>JASERS010000005.1:19685999-24685999 GCA_036711965.1 Onthophagus sagittarius
TAATTCTTGAAGAAATTATTTAAGTTGGACGCACCACACCCCTAGTAATTGATATATTGTAACGATCGTGTTATAAAATCAACATACCATAACATTTGATATAAGAAATCGCCTAGAATCGTATAAAATCAACATATCACAAGAGTTGAGAAAAGATATCTGGAAACGTATCTAAGTATGTTGGATGAACGTAAGTGAATACATAGTATGGAAACGATATGAAGAAGCAGGGTAGAGATCTTAGAAACCAGCGTGTTCCGGGCAGTGGACCAATGCAAAGGGATAAAATGTGCTGTTCTCAGGTGAGTCAAGGCTCCAGTTGTACTCTCAAGCAGAAGAGCGTTTGAGAGATTTGTAATCATTTGGGTCGGAATCTGGTTCGAAGCACGGGCGGAGCTTTGCTTTATCAACGGGAATTTAATCAAGGCTGGGTATATTGAACAAATTTTAGTTGAACATGTTTGTGAACATATATGGGTGAAATTTCCGTTTCACCCATATATTGGTTACAAATTTTGGTTCACCAGATTCTCCAAAATTATATTTTTAATCTGATTCTATTTTGCTTGACTTACTTGTCAGAGTGTAACTAATTTTCGTCGATATTCTTGAATTAATTGTTTTAATTTCTAAAGACGTTACCGAGCAAGTTATGTTATATTCTAGAACTGGTAACTTTGGCGTAATAAATTGTACTTGTAACAATACGAAGTTGAGTAAAAAACGAAAGTAAACAGAAAAACAAGATTATGTTTAAAATTAATTACTGTAACCGGTGCACTCCACAGAAAGTTTTAAATTCTAGGTCGACAACACACATTAACACTATCCACCAGTGATGAAATTGAAGGTCACTAAAATGACAAGGGCACCTACTGAAATATTGGCAGTGGGTTTATATTTCAAATAAAAAAACCTTATTCAAATCAAGCAATACGTTCAAAAATTTTTGTGATTTTAAATTAATAATCATTTTAAGTGATAAATTTTTAATGAACGTGTCTTTATGCATTGAATTCAATCGTCGACATTCAACCATATTTAAAAAAACATTTGTGCTATACAGTGCTATAACAAAAAAAAGTAGAGGCGTTTTCAGTAATGCTAGAAATATGTATCTTAATCATCGTATTCATTTTGTTAATTTACTTATACGAGTGAAATTACACAATTTGTGTAAGACACATGCCGTAAAAAATAATATTATCCGCAAGTCTCTCCAAAAATTACTAAATTATAAAAACCTGTAATTAAGTTTTTTAAATTGTTCTTTACATTATTATTATTTTTTTATTTTTTTTTAATCATCGGCCTAGGCGACGACTATAAGTCGTCGACTATGAGGCGTCCAACAAGAAACTCTTTCAAATTTTTATTTATTTAGAACAGGTGACAACTAATTCCGATTAGCGGGTTAAAATATTTACTACTTTGATAATAGTGATGTCACTATTAAATAATTAAATTAAGTGTAATTGAATTATCTTAATTCTACTCTATACTAGCTAAAAAATAAAATGAAAACATATATATTAGCCTACCAACCATACAATACAAGCTCACGTAAGCGTGGGCTCTCTATATTATATATACTCAAAGCTTCTACTACGACTTTTAAGGAAACAAGCATAGTCTTTACACTCAGAAAAACATTGAGGTAATTAAAACCTTATTTCAAAACATCAACAAATACAACAAATATATTATCAAATGCTGTCCAAATGCGTTCCCTGAGAAGAATGTTAAAAAACTGTGAGGTACAAAACTAAAATGGAAAGTTAAAAACATAGAATGATTAAAAAATAAATTAGACGTCTTATTTTATTTATTATTTTTTACCCCCTATCCCACTTCACTGTTGTATTTATTAGTATTGTATTTATTACTATTACTTATAGTTTCCTATTTTTTCCACATGCTATGCGTAAGAATTGTATGATTTTCTCAACAATTCTTTTAGGTTGCATTAAATAGAATTGTTTAAAACCAACATTATTTATTATTTTTTACTCCTATTCCACTGTCAAGCATTAGCACATGTATTCACTCGCGGGTTGGAAGGTACTTCACCCAGATGACACCAAATCACTATCACCCACTCTCATCTTCTACACCCCTCTCCGACAGATGTCGCGCACGCTACCGACACTCCCCAACAGATGTCATACCCTATGACGTCACCTCAACTCCTAGCCAAACGACGTCAGCAAACCAGAAAACGACCTTGAGGCAGTCAACCACTTCATGTGGCTGAAGTTAGATTCATATTCGAATCTGAACCAGATTCAGATTCGCAAAATTACAGTTTACCAGATAAGTTTTGAACTTACCAATTGTAAAATTATTTCCTATACCACAGATGTTGTAGGAAGATACCCTCTAGTATGTTTCCTGTCTACCCCCACTCCCAGATTTACCCCCAGATTTGAATGTTCCTCGATTTTAATGGCATACTTAGAAATTATTATAACTGGTTGGATCGTAATTATCGTCCTCATCTTCAAAATAAATTTTATCGTTCTTTGAATCAGGCAATAGGTAGATATGTTTATTCATATTACTTTGTATATATTTTTTTAAATTTTTACGAATCGTCCAACTTTCAAGTACGTGTCATTCACCAAGACATTTTCTTTAGAATTTTTAATCAGCATTCAACATTTAAATTTAATGCAATAACTTCTTCTGCCGATATATTGTCTTCTTCTGTCGATGTGTCCAAAGAGTCACAGATGTACAAATAGGTTATAATTCTTGAGCAAAAATTGTGCTAATGGAATACACTGGAATATTTCTTTTTGTTATTGTGTTCTCAACTTCAGTATAAATTTGCTGAAAATATTTATAAACTGGTGTTAAGTTTAGTAAGATATTTCAAATGTTGAATTGTTTCATTATTAATTACAGGACTAATTATTACAAATAAACCACCACTTTTCTTTATTCGTTATTTTTATGAAAACATTAATGTTGACATAGGTTGTTATAATAAAAGACTAATCCCAGGATGCTACAGCCTGTAGTTATTCAGAAAATAATTATTAAGTATACCAATGAAAACGAGATTGAATATTCCTCGTACAAATTCACCCCTCTCCCCCTATAATGAATCTTAGGGTAGGGGTGGGCTAGAATGATAAGAGAAGACATAACGCTATAATCTAGACTATTTCCAGGGTGCTGCAGTCTCTAATTATTGAGAAAATAATGTTTAAGTGTACCATTGAAAACAAGGTATATTTAAAATTTAAAAATCTGGGGTAAATCTGGGGGTGGGAGTAGACAGGGAACATACTAGAACAGTGGTTCCCAAAGTGGTCCATACGAACCCCAAGGGGTCGCTAGGGTCATTCAGAGGGTCCTCGGAAGATTAAAATCGATTTGGGGGTCCCTGAACAACGTCAGATGTGAAGTGCATACAACAAATTTTCCGAGTATTGGACAAAAAGAAGTATAATTTTTTTATTTTGTTACATAGATAGTGTACTTTCGTTGCGTAAGTATATTTGAATAAAACTGATATCTCTTAAATTTAAATTTATTACAAAATAATTCAGCTGTAAATTTAGTTTTAAATTTAAGAATTCAATTCGTGATTCGACAAAAGATAAACAATGTGTTTACCCAACTGACGAGTTCTTAAATTTACGACTAAATTTACAGTTAATTTTTTTGTATAAACCTGGCTTCTCTTGTTTAAGTTGATTAAAAAAAAATTGTATCACAGTAACACTCACTAAGGATTTCTTTTTTATTAAAATTTTTGAAGGAATTTTAAGTTTCTTCAGTTGATATCAGTTTAAATAAGTAAAGCACAAGTTCTCTTTTTGCAATTATTTTTATTTCAACGGTACCGGTTTCGACTATTTTATATAGTCATCCTCAGCCGAATCTATAATTTTTATTAGAAATTACTGAAATTAATTATAAAATTTAAATTGATGTCACAAAGAACAATACACGAAACATGTTAAAACTATGTAAAATTATGTTATGATAAAATAATTAAATAATTTATAATAAAATGGTTAAAATTTAAACACTAAAACATGCAGATGTATATAAACGATTACAATAAAAATGGTTGAACATAAACCGGTTTGAAAGGAGACGATATCATTGCAGAACAAGCAAGACGAAAATCAACTTAAAAACAGCCAATTCAAACACACAATAAAATATAAATTAAATATCCCTCAGACATTTTAATAACGGTATAAATTTCATTTCTAGCTGATCATTCAACATTACGTAGTTTTAATTTTTATTATAATTTTCGATTTCTAATGCTTCTAATAGATCTAATTGGAAACCTTTTTTACTTTTGTGGGTAAGTTTTATACTTCCGAAATCCATTTTGTGTACGGTTTTAATCATATGTTTATAAATATTAGAGTTTTCTTTACTTTTGTGTTCAGCTATTCCGTTTTCCAACCTTCGACTTGTCTGTCCCACGTATATGCTATTGCATTTATATAAATTAATAAAGTAAACTCCACATTCTTTTAGTTTATTGTATTTGTTAAAATGATAATTGGATAATAAATTTAGGATTGAATTTTTGTTAGAAAAGGTTAAATTTATATTGTATTCTATTAGTATCTTTTTAAGAGATAAAGTGATGTTGTTAAATGGAATTGATCTGTAAACTTTGTTATGTTTTTCCTTTTTGAATAGCAGATCCTGTTGTATTTTAATTTTATCTATCAATCTATTTATGTTTCTAATAGGATAATTATTGTGTTCGGCTAATTTCATAATGAAATCCAATTTTTTTTAATAATTTTCTTCGTATAAAGGATATGTAGAGAGTTTATTAATGAGATATCTGAAACTTGCCATTTTGCTCGAATAGGGATGATTCGAATCATATGGTATTATTGTAGAAATCGAAGAAGGTTTTCTATAGATATTAAATTGTATTGTGTTATCGATATTCCTTATATCAAGATTTATAAAGTTTAAAGTACTTTCTTTTTCTATTTCCAATGTAAATTTTAAATTATCTTGAAGTCGATTTATATACCCATAAAAATCATCTAATGTGGTCAGATCTCCTTCCCATACACAAAAAATGTCATCAACATATCTCAACCATTTAATTATGTGTTTATTGTATGGGTTTATGTTGTTTAATATATATTCATTTTCATAATGATCGAGAAATATATCAGCAAGAAGACCGGATAAGTGCATCCCTATAGGTAATCCGTCATTTATTTTATAATTTTTGTTAGAGGAGCAATAGTTCTGAGTAATAATGTGTTTTAGAATTTTATTTAAGTTATTGACATTTATATTGTTATCTATTTGATTTTCAATAATTTTAGATGTTAAATTTAAGGTTTGGTTTATGGGAACATTGGAATAAAGATTAACTACATCAAATGAAATTAAGTATCTTTCTTTTGGATTTATATCTTGTATTTCCTTAATAAATTGTTTAGTATTATTAATTGTATATTTTGGCTGAATGTTTAAGTTTTTGAAAATTTGAAGCATGAAATTAGCAAGTGCAAAGATGGGCATATTTTGTTTATGTAATTTAGGGGGGGCGTATAGCTTCGGAATTTTGGTGTTCATGTGTATGAATAATGTACCAAAAAAAGAGGATGAAACTATTTTACTATTGATTGAGGATCTATGTGTGAGAAATATTGAACTAAGGTATTTTTGCATGTATTTATAATTTCACGAGTTTTCTATTGAGTGATTCTAATGGATCCTTTTCAAGTTCAATATAATGGTTTTCTGATATAAATTGTTCAGTTTTTTATTATATGTATTTTTATCTAACATAATGACCCCGGCTCCTTTGTCAGCCCTTGTAAATATAGCATTGTTTTCTTTTAATTTATGTTTGATGTTTTTTAAAGTTTTCCATTGTTGAATTTGAATGAAGTTATGCTCTTTATTGTTTTTTTTCTTTTAAATAGTCGAAACCGGTACCGTTGAAATAAAATAATTGCAAGAAGAGAAGTTGTGTTTTACTTATTTAAACTGATATTAAATAGACTTGCAACATGGAAAATAATAATTATAATCTTCAGTTAATGTTTCGAATTACTGTGTTTTAGTGTATTCCGTTGTTAATTAATTTTGAATTATTTATTATAATTGTAGATTTATGTAAGTACTGTCCTGTATCGTTTTGTGCCCTTTTTTCAGATAACAGTATGAGTGAACCGAAGAAAAAATGCAGACAATACAGTGTTGAATATATTAATTTGGCTTTATTCCGTCAATAGGAAATAGTAGTTTACCTTTCTCTCTTCTATGCAATAAAACGATGTCAAACGATTCAATGAAAAATTTCCCAAGAATTGTTATTTGCTAAATGTTTGGAAACTGATACGAAAGGTGAAACATTATTTACTGAATTAAAAAGATTTCTTGATGTAAAAGCTATACCCTTGACTAATATCATCTCCATTGCTACTGATGGTGCTCCGGCAATGGTAAGATGACACCGAGGATTTCTGGCGTACTTAAAACAAGTCATACCGAATGTCATACCCAGTACATTGTGTTATTCATAGACATCATTTGGTGGCAAAAAACCTTAGTGGACGTTTGCATGAATCACTACATTATGTCATTAGAGCAGTTAATAAAATCAAAAGGAATGCCTTAAATGAAAGATTATTTGCTCAACTTTGTTTGGAAAATGATGATGACTATAATCGTTTACAACTTAACACAGAAGTACGATGGTTGTCTAAAGGTGCGTGTTTGAATCGCTTCTATTCGCTTTTTGATTCAGTGTTGATTCAATTCCTGGAGAGTAAAGAGAATGGTTTGCGTCATTATTTAATTATCTCGAAAAATTTCATCGCTTATATGACTTATTTATTTGCCAGATTCAACGAGACTAATTTGAAACTACAAGGTGGCACACTAAATTTAATCAAAATTAAAAGTGTAATATCTGCCTTTGTTGCAAAGCTTTTGCTATACAAACAAAGCTTGGGAAGAGGAGAATGTTCTCAGTTTCCAAATCTTTCAAAATTGCAAAATAGAGACGAAGATTTGCTTGCTTATTGTCAACACTTAACGGCACTCCATTCGGACCTTACTCAAAGATTTGAGACATTCTTCACTTGGATATTCCCGACTGGGTGTTGAACCCTTTTGTAAGTAGTCAAACTCAGAGCACAAATGCAGATGAGTACATGCCAGTACAGCAGCAAATTATTGAATTATCCACAAATGAGGAGCTGAAACCAATGTGTTAGTAAGGATACGAAAATTTCTGGTTACAAAAACAGATCCCAATTTTATATCCAGCATTATTAGGTTATTGCACAGAAGCTGTTGATTGCTTTTCCGTCTTCGTATTTGGTAGAACGTGGATTCAGTGCCGTTATGAGCCTCGTCACAATTTCCAGTCACAAACAGATTGGAAATTAGTAATCGGGGGAATTTGCGGTTGCTACTGACAAATATCGAGCCGGACATAAATAAACTCATAACATCCACATTAGGTTCATACAAGCCATTAATATTTTATTGTATTTTAGTATAAAAGTTATAATCAATAAATACTTCTTCAACAAAATGTTTACTTTATATTTTATTTTTACGTCACCATTTACCATTAAGACAACAAAGTTAAAGTCTTCATTTTTCTATTATGGTCGGCAAGGTTTGACAAAGAAAAGGGTTCTGTGGGCGAAAAGACTTTAGGAAACACTGAGCTAGAGTAATCCACCTCGACCGGTTGAATAACTATGTATATCTATAAAAAAGGCTATTGCAATGAAATTATAAATTAAATTTCATTTTGTTGGGTTTGAAAATAGGATATGAATCCACTGCAATTGAATTATGAAAAATCCTCAGTCATATTATACTTTACTTTCAAAACATCTAAATATAGAAAATTTTAATCTTGTACTTCAGTAACTGTCTTTTTTTTGACAGTGAATATTTCTTAAAGTCAGTGAAAGTAAGTGAAGTATTATATATCATCTTATAGGTAATACTTCAGGTTCAAAATGAAAAAAGAATCGGAATGATATATGATGAACCGTGCTAGATAAATTAAATAGATGCAAAATTATGTAATGTTAATTTTTTATCATTAAGAACAAAAGTTTAATTAAGTAAATAGACGTACTTATATATTGCTAAATGCGCTATACATATAGTTAAAGGTATAGACTATCATTATATAAAATCAGTACATGTATATGCAATACACCTTAAATATTACAAGACAATATAATTAACATTGCAACAATCTTAACAAAATCGAACACCGAATAATTTCTTGATTAAACATCCGAATAGTGATAATTAAACCAATAGAAACAATATATTCCTATACAACACGCCAATCATGTAGTAAGCCAGTTATCGCATAATTATACCATAAAGAAATCACTAATTCTTGTATTTTATCCACCTAAATTTGAGAAATTGACCACTGTGCGCCGATTGGATCGATGTTGTTTCCAACTAAAACGACGGAAGCTTTGATGATACTCTTTTTCGATCAGCGCGTATCTACAGTAACAAAATACAAACGATTGTCAAATCAATGTCAAATCATTTCTTGATGGTTTCAAAAATTGTATATTATTATTAATGAATGTTACGAATATACATGTTTAGTTCGTAGATAAATAATTGTATAAAACTGTACGTGAAGTGTCTTTTCGGCAAGAAAACGAAAAAACTAACATCAAGTACAATTTCATAGACAACTATTTCTTTAATTCTTTGCATCCATATCCTCAATTTGTTGAAGTTTGCTCTCGGAACGGAGTTTCAGAAGGAGTCGATGTGCTGTTTTTGATGTCGCTTACAGCAGCTTTGACCTTCGGCGATTGTCGATTCTAAGTATCGGTTTACAAAGATTTTGAAAGATACCGCTGGATGAAATTTGATCGATGTAATCGCCCACGATTCGTTTAGTCGTTGAAGGATTCTTGTGTTGGTGGCACAAAAAATGACAAACGTTACTGAAAACGAAGAAAACCGAAAAGAAAAGTTTAAACGTATTTTGTTTAATTGTTTATATAAAGTACTTACTTCATCTAGACTTTGTCGAACCGATATTTCAAGATAACCGAATTTATTACTTCGTTTTTAACCTTCCTCCGGCGTAACCATCCGACCGCTGATTGGATCTGTCTTGTTTCCAACTAAATCGACGGAAGCTTTGATGATACTCTTTTTCGATCAGCGCGTATCCATACTAACAAAATACAAGCGGATATCAAATCATTTCGTGACGGTTTCAAAAATTGTATATTATTAATAATAAATATTATGAGTATTCATTTTTAGTTCGTTGATAAATTATTGTATAAAACTGTACGTGAAATGCCTTTTCGATAAAAAAAAAACGAAAAAACATATCACGCATGATTTCATAGACAACTATTTCTTTAGTTCTTTGCATCCATATACTCAATTTGTTGAAGTTTGCTCCCGGAACGAAGTTTCAGAAGGAGTCGATGTACTGTTTTTGGTTGTGTTGGTGGCACCAAAAATGACAAACGTTTCTGAAGATGAAGAAAACTGAAAAAAAGTTAAATGTATAATGCACCACCAAATATTTTTCGATTTTCGTTGTAGTCTGTTATGAATTTCAAACGTGAACATTCGTCGAAAGAACATTTATCTGTAACCGAATACAGCCAGATGCAAGCGTCTGCCCATCTCAATAAACCTAATGTGGTATGTGTTGATCCTCAGAGCAACACTTCTTTATTGAATAGTTGTTACAACTGCATCATATATTACATCACATATAATGTATTATTGGCTGCCTAACACGGCCCCGCTACACCTAACTTGTGTACTTATTTTGATTACCAGCAAAAAGCCATGAAAAAGTGTAAGGGCCCATATGACATAATGAAATAAACAACTTTTATCTAACCCTGCTTTAAAATTGAATGAAATAATAAAAATTTCAGTCTGACAACGCTTATGTGTCAAATGAATTTAATCTGTCCATTGTAGTAATATTCATAGTAACATTCAAACCAAATCAATTACCTAACTGAGTTAATATTTCATTGCACCACTCGTGGTGTAAAATATGACGTTACAAAACGTCAAAATGACATGTTAAACCTGACATTTCTTAGCGGTGTTAGATAAAATGTTGTACTTAACACAATTTATAAAACTAGTTCGCTTCGCTCGCTCCTTTTGACAAATATTGCGTTCATTAAACAAAATTACCTTTTCATAACTGGTTACGTAAATAACTATCACACTCGTTTTCTCGCAAATAACCGATGTTATATTGTATGCACTTAATTTAGTTCTATTGCATTTACTTATTTTTTAATTTTTATTACATTTTTATATCTTAATTATATTATTAAAACGAAACGTATGAATTTGGATCTATATACTTTAAAAAATGATAACATGATAAGTTATATTTCATTTCCTATTATTATTTTGTCCTTTCTTGGATAATTCCTAAAGAAAGAATTTATATTTTTACGTTGTCGTAAAAGTTATCATGAGATGTAATAGCACGATCTCGCTAAAACTCGTATGCCCATAACAAATCCTTTGAAGGCGGCCCTAAAATAAAAATTAGGAAATTATTACAATATTTCGACGAGGGAATTTCAAATTTTCCTTCTTTACTGTATGAAATATAAAAAAAATTGTTAAGAAAAAGAGTTCGTTTAAAATTTATCTGTGCTTCTTCTAAGCCCTTTTAAAAATGCTTCTTAATAATTTGAAATTCGTTTATCGCAGCTGTAAAGCAACCTTAACTAATAGATACCTCATTGCGTTTCTTTTCCCACTTACGTTTTTTCCCTATCCGCAGGTTGCAGACGATGAATCTGTATACAGGGTGATTCACATAAGAACCGACAGAGCAGGGGCTTGTAATGGATGAAAATTAAAATGATTTAACGCGATTCTATTTAATAAATCGCACTGAGCGACGCGACACCCGAGCCGCATACCATCGTGCGATTTTATTTAATAAACTGCAGTTAAACTACAACAATCCAAAGATATACAATAAATTTGTCTGGTAGCCATCTAAAAATCTCTAAAAATCGATGGAAGTGACGTGGATGTTATAATAATTTCGTTGGTATGTGACGAAAAACAAGCAACTAAAGCAAGCAAAGAAAAGACGAAAAGTAGGGTTGTATAGCATATCTAATTCCTGTTATGACGAAAGGGAACATCACACACTTTTGCCACGCCTTAAAATGGCTTCTAAAAGGTTTAATACATATTTTAGAATCTCTGAACACAGATTCGATGAGTTATTGCATATTATGCAGTCCCTTTCAAAAGGCAGGACACACAATTTCGAAAAGTAATAGGGGTAGAAGAAATACTTATGGTTACGATCAGGTGCTCATTCAAGACTATCGCTGAATCATTTCATTTGGGATACACAACCGTACAAGAAATCGTACATATAACATGTGCTGCCTTGTGAAAAGTATTATACAAGACTGTAATGCCCATACCAGATGAAGGCAAATGGAAGAAAATTGGAAGAAAAAAGTATTTTCGAAAAAACGGGAATATCCCAACTGTATAGGTACCATTAGACGGGAAGCACGTACAAGTTACCTCACCATCAAAAAGTGACACGCTATAATTTGATTATAAGAAGTATTTTTCTTCTATAGTACTTCTCGCTTTAGTTGATGCGGGTTATAAATTTATATATGTAAATGTTGGCGATCTTGAAAAAATAGCGACGAATAGCAGGGGTCTTTGCACGGTCAGATTTAGCAAATACTTTGAATATACTGGGACCAAAAGAATTACCAACAAGAATTCGATTGTCTCACGTAATTGTTGGCGACGAAGTGTTTCCATTAAAAACATATTTAATGATACCTTATCCAGGGACACAATTAAATGATGAAACTAAAACAGTATATTGCTATAAGTATAGCAGAGCACGAAGAGTTCCAGCATTCGGCATATTGTGCTAAAAATTTGTCCATTTTGATTAGACTTGTTGTGACTTGTCGCGCGACGTGGTTGCCGAATTGGTCAAATTTGCAGTGTAGTTCGTGGCGTGTATCGTCGCTGTCGCGTAATGCGTTCTATATGATTGGATTCCATATAAACAATACTTTGTCTCGTCGTGTCGCATCGTGTCGCGCCGCGTAGTGCGATCCTATCTTTATAGTAAGTAATAGCCCCTCCAAGGTGAATTTACATACATTGGTAAGTGTATCTACGTTATTAATCAGTAGCAAGTTGAGATCAATTGAACCACCTCAGAGGGTTGATGAAGAGTGATTGTTTTGAATTTAATAAAATTTCACTATTTGAACTTGATCACGAATAATCATAATTCAAATCTCTCGATCAGGTTGAATAAAACTCGTCAACAAAACTCGATGACAAAAGACAATTTATTTTAAAAACAAGCACACTTATAAAATTATGACAAAAAAAAGTTTTCCATGAATACATGATCGAAAAAAGTAAAAAAAATTTGCGGGGTGTGACCTTTGAATTAGAAAAATGAAATTAATTTTCTTTTGTGCGTGTGAGCACTGAATAAGAATTTTTGAATTCTTCGCGCGTGCGGGCGCGTTCGGAACAGTGATGGTACCATAAATGTTCACGGATTTTTCGCCTTTTGACGAATTTGATACACTTTACCTCATTTCATGCAAAATTTAATTTTTGATGTTACTTATAATTATTGAAAATTCCGTAGTCAGCTATGAAACCATGCCATTTGCATAAAGAAATCAAATAACGACAGAGTTGAAACAAGTTTTAGAATTAAATTTCACATTAAATGAGCTAATTTGGTATCAATTTCATCAAAAGGTGAAAATAATCTATCAAGATTTATGGTACCGTCACCGTTAATTAACCCTTTAAGATGGTTTAATTGATTTTAAATTGCTACCAATTAAAACCCGTAGTACGTTCGAACTTACTATAGAGATAAGTTGTGTTAAATCATTTTAATCTTTTGTTATCTACATGTCCCTGCTCTGTGTTGGTTCTTATGTGAATCACCCTGTACAGTGTGTACATAAAGTATGGAATCTATAAATGTAACAAAAAATGTGGATCCTATACAGGTGTCTCACGTAACTGGTTCATTAGAACTTTTTTGAGTTCCACTAATCGTAGAGGCTTGAAAGTTTGATAGCATGGGTTGTACATTCCGATCTTTTAATAAAAATATTTTCAAGATGACCACCACTTCCAGTCTAACGGAAGTAGACCTCGATTTCGTTATTTTAAATGGAATGCTATTCCATTCAGTTCCATTGAGTTCCATGGCATTAGTACATCATTCAATTATACGTAAAAAAATATGTTGACTTTGATAGAAGTTGTTGGTCCCTAGCGGTTTTTGTCTTCGAGTTATTTTAATTGTTTTTTGGCAAATATCACCATGCTGTTTAAAGGCCCATATCCTAGCCAACGTTAATTCAAAAACATTCTGCATTTGCACGATAACTCTTCGTATGATGTCAAATAGATTATCACTTGTTGTAGCAATGTATCTTATACAGGATTGTCAGAAATTGAATTACTGTTTCCCTGTATTCAATTGCGAGAAAGTCAAAAATTTTAAATGGAAATCCCCATATATTTTAGCCTCTCAGAAAGGGAATAAAAATGCTAACTTGGGCATTGCATGGTAATTTTGGAACACTTGTATTTCAAATTTATCTCAAAAAATTGCATGTTAAGAAATAGAACATAGATGCCCAGATCTTTTTTTCCTAAGAATATCTCCCGAATTTTTATCGAATTGATTCCACAAGCAGACGAACACAGCCAATTCTTTAATCAATTCTTTAGTTCTATTCTATTCAGATAAAGGATATTTAAAAGCTCTATTTTAAAAAAATATAAAACTAGCAAGTTCGTGAGATAAAGGGTAATTAGAATCATAGGGAATAACTGTGGTAATAGTTGTAGGTTTTCTATAAATATCAAAATCAATTTCGTTTTCGAGATTACTTAATTTAAGGACAAAAAAGTTTATAGATTTATTATTTTCCATTTCAGCAGTGAATTTAAAATTATTGTGTAAATCATTAAGGTATGTATGAAACTGATCTAATTCTTCCAAATCACCTTCCCAAAATATATCGACATATGTTACAGCCATTTAAAAATATATTTATTAAAGGTGTTAATGTCGTTAATTATGAAAGTAGTTTCAACGTGATTAACGAAAAAGTCCGACAATAGGCCAGATAAAGGTATACCCATGGGTAACCCATCACTTACTTTGTAATTGCTATTGTTGAAGGTGCAAAAAACTTGAGTGACAATATGTCTTCATATTCTATTAAAATCTTTTATGTGTTTTAAATTATCAAAATGTAATTTAAAAAGGTCCGAGACAAGATCCAAAGTGAAATCGATGATTAATATTTTTTTTGTCTAGATTTATATTTTGAATTTCATTAAAAAATTGCATTAAGTTAGAAATTGAAAAAGATGAATTAAAATTTAATTTTTGAAAAATATCAAGCATAAAATTTGTAAATTTTGAAGTGGGTGAATTGCCAAAAGAGACAGTGGGTCTAATAGGCGTATTTTCTTTATGAAGTTTCGGTACAGCATAAAGTCTGGGAATTTTGGGGTTCATGTGGCTGTAAAGTGTGCCAAAAAAATTGGGAAGATATTATTATATAATTATTACCACACATCAGCTCTTCAAACAAAATACACTCTTCAACGTATTTACATTTTAAAAACTAAAATAAATTCAATTTTCGAATTCCCGCATCATAACATGTTTTTCTTACAAAAAATTTTTATAACCAGCGTTCATCCATCCATCTTGTTTTCGTCGTGGTTGGTTATTGTCGTGTCGTAGATATTTTAGATTATTTTATTTAATGTGACTTATTTATTTAACAAAAATTACGCAATTAACATGATCTTGTGCTCAAATTTCAACAAGTGATAGAGATTTTATTGACCACAAGTTTAATTGTTCTATTTAAGTTTTTAATTTATTTTGTTTTAAATTTATTGATTTAAAAAGTGATTTTCACACATGTAGATTCGGCTGATGATGACTAATTATTTATAGCCGAAACCGGTTCCGAGGAAATTTATAATAAAAAGCAAGAAAGAAGTATTTATTCGTTTTATTGAAGTTTTATAAAACTACTAGTTAAATAAGATATTTCATTTGTTTATGAGTTAAAAAGCAATTGACAAAAAAATGGTTGATTATACCAAAGAAGTTTATTCTATATTACTAATTGAGTTTTTTATGTTCGATTTATTTTTATTCTACATAATATTGACAAAAATGTTTTAAACATAAGGATTTTTTGCACCATGCACATGTTATGACCGCTCTATCCCAACAGATATCACACGTTGGCTTTTCATTCGAAAAGCAAAGTTCCACGGAATTTTCAAAATGGTCTGGTCTCTCCTTTATAGCCACTTGCAAACCATGTGTATTTAAAAACATTTATAAAGCGGGGGAAGACAAATTTTAATGCGTTAGCGATTGAAATTTTATTATGTTATCCCTCTGATGTAAATTGACATGATACTGGTAAAGAATAATTTAATCAGAGAATCTTCTAATAGAATTTTTGCATATTCTAAAAACAAATACATCTAGAGGTTGTATTTGTATCTGTTGTCCCTGCAGGTATAGATAAATGTTTAAAATCAGTATCTGACGGAGATATTTGATAGAGGTTTGTTATTATTCTTTCATTATTTTAACATACTTGTCTTGTATATTTTAATGAAGGAAAATTAATTAAAGAATATTTTTTTTTGTCAATTACTTTTTAATTTATAAATAAATAAAATATTTGTATAGTAGTTTTATAAATAATTAATTTTTAAAATACTATACTTCAATATGATCGCAATTTTCATATTAGAGATACAAATAAAAAACTACTCCTAATTTGTAACCATTTATAACCATTTTCAAAAATTTTTACTTCAAATATAAAACAATATTGGCATTTCGCCGTAATCGTCAAGTGACGCCCGGTATAGAATCTGATTTTAAGGGGTGGTTAGCCCCAACCAACTCTAAATGATGTAGTATGCCTTATTACTTAACATTAAACATTTTATTGTGCGACTAACTTACAGTTTTGCTTAAGTATTTTCAAAATATCTGACATTTAATCACATCATTGTTACGAAGCGAGAAGATTGATTTACTGGGAATGGGAAAAAACCCTTAACTAACGTTTGTGAACATGCTAGAAGTATACTTAATGCCGCCAAAATCGATAGGGTGGTTTTTTAATAATTTCAATAAAATAGTATCAAATTTGCATAGCACTTTCCGTTTTCGAAATATAAGCGAAAATGTAGTTTTCCCCGAACTTTCAACCCCCATAACTCGGCTCAGGGGCTTTTAACGCACGTATAAAAAATACGTAAACCTTATTTTAGTCGATTCTATGACTGTACCACCTTACATCGAAATTGGTGAGACACAGTTGTAACACTTCTCTTGTGAGAATGTAACGTATAACGCATAAATCTAACAAAAATTGGAACCCTTTATTTAAAAATATCAACTTAAGCATGGTATTCCAATTTTCTGTCGTTAAAATTGTTTGATTTTGCCAAACATTTTAACGATTTAAGTTTAAAAAAATCAAACATCTTTCAATTATACAAATAATAAAAAATAACAATACCAAATAATAAGACTAGGCTAAAAATAAATCACAACTTTTTTATATTTACAAATATCAAAATAAGTTAATACATACGTATGTTGATGGTGCGTGATCAGTTTTTCCCAAGTATAACCAACTGTCATCAAAGCACGGTAAAAACTGCGCACCACTGCGCTCCTTCAAAACCTTTATAGGGGGACGTTCAAGAAAATTTTGAAATGCGCGTGTGTCTACTTCCACTTTATTGGCCGGTTTCTCGATCGATAACTCGAGCGAAATCCGTCAATTGGGTTTCTGAAAGGGCCAATATGAGATATCGGACCGATATCGAACCGATAACTATATCGCATGCGACAAGTTGTATATCGACTCGATAAGATGATTAACGACAGTGACGTATGTATGTCAAAAGTGATAGTTTCTATTCTCTAAATCGTATTTATATAAATATTTCCGTAATTAAATATTGTACATTATTTTGAAATTTTAAAAAGGAGATTTCCTTGCCTATCGATGAGAATGCGATTAAAACGTAGGACGATTTACTTTTACATCTATTTCTGCATGTGTAGTTTTATACAATATCTGCATTGGAAATGTTGCCATATTTGAAGAAGGAATTGGGGAAAATATTAATGAATTCCTTTATTTGAATTGAAGGAATTTGTTGGGATTTTACTAATTACTGGACATTTCTGGGTATTACTCAAAAACAAGAACTATCTGTGGGAGGAAATGTTTCTTAATAAATTCATGGGCATTTTATGGTTTCTGCGTTTTAATTGCTTTCTAACACAGGAAGAAACAAAAAATCCTGGAAGGACGATAAAATTTGGCAAAAATATAATTATATGTATTAGGTAAAATTCGAACATCTTCTCAAAGAATTGTATATCAAACGAATTCAGGTCGATTTTATTAATTTCAAGTTCATCCAAACACCCATATTTTAAAAATTCTAGACATTAACCAAACTCCTAATGGATCATCATCCATTATGATAATAGCTATTCTGTCTATTTTATCATGGTGAGAACCGAATTAGAACATCTTTATTCGTTTTGAGATAAAGATTATTTAAGTTAACCTATTTTTTTTGATTTTTTTGAAATTAATAATCTTGTTTTAAAAAATCACGAAAAATCGAGCTCTTAAGATATCTTAATGAATTATTCATGATTTATAGAGGAAAGTGTCTACTTTCTCGTGATGAAGCCGGATCTTGAAAATATTTATTCATTTTTGAGATATAAATCATTAAATTCAACGTGAACATGTATGGCTATCTCAAGTTAATTAAAAAACACCAAAAATCGAATTCTTGAGATATTTTAATGATTCATTCAAAATTTATAGAAGTAAGTGTTTATTTTGTCATGGTAAGAACCAAATTAGAAAATCTTTATTCATTTTTGAGATAAAGATTATTGAAGTTGACCCAATTTTTTATGATTTTTTGAAATTAATAATACATACAATAGTTCTCTGTGTAATTGAGCCTTTAAAATGTTTTCTTATTTGTTAATTATGTTCTTTTACTAATAGTTTTCGTTTTTATTTGATTTTCTTTTGTTAATTTTTATTATTCTTAATTTCTTGTTCATCAATTTTTTATTTTTGTTAAGAAATTATTTGTTTATGTTATTTATTGTGTTTTATTACTGGATACTTCGCTGGACTTGTCCAGTTTTCAACTCAAATATAATAAATAAATAATTTTACGAATTGTTATTCAAAATTCTTGCCGCCACCTATCGACGGGAATAAACAAGTTATCGATTTTTTGATAAAACTCTCAAAAACCGTTCGATAACTATTGTGTGCAATATCTGTCGATCAATTCCTACCAGAACACCAATAGGCGATATCGACTCGATAAAAGATGTAGAACCAATAACTGTCGCGCCGATATCTACTCAATACTATGACATACGAGAAACCAGGCGTAAATGTATTTGCACGCGATGCGAGTGACCATTTTGACATGATTTTCCGATCGTTGAAACGTAATTTTGAATCAATCAAATACGTTTCATTTGTGAACATTTAAAGAAATTAAAGAATTAGGTACTATTAGTGGTTAGTTTATTGTTATGAACAAATTGCAAGCACAACATAACTAAGAATTAATTGTATTATTATTTCATTTCATGTTAAAATGCAAATTTAAAATGATAAATTTGTGACATTTCTGACATGTGTAAATATATGTCGTCCAAAACTAAATGGTGGATTGTTAAAATATTAACCAAATTTTAAATGTCATTGTTTAATTTGGATATTTTATTAATTTGTAACGATTAAAACACGCAGTTTTCGAAAAATCTTGTTTGATAAACGATAGCGAAATTCTTTTGCATTCTCGGACGATTTTGTTGCTCGCTAAAGCTTACAAAAAAACTTTCGTTCTCGAATACAAAAGAGTCAATTCGCTATCTAGAATCAAAAATAGCTATTTCCGAAATATGTATAATCTGTGAGACACAGATTTTACAGATTTTATTTCATCACGTGTTCGTCAACTTCGTAAAATTATGTTCCACGTTTTTAATGTATTTTAACTTTTAGTGTAATTGATACAATTTATGTGATTATGAAAACTGACTTTATCTCTGAAGATAGCGATTAGCCGAAACTAGTCAGATAATATTTTTAAAATAAAGGACCAATTAAAGTACAAAATATGGTTTTTATATTCGATTCAGTATTGCTTTTGACTAATTTCATAAATCAAAATTTCGTTTCAATAATCGGAAAATCTATAAAAGTAGTAATAAAATGCTGGTTCTGGAGCGGAAGTGGTGGTTCCCGGCTCTCATTCAAGGTAGTTTTGTGATTTGGCTGAAGTTAGATACATATTCGAATCTGTACCAGATTCACAAAATTACAGTCACAAACCACCGACGTTGTAGGAAGATATGACTCCCCTGGATAACTCGAATAGACCCTCTAGTATGTTCCCTGTCTACCCCCACCCCCAGATTTACCCCAGATTTTTAAATTTTAAATATTCCTTGTTTTCAATGGTATACTTAAAAATTATTTTCTCAATAATTAGAGACTGCAGCACCCTGGAAATAGTCTAGATTATTGCGTTATGTCTTCTCTTATCATTCTATGCCACCCCTACCCTCAGATTCGTTATAGGGGAAGAGGGGTGAATTTGAACGAGGAATATTCAATCTCGTTTTCATTGGTATACTTAATAATTATTTTCTCAATAACTACAGGCTGCAGCCTTCAACTTATGTCAACATTAATGTTTTTCATAAAAATAACGAATAAAGAAAAGTGGTGGTTTAATTGTAATAATTAAACACAACAGTTGAGAACACAATAACAAACTGAAATATTCCAGTGTATTCCATTTGCACAATTTTTGCTCAAGAATTGTGACCCATTTGTACGTCTGTGACTCTTTGGACGTCTGTGTTGAATGCTGATTAAAAATTGTAAAGAAAATGTTTTGGTGAATAACACGTACTTGAAAGCTGGACGGTTCGTAAAAATTAAAAAAATATATATACAAAGTAATGTGAATAAACATATCCAGCTATTGCATGATTCAAAGAACGATAAAATTTATTTTGAAGGTGAGGACGATAATTACGATCCAACCAGTTATCATGATACAAAACATAAACATGTCCACTTACAAAACAATTGCAACACCAAATTAACTTGTTTTAAAAATGAATATGATGTTGACGATCCATCTAGTTTTCATGCTATAGAATATAACCCATCATTCTCATCATGCTGCATCACAGTGCCATGCTTTAAGAACGGGTTGATATCTAACAATGAATATTACCTGAACGCAGTAATAAATCAAAATTTACATTACACCCAAAAATTTTTAACTGGAATTTACAACTATCGAACACCACTATTAAATTAATGAGTGACGATTTTTTATGGCTACATTCAAGTAAAAATTCTACAATAGTTTTACAACACGTCTGATCATTTTCATTATATAGATACTGTTTCAGTGCAATTTACGTTTTCCGGAGACAATTGCTTAAATTTAAAAATATTTGTGGAGAATTAAAATAAAAAATTTCTTTCGGTCTACCGGAAGTAGACCTCAACTTCGTTATTTTAAATGGAAGACTTTGATAACAGTTGTTGGTACCTAGCGTTTTTTGTTTTCGAGTTATTTTGATTTTAAGGGTTTTTTGGCAAATATCACCATGCTCTTTAAAAGCGCATATTACAGCCAACGTTTTGCATTGACCCGATAACTCTTCATATGCTGTCAAATAGATCAGTGAAAAATATAAAATGGAACGTCCCATATTTTTAGCCTATCAGCAAGGGAATTTAATTCTCTACAAATTATCTATAAACATTCCTATACCTATTTAATATAGTTTTCTTCATCAATTTATTAACATCCTACACAAAATGCTAGAAGTCGCTCGTGTTTTTATTAGAAAGCCATGACACTTTGGCAGCTTATCGTTTAATTTACTTAAATTATTATTGGTATTATTTCTACAATGATCTGAAACAACCAATAGAAGAACGCACAAATGAAACGAATGTAAATGTGGGCGTTGGAATAATTCGCCGTAATATTTAAAGCATTAACAAAAGTGCGCTTTTAAAGAGCATTATATTTGCTAAAAACACTTAAAATTAAAGTAACTGGAAGACAAAAAGCGCTAAACTATTATCAAAGTCAACGTATCTTTTACGTGTAATCGAATGGTGTAATACAAACTATACCATTCCATTTAAAATAAGGATGTTGAGGTCTACTTCCTTTAGACCGGAAGTGGTGGCCATCTTGATGATTTTAGATTAAAAGATTGGAATGAACAGCCCGTGATACCAAAATTTCAATCCTCTTCGAATAGTGAAACCTAAAAAGTTCTAATATTATAAATTCTAACTAGTCGGATTCGAATTAAATCTTAAACTAAAATAATAAAAATAACAACGTAACATTTTAAACTATGATGAAACCAGTATAAGTTCCTATGTATGATTTACAGTTAAGAGGAATGGTTCGTTATTTGGAGCACAGGAAATATGCGTAAACGTTCGCCCTTGTAGGTCCTTTGAAACATATTATTCTAAAATAAAAGAAATACCACCTTATAAACCTCTATTTAAATAACATTCGCCAGATTAAATTTTTAAAAATATTGCCCAAATTTATTTTAAAAAATAAGTTATATCAAGATTTAAGCACTTTTTTAACAATTTTTTGAGGGTATATAGGTTCAGTTATTCAAAATGTAATCTGGCCAAATTGTAGTTTATGCTTGAAAGTGAAAATGGGTCGTGTAAACTTGAAGAAGTTACATATGCTATAGATAATGGTAAAGTGGATCATGACGGTGTTCCATTAATAACTATTGTGGCCGATGCTTGTTGGAGCAAGAGATCGTTCAAACAAAATTACAACGGGTGCGGCAGCTATCGTAGGTGCTCAAACAGGAAAAGTATTGTACCTTAATTTTGCAGTATTTGAGCTCGACAACCGCATAAAGATCATTTGTTATAAAAATTACAAAGGTTCCACAGGAATGGAAACACAAGACTTTCAAGTTAGCAAAGAAATATATGGCTTGCGGTAAGCGACAGTGATTGCTGATAGGGATAGGGACAGCAGCACTTATAAACGGATACTGGACTCGAAATCGTATAAAAATTTAACTGTCGAAAAAATAGAATGTTACAATCATCTACTACGAAACAATTGCAAGAAATTAACAGCATTAACTAAAGAAATCAGATTTATGTTAAAGTTTCGTAAAATAATTGCTAAAAATATTTTGCGCTTTCGTTCTGCTGTAAATGGAGCGATAAACCACAGAAGAGATGAAAATAAGGAAGATGTTGTATATCTGTTAAAAAACAACATCGACAACTCTCATTATCATATTTTAGGTCACGACGACAACTGTGAAAAATACTATTACATCCCAAAAGAAGAAATATATTACATTATGGAAGTGACAAGTTCCTGTCCAGAAATATATTATAGATTACAACAAATCATTTCGTCAATTTCAAATCAAAATAGAAGCCTTTTAAAGAAACTAAACAGTAACATAGTAGAACTTTAATTCAGTAATAGCAAAATTTGTGGGCGGTAGAAGAATAAACTTTTCTCGAAGGAGATCATATCATGCTAGATGTCATGCTCCAGTTATTTCATTTGATTCAAGAAGATTACACTCTACAACCAAAAAATATCGCGATACTAGTATGAATGGAAATCTGTTAGATAAATTTGAAAAAAAAAGAATAAAATGCACGCCATCAACCAAAAGAAGACGAGAAGACTCGAGGGAAGATCGAGGAAGAATAACATAAAAATAGTGTTGTAGTGGAAATGTTACAGGCAAAGAAAACATAATAATAGAAACGTGTGGTTTGTTTGTTCATGCAAAACATAACTTTCTAGGCGCTAGTCCCGATGGTCTGGTAGGATTCGAAGTTATCGTAGAGATGAAATGTCCTTACGCAGCTTACAAAATGCACCCGTATAAAGCCATACAAGAACGAAAAATTATATTCTGGAATCATAACAAAACTAATATCGTAGGTGTACGAGGTCAATAGCAAACATCAATGATGTTACCAAATTCAAGGGCAGATGGAAGTAACCAATCGTAATGGTTGTATTTTTCCCGTTTTCACAGGGCATGAACTTCCGTTGAAAGTAGAATATATAAGGCGAGATAAAAAATTTTGAAATGAAGTGATGGAGTTGAAATTAAAAAGGTTTTATAACGAATGCTTACTTCCGGAATTGGTTGACCGGCGATATATACGACATATGTCAATTCGTGAACCAAACTATATTATGTCGGCTAGATTAGAAGCACAGAAAATAAGAAAGAGAACGCGCCAATGAAATACACTGTTTTGTAATTAGCATACCTTTATTTTACTGATTTTTCAATTTTATTCTTTTAATTTATTTAATTTAGATTAAATAAAGTTGTGTGTACACTTTTACTGAGAAACACAGACTATTTGTGGGCGACACAAGAGATTTGCGAAGGTTTTGAGATTGGTTCAAATATTTTAAGGAACACCTCCATTTATTTTATAAACCACACCCTATTTTAGCCCGATGCTGAATTCGCTCGCGCGTGCTCATTCCTCTTAAAGCAAATATGATTGACGTTCTTACAGGAATCTATACAATATGAAATACACGCACAAGGCCAGCGTCTAGTAGAAAGATTTTTAATTAGTAGAAATAGAAATTAAAGTTTAACCTTCTTACCCAAACATGCGTAGTATTAAAGCAAATAGATTAGTTTGAGGTGAAGTTTCAGGTATAGGTAACGATTAAAGTTACTGTGACAACGATGTACCGAATAAATTTCAGTATTTATCATAAGTATCTAACATTTGTGAATAGCTCCCTCATTATATAAGTATATGTTTAAAAAATTTATATATTTACATATAAATATTGATTACATTTTAAAATATGAATATATTACATTAATACTGATTAAAATTAAAGAATAAAAATTATAAACTAAATCTGCATATATCAAAAAACATTTAAGAAACTGATTTATGAATAATATTATTCATTTATAAACTGGTTAAAATGGATTACTTCTTTGATTTTAAACTTTTTAAACTGATTTATATTTGATTTATCATACCAGTTAAAGGAACATATTTGAAGATACGGTTATGTAAAATTAAACAGTAGAGGGAAGTAGCAACAGGTATATACCTGTTGCTTCACTTGTTTCAAATTCAATACGAATATCAACGGTTCCGACATTTAAATTATGATTTTGCCGTGAACAATCAATTACAATATTCGGCGTATATGTCATAAATGCCTCTCTGTTAAACATTGGTATCGCAAGTTCTCGATCGTAATAGGTTTTTGCGAAGTTATAATACATTTCGTATTAAATTGCAAATTGACCAGTCTTGAATTTGAAATTTAGAATTTCGTAGGGATATTTCTCACTATTTAAAAACACTTTCATATCTGCCAAATTACAGTGGTCAAATAGTGATGCAGAACGTAATGGATTGTCCTTTCTATCGGTTTGAAATCCTAATATTAAATATCTAGGCATCTCTAATTGTGTAGATGTCTTAATTGTCCACGAATGCTGTTTACTCCTTGGTAGTGATGAATATTTATGTAAATCAAATAATCTAAATCAACTCCATGTCTAAGTCAACTTCTTGTTCTATGTATTCTAACGTTTTAACGTTCTATATCAGCTACAGAAACATGGGGGGACTCTCCACACCATTTTATTAATAATAATCGCAATATTAGGTATGAGTTATTCAATAACGTTATCAGGAATAGCTCCTTGATTTCTTTCTCCGTCAATTACGTTCCCTCCACATTCAAATCGTATTTCACTAAACACATCGGCGATTGGATTTACAGCATTCTCGCATCTTTATCAACGGTTCTATTACTTTTCAGTAGATTTCCTGGTACGTAAATAAGTGATTTACTTGGTAACGTGTAAATATCTTACTGTTGAATCGCAATACGTATTTAATTACTGTTGTTAAAAGAATTTGATGTGGTACTGAATCCGTATCAGTGAATTATCAAATTCTACTTTATCTAAGATGGTTAAAATACTCATGCTGATATTACTTTATTAGTTGCAATCCAAATGATTAAAGAAATTGTTTGAGTTGATGTGTTAACTATTTCACGGTGTGAAGAGAACTAGCTGTGTTGGTTCGATTTTGTGTGTTTATATTACCTTTAACCTTAAGCGCCATTATTATTACAGAGTTCCAAATGTAGTCTTATCTCGATGACTTCTCCTCTAAAACTGACCAACAATCCATTTTAATCAACTATTTTAAGGGTAACATTATTAATTATAATAATAATTAACAGATAATTTGCTGTTAGAACAGACGTTTTTCCTATCAAATCAAACGTCCACATCCTTTGATTGCTATACTGTGTCTGATGATGAAAAATTTAAACATAAATGACCACAATTACAAGTAGTATTTCTTTACTTGGTTTTAAACTGCCAAAATTATCAAAATAAGTAATTACGTTCCCATTTTTAATATAGGAGCGGAAGTATACCATGACTTTTAGGAATCGTAATAATTCTAGATAATTCTAGGGTTCTTGTTAACAACACCTTTTACGGCACATAAACCTAACTTCATAACAGATTTCAAACCATTAGTCCTTGACTTTTTTAAAATTTATTTTTGCATTTTTGACAGGTCTGTTAAAGGAAATCTCTTTTCCATTTGCTCAATAGATAAATGAACACTATATATTCAAACTTATATAAGAGTCACTTATAAACATGAAAGTGATAAAACAATCTACATTAAATGTTAATGATGTAACAAGACAATTTAATAACCTATCACTGCAAAACAGTAAACATAGTTACTTATTTCCGAATAATCTACGTTGTATAATATCCGGACCTTCTAACTCTGGTAAAACGAATCTGATAATTAGCTTATTACAGAATCCTAATGGATTATCATTTAAAAATGTATATGTGTATTCAAAGTCATTGTATCAAAACAAATATGAATGAGATTCAGTTTTTTATATTAAATAAGAAATAATAAAGAAATATTAAATTTCAAACTCTTTGAAACAAATCTCTTAAAATGATTTAACGCTGTTGGTTTCTTCTTATAAAATCTGGTTGTTGGAGATTTTATAAAATCTCCAACAATTCGGTACAATTCTTGAAGGACACATTATTGATTTTTTGTGTACAAGAGATATTGAAATATACGCAACCTATTTTGCAATTTCGTAATAACGTGTACAAGGCGTGAATAGTAATATTTAAATTTTAGGAATGGCGATACATAAGTCACCCTGCCATCTAGGCATCGCGAGCACTAACTAAATTCTTTGGATAACTCAAAGTCCATGAAGCGTATTATATTATCACACTTTTAGAAATTTTTAAGAATTTCTCCAGTTTTATATCTAAGTTGTATCTGCTTGGAAAATCTGAAATTATGATATTTTGAATATATTTACTGTATTCTTGTTAAAATCTTTATATTCAGGTTTTGCTGTTTATAATTTATGTTTTTTACACCATCATGAACAATTTTAGCGAATGAAGTCTCTGATTTTTATATGAGTTTTATAATGATAATCATCAATTATGATATTATAAGGATTTTGGCGTTATTACTACAAGACTGTAATAGCCAAATTCTAATGCGTTGTGTATTTTGAAAATTTTCTCTTTATTCCCGTAATCTTGTCTTATCTGTATTGTGTTTTTCTACTTCATTAACTATTAAAAAAGGGAGAAAAACCTATTAAACAGTATTCGTTTAGGGTTTTCTGCAACTCTTGTTTTTTAGGGAGTTATGGTCATGAGATATATACCATGAGAATACTTTAAGCGAATAGGAAGATGTTTCAGGTTTTGAATTTTTATAAAAATAGTTCTTCTTGTTAGTTCTTTTACTCGTAACCATATTAGTATTTATTTTATCACGCTATTTCATTTTATACTAGTTTTTCCTGTATCAAGTTGCCGTTTAGTATTATAATCTTAGCGGTTAAACGATAAATAAAACCAAAAAAATTATATGTCAAAAATTATATCCATTGTTAAGAACGTAATCAGCTTCGATGATTACTTAGTATGTCTGCGCGAGGACACAGAAGTGCAGGTCACCCAGAAATTGTTTCAATCGCGAAACCATCATGTATCAACAATTGCGCAAACGAAAACTGATAGCACAAAATATTTTTAAAAGTTTAAAGAAAAAGTTTACAATTTATACCTTGTAATTCAACTTTAGGTTATAAACTTTGTTATATTGAAAGATAAACCATTTTACCGTAGAGATTTAATTGCTAGTAACAAGAAATTACATAAAAATTAATTGAATTAATAAGTTTGCACATTTCAACTTTTCATAAGTGGTTTTGTTATTTTGTCATTTTCCAGAAGAGCTATGAATATGTCATTCTCCTTGGTTTGAATAATCACTTCAAACATTTATGTTCTACCTCATAAAAATATGAAGAGTTGAGTGGAATTTATATCTGCATATTCGTGGAATGATATTAAAAAAATAAACAAAAATATAAAAAAATACTCAAAGAACGTGATTAATAATAACATAAAAAGGATTAATTCCATTAACGATAAAATTAACAATATGATAGAAATGCTATCAAAGAAACAAGTGATTCTCAAACATACTTTTACTACTTATACTACTACTTATACTTTTGTCCGAAATGATCTCTGAACTTAATGAGGAAATAGACGTTCAAATGTCAACTATACTGTTTGCTAAACAAAACATTATTAACTCTATAATAACTCCAATTTATCTCCGTAAAGAGCTTCCCAAATTCCAACTCAGGAGCAATACAGAATTTCCTATACCTCTGAACGACATACAAAATATTTATAAATATCTTTCCATTTGTGAGTTGAGCGTTTTTTACGACAACGAGATTCTGATTTTCACAAATAAGATCCCCTTGGTTCATAAACAACTATTTAATTTATACAACTTAATACCGTTCCCGGCACCTTACCTGAATACCACCGTTTACTCTTACATTGATCCACAATATTCCTACTCGTTGTTGAGTACTACCAGGAAGTACTCTAGTGTAGGAAGATCTCTAGTGACGATTACCTATGTTCAAAAACGAATACATTCTCCACCGCAGAAAGACGTGTCTGCAAAACCAAATTAAAATTAAATCCATAAGGCACGATTCCAGATGGTTGTCCAACTCGAACATTAAGCGCCAGGCTCTACGTAATCTCCAAGAAAACCAGAGTTACTATAAATTGTGACAAACATGAGTCCGAAATTACAGATATTGATTTGTACGGGTCCGGCATCTTTCAACTCAACGCGGGATGTAAAGCACATACCTTCTCCGCAGTCATGATTGAAAAATTAGTGTTACAACCATTAAAACTTTAAAATAAACCCGAATGAACTTCGCCATCCTCAACATAAATTGGATCAATTTGACAAGATGCTCAAGGAAAATATGGAAAGTCCTTTCTTCAACCTAACAGTTTCATGGATGTCTACCACCATTGCAGTGGTATTATTGATAATCGTGCAGTAATACTAACTTGCTGTTGCTGCAAGTGTGGCTGGTTGCCCATTGTAGGACAATTTTTTCCAAAAAATCCCCATTATTGTGGTTTGCCGAACGTTTGTATAACGAACCACAATGAACGTTTCGAAGCAAATGAACGTCAGTTGACTGAATTCAACTTACGTAGATTAAGACACCTCGAGGACGAAGAAGACGAGTATCTCCGTCAGACTATGAGAATAGAAAATCCACCATCGTACTCTAATGTATCCTGTCCTATCATAGTTCCGAGGAAATCATCGGAGGGGCGATTTAAAATATAAATCTAATTGAGATTATAGTTTTCATGCGAAATTTAAGTATCAAACTTATATTGTGTTAAGATTTTCATTGTTGTTTCTGCACTGTTAACTTTTTTACATTTATTTTATACTTTATATTCATTTTATACTTTATATTCATTTTATCCTTTATATTCATTTTATCCTTTATATTCATTTTACCCTTTATATTCATTTTATTCTTTATATTCATTTATATTAATTAGTGTAATGCATGTTCGATTTTATTAACAATTTTGGTAATAACAAAATTAAATTATCAACATTCTAAAAGGGGGAGGTGTTGGATACCGAGCGGACAGGATGTTGTCCTAATTAGGGCTAACACTCTTCCGCCCCAGCAGGCTGCTTTGACCACGGAGTGAAACGATTAGAAAACAAATAATCAGTGTCTAGGACTGAGACCTTTAGATAATTTCCTTCCTATTCTTTTGGCTCACCAAAAGGAGAGATAGAAAGTCTTCCTAAAACCACTCGTTTCAACGAAAGGCCAGTTAATCACTAACCTCTACTCAAGAAAGGTTTCTGACTCGCGTTGTCTACACATGCTAACTCATAACTTGGTCATAGAAGCTTCGCTCCACCGCAAAGGAATATTGTGGAAGTACGAATAATAAAAGATAAGCTAAGTTTACTTCTTGGACTTTTTATTCAATCCTGACGAAACTTCGTGTTGCGAAATACGTATCAAAAAACTGGCTGGTGTCACGACAGATCGTACCCCAGAACATCTTCTAATCGTTTGTCGCAAAATGAATGAATTAAAATTTGTTTTAATTTAGACCAGCTTGTGGGTAGCTTATTAGCATCCACCGCCTCACGAGCTTTAGCGTGTAATTTACCTATAAAATCATTAAAAGGCTCCATTGAAGATAGGGATCAAATCTCGGTCCACTTTAGATATTTCTCGAGCCATTGTGATTTCGTTGATGACTTCCAACAAATCATTTAAGTTGTTCACAGTGATCGGAAAGGATAAGGAAAGATTGCAAAAAAATAAAGATACAGTTGTTAACATTTATTCTTTTTCTTGCGGAACCACAAGTGCTCCGTAAGTCGGACCGATTTTAGGCACTATACAATTTATATAATCACTCGCGTTTACCGGATCCTACTGACTGCTTTTTTAACAATTCTTTTTATTAAAATGTTTTTATTTATTCTTTAATTTTACCTGATACGATTTGATTAAACTTACACTAATCAAAAGTAACCCGAGGTCCGCGTCGACGATTTGAGTCCGGTTCGGAGTTGGAAGTCTATAACACTTCTATAGAAGTCATCTTGCCCATAACACTTTCATGATGATGTATTCTTTAAATCTTTATACATGTTGTCACCAAAAATTTTGATAGTATAAATATCTTATTAAGCTCTATAGAAGAAAACCAAGGGAGTCCGATTTGCAATTCAAAATTTATAGATATAGTTTTAAATAAATATTTGTGTTACCTTCCACTTTGGGGCTTAGTAACGCAAACATGGAAAATTACTACGGAGTGTTGAAAACTAATATATCATACGACAATCTTCATCAAAAATGTTCCCGATTTCACCCATGCAACAATAGCAACGAATCTCCCAGCAACCAACTTTTACCGGTAATCTCCTATCTCTTTTGCAAGACGATATCTTCGTCGCCTTTAGAGATAAGGAAATAATAAAGACACAACTGGAAAGCCCGATCTTTTCATCATCTAAAACTATGTTTTCGAAAAAACTCCACCTGTTTGAAGAGTTCTTTATTCAAACAATCAAGAAAGAAAACCCCGATTCGTTAATGAATGACATTTGATTTGAAGATGATATAAAAACATTTCCAAATAATTTTTACTTGTTGCGTTGTAACTTCAAAATTTAAATTTACCTATTCAACCATCTCGTTGACCTTGAAAGAAAGCACGACAAAGAAATTTATCAGTCCTCTCAAAAAAGCCAACAAAGTACGACGAGACTAAAATTTATTGTTTTATTTATGTCCGTCCGTTAACTGTTGTAATTTTCCTCTGTACTTAAATAGTTTTCTACGTTTTGACCACACCTTTTATAACTTAATAATCATTTTATATTAAAATTCGTCTTAAATGAATTGTTCTTTTCGAAACATAAAAAAGATTTACAAGAAGAAATGTTATACTTAGTTAAATATACAACATCCTATTTTGTATATCTATAGCCTTCTTGACGGTAATTAACATTCATTATATTTATATATTAAAAATTTTCTGTAATGGTTATTTTAAAAATTTTTATATACAACTTGTTTTTAGTCGCGCCTGTCGATGCCCTAAAAACTGATCGAAACACGCGTCGGTGGATCGATGCTATCCACTCTTTTAAAAAACATCGTTTTTAAGTCGAACCTTATTGAATATATAATTCAGGTAGTAATGTTTATAGATAATTTGAAGCGAGTTAAATTCACTTGCTGATAGGCTAATAAAATATGGGGCGTTCCATTTAATATTTTCGACTTTCTCGCAATTGAATACAGAGAAACGGTAATTCAATCTTTGACTATCCTATATAAGATACAATAATCGTGCCAATGCAAAACATTTTTGAATTAAGGTTGGCTGAGATATGAGCTTTTAAAGAGCATGGTAATATTTGCCAAAAAACAATGCAAATCAAAATAACTTGAAAACAAAAACCGCTAGGTACCAACAACTGTTATCAAAGCCAACTTATTTTTTTACGTATAATTGAATGGTGTAATAAAAGCTATAGCATTCCATTTAAAATAACGAAGTTGAGGTTTACTTCCGGTAGACCGGAAGTGGTGGCCATCTTGAAAATATTTTAGGTCAAAAGATCAGAATCAACAACCCATGATACAAAAATGTCAAGCCTCTAAGAGTACTGGAACCTAAAGAAGTTTTAATGAACCAGTTACGTGAGACACCCTGTATATTGAGAATTATTAAGTGCCACAGTCACTTGGCCCTTGTCAGCTGGTAGATTGACAACGGTGTCAGCTTTGTCCTCCTTAAAAAATTTAAAAAAATTAGGCAATATAACTTTTATTTAAAAAATTTTTCGAAAAAAATTTAAATTTTCGAAAGAAAATAGTTTCGTTATTTTTTTACGTTTTATTTCTTCCGGAAAATGTGTTATAACTTTTGACGCATAGTAGCTAGGATAATAGTATAAATCACGTTATGTTCCATTTGATTTGCTGTTTCTCGATTTCAATGATTACTGTTGTGTTTTATTCAGTGATTCGTTTTTAATAGTGTAATGTAATAAACGGTTGTACTAAATTAGCTTTAAAAGAAAAATGCGAAACAAATAATTAAATTTGATTAAATATTTTTTGATTTTTTATTCTTTTCTTTATTTTTTGCTCTTTTACATTAAATGTTCTGCACCTGATAGTAACTTACAATGTACTATGTTCATCATACGTTATGATTGGGATTGTTTACTTTATGTTAATTAAAACCTATCCAGGTGGCTATGGAAACACAATTGCTGGCAATTTGATATAACGTTATATGAAGCAGTGAAACTTACTTAAGATAACATGAAAAGATCAAAAATAATTGAATTAAATTTCATTTACTAATACCGCTTTAAATTTACACAATTATTTAAAAATAACTAAAGCATAGCGGAGTTTATACTCTTAACCTAGCTACTACGTGCCAAAAATTGTAATACATTTTTCAAAGGTTGCCAAACGTTAAAATGAAACGAAAATATTTTTCTTCTCAAAATCTTTTTCAAGTCAAAGATATATGAGATTATGCCGCCTACCCAACTGAAGAAAAAAGATTCAGATTTATAAAAATAGCGAAATTAGTACTCACAGACGGTATAACCGGAAGTACAAAATGATTTATTTTGTGTGCTAATAATCCGTTTTAATGGTCTAATTGTGCATTTAAAATGATTTTCTTATATCAGTACTAATTAAAAAAATATGAGGGTAAACCACTTGTGAGGGACATATATCTATAATAAATAATCTTCTTATTGTTATGAAAGGTATCAATTTATTAAAGGAAAAATACTTTTGAGTTTCTCTATGTTCTTAATTTAAATTTGTTGTCTAACAATATAACAATAATTCAATTACACTAAACTTTTATAAATGTGCTTGACGTATGTTTTTATCGTTTTTATATTCGGTTTGTTTTTTTTTAACTTGTTTCGTTTCTATCTCATAAACATTGTCTATTTCTATTTGTCTTGTTTAGGTTTTTTTTTAATTTAAAATAAATTGCTCTTTAGGTGTTACAAATTTTTTCACGTTACCACTTCGGATTTTAAGCGTCTTTGTAATCATTTGAATCGCTTTTTGGGATGCATTAATAGAGAGGTAATGGTTGAACTTACGGAGGAAAAGAAAGTAGCCAATTGTGTCGCGAAGCTTTGTCAACAAAACTAGATTTGAAAACTAGGGCTACGTCCATGCTAAATCGTTCCATGAACGTTTCCCTATTGAATCCGTGTACCGAGTCACCAGAAACGAGTGAGTCATCGGAAAATGATCTTGTTGGGAGCCTACGATATTACAGGCCGGACTGTAATGGTGAGGATACTCGTACGCTTCTTAATCTCAGGGTACGGTCAAATCGATATGACTCTTATATTGACTCTTGAGCTTTAAGGTAGTCGGAGTATCCTTACGATTTTAAACATTAATTATTCTCAGGATTTTTCTCTGTGGGTTTTCTGCGTCATATTTAATATTGATTTTCATCAGATTTTCTTCTTTTTAGAAAGAAACTTATACTTTTAGTTGACATTTGCTCAGAATTTTTGTTTTTCTTTTTTCATATCCACACATATCTATAACGACTTCATCAAAAACAACCCTAATTAACATGTGGGGAAAGCTTTTGCAGGAGACGGTAAAAGCTCACTAAGTGGTTTTCTCGAGCGAGTAAACGAATTATAAAGTAGAGGAGAGTTTCAAAAATTGCGTTATGTCGCCGGTTGATTTGTTTCGAGCGAGGGCTTTGATATGGTATAGGGCTAATAGAGAGTGGCAAACAAATCAGATTAGTTGATTATGACTGATACTAGTTATGAAATGTTGTCTGGCTTTAAATTTCCTTTCGTTTGATGTAATTACTTTAAAAAACCTTTGTCTATATATTGTTATTGTAGCCACCCATTATAAAAATGTTTCAATTTAATGTAAACCTAATTCGTTAGCTAAGATTCTATTTCTTTATCTTCTATTTTTCCCGAAAGAAGTTATACCTAAAAAGTTTTGTACATTACTCTTTTATTTTTGTTACGATCGTAATTGCTTCAAATTAATTTTAAACCACTATTTAAGTTTTTTTCATATTCTGATAATACAAACGTCATAGTGTTTTAATCAGAGTGCTATTTTTTTTAATTATAAGTTATTATTGTTGTGTCTATCTATTTTCTACATTTCATCATTGCTATGTTTAATTCAATTTAGTTAGTTGTTATAACAGTTATCTGGCTTGAAATTTCCTTTCGTTTGATGTAATTACTCTAGAAAACCTTTGTCTATATACTGTTATTGCAGCCACCTATTATAAAAAATTATATTAAAAGTAAAGGCAATATAACAACACTTGGTGTTAATGGAAAATGTCAGCAGGGCAGGTAAGGGAAATAAAAGACATTTAATTGTGTAATAAATAATTCTTTGGTGTTGGTTGTGATTTAGTACTTTTTGATTAAAAACTTCAATAACATTTTATTTAACTGTTTATTGATCGAAAGCTTACTTAGAACTAACTTATTTTCCAATATTATAAAACATTCATTTCGTAACGGATATGCGCCGTCAACAAGTATCTATTTGATACATTATGCTGATGCGTATCCGTTCAACTTATTTCTATTTCTTTCAATAGTATTATTAAATTAACAATTTTCTTAATTTCATTACATTTTCTCCATTACATCTACCCTGCGGGATAAAGAAAAAAAAGAATTATAATAAAATTTTTTTTCTTTCTTATTCTAAATTTCCCCATTACATTTTAATTCTAAATTTTTATCTTATATTTAACACTGTTAGTTTCTTTTTCCCTCTTTACCCGGTTCCCGTAAATAAAAACGCACCACACAAGTTAATCGTTTTATTTCTACTTCTACCACTCGACATAACCTCTCATCACATAACATCTTTCTCTTTTTTTTTTTTAGTTTTATCTTTTCACTAATAGATGGCGTTACATTCGGTTTCGCTACCGTTCGAATCGTCCTCGATTTGTTCTTCCAAATCCTCCGGAAGTTGACACCAAGGCTTCATCAGGTCTGCTGCAAATATTGAGTTAAACTTCCTTTGGGTACGTTGTGTACCGGGTACATCTATCAAATGGTATCGATCATTTCCTAGCACTTCATTGACTAGGTAGGGTCCTTTGTAGAGTGGCATCATCTTTCTCGGTTGTCCTGTAGCTGAAGCTTCACGTTTTATCAGCACTAGGTCACCTTCTTGATATCTTCGTGGTTTCTTATACTTCTTGTCGCTTATATCCTTTTGAATCTTCTGCATCTTTTCAATGTTTTGTATCGCTATTTCTCGTACTTGAATTAGCTCATTGTCTTCTAATCTGTTATCTTCTCCCAAAGCCATAATAACATAATTCTGCAGAATGTTTCTAGGCTGAAAACCAAATAGTAATTCATGAGGGGTCTTCTTTGTAGTTTTATTCATTTGACTATTCAATGCAAACTGAATTTCTCTTAGTTTTGTATCCCAAGCTCGTTCATCATCATGATGCATTGTTTTAATTGCTGTCATGATCGTTTCATTAAATCTCTCCACCTGTCCATTCGCTCTAGGTATTGCTGTCGCGTTCTTTATGTGTTGAATATTATTTTCCCTACAAAAATCTTCAAAATCCTGTGACGTAAACGCTGTTCCGCGATCAGTAATTAATCTTGTTGGACATCCAAACATACCAGTTATTTCTCGTAATATTTCGATAGTTGGTTTCGACTTTGATCTTTTCACTGCTCGGATAAAGACGTACTTGGTGGTACTTGGTTGGTAAATTCTTGTAACTTTAGTACCCATCTTCCAATTCGAGGTATTAAGTCTTTCTTTTTCATTATTGTTTTTAATGAATTGCAATCACTCACTACTTTAAATTTACGTCCCAGTAGATACATACGGAACCGTTCCAATGTCTCGGTCACGGCCAGAACTTCAAGTTCATAACTATGATAACGGCCTTCTAAATCAGTCGTCTGACGACTAAAGTAAGCTAATGGTTTCATGTCGTCACCTGGTAGTTTCTGAAATAATATCCCTGCAATTCCAATTTTACAAGCATCCGTATAAATTTCCAAACTTCCTTCAGGGTTGTATATCGCTAATATCGGTCTACGTGACAATTCTCCCTTGACTTGCTGAAATGCATCTTCTTGATCTCCGTTCCAAGTCCATATAGCATCCTTTCTCATCAGTAATGTTAACGGTCTTACTATCAAAGAGTAGTTCTTAATGAATTTGCGAAAGAAACCAGCCAATCCCAAGAACCGACGAACATCTTGTGCATTCTTTGGTTGTCCAAAGTCTTGAACTGCTTCCACCTTCCGTTTACCTGGTCTTACGTCATTCTCATCTATCTCGAAACCAAGATATTCTACACGTTCTGAAAGAAATCGACACTTTTTCAAGTTCAATGTAAGTCCTTCTTCACGAAGCACATTTAACACTCGTTTTAGTTTTTCAAGTCCGTCATCGATTGTGTTACTCGCAATCATTAAATCATCCATGTACACTATCACATCTGTTCTCAATTTCGAAAATACAGTTTTCATTAAACGCATAAAAACACTTGGTGCATTTACCAGCCCGAACGGCATACGATTAAATTCATATTGCCCGTCGTTAGTCACAAACGCGGTAAAATGTTTACTTTTCTCCGAAATCGGCAGCTGGTAATAACCACTCGCGAGGTCCAAAGTGGTAAAATAGCGTTTACCAGCTAACTTGTCTAACTGTTCGTCTAAAAACATGTACGGTACGCACTCTTTTTTGGTAATCGCGTTTAATCGTCTATAGTCAATACACATTCTCTCACCTCCGGTTCGCTTATTCACTAATACGACTGGACTCGCATATTCTGATTGCGATTCGCGAATTATTCCAGCTTCAATTAGTTCGTTTACAGTACTTTTCACAATTTCTCGTTGAGCATATGGCAGCCTATACGGTCTAGATCTCACTACATCATTTGACGTTAATTGTATCTCCATCTCCAGTTTGTTGGTTAATCCAATTTCTCCAAAACAACTTGCAAAGCAACTGTCATAGTCTCGAACAAGTTTCCTTAAAGCCTGTTTTTCGTTATCTTGTAGATTGTTGGGTATTTCATATTGGTTAGTATCTTCATTTTCTTCCATCTTGCTGTCTTTCTCACACGTTGCAATTAATTCATTCCAGACACTTACATCTTCCTGAATTGGGTTGTCTTCATCTCCTTCATCAGTATCTTTAACCATATTGATATACAGAGGATCTTTCTTCAATACTCGTTGTATTTTCAAAGTGCGCCCTTGCTTAATAACCTGGATTTCTGAATCTTCAAATGCACTATTCCCAATTATTATAGAATCATCTTGACATTCGTCTGGGACAATGAAAATTTCGACTTCCATCGTTACATCATCAATTTTAACTGTACAAAGTGTCTTTCCTATTGTCTTCCCTTCACCTCCACCAAAACCTCTTAGATGAATCACACATGGAATATAGTTCAAATGTAACCTCATCGCATCTCTTTCTCTTACTGTCACTACTTCGCTTCCCAAATCGATAAAAGCTACGATTTGTTCACCATTCACCTCTACTATTTTCCTCAAATCTCCCAATGGTTTGTGAATTTGTATTTGATGAACTTCTTTAGAACTTGTTTCTCTACAATGTTTGGCAATGTGTCCCGTTTTATCACATCTAAAACAACAGTTTTTATTTTGAGGTTTAGTACATTTTAACGAAATGTGTCCAATTTCATTGCAATTATAACATTTTCTGTTATCAGAACTTCCTTGGGCTCTATTATGGTTACTTGTGGACGGCATCTTGGCATTATTTGTTTTTATTGTACTTTCATAACTTTTTATTTTCAATAATAGATCTTGAGTATCAATCGGTAAACTAATGGCTAAAAGTTTACTTAACTCTTTATCCTGTATTCCGGCAATAATATATTTCAGTACGGCTCTCTCACTAAAATCACCTGCGCTAGCAATAGCTTTCATGTTATAAATATAATGTTCATACGTCTCATCTCCTCGTTTAACACGTTTGGACAAATCAAAATGAATATCAGCCTCATCTACTACAATCGGAAAATCATCAATCGGTCGTTTTTTAAAAGTTTTCCAATCATAAATCAGGTGTTGAACACTTTCAAACCAAAGTTTCGCTGCACCGTTCAATTTAGTTATTGCATTATACAATCATGTTTGATCATCCCATTTAAAAATCATTGCTAAATTTTCTGCGCTTTTAATCCATTGTTGGGCTGTCAACGAATTTGGTTTACCTGGATTAAAATCCGAAATAATTTGTTGCATTGTGTTGTGGTAATGTACCGAAGCTCTAGCGCCGTCTGCGTTATCTAATCTTTGTTCTCTTTGAAATAATTCTCTTTCTTTCCTCAACAAATCACGTTCTTGTTGCAAAAGACGTCTCTGCCATTGGATGTTACGATCAAATTCACCAGTTGCATCTAACGTAACCTCCTCGCCTTCGTTTCCACCGTCTGTGTTTGATACGAAGCTGCTTTGATCCATTGTTACCAATTTTGTTTTAATAACACTTTCCACCTTGATTAAACTTTATCTACTTATCCCTCCGCTGCAATTGTTAGTTTCTTTTTCCCTCTTTACCCGGTTCCCGTAAATAAAAACGCACCACACAAGTTAATCGTTTTATTTCTACTTCTACCACTCGACATAACCTCTCATCACATAACATCTTTCTCTCTTTTTTGTTTTTTTTTTAGTTTTATCTTTTCAGATGGCGTTACAATATAATCATAATATATTCAATTCATAATATTCACATTCATATATAATTCATAATATAATTCAACGCAATACGCTCCATAGTGATCATCAAAATTTAAAGTTTCGTATAGTTTGCAATAAAATAATGAATAATGTAATATAATGTAATATAAATATGTATTAAAATCTCGCAAACTTTGCAAAATTGAGGAATATATTCAGCACAAGTGAATATCAATACATTATTTTTTTCATATTTCACTCCATTCACTTCTACAAATTCCCAAAATTGCCCAAAAACCGGAACCACTTTGTGAGCGAAAAAATCGCTCGACTTGTGGCCTTGTGGGATGGGTGGTATGTTATGTATGTATGGAGTGCGTATTCTATACGCGGCACCTAGGCCACAACAGGCCTTGTACACACTGACTCCCTCTAAGAGGTTTGAGATGTTAATGCGAGTAAACTCGATTTTTGGCTGATTCCGCTTCCTGACCGACCCCCCACCAAACCGGGCGTGCTATGGCACAGGCCCAGTGTGGGTTCGCCCCTGTCAGGTGCCGCTCCAGGAGTACCACATCCTCGTGGACCCCTACGAGGTGCAGGCCTCCAGGGCGCTAACGCGCATTCAGCCATTTTTGTTCAAACCCCTTACACACATAGTGATAACGACAGCCAGAGATGAACGACTGGTTGCCGGGACCGACGGCTTAACGTCCCCTCCGAAGGACGGGGGGCGACCCAACGTGATTACACCGGGATTCGAACCCGGGACGTCTGCGTGTTAACTCGAGAGTTAACACGCTGAGCCATTGCGCCCCCTGTGGGATGGGTATTGTGGATGATTCTAAAACGTCACTCAATGAGCGCTTTAGATATTTGGGCGTAACATTAATAAAAAATAATATTCAAAAATTATAATCATAACTATTATAAAAATTAAAATTATAATTACTAATAATAATAATTAATTAATAATAACAATTAATAATATTATTAAGTTATGTTGAATTGTATACAAAGTGTTTTACTTTTTTGTAGCAAGACTTTACATGGCTAGAATATTTCAAATGAATACAAGAAGGTTATATAAACGCATAGTTCTCGAGATACTGAGTGTTGAAAACAAACTCTTTTAAACACACTGTACATTCTTAAAAACGGTGATCCTGTAAAAAATTAATTTTACCAGCTGTTAAATTTTTATAAAAAAAAAATATTGCAACAATTTAGTAGGTAGTAAATATCAAAAGATTCTATGATGTATTCTATAAAAAGTTACACAACATCATATAATAAAATAATAAAATTAAATAATGCTACTTCCCTCATTAATCTCTCAGTAGTTTATAAACAACGCAATACCTGCTTTAATGAGAATATCGAAGTTTTCAGGGGATGCCACCCACATAAAACGACCTTTATGGCGTATTCTTCTATACAAGTTGTCTCCCATTTTCTACTTCTAAAATTTATATAAAAAGGCCGATAAAAAAAATCGATTACGTAATTTTTGAACCTGCGGAGAAAAAGAGAGTAGCAAATTATGTTGCGAAACTTCGTCAACAAAACTAGAATTGGAAGTTAGGGCTACATCCTCTTTCTAAATTCCTCTTTTTATAAAGAAACTTATACTTTTAGTTTACATTTCCTCAGAATTTTTGTTTTTCTATTTTCATATCGTCACATATCTATAACGTTGAACGTCATCTTAGAACGGCTAGACTGCTTTAGTCAGTCTTTGTCATCGCAGTATGTACCCCGAACAGACCCCGAACCCTCACAGTATGGCCTGTAATATGGTAGGCTCGGAAGTGCCTTTGCAGGAGGTAAAAGCTCACAAAGTGCCTTTTTCGAGCGAGTAAATGAATTATAAATTGCGCGGGGAGTTTCGAAAATTGCGTTATGTCAGCGGTTGATTTCTTTCGAGACGGGGCTTTGATACGGTCGACATTTTCAGAAATAGGAAACAAATAACGCATTGAATGGTAATTAAATTAATTATTCATATCAATATATATAATTCATTTTTTGGATGTGGATGCATGGCATTCCATTTTATCACTGAGTTTATTCAAATTGGGTTTATATTCACTAAGAAAATCGCATATATCATCAAGCGGTTGTCAGTTAGATATTTTTCTTCGGATACTAAATTCCAAAACGAACTTTCATGTGCGCAGCCTTTTAAGATGATATCCGATTTTATTGTTAAAACTTCTGTTGGAAGTTATCAGCTAAATTTGAAGAAATATGTTCGATGTCATATTCTCCAAACTAAAATGAAATAAATTCAAACATAACCTGAAAGCGACTGAGATTAGGAAAACGTCTTTCAAATTCTTGATTAATATTTTCTACTTCACAACAAAACTGTTGAATGTTGCATTGACCACTAATTTTATCTGTGTTTCTAAACGTGGTAAATTCTTTAAGTTATTTTTGTTTTTAATTGTGAAATGTATAATTTCAATTTTGCTTTAAAAGCATTTATTGAACTCACTAATTGAATAATATTTTTTCCTTCTCCTTGCAATCCTAAATTCAGTGAGTTATAATGACCCATAAAATCAGTTAGAAACGTCACCTTTTGTACCCAAAGTGGATCTTCCAGCAGTCTATGTTTTTCTCCAAACGAATTTAACAATTCTACTATTTCGGGCAATAGCTCTAAAAATCGTTCCAAAAAACATTCTCGAATAAGCTCCATATCTAGAATAATCCATCTAACATTGGAAAAAAGCACTAAATCTTCATATTCCGTATCATTCTCTAACTGATACAAATATAAATCTGTAAGATATATATTTTTTATGTGTGAAAATTCCTGTGCTTTCTTTTTTCAGACATTTTGTTGATAAAGCAGCAATTTTTGCTTTACGAGTTCCTTGAAGATATAATATCGCTAAATTATTATGTGTTGATATGTACAAGTTTTTCAAAATGTGATTTGAAAGAGCTATCTATGTATGAAAAATAAAAACATTTCAAATTATACAATCGAATTATTTTAAAATTATTTTCTATTTTGTTTTTTGACATACAGCAGTAATTAATGTACAATCAATGTAATTACAATAAAATTTAAAATACTTATATTGCAATAGTTTATTTTTTACTTCGATCAATAAATATTTCTTCAAAATCCATAATTTGTATTTCATTATTTGCATTCGCTTATCTTTTTCACGCTTAATGAGAATGACGAACATAATAATTTTATGTACAATTATATGAACATTAAAAAAATATATAAATTTTAATTACATATAAAGGATATATATTAAAATCAAAATGGATTAACTACGTCTTGTTTAAATTTGACGGTGTTGAGTACACCCACATTCCATTGTTTAAATATTACCCTTGATAAATAGTTATTGCACATTGTTATCATTTTGTTATTTGAAATAAAAGGCAAAGCGAAACTCAGTCTTTTAGTGACATTTAATATCTATTAGCTATTAATTTGTTTGTTTATTTATACTGAAATTACTAATTGATATAGGAGAAAATTGAATACTTTTTCCTAAAAATTCTATTATTTCGAGCAATAGCTCTAAAAATCCTTCCAAAAAACATCCTCGAATAAGCTTCATATCTAGAATAACCCATCTAACATTGAAAAAAAGCACTAAATTCATTCATTTTGCACACAAAGCGTTATTATGAATAATGCAGGGGAATGATATAAAATCCGAAAATTGTTCGTTTTGTTGACAAAGTGCTAAAAATCCATTTTTTTCGGCCAACCATACAGGGTGCTCCATCGGTTGATATAGAAACCAACTTATGTAGAGGAAATTTTCTTTTCTCAGTAAATGTAACAAACATTGTAAATCTGTCTTCACCTCGTGTTGTTCTTTTCATCGGAAGTATTGTTAAAAATTTCTCCTTTATCAAAATATCGGAAAATATCATTCTTATAAAGACAATTAATTGTGCAGTATCAACGGTATCAGTGGATTTGTCAAATTGTAATGAGAAGAAACTGCAGCTACGTATGTCCTCTTCCAATTGTTGAATTACATTCTCATTCATATCTTCAATTCGTCGTGTTGCAGTTCCACGAAAAGGTTGTAAATCTTGAATTGCATTAAGAATTTCGTTTTTATTTTTAAAGTTACAAAATAATTTTTCACATGCTTCAAGGAAAGCTTTTTTTAAAAAATTGACCATCCTGATAAGGTTTTTTTATGTTTTGCCAAAACGTAAGAATTGGCATACGATGCTTTAGTTGCCAACGTAGATTATTGCGCAGTAGAATGAAGTAAAAGTTGCTGTGCTGCTAATTACCTTTTAATATTTTTACTTTTCGTTTTCATAACTAGCTATTTACAGGGTATTCATTTTCATAATTTTTATGTAAACTCGAAAAATGCATACACAGGCAAAGAGCACGACATATCAAATGCAGGCAATTATCTCTGTACATCCTGAAAAAATAAGTTCTTCCCATTCATTATGAAAATGATACGTTTTTTTTCCTACTCATACTTTTAATCCAATCTTCAAATTTAGAAGGAATACTTAAATATATTTTTAAAATTAAATTACTGAAAATAAATTTACCTGACAAAAAAAGGATAGAAAATTAAAATGTAAATATACAATTTCCGTGCAAAATTTTGTTGAATTTTACGAAACATCGTAAAATGGAAGCAATGATTTTGTTTTCGTCTGAATGATTTAACAATAGTGTTTTCTTGGCGTTTATAGACTTTAGAGGCAATGCGCAGTTTCGTGTTTTCCACAAATTTTTTTTCTCTTTCGTTTTAATATAATGTAAGCCTAGTTCGTTAGCTAAGATCGTTTATTCTATTTCTTCATCGGTCACACACATTTTCCCGAAAGAAGTTATACTTATAAAAGTTTTGTATATTACTCTTTTATTTTTGTTTGTGTTACGTTTGTTGTCGTTTCAAACTAATTTTAAACAAAGTGTCTCTTGTCTCTTAGTAAGTATTGAAGAAGCCAAATTACCTATAGATGATAATGTAATATTCAGTGCTGCACAATCTCTATACGGAGCTTATAATTAAAACAATAGAAGAAATATATTGCGAGTATTGCATCGAGAGTCGGGAAATTTAAGAAGTTTGTTTGCTAATCAAATACAAACTCTAGAACAAAATGTTGACGCATCATGTTCTCAAACTACCATTTATGCTTCAGTGAAAATATCGTCGCTTGACAACAATTTAAAACCGTATGAGGCGATCGAAGTAATAGAAGAAACTTCCTTTAATGTCATCCTTTATGATGACAAGACACTTTACCTCCCCAATTCTGAAGGCTTCAAAAATTGTTGCTTTTCTTATAAATAAATTTTCAATTTAAATTGATCCTGTTTAGAAGGATCTTTTAATTTAACATGGGAAGAAATTAACAGGATAAAAGTTATAGCAAAAGATTACAAATATATTCTACGGCAGAAAATTAAAGAGGTTAATATTCTTGCATAATTAATTTTAAGCAATGTAATTACTCGAAAAAATATTTATCTATACATTGTTATATACACTATATTACACTTGGTGTTTTAGTTAATGTATAAGAAAACGTGAACAGGGCAAGTAAGGGGAACTGAAAGACAATTGGAGGGAAGTTGTAAGGCACAACAGGTCTTAACGTGAACAAACTAAGAAATGAACATATAGAAAATTCAAATCGGAAAATCGGACAATTCTTGTTCAGGATAGTGATGACACCGTAGACATGAGCCACTAGTGAGTAAAAATATATACTCTGATACAAACGCAAGCTAAAAACATAAAGACGAAACGTATTTGTAAAAAGAGTAATTTTATAAACATTTGATGAACATAACTTTTCAACTGACATAGTTCAAGAATCACATAAAAAATTGTTGGCTCTTGTGGGAAATAGATCTTATGAAATTGAGAGACCAGGAAAATATTGCTCCACAACACTTTAATGAAGAAGTATTCCTTAAATCTTTATACATGTTGTCACCAAAAATTTTGATGGTATAAATATCATATTAAACTCTACAGAAGAAAACCAAGGAAGTCTGTTTTACAATTCCAAATTTATAGATATATTTTTAAGTAAATATTTGTGTTACCTTCCACTTTAGGGCTTAGTAACGCAAACATGGAAAATTACTTCGGAGTGTTAAAATCTAGTATATTAAACGACAATCTCTACCAACCTTTACTCGTAATTTCCTATCTACTTTACAAGCCGATATGTTCGTCGCCTTTGGAGATAACGAAATAATAAAGATACAACTAGAAAGCCCGATCTTTTCTTTATCTAAAATTGGGTTTTGTCTTGTCGATATTTCTATATCCATCGCAGAAAGAAGGAAAGAACACCACCGCGTTCTAACTACACCTCAAAATTGTAAAATTTCAAGCCCGTGTCCAAGTGTTATGGAACCGAATTGAAACACTATCAATTTAGCAAGAACACATCTTGGGCTATCTAAATTCGGGTTTTGTTCGGTTAATATCTAAACACGTCTATCAAAATTCACACGTTATAAACAACCCTACATTGTAATCGGTATATTGACTTTCTCTCGGACACATGATTATATTATACGAATAAAACTATGAAACCACATTCGACCTATAAGAATTTTTCCGCCCGTTATAGTGGTATATAACATTTATTGATCGGAAGCGTGCACAAGAATTTTCTACCCCAAAAACTGCGAAAACCGCGTATAATTGCCGTAATCAACAGTTTACGGTCTCATAACATTCTTATATGACACATATAAAACTCTGAGACCATATAGAACCTATAGTGAAATTTTCTACCCTTCTACAGTGGTATATAACTTTCATAGATCAGAAGTGTGCACAATCATTTAACCCCCAAAAACCGGTAAAACCGCGTATAATTGCCGTAAAGAACTGATTACGGTCTCATAACTTTCTTATATGACACGTATAAGAAATAGAGATAGTAAACATTAATATGCAGGTCTTTAAACATAAAATAAACAAACATAACAAAACTACATTACATACTTGCCACAAAATCAGGAATAAATACAATAGCGATTACCAGACACTGGATGACGAATAGAGACAAAACCTTTAAGCTTTCCAGGTTATTATGTCGGATCTTGTAGCTGTAGAAAAGTTTTTTCAAGAGTGTTCAAGGAGTTTTACCATTGATAGCTGAAATATATTCCTTTGAGTCAATTGATGTAGACCAATACATTAAAGAAAAAAAACATTGAATTATGCGCAATTAAAATACCAGTATTGAATTCCTTTTATTTTCTTTTATCACTCACAAGATGGAGATATTAGAGAATTTTTAGGAATAGTGGAAGAAATGTTACTTTTCGTAATAGAAAAGAAAATTTAAAAAATATATTTATAATGAGGGATTTCAATATATGTATCAATGAAAAATATGTTACAGTATGGCAACGGCAGCAAATGTGTAGATAGCATCTTCATGAACAAATTAACAACAATCGCAATGGTAAGGACATTAAACTGGCATTTACTCTTGAGCATAAAGAAACAACTACGAAAATAATTAAAACTAAGACTGATAAATAAAGCAATACTAGAACAATTTAAAAATCTTTTAAAAAGAAGCGATTATACCAGTATAAAAGATCAAAAAGCTGATGCACAAACCAGCTAAACTGAATTTCATAACATAATTACATTGTTATGAGACGGCTTTTCGTGAAACCATGAAAAAAGATAAAACAAACATAATTTGTACAAAAATAGATTCGGATAAACTAGGAAAAATGAAGAATCTGAATGCAATTTTAACTGTAGCGGAATTTACGAGGAATAGTAACTTCAAGTGTGTCATCGTTACGTCTTATTCAAACAACGTTTAGTGCATTTTAATAAAAATAAATCTTAATATATTTTCATATTACATCTCCCCTAAAAAATAAAAATAAATTATATTCCTAAATTATTTTCAATCTAATGCTAACTTATACTTGTAAACGTTGAGATGGTTTTACTATTCTACCATGCTTTGTTAAATATACATTGAATGGTTTTTTCTTAATTTCTATATTTTCACGTGTTCTAAATGTTGGAATATTTTCAGAGGGCGGATATCTATTGTGTTTCTTCTTTTTATTTTATTGGTTTATCATATTCTACAATAACTTTAATAGTCATTTCATCAGGGGTTACTGATTTATAAATAAATTTAAACCCTAAGTATTTAACTTCTTCTGTTCTAAATTGAAATTTTTCTTTATTAAATTTTATATTATTCTTTTAATACTGCAATTTATGCCCTATCATGTTCTAATACAGATTCACAGAAAATTAAAATATCATCTAAGGTAAACGACACAGTATTTGAGCGGTTAAGAATTTTTTAACGTCAGTGTTTGACCGAGCTATTTCTCTTGATCCTTTAAATAAAATGATAAAAATATGATCAAATACACATTTGATTCATTTAAAGTTACTTATCTTACATATGAAGAATACCACACATGAAGTAGTATTTCTTTAAATTAAAATTAAAGTGCGTCAAGAAAATATATTTACTTAACATTAAACATTTCATAAATTCCCCATTTCTTAATTAGTTTTGATTTTTGACTTTCTCATATCAAAAAACATCATCTCTACTTTTTACATCAATAGCCTTTTGAAAATCTGCTTCACTATATTTAAAGTTGGGATTCGTTGTATATTGGCACTGAAAAAATTTAACCTAATTCATGTTTGTTAAAGTTTCCACATAGAAATTCCATTTCCTAATAATTGACCACTATACAGACGGTATTTGACCAACGTTTTAACCTTTTAATTTTACAGACTGATTACTGCTTAAGCGCGTTCAATTACTTTTATTGATACAAAAAAGATTTCAAAAAATAGAAAAGAATCGAACATTCACACTTATATTCATTTTAGGCTTAAACATTTATAAATTTTAACATGGGTTAAAAATTCATTGTGTCCTTCTATGTGATCCTTTGTGTCACATATTTAAACAGCTTGTATTTTACTTTTAAAGTAAAAAAATGTCGGTCAAATACTAAACAATTTAAACGGGAAAACATAAGCTTTAAAAACAAGTATTACACATTATTCTAGTTTGTTAATAAAATGTAAATACTTGTGAGATCATAAAACTAACTAATTTGTCTAGTATTTGATCGTTTGGTCAAACACTAATTTAAAACTTAGTTACAACGGTAATTTTTTAATAAAACCAATAGAGCAGATTGGTAGATTACTAGCAAACCAAAAAGAACACCATACATGCAACAACAGCTGAATAAAGCCAGCTTGTTTGGGTGTATGTATAGACAAACTACACTTTGTGCTTGGTATAAGGTGGAGAAGAGACTGGTAGCTATTGATGATTACTCGATTTCTATTTTCTTAGATATTCCTTGGTTCCTTATTTTTTACATTTGTTTACAGAAGCGGTCAAACACTGGCTGACGGTCAATGACTGGCGCATTACCCTATACCCCGATTTATATAATATATTAGGTATATTATAAAATATTGCTTCGTTATATTTTTGAAAAACCTCAGCTGAAGGTTCCATACATAGTACTAAATGTGCAATATTTTTTACTAGTTTTATATAATGAAATTTGCTAAAAACCATCTTTTAAATCCAAGAATGTATAATATTTAACATAGTAATCATTTAATAAATTCTCATTTAGACGTTTGGATTCAAGCAGAACATTAAGCTTCCATTAGGTTTTTCAACAATAACAAAATTTGTTTATCTATTCAGATGAATTGTTAGCTTTATCTATAATACCATTTTTATTTAAATCATTTAATCAAATTTTTAATCTTTTTTGTAAAGCTAATGGAATTCTTGTAGGTAAATTACAAACAGGTTTTATATCGTATTTGAAATTTATTTTATATAACTTTGAAAATTTCCCCATTCTTTGAAATACATTTGAAAATTGATAACAAATAGTTTGTTCATCTTTCACTTTATCTATTGAATCTGTTTTTTATATTAAATTTAACATTTCACGATCTTATTATTTAAACCCAATTGAAGAAGTGCGGAGGTATATGACGCCCAAGTGGGAATTTGAGGAAAGGTTTCTAGATACGAGCTGTTTTGCAAAATTATCTTTTGAAAAATGGGATAGTCTTCCTGGCGGAAATTTGTGTCAATAATTCGACGATTCAATGCTATGTCGACTAGAAGAATATTTAAACAATAACGGGCTATATACCCATTATTAAATTTTCACATAAACTTAATTCATGTTTGAGTAGGTATTATTTCTATTATTAAATTGTGTTTAGCGTTTGTTAAAATCAGTTTAGTATTTTTAATGAAACCCGATAAAACCAAATGGGTATCAATAAGCATATATCTGTTTGTGGTCGTCAAATTGAAACGGATAAAAGCGATCCCGCCCGGATTGGGAGCCTCTTGCAAAAGTTCTCTTCATAAGTTTGACACAACCTTAATAAATTTAAAGGATACAACCAATACTTTTTCATGCAATTAAATTCCGGGCATAATAACAATTTCAACATGAGACTACTAGTACTAGCGTACAATCACTACAAAAGCTTTGAGGAATGAGGAACGAAATGTTGCAATTTTGAACGTTTATAATCCTTTTTCAAGTTAGGGGTAGAGAATATGAAGTCTTCTAAGTTGCTACGAAACCAGCTATGTTTTTGATTTCAGGGTAACTGATAGCATATTCTATTCATTTATTAGACAATTTAATGTACGTTTTCTTACGCGACAATTTCCTATGAACCGTTCCTTTCTAATCATACAGGTACATTACGTTGTATTTTGGAACGGTATTTTTGTGTAGCGACCGTTCCTGGAGCGTGACACGGTTAGGTGTGGTATTCGCGTCACTATTATTTTCATAGTGATGCGAATACCACACCTAACCGGCACCTATTTTCAGATCCATGAACTGTAGGCGCTATCAGTAGAGTGTGCAAAATTTCATTGTATTATTGACAATTAAAGTTTCATTGTTATTTCATTTCATTTGTAAATAAACGAATTGTATACACAAAATTAAACGTTTTTTCATTATAATATTCATTACATTATATTATTAATCTTCATTAGGTTCCACAGAAATTTTATATTACCTTATGGGATAGAATCAACAGATTCCAGATTCCTCGATAAGTAAGATTCGGTTTAGTATTAAATAATACTTACATGAAATTGTAATTACATTTTTTAACGTTACGAAAGTTTAAACAAAGTATATTTATTATTAATCCTAATACGTTCATGGTGTGAAATAATTTGAGAATTATCACACAATTATCGCGTAAACGCGTTCTATAACATTAAAATTCCATCTTAAATAAAATCAGAAAACCTATTTAATATTACTAATAAAAATTAAAAGATAATTTTTAAACTAATTTCAAACTAAGCAAATAATTTTTCACGCCTTGAAGTTAAGTTTGTCTAATTTTAATAAACATTTTTAACTATTGTATCAGTTTCTAACACCAATAACGGTTAAAATAACTGAAATTGAAAAAGAAATTGTCAATACGCGCTCCATTCTTAGTTGACAAGCTTCTCTACTCTCCGATTCTTCGGCCGTACTCGGCAAGGCGACAGCGTGGGGAGCTTACTCTTCTGTCTTTCTTGCCATGTAGTAATTTATCTTTGGTCGATAGTAGAAATAGCATAAACAAAAGCAGACATCAGGTTAAAAAAAAAGATCTATCAGAGGACAAACAAATAGAACAAATTGAAGCTATAGGGCTAAAATAAATTGAAGAGGAAGAGATTAAAGCGATAATAAAGAACTTGACTAAGACAAATACTAAGTGCATTGAATGACAACAAAATTACTCCAGAATATAAAACCCATAATAATTTCCCCGTAAGACATGCAGACAAAACGTTGCTAACATGCGAAATTGAAAAAAATTGAAGTCAAATAAAAAGAAAAGATTTATGGGTAGATAAGCTGCTTTTCTCTTCTATCACTTTGTGCTTGATATAAGGTGGAGAAGAGACTGGTAGCTATTGATGATTACTCGATTTCTAAAATTACTCCAGAATATAAAACCCATAATAATTTCCCCGTAAGACATGCAGACAAAACGTTGCCAACATGCGAAATTGAAAAAAATTGAAGTCAAATAAAAAGAAAAGATTTATGGGTAAATAAGCTGCTTTTCTCGGCAACTCAAGTGATCGTACGGCCTCAACCGTCTGGATACATACAGTGCTAGCGTGAAGTAATCCCCCTTCTAATTTCTGCACAGATTGAGGTATTAATATGAACAAAAATAAGTCGATTTCTATATTTTCTTATGGAAGCTATGATATCACTTTTAGTTTTTCCGGAAAATGGATCAACTTTGTTTTTTTAAATGGAATCCAATCCAACCCAGTATATTATTGTGTTCTGCGAAAGATATAAACAATACGAATCCCACAGCACCTAACAATCAAATGTCGGTTTATTAGTTTTTGCACAAAACTTGAACAAAATGCGAAATTTTGCGCTTCGTTGTCTAGAATCTGTATGGCTAGCCAAGAACATCAAAACTATTGAACTGCAGATAACAAACAAAATGTCATCTGGAATATTGTTAATAATGAGAGTTAGAAATTATAACAAAAAAATCTTGGTAGCGAACTGCAGGCTCAAGATTTCAGGTAACATTTGGCACAAGATGTCGAAGTGCCATGGCATCAAATCTAAGAGGAGCGGAGATGTTTACAATATGTACGCTAGGCGCAGTTTTATGATCGCAAAACTGTTGGCTACTGCGTTAGGATTGATGGGTGAGGCGATCAGATTACAGAAGTGAACTAAATTATTACTTGCAATATTTCGAAACTTTATTGCTTCTTCCATAGGCAAATACTGGAAAAGTTACATATTCTAATTTGTACACCGTTTCACTAACAGATTGGCTATTAACACCATAAATTGAGAAATTAAAATCACAATTAACCATTTACATATAATTCATCATAGCATTAAAAATTTGAATGACTTAATCAGACAATCTGTTCCATTTAATGTCTTTTCTGTTTTTGTTGATAGTGTTAAGGTTAATTATAGACGTGTGTTTGCTAAAGTAAAGAAAGTCAACATTAAAAAGTTCCAGAATTTAATTGACAGTAGTAAACAGCAACTAAAATTTTTTAATTGTAAAGATAACTGGATTGTCGACTTGTCCTCGGTACCTACCCCTAAGAATGTATATTAAGTTAAATGTAAATGTAGTTATAAATGTAATATTAAGTTAAACAAATATTTGATGGATGTTGAGGGCGTTATTTCATTTTGTCCGACCAGATTTAGAGACTTACCTAGGGCGAGAGTAACGAATTATTAATTTTATTAATTGTAATGTTGATGATACGTGGCTGAACACACATATAAATTAATTAGTTAAATCCGCTAAACTTTTTCTTAAATCAAATCAAAACCTCATCATTATCAATGCTGATAAAGGCGCTAATACGGTTATATTAAATAAAGATGATTGACTGAATGATGAAACAACTTACAAGAAAATTTAAAGAAAATTCATGTCGACACTGTACGGAGAAATCGTAACAAACTTATCAATAACCTTCATACTGATAAGATTATTAATGATAATGAATTGAAGTTACTTATGTCACAGAACCCAACTTTATGTAAAGCCTAGTTTTTACCAAAGATACATAAACCGAATGTTGCTCTTCATCCTAGCATATCAGCATGTGGTTCAGCTACGTATAATTTATCTAAACAACTTGCTGACATTCTTACGATCTCCCTTAGTCAGTATAACGTTAAAGATACTTTTGATTTTGTGGATTATATACGTGGTTTTCGACTTCCATCTGACTATGTTATCATATCTTTGGATGTGGTGAGCCCGTTCACGAACATCCCTTTTGATTTGATTTTAGATATTGTTATGGATAAATGGGAGCTTATTAGAAATAATTGTAACTTTTCTTCTGAGACCTTTTATATTCTGTTGAAATTTGTTTTTGATAACACTTACTTTACATTTGATAATCAGATTTATTTACAGAAATTTGGTACACCTATGGGTTCCCCATAAGTCCCATCTTGGTACTTATAGTTATGGATTTTGTTTTGGATGATGTTAATCCTAAGTTACATTTTGAACTTCTTTTTATAAAGAAGTTTGTTGATGATATCATCACTAGTGTTCCCAAGGATGGTACTGATCACATCTTGACGGTATTATAATTCTTTTAACACTAACATTCAGTTCACTATCGAGATAGAAAGTAATAATAGTATACCATTTCTTGACTGTAGGGTTATTCGTGAAGACGACTTGGTGGTCATTGACTGGTACACCAAACCAACTTACTCGGGTCGCTATATTAATTATTCAACCGAGTAACAAGAATAAGAAACTTCCTCTATGCGTGTCACTTGCTATGTGAAATATAAAATCGTTAAGCAAGACACTTTATTTTACTCGTTATGCGGAAACAATAGGTAATGGTGCTGATTCAAAATTAGATTAATAAAGAAAATATAAATAAAAAATGAAATGTTTAAATTTAACCTGGCATTCATTGCGTTGCGCTCCCTAACAATCCATACGACACTCATGGGGATTAAATTTCCATTCGAAGTTAAATTCTTCACCTGTGGTTTCCGCCATTTATTTAAACGAATTAAACGATTATTACATTCTATAAAATCAGTCCCTTGGTCTGAAATAAGAACAGAGCATCGTTCTCGGCGAGAAACAAATGGACGAAGTGCTCCCAAAAAGGCATCAGTGGATAAACCTGAAACAAGCTTAAGGTGAATGGCCTTGGTGGCCGTACAAACAAAAACACAAATATATGATTTGATTGATTTAGAACCTCGATTTCTATGTAACGTAGTGAAGATAGGTCCTGCAAAATCCACTGCAGATACGGAAAGAGGTTTGATTTCTTCTATCCGACACTTAGGGAGATCCGACCTTACGACCGCGGTTTCATCTTGAAACATTGAATGCATCTTGATAACACACGATAGATTACAAATCTTGATCCCAATCTATAACTGTTTCATCACCAATGATAGGACTGTTCGATATCCTGGGTTAAAGAATTGACGATGAACTTCCTCCACGATTAGTGCACTTAAGCGCGCATTTCGAGGTAACAACACTGGATGTGTCTGATCAAACGGATACTTCGATTGTTTTAAACGTTCACCCATCCTGAGTAATCTGTCACTATCGATAAACGGAGATAACGAATGAAATGGTTTAGAAATTGATTTATTGTGACGGATAGCAGTGAATAGAAAAGAAAAGGTTTGATTTGCTTTTTCGTAGACAATGAAGAATAAATCGTTTACAATAAGGAAGTATACGTTTTATCTTTGATAAAGAAGAGAAACGATTAAGGAGTGTACCAAAGATATGAGGTTCAATCTTAAGGCGTTTTTGAAAAGTTCTATTTGTTCATTGATTGTGTCATTTGTTTCAACCGGTTTAAATTTACTAGATGGCCAATTATCGGAATGCTCGCAGAGCCATGATGGGCCCTGCCACTAAATATCGGAATTAATTAATTAATTTGGAAATAATCCACGAGAATCGCAATCAGCGGGATTATCTAATGACGGAACATACCGCCAATGGTGAATAGGCAAGATGTCTTGTAGTTTAGTGACTCGATTGGCTACAAAAACTTTTCATCTTTGAGCAGGTGATGAAATCAAGATAGGACGACTTGAGAGTCTGACCAGGCATTAATGGAATCAAAATAAAACTTCATTGATACATTCGAACAATTCAGTAAGTAGATGAGCCGTACAAAGTTCCAATCGAGGAATAGAAAGAACCTTAGAGGAGCTACACGAGCTTTAGCACAAACAAAGTAAGTATAAAATTTATTTTGATTAGCTGTTATTCGAAGATAAGCGGCTGCACAATAACCTGATATAGATTCATCGAAAATTAAAATATCATTATATAATCAATTTTATATAATTTATATTATTATTATACTAAGTATTTATATACAATAAACACATTAAGTATATTACCAAACATTTCGTTATCAATCGGCAATCTTTTGAAACTGTAATTTCCATACATAGTACTAAATGTGCAATAATTAATTTTACTAGTTGTATCTAATGAAATTTGCCAAAAACCATCTTTCAAATCCAAGTCTGAATAATATTTAGCATAATAATTATTTAATATATTTTCATTTAGACTTTATGGATTCAAGCACAACCTGAAGCTTTCATTAGTTTTTTCAATAATAACAAAATTTCTTTATCTTTTTGGTCAAGCATTTTTTATATTAAATTTAACTTTTCACAACTTTTTAACCCTAGTTAATTGTTAATTGGCATTTTATCACTATCAGAAATAACTAAATTTTCATAATAACAATTGTTTTTGTATTGAATTTTTAATAGTACTATACCTAATCTTTTTACTTCAAAACCTCCACAAGCAATTAGTTTTATTTCATGTTTACTTATATCATAATTTTTATCATTAATTTGTTTAATTTTCTCAAATATTGTTTTTCGAATTATATTTACTTCACTTCCCGAATCTAATTTAAAATTAATTTTACAACCTTCAACGTTTTATTCTTTTTCAAATATTTATTGAAACCAATTGAATTACAATAATACTCTGTTTCTTGTGATTTATGTACTATCGGTTTGCAGCAAGACGCAAAATGATTTAATTTTTTACATTTTAAAATATTCCAATGATCAAACTCGTTAATGTATTCAATCATGTGTTTCTAATAACTTCTAGTTTTATCAATCTTTACATTAGAATATAAGTTTTTTAAGTCAAAGGAGGTTAATTGATCGTTTTTATCTAATTACTTTATCAACTAGCTCCTCTAAGCTACCAATTCTATACATCAACATTTTTTAAAATCTTTCTTATATATCTTTTTAAACGTTTAGTTAACAGTTCTAAAGAAGTGTTATATTGTATAACGTAGTAGAAGAAGTGTTATATCGTATAACGTATTAAGAAGTATTATATTGGTAATTATGGGTTTGATTGATTGATAGAGGGGTTGTGTAAGGGTTGTGTAATTTGATTAAGCATTTTAACAAAGTTGCAAAGGGTTCATGGTGATAGTGTTGATAATGTTACTACCAACTTTTCTAGACCTGTTTTATTTTTTTTGAGGAATTTCTTTATCTTTGAATTATAAAGTAAAGTAGGATCATTTTTAACTTCCTATTATTAATAATGATGATCCTGTGAAAAAAACATGTAGAGATATTTGCAATTCTCTAAAAGCTACGGGATTACGTGGTTTAATGCGAGAAAACTGACGACATCACATTTCTGCAAAATAATAATAATAATAATAAATCATTTATCTCACCAGCAGACACAGAAAAAAAAAGAAAAAATATACAAAATTAGTATATATACGAAAAAAGGCAAAAAATTAACTAAATGTAAGATCTAGACCGAAATCACAATAATTTACTGGTAGAATGCTGTAAATAAAATCATTTACTATGTTTAAGAACACTCTTGGAGGTAGATATAAAGTCATTTGCGGGTTACTAGTTAAGAGGTAATTGTACACTTTGTGCACAACAAAAGAAAAATTTGCTTGACCCACAGCCTTCCTTCTCACAGGAACATTTGATCTCTGCAAAGTTATAGATCTGGTCGAGTAATGGTGATCAGGTAATATAATCGGCAAGCAATATTAATTTTTATAAATATGTCTGCAAATAGCAATGACATATAAATGTCTAATTGAAAATGTTTTTGATTCTTCAAACAGAGCATCACTGGGGAAATTCTACCTTTAAACAACGATATTTTTAGAATTGATTTTTGCGCTACTTCCACCCGTTGAAGATTTTTTAGCAGCATTGTCCCATACCAACAGTCTATAGTTAAGTATCGATTGTACAAAAGAGTAATAGAAAATACTTAGGTACCTCCAATTTACGCAACTCTTCAATGTAAGGAACATATATGTCAAACTACGAATCTTTTTCGCAATCGCGTCCATGTGAAAATTCCATTTTAAGTTAGCACTTACAATAAGTCTCAAGTATTTGATTGAGACAGCTTTTTTTATGATGGTGTCCTAGGACCAATTATGACAAGTGACTCTGCAATCAAGACTGTAAACATGGATCACATCAAGTGACAGTGGGTAATTATAAATTTGAAATGAAAAGGCCATAAAATTTAAAATAACACCAAATGCTTTCAAAACAAAAACAGCTAGAAACATTTCGCAATTCAAGTTTGAGTTTGAGGATAAACTGATGAAGAAAGAAACAAGAAAAATTCATAATAAAATCACTTTGTCTGACTCATTTGCGGCAGGTAAATTACTTTGTCTGCCGCTAAATGCTGTCAATTTCACTGTAACATAAAGTGTAACTTTACTGCCGCAAATGAATACAATAAAGTATACTTTTGCTGCCGGTTGGCGATAAAATATATAAATACAAAAACTCACAAATTTAATTATACTGTATTATAGTCTCACGTAACTGGTTCATTAGAATCTTTTTAGGTTCCACTATTCGTAGAGGCTTGAAATATTGGTAACATGGGTAATTCATTACAATCTATTATTCTAGAATATTTTCAAGATTGCCACCACTTCCGGTCTACCGGCAGTAGACTTCAACTTCGTAATTTTAAATGGAATGTTGTAGTTTTTATTAAACCATCCAATTATACGTAAGAAGATATGTTGACTTTGATAACAGTTGTTGGTACCTAGCGTTTTTTGTTTTCGAGTTATTTTGATTTTAATTGCTTTTTGGCAAATATCACCACGCTCCTTAAAAGTACATATCTCAGACAACATTAATACAAATACATTTGCATTGGTACGATAACTGTTCATATGCTATCAAATAGATTGTCACTTGTTATGTCAGTGTACCTTATACAGCGTGGTCAAACATTGAATTACCGTTTCGCTGTTATCAATTGCGAGAAAGTCGAAAATTTTAAATGGTACCTATTTATTGTAGTCTTCTTCATATTGAGTATATTATCAAAATCCTACACAAAATGGTGAAAGCCGTTCGTGTTTTTATTAGAAGGCTATGACATTTTGGCAGTTTATCATTTAATTTATTTAAATTATCATTGGTATTATTTTTAAAATAATCTGCGATTGAATAAACTTTAGTTTCTTAGCTTTTACTTACCAAAAATAACCAGCAGAAGATCGCATAAATGAAACTATGAAAAACAATAAAATGGTTTAATATTCCACGTAATGATGGGCGAGATATTAGAGATACTAGAGAGTGCACTTTATTTATTAACGGTGCTTTCTTGGAAAATACTATTCATCTAAATCGATCGAATCACCTCTTACCGAAGAATTTGGTAAAGCAATAAAATATGACAAAACATTTATTCCATTATCTTAAGCTGCTGGTGATAGAAATTTATGGTTTCTTGTTATTTTGATCTTTCCAAAACTAAGAAACAGATCCTATCCAAAACTTTATTACATCCGCTATGAATATAATACAAATTTAAAACGTTGGCATTGGAATAATTCGCCATAATATTTAAGGACATTAACAGAAGTAAGTGATGACACAACTAAGTAATGACAACAATAACATAAACATGGATGAAAAGGAAAGTTTCTAAATGGTTTGCAGAGAATTAAATTCTCTTAATTTATTTTTATAATTTTAAGTTTTTGATTCTTTTATGTTTTATTGATTCTAAATTTTTCAAAAAGCTATCAAAATGTTCTTCTAATATAAACACAAATGGTTTCTAGCATTTTACGTACGATTTTGATAAATTCCTCAATAGCAAGAAAACTATAATAAATATGTATAGGAATGTTTATAGATAATTTGTAGAAAATTAAATTCCCTTTCTGATAGGGTATACAAATATGGGGCGTTCCATTTAAAATTTTCGACTTTCGCGCAATTGAATACAGAGAAACTGTAACTCAATTTTTGACCAGTCTGTGTAACATATACTGATACAACCAGTGATAATTTATTTAACAGCATATGAAGAGTTATCGTACCAATGAAAAAGGTTTTGAATTAACGTTGGCTGAGATATGGGCTTGTAAAGAGCACGGTGATATTTGACAAACAATTCTTAAAATCAAAATAACTCGAAAACAAAAAACGGCAGGTACCAACAACTGTTATCAAAGTCAACGTATTTTCTTACGTATAATTGAATAGTGTAATGAAAACTGTAGCATTCCATTTATAATAACGAAGTTGAGGTCTACTTCCGGTAGACCGGAAGTGGTGACCACCTTGAAAATATGTTAGATTAATCGATCGTTCCGATCGATTAATTTGATGAGCAAGCCACGTTATCATAATTTTAAGCCTCTATGAATAGTGAAACCTAAAAAAGTTCTCACCTCAATATAATGTATTTGTGAAAAATTCCTTGTATGCAATAAGCCTAGATAATTAGTAGTTGTATAGGTATAAGGTTGTATGAAAGAATTAATTGTTTGTAAACTACATTCCTTGATAAATTGAATTTTTGTTTAAACTGAATTTTGGTTAACATTGTGTCAATATTATCAAAAAAACCGTTGTTGTGAGCAACATTCGTCATTACCTTTAATTCTTGTGTCAGTTCTTCACCAATTGATAATGGTGTGTTGAAGTATTGTAGACAGCTTTTGTGAATAATTTCTGAAATAGAGTACTTTTTGTTGGCAACGCTGTATGCTTGAATTGAAGTAAAGCTAGAACTAACACAATAATCTTTCTTTTAAATTTTGTATGAAAATGTGCGCACTCGTTTCGTACAACCAAATATGGGGCGCCAAATATGTTAGGATGACACTACTTATAATCCTATTTCCTTTGCCTTCTTTTCCCAATAATTCCCTACAAGTTGTTTCGATTTCCGGGAATTCTCCAAATCAAACATTAATTGACTAGCTTTTTGTATACGAATAAATTAAAATTAAAAAAAAATTAAGTGCAAGCAACTTTTAAAGAATAAGTAGTCCTATTTGAAGAATTTTTTATTTAGATGAGGACTATTACATTTCTACACTATTACATTAATTTTAATTTGTTTTTTAGATTTGGAAGTACCACTTCTTAATTGATTTAATTTAGTTATTTTTTTATTTACTTTTAATTATTATTTTTGCGTATTCAAACATCAAATATTTTTACTTATTTACTTTTCATTCTACTTTTCACGCGGAACTCCAAAAAATTGAAACATTACATTTTATAATAATACTGATTCGATTATTTCTCCCTTGGTATTAATTTTTGTGTGATATTTCACTCGAATGCAATTATTTTGTGGGGTTGTCTTATTTCCCTAGAAATCGGATGTTTGTGAATATTGCTGAAGCAGGTCTTTTCTTTTACAAAAGTTAATTGTTCTTCCTTTCTTGCCTTGTTTCGGTTCGTGGAGTGCCACCAATAAACGAAATACGTCATCTTTACTAGGTTGACATAGATATATATTTTCAGCTTCATATCTAAATGAAATAAATTTGTATTAATAAAAAGTTTGGTAAAATAAATTATATTTACGTTTGTGTGGACTTTCGTCTTTTCCACCAGTATTTTCTGTAACATATCGATCGTTTAAAAGGAATCGGCCTTGTAAGTTCCTCTCGGTTTCATCGTTTATTTCTTTCAAAATTTTTTGCATTTCGGGTAAATTTTCGTTATAATCTGGAGAGGTGTTGACGTAATCTTCCACGTAAAGTAGGGGTAATCCAGTTCTAGGCCAAGGATTAGTTAAAATGTAGGCTAAATATTTCCCCAGTTCATTTAAATTTTCATTTTCACTTTGATGTGATAATTCTATTAAAAAAATTTTGATTAGATTAGCAGTTAACTTAAGTTTTTAAGAACGAAGTTGTTCGACTAAAAGGATTCTTAAACGCTTTTAGGTTCCGATTCTCCGCCTTAGTAATGGTAGATTACGTTTGCTCTGTAAACTATGCTCCATTTCGGTCCATTTTACCTTTTGAATGGGTAAATATTGTCGCCTATGTGTAGATATAAGAGTATTGTGTGGTATAAATGAACTTTATCGCCTTTCATACATAAAATAATGAAGGGTTTTTAATTAGAGAAGGTTGCATTTACCGGTGTTTTCCAAGTTGCCGGTTTCATCGGGGATTTGTTCTAGAAATATTTTCAACGGCGTGCAGAACGATATTAATGGATATTGTAAAAGTGTAATTGCAAACATCATCACCAACAACCACCCAATGGTATATTAGTTTCGCTGCCTCTAAATAACAGAATAAATGATAATGAAACTCAATTCGCATCACGAAATACCCTGAATCCGAAAAAGCCGTTCATAAACAAATCCTTGTTTACGCGCTTAATATGGAAATTTTAAAAAGAAAATGTAATTTGAAAATCAAAATTGGATTCGATCAATTCACTTGGAAATGAACAAAAACTAAATACTTAAAGCTTTATTTCAGCTCAATAAGTTCTAAGGGTTACATAAAGCTAAGTTGGGTTGTATAAGATTTAATTCGATTTTAATATTTTCATTTTGTAGTAACAAAAATAATAAATTATCGTTGATTAACATTCATCATTTTCATCGAAAATCATCAATAGTAATTAAATTTTCCCATAAAGTTAAATTTCCCTGCCATCTGTTTATAATTTGGTTATAATTATCTATGATGCAAAAATGATTTTAAAGAGAGAAAGGAAAAAATATAAAAAGTTAAGTAAAACACGCAAATGACGTTAACCTGAAGCTTTTAAAATGAATAATGCGATTAAACACAGAGAATAAATTTACTTAAAAAAATTTACATTATTTTCAATTATAACAAACACCACTTCTCAGTATTGTTCTGCAATTTTATTTAAAAAATTAAAACATTTTAAAATTATTCGACGTTTCTAGCTTTGTTAGCTTATTATCAAGAAAATCTTATTAAGCGTAATTTTAACTATAAAATAACTATTGTTATATATTACACCAGTCGATATGCCATATTATTTTTTAAAATGGAGGAGATTTTGTGAGAACGTATAAGTCATAAACATGTATTTTAAAGTAGTACTTTAAAATAAAATCTCCTCCATTTAAAAAATTATTTGGCATTCGATTAGTGTAATATATAACAATAGTTATTTTATAGTTAAAATTACGCTTACTAAGATTTTCTTGATAATGAACTAACAAAGCTCGAAACGTCGAATAATTTTAAAATGTTTTAATTTTTTTAATAAAATAGAAAAATAATTCTGAGAAGTGGTGTTTATTATAACTGAAAATAAATAATTATGACCTCAGTAAAACAAGAAAAATCACATAAATTTTACATTAAAAAAAATAACAAAAAAATTTTAAAATTACCCGAAGAATCCTCTAAATAAAATTACCTTAATTAACAGGTATACTCCCAAAAACCTCACACGTATTTTTCAATTAAACCAAAAAAATCACACAACCCTGTTGACTATGTTCTTCAGCAAACGCGGTTCTGATGTCACCACGCTGAATGAGAACGGCTCCTTTATACCCCCTTTTAGGAGTCACTAAAGGAGAATTGTTTCGGGAAATTGTGTGGGTGTCTACTGAGACTAACAGATGAAAGCATTGAAAGATAAATTAAACCAACCCCCGAAGCATCTTCTCTCCCTTTTCATCATTTCCTATGTGTTTGAATGACCGACTTTTACGATTATTTCGTCTTTTTGCCCAGTAATTAATTTAGAAATTAACTTTATAACAATGCTATTTCAAAATATGTACTTCTTTTGCATTCAAAATCAGATGGAAGCCTTGTATAAATGATTGAATTAGTCCCGAGATTTTATGAAAGACATGTACCAATAAGGACCGATAAAAAGTTCAGGGATTTTAAAAGTCTCAAGATTAAGAAAAAAAATTAAATATCGAGAACGAGTTTTCTACAGCCTGTTGTTTTCTAATGAAAATATACTCGGTATCAGGAGAAAAATCTTTAAAACCGACGTGGAGAATCTTTAAATGTAGTTAAGTTATTGTCCTGAAGTTCCTATTTTGTGTTTTTTGTTATTTTTGGAAGAATTTCAAGTTTTCTGGAAGTATTTCAAATCTTCTGCAAGCAATATCGAGTCTTTTGGAAGCATTTTAAAACTTCTAGGACGAGTATCAAGCCATCCAGAAGGAGTGACAAGTTCACTGGAAGCAATTCAGGTCTTCTGGAAGCAGTATCAATTCTCCTACAAGCAGTATCAAGTCTTAATTTAAAATACACGCTCTCCGATAAAACCAGCCACAGCAAATGCTGGGATTGAATTGGAAAGAAAGGACTTAGTATAGAATAAGAACTTAGTAGTAACAATAGTACATTAAAAAATTAATTCAAAATAATAACTTCAAACCAGATAAAATTATTAAAAACTTTGTGCGCCCTAGAGCACCTACATGTTTGGCGCCTATGTATAAATCCTAGTAACACTAAGGAACAAAAATCCAATGTGCTAAAATCGTACATTGAACAATATTATTTTACAAACGTATTTCTATTTCGAGACAATTTTCTGAAATTTGGGGGCCTTTAGCCCAAGTACCAGGGTTTAGGACTTAGTTCCAAATCCCAAACACTTTTTTGGTCCCAGAGCTACAAGATATCGAGAAATACTTGAGGGAATATGAACACTTTTCAAGAAATATGTCAAGAACACACAATAATCGAGAGATTTTAAACAGACTATTAATATTGTCAGAACTAATTCTAACATAATTTCGTAGCAATAAATAAAGGAATAATGCAGACGTTCCTGAAGATTTTATAAGGCTGTTGTAAATCTGTATTTTGTTGTCAATAATATATAATACTTAAACAGTACTTTACAATAAACTAAATTACTTTATTTTTTATTTATTTTTTATTTTAGTTAGGGCCACTTTTACCACCTCTTGATAAATTTATCCAATAGATAAAAACCGGCTCATAGCCAATGGGAACGCTTGAATTCGCTGTAACTATCGATAGTTAGTTTAACTGGAGGTTGGAAAAGTGGACCTTGAACTTGAAACCGTACATTACAGGTAATAGGAAACATTTGCATACTTCTTATGCAATTGTTTCTAAATTGATGCGAAAGGTTTCATATAAGATTATGGGTACTTGTCATATAACTTTTTATTCAAAACCCAATTTTCTTGCATCTTCACATTCTTTCCTAAAATCATAGGTTACAAAAAAGAATGTTAACTTTTGTAGACCATAACTTTGAAAAAAAGTGATTTTTGAACAAAAAGTTATACAAAAGACATTTGCATCAATTTAGAAACAGCCTAAATGCGTTTATATACTTATACATATATGAATCATGTATAATATTAATGATGGTATATGAAACAAAGGTACTATGTGATTCAGTATTACATTAAACCAAGCCCACGACAAAACCATTGCCTTGCTTTTATCAATAAATTACTGTGTCAAACTCTTAAATATTATTTTAGGCACTGTTTGCAGTTTAAATAAATTTTAGATAACCATTAAGGAGATATTATAATGGTATTATACGTTTTAAACTTCATTTAGTTGATTATTTGATTTTTGGCCATATATTCATACTTCTAATGTCAATACACCTTCCACGGAAAATTTAAAAATAAATCTACAGGCGTCCCATTAAACGTACGGAACGGCTGGAACATATTTGGAAGAAGGACGGCAAATGTAATTAAAATCTACTGGAGGGTAGTTCACCCCCGCGGCCCCTATAGGAGTGAAAATTGTTAATGGATTTTTGATTCTAAAATGGTCGAGATGATTAGTGGATAGTTTGGTTCGGATCTTGTAACCAATAAGGGCGGTAGAGCAAATTACAATCTATACAGGGTAGTTTACCCCCGTGTACCATATTGAAGTGGAATTTCTTTGCAAAAATATATTACTGATCGTGCCTATAAGGCGTATATAATGTTTGCGATGGTGGTTTACCATCTAAATTCATCAATGTTTAAAAATAAAATAGTTTACTAAAAAAATCATAAAAAAGTCATAGAAACGAAGAAAAAAGAATTATTATTAATAAATAAAATAAATAAGACCACGTCTTTAAAACGATAGAATTTAATAAAAAATAAACTAAACAAAGAAATCAAATTATTAAAAAATTAACGGTAAGTAAAAATAATCAAGAAGAAATGGAATTTCAATTTGTATATTCGGTTAATTTGTTAGAACTTGTTTACCCTGTATATTGTAATAATCAAATGAACATCCCAATTTTGGCGCCCAACGTGCGGCCCGAGCAAATAAAAAACCGATTTTCAAAAAGAAAATAAAATGTCAGAACGTTGAACCAGATCCAAAGTTTCGACTAAAAAAGAAAATGGAGAGATGAAATCAAGAATGGTTGATGTTAGAATTGTCGGCAAATATGAACGAAATAAATCAAAATCAAGAAGAGAATTTTGAAAAAAAAAATTGTTAAAATAAAATAAAATTGATATCAATGATAAATTGGAACAAAATAAAATGAAAATGAATCAAAATTTAGAAGGAATGAATCGAAATTTAGATGGAGTGAAACAAAATTTAGAAGAGAAATTAGATCAAAATAAATTAGAAATGAATCAAAATTTAGAAGAGAAAAGGAAACAATCTAATTTAATCATAGAAAATTTGATGAAACAATTCAAGGCTTAAGAAAAGAAATTATTATACAAATCGAAAATAATAACGACGTTGTACATCGCAAAATCAATAATATTTAAGAACAATATACAATTTTCGATGAAAAATATAATACATTAATTAGATACGTTAACCAGATACCGTTATGTGTGGAGGAAAGAGAGGAAGAAAAATGTAACATTAGAAAACAACAAGAGAAAATTAAAATTATAAACATACAAATTTTGGAGAATGACAAGCAAAAAATGTAGAAGAACAAATTAAAACTATCTTTGATAAAATTGACAATATAGAAAATTATGAGATGGCTCTGGAAGAGAAAATGATACAAGTACAGAAATATGCAGTACAAAAATGTGATCGACGAATTCAAGACCGAAGATGTGCTGAACTATCACTAATTAACATTGACATAGCAAAAAAGTTTGGAAATAAAAAAATTTTTTTGAAAACATAAAAAAATGAGAAATATGAAACTTATTTAATGGAATTTTATCTTTTTGAAAATATGAGAACACATGGGTGCTTGATAGGAATCGACAACATCCAAAATCATAAAATGTACTTCGATTTAAAAAAAAAAAGAATTGAGACTTGGTAAAAGTTGTGTAAAGTTTAAAACAAATAATGAATATTGTCATATAACGATTGAGAATGAATGTAAAGATTTTATATTTAGAATGAAAGGAAAACGAATGAAGAAAATTAAAAAAGAATTAACAATATAAATAAAGGGAAAAATTATTATAAAAATATTTATGAAGAAAATAAACATGTTGAAAATGGGGATGGTATAAATTATTTAAATATAAATGATGATAATAAAAATAATAAGATAATTGAAAATAAAGAAGAGAATACAATTGTTACCGAGAGAATTAAGGAATGGGATATAGAAGAATTGGTAAAGAAGATTCAGATAAACGAAGAATGTCAAGATAGATTGAAGGATATTTTGTTGAATAGTTCGATAACATTTAATTATAAAATAAAATTTGCTAAAAATAATATCCATAAAATACAAATAGAAGATCATTCACCTTTAAGTTGTAAAAATTATAGAGAAGTTAACAAATTATCGAGAACAAGTTAACGAAGAGATAAACAAATTGATAAATCAACAAATTATCGAAAACTGTCGAAAACTGTTGAAATTTTAATGTCAAAATGCGGAACGAGCAAGTATTTTATTAAAATTGATTTGGAAGCAGCTTTCTGGATAATAAAGCTTTATATAAATGGAAATATTTATCAATTTAAAGTAGCATCTTTTGGAGTAAAAAGTAGCCCATCAGCTTTAATTAGATTTTTACACCGAATATTAAATAGATTTAAAGATTTTTGTATACATCACTTCGATGATACTTTAATTTTTCTGAAACTGAAGAAGGATATTTAGAACATTTGCGAACTATATTTTCGACATTAGCCTATAACGGAATGAAAATTAATATAAACAAAACAAAAATTTTTCAGTCAGAAGTAACTTATTTGCGACATGTTATTAATCAAACAGGTATGAAAATATTTACATTTTGGTACATTTTTGGGATTATAAACTAAAATATTAACTGAACTAAATATTAACTGAAATAATCATTTATTAAAGAAATATTATTATATAGACCTAATTTACCATTTAAACTGAAGTGCCAAATTCAAAATGACTAAATGAGCAAAATAAAATTTGTTGCTAGGGTACTCAAACTAATCGAAACTAAATAAACGATATTCTACTACTTGAAAGAGAATGCTTGTCGTCATCTATTCAGTATCTAAATTAAGATATTACCTGTCGAGAAAATATTTTATTATAGAAACGCCTCATATAACACTTTAAGTTTGATAAACGGACGTATTGAGTTTACGATGGAGTCTCATATTGAATGAGTATGATTTTGAAATTCATTATAATCCAAGAAAAGAAATGAAAATATCAGACATATAGAGTCGCATTTTCGCACATAAATCATCTGATGGAGTTAAAAAATCAAATTTCACTATTTAAAAAAGGATTTTGTTCCATAAGAAAGATTAGAGAAATTCAAGAAAATATAACTATACAAAACTTAAGAAGTTTTAAATAAGGGTGAATTTAAGGGATTTAACACAAAACAGAGATTTTTGAAAAAGAAATTTGAACACAAAAATTTATTTGTGTTGTTGTGCCCTTATCTAGCACAAGTTAAGGGTTCTTGAGCTGATGTCCGTAAAGAAAACACTCGATGATGTTTTATTGATTTTTATTTATTAACGTTGATTTGACGATGTTACAACGACGATTCCACGGACGACGGACGACGAACTTATAAATAATGTGAAGACGGACGACGGACGTTCAAAAGAAGATTTTCAAATTGAACTATGTTACTTCTAGTTTTGATGAGAATTTAGAATGGCGCTTTGACCACAAATGGTCTTTTCCACAAAAGGAATAATTGAATGAATGACGAATGAATGAATGATGATCCTTAATCTAGCGTTCCCGGACTATTTATGCCCTCGGCCTACCCACGCATTTTTATCCCTACTTTACTTAAACCTAAGTGCGCGTATGGTACGCCCAAAATCACCTCTGCATTGTTGAAGACAATGCAGCGTCGACATTTGTATAATCAAACAAAAAACTACGAGAAATACTTGGAAAGAAACACTTATCACCATGAGAAAATATTATAAAGTAATTTAAAACAACTTATCGTTGTGGGAAAATATTAGAAGAGAATTTTTATAAACTTATCGGTATAAGAATATAATACAGTTAATTATAAATGCGATTTACAGGGTTCGTTACAGTGTTAACTGAAGACTATTTTAAAGAACTTTGTAATAACATTCAGGAAATTTATTAATGACAAGAGAAACATTTTCTTTAAATGATATCATAATAGTTAAGAGAATTATCAATATTTGTCATAATTGTCACTACGAACCGGACATTAAAGACCGTAATATTACCGATAATATTAATCGTTTACGCACTTGGTTTGAGTAAAATTTGAATTGGTAAAAATTAGATGAGGTCGTGTTATTAGTAAAACTCTACCGAAGCTTTTAGAATAAGAGATGTTGCAAACAGTATTAGTAACAATATTAATTTTTCGCTATAGCTTCATTAATCAGTAAAAATCAGATAAAGCCATGGCTTTATACTATGTTATTAGTAAAGCAAGCTTTTAAGATAAAAGATTTAGTAAACAGTATTAGTAACAATATTAATTTATGGTATTGTTTCTAGATGGAAAAATTCGATTAAGAAAAATGTTTATGCCACGTATAGCAGCAAATAGATTATGATTGGCAAATTCTTAGGTAAAAGCTTTTAGTATAAAAAACGTACCTAAATTATGTTAGTAACACTTAACTTTACGCTGCTGCTCTTAGAGATTTTTGTTCTCTAAAAAGCAACCTGGCGGAAAATCTAATTATTGTACATGTACCTGCTGAACACGCAGATGCTGGATTGCCTCCTATAAAAAGGTCCAGACACAAGTAGAGCGAGCCTGCGGCTAGCGCCAGTAGCAGAGGTGCCGTGAGGGAAAACTCATCTCAATTTTCCCATGTAATTGATTTCTCCGTGACCGACGTATATAGGTATATAAAATTTTTGAAAACTTTTCCGAGTGGTTATTATTTTTGGTAAAGAAAACCAAGTGCAATTCTTAAGTGGAAAACTTTTAAAGTGACGATTTCGACTTTGTAATTGCGGTAGGGAGCGTAGATTATTTTTATTGGTGATAATATGTCGTACTTTATGACCGAACTGTCGAAAATATGTAACCTTGCTTTCAATCTATGGAATGTTTCACTCATCTTATTCTTCTGTATATGGCTTGATCCAGCAAATATTAATACAGGAAAAGATGGTAAATAAATTTTTTTAAACAAATAGTCAAGTAAAACACACTTACAAGGAAAGTATATCAAGTGTCCCTCACTGATTTTGATGCAATTTGGTATAGTGGTAAAATGGACCAAAATAAGGTTTCCTTAATTTTTTATTCGTGCGGTAAAAGCCCCTGGGGCGAGTTTTAGGGGTTAACAGTTTGGGGAAAATGAGCATTTTTCGGCTGTATTTGGAAACTAAACGGCTAATCAAAATTTGAGATGATCAAACTGATATGAAATGTACGTCATCCGAAACTGTCAAATGGGAACATAAAAATTTAAAAGATCACTTATAAAGTTAAATTTCTTTCAATTGACAGCGGAATGGACTAGTGGAGAAAGCACAATGGATTTCCATTATTTTTTTTCTTCTAAAGGAAATGACTTCTCGAGACTACAAAAGAAGATCTCTCTCGCGGCAGTGGATTTTTTCCGGGTGAGTTTTTCCCTATTCCTTTTTAAAAATGACGGGGTTGTAGGGGAATGAAGTTTTTAGGAAATAGAAATTGTAGCTTTTCCTTTCCTTCTGTATACGAACATTCAACTACATTTCCTATTTTGACTGCCTAAGTACTTGGTAACATTCGATTCATTTATTAATTTTCATATGTAGGACACCGAAGGTAACCAAGTGCATAGCGTGGTCAATATTAGAATACCCCTGTTTTTGGACAACGAAACCCGGGACCTGATTCCGCCAGGAGTGAAGCTCATTTTGAACTTTCTACGGTGGTGAGTGTCCGCACCAAATACAATTTAGTCGTCACTCACCTCCCTACTGAGATAGTTAATACGGTAGTCATTTTGTAAAATAGCAAATTCGGCAAACTTTGTGTTGGTACTGGCAACTTATGGTACACTTGGAAACTGGATATTGGTGGGTTAGGTCTGCCTTTTAGAACACTCGGAAACTGGTGGTTTCTGAACCAAAACAGTGATAAAAGCATTGAATCAAATCTTTTTACTTGCTATATTGTATCTTTTTACGGAACTAGTTTCGAGTCAAACTCATCTTCAGTCGAAACCATATACAAATTAAGTGAATAAATAAAAATACATGTAATTAATTCATTAATAACTTACGTTTAAATAAAACTGTCACAAAATCATGTAATCAACAAATGGAAAGTCTTTAAAAATATAAATAACAAATAATACAAAAATAACATAAAAAACCAAAATTTACAAAGTTCAAGCGAGAAATAAAAACACTCTAAAACTGTATAGACGCACCCACAAAATTTCAAGGAGCCCTGTGATACAAAAAATGTAAAACACCATCGACAAAATAAATACAGAAGCGGGAACATCACATTTCCTTTTCAAATATGAAAAAAGTGTTTATAATTTAATTGTAGTCGATCGTTCATTAGTTCATGTTTCTCACTCAAATGCTTCTGTATCTCGTATACCTCCAATAAAACCGTTTTATATCCTTTATTGCATCTATGTATTTTAGAGACATTATTAAGTTTTATATCGCGACCTATTTCTCTGGAATGTTAATGCACATTTGAATTAGTTTTATAGCAATATTCCTTTATTCTACTTTCTAATTTTCTACCCGTCTGTTCAATATAGAGGCCTTCACCATTAGCACATTCAATCGAATACACTTTCATTGAGATGATTTCTACTATTATGATAATTCACCAGAAGTTTATTGTGTTAGTATTAGACAAGGCTAATTTTATATTATATTTGTCAAGAATATGCTTGAACGCAGCATGGTAGCTACTGGTCTCATAATTCTAAATTTCTGGTACATTTCTGGTACATTTCTGGTCTTTATAATTTCCAAAAACATCTCGTGTATGTAGACAGATAGTAGCGACATTATATTGTGTTTGATAAATAGGGGCTCGCATGTGATACTAACAGCTCTTTTTTGCAGACGAAAAACGGTTGGGTCTGGATATCTTACTTGAATGTGATCGTAATCAGCTCAATACCAATGTAGAGAAGTGTAATATAATTCCATTAACACGGAAACTACTCATATTCTTTTATCGTACTATACAGGTGAACTCTTCCAGCAGAAGATAACTTTTTTCTGAGATCTGGATGTTTCGTTTGTATGGCGCGTTGGGAATGTCGCCTCTCGTGCTGTAAACTTTGTGCTGTGCAATAAAAACTAGTACTCGGCTCACAACACGAGATGCGGTATCGCCTCATTACCTCAGATGATCATGTGGCTTTGATACAGTTGGAACTGGACGTTTTGACTGAATAGTGTGATCGTAAACAGCTCAGCTCAATGTGCAGAAGTGTAATGTAATCACTTTCCGGCGTAGAACGAACTACTCCTATTTCTGCAGCCTACAATGAAGATGGAATTTCCTTGGTTAGGACATCTTCTGTTGGAGATCTGGGAGTAATTTTCGATAGTAATCGCAATATTCATTTGTACTGCACATCAAGGATGTTACGTCTCCTACTACGAACTTTGTGATATGTTCAAAGATCGTAGTTGGTGTACTAACTTCCTTAGATGTGCGCCCCATGACCTCGGATTATGATGTGGCTTTGGTGGAGTCGGATTTGGATATTTTGGTTGAATGGAGACATGTAATGGAATCACTATCACACGTAGAACTGCTCCCATTCCTTCATTCTAGTATATAGGTGAATCTCCCTGCTTAAGATAACTTCGGTGAGAGATCAGGGAGTAACTTTCGATAGTAGCCTAAATTTTCGGTTGTACCGCACATTGAAGATGTTGCTTTTCTGTCTGCAAGATGTCGTTATTTCATCAAATGTTACGTTATTTTGACTTTAATTGTTATTTGACAAATATCACCATGCTCTTTAAAAGCACATATCTCAGCCAACGTTAATTCAAAAACGTTTTGCATTGCTACGAAAACTCTTCATATGCTGTCAAATAGATTGTCACTTGTTATATCTTTATACAGCGTGGTCAAAAATTGAATTACCGTTTTGCTGTATTCAATTGCTATAAAGTCGAAAATTTTAAATGGAACGCCCCATATCTATTTAGCCTATCAAAACGGGAATTTAAAGATAAACATTTTGACAGTTTATCCTTTAATTTGAACTAAAATTAGAACTAACACCAGCACTAACACTAGAACTATCACTAGGACTGACACTAGAAATTTTCGGGTTTTGCCGTGCGTTTTTTGAAAAAATGTTTGACGTTTCGGATACTATGTTGCAACCTTCTTCAGAAACTGGTTCGAAGTGGAACCACTGCTAGTGTTAGCTCTAATTTTAGTTCAGTTAACATCGGTCGTGAAAGCCTTCGTACGTATATCCTTTAATTTATTTAAATTATCATTGGTAATGATCTGCGGTTGAATAAATTTTAGTTTCTTTGCTTTTATTTATCAAAAATAACCAGCAGAAGAACGCATAAATGAAACAATGAAAAACAACAATATGGCGTAATATTCCACGTAATGATAGGCGAAATATTCCTAGAGAGTTCACTTTATTTACTAACGGTGCCGAAGAATTCGGTAAAGCAGTAAAATATGACTATACCATTATTCCATTATCTTAAGCTGTTGGTGATAGAAATTTATGGTTTCTTGTTATTTTGATATTTCCAAAACTAAGAAACAGATCTTATCCAAAACTTTATTACATGAATATAAGATGAATTTAAAATGACGTTGGAATATATCGCCATGATATTTATTCAAAGACATTAACACAAGTAAGTGATGACACATCTAAGTAATGACAACAATAACATAAATATGGATGAAAAGTTGACAAAACTCCATGGCTTTCTAATATAAAAACCAGAAGCTTTCCAGCATTTCATGCGTCCATTAATTTCCAAATATGAGGGCAACTATAACAAATAGACACAGGAAAGTTTCTAAATAGTCTGTAGAGAATTAAGTTCCCTTAATTTTATGATTATATTTGATTTTATGACACTTTTATGATATAGAGCTTAATTTTTGTCATTAAATTGTTGTTTTTCATTGTTTCATTTATTCGCTTTTCTTTTGGTTATTTTTGGTAAATAATAGCCTAGCAATCTAAAGATTATTCAATCGCAGTTCATTGTAGAAATAATACTAATAATAATTTAAATAAATTAAACAAAAAAATTGTCAAAATGTCATGGTCTTCTAACAAAAACGCAAACGGTTTCTAGCAAAACGTTTTAGAATTAACGTTGGCTGAGATATGTGCTCTTAAATAGCATGGTGATATTTGCCAATAAACACTTAAAATCAAAATAACTCGAAAACAAAAAACGTTAGGTACCAACAACTGTTATTAAAGTTAACATATTTTTTACACATAATTGAATGGTGTAATAAACTAATAGCATTCCATTTAAAATAACGAAGTTGAGGTCTACTTCCAATAGGCCGGAAGTGGAGGCTATCTTGAAAATATTTTAGATTAATAGATTGGAATGAACAACTCATATTACCAAAATTTCAAGCCTCTATGGATAGTGGAACCTAAAAAAGTTCTAATGAACCAGTTACGTGAGACACCCTGTATATTTTAGTAGTTAATTTCTGCATAGAACTAAGAAAACTCATTGAACTCCAGGAAACATTTTCTTAATTCCAATAAGATAGAGCCAGTTCATTTCGAAAAATACTAGGTGTCGAGGCCAACACGAAACATTATTAAATTCAATGTAAACTTACACGTTTATTGCGCATGTGCGTCACTTTAGGTTATTCGTAATGAGGTTATTCATCGTAGTACCAAAAAAAAATTATCTTAAAAATGTGTGACAAAAAATTGTTTTACTTTTAAAACTATATTGTTTATTAATTATTATTAACGTCAAAATATTTTAATTTCTATTATACTCTTTGTTTAAAATTAAACATTTCATTGTTATTGGAATAATTTATAAAAGCAGATAATTAATAAAACAGATAAGAAATCAAAACACCATTCTTCACAACTAATTTATTTATACATTTGATTTAATTTGGTATTACGGATATCAATATTATTGATATAGAAATGCTTCTCAAAATTACAAATAAATATTCAAACCATAAAATAATGTGAAAAAATAACTCTTGAAGCTCAAGCCAAAAACGTAAAGGTATAAAACTTTCATTATGGGAAGAATCGGTAAAGCCTGTCTTGTTTGAGCCTCATTTTGTCCATAAATTAGCGGCATAATTAAGGTTTCTATTTCGTATTTTGAAAATCTATACCTAAGATATAATCGGTCGTCGAAAAACCCTTCCAAGGGATTTTCATGATTTCTTAATATGATCCTAACATGACAAGAATATGTATTTATTTAATTTCCTCACTGAAGTGATTAAACTGATAGGTATTACAATTATTTACCTTGATCTGCGTTGATGCTGATATTTATACATGTGTTCAATAAATTCGTTAAAATCGTCGTCCATTGTTGTCACAATTAAATAATAACGCTAGTAATGTAAACCTCAAAAAAAAACAAATAGTACCTGCACCACAAAAGCAAAAAATATTTAAAGTAATAGTACACCTAAATATAAATAAATATATCCAGTATGCAAAGTACACTACAAAATAGTAAAAATTAATAAAAATGGCACTACAAGATATAAGCACTACAAAACGCCTATGTTTAACGCAATGTTTACGCAAATAACGTAATTTAGACTTCATTTTAAGAACATCAATGTTTATTTTTTTGCCATTGCTATATTTGTTTCCAACTTTTTTTTTCCCTTATGTAGACGTGACTTTATACGTAAATGCAGTAATCTTAAGAAATGGGACTGCCAATCCCATAGATTTGAGCTTCAAGAGCTATTGTTTCATATTATTTTTGTGGTGTCTTATGTTTGAGTACTTATTTGCAATTTTGAGAAGTATTTTTATATCAATAATATTGATACCCGGTATAGAGAGTTAAATCAAATATATTAATAAATTAGTTGTGAAGAATGGAATCTTATATGTTCTTTTAATTATTCTAATAACAATGAAACGTCAAATTAAAAAGTATAATAAAAATTTAAATATTTTGTCGTTGATAATAATTAATAAACAATATAGTTTTAAAAGAACAAGAATTTTTTTGTCACGCATTTTTAAGATAATATTTTTTTTTTGATATTACGAGGAATAACCGCATTACGAATTACTTAAAGTGAGATAGATCGAAAGGTAGGCACCGGCGAGAGTCGAGACGCCGGTGGTCGCCCCGATCCCGACCGCGCCCGAACAGATCGAAGGTTACAATTGTACCCGGGTGACACGGTTACACGGTTATACGGTTATACAGGGTGTTCCCGTGACTCGGGGCATAAAATTAACCACATATACTAGAGCAAAAATGATGATGATTCGTGAAAAAAAATTATTATAAAAGTCTTCAAATGGCCAAGATATGGGCCATCAAAGTTCAGAAATTTTAACACATTTTTCTAAATATTTTCAAAACCATTAATGGTAGAGGGTTGAAATTTGGTACAGAGTAAACAAACATCATGCAAAATCATTGAACCAATTTTGACTTTGGCCGGATGACGGCAACCATGTTATACAGGGTGTTCCTAAAATTTGTTTGCTCAGAACTTTTTTGTTTGTTCGTAACCCTACATTTATTTTTGTAGTTTTTAATAGAAAATTTATTTTCGAAACTTTTTTCACTCTGAAAATTTTGATAACATTAACCGTTTGCGAGTTAAACGCGAAAATATTAAGCTTCGATTTCAATGGTAACACTAAACACAATAATTTTCGAAAAAGTTGGCCATGGCAATTAAAAAAAAAACAAATTGAGCCGTCAACTTGCTTATGTAGTTTAAACATAAAGTTGTTTGTTAATGAAGTTTTTATTAATTTTGCGTGTTCAAAATGGACAATTACACATTTAGTGAACAAACTGACATGATTTTGACATTGGGAGAATGTCATGGAAACGCCGTAGCAGCCGTTAACCGTTATCGGGAGAAATTTCCGAACCGCAGAGCGCCCAATCGAAAAACATTTTTAAGAATTGAAACCCGTTTAAGGGAAAACGGGACGTTTAAGCCGAATTTTAGTAACAACGGTAAAGTCAGATCAGTCCGAACAACCGAACTAGAAGAAGATATTCTAGACTACGTACAAGAAAATCCTACAGCTAGTACTTTGGATATGGCGAGGCATTTTTTAACGTCAAAAACAACTATCTGGCGTGTTCTTCACGAGCAACAGCTTTATCCATATCATAGTTATAAAGTTCAGGAAGTTCGACAGGCTGATTACCCACTACGACTGCAATATTGTCAAATAATGCAGCACAAAATCCAAATTGATGATCAATTTTTAGAAAAAATACTTTTTGCAGATGAATCGACATTTTCTAAAGATGGAATCATCAATTTGAGAAATTCACATAGTTGGGCGGACGAAAATCCAAGATTTAAGAAAGCTTGGAAATCGCAATGGAGGTTTTCTCTTAACGTTTGGGCTGGCATTGTGGGCGATGTCATTATAGGACCCGTTTTCTTGCCGTCAAGGCTGGATGGCCATACATACAGGGGACATTTAGAGCAATTAAATGATTTTTTAGATGACGTTCCTTTAAACACAAGACAAGAAATGTGGTATATGCATGATGGTGCTCCTGCGCATAGTACACATGCTGTCCAAGAATTTCTATGTGAACGGTTTCCGGAACGGTGGATTGGACGAGGAGTGGATGCACCGATAAGTTGGCCCCCCCGATCGCCGGATCTTACACCTCTAGATTTTTATTTATGGGGACGCATTAAATCGCTTGTGTACTGCGTTGAAATAACTTCAGTTGATCAACTGAGGTTACGAATTGTTGATTCATTTGATCAACTTCGAACTGAAATCAACGTCCTCAGCAGAGTGCGCTTTAATTTAAGACGGCGATATCAGGCGTGCATTGAAGCCGGCGGGAGTGTTTTTGAACATCTGCTTTAGTATTTTTTTTTGTTCTGTTTTATTTATTACCATTTGTTTATAATTTTATTGTTCTTGTTCATATTTTTGTTAGAATTTTTATTATGTTCTTGTTTGTTGTTACCGCGAAAATTAAATTTATTGTTTTGGAAATTACATTCTTTTATTCAATTAAAATAAATTAACACTGGATTTAACTAAATCTACACTGAGAAATTTATGCAAATAATGGTTATTAGATCAGTTCGTTTTTCAATTGTCATCGCCTTCTCAGATCTTGCGGAATATGTTTTATTTGTTACGATTGAAATCAAAGCTTAACAGTTTCGCGTATAACTCGAAAACAGTCAATGTTATCAAAATTTTCAAAGAGTGAAAAAAGTTTCGAAAATAAATTTTCTATTAAAAACTACAAAAATAAATGTAGGGTTACGAACAAACAAAAAAGTTCTGAGCAAACAAATTTTAGGAACACCCTGTATAACATGGTTGCCGTCATCCGGCCAAAGTCAAAATTGGTTCAATGATTTTGCATGATGTTTGTTTACTCTGTACCAAATTTCAACCCTCTACCATTAATGGTTTTGAAAATATTTAGAAAAATGTGTTAAAATTTCTGAACTTTGATGGCCCATATCTTGGCCATTTGAAGACTTTTATAATAATTTTTTTTCACGAATCATCATCATTTTTGCTCTAGTATATGTGGTTAATTTTATGCCCCGAGTCACGGGAACACCCTGTATACGGTTATACACAATGTATTTTCGTCTCTGAATACGATCCTTAAAGTTCTTATCAAATCGTGTAATCGCGTGCGCTAGGCCGTAATATTTGGGGAGCCAGGGAGGGAAGAGAACAAATATAGCGTAAGATTTCTTTATCATCGTATATTTGTCCCTTCGCCTAGATTAAAATTGGTTGTTTTGTTCTTATTATTTCTTTTTTTATTCATTTTCTAAAGTTTATTTAGAATTTTAATGAATTCTCCGCTGGAAACTAAAACCAGCACCTTTGACGGTCCCGACGTCCCGGCGATTAGTCGCGCGTTTTCTAGGTTAACTGTGTGGCGCCTTAAAAATAACCCCTCCCATCGCCGACGAGCTGGTCGAGGACTCGTATTTTCAACGAAAAATTTGACCACCACAGTAGGACCCCTCTCGATAAAAACCCCTCAACAAAAGCGTTGCTTAATAAATACGAACGCGAGATTACTTACTATAAATTAGGGCGTACGTCGTAATTATGCTACCTAATTACTTTTCCTTTTTTTTAAATCAAACGAACTTGCGGAGTTAGATATAGCTTCGGATGAGTCTAGCATAGAATCGGCAAATATGTCGCGTGACTACAGTTTTGTAAATTCGAAGGTAGTCCCAGGCATTTCATGTTTTGGGGAATCACGTTTTCAGGCGATAGCAGAATTTCGCTAGGGTGCCTTTCTTGAAAAGGTTAATGAACTTAGATTCGCGCGAGATGTTTCAAAAACGGTTCTTTTTACATTGGTAGTCGATTTATTCACAGATAAAGCTTTTATCTGGTATCGTGCAAACCGTGATAGTTACCGGAATTGGGAACAACTCGTAGAGGGTTTACGTTTGGAGTTCAGCCGTCCGATTATGATGAAAAACTATTCAACGAAATAAAACATCGAACTCAAGGTTCGACTGAGAGTATTGGAATTTGTGTTCAAATTGAAGAACTGAATTGAATTGTGAAATTTATTTTCTCGTATGAACACGAAACTATCAGAAACGGGACAATAGCGTATAATCCTTAAAAACTTAGCATCGGAATTCCATCCCTAACTTGCATTAATCGATATCGCTTCAATCGAACAACTGTTATAGTTAGAAAGAAAGTTGGGGGCAACCAAATCTGCGGCTAATCACTGTGACTTCCTAGGCGCGCGTATAGAACATTAGAACCAGATCTATCATATGCGGTTGTTAAATAGACACAAAGCTCAAGGTTGCAGAGCTCCAAAAAGGAAACACTGTTATTCCTGCGGTTAACTGGGTGTTATATCGCGGGAGACGACGATGAGTCGGTGTTGTTCTCCGTCCACGAAAAAGCCGCCCAGAAGTAACTATTATAGCACGAAACTGATATGCGGGGTGATGATGAGTCGGTGTCGACCTCGGTCCAATGAAAAGCCGACCGATGCGGTTTTGAATTACGTTTTTGTGTATGTGCGAAAGGATAGAAGGGTATTTCCTAATGTAGAGGTGTTAGGAATGAAAATGCGGGGTTGCTGGATTCGGGATCCAATAGCACTATCGCTGGAGGGCGGGGCATGACAATTTTATCACGGTTGGGTATTCCGATGCATAGGGTGGAAATGAAATGTACGGTCGCGAACGTTGGAAAATATAGAGTAGAAGGAATCATGAATATTCCAATGATGGTTGAGGGTGTTACATTCCAAGAATGTTCTATTATTTCGTTGCGCAGGTGTAATTTTTTTATATTCCAAAAATTTAGGTCTTTAAAAATTTTCTCTTCCTCTCTTTTATCTAAGAACCAGTCGAAGAAGTGTTAAGAGTGATTTGAAATTTTTGGTGTGGTTTAGCCATTTTGGAGATTGAGTAATTTTCTTATCCACATTAGTGGGATTCATCGCTCATAATACATTTTGGGAAAAGTGTTATTCACTTCCTAAATTTTACGGCTATTCCGGATTTAAATATATTTGCTGGTTTAATTTTCTTGGATAAAACCTCGAACATCTGAGGTAAGCATGTTTCGAGGATTCTATTTAATAATTACACCTTCCTTCTTAAAACTTTATATCTTTGTTATTCAATAAAAAGTATTCTTCTACTCTTCTACAAAAAAAAAATCTACTCTTATACAAAAAAAACTATTCTACTCTTATACAAAAAAAACTCTTTTACTCTTCTACAAAAAAAATTCTACTCTTATACAAAAAATTTTCTCTATTTTTCTACAAAAAAAAATTCTCTTTTCCTACAAAAAAAATTGTTCTACTATTAAAAAAAAAATCTATCCAGGGTTTATTAAGGAGAGCAATCCTTTGGTTGCGTCCATCTCTTCTTTGGAGACAATTTCGATCATTGCAAACAATCGTTGGGGACGTAAACCACAACTTTGGTAGTTGAAAGAAATCCAACATCCCTATCCTTCCTCAACCTGAGGCCAGAGGTGTTGCTGATGGAGATCTTTTCCAACAAATCCTAATTGGACAACAAAGTGTCAAGGTCAGGGAAACAGTAGCTGAAGAAGTTAAGTTCATTTTTGTTTTTGTTTTATTTTCTTAAAGAAAACGTCATTTTAGTTTCTTTATTAGTTAGGTTTTTTTTTTAAATTGCATTTACCTGTTGTAAATTTTGTTGGCGAGTTAATTCGGGTTATTTTCTTTCGTGGTGAGTTGTTATTTTGATCGGGACTTTAAGTTGAGCTCAACCATACGGGGTCCAAGCGCGGATTAATTGTTTTGATTTCGATTCATATTTTCATTTTCTTTGTTAAATTTCATTTTAGTTTCTTTATTGTAGGGCTCGCTAACATTAATAGTAAAGGTCAATTTGTTGAGTTAACCTAAAAGTTAAAAGTTTTTTTTTGTAAAGATATTTTGATTTGCTATTATTATTATTATTATTATTATTTAAATTTTACTTACCTGTATTTATCGATACGGGAGATTAATAAAGTTCTTTTTTTGCAACTCAAAATCCACGTGTTAAGTCTTTGTTTTGTGTGTTGTAATATATGTTTACTTCGTTCTAAAATCTCACGTCACAGTTCATGTACCACGTGGGGTTAACTGTGTGGCGCCGAAATAAAAGTAACCCCTATATATTCTTTCTTCGTTTTAGTAAAAGTTTGTCTAAATATTATCTATTTTTCAATCTAATTATTATTATTTTTTTTTTGAGAAATTTGGCGTCATAAGGGATGCAGTAGAGTAGTTGAAATTCTGTTAATTCCAGAGGTTCGTCACACCCTAATTTTGGGAATAACCGCTGTTTTATTCACAAAGCATTGAGATAAAAATTGAAGTATGTAAGATTGCGTTTCAACTTAGATATCAGTAAAATAATGAATATAGAATTCAAAAAAATCGCCATGACTAAAATAATGGAGAAAACGGGATGAGTCATGAAAACGCCCTGTTAAACTGATATAGGAACAGAGCTGATCTAACTACTTGAAAAAGGTAGTAAAGTACCAAGTAAGTTACATATCTAACTATTTTTAGTAGTACATAATAAAATGCACGTTTAATGCCTATTATATGTCAAATTACAACTGCAAAATTAGATGGAAAGGTCAAGCGTAACAAAAAAAATTGCTTTTTAAGGATAACTAGTTTCTAGTTAGTATTCAACAACTTTTGAACTGTTGTAGTGGGATATTACATTAATCAATTAGTACTAAGTAATAAATGTAACGACTATGACTAACTAGTATTCTTTAACACAACGAGATCCAACGTTTACATGGTGATCCTGCGAACCGAACAAATGAAATATGGAAGAGAAATATAAATTTCCAAAAAAAAAAGAAGAAGATTAGAAGAAATAATAATAATTTAGAAATTATAAGAAATAAAGCGAAGATGGGGGTATAGTCAATCAAAGGAGGCTAAAGAAGAAATTATAATTAATCAAACAGCAGCAGGGAATGCAATAACCAACAAGTTTTGATAATAGGGTCAGTTGATTTAGCTTTGTTTTTAATATATTTTGTAGTATGAAAAATCAAAAATTATATCCAAAAAATGATATCAGGAAATTATTCGGCACGAACTTGCGAAATTCCAAAGGTTTAAGTAGATCAGCTGAAGAACCCGAGTATGAATTATTTGATGACTGAACGCGCGACAAATCGTCGGGATCTTTAGAGGTACTGGTTTTTTGGCTTCCAGCGAATATTCGTTAAAATAACTTGGGAAATGAGTAGAAAAAGAAAATAATAAGAACAAACAAAAATTTAATCCACGCAAGGGAACATAAAAGATAATAAATTAGCTTTCGTTAATTCGAGCAGGCGACTGCACGGCTTCAATACTAACTTTTAAGTAGCTGCTTCGTGTCCGGCGAGCGCTTTCAAAACAGCGCTTAGTTTATGCGTATAATCCCGTTTTAAAGCGGCCTTTAAACTTACGCGCCAGCGACACACATGCGCAATAAATAGATAAGGTTGAATTCAGTTAAATTTACAAAACAGTTCGTGTTGGCTTCGACATCAGCTACCCACCAAAATTAGATTTGAACAAAGCGAATTTTTGAAAACAAAGTTGTTATGGTTGTTATAACAGCTAATAGATGATAAAAATGTTGTAATTTAAAAATAAATTTAGAAAAAAGTAATTTTCTTGCAGATCAAATTGAATATTGTGGATATGTCATAAACAAATATGGAATACAGAAGGTAAAATTGAAAATGGACGCCAGTCAAAATGTGTCCACATCACAAAATAAAACACAAGTAGATCTTTTGTTGGACTGATCAATTATTATAGGAGATTTATAAAAGATGCAGGTTCTATAGTATACCCTTTGAATAATCTCTTAAAGGACGACGTTTCATAGAGATGGACAGCAAAATGTGAACAAGCTTTCAAATTGGCGAAAGAAGCCATTCAATCCAATGCGGTTTTATGTTATTACAATCCAGCATTACCACCTTTTGGAGTTGGAGCTGTGTTGAGTCACCGATTTCCAGACGGCACTGAGAGGCCGATATAATTTGCTAATCAAACATTAAATAGATCTCAGCAAAAATATTCATAAATTGACAAAAAGGCCTATAGTTTGATTTATGGTGTAAAACGATTTTATGAATATTTGCGCGGTAAACGTTTTGTCATGATTACGGATCACAAGCCGTTGATACACATTTTTTCTCCGGAAAGAAGGTTACCGGTATTATCAGCTACACGGATGCAACACTACGCTTTATTTTTACAAGGTTTTAGATATGACATTGAATATAAAAGCACTAAATTACATCTAGATGCGGATGCTTTATCAAGGCTACCGATGAAATCAGAGGATCTTACTATTTCTGACGAACCTGATGTTAAAAAAAAAGAAAAGCTAAAAAAATTACTCAATGCTCTACAAACAGGTAAACAATTATCACCTCAAGACAGCGTCAACATTGACCAAACAGAATATTCTTTACAATCAAATTGTATTATGAGTGGACAACGGGTGGTTATACCAACTATCTTACAAAAGAATGTTTTGGATGAATTGCATACAGCACATATCGGAATTTTGAAGATAAATAGTTTAGCCAGAAGCTGTTGTTGGTGGGGAGGAATTAATAGAGAGATAGAAGAATTGGTAAAAAATTGTGTAAATTGTAATACATTTAAAAATAATGGAAGTAAGGTGGTAACATACATTTGGGAAAGAACAACAAAACCATGCGAAAGAGTACATGCGGATTACGCTGGACCATTTAATGCAGGATTTTATTTCATTTTGGTTGATTCTTTCAGTGTGTTTCAATGAAGACAGAACACGTAAACAAAAACATAGAACTCTGCTCTTTTATTGCATTATAGAAGATTACCTCACAGTGCTACAAATAGAGGTCCGTCAGAACTTATGTTTGGACGACAAATACGCTCAAGACTAGACTGCATGATACCGGAGACAACAAATCGAGAAAATTTTAATATGGATAAACAATACAGGAAACTCAATATGGGAATGAGAATTGCATCCTGACACTATTTAAACTAGAAATGAAAATTTGGAATCGTAGTTAAACAACTGGGAAAACTTCATTACTTAATCTAACTTGATGATGGAAGGAAGTGGAGAAGACATATAAATCAATTAAGAATAATAGGAAAAGATACGTCACGAGAACCAACTCGATTTCAACAAAAATATGAAGAAGGGAATCGAAGTAAGAATGTGACTGATATGGAATTAAATATAGAAGAAAGAGTTGATCCGCAGGAGGATAAAGAGATTTCCACACCTCAAGTACCTACAAAAATCGAAGAAGTACCAAATCCAGCTGTGAATAAACCTGAAAATACAGCCAACATAGCTATAAGCATTCCAAATGAAATTAGACGTTCGAACCGAATAGGACGTGCACCCGATCGTTCAAATTTGTAAAAAAAAATTATAAAAGTACACGTTTTGTTAAGTAGTATGTTTAGAGAGGAAGGAGTTGTTATGATTGTTATAATGCGCTAATAGATGGCGAAACTGGGGACGACTTTTAAGACGAAATAACAACCGAAATAACCGACGAAATAATAAGTGTGTTAAGACAGCAAGGTTATGATTACGTTCAACTTACATTTAATATTTAATCAGTGTAACAAATGGTAATAAATAAAGAATCAAACTTTATTTAAGAAACTGATATTATTTACAATCTCCCCGTACACAACAAAAGTGAAAATTACAATAAGTAAAGTGAAAAAAAAACAAAAAAATTTAACATTGGTCAGAGAGATAATTAAAATAGAGGATAGATTTTTTGTGTTTCTTCGATTGGTAGCGGGCATATCTTCACAGTCGGTCTTGATCTTCAACTCCGGAGTGAAGTTGTGTTATACGACCCATTTCCCATTTTAACGCCGGAAGCTGTTCGTTTCTTACGACCACTATATCCCCGATAGCCAGACTAGTAGTGGGCGAGTTCCATTTTTCTGGAGCTTGAAGCGTAGACGTTGGAGGCGTTGCCATCGATCGAGCCGATTGATTGGAATGTCGGTGAGGTTAGGATCTAAAATCAAACTATTAAGAGGTACTAAGTGTAAAAAGTGACCTGGGGTTAATGGTTGAAGATCGTTTGGATCGTTTGACACCGGAGTAAGAGGCCTGGAGTTGAGTACTGCTTCTATTTCGGTAAGTACTGTATAAACCTCCTCGAAAGTGAGACGTTGATTCCCAAAAACACGTAGTAAATGAGTTTTTCAGACTTGACGCCCACTTCGGGTAGTCCGTTGAAATGAGGACCTCCAGGTGGATGAAATATCCAATTGAGTCCAAGGCGTTTACCCGAAATTTTTACCATCTCCTTCAATCGATTGTTCGCTCCAACAAAATCAGTTCCCTGATAGGATAGAATTAAAGAGCAGGGATTCCTTCTTGAAACGAAACGCCGCAATGCTACTAAAAACGCTTTCGTAGTCAAATCTGTAACTAATTCAATGTGAATGGCTTTTGTGGATCTACAGATAAATACGCAAAAGTAGGATTTGACAGATTTGGATCCTCCACATCGATTTAATGTCGTGTAAATCGGACCAGCAAAATCCACGGATACAGTTGAGAACGCCTTCACTTGAGATACTGTACGACAGAAGATCTGCCATAGATGGAGCGTAGAACCTTGGCTGGCATCGAATGCATCGAACGCATTGAGATGTAACTTGACGACCCAGTTGTCGAGCTGAGATGATCCAAAACTGCTGTTGTACCAATGATTGCAGAGTTCTTGACCACAGATGAAAGTAAAATTTATGATTATCTTACACGATTAGTTCACTTAAACGTGATGTTTTAGGTAAAACCACTGGATGTTTATGATCGAACGGCACTATTGCGTTTTTTAATCTGCCACCCACCAGTTTACGGAATGGTTTAGCAATGAATTGATTTGCTTTAATAGAATTGAAAACTGACGAAAAATGTTGTTTTTGAGTGAATTTAATGAGTTTATAGAAAGCATTTTGAATCTCCAATGGAGGTAAAATTATTGAGGAGAAGCCCTTCTGTTTTCTACAATGAAGTACGAACCGTAAAACATATGCCAGAATACGTTTTATTTTGCCGATAGAAGAAAATTTGTGCAGGAGAATATCAAAAAGGTTATTTAGAATCTCAAGAGTTAGAACTTGGGTACACCGTTTTTGTTCATGAATTAATTCTTTTGATTCAGAATTGGGACGAGCTTAATTAGGCCAATTTTCTGGCAGATTACGGAGCCAGGAAGGACTCTTCCACCATAATTTCATAGGAAGTAAAGTGTCAGGAAAAAGACCTCTTGAGCCGCAATCGGCCGGATTTTCGGAAGAAGATACGTATTTCCAAGACAAAGAAGGTAGAATCTCTTGAACATAACCATCACAATTGGATACAAAAGTTTTCCACCGAACGGGTGATGTTGCAATCTACGCCAGGGCAACTTGTCAGTCAGACCAAGCAGTAATAGAATCAAAGCTAAGATGCTGTGATAAAATTTCTTTTAGTTTTTCCAATAGATTGGCCAGTAAAACTGCAGATGATAGCTCCAGACGTGGAATAGATGGATTTCAAAGGTGCCACTCGTGATTTAGCACACAAAAAAGTAGTAGTAATTGATTGATGAAAGTTTTTACAACATAAATACGCAACAGCGCAATATCCTACCTGTGAGGCGTCACAAAACAAGAGGAGTTGAAGTGACTGTGTATTGGAGTGTACGGTTTATCTAGGTAAGCGTAAGTTTGAAAGAAATTTAAGATTGTCTTTGAACTTTTGACATATATCTTTTGATGGTGTTTCATCCCAACCAATCTGTAATTACCACAATTGCTGTATAAAGTGTTTTGCTTTTAAGGTGCAGAGAGTTAGAAAATCCAAAGGATCATAGATACAAGCTATGTCCGATCATATGGATCTTTTGGTGCATGGAGTATTGCGAATGGAATGAGAATAGGTTGGGTTGGGTCCAACGTATCTGTGGTAGGATTCCATTGAAGTTCCAGAATCTTGATGAAACTTATTTCATCATAATTCATCGAAACGGTATTTTGTAAATCATTTTCTGATATTGATTATGAGACCTCTAGGCAATTACTTGCCCATTTTCGTAGTTCAAAGCCTCCTTTTTTTAAAAGATCAATTTGTTGCTGTTGTACTTCACGAATTTCTTTCATCGAATAAGCGCCAGTAACAATATCGTCAATATAAACATTGTTTTATAAAGCCTTGGAAGCCATGGGAAATTAATGAGCGTAAAGGTTTGGTAACTCAAGAAACGTGCGTAGAGCCAAAAAAGGTAAAGATGCTACACCATATGTCACCGTATTAAGACAATAATACGGTAATTCTTGTTCAAGGTTCATTCGGTGAAAATCGCCACAAAATTCTTTGTAAATCTCTATCCTTCGTAGTGACAAGAGTTTGTCTATACATCTGCTTCACATTGCAAGTAAATACAAATAGATAGCATCGAAAAGTTAATAAAATTTTAACAATATCTTGTTGGAATTTGGATCCTATTAAAAGAACATCATTTAGAGATTGCCCATTAGATGTGATAGCCGAGGCGTCGAATACAATTCGCTATTTGGTGGAGGCGCCTTCAGGCCGAAGTACACAATGATGAGGTATATAGTACGCTGATTTTACTGTCACTTCAGGATTTCTGACCAACGACATATGACCCAATTCAGGTAATCTCTCATGAAATTGATGAAATCGCTTTATTACTGATTGCTACGATTGCCCCAAGACGGGTGCTGACTGTTTAAATGGAAATGAAACGATAAATCTGCCAGTTTCGGTACGTGTGTAGGTTTTTTGAAATGCTCTTCAGCGGTCAATGGTAAATAACTTCCATGGAAGTGGAAACTGATAATGAGGGAGAAATTGATTGTTTTAAGTTAGGATATGATTCAAGGATGGATGTTAGCGACGGTTGAGGAGAACATCTGCTATCATCCATCCTCCGAGCATCTGCTCGGAGTGGCAATTGCTTGGAAGGTTATGTACGGTTCAACATTTTGAATAGGTTGAATGTGACAAGGAACGTAGCCTTTGCTGCAAATGGACGTCATAGTGTTTAGTCCTTTTATTTCCAGAGATGAATTATATGAACGTGGAAGACGTAATTTTCTCGGCAACCTATCAAACTGATCTTGAATTTTGACATTTGCGACATCTATGAGGTGATGCGCAGTTTTGCGTCGTATGCTTTGAGCTTAAATAATTGCGACATAGATTATGGGCTCCGCCGAACTTTACACAGCAGCAAATTGAATGAGATTCCTTGCATACAATGCATTTAGGATAGGTGGATTTTAAATCTTCAAATTAGTAACCCTCTCTCGTGGAGTGGCTTTTGTACGATTAAGGATAATTGTTTCCGGTGACGTTAGTGAAAATACCAGGTCAGACTCAATTAATTTTGTCTAGACAGAATTGTCTGAATGAGGTTGTATGTAGATTTTGTAATAAATCGGGTCACGTAGAAGTCAAGTGTTGGAAAAAGAATAACTAATCAAAAGGAAAAGTCGACATGAGTTACCGTATTACTGGATACCATACTCATTTTAACCATCAAAATGGAAATATAAGAAATGAACTATACAACTCAAATGAAACACAAAATTTTACAAGAGCGGGAACCAATCATTTAAACATAAATGCAATCTCGTATGTGCCCCAATCCGAGGGAAAACATTAAATCCAGGGGTAAATCGAAAGAAGAGAGTTTACTCCAAACTAAAATTAACTTTCACATAGATTTGCAACGACCTGTAACTTTAAAAGGTATCACGGGAAATGAAATAGAGGGATTAGGATCTTCATTGTTAGATTTCAGGGTGAAAAGCAAAAGATTTGTTATTAATTGTGTGATTTGAAAAACTATTGCTATTGAAACTAATGGCATAATCGGATGTGACATCTTAATTAGCAATCAAACTATTCTTAATTATAATAAAAGAATATTGAAGTGAGGAAATATTCACTTGAAGCTGATCATGACATCATCAAAAATACAAAAATCTACTACGGATGGGAACTGTTTGTATAACTTGTGAGGAAAGCGACTGCCAAGTACAAATTATGAAAGCTAGGGAGGGAACTTAAGGGTCCCCATTTAAGGTGTTAACACAGAAAATGGAAAAACTATTATCAAACAAATCGCCGAGGTTGAGTTTTGAGTTATCAAATGAGTGTGATAAACAATATTTAGAGAATAAGGAAAACATGGGAGAGGTTGTAGAACGCGAACGCAAACGAAAGATCATCGGAAGAACGACAAGAATAAGGGGAGATCATCGTCATCTGGACCAAATCCACATGACGAAAACAAGAGAGATGAGAAAACAATCTGTTGATGAAGGCTTTAGAAATTCCGGGACGATGTGAGGTTGTTTGTGAAGCTTTACAAAACCAATGAGGAAAAGATGAAGTAGTTATCATTGAACCAATTGGTACGGGTCAATGATAACATCAATGGCGGCAAGAGTTGTAACAAGGATAAATAAAAATCAATGGGTTCCGGTACGCCTGATTAACGTTATCGAGAAACAATTAACGCGTGTAAATTAAATTGGGATTGAATAAGAAGTAGATAAAAATTTATCTGCTGGGAATTGGAAGGAGGTACCTCAACTTAAAAATTTAAGTGGTGAAAATAGCACAATTTATAAAAGGGAGAAAATGTATGGTAATTACGGGGAATATGAAAAGAGAATATCGAAAAATGTTGTAGAAAATTGGGATATTATTGAAGATAATGGTAATTTATTTGATGCACTTGGGGATTATAGTTTAGCTCATTGTGTGAGTGAAGATTTGAAAATGGGAGCAGGAATTGTCGCGGAATTTAAAGAGAAATTTATGGGAATATAAGAATTAAATAAACAGAATCCAAATGTGAGAGATGTATTATATTTAAAACGGGATGGAAGATACTTTTAATGCAAGTTTTTACTATCCGAAACTAAATATTTGGGTCACGTTATTTCAAACGTAGGAATTAAACCAGACGCAGAAAAAATTCAATCTGTAATTAATTATCCTAAACCAAAAACTATAAAGGATATTTGGGCATTTTTAGGATTAGCAGGATTTTATAGGCAGTTTATTGAAAATTATTCAGCAATTGCTAAACCTTTAACGGGATTAACAGAAAAGGATCAACCTTTTATTTGGGGAGAGGAGCAGGAAAAATCATTCACTTTACTTCGAAAATCACTGTGCAATAAAGCTGTTGTAGCCTGATTTCAGATAACCATTTTATTTAACCACGCATGCTTCGGGAATAGCAATCGGAGCTATACTTAGTCAAGAAGGTGGAGTATATGAAAAACCTGCAGAAATGAATTACTCCACTACTGAAAAGGAATGCTTAGCAGTGACATGGGGCGTTAAATATTATCGAGTATATTTATTTGGAATACATATTAAAATCATAACAGATCACCGACCATTACAATGACCCTTAAAAGGAGGATTGTTTTGCTAAACATATTATTAAAAGAATTGAAACCGATACACAGTATTTATATTTCTTTACTGACGAAGAGGGTATACTATATAAAATAAAAGAACAACATGAAAGATACCATAGATTGGTAGTACCAACGGAGTATTTATCAATGTCACGACTTGCCGCATGCTGGACATTTTGGAGTCGATAAAACCAAGTCTCAGGTGAAACAAAAGTACTATTGGAAAAATATGGACGACGATACAAAAATCTACTTTGATAAATGTTTAGCCTCTAACAAACGGAAAAGCTCGTCGCATTTAAAACCAGTTCTTTCCATTACAATTCTTTACAGCACATGAACCATTTGAAAGGGTATCAATGGACATAGTAGGAATATTGCCGATCACCTACAATGGAAATAAATATATACCCACGGTTCAGGATTATTTTACGAGATACACGGAAGCGATAACAGCAAAATCAGAAAGCTGAGACAGTGGCGAAAGCTTTTGTGCTTCACGTAATTACGAGGCATGGGACTCACAAATTATTCCTTACCGATCAAGGTATAAACCTTATGTGGAAATTAATGGACAAAATATGTAAATCATTACAAATCAAAAGATACGCACTACTCCATACCATCCACCAACGAATGGCATGATTGAAGGAATGCACCGAGTTTTAAAAGACTTACTATCTCATGTGGTAGATGAATAAGCAAAAAGACTGGGATGATTGGATACTATATGTAATGATGGCTTACCGAAACAACATCCATTCCACTATTGGGGAGTCTACATACCTTTTGCTTCACGGGAGGGATATGACTCTACCCTACGAACTTTACACTAAACCAGATCGTTGTCGATATGATTATGATGAGAATTACATATCAGAGCTGTAGGAACGATTACACCAATCATATTAGTTTGTGAGGAATCATGAAATCAAAGCTAAAAATGAACAGTTATCTCAATTTATTAAAAAAAAGTGTTATATAACCCAGCGATGAAAATTGGAGTAAATTCAAAACTAAGTAAACCATGGATAGGACCATACCGATAATAGAACAACCAGGTCCAGTAAACTTTAAAATAAAGGAAATTAATGGTTCAAAGATCGAATTAGTACAATCGAAACGTATACAACTATCTAAGGGAGAAGTTGAAGAAAAGAGAAAGAATGTCTTAAATACTAGAGACCTAGAGAACAACAAATTGGATTTTAATGGTGAGAAACCTATGTGGTATGATTGGAAAGTATTTCCAGAACAAAATGGCGAAGATGAGGGGCAAGACCTGATAGAAAGACACACCGATCAAAGTAAAGGAGAATACGTACCAGAAAAAAATATAGAAAATCTCGAAACGACTGAACTAGAAAATGATATAACGGTTCAAAAAGAAGAGTAGGCATTCATATCGTACAAGAAGTAAAGGTGACGTACCAGAATTGCCATGGGTATTACCGAAAAGAATTTAGTAATTCTTATGTATAGTTTTACTGGTTGTTTACATTATTGCATTTACTAGATATATTTAAGGTATAGACGTATTGTCAAGGCTTCGAATATTAATAGCTAGGTATAAATAATATATTATATAATACGCTTTCTTGGGATTTATTGATTTATAGGAGTATTTTGGTTTGAATACATTAATAAAATATATATTTTTTTAGATTCTATTTAAGTAATTGGATACTGATCTTTTCGAGCATGTATAACACGGTTTAATTGTATACGACAGCCGGGGACCATCTACCAACATTACAACAGTGGCGCTGCACAATATAGCACCATGTTCAACTCCGCAAACAATCTACACTGACAAGAAAAATAAATATTCGAGTGATTTAGAAAAATGACTATAAAATAAAAGTAAAAACTTGTCTTATAGAAGTAACACGGTTGATCAGATATTGTGGTATTAATAGTCATGTTAGTGATGTCCACCAAGGGTTGATGAAATACATCAGGCAAATTGAACGAGGTGACTGTGGAAAACTTCATAATACTGATACTTATATAGGATATTCAGGGAATGTTATTTCTAATATAAATGCCACATCTGCGTCAATTACCGTTGCTGGCAGATTATCTATGAACAGAGATTGTGAAGGAACAGTTTATACAGAAAATGGGCAGACATGATCTAGAATAGTTGCTGCAGTGGCTGTTACATTTATGTTAAAAGAATATTACGCCACTAAAGCTTTGGATTCCAATGAAATATCAGTTACATGTCCATTTGTAGATGGATATCTTTTTTTATGGATGTTGATGCAGGTGACACTATTTGGAATGAACTAGAACAAGGGGCATGTAAGAAAAGGCAATATTCAATTATTTATGAAGGTATTGGAACAGAAGTTTCAGTAAGTAGTCAGGATACAGTTGAAAATTATTTGGTTGTTGAGCAAGATGAATACAACTTTGTGTTAAATCTCTTAAGGAAAGGTATTGTATGTAATAATGAGGTTTGGATTACGGAACATCCTCGATTACTAGTAATAAAATCTAAAAATGCTTTTTATCATTTAAATTTTAAAAATAACGACGGCCATAATTTAAATCTTTTGACCTATGTCAATTCAAAATGTATGTATATTGAAATTTCGTCAAAGCTACTATTGAGAGAATTACAAGTTCAAGCAGTATATCGAAGATGTTTACTGAAAAGAGAGGTATTGAGAAATAGATTCTTGATGGCACCATTAAATACAAATGCTATTGCCAGTATTTTCAAGATTTCTCTTGGATATATGGGAAGTGTTTTAGGGGAAGTTTTATATCATGAAGTATGAACCAAAAATCGCAGAAGTGCGAAGGGTTGATAAATGCTATAATGAATTACCAATACTGGTTAATAATAATTAATCACTATTTATGGCTCCAATCACATATGTAGTGCAAGAGCATGCCGAAGAGATAATGTGCTCTCCGGTAGCTCCTTCACTATTTTACTCAGAAAACCCATGGGTAACATTTAGTCCATATCTCCCAGTATATAGTTCTCCAGCTTCTTTAGAAACTAACGATGAGAATAATATAAAATTAATCCTACTCGTAATTTGGGAAGTGGAGGATTGTATACTCAAAGTGAAATTGATTCAACACAATTTTCTATTTCGATCCGAACGTGATGCAGTTACCTCATTTTTAGTCAATCGCGTTGCAGGTAGAACTGATGTTTCAAACCAGTATGATACAACAACATTATTTAGTTCAAAAGAAATTAAACGTATCGCTAAGTCAACACTAAGTTATACTTAGAGTTGGTTTACCAATTACTTACGATATTGGAATTTTTATGTCAGGATTTATGGGAATATACATAGCATTTATCATCCTAAAGTATATTTGTTTTGTAATTTTAAATGGTTTTGTTTCATACCAGGCTTTGGGATGCGGATTTTCAATTATTGTCAGTGTTTGGACAACTTTAACTTCATGGTTTTTACACCGAAGTTACAGTCACAAAATAGCAGATCCAGATAATGTAGACCTCAACTCTGTTATTTTAAATGGAATGCTATAGTTTTTGTTACACAATTCAATTATACGTAACAAAATATGTTGACTTTGATAAGAGTTTTTGTTACCTACCGTTTTTTGTTTTCAAGCTATTTTTGTTTTAAGTGTTTTTTGGCAAATATCACCATGCTTTTTAAAAGCACGTATCGCAGCCAACGTTAATTCAAGAACGTTTTGCATTGATAAGATAACTCTTCACATGCTGTCAAATAGATTATCACTTATTATATCAGTGTACCTTATACGGGCTGGTCAAAAATTGAATTACCGTTTCGCTGTATTCAATTGCGAGAATGTCGAAACTTTTAAATGAAACACCCCATATCTCTTTAGCCTATGAGAACGGGAATTTAATTCTCTACAAATTATTCATAAACATTGCTATACTTATTTATTATAGTTTTCTACATATTCAGTATTTTATCAAAATCCTTCACAAAATACTGGAAGCCATTCGTGTTTTCATTAGAAGGCATTTTGACAGTTTATCATTTAGTTTATTTAAATTATTATTGGTATTATTTCTAGAATGATCTGCGATTGAATATACTTTAGGTTGTTAGCTTTATTTACCAAAAATAACCAGCGGAAGAACTCATAAATGGAACAATGAAAAACAATAATATGGCGTAATATTCGACGTAATGATGGGCGAGATATTCCTAGAGAGTTCACTTTAGTTATTAAGGGTGCTTCCTTGGAAAATATTATTCATCGAAATCAATCGAAGTACCACCTTGTATATACAGGTGTCTCACGTAACTGGTTCATTAGAACTTTTTTAGGTTCCACTACTCGTAGAGGCTTGAAATTTTGGTATCATGGGTTGTTCATTCTGATCTTTTAACCTAAAATATTTTCAAAATGGTCACCACTTCCTGTCTACCGGAAGTAGACCTCAACTTCGTTATTTTAAATGTAATGCTATAGTTTTTATTACACCATTCAATTATACATAAGAAAATACAGACTCTGGTGAATAAGACTTTGATAACAGTTGTTGGTACCTAGCGTTTTTTGTTTTCGAGTTATTTTGATTCTAAGTGTTTTTTGTCAAATACCACCATGCTCTTTATAAGCCCATATCTCAGCCAACGCTAATTCAAAAACGTTTTGCATTGGTACGATAACTCCTCATATGCTGTTAAATAGATTGTCACTTGCTGTATCAGTATATCTTGTACAGGCTGGTCAAAAATTGAGTTACCGTTTCTCTGTATTCAATTGCGTGAAAGTCGAAAATTTTAAATGGAACGCCCCATATTTTCATACCATATCGGAAAGGAAATTTAATTCTCTACAAATTATCTATAAATATTCCTATACCTATTTATTATAGTTTTCCTGCCATTGAGCAATTTATCAAAATCAAACGTAAAATGCTAGGAACCGTTTGTGTTTTTATTAGAAGGCCATGACATTTTGGGTTTTTTGTTTAATTTATTTAAATTATTATTAGCATTATTTCTACAATGAGCTTCGATTGAATAAACTTTAGATTGCTAAGTATTATAGTAAAAAAAATGAAAAGAAAACCGAATAAATGGAACAACGGAAAACAACGATTTAATGACAAAAATTAAAACCAATAACATAAAAAATCAAAAACTTAAAATTATAAAAATAAATTAAGGCAATTTAGTTCTCTACAAACCATCTAGAAACTTTCCTGTCTCTTTGTTGTAGTTGCCCTCATATTTGGAAATTAATCAAACATCAACTTAGAAGAGTTTCAGCCATTCTAACTGCTTGCAAGAAAGCAAAAACCTTATTTTACATATTTGGTAAAACAAAAACCGCTGAAAAAGGAAAGAAAAAAAGGAAAGGAAAAAATAGGAAATCAAATAAATATATGGGTGAGTCCAGTTCAGAAGATGAAGAGATATTTTGTCTTGTTTGTGCGGAATCTTGGTCCAACAGCTTACTCAAAAAGAAGTGGATATAGAGGGAAATTAATGGAGAATTAATGGGAATTAATAAAGCTTTTAAGCTGGAAATTAATGGACGCATGTTAGAAAGCCACGGAGTTTTAACAGGTTTTCATCCATATTTATGTTATTGTTGTCATTACTTAGTTGTGTCATCACTTATTTCTGTTAATGTCTTGAATATTATGGTGAATTATTCCAACGCCAACATCTTAAATTCGTTTTATATTCATGGCGGATGTAATAAGGTTTTGGATAGCATCTGTTTCTTAGTTTTGGAAGGCTCAGAACAACAAGAAACCATAAATTTCTATCATTAGCAGATTAAGATGATGGTATAAATGTTTTGTCATATTTTATCGCTTTACCAAATTCTTCGGTAAAGGATACTTCGATCGATTTAGATGAATAATATTTTCCAAGAAAGCATCGGTTATAAATAAAGTGAACTCTCTAGGAATATCTTGCCCATCATTACGTTGAATATTACGCCATATTATTGTTTTCTATTGTTTCATTTATGCGTTCTTCTGCTGGTTATTTTTGGTAAATAAAAGCTAACAAACTAAAGTTTATTCAATCGCAGATCATTGTAGAAATAATACTACAATGACTAAACTAAACTAAACTGTCAAAATGTCATAGCCTTCTAACAAAATCATAAACTTCTTTTATTTTATAGGAATGTTTTTCGTCTTGAATTAAAATATTTATTTAATAATTTTTGCACTTTATTAACCGGTAGAAACATTATATGAAATACTATCGTCTTAATAAAGTGCAAAAATTATTAAATAAATATTTTAAAATCATAAACGGTTCCTAATATTTTACGTTTGATTTTGATAAATTCCTCAATAGCAGGAAAACCATAATAAATAGGGATAGGAATGTTTATAGATAATTTGTAGAGAATTAAATTCCTTTTCGGATAGGCCAAAAGGATATGGAGCGTTCCATTTAAAATTTCCGACTTTCTCTCAATTGAATACAGCGAAACGGTAATTCAATTTTAGGCCACGCTGTATAAGGTACACTGATATAACAAATGACAATCTATTTGACAGCATATGAAGAGTTATCGTGCCAATGCAAAACGTTTTTCAATCAACGTTGGCTGAGATATGTGCTTCTAAAAAGCATCGTGTTATTTGCCAAAAAATACTTAAACCCAAAATAACTCGAAAACAAAAAACGCTAGGTACCAACAACTGTTATCAAAGTCAACATATTTTCTTATGTATAATTGAATGGTGTAATAAAAAATATAGCATTCCATATAAAATAACGAAGTTGAGGTCTACTTCCGGTAGATCGGAAGTGGTGGCCATCTTGAAAATATTTTAGATTAATAGATTGGAATGAACAACCCATGTTACCAAAATTTCAAGCCTCAACGAATAGTGTAACATAAAAAAGTTCTAATAAACCTGTTACGTGAGACACCTTGTATATATTTATATATATATATATATATATATATATATATATATATATAAGTTAAATAACATTTATACTCATCATCATGTGAAGTTAAGTTTTTGATTCAAGCAAAGCTTTGGTTATTGAAGAAGAAGTAAAGGAAGAAAAACCAATTCTATATACAGGGAGGTCTATTACTAATGGGACACAGAGCAACAGTGAATTCCTTACATCAAATAATTACGATTCAACCCAATTTATCTTAGTCCAATTGTTAATAATAATGAAGGTACAGATGGTTAAGATTAAATGTCGTTTAGAGTCGTTTTCTCTTATATTATTAACATGAAAATTGGTACATTAGCATTTTTGTAGACGGTAAATAATAATTTGTAATTAGTTTTCATCTATCATCCAGATGACGCTGTCTTCTTTAAAATACTACTGTAAAGTGGTTATATCTTTTTCATTGTTAACATTTTTACAATTCACGTAATTTAAATAAGTTCTTCGGACATTTTTAAATACATTTGGTGTACTTACCAGTTTTCTCTAATACTCTCCGTTTCCGAGATAATCGCCGTTTTAGGGAAATTTGCCAAATCTAACCTCTCAATGAGATCAGTTAGCGTCGACAAAGATGCTTTCTCATCGTATAACTTTTAAATTTGAATTTAAATTCAACATTAGTTACTAACTTCACAATTAGAACATAACTTAAGTTTTTACTTGAACACATGTTGATCAGAGAGACAATTTCGAAGATACTTAACAGGCAGTAACTAAATAAGTTTCAGATAAAATAGAAAGATTACATGAAATACTCTCATACCGATAATAGACGTAAGTTCCAAATTTTAAAAAAAATTTAACATGTTTGTAATAGTCCATTTCATTAGTCTATTTTAACAATAGACTCCATATTCATATAGCTAGATAATTTTCGACCTATAATAACTCTTGTTTTACTTAATTATAACTAATTGTTAAACTTGTATTGTATTATCAACAGGTGTTCCCGGGAGTTGCTGATGATGATCTAATAGAGATCGAAACCGGTTGAACGAAAATAGTTTTATATACCAATCTTTAAATAAAGTACAAAAAAAGACAACAAACGTTTTAAATCTTTTAATGACTGTAACGATGAGTTAGTAACAGCAAAAATTTTGGTACAGCTCTTTTGAGCAGAGTAGCCGCTTCCTTTAGCCCGGTAATAATAATATATGATAAATTGTAATTAAAATGAATTTCTTCGTTTTTTAACTTTTAATCGATGTATTTATTATTTATTTTTCGCCCCTTACATGTTTCGGCCATCATCAGAGAGTTTATCGTCAAATGTTGGAGAATCTTAAGGTTATTATATATCATAAATTGATGTTTGTTAAGTAATTTTGTAATAAAATTACATTTTATTAAATATAACAGTAAATAACCATAATAAAATTTCCAACAATACAAAAATTTTAAAGTTCAAGTAAATAATAGTGCTGTCTTTTATAAAAATTAACAAACATCAATTTATGATATATAATAACCTTAAGATTCTTCAACATTTGACGACAAACCCTCTGATGATGGCTAAAAATAGCCGAAACATGTAAGGGACGAAAAATAAATAATAAATATATCGATTAAAAAAAAGAAGAAATTCATTTTAATTCCAATTTATTTAATACCTCGATGAAAAATGGATAAAAATAAAAATAATTATTCTGAAATAATATATAAGTTGGTAAACTTTACACAAACGATACTAACATTGAACCATACAGAGACAATAAGCTATAAATGGTAATTTATAAATTCAAAAATGTAGTTAGGTTAAACAATGTCCAAAATGCATTTTAGAGATGAATATCTTTCCTACCGTATAAAAAAAGGCTGGAGATAAAACAAGAACAAGAACCGATGCTCCTTATTTTATCGGCGTCACATAGTCTGCAAAAGGCGGGACTAACGCGGTGGTAACGCTACGTGGGAATGTATATATTTATTATACATATTTATATGTTTATTTATATGTTTATATTTTTATTACATATTTATATTTATATGTATATATTTTATATATATTTATTATGTATATATATTTTTTTTTCTTTCTTGGCGAGCGTTGGGATCGAACCTAGGCGGTCCCCGGTCGAAAGCCGGGCGTCTTACGCTCTCGGCCACCGAAGGAAATCGGTTAAAACGTTTAAATAACGTTCTAGAGGAGAAGTCGTTCGCTCTTATCAGTGAGCGGAAATGTGATAACGACAAAAATAGTCACCAAACATTTTTTCTTTTTTATAGGAAAACGAAATGAAATAATAAACGCAAAAAATAAAGTTAATACATATATTGAAAATAATAAACGCAAAAAATACATTACATTTTACTTAAGGTCTACTTAACTATTAATATATATAAAACATACTTAAACTCTACTCTTAATACTATGATGACCCCAAGCTAATGTGTTTATCCCATCGGCATCAACACACCGCTTGAAGTAATTGGGTGAAAGGGTCAATTTATTCTGCATAACAGTGAATATCACGTGATTAAAACTTCGAAATAATAATTGCTCACGACACAAAACAGATTTAGAATGTAAACAATTTAAATAATTTTATTTAATTAATTTTTCCCTAACTATGGCCTTCTTAACCCCTTTCGACTTCTTAGTAACCCTCCCATCAGCAACCCGATTCGCATAAACTTTTGATCTCAAACCCACAAATTCAACCATTACCTTTCCGCAATTTTTATCCTTCATCTTACCTAAAACCGCTTTATTTTGTAATGGGATGTCAAACTGATTATCGGGACTGTAGTTGGATATGTCAAATTTATCTATATTCGATTTAACATCTTTATATAAATCTTCGGAATTAATCAAAACGGTAAAACTATCGGTGTTCATATAACATAACCGAATTTTCTCACCATACTTTGATTTCAAAAAATCGTAATAAAAATTATACATTAATAATTTGGAAAGTTCCGTAAAACCGTAACCGTAAAAGCAACGTATATAGGCTTGTCGTAAACCACATGAAGCCGCTCCATTTGAATAGCCGAAAACGTATCCGTAAATACTTTAATACTTTTAAAATTTAATTTTGCGATTAAACTCCGAGCTCGGAGGCGAGGTCGACCTGCGGTTCCGTCAGCCCGGATATCCTCTCAACTGGTTACTAATTTTACATCGACGCGCTTATCGACATTCTCCATCGTTTTACCGAAAACCGCGTTGTTCATTAATTTAAAAAAATCCTTTTCAAAATCATTTTTAGCCGATTGTCGTAATTCCGTATTTTTGTCGATGTAACATTTTAACGAGGCGGATTGTTTAAAGGTTAAAACTCTATTAATTTTGTTAATAATAAGACCGTGAGCAACGGCTTGCTTTAAATTTCTATAATGAATAACATAGTTTGTCTTATCGAATAAATTTGGAATTAATCGCTTATCGCTCTCACATTTACAGTTTGGGGAGATTAATTTCTCCGCTAGGAACGGAAGATCGTTATGTGCATCATGTAAATGTTCGGGATAAGCGATATCTACATCTAAAATAAAACCAAAGTCGGAATCATCTGGTACATTATTAATATCTAAATTTTGAATTTCGTTTTCAGCCAACCATCTAAAATCCGAAACAGGTAAAAATTGAGACATTGCCCACCCATATAAATTATTAGCGTCCCAATACATTAAAAACGTTGATGGTGAATTGGGGTCATGATTTTCCATGTATTTATTATTGGCATTAGCGTGTCGTAGGGAGCATTGTGAAATACCCCCACGGATACCTTTCTTTAATAAAATGGACCTGATCTATATCCGTTAGTAATTCCAATTTAATTTTCGTGATCTTTAACATGGCATCCCAAGAAAGTCCTGGGTCTGATCTGACCCAGATCAATTGTCCGATCATCCGCTTTTATCTGGTCAGTTCGATTTTAACCGACTGTCTTATCCGACTAACCGCTTTTATTGGTCAGATCGGATGTCCGATCATCCGCCGGAGTGAGCGTTGTCTGTGAGGAGGAGGAGCCCGTCTTCGATTATTGGAATTCCATCGACCTGCAGTGGAATTGGTATCGTGAATTGATAAAGATATTGCATTTATCGGTGAAATGCAATTTTCAAGTGAGGCTTTCAACATTAAAGTTGGAATTAGCACCGCTAGAGGGGGTATAACTTGTGTAAAGTTTATAGTTAAAACATGCAAGGGTTTGGAATCTCAGTCGCATCAAATTACATTTTTACGTCAAGATTGGGAACAACTAATTTCTACCCTGAAACGAATGCGTTTCAATGTAGAGGTTTTCCCACAGACCCTGCTATTGGCTGAAGGGAACCTAAAGATCGAATTTGACGATGACGATTACCTATATCTAACATATGAGATTGAGGATCCTGAAAGTAACGTATTTATACCGATATTACTTCATTCAACGGACGCCGATAAGATTTTAGCGATGGAGACGTTAATTAATTATAAATTGAATCTTTTGGATGAGCTAAATTTTAGCGAATATATTAAATCTCTACAGTTGGACAGTACACCTAAGGCGGTCTTTGAAGAATTCTGTTTAAACAATACTTGGAAAAAATAAACTCCGCATCGGTTTCTACTTGATCACGTGATCACCGCGTGAAACTTCCTGCCATACCCAAGTAAGTTCTGCTGGATCACGTGACCACTTTGTGATAACGACTAGTATAACTCTAAACACAAGCCTAGCGACGCATTAGTTCAGTGTTTGAAGAGATCGTGCACGTTTTTCCGAAACTCTTCAAAATGTTTCCATGCGAAAAGTGCGATAACGTGTTTACCCTTAAACACAACCTCAACCGGCATACACGCGTGAAACATGGTGATGTGCGCGAGTCAGACATTACTTGCCATGTCTGCGAAAAACGATTATCGCGAGTTGACAAATTATACGATCACCTCAGAACGGTCCAGAAAAATTAAATAATTTAAGTATAAATGTTTACGATTTATTAAATAGTGGTAAGGATAAATTCACGGTGGAAGGGCCAATTTATTTTACTAAACAGCGACGTGATATTCATATAAATTTACTTTAGTTATATGAAAACGGTAAAGGTCATTTCGTTTTAATTCAAAATCTTTCAAGGCTAATTTCAAACCAGATTTCGAATCGTAACGGTTCTATACATCTCTGTGACGGATGTTTAACGCGATTTTCATCACAAGAACGGTTAAACGCACATCAACTGCATGATTGCAATCATGTAACGACCGTTTTACCTAAAACCGATTTAAAATCAAAACCAAATTTTTTCGGCTTATACACCCCCCAGAATATTTTAGAATTTAATAATTTTAAATTCACTCAGATGGCTCCTTTTGTTATATACGCTGATTTTGAATCGATATTAAAGCCTATCGATTATTGTAAACAGAGTAGTTCTAAATCTTTTACGGAAAAAATTGAAATGCATCAACCGTATAGTTTTGCTTATTATATCGTTTCTACCATTGATAATAGTTTTAACAAATTTGAAACGTATACGGGACCGGATGCGCCACGAGTTTTTGTATCTAAATTAATCGATGAAGTCAAATTTATCTATAACAAATATTTTAAAACCGTAAAACCAATGTTGCCTTTAACGGCCGATGAGCAACGGAATTTTGATTCGGCTAAAAATTGTTTTATTTGTCAAAATCCTTTTACTTCAGAACAGGTTAAAGTTCGGGACCATTGTCACATAAGCGGTAAATACCGCGGTCCCGCTCATACAAATTGTAATCTAAATTTCAAATTTCAAAATTTTATTCCGATATTTTTTCACAATTTTAGTGGTTATGATTGCCATTTATTCATTAAGGAAATGGCTGATACTGATAATGATGGACTTGATGTACTATCGAACAATAAAGAAAAATACATCAGTTTTAGTAAAAGAGTGTTGGTTGATAGAGAATTTGACGAAACCAATATAGCCGAAAATGTTTTTTTCAAATTAAGATTTGTAGATTCATTTAGGTTTATGGCTTCATCATTGGATTCTTTAGCCGGGAACCTCGGAGAATTTGATTTAATTAATATACGTAAATTTTTTCCACACAATGATCAGTTTAGATTATTGAGTAAAAAAGGAATATTCCCCTACGGTTATATGGATTCTCTGGATAAATTAAACGTAACTTCCTTACCGCCTAAAAGCGCTTTTTTCAACAAACTAACATTCCAGGATATAACCGATGGGGAGTATTCCCATGCTCAATGTGTGTGGAAACAATTTAATTGTCAAAATTTAAAAGAATATTCCGATTTATATCTAAAAACCGATGTTCTATTACTAGCTGATGTATTTGAGAAATTCAGACGAGTTTGTTTTCAAACTTATGGTTTAGATCCGGCTCATTACTATACGGCACCAGGACTTCCTTGGGATGCCATGTTAAAGTTCACGAAAATTAAATTGGAATTACTAACGGATATAGATCAGATCCATTTTATTAAGAAAGGTATCCGTGGGGGTATTTCACAATGCTCCCTACGACACGCTAAAGCCAATAATAAATACATGGAAAATCATGACCCCAATTCCATCAACGTTTTTAATGTATTGGAACGCTAATAATTTGTATGGGTGGGAAATGTCTCAATTTTTTTTTTAATCATTGCGTCGATGACGCGGATGACGTCACCGGGTGTCGTCATTTGATGACGTCAGAGGGAATGGGGAATGACTTCCGCTCCAGAAGTCTCATTTTCTATCTACTGCCATCCTTAGGACCTTGTACCTTGTTCTGAACCACTTGGAGTTTTTGCACGTGCGAGTGCGCGGCCTAACCCCAGACGGAAGAGCCGTAAGTCATCGTAGGCCTGATAACCGCTTTGTAGAGTCGAATCTTCCGAAGAGGATCCAACTTACTTCGATTATTAATCAGAGCGTACAAATTGACCATAGCTGCCTTCGCCCGGTTCGCCATCGCGTCGATGTGATTTTTCCAAGTAAGTTTAGAGTCCAGAATGATACCCAAATACCTGGCTTCGGAACGCCAAGGGACCTCGTCCCCTTGCAGTACCAACGCATCGGGGGGTCTCTGTCTACGCCGAGTAAAAAGTACTGCGGTACTTTTATCAGCGCCGGTTCGGCGGGTTGTAAGTGGCGGCCAAGCGGACGCGCCCCGATAGTGTTCGCACCACAATCGCGGTAGCTTCGAGATGTTGAAGAGGGAGAGTCAGATCCTCGTAATGATCCAAACTGGTCCTTACGAAGATGGCTGTCCCGCCGCCTATCGCGCCAACTCTATCGTTTCTGCAGAAGCGATAATTGGGCAGCCGCGGCTTATCGCCAGCTCGCAAATGAGTTTCGCAAACGAGTATCGCGTCAAGGTCGTACCTTTCCGCGAACTCGCGAAGCTCTTTCTGTTTACAGACAAGGCCGTTGGCATTCCAGTAAGCTATCTCGAGCGAATGAGGTACTCTCGGTCGTCGATGCGCCCACATTAGAGTTTCAGCGTCTCGGACACGAGTCGAACACACAAAATTAATCGTGCGTCCCTATCGGTTTTGTCCAACGCGAGAACCTGACTAACCAGCTTCTGTATGCAGTGTAGGGGGTCAGTTGGTTGTTCAACTTCCTCCTGTTCCGCAACATGTGCCGGCGTTTCGGTCACCGCGATAGACCCCCTTTTGCGTAGCCTCCTTTGCGACCTCGACAGTTTCGGCGGGTCGTCGGTCGCCTTTTGCTTCTGCTCCGCCGACTGGCAGAGTTTGGCTTTAGGCGCCGCGACCTCTTTCCGAACTACGATAGTAGCTGGGGCGTTCACGTTGGAAGCAACCTTAGCGTTGCCTTTGGCTTTTTTCGCCGAACTACTAACCGCCTGCACGGGTTTCGCTGCGACTACTTGAGCCGGTTTATCACCCTTCTTCGCCTGGACAGGCGCTTTCGGGGGAACGGTCGCTTTGACCTTGGGGATCGCCGCCGGCGCCCTCGTTTCTGCCGCCGCTTTAGGGTGCTTTGGGCACTCTTTGTAGTTGGCGGTGTGAGGGCCACCGCAAAGGACGCACTTGGCGAGCGCATCCTTTGCTTTGGTGCATGAAGCCGTCGAGTACTCACCGGCGCATAGCTGGATAAGTCTCCACATGATGCGGATAAGTATAGGATTCAAGTAGAATGTAGGCGTCGTAGAATTCTTTTTCAATCCCTTGCAGGAAAGAACCCTAAAAAGGGCGCTTTTAGTTTCGAAAGAAACTTTATGTCGAGGAAGCGGAATCAGCCAAGAAATCGAGTTATATACTCGCATTTAACATCTCAAACAAGGGGCCCGTTGTGGCCTAGGTGCCCCGTATAGAATACGCACTCCTCACTCCATACATACATACATACAACATATCTATCGAAATAGCTAAGAATCCTAGACATTAAAATTTTTTAGACAATTTATACTACAATTTATAATTTATTTACAATTTATTACATTTATACAAACTAGCGCCCCCTGAAATATGTACATGTCGTTTATTAACACCCTGTATATAATTTACACATTTTTTTACCAAATAGGAGCAAAATCTTCATTTAAAATCTCAAAAACTTCATTTCAAAGTGAATCAGGTAATTTGACTAAGAATTTTAATCAAAACTACGAATAACGCTAGAAACTGATTTTTTGTTAAAATAAAAATCAATTTCCTTGAAAACCCATAAAAAAATCATTTTTAATAAAAATGAAGAGATAAATTTTTAATTTGTATAAAATCGCTTTGATTACGTCTGTCTCTATCGCACTACGAGATTTGTGATTGCAGCGTCCTGCGGATAGGGTTTTTCAACGTGTTGGACAAGGCTGGACAAGGCATAGGATTTGAATGAGTTAGATAACTAGAACTCGACTGGATAAGTAAACGTAGTATATCTGTTCGGTGTTAACTAATAGAAACCTCATTGCGTTTCTTTTTCCACTTACGTTCTTTCCCTATCCGCAGGTTCCTAGTGATCAATCTGTATATAATGTGTATATAAATTCTTTAATTTTGTTCTTGATTGTTAATAAGTTTTTCTATTTTACTTACGGGTTAATTCCTACATGCAACTAAGAAAACTCATTGAGCTCAAGGAATCATTTTCTTAATTCGAATAAGATAGAGCCAGTTCATTTCGAAAAATACGACGTTAACAGTATGGCGCTTTAAAAATAACCCCTCCCATCACCGGCGAGCTGGTCAAAGACTCGTATTTTCAACGTTAAACTTGATTTTGACTGACCGTTATTATAATAATGGGTTTCAATAATGTACTACTGTTATTATTTAAAAGGGAAGGCATTACAAAATTTGGTCCCCAACGTAGGACCCCTTTCAATAAAAGCCCCTTTTGTTAAAAGCTCCCTCTCGACAGTTCAAAAGAACGCGAGATTACTTATTATAAATTAGGGCGTACGTCTGAATTGGATAGCAACTTGGATTTTCTTTTTATTAAATCAAACGAACCTGCGGGGGTAGATATAGCTTCGGATGAGTCTAGTGTAGAATCAGCAAATATGTAGGGTGACTAGAGTTGGTAAATTCGAAGGTAGTCCCGGTCATTTCATGTTTTCGGGAATCATGTTTTCAGACGATGGCAGAATTTCGTTGGGTGTGTTTCTTAAAAGGGTTAATGAACTTAGATTAGCGCGAAGTGTTTCGAAAACGAGCTTTTATCTGGTATCGTGCAAACCGTGATAGTTACCGGAATTGGGAACAACTGGTAGAGGGTTTACGATAGGAGATTATGATGAAAAACTATTGGACGAAGTAAAACATCAAACTCAAAGTTCGACTGAGAGTATTGGCATTTATGTTTCATAATGCGAAATTTATTTTCTCGTATGAACGCGAAACCATCAGAAACGGGACAATAGCATATAATCCTTAAAAACTTAGCACCGGAATTCCATTAGTAACTTGCATTAATCGATATCGCTTCAATGGAACAACTGTTACAGTTAGGAAGAAAATTGGAGGAAACCAAATCTGCGGTAATGACTATGTACCACCTACGCGCGCCAATAAAACATTAGAACCAGATCTAGCATATGCGGATGTTAATGTCGCGGTGGCGGTAACGAAGGTAGCGGGAGATAGTATCGCGAACGGGGTATATAGATGTCTATTGAAATGTTGGAACTGCGGTTTGACGGGGCACAACGCTCAAGGTTGCAGAGCTCCAAAAAGGAAATACTGTTATTCCTGCGGTGAACTGGGTGAACTTCGTTCCTGCGGTGAACTTTGGACACGTGCACGATATAAACGCGCAGGTGTCGAAAGTGTTCGGGAAATGGACAAGGAGACGACGATGAGTCGGTGTTGTTCGGCCACGAAAAAACCGACCGGGCATGTGGGGCGATGATATGTCGGTGTCGACCACGGTCCAATGAAAAGCCCATGGTATAAGAATATAAGGTATAACCGAATGGATTCGATTTTTCAACCGTTCTGCGCAGCTTGTCTTTTAAACGTCATAGCTGAAGGCGCCATACTGGCTGTTTGTCTTCTTCACGTTTTCTTGTCGATATTTAGTTTGTGTAACTATTTAATAAACACTTTTAGTGCGTTAAAAAACTTTTATTAATTAAGTCTTGTTTTATAGTTAGTTTATATCAATTGTTTTTGTTAAGGTAAGTGTATAAACATAAAATAAATAGTTATGATTATTTATTACACCAACAAAATATTATTTTTAATAAAGATAAAATTTCGAAGGCTTGTTTTAGTACTTTAACAAGTTTTATTTTAATTAATGTATTGTTTAAAAAGTGAACAGTTAAGTATAAACAAAAACTTTTCAAAGTATATCTTTATTAAACATATTGATAATATGGATTATTATTTTAATTTGAACTCATATTTTGTTATGTTTTAGGTGTCTAGTTTTAATTGACTTTATTATATTAGTTGTATATTTGTTAATAGTTAATAGTGTAGTATTAAGAAAATGTCAAGGTGCAATGTGTTGAGCTGTAAAAATCACAGCTTTATGACAAAGAACCGAAAAATTCATTATTTTAGGTTTCCAAAGGATTCTTATTCTTGTAACCGATGAAACTCGTTGATTTAAAAAATGGTAAGGACTCTACAGTTGCAATTTATGTTTATCCTAATATAAATCAAACTTTTATTTTTATACTACAGCTACAATATGTTCTGAACATTTTAAAGAACAGCTTTCACCAATACATATAAAGTAAGGACGGCTTTAGGATTCACAGTTGGTCATAAAGATTTTTTAAAAGAAGATGCAATATCAACAGAAATACTACCTGTTTTGTCAATTACATTAATTAATGATGAAACAACAACAAGTATGCCAGGTAAATTTTTTCTGTTTTAAATCTAGAAAATTTACCAGCAGCCGAATTGTCTAGTGCAACAGGTATATATTTCATACTGCGCTATGATTATTTTGTAAAATATAATAATAATATCATAATCTTATTTTTAGTTAATCCAATTATCACTGCTGATGTAGATCTACGATTATGTGAAACCAAAATGAAATTGTTGCCTTGTACCGAAGGTTTAATAAATTATAAATAACCTTATGTTAAAATACCATTATAATCCCTGCAAAATAAAATAAAATTAAATTTCGTATATAATTAATTATATATTATTTATATCAGGATATGTGATGTTATTTTAACACAAGTTTTATTCTTTCTTAACACTAAAGAAGTGATTACAGATGGTGAAAGACATATAATAATATTTTAAAGAAATACTTTAACGCAGGGCAAATAAAATGTATGAACTCTGACAAAAATTACATAAAATGGTCTTCGGAAGATATATCTTCAGCGATATCTTTGCGAAGTGTTAGCCCAAAAGCATACAGATATTTAAGAAGTGTAAGGAACCATAGGTTTCCAAAATAAAATTTGAACCAAGGCTGTTAACTGATATGCTAACTATTATAAGATATAAATCGTATAGTATGTCAGATATGGACCAAAATTGGTGTGCTTGCTTTCGATGAGGTGTATATTTCCTACAAAATAATGATTGAAAAGCGATCTCAAAAAGTTGTGGGACCACACAGGACAGCTCAAACTGTAATGGCGAGAGGCCTGTTTGGAATTGGAAACCAGTAGTTTATTACGACTTTGATCAGCCTATGACTAAGGAAATATTACTTAATTTAATAAGTGAACTATATGTATCTAATTTGATTGTAGTGGCTGTGGTTTGTGACCTTGGTCCATCAAATTTATCGCTTAAAAAGAGCTTAAATATAGGTTGTAAGGAGAACCAATCTTGTTGGTTTCCGCACCCTCGAGATGAAGATTTAAAGGTTTTCTTTTTTCGTGATGCACCACATTTATTAAAATTAGTACGAAACAAGTTATTTTATAGCGGTTTAAAATCTGAAGGAAAGATAGCATCGAAAGAATGTTTGAAAAGATTACTAGAAATTCAAACCACAGAAATCAAACTCACCCCTAAACTAAGCCATGTGCACTTAGAAGTTGTTAACCAGTGCCGCTAAAATGTGAAGCTGACTGCCCTGGTGCTATCACATACGGTAGCACAAGCATTGATATGGTGTGGCAAAAGGGGCTTAATGGATGGTACTGACTGGGAATACACCGCCAAAATTATTAAAATTATTAATGATTGGTTTGATTTATTTAATTCTAAGACGAAATTTTCCAAGCAGGGCCATGCCTTTGGTGTGGGAATAGAAAATCAATTAATGTTTTTAGGTAAGGTTAATATTGAAATAAAAAACATCAAAGTGGGTAAATGGAGCGCACTGTTACCCTTTCAAAAGGCTATGTTAGTAAACAATACATCACTGAGAAATTTATATGAATATTAAAAAAAAACATATAATGTGGAATACACTTTAACGTACAGGCTTAATCAAGAAATAATTGAAGACTATATACACCTTCTTGAAGAATATGAAGTCTTTACTGCTAATAATGAAGTTGACGAAAGAGACGATGAAATTAATAAGCAAAGCCTTGCATATATTGCAGGGTATGTGGCGTTTAAATGCAAAGAAAAGTACAATCTATATGAAGATAAGGAGATGATTCTTAATAGAAATTACTCATGGATCCAGTCTCTGTCTAAAGGACAGTTATTATACCCAAATAATGATTTAATTAATCTTACAGAAGTTGTTCTTAAAGGGTTCAATAATTTTCACGGGAAGTCCCTCTCGAAGGAAGATTTTATTTTTCAATAGGTGACTGAGAGGGTGCAAACCAAAACCAAACTTCCTAAGGAAGTAGTTTTAAGGATGGTCAGGGTTTTTACGTACATACGATTAAAAAACTTAAATTACAAAATTACGTAAAAATAATAGTCATTATCCAAATTTCCAGTTTCACCAGAAATTATTAAAAAATTACTTTTCCCACTATTTATTTCTCTAACTTATAACAAAAATTATGTTTCTTTATAATACGATGATTACAAAGTATTTTGACATGTACATTAAGCATATTTAATTCGCGTAATTTCAATTTCATTAAAATTTTTAAATTTTAAATTAGCGCGCCAGCTATTGGCTTTTAAACGTCATCATAATGTGCGTGCGGTTATACCTTATATTCTTATATCATGGAAAAGCCGACCAAAGCGGTTTTGAATTATGTTTTTGCATATATGCGAAAGGATAAAAGGCCATATCCTAATGTAAAGGTGTTAGGAATGAAAATGCGGAGTTGCTGGATTCGGGATCCAATAGAACTATCGCTGGAGGGAGAGGCATGACAATTTTATCACGATTGGGTATTCTGATGCATAGGGTGGAAATTAAATGTACGGTTGCGAACGATGGAAAATGTAGGGTAGTAGGAATCATGAATGTTCCAAAGATGATTGATGGGTAGCAGACTAGTTGAAAATCTGTTAATTCCAGAGGTTCATCACACCCTAATTTTGGGAATTGAGAATGGGTGTGGTTCCTGACTTGCGTAGTAAAGAATGGAATTTTTCGAAAGAAATGGCGTTACAAAATTTGACGCCCAACGTGGGGCCCTAGTTGCCAATTTTGCGTTAAAATTGGCAACTAGGTTATAAAACATGTCATTTTAATAAAATAATTATAGTTATTTTTGAAAGTAATATATACAGGGTTTCCCGCATAAGAATCGACACAGAGCAAGGGCATGTAGACCAACCTAAAATATGATGATTTAAGGCCACTTACCTTATACCAAGTTGCACCCTTGAGAAGTTACAGGCTTTCAAAGTTGAGTCATAAATTTCGAAAAAAATTAATAGCTCAGTAATGTAATTAATAATAAAGTGTCCTTAAGGTGATTTTATCGAACTCGCCTTTTACTCGCCTCGCTCGCTTCGCTCGCTCGACTCGTAAACTCAGACTCGTTCAATAAAAATTCACTTTGCTGACTTAGTACATAAATAACTGTTATTCTTTCAATATAAATTCATTTAACACATAAACGTTTTCAACTTATGTTCGTATGATTCCATCCAATTTTAAAGCGGGTTTAGATAAAATTTTGTACTTAACACGTTAAGAAATTGCAAATTTTGTTTAACTCACGCAATTTACAAAACTCGCTCGTTTTGGCAAATATTGCGTTCGTTGAACAAAATCTTTTCATAACTGGTTACGTAAATAACTATTGTCTGACTCATTTGCGATAAGTAAAGTACTTTGACTACTGCTAAATGCGCAGTTTACTAGACTGTAACATAAACTGTCACTTTACTGCCGCAAGTGGATGCAATAAAGTTTAGTTTTACTGCCAGTTAGCGATGAAAATAATTACAATTTTTTTATTTGACAAGTTTTATAACCGATTTGTTAATTTTAACGTCTTGATTCAGGATTTCAAAGCTGAGTACGAAATTTTTACTTATGCTCGTTTTTTAATTTTTAATTTTTTTTTTTCGTTTTTATAAATGAGCATAAGTTTTTTATAAAAGAATAAAAGTGAAACAAATTTTAGAATTAAATTCCACATGGAATGAGTTAATAATTTATCAAATTCATCAAAAGACGATAAAGTTTATCAAAATCTAGAATGCCTTCACAATTAATCAACACTTTGAAATGCCTCAATTGATTTCAACTTCCTACCAATGAATAGCCCATGGTACACTCATAACGTATACTAAATTTGATTTTTGTAATTTATCTATTACTGAGATATCCAATGTTAAAAAATTTATAATCCAACTTTGAAGGGGTTTGTTTTAGTATAAATAAGGGTCAATATCAGATGAAACGCCTTCCCATGGGTCTTAAAACAAGTCCTCATGCTTTTTCACGTTTAATGACAGTTGCTTTATCAGGTTCAACTTATGAAAATTGCCTTATATATATATATATATATATATATATATATATAGATGATTTAGTAGTATTTGGTAGAAATCTACAAGATCATGATAAAGATTTAATCAAAGTATTTAATAGATTGTGTAAAGTAAAATTTAAAACTTAACTCACGAAAGTGTACTTTTCTAAAAAAAGAATTATTGTATTTAGGACACATAATTACTGATGATGGTGTTCAGCCAGACCCTGAAAAGATACAAATTTTGAAAGATTACTCCTTACCAAAAAATAATGATGAAGTAAAACATTTCATAGCATTCGCAAAATATTACAGGAAATATATTCCCATTTGCTGAAAAAGCGATTCCACTTTTCCAGTCATTTGAATTTTTTAAACATGCATTAACATAACCTCCAATTTTAAGTTATCCAGATTCCTCAGAAGAAAATCAATTTATTTTGCAAACCGATGCTTCAGGAATAGCAATAGGTGCAGTGTTATCAAATAGAGATAATAGGCCAGTAGCTTATGCGAGTCGTTCGTTAAACTCGGCAGAAATTAATTATCCTACAATAGAAAAAGAATAGTTAGCCATGCCATAGTATGGGCAATTAAACACTATCGACCGACATATTTATTTAATATTTCCGATCCTACTAGTCGCTTAACAAAATTTAGATTATATCTAGAAGAGTATGATTTCGTAGTTAAGTATATAAAAGGGAAGGAAAACATTACGGCGGACGCGTTGTCTCGAATTCTGACATCAACTCACCTAAAATAAATGAATGAAATCATAATTTCAGTAATGATTAGAGCACAAGTAAAAAGAGAACAAGAAGTGAATTAGGAATTATGAGCAAATAATGATCAAAATATTTCTCGTATTCGGCTTGATCATCCGAATGTCGTAGAGGCTTCTCTTAGAGATTTATTATTTTGAATTAATTGCATTTATGCGATATTTGATCAAAACCATACATTTAGCTTTTTTAAAAGCAATCCGGGGAAAATCTGATTATTGTACAGGTTCACGTTGAACACATACAAGCAGATTTGGGCTGGATCCTATAAAAAGCATGCGCCAGATGCAGATACAAGTGGGGTGAGCCTGCGACTAGCGTCAGTAGCAGGGGCGCCGTGACCGGAAACTCGTTTCGATTTTTCATTTTATATATTTATTATTTTTATATAAGATTTACTTTTTCTGTACGAGTCCAAGTGGCTACAATTTTTGATAAAGAGAACCGAGTGCAATTTTTAAGTAACGATCTCGACTTTGTAATTGCGGTGATAACGTACTCTATCCGCCGGGTGGAAGTGATTCATTTGGATTACATTGCGGATTATGTTTGATTGCGTTTTTAGGATGTCATATAATTATAGTGCGAGAGTGAAGATTATTTTTATTGGTGATAACATGTCATGCTTTATGACCGAAGTGTGGAAAACCGTGCTTTGAAGCTGTGGAAAGTTTCACTCATCTTATCCTGCATATGGCTTGATCCAGCAAATATTAACGCAGGAAAACAATACCATTATTAGTACATATTTTTAAGCAAATAATCCTAACCCTACAATTATACACACCACATAACTCATCAACATAAAAGTTATACTAGTCTTATGATCTAAAATTTTTGTTGAGTATCAAAAAATTAAAATAAATGATGGATGACTTTTTAACAAAATATTAGAAATGACTCTAAGAAACAATATGAATGATCGTTTTAGTGCAGGTGCTCTATGCATTAGTCCATTTCGAAATTCATTACTGAAAGGGTGGGATTTGAGAGATACCTAACGGAATGGACTTGAGCTATAAATCTTCTTGGTTGTGAAGAACATTTACATTCATTCATGCATTCCGTATTTCTGGATGGATAACGTAGTGAATGATAAATGAAATTACCGATTTAAAACCCAAATTTGCGTTTCGTTTATGTATAGTTATGGAATATGTGGTGATTTATTTTCTAAACTTAGATTGCTATGTTTAGAATATTATATTAGTCAAGTAAAACACACTTAGTTAATGTAGAGAAACGACTACACTAAATTTCCATTCATTCATGATTTCTCGACGAAATTAAAATACTCTTTTAACTATTTCATTTATGTTCTTGAACAAATACAGCGACAATTATCTCTTCAATTTATTAATATTAATCTCTACAATTTCTATAGATTCCTTAAAGTATAATACTTTTATTTCTTTTTTAATTGTGTTCCAGACTACTACAATGCGGCCTTTCTGCTAAATGATTGTCCTCAGTCAACTCAAAAATAATAATACTAAACAAAAATTATTCTAACCTTAAACCTTAAAAATATTTTTTCAATATATAATTTCTTTTTATGAATATATATCTTTATCTCGTAATCTCATTCGGACGGCATTTGTGCGACCTGATAACCTTCACTATCATCAACATAACGATCATTTTCTAACACTTTTCTTTGATTACAATCATCTTCAGAGCATTTTTAAGCAACCATATTTAAAAATCCAAAATATAACTTGCTTGTAACTCGAAGTGGCGTAACATTACAGAATTCGAAAAAAAAACAATTAAAATTGAAAAAGGCGATATTAAAATCTTATTAATACAACGTGGTTAATAAAACAAGCAGACGCGCAACGTCAAAAGTAAAGAGGTGAAAAAACTCGTTTTTGGAGTGAAAATAGAAATCTCGAAAAATTCAAGATGTACAGAGTAAAACTAAATTCTTTGATCACATGACTATAAATCAAGTCTCAATATCTCAAGACTCAACTAAATTAACTATAATTAATTAATATAAATCCATCCAACAATTAAAAGAACATATCATTGGAGAAAGTTGAGGTGTATTGTGATTAGATCTATTTAAGGTAAACATATAAGCATAAATATTGGAAAGGTTCTGAAAATTTACAGCATTCTATATGTAATTGATGTGTACCATCTTAAAAAACAGCCTGCCATGATAGTTACTCTCTGAATCCAAGACTTTTACATCTCGAAAGTCAAGTTCATGTCCGGTCTTCAAAACGCGATGAGATAAAGCATTACTAGACGTTTTAGTTAATAGTCATCCGTTAACCTTCCTATGTGTGGAAGCTTTTTGGGAGTACAATGCTCTGTATTAATTAATTCAGGAATAGTTAAATTAATCTGGTTAATATTATTAAGTGTACACTTTGAAAACAAAAGACTGCTGATTAATTTAAGAAGATAACCATTGTTAACAAATTTTGTTCTATGGAAATTATTCTATTTATTCCAGTCAAATAGAAAGATGTTATTTTCATTTCTTATCATTTTTGTATCTAGAAAAGAAATACAATTACCGTTTTCGATCTCAATTGCGAACTGAATGCTTGGATGAAAACTGGTAAACAAATTTAACTTTGACTTTATGTATTCCAATAATCATCAACATAACCTTACTCGTTTCACTGATGTTAATGTATTTCGTTTCATAAAATAATTTAACACAGTTATTAATTTTGTTTTGTACAATTATTAACCTTGTAGACATTAGTGTTACTTAAGATATCTTTGGTCTTTTTGGTAAAAATTGCTTTTTGATTCCTAGCGTTAGATCGGTATTTGTTAACATAGTGTTATCTCCAACTTTGGTACATTTGAGGCTCTTTATACTGCTTAGCATAATAGAATTTATTGATTCCTGTATGGCTTATTTTAATATTTTCTGAAAATTTTTCTCTTATTGAGTGTAAATCTCTCTCGGATCACTATTCCCTTCGACCATTAATCGCAAAATATCACTGACTTTTTCTCCTTGTTGAACACCATGCAAGGAATTTCTTTTGTTGATTGGTTCACAGTATTATTCATGGCCAATTACACATTCTTCAGTGCCAATCCCAATGCGTTGACTTTTCTATCAACTTACACAACAATTTATTTATGATCTATATGAATGGTTTCAAAAGGTAAATTCTCTTTTGGTAAGCAGTTGTTTCTCATTTCTATCCACATTCAGGTAAATATATAATACGTTTCAGACAATTTGAGATAAAAGATACCCAACTCATGGATATTAATTCATTGGTCTTATTTATACCCGAAAGGCCAATATCGTTATGATATGTATGAATTTTAAATTCTTATATTTGTTTAACTATATTCCACTTTAGGCCTAAAATTCGTTCAAACGTATTATCATCAATACCTAATATGTTTCTTCTACTTAAAGCATCAAAATGGGTTATCTGGTTACCTGATCTTTATTCAATATTATACTTTTGTAACTCCAACGTCCGTCTTAAGATTGCTGGATTAATCTCTTTCTTTCGCAATGCTAATATAAAGCTATTATAATCAGCAACAATCTTAAATTCAAGTCCATGTAAACAAATTCGAAATTGTTTTAACGAATACACTATAACGAATGTTTCTAGTTCATACGAATGATATTTAGGTTCTGTTCGTTTACTAAAATACTAAAATAAAACGTTCATCATCCTGTAATTGCATCAAAATTAATACGAAACCGTAAGATAACGCGTCACAATGTAACTGTGTCTCTGCTTTAGGATCATAAATTGATAAAATTAGTTTCTGCACTAACAACTCTTGCAAATATCCAAACAATTTCCTTTCTGCTATTCCAAATTTGAAAATGGCATTCTGTTTTAAAAGATCATGCAATGGTTTTGCTATGATAGTGAAATTTGGTATAAATTGACAGAAATACGAAGATAACCACAAAAACCTTTGTACTTCTCGAAAATGTTTAAGAATTGAAAAAAGCAATATTAACTTCCCCATTGATTATAATACTTATTTATTTATTACATAGCCTAAGAATGTCATCTTTTTTTGTAAAAAACTACATTTATCCAATTTTAAAGTTAGTAAATTCCTATTCATAAAATTTAAAACTTCATCATCAAACAAACTTCAAAAATATCATCGATATAAATACACACCTTATTTCGATTTATAAGATCTTGAAGTCATATTTATGTACCTTATTAAAGTTGGTGGACTATTGTTTAGTCCGAATGGCATTTTCTCATTTTCTCATTCTCACAGTTTCCTTTTTTCCTCTTTGGATTCGTCGGACTTAATGACATAATTCCACTTCTGATAAACTGCGAAATTAAAACATTCTTTTTTCCGTTATATTCTTCAAAAATACAAAAAATACAGCTACAATTATGTATACAACTTAAGAACAAACAAACAAACAAAAACAATAAAAGTATACAAATATAAGTGTAAATGTTCAATAAAAGGTTGATCAAATACCGAATTCTATAGTGGTTGATCATCAGACAATCGAATTTCTATATGGAAAATTTAACAAATTTGAATTAGGTTAAATTTTTTCAGTGCCAATATAGTAATGAAGCCTAGGTTTAAATATAGTGAAGCAGATTTTCAAAAGGCTATTGATACAAAAAGTAGAAATGCTGTTTTGTGGTATGAAAAATTCAAAAATCACAACCAATTAACAAATGGGGAATTTGTGAAATATGTAATGTTAAGTGAAGACATTTTCTTGTTACACTTTCTTTATTTTTTTCAAGTTTTGTCAAAGATTTATTAATTTTATTTTATTTATAAAGTGTTATAAAGTTGCACCACTAGTTGGGTAATAAAATATTTCCTAACTACATATCCAGCGTGAGTTATTGCTAGAGCACGAAACTTTTATAATAAACCAGTACGACTTCCCCCGTCCACTTTTTCTAATTCGCTGATCGTCTATGATTAACTAATACAGATCAGGTGATTTAAGTGGAAAGAGGAAATCGTATTATTTTGTTACAAAAGTTCCGTGCCCTAATTATTACTATCGCAGTGAAAGATAGCAGCTAAACCGTATCAAAATGAAGAAAAATGTCTTATACAGTATGTGCCCGGCCTGAGTTACAAAGAGTAAAAAAAATTTCTGATTTTTATATTACTAATTTTTCAAACTTATCTCAGCATAAATAATGCGTCCGGCATGTTCAAAACACCAAATTCCACAGCTTTTATATTTTAAATATAAAAGTTAATTAAGCATTCCCATTTTTATGTAAAAATTATACATAAATAAGAATTATGAATTTCCAGTAATGGTAGAGATTCTATCGCATTAATTATTCTTAGTTCTAACAGTTCTGCTTCGTCTTCTAATGGTTCACTGTAAACAATTTGTTTTAATCGTTCCCAAAAATAAAAATCCATAATTATAAGATAAGAACAATGTGTTGGCATAAGTTGACATACGTTGTAACTTTTATGGTTTCCATGGTTACATAGCATACATTGAACTTGTAAACTTTTTAATTTAGAAGAAAAAATCCAATTTTTGCATGAAAATGGAAATAATTTACTACCTTTTGTAGTCAGAAGGGCGCTAACGACACGAATCGTGCATACAACATTTTATCGCCAACCGCAGAATTTAAAAAGATATAAAGAATATGTAACTTTCAATATTTAATATATATATATACGTCTTAATAGTGCCGTTTTCAATTTTAATTGTTTTTTGAAATTTAAAAAATTTTAACATGTTTTTCATCAATTCATTTTTGACGAATTCTGTAATGTTGCATCACTTCGAGTTATAAGTACGTTATATTTTGACTTTTTCAATATGGTTGCTTGAAAAAGCTCTGAAGATGATTGTAGTTAAACAAAAGTGTTATACACAGTTTTTAAATCGGTAATTTCATTTATCATTCACTACTTTATCCATCCGGTAATATGGAGTGCATGAATGAACGTCAATGTCCCTCCCAAGGGTACCAAGAAGATTAATAGCTCAAGCCCATTCCGTTAGGCATCCCTCATATCCGACTACTTTAAGTAAGGAATTTCGAAATTATTTTTATTATATTTATGCATTAAAACGAATATACGCATTGTTTCTTAGAGTCATTTCTTATATTTTGTTAAAAAGTCTTCCATCATATATAGGATGTCTCTGAAATGCGTCTACGATGGAACGTTTACATATTTACAATTTCTGAATAGCCTATTTAGTTCTGAAACTCTTTCGTCTCTTATAAGATTGTGATTACATAGGTAGTTATGCCAGAAAATTGGAATGAATTTATTATTAGTAGGAATTAGTCAGAATTTTGAGTATGTGCAAGCTTTATTTATGTCATTTGACTGCAAACTCTCAATCTGTTTGGCACTTAAGTAAAGAACTGAATACGTTCCGAACGAATTACGAAATACCAATACGAATTCGTGTTCATAATCAACTGTAGAAGCAAGGACTTTTGACACCAATGCCCCCAGAGAAATCAGTATCAATTACGGTAAGATTTTATAATTGTAATGACGTAAAAAAGGCTTGCAGATATTCAAAAATTCCAATTTTCTGGCTTAACCACTCAAGTAATCAAAACATTACAACGGACAAAAAAAATCCACTACTAAACTAAATATGTGTAAATATGTCTAAATATGTAATCAAAGCCTATTCAGTAAAAAAGAAATATAGAGTAATAACTGCTGACGACATAGCTTTTCCATCATTTCTGTTTTTTTTTTAATTTGGCATGAAGCCATAAAAAGATGTTTGAACCTAGGAACTCGCATCTCAAAATTGGTTTAGATTAATTATCGCGTTTTTGTGTTATAAAGAATAAACGGTTTTTTTGCTAACTTTGAGGTCCTCTAGCGGCAAAACAAAGTAACTTTCGATATAGAAAAGTTAACTTAAATCGACCTATTTTGAGCCAAGGAATCAGTGGTATTCCGTTGTACACGCATTTCAGAGACACCTATATGTTTAAAACTCTTTGATTATGAAACTTTCATAACATTTATTTTGATAAGTTATGTGATGTAAATAATTATTAATAATAATATTGTTAAAATTTGCTGGATCAAGCCGTTTACAGAAGAATAAGATGATTGAAGCTTTCCACAGTTTGAAAGTACTAATAATAAATATAATCTACACTCTTGCACTAAATGAGATCCTAAAAACGTAATCAAAATCAATCCCGTTATCACCGCAATTACAAAGTCGAGATCGTCGCTTTAAAAATTTTCCCATTGCAAAATTGCGCTCGGTTCCCTTTAACAACAATTATAGCCACTCGCGACCCGAACACAAAAAGTAATCGAATTGAAAAAATTCGGAAATGTTTTCAAAAATCTTATATACCTATATACGTGATTTATCGGTGACGGAGAAACCGATTACTTGGGAAAATCGACACGAGTTTTCCGTCACAGCACCCTTCCCACTGGTGCTAGCAGTAGGCTCGCTCTACATGTATCTCGATCTGGCGCATGCTTTTTATTGGATCCAGTCGAGATCTGCTTTTGTATGTTCAGCAGGTACCTGTACAATAATCAAATTTTTCGTCGGGTTGTTTTTGTAAAATCTAAAATATGGTTTTCATTAAATATCGCCAAAATCCAATTTACTCAAGATAATGTACCTCGTATGTATGAGAAGCAGCGTATTACCTTATAATTTTGATAGGGCTTTTATGTTGAAAGCTTTTACCTTACGAGGTTTCATAGAATTTTCACATTATCAAATTTTTTCCGAGTTAATGCATCTAAAAGCAACATCGTAAATTAATATTGTTACTAATACTGTTTACTAAATTTTTTACCCTAAAAGACTTTATCTAATTTTCACTGAATCAAATTTTTCCCATCTAAAAGCAATAGCGTAAAATTAATATTGTTACTAACTTTATTTGCAACATCTTTTGTCTTAAAAGCTTCCTTTAAAAATTCATTGTGCTTGCTAATAACACCGTATAAAATTACAACTTCATCTAAGTTTTACCAAATTGATTCTTTCCAGGGTTAATTTATCTAAAAGCTATAGCGTGAAATCAATATTGTTACTAATTTTGTTTGCAACACCTTTTATCCTAAAAGTTTCATTTGTGCTTTTCTAACAACACAGTACAACATTACGACTTCATCTAATTTTTACCAAATCGAATTTTATACAAACCAATTTTGAAAACGATTAATATTGCGTAATAAATGTGTGAATTGCTTGACATATAACAGTTGTCTTTTTAATTTGAAACACGACAAGGACCGGTGTGAAAATAGCAGTAAAACGCAGCAGTAGAAATTTCCAAACATACTCGAATGTTTTTTCACACAAAAAGCGTGAAACTAACACAGTATTAGGCTAATATAGTATGTTAGGTACACTTAGACATCTGGTCTAACTAAAATATATTTAACGCGAGGCAGACCGCCCCTTTCAATACTTCTATGCACCCTTATTAGGTAGAGAATCCGAACCAAACTTTATATACGCATTATACACTCAATAAGAAATATTGACATGTTTATTTGATAATTACAATATACAGGGTAAACAGATTCTAAGAAATTAACCGATTATATAAAAAGTGAAATTCCTTTTCTTCTATTTTCTTCTTCACTTTCTTTTTTTAGTTTATTTTTTTGTTAAATTGTGCCGTTTTAAACCACGTCTTACTTATTTTATTTGTTAATAATAATTATTTTTCTTTTTCGTTTCTATGACTTATTTGTCATTTTATTTTAGTAATCTATTTTATTTTTTTACTATTTTTTTAACATTGAAGAATCTAGGAGAGTGAATATTATTACTCTCATATTCAAAATTGGAAAATTTACAAAGTGAAATTAGAAATTTTACAATTCAAGATTCTTTAAATTATTTATTGTAATACAACAATCACGGCTTAAATTATCCTACAATTAAAATCACTTTAATATTAACATTTTTATGTCAAAATTAAGTTTCATATTTAAATAAGAGACACAGATGATATTTTCTTATTTCAACTTTTAAATTTTCATTAAATAAATCATGTGAATCATAATTTTTGTTTACTCTTCGGTTAATAAACGAATAATTATTCGGTATTATTCGGTATGATACTTATATTAATTACTATTAGGTCATTTATGTTGAAATCGATCTCCTTTATATTAGTTTTTCCTGTTATCTCTTTCAATATCTCGTGCTTCTTTAATTAGTCTTTTTTACTCCTTCTAATCTTCCTTCTAAATTTTCTATTTCGTCATTCTTCTAAATTTGGGAAGAAGATATTCCACTAATTAACGAATTCTATCCGAATAATCCTTCAAATCCACAAAAGTTCCCGGTTCGTTTATTCTATAGCTTACTATTTTATCGCCAAATGCCCCAGCGATTCTCTCAACTCCATCGTCAATTATTACAAACGCATTGCGTTTATGCTCATTACTGCGCAAATGTGCAGAATAACATTGCTTATTTACGTACTTATCGCACGCATAACATTTTGCCATATTTGATTTAGATATTTCTTCAAGTTTGATTCTTTTACCAATGCATGATTGCCGCTGATGTCTCTTCAAGTTATCGGACCGGGTGAAACATTTTGCGCAATTATCAGACACCAACATTTTGGACTTTATTCTGTTTCACTTCTCAACGAATAACTACGTCCCTGTGATACTTTACCACCGTTTATAAACCTTTCCACCTCCTCCCAATTCGTGCAGGAGTTTTATGCAGGAGGTTTTTTTTTGTGAACATAATGAACCCAAATGATGCCAGGTAAATATGACTCATTCCTTTTCTTCGAGCAAAACAGCACTCTGTTTTGAATCTGCATATATTTTTTTACATAAACTTGCTTGGGCAGTATTACTACCTGAATAAACTTATAAAAAACCCTACTCTTATTTAATAATTGCGGCCGATTTAAAACCTTTTTGCAAGCAGGTTCGATATACACGATTTTCAATTAGTCGCTTAAACCCTCCCACATTATATCATCCAAATCAGGTAGGATGGGATAATCATTTTAATTAGTATATATTAGTAAATATTACAAGATTATTTTTCATTCTATCGGAAGACGACGAAGAGTAACCATCTACGAACATGTCTTAACACGTCAACAGAGCGTTATTATTTTATTCTCTGGTTTCCCTATTTAAAGGTGTCACTTGGGAGGAGGTTGCAAATAATTAAAACTTGTTTTGATCAACATGTTTTGATCTATTCATTTTTAACGAATTCTGTAACGTTACGCCACTTCGAGTTACAAGCAAGTTATATTTTGGTTTTTTAAGTATGGTTGCTTGAAATTGCTCTGAAGATTGTAATCAAACAAAAGTGTTAGAAAATGATCGTTATGTTGTTGATGATATTGAAAGTTATCAGGCCACACAAATGCCGTACGAAAGATATAAATAAGTAAGATATAAATTCATAAAAAGAAATTATATATTTAAAAAATGTATTTAAGGTTTAAGTTTAGGATAACTTTTGTTTAATATTATTATTTTTGTGTTGATTGAGGACAATCATATAGCAGAAAGGCCGAATTGTAGTAGTCTAGAACACAATTACAAAATCAATAGAAGTATTATGCTTTAAAGTATCTATAGAGATTGTTATTATTAATAATAAATTGAATAGATAATTGTCGCTGTATTTCTTCAAGAATATAAAAGAAATAGTTAAAAGAGTATGTTCGCTGCGCTGGCCGATTTTTGCGCACGCGTGCTATTAGATCGAGATCGATATCGATAAATCTAAAATTGAATCGCGAATGTGATATCGAGGTGAAATAACCTTTTCTTTACCGCCCTTATTGCCCGCTCATAACGCATTATTGTCTTGCCTCCAGGGTTTGTCTTGGCATCCCTTGATGTGGTATCCCTGTTTACCAACATCCCCTTGGAGATGGTCGTTGATAGGATTGCAGATGATTGGTCCCTGGTGGCCCACCACACCTCTATTAACAGGATGATAACGTTCTTGTTAGAGTCCTTGATGTTCTCGTTTAATGGCCACAGTGGGCCCAAGATAGGGCCCACTGAGCCCTATCTTGGCTACCATTGTCATGGACCATGTTCTCGATAACTGTCTATCTACTCTACCCTTCCAGGTCCCATTCATATATAAATATGTTGATGACATCATCCTCACAATATCTTCAGACCGGATACATGAAACCTTGGAATCCTTCAATGAGTTTAACCACCACATTCAATCCACTGTAGCGGAAGAAAAGAGTAACTTTGTTTCCTTCCTGGACTCACTGGTCGTACGTAATTCTGATCAGTCCATTTCACTGGTATCGTAAGCCTACATACTCTGGAAGGTTTATAAATTATTTCTCGTGCCACCCTCTCAGTATGCAGATCAACACACTAAAAGGCATGAGGAACAGTATAACCCGCATTTGTGATGAAGCTTTCAGTTTAAGAAATCTCAGGTTACTAGCTGGCATCTTTAGTAACAATGGTGTTCCTGGTCCCTTGGTTAACAAGATTTTATTTTCGTTGTATGGACCTCGGATGTCATCTACAGTTGTGCGGGATACACGTCCTGTTGATACAAATTTGTCTCTCACGCATCCACCCGATGTGGAGGAAATACCTGTCAAGCCTTTTGTAAAGTTACCTTCTATTCCAGGCCTTACAGATAACGTAGTTAAAGTCTTTAGTGGTAAACCATTTCGATGGCCAAATACGCCATGAACCACCCCCTAAGGTGTGTTTTCTCCAATCTAAAAGACCGCATTCCTGACGATTTCAAATCCAATTTAATTTACAAGATCATCTGCAAGGGTTGTTCGAGCTCGTATGACTAGTCAATACCGAAAAAAAACAAAATATAAGCATATAAGAGACTGTAAGTTAAAAAAATCAAATATTACAGCCCTCGCTGTACATCACATTTCTACGGGCCTTGTTTTTGACTTCGAAAACTCCTCCATAGTCTGTTGTGAGCCCTCCTATTACAAACGCAGATTTTTGAAAATGTTCTATATATCCAAAGAAATTAATTCCATCAATTTTGGCACTGATGTACAAGGGGTGAGTGACATCTACTGCCACTTAATCAATTTTTGTGACAAATACCTTTTTCTCGGGACGACCATTCTATTGGCGCGGTTTGGTTCTGACTATTGTTTATGCATTGGCTGGGTTTTGAATTTTTTTTTGGGGAGATGGGTACCACTGCCTCTTCTCTTGCTCTGTTCATTGTGTGTGTTTGACATGTCACGTTGCCTCATGAGGTGTTTATTGGTTTAATAAAATTCGAAAGCTAAGGTTACAATAAAAGAGGTTTAACTGATAACCCTTGGTTGAATTCCCGATAAAAAGAAATACTTCATTATTCATATTGTTTCTTACAAGGGAAATATCACAAGTGTCCCTCACCGATTTTGATGCAGTTTGGTATAGTGGTAAAATGGACCAAAATAAGGTTTCATTAATATTTTATACCTGCGATAAAAGCCCCTGGGGCGAGTTTTACGGGTTGACAGTTTGGGGAAAATGAGCATTTTTCGGCTGTATTTGGAAACGAAACGGCTAATCAAAATTAGGGGTGATCAAACTGATATTATGATATTATTTTCATAATAATAACGCGGTAAAACAAGTTTGGAAGGAGGAAAAGAATTTAAGCAAAACCGTGAATTAAATGTTATTGCAACGCATTAAAATGTTCATTACTAGAAAATACCTTATTCGACATTTTGGGGTTGGGTGGGGGTTACCCCATTAATAATTTAACGCGGTGTTTTCTTTATAGATAAAGTAAAATTTTTAGGATTATATTGTAAGGATTAGAAGTTAGGGGAGGAAACTGCATTTTCGGTTAAATCTCAAAAATGAAAACTGTTATCAAAAAAATTTAAACATTAATTAATCCTTTTGTTTAAATATCTTTCTGTATGAATTGAATTCCTATATGTACACACATCGATAGCCGAATCCTTATAAAGTATGAGATCGTTAATCGTCTCCCAAAAAGGTTTGGCATGGGTTCAATATCAAATCTTACAACATGTACTCTATTCAAAGCGTTTGCTTAGTATAAATAGATGAATATTGTTTTGGAAGATTTCAGTTGTAAAGCAACTGACAGAAGCAATAGTTCTCATCAATCCAACTAACATTTTAAATTTACTGCTAACAGTTTTCACTGTTATGAACATCCCGAAGAGTCCTATGAATGAAGACGAAATCAAATGAAAGGAAAGAATTCAACATATATTAATGGAAAGCATGGAGAATTCTAATATGCAAATTGAAGACGAAACTGTGTTAGTCTTTGACACGTCCACTACCATTAATGGTGGTCAAGATGATCAAGTTATAGAAGACAGTAAAGGCGAAGGGACGAGCGAAAGTGTACTAGCAGGAATAGAAGTTCACTGCCCATTAAACGATGATTGACTACGTTACAAATTGGAACCTGATAATTATTGGACAAGTGGGAGGAAAGGGTATCTAAAACTAAAAACTGTCCAAAGTAAATACAGAAAGGTCACATCAAAGAAACAATTACAAAGGTGGGCGAAACATATTGAAAAGAGAGGTACTTACCGAGAAAATGTAAGAGATATGGCGGAATTCATTATTAATCAAGCTAGAACTGCCATATATAACAGATTGCCTCTACATGACATCGACATCCGCAGATGGGCTATACAAGCCAGAAACGAGAAGAACTTATCACCGCAACAGTTTAAAGCATCTCATGCATGGGTTCAGCGCTTTAAAAAAGAAAATAGGTTGGTAAGTAGAAAAATCACAAAATTTGTGTCACAAAAACAATTAGCAAATGTTGACCGAGTAAAAATCCTAGCTAAAGAATTTGTAAAAGATGCGAAGAAACATATCGAAATATAACACCTAAATTACTTAAAGTTCAAGTAATTTAGGTATTAAAACCGTAGAACGTGTAGTTCAGTTCAGTCTTGTCTTCGACGATGCATAGTTAAACAATTCAGCCTATTATATGTGCGGACGGGAAATTCCTTTCACCCCTATTAATTGTTCTAAAAGAATCCTCTGGAACCTTTGGACCAATGATAGCAAACACTATGTTTAAAGCAGACAATATATACGTTTTAGCATCCAAATCAGGAAAGCTAACGTCAGGACATATGATGAATTTTCTACAAAATGTTTATTTTCCAAATACGGGTTCTAAATCGTTCAATTGTTGGACTCTTGGAGTGGTCACTGTCCTGAAGTTATTAATGAAATAACCCCATCAAATACCGATTTTAAACACTTGTCTATTTTTGCAGGGACAACGAGACAGTCAATTGATGTATTTGGATTTAGAATATGGAAAAATTTTATCAGAGGATTTTCTGATCAGATTATACTATATCAACACGATGTAAATTTACATCAACGACAACATTTTGAAACTCCAATCCCTAACTCACAACCAGTTATCTTCCCCCCGATTTATCAATCTTTTTAAATACGCATGGTTTGCAAGTGGATACATTGAAGAACGACCAGAGCAGTTTGAAAATCCAGTAGAGGTTTGTGTTTCAAGTGAGAAGTCAAGGTGCGATGTTTGTGGATATTTAGCCGTAATAACTTGTGCTTGGTGCAAACAGTCGCTCTGTTTAAAACATTTCTTTCACGATTACCATTTTTGGTGACAGTATGTCGAATAGAATTAAAATTGCAGAAATTTAATAATAAGTAATAATATAACATATTTAATCATTTCTTCTGTCTGTTGCTTTAATCTCATAAACTAAATAAATATTTATTTTTACAGATAACTTCTATTTATTTTCTTATTACTAGAAAATGATTAATTACTGTTTAAAATTTTTTTGATAAGAGTTTTCATTTTTGAGATTTAACCGAAAATACAGTTTCCTCCCCAAACTTCTAATCCTTACAAAATAATCCTAAAAATTTTACTTTATTTATAAAGAAAACACCGCGTTAAATTATTAATGGGGTAGTTAACACCCACCCACCCCAAAATGTCGAATAAGGTATTTTCTAGTAATAAACATTTTAATGCGTTGCAATAACATTTAATTCACGGTTTTGTTTAAATTCTTTTCCTCATTTCAAACTTATTTTAACGCGTTATTATTATGAAAAGTGATTATGTATTAATCCCCGTAACTTCGTTGGGGTTGGTCTAGGGCGAATGAAATGAAATACGTAACTAATATTTTTAAACGTACTATAAGTATACTTAAAGCCAATAGAATCGATACGGTAGTTTTTAAATTATTCCGAAAAAGTAGGGTAGTTTACCCCTTTTCACCCTACTCCTTTATATGTATGATACAACAAAAGAAAGCTCTCTAAAAAAGAATATCAGTTTGATCACCCCAAATTTCGATTAGCCATTTCGTTTCCAAATACAGCCGAAAAATGCTAATTTTCCCCAAACTGTCAACCCCCAAAACTCGCCACAGGGGCTTTTACCGCATGTATAAAAAATTAAGGAAAGCTTATTTTGGTCCATTTTACCACTATACCAAATTGCATCAAAACCGGTGAGGGACAATTGTGATGAACGGAAGTCCCTTGTTAGAGTCATTTCTAATATTTTGCTAATAAGTCATCCATCTTTTATTTTAATTTTTTGATACTCAACAAAAATGTTAGATTATGAAACTTTTATGTTGATGAGTTATGTGATGTAAATAATTGTAGGGTTAGGATTATTTGTTTAAAAATATGTACTTACCATTGTTTTCCTGCGTTAACATTTGCTGGATCAAGCCATATGCAGGATAAGATGAGTGAAACTTTCCACAATTTCAAAGCACGGTTACACATTTTCTACACTTCGGTCATACAGTACGACAAATTATCACCAATAAAAATAATCTACACTCTCGCACTATGATTATATGAGATCCTAAAAACGCGATCAAAATTATTCCGCGGTTTAATCCAAACGAATCACCTCCACCCGGCGGATAGAGTACGTTATCACCGCAATTACAAAGTCGAGATCGTCACTTTAAAAATATTCTCACTTCAGAATTGCGCTCGGTTCTCTTTACCAAAAATTATAGCCACACTAGACTCATTTAATGTTACTTACGTTACATATCATCATGAATTATTTTTTTTTTAAATAAAAAAGAAAACAGTATTTCGTATTTAGTGTTAGACCATCTTAGTGCTAGATCTTAAAACCGGTCAATGTTTGACCGATTCTTAAAAATGAAATATTACACTATCATTAGTTTTTCATATTATTTTGTTCTCTAAAAATATTTTTTTTACTCTTTAAGAGGCCCAAGTTAATGCAAGAAATTATATTTTAAACAATAGATGTCAAAATATTAAACCCGTTTTTATTTAAGAGAAAATGCAAAAATATAATACACAAGGTTTATAAATAAAATAAATAAATCTTTGGCAAAACTTGGAAAAAATAAACTAAAGTGTAGCAACAGAATATGTTTATTTAACATGACATGTTTCATAAATTCCCCATTTCTTAATTGGTATTGATTTTTGAATTTGTCATAACAAAACGTCATCTCTACTTTTTACATCAATAGACTTTTGAAAATCTGCTTCATTATATCTAAACTTGGGCTTCGTTGCCATACTGGCACTGAAAAAATTTTAACCTTATTCAAATTTGTTAAATTTTCTATATAGAAATTCCATTTTTTTGATAGTTAAGCACTATATAGAATTCGGTATTTAGCCAACCTTTTATCCTTTTAATTTAACATTTATTATTATAAAAAAGATTTTATAAAATACAAAAGAATCGAATACACTTATATTTATTTTAGGCTTAAACATTTATAAATTTTAAAATCTGTTAAAAATATCAGTGATTGAGCTGTTTATGTCCTATAATTGACCTACAGAAGAACCAGTAACTGACCGCATATTTAAACTGCTTATATCATACTTTTAAAGTGAAAAAAATCGGTCAAATACTAAAAAATTTTAAATTAAACGGAAAGACATAAGCTTTAAAAACATATATTACACATGATTCCATTTTGTTAATCAAATGTAAATACTTGTGAGATCATAAAACAACTAATTTGTCTAGTGTTTGACCGTTTGGTCAAACACTAGTCCAAACACTAGATTTAATTAAATTTAGAACCAGCAGTCTTTGACCGGCATTATTTTAATAAAAATTTAGTTTAAACTTAAGAAGAACTATGAAAATAAGATCACATTATTGAGAGCTATATTAAGCAAACCAGAATCTTTTGCTCAGGTTTTTAAAGGTTATAATGTTTGTGTTTGTGTTGACAATTGTCACAAGTATTGATAATTCCTTTAACTATTATATCATTTAAAGAAAATTTCTCTCTTATCATTAACCACCTTTTCCTAATACCGATATGGTAAATTTCGTATATTTTATTACAAACTTGTTTAAAATAATTTTCAGTTATTACAAATAAATTGCTGTGTTCAAATTTCTGTTTCAAAAATCCCTCTTGTGAGCTAAATACCTTAAATTCATCCTCATCTAAAATTTCTTTATTAATTAACAAAATACCATGTAACAAATAAATTTTGTTCAATCCTACCTTTGAAATTGCCAGTTTCTAGCATAGATACGAGTGTTGAAAGTTGTTATTTTCACTCACTCTGCTAACATTCATAGCAACGGGTGTGTGAAATATTTTCCACTCACTCTAATTTTCTTCATCCACTATTAGCGAAATTTAAACCTTTAAAGGTACAACCTTTAAAAAAAAAAATCAAAGAATTTGCTACTATTAAGGGTTGATTTATTATTATGGACAAATTGTAAACACACCATAACTAACAATTAATTGTATTTCGTTTTAGAATGCAAATTTATAAAAGTAAATTGGTGATATTTGCGACATTTATAAATATCTGACGTTCAAAAATAAATGGTGGATTGACAAATCATTAACCCAATTTCAAATGTCATTAATTAATTTGGTTATTTTATTAATTTTTAATGTTTAAAACACGCAGTTTTCGAAAAAATCTTATTTGATGAAAAAATCGCTCGCTAACGCTTACAAAAAAAACTTTCGTTCTCGGATGCAAAAGCATCATTTCGCTATCTAGAATCAAAAATAACTATAAACTAATCCAAACTTATGCAACTCATAAATCTTATACATACATATCAACAGTTACTAACACTTAGTGACACACAGCGAATTAAAATTTTAAAATGTAATAAATAAACCAAAAATTCCTACTAATTTTTATAATAATGTATGTAATGTCATACCCGAGCTTCTTCTTCTTGGCATGCATATCTTTCTTCTTGTCTTCTCTTTTTTCTTTCCCTTTCCTTTCGCATCACTACCGTTCTTATTTTTTTTCCTCTACCGTTTGATTTTACTTCTGATTCCATTACTCTTTCTCTTTTCTTTGAGCCGACCACATTTGAAAATTGTGTACTGTGGAGTATCTAGTTCTTCACAGCCAAACCAGCAATAATCTGAATCTATTTTCTTCATCTCCTTAAGGTACGCTCCAAAAATTCCATGTCTGCTGATAGCCTGTATGGTGTAACAATTTATATATTACTTTCCATTCTTGGATATATTTTATATAATAGTCATTTTTTATACCAACTGTATATATATATATATATATATATATATATATATATGGTAATTCGTAATGCTTCGCGGATGGAAAAGTATGTGTTTTGGTTGATCCGAGGTATCATCCGTTCATCTTCTTGGTTGTTCCCTGTGGATAGGGGCAGACGTTTCGCCAAGATCTCACTTGGCATCTTCAGTGCTTTGTCGTAGTCTCCTGTTGACAGACTGAGGTACTGCGGTGCTCTGGCTCCTTTTTATAGTAGGTCGTCTTGGTCGTAGGTGATAACGATTGGTCGGGGGTGAGGTGGTGGGGGTGTTTATGTCCGACGTGACGTGAGTCGTGGGTGGTGGGGGGAGGTCATTGACCTGTCGTACGGCGATTAACGGTCTTGGGGATTTTCCACCGGATATGGCTTTGATGACGTCATCCATGGGCGAGAAGAGGCCACTGACCCGCTGACCGGTGATTGCTGGACCTGGGCTGCTCCCACTGGACGCTTCAGGAATGATAGGCAGCTCGGCATCCTGCCGTTCCGCATTGGATGGTCCTTGCCTCAGGAAAATAGAGGCATCTCCAATAGATCCGGAGATAAAGAAAACTCTAATCCCTCGAGAGAAATCAAGCAGGTGCCCTAAACTTTATGGTCTTCCCAAGATACACAAGCCGGACGTTCCACTTAGACCCATTGTGAGTGCCTTCAACTCACCGGTACAAAAACTTGAAAAGTACCTGGCGAAGATCATGCAGCCTATTACACAACAAGCCGACTCCTACGTGCGAAATTCTGAACATTTCGTTCAAATTCTGGACAACGTCCAAATTGAAAACAGTGACATCTTGGCGAGCTTCGATGTCAAGTCTCTCTATCCTAGTATCCCGATCGAAGAGGCCCTCAAGCAGATCAGAGAAAACGAAGACTTGCCCAGCCACATCGTAGACCTCGTCAAACACTGTCTCAACAATGCTTATTTTCTGTTTGACGGTCAGATTTACAAGCAGGTAGAAGGAGCAGCTATGGGTTCTTCACTGTCCCCGGTCATCGCCAACCTGTTCATGATTTACCTCGAGAAGAAAGCGTTAAGGACGGCCAAATACAAACCGAAGTTATGGATCCGGTACGTTGATGACATCTTCGTCATTTGGTCCTTTGGAAAAGAAAAGCTCCAGGAATTTCAAGAATATTTGAATACCATTCATCCAAAGATCCAGTTCACCACGGAAATAGAAGAAAACGGACAGCTACCTTTTCTCGACGTATTAGTAAAGAAATCTCGCAACAGCCTGCAGCATACTGTATACAGAAAACCTATCCACACGAATCGATACTTAAATGCATCTTCTCATCATCATCCTTCACAGATCCAAGCAGTCGCCAACTCACTAATCTCAAGATCCATTCGACTTACAGATAACGATAACAGATCAGAAGAAATGACGAAAGTCACCTTGGCTCTTGCTCAAAACGGCTACTCCAAATACATGGTGAAGAAAGCTATCGATCGACAATTCAAGCCGAAGGACCCACATCCACAAGAAGAGACCAGAAGACCCAACGTCGTACTACCCTACATCAAAGGAACAACGGATCGCATAGGAAAACTACTACGGAAACACGACATTAGTACCACCTACAGACCCGGCAAGACTATAGGAGCTTCTCTCAGGAATCCAAAAGATCAAATAAAATTGGAAAATCTAGGAGTTTATTCCATCCCCTGCGGCTCATGCGACAAGAACTACGTGGGACAGACCAACAGAAGAATAGCTGCCAGAGTAGAAGAACACAAGCTGAGCATCCGAAACAAACAGCTCACTTCTGCTCTCTTCCGCCACCATCTGGACACTGGCCATACCATCAATTTCGAGGGTTGCAAGCAGGTAGCCAACGTTCCGCATTGGAGAACCAGATTGATCCGGGAATCCATTGAAATAGCGAAGAACGGCACCCTCAACAAGAGGGATAATGCCCTACACTTGTCAGCAGCGTGGAGAACGGTCCTAGAGCACTCCAGGCCCAGGGCTGCTTTCCTGAGGCAAGGACCATCCAATTCGAAACGGCAGGATGCCGAGCTGCCTATCATTCCTGAAGCGTCCAGTGGGAGCAGCCCAGGTCCAGCAATCACCGGACAGCGGGTCACTGGCCTCTTCTCGCCCATGGATGACGTCATCAAAGCCATATCCGGTGGAAAATCCCCAAGACCATTAATCGCCGTACGACATGTCAATGACCTCCCACCACCACCCACGACTCACGTCACGTCGGACATAAACACCCCCACCACCTCACCCCCGCCCAATCGTTATCACCTACGACCAAGACGACCTACTATAAAAAAGGAGCCAGAGCACCGCAGTACCTCAGTCTGTCCACAGGAGACTACGACAAAGCACTGAAGATGCCAAGTGAGATCTTGGCGAAACGTCTGCCCCTGTCCACAGGGAACAACCAAGAAGATGAACGGATGATACCTCGGATCATCCAAAACACATATATATATATATATATATATATATATATACATACATACATATATGTATACAGTATATATATAGAGAATTCTTCGCCTTTCTTCTCCCTGTTTCTCTTTCGCTCCCACACCAATGAGTCCATACGAGAATTTTCCGACAGCACTCCTACCGCATCTGTAGATACCGTTCCATATGCTGCTGTGACACTTGATTTTCTTATTCTTAGTAATACTCTCGATGAATCTTAATAACGTTCTGTACTTCAGGGCATCCTTCCAGAACGAAGACGCAAAAGTCTTTTTGCTTGACCTGGACCTCCAATTCGTGGTATGATGCGTGAAAGCGTATTGTGTATCTTTGAGACTTTTTGTAATTCTATATTTAACATAGTCCTTCTACTTTCTAACACGACAATTTCTATTTTTCAGTGCTAATTACAGGCCGATCCGATAGAGAGTCTCCGCAATTGAATTTAGACAATATTCAGCCTTATCCAAAATTCGCTGGTTTGTGGATTCCTGGACTAGGACCGCATTGTCGTCTGCATATGCAATGATGGTTTGATGATGGTAACCCAACTTAACTCAACCCAACCCAATCCAACTCAACTAGTCAGTTAACATTAGTTATTGTTTAAGGAAGAAGTAGCAAAGTATTGTTCATTTTAATTTTTTCAGCACAGAAATCGGTCTTTTCTTCATCAGAGTTATCCCACAATCGGTTTTGAGTATGACTTTAGCTTAGAACCAAAGAACTTCCTTGATTCTCCATCTTATGCTTAGACTAAGTCAGTTGTTACAACATAGCATAAGGTTGAAGCGCGTACTGAAACCCCACAGGTATAGTCTGAAGAATGATTGAATAACAGCATAAAATATTGTTGTTATGTATTGTTGGGTTGGATTGAGCCATCAATTTCAACATAGATCACCCAATCCAACCCAAGTCAACTAGTCAGTTAACATTAGATATTGTTTAAGTAAGAGGTATCAAAGTATTGTACATTTTACTTGGATCCAAACGTGCACCCAACATCCAAACGTATTTTCAAAAATATGTTTGGAACTACACACCATTGATTATAGCACCTCTACCAAAATCGGTTTTTTCTTCATCAAATGACTACAATCTGTTTTAAGTATGGCTTTAGCTTTAATACCAAAGAAGTTCATAGATTCTCCGTATTATTGTTAGACCAAGTCTCTTATGACTGAGACACTACAATGTCTTGGAAGTACCTTGGCTTCATTAAATGATATCTTCCAATCTTTTGAATATGCTGTACTTAACATGGCTTTAGAAAACGACCTCAAACATTCTTCATCTTTTAGTCACCCAATTTCACTTATGACCAAATTAATGTGACTTTAGAATCAAAAAATAAAATGAAATGATTTTCATCATAATCAGAGGAAGTTGGAAACTTTCTGTACTATGTTTATATAAGTTAACAATTTCATGTCTAACGTGTAAATTTGAAAAATTTGGATTAATTAATTTTTCGTGTTTTTTTTATAAATGATTGGAGTGAAATTTAGAATGGAGTAAATATTAGATTTTATAGGCAAGTTGTTTTTGAAGTTGATAAAGAAAAGTTGCGGAGCTGGCAGCGGAGAGCAAGCGGAGATGGCTGAAGGGGATATCTCCAAACATTTCTTTTTTGTGGACCACTGCCGCGCCGCGATCTGGCGACACGCTCAGTTGGATGAGCCACTATTTTTTGATGAATTGTTTTGAGATCATGTAGAAATCCACCTATCTCCGGGAATAATCTCGATTTTATAACCTTGGTTTGGTTCCATCCGAGCGGAATCTTGGGGAGTGGAACCGGCGTTTCTGTTCAGTTTTACGTAAAATTCGGCGTATACATTTTATATACCATTCTGGTTCGTTTCTGTTCAACGGGAAGAAGCACGCCTATCCTTGGGCCCGCCTCTCTGGAGGAAGCGATTTTCCAAGAGACGCGCAAGCATCATGTAGTTTCTTAGAAAACATTAAAAAATATTTGTGTCCAAACTCGTGCAACATCAAATCATCATCCTTCACCATCAGCCGATACACGAAAAAAATACATAACTCGCAATATTAAGCCAAAAAATCCCACATCGTGGTAAAATCTTCTTAAGATTCTAAATCAGTGTTGGAGGCGGCAGCGTGGCGGAATGTGGAAATTAATTAATTACAAAGTGGATAATCATTCGGATCCGGGGTTGGTTAAAACTTCGCGTTGCTCAACCCCTTCGCGTAGGTCGGAAAACCCGAAAGCGTCGTTTTAGGAAAAGAAGGGGAGCTGTGCGTCGAGGCGCATGCTGGGGGATGGACCGGAGGCGTCGGAGCGGCGGCATCGACGACGCTCAATCGTACTCCTGACGGCGTGTGCTTTGGTCCCGTTCCGCCGTATTCAACCCACCGACGTCGTCGCCGAACACGTTACACGTTCGACTGACCAAGTTGAATGAGAATGGACTTTCAAACTGCCATGGAGACTTTCGCCGAAGCCTGGATCGCCGCCAACGCCAAAGGGATACCCCTGACCGATGTCAGCTCCCAGGTACCTCTTTTTCTTTTTATTTTCTTCCAAGGTAATTTTCAAAATTCTCTAGTTCAACTTTCATTTTTCAAAATTTGTAATAAAACTTATTCTTGTTATCACTCCATAGTTTATTGGGTATTAATACAAAATTGGTCCCAACTCCAATATTAAAACTGACAACATACGAAGATTAATCAAAAATAATCATAAATTTCATAAATTAGGCGAAAAAAAAAAATTGTAATGGTATACGAGGTCTTAGCCTGTTCCTCAGTTCAAAATTTAGACGCCGGCGTCAATCAGACTCTCTACAAGAAATCTCAAATACGGGGCACTATTTTGAAAGAAGGGACCAACATGTTAGATAAAAAATAAGTACTCTTTGAGCACTTTCCAAATTTGCAATAAAAAAATAGGGCATTCGATTAAAAAAAACCATAAGTTTGGTGCGCCACTGGAATACGGCGCGCCACTGATGATTAGAAATATTTTTGAAACATAGCGACGGTAATTATGCACCACTTGTCTCTTAGATTTTTTATCGTAAAGCTAAATAGCTTTTATCGTAAAGGAGGTATGGCCCGAGGCATCTTAAGTGCCACACCCTCTATATATATACAGGGTGTACCATCGGTTGTGGTATTGGCTTTTTTGACATCTAAATTTCAAGATAGAAACTCTAAATTCGTTATGTATTTTTTACCCATCGGCTCTATATATATATGGTAATTCGTAATACTTCAAGGATGGAGAAGTATGTGTTTTGGTTGATCCGAGGTATCATCCGTTCATCTTCTTGGTTGTTCCCTGTGGACAGGGGCAGACGTTTCGTCAAAATCTCACTGGGCATCTTCAGTGCTTTGTCGTAGTCTCCTATTGACAGACTCACAGTCTGTTAATTGATTGAAGATGAACGGATGATATCTCGGATCAACCGGAATACATACTTCTCCATTCGTGAAGCACTACGAATTACTATTATTAGTATTATTTCTACAATGAACTGCGATCGAATAAACTTTAGATTGCTAGCTGTTATTTACCAAAAATAACCAAAAGAAAACCGAATAAATGAAACAATGAAAAACAACAATTTAATGACAATTTAAATCAATAACATAAAAGAATCAACTTAATTATAAAAATGAATTAAGGGAATTTAATTCTCTACATACAGTTCACGTTGCCCTCATATTTGGAAATTAATGGAAGCATGCATGCTGGAAAGCTTCTGGTTTTCATGTTAAAAAGCTATTAAGTATTGACAGCATTTCATCCATATTTATGTTATTGTTGTCATTACTTAGTTGTGTCATCATTTACTTCTGTTAACATCTTTGAATAATATGACGAATTATTCCAATGCCCACATTTTAATTTCGTTTTATATTCATGGCGGATGTAATAAAGTTTTGAACAAGAAACCATAAATTTCTATCACCAGCAGGTTAAGATAATAGAATAAATCTTTTGTTATATTTAACTGCTTTACCAAATTCTTCGGTAAGAGATGCTTCGATCGATTTAGATCAGTGGTTCCCAAAGTGGTCCATACGGACACCAAGGGTTCCCTGGAGTCATTCAGGGGGTCCTCGGAAAATTAAAATCCATTTGGGGGTCCCTGAACAACGCAGGGGGTCCGCGCTAGGTTTAATAAAAAAATAAATAAATTGAGACACATTTGTTTAATACGGAAGTTAAAATAACAATAAAAAATCGCCAATAAATTATTAGTAAATTACTTATTAATAAATTATTAGCAATTTTTACATCCCAAGTAAAATATAAATATAGACAGGTGCATAAAATTGTACTTTATTGTACTTTATCGTACTAAATTGTTGTTACGGTTCAAATTTTTCGTGTTTTATGTGAGTTGAATTTTGCTCTGAATTCATGTTATTTGTTTTCTTTTCTTTATGTGGGTGGGAAGTTTGTGTTGCATATAATCGTGTAATAAAATATTTGTATTTATTTAGAATTAATTTTATTAATTTGTTTTTAAATTTTGATTTCGGCAACGATCTCGATCCCGAAACTCCCTAAATTACTTTCATCCTTTTTGAAAATTCTATTTCCTTTTTCTTCATTTCTTTCTTCTTTTTTGGTTCTTTTGGTCGTATTTAGCAAGAGCGCAGGTGTAATTTTTTGTGCCTCTTTGATTTTATTTTAAAAGGCTCTGTGACTTGTGTCTCGGGTCTCTCTCTTCTGAGTAACCAGTTAATACACTGTGATGCAGGGTGATTTAGGCAATTTTTGGGTTTCGCCATTTTTGAGTTTGGTAATTTTGCCGTTTCGTGAATTTGCGGATTCATCACCATCGTATTAATTTTGAAATCGTGCTCTCACGTTTCAAGTCATCGGATTATACCGGATTTTTGATGTATTTTCAATATAAAAATAATTTCTGGTTATAAAACCTCGAACATCAGAGGTAAGCTTGCAATTCTCTAACTATTTTTTACTTTCTTCTCTTTAACCTGTTATACATTCATACTTTCTTTCATTTCCAAATTACCTTAATTAAACCACTCGTTAAAAAAAACTAATTCTCTACAACATTCTTAAAAAAAATCAAACTAATTTCCTACAATATTCTTTCTTTAAAAAAAAAACTAAACTAATTTTCTACAAACTTTCTTTCTTAAAAAAAACATTCATCCAGTCATAATCCATTCATAAATCTACGTTTCCTAATTTTTTATTATTTTCGTACAGGTTTTTAGTAAGAGTCAATTTTTTTGGTATTTTTCTAAAAATTAAAATTTTCGTTCAACCATCTTGGAATCATCCACCTCGGTGTGTTGCTTTCCCAAAAGGGACATTAAGGATCAAGTTTTGCGGTAGTTCTAACAGGGGGAAAATCTTAATCTTAATATCATCGTTAATCTTTTCTTTTATTTATTTATTAATTAAGGATCAAATTCCTGTATAACATCTTCGATACTTACTTTCTTTCCTTGTCAGAGGTCGTTGCTGAAGAACTTCGGAGAAAAGGTCAGAAATAATTTTTTTTGTTAAAAACATCTTTTCATTATTTCTTGGATACCGATTTTTTTGTATATATATTCTAGTTAATTTTTTTTTGTTCTTATTCTTTTTGCGAGTTTTTTTTTATTTGCATTTTTTTATTATATTTTTATTATATTATATATATTTTTTTTATTTATAAATTCGTTTATTCTTTATAACTCGGAAATAAGTTAATGAATCTTAACCATTTTTGAGAAGTGAGCTCCTAGATTCACTCAACGTCATCACGAAATCAGTACCAATTACGATAGGATTTTGTAATTGCAATAACGTAAAAAAGGCATGCCGATGTTCAAAAATTCAAATTTTCTGGCTTAACCACTAATGTAATTAAGATTTCATAAGGGCAAAAAAGTTCCAGAACTAAATGGGCTATTCAGAAATTTTAATCATATAGTCATCACCTACTCAGCAAAAAAAAATGTAGAGTAATAACTGCTGAAGACATGGCTTTTCGACCACTTTTGTATTTTTAGAATTTCTCCTAATGCCGTAAAAAGACGTTAACTGAACTTAGGAACCCACATCATGGTTTAGATTGAACCATTTAGAATAAACCAATTTTATTTGCCAACTTCGAAGCCCTTAGCGGCAAAACGAAGCAACTTTGGATAGAGATAAGTTAATTTAAATCGACCTATTTTGAGCCAAGGAATCTATGGTCTTCCGTTGTACACGCATTTTAAAGACATGCTATATAGATAAAGGAGTTGCGCAGTTCAAAATCGCTCATTTTTCAACGAGTAACAAACGGGATTAACTCGGATTAGCATTGGAGGTAGTGTAGAGTAGAAGAGCGCGTATCAGGCGAGATCCATTTGTTGTTGTTTGTTTTTTTTTGTTTGTTTCAGACCAGCATGGATAACGATTTTTGTTCCTGATCTCCCCTTTGGTCACGTTAACCCGGAAATCACTCTCTTTTACGACGACCAGTTAAGTAACGTTATTATTGGGCAACATTTTGAAAAATAATTATTTTGGATTTTGGGAGATCGCTATCTCCGAGAATTTGGGATAGACGTTGTACATCGGCATCGTTTAATCAAGAAATAAGTTTTCTTTTCTTTAATTATGGAGGAATTCCGAATTTGGCAACAGTTCGTAATCGAAAATTTTTTTTAACTAGTTAAAACATCACACCACCTCGATCGGATTAAGCTTTTGTTGAATTAAACTTAGAACTAACACTACCTTCTTCAAAAACCTTCTTCAAAAACTGGTTCGAAGTGACAAAATCGGCAATTGTAAAACAATATATAGGTCGGCTGCCATCGCATGGCTGCCCCTCAAACTGTTTGTAATACTCTTCTTTCGAACTAAAATACGTCGATGATAAACATCGACGAACGTCGATATTCCACTAAATCTGGCAGATTTAGCCAGAGACAGGGGGCAGCCATGAGATCTCCTTTGTCGCCGGTGATAACAAACTTTTACATGGAAATATTCGAAGAAAATGCTCTGAAGAAGAGCCAATGGAAACCAAAGCTACGGCTCGACGACACCTTTGTTGTATGACAACATGGTAGAGAACGCCTCTTTGAATTTCTAGGTCATCTAAACCCTAAGCTTTTATTTAACTTTTTTTACTTAATAAAATTAACCCACCTCGTCTTCACTGGGTAAGCCGAGGTACCGCAAATAAAACGAATTCAAATAAAGGATATATTCGTGTTTTTTTTTGTTTTGTCGTGAAAGTAATTTTCGGTGAAAAGACTTCGTAACAATCCCCGCACACCCTTTACGCTTTATTCAATCGGTACATTATAAGGATACATGTCTTTATCTGCGTCCTTCCTTAATTCCTCAAAAACCGCAAAAAACCTTAACTTTGTATATTAAGGCAATAAAAAATTTTATGCGTATGTATCATTTTTATCCTTGTGTCTGTAAGATAATGGTAGCGATCATGATAATGCCAGGTATATAAGACTTACAGGTGTTAAGTTGGGCTTGCTAAGGTTACATCTTTGGAATTTAGAAACTTTTTGACCTCACGTAACCTAGATTAATACAAACTGATACCCGTTTAAGAGGCAGTGAGCCAACGTGATTTGTATGATCCCGTTTCAGAGCTGGCGTTGACCAGGAGCAAGACGCCACATCCGGCCACCGCGGCATCCGCCACTTCGGGTCGGAACTTCGGTGATAAGACGCCTACCTCCGCGTCGAGTCGTTCAACTTCCCCCAACGAAGCCACCGTGTCACCACCGTCGGTCAAGGAGGCCTTCGATAACTCCAAATCAAATTCAGGTAATCATTTTCAAGCATTTTTTTTTCATTTTCATTTTTGTTTACATATATCTCGGGCTATAAATATCGACTCCTGATTCGTAAAGGATCAGCCTGACTTCGAGTACAAAGACGAAAAGTCAATCTGACTAAGGCAGATAACACGCGCCGATGGTTTAACTCTGATCTGCAAGCTTATGTGTGCCGGCCTCGGATTTTCTCAAGGTTAGAACGCCGAAACCAGGGCTCAAATCCGATAGTTTTGCGAGTTGATGTAACCTAATTAGTGAAACCATGCTTCGTCTTTGAAAAACGTTAAATTGAGAGATTGTTGTCGTGTGCCAAGTTTTCATTAAACGATTGACAGTACCTTATTCGGCTTACAAAATCAAGTAGAAATAATTGTTGTACAGCACGCACTCTGTAAGGATGAAAATGAAGCCTTTTCTTTACAGCAGTATGAACAGTACTAAATGCCAGTCCTAAAGTTATTTACAATTACAAGTTATTTCTGTATACAATTGAAGCAAATTATTTACCAACTGAGCTGCCAAATTTCGTAATGATTTTTTTTGGCTAGTTGTTATTCGGTGTTCAATATGCTTCTGGTTCACAAAATTTTGACAATTAAATTCTGGATCAGGAAATCGCTCGACAAATTGTTGGATGCAAGATCCCAGGTTGTAACTCCACCAACCATTTGGATTTAAAGTTCCACTACGATAGTGGGCGGATTTTAACCGGATAAAGACCTCTTGTTCTGCTATAAACACCACAATTCTTATTTACCTTAAATTAAACGTAACTTCGCATTATGTGCAATTCGATACAATCGATTGTTGTTTTACCTTACTGTACCAAGAAATACGATCAGTAGTTCTGGTAAGCAGTGATTTTTCCAAGATTAAACACAAAAAAATTGGAAAACTATAGAAAAGATTCGGAAATAGACGGCTAACAATGCGGACGGAACAAACAGAAATCGTAAACATTAAAATTATGTAGGGACATTTTTGTGCTGCCAACATAAATTTCAAATATATGCCGAATTAGGTCAAGGTCATTCCCACCATTTTTGAACGCTCAGTATAATATTTTATGTATACATTATGTCACCGGATCGAGTTACAAAGAGGAACATACCAGCATAAACATTTTTTCTAAATTAAAATCAAGTGATATGTAATCATGGAAACCATAAAAGATACAACTTATGTTAGCAACTACAATGACTTGGGTTTAACCCATAGACAAGATAGTTATATAGATGAGGCTTGGTCTACTGTGTATCCAACAAATCTTTTTAAAAAATCCATTTTTAACAAATGTGTCTGAGATAGTTTTATACTGCTGTCATTTTTTCTAGCTGCGAAGTAGCCTGAAAGTATGTTAGCTCTTATTTTGTCCTTTTTCATAACCTCACCTATTCATAATAAACGATATAACGCACACTCTGGCGGCAGAATGGGAAATAACGTTCAAATTTTAAATGCGACCTTTTCTGTATTATTAATTTGAATTATGGCTGTTATGGTAATACGATATGAGATAATTCGTGACTCATCGGAAACATGAGAAAACTCATGAGCTCTCCTTCACATCTTAAGTTGTACAAATTTCATCCATATCAAGTGTCTATTCATTAAGTTTTATCTGGCGAAGTGGAATATCGCTATTTCGAGCATTTAATTTAATCCAGTGGCGAGTTGACAAAAAATTTAAAAAGTAACAAATAAAACTGCATGTCATAACCATAATACCTTGTTAGTGAGGTGTCTAAATATTTAATAAAATAAAAATAACGATATATTAAATTTCTTAGATGTGATATGATGATTTTTTTTAAGTGATTTTGTTTTTGAGGTGGTATTATCCAATGGTTTAGGCAAATATATCAAGTTTTGGTATGAATAATATTTTCCAGTGGTTTGAAGTTATGAATGTTCTGTGTTACTTATCCGTACCATTTCAAATAAACTTGGACTTCTCGCCTTAATTTGAAAAAGTCTACTTTTTGGTTTCCTGCTTGCTTTGAGCTAAAAAAATAGAGCCTTCTGTAGATCTCCGCCGACATGCCGGAATACGCGTGAGCGTTTTAAACATCGGCAAAATGTCTCTGTACATCTCTTCCCTGATTAGTAACGTATTTCTTTATCTATTTTTTTCTTCATCTTCCTTCTCCTATTGTCCGTCTCCAACGCCCATCAGGATTTAATGTCTGAAATCAATTGTTTCGTCCAAACTGCCTTTCCAGAGTCTCTTCTCTGTCTCTTCCTTCATTCCTCCACAATACTCTCATCCATCTCTTCCTTGTTTTCTTTACAAGCTGTCTTTTTCTTCACCATAAGGTCCAACGACGGCAAATCCCTCAGTACCTGTAGCGCCTCTATCGAGATGGTTCTATATCCACTTATTATTAGGATTAACATTCGTTTTTCGATAGTTGTTAGTTGCTTCTCTAGTTTCTTCTTTTCCAGCGTCACATTTTACACGCGTACCATATCCGGGACCATATCACCGCTCCTACCATCTTCCATTTCGCCATTTAGGTACATATGTCGCTTCCATAATCCTATACATCGCTTGCGTCGTCATTTGTGCTTCCCTACAGATGTAATTTATGTGTTGGTCCCATTTCATATATCTGCAGATCATAACTCCCAGATACTTCACGTAATTTTTGAATTCTATTAGATGTCCTTTTATGTTTAGGATAACCTGTGGACCACAACTTCTGCTCCTTACCGTCACAGACTCCGTTCTTTTCCGGAGTAATCTCCAGGCCCATACTTTTCATTTGCTGTGCTATTTTCCATGATTGTCTGAGCAGTTTCCTGAATTTCATTTATTTCCCATCCGGGTATTATTATAGCCAAGTCATCTGCGTAAGCTACCAGTACGATGTTCTCCCCGTACTCTTTATTTGCCCGTAGCATCTTATAAAAAAAAACACGTTCCAATTGCTGTGCTACTATTTCCATGATTGTCTGAGCAGTTTCCTGAATTTCATTTACTTCCCATCTTGGTATTATTATAGCCAAGTCATCTGCATAAGCTACCAGTTCCATGTTCTCCCCGTACTCTTCATTTGCCCATAGCATCTTTTCAAAAAACATGTTCCATAATAATCTTAATACAGTTCACCAGCTGAGTTGATATTCCTTTTTCCTGCATTTGCTCAATAACTTGATCCCATGCTGCTGACTCAAAAGCGTTTTTGACGTTCACCGTTATCAGCAGGCCAGTGTCTTTCCCCTTTGTGAAGCCAAGTTGATTTCTAAGAAGTTCCCCTTTTACTTCCAATTCCTCCAAAATCCTTTCTGTAAAAGTAAATTGGTTGGGGGTGTTTGAAAATGTTTGTAAACAAATGCCAATCATTTCAAAATGGCTGAACGGAATTTAATAAGCTTGACATCGTTGAAAAGACCTTTTCTTGGACTATAAATTCTACCTTATTTGTGTTGAATTTTTGTGTGTAGTTGGAATTTAGCCACCAGAGGGCATTTTCCGGCATTACAACAGAAATCGTGAGTTTTTTTAGAAAAGTTAAATGGGTTGGTATTACTGTTTTCCCATGACAAAATAGCAAAATTAATCCTAAACAAACTAGTGAAAACCGTACCTCGATATCTTGTTCTTAACCTAAAATATTGATGAAAGAAGATTTTAGGGGTAAATTCGACGAACTTCGCTCAGTTCTTTACTTTTTTCTATAATTTTCATTACACCTTTTAATTATTCGTAAAAAAATATGTAGACTTTGACAAATGCTGTTGGTACCTAGTGTTTTTGTTTTCGAACTATTTTGGTATTATGTGTTTTATGACACATTTCACCATGTTCTTTAAAAGTCCATATCTCACCTAATGTTCATTCAAAAAAGTTTTGCATTGGCACGATAACTCTTCATATGCTGGTAACTGGATTCTATCGAATTTTCTCATAAAATCTATAATATCTATATTTTAGGATAGCAACAAAAAAGATATCGAGTCGTGGTTTTCAACATTTTGTTTGAGATTCGTTTTGCTAGTTTTTCGTAAAATAATACTAAACCATTTAACATTTCTTAGAAAGCCCACAATTTCTGTTGAAATGTCGAAAAGTCCCCTCTGGTGACTAAATACCAAATTACATTCAACATAAAAAGGTAGGATCTATATTCCAAGAAAAGCTCTTTTCAACGATATCAAGCTTAGTAAATTCCGTTCAGCCATTTTGAAATGATTGGCATTTGTTTACAAACATATTCAAACACTCTCCACCACTATATTTTTAGAGATAGAGCGAAAATGTTGTAACAAAAAAAAAACTGGAATTTATCTAAACTTTAGAAAGCATATGCTTTTGTGTTATATTAATATAGCAGAATTCCGAGATAATCCAAATTTTTAAATTCAAGATAGCGATTGCGCTATAAGGAGTGGAAGAAGATGAATAGGTTCTTCAGATATTTGTTCAACGAAATCTTTTTCTGTTTAACATCAACTACATTTTCGTTAGCTGCAAATTCAGTTGTTTTATTGAGATCATCATTTACAGATGCATTATCAATTAATTGATTAACAATTCGTTTCCAAAATAATGTTACTTATTCAATAACTTTGCTCTATATATATTTATACCTAAAGAATTTAATATTACTGCTGGTGAACAACGTGCTTTCATAAATCTATAATCTTTAACCAAAATATTTTGACAAGGTGAAAATTCACAATTCCTATTTCTCTTATATCCTGCTCATGAATTATTTCATTTTAATATTATTCTTTGAACTAAAATTAGAACTAACACTAGCACTAACACTAGAATTATCACTAGGACTAACACTAGATCTAAAACTAGAAACTTTCGGGTTTTGCCGTTTGAAAAAATGTTTGACGTTTCGGATGCCATGTTGCCTTCCCCAGAAACCGGTTCGAAGTGTTCTGAAGAAGGTTTGGTGCAGCGCTGAAAGAAATCGGATTTGGAATCGCTCCATGGCCGGTGGAAGAACGATTTTGTCGAGATAAGCACGTAGGTACTACCGAATTATACCGATGCAGGTATAGCGAATATGTAAAAGGGGCGACGGCGCGGGGCGGGCGGCAAGACTTTGACGTGGGGAACACGGGGGGACTTTGGATTACAAGCCGCATGGTAGGACACATTCGTTTCCATTGATATTCATTAAGCGATATATTTCATGACACCGAAGTTCGTCTAAAACCGGGCGAAAGGCGCGTCCGCCTACCACGGGGCGATTATTAACTAATACGGTTTGTTGCCCAAAATATCCCCTTATCTTTTGTCTTCCGTAATGCGGTTTAATGGCTGAGTCGAATTCTAAATATTTATCACGAGATCCAACTGAGTGCTCTTTATTTCGTTTTTACCGGTGCCTCCTTTTTATGTATCTCTTCGTAATTAACTCCGCTCACCGCCTTCCAACCCTACTCATTTCCCTCCCCTGTCCCGCTACCTTACCCGACCTGGTCCCACAGGACTTCTTTAAAATATCATCCGAGTCGTCAATTGTAATTAGCTTCGTATATATTTGAATTAGAAAAAAAATGACGTATAAATCTAGAAAACGATATAAATTTTTTATTTAAACGATAATAACATTTAAAAGGGGCTGAAACCACCGGAAACTGTAATGAAAAGATTGGAAGCGTGGTCCCAACCCAATTTGATTTTCGAATGAGAATACAATATTTGTTAACTATAAAAATCTTCTCCGTTCCAGTCAATTCCATCCCAGTCCATTGCGTCGTAGAGACAATAGCTGTCTTGAAGGACAGTAGAATTTTGCATCATGGTCCATGCAAGCGTCGGCCGTTGATCGAAATCGATAGTTTCGCGATAATTCCCGTTGGAACGCCGTTTTATAATTTGGTTCAGGTGGCGTTAATGTGTTTTGGTTATTCTTCGGAGACGGCGGCGGCTGCCAAAGGTTCGGTCGTGATCAAGAACTGGAAGGCGCTCAGCTTCGACCAGGTTTCGGAGGACGCGCTGGTTACCGTCGGAGATATTCTCGGAGAGTTGACCAGCGTCGTCACGCTCAGGATTCAAGTGTTTAGGGGTCAGTCTGACGCAGTCGGTGATATCAAGGACAAGTTGGCGCTGGTGCAGTCGCACTCGCTACTGACGTCGGCCGGTTGTCCTCTAGACGAGGTAATATTTCCCAAATCCGAGCATTATCTACGGCATAACCCCTCTTCCGTTGCTACCCGCTCAACGAGGGGCGGCATCTTAAGAATTATACCGGGAAGCGCATGTATTAAGGGTGCTTTTAACAAGATTATGTAGCATTATTTCGTGGTATTAATAATAATGAGATCAAAAGCCGTCCACATCCCGTAGGTCCGGCTGTATCCGAGTTGTAAAAAGTTACATGATTTAGTTTTGCTTTTTAATGATAGTATAGTTAAGTGTTGTGAAAGGTGTTTTTCAAGAAAGAAGTTTTTCAAAAAATGGGTTCCATGGTGGACAAGTGAATTGACAGTTTTAAGAAAAGAAACAAACAGACTTAGAAGAAAGTTTCAAAGGTGCAGTGTTGCTGATTTACGTGAAGTTCGTCGATTAGAATATTTTAGTAAGTTTAGGGTATATAAAGATAAGTTAGAGGAAACTCGTACAGTTAAATGGAAAGAATTTTGTAGTAAGTGGGGGAAAAAAGACCCTTGGGGTCTTCCTTATAAAATTATCAGGGGAAATAAGTCAGCTGGAAAAAATATTTCAACAATAAGAAAATCAAATGGTTTATTTACAGATAATATTATTGATACTTATAATGAATTTTTGTACAACTTTTTTCCGAAAGATGATAATAAGTTAGAAAATTCTTATCATATTAGTGTTAGGGAAAATTGTAAATTAATTAGTAATGAGGATGATGATTTAGATTTCAATATTAATGAAATAGAAAATTCAATCAAATCTATGAATAAAAATAAAGTGCCAGGTCTAGATGGTATTACTGCAGATATTGTTTTAAGGGTTTTTAATTTAGACAAAAGTTTGTTTTGTATGTTATTCAATAAATGTTTAGAATTTGGTATCTTTCCAAATGTTTGGAAAAAACAATTAATCAAAATTATTCCTAAATCAGGTAAAAAGGATATTTCAGATTTAAAAACATATAGGCCGATTAGTTTGTTACCTGTTATAGGCAAAGTTTTAGATAGTTTGTTAATAAATAGAATTGAATTTCATATTAGGAATAATTATAGTTTGTGTAATAGACAATTTGGCTTTACTAGGGGTAAAAATACTAAAGATGCTATTAATTATGTTATTAAGTTTATTGAAAATTCTAAAGAAAACAATCATTATTGTTTGGTAGTTATGCTAGACATCTCAGGCGCTTTTGACCACGTATGGTGGTATCTAATATTGAATCAGTTAATTAGAAAACGTTGTCCAAAAAATTTACTTAACCTAGCAAAATCTTACTTTTCAGATAGGGTTGCTATTAGCGATGAACCAGGCATCAACTTAAATTATAATATTGAGAGAGGCTGTCCGCAAGGCTCTAGGTCAGGTCCTGGTTATTGGAATATTATGTTTGACACTATTTTTGACATTGATTTACCTACAGGTTGTGAAATTGTTGCCTTTGCGGATGATACTACTCTTTTAGTTAGAAGCAATCTTTACAAAAACATTTCTATTATAGCTAATGAGGCGTTAGAAAAAATTAATGTATGGAGTAGGAATTGTAAATTAAAGTTTAATGCTTCTAAATCAGAAGCAATATTTTTTGGCAAATCAAATCAGAGGTTACCAATTTTGAATTTAGATGGGAATAGGATTATTTGTAAAAATGTTGTTAGATATTTAGGTGTCTATTTAGACGATAAATTAAATTTTAATTTTCATTTAGATTACGTAACTAGGAAAGCTAGGGAAATTTCTAATAAAATAGGAGCTGCTGCTTAAGTTAGTTGGGGTTTGAATGGTAATGCTTCTAGTACCATTTATAAGGGTGTCATCGAACCCTGTATGTTTTATGCAGCTTCGGTTTGGGAAAATAAAATTAAAAGTATTAAAGCTAGGAATAAATTTATTAGTGTACAGAGAGTGTTAGGATTAAAGGCTGCTAAAGCCTATAGTACAGTTTCAAACGATGCATTTAGCGTTATTGCAGGAATTTTACCAGCTGATTTAAGATTTAGTGAATTGGCTTTACTACAAAGTTTTGATAGTTTAGAAACTGATAAATTAAAGTTAGTTACTGGTTTAAATTTAAATAAAGATCTTATTGAAAAAGAAAGTGAGTTTTTGTCGATTGTTCATCCGGCTAAACGGGCGGTTATGAGTTATAGAATTGTCGGGAGTGTTAATAAAGTTAGTGGTGTTCAGATATATACGGACGGTGCTAAAAGTGATAGTGATGTTGGTGCTGCATTTGTTGTTTATTGTGAAGGTGTTGAGATTTATAGTGAAATAAAATATGTTATTAAAAGTAATATTGAAGTGTGTGATTTATTTAGTGATAGTGCTTCTGTTTTAGAGGGATTGAAGAATATGAGCAAACCTACTCAACTGCAGAAAGAAACGTGGGATTTGATTAGAGACCATAAGAATAGGATCAACTTCTATTGGGTTAAAGGTCACTCTGGTATTAAAGGAAATGAGAGAGCGGATCAACTGGCTAAAGAGGCATCTTTGTTAGAGAATTCTCATGTTGGTTTCAATTTTATTTCTAGACGAAGTGTTAAGAATAAAATTAGAAAATATTTTATGGGAGTTTGGCAGGAAAGATGGGATAAGTCGACGAATGGTAGATTGACTTACCAGTTTATGCCGAGAGTTGGTATTGCTTACAATTTCCTGTATCCAGAAACAATAGAATTGATAACTGGTCATGGTAATTTTGAAGAATACCTCAATAGAATTGGTAAACGTGAATCCCTATTTTGCTCTTGCGGAGAAGTTGGAAATGCTGTTCATGTGTTGTTTAAGTGTGTGAATAAATTTGAAAATAGAAGTAGATTAGAGTATAAAATGATTTGTAAAGGTCTTTGTTGGCCTAGAAATATAGATGATATTGATAAAATTAATAAAACTACCGAATGGTGGTCTTTATTTAATGATTTCTCAAAGAAGTTCATTGATAAGAAGTAATTTTTTAAAATATAAATAATTAAATAACTTTAAAATAATTTTAAATTTTAAATAATTTTATTAAATTTAAGTAATTTTTAATTTGATTTCCGGGACTGTGTTATGATTTGGCTTTCTTTTGATAATTGTATTCTGTAGATACGCTTTTGCTAGCTTGCATGCAAATTGACGCTTATGGGAGGGTTAGGGGAGGTTGGAAAGACGTTGGTAAAGTCAATTTTATAATAACTTATTTTAATAATTTCATTTCATTATTAGTATTAATTTGATTTGTATTATCAATTTGGGTGTAGTACCTTTTGGTGGAGCACCTTAAGATAATTTTTATTTATCTTTAAATAATATATATCTGTATCCGAGTTGCGTCGTTAACTTTGTGTTTAACCAAATTCACCCAATAGCTAAATCTTAATTCAAGTTCATAACTTGCCGCGAATCTCTGTAAGAAGAACTTAAATCTTAAATCGACGTAACTTAAACATTTCTTATCTGAATATTTTTTTTATTCTTTATTTCATTCGTTTGTTGTAGCACATTCCTTCACATATCTGTCACGGTTCGTCTGATCCCGTACCAGAAGTTTCTGAAGAATCCAGAAGGAAATTTGATCAGTGGTGTGTTACTGAGTTAGCCCTCAGCCCCCCACTCGATTCCAATATGCCCCCTCTAATTACCAATTAACGGTGCCGTCAAAGTCCACGTTTACAGATGTGGGGCACTCCGCCCTACAGAGCATGCATAATCAATTCTCTACTCAGAAAACGCGTATGAGGATAAAATTCGATCCGGAAATAGAGTTGCCAAAATTACAACGATGGTTTGCATACAATCCTCACCCAAGCAGACAACAAATTCACCAATACGTTGAAGAACTCAATAGTTTGAAATCTCGCAAGGGCAGAAAGCCGCTGGATGTTAAGAACGTAATGTGCTGGTTTAAAAACAAAAGAACCGTTCAAAGAAGGGCAGAAATAAGAAATTTATCGCATTTATCCGCCGAATATTGAAATGCGAGATCTGTTACGGACGACGAGATATTAACAAAAACCCAGGAAGAAGACAGCCCGAGACCTTCCACTCCCGATATGAAGGTAAGCAAACTTCCGAAAACGCAAATTTCTGTTTTAAGAATATTTTCTTTTTAGATAGAAAATCTCTCTTCTTACGAACACAAAGATGAAGCAGTGAAGTATCACTCCCCGAGTAAGCAATCAAATAGGATCTGCCCGTCACCTGAAGTTGATGGACAACTTCTCCACCAACCCAACGGCTTGGAGAAGCTCGCGGCTAGTTTTCCATTAGGTACTAATAGAAAACTCAATGTTTAGTCATAGTATCATGTACATGAGTAAATACATTCCCGGATTAACCCAGATGGCCGCTTCTCCACCAGGATCAAGCGCTTTAAACATGTCCGCTTTAACAGCGGACGAAAGACGTAAGAGAAACAGGACTTTTATCGACCAAGTCACGGAAGTACCACGCCTGGAACAGTGGTTCTCGTTGAATACTCATCCTTCGCATAATCTCATATTAAAATACACCGAAGAACTCAACTGTATGGCGTATAGACAAAAGTTTCCGCGGCTAGAACTGAACAATGTACAGTTTTGTTTGGTTCAAAAACCGTCAAGCGAAATGCAAACGTCTGAAGATGTCCCTTTTTGAAGGTCAATCTGGAACGCACTATCACCACGCGGAAAAAGAGTTGGATTTGGAAAACCCTCTTGGTGTAATCGACACGTACTTAGCTTTATCGTCTTCGTTCCCATTTTGCCAAAGACACTGTTGAATATTTTTAGCGAACTTCGTGCGTAAAGAGTTGTAGAGGAGCCATTTGTGTTGTATCAATATATAATCAAAATATGGTAAAAATTATATTGATTTTTTGCTCCCTGAATTTGATTTATTGAATTTTCATCTTAACTTACCTATCCAAAATTAAGATAATGTTAAAGGTGAGTATTCAAATTAATTGATATTAAAAAAAGTTAAAGTTAGATAAGAAAGATGCTGATGATGATGATGATAACAAGGAAATGAGTAACAAACGAATTGGAGGTTGACGTGCGGATCGTATTTGTTTGGATATCTATTCGTTTCGTTGTTAAACTTGATCAATACAGCCGTTAGGAATTGGCCGGTAGATACAGAAGTTGCCAACGTCGGGAGCATAATAGTATAGTATAGTAATAGTTCTTCTTCTTCTTCTCAAAATAAGAAGTAACAGTGCTGCTTGGTTGGCTTTAGGCGCCGCGACCCCTTTCCGAACTACAACAGTAGCTGGGGCGTTCGCGTTGGAAGCAACTTTAGCGTTGCCTTTGACTTTTTTCGCCGAACTACTAACCGCCTGCACGGGTTTCGCTGCGACTACTGGAGCCGGTTTATCTCCCTTTTTCGCCTGGACAGGCGCTTTCGGGGGAACGGTCGCTTCGACCATTGGGATCGCCGCCGGCGCCCTCGTTTCTGCCGCAAAGGACGCACCTGGCGGGGGCATCCTTTGCTTTGGTACAGGATGCGGTCGAATGTACGTTGAGCGTAGCCGAACCGCTGACAACGATGACATTGACCGACTTCCGTCTTTTTCTTGGCGCTCTCGACTGTAATGGTTAAACCCTTTACCGTCTCGAGGTCAAAAATTTCCCCAGAATCCCTTCTTTCTCAGGTCGGCAGCTATGCTGTCCTCCCCAATACTAATAGGAACGCCTCGAAAAACCACCTTTAACGGCTTTTCGTCGGAGAGAGCAAATGTGTGATACTGGTGTTTACCAGCATCCAACATCTTCACCAAAGCGCGGTAGGCTTCCGCGGGTGGGAGCTCTACCTTGTGGTCCCGCTGGACGGGTTGGCGCCGTGCATAGATCTCCACAGGATGCGGATAAGCCTCTTTCTTTCCTTCCAGACATTTCTGCCGCTCAGGTAGAAGGTAGGCGTCGAAGAATTATTTTTTCGTTCCCGTGCGAGAAGAAACCCTAAAAAGGGCGCTTTTAGTTTCAAAAGAAACTTTATCTCGCTCGAGATATCGCTTTGACGAGGGCACCTAGTGGAATCCGAATCCTTTCCCCTTCCTTGGCTCTCGCTCCAGGAAAGACAAATTCTTCTTACTTCTCTCTAGGTGATGTCGCTCTCTTCAGGCTCGCTTCGGACTTAATCTGCGCACCACTGCATTCCTTCAAAACCTTTATAGGGGGACATTCAGAGAATTTTGATGTGCGCGTGTGCCAAATTCAGCTTTAACCTTTCAGTAGTGGCGTATGTTAGGTAGAATACATCGTTCAGGTAAAAAGTCTGTACGGTCTCAGTACGCCACTAGAGAAAGGTTAAATGTATTTGCACTCGATCCGGAGGGCCATTTTGACCTCTATGGATTCTCCGATTATTGAAACGTAATTTTGATTTATAAAATTAGTCAAAAGCAATGTTATTGTACCCTGTACCTGAAAGACGATCCCAAACTTCAGGCGGTGATTCTAAGGATAGTTAATTAGTTAGCTAATTTTAAGGTTAGTTTCTTATACAGCGGGTGCTCCATATGTATGGAATGTAGTATATAACTCACCAAATATCCACTTTATAAAAAACTTTTGGTACAAAAATTGTTTGGTATTTTATTTGCCATACTAAGACAGCATTCAAATGTTTTTTTTAATTCAGAAAACAAATGAGCAACGAATTACGATTGATTCTTTTGTAATGGCAACGCCCTTTCATTAGGCACCTTTGATAGAGATTTTCTTCTCTTTACGGTAACGTACAATGTTAGTACCATTATGCCCGGCTTCTTGTACGTTATAATAACGAATAGATATCTGAGCGACAGTTATTGGATCGATATTTTTTATCGAGAAATCATTCTCTAAATCATTAATTAATTAACTCTAAATCAACTATAGATCAACTTTACTTTTCTATAAAATATCTATTAATTTACGTTGAAACAACCATTTTAACAAAAATAATTAGTTGAATTTGCCAGTTTGACAACAACTAATCTCAATTAGCTGCATTTGCTAGCTTAGATAACTAATTTTTGACGACGAACTTTAGTTTTTTTAATTAATATTTAGTTAATTTAACTGTTATTTTTGGTTCAGTGTAGAGTTTGTATTTGATTAGCAAACAAACTTCTTAAATTTCCCGACTCTCACACACGACATTGAGAAGCACTGAATATTAAATTACCATCTATAGGTAATAGTTTGGCTTTTACAATACTTTGACAAGAGCCTCTTAGATTTGCGAAAAGAATAGTATAATCACGTTTGGGAGGCATTTTAAAAATAAATCAACAATCAAATAAAATGAAATTTAAAGCCAGATAACTTTTATAACAAATAACTAAATTGAATTAAGAATAACAATGACGAAAAGTAGATAATAGGTAGGCACAACAATAATAAAACACACTTATGATTTTAAAGAAACTTAACACTATGATTAAAACACTATGAAATATTACAAACTAGGAAAAGAACTTAAATAGTGGTTTAGAATTAATTTGAAACGACGACGTACGTAACACAAACAAAAATAATGGAGTAATGTACAATACTTTTAAGTATAACTTCTTTCTGGAAAAATGTGTGAATAGATGATGTGAATGATCTTAGCTAACGAACTAGACCCACATTATATTGAAACGAAAGAGAAAAAAATTGTTTGACAAAGACACGTAATGCAGTTGCATTACCTCTAATTAACCCTATACCATATCAAAGGCCTGTTTCGAAAGAAATCAACCGCCGACATAACGCAATTTTCGAAACTCCCGGCGCAATTTATAATTGAGTTACTGGCTCGGAAAAACCACTTAGGGACCTTTTACCGTCTCCTGCAAAGTTTTTCCCCCCACAATTAGTATTGTTTTTGATGAAGTCGCAACAAGTCGGAGCGCAATTTATAATTCATTTACTCGCTCGAAAAAGGCGGAAGGAGGTAAAAGCTCACAAAGTAGCTTTTACCTCCTGCAAAGGTTTTTCACTTCCGAGCCTACCATATTACAGGCCATACTGCGATGGCGAGGGGTCGGGGTCTGTTCGGGGTACACACTGCGATGACAAAGACAGACTAAAACAGTCTAGCCGTTTTAAGATGACGTTCAACGTTATGGATATGTGTGGATATGAAAAAAGAAAAACAAGAATTCTGAGGAAATGTAAACTAAAAGTATTAGTTTCTTTATAAAAAGAGGGAAATCTGATGAAAATCAATATTAAATATGACGCAGAAAACCCACAGAGACAAATCCTGAAAATAATTAACTATTTGATGTAAACTATTTTTATGTTAGAGTGTTTATCAATGTCAGCGGTTTATTTATTATTCTGTATAATCCACATATTATTTCGTTTTACGAACCTACATCTAATTCTAAGCTTTCTGCTAATTAACGGAACTAAATGTATTGATGTAACCGGAAACGGTTTCTGTGAACTGTTAGCCTGTAGATTTGTGCCTTACTTCGTTTTTTATCACAACAACAGAAACAAGACAAATCCTCACATCAATCACTTTGTGAGATTTTAATTCAGCCTGAATCTCTTCCAAGGAGCAATTTAACAGGTCCGGACAATACACAATGGCTTGCGACGTATTCAAGGCTTTATGAGGATTAACCTCAACAGGAATATCACCAAGACCACCAGAGACGGTTTCGATCAGAAAACCTTCTCGAGTTGTCTTTATGGATTTGAAATCACCATTCATTCCGAACAATACTCTCTGTAAAACAAAGGGGCTTAGTTTATCAAACGACAAACCATTCAAAGCCTTGACGACGAGGAACCGGGGAATAACCTGCTTTTCCAGCTTCGTCATTTTGCCCGTCTTTTGAGGGGCGGGCACCTCTGGAATGCTTCTCGTGATATTGTCCATTCTTTTGGGTTCACCAGCACATCGTGTAGAAAGGAACGGGATGAGTATGATTGGGAACGGGTGTACCCTCGGTTAAAGAAACCTACCACAGTTCTCCGGGGCCCCACCCTCATTTTATCAATACCAGCATCAATTCCGACCTGGTGACTGGCTTTTGACACCTACCCAGTCCCTTCTCGGCAGAGCCAGCTCACATCAGCCTCCTCCACCACGATTCTAAAATACGTGCCGATCACAAAAACGATAGGAGGACGAAACAACAAGATACGAAAACAAGCCGGTGCCGTGCAGGTCCTGACAAAAATACAAACTGTAGAAGTCTGGAACGTAAGCGAGTGTTTCCCTATCCGCTACCTGGGGACATATTATTCATATTTATTATTAATATCATTATTATCAATATCAATATCATTCATATTACCATTATTATTCATATCATTCATAGTACCATTATTATTGGTATTACCATAATAATAATAATAATTGTTAATATTATATTAACATAATAATTGTTCATATTATTCATATTACCAATATTATTCATATCATTCTTATGGTCGCAAAGTATACAGCGGTCATCAACGCTCAAGCGTGGAATACTCTAATTGGCCCAAGGACTGTCTAGGAGGGATCGCCGCGAGACCATAAAACCCGTAGTCGCCTTCTATTAGGGCGTAGTGCTTATTATAGAAGTAATTATAATTGTAACATCAGCTTGAGTGTATTGTTAAGAGCAAATAAAGTTAAGTGTACCTACATTTGTAGAAGGCTTTTTGCATTCAACACCCTATCGTACGTTACATCCCACATCTGCTGCCCCCCCTAGAAAGTGAGATGTGACAACTGGTGAAGGCGAGCATCCATCGAGATGCTAGAAAACTCAGTGGGCGTTCGGTATAACGTGCGACTCAATGCACGTACCTTTTAATAAATGGGACGATGTTGAGGCTAGGCTTGACTGTCTGTGGAGAGGTAGCACTTTGCTACCTCTCCTTGATCTGTCGGACGATTTGCTCGAGCACGGGAACAGCAAGAGTTTCTAAATGGACCGGCGCGATAACCGCAGGGGCGGCGTCCGCCATTCAGGGCTCGCCCTTTTTTTGTCGCGGGAGGTCTTACTACCGGTAAAACCCAGTCGATCCGATCGAGGAGTGTAATGCTTGGCCGCAGAGAATACGGCAGAGATTGTAGGAATAAACATTCGCGAACGGGATGGTTTGTTCGAGCGTTAATTCTCAAGGCATACGGGAGCAACATTCGTTCCCTTCTTTTCCACAAGGATGGGGTACCTGCCTCGCAGAGGAGGTTTCGTGTGGGCGTTGCCGGGAAACGCCAATAGCGAAAAGGAGGCCCAGGTGACGCACGACGTCCAACTTCCTCAAGAGAGAATCCCTGGCTGACGAATACACCACTGCTCCGTAATCTAGAATGGGCAACACCATCGCCTGGTGCAATTTAAGCAGAACCGACGTGACCCCACCCCACCTGGCATTCGAGGTCATTTCGATTATATTGAGGGATGTTTTTCCTCGAGACACCAAATTTTCCACCTGTTCGGTCCACCTTAGGCTCTTTTTGTAATTCACTAAAATTAGTTTGAATATCCATTTTACCAGTGACGTGTAATGAATTAAATATAAAAAACTTTATTTTGTACTTTAACTGGTTCTTTATTTTAAAATATTATCTGACCAGTTTCGGCTAATCGCCCTCTTCAGAAATAACTATAAGTTTAATAATATTGAAATTAATGAATTATAATAATCGAAAGATTACTTAATTGTTATGGAAATAAAATAATTTAAAGTTCTTGTATACGTATATAAGAAATTAACTCGAAACATGTATACATATATGTATATATACATATATAGAAGCATGTGTACATATATCTTTGTTATAATTAAATAAATAATACTATAATAGCGTAACAGAGAGGACCAATAAAAAACAGCAGACCGTTGGAAATGGCCACTTGGCCGTCTTTAACCCATAACATTTTAATTAAGTTTCTTTTGGGTTACACTGTATGTTCGATTGGGTTAATAAACATTATTATTATTATGTATTGTTAAGGTTTATAATTAATGAAAACCATGAAGAACAGCTATGCATCTAACTTTTTTGCTTAGTAAAATTGTACTGACTTGCAGTATTACTTTACAATATTGTAATGATTACTTTGCGTGCTCATCAATTAAGCAATCGGCCATTAACCAAAATGCTCAGTTCATAAACCGCAAAGTCCATTACCTTTTTTACATAATGCTACTTACGCTATTTTATTTAACCTGTATTTATTTCTCATCAATTGTCAATTTTATTTATTCCACTACATCTCCCTTTTTCTAAACGAAAATTTAAACATCTTAATATTTTATATTTTTGGTTATTTTTGGTTTTAAGTTAATTTATTCCACTACATATCGTCTTTTCCTTACAAATTATTATAATTAAAATTTCCTTAATACTACACATAAGTCTCTTTTGTGCTATACAATGAACTTTTCCACTTTGTTTTTACGCACAGTCACCAATTTATTGTCAATTTTTATGACGATGTTAGGACATTCATCTTTGATCACCTTGAATGTACCCTTATAAATAGTTTTTTTTTGTGGTAGTTGCGTTTTTTAATAATACCCTCTGAATAATACCCTACAAACTAGTTGGCAAATTACATATTCTTTCAAATACTAATTCAAATGATGTATATTTTGTTTCTGGATGGACTGCGTTATTACTCTGAATGCCCAAAACGGAATCCAGACACTCCAAGTATCTTGAAATTTAGATGTTTTAATTCGCAAATACGTGCCCAAATATTTACGTGTTCAAAGATCCCAAAACCTCATGGTGCTAAGCACATGATTGTAATTGCTTTATACCTAAAACCTTTGCTGATTCTTTAAAAACACACGTTTAGTAAACTCACATTGAATGGTTAAAATGTACCTGTTATCTTAATTATCTTGATTCAAAGGACCTACAAAATCTAAGAACATTTTTTCGAAGGCAGATGATACGGTAGTGATGAATGATGCGTTAACACGGTTGTTTATGAGATCACTTATTTACGAATTCGGTTACATCATTTTTTAAATTATTCCAATAATAATATCTCTTAATATTGTTAAGCATATGATTAATGTAAGCGTAACCTCCCGTAGGTAAAATATGAAATTCATTTAAAATTAATTCACGTGTTCCTTTACACTCAATATACGTCCCTTTATTTATTTTGTTAAATTTTAACCGTTACTCTTTGATCATTTTTGTATGGCTTAAATATACACAGCTGCGAAATATAATTTTTTAATGCATATAGCTTCTAACTGTCTCAACTTTAGCGTCTAGGGCTAAAATTGATTAAAAACTGTATTTAATTTTTATAATTTAATTTATATACAGGTTGTCTCGGAAATGCGTGTTTTTTGACAAATTTTTTTGCTAACTTTGAAGTCCTCTAGCGGCGAAGCGAAGCAACGTTGAATACAGATAAATTAACTTAAATGGGCTTATTTTCAGGCGAGGAATCTGGTATTTCGTTGTACACGCATTTTAGAGATACCTGTACATTATTTGATGCTTCTTATCATATAATATTTCATTGTAATTAATTATATCCATATTATTACATTTTAGTATGTCATTATCGGTTAAATTTTTGAATTCGACTGAACCAATCAATATCATTGCCAGAACATACCACAGATTCAGAGTTTTTAAATTTTTGTTGTGCACGTGTTGTTACGAAAATATCGTGTGACATCTTTTCTAGATCTGTAACGTCAAGAGTAATTCTTGATAAAGCGTCCACTACCGATTTATCTTTTCTCTTTATATAGTGAATAAATATAATAATGGTTTATGATAATAATATCTATCCGATAATAACTATCCTTCAGATATGATTAATAAAATACTTTATAATACTATAATAAAACATGACCCCTTATATACCACAAACATAAATGAACTCATCACATATCGTTCTTTACCTTATACCTAAACTAATTACAAAATAAAATATATTCTAAAACAAAATAACATCACCATCGGATATAAAGAACTATAAGATTATATTTTATTAAGAGTATATTATGATTTATTCTCTAATTATAAAAGTAAAGAACCTATCTTGGATAAAAAATGGTGTTTATTCCATTAATTGTAAAGATTGTGATGGTCGATATAACGGTCACAAAAATACAATTCATCAAAGGAATACCAACATAAAAATGAATACAAGCATAACATCGACTATGATAATGTATCTTTAATACATCACTGCAAAAAAGGTGAAAAGCTAGATCTACTCGAACAATTTGAAATTTGACACAAATTTAAACATAAAAAACAAAACTTAATGAATGATCAGCTATATAGAGACCACTATGCTCATATTTAAAATATTAGTATGTGTCTTAACATCCATTGAAACTCGTTTTATTGTACGTTCTCGCTCCATTTTAAGTTGTTATGTCGTTTTGTGTCGTCCCATTTACAATTATTTTTCGTTATTTTAATTAGTTTAAACTATTTTAACAACTGTAATGCTTTTTAATATTTGACTGTAAGTTTATTTTAATTTGTTTTCATGTATTGTTCAAAATTTATTTTTTTATCGCTGGTAGATTTAGCTGATCATGATATTTACTTATCGAAACCGGTACTAAGTACATTTATTTTAAAACTGAAGAAGAGGTCTTTTAATTTCACACCACAATGTATTAAGCACTAATGTAATCAAAATCTTATAAGAGACAAAAAAAATTTCACAACTAAATGGGCTATTCCGAAATTTTGAGGAACTGTTGACAACAGAGCTTTTCCATCACTTCTGTGTATTTAAAATTTGACCTAAATCCATAAAAAGATTTTAGTTGGACATAAGAACTCAAATCTCAAGAATGGTTTCGATTAATTATTGCGTTTTTGAGTTATAAAGAATAAACGATTTCTTTTTGCTAACTTTGGATATAGATAAGTTAACTTAAATCGACTTATTTTGAGCCAAGGATTCTGTGGTCTTCCGTTGTACACGCATTTCAGAGACATAAACATACAGGCTCTATGTTTATATTAATTTTTTGATACTCAATAAAAATCTTAGATTATAAAACTTTTATCTTGATGAGTTATGTGATGTAAATAATTGTAGTGTTAGTATTATTTGTTTAAACAAATGTACATACCATCTTTTCCTGCGTTAACAGTTGTTGGACCAAGCCAAATACAGAAGTATAAGATGAGTGAAACATTCCACTGTTTAAAAGCACGGTTACACATTTTCCACTCTTCGGTTATAAAGCATAAAACATTCTCATAATTATATGAGATCCTAAACACGCAAACAAAATTAATCCCGTTATCACTACAATTACAAAGTCGAGATTTTCAGCTTAAAAATATTTCTTCTGCAAAATTGCACTCGGTTCTCTTACTCGGTTACATACTATTAATTTAAAATAAAACAATTATTGACAAAAACACCTCCAACAGTTTACCATTATTCATTTTATTTGCGACGTTTCGGGACTTTTTCCCATCATTAAATTAATATTGTTACTGATTCTTTTTGCAACATCTTTTATCCTAATAGCTTTATTTGTTCTTTGCTAATAACACCCCATAAAATTACGACTTAATCTAATTATTACCGAATCAAAAAAATGTTTGCAGGGTTAATTTATCTAGAAGCAACAGCGTAAAATTAATATCGTTACTAATTTTGTTTGTAACATCTTTTCTCCTAAAAGCTTCATTTGCGCTTTTCTAATAACAGTATGAAATTACGACTTCATATATTTTTTGCCGAATCGAAGTTTTCCAGGGTTAATATATCTAGAAGCAACAGTTATGTAAATGTAAACACAATGAATAAAATGCAATTTCTTACTTGCTTATAAATTATATTTATTCGGAACTAGTTTCGGTGGTATATACACCATTTTCAGCCGAGTCTACATTAAATACAATAGAAATAAAATAATTAATCTATGATTATAAAAGATGATACAATCGAACGACTAAAACACTCACCGACAGTAAAATTCAAATCTACATAGTTCAAATAACCGCATCAATAGAATCAAGTATCATTAGATAAATAATCACAACAAAATAAAACCAAAACAGAGAAAAATAGTTTGAAATGACAAGAAAAACAACTAACAAATCGACGAGCACAGAGAAAACGTATGTACGGGAATATTTTGTAAGAGGTCCATAATACGAAAGGACCGGTTATACAAAAACAAGAAACGAACCAAAATATCTAAAATACATATTTATGTCTTAATAATGATTAAGACATAAATAAGATATAATTAAATCTCATAATTAATGTTGTGACCTGTGTCAATTCTATATTTGTAAACATTTGATTGTGGTTTTGTTTTATGCTCTTGTATTCGTCATCTTTATTTTTACAATGGCTAGAGAGACGGTTCAGAATACTGTTGGAATTGGAATTTGCTAATGTTGGGTCATATTTAGAAAGAATGCATTTGGCCTTATGTGTCATGTGATTGTAAGGTACTGATCTAAAATTGGTATTATTGAGTTTATTGGTATAAAGGGGATCCTTTTTCATTAGTAAATTTTGTAAGATTTTATTTATAAGTTTTAAAGAAAAGTTATTTTGTTGAGCTACATCGTATATACAGGGTGTTTCAGAATTGCACAGCACTATTTCAGGGATACATTCTCAACACGAAATAAACAGGAAAGTTTATATAAACATAAGTCTCAAATTAGTTTTTTTATCAAGATTTTTATCGAGCACTAGCTAGTTTAACTGGAGATTGGTAAAGCGGACCTGTCTTGAATTTAATCAGATTGACGTGGATTGCAATTGCAAAGCGCTTTTGTGTTTGATAGATGACTAAAAAAAATTAATGATTAGTATTAAATACTGTTCGTGTAAATAAATAACCTGTTTTACTATTTCTGCACGTTTTCGTATGAGTTAATAAGAATGGAAGTCATTTTGTATATCATGGGAGACAACACAAATTTATTCACTTTTGAAGAACAAACAGACATGTTGTCAAATTATGGCGAGGTACATAAAAATGGCGTTGCTGGTGTTTGAAAATATCATGAAAGATTTCCCACTAGGAGGATTCCAAATCGGAAAATATCCTATTATATCCTATTACTAGCATTAGAAAATTGTCACATCGTTTCAATGTTTTATCTGCAAGCGTATGACGAACATTGCGCGAGCAACAATTGTATCCATATCATGTTACTTCCTGAGCTGCTTGCTAGTTACCGATGAATCTTGCTTTACCAAAAATGGAATTACTAATTTTCGAAAAACTCATACTTGGAGCGACGAAAACGCTCATACGACCGCTATTACGCATTACCAACATACCTTTTCATTAAATGTCTCGTGTGCTCTTCATGGTGATAATCTCATCGGCCCTTTCTTTTTACCAACAAGGCTTTCAGAAATATCTTACTTGATTTTTTTGCAAAATAATCTGTATGAGTTTCTAGAAGATATTCCGATTGCCAACTGGCGGGGGATGTGGTTTATGCACGATCTGCTGATCTAATGCCGTTAGATTATGTTGTATGGGGCTGGATGAAGTCTGAGGTTTATTCTAGGTTTATTGCCACGCAAGAAGAGCTAAGAAATCGCATCAGAAAAGAAGCAGCAGCTACTATGAGGTGTCGTCCCGATGTTCTAGCCGTGGCAGAGAATCATGGATTCGTCGTGCTGAATGCTGCATTTAACAAAACGGAGGGCACTTTGAACAGTTACAGTTCAGTTGAATGTTTTATTGTTAAATAATTTAACTTTTCAATATTTCGATAATAATTTGAGACATATGTTTATATAAACTTTCTTGTTTGATTCGTGCTGAAGAACATGTCCCTGAAATAGTGCCGCGCAATTCTGAAACATTCTGTATAGTTAAATTCTAGAGTACGGATTTTATTTGTAAGAGGGTATTCTATAACTCTATGCAATAAGGATCTAAAATTAGTTAACTTGTGAATATATTATATATCATTTATGTTTTCCAGTGATAGATCTAGGAAGTTTAATTTTCTGTCTTTTTCCATAGTAAAATAGTATAACATAATAGTAAATTAAAGTTTTTATGTATTACGTTTAGGAATTCTGAAAACAATTGAATATTAGTCTCTTTTCTCTTCCAAGCAGAGAACGTCATCTACATGTTTTAGCCATTTATTCAAATGTTTTCTATATGAATTTTTATTATTGATAATGAATTCATCTTCTATGTGGTTCAGAAATATTTCTGATAGTATACTTAAAAGGGGCATTCCCATCGGTAGGCCTTCAGAGATTTTATAATATTCATTACTAAAACTACAATAATTTTGTTTTACTATGTGTTATAGTATGTTGTTGAAGCATGTCAGAGCATAGTTTTAATGTGAGGCAGATGGGAATATTAGGGTATAGATTTACTATATCAAATCAAATAAGAATTTTTTAAGTTTTAATTTTTCTATCTCTTTTATGAAATTCTGCGAGTTGTTAATGCCGAATGCTTGTTTAAAACATATTATTTTAAATATGTTTTGCATAAAATTGGTCAATTTTTCAGTGGGGGAACCGATGAATGATGTAATAGGTCTAATTGGGATGTCTTTTTTATGTAGATTTGGTAGTGAATATAAGACAGGAATACGGGGATTCAATGTGGGGTAGAATAACATTAGGTTGTAGAGCATATTTATGTCCCCTATTCAGTAATATAGTTTCTCGTTCATCGAATGAAATATTAGTAAGACTCCTGAATTGTATTGGTTTTTCGGGGATGGCGAGCATATTAACTCTGTGTGATTTAACATTGTTTCTATTAAGGTTGTTTACCTTTTTAGGCATTTTCTTAAGATCATCTTGTTTGACGATCTGGGCTTGTAACTTTTCTTCTTATATCAATTCATCAATTTGTAGATAGAGTAAATGTTGCATTAATTGTCTATGATGTTTCGCTAATTTTTAAAATGTTTGTTAATGAAATGCATAGTTAAGCGCCTTAAAATGACACCGCTTTTCTGTTCGCATTATCTTTTTAGTGATATTTTTAGTGATAAAATTTTGTTTGCAACATCTTTTATCCTCAAAGCTTTATTTGTGCATTACTAAAAACCTACTATAAAATTACGACTTCATATAAATTTTACGGAATCGAATTTTCTAGGGTTAATTTATCTAAAAGCAGTAGCGTAAAATTAATATTGTTACTAATTTTGTCTGCAACATCTGTTATCCTAAAAGCTACATTTGCCCTTCGTTATTAACACATTATAAAATTACGATTATATATTATTTAATTTTGCAAATTATACAACATTTATTTCTTATCCCTAAAAAGATTATTTTTTTGTTCGCATTGTACTACACTTTCATGTACTATACCAGAAAAAGCATTACAGTTAGTTTTATAGGAACGGATGGACCAAACGCCAGCAACAACCACGGTGAGTAACAAAACACCAAATTTATCGATGCCACCTTTTTCATTTTGTAATTGCACTTCTCCTTTACCTACCTTCTCTATTTCACTCCTAGTGCATTCTCCAACAACTGTGTGTAAATCTTCTTGGTATTTATAATATAAACATCTAGATATTGTATTGGTATGTTGAGTGAAGCTGATATTGCACTAAGTTGTTGAAAACCATTTAGACATAATAGCACCAGAAAAAGCCGCTATATTGACATTAGGTTGACTAAAAGGATTTTCAGAATATATTTCTAATTGCGATTAAGGTATGTTGCATTCGGATAAGAAAGTGCTTGCAAAGCCGTCTCTATTTTTTCTGAGAAACGGTAAATTTGCTATAGAACAGTTATATAATGTAACATGTTTATAATCAATAAGTTGCTTTACTAAATACCCCACATTCACAATACGGCGACTAGCAAGTATTGTACTAAAAAATATACTATCTCTATGTTTTTATTACTAAGGTTGGGCCGACTATGATTTTGGCCGACTAACGACTTTCCGACTATTTGGCCCTAAAAGGGTCGACTAATCGGCTATTGGCGATCATTCCTACCAAAGTTCGGACACTTTCGTTCGTATACTTTTGGAAGCCTTTATCAGCCCTTATATGATACATAATCTTGTTGTAACAAGTTCAGATGTATCCGGATTTCTTTCGTAATATAGGTGTTTGTATAGTGTTATTTTTATAAAGGTAAGTTTCAGCTCCTGAGTAATGTCGAGAAAAAAATTGCGTGTGCGGGAACTTAATAGTACCCATACATAACGTGATCGTTTTCATATCGACTGAAAACGTTACAACTGTAGGTACTTTTGTTGATAATCAGGTGCATTTTGAAAATATTAAAATTTGATTTTAAGTTAGCACAATTAATATTAGCATATTTTATTATAATTGTGAAATTGGAATAACTTAGTTGGCGTGCATGAAAATGTATTAGTATTTCTAACCGACGACTTCCACCCTGAGACATTTTGGAGTGCCTCATTCTTCAAAATTAGTAAAAATTCATTAAACACTGCTGTGTCTTGCTCTGGCTTTAAAAGCCCCTTTGAATTAATAAATCCATCACTTGTTGTATCTTGATGTTATTTTGATCAGAGCTGGGCAGTAGTTAACTGTAAAAATAGTTAGAAAATATTACTTTACGATGATCACGTGTGATCCTCAGAATGATCCTAACAACAGATTGAAAGAAGTCAATTGGCGAGTCAATTTATTTGATATTACACTACAGACTTGTTATTACTGTTAGAAGTCTTGCTATTGTTTTCTGAAGAAAATAAAGAAAATAACAATCAATTAGAACAATAAACCAAAGGGGATTGAGTCAGTTTGGCTAGGACCAGACAATAGTGCAAGCCTACTATTTTTCATCAATCCTCAATTTACCTTACATACAACTAATAGAAGTTAACTAAAACTAAACGATGTACGTCGCAGATTCAAAGAAGAGAAAAAGAAAAAAAAAGAAAGAAAGCAAAACAAAAATTACTACTTGATTTTTATGAACATCACTTCTGTAGCGTATTCTATTGTACAGGTACGGCGGACTCCTAAACACAATGAGTTTACGATACAAGTATAATGAGAGAAGAACTCTTCTACGAGCCATGTTTAATCAACTCACCCAGCCAAGTGAGTGAGATATATGCTCCCATCTTTTTATTCCGTAAATAAACCGCAAACATTTTGAACGAATTTTGTAACTTTTGAATGTTATGAGTGGTTACACTGTTCAAACAAGAATTACATACAGGAGCTTCGTAATTAAAAATGGAGAGCAATAAAGTATCACATAATTGAATTTCTAGTTTCGTACTTAAAATGTGGTTATTAGAATATAACAGGTTTAAAGTGGAATAAGCTCTTTGAAGTAGGGAGCCAACATGCTTCCTAAATCTAAGGTCCTCCTCGATGATCATACCCAGATTCTTCACACTGCTCCCAAAATTCAGTGTGTGTCCATCAACTATAATATTAAGGTTGAATATGACATACCGAACTGCACCCGCACCACCGAAAACCATCACGGGTGACTTGAGCCATTAACACTAAGATTGGCTTGTTATTGCTTCCAAAAGACTTGAAATGATCCCAGAAGACTTGATATTGCTTCTAAAAGACTTGATTACGCTTCTACAAAATTTGATACTGTTTTCTAAAGACTTGAAATGCTCTCAGAAGCCTGAAAAGGCATTTATAAGATTGGAAATGTTTTTAAAAAAGTTGAAATGATTCTAGAAAACTTAATACTACTTCCAGAAGACTTGAAAAGCTTCCAGAAGACCTGAAATGCTTTTAGAAAACTTGATAATGCTTTCATAAGACTTGAAATACTTCTACAATACTTGAACTGCTTCTAGATGGCTTGCTATTACTTCCAAAACACTTGGAATGCTCCTAAAAGATTTGAAATGCTTACACAACACATGACATGCTTTTAGAAGACGCATTTCAAGTCTTCTCTCTAGAAAGCTTCATACTACTTCCAGAAGACTGGATGTTGCTTGCTTCTGGAAAATTTGAAGTGCTTCAAAAAATTTGCATTGCTTCCTAAAGACTTGAAATGCTTTTAGAAAACTTGATACTCTTTTCAGAGGATTTAAAATTCTTCTACAAGACTTGAAATGCTTCTAGAAGACTTGATATTGCTACCAGATTTTCTTAAAGAAAATCAATCTTAAATTAAAAATCTCCCAAAGTTACAAGATTCTACGTTCATCTGTTTATTATATATTTTATTTTTTACTTTTAACAACTTTAAATTTATAAATAATTTTAAATTAGTACCTACGTCATAAGTTTCAGTTTTGTATGGTTGTATCAAAATAATCTGACTTTTAAGCATAATTTAGTTTTGAAACGTGAAGGATAAAATCTGAATTTTTCTAACGACAAGTTATCTTTTAAACGGTTTGCTCACGTCCATTGCTGATATATTTTATCCTTCGGCATTTAACACAGCTTGGTGAAAACCAATTGCTAGGGCGTGCATAAAATATAACCAGCAAGCGGAACTGGGATTGCCAAAAAAAAAGCTTCAGTGTATTCGGGCATTTTTCAATACAAATTGTAAGAAAATAATTTCCTAATGACACAAACATTTTAAATACTCTTCAAGTGCTTTGAGTGATCACCCTGAACGAATCTAACGAACTAAACCAAAAGACCGATATACAAATTAACAGTCATAATTCAAAATAAAAAATATATATATATTAATAGGTAACGGTTGAATCTGCGGAGGAAAAGAAATTAGCAAATTATGTAGCGAAGCTTTGTCAACAATACTAGAATTGAAAGCTAGGGCTACGTCCACGCGAAATCGTTCCATGAAGGTTTCCCTATTGAATTTTGTTCGCAGCCTGCGATATTACAGGCCGTACTGTAATAGTGAGGATACTCGTACGCTTCTTAATCTCAGGGTACCGTCAAGTCGATATTTGACTGTTGAACTGTAAGGTAGCCGCAATATCCTTACAATTTTAAACATTAATTATTCTCAGAGTTTTTCACTGTAGGTTTTCTGAGTCACATTTAATATTGGTTTTCATCAGATTTTCCTCTTTTTAAAAAGAAACTTGTACTTTTAGTTTGTGTTTATATACTGTTATTGTAGCCACCCATTATAAAAATGTATACAAATAGCAAACGCAATATAACTACAATTGGTATTTTAGTTAATGTATATAGCCAATGGCTACATTTCAACTACGAGAAAATGTTAATAGGGGAAATGAAAGACATTTAATTGGAAAGAGGTTGTAAGGCACAATAGGTCTTAACGTAAGATTGGAAACAATAAGAAATAGACAAACTTGAAAAATCAAAAGATCGAAAAGCTTGGGAAACAAATTTCAGGTCACTAACATCGAAAATGGTTTAGCATTATTTCCTAAAACACTTGTCAACGTAAAAAATTATCAAACACAACTTTTTGCTACAAACATCACAAATGTTTGAAACTCGATTCGTTTGAACTCAACACCAGTAAAATTACAACCAGTGAGTGAAATTGAAGAAGAAATAAACATCGGTTACAATTTCATTGATAAAAATCATTTAACGGCACTTCAAGTAGAAAATGTTGAAACAAATATGAAATTGGATCATTTAAATTTAGAAGAAAAGAAACTACTTCAAGTTTTATTATTAAAATATAAACATTTATTTCATTTAGAGGGACAAAAAAAAGCAAACGAGCAGAAGAAGTAGCGTATCATTTGCTAGACATTTTTACTACATTCGGAGCGCCTAGTATTTTGCAAAGTGATAATGGGAGAGAATTTGCTAACAAAGTGGTCAAAGAGGTCTGTGCGATGTGGCCAGAATTGAAAATCGTACATGGTAAGCCCCGACACTCTCAATCATAAGGGTCTGTTGAAAGGGCTAACGAAGAGGTAGAGAAGATGCTTTGTACTTGGCTGGAGTCTAATAAGACAACAAAATGGTCTGAAGGATTACGTTTTATTCAATTTATGAAGAACAGAGCGTATCACGCAGGGATAAATCGTAGTCCTTACGAAGCAATGTTTGGCTGTCATGCTAAAGTCGGATTAAATAGTCTTCCTAAAGAGGTGCTAGTTGAACTATTAAGGTATTAGAGACACCAGAATATTAGTTGAACAATCTCTGAAAAAGCAAGCAGATAAAATGTTAGCTCTATCTTCGGTAAAATATCCTGCTGCTGGTACGGGTAATGTAGTGGTAAAAATTCCTGATGTAGACCGCGCCAAAGCCGATGATAGAAACGTTATTGCTGCAACTTTACGCAAGAAATCAGTTCACTGTCTGCAAAGAAACGTTTATTACAATCGATATCGTTCCCCAACACGAAGTTAGCATCAGAGAATGTGCAAAAAAGGAGTCACATCTTGGCGGCCAAGGATTTCAGCATTGTAACCGTACTGGAGATTGCGTTTCTAATAGGTGTAAATGTAAAAAATCAAGCATCACGTGTAACTCAAAATGTCACAAGAGCCTTACTTGTAAGAATAAATAATAATTATGACTATAATTATTATTATTGATTTGAATTAGGTATGCTTAAGGCATATTGAAATACAAGTTTATAATCTTTACCTATACCGACTTGTTTTATTACTTTATCCAATTCTTCGAAGATATTATGTAAAATTGCCAGTTAATATGATTAATTCTGTATCTTTATCACTTTGTCTACACTGAGTAGACATTATAAATAATGGCTGGATAGTATATATAATATTTGGATTCATTACTTTAGCTGTAACAAATACATATATTTATAATTTAACAGTTGATTCAAAAAATGGTTATTGCTATTACATCTATTAAAATAGTCATTACTACCACTGTTTAATAGTCGATTTTTTCGATATTTTGTGTTACTGATTTCAATTTCCTCACACACCAATAATTTAGCCGTTATATAATATAAAATTAAATTGTGATTTTAATACAGTTGTTAAGAGGATATTTTTACAACATTAACATATGATTTAGTTTACTTATGTTTTGCTTCATTTCTCATTGCCCACAATCTTTTTAACGGTCCCAATTTTCTAATTGCAATCCAATAGTAAATTATAAAATGATGTTTGGGTGTTAATTCTACATTGAATAAAGAAATATACTTTTGATGATGTTTTTTTTTTATAATTGCTCTTAATTCATTTAGTTTTTCGTCAAACGGCATCCTGTTTGAGAACTAAATCACCGATTATGAGCGGAAGGTAATGTAAGAAACAGTATGTTTCGAGGGCAGATATTTTTAGTTTTGAACCTTTTAAACATTTTATCGTGATATTAACTGATAAATTATCTTCTTCTTGTCTCACCAATGTATGTGGAGAGGCATGTTCCACATTGTTTGTACACACCACTCTGACAAAATTGGGGTTTGGTCTTTATTATTAACAATGATGTTTTTCAGCGTATTCTTGTTTTTGAAGGAAAGTAAGATATTATTCTTATAAAATATTTTCTTTATCTTATTTGCTATGGTTCCTGGATACGTAATTGATTTATAAGATTTTATTTTGTTTGTTTTATCATTTTTCAGAGTTGTCACATGCATTATGTTATATTTATTTTGGATTTTTGAAGTAAGTCTTTGTAATATTGTGGGTGGAAATCCATTTTCGTTTGCAATCTGTTCAATAATTTGAATTCCTTTTATTAAGTTTTGTTGTTCTAAATGAGAATTGAAAGCTCTATGTAAATAGGTTCAAAATACTGAAATTTTACGTGTCATATCATGGTACGAACCGAAGTTTAAAACAGTGACAACAATAATACAGAATAATGATATGAGAATAATAATAACATTAATAAGCTAACTAATAACAAGCAATGAAAGAAAAAAAAAAGAAAAAAATTACACAATTGCACTACATTGCAAGAGTTCTAAACATTACGCAACAATAACATTTTAAATCAGCGCAGCGAGAGTCTAAATAGAGAAACATGGTTGAAGTCTTGATTGTAAGTATTAAGAAGCCGACAGGCGAGTTCTAATGAACATTCGTATTAGATAAACTTAAATGAAATGTAGTATTTTGCCGAGTGAATCGCTGTGGTACATTAAAGTTCAATACAGCCAACAGAACAGGAGCGACCAGCATGTCATTAACGAGTTTGTAAAGAAAGATCAAGTCCGAAACAACTCGACGCTGCCGCAAAGACAAGAAGCTAAAAACCATACAGCGTCTATCATAATCGTAATAGGGAAGATAATATTTGTGTGCCAAATAGCGTACGAAACGGCGTTGAACAGCTTCGATGCGATCTTGATAGACTGCGTATATTAGATTCCACAATATTATATATTAAGTTGGCAACGCTGTTATAGATTAACAATGTAAGGTTAAGTAAAAAATGGCCGTAGGTAGTCGGCGTCACCTAGTTGTAAAACTCAGTAGAATAAATAAAAGTAATACCAGTAAGAACCCAGTGTTTTAATGTAAAACACAACATATTGGCGACGAGTTTGTGAAGAAAAAGTCGAGTAAATCAAGTCAAGTCAATCGATAGTCTAATTCGAATATCGAAGTCTTAAGGTCAAAGAGTCGAGCCAGTCAAGTAAGAAAATGTCGTTAATCGGAACAATGGGAGAGTTTAAACCGAAGAAAGGAAATATAAATTCATATATAGAAACGTTAGAGCAACTTTTTCTCTGTAACGATGTGGAAGAGGAAAAGAAGGTTCCAATGTTGATTACGTTAATAGGAGAAGAAACATATAACATAATAAAAGATCTGCTGTGTCCAGAAATCCCAAGTAGCAAAAACTATAACGAGTTGAAGAAGTTATTATTAAATCATTTTCACCAAAAAGTTAGTTATAGCAGAGAGATACAAGTTTTACAGCGCACAACAGGAGTTCGAAGAGAATATCAGTACATACATGGTTAAATTAAAAAAGTTAGCGAAGGAATGTAATTTTGGACAGTTTTTGGATGAGGCTTTAAGGGATAAATTCGTGTTTGGTCTTAGATCTAAAAGTATAAAGAAGGAATTACTAAGTCAAGAAGAAATAAATGAAAACAGAAGGAAAGAAATTTTACCTAACACACGTATAGACAGGAATAAATGAAAAGAAATGATAGCAGCACTGGGATTCGAACCCAGGTCTCCAGTTTGCCGGACTGTTGCACTAACCTCTATGCTACGCTACAAGGTGTTGGAGGGTTATTAAACAGTGCATCCAGCATCCAGTGCATCCAGCATCCAACGGAATGGCAGAACGTTGCATTCAGACATTTAAAAGCAATTTGATGAAACACATGTTTGATGATAAAAATAATATTTTGTCGTCTCAAGATAAATTGGATAATTTTTTGTCGTCTCAAGAGAAATTGGATAACTTTTTGTTCTTCTACAGAAACATACCACATACTACTACACAAATGTCGCCAGCAGAAATTATGTTAAAACAGAAACCAAAGACCAGGTTGTCATTAATAAAACCGAATTTGAATAAATATATTCAAGATAAACAAAAAGACAAATTAGAGACAAGAAACATGAAAATGCCACAAAGTAAATATTATATTTTTGAAGAAAATGATAAGGTTTACGTAAAAAATGTCAGAGGGGAAAGAGATAAGTGGTCAAAAGGCATTATAAAAGTTAGAGTTAGTCCGGTAACATACATAGTTCTAGTAGATGAAAAAGCTAGATATGTCCATGTTGATCACATTAGGAAATATTATAATAATCGAGAATATAATGAAAATGTTGAAGGTAACAATTTTGATAATGAAGTGATAGATAATAACGTACTACCAAATGTAGAAATGAATATTGCTAATGATAATGTAATGGGAAATAAAACTGAACCACCTGTGAAAACTGTTGAAACGAGCCCTGAAAAGACTAAGAATGAAATGGCTAATAAAACGAATTTTTAAAATTCGATAGTTCCACTACAACCATCATTCAGTGGAACTGCAACGGGTTGATAGGTCACTATTGTGAACTTAAAGCCCTTATGAACCAATACGACCCTATATGTATTTGTGTGCAGGAGACACATCTGACGCCGGAAAACGTTTATAGCTTAAAACGCTACGAGACGTTCCGCGTCGATTGTCCACGAAACATTCGGGCGAAGGGAGGGGTGGCGTTGCTAGTTAGAAAGCCGCACGTAGCGATACCGGTTACCATCACCGGTAACTTACAGGTCGTTGCGATACGGTTGCGCGGTCCATTTCAGGTCACGATTTGCAGCATCTACCTGCCAAATTCTGAATGGACGCTAAACGATTTACGCCACCTCGTTGCTCAGCTACCTCGCCCCTTTATTCTTCTGGGTGATTTCAACGCCCACAGTCCCATGTGGGGCTGTAATCGAAGAGACGTCCAAGGGAATGTCGAAATGCTCATGGAGGACGAAGGACTCGTCCTCTTGAATGCCGGAGATTCCACACATTTGGCGGCCAGGTCAGGCGCATTAACGGCTATAGATTTGTCCATCGCTTCACCGTCGATAGCTCCGAGGCTTTCTTGGAGCACGGCGGATCACATGTCCTTTAGCGATCACGTCCCTATTATAATATCGATTCCTAGTCATTCCGCAACCACGAACCACGCAACACCGAGAAAATTTCTTCTCGAGAAGAGTCCGCAATCTCGACGCGATTCGCGCTCGGCTCCGAAAACCTACCTTCAATGGTGACGTGGAGCACGACGTGGAGGCTTTCACGCGCGCGATTCAAAGCGCGGCGGAGGAATCGATACCACGCAGTAGCGGACGTGTTAGGACGGGTTCCGTTCCCTGGTGGAACCCCGAAATCGAATCGGCCGTTAGAGCGAAGAAAACAGCTTATAACCGCTTTAAAAATCTATCGACGCCAGAGCGCCTGATATAATTTAAAAAAGCGAGGGCGAAAGCTAGACGTCTTATGCTCGCGGCCAAGCGTAATAGCTGGAAAAATTACGTTTCCTCCCTAACCTGCAAAGCCTCCCCCGCCGAGGTGTGGAGGAAAATAGGTGCCATCAAGGGGGTCGGATATTACGGCCCCATTACAGAAATCCTCGAAAGCGACGAGTCTCTGACCGACAGAGAGGACATCGCGGAGGCTCTGGGTCGGCACTTCGCGTGCACGAGCTCATCCTTCAATTACGATGGCGATTTCCGGCGAGACAAAGCGAATAGAGAGTCCAGTCCTCTAATGTTCACGAGTGAGGGTGAGTTATCCTACAACTTACCCTTCACGATGACTGAACTTCGCGAGTCTCTGAAGACATCGAAACCTTCCGCCGCCGGTCACGACGAAATTCGCTACGAATTCGTCAAGCGTCTTCCCTACGATTGGTTGGAACTGCTTCTGGACCTATACAATCACGTATGGTCCCCCGGGCCATTTCCGCCGTCTTGGAAAACGTCCCTTGTAGTCCCGATTCTGAAGCAGGGTAAAGATCCGACGTCGACGAACAGCTACAGATCGATCAGTCTTACGTGCTGTCTTAGTAAGCTATTCGAGAAGATGATTAACTCCAGATTAGTGTGGGTTCTGGAGAGTAAGCGACTCCTCGCCGACCACTAGCTCGGTTTTAGGCAGGGTCGCTCTACGACCGATAACTTAGTCCTCCTGGAGCGAGCCGTTTAGGACGCTTTCTTCAAGCGCGAGCATTTGGTTGCCGCTTTTTTCGATATCAAGAAAGCTTACGACATGACGTGGCGATACGGAATACTTCAGCAACTCCACGACTGGGGTTTCCGGGGTAATTTCCCCGTGGCCGTATCGTCCTTCCTCGAAAACCGTAACTTTCGAGTTCGGGTTGGAAATTGTCTGTCGGAAAGCAGAAATCTCGAGAACGGTATACCGCAAGGGTCCACCGTAAGCGTAACATTATTCCTAGTGGCCATGAATTCCATCACCTCCGGTTTGGAAGCCAACGTCGGAAGATGTTTGTACGTCGACTACTTGGCGATTTTCCATCGGGGGAGTGATATGGCCGCAATGGAATACACGCTACAAACGGCTATTGATCAGATTAAACACAACGCCAGCTCCAGAGAATTTAAAATTTCAAACGCCAAAACAAAAACCATGCATTTTTGTAGATTACGCCGCGAGCACGCCGACCCCCGCCTACGAATATTCGATTCCCAAATCGAATGTGTCCAGTCGACGCGCTTTCTAGGTGTCATCTTGGACAAAGGGCTACGGTGGTCGGATCACGTAGAGGACATTCTTACTCGCGGCAAAAAGGCATTAAATGTAATTCGAATGGTAGCGAGTACTCGGTGGGGAGCGGATTCTTCCGTCCTACTGAGACTCCACCAAGCTCTCGTACTGCCGATCCTGGACTACGGGGCGACAGCGTACTCGTCAGCCAGGCAGTCCCTCCTTAAAAAATTCGACCCGATCCACAATCTCGGACTACGATACGCGGTCGGGGCTTTTCCCACGACCCCCGCAAGCAGTTTATATTGCGAGTGCGGGGTACCATCGTTGTGGATGAGAAGAGAGAGGGCGCTGTTGTAGTACGCGGCGAAGATGAGTGTGCGTCCGCACCATCCGGTCCGCGAGTGCGTATTTGACCTGAGACCGACCATTACCCGACCATGCGCAGTGCGGTTGGCCGAACTGCAGCGGGAAATGGATTGGGTTTTGCCCGCGATCGAATCTGTAGAGGCCGGGGGCCCCAAGCCCTGGATCGACAATACGGGGAACGTCCCGACGGTCGATCCTGAGACGTCCGCTCCTTACCTAGAATTCGTATTAGGCCTTAATGTGGCCTATCGCGAATCATGGCGAGGTGGCAACAGGAGTGGGATGAAAACGGTAACCGGGGTTTTCGAGCGGTAAAGCCGGAGGTTGAGGGATGGAGATATCCCGTCCCTCTGTCCCGTGAGGACCAGGTTTTATTTCACCGGCTCCGTCTCGGACATAGGGCTTTGACCTCCTCTTACCTTCTAAAGGGAGAGTGCTCCTCTCTTCGCCTCGATGCGACGAGTGTGACGAGCCTTTGACCATCACACATATTATCGTCCATTGTCGTCGCTTCGAAGGTTTGAAATCCATTAATATAAATATCGAGGCTCCATTCAATCTATCCGTGCAAAATATTTACAGAGTTTTCAGGTTTATTAAAGAAACAGGTCTACGCAGTCGAATATAAGAGAGAGAGCTATTTTATACGTGTTTTTGTTTATGTCATTTTAATTAATTTATTACAGAGCTTTATTTACTTACTTGTCATTGTTCGTCCTTTTAAAGTTTTATTTATTATAGTTTTTATATTTACATAAATGTCATTGTCCGTCCTTTGTACATTTTTATTTATTTAATAGAGTTTTTATTTATTTATTGTTGTCCGTCCTTTTATATTTAATATATATTTACAGTTTCTAGTCATTTATTTATTTACTTACCTGTTTTGTTCTCGTCCCTTATACATTTTATTTATTTATTATATTATAGTTTTTATTTTACATACCTGTTTTTTGTCCGTCCACATTTACATTCATTTATTTATTAGAGATTATATTTATACATTAATCTGTCTGTCCGTCCTTCTATACTTTCGATGTCTTTTCTGTGTTTACAGTTTCGTGAGGTCGTGAATGTGCTAAATAAGCACAATTGATTTGGAATGACCCTACGATGGCCCTAATGACCTCAGCAGGCGATGGGCCTATGTTAAATAAAAAAAAATAATCGAGAATATAATGAAAATGTTGAAGGTATCAATTTTGATAATGAAGTGATAGATAATAACGTACTACCAAATGTAGAAATGAATATTGCTAATGATAATGTAATGGGAAATAAAACTGAACCACCTGTGAAAACTGTTGAAACGAGTACTGAAAAGACTAAGAATGAAATGGCTAATAAAAGTCCTGAGAAAGAAATGAGCCACCGAAAACTGAAACCGAGTTCACGTGTTAGACACCCTCCTACGATTGAAATTTCACCTAACATACCTAGACCAAAAAGAACTATTACGAAACCAGCTAGATATAGAGTTTAAAATTAAGCGGGGAGAAATATTATATATTAAGTTGGCAACTCTGTTATAGATTAACAATGTAAGGTTAAGTAAAAGATAGCCGTAGGTAGTCGGCGTCACCTAGTTGTAAAACTCAGTAGAATAAATAAAAGTAATACAAGTAAAAACCCAGTGTTTTAATGTAAAACACAACACACACTATGGAACTATATGTTAATACAGTATTGACAAATGCCATATAAAGGGATTTAATGCTTGTAAAATTGGTAAAGTTTCTACTTATTCTAATAACAAACCCTAAGTTCCGTAGGGCTCTCTCTACCATGAATTCGATGTGAAGGTGATATCTTAATTTGGCATCAAGTATAATGCCATGATCCTTCTCTCTGTCAGTAGAGATTATAGCTTTACCATTAAAGTTGTAGTTAAAATTAATAGGCTAGTGTTTCCATGTGAATGTTATTTTCTTGGTATTTGTCATAGTTAAGATAAAGTTTATTAACGTGGCAATACTCATGCAGACGATCGAGGTCCTCTTGGAGCCTCAGACAGTCAAAACTTGAGCTGACTCTAGTAAATATTTTATTAAATGTCGTTTATATAAATTAAAAATAATGTGGGCCCAAGATGATTTCCCTGAGGCACACCAGATGAGATGGGTTTGTAATCAGATAGAAAACCACCCATCCTAACTGCCTAACTTTTGTCCGACAGATAAGACAATATCCAGCGCACAATGCCGGCAGGAATGTTAAAAGAGGACAGCTTTTTTTATAAGAATACCATGACCAATCTTGTCGAACGCTTTAGAGTAATCGGTGTAAATTGCGTCAACCTGTGAGTCTTCATTCAAGGCGGAATTTACAAAGTTAACATAAGACACCAAGTTAGACTCAATCGATCGGCCAGAAAAGAAAAAATGTTGTTCGGTAATGAGAGAGTGAGCAATAGAGTGGTTGAAATAACTATAAACAATTTTTTCAAACACGTTGGTATGTAATGTACCTTCCAGCAAGGATTGCGAAAAAAAAGGAAAAGTGGGGTCGACAGTTCAACAGCAAACTCTCTCAATAGAGAAAGTGGAATACCATCTGGGCCATGACTAGAAAACTTGTCAAGATGGAACTATGCACGAAAACCGAAGCAAAATACTCTCCGAATGCATAACAGAGATCAGAACCTGAGCACACCATTGACCCATCAGCAGAAAACATAGTAGATGGCATGTCAAACGCTACCCCCCTCCTGGACCGAACAAAAGACTAGATTCCTTTGGAGTTTTAGACAACTCCAAAGAGAAAACCAGGTAATCCCTGCTATGGCAAGTAGATTTCCATTTTCTGTATGAATCTAACTTTTCCTTAATAACTCGAATGGTTGAACGTTTGTACCAACAAGGATAACGTTGCTTAGGTAGAATGTGCTTAGGAACATCTCTATTAATTACGTAATTAACATTATCATAAAAAACTTCAACCATGTTCTCCACTCCCATTTCAGCAAAAACAGTCTGCAAATCAATACTATTTAAGAAACACTTGATAGGAGTTTGCATTCTTAAAAAGAAAGCGAACATTCGGACCATTACTCAAATAGGTTAACGTACCTGATATTAAGAATTCAAGCGGTGGATAGTAGCAGTCTGAGATGTAGTCCCTCGATACGACCATCAGCGCATAAAACAAGATCGAGAATTCTAGCATCAACATTCGATACATAATTAAATTGAGTGAGGTTACAATATGAATAAACGTTTACAAAATCAATGGCGCGACGATCGAAATTCCCTGTGGGAATAAGTACATTATCTTCAGATGTAGTCCAGAAGATAGTTGGCATATTGAAATCACCAATAATCACAATCATACAGGAAATAGAGGAAGATAAACACAGCACAAGAGAAAGTTTGGTTGACTGCATCGAACCTTCAGCCACAAGACCTCCGCACCACTTTGCAGACTCGGCATGTATGAAAGATATTCCTGGCAGCTATGAGGACGCCGCCACCATCGCTCTTGGTGGAAGCGGTTGAATTTCTATCGCGACGATATATGGTATAAGTTGCTCGTTGTCGGATATATTACCATTTAGAAACGTTTCAGTATGGTAAATAAAATCAGTCGATAAGGCATGTGAATTAATTAAACAAATATTTGTCTTGGAACGTAGACCAGGGACATTTTGATAATAGATGCTGATACCCATAAACAATTAAAAAAGGTATAGAATCAAAAACAAAAACGCCAAAGGCCATTCTATAGTTTATTCAAGTCAGACGACGGTTTGATCGCCAAAACCATTCATCTATCATCTTTCCGCACATGAATCACGCAACTCCTCGTCAAGACATACTTGTACTTTTTATTTTTTGCGACTTCCCGTACTTTAGCAAAGACGTCCATGTTTTTAGCTGTAAGATGTTCATTGATGTAAAGATTATCCGCAACATCTGGAGTCGATAGGCAGTGGCCATTGGCGCTACGACGATATACTCGCTCGAAATCAATGATTTTATCGCCGTAGAAGGAAGTCGACTTAACAATTTTGTCGTATTTGTTTGTTAAATTTTTAACATCACTATGAATAGAGACCATTGGAGGATTGGGAATCAGAGATTTCATCGTCAATAATGACGGATTTATCCAAATTGCCTCGACATTTAGAACATTTCCAAAAGACGCCCCCAGCTTTAATTTGCTCAAGTGTATCGGACGAAAGTTTCACGCATTTGGCGTGGTAGTTCCCGTAGCACCCGCCGCACTGAAGGCCGGAGCTTTGGATGACAGGCGAGACGAACAGATCTTACATCGCGACATCGCTACGGAGATACCGGTTCCAATGAACAAAGGTCAATACGAGAGAGGCTGTGGCCACGCACCAGAAAGCACAAATTTGAAAAGAATGTTAAATTAATCGTTCAAAACATGATCAAACCCGAAACTGGCGAAATCAGTCACAACACCAATAAGCACCCGCGGGTTAGCAACAAAAAGCAAATTGAAAAGAAAGATCAAGTATAGCAATCAAAGACCCTTGAAACTTAACAGGCGGGAATTATGCGACCGCGCACCGCGCCGATACTCAGTGAATTTTGTTTACTGAGTTACTTGAGTACATTAAATAGGCAAAAATTCTGTTTAAAGCAGAGTTTAAGTAATCTGATAATGGAATCAGTTTTAACTTCGTTATTGAGTTCAATTCTTATTCTTTCTTCCAATATTTTCAAAGTTTCAGTTACAGGAATGTTAGTGTATTAATTGCTAACGTCGATATCATTGTAAAGTATTAATAAAGTTACTCCTTTTACAAATGCTTTTTCTTCTTGATGTTTTTAGCGTGCATTTATATCGGAGTATATATTTTTATTAAAAGGATACAACAAAACCGCATTTCAGTTAACTTATGGAATTCAACATTATTGTTGTATGCTTATTTTAAATAAGCTAACATATCCATATGATTGCATACAAGTAACACTTCGTTGATAATCGCAAAGCTAAAATCAGTTACAACCTCAGAAAATATTTATTTACTTTTCCAATAAAATATTTTATTTCTAATAATCGTGATGAAATGGTATTTTGGTCTTGTTTACATGAAATAAATTCAAAAGCCGGAAAAATTCGGTTATTTAAATTAATGACTCTAGCGTAATATAACAGTTTTAGTTGTTGATTTTGAGATTATCTAACCACGGAACCAGTAGCATCAACATGTACCGTCCAATGCTTGTACATATCTAATGCCTTTCTTAACATAATCATTTTTTTTTCATAATTGTAACTTGCATTGGCTCACTTAATATGTGGATGTGCCCGTTGCATATACATCATGTCTACGGTGTCATCACTATCCCGATCGAGAATTGTTCGATTTTCCGAATTTAATTTTCTATATACTGACCCTGATCTCCCAAGTTTTTCGATCTTTTGATTTTTGAAGTTTGTTTATTTCTTACTGTTTGCATTCTTACGTTAAGATCTGTCGTGCCTTACAACCTCTTTCCAATTAAATGTCTTTTATTTCCCTTACCTGCCCTGCTGACATTTTCTCATGGTTAAAATGTAGCCATCGGCTATATCCATTAACTAAAACACTAAGTGTTGTTATATTACCTTTACTTTCAATATACATTTTTATAATGGGTGGCTACAATAACAATATATAGACAAAGGTTTTTTAAAGTAATTACATCAAACGAAAGGAACTTTTAAGCCAGATAACATTTTATAACTGGTATCAGTCATAATCAACTAATCTGACTTGTTTGCCACTCTCTATTAGCCCTATACCATATCAAAGCCCTCTCTCGAAACAAATCAACCGGCGACATAACGCAATTTTTGAAACTCTCCCCTACTTTATAATTCATTTACATATGTGTGGATATGAAAAAAGAAAAACAAAAATTCTGAGGAAATGTAAACTAAAAGTATAAGTTTCTTTCTAAAAAGAGGAAAATCTGATGAAAATCAATATTAAGTATGACGCAGAAAACCCACAGAGAAAAATCCTGAGAATAACTAATGTTTAAAATTGTAAGGATACTCCGACTACTTTAAAGCTCAAGAGTCAAATATCGATTTGACGGTACCCTGAGATTAAGAAACGTGCGAGTATCCTCACCATTACAGTACGGCCTGTAATATCGTAGGCTCCGAACAAGTTCATTTTCCGATGACTCACTCATTTCTGGCGACCCGGTACACGGATTTAATAGGGAAACGTTCATGGAACGATTTGGCGTGGACGTAGCCCTAGTTTTCAATTCTAGTTTTGTTGACAAAGCTTCGCGACATAATTTGCATCCTAAAAGGCGATTCAAATGATTTCAAAGACGCTTAAAATCCGAAGTGGTAACGTGAAAAAATTTGTACAAACATTTGTAACACCTAAAGAGCAATTTATTTTAAATTAAAAAAATCTAAATAAGACAAATAGAAATAGACAATGTTTATGAGATAGAAACGAAACAAGTTAAAAAAACAAACCGAATATAAAAACGATAAAAACATACGTCAAGCACATTTATAAAAGTTTAGTGTAATTGAATTATTGTTATATTGTTAGACAACAAATTTAAATTAAGAACATAGAGAAATCCAAAAGTATTTTTTCTTTAATAAATTGATACCTTTCATAACAATAAGAAGATTATTTATTATAGATATATGTCCCTCACAAGTGGTTTACCCTCATATTTTTTTAATTAGTACTGATATAAGAAAATCATTTGAAATGCACAATTAGACCATTAAAACGGATTATTAGCACACAAAATAAATGATTTTGTACTTCCGGTTATACCGTCTGTGAGTACTAATGTCGCTATTTTTATAAATCTGAATCTTTTTTCTTGAGTTGGGTAGGCGGCATAATCTCATATATCTTTGACTTGAAAAAGATTTTGAGAAGAAAAATATTTTCGTTTCATTTTAACGTTTGGCAACCTTTGAAAAATGTATTACAGTTTTTGGCACGTAGTAGCTGGGTTAAGAGTATAAACACCGCTATGCTTCAGTCAATGGTTATTTTTAAATAATTGTGTAAATTTAAAGTGTAAAGTAAATGAAATTTAATTCAATTATTTTTGATCTTTTCATGTTATCTTAATTAAGTTTCACTGCTTCATATAACGTTATGTCAAATTGCCAGCAATTGTTTTTCCATAGCCACCTGGATAGGTTTTAATTAACATAAAGTAAACAATCCCAATCATAACGTATGATGAACATAGTACATTGTAAGTTACTATCAGTTGCAGAATATTTCATGTAAAAGATCAAAAAATAAAGAAAAGAATAAAAAATCAAAAAATATTTAATCAAATTTAATTATTTGTTTCGCATTTTTCTTTTAAAGCTAATTTAGTACAACCGTTTATTACATTACACTATTAAAAACGAATCACTGAATAAAACACAACAGTAATCATTGAAAGCGAGAAACAGCAAATCAAATGGAACATAACGTGAATCAAATGGAACCTCCTCCTCGAACCTGCGTCCGAGGAGGAGGTTCTAGAATCGGCTAATTGTTGGGGGAGGAGGAGGTTGTAGTATCTACTAATTGGAGGAGGTTGTAGAATCGGCTAATTGTTGGAGGAGGAGGAGGAGGTTCTAGAATCGGCTAATTGTTAGGAACTTTTGTTAATAATTGTGTATCTCAATGTCATCTCAACAGACACAAACTAATAACAGACCACTCTACTTGTTCCTCAAACAGCCCTACACCCCCCCATTAAGAAAGAACGAGATCGTCAAGCAATAATGACAACTTGACGATGCAACTTTCTTAATCCCTTGGCCATTACCCAAAACCTATCCTTTCTATCCCTCCATATACTCCTATACTTATAAAATTAGCAAATAAAAATAAAGTTGTAATTTAGTTGGTGGTGCAGATTAACTATTAGTTTTTTATAGAGAACGAAATGAAACTTTGTTTTTTAGACGCAAGTTTTTGACGTAAGTTCTATTTAATAATATGTTAGTTGAAATTAAGGATTGATTTTTTAATATTATTAGATAATTTCAATGTTTTTTAACGTGTTAACTTATTTGTTTTTTATGTCATGATAAGTTTACATAAGGTTCTTTACCAAAATTTTTCTGTATACAGGTATTTTCCTGAAGATGGGGACGAAGTTCCCCGAAACTAGTTGAAAATAAATAAATAATAAAATATACATCGTAATTAGTACAACCACAAGTCTTTCTGTTTCTTCATTTGAACTTAAAATAACAACGATGTATAAAAACCAAAATAACACATCTTACCATTCAATTATACGTAAAAAATAAGTTGGCTTTGATAATACTTGTTGGTACCTAGCGGTTTTTTTTTTGCATTTTGCTTTGCATTGTTTTTTGGCAAATATTACCATGGTCTTTAAAGGTCATTTCTTAGCCAACCTTAATTCAAAAATGTTTTGCATTGGAACGATCATTGTATCTTACATAGGATAGTCAAAAATTGAATTACCGTTTCTCTGTATTCAATTGCGAGAAAGTCGAAAATTTTAAATGGAGCGCCCCATATTTTATTAGCCTATCAGCAAGTGAATTTAATTCCCTTCAAATTATCTATAAACATTATTACCTAAATTCAATAAGGTTCGACTTAAAAACGATGTTTATTAAAAGAGTAGATCGGTGCTACGCGTGTTTCGCTCAGTTTTTAGGGCATAGACAGGCACGAGTAAAAACAAGTTGTATATAAAGATTTTTAAAATAGCCATTACAGAAAATTGTTAATATATAAATATAATGAATATTAATTACCGTCAAGAAGGCTATAGATGTACAAAAGAGGATGTTGTAATCTAACTAAGTATAACATTTTTTCTTGTAAATCTTTTTTATGTTTCGAAAGTTGTTACTATCTAAAATGTCATTCATTAATGAATCGGGGTTTTCTTTCTTGACTGTTTGAATAAAGAACTCTTCAAACAGGAGGAGTTGTTTCGAAAACATAGTTTTAGATGATGAAAAGATCGGGCTTTCCAGTTGTGTCTTTATTATTTCCTTATCGCTAAAGGCGACGAAGATATCGGCTTGCAAAGTAGATAGGAGATTACGGGTAAAAGTTGGTTGCTGGGAGATTCGTTGCTATTGTTGTATAGGCCAAATAGGAAACATTTTTGATGAAGACTGTCGTATAATATATTAGTTTCCAACACTCCGAAGTAATTTTCCACGTTTGCGTTACTAAGCCCCAAAGTGGAAGGTAACACAAATATTTATTTAAAACTATATCTATAAATTTTGAATTGCAAAACGGACTCCCTTGGTTTTCTTCTGTAGACCTTAATAAGATATTTATACTATCAAAATTTTTGGTGACAACATGTATAAAGATTTAAAGAATATATCTTCATGAAAGTGTTGTGGAGCAAGATTCTCCTGGACTTCCTCAATTTCATAAGATCTGTTTCCCACAAGGGTCGACAATTTTTTATATGATTCTTGAACTAGGTCAGTTGAAAAATTATGTTCATCAAATATTAATAAAATTACTCTTTTTACAAATACTTTTTCCTCTTTATGTTTTTAGCATGCATTTATATCAGTGTATATATTTTTTATTAAATTTCGGGCAGAACAAAACCGTATTTTAGTTATCTTATGGAATTCAACTTTATTGTGGTACGCTTATCTTAAATAGGTTAACATATCCATGTGATTGCACACAAATAACGCTGCATTGATAATCGCAAAACTAAAATCAGTTACAACCTCAGAAAATATTGGCCATTCATTTGCTTTTCCAATAAAATATTGTTGTAGTCCACCATTTAATTCATTTATTTTTGGTTTTATTTAAATGTGTTGAATACTTCTCTTGAAATCCTTACTTCGTATTTTTTGCACATATCAGGTTACACTTTTCTTTGTTTGAAATTTAGCTTACGTTTCTGCATACGTACTTCAAATGCATTTTCTAGAAATTCAATTGTGGAAGCAATCTCATTGGTCAAAATGGTCAGACCACCAAGTTGCAGAAGTTAAGAAGGGGATTTAGATTATAAAATATATAGTTAGTTTTAAGGAATGAAAAAAGCGAGTCGTGGATAGTAATACCTTTGATTTTACATATATATAGATAGCCCACCTAATGGTAAAATTAGGAAACAAATAATTGCATATAATGGGACGCGAGTATAACAGCTGTGGGACGCGAGTTAAAGTAGGATAAAGTAGGCAGTGTAATCGGCACTGAATACAAAGCTTCTCTTATTCAATACCAGATGTCTCTGCTTAAAAGTACTATTAAACATTCTGTTTTGAGAGTATTATGTAATACCTAAAACCACAAATAACGCTTTATTCAGCCATTGCTTAATTTTTATTATTTTTATTTTATTTTTTATATAGTTTTTAGTTGTTCATAAAAATATATTTCGCTTGACGCGAGACAGCTTACTCTTTGGCGCGACGTATCGATCGATTCATGACACATGGACAGGTATCGAGATTTGGAGCGTGTTTACCATCGAATTTCGTTTCGAGCCTTTGCCTCGTAAAACTTGTCGTAAGCTCATCAAATACAATCCCTCATATGAAGTATTAAATTTTGATGAAATTTGTTCAAGTGTGATGACATTACTTGATAACGTAGCTTATATTTATAGAATATTAATTGTTACAGTTAGTTATTAAACTATAAAATGATTTATGATGATAAATTATAAAATAATAGTAAATTTTAATTTTATATTTTAGTTCTTTATGATAATGCTATTTTTAAGCATTAATTTTTTTAATAAAAATAAAACCTACCTACACAATTATTATTGTTTCAGGAAAACAATAATAAAATAATAAATAACGATAACTTAATATTCAAATTATTAATAAACCTAAGCAAGGTTATAAAAATATTCTCCAATGGTACTGAAACGACGTATGTCGAATTCGAACTTGTAACGTTCTTATTTATTTTTTTATTACCTTACAAGGAAGTGACAACGCCTTCGCTGTTTTTGATTAGGAGGTGTCCAGGCACCAGGCAACAAAGCATCAACTCGTTATTTGTGTATTAGTAATTCAATTTATGCGAACGTCACGTTTAGTTTGAAGAAATTTGAGTGTGATAATATTAAAATTATTAAAAATTAATTAATAATTTATTATTAATAAAAATGACTGATCAACGTCATAATGGAAAAAACAACTGTCACTATCGCTATTTTATTCCAGCTCAAGTGCCTACGGAACAATGAAAATACAAATTACTCTTCCTGGTCTAAGTACCATAGGACGATGGGTAGGCTATACACAACCATCTTGCCCGGGTTCTATATTAGCATTAAAAAACAGCTACTGATGAAGACTCAGACAATGACTAAAATTCAAAAAGGTTGCGTTCTCTGAACTTCTGAAACTATGTGTGTTTTTTGAAAAAATGTTTGACGTTTCGGATGCCATGTTGCAACCTTCTTCAGAAACTGGTTCGAAGAGTTAAAAGTGTTTTTTGCGTTCTCTGTTTTGACGAGATATCTACAAAAAAAATTTTAGAATATTCGAAGGCCCTTGATTTGATAGAGGGTTATGAAGCTTTAGGCTGCTTAGGACGACGTAATGTATACCCAAAGAAAGCAATGGTATTTATGATAAGGGGATTGTTTGAAAAATGAAAACTGCCAATTGTATACTTACCGAAACAGAAGTAAACAGCGAGAACTTACAGGAGTTAATTATTAATGCAATAGATTAAATGGAAGATTGTGGTTTTCTTCTCAAAGTTATCACCTGTGATTATGATCCAGGAAACACTTCAGTTATGAAAAAACTAAATGTTAGTACAAGTAAACCTTATGCAGTACAATATTTTGCATTTGCGATGTACCACACCTACTGACTACTGCTGACTACGGAATTTTCAATGATTTTAAGTAACATTAAAGAAATACATGTCTTTTTGAGCTGTCTTATCCAGCAGGTACATGCATAAAATTGCTTGCCTTCTGTTTAAAGATCGATATCTTCGCAACACCTCAACGAAAAAATGTTCAGTAAACTTTGTTATAATAAATGATCTTTTCTGCAGTTTTGACTTGAATTTGAAAATGGTTAGTTTCTCAGTTCTTTTTTATGGCGAATTAAACGTAGAAAACACCAGATTTTTTAGTTTCTAGTGCATGCCTCCACTTTATGAATTTTTTAGCAAAAACTATAAGACGAGAAATTTGGTATTTCAACAGGTGATAATCTAATATGTTCTGAATGTGAGGTATATATCTTTTTCTCATATTTTGTCTAGTTGCGCGAATTTTCGCAGTTTTCAACGACTTTTGCACTTAATTATGTAGAATAACTTTGTGTGTCGGCTCACGATAATAGTTTTTCAAAACCAGAATGGTCGCGGTGACGGAAGATACATACCATATCTATTTTGTTTAGCATAAACACAAATTACAACAAATTATATTTGTATGTTTAACATTTACAATACTGTAAACAACATTTATCAACAAATTAACTTTATACCATGGATAATATCCTTGATATGCATCTTCGACACTGCACCAGACATTCAGTCACTTCAGCGATTCTGGTTTCTCGGGTTCTCTGAGGACGATTATCGCTGGCCCGTTAGCCCGCAACGGCGTCCCTTAGCCTGTATAATTCTGGTTTCTTTCAAATACTTTACTCGCTCCACAAAATCGGAAAAATTTTATTTTGAAACATCAACATATCGATTTATTGCGTAAAATTTAGTGTAAAAAGCGTTAAAATCCATCAAACCATTTTCAAGACAACAACATCCCCTTAATCTGCGAAAGTTCGCGAAACTGTACAAAATATGAAATAGAGTATGCCTTGTATGTAGAACATAGACATATTACCTGTTGACATACCAAATTTTTTGGTCTCATACTTTTTGAGAAAAAAAATTCATAATGTTACTGTAGCGGATCCCGTTTCCATTTTTCATTATTCAAAAAATAAATAAGACATAGAAGTAGTATGTCGTTTTTATAACAGAGTAAAATTACAAACAAATAATATTAACAAAAATATTGTTGGCTACAACAGCCACATTTTGGTGACCCCGAGAAGAAACACGAAACAACATCAAAACCCCGACGAAGAAACACAAAACAACATCAAAACCCCGACGAAGGAACACGAAACAACATAAAATCCCCGACGAAGAAACACGAAACAATATAAAATCCCTGACGAAGAAAAACGAGACAATATAGAAATTCCGGACGAAGAAAAATGAAGTAATATAAAAATTTTCGACGACGAAACACGAAATATATAACTAAAATTTGAAACAAACCTGGAACACCCGGAATACTTTCAAAATTTTTAATTATCCTATTGGAATATTCTGCTGTTTGAAGATTTTTTAGAAGATTTCATATTATTTTCGTTTAAGGTACCTGCATTTTTCCCCTTAAATATTTAAAGAAAGAACTATAAATATTTAATATAAAAAATCAAATTAATATCAGCAAAAAAAAAAATAACGTTATTAATTGCATTATTTACAAAATTAAATTTAGCATTGTTGGTAGCAGTACAAAAACAAATAAAATATCAAAATTAAATATAAAATGACATCGGAAAAAGGTGACGTTGACTGTCATACAGAACTTGAGCAAATTTCAAATATAAAACTACCACCAACTACCACCTTTCTGGACGAACAACCCAGCCCTTTGGTTCGCGCAAGTAGATGCACAATTCTCTATTAAAAGGATAAAGACGGAACAAACTAAATTCACGCACATTTTAGCAAATTTACCATCGGAGTTAATTACTACGGTATCTGATCTAATTCATTCGCCACATCCAGATACCCCTTACACCACGATAAAAGACGCGTTAATTCAACGATTATCTTCAAGCGAACATAAAAGGCTTGATGATCTTCTTTCGGGCAGACAAATGGGGAACCAGCGACCATCCGAATTCTATCGTGAACTTGCTGAAATGGTCGCTGATTCACCCATTGTTACACCAGCTTTACTTATAAAAATATGGGAACGTCGCTTACCCCAATCTATCCTTATCCCGCTTCTCTCCTCCGGGAAAAAAGATCTCCATGAGCTTCTTTCCATCGCTGATAATATTTGGGTCACTACTTCTTCCTTTGATTTTCCGTACACCGATCCGTGCACCACACAATTTGCACGAAAACCCGACACCTTCTTTCAGACGACCGAAAAACGTTTACCGACATCTGAATTAGCAAATTTATTCTTTAGATATGAAACTAAAAAATAACTTACCTAATAAATATCAATCTCGTTGTTGCGATCATAATTGTAACCAATTTATTTCTCATCGCTCAAGAACTACATCTAGAAACAGTTCTAGAAATAGATCTGCTTCGAACGATGAGAATCTAATATGTTGGTATCATAATAAATTTGGGGGCAATTCAAAAAAATGTAAAGGTCCCGAATGCTCATTTTATAAATTTTTTATTGCCCAACAATTAAACGTTTCTCAAAAAAACGATTAAAAGTCCCAAATAAAAAAAACACATCGCAATTTTCCAAATTCCAAATTAGAGATAAATTCTCATCAAAGCTTTCGATACAATCTATTTCAAATCATTTATTTATTTTCGATAAAAAAAACAATATTGAATTTTTAATAGACACGGGAGCAGACATTTCAGTTATTCCTAAAAAATTTTTCCCGTCATCTATTAAAGATTCTTTTTCAAACTTATCAGCGGCAAATGGCACCCGAATAAAAACGTACGGAAAAAGATTAATCCCAGTATCATTAAATTTAAGCAGGAATTTTTCATACGTGTTTACAATTGCTGACGTTACTAAGGCAATTATTGGGGCAGATTTTTTACAAAAATTTGGTTTACTAGTTGATGTAAAAAATAAAAAGTTGATTGATTCCACCACTAGATTGCATACTATTGGTGAAATCAAATCAACTACAATACCTACCCCAAAAATTTTTTCATTTGGGACTATATATGATAATTTATTACGACAATTTTCAAATTTAACTTCAACACCCGATTTTTCTGCACCTATACATCATAACACAAAACATAGAATCATAACAAACTCACATCTCCCGTATTGTCGTCCGCGGCGTTTGGACACATTTAAATTAAAAGTAGCCAAAAAGGAGTTTGAACACATGGTTCACCTTGGAATATGCAGGCCATCTTCTTCTTCGGCTGCATCGCCTTTGCACATGGTTCCTAAAAAGGATTCCAATGATTGGCGACCTTGTGGCGATTATCGTCAATTAAATAATATTACCGTACCTGATAGATACCCGCTTCCGCATATACATGATTTTAATTTAAATTTACATGGCTGCACAATTTTTTCAAAAATTGATCTGGTACGGGCATATCACCAAATTTCAGTTGAAGAAAAAGATATCCATAAGAATGCTATAACTACTCCTTTTGGTCTATTTGAATTTATTAGGATGCCATTCGGTCTTAGAAATGCTGCACAGACGTTTCAGTGATTCATAAATGAAATTCTATCAGATTTCAATTTTATTTTTGCTTACATTGACGACATCCTTGTGGCTAGCAAAAATGAAGTTGAACACTATTCTCATCTTAAACAATTGTTTGAAAGATTAAACTCTTTCAACATAAATATACAAACATCTAAATGTGTTTTTGGTGTGTCAACTTTAGATTTCCTCAGTCACAAACTATCTGTCGATGGTATCCAACCTTCTGAAATTAAAATTAAAGCGATATAAGAATACCTAAAGCCAAACTCCCTCAAACAACTTCAAAGGTATTTGGGCATGATACATTTTTATCATCGTTTTTTACCTAAAATATCAACAATTTTGGCTCCACTTCACGAATTATCCAATTCACTAAACAAACAAAAATTAAAAACAATAACTTGTTGGTCAGAAGAACACGAAAATTCTTTTTCGACCTCCAAGCAAATTTTAATAAATTGCAACACACTTGCACATCCTCTTCATAATGCAACATATACACTGACAACAGACGCATCTAACGTTGGAATAGGAGCCGTCTTGTCTCAAACAATCGATACTCGCTCACAACCACTAGGATTCTATTCTCAAAAGTTAACGACTACCCAGCAAAAATATTCAACTTTTGATAGAGAATTACTAGCTATATATAGTTCAATTAAATTCTTTCAACATTTCCTGCACGGACATGAATTTACGATATATACAGATCACAAACCGTTAATCACAACTATTTTCTCAACCACTGAAAAATCTCCTCGCCAGTCACGTTATCTTAATTATATAGCATAATATTCTTCAGATATTCGCTATATAAAAGGTGATTCTAACATAGTAGCTGATACTCTATCAAGAGTTGATATAGAACCTATCACTACGTACTATCCTGATGCAGAAGTGATACAACAAGAACAATTTACAGATTCTGTATCTGTAATCTAAACTAAACTAAATCAACTAAATCATCTTCTAAACAAACAATTTTCGATAACTCACGACATTAAAATTCATCTCGCGCAACGAATCATTCAACCAAACAACGTCAAGTTGTGGTTTGAAATTTCTCACAGTAATCCACGCATATATATACCTCAAAATCTTCGTCAAAACATTTTCAACAATTTTCATTCACTAACTCGTTCAGGTTTTCGGACAACTCTTCACTCAATTAAAACAAGATTCTTTTGGCCACACATGTCAAAGGACATTTAATTGTGGACAAAAATCTGTCTACAATGTCAACGCACCAAAATTCAAAAACACACAAAAACACCTTTTCAACAAATTCCCATGCCTAATTCACGATTCGATCATATTCATCTAGATATTGTTGGCCCATTAATTTCGTCTCTTGGTTGCACTTACATGCTCACAGTCATCGATCGTTTTACTCGATGGCCAGAGGTATTTCCTCTGAAAAATATAAATGCCGATACCATAGCAAATAAATTATTTCGACATTATTTCAGCCGATTTGGTATTCCTAGTACAATTACACACGACCAAGGACGACAATTCGAATCGAAATTATTCACTAAATTCCAAACACTTTTCGGCACTCATCAAATACACACCACACCTTATCACCCACAAAGTAACGGCATGATTGAAAGGTTCCACAGAACGTCTTTCTATAAGATCGTCTTTAAAAGAAGATTTAGGTTGCTCACCTGCAGAATTGGTTTATGGCCAGCCTCTTAAACTTCCAGGAGAATTTTTTATTCAAACCGATAAAAATTTAGAACATGAGCCTTTTCTTTTAAATCTTCGTTCATCATTCGCTGACCTTAAACCAATTCCAGCAACTTCGCATGGTAGTCAAAAGCCGTTTGTGCATAAAGAACTCTTTAAGACAAATTTCGTTTTTATTAAAATTAATGGTCTTAAACAGTGTCTTACTCCTAGATTTGAAGGTCCCTACCCTATAATAGAGAGGAATGCAAAATATTTTAAAATTCTTAAGAATAATAAAGTTCTAACACTCAGCGTAGACCAACTAAAACTAGCATTTTGCTTAAAAGAAGATATATCGACTACCATCAATGATATTAATAAAATAAAAAAACTTAAAAAAGTTCGATTCATTTTTTTCATTAATTTCGTTCTTTCTTTAAAGGGGGGATAAGTGTAGCGGATCCCGTTTCTATTTTTCATTATTCATTTATTTTAAATTTAAAAATATGATAGTTGTCCTTTAAAAAAAACAAAAGATAAAAAAATAAATAAGACAGAAGTAGTATGTCGTTTTTATAACAGAGTAAAATTACAAAAAAATAATATTAACAAAAATATTGTTGGTTACAACAGCCACAGTTACGATATGTACAGAAGTCTCAAAAACCGGATGTTTTTTATGTTTAAATCTAGTACCTTTTTCCCGCGTAGGTATATTAAATAACTATAGCTTGATAAATGACATAAAAAATTTCGACTATTAAAGAGATATAGGACTTGGGCCAAATTTAATTTACAAAAGTCAAGTTTCCTTAAAATTGACCTTAGTTAATGAATTGCCTTATCTTTTTTAGAACTTTCTTAGGAGTATTATACATATTCCTATTAATTGATATTATAATTACGATTAATATAAAATTGACCACAAAACATTAAAGACCACTTGAGGTAAAATGAATCGATTTCGGAGGAAGATGGTAATAAAAACAATCATTCTTAGCTTTTGTCGTGAACACTGCTTGATAACTAAAATATTAAAAACTTATTGAGCAAATTAAATTACGTATATAAAAATTGTCAATACAGGACATTCACATAAGAACCGATACAGAGCGATAAATTAAGATCATTTAATGCAATTTACAAAGATGTGTCTCTAAAGAGTTATATCCCTTCAATGCATAATTTTAAAATCTTAAAGCAGGTAAAAAGATATTTAAAATTTTGAATACTGTATACCGGGCCTGTGCCATAGCACGCCCGGTTTGGTGGGGGGTCGGTCAGGAAGCGGAATCGGTGAACGGTGAACTTGACGGGCCTCTTGAGGTTCCTGGAATTTTTTCTTTAACCCTCTTCATCGGATCTAAAACAGACGGAAAATATATTAATGAATGTTCACTGATTTAGTGATGTCGGAAGTAGGTGTTGAAAGGATTGTCGGGTTTCTGGATTGTTAGACTAGAAGTAACCTTGGCCGTTTGTAGCGAAGGTGTTCTGTGTCATAATCCATTAATCCCGCAAGGAGGGGATTGGGATGGTTTTCGAGTCGCGTAAACTCGGTACTGGCCTTGTCCCGAATCAATTCCTCGATGGTCGCCATCTGGGAATCATTGTGCAGTGTCGCATTACTGACAAACCAAGGTGTATCAAATGCCATCCTTAGGACCTTGTTCTGAACCACTTGGAGTTTTTGCACGTGCGAGTGCGCGGCGTAACCCCAGACGGAAGAGGGCGTAAGTCATCGTAGGCTAACCGCAAGGATAACCGCTTTGTAGAGTCGAATCTTCCGAAGAGGATCCAACTTACTTCGATTATTAATCATAGCGTACAGATTGACCAGAGCTGCCTTCGCCCGGTTCGCCATCGCGTCGATGTGACTTTTCTCAGTAAGTTTAGAGTCCAGAATGACACCCAAATACCTGGCTTCGGAACGCCAAGGGACCTCGTCCCCTTGCAGTACCAACGCATCGGGGGGTCTCTGTCTACGCCGAGTAAAAAGTACTGCGGTACTTTTATCAGCGTTGATTTTGACCCGCCACTTTGCGAAGTAGTCGAACAACTCGTTCGATGCTGCCTGCAGTCTACGAGCGGCTACCTCGGGGGACCAAGATTTGCTGTAGATGCACACATCGTCGGCGTACAACGCTAACTGCATCCGTGAGAATGCCCGTCTCGTCGGTAAAACTCCGCGGTATTCTACCGTTCGCGTTTGCGACCCAACTGTTCCACGATGGGTGCTTGGCATTCAGATCGCCGGCGATAACCACGCCTTTGTCCGTATCCAAGACACCCGTTAGATCGCCTTCCAACAACCGCCGGTTCGGCGGGTTGTATGTGGCGGCCAAGCGGACGCGCCCCGATAGTGTTCGCACCACAATCGCGGTAGCTTCGAGATGTTGAAGAGGGGGAGTCAGATCCTCGTAATGATCCAAACTGGTCCTTACGAAGATGGCTGTCCCGCCGCCTATCGCGCCAACTTTATCGTTTCTGCAGAAGCGATAATTGGGCAGCCGCGGCTTATCGCCAGCTCGCAGATGAGTTTCGCAAACGAGTATCGCGTCAAGGTCGTACCTTTCCGCGAACTCGCGAAGCTCTTTCTGTTTACAGACAAGGCCGTTGGCATTCCAATAAGCTATCTCGAGCGAATGAGGTACTCTCGGTCGTCGATGCGCCCACATTAGAGTTTCAGCGTCTCTGACACGAGTCGAACACACAAAATTAATCGTGCGTCCCTATCGGTTTTGTCCAACGCGAGAACCTGACTAACCAGCTTCTGTATGCAGTGTAGGGGGTCAGTTGGTTGTTCAACTTCCTCCTATTCCGCAACATGTGCCGGCGTTTCGGTCACCGCGATAGACCCCCTTTTGCGTAGCCTCCTTTGCGACCTCGATAGTTTCGGCGGGTCGTCGGTCGCCTGTTGCTTCTGCTCCGCCGACTGGCAGAGTTTGGCTTTAGGCGCCGCGACCTCTTTCCGAACTACGATAGTAGCTGGGGCGTTCACGTTGGAAGCAACCTTAGCGTTGCCTTTGGCTTTTTTCGCCGAACTACTAACCGCCTGCACGGGTTTCGCTGCGACTACTTGAGCCGGTTTATCATCCTTCTTCGCCTGGACAGGCGCTTTCGGGGGAACGGTCGCTTTGACCTTGGGGATCGCCGCTGGCGCCCTCGTTTCTGCCGCCGCTTTAGGGTGCTTTGGGCACTCTTTGTAGTTGGCGGTGTGAGGGCCACCGCAAAGGACGCACTTGGCGAGCGCATCCCTTGCTTTGGTGCATGAAGCCGTCGAGTACTCACCAGCGCACTTAACACAACGATGTGCGCCTTTGCACATACGTTGAGCATGGCCGAACCGCTGACAACGATGACGCACTGCGTCGACGGGGTCACCATCCAGGGCGATGCTGGCCTTCCTTTTTCCACCGGACTTCGACGAACATCCCCCTCTCTGGTCGACCTCCATTTCAGCGCACGGGGTGGAAGTCACCGCCTCGGCGAATGACTTGGGGCGAATCGTTGGATCATCGGACGTCTTCTTCACTTTTGGTGGAGGCGGTGGTGGTGGTGGACAGCTGGATAAGTCTCCACATGATGCGGATAAGCCTCTTTCTTTTTTGAAGGACATTTCTGCCCTTCAAGTAGAATGTAGTTGTCGTAGAATTCTTTTTCAATCCCTTGCGGGAAAGAACCCTAAAAAGGGCGCTTTTAGTTTCGAAAGAAACTTTATGTCGAGGAAGCGGAATCAGCCAAGAAATCGAGTTATATACTCGCATTTAACATCTCAAACAAGGGGCCTAGGTGCCCCGTATAGAATACGCACTCCTCACTCCATACATACATACATACAACATATCTATCGAAATAGCTAAGAATCCTAGAAATTAAAATTTTTTAGACAATTTATACTACAATTTATAATTTATTTACAATTTATTACATTTATACAAACTAGCGCCCCCTAAAATATGTACATGTCGTTTATTAACACCCTGTATATAATTTACACATTTTTTTACCAAATAGGAGCAAAATCTTCATTTAAAATCTCAAAAACTTCATTTCAAAGTGAATCAGGTAATTTGACTAAGAATTTTAATCAAAACTACGAATAACGCTAGAAACTTTGATTTTTTGTTAAAATAAAAATCAATTTCCTTGAAAACCCACAAAAAAATCATTTTTAATAAAAATGAAGAGATAAATTTTTAATTTGTATAAAATCGCTTTACGTCTGTCTCTATCGCACTACGAGATTTGTGATTGCAGCGTCCTGCGGATAGGGTTTTTCAACGTGTTGGACAAGGCTGGACAAGGCATAGGATTTGAATGAGTTAGATAACTAGAACTCGACTGGATAAGTAAACGTAGTATATCTGTTCGGTGTTAACTAATAGAAACCTCATTGCGTTTCTTTTTCCACTTACGTTCTTTCCCTATCCGCAGGTTCCTAGTGATCAATCTGTATATAATGTGTATATAAATTCTTTAATTTTGTTCTTGATTGTTAATAAGTTTTTCTATTTTACTTACGGGTTAATTCCTACATGCAACTAAGAAAACTCATTGAGCTCAAGGAATCATTTTCTTAATTCGAATAAGATAGAGCCAGTTCATTTCGAAAAATACGACGTTAACAGTATGGCGCTTTAAAAATAACCCCTCCCATCACCGGCGAGCTGGTCAAAGACTCGTATTTTCAACGTTAAACTTGATTTTGACTGACCGTTATTATAATAATGGGTTTCAATAATGTGCTACTGTTATTATTTAAAAGGGAAGGCATTACAAAATTTGGTCCCCAACGTAGGACCCCTTTCAATAAAAGCCCCTTTTGTTAAAAGCTCCCTCTCGACAGTTCAAAAGAACGCGAGATTACTTATTATAAATTAGGGCGTACGTCTGAATTGGATAGCAACTTGGATTTTCTTTTTATTAAATCAAACGAACCTGCGGGGGTAGATATAGCTTCGGATGAGTCTAGCATAGAATCAGCAAATATGTAGGGTGACTAGAGTTGGTAAATTCGAAGGTAGTCCCGGTCATTTCATGTTTTCGGGAATCATGTTTTCAGACGATGGCAGAATTTCGTTGGGTGTGTTTCTTAAAAGGGTTAATGAACTTAGATTAGCGCGAAGTGTTTCGAAAACGAGCTTTTATCTGGTATCGTGCAAACCGTGATAGTTACCGGAATTGGGAACAACTGGTAGAGGGTTTACGATAGGAGATTATGATGAAAAACTATTGGACGAAGTAAAACATCAAACTCAAAGTTCGACTGAGAGTATTGGCATTTATGTTTCATAATGCGAAGTTTATTTTCTCGTATGAACGCGAAACTATCAGAAACGGGACAATAGCATATAATCCTTAAAAACTTAGCACCGGAATTCCATTAGTAACTTGCATTAATCGATATCGCTTCAATGGAACAACTGTTACAGTTAGGAAGAAAGTTGGAGGAAACCAAATCTGCGGTAATGACTATGTACCACCTACGCGCGCCAATAAAACATTAGAACCAGATCTAGCATATGCGGATGTTAATGTCGCGGTGGCGGTAACGAAGGTAGCGGGAGATAGTATCGCGAACGGGGGTATATAGATGTCTATTGAAATGTTGAAACTGCGGTTTGACGGGGCACAACGCTCAAGGTTGCAGAGCTCCAAAAAGGAAATACTGTTATTCCTGCGGTGAACTGGGTGAACTTCGTTCCTGCGGTGAACTTTGGACACGTGCACGATATAAACGCGCAGGTGTCGAAAGTGTTCGGGAAATGGACAAGGGAGACGACGATGAGTCGGTGTTGTTCGGCCACGAAAAAACCGACCGGGCATGCGGGGCGATGATATGTCGGTGTCGACCACGGTCCAATGAAAAGCCCATGGTATAAGAATATAAGGTATAACCGAATGGATTCGATTTTTCAACCGTTCTGCGCAGCTTGTCTTTTAAACGTCATAGCTGAAGGCGCCATACTGGCTGTTAGTCTTCTTCACTTTTTACTTCACTATTTTTATTAATTAAGTCTTGTTTTACAGTTAGTTTATATCAATTGTTTTTGTTAAGGTAAGTGTATAAACATAAAATAAATAGTTATGATTATTTATTACACCAACAAAATATTATTTTTAATAAAGATAAAATTTCGAAGGCTTGTTTTAGTACTTTAACAAGTTTTATTTTAATTAATGTATTGTTTAAAAAGTGAACAGTTAAGTATAAATAAAAACTTTTCAAAGTATATCTTTATTAAACATATTGATAATATGGATTATTATTTTAATTTGAACTCATATTTTGTTGTTTTAGGTGTCTAGTTTTAATTGACTTTATTATATTAGTTGTATATTTGTTAATAGTTAATAGTGTAGTATTAAGAAAATGTCAAGGTGCAATGTGTTGAGCTGTAAAAATCACAGCTTTATGACAAAGAACCGAAAAATTCATTATTTTAGGTTTCCAAAGGATTCTTATTTTTGTAACCGATGAAACTCTTTGATTTAAAAAATGGTAAAGACTCTACAGTTGCAATTTATGTTTATCCTAATATAAATCAAACCTTTATTTTTATACTACAGCTACAATATGTTCTGAACGTTTTAAAGAACAGCTTTCACCAATACACATAAAGTAAGGACGGCTTTAGGATTCACAGTTGGCCATAAAGATTTTTTAAAAGAAGATGCAATATCAACAGAAATACTACCTGTTTTGTCAATTACATTAATTAATGATGAAACAACAACAAGTATGCCAGGTAAATTTTTTCAGTTTTAAATCTAGAAAATTTACCAGCAGCCGAATTGTCTAGTGCAACAGGTATATATTTCATACTGCGCTATAATTATTTTGTAAAATATAATAATAATATCATAATCTTATTTTTAGTTAATCCAATTATCACTGCTGATGTAGATCTACGATTATGTGAAACCAAAATGAAATTGTTGCCTTGTACCGAAGGTATAATAAATTATAAATAACCTTATGTTAAAATACCATTATAATCCCTGCAAAATAAAATAAAATTAAATTTCGTATATAATTAATTATATATTATTTATATCAGGATATGTGATGTTATTTTAACACAAGTTTTATTCTTTCTTAACTCTAAAGAAGTGATTACAGATGGTGAAAGACATATAATAATATTTTAAAGAAATGCTTTAACGCAGGGCAAATAAAATGTATGAAGTCTGACAAAAATTACATAAAATGGTCTTCGGAAGATATATCTTCAGCGATATCTTTGCGAAGTGTTAGCCCAAAAGCATACAGATATTTAAGAAGTGTAAGGAACCATAGGTTTCCAAAATAAAATTTGAACCAAGGGTGTTAACTGATATGCTAACTATTATAAGATATAAATCGTATAGTATGTCAGATATGGACCAAAATTGGTGTGCTTGCTTTCGATGAGGTGTATATTTCCTACAAAATAATGATTGAAAAGCGATCTCAAAAAGTTGTGGGACCACACAGGATAGCTCAAACTGTAATGGCGACAGGCCTGTTTGGAGTTGGAAACAAGTAGTGGCTGTGGTTTGTGACCTTGGTCCATCAAATTTATCGCTTAAAAAGAGCTTAAATATAGGTTGTAAGGAGAACCAATCTTGTTGGTTTCCGCAACCTCAAGATGAAGATTGATTTATTAAAATTAGTACGAAACAAGTTATTTTATAGCGGTTTAAAATCTGAAGGAAAGATAGCATCGAAAGAATGTTTGAAAAGATTACTAGAAATTCAAACCACAGAAATCAAACTCACCCCTAAACTAAGCCATGTGCACTTAGAAGTTGTTAACCAGTGCCGCCAAAATGTGAAGCTGGCTGCCCAGGTGCTATCACATACGGTGGCACAAGCATTGATATGGTGTAGCGAAAGGGGCTTAATGGATGGTACTGACTGGGAATACACCGCCAAAATTATTAAAATCATTAATGATTGGTTTGATTTATTTAATTCTAAGACGAAATTTTCCAAGCAGGGCCATGGCTTTGGTGTGGGAATAGAAAATCAATTAATGTTTTTAGATAAGGTTAATATTGAAATAAAAAACATCAAAGTGGGTAAATGGAGCGCACTGTTACCCTTCCAAAAGGCTATGTTAGTAAGCAATACATCACTGAGGAATTTATATGAATATTAAAAAAAACATATAATGTGGAATACACTTTAACGTACAGGCTTAATCAAGAAATAATTGAAATTTTTTTTTCGCACATTCGAGCTGCTGGGGCAACAAATGAACACCCAGCAGCTCTTGACTACCAATATAGACTGAGTTGGTATATAATGGGCAGACACTTATCTGCAGCATTCAGCACTTATCAGAATACATTACAAGATGAAGAAAAAACGTTAATCAATATTACCAATGCCGAAGTATGTCTCACAGACTTTGTGCAAAATTTTAACTTAAACCCCGATTTAGAACAAGTTATAGAGGAACAGAATATTTTATGTAACTTTAGGTCATTTGAGGAATTGGATACCGAAGACTATATACACCTTCTTGAAGAATATGAAGACTTTACTGCTAATGATGAAGTTGACGAAAAAGACGATGAAATTAATAAGCAAAGCCTTGCATATATTGCAGGGTATGTGGCGTTTAAATGCAAAGAAAAGTACAATCTGTATGAAGATAAGGAGATGATTCTTAATAGAAATTACTCATGGATCCAGTCTCTGTCTAAAGGACAGTTATTATACCCAAATAATGATTTAATTAATCTTACAGAAGTTGTTCTTAAAGAGTTCAATAATTTTCACGGGAAGTCCCTCTCGAAGGAAGATTTTATTTTTCAAAAGGTGACTGAGAGGGTGCAAACCAAAACCAAACTTCCTAAGGAAGTAGTTTTAAGGATGGTCAGGGTTTTTACGTACATACGATTAAAAAACTTAAATTACAAAATTAGTAATAATAATATAAAAATAAAAAATAAAATAAAAAAAAAATTGTTAAATAATTAATTCGTTTACTTTATGTATACGTAAAAATAATAGTCATTATCCAAATTTCCAGTTTCCCCAGAAATTATTAAAAAATGACTTTTGCCACTATTCATTTCTCTAACTTATAACAAAAATTATGTTTCTTTATAATACGATGATTACAAATTATTTTGACATGTACATTAAGCATATTTAATTCGCGTAATTTCAATTTCATTAAATTAAAATTTTAAATTAGCGCGCCAGCTATTGGCTTTTAAACGTCATCATAATGTGCGTGCGGTTATACCTTATATTCTTATACCATGGAAAAGCCGACCAAAGCGGTTTTGGGTTATGTTGTTGCATATGTGCGAAAGGATAAAAGGCCATATCCTAATGTAAAGGTGTTAGGAATGAAAATGCGGGGTTGCTGGATTCGGGATCCAATAGAACTATCGCTGGAGGGAGAGGCATGACAATTTTATCACGATTGGGTATTCTGATGCATAGGGTGGAAATTAAATGTACGGTTGCGAACGATGGAAAATGTAGGGTAGTAGGAATCATGAATGTTCCAAAGATGATTGAGGGGTAGCAGACTAGTTGAAATTCTGTTAATTCCAGAGGTTCATCACACCCTAATTTTGGGAATTGAGAATGGGTGTGGTTCCTGACTTGCGTAGTAAAGAATGGAATTTTTCGAAAGAAACGGCGTTACAAAATTTGACGCCCAACGTGGGGCCCCTTTCGATAAAAACTCCCTTGACGTTGCTCGATAAAAACAAAGTTAAAAAAAAACGATTGCTTGTTGTAAATTAAGGCGTATGCCTGAATTAGGTAGCTATTTGGATTTTCTTTTTATTTTTCCGGCTTATAGATATACTTTCAATTTCGCTTTACAATTTCTTGGAAAAATTCTCTTCTGTTATTTACCTGCAAAAAAAAATATAATTTATTAATCACAGTTACACCGTACACATAAACAATACATATATCATACATTAGTATGGTTGTACGTATTAAAATGGCGTATTAAATTGCTTCAAGCCCAAGAGAGATGAGCGAGATCAATCTCCCATTTATTTTCTGGCAAGTTAAAATCGCCACATATAAGAAGTTTAGTGTTAAAATACCGCCAGGTGAATACATTAAGCTGGTCTATAACGAAAAACTCCTGACACTACGCTTTCCACTTACTGCCTTCACATACACAAACCAGGCAGTACAGGCTACCGCTGGTGTAGCAGTGGACAAATCCTTATCGTTGTCGTTTGTTCTGAACTTGAATACATTAAAAATTTGCCGTGTGTATACCAGGATAAAAAATCAGAATCTAACAAAAATCAGAAAATCAGAATTTAACAATTAAGCATTTACCTATTAGTATGGCTTTCTGCATTAGTTGACAATGTTGACTCTTGTGGCTCCTTTTTTTTGCCGCTATAATCAACGACTTGCCTTTCAAATTAGCGGTGATCAGTAATGAGAGCAGTAATTGTTGATTTTCCTTTTTGGTAAGCATGTTAACTTGGATGGAGTAGATTGGTGATAAAACAAGTACATAGCTGTAACTGATGATAATATAGGCCTCCTTATACGTCCATTTTTTTAAGTAATGAATTGCAATACAATCACAGCAGCATCAGTAACATCAACATCACTATCATCTTCGTCTATTTTTAAAACTGAACTAACATTAGCACCAAATTGTTTATATCATGTACTCGACCGACCTAACTTGCTACAAATGGTCGGTTCAACATTGGAACAACATTGGTAGCATCGTTTGGAGCCGACTTTATACCGCTATTGTTAGATAGGTCTTAAATACAAAAGCTGTGTTATGAGCCTTTGCCTCTAGCTCTTGCCAATATCTCTGTCATGCTTAGACTAGAAAAACTAGGTTTTGTATACATTATGAGTGTATCAAGGGTATTAATTGATTACATGTTGAGATTAATTGAAGCATCTCAAAGCGTTGATTAAGGGTAATAGTAATATAAATTTATAGAGATTGTTTTTGGTTTTTGATGAATGTTATACATGATATTTGATTTCATGTGAAATCGTTAAATTTTGCGTCAAAATTGGCAACTGTGTTATAAAACATGTCATTTTAATAAAATAATTATAGTTATTTTTGAAAGTAATGTATACAGGGTTTCCCGCATAAGAACCGACACAGAGCAAGGGCATGTAGACCAACCTAAAATATGATGATTTAAGGCCACGTACCTTATACCCAGTTGCACCCTTGAGAAGTTACAGGCTTTCAAAGTTGAGTCATAAATTCCGAAAAAAATTAATAGCTCAGTAATGTAATTAATAATAAAGTATCCTTAAGGTGTTTTTATCGAACTCGCCTTTTACTCGCCTCGCTCGCTTCGCTCGCTCGACTCGTAAACTCAGACTCGTTCGATAAAAATTCACTTTGCTGACTTGGTACATAAATAACTGTTATTCTTTCAATATAAATTCATTTAACACATAAACGTTTTCAACTTATGTTCGTATGATTCCATCCAATTTTAAAGCGGGTTTAGATAAAATTTTGTACTTAACACGTTAAGAAATTGCAAATTTTGTTTAACTCACACAATTTACAAAACTCGCTCGTTTTGGCAAATATTGCGTTCGTTGAATAAAATCTTTTCATAACTGGTTACGTAAATAACTATTGTCTGACTCATTTGCGACAAGTAAAGTACTTTGACTACTGCTAAATGCGCAGTTTACTACACTGTAACATAAACTGTCACTTTACTGCCGCAAGTGGATGCAATAAAGTTTAGTTTTACTGCCAGTTGGCGATGAAAATAATTACAATTTTTTTATTTGACAAGTTTTATAACCGATTTGTTAATTTTAACGTCTTGATTCAGGATTTCAAAGCTGAGTACGAAATTTTTACTTATGCCCGTTTTTTAATTTTTAATTTTTTTTTTCGTTTCTATAAATGAGCATAAGTTTTTTATAAAAGAATAAAAGTGAAACAAATTTTAGAATTAAATTCCACATGGAATGAGGTAATAATTTATCAAATTCATCAAAAGACGATAAAGTTTATCAAAATCTGGAATGCCTTCACAATTAATCAACACTTTGAAATGCCTCAATTGATTTCAACTTCCTACCAATGAATAGCCCATGGTACACTCATAACGTATACTAAATTTGATTTTTGTAATTTATCTATTACTCAGATATCCAATGTTAAAAAATTTATAATCCAACTTTGAAGGGGTTTGTTTTAGTATAAATAAGGGTCAATATCAGATGAAACGCCTTCCCATGGGTCTTAAAACAAGTCCTCATGTTTTTTCACGTTTAATGACAGTTGCTTTATCAGGTTTAACTTATGAAAATTGCCTTATATATATATATATATATAGATGATGATTTATATCTATATGATACATATAGATGATTTAGTAGTATTTGGTAGAAATCTACAAGATCATGATAAAGATTTAATCAAAGTATTTAATAGATTGTGTAAAGTAAAATTTAAAACTTAACTCACGAAAGTGTAGTTTTCTAAAAAAAGAATTATTGTATTTAGGACACATAATTACTGATCATGGTATTCAGCCAGATCCTGAAAAGATACAAATTTTGAAAGATTACTCCGTACCAAAAAATAATGATGAAGTAAAACATTTCATAGCATTCGCAAAATATTACAGGAAATATATTCCCAAATTTGCTGAAAAAGCGATTCCACTTTTCCAGTCATTTGAATTTTTTAAACATGCATTAACATAACCTCCAATTTTAAGTTATCCAGATTCCTCAGAAGAAAATCAATTTATTTTGCAAACCGATGCTTCAGGAATAGCAATAGGTGCAGTGTTATCAAATAGAGATAATAGGCCAGTAGCTTATGCGAGTCGTTCGTTAAATTCGGCAGAAATTAATTATCCTACAATAGAAAAAGAATAGTTAGCCATGCCATAGTATGGGCAATTAAACACTTTCGACCGACATATTTATTTAATATTTCCGATCCTACCAGTCGCTTAACAAAATTTTGATTAGATCTAGAAGAGTATGATTTCGTAGTTAAGTATATAAAAGGGAAGGAAAACGTTACGGCGGACGCGTTGTCTCGAATTCTGACATCAACTCAACTAAAATAAATGAATGAAAACATAATTTCAGTAATGATTAGAGCACAAGTAAAAAGAGTACAAGAAGTGAATTCGGAATTATGAGCAAATAATGATCAAAATATTTCTCGTATTCGGCTTGATCATCCGAATGTCGTAGAGGCTTCTCTTAGAGATTTACTATCTTGAATTAATTGCATTTATGCGATATTTGATCAAAACCATACATTTAGCTTTTTTAAAAGCAATCCGGGGAAAATCTGATTATTGTACAGGTACACGTTGAACACATACAAGCAGATTTGGGCTGGATCCTATAAAAAGCATGCGCCAGATGCAGATACAAGTGGGGCGAGCCTGCGACTAGCGTCAGTAGCAGGGGTGTCGTGGCCGGAAATTCGTTTCGATTTTACCATGTAAGCGATTTCTCCATGACCGATAAATCACGTATATAGGTATATAAGATTTTTCATTTTTTATATTTATTATTTTCATATAAGACTTACTTTTTCTGTACGAGTCCAAGTGGCTACAATTTTTGATAAAGAGAACCGAGTGCAATTTTGAAGTAAGAAAATTTTTGAAGTAACGATCTCGACTTTGTAATTGCGGTGATAACGTACTCTATTCGCCGGGTGGAAGTGATTCGTTTGGATTACATCGCGCATTATGTTTGATTGCGTTTTTAGGATGTCATATAATTATAGTGCGAGAGTGAAGATTATTTTTATTGGTGATAATATGTCGTGCTTTATGACCGAAGTGTGGAAAATCGTGCTTTGAAACTGTGGAAAGTTTCACTCATCTTATCCTGCATATGGCTTGATCCAGCAAATATTAACGCAGGAAAACAATACCATTGTTAGTACATATTTTTAAACAAATAATCCTAACCCTACAATTATATACACCACATAACTCATCAACATAAAAGTTATACTAGTTTTATGATCTAAAATTTTTGTTGAGTATCAAAAAATTAAAATAAATGATGAATGACTTTTTAACAAAATATTAGAAATGACTCTAAGAAACAATATGAATAATCGTTTTAGTGCAGGTGCTCTATGCATTAGTCCATTTCGAAATTCATTACTGAAAGTAGTGGGATTTGAGAGATACCTAACGGAATGGACTTGAGCTATAAATCTTCTTGGTTGTGAAGAGTATTTTAATTTCGTCGAGAAATCCTGAATGAATGGAAATTTAGTGTAGTGGTTTCTCTAGATTAACTAAGTGTGTTTTACTTTTACTTGACTATTCTAAACTTGGCAATCTAAGTTTAGAAAATAAATCACCACATATTCCATAACTATACATAAACGAAACGCAAATTCGGGTTTTAAATCGGTAATTTCATTTATCATTCACTACTTTATCCATCCAGAAATATGGAGTGCATGAATGAACGTTAATGTGCTTCCCAAGGGTACCAAGAAGATTAATAGCTCAAGCCCATTCCGTTATGCATCCCTCATATCCGACTACTTTAAGTGAGGAATTTCGAAATTATTTTTATTATATTTATTAATTAAAACGAATATACGCATTGTTTCTTAGAGTCATTTCTTATATTTTGTTAAAAAGTCTTCCATCATATATAGGATGTCTCTGAAATGCGTCTACGATGGAATACCACAGATTCCTTGGCTCAAAATAGGCCAATTTAAGTTAACTTACCTATATCCAAAGTTGCTTCGTTTTGCGGCTAGAGGACTTTAAAGTTAACAAAACAAATTCCTTTATTCCTTATAATCCAACAAATTGTTAATGAATGTAAACCATTTTTGAGAAGTGAGTTGCTAGGTATAATCAACGTCTCTTTGTGGTTTTGGATAAAATTTTACAAACACAGAAATGATGGAAAAGCCATGTATTTAGAGAATATTTGTCCTTTTTTTTTCTGAGGCTTTTTGTAGGCGACGTTTACATATTTACAATTTCTGAATAGCCCATTTAGTTCTGAAACTCTTTTGTCTCTTATAAGATTGTGATTACATAGGTAGTTAAGCCAGAAAATTGGAATGAATTTATTATTAGTAGGAATAAGTCAGAATTTTGAGTATGTGCAAGCCTTATTTATGTCATTTGACTGCAAACTCTCAATGTGTTTGGCACTTAAGTAAGGAACTGAATACGTTCCGAACGAATTACGAAATACGAATACGAATTCGTGTTCATAATCAACTGTAGAAGCAAGGACTTTTGACTCCAATGCACCCAGAGAAATCAGTATCAATTACGGTAAGATTTTATAATTGCAATGATGTAAGCTTGTAGATATTCAAAAATTCCAATTTTCTGGCTTAACCACTCAAGTAATCACAACATTACAACGGACAAAAAAATTCTACTACTAAACTAAATAGGCTATTCAGAAATTTTAATGATTTAATCAAAGCGTATTCAGCAAAAAAGAAATATGGAGTAATAACTCCTGACGACATAGCTTTTCCATCATTTTTGTTTTCTTTTTAATTTGACATGAACCCATAAAAAGATGTTTGAATCTAGGAACTCGCATCTCAAAATTGGTTTAGATTAATTATCGCGTTTTTGTGTTATAAGGAATAAACGGTTTTTTTGCCAACTTTGAGGTCCTCTAGCGGCAAAACGAAGTAACTTTCGATATAGATAAGTTAACTTAAATCGACCTATTTTGAGCCAAGGAATCAGTGGTATTCCGTTGTACACGCATTTCAGAGACACCTATATGTTTAAAACTCTTTGATTATGAAACTTTCATAACATTTATTTTGATAAGTTATGTGATGTAAATAATTATAGTGTTAGCATCATTTGTTTAAAAAAATGTGCTTACTATCTTTTCTTGCGTTAAAATTTGCTGGATCAAGCCGTTTACAGAAGAATAATATGAGTGAAGCTTTTCACAGTTTGAAAGTACTAATAATAAAAATAATCTACACTCTTGCACTATATGAGATCCTAAAAACGTAATCAAAATTAATCCCGTTATCACCGCAATTATAAAGTCGAGATCGTCGTTTTAAAAATTTTCCCATTGCAAAATTGCACTTGGTTCCCTTTAACAACAATTATAGCCACTCGCGACCCGAACAGAAAAAGTAACCGAATTGAAAAAATTCGGAAATGTTTTCAAAAATCTTATATACCTATATACGTGATTTATCGGTCACGGAGAAACCGATTACATGGGAAAATCGAGACGAGTTTTCCGTCACAGCACCCTTCCCACTGGTGCTAGCAGTAGGCTCGCTCTACTTGTATCTCGATCTGGCGCATGCTTTTTATTGGATCCAGTCGAGATTTGCTTTTGTATGTTCAGCAGGTACCTGTACAATAATCAAATTTTTCGTCGAGTTGTTTTTGTAAAATCTAAAATATGGTTTTCATTAAATATCGCCAAAATCCAATTTACTCAAGATAATGTACCTCGTATGTATGAGAAGCAGCGTATTACCTTATAATTTTGATAGGGCTTTTATGTTGAAAGCTTTTACCTTACGAGGTTTCATAGAATTTTCACATTATCAAATTTTTTCCGAGTTAATGCATCTAAAAGCAACATCGTAAATTAATATTGTTACTAATACTGTTTACTAAATTTTTTACCCTAAAAGACTTTATCTAATTTTCACTGAATCAAATTTTTCCCATCTAAAAGCAATAGCGTAAAATTAATATTGTTACTAACTTTATTTGCAACATCTTTTGTCTTAAAAGCTTCCTTTAAAAATTCATTGTGCTTGCTAATAACACCGTATAAAATTACAACTTCATCTAAGTTTTACCAAATTGATTCTTTCCAGGGTCAATTTATCTAAAAGCTATAGCGTGAAATTAATATTGTTACTAATTTTGTTTGCAACACCTTTTATCCTAAAAGTTTCATTTGTGCTTTTCTAACAACAAAGTACAACATTACGACTTCATCTAATTTTTACCAAATCGAATTTTATACAAACCAATTTTGAAAACGATTAATATTGCGTAATAAATGTGTGAATTGCTTGACATATAACAGTTGTCTTTTTAATTTGAAACACGACAAGGACCGGTGTGAAAATAGCAGTAAAACGCAGCAGTAGAAGTTTCCAAACATACTCGAATGTTTTTTCACACAAAAAGCGTGAAACTAACACAGTATTCGGCTAATATAGTATGTTAGGTACACTTAGACATCTGGTCTAACTAAAATATATTTAACGCGAGGCAGACCACCCCTTTCAATACTTCTATGCACCCTTATTAGGTAGAGAATCCGAACCAAACTTTATATACGCATTATACACTCAATAAGAAATATTGACATGTTTATTTGATAATTACAATATACAGGGTAAACAGATTCTAAGAAATTAACCGAATATATAAAAAGTGAAATTCCTTTTCTTCTATTTTCTTCTTCACTTTCTTTTTTTAGTTTATTTTTTTGTTAAATTGTGCCGTTTTAAACCACGTCTTACTTATTTTATTTGTTAATAATAATTATTCTTCTTTTTCGTTTCTATGACTTATTTGTCATTTTATTTTAGTAATCTATTTTATTTTTTTATTTATAATTATTTCTTTATAAGCTATTTTTTTAACATTGAAGAATCTAGGAGAGTGAATATTATTACTCTCATATTCAAAATTGGAAAATTTACAAAGTGAAATTAGAAATTTTACAATTCAAGATTCTTTAAATTATTTATTGTAATACAACAATCACGGCTTAAATTATCCTACAATTAAAATCACTTTAATATTAACATTTTTATGTCAAAATTAAGTTTCATATTTAAATAAGAGACACAGATGATATTTTCTTATTTCAACTTTTAAATTTTCATTACATAAATCATGTGACTCATAATTTTTGTTTACTCTTCGGTTAATAAACGAATAATTATTCGGTATTATTCGGTATGATACTTATATTAATTATTATTAGGTCATTTATGTTGAAATCGATCTCCTTTATATTAGTTTTTCCTGTTATCTCTTTCAATATCTCGTGCTTCTTTAATTAGTCTTTTTTACTCCTTCTAATCTTCCTTCTAAATTTTCTATTTCGTCATTCTTCTAAATTTGGGAAGAAGATATTCCACTAATTAAAAATGGACTCTCTTCATTGGTGATGATTTTTTTAATTCAAATGTGATGATCGCTCAATTTTTGAATACTTGATTACCTCCTTGATAATTCTCTCGCATGGGTTTACATGTGGATGTCGAATACTGCTGCAATATGTTTTAACTACTATTCCATTCAAAGTTTGTCGATATCTTTCATTATTGAGATAGGTTGCGTTATGGGATAATATAACGCTTGGTTTACCACATTCACTGAAAATGTATGTTTGACGGAAATAATTTTGTAAATTTGTATATCATAAATTACGGAAATGTTTTTATAACCTTGACTACTTCGGGATAAGTTACTTACATTGCAGTTAAACCCAATTTTTTTGAATGAATTATGTTACTCGAATGATTGTTTTGCTCGCTAAAGCTCGCAAAAAAGGTTTCATTCTCAAATGCAAAAGTATCATTTCGCTATCTAGAAACAAAAATAACTATTTCTGCCCAATTTTCTTTTTCAAAAATCCATCTTGACTATTAAATCCCTTAAATTCTTTCTTTGTATAGTTATATTTTTTATTAAACAAAACCCTTTTTTAAATAGAGAAATGTTTGATATTATATTTTGTTCAGATGATTTATGTATGAACTCTCGGCTCAATTTTTCTGGTAATATCATGTCTTTTCCTGGTTTATAATGATTTCAAAAGCATACTACGTCCGTTTATCAAATTTAAAAGTGCTACATGATAGGTTTCTACAATAAATGCTAATTCCCAACAGGTAATATCTTGATGGATTATTATTTAGATACTAAATAAATGATGGTAAGCGTTTTTAAACATATTTAGTTTCGCATGGTTTGACTACTCTAGCAATAAATTATATAATAATATTTTTTATTTCTATATAATAGTATTTCTTTAATAAATGATTGGTTCAGGTCTTTTCGTGTTTCTTGGAAAGCCATTTCCAAATTGCATCTTTTGTCATTAATTTTATCAATGGTACTATTTTAACTTCGCAGTCTTTCACAAAACTATAATAATAGTTTAATAATCTCAAAAATGCTTTTATGACTATTATTTACTTTGGTTTAGAAAAATTCTTAATTTGTTCTACCCTCTTTGGATCTCTTTTAATCTTTGTTTGATTAATAGTGTGTCCCAAATGAGTTACTTCTACCTGATAAAATTCTGTTTTGTTTATATTAATTTTCATTCCGTTATAGGCTAGTGTCAATCAGTAGTACTTCCACTCTTTTCTCCAGATATAACGGTATCTGGTTAACGTTTTCAATTAGTGTATTATACTTTTCATTGAAATTTGTATATTGTAAACAATGGTTTTTCCATCGGAGTACTATAAAATCCTATTTTTCATATCAATTCTAATAATATTTATAAAATAATGTTTCCATGGTAATTTTATTAATCACTGACAATTTTTTATGTTGGGTTAATTTGTTAGAAACTGCTTACCCTGTATATTTTGATAATTGAATAAACATCACATTTTGACGGCTAACGTGGGGCTTATGCAAGCAAACAACCTACTTTAAAAAGGAAAATACAATGTTAAAACGTAAAATTAGATCCAAAGTTTCGACTAACGAATGAAGTGGAGAGGAAAATTGCTACAACTACTCTTGGGGCAAAAAGCAAGATATAACGTTGATGAACATGATGAAACAATCGATAGTAAATGTGAAGAAAATGAATTAAAATCTAGAAGAGAGTGTAGAATAAAATAAAATGGAAATGAATCAAAATTTAGAAAGAATGAATTAAACTTTAGAAGAAAAATGGGCAACAATCTGCAGGAAAATCAGACAAAATTTGATGCAACAGTTCAAGGGTTAAGAAAAGAAATTATCATAAAACTGGAAAATAGTAACGATATTTTACAACGCTTAACCTAATTTAGTCCAAAACCCAACCGGATGTCAATTATCATCTAACCTAATTTTGAGTTTAATTCAACTAACTTTAGAAGAAGAAGCTTTAAGATAGTATGTAATGGTAGTGGACAAAGGCAACAACATGGATAATTTCAAGAATGAATTTGAAAATAAAATTAATAACTATGGAATAATAACCATCAACACCGATAAAAATTATAACTATTAAATGAAAAATAACCGGGGACATTTATGCGTACAATCGCAGCAAATATATTTAAGTTCTTTAATAAAACGTTTATTTTTTTTAAGTCTTTATTAAATTATAAAAAGAAACCTAATACTAAATCACGTATCGAGTGTCGGTGATTTGAGACGATACACGCGACCGACAGAAAAATATTTATTAATTCGTTAATTTTAAAATATTTATACATTTTGGTTGCTTTGTCAACATCGTACGATTTATTGCATTGTCAGCATCATATAACAATTCAATAAAGACGTGTTAACTTCCTTATATGGTCATTGCGTTTGGATGTTGCAACTATACAGGATGTTTGGTAGGTAGTGCATGATACTGAATAGGGTATCATCATTTTCTTGTTAATGAAGATTTTAATATTTTTTAATTTTTTCGTGCTTTTCTATTATTACGGCCGTGCAGAAGAACAACAAGAGCTTTTATCACAAAAATGTATTAAGTATTTTTATTGTGTATAAATGGTTTGTTTAAATTATTTAAGCCAAAAGATCTGAAGTTGATTTGTTGCTCACCAAGATCTTTATAAACATAATTTTCCTAATTTGTGGTACAGGAAAGTGTCATATTCAAACGTGGATTTTATTTGAACGTTTAGGTGTATGTTTATTCCAATGGCTTAAAAGCTTCCTTAGACAAGGGTCTTTCTTTAAAATTTAGAATAAATAAGCATAATACCTTTAATTGTCTGCAAAGTGCATTTGTCAAAACTTAAGCTACCCTTTCATTATCTATCTTTAAGATAGCTATCGAGATACTTGTTGTTTTTGTTTTTAAGATTTTGAGGATGGTCTGTATATCGCGTCACGCCTTCTCCCACATCTAACACTACAGTTTGTTGTTTACCCAAAAGGAGTTTAATTTTAATTTTGGTATTTCTTCTTTATTGTTAAGCACACGTGCGCCTAAATTTTCTTTAAAGATATATCTATATACTTAACACTGGCATTCGCAGTTCGTCGCTCGATTATTAAATTAAACGGACAAACAATAATTGCGTTTTTCTCTATAACAAAAAAAAGAATATTGAGAACTAGCGGTAATCCCAGAATAAGTGAAAGAAAAACACTATAAAAGTCTAGTAATACTTTATTTCATCAAGTTTTGGTATCCGGACATAAATTTGTCTTTCGGGATGTAAAAATGTACACATCAGACATAGAATGCTGTAAATTTTAAAACAGATAGTCAGAACTTTAGCAATATTTATGCTTATTTATTTTTGCCTTAAATAGATCTAATCACAATACACCTCAACTTTCTCGAATGATATGTTCGTTTAGTTTTTGCAGTGGATTTATATTAATTCATTATAGTTGATTTAGTTGAGGTTAAAGATTTAGAAATTCACCACAAATTAAATTCAATTTTTTGCTTTATGATCATATGTTGAATGAATTTAGTTTTACTGTGTACATCTTGAATTTTTCGACATTTGTGTTTTTTCTCCAAAAACGAGCTTTTCACATTTTAACATTTGACGTTACGGGTCTGCCACGTTTTATTAATACGGTTTTAATATTGCCTCTTTCAATTTTAATTGTTTTTTAGAATTTTAAAAATTTTAACATGTTTTCATTTTTAACGAATTCTGTAACGTTACGCCACTTCGAGTTACAATCAAGTTATATTTTGGTTTTTTAAGTATGGTTGCTTGAAATTGCTCTGAAGATAGTAATCAAACAAAAGTGTTAGAAAATGATCGTTATGTTGTTGATGATATTGAAAGTTATCAGGCCACCCAAATGCCGTACGAAGGATATAAATAAGTAAGATATAAATTCATAAAAAGAAATTATATATTGAAAAAATATGTTTAAGGTTTAAGTTTAGGATAACTTTTGTTTAATATTATTATTTTTGTGTTGATTGAGGACAATCATTTAGCAGAAAATCCGAATTGTAGTAGTCTAGAACACAATTACAAAATCAATAGAAGTATTATGCTTTAAAGTATCTATAGAGATTGTTATTATTAATAATAAATTGAATAGATAATTGTCGCTGTATTTCTTCAAGAATATAAAAGAAATAGTTAAAAGAGTATGTTCGCTCCGCTGGCCGATTTTTGCGCACGCGTGCTATTAGATCGAGATCGATATCGATAAATCTAAAATCGAATCGCGAATGTGATATCGAGGTGAAATAACCTTTTCTTTACCGCCCTTATTGCCCGCTCATAACGCATTATTGTCTTACCTCCAGGGTTTGTCTTGGCATCCCTTGATGTGGTATCCCTGTTTACCAACATCCCCTTGGAGATGGTCGTTGATAGGATTGCAGATGATTGGTCCCTGGTGGCCTACCACACCTCTATTAACAAGAACCGGCTTATTCGGATGATAACGTTCTTGTTAGATTCCTTGATGTTCTCGTTGAGCCCTATCTAGCCAAGCCCTATCTTGGCTACCATCGTCATGGACCATGTCCTCGACAACTGTCTATCTACTCTACCCTTCCAGGTCCCATTCATATATAAATATGTTGATGACATCATCCTCACAATATCTTCAGACCGGATACATGAAACCTTGGAATCCTTCAATGAGTTTAACCACCACATTCAATCCACTGTAGAGGAAGAAAAGAGTAACTCTGTTCCCTTCCTGGACTCACTGGTCGTACGTAATTCTGATCAGTCCATTTCACTGGTATCGTAAGCCTACATACTCTGGAAGGTTTATAAATTATTTCTCGTGTCACCCTCTCAGTATGCAGATCAACACACTAAAAGGCATGAAGAACAGTATAACCCGCATTTGTGATGAAGCTTTCAGTTTAAGAAATCTCAGGTTACTAGCTGGCATCTTTAGTAACAATGGTTTTCCTGGTCCCTTGGTTAACAAGATTTTATTTTCGTTGGATGGACCTCGGATGTCATCTACAGTTATGCGGGATACACGTCCTGTTGACACAAATTTGTCTCTCACGCATCCATGGTATTTCCTCCACATCGTGGAGTCAAGCCTTTTGTAAAGTTACCTTCTATTCCAGGCCTTACAGATAACGTAGTTAAAGTCTTTAGTGGTAAACCATTTCAATGGCCAAATACGCCATGAACCACCCCCTAACGTGTGTTTTCTCCAATCTAAAAGACCGCATTCCTGACGATTTCAAATCCAATTTAATTTACAAGATCATCTGCAAGGGTTGTTCGAGCTCGTATGACTAGTCAATACCGAAAAAAAAACAAAATATAAGCATATAAGAGACTGTAAGTTAAAAAATCAAATATTACAGCCCTCGCTGTACATCATATTTCTACGGGCCTTGTTTTTGACTTCGAAAACTCCTCCATAGTCTGTTGTGAACCCTCCTATTACAGACGCAGATTTTTGAAAATGTTCTATATATCCAAAGAAATTAATTCCATCAATTTTGGCACTGATGTACAAGGGGTGAGTGACATCTACTGCCACTTAATCAATTTTTGTGACAAATACCTTTTTCTCGGGACGACCATTCTATTGGCGCGGTTTGGTTCTGACTATTGTTTATGCATTGGCTGGGTTTTGAATTTTTTTTTTGGGGAGATGGGTACCACTGCCTCTTCTCTTGCTCTGTTCATTGTGTGTGTTTGACATGTCACGTTGCCTCATGAGGTGTTTATTGGTTTAATAAAATTCTAAAGCTAAGGTTACAATAAAAGAGGTTTAACTGATAAGCCTTGGTTGAATTCCCGATAAAAAGAAATACTTCATTATTCATATTGTTTCTTACAAGGAAAGTATCACAAGTGTCCCTCACCGATTTTGATGCAGTTTGGTAAAGTGGTAAAATGGACCAAAATAAGGTTTCATTAATATTTTATACCTGCGATAAAAGTCCCTGGGGCGAGTTTTAGGGGTTGACAGTTTGGGGAAAATGAGCATTTTTCGGCTGTATTTGGAAACGAAACGGCTAATCAAAATTAGGGGTGATCAAACTGATATTATGATATTATTTTCATAATAATAACGCGGTAAAACAAGTTTGGAAGGAGGAAAAGAATTTAAACAAAACCGTGAATTAAATGTTATTGCAACGCATTAAAACGTTCATTACTAGAAAATACCTTATTCGACATTTTGGGGTGGGTGGGGGTTACCCCATTAATAATTTAACGCGGTGTTTTCTTTATAAATAAAGTAAAATTTTTAGGATTATTTTGTAAGGATTAGAAGTTAGGGGAGGAAACTGCATTTTCGGTTAAATCTCAAAAATGAAAACTGTTATCAAAAAAATTTAAACATTAATTAATCCTTTTGTTTAAATATCTTTCGGTGTGAATTGAATTCCTATATGTACACACATATCGATAGCTGAATCCTTATAAAGTATGAGATCGTTAATCGTCTCCCAAAAAAGTTTGGCATGGGTTCAATATCAAATCTGACAACATGTACTCTATTCAAAGCGTTTGCTTAGTATAAATAGATGAATATTGTTTTGAAAGATTTCAGTTGTAAAGCAACTGACAGAAGCAATAGTTCTCATCAACCCAACTAACATTTTAAATTTACTGCTAACAGTTTTCACTGTTATGAACATCCCGAAGAATCCTATGAATGAAGACGAAGTCAAATGAAAGGAAAGAATTCAACATATATTAATGGAAAGCATGGAGAATTCTAATATGCAAATTGAAGACGAAACTGTGTTAGTCTTTGACAGGTCCACTACCATTAATAGTGGTCAAGATGATCAAGTTATAGAAGACAGTAAAGGCGAAGGGACGAGCGAAAGTGTACTAGCAGGAATAGAAGTTCACTGCCCATTAAACGATGATTGACTACATTACAAATTGGAACCTGTTAATTATTGGACAAGTGGGAGGAAAGGGTATCTAAAACTAAAAACTGTCCAAAGTAAATACAGAAAGGTCACATCAAAGAAACAATTGGAAAGGTGGGCGAAACATATTGAAGAGAGAGGTACTTACCGAGAAAAAGTAAGAGATATGGCGGAATTCATTATTAATCAAGCTAGAACTGCCATATATAACAGATTGCCTCTACATGACATCGACATCCGCAGATGGGCTACACAAGCCAGAAACGAGAAGAACTTATCACCGCAACAGTTTAAAGCATCTCATGCATGGGTTCAGCGCTTTAAAAAAGCAAATAGGTTGGTAAGTAGAAAAATCACAAAATTTGTGTCACAAAAACAATTAGCAAATGTTGACCGAGTAAAAATCCTAGCTAAAGAACTTGTAAAAGATGCGAAGAAACATATCGAAATATATGGCCCTGAAAACACCTACAATTCAGATCAGAGCGGTTTTAACTTGGAATTTCATTCAGGTAGAACTTTAAGTAATTTAGGTGTTAAAACCGTAGAACGTGTAGTTCAGTTCAATCAGTGTCTTCGACGATGCATAGTTAAACAATTCAGCCTATTATATGTGCGGACGGGAAATTTCCTTCACCCCTATTAATTGTTCTAAAAGAATCCTCTGGAACCTTTGGACCAATGATAGCAAACACAATGTTTAAAGCAGACAATTTACGTCGTTACGAACGTTTTAGCATCCAAATCTGGAAAGCTAACGTCAGGACATATGAAGAATTTTCTACAAAATGTTTATTTTCCAAATACGGGATCTAAATCGTTATTATTGTTGGACTCTTGGAGTGGTCACTATCCTGAAGTTATTAATGAAATAACCCCATCAAATACCGATTTTAAACACTTGTCTATTTTTGCAGGGACAACGGGACAGCCAATTGATGTATTTGGATTTAGAATATGGAAAAATTTTATCAGAAGATTTTCTGATCAGATTATACTATATCAACACGATGTAAATTTACATCAACACGACAACATTTTGAAACTCCAATCCCTAACTCACAACCAGTTATCTTCCCCCCGATTTATCAATCTTTTTAAATACGCATGGTTTGCAAGTGGATACATTGAAGAAAGACCAGAGCAGTTTGAAAATCCAGTATAGGTTTGTTTTTCAAGTGAGAAGCCAAGGTGCGATGTTTGTGGATATTTAGCCGTAATAACTTGTGCTTGGTGCAAACAGTCTCTCTGTTTAAAACATTTCTTTCACGATTACCATTTTTGGTGACAGTATGTCGAACAGAATTAAAATTATAAAATGTAAAGTAAAATGAAATAAAATATATTATAAGCAGAAATTTAATAATAAGTAATAATATAACATATTTAATCATTTCTTCTGTCTGTTGCTTTAATCTCATAAACTAAATATTTATTTTTACAGATAACTTCTATTTATTTTCTTATTACTAGAAAATGATTAATTACTGTTTAAAATTTTTTTGATAAGAATTTTCATTTTTGAGATTTAACCAAAAATACAGTTTCCTCCCGTAACTTCTAATCCTTACAAAATAATCCTAAAAATTTTACTTTATTTTTAAAGAAAACACCGCGTTAAATTATTAAAGGGGTAGTTAATACCCACCCACCCCAATATGTCGAATAAGGTATTTTCTAGTAATAAACATTTTAATGCGTTGCAATAACATTTAATTCACGGTTTTGTTTAAATTCTTTTCCTCATTTCAAACGTATTTTACCGCGTTATTATTATGAAAACTGATTATGTATTAACCCCCGTAACTTCGTCGGGGTTGGTCTAGGGCGAATGAAATGAAACACGTAACTAATATTTTTAAACGTACTATAAGCATACTTAAAGCCAATAGAATCGATACGGTAGTTTTTAAATTATTCCAAAAAAGTAGGGTAGTTTACCCCTTTTCACCCTACTCCTTTATATGTATGATACAACAAAAGAAAGCTCTCTAAAAAAGAATATCAGTTTGATCACCCCAAATTTCGATTAGCCATTTCGTTTCCAAATACAGCCGAAAAATGCTAATTTTCCCCAAACTGTCAACCCCCAAAACTCGCCACAGGGGCTTTTACCGCATGTATAAAAAATTAAGGAAAGCTTATTTTGGTCCATTTTACCACTATACCAAATTGCATCAAAACCGGTGAGGGACAATTGTGATGAACGGAAGTCCCTTGTTAGAGTCATTTCTAATATTTTGCTAATAAGTCATCCATCTTTTATTTTAATTTTTTGATACTCAACAAAAATGTTAGATTATGATACTTTTATGTTGATGAGTTATGTGATGTAAATAATTGTAGGGTTAGGATTATTTGTTTAAAAATATGTACTTACCATTTTTTTCCTGCGTTAACATTTGCTGGATCAAGCCATATGCAGGATAAGATGAGTGAAACTTTCCACAATTTCAAAGCACGGTTACACATTTTCTACACTTCGGTCATACAGTACGACAAATTATCACCAATAAAAATAATCTACACTCTCGCACTATGATTATATGAGATCCTAAAAACGCGATCAAAATTATTCCGCGGTTTAATCCAAACGAATCACCTCCACCCGGCGGATAGAGTACGTTATCACCGCAATTACAAAGTCGAGATCGTCACTTTAAAAATATTCTCACTTCAGAATTGCGCTCGGTTCTCTTTACCAAAAATTATAGCCACACTAGACTCATTTAATGTTACTTACGTTACATATCATCATGAATTATTTTTTTTTAAATAAAAAAGAAAACAGTATTTCGTATTTAGTGTTAGACCATCTTAGTGCTAGATCTTAAAACCGGTCAATGTTTGACCGATTCTTAAAAATGAAATATTACACTATCATTAGTTTTTCATATTATTTTGTTCTCTAAAAATATTTTTTTACTCTTTAAGAGGCCCAAGTTAATGCAAAAAATTATATTTTAAACAATAGATGTCAAAATATTAAACCCGTTTTTATTTAAGAGAAAATGCAAAAATATAATACACAAGGTTTATAAATAAAATAAATAAATCTTTGGCAAAACTTGGAAAAAATAAACTAAAGTGTAGCAACAGAATATGTTTATTTAACATGACATGTTTCATAAATTCCCCATTTCTTAATTGGTATTTATTTTTGAATTTGTCATAACAAAACGTCATCTCTACTTTTTACATCAATAGACTTTTGAAAATCTGCTTCATTATATCTAAACTTGGGCTTCGTTGCCATACTGGCACTGAAAAAATTTTAACCTTATTCAAATTTGTTAAATTTTCTATATAGAAATTCCATTTTTTTGATAGTTAAGCACTAATTTAACATTTATATTATAAAAAAGATTTTATAAAATACAAAAGAATCGAACATTTACACTTATATTTATTTTAGGCTTAAACATTTATAAATTTTAAAATCTGTTAAAAATATCAGTGATTGAGCTGTTTATGTCCTATAATTGACCTACAGAAGAACCAGTAACTGACCGCATATTTAAACTGCTTATATCATACTTTTAAAGTGAAAAAAATCGGTCAAATACTAAAAAATTTTAAATTAAACGGAAAGACATAAGCTTTAAAAACATATATTACACATGATTCCATTTTGTTAATCAAATGTAAATACTTGTGAGATCATAAAACAACTAATTTGTCTAGTGTTTGACCGTTTGGTCAAACACTAGTCCAAACACTAGATTTAATTAAATTTTGAACCAGCAGTCTTTGACCGGCATTATTTTAATAAAAATTTAGTTTAAACTTAAGAAGAACTATGAAAATAAGATCACATTATTGGGAGCTATATTAAGCAAACCAGATTCTTTTGCTCAGGTTTTTAAAGGTTATAATGTTTGTGTTTGTGTTGACAATTGTCACAAGTATTGATAATTCCTTTAACTATTATATCATTTAAAGAAAATTTTTCTCTTATCATTAACCACCTTTTCCTAATACCGATATGGTAAATTCCGTATATTTTATTACAAACTTGTTTAAAATAATTTTCAGTTATTACAAATAAATTGCTGTGTTCAAATTTCTGTTTCAAAAATCCCTCTTGTGAGTTAAATACCTTAAATTCATCCTCATCTAAAATTTCTTTATTAATTAACAAAATACCATGTAACAAATAAATTTTGTTCAATCCTACCTTTGAAATTGCCAGTTTCTAGCATAGATACGAGTGTTGAAAATTGTTATTTTCACTCACTCTGCTAACATTCATAGCAACGGGTGTGTGAAAATATTTTCCACTCACTCTAATTTTCTTCATCCACTATTAGCGAAATTTAAACCTTTAAAGGTACAACCTTTTATTTAAACGTAATGTGAACTAAAAAACGGTAGAGAGCACATAAGGAAAATTAAATGAAGTATTTCACTTGTATAAATTATTAATCTTAATTAATTTTGGTAATGATAACAATTAACAATTTGACACAACTAGTTGTTTATTAATCAATTACGAGGATAACCATGTCAAAAAGTGTCGTCTCCGACATATCGACATGACATTAGCCAAGAATCAACGAATTTTAAGACCGAATTTTCTCTAAATAGTAGGATTGAACAAAACGCTATACAGCACACATGAGAAACCAATATTTTCCACTCACTTGTATGTCTTTCCACACTCGCCTACGGCTCGTGGGTAAATCTGTCTATTAAATCTATTAAAAATTCACTTTTGCGTCTTTTCAGTCTTTAGCGATTGTCAAAATGATACTTTTTTCGTTCACAGGACGTAAAAGACTTTTACGTCCAGCTCAAAAATCAAAGGATTTGGTACTATTAAGGGTTGATTTATTATTATGGACAAATTGTAAACACACCATAACTAACAATTAATTGTATATCGTTTTAGAATGCAAATTTATAAAAGTAAATTTGTGATATTTGTGACATTTATAAATATCTGACGTTCAAAAATAAATGGTGGATTGACAAATCATTAACCCAATTCCAAATGTCATTAATTAATTTGGTTATTTTATTAATTTTTAATGTTTAAAACACGCAGTTTTCGAAAAAATCTTATTTGATGAAAAAATCGCTCGCTAACGCTTAAAAAAAAACTTTCGTTCTCGGATGCAAAAGCATCATTTCGCTATCTAGAATCAAAAATAAGTATAAACTAATCCAATCTTATGCAACTCATAAATCTTATACATATCAACAGTTACCAACACTTAGTGACACACAGCGAATTAAAATTTTAAAATGTAATAAATAAACCAAAAATTCCTACTAATTTTTATAATAATATATGTAATGTTATACCCGAGTTTCTTCTTCTTGGCATGCATATCTTTCTTCTTGTCTTCTCTTTTTTCTTTCCCTTTCCTTTGGCATCACTACCGTTCTTAATTTTTTTCCTCCACCGTTTGGTTTTACTTGTGATTCCATTTCTCTTCTCTTTTCTTTGAGCCGACCACATCTGAAAATTGTGTACTGTGGAGTATCTAGTTCTTCACACCCAAACTAGCAATAAACTGAATCTATTTTCTTCATCTCCTTAAGGTACGCTCCAAAAATTCCATGTCTGCTGATAGCCTATATGGTGTAATAATTTATATATTACTCTCCATTCTTGGATATATTTTACCAACTGTATATATATATATATATATATATATATACAGGTGTCTCACGTAACTGGTTCATTAGAACTTTTTTAGGTTCCACTATTCGTAGAGGCTTGAAATTTTGGTAACATGGGTTGTTCAGTCCGATCTATTAATCTAAAATATTTTCAAGATGGCCACCACTTCTGGTCTACCGGAAGTAGACGTCAACTTCGTTATTTTAAATGGAATACTATAGTTTTTATTACACCATTCAATTACACATAAGAAAATATGTTGACTTTGATAACACTTGTTGGTGCCTACCGTTTTTTGTTTTTGAGTTAATGTTCCGAACGCGCCCGCACGCGCGAAGAATTCAAAAATTCTTATTCAGTGCTCACACGCACAAAAGAAAATTAATCTCATTTTCTAATTCAAAGGTATCACCCCGCTAATCTTTTTTTACTTTTTTTAAATCATGTATTCATGGAAAACTTTTTTTGTCATAATTTTATAAGTGTGCTTGTTTTTAAAATAAATTGTCTTTTGTCATCGAGTTTTGTTGACGAGTTTTATTCAACCTGATCGAGAGATTTGAATGTAATTATTCGCGATCAAATTCAGATAGTGAAATTTTATTAACCTTTCGGTACACGCACCGGACTCTCACTCCGGGTTCTGCACCCTCTATTGTTTAACAGAAAAGGCAACTTTTTTACCGACATAATTATGTCATTTTAGTGTCAAAAATTTCTTAGTGTACAACACAGTAAATATGAGATAGCGAAGAAAAATACTGTTTGAAGGTGAAGACTGAAGCTTTTCAAAAAATTTTGCAGACGGTAAGATGTTTTTTTTTTCGTTCAAAATGGCTTCTTATCTGATTAGAAGAAACGAAGACGATAATGAAAGCTGTAGAACATAAATGCCCCGAAAAATGTGCAGCGTATTCAACGCGGGCATTTATTTGCCTATCGCAAATTTTATGATAATAAAAAAATTTTTTAAATTATTGTCTTAAAAAGAATACAAATTAAAGTCCCTACATTTATAAAGTACCGCGGCTTCCAGAAGACTGTTACTGCTTCTAAAGGATTTAAAATACTTCGAGACGACTTACAATGCTTTCAGATAACTTGATATAGCATCTAGAAAACTTGAAATGTTTCCAGAAGACTTGATGTTGTTACCTCTAGATGATTTGATACTGTTTTAAGAAAACTTTATATTGCATTCAGAAGACTTGAATTTCTAGACTGATATTTCTAGAAGACTTAAAATGATGAATTTACAGATGTTTTACAATGCATCCAGACGACTTACAATGCTTACAGATGATTTACAACGCTTTTAGAAGCCTTGATATTGCATCTAGAGGACTTAAAGTGTGTCCAGACGACCTAGTATGCTTCCAAAGTACTTTATGTCGCTGTTAGAAGACTGAAGATGCTTCCAGAAGACTTGATATTGTATCTAAGAAACTTGATATGGTTTCCAGAATACTTGGAATGTTTCCAGAAGACTGATACTGCTTCTAGAAGACTTAAAATATTTCCAGATGACCTTATACTTACTTTTAGAAGACTTGAAATACTTCAAAATTACTTGTAGTGCTTCCAAAAGACTGGATACTACTTCCAGAAGACTTGATACTGCTTCTAGATGTTTTAAAATGCCTCCTAAAGCTTTGATAATGCCCCTAAAAGTTTCCAAAAGACTTGATACTGCTTCTAGAAAATTTTAATAATTAAGAATCGATACTGCTTTTAGATATTTTAAAATGCTTTCAAAAGATTAGATATAGCCCCTGTAAGACTTTATACTGTTTCTGGAAGATTTGAAATGCTTTCAGAAGACTCGAGAAGATTCCAGAAGACTTGATACTACTTCTAGAAGATTTAAAATAGTTACAAAAGTCTCGATATTGGCTCAGGTAGGCTTAATATTGCTTCTAGAAGATCTAAATTGCTTCCAAAACATTTGGAATGCTAACAAAAGATTTGATATTGCAGTCAGAATACTTAACATTGCGTCTATAAGGCTTGAAATGCTTCCAGAAAATTAATTTATTTGGTGCCAATCGTATTTCATTGCAAATCTTCTTTCATGAAATCCCGGCATGAACCCGGAATTTACTGGGACTGGACTGAAACTGAAATGTACAAGTATCTTAAAATTGAGATACCATTCCTAAGATGACTAATTGTTTAATTGTTAAGATTTCAAGGCATTAAAGATGGTATTTGCACCTCCTAGCGGTCATCTCAGAATCCTGAAAATAATTTCCTGTATTTTCTCTTAGCTACTTTAGTCATAAAGTTTTTTTCCTGCAAGTCTGCTGTCAAATAATTTCCAATATTTTCTCATAGCCACGATTTTATGATTAATAAAATCTTTTCCTGCAAGTTTAACTATCGACTTACACAGTCTTTTAGCAATTTGCAACCGCTGGTTCGGCGGACCGCAACCATTCAAGTTAACATTTTTTTTTTAATATATCCGTTCTTGTCTACGAAAAAAGACTTACTTTCAAAAATAAGTTTTGGTGGAAACAGCTAATAAAGGTAAATAGGTTATTTCGTCAGTTTCTAGTTAGTTAATCCCTTTTTTCTGTATTTGCCGATGTTGAAGGACGTCAAAGTATTATTTCAGATCAGAATGTTGTCGTTGTTAATGGCGTTAGTTGCTAGTTTCAGATTTCTAAATATATAATACTGTAGAAGTGAGTTTGTAATTATAATTATATTGGACATTTTATTACTGATTGCGCAAGTGAGGAATAATCTTGGGATTAAATGAGAACACAAGCTGAGTAACTCATCTCCACAAAGCTCGAAATCAAGTAGAGGATTATCAAAATTTATGTGAAAATACAGATAGCTCAAACGGTTCGTCGTTTTAACTACACTGAGGTCACCCTGGAAGTGCTGCCAATGAAACGGCAGATGAGCTAGTGCTAAAGCGTTTTTAGGACCAGAACCAGCAATTTGTGTAAAATTTACGATGCCCAAATAAAGGATTCGAAGAATTCTGCAGCTAACTGATTTATCTTTAGATCGTCATTGGTACATCTAACACAATCTTCGTAGCTTCATAAGCGCCGGTTTTTGAAAATAAATATGGGTGCTGGATAGTGAAAAAACTGAATTGGGAAAAGATTCAAACGACGAATGACTGTTCTCAAAACAAAAGTGACATGAAAAACGTCCATGTATCTGGCGCATATGGTTAATTTGCAATAGAAATGCCTTATATCAACAGTGCTTACACCTTCACAAGCAATATTTGGTCTATAATTGAAATTTTTTGAACTTTTGAAATGAACATTTTGTATCCTAGCAGTATTTGGTATTTTGGAAGCAAAATCAAATTGTATTAACAATTTCGTGCCTTTTGCAATAAAAATGTCTTCTTTAAGACTTTGCATTTTCAAACATTTTTTTGCCAGTAGTTTTACAAACGGTATCAAGTCTTTTGGAATCATTTAAAATCTTCTAGAAATAGTATCAAGTCTTTCAGCTGCAGTATAAAATCTTGTGGAAGCAGTTCAAGCCTTCTGAAAGCTATGTTAAGGCTTCTAGAAGCATTATCAAGTCTTCCAGAGGTAGTATCAACATTTTTGAAAGCAGTTCAAGGCTCCTGGTAGCTTATCAAGTTTGTTTTAAGCAGTATCAGCCACCGAAGAAACGAAAGGTGAAGTTTAATAATGGTCTCGAATCGCGGGCGGAGCAAAACGTTTTTCTCACACATAATCTCCCTATTCGTACACCTGGTCACTGACATGCTGTCAAATCACCATTTTGGCTCGAATCGTTTGAATACATAGATATCATGAACCGCGGTACTTTAGTAATCTAGGGAGTTTAATACAAATTACACATCAGCGCCATCTCTTATTTGGCAAAGAAACCCGGACTCTCAGTCCGGTGCGAGCACTCACGTCAAAAAAAAAAAAATGCGAGTGTACTGGAGGGTTAAATTCAAAACATTATTTTTTGGTCCTTCGAGCCGGATCTCCGCGATTTCGTGCGATTTATAAACTTTAATAAAATTCCGTCGCCGTGTGCTCGGTTAGTGTTGAAGATACTTTATTTTTTCTATTATTCAAAAGGACAGGACATCTGTGAGTTTAAAGCCAAAATTACTTTATTTAAGACTTAACAATTACGTAGTACAGTCATATAAACAATTACATATTTTCTAAATTAATTTTTTATTCCATTTCGCGCGTAAAAACATGGCGAAATCTATTTCCGGAAAAGAACTCGAACCGGTCTTCGAACGGCAGAACGAACTTATTACTTCAATCTCGCGTGTTTTAGACAATGTCAAGAAATTAGCAATTCCTAAGCGGACGGTTGGGGTTTTAAAAGCGCGTCTCGAACGAATAAATGATTGTTGGAGTGAATTTAAGAAAAACCACTTATTGTTAAGTCAGCATCGCATCGATTATTCTGACACGGTTTATTTTACCGAGGAGTTTTTCTTTGTTTGCGAAGAAAACTACATCGAGTCCAAAGGTGTTCTCATGGACATGCTTCGCGAACTTGAAGCGCAAGTTTGCGTCACACCGACAGCGGTCGTTCCTACAGAAGCTGTATCGTCGCGCACGCGACAGCTTCCGCGCATAAATCTTCCTATCTTTAACGGTTCGTACGCCGATTGGACTCAGTTTCGTGATCTCTTTGTTACAATGGTCAATGATAACGCCGATTTAAGTGGAGTTGAGAAATTTCAATATCTAAAAATGAGTCTTGTAAAAGAACCTGCTCAATTAGTTAAAACCTTATCCGTTACACATAATAATTTTCAACGCGCGTGGAATCTCCTTGTGGATCGTTATGAAAACTTACGAGTGCTTATCGATAATCAAATTTCGGTGCTATTTACGGCTAAACCTTTGAAGGCTGAATCGTCCGTAGAGTTGAATCGGTTGATCGGGGAAGTTAAAGAAGCTCTTGGTGCCTTGGAGTCGCTGGGTTGTCCTGTCGAGCATTGGGATTGCCTTCTAATTTATTTAATCGTGCGAAAACTCGATACAGACTCTATTAAGGAATGGGAAAGGTCAGTTAGTGACCATCGCAATCCTTCTAAGTTTACTGATTTCATGAACTTTCTTTCGGCGCGTGTTTTGACATTGGAAGCAATCGAAAATCTTTCTGAAAAAGGAAAAAATTCGTATCATTCTCCAAGTTTAAAACAAAAACCAATTAATTTTAATCTCATAACGCCTCACCAGTAACAATAAAATGCGTGCTGTGCGGAAACGAACATCGTTTGTATCGTTGCTCTCAGTTTATTGCAAAATCGCCTCGCCAACGAAGTGAATATGTGATGACCAACAAACTTTGTTTTAATTGCTTGGGTCATCATCCTGTGTCCGCGTGTCGCGTCTTCGCTAGATGTCTGAACTGTAAAAAAGCACATCATACAATATTACACGATTTTCCACCGGAAAAGCTTTTATTAACTAATACGAATATTCCAAAACAATCAACCATAGTAAATACCTCTCAGCCATCGACAAGCCATTCGGTTCATTCTTTTCATCTCAGTTCTTCAGTGCTTTTGGCTACGGCGTTGATATGACGTCAAGTCAGTTCAATTGACGGTGATTTCATAACTGTCAGAGCTTTAATAGACCAAGGATCAGAGGTATCATTCATTAGTGAATCGTTGGTACAAACTTTGCATCTCCCGCGTCGTGCTGCTACAATTCCTATCAACGGTGTGGGTTCCGGAAAGACATGTACTTCTAACGGGATAGTATCGGTTCGGTTAACGTCGCCGGATAGTAACGGTAATATGATCCGTCTATCACCTTAGAGGAAGAAACTTTGATTTTACCTCGGCTCACCACATACCTTCCAAAACAACATTCCAAATCTATACCGGTCGATGTTGTAGATCTTCCATTGGCTGATCCCGAATTCGATTCGAACCGCAAAATCGATCTGATTTTGGGAGTTCAATTTTACACCAAAATCCTACAAGACAACATACTTAAATTTAATAACGGGCTCATGGTTGCTCAACAAACCCTGTATGGAAGGATTCTTTTCGGTTCCATGGGAGAAACTTCGCAATCAATTGACACTGCCTCGTATGGCTTTCAATGCTCGATAGATCGTGAGTTACAAGAAGAAATTCAACGTTTTTGGAAGCAGGAGGAGAATTGCTGCACTTCAAGCTGTTTATCTTCTGATGAACGTGCATGCGAGGAGCATTTTTTACGGTCGTATTCTCGCGATGAAGACGGTCGCTTCGTGGTACGTTTGCCCTTTAAAAAATTCCCCAATTGCCTCGGAACATCATATAACACTGCAGTCAATTTCTTTAATAAATTAGAACAAAGATTTTTAAATAACGAAAAACTTTCTATCTCTTACCGTGACTTTATGCGGGAATACGAATCTCTCGGCCATATGGAAATTACTTCCGGGAATTTGAATACGTTAAATTATTATTTACCGCACCACGGAGTTGTTCGCGAGTCCAGTTCCACCACGAAGCTGCGGGTTCTCTTCAACGGTTCCTCCTCAACGACTTCGGGAGTTTCGTTGAATGATTGCTTGTACGTCGGCCCAAAGCTTCAAACTGACCTCTTCGACATTCTTTTGCGGTGGCGACGACACAAGCTGGTTTTTCTGTGCGACCTCGAGAAGATGTATCGCCAACTTAAAGTTCATAAAGACGATCAACAGTTTCAGCGAATTGTTTGGCGTGAAAATCCGTCCCAAATCCTGAAAAGTTACAACTTGATCACCGTGACTTATGGCCTGTCGTGTGCTCCGTTCCTGGCAATTCGTTGCCTACGACAATTAGCTGACAAACATTTAAATAAATATCCACGCGGTGCGGAAATTCTTTTAAATAACACTTATGTCGACGACATTTTGTCGGGCGCTGAAAATTTAAGTGAGGCAACCAACGGTATCGCGCAATTGACTAGTATTCTTACGGCCGGCGGCTTCCATGCGCGTAAATGGATGTCTAATAATCCCGAACTGCTTAAACAATTACCCATAAGTGACGTTTCAGTAACGGGAACAGCTACCATTGACGATCAATTTTTATTCGTAATCGATGATTTCACGGAAATTAACACAAAGACAACAAAGAGATCGGTTCTCTCATTTATTGCGCGACTTTACCACCCCCTCGGTTTCTTATCACCATTTATTATCGTTGCAAAAATCTTCATGCAGGAGCTTTGGGTACGTGGTCTCGACTGGGATGAAAAACTTCCTACCGATTTGAAAAATAAATGGATTTCATTTTTACAAGACATTAATCAAATACCTACAATTCGCGTTCCGCGTTGGATTAATTACGATCGTGAGTCTCGGAGCATCAAGCTTCACGGTTTTTCTGACGCGTCGAATAGCGCGTACGGAGCGGTCGTCTATCTCCGGGTCGAAAAATTGGCGGAGGTGCGGGTAATGATTCTGTGTTCTAAAACCAAAGTGTCTCCTTTAAAAGTAGTGTCGATTCCGCGACTCGAATTGTGCACGGCGGTAATTCTGGTGCGGTTGGTTAGACGCGTCGCGAGTGCTCTGGAGCTCGGTAACCATCCCATACATCTGTGGACTGATTCAACGGTCGCCCTTTCTTGGATACGAAGCCACCCAAGTCGATGGAAGGATTATGTTAGAAATCGAGTAATCGAAATACAAGATCTACCTGAAGCTCATTGGTCATATGTTCCCGGTGAAGATAACCCTGCGGATCTTGCTTCGCGTGGAGTTCCAATTCGTCGCCTTCAGGAGGAATCGGTTTGGTGGTCAGGTCCTCATTGGCTAAGCAAAACCGCAAACCATTGGCCTTCACATCCTGTTTCAATGTCTTCGGAAGCAGATAAAGAAAAAAGAAACATTGCTTCCAGCAATGTCGCCACAACCAACCGCTGGGACCTTAAAGAAAAATATTCATCTTTAACCAAACTTTTACGAATAACATCATGGTGTTTTCGTGCAATAACAAAAAATAAAACTAAATTTGTTTCAGACGTGCTCTCTCCTGATGAAATAAAACGATCTCTTTTATTTTGGGCTAAAGAAGTCCAACAGGAACACTTTCCGACAGAAATTCGCGCGCTCCAAGAGAAAAGAATAATAAACAAATCTAGCTGTTTATACCGACTAATTCCCTTTCTCGATAATGACAACATTTTGCGGATCACTGGCCGTCTCCGGTTCGCGACGTTGGATTGGGACGAGAAACACCCAATGATTCTTCCGAAGAAATCTCATCTAACTACTCTCATTATCGACGCTCATCATCGGAGGACACTACACGGAGGGACGCAGCTCACACTTTCATTCATCCGGAGGCAATTTTGGATTGTCGGAGGCCGTATCCCTGTTCGATCTTTCATACATCGGTGTATCATCTGTGTCAGACAACGAATAGAAGCAAGTCAACAGCTGATGGGTCAACTTCCACCATATCGGGTCACACCATCAAGGCCGTTCCTTCACACGGGAGTCGATTATGCGGGACCATTCCAACTGACAACATTAAGAGGACGAGGTGGTAAAACATATAAAAGTTACCTAGTATTGTTCGTCTGTTTAGCTACTTCTGCAATTCACCTGGAAGTAGCTACCGATTATACGACCCATGGCTTCATCATGGCATACAAGCGATTCACGGGACGACGAGGACTCTGTCAATCCTTTTCTAGCGACAACGGAACCAACTTCATCGGTGCTGATAGGGAACTCAGATCCTGCCTCAGCGGAATGGAAACGAATTGCTGATATTTTGTGTGAGGATGGAACGATATGGAGGTTTAACCCACCAGCAGCGCCACATTTTGGGGGAAAATGGGAGGCCGGAGTACGATCTATAAAAACCCATTTAAAAAAGGTTGTTGGTTCTTCGCTTCTCACTTACGTCGAGTAAGCGGAGTACGGAGTTTACAACAGTCCTCATACAAATCGAAGCAGTTATGAATTCTCGACCTTTATGTGCCATTACTGATGACCCCGATAACTATGATGCCTTAACCCCTGGACATTTTCTAATCGGATCCTCTCTTTCTGTAATCCCAGAGCCATCGTTACTGAATGAAAAACTCTCACGACTAACTCGATTTCAATTATTACGAAGGATGGTTGATGATTTTTGGAAGAGATGGCATCAGTTTTATCTCCAGTCAATCCAGAACGCTACAAAGTGCTTCGAGGGGCGAAGCTTACCTGTTGTGGGAGACCTGGTCTTAGTCAGGGATGAGCGTCTACCTCCTTCAAAGTGGCTGATGGCGCGAGTTGTGGAATTGCATCCGGGAGCTGATGGACTTGCAACCATAAAAACATCCACCACGACATTGGTGCGACCCATTGTCAAATTGTCTGTTCTCCCCTGTTAATTTCAAATTGTAAACAAATTTTTTTTTCTTTTTTTTTAATTTTGTTATGAATTATTTATTATTCTTACATTTTTTTTGTGTAAAGTTCATAATTTTGGTCTTTAAACTCAAAACTTTTGTCACTTCTTTCATTTTGGACGCTCTGAGCAGCAAACGCATTTCAAACGCAACGGTTTATTTTCTATGTTTAACGGACTTCTGCTCGGTTTAATTCGATTTGGTTCGAGTATTGCCGACGAGCTTCGGCAAGGCCGGCGGAATGTTCCGAACGCGCCCGCACGCACGAAGAATTCAAAAATTCTTATTCAGTGCTCACACGCACAAAAGAAAATTAATCTCATTTTCTAATTCAAAGGTATCACCCCGCTAATCTTTTTTTACTTTTTTTAAATCATGTATTCATGGAAAACTTTTTTGTCATAATTTTATAAGTGTGCTTGTTTTTAAAATAAATTGTCTTTTGTCATCGAGTTTTGTTGACGAGTTTTATTCAACCTGATCGAGAGATTTGAATTGTGATTATTCGCGATCAAATTCAAATAGTGAAATTTTATTAAATTCAAAACAGTTATTTTGATTTTAAGTGTTCCCCATATCTCAGCCAACGTTAACTCAACAACGTTTTGCATTAGTACGATAACTCTTCATATGATGCTAAATATTTAGTCATTTGTTATATCAGTATATCTTATACAGACTGGTCAGAAATTGAGTTACCGTTTCTCTGTATTCAATTGCGTGAAAGTCGAAAATTTTAAATGGAACGCCCCATATTTTCATACCCTATCAGAGAGGGAATTTAATTCTCTACAAATTATCTATAAATATTCCTATACCTATTTATTATAGTTTTCTTGCTATTGACGAATTTATCAAAATCATATGTAAAATGCTAGAAACCGTTTGTGTTTTTGTTAGAAGGCCATGACATTTTGACAGTTTTTTGTTTAATTTATTTAAATTATTATTAGTATTACTTCTACAATGAACAGTGATTGAATAAACTTTAGATTACTAGCTGTTATTTACTAAAAATAACTAAAAGATAACCGAATAAATGAAACAATGAAAAACAACAATTTAATGACAAACATTAAAATCAATAACATAAAAGAATGAAAAACTTAAAATTATAAAAACAAATTATGGGAATTTAATTCTCTACAAACTATTTAGATACTTTCCTGTGCCTATTTGTTGTAGTTGCCCTCATATTTGGAAATTAATGGACGCATGCAATGCTGGAAAACTTCTTGTTTTTATGTTAGAAAGCAATGGAGTTTTGATAGCTTTTCAACCATATTTATGTTATTGTTGTCATTACTTAGTTGTGTCATCACTTACTACTGTTAATGTCTTTGAATATCATGGCGATATATTCCAACGTCATTTTAAATTCATCTTATATTCATGTAATTAAGTTTTGGATAAGATCTGTTTCTTAGTTTTGGAAATATCAAAATAACAAGAAACCATAAATTTCTATCACCAACAGCTTAAGATTATGGAATAATGGTTTAGTCATATTTTATTGCTTTACCGAATTCTTCGGCACCGTTAGTAAATAAAGTGAACTCTCTAGGAATATCTCGCCTATCATTACGTGGAATATTACGCCATATTGTTGTTTTTCATTGTTTCATTTATGCGTTCTTCTGCTGGTTATTTTTGATAAATAAAAGCAAACAAACTAAAGTTTATTCAACCGCAGATCATTACCAATGATAATTTAAATAAATTAAAGAATATACGTACGAAGGCTTTCACGACCGGTGTTAACTAAACTAAAATTAGAGCTAACACTAGCAGTGGTTCCACTTCGAACCGGTTTCTGAAGAAGGTTGCAACATGGTATCCGAAACGTCAAACATTTTTTCAAAAAACGCACGGCAAAACCCGAAAGTTTCTAGTGTCAGTCCTAGTGATAGTTCTAGTGTAAGTGCCACTGTTAGTTCTAATTTTAGTTCAAATTAAAGGATAAACTGTCAAAATGTTTATCCTTAAATTCCCGTTTTGATAGGCTAAATAGATATGGGGCGTTCCATTTAAAATTTTCGACTTTATAGCAATTGAATACAGCAAAACGGTAATTCAATTTTTGACCACGCTGCATAAAGATATAACAAGTGACAATCTATTTGACAGCATATGAAGAGTTTTCGTAGCAATGCAAAACGTTTTTGAATTAACGTTGGCTGAGATATGTGCTTTTAAAGAGCATGGTGATATTTGCCAAATAACAATTAAAATCAAAATAACGTAACTTTTGATGAAATAACGACATCTTGCAGACAGAAAAGCAACATCTTCAATGTGCGGTACAACCGTAAATTTAGGCTACCATCGAAAGTTACTCCCTGATCTCTCACAGAAGTTATCTTAAGCAGGGAGATTCACCTATATACTAGAATGAAGGAATGGGAGCAGCTCTACGTGTGATAGTGATTCCATTACATGTCTCCAGATTAATCCTGAGTTGAGTACGATTACACCATTCAACCAAAATATCCAAATCCGACTCCACCAAAGCCACATCATCATCCGAGGTCATGGGGCGCACATCTAAGGAAGTTAGTACACCAACTACGATCTTTGAACATATCACAAAGTTCGTAGTAGCGGACGTAACATCCTTGATGTGCAGTACAAATGAATATTGCGATTACTATCGAAAATTACTCCCAGATCTCCAACAGAAGATGTCCTAACCAAGGAAATTCCATCTTCATTGTAGGCTGCAGAAATAGGAGTAGTTCGTTCTACGCCGGAAAGTGATTACATTACACTTCTGCACATTGAGCTGAGCTGTTTACGATCACACTATTCAGTCAAAACGTCCAGTTCCAACTGTATCAAAGCCACATGATCATCTGAGGTAATGAGGCGATACCGCATCTCGTGTTGTGAGCCATGTACTAGTTTCTTGCACAGCACAAAGTTTACAGCACGAGAGGCGACATTCCCAACGCGCGATACAAACGAAACATCCAGATCTCCGAAAAAAGTTATCTTCTGCAGGAAGAGTTCACCTGTATAGTACGATAAAAGAATATGAGTAGTTTCCGTGTTAATGGAATTATATTACACTTCTCTACATTGGTATTGAGCTGATTACGATCACATTCAAGTAAGATATCCAGACCCAACCGTTTTTCGTCTGCAAAAAAGAGCTGTTAGTATAACATGCGAGCCCCTATTTATCAAACACAATATAATGTCGCTGCTATCTGTCTACATACACGAGAGGTTTTTGGAAATTAAAAAGACCAGAAATGTACCAGAAATATACCAGAAATTTAGAATTATGAGACCAGCAGCTACCATGCTGCGTTCAAGCATATTCTTGACAAATATAATATAAAATTAGCCTTGTCTAATACTAACACAATAAACTTCTGGTGAATTATCATAATAGTAGAAATCATCTCAATGAAAGTGTATTCGATTGAATGTGCTAATTGTGAAGGCCTCTATATTGAACAGACGGGTAGAAAATTAGAAAGTAGAATAAAGGAATATTGCTATAAAACTAATTCAAATGTGCATTAACATTCCAGAGAAATAGGTCGCGATATAAAACTTAATAATGTCTCTAAAATACATAGATGCAATAAAGGATATAAAACGGTTATATTGGAGGTATACGAGATACAGAAGCATTTGAGTGAGAAACATGAACTAATGAACGATCGACTACAATTAAATTATAAACACTTTTTTCATATTTGAAAAGGAAATGTGATGTTCCCGCTTCTGTATTTATTTTGTCGATGGTGTTTTACATTTTTTGTATCACAGGGCTCCTTGAAATTTTGTGGGTGCGTCTATACAGTTTTAGAGTGTTTTTATTTCTCGCTTGAACTTTGCAAATTTTGGTTATTTATGTTATTTTTGTGTTATTTGTTATTTATATTTTTAAAGACTTTCCATTTGTTGATTAAATGATTTTGTGACAGTTTTATTTAAACGTAAGTTATTAATGAATTAATTACATGTATTTTTATTTATTCACTTAATTTGTATATGGTTTCGACTGAAGATGAGTTTGACTCGAAACTAGTTCCGTAAAAAGATACAATATAGCAAGTAAAAAGATTTGATTCAATGCTTTTATCACTGTTTTGGTTCAGAAACTACCAGTTTCCGAGTGTTCTAAAAGGCAGACCTAACCCACCAATATCCAGTTTCCAAGTGTACCATAAGTTGCCAGTACCAACACAAAGTTTGCCGAAATTGCTATTTTACAAAATGACTACCGTATTAACTATCTCAGTAGGGAGGTGTGTAACGACTAAATTGTATTTGGTGCGGACACTCACCACCGTAGAAAGTTCAAAATGAACTTCACTCCTGGCGGAATCAGGTCCCGGGTTTCGTTGTCCAAAAACAGGGGTATTCTAATATTGACCACGCTATGCACTTGGTTACCTTCGGTGTCCTACATATGAAAATTAATAAATGAATCGAATGTTACCAAGTACTTAGGCAGTCAAAATAGGAAATGTAGTTGAATGTTCGTATACAGAAGGAAAGAAAAAGCTACAATTTCTATTTCCTAAAAACTTCATTCCCCTACAACCCCGTCATTTTTAAAAAGGAATAGGGAAAAACTCACCCGGAAAGATTCCACTGCCTCGAGAGAGATCTTCTTTTATAGTCTCGAGAAGTCATTTCTTTAGAAGAAAAAAAATCATGGAAATCCATTGTGCTTTCTCCACTAGTCCATCCCGCTGTCAATTGAAAGAAATTTAACTTTATAAGTGATATTTTAAATTTTTATGTTCCCATTTGACAGTTCCGGATGACGTACATTTTTCATCAATTTAAATTTGTTTCATGTCCTTTTTCTTTTTCTTACATTTATCTCTCCAATCCGTATCGTTTTTCTTTTTTATCTTCTTACAAAAAAATTATTTTTCTTAACTTTTTCTTCACAAATCATCGTCGCCTTGGTACGTAGAAAAATGCGTGGCGTACACTGAAAAAAAATAGAGTTAAACTTACAATAATCTTATGGCAGCAATTTACAATGGAATGATTGTAATGACGTCAATAACACAGAAAAAAAAACGTCGTAAAGTTGTAATGTAAATTCACATTATAAACTTACGTTGTACATATTGTAGATTCTCTTTATACGAATATACACTTACGTTATTGATATTGTAATATTGTGGTTTTCAATGTAAAACGGTGCCTTTTAGATTGTAAATATACATTGATGATTGTGTAAACTATTATTTTTATTTTGTAATTTTACATTTACAATATTTTAAATTTCTTCTTTATAGATTGTAAACCTACATTTGTGAAATGATAAATTTTCAGCACCTAAATTAAAAATTAACACTATATATAATTTAAATTTATATTTTTATTGTAAATTGTTACCACTTAAATTTGTAAATTTACACTTGTGATATTGTAAATTCTGGTCATAGTTTTAATAGTCTATTTGAAAATTCATCGTTTTTGGGGCCAAGATTCATACCAGCATAGTACCTGTAACCATAAGATCGTGAAATAAAAGAAGTTACATTTTATTAACATCAGTTTATTTTAAATACCGTACATAATGTTACAAATTGTTCAATTTCTTTAAAAACGATATCATTTTAATCTCTTCGGTACTTACAGTACGACTATTTTCTGTTTAAATTTAAACTGTATAATTTACAACTAAAAAAACAAAACTAATAAAGATTGTTTTATACCTATTTGAACTACACAAGGTGTTAAGATTACAAAATTAGATTCAATTTCTTTTATATTATATTCCTGTAAAAGAATAAAAGTAAATTAAAGAAAATATGACAAATACTCGCATACCTCAAACTTATAAAGAATATCGTTTATTTTTTCCTTAAAATGTTTGGATATAATTTTTAAAGTCAATCTATCCTTATTTTCCGCAGTTATTTCCTCACTCCGAATATATTTACTAAGTAATAAGATCCACAACAGTTAACTTTTTAAAATGCCAATGTACACTTTTATTATTAAAAATCACAGGATATTTTGATATAATATCATTAACGGAAGGCGGTGAAACAATATTGCCTGTGAGTAGAGTATGCCTTTTCTAATAAGTAGAAAAATTCCCCATATTCTATTTTGGACTGATGTAATATATTAAGTCTAAGAATAATATGGTTGAGATTTTCTTCGTCATCATAAAGAGTATGTGCCCACTATGAACACCCTGCTTGAGCTGACAGTTTCTTTTTAACATATCATTTTGGAACAGGCGATTCTTTTATGTCGATTAATCGTTTGTGAGGTCTTCTTAAATAATGTACTTGTTGGTGCAATTTAAAAAATAATGATGCAGATCCATCACCTAAAACTCTCCCATCATCATTTACGTCACAGAATGTTTTTGGGTGCTTTAGTTGAATTGCCAACGACGCTGGCGTGACCGAATAATGGAGCGTTACAAAGTCAACGTTACATGTTTCGACGTGACAGAATTTGAATTTTCGCCTTTAAATTTGTTAAAAATTCTTGTTTTTTTGTCGAATCAATTTAGTAATCTGTAAACCTAATCTAATCTTGAAACTAAGCAAATGTTATATTGTCAGCTAACATGAATGGAATCAGATTTATCTCATTCTATTATCTTGGTTAAAAGATGATAATAATTCACTTACTTTAAACAATTTTGTAGATTACGTTCAACGATTCACTAACCGTACTATCAAAACAAATTTAAGCTTGTCGAATGATACACGAACGGTGCGATATGTAAACAATATAAAATGGAATCGTATTATGTCAGCGCATGCTCAAGTGACGTGATTAAAAAATATCTTATAGTTGTAAATTCACAAAATCTTAAAAGTAAAAATTCAATGTTACTGTTTTTTTACAAAGCTAAAATAAATTTACAAAAAGTTTTGTAAAAAAGCATTGTATTTTTCAGTTACCCAGGCATTTTACAAATAAACCTGTAACATCACCATATTTCATGATATTTCACCATATTTTCATTCATATTTCATAATTGACGTCATTACAATCATTCCATTGTAAATTGCTGCCATAAGATGATTGTAAGTTTAACTCTATATTTTTCAGTGTACAATCATATTATTGCAACAAAAGAATTCCAGTTTATCTGTAAAAATGCCTGGGTAACTGAAAAATACAACTCTTTTTTACAAAACTTTTTGTAAATTTATTTTAGCTTTGTAACAAAACAATAACATTGAATTTTTAAGATTTTGTGAATTTACAACTGTAAGGAATTTTTTAATCACGTGACTTGGGCACGCGCTGACAGAATAGTCTTCCATTTTATATTGTTTACATATCGCACCGTTCGTGCATCATTCGGCAAGTTTAACCCGTAATCGGTAAGGTGGAGTCTAGCAGACTCCTGGCTATCTAAATACTGATGTAACTTTAGCTTTTACTTTGAACTGTAGCGGCGAGACCGCTGTGTTTAAATCGCATACGCATACATCTACCTTCGGCGTATTATTCATAGTCATCGATGTTCAGTTGAGATTAAGACGGTCAAATTGGTAATTGAAGTCTCTGTGACTCCACCTCACAGTTAAGGTAACTATTCACGTATGATTTTTGTTAACAAAGATATTAATTTTAAATGAACTCCTGTCCTAGTACCTCAATAGGTATTCGTCCAACTGATAAGAGCTTTAAAGACACCGGTCTTCGGTGGTATAACGAAGTAGAATCTGATGAGTGACACAGAAGATGCAGATTATATTGAAGAAGAGTGCTAACGTTCAAGTGACAGTGATGATAGTGAACAATCTGAAATAACCACTGAAATAAGAACAAATTTGGGATTACTTATATACATAGCGATTTATAAGTTTAATGACGAAGATACTGATGCCCTGTTTACTGCTGATGGAACTGGTAGAGAGGTTTTTAGAACCATTATGAGCGGAAAAAGATTTAGTATTTTGATACATTATTTAAGGTTTGATGATGCCAGCACTAGAAAAGAACACTTAAAAGACACACCAGCGGCCTATATTCATGAAATGTTTGAAACGTTTTTTGAAAATTGTCAGAATGTTTTTACTATTGATCAGAACGTCTGCATCGGTGAGATGTTGGTTGGATATAGAGGTCGGTGCAAATTCCGTATGTATATACCTAATAAGCAACGAAAATACGGTATAAAATTGATGTTATTAACAGACGCGAAGAGTCATTTTGCCCATAATGGTTATATTTATACAGGAAGAGATTCGGATGGAGTAGACCTTTCAAATGCAGAGAGAAATTAACTAAACTTCTTGGTTTGAAAATCCAAGAATTCGTGCGGACACAAGAAACTCAATAAAACGGACACTTGGACTCCAAACACCATTACCATTTACACAAGAAGAAAAATTAGAGGTTCGCAAATATTGTTATTTATGCCCATCCAAACTCCACAGAAAGACATATTACATGTGTTATGAGTGTAAACAGCCAATATGTTTATCCTGCAGTAAAAAAAAAATTGTTCGGACTGTGCTGAAAAATATTAGCATATAAAATAAGTACTTCAAAGATCCATTAATTCAACCATTGTCAGACTTTTTGAACCTTAATAACACTCTACATTCTTGCGTTAAAATTAATTATTACAGGTTGCTCATTTACCACACCAAGACAAAAAAAAATCAATTAAAAAAAAATTATATTAAGCTTTGAAAATCTGAAGGCTTGCTAAAATACTTCAAAATTCAAGTACTTTGTATCTTTTTGTAACAAACATAATTTTGATAAAATTTTTATATGGAACTCAACATAGGTGAATAAACTACTAAATATGTTTCTTTCATCTAAATTCAAAGAAATTTGTTCATTACCAATTGTTTTTAACTTAATTTTATTATTTTTTTAAATAAGTCTTTGAAACTCCACATCACACTTAATGTACCTAAAATTGCCCGTCACCGGTTACGGGTTAAACTTGTTTTGGTAGTACGGTTGGTGAATCGTTGAACGTAATCTACAAAACTGTTTAAAGTAAGTAAATTTTTTTAAAATTTTTTATGATTTTTTAACCAAGATAATAGAATGAGATAGATCTGATTCCATTCAAGTTAGCTGACAATATAACATTTGCTTAGTTTCAAGGTTAGGTTTGTTTCCTTTGCTAATTCCATCCAGATACTACAAATTATTACATTGACTCCAACAAAAAAACAAGAATTTTTAACAAATTTAAATTCGAAAATTCAAATTCTGCCATGTCGAAACATGTAAAGTTGACTTTGTAACGCTCCACTACTCGGTTGCACCGGCGCCGCAACTAAAGTAGCACCCTTGTTTATAGATATACATAGTTATTCAACCGGTCGAGTTTGGTTGCTCTAGCTCGTGCTGCCTCTAACGGCAAACGAAAGCAACTACATTTATGAATGAATTGGAAAAATTCAACTTGTAGTATAAGTTGTATACTCAATCTAGAAAATCAATATGATAGGATATTAAAATTTTTACAGAAAAAAGACTTACCAAAAATAATATGGAATTGTTTTCTAAGAAAGAATTACAAATATATTTTTTATAAAAATTACATTTTATTTGGACAATATTCATCTTATTGCAGACTTATTTCAGACGTGGTTGGCGCCGTGCGTTCTTTTGAGTAATCGGTCGACCCGGGTCGACACATCGAATCGAAATGAGTAGGTAGATATACTAAGTTTTTTGCAACTATTTGAGTTTGCTATTTGAGAACATCGTTTACAATTGTAAAGTATAAAAATTACAAAAATTGAAATGCGATTATTGCATCTCACAATCAGTTCACCTTTTTTTTGTAAATAACATACTTCTATATAATCCGAATATATCTCGAAAAATATTCGGTAATACAATCTTCTAAACCTATCGAATGCACATCTTCATTATCATTTAATAATATAAAATATGATAAAGTGGACAGACTAACAATGGAGAAGAATTAAGAATTTCAGAAGACCCGTGGTACACACATCAAGTTTGAATCATTGGTAAGCCGAATACAGAATCAGTCATCAACAGATATAGTGTGTCACTAACGAAAGAAGAAACCATGAAACTGACCAAAGGACTCCACTACGTAATCGCTACAAAGGAAGTCCCGGATGAAGCAATAAGAAGTTTTTACTGGTGAAACCCATAAAGAATGCTGTAAACGGTCTTCGCCAGAAATTCATTGCGGAGGGATTACCAGAATATGTTTACGGATTACGGTTTATCGGCGACGTATTTTTGTTGGAAAGGAGAGTTTTACGTGCAGTTTGACGGGGCAGTCATGGAATCTCCATTGTTGCCGATTATTCATTCGAAGAAGATGCTTTGAAGAAGAGCTTGTAGAAACCGAAACTATGGCTCCGATGCGATATGGCAAGAAGGCAGCGAATGCCTCCAAGAGTTCTTAGATCACTTAAACGACGTCAACAATATCCAACGATAAAGTTTATCATGGAAACGGAAACTACCAAATAGTTGCCTTTCCTAGCTGCATTGGTCACTAGTACGACAAATGGTGACATGGAACTTGGAGTGCATAAGAAGAGGACCAACATCAACGTGTACTTAAAGGCAACATCACACCATCATCCCCTACAGAAGAAATCCGTGAACCACACTTTGTTTCAAAGAACAGCAAGAATTTGTAAAGGAGATAACCTACAGAAGGAGGAACGGTTTCTATGGGCCGTACTGCAGAAAATCGGATATACTTTGAGGGACGAAGATGAAGTAAGTACGTAACCAGCTGGATTTATCTGTCAGTCAGCAGTCGGCGGTTGCGGAACATTGCCATTCAGAGAGATACCGAATAGACTTCGACAAAGCAAAGGTACTGGCTAGAACTAAGAAACATCACCAAAGGCTGACAAAAGTGGCCATAGAAATCCACCGGCATAAAAACAATGTCAACGTAGAAAATGGCAGCGAACTCAGCAGAACATGGAAGATGATGGTGAACACGAACAAGACTCTCAAACCAGATGCGATACAGTAATTAGTTAGTAATAAGCTTGTAATTAGTATACATTCATAATTAATTAGTTTTCGACCGATATATTTGAACCAGTTTCTGAAGACGTTTGCAACATGATATTTGAAACGTCAAACACTTACTGAAAAGACGCATGGCAAAACCTGAAAGTTTCAAGTTTTGCTCTAGTTTTTCACAGTCAGTACTTCTCATCAATGGGTGTCGATGTAAAACTTCTATAGTCGGTAAGGTTTCTTTCTTTTCTTTTTCCAATTCATATACGCGCCAACAATTGTACAGTTCAATTGTATAAATATAGTAATGTTCCGCGCATTCTTCCTGAAAAGGCAATCACTTCCCATGATGCCTCTTCCTTGTGCAACCCACACGGTCCCATAGTTCATGTAGATGGAAAGGAGAAAAGCGCTTCACCATTTTTTCTCCTTTCTTCTGTTTATTCTCCTTATGCTAAGCGATGTTACTAAGCACTACACGGAGGGGTTTCCTCTTGCATCTTGTTATTTTTCAATCTCAATTTAAGTCAGTGTCGTGAAACAAAATCAAATTAATGGGAATACTTTAATTTTGTTTCCTTTTTGAAATTTTAGCTTTTACTTACATACATATCTGCTTTAGGGAGAGCCCCCGAATTATCTTCTTCCCTACTTTGTCCCATCCGCCTCTTTTGAATCAGCATTAACATTGTTTTTCAAGATTTCCGCTGCCTATATTTGAAACCGCGTGTTGTATGTGGTGCACGTTTTATGGAAAATATTGCTGGATCAGTATACTCATCCTACTCTCTTCCAACTCCGTAACTCAAAGCTCTGAGTATTCTCTTAAACACTACATGAATTAAAAAAAAAGAATTGTTTCAACAAAAATTTCTATTACATTTGATTGAGGATGGTATGCAGACCTGTGTATTATATTAGTACCATTTTGTTTCAAAAATTCCGTAGTTAGATTACTAACAACACTCTCCCTAGATCTGTGTATACCTCTGAAGAAAAATCAAGTCCAGAAAATATGTTCAATAATCCTTTTATCTATGATTTTGAGTAAGCTACTTTTAACGATATTTTTGTCATTCGTCTGGGGAATTGTGGACACCTCTCTAAACGGTAAAAGGTAAACGATAATCATTGTCATCGTTTCAGATAATGGTAACTGAGAAAGCAAGACCCCGATCACTACATTCCTTAAAAATGACGCGATCTCTTACGCCCATTTCTAATCTATATACAGAAAAATAGTTTCCAAGAATTTCCTGATTTAACTTTGAGGTCAGGAGATACTGTTAAGTTTTTCTTCATGTAGCTTTTTCTATTATTGTTAAACCTAAATGTTTTAGCTCTAGGTCTAGCGTTAGCTGTAGTGTTGGTATTAGCTCTACTTTTAGCCGTTATTTAACTGTTTTTGATATTCAACCAGTTCTAACAAGATGGGGAAGATGGCTAGATGCCACTATATACTACACAAACGCCTTAGATCATTTTAAACAATTAATAAATGAATTTCCGGCTACAAGTAGTAAAGCAATACAAGATTGCCAGGCCGTCCTAAGAGAAGTGGAACTACAAAATAATTTGGCATTTATAAAAAGCAATTACAGTTATATAAGTGAATCTATAAAATCACTTGAAAAACAGGATTTACCTTTAGTGACTGCAGTAGAAGTGATTAAAAAGTTTCAAGACAACACGTATAGCGTACCAGGACATATTGGTCAAATAATTACGAATAAATTTAATGACGTTCTGTGTAAAAATGAAGGATTTGCCACATTACAAAAAATTGCATCAATTTTAAGTGGTGAAATTGTTACTGGATTTATTATGGATCCCGCCTTAATTACAAAGTTCAAGCATGCACCAATTACAGGTGTGGACGTGGAGAGAAGTTTTTCGGCTTACAAGAATACGTTAAGTGAGAGAAGACACAACTTCACAATGGAACATTTAGAACAGCATTTAATAATTAGTTGTTTTCGTGATTAGTGGTTTAATGTTTAATGTTTAGTTTAACGATGTATTTTTTAATGAAAACGTTATTAAAATACATTATTAATTAGGTATAGCAATTTTTTCGATTTCTAATTTTTATGCCTTTTTAATGCTTTTGTTGCCAAAATTTCATGCCTTTTTAAGTGCCTTTTTCCGTCTTTTTTGTGCCTTTTAATCCGGTCTTTACTCACAAATCTGGTTAAACACCTACGTAAAGAATTGCCGTTTACAAATCGATATTTTACCAACGAAAAGTCTGCAACGGTTCGGTATTATTCTGAAGGACACATTATTGATTTTTTTTGTGTACAAGATATATTGAAATATATGCAACTTATTTTACAATTTCATAGTAAAACGTACAAGGCGCGAATAGTAAAATTTAAATTTTTAGAATGGGCACACATAAGGTACCCTGCCATCTAGGTATCACGAACTCAAACTAACTTCAGTTGAATAACTATGTATATCTATAAACAAGGGTAGGACTGTCGTTAATAGTCGGCACCAACTATAAGCAACGTTGATTTTATTTGGAGTTTTACTAAAAATGTATAAGGTAAGCGAACTTCTTAAGCAGAACTTTATTGTTATTATCGTGTATTATTGTTCTCATTATTAGTGTAATAGCTTGTTATTTAGATTCCATTATTACTAGTAGTTGGTTTTGTTCCAATAACCGTTCTTATTCGTCGTGTACACATTATATGCAGTTACCCATGCCAAGTAATACCATGAAAACCGTTGAACAATTCTTGATACAAGCGATAGTATTTGACGAGTACATGATGAGTTGGGACCATTTGTTGGAACAAAGCTTTTATTACTCTTATTTCTTTACTATCAGTTGCTAGCTATCATTATAACTTTGCGTTTTTTTTAAATTAAAATGGGTAAAATTATGTATGTACGGAATGATTATTACCAAAAGATATAGTTCGGTTTTTTTCTATAAAAATTGTAGTGGTATGGACGTTTGCTTCAACTGTCATTATTCAAAAAGTCAAGAGTAATTAAATTAAAATTAATAATAAAAACTATTGACCTAAAAATTACATAATAATATAGATAATAATAGGAAATCATCACATTGGTGGTTTAAACGAGAATTTTAATCTAGCATCATATTTCTGTAGATTTTGTTACATTAACAATATAAAAAACAGCATATATATATAACACAACGTTTTCCAAAAAGAACACGTGAGTCATACGAATTTGATGTTGATATGGCTTGTTTAACACATTCGCCTCACAGAGGTATTAAATCAAATTCAATATTCAATTCTCTAAATTATTATCACGTTATGCGTCCAGGATTAGCACCTGGTATAGCACATGGCGTATTCGAAGGAATTTTGCAGCTAGATTTACTTCATGCTCTTTGTATCTTAGAAGCGCAAGATTTGTTATACTTCGATGATTTAAATAATAGACTATAGCACTTGACATTTGAAGCTGAGTCCAAAATCCACTTTCCATTAATTAAACGAAAAAAACCTCTGTCGGGATCAGCATATCAAAACATGATGTTAGTGATTGTATTGCCTTTTGTATTATGTATAAACGAAGCAGATACCGCCTGGGAATTAATTCTTTTGTTGAGAAAAATTATTGTTTTATTTTTAGCGTTTAAATTATCAACTAATCATGTTGCTTACTTAAAATTTTTAATTAATGATTATATTGTTTTAAAATGTCAACTTCAAAAAATGTCTTCACTTTGGGCCACTTCGGCACTTGTGGACATTATGGTTTTAGCATAAACATCAATATTTTAAAAATGTAGTAAGGCATTCCAATTGTTTCAAAAACTTTATCATCAGCTCTTGCAAAACTTGAATATTACGCAAAACAAGTTATATAACTCAGAATTTATTGCTGAAGATGTTGAGATATGCACAGAAAAATACCCGTGTATGTATTCATACCTTAAAACATTAAAGAGTATTGATAATACTGCATATTTTATAACAGATAAAGTGCTCCATAAAGGAACTACATATGCTAAAGATGTTGTAATTTGTTACGGACAAAACGGGTTTGGCGACTATTTACTGTGCAACATTGCTAATATATTACTAAACTTTAGATTAAATACATGTACTTTTATCGGATATTCAATCATTATATCGCGTGATACCATTACAGGATTATATTTCGCGAATAATAAAGAAACTTGTAAATTAGTGTACATAAATGTCAATTCACTAATCTCTCTGCACCTTTTTTGGTGCAAAAAAATAATTACTGCTATCGGTACTCTTTTAGATCTGCGCCAGTTGAACTATAATGTTTACTGTACATTCCATTTTTATAGTACATTAAGTTGTAATTAATTAAATTTGATCCTTAATTGTTACTATAGCCAGCACCTAGAAATGCTAATTTTTAAAGTATTCCCATACTCGTATTAAACGCTTTTTAATAATGGTACCCGACGGGCACGATCTGTATGAACAACTTATATTTAAAGGTAATAATTATCTAAATTATACATGGTGTTAATGAACGACATGTACATATTTCAGGGGGCGGTAGTACTCGATAAAATAGGAAATAAATGCCAATAAATATGTGGCCAAAAATGCGTATATGTTATCTCCGGTGTTTGAATTGATGGAACAGTGTTGCTATTATAAGAAGATGGTACAGTAATTGATGATTCTGACGAACTTCGCGAATTAAAGTCCGAACAAATACTTGTACTTCTATGTAGAGACGAAAAATAGACTGCAAATTTAAATATATCAACAACAGAATCAAAAACATCAGATGTTAGTTCATGTGTAACATCCACACCATATCCATTCCTTGATATCGTTTGAAAACGATATAGAAAACGAAAGAAATGCAATGAATAATAATGAAAAATTAACGCAGAAGAATGAACGACTGGACTGGTCTACATTCCAAATACTATACGCAAAATTTCCCGAACATTATTTAAGAAGACTTAAAGAAGGAACCCGAAACAAACAAATTATTACCGATGTGGTTCATATAATAATTAATGAAGTTAGAACAATAGGAAAACAACCACCAATGCGTGTATTAACCCTTATGTGACTGAAATAGTACCGGGGTACTAATTCCATATTTAATATCTAATAACTTGCTTATTTATTATTCTTTGTACGCAAATCTGCATGACATCTTGAAGTATATCGTTGTTAAAATATTTTTGCATTTTTTAATTTTTGTTCGGTTAAAATCATGTTGAAATATTTTAAATCTCTTAATGCGTGACCCAAGTATTAAGACATAAACAGAATATAGAAATACTATTTTATTGGCAACGATAAACAAATACTTTAGTAAACAATATTGACGTGAACAAATAAAAAAGTAATAACAAATTTATTAATTAGCTCTATTATTGCACAAATCACACACTGGTTTGGATATAGAATGTTCGACACAAATGGGTTTTGTGCAAGAACTGCATGCTTTTCGTGTTTTTCTTTGTCTTTTGAAATTTGACCGACAGACATAACAGTATCCAACACACTGGATACGTCCAGATTCATCCCTATTTACTATATCTCGTGTTGTATTGACTGCTTCTGTAATTTGACGACCTAAAGCTAATTCAATTGAGTTGCGTGTAAAATTATTTCCAATTACTTTAGGAATTTTGCTTCGAGTAATAATAGCAGGCACACATAACTCATTCGCAAGAGTTTTGAGATATTTTCTTCTCTGATCGGTTGATTTATGTTGTGGGTTGTGTTCCTGATAGATAATATACGACGCCAAACCTGCAATATCAATCATATTGAAAAAGAAAGCCAACGGTTTCACTGTATATGCCGCCAACATTTTATCCATTACATCAACTCCCCCTTTAGTTTTGTTATAATATTTTATTATTTCAGGTTTGGCAACGTCAGTCTCCTCAACTTCTCCTATCATATGCATTGATGAGAGAAGAATAACTGACTTTTTTTTTGGAACGTATGAGCATATAGTTGCATTTTTGCTATATGCAAAGTTTGTAGAATGTGAACATATGCATAGGAGGGAATTGAGAGTCTGCACTAGCTGAAAACTTGTGAAGAAATTATCCGTTGTTACGTTTCTTCCAGAGTTCTTGTATTTGGCCACCAAGTCTAATACAGTTCGTTCCCCAATATTTTTTTGTCGTATACCATCTGACGGTTTTCCCGTATAAATTTGGCCTTGTAGAGGGTAACCATTCGACGCATCGTACGCCCAAAATACTTTTATTCCATACTTCGCCGGCTTTGATGGAATATACTGGGTAAATTTTGTGTGTCCTCGATAAGGAAACAGTTGTTCATCAACCGTTATGCATTCTTTTGGCATATAATATTCGTCCAAATTCTTATTTAGCATCCAAATCTCACGGATAGGAGCAGCTTTGTCCTTCTTAGCATGTTCAGCATGAGTAGTTTGGCTGTCAAAACGTAAAAGGCGTAGAAACATTTTGAACCGATCCCGAATAAGTGGCAAAGAATCGCATTTCCACATTTCGGTAATATGTTCGTTGTTCAACTTATGAACGCCAGCAATTATGAAAATCCCCAAAAATGCATCCAATTCTTAAAACATTTGGGTTATAATTTTCTGTTATCAGTTGGCCTTTTACATTACTTTCTCGAAGAATTGTGGAACAGATGTCGTTGGAGATGATAGTTCTAAATTATTCCTTTGGTGTATACGTAGAAGTTACTGCCGTTACACCCATTTTACTTCTCAAAATATTGCGGCTAATTGTTTGGGCCTGCCGTTGTGGTACAGTATTCCATATAGTGCCATCTTTGCTTGTCAAAATAGTAGATTTTGAAGAGCACTCTAATCCCACTTCGCGTTCATCGTAGTCACTTTCATCTGACGTATCACATTGTTCAATAAACGGTTGCTCTTCAATATCGGATGCTAAATCTAAATTTTCGGGAACATATTCCTCTTCATCTGAAGAAATAAAAGGCTCTTCATCAGATGACTCGTCTAAAGACGCTCTAAGCTCGTCAGGTGTTAACCTTCAGTGGATATAATTATTATATTTATTATTTTATATTTACTATTACCTTTTCCTTTGATATCTTGGCTTACGCCATCCAACGATAGTATCTGTCATTTTTTTATAAACATTAATTTATACTATATTTATAATTGTTTCTTCTAACTACAGTTATTTACGATGCACCATGTCTCAGATGTTACGATAGAATAGTGTAACCTGATGTGACGAGTATTCGTTTCACGCGTATATCAGAATCAAGATCGAACATGTTTATAAACAGGTCTAAATACATAAATGCTTACTTATGATATGTTAACACAAGTATTTTTTAAATTCATTGGATTCTATATGTCATACAAAACGATTTCAATATCAAAAGTTAAGATTATCGGTATGTAGTACATGGGTACTATTCTCGTCATTAGCCGGTGTTTTATTTCTCAGTCACATAAAGGTTAAAAACCACTGCACGAGAAATGACGGAAAAGTATCCAAACACTTTCCGTGACATATACGATGATGGGAGAGTTTTAGGTGATGGATCTGCAGCGTTATTTTTTAAATTGCACGAACGAGTACATTATTTAAGAAGATCTCACAAACGATTAAACGACATAAAGGAATCGCCTATTCCAAAAAGATTTATTAAAAAGAAACTGTCAGTTCAAGCTGGCTGTTCACAGTAAGCTCCTACTCTTTATGATCACGAAGAAAATCTCAACCATATTATTCTTAGACTTAATATATTACATCAGTACAAAATAGAAAATGAGGAATTTTTCTGCTTATTAGAAAAGGCATACGCTACTCACAGAGAGTTTTTAAAGAATATTGTTTCACCGCCTTCCGTTAATGATATTATATCAAAATATCCTGTGATTTTTAATAATAAAAGTGTACATTGGCATTTTAAAAAGTTAACTAATGTGGATCTTATTACTTAGTAAATATATTCGGAGTGAGGAAATAACTGCAGAAAATAAGGATAGATTGACTTGAAATTTTTGCCAAACATTTTAAGGAAAAAATAAACGATATTCTTTATAAGTTTGAGGTATGCGAGTATTTGTCATATTTACTTTAATTTACTTTTATTCTTTTACAGGAATATAATATAAAAGAAATTGAATCTAATTTTGTAATCTTAACACCATGTGTAGTCTAAATAGGTATAAATACAACCTTTGTTAGAATCACATGCGGTATTTACGTTTTATTTTTTTTAGGTGTAAATTGTACAATTTTCGAAAAAAAGCAAGTGCTGGAAGCTAATAATCTATTAAATGCAGTAGAATTGTATTTTGCTCTATATTTTATGTTAAATACTCAGTATCCTAAAAACATTAGCTGCATTGTTGGAAACTATACAATGTTATTTTCTTAAAATTTAAACAGAAAATAATCGTGCTGTAAGCACCAAAAAGAATAAAATGATACCGTTTTTAAAGAAATTGAACAATTTGTAACATTATATAGGGTGTCTCACGTAACTGGTTCATTAGATCTTTTTTGGGTTACACTATTCGTAGAGGCTTGAAATTTTGGTATCATGGGTTGTTCATTCCGATCTATTAATGTAAAATATTTTCAAGATGGCCACCACTTCCGGTCTAGCGGAAGTAGACCTCAACTTCGTTATTTTAAATGGAATGCTATAGTTTTTATTACACCATTCAATTACACGTAAGAAAATATGTTGACTTTGATAACAGTTGCTGGTACCTATCGTTTTTTGTTTTCGAGTTATTTTGATTTTAAGTGTTTTTTCGCAAATACCACCATGGTCTTTACAAGCCCATATCTCAGCCAACGTTAATTCAAAAACGTTTTGCATTAGTACAATAACTCGTCATATGCTGTTAAATAGATTGTCACTTGTTATATCAATGTACCTTATACAGCGTGGTCAAAAATTGAATTACCATTTCGCTATATTCAATTGCGAGAAAGTTGAAAATTTTAAATGGAACGCACCGTATCCTTTTAGCCTATCTAAACGGGAATTTAATTCTCTACAAATTATCTATAAATATTGCTATACCTATTTATTATAGTGTTCTTCATATTGAGTATTTTATCAAAATCCTACACAAAATGCTGGAAGCCGGTCGTGTTTTTATTAGAAGGCTATGATATTTTGACAGTTTATTATTTAATTTATTTAAATTATCATTGGTATTATTTCTAGAATAATCTGCGATTGAATAAATTTGAGTTTGTTAGCTTTTATTTGCCAAAAATAACCAGCAGAAGAACGCATAAATGAAACAATGAAAAACAATGATATGGCGTAATATTCGACGTAATGATGCGCGAGATGTTCCTAGAGAGTTCAGTTTATTTATTTACGGTGCTTTTTTTTGTAAAATATTATTCATCTAAGTCGACCGAAGCACCTCTTACCGAAGAATTTGGTAAAGCAATAAAATATGACAAAACATTTATTCTATTATCTTAAGCTGCTGGTGATAGAAATTTATGTTTTCTTGTTATTTTGATCTTTCCAAGACTAAGAGATACGTATCTTATCCTATCCAAAACTTTATTACACCCGCCATGAATATAAGACGAATTTAAAATGTTGGCGTGGGAATAATTCGCCATGATATTCAAAGACATTAACAGTAGTAAGTGATGACACAACTAAGTAATGACAACAATAACATAAATATGGTTGAAAAGCTATCAAAACTCCATAAAAACATTCTAACATAAAAACAAGAAGCTTCCAGCATTGCATGCGTCCATTAATTTTCAAATATGAGGGCAACTACAACAAATAGGCGCAGGAAAGTATCTAAATAGTTTGTAGAGAATTAAATTCCCATAATTTATTTTTGTAATTTTCAGTTTTTCATTCTTTTGTGTTATTGATTTTAATTTTTATCATTAAATTGTTGTTTTTCATTGTTTCATTTATTCGGTTTTCTTTTGGTTATTTTTGGTAAATTACAGCTAGCAATCTAAAGTTTATTCAATCACAGTTCATTGTAGAAATAATACTAATAATAATTTAAATAAATTAAACAAAAAACTGTCAAAATGTCATGGCCTGCTAACAAAGACACAGACGGTTTCTAGCATTTTATCTATGATTGTGATAAATTCCTTAATAGCAAGAAAACTATAATAAATAGGTATAGGAATATTTATAGATAATTTGTAGAGAATTAAATTTCCTTTGTGATAGGGTATGAAAATATGGGGCGTTCCATTTAAAATTTTCGACTTTCACGTAATTGAATACAGATAAACGGTAACTGAATTTTTGACCAGCCTGTTTAAGATATACTGATACAACAAGCGACAATCTATTTAGCAGCATATGAAGAGTTATCGCACCACTGCAAAACGTTTTTGAGTTAACGTTGGCTGAGATATGGGCTTGTAAAGAGCATTGTGTCAAAGTCAACATATTTTCTCATGTATAATTGAATGGTGTAATAAAAACTATAGCATTCCATTTAAAATAACGTAGTTGAAGTCTACTTCCGGTAGACCGGAAGTGGCGGCCATCTTGAAAATATTTTAGATTAATAAATCGGAATGAACAACCCATGTTACCAAAATTTCAAGCCTCTACGAATAGTGGAACCTAAAAAAGTTCTAATGAACCAGTTACGTGAGACACCTGTATATGGTATTTAAAATAAACTGATGTTAATAAAATGTAACTTATTTTATTTCACGATCTTATGAATACATAGACTATGTTGGTATGAATCTTGGCCCCAAAAATGATGAATTTTCAAACGGACTATTAAAACCATGACCAGAATTGTCGCACATCACCAAAAACAACCATGGTTACTGTTGATCAGTGATAGCGTGCAGAAATTCTGTTCATGGTTTTAGATGTTAAGTAATTTACAGTCAACTAGAATTTACAATGTAATGGTAAAAATTTACTATATCGTGACGGTTAATTCACAATGAAAACGATGGTAATTTACAATATCACAAATGTAAATTTACAATTCAAGTGGTAACAATTTACAATAAAAAATATAAATTTAAATTATATATAGTGTTAATTTACAGCTTAAGTGCTGAAATAGTTATTTTTGATTCTAGATAGCGAAATGACACTTTCGCATTCTCGAACGATTACGAGAATGCAAAGTTCGAGAATGCAAAAGACTTTCACTATCGTCGATGTGAGTTCAATCAAACAAGATTTTTTCGAAAACTGCTATGACAGAATTTGCTGAAAATTGAAATTGATTTTTTGTCAAAGTTTTAAATTTGGAAAAATTTTGTTTTTCTTTTGAAACCCTTATTAAATTTTCTGTTGTCGATGGAAAGTTTTTATTTTGGTCGGTGAAAGAATTGTAAAATTTGCAAGTTAATCCTTCATATACCAAATTAGCTTTATTTCGCGAGTGACATGCCGAAGAACGATGTCTATCTCTAGAACTGTGAAAACAATTACAATTACAGTTCTTTGACGTATTTGTAGGTGTGTTTTGAAATTTTGTAGTCAAAATATTATCTGGTTTAAAAAAAATTGTTTGTTCTGTTGCCCAGTTGTTGTTGTGAAAAGGAAGTCAGAAGCGTTTGACAGGTTAATGTCAGATTTTGAATTGTTGTTAGTAATTCGTCGGAAAGAATATCTACAACGTCCTCTTTGCAAGAAGCGAGGAGTTCCACCGCAACAACACGAGGAAGTCTCTTTTGCCACAAATTTAACAGTAAATTTGGACTAACTACCTGAGAACCACCAACCGTGGCCAACATCACTCGATAAAAATCAGTCGGTTTTAGATCTCCCATTTGTGAACCTGACAGAAGATCATCGAGACGTTTTTCTTCAATCACTGGTAATCTTTCAATTAATAATTTTTCGAGTGAAAAATATGGATTTGCATCTCTAGGATTCTGTATGAGATCAATCACGGTGGAGATGATCTCAGTGGATATATTTTCCAAAAGAACATTAAATTTAGTTTTTTCATTACTAATCTTACAATTTTGTTAGATAACATAAATTGTGTTTCTACTTGCCGAAACCATATGTCAGGATTAGAAGGCAAAAATGGTGGTAATTTTAATTTCGTAATATTTTGTAACTCGTGTTTAGTATTGTCACCATCAGCAGGGTGTATCATTTTTAATAGAGAAGTTATCTAAAAATTCATTTAGGTTTTGTGAGTAGCAATTTCGCTATTTTTATAAATCTGATTTTTTTCCTCAGTTGGGTAGATGGCATCATTTCACATAACTTTTACTTAAAAAAATTTCACGATCGCTTATAGTTTTTGAGAAAAAAAATATTTTCGTTATTTTTAAACGTTTTACAATCTTCAGAAAATGTATTATAACTTTTGACACATAGTAGCTAACAGAGTAGTAAGCTAAATTAATTCCATTAGTTGAGAAAATTTTCCGTTCCTAAGATGGTTAGTTGCGGCGGAAAGAGAGGTAATATAATAGTATAATATAATATATAATATAATAGAGTGGGCTAATATAATTAAAATCTATTAAAGATTTTTTTGCCAAGGTTGACACTGTATTCACCAATATGTTCAACGTATTTAATTATCATTGTTTTTAGAAATAAAATAGTTTGGGTTTTACATACTAGTGATAGCCGTTTCACGAAACAATGATGAAATGTTTCCAATTGTTAACATTCATTAGTTATTATTACATTAATTTATGATTTTAATTATGGATCCCTAACATTATTTTCTATGTTTTATGTTTGTATTTGAATCGTAAACATAAGAAATATATAGTGAATTTTGATCTTCGTAAAAGGTACTATCTTTTCTATTTTTTTGTTCTATCTTTTATAATTTAAAACAATCCATTACAACATTTAGTTACTCTGTATTTTCGTCGAAAGATACATTTTCCCAGCTAGTCATCGCGTTTGTAATTAAATCTAAAAATAAGTTTGCATTAGAAGCCGCTTTAATAATTTTGCCTTTAAACTAAAACTACCCGCTTAATTCAAAAATTGACTTTAAACTTGATAAGTACATTATAAAACTTTTAACTCGTTTAACATTGTTACAAAGTGACATAAACACTGTTACATGATAAAAGTATGTCGTTGAATTTCATTAATGTGGTAGTCTAGAATATAATTAGTAAGTGTCGCTGTATCTTTTGTATTTTTGAAGAATATTATAAAAATAGTTAAAAGAATATATTAATTTCGCAGTTTATCAGAAGTGGGATTACGTCATTAAGTACGACGAATCTAGAGAGGAAAAAAGGAAACTGTTATCCTTGGAAGATGTCACATTTATTAAATCCAATATTAAAAGAGCAAACACTCTAGTTATTTAGGCTTTATATTTATTAACTTTGAAATGATCGATGAAATCGATATTATATTTAACATCGATATGCAATCCATTAGGTTTGGAGCACGACCGCATTGAGGAAGATGTTGTTTTGAGAATTTGTAAATGTTTAACTGATATTACGTGTTAACAAGAGATCAATAACGAATCTCATTAAGATCTGGAGGAAAACGCAACAGTACCATAACAATCATTGATAGTTAACGTGTTAGGACACAACACCGAATTTAGATGTTATATCTCAGGCGGGATCTCAACCAATTCTAGAATCGCTATAAGTTTTATAAATATCGAGGATACGATATTTTCATAAGCTGGTGAGGATAAATACAATGTTGACTTATAATGGTCAATTTGAATATGTGAAAATGCCATTCAGACTAAAAAATAGTCCACCAACTTTTATGAGGTACATAAATATGATTTTTTAAGATCTTATAAATCGAAATGAGATGTCTGTTTATATCGATGATATTTTAATAGCTACAAATAAAGTGGAGGATAATTTAAATATTTTAGAAGTTTTAAATTTAATGAATAGGAATTTACTAACTTTAAAATTGGAGAAACGTAGTAAAAAGGTTGTAAAAAGGTGTTACAATTAATGTGAAAGATGCTAAAGCAGTTACTTTTTCGAATTTTTAAATATTTTCGAGAAGTACAAAGGTTTCGAGATCTACAAACCTAAAAACGTTTAGCTTCGTATTTCTGTCAATTCGAAATTTTATTCGAAAATTTCATTATTATAGCTGAACCATTGCATGATCTTTTAAAAACGAATGCCATTTTCAAATTTGGAATAGCAGAAATGATATTGTTTGGATGTTTGCAAGAGTTGTTAGTGCAGAACCCAATTTTATCAATTTATGATCCTAAAGAGTCATCTTACGGTTTTGTATCAATTTTGATGCAATTACCGGGTGATGAACGTTTCATTCTATTAAACGAACAGAAACAGAATTTAAATATCATTCGTACGAAATAGAGATATTAGTCATAGTGTATTCGTTAAAACAATTTCTAATTTCTTTGCAGGGACTTAAATTTCAGATTGTTGCTGATTATAATAGCTTTAAGTTGGCGTTGCAAACGAAAGAGATTAAACCAGCAATATTAAGATTGGTGTTGGAGTTACAAAATTATAATAATGAATAAAGATCAGGTAAACAGATAACTCATTGTGTTGCTTTAAGTAGAAGAAACATATTAGTTATTGAAGATGATACGTTTGAACGAATTTTCGACCAAAAACAGAATGCAGTTAATCAAATACAAGAACTTAAAATTCATACATATTATAACGATAGCGGCCATTCGGGTATAAATAAGACTATTTAATTAATATCTAGTGGTTATTAGCTCCCGGAAGTGTAAAAGAATGTTAAATAATTATCTCAAGTTGTCTTAAATGTATTGTATATTCACCTGAATGTGAAAAGAAATAAGAAACCACTGCTTACCAAAAGGAAATTTTATTTTTTAATTGAAACCATTCATATAGATCGTAAATAAGCCAGTGAATAAATTGTTGTGTAAGTTGGTAGAAAATTCAAAGAATTGGGACTGTCACTGCAGAAAGTGTGATTAGCCATGAAAAATAACAAAACGAACTCCTTGCATGGTATTCAACAACGAGAAAGAATCAATGATAATTTACGATTAATGGCCGAAGGGAAGATTTATACTCTATAAGAGTTTTATCTCTTTCAACAAACACAGTTTGTCAACAATGGTTATTCTCTTAAATTAATCAAAAAATGCTTGTTTTCAAAGTATTCACATAATAATATTAACCAGATTAGTATAACTAATCCTGAATTAAATAATACAGAGCATTGCACTTCCAAAAAGCTTCCACACATAGTACAGTTAACCGACCATTTAGTGAAAACGTTGAAATGTATTGATAACATAAACATCGTAGACTGTTGTGCGAACAAATTAGAAAACCATTTTACGAAACTTAAGGAAAAGACTAATGATAGTTTAGATCCAACATGACTTATTATGTTTCATGCAAAGATTGTTATGAAAAGTATGTGAGTCAGACCAGCCAGTGGTTGAAACGTAGAATCTCAAAACATGCAATTGACTGTTAACTAAAAAGTCTAGTAATGCTTTATCTCATCACGTTTTGATGACCGGACATGAATTTGACTTTCGGGATGTAAAAATCTTGGATTCCCAAAATAACTATCATGACAGGTTGTTTTGATTGCTGTTATGCTGTTTGTATTAGAAAATGATCGTTATATTGTTGATGATGTTGAAGGTTATCAGGTCACACAAACGCAGTACGAAGGTACGCAGTCTCATCGAGAATGAGATTACGAGATAAAGATATAAATTCATAAAAAGAAATTTTATCTTAAAAAAATATGTTTAAGGTTTAAGTTTAGAATAATTTTTGTTTAGTATTGTTATTTTTGAGTTCATTGAGGGCAATCATTTAGCAAAAAGTGCGAATTTTAGTAGTCTAGAATATAATTAAATAAGAAATAGAAGTATCAGGCTTTAAAGTATCTATAGGGACTGTTATTATTTATAAGAAATTGAAAAGAGAAGTGTCGCTGTATTTGTTGAAGAATATAAAAGAAACTGTTAAAATAGTATTTTAATTTCGTCGAAGAATCCTGAAAGAATGGTCTGGAAAAAATTTAGTATGGTCGTTTCCCTACATTAACTAACAAGGGAAGTATCACAAGTGTCCCTCACCGATTTTGATGCAATTTGGTATAGGGGTAGTAAAATGGACCAAAATAAGGTTTCTTTAATTTTTTATACGTGCGGTAAAAGCCCCTGGGGCGAGTTTTAGGGGTTGACAGTTTGGGGAAAATGAGCATTTTTCGGCTGTATTTGGAAACGAAACGGCAAATCAAAATTTGGGGTGATCAAACTGATATTCTTTTTTTTTTGATGATGAGCTTTCTTTTGATGTATCATACATATACAAGAGGGTGAAAAGGGGTCGATTTTTTTGGCTTTAAGTGTGCTTATAGTACATTTAAAAGTATTAGTTACGTGTTTTTTTCCATTCGCCCTAGACCAACCCCGACGAACTTACGGGGTTAATACATAATCACTTTTCATAATAATAACGCGGTAAAACAAGGTTGGAATGAGGAAAAGAATTTAAACAAAACCGCGAATTAAATGTTATAAAAATTAAATGTTATTAAATGTTATTAAAATGTTTAATTACTAGAAAATACCTTATTCGACATATTGGGGTGGGTGGGTATTAACTACCCCATTAATAATTTAACGCGGTGTTTTCTTTATAAATAAAATAAAATTTTTAGGATTATTTTGTAAGGATTAGAAGTTAGGGGAAGAAACTGTATTTTCTGTTAAATCTCAAAAATGAAAACTCTTATCAAAAAAATTTTAAACATTAAATAATCCTTTTGTTTAAATGACTTTCTGTGCGAATTGAAATCCTATATGTACACACATATCGATAGCCGAATAAATGATAAAGTATTATAAAGTATGAGATCGTTAATCGTCTCCCAAAAAAGTTTGGCATGGGTTCAATATCAAACCTTACAACATGTACTCTATTCAAAGCGTTTGCTTAGTATAAATAGATGAGCATTGTTTTGGAAGAATTCAGTTTTAAAGCAATTGACAGAAGCAATGGTTCTCATCAATCCAATTAACGTTTTAAATTTACTGCTAACAGTTTTTACTGTTATGAACATCCCGAAGAGTCCTATGAATATATAACAAATTGCCTCTACATGACATCGACATCCGCAGATGGGCTATACAAGCCAGAAACGAGAAGAACTTATCACCGCAACAGTTTAAAGCATCTCATGCATGGGTTCAGCGCTTTAAAAAAGCAAATAGGTTGGTGAGTAGAAAAATCACAAAATTTGTGTCACAAAAACAATTAGCAAATGTTGACCGAGTAAAAATCCTAGCTAAAGGATTAGTAAAAGATGCGGAGAAACATATCGAAATATATGGCCGTGAAAACACCTACAATTCAGATTAGAGAGGTTTTAACTTGGAATTTCATACAGGTAGAACTTTAAGTAATTTAGGTATTAAAGCCGTAGAACGTATAGTTCAATGGCGTCAGTGTCTTCGACGACGCATAGTTACACAATTCAGCCTATTATATCTGCGGATGGGAAATTTTTTTTACCCCTGTTAATTATTCTAAAAGAATCCTCTCGAACCTTTGGACCAAGAATAGCAAACACAATGTTTAAAGCAGACAATATATACGTTTTAGCATTCAAATCTGGAAAGCTAACGTCAGGACATATGAAGAATTTTTTACAAAATGTTTATTTTCCAAATACGGGATCCAAATCGTTATTATTCTTGGACTCTTGGAGTGTTCACTGTCCTGAAGTTATTAATGAAATAACTCCATCAAATACCGATTTTAAACATTTGTGTATTCCTGCAGGGACAACCGGACAAATACAGCCCTTTGATCTATTTGGATTTAGAATATGGAAAAATTTTATCAGAAGATTTTCTGATCAGATTATACTATATCAACACGATGTAGATTTACATCAACGCGACAACATTTTGAAACTCCAATCTCTAACTCACAACCAGTTATTTTCCCCCCGATTTATCAATCTTTTTAAATACGCATGGTTTGCAAGTGGATACATTGAAGAAAGACCAGAGCAGTTTGAAAATCCAGTAGAAGTTTGTTTTTCAAGTGAGAAGCCAACGTGTGATGTTTGTGGAGATATAGCCGTAATAACTTGTGCTTGGTGCAAACAGTCGCTATGTTTAAAACATTTCTTTCACGATTACCATTTTTGCCAACAATATGTCGAATAGAATTAAAATTATAAAATGTAAAGTAAAATTAAATAAAATATATTATATGCTGAAATTTAATAATAATTAATAATATAAAATATTTAATCATTTCTTCTGTCTGATGCTTTTAAACTCATAAAATAAATAAATATTTATTTATACAGATAACTTCTACTTGTTTTCTTATTATTAGAAAATGATTAATTACTGTTTAAAATTTTTTTGATAACAGTTTTCATTTTTGAGATTTAACCGAAAATACAGTTTCCTCCCCTAACTTCTAATCCTTACAAAATAATCCTAAAAATTTTACTTGATTTATAAAGAAAACACCGCGTTAAATTATTAATGGGGTAGTTAAGCCCCATCCACCCCAAAATGTCGAAAAAGGTATTTTCTAGTAATAAACATTTTAATGCGTTGCAATAACATTTAATTCACGGCTTTGTTTAAATTCTTTTCCTCATTCCAAACATGTTTTACCGCGTTATTATTATGAAAAGTGATTATGTATTAACCCCGTAACTTCGTCGGTGTTGGTCTAGGGCGAATGGGAAAAAATACGTAACTAATATTTTCAAACGTACTATAAGCATACTTAAAGCCAAAAAAATCGATACGGTAGTTTTTAAATTATTCCAAAAAGTAGGGGTAGTTTACCCCTTTTCACTCTCTTGTATGATACATCAAAAGAAAGCTCTTTAACAAAGAATATCAGTTTGATCACCCCGAATTGAAAAATGGATCAAGCAATATACAGAAGAATAAGATGAGTGAAACATTCCATAGATTGAAAGCAAGGTTACATATTTTCGACAGTTCGGTCATAAAGTACGACATATTATCATCAATAAAAATAATCTACGCTCCCTACCGCAATTACAAAGTCGAAATCGTCACTTTAAAAGTTTTCCCACTTAAGAATTGCACTTGGTTTTCTTTACCAAAAATAATAACCACTCGGAAAAGTTTCCAAAAATTTTATATACCTATATACGTCGATCACGCAGAAATCAATTACATGGGAAAATTGAGATGAATTTTCCCTCACGGCGCCTCTGCTACTGGCGCTAGCCGCAGGCTCGCTCTACTTGTGTCTGGACCTTTTTATAGGAAGCAAACCAGCATGTGCGTGTTCAGCAGGTACATGTACAATAATTAGATTTTCCGCCAGGTTGCTTTTTAGAGAACAAAAATCTCTAAGAGCAGCAGCGTAAAGTTAAGTGTTACTAACATAATTTAGGTACGTTTTTTATACTAAAAGCTTTTACCTAAGAATTTGCCAATCATAATCTATTTGCAGCTATACGTGGCATCAAAATTTTTCTTAATCGAATTTTTCCATCTAAAAACAATACCATAAATTAATATTGTTACTAATACTGTTTACTAAATCTTTTATCTTAAAAACTTGCTTTACTAATAACATAGTATAAAGCCATGGCTTTATCTGATTTTTACTGATTAATGAAGCTATAGCGAAAAATTAATATTGTTACTAATACTGTTTGCAACATTTCTTATTCTAAAAGCTTCGGTCGAGTTTTACTAATACCACGACCTCATCTAATTTTTACCAATTCAAATTTTACTCAAACCAAGTGCGTAAACGATTAATATTATCGGTAATATTACGATCTTTAATGTCCGGTTCGTAGTGACAATTATGACAAGTATTGATAATTGTCTTAACTATTATGATATCATTTAAAGAATATGTTTCTCTTGTCATTAATAAATTTCCTGAATGTTATTACAAAGTTCTTTAAAATAGTCTTCTGTTAACACTGTAACGAACCCTGTAAATCGCATTTATAATTAATTGTATTATTTTCTTATACCGATAAGTTTATAAAAATTCCCTTCTAATATTTTCCCACAACGATAAGTTGTTTTAAATTACTTTATAATATTTTCTCATAGTGATAAGTGTTTCTTTCCAAGTATTCCTCGTAGTTCTTTGTTTGATTATACAAATGTCGACGCTGCATTGTCTTCAACAATGCAGAGGTGACTTTGGACGTACCATACGCGCATTTAGGTTTAAGTAAAGTAGGGATAAAAATGCGTGGATAGGCCGAGGGCATAACCGAGGGTTCAACATTTCAAGAAAGGAGGAAAATTTGAGGTTAGATTTAAATAATTGCTTTTGTGTAATAAATAAATAAAATAAAAATAATGATGACAGAAGATAGGGATAATGATGTAAATGTAGAAATTGATGAGAATTGTTTAAAATTAGAAACGGCTGTAAGATTAGTAGCTGAATTTGATGGAAACAACAGAGGGCTGTTGAATTATTTTCTAGAATCATGTGATTTAGCGTTAAATTCAGTAAATTCCCGATCAAAAACCTTGTTATTCAATATCATCCAAAAAACAAAAATTAAGGGTAGAGTTAAGAACGCGATTAAATATAGAAGTTTTGAGAAATGGCAAGATTTGCGTGAATTTTTAAAGGACATTTATTTAGAGAAAAGATCAAATGCTAATTTGCAACTTGAATTAAATTCGTGTAGACAGGGACGTAATGAAAGAGTAGCAGATTTTTCACAAAAAATCGAAAAACTGTTAAATTCCTTAGTAGAGTGTTGAGGGCAAAGATGATGTTATTGCCACGGAAATTGTTGCACTGTTAAAGCAACAGGCGTTAAATGTATTTGTTGAAGGGTTACAGCAACCGTTAAAAATGATTATTAAATCTAGAAATTTTGATAGGTTAGAGAGAGCTATTGATTTGGCGTTGGTAGAAGAACGAGCTTTGATAAATGATAGTTTTTCTGCTCAATTCTTTTCTAATAAATTTGGTCAAAACGGCACAAAACCTAAATGTACAAATACTTTATTTAATCAAAATTCGCATTATAATAATACTAATCAAAATTCTTCTAAGTCTAGATATAATCAAAATTCTAATAGAAATTTTCAATCAGATAGGCGTGAAAATAACTTTCGAGATCAAAATTTTCATTACAATCCTGACAATAAAAGAAATTTCGCGACCAGAGGTGTTCACGATCATAAAAGTGTATTTAACCTAAATAGGAATTACGAGAAATATAAAAATAAACAAACATTTCGTCCGGTAAAGTGTTTTTTATGTGATCAATTAGGTCATAAAGTACAAGAATGTCCACAAAAACAAGCGTTTCAGAATTATCGAGGTAATTCTAAACCAAGGTCGTTTGATAAACCTGAGACCAACTCAGTATCTTCTTTCCATAAACAGAATGCGAAACAAGGAGTAGTTAAAAGGGATGTTAAATTTATCAATAGTAATTTTTTAATTGGTTCCGGAAATATTTATAGGGGAATAATCGAAAATAAGATTAAAAAGGTTGATTCTGATCTTAGAGATCATATAGTAAGAATAATTAATGAAACAGGTAATAAGAAACTGTATTTAAACTTTTCTCCAATTAAAAACAAAGAGGTAACTTTACTGATTGATAGTGGGTCAGATATTAGTTTGATAAAAGATAATATGATTGATTTAAAGAAAATTAATAAAAATCAAAAAGTAGAGTATAGGGGTTTAATAATAAGGGGTTAAATAATAAAGGTACTTATACCTTGGAATTAGATGGAGTAAAACTCAAATTTCATGTTATTGATCATGCTTCATCATCATTCTTGGATGCTGATGGGCTGATCGGTGTAGATTTATTGAGAATTCTGGAAGCAGAGATCGATTTTCGTAAAACTGATGTATTGTTGTTTGAAAATAAGTGTTATAATTATAATGATGACCACATCGGTAATAAAATGTATTCCAATATTGAAATGAGTAATAATAATTGTATTCAACTATTGATAGATACTGGATCAGTTGTTAGCATGATAAAAGCAAGTTGTGTCAATAATAATTACAGAGATATAATTATAGATGACAATGAGATAGTCAGATATAAAGGGATAAGTGATGAAGTTAGAGAAACTTTAGGTATTTGTACGCTAAAGATCGATCAAATTGAGTGCAAATTCAGTATTGTTGATGATGAATTATTTTTAGATTGTGATGGAATTATTGGTGTAGATACTTTATAGCAGATAAATGCAAAGATTAGTTTTTCCGAAGATAAGATGTTAATAAATAATAATAAAATGATTAAAATACTCCCACGATCAATTATGATAATAAAGGCAAATGTTGAAAATAATCATGGCCAATTATTAGGGTTTAGTGAGAGAAAGATTTTAACTGAGGGAGTAATACTAGGAAATTGTTTAACTTATGGAGAAAATGGAAAATGTATTACAAATATAATTAATTTAACAGAGGATGAAAAAATTATTGAGTCTCCTTCAATTATTTTAAATGATGTCAACACAGAGTATTTAGACTCACATTTATTAAATAATGATATCGCTATTTCACAAGTTATTAATCAATCAAATGATAGGTCAGATAGATTAGAGAAAATACTTAATGCTTTGAAATCAGATGATTTAAATGCTGAGGAAAGAGATTCAATCCTTGAAATATGCGCGGAATTCAGTGATTTATTTTATTTAAAGGGAGATAAATTATCAAGTACGGATGCTATTGAGCATCAGATTAATATTAAAGACGATAAAGGTCCAATTTTTGTGAGGCCATATCGGGTTCCCCATGCACATAAACAGATAATAGAACAGCAAATAAAAGAAATGTTAGATCATGTAATGTAAAAGTGGTTGGAATGCGCCATTGTTGGTGGTTCCTAAAAAAAGGGATGAATCGGGTCAACGTAAATGGAGAATTGTGGTAGACTTTCGAAAATTAAACGATATGACAGTAGGTGATTCATTTCCTTTACCGCGTATTGATGAAATTTTTGATAGATTGGGCAAGTCTAGATATTTTAGTACGTTGGATTTAGCGTCAGGCTTTCATCAAATTCCGTTAACTGAGTGTGATAAGTCAAAAACTGCTTTTTCTACGGATTTTGGGCATTTTGAGTATAACAGAATGCCAATGGGATTAAAATGTGCACCATTCTCGTTCCAAAGGTTAATGAATTCGGTTCTATCAGGGTTGCAGAGTATAGGATGTTTTGTAGTTTTAGATGATGTGGTAATATTCGGTAACACTTTAAAGGAACATAATAAAAAATTAGAAAATGTTTTCAAAAAGTTTAGGGAAGTAAACTTGAATATACAACCTGATAAATGTTCGTTTTTGAGAAAAGAAGTTAATTATTTAGGACATGTTCTTAGTGCAGAAGGAATTAAACCAGATGAAAATAAAGTGATTGCAGTTCAATCATTCCCGAGACCAAATAGTAAAAAAGATATTCAACGATTTATTGGATTACCTTCATATTATAGAAAATTTATACCTAATTTTTCAAAAATTGCTCAACCAATAAATAACAATTTGAAAAAATGTAATGATTTTAATTGGACTGATAAATGTGAAAGTGCGTTTAATACGTTAAAAGATTTGTTAACTAGTGACTTGGTATTAGCATATCCAGATTTTTCACAACTATTTATTTTAACTACAGATGTTCTGCAGAACAAAATTATTCCGTCATAGAGAAAGAGTTGTTAGGAATTATTTGGGGAGTTAAGAATTTTAGACAGTATTTATACGGTAATAAATTTAAAATTTTCACTGATCATAGGCCATTAACTTATATTTTTAATATTAAAAATCCAACATCCAGATTAATGAGATGGAGATTGGAGTTGGAAGAGTATGGCTATGAAGTATTGTATTAGTTGGTATTAGTATATCCAGATATTTCACAACCATTTATTTTAACTACAGAAGCTTCGAATAAAGCTCTTGGGACGGTTTTGTCTCAGGGAGCTGTAGGTAATGATAGACCTATTGCCTGTGCAAGTAGAACTCTAAATTCTACAGAACAAAATTATTCGGTCATAGAGAAAGAGTTGTTACGAATTATTTGGGGAGTTAAGAATTTTAGACAGTATTTATACGGTAATAAATTTAAAATTTTCACTGATCATAGGCCATTAACTTATATTTTTAATATTAAAAATCCAACATCCAGATTAATGAGATGGAGATTGGAGTTGTAAGAGTATGACTATGAAGTATTGTATAAGCCCGGTAAACAAAATTCTAACGCAGATGCATTGAGTAGAGTATTTTTCACAAATAAAGAGTTAAATTATAAAGAGTTTGCAGAATATAGCAAAATACATTTAATTATTAATAATAAGGTTGAAGAAGTAGAGGGTGATTTATTTTCAGTAGGGCAGGATTACGCTTTAGCTCATTGTGTATCAAGGGATTTTGAAATGAGTAGAGGCATAGCTACTCAATTTAAAGAGAAATTTGGTAGAGTAAATGAACTTAAAGATCAAAATAAAGAACTGTATGAGGTTGCATATCTAAAGAATAATAATCAGTTTATATTCTATTTAATAACAAAAGAATATTTCTTTGACAAACCCAATCATGAGGGAATGTATAAGACTTTGATGAATTTAAAAAATTTGTTAATGGAATTAGGAATAGAGAAAGTAGCAGTTCCAAAAATAGGAGCTGGGATGGATAAATTAAATTGGGGAATAACTCGCTTAATGATTAGACATATATTTAAAAATTGAAATATTGCAGTAAAGATATTTTATCATCATACAGTATTAATAACCAATGAAGAGGAAAAAGTTAAGTTATTAAAAGAATATCATGAAACACCTGTCGAAGGACATCAAGGTATAAACAGGACATTAAAACGATTACAGCTAAAATATAAATGGGATAATATGAAACAAGATGTTAAGAATTTTATAAAAAAATGTGATAGCTGTCAGCGAAATAAATTATTAAAACCAAATGTAAGGCCAGGCGCGCACATGCGATTTTCATGCGATTATTTGTCGCAGCGACATAAAAGTAGTAGTCGCAAAACATTTGTATGGTCGCGCATTTGAGACTGATTAATCGTGACTAGAGCCTAGTATCAACATGGACTTTATAGAAACCGCTTGTATAGTGGCTCTGTTATTACGAAAGAAATTAAGAAAGCAACGGAAAAGAAAATTTTGGGTGCATCCAATTTTATCTGACAGAGAACATCGGGGTCAATTTTACATTCTTCATGAAGATTTAAGAAAGCATCCTCGTAAATTCTTTAACTATTACAGAATGAGTGAAAAATCTTTTCTTGAATTATTAAAAATAATAGGACCAAAACTATCGTACCAAAATAGTAAATGGAGAAAATGTATACCACCTGAGGAATGTCTTGCAGTAACAATAAGGTAAGAAGGTACTTACCAGCTTTTGTTTTGTGTCGTCGTTCTGCCAAATTAACTAGATATTTTCTGCAAACTACTATTAGACTAGATATATAGAAGTAGATATTAAAAATAAGGTTAAATAATAAATATATGTTCTATTTGTTTAATTTAATTAATTTATTGATTTGACAAGTCAAAATATGTATTGTCACCATCAGAAAAAATGGTTGCTGATGGTGTGGACTGTGCAGAGTTGACCGTTGATGTCGATGGCGCGGAGTAAATACTTTCATTGCCTCCTTGTTGCTGTTGTTGAAAATTTGATCTTGGAAATTGCACTTGGTCTACCGGACGGTTAGGATAAAGATAAGAATAAGATTGTTGCATTGAACTGTAAAAAACTGGAGGATTTCCGACGTTTTTTGCATTTTTCATGATATTTAAGATTTCAATTTTCGCATAATGTTTTTGGTCATCAGTTAATTTTTTGAACATTGGAACAAGCATAAGTGAAAAATGTTTATCTTCGTCGATTGTTTCACATAGCTTATCCTCCAATATTTTCAGTAACTTTTCTTCATATGGAATTGTTTTAAGCACAGTTTTTCTTGCAGCCCTTCTTTTAGATATGGATGTACTTTCCGAATTTTCTGTATTGGTTGCTAAAGAAGGAGAAGATATCATTTCTTGATTTTCTTGATCAATCTCAATTGATTGAGAAGGTCCGGTGTTGCTGGTAGTTGGTCTATCTTTCATTATTGGGAAAAGGAATTGCAATTGGTCGAAATAAATATATCTTCTTTTTTTTGCTGCTTGCCCAGATACTGCTTTACGCTGGGCTGCTAATTCCCTAGCGAAACAAGCTTTTAAATTTTTCCATTTTTTTTGAATAATTTTTCCTGCAATAAAAAACAGTTATTATTTGTTTTTCAGATACCTTGCTACCGGCAATAGTTTCAATTCTTTACACTTTGAATTTTTACTTGGGGCTACCACGATAAGGGAAATTGTTGAAGACACGTGTAACCAATTATGGAACTATTTACAGCCTTTATACATGCCAGAAAAGTCTGAAGAAGATTGGCTAAATATTGCCAAAGAGTTTTACGATAGGACAAATTTTCCGAACTGTATCGGTGCAGTCGACGGCAAGCACATTAGATTACAGAAACCAAATAATACTGGTTCCGAATTTTATAATTATAAAAACTTTTATTCGACTATTCTTTTGGGTATAGTAGACGCCGACTACTGTTTTACAGCAATAGATGTAGGAGCATATGGTGCTGGAAGCGATTCCAGTGTTTTTAAGAATTCGAATTTTGGTCAAAGATTACATAATAACCAATTAAATGTTCCTACTCCACAAAAATCACAAAATGTTTTACGGCCTTATCCTCGAAGAAACTTAACAATGAAACAAAGAGTCTTTAATTATAGACTGACTCGTGCACGGCGTATGGTAGAGTGTACCTGTGGTATTTTAGCGAACAAATGGCGTATTTTGCATCGATCATTAGACGTGCGAGTCGAATTTGCCGACCTTATCATTAAAACATGTTGCATTCTACATAACTTCGTGCGAAAGAAAGACGGTGTGCAAATGGAGGACGAATTTTATGAGTGTTTATTACAGAGCTGTCCTCCAGCTGGAATAAGACCTAACAGAGTTGGTCTTAATATAAGAGACTATATGGCAAATTACTTTACATCCCCTTAAGGTTCAGTTCCGTGGCAATATGATAAAATTTAAATACTTATCTGCACAACATTTATTACATAAGATTATTAAAAACTATTAAATAAAAACAATATCACGTACCTCTTTATGTTTTTCTTCGGCCAATAACTTGTTCCAAGTGGATATAACTTTGCTATACACTTCTCCCCACAATTTTTCCTTTAAATTTCGGTCACCATACTCTTTCAAATGTTTGTTGTAAAGAGCTGGTCTTTTTTCTACCTCGATAATAATAGTTTCTGTGTCTAAGACACTAGATGTTAAGTCATTGTCACTATTATCAGACACTTCTGAAGATTCAGCCATTTTTAATAAATTTGTTGTAATAATTATCCTATACACCAACTTCGACCTGTGCTGCGACTACGACTGAACAGTCGCATGTGCGTGCATGTTCATTCTTGTTCATGTGATACATTTAAAGACGCGACAATCGCGTCGTTACAAAAATGGAGAAGGTTACTTCTTTTTAATCGCTGCTATTATTTAGTCGCATATGCGCGCATTTGTATTTAATGCTATGTGTGTTATTTTTGCGACCAAACAGTCGCGCGACAGAAAATCGCATGTACGCGCCTGGCCTTAGAGCTCCTATGGAAATAACCGATACATCTCAAAATCTATTTGATTTACTGTGAGCGTCAAAAAAAAGTAAACACTAGCTGTTTACTTCTAAAAACCCTTTTTACTACGATTCTGTTAACTTACAATAAAAATTTATATACCAAAATTTACGACATTATTTGTGAACAATCCTATCGTAAAAAATAGTTAAGCAAAAAACCCCACAAATATGGTAAATCCCCTTTAAAGTAAAAATACCCCGATTTTTACGCGTCAAAAGAGTGCAGCCAAAAAGCAAAAGTGAACAGCCGGACCGGTTGTTGTAAATTCATTTTAGATTTAGGGGAAGTACCACACTTTTCGTATAAATACTTATAAACCCCTCCCATGACAACTTTAGAACATTTTAGAAGAAACAGCAAGTGGTTGAACGTCGAAATTAATTATAAATACCAAAAATCATCAAGGGAAAACAAACAAGTATAGAAACGCGTAAAATTATATTAAGTTTAAATAAAAAAGGTAAATCCCTACGCGAAATAGCTAAAATAATGGGACGAAATCACTGCACAATAAAAAAAATTTTGGATAAATACGCAAAACATCATACTGTAACCGATTTACAACGCGTTGGACGACCAAAGCGCCTTACAGAAGCACAGGCTAGAGCAGTGGTAAGAGAAGTGAAGAATAATCCATGTTCAAGTGCGGTTAAAATAGCAAACGACATATCGCAGATAGCAAACACAACCATAAGTTCCAGTACCATTCGAAGAACATTCCATAGAAGTGGCCTGCATGGAAGAACACCCCGTAAAAAGCCTTACATATCGAAAATAAATAAACAGAAACGTCTTGATTTCGCAAAAAAATATTAGAACGAAGCTCCAGATTTTTGGAAAAATATATTATTTAGTGATGAAAGTAAATTTGAAATTTCTGGTAAAAGAAAACCACCAAAGATATGGCGGCCAAAAAATGAGGCCTTCAAAGAGAAATTTGTTACCAACACCATCAAACACGGTGGATTCTCGGTTATGGTCTGGGGCTGTATGGCGGCGTCAGGGGTCGGTAATCTAGTTTTTATTGAATCAACAATGAATAAAATGGACTATTTAACCATTTTAAAGAACAATATTTCCCCGAGTATTAATGAATTGGGCTTACCTATTAGTTCCGAATTCTGTATACTTTCTTTTGACGCGTAAATTCGGTAGATATTTACAATAATCTGAATTATTACGGGTAATGGTTTGTTTTTTTTTCATGTTTCTATTGATTTAAATATAGTATAGATGAGTTGTGAAGACTGCAATAAAACTTTTTGATTTTCGTTATTAACTGCATTTTTATTAACCTTTTAATAGAAAAACAACAGCTGTTTACTTTTTTTTGACGCTCACAGTATGTTTTTTAGACGTGGTAGGACCATTAAATTTATCCGAAAACGGAAATAAATACTTGCTTACATTTCACAATGATTTATCTAAATATTCTGAGGCAATACCTATCCCTAACCAAGAGTCTAAAACGATTGCTAAAGTTTATATTGAAAATATAGTTTGTAAAAATTCAATTTCAAAGAAAATTTTAACAGATCAAGGTACTAATTTCATGTCAGATTTATTGAAGGATGTTTGTAAATTACTTAAAATAAAAAAGTTGCAGACAACTGCATACCACCCACAAACAAATGGAGCTTTAGAAAGATCACATAGAACTCTTAAAGAATATTTAAGACATTTTATTAATAACCGTTTAACGAACTGGGACGAGTATATTTGTTACGCTATGTTTACTTATAATACTACACCTCATTGTACCACAGGTTATACGCCATTTGAAATACTATATGGTCGTTTACCAGAAATACCTACTTCATTAGAGAGTAACCCACCAGATATTGTTTATACTTATGACGATTTAATTAATGATATCAAATTGAAATTTCAGAATACCAGAAAGATAGCTCGAGACAATATTAATCAAAGTAAAATGAATTCTAAAGGGAATTATGATCAAAAGTCTAAAACTAAAGAGTTTAACATAGGAGATAAAGTTTTATTGTTAGATGAATCAACCCGTAAAGGTAGAAGTAAAAAATTATGCAGTCCTTGGGTAGGTCCTTTTATAATCATTGCCCGCTGTTAAGAATATAAGAATGGAAAAGGGGTTGCATATGTATACGAAATGTATTTTGATTTATTGTGAACGTGCGCGAAGAAATTTTTTGTTTATATAAGAAAATATTTTAAGGTGAACTCGTTTTAAAAAACATTCATTCATTCAATATTCGTTCGTAAGAGTTGAGAGAAACAAGTCAATTCACTCGCATCAGAAAGCCACATTGTTTGTTAACATTTTATTCGTTATTTGTATTAATAAAATTAATTTTACAATAAAATTGTTGAAGAAAATAAAAAACATACAAATATTAAAAAGTTGTTGTGAATCAGCGAATTTTCCAAGAATTCCAGAGAAAGTGAAACATAAAAATTGGTCCTTCGAGCCGGATTTGAGAAAATTTAATTGGTTTCGTCGCAAAGAAAATTATATTTCGAAAAAAGAAAAATTCTGTCCACATTGAAGGCGCATGGTCCATCTCAAGATGTCGGTTCCACACCACCACCTGTAAAAGAAATTTTGGTAATCAAGCAAGAAGAGAATTGTTCAGATAGTATTAACCAAGATTTAAGACATCATTTTCGAGAGCTACACCGCCTCCAGACATCCTCATCGCCTCCAGAGTCTGATGGTAAAAGATATCCAGTCCGGAAGTCGCGTGCTGGAGGTGCCTCCATTATTGAGATCTAGAAGTAAGTTCCTTCTTTCCATTTTTTCCTTTTGTATCGAATTTGAATGGGCATTTCGTATTAAACATGAGTCAATTAGAATCTTTGATCAAAAAACGAGGGGTTGTCAAGGGGAAATTAACTAATTTTGCAAAATTTGTAGCGAAATTCGAAAGCGGTGTTAGGGAAAATAGTATTGATAATGAGTTGTCAATAGAATTGGAGCAGAGATTTGATCGTGCGGTTTCTTTGATTGATGAGTTCGAGGGCATACAGGGGGAAATAGATTTACAAAGCGTTGATGGCGAAGCGCAATTGTTAGAACGGGAAGCATTCGAGTCGTCCTTTTACTCGTCGACATCTAAAGCGAAGCGCATGCTTACAAATAGGTCGATCTGCGCCGATTCGTCTTTTATCGTTGGGCCTGCGCCGGAACAAAATGTTAGATTACCGGTGATTGACTTACCGAAGTTTGGCGGGGATCATAAATCGTGGCTAGAGTTTCGCGACATTTTTGAATCCTTAATTAATAGCAACAATTCGATCAACGGTATTCAAAAATTCCATTATCTGGTTTCCGCGTTAATCGGGGAGGCTCGTCAAGTAATAGCAAGCCTAGAAATAACAAATACAAATTATGACGTCGCTTGGGGATTGGTACGCGAACGATATGACAATCCACGTGTCCTCGTACAAAACCATATAAAGGCCTTATTCGATACGGAAAAGATTGTTCCTGATAATTCGCGTTCTTTAAGATCGTTTATTGATAACGTTCGAAAAAATATACGGGCTCTATCGTCATTAAATCAGCCAACTGACAATTGGGACGCGTTAATAATTTACCTCGGGACAACTAAAATGGATTCCGGTTCAAATCGCGAGTGGGAACAACGCAAGGTAGCAATAAATAAACCCAAATTAGAAGATCTTTTAACTGTTTTGAAGGAGCGCGCGGATTTGATTGAAACCTTAGATCCAGAAACAAGTCGCCGTGTTAAGGTTGATCGTTCCAAGGCGGTTCTGGTCACAAATCAGTCAAATATGAAAAATTGCGTAGTATGCAAAGGCGATCATTATATTCAACAATGTACAAATTTTTTGAATCTTACCGTACAAGCACGCCTGGACCAGGTCAAACGGTCCAAACTTTGTATTAATTGCCTCCGATCCGGTCATTTCCTGAAAGATTGTCGTTCAAGTTCGTGCAAAAAATGTAAATGTAGACATCATACCTTGTTGCATTTTGAAAATAGCCGCCCAGATCATCAAACACAATCACACCCAGTCGCTCAAACACAATCACACCCAGTCGCTCAAACACAAAATATAAATCTATCGTCTCAAGTATCCACACAGTCAAACGTACTTTTGTCCACAGTCATAGTGCATGCATACAATAAACATAATAAAAAACATTCGCTTCGTGCACTACTAGATCCGGGCAGCCAAAGTAGCTTCATTACAGAAGAAGCTCGAAAACGACTCTTATTAACTGGAACAAAAGAAAATGTTAGTATAACCGGTATAAACAGATCGCATTCGATGATTACAGATTCGTGTAGCTTGAAAATTCACTCTAATTATACAGATTTTTCGTTAAAAATTAATTGTTTGGTCATAGATGCAATCGCGAGTGACTTGCCAAACTTTTACGTAGATTTGGATCACATCAAAATTCCTTCACATTTAAAACTTGCAGATCCATCGTTTAACGTGCAAGCAAAGGTAGATTTGTTGATAGGCGCGGAGTATTTTTGGCAATTACTGTGTATCGGTCAAATAAAGCTAGCAGGGGGGCCGATTTTGCAAAAAACGCAATTAGGATGGGTCATTTCGGGACCTGTGATGGCAAGCGCGAATTATCATTCACGTTCAGTTTTATTTAGTACATTAGAAAGGGATCAACTGAACGATAAGTTAGAAAGATTTTGGGAGATAGAGTCAGTCGGGGGGCCACCGCTGCAATCAGCCGCCGATATACGATGTGAGGAGCATTTTCGTGAGACTACGAGGCGCGATACCGATGGAAAATTTATAGTTAAAATTCCTTTCAATGATAGATTAGAAAAATTAGGAAACTCATACAAAAGCGCTGAGCAACGTCTTTTCAGTATGGAAAGAAAATTTAGAAAATTTCCAGATTTCGCAGATCAGTATAGGGCTTTTATGCGGGAATATCGAGAGCTAGGGCATATGCGTAAATTACAACGGGTAGAGATAACAGAACCATGTTGTTACTTGCCTCATCATGGGGTTATTAACGAAAATAGCTTTTCCACAAGACTCCGTGTAGTTTTCGATGCGTCATGTCCTACAGATACAGGTTATTCGTTAAACAATTTACAGCTGGTTGGACCCACGATTCAGCCAGATCTGTTTAGTGCGCTCCTAAGATATAGGAAATATACATTTGTAGTAGCCGCGGACATAAAAAAAATGTATCGCTCTTGTCTAGTAGATCCAGCTCAAACGCGATTCCAACGAATTTTGTGGCGTGATTCAGAGAACGAACCGGTAGATACGTACGAGCTGTTAACGATCACATATGGTACATCAGCCGCGAGTTTTTTAGCTACTCGTTGTTTGAAGCAGCTTAGTTTAGAATGTGCTGATTTAGAAATTTCTGAAGTTATCGGCTCGCAGTTTTACATGGATGATCTGTTAACCGGTGCAAACACGATAGAAAAACTTAGACATATCGTTCAGCAGGTCAGGTCGAAGTTGCTCGAGGGTGGGTTTGAGTTGGACAAATGGGCATCTAACAGTAAGGAAATAATTCGTGAGTTTAGTAAAGCCGCAGAAGTAGTAAACTTAGGTCGCAACGAAAACACACGTACGTTGGGGTTGCTGTGGAATCCTGCGGAAGATTGGTTTCATTATAAAATACACGCCGAAAGCTGTACGCGAGCTACCAAACGTTCAATATTATCAGATCTAGCACAAATTTTTGACCCGCTAGGTTTTTTAAGCCCAGTCATCATATCTGCGAAAATCCTTTTACAGGAGATTTGGCAAGCTCGTTTGGGATGGGACGAATCGTTACCAGTTAGTATTTATTCGCGATGGCGTAAATTCCGGGAACAATTAACTTACCTAGAGTTAATTCGTGTAAAACGGCACATATCGCTTCCGTGTCCAATTTCGGCAGAAATACACGGATTTTGCGACGCATCGACTAAAGCATATGGAGCATGTGTTTATCTTCGAACCGCTAATGAGAGTGGTGACGTCGAAGTAAATTTGATCTGCGCGAAATCTAAGGTAGCACCGATAAAAACGTTGAGCGAGTTACGTTCGTCAATCCTGTAACTTTAAGATAATAATAATAAAGGAGTAGGGGATAAAGATGAGAATCCTCTTTATTTAGATGTAACGTTAGAATTAATTAAGTCTCTTCTTAGCCGCTGTACCGTGCGCGTTAATCACACGTTTGTTCTAATTAATAAATAAAAATAAGTTTTAAATTAATCAAAGTAGTTTGGGATTTAAATTAATTTCATAAATAAATTCTTTTAAAAACCCTGATCGCTCGACACGATTTGAAACTGGCGCAGTCAGTAGGATTTGCTTGTACGATTACTGACATTTAATGAAAGTGTTCGGTGAATTTTAATTCTTTAACAAGTGAATCTTGCAATTGGAACTTAACGGTGACAAAAGACGTAAAGGCGTAGTGGAAGAAGAAGGGCCCACGGTGGAAGGTAAAATTCCTGAAATCAACTTTTTATCTATCTACATGAGAAACCAACTGAAGTGCATGAAGAAGTAAAAGAAAATAAAAGAATTTTAAACATTTACATCAACAAAAGGGAAATTGAAACACATTTATTACACGTATTAAAAGAATACTGTACAGAAAAACTGTATCATTTATTTTGCAGTGATGAAATGTATAAAATCATTACTGATATTTATCTAAATCATTTTGAAAATGCAAAATTTAAATTAATTAGATGTTTAACAAGGGTTCAAATTATTAATGCAAACGATAAAATGAGACAACTGGCTTTAATAAGAAAATTCCACGAGGGAATCACCAACCATAGAGGAATAGAACATACAATTAAGGAAATTAGAAAGAATTTTAGTTGGAAAAATCTAAACCAGATGGTAAACAAATATGTAAATAATTGTCAACAATGTCAACTAACCAAATATGATAGAAATCCACCTGAGATTAGACAAGTTATTACTGTAACACCTACAAAACCCATGCAGGTCTTGCATATTGATTCATTTTCAACGGAAAGAACGTCATTTTTGACAATAATAGATAAATTTTCTAAATTGGGCCAAGCTTACGAACTTAATGATAAAAATGCAATAACCATTGTTGATAAATTAACTGAACATTTTAGCAAGTTCGGAATACCAAACGAAATTGTATGTGATCATGGAAGTGAATTTAACAATTATTTAATCAAAGATCAATTGAAATTATATAAAATAAATGTACATTTTACTACAATAGGTCATCATAATTCAAATTCACCCATAGAAAGATTTCATTCAACGCTTATAGAACATTTACGTCTTATAAGATTAATGGATAAAAATCTTTTTCTACGTATTGCAATGAATAGAGCAATTTTGGCATATAATTCTACAATTCACTCATCCACAGGATTTACTCCTTTCAACTTACACTTTGGACATTTAGACAATTTAGATCCAATCAATATCGACTATGAACATAGAGCTTCGCAAGATTATATTAATAAACAAAAGGAGATTACTCAATTGGTTTATGAGAAGGTAAATGAAAAAGAAAAAGCAAGGAAAACCAATGTAAATAAAAAAGTAAACAAGAACATTTCTGAATCTCAATTTGAGGTAGGACAGCAAGTATATTGGTTTAAAGAAACAAGAGAAAAACTAAAAGAGAAATATATCGGACCATATGAAATTATAGAGATTTTGGAAAATAATAAAGTAAAATTACAATCTAAAAATATCAAAGGAACCAGAGTAGCACATATGAAAGAGTTAAAACGTCGTCTTTTTACAGGTGCCTTATCAGCACAGGACGAGCAGAACTGACAAAATTGGAAGATTCTAATGGGGCTATAATTCACCAATTAGGTATCGCGTATAACAGCCATTCAGACGCGGAATTAGTATTAGAAATAAATTTAAGAGAAGTTATTAACACTATAAGTACTAATTTTAATTTCATTAATTCAGATATAAGGATTAACCACCAAAGTTCAGAATTAATTAATAAGTTACATAATGAAATACGTGATAAGTTGGAAATTTTGAGTTTAAAATCTAGAAGTAAAAGAGCATTAATAAATATTGCAGGAAAATTCATAAAGGCCATTACAGGAAATCTTGACGATTCAGATGCAGAAAGATATGATGATTTGATATCAAAATTAGATAAAAATCAAGAAAAATTAGATCATAATTTACATTATTTAGCAAAATTAGTAAATAAAACTAATATTCAAGTTCAAAATAATTTCAATTTGGTAGTAAATAAAATCAAGAGTTTAAATGATAAACTTGACTTACTATGGCTCAATAAAAATGTAATCGAAATCATTGAATGTTATGAAATGACAGCAAGAAATTTAAATGAACTTATAGACGTATTAAATTATGCAAAAAGAGGAATCGTACACCCGCTACTAATAACTCCTTCAAAACTGATAGAAGAAATAAAACTGATACACTTGGACGACAATCATAAATTTCCTTTCGATTTATTATTGGAACAAGTTGATACAATTGAAAGAATAACGGAAGTAAAAGCTTACAAGAAGGATGATAAATACACAATCATTTTACAAATACCTTTGATAAGTAACGAAATATTTCAATATTATGAAATTCATCCATTGCCAACTATAATTAATGATACTCTAATTCAAATTGAAAATCAGTTTAGATTTATGGCATCGGATGAATACAAATACATTGCTACTGATACTATTTGCATTAAACTGTTTGAAGAAAAATACTTGTGCAAACAACAGATTGAAAGTAAAGATTTACAAAGTTGCGAATATCAGTTAGTGGTCAGAAATATTGTAAATAAAAATTGCAAATTCATAAGTTTAACGATAGTAGATTTTCAAATAATTGAATATAGCTTTGGTACTGTAATTGTATTAATTAAAGAAACAGAACTGTCAGAAATTTGTAATAAAATGATAAAAATACATAAATTAAAAGGTACTTATTTGATTAATCGCAAAAATCAATGTATTTTTAAGATAGCTGATGTTGTAATTCGTAATTTTTATTCTGTTAGTATCAATACGCCATCAATATCAATACCAGCTATAGACAGGAATATATTAAATTTGACATTTAATGAAAATAAATTAAAATTAGAAAATCTTAGCTTTGTTAACAATAATAATTTAGAAAAACTAAATTCAATTAAAAACTTCGGCGAAACTCACAGTTATTTACTTTATATGATTGTTATAATAATTATTTTATTTTTAATTGTGTATTTAATAAAAAGGTTCTTTAAGAACAAAAATGTTAAAACTAGGAGAATCCAGGAGGATCCTCAATCTAGCCAGGGAGGAGTTACGTTCGTCAATCCTGTAACTTTAAGATAATAATAATAAAGGAGTAGGGGATAAAGATGAGAATCCTCTTTATTTAGATGTAACGTTAGAATTAATTAAGTCTCTTCTTAGCCGCTGTACCGTGCGCGTTAATCACACGTTTGTTCTAATTAATAAATAAAAATAAGTTTTAAATTAATCAAAGTAGTTTGGGATTTAAATTAATTTCATAAATAAATTCTTTTAAAAACCCTGATCGCTCGACACGATTTGAAACTAGCGTACCTAGATTGGAGTTGATGGGCGCGGTTTTGCTTATTGAATTAGTAGAAAAAATAAAGAATTCGTTAAAGTTAGAAACGGTAAAATTCACGTACTGGACGGATTCCAGCGTCGTTCTTAGTTGGTTGGCGATTGAACCGTCGAAATTACAAGTTTTCGTAGCACACCGAATTGTAAAAATTTTAGAAAAAAGCGTTGTCGACGAATGGAAATTCGTACCTACAAAAGAGAACCCGGCGGACGGGATATCGCGCGGAGTCGATGCGCAAGATCTAATTGGGTTGCAAACGTATTGGTATGGCCCCGTCTGGTTAGCAAAAAACGAAGACATCTGGCCGGTCAAAACATTTTGCTCAAAAGAAATTCCTGAAATAAAAAAGGTGTCAATGATTGTAAATAGTCAGTCAACGGTCAATTTTAAACAATTTTCGAGTTTAGTAAAACTAAAAAGAATTTTTTCTTTCGTATTGAGATTCAAAACAAATTGTCAAAATAAAAATAAAATAGAGGGTCCATTAACTGCTACTGAGTTGGGAAACGCCTTTAAGGTATTAATAAAGCTTAGTCAATTAGAAACTTTTGCAGACGAATTAGATTGTTTAAAACGTGGGAAGGAACTTTCTAATAAAAATAAATTAAAAAATTTCAAACCATTTGTTGATAATGAGGGCATTCTGCGTGTTGGGGGTCGGTTAGTAAACGCAAATTGTTCATTTGAGCAAAAACACCCGATATTAATTTCTGCAAAACATCGATTAACAGTTTTAATCTTCGAAAATGAACATCGTGAATTGTTGCATGCAGGTCCTCAACAATTACTGGCTTCCGTTAGGGAACGGTTTTGGCCTGTCGGTGGTAGAAATTTAGCTAAAAAGGTGATTCGGGAATGTATTGATTGCTATCGTGCAAACCCTAAGATTATACAGCCTCCAATGGCTGACTTACCTGTCGATAGAGTAACTCCTGCACCTCCGTTCTCTGTTACCGGCGTCGATTATGCAGGACCGTTCTATCTGAAAGATCGAAAGGGCCGGGGATCAAGAACAATTAAAGGTTGGATTTGCCTGTTTGTATGCTTAATTACTCGTGCTATTCACTTAGAACTAGTGACCGAGCTAAGTTCAAAATGTTTTATTGCATCACTGAGACGTTTTGTCGGTAGACGGGGGAGACCGAGTCGAATGCTTTCTGACAATGGTTCAAATTTCATAGGGGCGAATCGAGAATTAAACGATTTAGGCCGCTTTTTAATAGATAAATCCGATGAATTGACAACTCTTATTAATGCTCGGGGATTAGATTGGAAGTTTATACCTCCTAGCTCTCCACATTTTGGTGGATTGTGGGAGGCGGGGGTTAAATCGGTAAAACACCATTTGCGTAGGGTGGCTGGTAACGCCTCGTTTACTTTCGAAGATTTTAACACCTTGCTCATTCAAATCGAAGCTGTACTTAATTCCCGACCTATCACTCCACTATCATCGGATCCGAATGATCTCCTTCCTCTCACTTCGTTACCTGACCCAGACTTACAACACATACCGTTGAATCGACTCTCAAACTATCAACATATCCAGTTGGTTCAGAGGCATTTTTGGAAGCGTTGGTATAGTGAATATCTTGTTGAGCTTCAACGCCGACACAAATGGGCTGGTGGCGATGTAAACCTAAAGGAAGGACAATTAGTAATCATAAAAGAAGAAAATCAACCTACCTTACAATGGTCGACAGGAAGAATCATTAAATTACACGCTGGAAGGGATGGCATACCGAGGGTAGCAACAGTCAGGACATCTAACGGAACTGTAACGCGTCCTTTAGTAAAATTATGTCCGTTACCCACACCGTCACCTCAGCAGTGTCGGTAAAGTAGTATTAGAAAAGTTTTTTTTTGTATTAAAATGATTTTTGGCTTTCTATTTGTTTTTGAATTAATTAATGTAAATTTAATTTCGAGTTAATTGTGTTAGTTTAGATCATACAAGTTTAGTTTGAAATTAGTATTTCAAGGTCGGGGGTGTTAAGAATATAAGAATGGAAAAGGGGTTGCATATGTATACGAAATGTATTTTGATTTATTGTGAACGTGCGCGAAGAAATTTTTTGTTTATATAAGAAAATATTTTAAGGTGAACTCGTTTTAAAAAACATTCATTCATTCAATATTCGTTCGTAAGAGTTGAGAGAAACAAGTCAATTCACTCGCATCAGAAAGCCACATTGTTTGTTAACATTTTATTCGTTATTTGTATTAATAAAATTAATTTTACAATAAAATTGTTGAAGAAAATAAAAAACATACAAATATTAAAAAGTTGTTGTGAATCAGCGAATTTTCCAAGAATTCCAGAGAAAGTGAAACACCCGCATTAATAATGTGGATTATATCATCGAAAGTAAAAAACAAAGACTAACAGTCCATTGTAATAGATTAAAACTGTACTATGGGTAGAGGAGTTGTGTTCGGGAACCTCCTAGGGTATCGGGAGGCTAAAGAAAAGGAGGCTGTGCCCTTGTGGCGGAGTTTATAAAAGTTTTTCACACACAAGTATAAGAGTGGCGTCACCCAACTACGGTTTAATAATTCCCCGTAGCAAAATTATTTCACGTATTTTGGCCTATAGGTGATGCGTAGGTACCAGCTTCTAGTCAGGCTGTCAACTCTGGAGACAGAGTGGGGCCCCGCTGGTATGTGAAGGGTTTAACACCAATAGGGTTAAGCCGTGGGGGAGGATTAGTGATGGAATAGATATCCGGTATATCACTAATCGAGAGGGAGGAATAGTTTTTTTTATATAAATGTTCATATTTGTTTCACTGTTTATTGTAGTAAGTTAAAATCATATAACCCATATAAAGCACAGTAAATTGAGCAGATCTAGATCTTGGAACCGTGTTTAATATTATGTATAACCTTACATTTCATTGAGTTGCTATGATCAGGATAATGTCTAATTCAGTTGTAGCGAAAGAGTGACATTCGATATTTGTTTACAGATTATGAGGGAGGTCATGAATACCTTATTGATAACACCTACTAATTTAGTGTTAGAACTTGCAAAAACCATTATGCATGTTCCTTCAGAATTAAGGTTTCCATTTGACCTAACCGTGGACAATGCAAATTTATTATTTAAGCTATTAAAAGTAAATATATTTTATCAAGATAATAATTTAATCTATATATTAGATATTCAATAGTGTGGTATAAATCACTATAGTTTATTTAGTTTGAACCCTTTACCAATATCATTTAAAAACAACCAATATGTTTTTATTCAACCAAGTTCAAAATTTTTAGCAATTACAAATAATAAACAACATTATTTTCCTATAATGAAAGATGAATTAAGGGAGTGTATTAAAATTTTTGAAGAAAATTATATTTGTCCACAAACCAAACCTATTTTTGTTAGTACTTTGCATGGTTCATGCGAAATATCGTTATATCAAAGAATAAATCAAATTCCAGATAATTGTGATAAAAGAATTGCTGTTCTAGAAAGTAGTGTTTGGACACAGTTGTATACTCATAACACATGGATTTTTGTTACTCCTGTGAAAGAAATGGCTACTATCATTTGCAAAGATGAACCTAAACCGATAGATATACAAATTCAAGGTGCTAGAAGTAATTACGTAAAACGAAATTGTAAAATTTATGTTGGCACTGTTATTTCATCAACTAGAGATACTTTTGCGTCGTATATTTATACTCAATATATACCACCTATAAATTTTAGTTTTGATTGTTGCGAAGTTTTTGATAACGAAAAAATTAACCTTACAGAATTACATTTAGAAACAAAATTAAAAGTCGTAAATTTAGATGATTTGAACATAGCCAGTTTTAAATTGGATGAATTAGAAAAACTTTCAGATGATATTGAAAAACAAATTAAAGCTTCTAAAGTTACTAATTACACCAATTATCTTTTATATGGTACAATATTAATTGTTATTATGATTATATGTTTTTGTTGCAAAAATGGTTCTGTAAACGATGTTGTAGAACCGTTTGTTCTAAATTATGTTGTAGTTCAGGAATCTGTCTTACAGTAAATAAAACCGTACAGAATCCAAATGATAATAGAAATCAAGCTATAGAATTATCAGAAACGTCATCCTTAACAGGTTTAGCTACTAGTTCTAACAGAACGTCAGACTCGAAACTTACTAATCGTACTATTTGTGCCCGCTCGTCGATTAAATCATAGAAAAAAGAAATCTATGTAATAATTTTTTTTTCTCTTTTTTCGTTGGGGGAGGTGTAACGAACCCTGTAAATCGCATTTATAATTAATTGTATTATTTTCTTATACCGATAAGTTTATAAAAATTCCCTTCTAATATTTTCCCACAACGATAAGTTGTTTTAAATTACTTTATAATATTTTCTCATAGTGATAAGTGCTTCTTTCCAAGTATTCCTCGTAGTTCTTTGTTTGATTATACAAATGTCGACGCTGCATTGTCTTCAACAATGCAGAGGTGACTTTGGGCGTACCATACGCGCAATTAGGTTTAAGTAAAGTAGGGATAAAAATGCGTGGGTAGGCCGAGGGCATAAATAGTCCGGGAACGCTAGATTAAGGATCATCATTCATTCATTCGTCATTCATTCAATTATTCCTTTTGTGGAAAAGACCATTTGTGGTCAAAGTGCCATTCTAAATTCTTATCAAAACTAGAAGTAACATAGTTCAATTTGAAAATCTTCTTTTGAACGTCCGTCGTCCGTCTTCACATTATTTATAAGTTCGTCGTCCGTCGTCCGTGGAATCGTCGTTGTAACATCGTCAAATCAACGTTAATAAATAAAAATCAATAAAACATCATCGAGTGTTTTCTTTACGGATATCAGCTCAAGAACCCTTAACTTGTGCTAGATAAGGGCACAACAACACAAATAAATTTTTGTGTTCAAATTTCTTTTTCAAAAATCTCTGTTTTGTGTTAAATCCCTTAAATTCACCCTTATTTAAAACTTCTTAAGTTTTGTATAGTTATATTTTCTTGAATTTCTCTAATCTTTCTTATGGAACAAAATCCTTTTTTAAATAGTGAAATGTTTGATTTTTTAACTCCATCAGATGATTTATGTGCGAAAATGCGACTCTATATGTCTGATATTTTCATTTCTTTTCTTGGATTATAATGAATTTCAAAATCATACTCATTCAATATGAGACTCCATCGTAAACTCAATACGTCCGTTTATCAAACTTAAAGTGTTATATGAGGCGTTTCTATAATAAAATATTTTCTCGACAGGTAATATCTTAATTTAGATACTGAATAGATGACGACAAGCATTCTCTTTGAAGTAGTAGAATATCGTTTATTTAGTTTCGATTAGTTTGAGTACCCTAGCAACAAATTTTATTTTGCTCATTTAGTCATTTTGAATTTGGCACTTCAGTTTAAATGGTAAATTAGGTCTATATAATAATATTTCTTTAATAAATGATTATTTCAGTTAATATTTAGTTCAGTTAATATTTTAGTTTATAATCCCAAAAATGTACCAAAATGTAAATATTTTCATACCTGTTTGATTAATAACATGTCCCAAATAAGTTACTTCTGACTGAAAAATTTTTGTTTTGTTTATATTAATTTTCATTCCGTTATAGGCTAATGTCGAAAATATAGTTCGCAAATGTTCTAAATATCCTTCTTCAGTTTCAGAAAAATTAAAGTATTATCTAAGTGATGTATACAAAATTCTTCAAATCTATTTAATATTCGGTGTAAAAATCTAATTAAAGCTGATGGGCTACTTTTCACTCTTCTTCATTCGTTTTCCTTTCATTCTAAATATAAAATCTTTACATTCATTTTCAATCGTTATATGACAATATTCATTATTTGTTTTAAATTTTATACAACTTTTACCAAGTCTCAATTCTTTTTTTTTTCAAAATCGAAGTACATTTTATGATTTTGGATGTTGTCGATTCCTATCAAGCACCCATGTGTTCTCATATTTTCAAAAAGATAAAATTCCATTAAATAAGTTTCATATTTCTAATTTTGTTATGTTTTCAAGAAAATTTTCTTATTTCCAAACTTTTTTGTTATGTCAATGTTAATTAGTGATAGTTCAGCACATTTGCGGTCTTGAATTCGTCGATCATATTTTTGTACTGCATATTTTTGTACTTGTATCATTTTCTCTTCCAGAGCCATCTCATAATTTTCTATATTGTCAATTTTATCAAAGATAGTTTTAATTTGTTCTTCTACAACATTTTTTGTTTGTCATTATTCTCCAAAATTTGTATGTTTATAATTTTAATTTTCTCTTGTTGTTTTCTAATGTTACATTTTTCTTCCTCTCTTTCCTCCACACATAACGGTATCTGGTTAACGTATCTAATTAGTGTATTATATTTTTCATCGAAAATTGTATATTGTTCTTAAATATTATTGATTTTGCGATGTACAACGTCGTTACTATTTTCGATTTGAATAATAATTTCTTTTCTTAAGCCTTGAATTGTTTCATCAAATTTTCTATTATTAAATTAGATTGTTTCCTTTTCTCTTCTAAATTTTGATTCATTCCTAATTTATTTTGATCTAATTTCTCTTCTAGATTTTGATTCACTCCATCTAAATTTCGATTCATTCCTTCTAAATTTTGATTCATTTTCATTTTATTTTGTTCCAATTTATCATTCATATCAATTTTATTTTATTTTAACAATTTTTTTTTTTCAAAATTCTCTTCTTGATTTTGATTTATTTCGTTCATATTTGCCGACAATTGTAACATCAACCATTCTTGATTTCATCTCTCCATTTTCTTTTTTAGTCGAAACTTTGGATCTGGTTCAACGTTCTGACATTTTATTTTCTTTTTAAAATCGGTTTTTTATTTGCTCGGGCCGCACGTTGGGCGCCAAAATTGGGATGTTCATTTGATTATTACAATATACAGGGTAAACAAGTACCCTGTATATTATAATACAGTAAAATAAGTTAATATATAATTTAATATATTATAATAAGTAACAAATTAACCGAATATACAAATTGAAATTCCATTTCTTCTTGATTATTTTTACTTACCGTTAATTTTTTAATAATTTGATTTCTTTGTTTAGTTTATTTTTTATTAAATTCTATCGTTTTAAAGACGTGGTCTTATTTATTTTATTTATTAATAATAATTCTTTTTTCTTCGTTTCTATGACTTTTTTATGATTTTTTTAGTAAACTATTTTATTTTTAAACATTGACGAATCTAGATAGTAAACCACCATCGCAAACATTATATACGCCTTATAGGCACGATCGCCGGGGGTAAACTACCCTGTATAGATTGTAATTTGCTCTACCGTCCTTATTGGTTACAAGATCCGAACCAAACTATCCACTAATCATCTCGACCATTTTAGAATCAAAAATCCATTAACAATTTTCACTCCTATAGGGGCCGCGGGGGTGAACTACCCTCCAGTAGATTTTAATTACATTTGCCGTCCTTCTTCCAAATATATTCCTGCCGTTCCGTACGTTTAACGGGACACCTGTAGATTTATTTTTAAATTTTCCGTGGAAGGTGTATTGACATTAGAAGTATGAATATATGGCCAAAAATCAAATAATCAACTAAATGAAGTTTAAAACGTATAATACCATTATAATATCTCCTTAATGGTTATCTAAAATTTATTTAAACTGCAAACAGTGCCTAAAACAATATTTAAGAGTTTGATACAGTAATTTATTGATAAAAGCAAGGCAATGGTTTTGTCGTGGGCTTGGTTTAATGTAATACTGAACCAGATAGTACATTTGTTTCATATACCATCATTAATATTATACATGTTTCATATATGTATAAGTATATAAACGCATTTAGGCTGTTTCTAAATTGATGCAAATGTCTTTTGTATAACTTTTTGTTCAAAAATCACTTTTTTTCAAAGTTATGGTCTACAAAAGTTAACATTCTTTTTTGTAACCTATGATTATGTTGTGTTATATGACAAATACCCATAATCTTATATAAAACCTTTCGCATCAATTTAGAAACAATTGCATAAGAAGTATGCAAATGTTTCCTATTACCTACTAATGTACGGTTTCAAGTTCAAGGTCCACTTTTCCAACCTCCAGTTAAACTAACTATCGGTAGTTACAGCGAATTCAAGCGTTCCCATTGGCTATGAGCCGGTTTTTATCTATTGGATAAATTTATCAAGAGGTGGTAAAAGTGGCCCTAAATAAAATAAAAAATAAATAAAAAATAAAGTAATTTAGTTTATTGTAAAGTACTGTTTAAGTATTATATATTATTGACAACAAAATACAGATTTACAACAGCCTTATAAAATCTTCAGGAACGTCTGCATTATTCCTTTATTTATTGCTACGAAATTATGTTAGAATTAGTTCTGACAATATTAATAGTCTGTTTAAAATCTCTCGATTATTGTGTGTTCTTGACATATTTCTTGAAAAGTGTTCATATTCCCTCAAGTATTTCTCGATATCTTGTAGCTCTGGGACCAAAAAAGTGTTTGGGATTTGGAACTAAGTCCTAAACCCTGGTACTTGGGCTAAAGGCCCCCAAATTCCAGAAAATAGTCTCGAAATAGAAATACGTTTGTAAAATAATATTGTTCAATGTACGATTTTAGCACATTGGATTTTTGTTCCTTAGTGTTACTAGGATTTATACATAGGCGCCAAACATGTAGGTGCTCTAGGGCGCACAAAGTTTTTAATAATTTTATCTGGTTTGAAGTTATTATTTTGAATTAATTTTTTAATGTACTATTGTTACTACTAAGTTCTTATTCTATACTAAGTCCTTTCTTTCCAATTCAATCCCAGCATTTGCTGTGGCTGGTTTTATCGGACAGCGTGTATTTTAAATTAAGACTTGATACTGCTTGTAGGAGAATTGATACTGCTTCCAGAAGACCTGAATTGCTTCCAGTGAACTTGTCACTCCTTCTGGATGGCTTGATACTCGTCCTAGAAGTTTTAAAATGCTTCCAAAAGACTCGATATTGCTTGCAGAAGATTTGAAATACTTCCAGAAAACTTGAAATTCTTCCAAAAAATAACAAAAAACACAAAATAGGAACTTCAGGACAATAACTTAACTACATTTAAAGATTCTCCACGTCGGTTTTAAAGATTTTTCTCCTGATACCGAGTATATTTTCATTAGAAAACAACAGGCTGTAGAAAACTCGTTCTCGATATTTAATTTTTTTTCTTAATCTTGAGACTTTTAAAATCCCTGAAATTTTTATCGGTCCTTATTGGTACATGTCTTTCATAAAATCTCGGGACTAATTCAATCATTTATACAAGGCTTCCATCTGATTTTGAATGCAAAAGAAGTACATATTTTGAAATAGCATTGTTATAAAGTTAATTTCTAAATTAATTACTGGGCAAAAAGACGAAATAATCGTAAAAGTCGGTCATTCAAACACATAGGAAATGATGAAAAGGGAGAGAAGATGCTTCGGGGGTTGGTTTAATTTATATTTCAATGCTTTCATCTGTTAGTCTCAGTAGACACCCACACAATTTCCCGAAACAATTCTCCTTTAGTGACTCCTAAAAGGGGGTATAAAGGAGCCGTTCTCATTCAGCTTGGTGACATCAGAACCGCGTTTGCTGAAGAACATAGTCAACGGGGTTGTGTGATTTTATGGGTTTAATTGAAAAATACGTGTGAGGTTTTTGGGAGAATACTTGTTGATTAAGGTAATTTTATTTAGAGGATTCTTCGGGTAATTTTAAAATTTTTTTGTTAGTTTTTTGAATGTAAAATTTATGTGATTTTTCCTGTTTTACTGAGGTCATAATTATTTATTTTCAGTTATAATAAACACCACTTCTCAGAATTATTTTTCTATTTTATTAAAAAAATTAAAACATTTTAAAATTATTCGACGTTTCGAGCTTTGTTAGCTCATTATCAAGAAAATCTTAGTAAGCGTAATTTTAACTATAAAATAACTATTGTTATATATTACACTAATCGAATGCCAAATAATTTTTTAAAAGGAGGAGATTTTATTTTAAAGTACTACTAATACTAAAATACATGTTTATGATTTATACGTTCTCACAAAATCTCCTCCATTTTAAAAACTAATATGGCATTCGACTAGTGTAATATATAACAATAGTTATTTTATAGTTAAAATTACGCTTAATAAGATTTTCTTGATAATAAGCTAACAAAGCTCGAAACGTCGAATAATTTTAAAATGTTTTAATTTTTTAAATAAAATTGAAGAACAATACTGAGAAGTGGTGTTTGTTATAATTGAAAATAATATAATTTTTTTTAAGTAAATTTATTCTTTGTGCTTAATCGCATCATTCATTTTAAAAGCTTCAGGTTAACGTCATTTGCGTGTTTTACTTAATTTTTTATATTTTTTCCTTTCTCTCTTTAAAATCATTTTTGCATCGTAGATAATTATAACCAAATTATAAATAGATGGAAGGGAAATTTAACTTTATGGGAAAATTTAATTACTATTGATGATTTTCGATGAAAATGATGAATGTTAATCAACGATAATTTATTATTTTTAAGTTACTACAAAATGAAAATATTAAAATTGAATTAAATCTTACACAACCCAACTTAGCTTTATGTAACCCTTAGAACTTATTGAGCTGAAATAAAGCTTTAAGTATTTAGTTTCCGATTTGTTCATTTCCAAGTAACGAAGTTCCAAGTGAATTGATCGAATCCAATTTTGATTTTCAAATTACATTTTCTTTTTAAAATTTCCATATTAAGCGCGTAAACAAGGATTTGTTTATGAACGGCTTTTTCGGATTCAGGGTATTTCGTGATGCGAATTGAGTTTCATTTTCATTTATTCTGTTATTTAGAGGCAGTGAAACTAATATACCATTGGGTGGTTGTTGGTGATGATGTTTGCAATTACACTTTTACAATGTCCATTAATTTCGTTCTGCACGCCGTTGAAAATATTTTTAGAACAAATCCCCGATGAAACCGGCAACTTGGAAAACACCGGTAAATGCAACCTTCTCTAATTAAAAACCCTTCATTATTTTATGTATGAAAGACGATAAAGTTCATTTATACCACACAATACTCTTATATCTACACATAGGCGACAATATTTACCCATTCAAAAGGTAAAATGGACCGAAATGGAGCATAGTATACAGAGCAAACGTAATCTACCATTACTAAGGCGGAGAATCGGAACCTAAAAGCGTTTAAGAATCCTTTTAGTCGAACAACTTCGTTCTTAAAAACTTAAGTTAACTGCTAATCTAATCAAAATTTTTTTAATAGAATTATCACATCAAAGTGAAAATGAAAATTTAAATGAACTGGCGAAATATTTAGACTACATTTTAACGAATCCTTGGCCTAGAACTGGATTACCCCTACTTTACGTGGAAGATTACGTCAACACCTATCCAGATTATAACGAAAATTTACCCGAAATGCAAAAAATTTTGAAAGAAATAAACGATGAAACCGAGAGGAACTTACAAGGCCGATTCCTTTTAAACGATCAATATATTACAGAAAATACTGGTGGAAAAGACGAAAGTCCACACAAATGTAAATATAATTTATTTTACCAAACTTTTTATTAATACAAATTTATTTCATTTAGATATGAAGCTGAAAATATATATCTATGTCAACCTAGTAAAGATGACGTATTTCGTTTATTGGTGGCACTCCACGAACCGAAACAAGGCAAGAAAGGAAGAACAATTAACTTTTGTAAAAGAAAAAGACCTGCTTCAGCAATATTCACAAACATCCGATTTCTAGGGACATAAGACAACCCCACAAAATAATTGCATTCGAGTGAAATATCACACAAAAATTAATACCAAGGGAGAAATAATCGAATCAGTATTATTATAAAATGTAATGTTTCAATTTTTTGCAGTTCCGCGTGAAAAGTAGAATGAAAAGTAAATAAGTAAAAATATTTGATGTTTGAATACGCAAAAATAATAATTAAAAGTAAATAAAAAAATAACTTTAATTTAGTTATTTTCATAATTCATCAATTAAGAAGTGGTACTTCCAAATCTAAAAAACAAATTAAAATTAATGCAATAGTGTAGAAATGTAATAGTCTTCATCTAAATAAAAAATTCTTCAAATAGGTCTACTTATTCTTTAAAAGTTGCTTGCACTTAATTTTTTTTTAATTTTAATTTATTCGTATACAAAAAGCTAGTCAATTAATGTATGATTTGGGGAATTCACGGAAATCATAACAACTTGTAGGGAATTATTGGGAAAAGAAGGCAAAGGAAATAGGATTATAAGTAGTGTCATCCTAACATATTTGGCGCCCCATATTTGGTTGTACGAAACGAGTGCGCACATTTTCATACAAAATTTAAAAGAAAGATTATTGTGTTAGTTCTAGCTTTACTTCAATTCAAGTATACAGCGTTGCCAACAAAATGTACTCTATTTCAGAAATTATTCACAAAAGCTGTCTACAATACTTCAACACACCATTGTCAATTAGTGAAGAACTGACACAAGAATTAAAAGTAATGACGAATGTTGCTCACAACAACGTTTTTTTTTGATAATATTGATACATTGTTAACCAAAATTCAATTTAAACAAAAATCCAATTTATCAAGGAATGTAGTTTACAAACAATTAATCCTTTCATACAACCTTATACCTATACAACTACTAATTATCTAGGCTTATTGCATACAAGGAATTTTTCACAAATACATTATATTGATGTGAGAACTTTTTTAGGTTTCACTATTCATAGAGGCTTAAAATTATGATAACGTGGCTTGCTCATTCCGATCGATTAATCTAACATATTTTCAAGGTGGCCACCACTTCCGGTCTACCGGAAGTAGACCTCAACTTCGTTATTATAAACGGAATGCTACAGTTTTCATTACACTATTCAATTATACGTAAGAAAATACGTTGACTTTGATAACAGTTGTTGGTACCTGCCGTTTTTTGTTTTCGAGTTATTTTGATTTTAAGAATTTTTTGTCAAATCTCACCGTGCTCTTTACAAGCCCATATCTCAGCCAACGTTAATTCAAAACCTTTTTCATTGGTACGATAGCTCTTCATATGCTGTTAAATAAATTGTCACTGGTTGTATCAGTATATGTTACACAGGCTGGTCAAAAATTGAGTTACAGTTTCTCTGTATTTAATTGCGTGAAAGTCGAAAATTTTAAATGGAACGCCCCATATTTTTATACCCTATCAGAAAGGGAATTTAATTTTCTACAAATTATCTATAAACATTTCTATACATATTTATTATAGTTTTCTTGCTATTGAGGAATTTATCAAAATCGTACGTGAAATGCTAGAAACCATTTGTGTTTATGTTAGAAGACCATGACATTTTGACAGCTTTTTGAAAAATTTAAAATCAATAAAACATAAAAGAATCAAAAACTTAAAATTATAAAAATAAATTAAGAGAATTTAATTCTCTGCAAACCATTTAGAAACTTCCCTGTGCCTATTTCTTGTACTTGCCCTCACATTTGGAAATTAATGGACGCATGCAATGCTGGAAAGCTTCTAGTTTTTATGTCAGAAAGCCATGGAGTTTTGACAAGTTTTCATCCATGTTTATGTTATTGTTGTCATTACTTAGTTGTGTCATCACTTACTTCTGTTAATGTCCTTAAATATTATGGCGAATTATTCCAATGCCAACGTATTAAATTTGTATTATATTCATAGCGGATGTAATAAAGTTTTGGATAGGATCTGTTTCTTAGTTTTGGAAAGATCAAAATAACAAGAAACCATAAATTTCTATCACCAGCAGCTTAAGATAATGGAATAAATGTTTTGTCATATTTTATTGCTTTACCAAATTCTTCGGTAAGAGGTGCTTCGATCGATTTAGATGAATAGTATTTTCCAAGATAGCACCGTTAATAAATAAAGTGCACTCTCTAGTATCTCTAATATCTCGCCCATCATTACGTGGAATATTAAACCATTTTATTGTTTTTCATAGTTTCATTTATGCGATCTTTTGCTGATTATTTTTGGTAAGTAAAAGCTAACAAACTAAAGTTTATTCAATCGCAGATTATTTTAAAAATAGTACCAATGATAATTTAAATAAATTAAATGATAAACTGTCAAAATGTCATAGCCTTCTAATAAAAACACGAACGGCTTCCAGCATTTTGTGTAGGATTTTGATAAAATACTCAATATGAAGAAGACTACAATAAATAGGTACTCACGTTTTGATAGGCTAAAAAGATATGGCGCGTACCATTTAAAATTTTCGACTTTCTCGCAATTGATAACAGCGAAACGGTAATTCAATGTTTGACCACGCTGTATAAGGTACACTGACATAACAAGTGACAATCTATTTGATAGCATATGAACAGTTATTGTACCAGTGCAAAACGTATTTGTATTAATACTGTCTGAGATATGTACTTTTAAGGAGCATGGTGATATTTGCCAAAAAGCAATTGAAGTTAAAATATCTCGAAAACAAAAAACGCTAGGTACCAACAACTGTTATCAAAGTCAACATATCTTCTTACGTATAATTGGATGGTTTAATAAAAACTACAACATTCCATTTAAAATTACGAAGTTGAAGTCTACTGCCGGTAGACCGGAAGTGGTGGCAATCTTGAAAATATTCTAGAATAATAGATTGTAATGAATTACCCATGTTACCAATATTTCAAGCCTCTACGAATAGTGGAACCTTAAAAGGTTCTAATGAACCAGTTACGTGAGACATCCTGTATATAATTAAATTCGTGTGTTTTTGTATTTATATATTTTATCGCCAACCGGCAGCAAAAGTATACTTTATTGTATTCATTTGCGGCAGTAAAGTTACACTTTATGTTACAGTGAAATTGACAGCATTTAGCGGCAGACAAAGTACTTTACCTGCCGCAAATGAGTCAGACAATGTGATTTTATTATGAATTTTTCTTGTTTCTTTCTTCATCAGTTTATCCTCAAACTCAAACTTGAATTGTAAAATGTTTCTAGCTGTTTTTGTTTTGAAAGCATTTGGTGTTATTTTAAATTTTATGGCCTTTTCATTTCAAATTTATAATCACCCACTGTCACTTGATGTGATCCATGTTCACAGTCTTGATTGCAGAGTCACTTGTCATAATTGTTCCTGGGATACCATCATAAAAAAGCTGTCTCAATCAAATACTTGGGACTTATTGTAAATGCTAACTTAAAATGGAATTTTCACATGGACGCGATTGCGAAAAAGATTCGTAGTTTGACATATATGTTCCTTACATTGAAGAGTTGCGTAAATTGGAGGTACCTAAGTATTTTCTATTACTCTTTTGTACAATCGATACTTAACTATAGACTGTTGATATGGGACAATGCTGCTAAAAAATCTTCAACGGGTGGAAGTAGCGCAAAAATCAATTCTAAAAATGTCGTTGTTTAAAGGTAGAATTTCCCCAGTGATGCTCTGTTTGAAGAATCAAAAACATTTTCAATTAGACATTTATAAGTCATTGCTATTTTCAGACATATTTATAAAAATAAATATTGCTTGGCGATTATATTACCTGATCACCATTATTCGACCAGATCTATAACTTTACAGAGATCAAATGTTCCTGTGAGAAGGAAGGCTGTGGGGTCAAGCTAATTTTTCTTTTGTTGTGCACAAAATGTACAATTACCTCTTAACTAGTAACCCACAAATGACTTTATATCTACCTCCAAGAGTGTTCTTAAACATAGTAAATGATTTTATTTACAGCACTCTACCAGTAAACTATTGTGATTTCGGTTTAGATCTTACATTTAGTTAATTTTTTGTTTTTTTTTGTATATATACTAATTTTGTATATATTTTTTTTTCTGTATCTGCTGGTGAGATAAATGATTTATTATTATTATTATTATTTTGCAGAAATGTGATGTCGTCAGTTTTCTCGCATTAAACCACGTAATCCCGTAGCTTTTAGAGAATTGCAAACATCTCTACATGTTTTTTTCACAGGATCATCATTATTAATAATAGGAAGTTAAAAATGATCCTACTTTACTTTATAATTCAAAGATAAAGAAATTCCTCAAAAAAAATAAAACAGGTCTAGAAAAGTTGGTAGTAACATTATCAACACTATCACCATGAACCCTTTGCAACTTTGTTAAAATGCTTAATCAAATTACACAACCCAGATCAATCAAGCAAACCCATAATTACCAATAAAAACACTTCTTCAGAACTGTTAACTAAACGTTTAAAAAGATATATAAGAAAGATTTTAAAAAATATTGATGTATAGAATTGGTAGCTTAGAGGAGCTAGTTGATAAAGTAATTAGATAAAAACGATTAATTAACCTCCTTTGACTTAAAAAACTTATATTCTAATGTAAAGATTGATAAAACTAGAAGTTATTAGAAACACATGATTGAATACATTAACGAGTTTGATGATTGGAATATTTTAAAATGTAAAAAATTAAATCATTTTGCGTCTTGCTGCAAACCGATAGTACATGAATCACAAGAAACAGAGTATTATTGTGATTCAATTGGTTTCAATAAATATTTGAAAAAGAATAAAACGTTGAAGGTTGTAAAATTAATTTTAAATTAGATTCGGGAAGTGAAGTAAATATAATTCTAAAAACAATATTTGAGAAAATTAAACAAATTAATGATAAAAATTATGATATAAGTAAACATGAAATAAAACTAATTGCTTGTGGAGGTTTTGAAGTAAAAAGATTAGGTATAGTAATATTAAAAATTCAATACAAAAACAATTGTTATTATGAAAATTTTGTTATTTCTGATAGTGATAAAATGCCAATTAACAATTAACTAGGGTTAAAAAGTTGTGAAAAGTTAAATTTAATATAAAAAATGCTTGACCAAAAAGATAAAGAAATTTTGTTATTATTGAAAAAAACTAATGAAAGCTTCAGGTTGTGCTTGAATCAAAAAAGTCTAAATGAAAATTTACTAAATAATTATTATGCTAAATATTATTCAGACTTGGATTTGAAAGATGGTTTTTGGCAAATTTCATTAGACACAACTAGTAAAATTAATTATTGCACATTTAGTACTATGTATGGAAATTACAGTTTCAAAAGATTGCCGATTGATAACGAAATGTTTGATAATATACTTAATGTGTTTATTGTATATAAATACTTAGTATAATAATAATATAAATTATATAAAATTGATTATATAATGATATTTTAATTTTCGATGAATCTGTATCAGGTTATTGTGCAGCCGCTTATCTTTGAATAACAGCTAATCAAAATAAATTTTATACTTACTTTGTTTGTGCTAAAGCTCGTGTAGCTCCTCTAAGGTTCTTTCTATTCCTCGATTGGAACTTTGTGCGGCTCATCTACTTACTGAATTGTTCGAATGTATCAATGAAGTTTTATTTTGATTCCATTAATGCCTGGTCAGACTCTCAAGTCGTTCTATCTTGATTTCATCACCTGCTCAAAGATGAAAAGTTTTTGTAGCCAATCGAGTCACTAAACTACAAGACATCTTGCCTATTCACCATTGGCGGTATGTTCCGTCATTAGATAATCCCGCTGATTGCGATTCTCGTGGATTATTTCCAAATTAATTAATTAATTCCGATATTTAGTGGCAGGGCCCATTATGGCTCTGCGAGCATTCCGATAATTGGCCATCTAGTAAATTTAAACCGGTTGAAACAAATGACACAATCAATGAACAAATAGAAATTTTCAAAAACGCCTTAAGATTGAACCCCATATCTTTGGTACACTCCTTATCGTCAATTCTTTCACCCAGGATATCGAACAGTCCTATCATTGGTGATGAAACAGTTATACATTGGGATCAAGATTTGTAATCTATCGTGTGTAATCAAGATACATCCAATGTTTCAAAATGAAACCGCGGTCGTATGCACCAGTCAGGTCGGATCTCCCTAAGTGCCGGATAGAAGAAATCAAACCTCTTTCCGTACCTGCAGTCGATTTTGCAGGACCTATCTTCACTACGTTACATAGAAATCGAGGTTCTAAATCAATCAAATCATATATTTGTGTTTTTGTTTGTACGGCCACCAAGGCCATTCACCTTAAGCTTGTTTCAGGTTTATCCACTGATGCCTTTTTGGGAGCACTTCGTCCATTTGTTTCTCGCCGAGAACGATGCTCTGTTCTTATTTCAGACCAAGGGACTGATTTTATAGAATGTAATAATCGTTTAATTCGTTTAAATAAATGGCGGAAACCATAGGTGAAAAACTTAACTTGGAATGGAAATTTAATCCCCATGAGTGTCGTATGGATTGTTAGCGAGCGCAACGCAATGAATGCCAGGTTAAATTTAAACATTTCATTTTTTATTTATATTTTCTTATTAATCTAATTTTGAATCAGCACCATTACCTATTGTTTCCTCATAACGAGTAAAATAAAGTGTCTTGCTTAACGATTTTATATTTCACATAGCAAGTGACACGCATAGGGGAAGTTTCTTATTCTTGTTACTCGGTCGAATAATTAATATAGCGACCCCAGTAAGTTGGTTTGGTGTACCAGTCAATGACCACCAAGTCGTCTTCACGAATAACCCTACAGTCAAGAAATGGTATACTATTATTACTTTCTATCTCGATAGTGAACTGAATGTTAGTGTTAAAAGAATTATAATACCGTCAAGATGTGATCAGTACCATTCTTGGGAACACTAGTGATGATATCATCAACAAACTTCTTTACAAAAAGAAGTTCAAAATGCAACTTAGGATTAACATCATCCAAAACAAAATCCATAACTATAAGTACCAAGATGGGACTTATGGGGAACCCATAGGTGTACCAAATTTCTGTAAATAAATCTGATAATCAAATGTAAAGTAAGTGTTATCAAAAACAAATTTCAACAGAATATAAAAGGTCTAGTAGAAGAAAAGTTACAATTATTTCTAATAAGCTCCCATTTATCCATAACAATATCTAAAATCAAATCAAGAGGGATGTTCGTGAACGGGTTCACCACATCCAAAGATATGATAACATAGTCAGATGGAAGTCGAAAACCACGTATATAATCCACAAAATCAAAAGTATCTTTAACGTTATACTGACTAAGGGAGATCGTAAGAATGTCAGCAAGTTGTTTAGATAAATTATACGTAGCTGAACCACATGCTGATATGATAGGATGAAGAGGAACATTCGGTTTATGTATCTTTGGTAAAAACTAGGATTTACATAAAGTTGGGTTCTGTGACATAAGTAACTTCAATTCATTATCATTAATAATCTTATCAGTATGAAGGTTATTGATAAGTTTGTTAAGATTTCTCTGTACAGTGTCGACATGAATTCTCTTTAAATTTTTTTTAAGTTGTTTCATCATTCAGTCAATCATCTTTATTTAATATAACCGTATTAGCGCCTTTATCAGCATTGATAATGATGAGGTTTTGATTTGATTTAAGAAAAAGTTTAGCGGATTTAACTAATTGATTTATATGTCTGTTCAGCCACGTATCATCAACATTACTATTAATAAAATTAATAATTCGTTACTCTCGCCCTAGGTAAGTCTCTAAATCTGGTCGGACAAAATGAAATAACGCCCTCAACATCCATCAAATATTTGTTTAACTTAATATTACATTTATCTACATGGAGAGCAAATGTAGAACAAAGAGGCAAAAAATCTGATACATCCTTAGGGGTAGGTACCGAGGACAAGTCGACAATCCAGTTATCGTTACAATTAAAAAATTTTAGTTGCTGTTTACTATTGTCAATTAAATTCTGGAACTTTTTAATGTTGACTTTTTTTACTTTAGCAAACACACGTCTATAATTAACCTTAACACTATCAACAAAAACAGAAAAGACATTAAATGTAACAGATTGTCTGATTAAGTCATTCAAATTTTTAATGCTATGTTGAATTATATGTAAATGGTTAATTGTGATTTTAATTTCTAAATTTATGGTGTTAATAGCCAATCTGTTAGTGAAATGGTGTACAAATTAGAATATGTAACTTTTCCAGTATTTGCCTATGGAAGAAGCAATAAAGTTTCGAAGTATTGCAAGTAATAATTTAGTTCACTTCTGTAATCTGATCGCCTCACCCATCAATCCTAACGCAGTAGCCAACAGTTTTGCGATCATAAAACTGCGCCTAGCGTACATATTGTAAACATCTTCGCTCCTCTTAGATGGCATCAACCATGGCACTTCGACATCTTGTGCCAAATGTTACCTGAAATCTTGAGCCTGCAGTTCGCTACCAAGATTTTTTTTGTTTTAATTTCTAACTCTCATTATTAACAATATTCCAGATGACATTTTGTTTGTTATCTGCAGTTCAATAGTTTTGATGTTCTTGGCTAGCCATACAGATTCTAGACAACAAAGTGCAAAATTTCGCATTTTGTTCAAGTTTTGTGCAAAAACTAATAAACCGACATTTGATTGTTAGGTGCTGTGGGATTCGTATTGTTTATATCTTTCGCACATAATAATATACTGGTTTGGACTGGATTCCATTTAAAAAAACAAAGTTGATCCATTTTCCGGAAAAACTAAAAGTGATATCATAGTTTCCATAAGAAAATATAGAAATCGACTTATTTTTGTTCATATTAATACGTCAATCTGTGCAGAAATTAGAAGGGGGATTACTTTACGCTAGCACTGTATGTATCCAGACGGTTCAGGCCGTACGATCACTTGAGTTGCCGAGAAAAGCAGCTTATCTGCCCATAAATCTTTTCTTTTTATTTGACTACAATTTTTTTCAATTTCGCATGTTAGGTTTTATATTCTGGAGTAATTTTGTTGTCATTCAATGCACTTAGTATTTGTCTTAGTCAAGTTCTTTATTATCGCTTTAATCTCTTCCTCTTCAATTTATTTTAGCCGTATAGCTTCAATTTGTTCTATTTGTTTGTCCTCTGATAGATCTTTTTTTTTAACCTGATGTCTTCTTTTCTTTGTACTATTTCTACTATCGACCAAAGATAAATTACTACATGGCAAGAAAGACAGAAGAGTAAGCTCCCCACGCTGTCGCCTTGCCGAGTGCGGCCGAAGAATCGGAGAGTAGAGAAGCTTGTCAACTAAGAATGGAGCGCGTATTGACAAATTGTTTTTCAATTTCAGTTATTTTAACCAACGTTATTGGTGTTAGAAACTGATACAATAGTTAAAAATGTTTATTAAAATTAGACAAACTTAACTTCGAGGCGTGAAAAATTATTTGCTTAGTTTGAAATAAGTTTAAAAATTATCTTTTAATTTTTATTAGTAATATTAAATAGGTTTTCTGATTTTATTTAAGATGGAATTTTAATGTTATAGAACGCGTTTACGCGATAATTTTTGTGTGATAATTCTCAAATTATTTCACACCATGAACGTATTAGGATTAATAATAAATATACTTTGTTTAAACTTTCGTAACGTTAAAAAATGTAATTACAATTTCATGTAAGTATTATTTAATACTAAACCGAATCTTACTTATCGAGGAATCTGGAATCTGTTGATTCTATCCCATAAGGTAATATAAAATTTCTGTATAACCTAATGAAGATTAATAATATAATGTAATGAATATTATAATGAAAAAATGTTTAATTTTGTGTATACAATTCGTTTATTTACAAATGAAATGAAATAACAATGAAACTTTAATTGTCAATAATACAATGAAATCTTGCACACTCTACTGATAGCGCCAACAGTTCATGGATCTGAATATAAGTGCCGGTTAGGTGTGGTATTCGCATCACTATGAAAATAATAGTGACGTCACTATTATTTTCATAGTGATGCGAATACCACACCTAACCGTGTCACGCTCCAGGAACGGTCGCTACACAAAAATACCGTTCCAAAATACCGTGACCTTGGATAAGTTGCAACAGTTCCAACGTAATGTACCTGTATGATTAGAAAGGAACGGTTCATAGGAAATTGTCGCGTAAGAAAGCGTACATTAAATTGTCTAATAAATGAATAGAATATGCTATCAGTTACCCTGAAATCAAAAACATAGCTGGTTTCGTAGCAACTTAGAAGACTTCATATTCTCTACCCCTAACTTGAAAAAGGATTATAAACGTTCAAAATTGCAACATTTCGTTCCTCATTCCTCAAAGCTTTTGTAGTGATTGTACGCTAGTACTAGTAGTCTCATGTTGAAATTGTTATTATGCCCGGAATTTAATTGCATGAAAAAATATTGGTTGTATCCTTTAAATTTATTAAGGTTGTGTCAAACTTATGCAGAGAACTTTTGCAAGAGGCTCCCAATCCGGGCGGGATCGCTTTTATCCGTTTCAATTTGACGACCACAAACAACAAGATATATGCTTATTGCTACCCATTTGGTTTTGTCGGGTTTCATTAAAAATACTAAACTGATTTTAACAAACGCTAAACACAATTTAATAATAGAAATAATACCTACTCAAACATGAATTAAGTTTATGTGAAAATTTAATAATGGGTATATAGCCCGTTATTGTTTAAATATTCTTCTAGTCGACATAGCATTGAATCGTCGAATTATTGACACAAATTTCCGCCAGGAAGACTATCCCATTTTTTAAAAGATAATTTTGCAAAACAGTTCGTATCTAGAAACCTTTCCTCAAATTCCCACTTGGGCGTCATATACCTCCGCACTTCTTCAATTGGGTTTAAATAATAAGATCGTGAAAAGTTAAATTTAATATAAAAAATAGATTCAATAGATAAAGTGAAAGATGAACAAACTATTTGTTATCAATTTTCAAATGTATTTCAAAGAATGGGGAAATTTTCAAAGTTATATAAAATAAATTTCAAATATGATATAAAACATGTTTGTAATTTACCTACAAGAATTCCATTAGCTTTACAAAAAAGATTAAAAATTTGATTAAATGATTTAAATAAAAATGGTATTATAGATAAAGCTAAAAATTCATCTGAATAGATAAACAAATTTTGTTATTGTTGAAAAACCTAATGGAAGCTTAATGTTCTGCTTGAATCCAAACGTCTAAATGAGAATTTATTAAATGATTACTATGTTAAATATTATACATTCTTGGATTTGAAAGATGGTTTCTGGCAAATTTCATTATATAAAATTAGTAAAAAATATTGCACATTTAGTACAATGTACGGAACTTTCAGCTGAGGTTTTTCAAAAATATAACGAAGAAATGTTTTATAATATACCTACTATATTGTATAAATCGGGGTATAGGGTAATGTGCCAGTCATTGACCCTCAGCCAGTGCTTCTGTAAACAAATGTAAAAAATAAGGAACCAAGGAATATCTAAGAAAATAGTAATCGAGTAATCATAGCTACCAGTCTCTTCTCCACCTTATACCAAGCACAAAGTGTAGTTTGTATATACATACACCCAAACAAGGTGGCTTTATTCAGCTGTTGTTGCATGTATGGTGTTCTTTTTTGGTTTGCTAGTAATCTAACAATCTGCTCTATTGGTTTTATTAAAAAATTACCGTTGTAACTAAGTTTTAAATTAGTGTTTGACCAAACGATCAAATACTAGACAAATTAGTTAGTTTTATGATCTCACAAGTATTTACATTTTATTAACAAACTAGAATAATATGTAATACTTGTTTTTAAAGCTTATGTTTTCCCGTTTAAATTGTTTAGTATTTGACCGAAATTTTTTTACTTTAAAAGTAAAATACAAGCTGTTTAAATATGCGACACAAAGGATAACATAGAAGGACACAATGAATTTTTAACCCATGTTAAAATTTATAAATGTTTAAGCCTAAAATGAATATAAGTGTGAATGTTCGATTCTTTTCTATTTTTTTAAATCTTTTTTGTATCAATAAAAGTAGTTGAACGCGCTTAAGCAGTAATCAGTCTGTAAAATTAAAAGGATAAAACGTTGGTCAAATACCGTCTGTATAGTGGTCAATTATTAGGAAATGGAATTTCTATGTGGAAACTTTAACAAACATGAATTAGGTTAAATTTTTTCAGTGCCAATATCCAACGAATCCCAACTTTAAATATAGTGAAGCAGATTTTCAAAAGGCTATTGATGTAAAAAGTAGAGATGATGTTTTTTGATATGAGAAAGTCAAAAATCAAAACTAATTAAGAAATGGGGAGTTTATGAAATGTTTAATGTTAAGTAAATATATTTTCTTGACGCACTTTAATTTTAATTTAAAAAAATACTACTTCATGTGTGGTATTCTTCATATGTAAGATAAGTAACTTTAAATGAATCAAATGTGTATTTGATCATATTTTTATCATTTTATTTAAAGGATCAAGAGAAATAATGTAGCTCGGTCAAGCACTGACGTTAAAAAATTCTTAACCGCTCAAATACTGTGTCGTTTACCCTAGATGATATTTTAATTTTCTGTGAATCTGTAGAAGAACATGATAGGGCATCAATTGCGGTATTAAAAGAATAATATAAAATTTAATAAAGAAAAATTTCAATTTAGAACAGAAGAAGTTAAATACTTAGGGTTTAAATTTATTTATAAGTCAATAACCCCTGATGAAATGACTATTAAAGTTATTGTAGAATATGATAAACCAATAAAATAAAAAGAAGAAACACAATAGATATCCGCCCTCTGAAAATATTCCAACATTTAGAACACGTGAAAATATAGAAATTAAGAAAAAACAAGTCAATGTATATTTAACAAAGTATGGTAGAATAGTAAAACCATCTCAACGTTTACAAGTATAAGTTAGCATTAGATTGAAAATAATTTAGGAATAGAATTTATTTTTATTTTTTAGGGGAGATGTAATATGAAAATATATTAAGGTTTATTTTTATTAAAATGCACTAAACGTTGTTTGAATAAGACGTAACGATAACACACTTGAAGTTACTATTCCTCGTAAATTCCGCTACAGTTAAAATTGCATTCAGATTCTTCATTTTTCTTAGTTTATCCGAATCTATTTTTGTACAAATTATGTTTGTTTTATCTTTTTTCATGGATTCACGAAAAGCCGTGTCATAACAATGTAATTATGTTATGAAATTCAGTTTAGCTGGTTTGTGCATCAGCTTTTTGATCTTTTATACTGGTATAATCACTTCTTTTTAAAAGATTTTTAAATTGTTCTAGTATTGCTTTATTTATCAGTCTTACTTTTAATTATTTTCGTAGTTGTTTCTTTATGCTCAAGAATAAATGCCAGTTTAATGTCCTCACTATTGCGATTGTTGTTAATTTGTTCATGAAGATGCTATCTACACATTTGCTGCCATTCACGCTTGATGGTTGATTAAAAACAGGTTTAAGTCCATACTGTATCGTATTTTTCATTGATACATATATTGAAATCCCTCATTATAAATATATTTTTTAAATTTTCTTTTCTATTACGAAAAGTAACATTTCTTCTACTATTCCTAAAAATTCTCTAATATCTCCATCTTGTGAGTGATAAAAGAAAATAAAAGGAATTCAATACTGGTATTTTAATTGCGCATAATTCAATGTTTTTTTTTCATTAATGTATTGGTCTAAATCAATTGACTCAGGGGAATATATTTCAGCTATCAATGGTAAAACTCCTTGAACACTCTTGAAAAAACTTTTCTACAGCTACAAGATCCAACATAATAACCTGGAAAGCTTAAAGGTTTTGTCTCTATTCGTCATCCAGTGTTCGGTAATCGCTATTATATTTATTCCTGATTTTGTGGTAAGTATGTAATGTAGTTTTGTTATGTTTGTTTATTTTATGTTTAAAGCCCTGCATATTAATGTTTACTATCTCTATTTCTTATACGTGTCATATAAGAAAGTTATGAGACCGTAATCAGTTTTTTACGGCAATTATACGCGGTTTTACCGGTTTTTGGGGAAGAAAATGATTGTGCACACTTCTGATCTATGAAAGTTATATACCACTGTAGAAGGGTAGAAAATTTCACTATAGGTTCTATATGGTCTCAGAGTTTTATGTGTGTCATATAAGAATGTTATGAGACCGTAAACTGTTGATTACGGCAATTATACGCGGTTTTCGTAGTTTTTGGGGTAGAAAATGCTTGTGCACGCTTCCGCTCAATAAATGTTATATACCACTATAACGGGCGGAAAATTTCTTATATTCGAATGTGGTTTCATAGTTTTATTCGTATTATATAATCATGTGTCCGAGAGAAAGTCAATATACCGATTACTATGTAGGGTTGTTTATAACGTGTGAATTTTGATAGACGTGTTTAGATATTAACCGAACAAAACCCGAATTTAGATAGCCCAAGATGTGTTCTTGCTAAATTGATAGTGTTTTAATTCGGTTCCATAACACTTGCACACGGGCTTGAAATTTTACAATTTTGAGGTGTAGTTAGAACGCGGTGGTGTTCTTTAAAAAGTTTAAAATCAAAGAAGTAATCCATTTTAACCAGTAACGTGGCGTTCTTTCTTTCTTTCTGCGATGGATATAGAAATATCGACAAGACAAAACTCAATTTTAGATAAAGAAAAGATCGGGCTTTCTAGTTGTGTCTTTATTATTTCGTTATCTCCAAAGGCGACGAACATATCGGCTTGTAAAGTAGATAGGAAATTACGAGTAAAAGTTGGTAGAGATTGTCGTTTAATATACTATATAATTTTCCATGTTTGCGTTACTAAGCCCTAAAGTGGCAGGTAACACAAATATTTATTTAAATATATATCTATAAATTTTGAATTCTAAAACAGACTTCCTTGGTTTTCTTCTGTAGAGTTTAATATGATATTTATACCATCAAAATTTTTGGTGACAACATGTTTAAAGATTTAAGGAATACTTTTTCATTAAAGTGTTGTGGAGCAATATTTTCCTGGTCCTCAATTTCATAAGATCTATTTCCCACAAGAGCCAACAATTTTTTATATGATTGTTGAACTATGTCAGTTGAAAAGTTATGTTCATCAAATGTTTATAAAATTACTCTTTTTACAAATACGTTTCGTCTTTATGTTTTTAGCTTGCGTTTATATCAGAGTATATATTTTTAGTCACTACTGGCTCATGTCTACGGTGTCATCACTATCCCGAACAAGAATTGTCCGATTTTCCGATTTGAATTTTCTATATGCTCATTTCTTAGTTTGTTCACGTTAAGACCTGTTGTGCCTTACAACTTCTTTCCAATTAAATGTCTTTCAATTCCCCTTACTTGCCCTGTTAACGTTTTCTTATACATTAACTAAAACACCAAGCGTAATATAGTGTATATAACAATGTATAGATAAATATTTTTTAGAGTAATTACATTGCTTAAAATTAATTATGCAAGAATTATTAACCTCTTTAATTTTCTGCCGTAGAATATATTTGTAATCTTTTGCTATAACTTTTATCCTGTTAATTTCTTCCCATGTTAAATTAATAGATCCTTCTAAACAGGAACAATTTAAGTTAAAAATTTATTTAAAAGAAAAACAACAATTTTTGAAGCCTTCAGAATTGGGGAGGTAAAGTGTCTTGTCATCATAAAGGATGACATTAAAGGAAGTTTCTTCTATTACTTCCATCGCCTCATATGGTTTTAAATTGTTGTCAAGCGACGATATTTTCACTGAAGCACAAATGGTAGTTTGAGAACATGATGCGTCAACATTTTGTTCTAGAGTTTGTATTTGATTAGCAAACAAACTTCTTAAATTTCCCGACTCTCGATGCAATACTCGCAATATATTTCTTCTATTGTTTTAATTATAAGTTCCGTATAGAGATTGTGCAGCACTGAATATTACATTATCATCTATAGGTAATTTGGCTTCTTCAATACTTACTAATAGACAAGAGACACTTTGTTTAAAATTAGTTTGAAACGACAACAAACGTAACACAAACAAAAATAAAAGAGTAATGTACAGAACTTTTATAAGTATAACTTCTTTCGGGAAAATGTGTGTGACCGATGAAGAAATAGAATAAACGATCTTAGCTAACGAACTAGGCTTACATTATATTGAAATGAAAGAGAAAAAAAATTAGTGGAAAACACCTGCCTCTAAAGTCTATAAACGCCAAGAAAACACAATTGTTCCAATCATTCAGACTAAAACAAAATCATTCCGTCCATTTTACGATGTTTCGTAAAATTCAACAAAATTTTGCACGGAAATTGTATATTTACATTTTAATTTTCTATCCTTTTTTTGTCAGGTAAATTTATTTTCAGTAATTTAATTTTAAAAATATATTTAAGTATTCCTTCTAAATTTGAAGATTGGATTAAAAGTATGAGCAGGAAAAAAAACGTATCATTTTCATAATGAATGGGAACAATTGTTTTTTCAGGATGTACAGAGATAATTGCCTGCATTTGATATGTCGTGCTCTTTGCCTGTGTATGCATTTTTCGAGTTTAAAGAAAAATTATGAAAATGAATACCCTGTAAATAGCTAGTTATGAAAACGAAAAGTAAAAATATTAAAAGGTAATTAGCAGCACAGCAACTTTTACTTCATTTTACTGCGCAACAATCTAAGTTGGCAACTGAAGCATCGTATTCCAATTCCTACGTTTTTGCAAAACATGAAAAAACCTTATCAGGATGGTGAATTTTTTAAATAAGCTTTCCTTGATGCGTGTGAAAAATTATTTTGTAACTTTAAAAATAAAAACGAAATTCTTAATGCAATTAAAGATTTACAACCTTATCGTGGAACTGCAACACGACGAATTGAAGATATGAATGAGAATGTAATTCAATAATTGGAAGAGGACATACATAGCTGCAGTTTCTTCTCATTACAATTTGATGAATCCACTGATACCGTTGATACTGCACAATTAATTGTCTTTATAAGAATGATATTTTCCGATATTTCGATAAAGGAGAAATTTTTAACAATACTTCCGATGAAAGGAACAACACGAGGTGAAGACAGATTTACAATGTTTATTACATTTACTGAGAAAAGAAAATTTCCTCTACATAAGTTGGTTTCTATATCAACCGATGGAGCACCCTGTACGGTTGGCCGAAAAAAATGGATTTTTAGCACTTTGTCAACAAAACGAACAATTTTCGGATTTTATATCATTCCCCAGCATTATTCATAATAACGCTTTGTGTGCAAAATGAATGAATTCTAGATATGGAGCTTATTCGAGGATGTTTTTTGGAAGGATTTTTAGAGCTATTGCCCGAAATAATAGAATTTTTAGGAAAAAGTATTCAATTTCCTCCTATATCAATTAGTAGTTTCAATATAAATAGACAAACAAATTAATAGCTAATAGATATTAAATGTCACTAAAAGACTGAGTTTCGCTTTGCCCTTTATTTCAAATAACAAAATGATAACAATGTGTAATAACTATTTATCAAGCGTAATATTTAAACAACGGAATGTGGGTGTACTCAACACCGTCAAATTTAAACAAGACGTAGTTAATCCATTTTGATTTTAATATATATCCTTTATATGTAATTAAAATTTATATATTTTTTTAATGTTCTATATAATTGTACATAAAATTATTATGTTCGTCATTCTCATCAAGCGTGAAAAAGATATGCGAATGCAAATAATGAAATACAAATTATGGATTTTGAAGAAATATTTATTGATCGAAGTAAAAAATAAACTATTGCAATATAAGTATCTTAAATTTTATTGTAATTACATTGATTGTACATTAATTACTGCTGTATGTCAAAAAACAAAATAGAAAATAATTTTAAAATAATTCGATTGTATAATTTGAAATGTTTTTATTTTTCATACATAGATAGCTCTTTCAAATCACATTTTGAAAAACTTGTACATATCAACACATATAATAATTTACCGATATTATATCTTCAAGGAACTCGTAACGCAAAAATTACTGCTTTATGAACAAAATGTCTTAAAAAAGAAAGCACAGGAACTTTCACACATAAAAAATATATATCTTACAGATTTATATTTGTATCAGTTAGAGGAGAATGATACGGAATATGAAGATTTAGTATTCTAGATATGGAGCTTATTCGAGAATGTTTTTTGGAACGATTTTTAGAGCTATTGCCCGAAATAGTAGAATTTTTAAATTCGTTGGGAGAAAAACATAGACTGCTGGAAGATCCACTTTGGGTACAAAAGGTGACGTTTCTAACTGATTTTATGGATCATTATAACTCACTGAATTTAGGATTGCAAGGAGTAGGAAAAAATATTATTCAATTAGTGAGTTCAATAAATGCTTTTAAAGCAAAATTGAAATTATACATTTCACAATTAAAAAAAAAATAACTTAAAGAATTTACCACGTTTAGAAACACAGATTAAAATTAGTAGTCAATGCAACATTCAACAGTTTTGTTGTGAAGTAGAAAATATTAATGAAGAATTTGAAAGACGTTTTCCTAATCTCAGTCGCTTTCAAGTTATGTTTGAATTTATTTCATTTCAGTTTGGAGAATATGACATCGAAGATATTTCTTCAAATTTAGCTGATAACTTCCAACTAAATTCAACAGAAGTTTTAACAATAAAATCGGATATCATCTTAAAAGGCTGCGCACATGAAAGTTCGTTTTGGAATTTAGTATCCGAAGAAAAATATCCTTTATTAAAATCTGTGACATTGAGGGTACTTGCCTTGTTTGGTTTGTACATATTTATGCGAAGCAGCATTTTCACAAATGAAACTCATTAAATCAAAATTTAGAAGCAATCTAATTGATAACCGCTTGATGATATATATGCGATTGGCTTAGTGAATATAAACCCAATTTGAATAAACTCAATGATAAAATGGAATGCCATGCATCCACATCCAAAAAATGAATTATATATATTCATATGAATAATTAATTTAATTACCATTCAATGCGTTATTTGTTTCCTATTTCTGAAAATGTCGACCGTATCAAAGCCCCGTCTCGAAAGAAATCAACCGCTGACCTAACGCAATTTTCGAAACTCCCCCTGCAATTTATAATTCATTTACTCGCTCGAAAAAGGCACTTTGTGAGCTTTTACCTCCTGCAAAGGTTTTTTATTTCCGAGCCTACCATATTACAGGCCATACTGTGATGGCGAGGGTTCGGGGTCTGTTCGGGTACATACTGCGATGACAAAGACAGACTAAAGCAGTCTAGCCGTTCTAAGATGACGTTCAACATATGTGACGATATGAAAATAGAAAAACAAAAATTCCGAGGAAATGTAAACTAAAAGTATAAGTTTCTTTATAAAAAGAGAAATGTAGAAAGAGGATGTAGCCCTAACTTCCAATTCTAGTTTTGTTGACAAAGTTTCGCAACATAATTTGCTACTGCTCTCTTTTTCTTCGCAGGTTCTACCGTTATCTCTCTATTAATACGTCCTAGTAGGTGATTTAAATGAAAAACACGACGGCCCGAAAAGTCTGTAAGTTAAGTTTAACTTGGCGTAAATCGTCCTTCGTCCTTTATGGATACACCGGCAAAACATGATTACCGCTTTTCTCTAAGGGCCACTTCTACCACCTCTTGATAATTTATCTAACAGTTAAAAACAGGCTCATAGCCAATGGGAGCGCTTAAAATCGATATAACTGCCGCTAGTTAGTTTAACTGGACGATGATAAAAGTGGACCTAAATGAATTAACTTAAGGGGCTTCGATCACGGTCCTAAAGTTTCTGAGGGGCATCGCCGTGTGAGAGGAGGAAGCTCGAATGGACCGGTGGGCAATATCTAAAATTTTCATACATAGTAGGTCTTTTAAACCACATTTTGAAAAACTTGCACATATCAACACATATATAATAATTTAGTGATATTATATTTTCAAGAAACTCGTAAAGCAAAAATTGCTGTCTGAAAAAAGAAAGCACAGGAATTTTCACATATAAAAAATATATATCTTACAGATTTATATTTGTACATACGATAATAATCTTATGTATTCCTCTACAACATGACATAAATCAGGTAAAGTTGATCAGTGGAGTTAACACACCTTCTAAATGATACTTCAGATGTCGTTTTCTTATTGGAAATGTTTACCTTATTTGTAATTTTTCGTATAAAAAACTATAAATAGTTGTTAATCTGAAAATGAGATTAGAGAAACATTTTTATCTTATTTAACTGTAAATCATGTTTTGTGTGGTTCACCAATTATATTACAAAAAATGTTTAAACAACAATTTTATCTCAGTTTATACCAGACGTCAAGATATTAGGTTTTCCAGTCTTCTGTTTAAATAATACTAATGTTACTTTACTTGAAGATTGTGAGAAATCCAATGTAGATATGAAATCATATATCACAAAATGTTAAGAGTATATTCCAGGTCCAGGGGAAGTCCAGGAGCTTGTAAACGACTGTTCCAATTTTACTTGTAATAAATTTCAAATTTAAACAAATACTGCTTTTGAATAAAGATAAGGTGCGCTATTCTATAAGGTGTATTTTATTTCTTTTATAATTCTTTATTTGTTTGGTAAGAGTATTTTGTGCAGCAGCGACTATTACTAAGTATCTAAAAAATGGAATTTTTCATATTTAATAGGAGTTTCATAGTTCGTCTTAATTTATATAAATTGTTCTTTGTTATTGCTTACTTTTAAAGTAATTCTCTGCGATCGGGATTCCGAATTGTATTATGCGGTGAAGGTTTGGAGAATCTAGGATCCACTAATTTTGGCAGTAAACAATTACAATAAAAAATGTGTAATATTTTTAGCATGTTTTGCCAAAAATTGGTTGTCTTTGGATCTACAATATGTAAACTGATTATAGACACATATTATTTTTTACATAAGAGAAAGTACCTTTTGATAGGCAAAATTTTTCTTTGTCCATATTACAAAATAACATACTTCCCGTCCACTTAAATGAAGTTTTCCCTGGACTTATTGTTAGTACATAAAATTATGACGTTGTTTCAATAATATTTCACCTGTTTTGGTGAGAGAGACAAAATCGATTTTCCAAAATATACACAATTGAAACTATAATAATTTACGTTTTAATATTTTACGAGTTGATGCTGTTGCCTTTTGTTGTACAGCCTCCTCTACCGTCATATCCCTTGCTATATATGGGCACTTTATTTATATATGGCATTAGTGCCAATAAGCCCGTTGGGGCTAGCAGCCAAAAAATACTCATCTTCTTTACCTAACCAAATATTACTTATCTTATCATAAATTGTAAACACCTTACCAATAAATAAACCGCAATCCAGTTTTAACGCAAAATGCTACTTTTGCTATGGCTTCACTTTGCCTATTGTACTGAATCGGTTTTGTGTCAATGATTGGGCCATACAAAAGTGTTTTTATTGTGTTTACACAAGAAGTACTTTGTCACATTTTTACAATTTTGCCGAAATTTGAAACCGTTAATCGCTTTCGGTGGCTATTTCCAATGCAGCTATTTCCTGGGTAGATTTTTTCAAGGTATTTATAAAATTTTGGCATGCAGCTGAAAACTTTTCTTCTGTCATGTCGTAGATATCAGGATTTACAGGCTCTACTCCATAATCGTCGTCTGCAAAGGCAGAAAGCATGCGTTTTTTCTTTCACAGTATTTTCCGTTGTTTATGTATTATTCTGACTTTCTTTGAAATAATTTCTTTGTGATGCTTGAAGTTTTTTTATTCAATGCATTCTGTAGTACCTCGTTGTAATTTCCGGCACTACTATGTGAAATATCAGCAGCTTCACACCACATTTCATAAGAATTTCGCAAACCAAAATTAACCCTTTTACCGCCAACAAATTTACAGAGCACAGAATTGTGCGATTCTGCTGAGTTATTGGTATATTGAGAATTAAGCTATTTCCAGGCAATTTTCAGGTTTTGGTCCTGTGCAGTAATAAGTATTACATTCTTCGTGATCACCAAAAATATGACGCGGACTATTTAAAATGTCCTTTTTTAGTAACATTATTTTTTGTGTCAAATCCCCACAGGAATCCGACGCTCGGTATCTTATTGCTTTTGTAATTGCAATTCGTAAGCGTAAAATATTTGTTTTTATATATTGACGAATTGCAATGGGCACTATCTTATTGGTACTGTTGTTTCGTGTTTTTTACTTATTTCGCGAATCTTGTTACAATAGTTTTTTAGTAAATATAATAGATTCTTAGTAATAAAGAAATCGATTTCCATAAGGCCTGGTTCCCAATAATTTTTTGATGATACTACTGTCACCATCACCAACCAGACGGGTAAACTTTACGTCATGCATCTCCACATTTTTTTTAAAACCTTCCACAATAATGTCAGCTTCCATGCTTGTTGACGTACCAGTCCAGTTTTTCAAACAAATATGTTGCCCTACATTTTGCATCTTACTCTCCGCTCTTGCACACATAGAACAATATTTGTTCCTATTAATTCCTAAATATAACAGTTTTCCTATATTAACACCGATAATACAACCCTGTTCAATAAATTAAATTATGTTTATTTTATGAGCGCTCTACATTTACGTGACTTTAAATAAGATGGAAAAATTGAAATCTACATTTTTTGTTACTTAATTGTTGTTTTTAACCGTCAAAATTAGAAACATATCTTTGCTATCGATTTCAGTTTTGCCACTTACTTTAAATCACGCTGTTTAAAACATATTTACTCCATATTTACCATTTATCAAAACTAATTATAAAGCATTATAATTAGCTTTGTAGCATCTTTTGCACCATCCACCATCGACAATAACTGTCATAAACGGTATACCGTCGTCGTCGACATCACCAACCTGTTTTGCTAAAGAAACTTCTTCCTTTCCAGCTTCAAGCATTGTTGCCCAGGCTATTTGATTTACAACAGAAGACAGTTTCTTATGTTCTTCTTTATATCGGCGATTAGACATTGGCGGAATGGACATTACAGAGTGTAATAGCCAGCACCAGTAGAAATCGTAGCCAAAACAGTAGCGCTGTTTATGTTGATAATACTATTGTCAGCTATTGGATCGTTACATAACTCTTGTTCGATACCGCAGCTTTTACATTTTAATATAAAAACACTTCATCTTTCCTCCTTTACTAACTCCATGTTAATGATAGAACAATTAAAACGGGTATGCAAAACATTATTTAAAATTTGAAGAAAAAGGTATTTTACATCAAAAATTCTGCAGCCACTGATATCTTGTTGTGATGATTCAATTTCTTGGACATTTTCTTGTATTTCAAGGCTATTAGTGGTGTTAAAAAATTACTCTTTAAAGATTTTCACTTACAATAACCTACTATATTTATGAGTATTATAACAGATTAAAAGTTGTATATTTCAAAAAAATTCTACAATTTCGATTAGGGATCTATTAGAAATAGTAAAAATAAAAACACAATAAATAATAAATATAACTAAAATTGCATACGTGTTTTGTGTTAACCAAAAATTCTCTATTTAATCATTGGTTGGTTCGCTTATACTACCGTGATTTCTAAATAAAAGTTGTTATTAATTGAATTCGTCTTTAATAATAATAATAATAATAATTAATTCATTTATTTCCAACCATAACTACATTACATATGCAAAAAATGACAATAATATATAATAAAGTTACATTATGGTGGAAAATGGTGCCAGTTCAAATTACCACAAAAAGTGGAATTTGTTCTACCACCCGGCCCACAAAAAAAAAAGAAAAACAAAAAAGAAACAATATACAAACATTAATTTCCATCAATATCAACCAATATCCACCCAACCGACTCCCTTGCCATAAAAATAATAGTAATAATACAAGGCAAAAGAAACAAAATTGTTCAGCCGCCAACAGAAACAAAATCGCTCAACCACTCAACTGACTCGCCACGATGAAAGCTTTATATATTCGTTTAAAAATCTCAATTGACGTATTAACTTTGATCGGAAGAGATATCTTGTTGTATACATGAGCAATTTGGTAAGAAAACGATTTTTTGAAAAATTCATGTTTATGCGATGGAGGAGTCAAAGTGCCCTTGAATCGGAGATTCAATGTATGCACATCGGTTCTAAACGTTACCTTCCGATACAGATAGGAAGGCTTATTAGTAACGATTATAGTGTGGAACAGCGTAGCGGAATGAAGTAATCGTCGGTTATTCATATTTAACCACGGTAAAAGTTTCAGTGTGTGCGATACATGTTGTCTCCTCCTAATACCATATATCATCCTCAAACACGAATTTTGAATAGTTTGCAATTTATTCTTATCTCTGGCGGAAATGTTAGGCCAATAATCGACATCACAGAAATTCAAATGAGAAAGAACTAGCGTTTCGCACAATAGTATTTTAGCTCTACGAGGCAAGAATTTCCGTGAGGCATATATCATTCTTAATGCAGTATAAGATCTCTGTGTACATTTATTTACGTGTTCCGAAAAGGTCAATCCCTCATCCAGCATCAAACCGAGATTACGAACACAAGGTTTTAACGGAATGAGCTGATTATCAGTAAACACCCTCAATTTATCTCTAAATGACAAGTCATTCCGTATCCTTTTAGGACCAAACAAAATTAGATCGGTTTTAGTGGGATTTAAACACAAAGAATGCTTAAGAGATGTACCGCTTAATCGCCTAAGGTCATCATTTAACCTGCCGCACGCAGCATCCACCTCGTGAGGAAAAAAGGAAAGGTACAACTGCGTGTCATCAGTATAGAAGTGACATTTGGAGTGCGACAAGGAGCTCATAAAAGAGGACACATAAACAGAATATAAAAATGGTCTCAGAAATGAGCCCTGTGGCACACCAGAAACAACGTCCAAAAAGGAAGAGCTAATCCCATCAATTTCAACACATTGCACCCTACCCAGAAGATAGCTGCGAAGATAGTCGCAGCCGAAAGACTCAATCCAATGTGCCGCAGAATCGCAAACATCATGGAGTTGTTCAGCGTATCAAACGCTTTGCTGTAATCAAGGAGACAGAGCAAAGTCATCTTTCCATCATCAGACGCTCTCAGAACATCGTCGACAACAGCGAGCAATGCAGTTGCACACCCATGATATTCTCTAAAACCTGACTGCACAGTGGGCAGAATGTTATGGGCACTCAAGTATTCCTTCAGCTGCGTTTCAAGAACTCTCTCAGCCACCTTTCCCAAAACCGGCAACATACTTATTGGTCTTAACTGACTAAACTCGGTAACATTGGACTTTTTCGGTAAGGGTCTAACCAAGGACCGCTTCCAGCACACAGGAAAAACACTCTCTACAAGGCACGCGTTTATTATATGAGCAAGGTAGGGCACTATATCAGGGGAGCACAACTGAATGAAGGAAATGTTTAAACCATCCGCGCCTGCACAGTTCTTACGAAGAGATCGTATTATATCAAACACGTTCTCCTCACTAATCTCCCGGAATTGAAACAAATTGTCATTGATAGATCGGGATAAGTAAAAATCATTCAGTTCAAGATTCATTGGTATACTAGGAATAGATTCAATAAAAAATTTGTTAATTTGTTCAGGGTCTTTTAAACAATCAAGAATGGATGAATTGCGTTTCGATGCCACATTAACGTCTTTGAAAAAATTCCACATTTCACGCCCACGGTAAGCACATTTACCAAGTTTAAACTCAAAGTATGCACGCTTCTCCCTACGAATTGCTTGGTTTGTTAGGTTGCGCAAGGACTTATAATACTCCCAAGTTGTTTGACAATTATTTTTTTTTAAAGACTTATGAGCGGAATCTCTTAGGCGCTGCATTTTTTTAATTGTGAAAGTTAACCATGGAGCCGACGGTTTAGTAAATTTAGCAGTTATCAATGGTATATGACAATTCATCAAATCAATCAAAAGATTATTAAAATAATTGGCCTTATCATTTATATCATTTATATCATATATATTAAAGAATGGTAGTTGCAACAAATCAAATTGAAAATTATCGTAATCAAAGTTGCCAAGAGATCTAAATGTTCGCAAATAAGGGCCAGTGTTCTTATATTTTATATCAAGTAAGCAGTAGACCAGATCGTGATCAGATGCGTTAAAATTTTCAACCCACTATCAAGCACTAAATTATGATCGGATACAAAAATTAAATCTAATAAAGTTGAAGAAGAAGCCGCAACGCGGGTAGCCGTTTGTATTATTTGAGATAATCCAAAGGAAAGCATTGAATCAAGCAGTACTGATACAGGCCGGGAACCACCGCATGAATGAGATCAATATTAAAATCGCCGAGAGCAGCAATAATATCATGCTCCAAGCATAGCAAGCTTAAATCAGTCTCCAATTCTGAAACAAAGAAATTGTAATCACAATTAGGAGGTCTATATATAACAGCTATAGCAATATTGTGAGATTCACTTTTAACCGTAATCCAGAGTTGTTCCACATTAGTACCAGAAGAAAGAACATGAAAGACTAAACTGCTACTAACATACATTGCAACTCCTCCACCACGCGAACCTCTGTCTCGTCTAACAAGTACATAATTGTCGACAGACAGTTGCTCATCACTAACACGATCATCCAACCACGTCTCGGTCAAAGCTAAAATACAATATTTCTTATGAAAAAGCAAACCCGATACCTCATCAAGGCAAGTCAGGAGAGAGCGAATATATATATGGCCAACAAGTAAAACCATCTAACAAAAAATAAAAAAACAAAAAAAAACAAAAATCAAAAATTGTTAAAAATAGAGCAGTGATTTAACTTTATAATAAAGTATTTATTTCTTACAGCGAAGTAGTTGCAGCATGTTGACGACGATTTCTTAAAAAAACTTCACGTGCTCTTTAATAGGATTATAATTATCGGCACGTAATTAATAAATATTTAGAATTACTTACTTTTGACTCCTTTGATTCAATTGATGAGATGTGAGATATTTTGGACATACTCTGCCCATAATCACAAAAATGATAAAATAAGTAGAGTAAATAAGAAGTAACAGCAAAAGAAACACTTGAAACTAAAAATACTTTAAAAAGTTTTGCAAAGTTTGCGAGATTTTAATACATATGGAAGATGTTCATTATTCATTATTTTATTGCAAACTATACGAAACTTTACATTTTGATGATCACTATGGAGCGTATTGCGTTGAATTATATTATGATGTTACAACAATTGTCTCTTTAAATGGTATTACTAAATATCGTCCCATCATTGAACATGTATATACCAACAGTGTATTTGTTACATTACCTAAGCGATTAAATGTACTCGAGGACAACATAACATCTATTCTCTAAAATTACTACATTTAATATGTTTATTATACATGTTAAAAAATAAATTTTTATTTATGTAAATTTGTATTTATATTAGTTAATAAATTTGTTGTGTACTTTTAATATTCTTTTAATTTTTGCACATATAATAGTATCTACATCTACAATTTATTTCATCAACTTGATTGTTAATGTATATATTAATTTAGTTTAAGATAACATAATGTAGAACAAAATTGAATTAAGACAACATTTATCATATAAAGTAATTTTTTCAACATTTTCAATATTTTGTCGAACAGCAATTGCTGACGACAAGATGTAAACTTCCGGATTTATTTAAGAACTTGCAATAATATCATTTACAGTTATTTGACAAAATATCGAAAAATTTTAAAAGAATACTAGTTTATGTGGTAAATGTTACTTTGAATTCAATTTCATTGTACATTATGTTATCTAAATTCTAAAGTAATATTTTTAATGAAGATAGTGAATTTATTGATCCTAGAAAAGGAACTATTTAAAACAACCATCCTTGACGTAAAATTTATTTTACATTAATACAAAACTATATTATTATTGTATGGATATATATAATTTCTTAAACAAATAATTTAGAGCCTTTTATTCAATAGTTATAACAGTATTTCATACAAGGATAAGTTTTCTGATAGCAAAGTAACACATTCTTCTTATAATAAGTACAATGAAATTTCCATCAAAAAGACCTAGAAACGCATTAAATAATGTAGATATCCCACACGATACAGAATCAATCCAATCAGAACTTCATGATAATCTATATTACGATGAAAATACAGGTCAATATTTTCAATATGTTTTTATTATGTTCATTGAAGAAACTATATAATACAGAAGATCCTGAAAATAATACCGAATTTTATGAAAACTTTGAAATCGAAAATGATAATGACTCAGAAAATCTAAATATTCGTTTAAAGGCCTCGGCCAACCCTAAACCTACGAAATTAATATAACACATGATACAAAATTACCATACATAATTATTCCAAAACTGGATAATGCAAAATTTTTATTATACACAGGTGCAACATCCTCAATAATGTCACCACAATTACTAGATAAATAATTTCCAAATTATATAATTCATGTTCCACATTATATTAAAACAACGCACGGAATCACTAAAAATAGTTATAAAATCAAAATATCCAGTTTAAATACGTTTAAAGATCCTTATTATCTACATGCTTATAACATTATAAAATTTCACTCTGAATGTGATGGATTAGTAGGATGCGATTTATTATCAAAGTACCAAGCTAATTTAGATTTTAAAACTACAAAATTAACAACTAAGTATACCATAATTAATTTTAATTTAAACAATCCAATAATTAAATTGTCACCAAGAAGAAGATAAATAGTAGAAGTCCCTATTCAAATTAATAATGGAGAAGTATTAGTAACTTATAAAGTAATTGCAAAAGGTCAATTTTCTTGCTACTGAAATCAATTTTCAAAATTCACAAAGACAAAATGTTAAATGAACGTTACATAAATCAAATGCAATATGAAGCAATTAAAGAACAATTAAACAAAGAAGAAAAAGAAATGCTAACACAATTAATGTTAAAATATAAAAATATTGTTAATCACGATGATTTACCATTAACATTTCATTCTAAAATCAAACATGAAATAAAATTAACAGATGATAACCCAATTTATCAAAAACCTTATAGAAAACCGTATGCACATAAATTAGAAATCAATAAACAAATTGATAAAATGTTAAAACACGGAATTATAAGAAATAGTTATAGTCTTAGGTCATCACCAATATCGTTAGGGGCAAAGAAAATAGATCATTCAGGTGAACAAAAATGGCAATTAGTAATAGATTATCGCAAACTTAATGAAAATACAATTAAAGACAGATATCCTTTACTAAATATTTCAGAAATATTAGACAGATTAGGAAGAGCAAATTATTTTATAAGTTTAGATTTAGCCTCAGGTTATTAACAAATTGAAGATTATATAATCCTTTAGCTGTGATAAAAGATTATATGATCCCATAATTATAAAATTTAATCCTATGCTTTTTGGATTATGCAATGCTCCAAGCACATTTCAAAGAGCAATGAATAACATTTTACGCGGATTGACAGATGTTGACAGACGATATTTGTCAAATTTATTTAGATTATATAATCATTCAAAGACTTTCGGAAAATGGTGTTAAAATTAATTTAAATAAATGTAAATTTTTAAAAAAGAAAATTAAATATTTAGGACATTTAATTACAGACAAAGGAGAAAAACCGGATCCGTAACAAATAACAACTATGAAAGTGCTTACAATACTTTAAAGGGACGCTATCAAAATACACGTCAATTAGCTACCATTTATTTTCATGAAATTTTAAATTGGCTCAGTCAACGTCATGCAATACACAATTGGTCTTCTTCATATCGATGTCGACTGTGTAAATAGCATCACCATTCATTGCTCCATTTTGAAAACTCAAAACAACAGTTCACGTTGGAACATCTTTCAACGCAGAGCATGCCTTAAATCCTGCAGCCAATCATCAAGTAATATTACTTATTGTTACCGTCAAGATAAAGGATTTATTTGGAAACTTTCACGTCGTACGAGCTTTGTAGACACCGGAAGCATGTCAAACTTCATAAGCGATAATATTTTTAAACGTCTACGTTTGCCAGTGACTTATAATTTTACATTGGAAATACGAAAACTTAATTCAATGACCTCTTTTTGTAAAAAGGCTCTTTCCAATGTTTTATCCAATCTATCCAGTCAGACATACGTCCTTTAGAATTCCGAGCTATTATAACTTCCAGCATTTGTTCAAAACAGCCACCTGTAACTTTAAATCCATCATTAAATCTTATAATCATTTAAAACATTTACCGTTTCCCAACGAACTTTATCCTACTGTCTTTAAAATTGACCTACTACTTGGAGCTGAATTAGTGTCTCAGATTCTCATAGGCAGCCACAGTCAAGGTGGTCTAAATGATCCAATATCCATCGAGTCGATCTTGGGATGGATATTAATAGAAAGGTCAATCCTATTTTCTGAAAGCTCTTCTTCTACATGTCTAATTACTACCCACGATTCCATAGAACAATCAATTCAACGATTTTGGGAATTAGAATCGATCCCTAAAACTCCATTATTAACCACGGAAGAACAGAAATGTAAAACTCACTTTAAAGAAGTCGTTTTATTGTATCTCCACCATTTAAGAAAAATGACCCAATTCAATAAATGAAAATATTATACAATAATACGATGCTTTCTATACACCTTTGTGTGTGATATTAAACAGATGTAACGGCAGATTCTCATCTAACCTTCAGATAAGGCCTTTCAACGCATTTTATGGCGGTTTTCACCAAATGATCAAATTCAAGAATACGTACTCAATACTGTCACATATGGTATATCATCATCTCCATTTCTGGCCTTACGGACGATTCAAGAACTTGCACAAATCTATGCTTCCAAGTATCCAAAGGCGTCGGAAGTTTTATAAAATCACGTTTATGTGGACGACATTATAATATCGTTTCGAACATAGAAAGTGGGTAAGTAACTGTATTGAAATTCTTCTAGCCGTCTCTGAAAGTGATAAGCAAGTACCCATTTCCATGGATTACGAAGAAATACGCTGTGTCAAGGTTCTAAGGTTGCAATGGGATCCTAAGACGGATGACTTTCATTATTTCTATGTACCAAAAAATTCTCCTTGCACTAAAGGTTCCATCCTATCTGACGTTGCTCGAATTCATGACCCATTAGGTTTTCTCACACCCTGTACCTTAAAGGCAAAACATCTTATTCAAAAATTGTGGCAACTAAAGAATAGATGGGACGAAACCCTCCCACTAATATATCAAAAGATTGGTTAATGCTAAAGGATAGCCTTCAGTCATTATCTAAAGTGCGCTTACCTCGTTTAATTATTTCTCATAAGGCTACCAATGCGCAACGTCACCTATTTTGCGATGCTAACCGGATGGTCTATTGTACAGTCGTGAATTTACGCTGCCAAAATTCCGATGGAACAATAACCGTGTCATTTATACAGTGTGTTTTTTTATGACTCGGGATACAAATTAAACCACACATAGTAGAGTGGAAATGATGATGATTCGTGTAAAAATTTAAGTTTATTTAATTTATTTTAATTTAAATTTATTTAATTTTAAGTAATTTTAAGTCTACTCTATCATGCTTTCTTAAATTAGATACGTATATTAAATATGAATATTATACAAAAATAATGGACGTGAAATCATCCTGAAGCGTAAGTTTATCTAAAACGGCCAATCTTTGCACTTCCGTGCACATAGTTTAAGATATATTGAAAAATCGGGAGCTTTTGTAATAAGGTTAATATTTAAAACACAGAAATAATGTCTTATAATAAGATAAAATTTGTTTTTGTGGAAAAGAACCAAATTTGTATATATTTAACGTAATTTGAATAACATTCCCGGAAATGACCAACCGTTCCCGAAATGTTAAGTGTATGTACTGAATGACGATATTGATGATGAGGGTTATAGATAAGGGTTTATTCAAATTATAAACGATGGTTTTTATTTACTCGTCGGCAAATCACAGGAATAGAAACATCGTCAGGTTCAATTGGACTCATATTTAAAAGTCGAGAAATAGTGGGTAGTTTTAGTTCTTTCTGAAAATGTTCGAATCGATAGAATCTTATTAAAACTTCAGACCCTTTTTGCCAAGAAATTTTAGTGATGTTCATAATACCTGGTATAGCATCCAAAGGACTCGGTACGTTGTTTCTTTCGTTGGTCACATCTTCTTTAGGTATCACTTTTATAATAATGGCAGAGTCTTTGAACAAATCCGCAAAATCAGCAGCTGTTTTGACGTCATTCCCCAAAAGCACGTGCCCGTCTGCTGTTCTTTTTAGGTATCCTCCTACGCCATCCATTGGGCCTATTCCATGGCCAAAAATAATCATCATTTCGGGAACGTCATCGTCATTTCGAGAACGTTGCATCATGTCCGGGAACGTTGCCGAAATGACCGTTTACGAAATGACAATTTCAAATTTACACGCGCATCGACATTGCGGCTGCCGGCGTAAAGGGGTTTAGAGCCGGTCAAGCAAATTTCAGCGCTCTAGCTTTAACAGTATTAAGAATATTTAGAAAACTTAGTTAAAATTTCTTGACTTTGATGACCTATAACTCCGCCATTTATTGGTTTAGACCTACAATTTTTACACGAATCATCATCATTTTTACTCTAGTGTATGTAGTTTAATTTGTGCCCCGAGTCGCCGAAACACCCTCTATGTGCTAAATCAAGTGTAGGCACATTAAAATCTTTATCAATTCCTTGTCTTCAGCTTTGTGGAGCTGTTTTACTGTCTGAAATAGTTAAAACTCTTCAACCCATTTTATCATCGACAGTTACTTTAGATTCTATTACCGGTTAGTGTGGTGCACAAGTAACTATAGCAGGGATTTCATCTATGCCTACAATATGGAAAACTTTCGTTGCAATTCGCGTTAATCACTGGAAGTATGTTTCCTCAATTGACAACCCTACTGATCCTGGGTCCCGTGGTCTGTTTCCAATTCAATTAATCTCCTGCAATATCTGGTGGCAAGGTCCATGGCATGGTAGTTATCCAGACAATTGGCCTTCTAATAAATTAATTTCTACCGAGACACAAGATATAATTAATGAACAAAAGCCTGTTCCAGTTAATATTGTTGAAACTAAGACTCACGTATTTGATTATCTATAGACTAGATTTTCTTCTCTTTTTAAAAATAAAACGCATAATTGCATATATTCAACATTTCATAACCATATGTCAAAAAAGAAAACACATTCTATCACTTCAATTGTCTCCTTTTGAAATCCAAAAGGCTTATATACTCTTATAAGTTACATACAGCATCAGGAATTTCAATTTCCTTTCACATCAATAAAAGCAAATAAGGCACCTCCCAAACAATTTAGAAAACTTGCCTTATTCATTGATGGGGATGGGCTCCTCAGGGTGGGTGGTCGATTAAAAAATAGTACAGTGCCATTTGAACACCAACACTGAGTGTACCTAAAACTTCATAGTTGAGTGAAATGATAGTGGAAAAGGTTCATTTTAAGTACCTGAATCCTGGGCAACGAACTCTCCAAACTTTTATATTAACGGTTTATTTCAAGACGAGGACGATGCACGATGATATTGTCTGACCAAGGAAATTTTGTAGGTGCAGCAATTAAAATAAAAGAATTCGCAGAAGCTACGGGGCGACGTTTGGGTTTATTATGGAAATTTCATTCCGCTGGGTCTCCACATTTTAACGGCTTAGCTGAAGCCGGAGTTAAAGCCATTAAAACACGTATCCTGAAAGTAATTGGTGAGCAGTGCCTGACATTTGAAGAGGTCTATACTATACTCACTCAGGTGGAAGCAATACTTAATTCAAGGCGTTAACTCCTATAACGATTCACAAATTAACGATAACGTGTTTTATACGATCCGAACGGTGGGTGGGAATTCCTTCAATAAAGGAGTAAGATTTAATAAAGTATTTTTTATTTCTACAAAATCATAATTTTTCTTTCAATTAAATATTAATTTTTTCTTTCGAACCTGCACCTTTTCTCGTGTCTTGCCTTTGCAACGCGCACAATTAGTAAATGTCCGTTAAAAGTAGTTTTTATTATTACGTTTTTTATTTAAATATAAATATGAAATAAATAATTGTTATTTATTGATAAAATTTTTATTAGACGCTAACTTTATAGATATTTTTAAGGATAATAAAAATTTAGATTTGTTAATTATTAGTAAACGTTCATTAAAAGTAGTTTTTATTATTAATTTTTTTGTTATTATTATATATATTGTTATTATATTGTTAGTATATCTCTCTTTAATAAGTAAGATTTTAGAATTATTAAAAATTTGATTTTAGTTTTTAAATTTGATTTACATTTTTATTATATGTAAATAATGTAAATTATGTTTGTTATGTAAATAATTTTAAATAGTTATTTATAGATAAAATAATTTATGCAACAATAATTTTTGTACCATGAAAGAAATGTTGATATAAAGAAATATATAAAATATATATAGCAGTTAAACAGGTGATATAATTAAATTTTATTTAACAATAATAAATAAGTTTAAATAAATAAAAAATTGAGTTTATTAGGCAAAATTATAAATTTAAATAATATTAATATTAAAGATTATGAGGCTATGAAATTTAAAAATTAAACTAGGATTAGATACCCTGTTATAAAAAATATAAATTTGCAATGTTAGGGGAGTATTAGTTATTATCTTGAAATTTAAAGAATTTGGCGATATTTTAGTCTATTCAGAGGAACCTGTCCTGTAATTGTTAATCCAGGATTAATTTTACTTAATTTTAGTAGTTTATGTATCGTCGTACTTTGAATATCTTTAGAGAAAATGATTAAGAATGAAATAAAAGAAATCACATCAAGCAGATCAAGAGATGGATATAAAATTTAAAATTGTTATTGAAATTGGATTCGAAAGGCGGACCATTTAGGACTCAGCAAGGAAAAAAAAATAAAAAACAGAATAAGATGAAACAAAAAATACAACAAATACAAGTGATGAAGGTACTCCCGAAAAGAACAAGTACCTTAAAAACAAAAATGGACAACATAGCTAGAATAATACAAATAAATTGTAACAGAATATCGGATGTTCTAGAAATAATAGAGGAAATAGCAAGAGGAACATCAGCAACAATTATTGTTGGACAAGAACCGAATAAGCGAAGAGCTGAAACTCTAAAAACTGGTAAATTAAAAGTTTGTTTTATCAAAATAGATCAGAGGGAGGGAAGACCGAAAGCCTGGAGAATCGGAATCGGATACATAGCTGTTGAAATGGAGGAATGGATTATATTTTCGGTGCATTTTTCACCTAACCGCCCGGATGACGATTTTGAATGTCTTTTGGACTCGATAGAAAAAGAGATTGGAAGAAGGAAAAAGGCGGTAATAATTTGCGGAGATTTTAACGCAAGGACAGTTGCAGCAGGTGATAAGGTTACAAATAAAAGAGGAAAGATAATAGAAGAGTGGACGTTAAACAAACTTATTCTTATAAATAGCGGAAAAACTCCGACGTATATTTGTTCCAGAGGATCTTCAATGATAGACCTGATAATAGTAAGTGAAGGAAGTAGAAGAAGAAGAGGAAGCGTTGAGCGATCACAAAATGATTGCCTGCAGAAGAAGAGAGGAGATAAATCAAGAAACATTAGAAAAGCAATTTAAGTTACTGTTTCCAATACAGAAAGAAAGGGAAGAAGAGGAAGCGGAAGAAAAACATGAGCACTCGATAATCACTTTTACAAAAGAAGATATAATGAAAATAAACCAAAAAATATATAGACCGATAAGTTTGTTAAGTGTAATAGGTAAAATGTTGGAGCGATTAATCAATTAGAAGAGAAAAGCGGAATAAACAAGACTCAGTATGACATTTTTAAGAACGATAATGATAAAAAAGGAAAATGAAGAAAAGAGAAGACAAGAAGAAATACAAGTACGCCAAGAAGAGGGAATGGGGGCATAAGGAAAAGGGGCTCATACTCTTTCGGGTATGAGATTTTATAAATGGTATTGTAGAAAAATTAGTTTCAAATTGCGCTGAGACTTCACAAACTTTAACGACTAGGAAGGAAAGAGAATAAGCGGGCGTAGCTCGCCCCCGACTGTTTAAGTTGTATTAGAAAATCTTATTCAAAAAATTAAATCTATTTTTTTTGTGTTGCCGAACCGAGAGAAACTTGAAGGGAAGAAGATATAACAAGCTAGACCAGCCCTGAAAGACCACCAATTTTTCGTCTGAGGTGGTCTGCAATAATGCGGTAAGCGAGTCCGGACGTCGTCTAATGTCTTCGTAGTCTAAGTATCTTCTCGATAAAGTTATTATTATATAATAAATTATTGGAGCAAAATTTCTCCGACCCACTAAAACCCCCGTCCTCGTCTTCGTTTCTTCCCTTGTTTTGGCAGTCCTGACTCGCTGACTCACCCAATTCAACTCAACTAGTCAGATCACATTAGTTATTGTTTTCATCATGATCAGAGGAAGTCGGAAATTTTCTGTGCTAAGTTTAGATAAGTTAATAATTCCATGCCTAATGGGTTAATTAGAAAATTTTGATTTAATTAAATTTTGTAATTTTTTGAAAATAAAAATAATTAAAATGAAAATGAAAATGATTTAGAATGGAGTACATTTTAGGTGTTATGGGCAAGTTGTTTTTGAAGTTGGTAAAGAAAACTTATAAATCTGAAAAATAAAAGTCGGTGGTTTAATTTCAAGCGGAGATCGCTGAAGAGGATATCTACAAACATTTCTTTTTTGTGGACTTCTGCCGCGCCACTATCGAGCGACCACGCTCAGTTGGACGCGCCACTAACTTTTTGATGAATTGTTTTGAGGTCATGTAAAAATCCACCTACCTCCGAGAATAATCTCGATTTTATAACCTTGGCTTGGTCTCGTCCGAGCAGAATCTTGGGGAGTGGAACCGGCGATTCTTGTAAGAGTTTCATGTAAAATTCGGCGTGTACATTCTATATCTGGTTCATTTCAGTTTGAGTAAACAGGAAAATTCGCGTAAACCCTTTGCCAAGTGGTAGTAGGACATACCTTCAAGAGGCACGGCTATCTTTGGACCCGCCCCTCCGGTGGCAGCGATTTTCTATGAGACGCGCAAGCGCCACGTAGTTTCTTAGATAACATTAAAAAATATCTTAGTGTAAAAACTCGTGCCACTTCAAAACATCATCCTTCACCATCAGCCGATACACGAAAATAATATATAACTCGCAATATTAAGCGAAAAAATCCGACATCGTGATAAAGTCTTCTTAAAATGCAAAATCAGCGTCCATGTTAGGGGCGGCAGCGTGGCGGGGTGAGAAAAATAATTAATTAAAAAGTCGATAATCATTCAGATCCGAGGTTGGTTAAAAATTCGCATGGCTCAACCCCTCCGCGAACGTTGGAAAACCCGAAAGCACCGTTTAAGGAAAAGCAAGGGGAGCCGGGCGTCTAAGCGCATGCTGGGGGGTGGACCGGAGGCGTCAGAAGCGCCGGAGTGGCGACTCCGACGCCGCTGGACGCGTCCCACCTTTTTTAACCGAAAAACGTCGTCGCCGTATTCATTGCACGCTCGACCGACCAAGTTGAATGACGATGAATTTTCAAAGTGCCATGAAGACCGACGCCGACGCCAACGAAGAACGAACATTGCTGACCCAAGACAACTACCAGGTACCTTTTTTCTTTTCATTTTCTCCCAAGGCAATTTTGTAATTTGTAAATTTGTAATAAAACTTATTCTTGTTATCACCCCCAATAAACTATTAATACAAAATTAGGCCCAACTCCAATTTCAAACTTTAAAAACCTTTTTCCATTTATATGATTCATATAATTAACTTTTTTTTTTTGGAAATAAGATTAGTCAAAAAAATTTTATAAATATTATATAAATTTGATTACAATTTAATATATGTATATACCAATACTATAAACATATACAGGGGGTGGCACTTAAGACGCTTCGGATCACACGTCCTTTACGATAAAATTTATCGAAAAAAATCTAAGAGCAAAATGTTTCCCGACATTTCCGGTGAAATTCATTTTTTCTCCGAAATTTTATTATGCAATATGTGATTTTTTTTGTATCAATGGAAAAATTTAAAGTTTTGGCTGTACAACGCCGTAATTTTTTTAAGGGGATGCCATTTTGGCAGCATGCGAAGATCAATCAGAAATTTTTTTTTCCTTAAACTATCCGAAAAAAAAATTATGTGAAAGTATACGAGGCTGTCCTTCAATTCAAAATTTAGGCACCGACATCAATTAGTTTCTCCACAAAAAAATTTCAAAAATGGAGTACAATTTTGAAAGAACGGGTTATAAGAGCGAAACCGAAACACTTTCCAAATCTGCAATAAAAAATAGGGCATTCCATTAAAAAAAAACTTAAGTTTCGTACGCCAGTGGAATACGGCACGCCACTGATGATTAGAAGTATTTTAAAACATAGCAACTGTAATTATGCACCACTTTGCTCTTAGGTTTTTTCGATAGCTTTTATCATAAAGGAGGTATGGTTCGAAACGTCTTAAGTTCCACACCCTGCCACATATGTATTTATACAGGGTGTTCATTTCAAAACTTCCCACCTCAATTTATGTAAATCCGGAAGTTTAAAAAGAAAATCGCTGAAATAGGTAATGAATAAAACCACGGGGGACAACTTTTTATGCAAAAACTGACTAACTCACTTCCACCCCCCGTCGCCAGAAACCAACCCCTTAAAAATCTTAAATGGAAAGGGGTGTCAAGTGATACCTCATTTTATAGGTCTTTTAAAGTGCTACATGTTAATATTTTTTTTAATGATCGATTCGTTTTCTAAATTTTTGAGAAAACCTTTTTTGTATTTCCTGTTTTTATTAATATTAATAACCTTAATAAGCTTCTTAAAAACAAGAATAAGTAATCTTTTATTATTAATTTATAAAACTAAATTAGAATGTGCGTTTTACAACGAACATCCTTTTTATAACATCTTTTTTATCATCACTTTTTTCGGAGCAATCCAAAATCTTTAATCTTTAATTTATTGTCACAATGAAATACTATTGAAATAATTAAATACTAAGTTATAACAGATCAGGACGTTGGGTAGCTTGCCTGGAGTCTGTTAGCGATATTTAGAAAAAACGATTTGAGTTTAATTTTTCTTTTGTTTTAGGTTTATTTGGTTATGACTTAAATAACTTTCACTGTTTGAAACGTTTTATTTTATTTTTAGTTATTTGATTATGTACAAATACTTTTTACGGAGAAAATCAACTTAATAATTGTTCAAAGTATTGTTCGTTATTGGCTAAACAATGGTATAACCGTTGTTCAAAACTACGGCGCACATTTTCAAAAACTTCCCTTTGAATTCCACGGCAAGCTGCAGCAATTCTCTGACGACGTTCTTCTAAAGTTTGAGGTTGAGGAGTAAATATCAAAGACTTTACATGACCTCATAAAAAAAAGTCTACTGGCGTCAAATCTGTTGATCTGGCTGGCCATTCTATAGGACCTATGCATCCAATCCATCTGTTTGGAAATACACTATACAACCACTCCGGAAGAACATAGTTAGGAGGAGCTCCGTCTTGTTGAAAATGTAATTGATTCTCATCAAATAAGGCATTTCCTTCTCTATACAATTGATTCTCGAAAGCTTCCGTAATTAGTGGATTGATAGTATTTTCTAACATATCTACGTATAGTTCGCCGTTTAAATTTTCATCGATAAATAGTGGACCAATGACTTGGTCTCCCAAAATGCCTGCCCCTACATTAAATCTTTCAGGATATTGTGGAGCCCTCCTACAGTCAGATGAGGGTTTTCATTACTCTAATATCTGCAGTTATGTTTATTTACAAATCCTTTTAAATAAAAAGTACATTCATCACTAAAGCAGATATTTTTCACAAAAACATTGTTATTATTTATAAGCGGTCACTTCTTCACAAAACTGTATTCTTCTGTCAAAATCTTCTTCAGCTAACTCTTGATGTATTTGCAATTTATAAGGATGGAATTTATGAACTTTTACAACTTTATGAATAGAAGCCAAGTTCCAACACTTCCAGTTGGGCAGTTTCATTCAAAACTCTCGGCTCATTATGTTTTATGTTGGCAACGGACCCAGTTTGAGTAAATTTCTTCATCAGATTCAGGACGTATATATGAGATACGTTCTTATCTGGATGCCTTTCGTTGAAAACTGCGGCAGTTTGTCGAGCACATTCCTATAATATACATTCCATATAAACCATAATTGCTACTTTGTTTAAATAACTCTTTTAGGTGGATAATATTAAATAACTAAATTTATACAAAAGCCACACACAGTTTTTATACTATTACTGGTTTTTTGTTTATGCCTGTACATATATATTGGGTTAAACATAACTTATCAAACTTTATCGAATACAACATTTCTTTGTTTAATATTCTCATTAAAGAATTCATTATTTTTATCAATAAAATTATGACCGTCACCCAAAATACCTTAATTAGGTTAATAATTAATGTTTATTTTGTTTAGATTATTTATTTTTTGTCTTTAAGCAACTTATTAAAATTTTCAATATTAATTTTGCTCCATCGCTTCTAAAATAATTTAACAAGTGGAAAATACAAAAGAAAAGATTTTCTCAAAAATTTCGAAAACGAATCGATCATTAAAAAAATACTAACATGTATTACTTTAAAAGACCTTTAAAATGAGACATCACTTGACACCCCTTTCCATTGAAGATTTTTAAGAGGTTGGTTTCTGGCGAAGGGGGTGGAAGTGTGTTAGTCAATTTTTGCATAAAAAGTTGTCCCCCTTGGTTTTATTCTTTACCTATTTTAGCGATTTTCTTTTTAAACTTCCGGATTTACATAAATTGAGGTGGGAAGTTTTGAAATGAATACCCTGTATAGATACCAATACTATAATATATCTGTATAGTTTTTTTAATATAGAAAATCTGAAAATAGCTACAAAGAAATAAAAAAATTTTAATTAAATTTATGTAAATAAAAATCTGAATAATGGTGTGTGTCGAGGATGCAAAAATTATATAGATAAAGAGGTTGCGTATTCCGAAGCCGCTCATCTCTCAACGAGTAATAAAAGGAATTAACTCGAATTAGGAGTGGAGGTAATGTAGAGTAGAATAGCGCGTATTAGACGAGATCCATCCATTCGCATTTGAAAGAATCTAATATATCGGGAGGATTTCGAGAGCTTTGCGCTACCCATGGCAGCGTAAATACTGATCTATTCGATTTATATAACGGTTAATCTTGGATTGACCGAGCCCCGCTGCATTCGACCCACAGCATGCACAGTACTATGTATCTCTCGTCTACTCAGTGCTGCAATAAAATATAATTTTTGTGAAATTTTTAGGGTTATGGAGGGAGTTCTTTTTAATGGCAGGTGAGGGACAGGTAAAAACGTTGTCGACTTCCGGTCACAGTTGGTGACACTGGTTCCCCCCTAGTTGAAAAGCAACAGGGCATACGTAGGAATATCAGACACAAATTGGAATCGACCCTAGGGACGAAAATTCGCCGCTTCGTTCCAATACCTTTGTGTAGCCCCGTGTGCACCGACCCTCGGAGATTAAGATAAAATATATATTCCCGATAATTTAATTATCGGGAATTATTTACCAATGCTCCTCTCAACAGGTCCAATTCTGTAACCACTTCTTTCTGTTTTTGTCTCAGCGTTATTCAAAACTATTTCATGATAATACCGATTTTAACTGCAATACAAAACAAAATTATCGATAAGATTTGTTTTGTTTTCGGAAATAATTAAACCACTCTCCTATTGAAATAATAGACTGTGAGCGCTAACTGCTTAATTTAGACCAGTTAGGTTTTGGATTAAAAGGGTGTTATCGTGCCGCGATCGACGAGACGTTCCCGATATTAAGTTATATCTTCGGAATTTAGAAGCTTTTTGACCCCACTTAACATAGATTAATACAATCTGATGCCCGTTTAAGAGGCAGTGAGCTAACGTGATTTGTATGATGCCGTTTCAGAGCCAGGCGCTGGAGTTTCCGCCAGTTTCCGCCACTTTCGGTCGGTACTCCGCAGATTGGACGCCTACCCTCGCGCCCGCTTGTTTAACTACCCCAGGTAATTATTTTCAAACATTATATTTTTATTACATATATCTCCGGCTATAAATATCGATCCCTGATTCATAAAGGATTAGCCTGACTCCGAGTACAAAGATGAAAAGCCAATCTGACGAAGGCAGATAACACCCGCCGATGACAGACAGGTATAGAGAAGTGCCAACTACATGTTAAAATCAGGGAAACACATTTTAACCCTACTTTTGCACGGCACGGCTACGCGTGAAAATTAAACTGGAAACGTTGTTATTATTTTTTTTTATTTACAAAATAAAGAATAGAACACAAATTTAAAAGTGAACTGCTTTTTTGTTGTTACATAGTAATAATAACATTTATATAACAATAATATAAATGAAAACTCTAGTGTAGGGTCTCCTCCACGTTTTCAATAATTCTTCATTCCGCGATTCTAGAATTCCTGAATCAGTTTCGATCAATAGGTAAATGATATAAAGCCAATCCAAGAAAATTACAGTTAAAATTACTGTGATCCGCAAGCCTATGCGGGCTTGGGTTCTTTCAAGGTTAGAATGCCGAAACCAGGGCTCCTTTCTTTTTTATCGCGACAATTAACTAAATTGCAGTCGAGATTTTTCCACTATTACACGTTGCTACACCCCGTTCCGCCGTGTTTTTATCTTGTGATAACGATTTAATTTATATAATTGCTGATAGATTTAATTGGAATGCAATTGTAGCAGCCTACCTAAATCTTGTGTAATCTATTAATCTACGATAAACCGTTTGAAGGAAATTGTTCAAGTACGATTACTTAGCACAAATTAAGAAGGTTTTTGGGTTATATATTCATTTGAGAAATTATTATTTTATTACCCATATACATCACCATTATTCCATGAAGATGTTGAACACTATTATATTCTATCAAAAGCATGATCAAGATTACATTCAAAACTTATTTTCCTTCAACGTTTATCGCACCAAATAGGGAAAGAAAATTACTTTTGAACTAAGTTAAGACACAAGAAGATGCATAGTTATGGAATCAACTTATAGTAACCATGATTTAATTACTTGGAAATAATTTAAACCGATTGCCTTAATGCATATTTATATAGGGTTTTTCTTTATTTTAATAAAACCAAGATTGACAAGATTGTGTGATTGTTGTAGTTTAACTGCAGTTTATTAAATAAAATTTTTTATCGAAAAGGCACTTCACGTACAGTTTTATACAATAATTTATCTACGTACTAAAAATCAATATTCATAATATTCATTATTAATAATTTACAATTTTAACAAGATAGACCCAATCGGCGGTCGGACGGTTACGCCGGAGGAAGGTTAAAAACGAAGTAATAAATTCGGTTATCTTGAAATATCGGTTCGACAAAGTCGAGAAAAATACGTTTAAATTTTTCTTTTTGGTTTTCTTCTTTTTCAGTAACGTTTGTCATTTTTGGTGCCACCAACACAAGAAGCCTTCAACGATTAAACGAATCGCGGGCGATTACATCGATCAAATTTCATCCAGCGGTATCTTTCAAAATCTTTGTAAGCCGACCTTAGAATCGACAATCGCCGAAGGCCAAAGCTGCTGTAAGCGACATCAAAAACAGCACATCGACTCCTTCTGAAACTTCGTTCCGGGAGCAAACTTCAACAAATTGAGTATATGGATGGAAAGAACTAAAGAAATAGTTGTCTATGAAATCATGCGTGATATGTATTTTCGTTTTTTTTTATCGAAAAGGCATTTCACGTACAGTTTTATACAATAATTTATCAACAAACTAAAAATGAATACTCATAATATTTATTATTAATAATATACAATTTTTGAAATCGTCACGAAATGATTTGATATCCGCTTGTATTTTGTTAGTATGGATACGCGCTGATCGAAAAAGAGTATCATCAAAGCTTCCGTCGATTTAGTTGGAAACAAGACAGATCCAATCAGCGGTCGGATGCTTACGCCGAAGGAAGGTTAAGAACGAAGTAATAAATTCGGTTATCTTGAAATATCGGTTCGACAAAGTCTAGATGAAGTAAGTACTTTATATAAACAATTAAAAAAAATACGTTTAAACTTTTCTTTTCGGTTTTCTTCGTTTTCAGTAACGTTTGTCATCTTTGGTGCCACCAACACAAGAATTCTTCAACGATTAAACGAATCGTGGGCGATTACATCGATCAAATTTCATCCAGCGGTATCTTTCAAAATCTTTGTAAACCGATACTTAGAATCGACAATCGCCGAAGGTCAAAGCTGCTGTAAGCGACATCAAAAACAGCACATCGACTCCTTCTGAAACTCCGTTCCGAGAGCAAACTTTAACAAATTGAGGACATGGATGCAAAGAACTAAAGAAATAGTTGTCTATGAAATGGTGCATGATATGTTTTTTCGTTTTTTTTATCGAAAAGGCACTTCACGTACAGTTTTATACAATAATTTATCTACGTACTAAAAATCAATATTCATAATATTCATTATTAATAATTTACAATTTTAACAAGATAGATCCAATCGGCGGTCGGACGGTTACGCCGGAGGAAGGTTAAAAACGAAGTAATAAATTCGGTTATCTTGAAATATCGGTTCGACAAAGTCAAGAAAAATACGTTTAAATTTTTCTTTTTGGTTTTCTTCTTTTTCAGTAACGTTTGTCATTTTTGGTGCCACCAACACAAGAATCCTTCAACGATTAAACGAATCGTGGGCGATTACATCGATCAAATTTCATCCAGCGGTATCTTTCAAAATCTTTGTAAATCGACACTTAGAATCGACAATCGCCGAAGGCCAAAGCTGCTGTAAGCGACACCAAAAACAGCACATCGACTCCTTCTGAAACTTCGTTCCGGGAGCAAACTTCAACAAATTGAGTATATGGATGGAAAGAACTAAAGAAATAGTTGTCTATGAAATCATGCGTGATATGTATTTTCGTTTTTTTTTATCGAAAAGGCATTTCACGTACAGTTTTATACAATAATTTATCAACGAACTAAAAATGAATACTCATAATATTTATTATTAATAATATACAATTTTTGAAATCGTCACGAAATGATTTGATATCCGCTTGTATTTTGTTAGTATGGATACGCGCTGATCGAAAAAGAGTATCATCAAAGCTTCCGTCGATTTAGTTGGAAACAAGACAGATCCAATCAGCGGTCGGATGCTTACGCCGAAGGAAGGTTAAAAACGAAGTAATAAATTCGGTTATCTTGAAATATCGGCTCGACAAAGTCTAGATGAAGTAAGTACTTTATATAAACAATTAAAAAAAATACGTTTAAACTTTTCTTTTCGGTTTTCTTCGTTTTCAGTAACGTTTGTCATTTTTGGTGCCACCAACACAAGAATTCTTCAACGATTAAACGAATCGTGGGCGATTACATCGATCAAATTTCATCCAGCGGTATCTTTCAAAATCTTTGTAAACCGATACTTAGAATCGACAATCGCCGAAGGTCAAAGCTGCTGTAAGCGACATCAAAAACAGCACATCTACTCCTTCTGAAACTCCGTTCCGAGAGCAAACTTTAACAAATTGAGGACATGGATGCAAAGAACTAAAGAAATAGTTGTCTATGAAATGGTGCATGATATGTTTTTTCGTTTTTTTTATCGAAAAGGCACTTCACGTACAGTTTTATACAATAATTTATCTACGTACTAAAAATCAATATTCATAATATTCATTATTAATAATTTACAATTTTAACAAGATAGATCCAATCGGCGGTCGGACGGTTACGCCGGAGGAAGGTTAAAAACGAAGTAATAAATTCGGTTATCTTGAAATATCGGTTCGACAAAGTCAAGAAAAATACGTTTAAATTTTTCTTTTTGGTTTTCTTCTTTTTCAGTAACGTTTGTCATTTTTGGTGCCACCAACACAAGAATCCTTCAACGATTAAACGAATCGTGGGCGATTACATCGATCAAATTTCATCCAGCGGTATCTTTCAAAATCTTTGTAAATCGACTCTTAGAATCGACAATCGCCGAAGGCCAAAGCTGCTGTAAGCGACACCAAAAACAGCACATCGACTCCTTCTGAAACTTCGTTCCGGGAGCAAACTTCAACAAATTGAGTATATGGATGCAAAGAATTAAAGAAATAGTTGTCTATGAAATTGTACTTGATGTTAGTTTTTTCGTTTTCTTGCCGAAAAGACACTTCACGTACAGTTTTATACAATTATTTATCTACGAACTAAACATGTATATTCGTAATATTCATTAATAATAATATACAATTTTTGAAACCATCAAGAAATGATTTGACATTGATTTGATAATCGTTTGTATTTTGTTACTGTAGATACGCGCTGATCGAAAAAGAGTATCATCAAAGCTTCCGTCGTTTTAGTTGGAAACAACATCGATTCAATCGGCGCACAGTGGTCAATTTCTCAAATTTAGGTGGATAAAATACAAGAATTAGTGATTTCTTTATGGTATAATTATGCGATAACTGGCTTACTACATGATTGGCGTATTGTATAGGAATATATTGTTTCTATTGGAATGATTTAATTATCACTATTCGGATGTTTAATCAAGAAATTATTCGGTGTTCGATTTTGTTAAGATTGTTGCAATGTTAATTATATTGTCTTGTAATATTTAAGGTGTATTGAATATACATGTGCTGATTTTATATAATGATAGTCTATACCTTTAACTATATGTATAACGCATTTAGCAATATATAAGTACGTCTATTTACTTAATTAAACTTTTGTTCTTAATGATAAAAAATTAACATCACATAATTTTGCATATATTTAATTTATCCAGCACGGTTCATCATATATCATTCCGATTCTTTTTTCATTTTGAACCTGAAGTATTACCTATAAGATGATATATAATACTTCACTTACTTTCACTGACTTTAAGAAATATTCACTGTCAAAAAAAAGACAGTTACTGAAGTTCAAGATTAAAATTTTCTATATTTAGATGTTTTGAAAGTAAAATATAATATGACCGAGGATTTTTCATAATTCAATTGCAGTGGATCCATATCCTATTTTCAAACCCAACAAAATGAAATTTAATTTATAATTTCATTGCAATAGCCTTTTTTTATAGATATACATAGTTATTCAACCGGTCGAGGTGGATTGCTCTAGCTCAGTGTTTCCTAAAGTCTTTTGGCCCACAGACCCCTTTTCTTTGTCAAACCTTGCCGACCATAATAGAAAAATGAAGACTTTAACTTTGTTGTCTTAATGGTAAATGGTGACGTAAAAATAAAATATAAAGTAAACATTTTGTTGAAGAAGTATTTATTGATTATAACTTTTATACTAAAATACAATAAAATATTAATGGCTTGTATGAACATAATGTGGATGTTATGAGTTTATTTATGTCCGGCTCGATGTTTGTCAGTAGCAACCGCAAATTCCCCCGATTACTAATTTCCAGTCTGTTTCTTTTCTTTGTGACGAGGCTCATAACGGCACTGAATCCACGTTCTACCAAATACGAAGACAAAATAGCAATCAACAGGTTCTGTGCAATAACCTGATAATGCTGGATATAAAATTGGGATCTGTTTTTGTAAGCAGAAATTTTCGTTTCCTTACTAAAACATTGGTTTCAGCTCCTCATTTGTGGATAATTCAATAAGTTGCTGCTGTACTGGCATGTACTCATCTGCATTTGTGCTCTGAGTTTGACTACTTACAAAAGGGTTCAACACCCAGTCGGGAATATCCAAGTGAAGAATGTCTTCAAATCTTTGAGTAAGGTCCGAATGGAGTGCCGTTAAGTGTTGACAATAAGCAAACAAATCTTCGTCTCTATTTTGCAATTTTGAAAGATTTGAAAACTGAGAACATTCTCCTCTTCCCAAGCTTTGTTTGTATAGCAAAAGTTTTGCAACAAAGGCAGATATTACACTGTTAGTTTTGATTAAATTTAGTGTGCCACCTTGTAGTTTCAAATTAGTCTCGTTGAATCTGGCAAATAAATCAGTCATATAAGCGATGAAATTTTTCGAGATAATTAAATAATGACGCAAACCATTGTCTTTACTCTCCAGGAATTGAATCAACACTGAATCAAAAAGCGAATAGAAGCGATTCAAACACGCACCTTTAGACAACCATCGTACTTCTGTGTTAAGTGATAAACGATTATAGTCATCATCATTTTCCAAACAAAGTTGAGCAAATAATCTTTCATTTAAGGCATTCCTTTTGATTTTATTAACTGCTCTAATGACATAATGTAGTGATTCATGCAAACGTCCACTAAGGTTTTTTGCCACCAAATGATGTCTATGAATAACACAATGTACTGGGTATGACATTCGGTATGACTTGTTTTAAGTACGCCAGAAATCCTCGGTGTCAGCTTACCATTGCCGGAGCACCATCAGTAGCAATGGAGATGATATTAGTCAAGGGTATAGCTTTTACATCAAGATCTCTTTTTAATTCAGTAAATAATGTTTCACCTTTCGTATCAGTTTCCAAACATTTAGCAAATAACAATTCTTGGGAAATTTTTCATTGAATCGTTTGACATCGATTTATTACATAGAAGAGAGAAAGGTAAAGTACTATTTCCTAGTGACGGAATAAAGCCAAATTAATATATTCAACACTGTATTGTCTGCATTTTTTCTTCGGTTCTCTCATACTGTTATCTGAAAAAAGGGCACAAAACGATACAGGACAGTACTTACATAAATCTACAATTATAATAAATAATTCAAAATTAATTAACAACGGAATACACTAAAACACAGTAATTCGAAACATTAACTGAAGATTATAATTATTATTTTCCATGTTGCAAGTCTATTTAATATCAGTTTAAATAAGTAAAACACAACTTCTCTTCTTGCAATTATTTTATTTCAACGGTACCGGTTTCGACTATTTAAAAGAAAAAAAAACAATAAAGAGCATAACTTCATTCAAATTCAACAATGGAAAACTTTAAAAAACATCAAACATAAATTAAAAGAAGACAATGCTATATTTACAAGGGCTGACAAAGGAGCCGGGATAATTATGTTAGATAAAAATACATATAATAAAAAACTGAACAATTTATATCAGAAAACCATTATATTGAACTTGAAAAGGATCCATTAGAATCACTCAATAGAAAAGCTCGTGAAATTATAAATACATGCAAAAATTCCTTAGTTCAATATTCCTCACACATAGATCCCAATAGTAAAATAGTTTCATCCTCTTTTTTTGGTACATTATTCATGTACATGAACACCAAAATTCCGAAGCTATACGCCCCCCCTAAATTATACAAACAAAATATGCCCATCAGGCCAATAACTTCATTTAAAAATTCACTCACAGAAAGGCTTGCTAATTTCATGCTTCAAATTTTCAAAAACTTAAACATTCAGCCAAAATATACAATTAATAATACTGAACAATTTATTAAGGAAATACAAGATATAAATCCAAAAGAAAGATACTTAATTTCATTTGATGTAGTTAATCTTTATTCCAATGTTCCCATAAACCAAACCTTAAATTTAACATCTAAAATTATTGAAAATCAAATAGATAACAATATAAATGTCAATAACTTAAATAAAATTCTAAAACACATTATTACTCAGAACTATTGCTCCTCTAACAAAAATTATAAAATAAATGACGGATTACCTATGGGGATGCACTTATCCGGTCTTCTTGCTGATATATTTCTCGATCATTATGAAAATGAATATATATTAAACAACATAAACCCATACAATAAACACATAATGAAATGGTTGAGATATGTTGATGACATATTTTGTGTATGGGAAGGAGATCTGACCACATTAGATGATTTTTATGGGTATATAAATCGACTTCACGATAATTTAAAATTTACATTGGAAATAGAAAAAGAAAGTACTTTAAACTTTATAAATCTTGATATAAGGAAAATCGATAACACAATACAATTTAATATCTATAGAAAACCTTCTTCGATTTCTACAATAATACCATATGATTCGAATCATCCCTATTCGAGCAAAATGGCAAGTTTCAGATATCTCATTAATAAACTCTCTACATATCCTTTATACGAAGAAAATTATAAAAAAAATTGGATTTCATTATGAAATTAGCCAAACACAATAATTATCCTATTAGAAACATAAATAGATTGATAGATAAAATTAAAATACAACAGGATCCGCTATTCAAAAAGGAAAAACATAACAAAGTTTACAAATCAATTCCATTTAACAACATCACTTTATCTCTTAAAAAGATACTAATAGAATACAGTATAAATTTAACCTTTTCTAACAAAAATTCAATCCTAAATTTATTATCCAATTATCATTTTAACAAATACAATAAACTAAAAGAATGTGGAGTTTACTCTATTAATTGATATAAATGCAATAGCATATACGTGGGACAGACAGGTCGAAGGATGGAAAACAGAATAGCTGAACACAAAAGTAAAGGAAACTCTAATATTTATAAACATATGATTAAAACCGTACACAAAATGGATTTCGGAAGTATAAAACTTATCCACAAAAGTAAAAAAGGTTTCCAATTAGATCTATTAGAAGCATTAGAAATCGAAAATTATAATAAAAATAAAAACTACGTCATGTTTAATGATCAGCTAGAAATGAAATTTATACCGTTATTCAAATGTCTGAGGGATATTTAATTTATATTTTATTGTGTTTATTGTGTGTTTGAACTGGCTGTTTTTAAGTTGATTTTCGTCTTGCTTGTTCTACAATGATATCGTCTCTTTTCATACAGGTTTATGTTCAACCATTTTTATTGTAATCGTTTATATACATCTGCATGTTTTAGTGTTTAAATTTTATCTTTTTTATTATAAATTATTTAATTACTTTATCATAACATAATTTTACATAGCTGTAACATGTTTCGTGTATTGTTCTTTGTGACATCAATTTAAATTTTATAATTAATTTCAGTAATTTCTAATAAAAATTATAGATTCGGCTGAGGATGACTATATAAAATAGTCGAAACCGGTACCGTTGAAATAAAAATAATTGCAAAAAGAGAAGTTGTGCTTTACTTATTTAAACTGATATCAACTGAAGAAACTTAAAATTCCTTCAAAAATGTTAATAAAAAAGAGATCCTTAGTGAGTGTTACTGTGATACATTTTTTTTTAATCAACTTAAACAAGAGAAGCCAGGTTTATACAAAAAAATTAACTGTAAATTTAGTCGTAAATTTAAGAACTCGACAGTTGGGTAAACACATTGTTTATCTTTTGTCGAATCACGAATTGAATTCTTAAATTTAAAACTAAATTTACAGCTGAATTTTTTTGTAATAAATTTAAATTTAAGAGATATCAGTTTTATTCAAATATACTTACGCAACGAAAGTACACTATCTATGTAACAAAACAAAAAATTATACTTCTTTTTGTCCAATACTCGGAAAATTTGTTGTATGCACTTCACATCTGACGTTGTTCAGGGACCCCCAAATCGATTTTAATCTTCCGAGGACCCTCTAAATGACCCTAGCGACCCCTTGGTGCTCGTATGGACCACTTTGGGAACCACTGTTCTAGTATGTTCCCTGTCTACTCCCACCCCTAGATTTACCCCAGATTTTTAAATTTTAAATATAATTGTTACAATTAATATAATTGTTTTCAATGGTACACTTAAACATTATTTTCTCAATAATTAGAGACTGCAGCACCCTGGAAATAGTCTCGATTATAGCGTTATGTCTCTCTTATCATTCTAGCCCACCCCTGCCCTAAGGTTCATTATAGGGCAAGAGGGGTGAATTTGTACGAGGAATATTCAATCTCGTTTTCATTGGTATACTTAATAAATATTTTCTGAATAACTACAGGCTGTAGCATCCTGGGATTAGTCTTTTATTATAACAACTTATGTCAACATTAATGTTTTCATAAAAATAACGAATAAAGAAAAGTGGTGGTTTATTTGTAATAATTAGTCCTGTAATTAACAATGAAACAATTCAACATTTGAAATATCTTACTAAACTTAACACCAGTTTATAAATATTTTCAGCAAATTTATACTGAAGTTGAGAACACAATAACAAAAAGTAATATTCCAGTGTATTCCATTAGCACAATTTTTGCTCAAGAATTATAACCCATTTGTACATCTGTGATTCTTCCGACGTCTGTGACAGACAATATATCGGCAGAAGAAGTTATTACATCAAATTTAAATGTTGAATGCTGATTAAAAATTGTAAAGAAAATGTCTTGGTTAATGACACGTACTTGAAAGTAGGACGATTCTCAAAAATTTAAAAAAATATATGCAAAGTAATGTGAATAAACATATCCACCTATTGCGTGATTCAAAGAACGATAAAATTTATTTTGAAGATGAGGACGATAATTACGATCCAACCAGTTATCATGATACAAAACATAAACATGTCCACTTACAAAACAGTTGCAACACCAAGTTAACTTGTTTTAAAAATGAATATGATCCTCATGATTTTACAAATCAAACACAGTTAAGAACGGGTTGATATCTAACAATGAATATTACCTGAACGCAGTAATAAATCAATATTTACACAACACCCAAGAATTTTTCACTGGAATTTACAACTATCGAACACCACTATTAAATTAATGAGTGACGATTTTTTATGGCTACATTCAAGCAAAAATTCTACAATAGTTTTACAACACGACTGATTGTTTTCATTATATAGATACTGTTTCAATGCAATTTACGTTTTCCGGAAACGATTGCTTAAATTTAAAAGTATTTGTGGAGAATTTAACTGATTATAAGTACATATCTATTCCATATAATGTAAACTCCAGTCACTATATTTTAATAGTACTAAGTATAACAGAAAAATTAATTTATTTACTCGATCTTGATCAAACAAATATGGACAATAATATATATTAACAAAATTAAAAGGCTTTTCCAAAGGTATAATAAAACCAAGAGTGGTAACGAACAAATCAATTTTAAAGGTTGGAAAATTGCTAAAGATTACAAATATCCTAAACAAACGGATAGCATAAATTGTAGACCAGTTGTTATACATTCTACGTGGCATCATTAACGATCTTCTTTATGTAGATAAATATTGGATACAGAGGAATACCGGTTTAAATTACAAAAGTAATTGTTGAAAAATACTGAAAACATTAAAAAGTACTGCCCTATGTGTGGTCTCTATAACGAATCGAGACTGAAAGCCATTTCTTGATAACTTACTGTGTTTATTGTCTATTTTCAGTTTTTTAAAAAAGTTCTAAATTGTTGTTAATGTTTTTACTCGATTGGATTATTTATTCACAGTAACAAATGTAAAATGTAACAGAATATAGCCCAAGATATAATTTTGAAAATTAACAATAGTATAAGATAGATGAAAGAATAATGACTTGTTTTTAAATTTAAATAGATTTAACTCCCAACATTTATAAACCAATGTCACCAACCAATGCAGACCGACCAACCACTAAGTATTACGATTATCGATAAACACGCTGTCACGTCTCGAACTAACAATATTAAACAAAAAATTTGTAGAAATAAATCATTATTGGGCAAATGAGAAAGAAAAATATAATACACCACATGTTTTTATCATTTATATACTCATAATTGACGTAAGTAATAAGTTTAACATAGTTAATTTCAATAGATTATTAAGGATGAATTGACTTAGGCTAGGCGCCGACAGTGCAATTTTTAGTTGGCCGATTATTTGATCGGCCGATCGCAATTCCGCGCTCACAAGTGCAACCGATTAGTCGGAAGAACGCGACGTACGCACACATCGCAACTGAACGGTCGCATATTTTTAGTTAGTTGATCATGGATTTTGAAGAGATAGCATGTATCTGTGCTCTAGAAATTCGAAGAAGGAAAATTCATCGAAGAAGAAAGTATTGGGTGCACCCTGTTACCTCCCAACGTTTAACCAAGGGTCAATTCCACAAGTTATATGAAGATTTACGGTGCCATCCACAGAAATTCTTTAATTATTACCGAATGAGTATATCAAGCTTTGATGAGCTTTTGCACTTAATAGGGCCGTCAATAACGTACCAAGATACCAAATGGAGAACTTCCATCCATCCAGAAGAAAGGTTATCAGTTACCTTAAGGTAAGAAAATAAATATTACATTTACTTCAGAAAATTTTTATTTAATAAATTTTGAATTACAAGTCAAAAAGATCGGGTTGTGGAGATATTGTGTTTGATGATGCACAACTAGTTTGTGAAATCTCAGTAGGAGTAGGTGTACTGGAACAATATGCATTTACATTAGGTATTACAACGTTATCAAGGCGAGGGTGATGATACATCATTTGACCGTAAGAATATTCCGGCAAACAGTAGCCAACACTTTGCTGCATTCTCTGGTTATCACTTCGATGTTCTTGAAAACCTACATTAACTGAAGTTGCAGTGGTAAATGAACTCAGTGGTGGTGGAGTAAAGCTTTTCATTACTGTCAAAAATTGAATTTTTGCTTCAATTTTTTGGTTAGCGGTTAGCTTTTTAAATGAGGGTAGCAGAGACAGTAAAAACGACTTATCTTCGTCAATTTCCTCATTTGTCTTATTTTTTAATATATTTAACAATGACTCTTCGTATGACACTTTCTTTGGTTTTTTTAACGGGGTGCGTTGTGATTGACCTGTTTTTTGAGTTCGGTCAGTTTGATCTGACTGGTCACTTTGTTCACACTGAAGGGTTTGCTGTTTGCCGAGAGAAACCCTTTCATTGGATACGACGTTTTCATTTTCAGACTCTTCATCGTCCGTGTCGGGAGGACTTATATTGCCAACTGTATTCCGGTCCTGAAGAGTTGGCATTAAAAACAGAAGCTGATCGAAGTAGACATATTTTTTACGCTTTTTAGCGGCTTGGCCCGACTTGCCTTTTCGTTGTTTGTTTAATTCTCTTCGGAAACATGTTCTTAAATTATCCCAACGGGTTTTTAATTCTTTACCTATAAATAATAAATTGATTTTTGATTAATTACTGAAAGAAAAAAAATTAAAATTTGATTACTTCATTTACAGATATTTAGCTACAGGAAACAGTTTCCATTCGTTATATTATGAATATTTGATTGGAACTACAACTATACGGACAATAGTTAAGGATACTTGTGAAAAAATATGGATATATCTAAAGCCGATATATTTGCCAAAAAGAAATGAAAATACATGGAGAGAAGTAGCGGACAAATTTGCCATTAGAACCAATTTTCCTAACTGTCTAGGAGCCATAGACGGAAAGCATATAAGAATACAGAAGCCGAGCAATAGTGGTTCTTTATTTTATAATTACAAAAACTATTGTTCAGTTGTACTTATGGCTATTGTTGATGCAGATTATTGCGTTATTTCAATTGATGTTGGGTCGTATGGAGGTGCTAGTGATTCCCACATATTTAAGCGCTCAAACTTTGGACAAAAGCTTGAAAAAGGACAACTATCCATTCCAAAGGCACAACTCTTACCAAATGATAGTGGAACCGAAATGCCATTCGTTTTTGTGGCAGATGAAGCATTTGCGTTATCGGAACATGTTTTGAGGCCACACGGGAAACAAAATCTGAATCCGTCAAAAAAAATATTCAATTATAGGCTATCTAGAGCCAGAAGAATGGTAGAATGTGCATTTGGTATTATGAGCAATAAGTGGAGAATATTTCATAGACCTATCAATGTATCGACCGAATTTTGTGATAGTATCATTAAGGCATGTTGCACTCTTCATAACTATGTGCGTAAAAAGGATGGGATACAGTTTGAAGACACTTTATATGAATGTCCACATCCCAGTATTCAACGAACTAATGTGCGCGGTTCTTATAAAGGAACAACAACACGAGAATATTTTACAAAATATTTTACATCCCCTCAAGGCTCTGTTCCCTGGCAATATGAAAAAATATAATTTTGTTTTCTTACATTTCAGTTTTTTTTCTTTTGGTGGCATTTGCTTCCATGAGTCAATCATTTCATCGCAAACTTCTTCCCATAATTTGTCGATGATGGTTCGGTCAGAATGTCTTTCTTGGCTTTTATCGTATATCGCTGGTTTATTTTGTACAACTTGGATAAATTTCTCCGTCCAATCATCGCTATTTTCAATATCTAAGAAATAACAAACATACATATTATTAAATAGAAAGCTCTATAACTCAGCAGAACTAATATATGATATTATACTATCTACTATATTATTACAAAATTAAATTAAAAAAAAATGAAAGTCGAAATCATAACCTTGCTTAAATACTTTGTAAAAATAAATGATTTAATAAAGATGTATTGATTATTATATATTTTTGTTACCTCCTTCAAAAGACATTTTAGCAAACACGAAACACGAGAAAAACCACCAAACAATGCAACTGTTTAGACCATGTGAGCGCGAACACGTTTAGACAAGCAGTTCACATGGTAGTTGCGCAACTATTTCGTTGCCTTGAATTTGTGATAAAACACAAACTAAATAATCGGCCGACTACGCGGTTGCATGTGAGCGCATTCCCTAAGGATTCTGTAGACTTACTTATGCAACCAAACAGTCGGGCGACTAAAAATTGCACTGTCGGCGCCTAGCCTTAACCTAGAAATACGATATTTCATTAATGTTATTTAAGTGGAAATTACGAAAAAAATTTTTAGTTGATGCTCTTTGTAGGTACTCCAGAAGATGAGGACTGGATCCTCGAAACAATTGTAGAGTTAATTTAATAAATAAAGTTCATCGTACAAAGTAACGTAATATTAATCATTTGATAACAAACACGATGTTCAGTAAAAATAATAACCAAACATCTAATTCTATTTAATGCAACCTAAAAGAATTGTTGAGAAAATCACACAATTCTTACGCATAGCATGTGGGAAAAATATGAAACTATAAGTAATAGTAATAAATATAATAGTAATGAATACAATAGTAATAAATAGAACAGTGAAGTGGGATAGGGGGTAAAAAATAATAAATAAAATAAGACGTCTAATTTATTTTTTAATCATTCTATGTTTTTAACTTTCCATTTTAGTTTTGTACCTCACAGTTTTTTAACATTCTTCTCAGGGAACGCATTTGGACAGCATTTGATAATATATTTGTTGTATTTGTTGATGTTTTGAAATAAGGTTTTAATTACCTCAATGTTTTTCTGAGTGTAAAGACTGCTTGTTTCCTGAAAAGTCGTAATAGAAGCTTTAAGTATATATAATATAGAGAGCCCACGCTTACGAAAGCTTGTATTGTCTGTTTGGTAGGCTAATATATATGTTTTCATTTTATTTTTTAGCTCGTATAGAGTAGAATTAAGATAATTCAATTACACTTAATTTAATTATTTAATAGGGGTTAACTGAAACTGCCGCTTATTAAAGACAAATGTGAAAAACAACGACATCACTATTATCAAAGTAGTAAATATTTTAACCCGCTAATCGGAATTAGTTGTCACCTGTTCTAAATAAATAAAATTTTGAAAGAGTTTCTTGTTGGACGCCTCATAGTCGACGACTTATAGTCGTCGCCTAGGCCGATGATTAAAAAAAATAAAAAAATAATAATAATGTAAAGAACAATTTAAAAAACTTAATTACAGGTTTTTATAATTTAGTAATTTTTGGAGAGACTTGCGGATAATATTATTTTTTACGGTATGTGTCTTACACAAATTGTGTAATTTCACTGTTATAAGTAAATTAACAAAATAACTCGATGATTAAGATACACATTTCTAGCATTACTGAAAACGCCTCTACTTTTTTTTGTTATAGCACTGTATAGCACAAATGTTTTTTTAAATATGGTTGAATGTCGACGATTGAATTCAATGCATAAAGACACGTTCATTAAAAATTTATCACTTAAAATGATTATTAATTTAAAATCACAATAATTTTTGAACGTATTGCTCGATTTGAATAAGGTTTTTTTATTTGAAATATAAACCCACTGCCAATATTTCAGTAGGTGCCCTTCTCATTTTAGTGACCTTCAATTTCATCACACATAACACTATCCAGTGTTAATGTGTGTTGTCGACCTAGAATTTAAAACTTTCTGTGGAGTGCACCGGTTACAGTAATTAATTTTAAACATAATCTTGTTTTTCTGTTTACTTCCGTTTTTTACTCAATTTCGTATTGTTACAAGTACAATTTATTACGCCAAAGTTACAAGTTCTAGAATATAACATAACTTGCTCGGTAACGTCTTTAGAAATTAAAACAATTAATTCACGAATATCGACGAAAATTAGTTACACTCTGACAAGCAAATCAAGCAAAATAGAATCAGATTAAAAATATAATTTTGGAGAATTCGGTGAACCAAAATTTGTAACCAATATATGGGTGTAACGGAAGTTTCACCCATATATGTTCACAAACATGTTCAATTAAAATTTGTTCAATATACCCAGCCTTGATTAAATTCCCGTTGATAAAGCAAAGCTCCGCCCGTGCTTCGAACCAGATTCCGACCCAAATAATTACAGATCCTGCCTGACATCGTAACGTTTCTGAGAAGCTGCACTACGCACAACGCTCTTCTGCTTGAGAGTACAACTGGAGCCTTGACTCATCTGAGAACAGCACATTTTATCCCTTTGCATTGGTCCACTGCCCGGAACACGCTGGTTTCCAAGATCTCTACCCTGCTTCTTCATATCGTTTCCATACTATGTATTCACTTACGTTCATCCAACGTACTTAGATACGTTTCCAGATATCTTTTCTCAACTCTTGTGATATGTTGATTTTATACGATTCTAGGCGATTTCTTATATCAAATGTTATGGTATGTTGATTTTATAACACGATCGTTACAATATATCAATCACTAGGGGTGTGGTGCGTCCAACTTAAATAATTTCTTCAAGAATTAATGACATTTTTTTTTGTCTAGCAACAGACAACGACGTTTAGCATGGCGTTGCAAAAGAAGCTACGTTATATTTTAAAAGTTGTAACGTTTGATCTTAATAACAATGACAATTTGAACAAGAAATAGAAGTGATCATGACAGACTTATGTTTAAAATTATATTCTTATGTCTTCTAATTATATTCTTTTCTTCTGTATGCAATCCACAGCAAGCTTTAATGTGTAGGAAGAAAACAGACATTAGCGTTATTCACCACTATTGAAATTGAAGGGCGCCAAAATAGGGAAGATCCCTGCTCATATATATATGCAAAAGGTTGACCTTTCAAATATAAAAAATCTTATTTAAAACTGGTCAATATCTTAGATGATGCGTTTTTATGCTACTGACAATGAGTGTATGTATCACATTCACAGTTTACGATTTCTAACCTTTAAAGATAATATCTGTTTTTATAAAGCCATAGATTAAATACAACGGTCGTCTCGCTGTCGCTACAAACGTGGCGCGACGCATCGTCTTCAAAGACAACGAAGGAACTCACTGAATTGAAAATCAGAAATATTCTTCGTTCCAATAACTTTTAGCAGATTATTTTACAACGTAATTATATAAAATAGTTTATTTTAAACTATTTTATTATGTAATTGTATAATTTTAAATAAACCTTGTTAATCAAATTTTCACTAATAAATTTACCGTAAATCTTGATTTCGAACAGTGTCATCTGTTATTAATTAGCAATAACGTACCAGACCGTCAAAGGGTTCTGAGCTGAGATGTGGTCCCATCAGCTGATCTTATAGTCCCATTTGGGTCTGGAAACTGCTTCCACTTTTTACTATTTACGTGGGCTATCTATACTATATATAATCCAAGATAGGAGCAATAAGGAAGATGACGTAAGAGTGAGGGATAGCTATTTCTTCGTTCCGCACGTCGACCGGTTTTCATATCGTTTCAAGTGCTCTTATTTAATAAAGTCCGTTTCATTGTATTCGCGAAGTATCAGTGATTGTAATTAATCGGTATTAAAATGACTGACAAAACGCGATTGGGTACTAAAAAAAGAAATTTTCTCAAAGGATGTATTACCGATGTTCTTAAAGATAAAACTTTTTTAACCGCTTTGCGAGAGGTTATATTAGAAGTAGTACGAGTTTTCAACCGTACAATCGGACAGTTGGAAGGTCAAATTTCTTAATTAAAAGAAGTAAACAAACAATTGGTGGAGAAAACGGAAAACCTTTCGTTGAAAGTGGATAAGATGGAACAATATTCAAGAAAAGCCTATGTTAGAATGAATGGAATGAGTGAATCTCCGTCAAGCGAATGCGAGGAAAATGTTATAAGATTATTTAAAGATAAACTGGACTTGTTCTCGAATCGGGAGCAAGTTTACTTACTTGACGTAAGTTTTCAAGTTTACGAGTTACCGACGTAGAAAAGAAGTGCTCACTGCTTGTGAAAAGCTAACGGTTTCGGGTATTAGGATTGCAGAAGATTTAACTCGAACACGTTACGCGGTCTATAAAAAATCAGTAAATAAGCTTGGTTCTAGAGCAGTTTGGTCATTGGATGGAAGAATATTTGTTAAGATTGGAAATAACAAACACACAGTCTCTAATGAAACAGAGTTGGATGAACTTAAATAAGAGTAATTCCATGTTAATAAAATGTTAAAAGGGAAGTTTTTTGTGGGGTGGTGGATGTTGCAGATGGTGCAGATGTATCCCAAGCGCGCGTTACCTTGGCTTGTCACCATTTTCAGATGTGTTTTTCTGTTCTTTTTTGTTTTGTTTTTGTTACTACCGTGTTACATTCCGAAATTATTTTGTTTTATTTGTTTGGTGTTTGTGACTTGTCTTTAATCGGTGGATGTTGAGTTGCATAAATTCGGGAATATTTAATTAATTATTTTGGTTCATTTAAGCGTTTATTTAGTTTACATTTTGTTGTTAATTTAACATTTATCTTTCAGCAGCAAATTCTGGATTTTTCCTTTCATTCCCTATATTTCCTAAAACACATTTTATTTTCGACTTTTTCTCTTCCCTCTGAGATGGTGCTGCAAAATTTTTATTTTGCGCAGATGTTAATTTTTTTTTAATTTCCTTTTCTTATATAAGGCCTTTCAAAATTGTTTTCTCTCTCTCTTTTACTGATTGACCAGTGAGATACTCATGTTACGGGTGACATAGAATTGTGTGTGGTTTCGCCATTTTTGGATTTTTAAGTGAATTTTTCTATTTCCATTTTTGTGGGATTCATCACCCGTAACATATTTTTGGAAAAGTGGTATTCTTTTCTTAAAATCTACGGTTTATCCGGCTTTCAACGTATTTTTCATTCAATTCGACTTTATTTCTGGTTAATAAACCTCGACCATCAGAGGTAAGCATTTTTTTTTAAGGTTTCTTTAAAAAAAACAATTTTTCATACATCCCTTTCATCCATTCAACCTTTCTTTCATTCAAAACTTTATTCTATACTACTAAAACTTTTTAAAAAAAAAAAACAAACCTTTAAAAAAAAACAAATAATAATAATTTATCCTACGAACTATCCTAAACCTAATTCTAAATTTCTTAATTTTGTTTTAATGTTTTTCTTTCTTTTCAAATTCATTATCAGGTTTTAACGAGGGGAGCAATTCCTGGTTCATTTATTATTTTGGGAATAACTTTTAATCTGGATGGTTTTGGAACCAGTATTTTGGAACCAGTTGTCCAAGTGAGACTTCTATTCAGTTTCTTCCTGAAAGCATAAACTTTAATCACCCGAGAAAGAAACGAACAACCTTCTTACCTGTCCTAAACCACCAGAGGTGCTGCTGAAGGAGATCAGATCTATTCAGACCGGTGAATTTCTTGGGATAAAAGGTCAGATAGATTATTTATTTTCCATTAACTTTTCTTTCACCGAAGAAACATCGTGAAGCTTGAGTACGAACTTTGAGTACATTCTAAGTAGATTTTCCTTAAGAAAATCTTTTTCATTTTAGTTTTTTTGTTTTGTTAGCAATTTAAATTTGATTATTTTTTTTGTTTGTTGTAAATTCCTGTTAGCGAGAATTTTTTTTTAATTTGTTTTGGTTTAGCGTTGAATTTTTATTTTCATTTTAGGACTTTACGTTGAGCTCAACTCTACGGAGTCTAGACGCGAGTCAATTTTCATTTTCTTTTATTTCGGTAATTTTTGTTTTAGTTTATTTTTCTACGGTTATTGAACTCGCTAACTGCAATATTTTCTTGGTTAACGTAACCTATAAAAGTGTTAATTTTCATAATGTTCTCATACATTTATCTGATTTCAACTTATTTTATTTTACTTACCTGTTTTTTTTTTGTATTTTTTTAATAAATTTATTTTTTTTGCAACTCAAAATCCACGTGTCAAGGGTTTATTTATGTTGTGTTGTCCTATATGTTTACATCAATAAACTAAAACTCACGTCACAGTTCGTGTACCACGCGGGGTAAACTGTGTGGCGCCAAATAAATCCCCCTCCCTTCTTCACTGAGCCGGTCGAGGACCCGCGTGCGCCTTACTTTTGTAAACATATCTTTTTGTTGTTTTTTTTTTTCGTTGTTAAATTTTTTTATTTACCGAAAGTTTTTGGCGTCATAAATTTTGGCGCCCAACGTGGGGCCTTTTACATTGTGGGGCCATTTCAGCATCTCGTAGGGCCATTGCCGCGAAAGAAAATTAGGAGTAATTGATTTGGAGCGTGATTGCGTGATCGGTCTCGGTCGTTTAGGTTATTTTGGAACTTATACTTTTGTCAATTATTGTATTTCGGACGGTATTGTTCGGTATTATGGACGGAAAAATAGACGTGGGAAGGTTGTCGGCCGAAGCTTTACGCTATGAATTAAAAGTACGAGGTGTTACGAGTCAAATGAAACATGATGAGATGCGTTGTACATTGCGGGAATTGATTCGCATGGAGAGGGAATCTACTTTTGTTTTGCCGCAGAACCCTTTTTCGTTTGCCGAAGACGAGGCAGTTATCGTAAACGAAATTGATAAGCTCACTGAGACCGTGGATGATTTTACGGGAACCGCGACTTCTTCTGAGTTCAAAAAGATTAACAGTCATCTAAATCATTTATTCGGACGCGCTCATCGTTCGGTACCGAAAGAGAAAGGTGAAAAGGATAAAAAGGCGCTTTTGAAAGCACAATTAGTCACCTTGTCGTCGCGATTAAAATTAAAGACACGTACTGCTTCGACTCCAAAACGAGCTACTGCGAGTTGTAGTATGATAAATGTGGGTCGTGTTGAATTGTCTAGTAATACGTCATCAGATGAAACGGAGGAGGATGATAACGACAATTCGGGAAGGTCTAAGTTGGTTTCAATCGCGAAATGGGAACTTACATTTTCCGGGGATGGGAAAGGATCGGTAAACGCTTTCTTGGAACGTGTTAATGAGTTGAGAATTGCACGGGGTGTGACGAAACAAGTACTTTTTAGATCGGCGGTAGATTTATTTAGAGAAAAAGCCCTGATTTGGTATCGCGCGAACCGCGATCATTTTTGTACGTGGGAAGAGTTAGTAAACGGTTTAAAATCTGAATTTCAACCAGTCGATTATGAGGATAGGTTATTTGAGGAAATAAAGAATAGAACGCAAGGGCCTAGTGAATCGGTTGGTATTTATGTGGCGGTTATGCGAAATTTGTTTCATCGATTGAGTACGCGAATACCCGAAGAGAATCAGGTTAAGATTATTTTGCGAAATTTAACACCTACTTACCAGAGACAGTTGTCGTTGATTGATGTTGATTCGGTTGATCAGTTATTACAATTGGGAAAAAGATTAGAAGCAACAAAGTTAGCGGTAGAGTCATACACCCCTCCGGTTCGTGCGTCAAAAGTTTTAGAGCCTGATCTCGCATATATTCAGACAAACCTCGAGATAACTAGCGTGGCAGAAGTGAATTCGGTATCGCGACAGAGGGTAGTTGAACCAAGAGTTACGGGAACGAGCTCTTTAGAATGTTGGAATTGTCGTAAAATGGGTCATCGGGCGGTAAATTGTCGTGCTCCTCGAAGGATTCATTGTTTTCGTTGTGGGCAACCGGATGTAACTTCGCGGACGTGTGGTAAATGTTCGGGAAACGATGGCAGGGTGAGACGATAGATCGGTGTCTTCACCAACGCCTGTCAAAGCCGATCGGAGTATTGCTCGATTTTGTATTTAGTTGCGTGCGTAATGATGAAAGACCCTATTTAACGGTGGAGATATTTGGGAAAAGAATTGTAGGCTTATTGGATTCGGGAGCGAATCAAACTATTTTCGGCGAACGGGGGATTTCTATCATTGAAAAATTAAATTTACCGATACTTAAATTCAATAAGAAAGTTACCGTCGCGAATAATGATAGTTGTATTGTCAGTGGTATTGTAACTATTCCCATAAAATTACAAGAGAAATGCGTAATGTTAGAAGTTTTGTTGGTACCACAGGTTAAGCATGAATTAATATTAGGGACAGACTTTTGGTGTAAAATGGGCATTGTACCTGACTTAAGACGTGGGGAATGGACGTTTTCGAACGAAGCTCCTGAATTGCCTTGTAATGCAATCCAATCTAGATCAGAACTTACGGACAAAGACGAACATAGACTAGCGGACATTTTAGATAATGTTTTTAGAGACTCAAAAAATCGGAAATTAGGTCATACAAATTTAGTTGAACATTGTATTCGGACAGACGCGTTACCTATAAAGCAAAGGTACTACCCTATATCGCCTGCGATGCAAAGAGTCGTGAATAAAGAACTGGATGAAATGATTGAACTTGGGGTCGTCGAAAAATCGCAAAGTGCCTGGGCCTCTCCACTATTGCTCATTCCTAAAAAAGATGGTAGTTATCGATTTTGTGTAGACTACAGACAGCTTAATAAAGTAACCCAATCCGACGCATATCCCTTACCACAGGTTTCGTGGACATTAGATCGTTTGAGAGATGCTAGATACCTATCGAGTATCGATATTAAGTCAGCCTACTGGCAGATTCCTATGGAAGAAAAGAGCAAACAATATACAGCCTTTACAGTTCCCAATCGAGGACTATTTCAATTTACCCGCATGCCATTTGGTTTATCGAATGCTCCTGCAACATGGCAGAGATTCATAGACGGAGTGATAGGAAATGACTTAGACCCTAATGTATTTGTTTATTTGGACGACGTGATCATTGTAACTGCGAGTAGGGATAAACATTTTGAGATCTTAAATAAGGTATGCAACCGATTAAAAGACGCCGGACTTACATTAAACAAAGACAAATGTAATTTTTTTCGTGATAGTCTTAAGTATCTCGGGTACGTGGTGGACGGTAATGGTCTGCATGTTGACCCCGATAAAGTCAAAGCTATTCTTGAGATTCCGATGCCAAAAAAGATTAAAGAGGTCAGACGTATGGTGGGGATGGCATCTTGGTATCGCAGATTTGTGCCAGGATTTGCTACGGTAGTAGCGCCTCTAACAGGACTCTTAAAGAAAACTTGCAAAAATTTTGTTTGGACCGAGGAATGTACTAGGGCTTGGGGATTAATTAAAGAAAAACTTATTACGGCTCCAATATTGACAAGACCAGACTTTGATAGGGAATTTGTGGTACAAACGGACGCTTCAGACTTTGGACTTGGCGCGGTTCTGACTCAGATAATTGACGGAGACGAGAGAGTAATCTGCTATTTGAGTCGATCTTTGACTAACCAGGAGCGGAAGTATAGTACTACCGAGAAGGAGTGCCTCGCAGTCCTTTGGGCAATCGAACGACTTAGACCGTATGTTGAAGGATCGCATTTTAGAGTAATTACGGATCACTATTCGTTGGTGTGGCTTAATAAATTAAAATCACCTAGTGGACGTTTAGCTAGATGGTCGATTAGATTACAGCAATACAACTTCACCATCGAACACAGAAGAGGAAAAGACCATGTTGTTGAGACCTGTAATTGTTGAGGAGGTAGAGACGAAAATTAAGACGGACGATTCTTGGTTAGAAAAATTGAAACAAAATATTATAACGAATGAATATAAATATCCGAACTATAGACTAGAGAACGACGTTGTATATAAACAAGTAAAAACAAATTATCCGAGTCTGACAATGGACGAAGGCTGGAGGATTGTAGTAGGAAAGAAAGATAGATCAGAGCTTCTGCGTAAATATCACGACGTAGCTGAAACAGGGGGACATTTTGGGGTTTTTAAGACTGTATCGAAGTTGACTAGACATTATTATTGGCCCAAATTAAAGAGTGACGTAATCCGTTATATCAAAAATTGTAAAGTTTGTCAACAGACGAAAGTTGAACAAAAAGCTCCCGCAGGTAAAATGACTAGTCATTTAGGTGCTGATAAACCTTGGAGATATCTTAGTTTAGACTTGATAGGACCTTTACCTAGAAGCAATAAGGGGTTTTCTTATATATTGGTAATATTTGATGTATTTAGTAAATTTCCGGTGTGCTTTCCGTTAAGAAAAGCTACAGCAACCAACGTGGTAAAATGTTTAGAGGACGGGGTATTTTTGACATATGGGGTTCCTGAGACAATAGTTTCAGATAATGGGGTTCAATTTAGGTCAAAAGAATACGGTAAATTATTAGAAAATTATAATGTTAAAGCCAAGTATACCGCGTTTTATCACCCCCAAGCAAACCCTACGGAACGAATTAATCGGACGTTGAAAACTATGCTAACTGCATACGTTAGTGACAACCATAAGAATTGGGACAAATATTTAACTAAAATCGTGTGTGCTGTTAGAAATGCTAGAAACGAAACAACTAAATTCACACCCTATTTCGTAAATTACGGGAAAGAAATGATTCTAGACGGCAACTTACATAAGAATTTGGGTAAAGGGTTTACGAAAACTAATATTATTGAACGTAATAAAGAATTTGGGCAATTGTATCAAGAACTATATAGGAGAATGGCTGTAGTATCGGAGCGGTCACGTGAACGGTATAATTTGCGGCATAGATCGGTGAATTTTGAACCTAATTCGTTGGTATGGCGCCGTAATTTTATTTTGTCCGATGCAATTAAGGGTGTTTCGGCAAAGATGTCAAAGAGATATGTCGGTCCTTATCGCGTGCGAAAGAAAGCATCCGCAGACACGTACGTACTTGAAAATTTGGACGGTGAACTACTGAATGGGCATTGGCATGTGATGCACCTTAAACCTTTCCACGGAGAAGATATTTAATTGTTAAAAAAAAAAATATATATTTGTTGGTGCTTTCCTTTTGTTTGTTTTTGTCTTTCTTTGTACATGTAAGAAATTTCTTTGAAATTTCTTTGGGAGGAAAGAGGGGAATGTTACATTCCGAAATTATTTTGTTTTATTTGTTTGGTGTTTGTGACTTGTCTTTAATCGGTGGATGTTGAGTTGCATAAATTCGGGAATATTTAATTAATTATTTTGGTTCATTTAAGCGTTTATTTAGTTTACATTTTGTTGTTAATTTAACATTTATCTTTCAGCAGCAAATTCTGGATTTTTCCTTTCATTCCCTATATTTCCTAAAACACATTTTATTTTCGACTTTTTCTCTTCCCTCTGAGATGGTGCTGCAAAATTTTTATTTTGCGCAGATGTTAATTTTTTTTTAATTTCCTTTTCTTATATAAGGCCTTTCAAAATTTTTTTCTCTCTCTCTTTTACTGATTGACCAGTGAGATACTCATGTTACGGGTGACATAGAATTGTGTGTGGTTTCGCCATTTTTGGATTTTTAAGTGAATTTTTCTATTTCCATTTTTGTGGGATTCATCACCCGTAACATATTTTTGGAAAAGTGGTATTCTTTTCTTAAAATCTACGGTTTATCCGGCTTTCAACGTATTTTTCATTCAATTCGACTTTATTTCTAGTTAATAAACCTCGACCATCAGAGGTAAGCATTTTTTTTTAAGGTTTCTTAAAAAAAAACAATTTTTCATACATCCCTTTCACCCATTCAACCTTTCTTTCATTCAAAACTTTATTCTATACTACTAAAACTTTTTAAAAAAAAAAACAAACCTTTAAAAAAGAACAAATAATAATAATTTATCCTACGAACTATCCTAAACCTAATTCTAAATTTCTTAATTTTGTTTTAATGTTTTTCTTTCTTTTCAAATTCATTATCAGGTTTTAACGAGGGGAGCAATTCCTGGTTCATTTATTATTTTGGGGAATAACTTTTAATCTGGATGGTTTTGGAACCAGTATTTTGGAACCAGTTGTCCAAGTGAGACTTCTATTCAGTTTCTTCCTGAAAGCATAAACTTTAATCACCCGAGAAAGAAACGAACAACCTTCTTACCTGTCCTAAACCACCAGAGGTGCTGCTGAAGGAGATCAGATCTATTCAGACCGGTGAATTTCTTGGGATAAAAGGTCAGATAGATCATTTATTTTCCATTAACTTTTCTTTCACCGAAGAAACATCGTGAAGCTTGAGTACGAACTTTGAGTACATTCTAAGTAGATTTTCCTTAAGAAAATCTTTTTCATTTTAGTTTTTTTGTTTTGTTAGCAATTTAAATTTGATTATTTTTTTTGTTTGTTGTAAATTCCTGTTAGCGAGAATTTTTTTTTAATTTGTTTTGGTTTAGCGTTGAATTTTTATTTTCATTTTAGGACTTTACGTTGAGCTCAACTCTACGGAGTCTAGACGCGAGTCAATTTTCATTTTCTTTTATTTCGGTAATTTTTGTTTTAGTTTATTTTTCTACGGTTATTGAACTCGCTAACTGCAATATTTTCTTGGTTAACGTAACCTATAAAAGTGTTAATTTTCATAATTTTCTCATACATTTATCTGATTTCAACTTATTTTATTTTACTTACCTGTTTTTTTTTTTGTATTTTTTTAATAAATTTATTTTTTTTGCAACTCAAAATCCACGTGTCAAGGGTTTATTTATGTTGTGTTGTCCTATATGTTTACATCAACAAACTAAAACTCACGTCACAGTTCGTGTACCACGCGGGGTAAACTGTGTGGCGCCAAATAAATCCCCCTCCCTTCTTCACTGAGCCGGTCGAGGACCCGCGTGCGCCTTACTTTTGTAAACATATCTTTTTGTTGTTTTTTTTTTTCGTTGTTAAATTTTTTTATTTACCGAAAGTTTTTGGCGTCATAACCGTTATTATTTCATTTTATATTTTTTTATTATTTTATACATTAATAATTTTTGATTTAATTATAGTTGAATTGTTTCTGCTATTTTAACGAGCATCTAATGAGGTCATTATTGCACCGTTTTAGTCTCTATGTTCATTATATATCATGTGAGTATTGCAACAGTACACCAAGTGTGAGATGTAAGTTTTTGTTTCTCTTAAACTTCTTTAATCATGCATACACGACTTATAAAAATGGTTCATTTAAACGCTAGATCGATCGTTTCGCACTGGCTGGTGATTTTAATATTAATGTCCTTAATCTTGATTCATATTCCTCTCGCTGTTTATACTACATACTTTCCTCTTTCAATCTTCTTTAAAATATCACTCAGCCAACAAGAATTACGGTAAAATCATCCACTCTAGTAGATGTAATATGTGTATCGGATCGAGACCTCGTTGAAAAATGTGGCAACTTAACGGGAATTTCTGATCATCTAGCTGTGTTTTGTAAATTGAAATTATTATTCGAAAAATCTAAAACCACTTTTAAATATACACCTTCGTTTGCGAACTATAATTACTTGCCTTTTAAAAAGGATCTATATAAAATACCCTTCTACAATTTATACGATTTAGTAAGCATTAATGATAAAATTAACCAGTTGGTAGGCGGCCTGTGGGCGGTCTTAGATGTTCATTTACCAATAAAAGAATTAAATCAGACAGTCCGCCGGCCCCTTGGATATCGGACACTGTTAGGCAAATGCAGCAGCTAAGAGACAAGGCTCATAAAGTTTTTCTAAAAAACCGAACCGAGGCCAAGTGGTTATATTACAAACAAATTAGGAATTGTACAAATGATGCAATTTTAAGGGAGCGTAAAGTCTATATAGCACAGCAGATTCAAGACGGAGGAAATATTTGGCATGTACTTAAAAGAACTGGTATTCTATATGATAGCAAACAGAGGTCTCTGCCGATGAATCTAGCCAAACCTGATGCTATTAATGACTACTTTATTAGTTGTGCAGCCGAATATAACAGTCTGGATACGGGATTGATTGCTTATTATTCGAGTACTATATTACTATACTATATTCTTGTTCAAGTATGTGACTGATGATAATGTGGCGGCAGTTATTAAAAGTAATGCTATGGGGGTACGACGGTCTGAACAATCAGTTATTAAATTATTGTATGCCGCACATTAGTGAATATCTGACACATATAATGAATGAATGTATTCGTACCAGTGTGTATCCGTCAGTTTGGAAGTATCTTTACTTTTGCAAAGGGTGTCTACTCAGTTCGGCGACCTATCAGTGTCTTGCTAGTTATGGCAAAGGTGATGGAAAAACTAATATTCATGCAGTTAAATAAATTTATTCGCGATAAGAATTTGCTGCCAATGACACAATGGGGGTTTCGATCCGATGACAGCTGCACCACAGCACTGCTGTCGGTTGTGGATGACATAATTCGGGCGAGGAATAAAGGCGAAGTTACGCTGTTATGTCTATTAGATTATTCTACAGCCTTCGACCGTATTGATCATGATATATGCTCAGCAATTTACCACCATATTGGGATGGTTGACAATTCCAAGAACCTATTAACTGATTTCCTTACCGACAGACAGCAAACAGTCGCGGTTGATGAGTTTCGCTCGGGACCGCGTGTGGTAAGTTGTGGGTGCACCTGTTATATATTCCATATATATACAAGTCAATTCCAGCGCTCGATTAAGCATTGCTAAAAACATTTTTACGCCGATGATACGTAAATCAACTTATCATTTACAAAGAGTGACTTAAATTTGGCAGTTGCTCATTTTAATTCATACTTGGCAGACTTGGTGGATGTGTCTCATCAAGTCTGTGTAGGCACGGTGTATATCTCAATATAGCTAAGACGGAGTTGCTTTTATTCTGCTCCAAAAATAAGAGAGAGAGGATTAAACCAAAAATTTATATAACGATTGATAGAGTGAAGTTGGCTTTTGGGTCATCGGCTAAAAACCTTGGGATATTAATTAATGAAGCGGTCATATGCTCGATTAAAAATGATTTATACTTCTACAGCCTATATTAACAAAAATACGAAAAAATTGCTGTGCGAATCTCTCATATTAACGAACTTTAATTATGGGGATGTTCTGTATTCTCCTTTTTTAACTCTACGGTTGAAACAGAGGATACAGAAGGTGCAGAACTCCTGTGTTAGATTTGTTTATTGCATTAGATGGCGAGATCATGTCAGCCACAAGTTGGTAAATGTGGGGTGGTTGAATATGGAGAACCGGGGATTATCCTACTCCGCGTGTATTATAAAATAATTTCGATACATAAGCCACCTTAACTGTATAACAAAATAACTTTTAGAACTGATGTGCACTCGGTAAATATAAGATTTAAGGGAACATTAACGCCTCCAAATCATTCTTTTGCAGAAATGTTTCTCTTATCAAATTTATAAGACGTATAATAATTTACCAAAAGCATGTGCCGAGTGTTCATCGGTCATTTCATTTAAGAAGCAATATTGCCGATACCTATTGGCACGTCAATCGTGAGCCTATGAATGTCAGTAATGTTGGAGGATGAGGGTGCACCGGGGATCGAGTAGCGTTACATACGTTTGCTTGGTATGCTGTTGGAGAGATTAGTGCTGGTGGATCATGGATGTTCATCATACGTTATGATTGGGATTGTTTACTTTTTGTTAATTAAAACCTATCCAGGTGGCTATGGAAAAACAATTGCTGGCAATTTGACATAACGTTATATGAAGCAGTGAAACTTAATTAAGATAATATGAAAAGATCAAAAATAATTGAATTAAATTTCATTTACTAATACCGCTTTAAATTTACACAATTATTTAAAAATAACCATTGACTGAAGCATAGCGGTGTTTATACTCTTAACCTAGCTACTACGTGCCAAAAATTGTAATACATTTTTCAAAGGTTGCCAAACGTTAAAATGAAACGAAAATATTTTTCTTCTCAAAATCTTTTTCAAGTCAAAGATATATGAGATTATGCCGCCTACCCAACTGAAGAAAAAAGATTCAGATTTATAAAAATAGCGAAATTAGTACTCACAGACGGTATAACCGGAAGTACAAAATGATTTATTTTGTGTGCTAATAATCCGTTTTAATGGTCTAATTGTGCATTTCAAATGATTTTCTTATATCAGTACTAATTAAAAAAATATGAGGGTAAACCACTTGTGAGGGACATATATCTATAATAAATAATCTTCATATTGTTATGAAAGGTATCAATTTATTAAAGAAAAAATACTTTTGGGTTTCTCTATGTTCTTAATTTAAATTTGTTGTCTAACAATATAACAATAATTCAATTACACTAAACTTTTATAAATGTGCTTGACGTATGTTTTTATCGTTTTTATATTCGGTTTGTTTTTTTAACTTGTTTCGTTTCTATCTCATAAACATTGTCTATTTCTATTTGTCTTGTTTAGATTTTTTTTAATTTAAAATAAATTGCTCTTTAGGTGTTACAAATGTTTGTACAAATTTTTTCACGTTACCACTTCGGATATTAAGCGTCTTTGTAATCATTTGAATCGCCTTTTAGGATGCATTAATAGAGAGGTGAATTTTTAGGATAATGGTTGAATTTGCGGAGGAAAAGAAAGTAGTAAATTATGTCGCGAAGCTTTGTCAACAAAACTAGAATTGAAAATTAGGGCTACGTCCACGCCAAATCGTTCCATGAACGTTTCCCTATTGAATCCGTGTACCGGGTCGCCAGAAACGAGTGAGTCATCGGAAAATGAACTTGTTCGGAGCCTACGATATTACAGGCCGTACTGTAATGGTGAGGATACTCGTACGTTTCTTAATGTCAGGGTACCGTCAAATCGATATTTGACTCTTCAACTTTAAGGTAGTCGGTGTATCCTTACAATTTTAAACATTAATTATTCTCAGGATTTTTCTCTGCGGCTTTTCTGCGTCATATTTAATATTGATTTTCATCAGATTTTCCTCTTTTTAGAAAGAAACTTATACTTTTAGTTTACATTTCCACAGAATTTTTGTTTTTCATATCTATAACGACTTCATTAAAAACAACCCTAATTAACATGTGGGGAAAGCTTTTGCAGGGGACGGTAAAAGCTCACTAAGTGGTTTTCTCGAGCGAGTAAACGAATTATAAAGTAGGGGAGAGTTTCAAAAATTGCGTTATGTCGTCGGTTGATTTGTTTCGAGAGAGGGCTTTGATATGGTATAGGGTTAATAGAGAGTGGCAAACAAATCAGATTAGTTGATTATGACTGATACTAGTTATAAAATGTTATCTGGCTTAAAATTTCCTTTCGTTTGATGTAATTACTTTAAAAAACCTTTGTCTATATATTGTTATTGTAGCCACCCATTATAAAAATGTATATTGAAAGTAAAGGCAATATAACAACACTTAGTGTTTTAGTTAATGGATATAGCCAATGGCTACATTTTAACCATGAGAAAATGTCAGCAGGGCAGGTAAGGAAAATAAAAGACATTTAATTGGAAAGAGGTTGTAAGGCACGACAGATCTTAACGTAAGAATGCAAACAGTAAGAAATAAACAAACTTCAAAAATCAAAAGATCGAAAAACTTGGGAGATCAGGGTCAGTATATAGAAAATTAAATTCGGAAAATCGGACAATTCTTGATCGGGATAGTGATAACACCATAGACATGATGTATATGCAACGGGCACATCTGCATAGTTAGTGAGCATGCAAGTTACAATTATGAAAAAAAGAATGATTATGTTAAGAAAGGCATTAGATATGTACAAGCATTGGACGGTTCATGTTGATGCTACTGGTTCCGTGGTTAGATAATCTCAAAATCAACAACTAAAACTGTTATACTACGCTAGAATCATTAATTTAAATAACAGAATTTGTCCGGCTTTTGAATTTATTTCATGTAAACAAGACCAAAATACCATTTCATCACTATTATTAGAAATAAATTATTTTATTGGAAAAGTAAATAAATATTTTCTGAGGTTGTAACTGATTTTAGCTTTGCGATTATCAACGCAGTGTTACTTGTATGCAATCATATGGATATGTACAATATACAACAATAATGTTGAATTCCATAAGTTAACTAAAATGCGGTTTTGTTGTGTCCTTTTAATAAAAATATATACTCCGATATAAATGCACGCTAAAAACATCAAGAAGAAAAAGCATTTGTAAAAAGAGTAACTTTATTAATATTTGATGAACATAATTTTTCAACCGACATAGTTCAAGACTCATAAAAAATTGTCGACTCTTGTGGGAAACAGATCTTATGAAATTGAGGAAGACCAGGAAAATATTGCTTCACTACACTTTCATGAAGATGTATTCTTTAAATCGTTAGTAATAATAAAAAACCGCTACCAACTCCCAAATATCATTGATAAACTGAAATTACCAGATAACTTTACAATGATATCGACGTTAGCAATTTATACACTAACATTCCTGTAACTGAAACTTTGAAAATATTGGAAGAAAGAATAAGAATTGAACTCAATAACGAAGTTAAAAGTGATTCCATTATCAGATTACTTAAACTCTGTAAGTAATATATGTAAGTAAACAAAATTCACTGAGTATCGGCGCGGTGCGCGGTCGCATAATTCCCGCCTGTTAAGTTTCAAGGGTCTTTGATTGCTATACTTGATCTTTCTTTTCAATTTGCTTTTTGTTGCTCACCCGCGGGTGCTTATTGGTGTTGTGACTGATTTCGCCGGTTTCGGGTTTGATCATGTTTTGAACGATTAATTTAACATTCTTTTCAAATTTGTGCTTTCTGGTGCGTGGCCACAGCCTCTCTCGTATTGACCTTTGTTCATTGGAACCGGTATCTCCGTAGCGATGTCGCGATGTAAGATCTGTTCGTCCCGCCTGTCATCCAAAGCTCCGGCCTTCAGTACGGCGGGTGCTATGGGAACTACCACGCCAAATGCGTGAAACTTTCGTCCGATACACTTGAGCAAATTAAAGCTGGGGGCATCTTTTGGAAATGTTCTAAATGTCGAGGCAATTTGGATAATTCCGTCATTATTGACGATGAAATCTCTGACTCCCAATCCTCCAATGGTCTCTATTCATAGTGATGTTAAGAATTTAATAAACAAATACGACAAAATTGTTAAGTCGACTTCCTTCTACGGCGATAAAATCACTGATTTCGAGCGAGTATATCGTCGTAGCGCCAATGGCCACTGCCTATCGACTCCAGATGTTGCGGATAATCTTTACATCAATGAACATCTTACAGCTAATAACATGGACGTCTTTGCTAAAGTACGGGAAGTCGCGAAAAATAAAAAGTACAAGTATGTCTTGACGAGGAGTTGCGTGATTCATGTGCGGAAAGATTATAGATCAATGGTTTTGTTGATCAAACCGTCGTCTGACTTGAATAAACTATAGAATGGCCTTTGGCGTTTTTGTTTTTGATTCTATACCTTTTTTAATTGTTTATGGGTATCAGCATCTATTATCAAAATGTCCGTGGTCTACGTTCCAAGACAAATATTTGTTTAATTAATTCACATGCCTTATCGACTGATTTTATTTGCCATACTGAAACGTTTCTAAATGATAATATATCCGACAACGAGCAACTTATAACATATATCGTCGCGATAGAAATTCAACCGCTTCCACCAAGAGCGATGGTGGCGGCGTCTTCATAGCTGCCAGGAATATCTTTCATACATGCCGAGTCTGCAAAGTGGTGCGGAGGACTTGTGGCTGAAGGTTCGATGCAGTCAACCAAACTTTCTCTTGTGCTGTGTTTATCTTCCTCTATTTCCTGTATGATTGTGATAATTGGTGATTTCAATATGCCAACTATCTTCTGGACTACATCTGCAGATCAAGTGTTTCTTAAATAGTATTGATTTGCAGACTGTTTTTGCTGAGATGGGAGTGGAGAGCATGGTTGAAGTTTTTTATGATAATGTTAATTACGTAATTAATAGAGATGTTCCTAAGCACATTCTACCTAAGCAACGTTATCCTTGTTGGTACAAACGTTCAACCATTCGAGTTATTAAGGAAAAGTTACATTCATACAGAAAATGGAAATCTACTTGCCATAGCAGGGATTACCTGGTTTTCTCTTTGGAGTTGTGGAAAACTCCAAAGGAATCTAGTCTTTTGTTAGGTCCAGGAGGGGGGTAGCCTTTGACATGCCATCTACTATGTTTTCTGCTGATGGGTCAATGGTGTGCTCAGGTTCTGATATCTGTTATGCATTCGGAGAGTATTTTGCTTCGGGTTTCGTGCATAGTTCCATCTTGACAAGTTTTCTAGTCATGGCCCAGATGGTATTCCACTTTCTTTTTTGAGAGAGTTTGCTGTTGAACTGTCGACCCCACTTTTCCTTTTTTTTTCGCAATCCCTGCTGGAAGGTACATTACATACCAACGTGTTTGAAAAAATTGTTTATAGTTATTTCAACCACTCTATTGCTCACTCTCTCATTACCGAACAACATTTTTTCTTTTCTGGCCGATCGATTGAGTCTAACTTGGTGTCTTATGTTAACTTTGTAAATTCCGCCTTGAATGAAGACTCACAGGTTGACGCAATTTACACCGATTACTCTAAAGCGTTCGACAAGATTGGTCATGGTATTCTTATAAAAAAAGCTGTCCTCTTTTAACATTCCTGCCGGCATTGTGCGCTGGATATTGTCTTATCTGTCGGACAAAAGTTAGGCAGTTAGGATGGGTGGTTTTCTATCTGATTACAAACCCATCTCATCTGGTGTGCCTCAGGGAAATCATCTTCAACTTTACCAATTTTACAAGCATTAAATCCCTTTATATGGCATTTGTCAATACTGTATTAACATATAGTTCCATAGTGTGTGTTGTGTTTTACATTAAAACACTGGGTTTTTACTTGTATTACTTTTATTTATTCTACTGAGTTTTACAACTAGGTGACGCCGACTACCTACGGCCATCTTTTACTTAACCTTACATTCTTAATCTATAACAGAGTTGCCAACTTAATATATAATATTTCTCCCCGCTTAATTTTAAACTCTATATCTAGCTGGTTTTATAATAGTTCTTTTTGGTCTAGGTATGTTAGGTGAAATTTCAATCGTAGGAGGGTGTCTAACAGGTGAACTCGGTTTCAGTTTTCGGTCGCTCATTTCTTTCTCAGGACTTTTATTAGCCATTTCATTCTTAGTCTTTTCAGTACTCGTTTCAACAGTTTTCACAGGTGGTTCAGTTTTATTTCCCATTACATTATCATTAGCAATATTCATTTCTACATTTGGTAGTACGTTATTATCTATCACTTCATTATCAAAATTGTTACCTTCAACATTTTCATTATATTCTCGATTATTATAATATTTCCTAATGTGATCAACATGGACATATCTAGCTTTTTCATCTACTAGAACTATGGATGTTACCGGACTAACTCTAACTTTTATAATGCCTTTTGACCACTTATCTCTTTCCTCTCTGACATTTTTTACGTAAACCTTATCATTTTCTTCAAAAATATAATATTTACTTTGTGGCATTTTCATGTTTCTTGTCTCTAATTTGTCTTTTTGTTTATCTTGAATATATTTATTCAAATTCGGTTTTATTAATGACAACCTGGTCTTTGGTTTCTGTTTTAACATAATTTCTGCTGGAGACATTTGTGTAGTACTATGTGGTATGTTTCTGTAGAAGAACAAAAAATTATCCAATTTCTCTTGAGACGACAAAATATTATTTTTATCATCAAACATCTGTTTCATCAAATTGCTTTTAAATGTCTGAATGCAACGTTCTGCCATTCCGTTGGATGCTGGATGCACTGGATGCTGGATGCACTGTTTAATAACCCTTCAACACCTTGTAGCGTAGCATAGAGGTTAGTGCAACAGTCCGGCAAACTGGAGACCTGGGTTCGAATCCCAGCGCTGCTATCATTTCTTTTCATTTATTCCTGTCTATACGTGTGTTAGGTAAAATTTCTTTCCTTCTGTTTTCATTTATTTCTTCTTGACTTAGTAATTTCTTCTTTATACTTTTAGATCCAAGACCAAACACGAATTTATCCCTTAAAGCCTCATCCAAAAACTGTCCAAAATTACATTCCTTCGCTAACTTTTTTAATTTAACCATGTATGTACTGATATTCTCTCCGAACTCCTGTTGTGCCCTGTAAAACTTGTATCTCTCTGCTATAACTAACTTTTTTGGTGAAAATGATTTAATAGTAACTTCTTCAACTCGTTATAGTTTTTGCTACTTGGGATTTCTGGACACAGCAGATCTTTTATTATGTTAAATGAGTGTTTTCCTCTTAAACATCGTTACAGAGGAAAAGTTGCTCTAACCTTTCTATATATGAATTTATATTTAACGACATTTTCTTACTTGACTGGCTCGACTCTTTGACTTTGAGACTTCGATATTCGAATTAGACTATCGATTGACTTGACTTGATTTACTCGACTTTTTCTTCACAAACTCGTCGCCAATATTTTGTGTTTTACATTAAAACACTGGGTTCTTACTGGTATTACTTTTATTTATTCTACTGAGTTTTACAACTAGGTGACGCCGACTACCTACGGCCATCTTTTACTTAACCTTACATTGTTAATCTATAACAGAGTTGCCAACTTAATATATAATATTGTGGAATCCAATGTATGCAGTCTATCGTGATCGCATCGAAGCTGTTCAACGACGTCTCGTACGCTATTTTGCACACAAATATTATCTTCCCTATTACGATTATGATAGACCCTGTATGGTTTTTAGCTTCTTGTCTTTGTGGCAGCGTCGAGTTGTTTCGGACTTGATCTTTCTTTACAAACTCGTTAATGACATGCTGGACGCTCCTGTTCTGTTGGCTGTATTGAACTTTAATGTACCACAGCGATTCACTCGGCAAAATACTACATTTCATTTAAGTTTATCTAATACGAATGTTCATTAGAACTCGCCTGTCGGCTTCTTAATACTTACAATCAAGACTTCAACCATGTTTCTCTATTTAGACTCTCGCTGCACTCATTGAAAATGTTATTGTTGCGTAATGTTTAGAACTCTTACAATGTAGTGCAATTGTGTATTTTTTTCTTTTTTTTTTTCTTTCATTGCTTGTTATTAGTTAGCTTATTAATGTTATTATTATTCTCATATCATTATTCTGTATTATTGTTGTCACTGTTTTAAACTGTTCTTTACGTGGATGCTTCGCTGGGGATTTCTTCCACCAAATTCTACCAATATCATGATGGATTACCTAAGGGTTCCCCGTCAAGTGGAATAATGGCTGATATCTTCATGGATAAGCTTGAAAATGATCACATTATCAACGATGTTAACCTATTGAATAACGAGATAATTACCTGGATCAGATATGTGGATGGCGTGTTGCTTCTCATTAAAAATGATCAACAAATAGAACCTATCCATCAATACATTAATACTCTACACCCTAATATTAATTTTACTATTGAAAAAGAAAAGAAAAACAAAATTAATATCTTGGATTTCACATTACAACGGATAAAGGACAAAATTAAATTCAACATTCACCGAAGATCAACACAAACGAGTTCTATCATACTTTCGGTTCCAACCATGATATGACACGTAAAATTTCAGTATTTCGAACCTATTTACATAGAGCTTTCAATTCTCATTTAGAACAACAAAACTTATTAAAAGAAATTCAAATTATTGAACAGATTGCAAACGAAAATGGATTTCCACCCACAATATTACAAACACTTACTTCAAAAATCCAAAATAAATATAACATAATGCATAAATAAATTAATTTAACAAATATATATAAATACATATATATAAAATAAATATAACATAATGCATGTCACAACTCTGACAAATGATAAAACACACAAAATAAAATCTTATAAATCAATTACGTATCCAGGAACCATAGCAAATAAGATAAGGAGAATATTTTATCAGAATAATATCTTACTTTCATTCAAACACAAGAATACGCTGAAAAACATCATTGTTAATAATAAAGACCAAACCCCAATTTTGTCAGAGTGGTGTGTACAAACAATGTGGAACATGCCTCTCCACATACATTGGTGAGACAAGAAGAAGTATTCAAACAAGAATATAACTTAAGAACAGTGCGAAATCCAATTTTTGCAAACACCTAATTTTCAATAAACACGAATTTGATCGAGACAATAACGTTAAACTGCTCCACCAAATGACCAAGGGCAATTTGCTGGAATTGGGAGACATACGACATAAATGAATTCATAAAATTTTATTTACAATTTTTTTTTATTTTTTTATTTAATTATAAATATTTACAAATATTTACAATTCATTTACAACTGTTTGCGGAAATAAGTTGAAGAAGATGCATCTTTGTTAAGAACTAGAAAAAATTATTGGGAAGATTTAATTGTAGAAAATAGTAGTGAAACGGGTATACGTAAACGGGTATGTATTTAGTATGTTGCCATCATTTAATATTGTAGATAACGTATCGGTCGATGTAATGTACGATTTTTTGAGGGAATTTGTCATACAGAAGCTATATAATTTTTAAATTACTTTATTTTTGAAAAAAAACTTTTTTACATTGAATTTGCTTAATAATAGTTTAAAAAAATTTCAGTATCCTCTCGGCGATAAAGATAATTTATCAGTTAATATCACGATAAAATGTTTAAAAGGTTCAAAACTAAAAATGTCTGCCCTCGAAACATACTGTTTCTTACATTACCTTCCGCTCAAAATCGGTGATTTAGTTCCCAAACAGGATGCCGTTTGACGAAAAACTAAATGAATTAAGAGATATTATAAAAAAACATCATCAAAAGTATATTTCTTTATTCAATGTAGAATTAACACCCAAACATCACTTTATAATTTACTATTCGATTGCAATTAGAAAATTGGGACTGTTAAAAAGATTGTGGGCAATGAGACATGAAGCAAAACATAAGTAAACTAAATCATATGTTAATGTTGTAAAAATATCCTGTTAACAACTGCATTAAAATCACAATTTAATTTTATATTATATAACGGCTAAATTATTGGTGTGTGAAGAAATTGAAATCAGTAACACAAAATACCGAAAAAATCGACTATTAAACAGCGGTAGTAATGACTATTTTAATAGATGTAATAGCAATAACCATTTTTTTGAATCAACTGTTAAATTATAGATATATGTATTTGTTACAGCCAAAGTAATGAATCCAAATATTATATATACTATCCAGCCATTATTTATAATGTCTACTCAATTTAGACAAAGTGATAAAGATACAGAATTAATCACATTAACTGGCAATTTTACATAATATCTTGGAAGAATTGGATAAAGTAACAAAACAAGTCGGTGTAGGTAAAGATTATAAACTTGTATTTCAATGTGTCTTAAGCATACCTAATTCAAATCAATAATAATAATTATAGTCATAATTATTATTTATTCTTACAAGTAAGGCTCTTGTGACATTTTGAGTTACACATGATGCTTGATTTTTTACATTTACACCTATTAGAAACGCAAGCTCCAGTACAGTTACAATGCTGAAATCCTTGGCCGCCAAGATGTGACTCCTTTTTTGCACATTCTCTGATGCTAACTTCGTGTTGGGGAACGATATCAATTGTAATAAACGTTTCTTTGCAGACAGTGAACTGATTTCTTGCGAAAAGTTGATTTAGAATCCCATGCTTAGTTCCTAATTTATACATTCCTTCTGTCTCCTGACAAATTATAACAGCAATAACGTTTCTATCATCGGCTTTGGCGCGGTCTACATCAGGAATTTTTACCACTACATTATCACCCGTACCAGCAGCAGGATATTTTACCGAAGATAGAGCTAACATTTTATCTGCTTGCTTTTTCAGAGATTGTTCAACTAATATCTGGTGTCTCTAATATTTTGATAGTGCAACTAGCACCTCTTTAGGAAGACTATTGAATCCGACTTTAGCTTTACAGCCAAACATTGCTTCGTAAGGACTACGATTTATCCCTGCGTGATACGCTCTGTTCTTCATAAATTGAATAAAACGTAATCCTTCAGACCATTTTGTCGTCTTATTAGACTCCAGCCAAGTACAAAGCATCTTCTCTGCCTCTTGGTTAGCCCTTTCAACAGACCCTTGTGATTGAGAGTGTCGGGGCTTACCATGTACGATTTTCAATTCTGGCCACATCGCACAGACCTCTTTGACCACTTTGTTAGCAAATTCTCTCCCATTATCACTTTGCAAAATACTAGGCGCTCCGAATGTAGTAAAAATGTCTAGTAAATGATACGCTACTTCTTCTGCTCGTTTGCTTTTTAAAGACTGCAGCTGCACGAATTTCGTTAGATGATCTTGATACACCATGATGAATTTAAAATCACCAGCAGCTTGTGACTGCATGTCTATCAGATCAGTTTGGCACCTTGAATTAAGCTCGTTGCTGATAATCGGTTTTACAAAAAGACCTTTTTTTGGCAAACTTTTTTTTTGTGACAACTTTCACACAGATTCAAATACACTGTGACGAGTTCAGCAGTTACATTTTTATATCGTAATTTTAACTCCTTCATCATTCTGACTCTACCACCGTGTCCAATACTACTATGGCAGTCGTGAATTATTTGAAAAGTTTCGTCTAAGTGAGCATAGTACATGATGGGATCACCTTCGTTTTTCACTGGAATTATTAATTTTTCTGATGCTCCAATTTTGACGACATCGTATCTTGCTAGCCGCTGGTAATCTTCAAGTGTTTTCTTAGTTATCTTGTTCTTTGATTCATTTACTTTTATAATTAAAGATAAATATTGATCATTTGTAAACAACTGATTATTTTTTCCTTTATTTGCAATAAGTTTAGTGATAGTTTCATAGAAACGTTTTTTCATTTCATCTGCCATTATAAGACACCGATACAAACGTAAATAATTACCAAAATAACAGCACACGCGGCGCGACCTCTCATTACAAAACAACAACGAACAATATTGCGTCAGCCACGAGATCGCGCCAGTCGCCCTGTGGCAACGGGACGAAGAGCAGGAGGGGTAACATGCGAGTTGGTTTTTATTTATTACTTTGGCTAACTTTCATCAGCTGTTATGAATAATGTCCAGATAAAGTAATTAATTTATCACATTGTCTAAACAATTTGGTTATTATACATAATGACTGGTTATTATGTGTAACAGCCATTTAGTCACAATGACTGTAACATATTAATTTACATTAAAGTGATTAGTGTTATAGATACAGTAATAAGAATCATTCTTTAAATCACCAATTACCTAACTCTAAATCAACTATTAATCAACTTTACTTTTCTATAAAATATCTATTAATTTACGTTGAAACAATCATTTTAACAAAAAAAATTAGTTGAATTTGCCAGTTTAACATCAACTAATCTCAATTAGCTGCATTTGCTATTTTCTTTAGATAGCTAATTTTTAACGACGAACTTCAGTTTCTTTAATTAATATTTAGTTAATTTAAGTACTATTTTTCGTTCAGTGCGGTATCGGGAACTGAATGATTTTAGTTTAACTCCTTTATCAATTGCTACATAATAATTTACTAAACGTTGAGTTTGACATCATTTGTCTGACTGAAACTTGGTTACACCCAGGTATTTACTCGCGCGAAATTTTCCCTCCCTCTTATGCCGTATTTAGATGTGATCATCCTAATAATGCCGATAACATCCTCAGAGGTGTGGTGCCCTGATTGGGGTTGCCGCGTCGCTAGATGTTACAATCCAATCACAATCATCTCGGTTTACTGATATTGATGCTGTTGGGATTACTCTCCGCTCGGGCCGTCCTTTACTTCACGTTTGCTGTGTTTACATACCCCCTTGTGACAATATTGCTCTCAATATATCTCTCATTACTCTTTGTGACAGTCCGCTGCTTCCTGAAGATTGTGCGCACTCTACTTTAGAATTCTCGCTTTCCATTTCTTTACGAACTGACGCAACAATATTTTACCATGAGGAACCTAATTTCACCAAAGCTCGTTTTAATGATATTAATTCTTATTTTAATGAAATTGACTGGGAGTCCCTTCTGAGTGGGGGTGACGTAAACCTCGCTGTCAATTTATTTTATAACCATTTACACACTGCTATCCGCAATTATGTTCCTATTAAACGTAAATCTCCCAAGGGCTATCCTCGATGGTTTTCTCGTAGTACTATCAGAGTTCTTTCGGAGAAGGTGAGAGCGCACAGTCGCTGGAAGAGGTATGGTAATCAAATTGGTTACCTTACCTTTTCAGTTTTGAGAGGTAGGGCCAAATTTATAATTGATTTGGATCATGCCCACTACATCAGAAGTGTTGAGAGCGGTATTACTTTAAATTCTAAACATTTTTGGTCTTTTGTACGTGATAAAAGGGGCGTTAATGTGGTTCCTTCAACGATGAGCTTCGAGGGTACCGTTGCCGAGGATGGTGAGGAAATTTGCCCGCTATTCTCCAGACTTCTTTCCTCCGTGTTGATCACTCCCTCCAGTGATTTACCTGAGGCTGTTATCAATGATGCTCCTAGTCCCTCGGGTTCTTTGGAGTTTGGGATGGTCAAGGTGGAGGACGCGCTTAAGTCTATTAAAATTAGTAATACTTTGTTGTACTGATGGACTAATGGTATACCTTCGATTTTTGCAAAGCAATGCTCACATTGCTTCTCAAAATTTTATTTAATAATTCTTTGCTACAGGGTACATTTCCTGATGTATGGAAGTGTGCCTACGTCCTCCCTATTCACAAGTCAGGGAGTCGTAGTGATGTCTCCAATTATCGTCCCATATCTATATTGTCGATTTTTGGAAAAGTATTTGAAAAACTTATATATGCCCGCCTTTTCTTTGCAGTAAAATCTAAAATTGACCCGAGACAGCATCGTTTCTTTGCTGGTCGATCGGTGGAAAGCAATCTACTGGAGTACACACATTATATTCTCTCCTCCTTTGATCAACATTGTCAAATCGACTCTATTTATATTGACTTTAGTAAGGCCTTTGATCGTGTTGATCATAGCTTATTATTATCCAAACATCAAATCTTTGGTATTTATGGGAGGTTACTTCAGTGGTTCTCCTCTTACCTAAAAGATAGAAGTCAAATAGTTTCTGTCAATGGTTTCCATTCTGTTACTACGCATATACCCTCTGGTGTACCTCAGGGCAGTCACCTTGGAACATTACCATTTAATATTTACATAAATGATTTATTTGAGATCTTCCAACATTCATGTTGTTTGATGTATGCGGACGATCTTAAACTCTTTCTCCGTGTCTCTTCACCTCTCGACTGTTCTAGGCTTCCAAGTGATCTCCCTAGAGAGATCACTAGAGCAAGACGATTTTCAAGAGTATTGTCTTCAAAATCGTCTTACTCTAAATCTATCCAAATGTAACGTCATATCTTTCTCTAAGAAATTGGGCGCCTTACACTACCTCGTGTTTCGTCTGTAAAAGATTTGGGCGTCATTCTTGACACTAAGCTTTTATTTAACGAACACATACATTCTATTGTTGTTAAAGCTTGGCGTATTCTGGGTTTCGTTATTAGATCTACTGCCCTATTTAGGAATGTCAATGCAATAAAAACTTTATATTTTGCTTTTGTCAATAGTGTTCTTAATTATTGTAGTATTATCTGGAGCCCTCAATATCAAACATACATAGCTCGAATTGAAAAAATACAATCAAAATTAATTTTGTAATTTGCGTGTTTAGACGATCAAATACTTTAATTAATTTTTGTATGTGCTCTTGCAATTAGGAAGAGTATTAATGATATCGTCAATATATACCAAGCAAGTGTGTAAAACTTCGTCCATTAGACGCTGACAAGTAGCTGGGGCATTTTTCAATCCGAAATGCATTCTCTCAAATTCGAAATGTCCCTGTTCGCTACTGAATGCTGTTTTCTCTCTATCTCCTGGCTCCATTTCGATCTAGTGGTAGTCTGATGCTAAATCAATGGATGTGAAATAATTTGCTCTATTCAATTTATCCAATATATCAGCGATGTTTGGTATTGGATATTTGTCTTCAATCACCTTTTCGTTTAATTGTTGGAAGTCAACTACCATTCGGTTTTTAATTCTTCCGTCTTTTTGGGTGGTTACGATGTGAAGAGGCGCATTCCAAGGTGAAATGCTTCCTTTCACGATGTCTTGTGGTAAGAGTTTCATAGTTTGTTTTTTTATTTCCTTTTTTCTTTCGACTGTTGACGGTAATTTCGGACATAGACAGGTATATTATCTTTAAGGTTAAGACGGTGTCTTATTTTATTTAATAAAACTTTTGTCTAAAACTTTTATTCAATAAAACTTGTGTGTTAACTTTTGTCCCTCTAAATGAAATAAATGTTTATATTTTAATAATAAAACTTGAAGTAGTTATCAATGAAATTGTAACCAATGTTTATTTCTTCTTCAATTTCACTCACTGGTTGTAATTTTACTGGTGTTGAGTTCAAACGAATCGAGTTTCAAACATTTGTGATGTTTGTAGCAAAAAGTTGTGTTTGATAATTTTTTACGTTGACAAGTGTTTTAGGAAATAATGCTAAGCCATTTTCGATGTTAGTGACCTGAAAATTCATTAATGATTGCGAACTGATCAAATCTCGGTCCACTTTAGATATTTCTCAAGCCATTGTGATTTCGTTGATGACTTCCAACAAATCATTTAAGTTGTCCACAGTGATCGGAAAGGATAAGGAAAGATTGCAAAAAAATAAAGATACTTACAGTTGTTAACATTTATTCTTATTCTTGCGGAACAACAAATGTTCCGTAAGTCGGCCCGATTTTAGGCACTAAGCAATTTATATAATCACTCGCGTTCACCGGATCCTACTGACTACTTTTTAACAATTTTTTTAAAAGTTTTTATTTATTATATAATTTTACCTGATACGATTTGATTAAACTTACACTAATCAAAGGTAACCCGAGATCCGCGTCGACGATTTGAGTCCGGTTCGGAGTTGGAATTACAATTGCCTTTATGTCAGTACATGCATGTTTTTATATAAAATAAATGCTGACGCTGGATCTTCGGCTTTTGTTTTATTTAAGGAGCGGATACATTTAGTAACTATAGCCCAAGATGTGTGCTTGCTAAATGGATAGTTCTTCTTTAATTTAGTTCCATAACATCTGCACACAGGCTTAACGGTTTTCTTTACTTTTTTCTGCGGTGGATGTAAAAATATTAACAAGAGAAAACCCAGTTTTTATGAAGAAAAGATCGGGCTTTCCAGTTGTGTCTTTATTATTTCATTATTTCTAAAGGCAACCAAGATATCGGCTTGTAAAGTAGATAGGAAAGTACGGGTAGTAAGTTGGCTGCTGGGAAGTTTGTTGCTATTGTTGCATCGAGAACGTTCTAGATGAAGATTATCGTTAATATATTAGTTTTTAACACTCCGAAGTAATTTTGCATGTTTGCTAGTAACGCAGAGTGGCTCCAAAGTGGAAGGTAACACAAATGTTTGTTTAAAATATATTTATTAATTTGGAATTGTAAAACGGACTTCCTTGGTTTTCTTCTGTAGAGCATAATTAGACATTTATACTATCCAAATTTTTGGTGACAACATGTATAAAGATTTAAAGAATACATCTTCATGAAAGTGTTGTGGAGCAACATTTTCCTGGTGTTCTTCAATTTCATAAGAGCTGTTTCCCACAAAGGTCGACAATTTTTTATATGATTCTTGAACTAGGTCAGTTGAAAAATTATGTTCATCAAATATTAATAAAATTACTCTTTTTACAAATACTTTTTCCTCTTAAAGTTTTTAGCTTGCGTTTATATCAGAGTATATATTTTTTATTAAATGGGCACAACAAAACCGGATTTTAGTTAACTTATGGAATTCCACTTTATTATTGTACGCTTATCCGGACAAGCACGGTTATTTAAATTAATGACTCTAGCGTAATATAACAGTTTTTGTTGTTGATTTTGAGATTTTCTAACCACGGAACCAGTAGCATCAACATGTACCGTCCAATGGTTGTACATATCTAATGCCTCTCTTAAGATAATCATTAGTGTTTGCCCATAATTGTAACTTGTTGTGGCTCACTAACTATGTGGATATTATTCAGGATGTGCGCGTAGCGTACATATGATGTCTACAGCGTCATCACTACCCCGATCAAAAATTGTCCAATTTTAATTTTCTATGTACTGACTCTGATTTAATGTTTCCCAAGCTTTTCGATCTTTTGATTTTTGAAGTTTGTCTATTTCTTATTGCTTCCAATCTTACGTTAAGACCTGTTGTGCCTTACAACCTCTTTCCAATTAAATGTCTTTCATTTCCCCTATTAACATTTTCTCGTAGTTAAAATGTAACCATTGGCTATATACATTTACTAAAACACCAATTGTAGTTATATTGCTTTTGCTTTTTGTATACATTTTTATAATGCGAGGCTACAATAACAGTATATAGACACAAACTAAAAGTACAAGTTTCTTTTTAAAAAGAGGAAAATCTGATGAAAACCAATATTAAATTTGACTCAGAAAACCTACAGAGAAAAACCCTGAGAATAATTAATGTTTAAAATTGTAAGGATATTCCGGCTACCTTACAGTTCAACAGTCAAATATCGACTTGACGGTACCCTGAGATTAAGAAGCGTACGAGTATCCTCACTATTACAGTACGGCCTGTAATATCGCAGGCTGCGAACAAAATTCAACAGGGAAACGTTAATGGAACGATTTGGCATTACAATCATGTGCTTATCACCATGAGGTTTTGGGATATTTGAAGAACACATAAATATTTGGGCACGTATTTGCGAATTAAAACATCTAAATTTCAAGATACTTGGAGTGCCTGGGTTCCGTTTTGGGCATTCACAGTAATAACGCAGTCCATTCAGAAACAAAATATACATCATTTGAATTAGTATTTGAAAGAACATGTAATTTGCCAACTAGTTTGTAGGGTATTATTAAGAGGGTATTATTAAAAAACGCAACTACCAACAAATTAAAGGCTATTTATAAGGGTCCATTCAAGGTGATCAAGGATGAAGGTCCTAACATCATCATAAAAATTGACAATAAATTGGCGACTGTGCATAAAAACCAAGTGGAAAAATTCATTGTATAGCAAAAAAGAGACTTATATGTAGTATTAAGGAAATTTTAATTATAATAATTTGTAAGGAAACGACGATATGTAGTGGAATAAATTAACTTAAAACCAAAAATAACCAAAAATATAAAATATTAAGATGTTTAAATTTTTGTTTAGAAAAAGGGAGATGTAGTGGAATAAATAAAATTGACAATTGATGAGAAATAAATACAGGTTAAATAAAATAGCGTAAGTAGCATTATGTAAAAGAGGTAATGGACTTTGCGGTTTATGAACTGAGCATTTTGGTTAATGACCGATTGCTTAATTGATGAGCACGCAAAGTAATCATTACAATATTGTAAAGTAATACTGCAAGTCAGTACAATTTTACTAAGCTAAAAAGTTAGATGCATAGCTGTTCTTCATGGTTTTCATTAATTATAAACCTTAACAATACATAATAATAACAATGTTTATTAACCCAATCGAACATACAGTGTAACCCAAAAGAAACTTAATTAAAATGTTCTGGGTTAAAGACGGCCAAGTCAGCATTCCCAACGGTCTGCTGTTTTTTATTGGTCCTCTCTGTTACGCTATTATAGTATTATTTATTTAATTGTAACAAAGACATATGTACACATGCTTCTATATATGTATATATACATATATGTATACATGTTTCGAGTTAATTTCTTATATACGTATACAAGTACTTTTAATTATTTTATTTCCATAACAATTAAGTAATCTTTCGATTATTATAATTCATTAATTTCAATATTATTAAACTTATAGTTATTTCTGAAGAGGACGATTAGCCGAAACTAGTCAGATAATATTTTAAAATAAAGAACCAGTTAAAGCACAAAATAAAGTTTTTTATATTTAATTCATTACACGTTACTCGTAAAATGGATATTCAAACTAATTTTAATCAATTACAAAAAGAGCCTAAGGTAGACCGAACAGATGGAAGATTTGGTGTCTCGAGGAAAAACATCCCTCAATATAATCGTAATGACCTCGAATGCCAGGTGGGATGGGGTCACGTCCGTTCTGCTTAAATTGCACCAGGCAATGGTGTTGCCCATTCTAGATTACGGAGCGGTGGTGTATTCGTCAGCCAAGGATTCTCTCTTGAGGAAGTTGGACGTCGTGCATCACCTGGGCCTCCTTTTCGCTATTGGCGTTTACCGGCAACGCCCACACGAAGCCTCCTCGGCGAGGCAGGTACCCCATCCTTGTGGAAAAGAAGGGAACGAATGTTGCTCCCGTATGCCTTGAGAATTACCGCTCGAACAAACCATCCCGTTCGCGAATGTATATTCCACCAATCTCTGCCGTATTCCCTGCGGCCAAGCATTACACTCCTAGATCGGATCGACTGGGTTTTACCGGTAGTAAGACCTCCCGCGACAAAAGAGGGCGAGCCCTGGCTGGCGGACGCCGCCCCTGCGGTTATCGCGCCGGTCCATTTAGAAACCCTTGCTGTTCCCGTGCTCGAGTAAATCGTCCGACAGAACAAGGAGAGGTAGCAAAGTGCTACCTCTCCACAGACAGTCAAGCCTGGCCTCAACATCGTCCCATTTATTAAAAGGTACGTGCATTGAGTCGCACGTTATACCGAACGCCCACTGAGTTTTTTAGCATCTCGATGGATGCTCGCCTTCACCAGTCACATCTCACTTTCTAGGGGGGGGCAACAGATGTGGGATGTAACGTACGATAGGGTGTTGAATGCAAAAAGCCTTCTACAAATGTAGGTACACTTAACTTTATTTGCTCTTAACAATACACTCAAGCTGATGTTACAATTATAATTACTTCTATAATAAGTACTACTCCCTAATAGAAGGCGACAACGTGTTTTATGGTCTCGCGGCGATCCCTCCTAGACAGTCCTTGGGCCAATTAGAGTATTCCACGCTTGAGCGTTGATGACCGCTGTATACTTTGCGACAATATGAATGATATGAATAATATTGGTAATACCAATAATAATGGTACTATGAATGATATGAATAATAATGGTAATATGAATGATATTGATATTGATAATAATGATATTAATAATAAATATGAATAATATGTCCCCAGGTAGCGGATAGGGAAACACTCGCTTACGTTCCAGACTTCTACAGTTTGTATTTTTGTCAGGACCTGCACGGCACCGGCTTGTTTTCGTATCTCGTTGTTTCGTCCTCCTATCGTTTTTTGTGATCGGCACGTATTTTAGAATCGTGGTGGAGGAGGCTGATGTGAGCTTGCTCTGCCGAGAAGGGACTGGGTAGGTGTCAAAAGCCAGTCACCAGGTCGGAATTGATGCTGGTATTGATAAAATGAGGGTTGGACCCCGGAGAACTGTGGTAGGTTTCTTTAACCGAGGGTACACCCGTTCTCAATCATACTCATCCCGTTCCTTTCTACACGATGTGCTGGTGAACCCAAAAGAATGGACAATATCACGAGAAGCATTCCAGAGGTGCCCGCCCCTCAAAAGACGGGCAAAATGACGAAGCTGGAAAAGCAGGTTATTCCCCGGTTCCTCGTCGTCAAGGCTTTGAATGGTTTGTCGTTTGATAAACTTAGCCCCTTTGTTTTACAGAGAGTATTGTTCGGAATGAATGGTGATTTCAAATCCATAAAGAAAACTCGAGAAGGTTTTGTGATCGAAACCGTCTCTGGTGATCTTGGTGATATTCCTGTTGAGGTTAATCCTCATAAAGCCTTGAATACGTCGCAAGCCATTGTGTATTGTCCGGATCTGTTAAATTGCTCCTTGGAAGAGATTCAGGCTGAATTAAAATCTCACAGAGTGATTGATGTGAGGATTTTCTTGTTTCTGTTGTTGTGATAAAAAACGAAGTAAGGCACAAATCTACAGGCTAACAGTTCACAGAAACTGTTTCCGATTACATCAATACATTTTGTTCCGTTAATTAGCAGAAAGCTTAGAATTAGATGTAGGTACGTAAAACGAAATAATATGTAGATTATACGGAATAATAAATAAACCGTTGACATTGATAAACACTCTAACATAAAAATAGTTTACATCAAATAGTTCATTATTTTCAGGATTTGTCTCTGTGGGTTTTCTGCGTCATATTTAATATTGGTTTTCATCAGATTTCCCTCTTTTTATAAAGAAACTTATACTTTTAGTTTACATTTCCTCAGAATTCTTGTTTTTCTTTTTTCATATCCACACATATCTATAACGTTGAACGTCATCTTAAAACGGCTAGACTGTTTTAGTCTGTCTTTGTCATCGCAGTGTGTACCCCGAACAGACCCCGACCCCTCGCCATCGCAGTATGGCCTGTAATATCGTAGGCTCCGACTTGTTGCGATTTCATCAAAAACAATACTAATTGTTGGGGGAAAAACTTTGCAGGAGACGGTAAAAGCTCCCTAAGTGCTTTTTCCGAGCCAGTAACTCAATTATAAATTGCGCCGGGAGTTTCGAAAATTGCGTTATGTCGGCAGTTGATTTCTTTCGAGACAGGGCTTTGATATGGTATAGGGTTAATTAGAGGTAATGCAGTTTCGTGTTTTTGTCAAACAATTTTTTTCTCTTTCGTTTCAATATAATGTAAGTCTAGTTCGTTAGCTAAGATCATTCATTCTATTCACACATTTTTCCCGAAAGAAATTATACTTAAAAGTTTTGTACATTACTCCATTATTTTTGTTTGTGTTACGTACGTCGTCGTTTCAAATTAATTCTAAACCACTATTTAAGTTCGTTTCTAATTGGTACAATAGAAGAAATATTTTGCTAGTGTTGTATAGAGAGTCGGAAAATTTAAGAAGTTTGTTTGCTAATCAAATACAAACTCTACACTGAACCAAAAATAACAGTTAAATTAACTAAATATTAATTAAAAAAACTAAAGTTCGTCGTCAAAAATTAGTTATCTAAGCTAGCAAATGCAGCTAATTGAGATTAGTTGTTGTCAAACTGGCAAATTCAACTAATTATTTTTGTTAAAATGGTTGTTTCAACGTAAATTAATAGATATTTTATAGAAAAGTAAAGTTGATCAATAGTTGATTTAGAGTTAATTAATTAATGATTTAAAGAATGATTTCTCGATAAAAAATATCGATCCAATAACTGTCGCTCAGATATCTATTCGTTATTATAACGTACAAGAAGCCGGGCATAATGGTACTAACATTGTACGTTGCCGTAAAGAGAAGAAAATCTCTATCAAAGGTGCCTAATGAAAGGGCGTTGCCATTACAAAAGAATCAATCGTAATTCGTTGCTCATTTGTTTTCTGAATTAAAAAAAACATTTGAATGCTGTCTTAGTATGGCAAATAAAATACCAAACAATTTTTGTACCAAAAGTTTTTTATAAAGTGGATATTTGGTGAGTTATATACTACATTCCATACATATGGAGCACCCGCTTTATAAGAAACTAACCTTAAAATTAGCTAACTAATTAACTATCCTTAGAATCACCGCCTGAAGTTTGGGATCGTCTTTCAGGTACAGGGTACAATAACATTGCTTTTGACTAATTTTATAAATCAAAATTACGTTTCAATAATCGGAGAATCCATAGAGGTCAAAATGGCCCTCCGGATCGAGTGCAAATACATTTAACCGTCCTCTAGTGGCGTACGGTCTCATATACAGACTTTTTACCTGAACGATGTTAGAAGTAAGAAGAATTTGTCCTTCCTGGAGCGAGAGCCAAGGAAGGGGAAAGGATTCGGATTCCACTAGGTGCCCTCGTCAAAGCGATATCTCGAGCGAGATAAAGTTTCTTTCGAAACTAAAAGCGCCCTTTTTAGGGTTTCTTCTCGCAAGGGAACGAAAAAATAATTCTTCGACGCCTACGTTCTACCTGAAGGGCAGAAATGTCTGGAAGGAAAGAAAGCGGCTTATCCGCATCCTGTGGAGATCTATGCACGGCTCCAACCCGTCCAGCGGTACCACACCGTCCACCATCGCCACCACCACCAGCGAAGATGTCCAGTGCCACCATCCGCCACAAGTCATTCGCAGAGGCTGTGACTTCCACCCCGTCCGTCGAAATGGAGGTCGATCAGAGAGGATGTTCGTCGAATTCCGGAGGAAAACGGAAGGCCAGCACCGCTCTGGAGGAAGACCCCATTTATCCAGTACGTCCCCGCATGGAACATGTTTCCAAGCGCGTCCTCCCGGTTATCCTTCATCCGAAGGAGAACTGGGATACAATTTCGGCGGAGATGGCGAGACTTAGGATCGCTTTTTCGAAAGCCAAAGAAATTCCAGGAACCTCAAGAGGCCCGTCAAGTTCACCGTTCACCATTTATAGTTTAGTTTAACAGTATAAACCCAACATATCAAACATAAACCGCAATATCTTATCCTCTCAACGTTTTGGGCCTCTGCGAGTTGAAGCCAAAGTTTAAAATTTATTTGAACTTGAGTTGGATTCACCTTACCCCATTGTACATAGTATTACAAGCCGCACCTGGTCTTCCGTAGTGGTGGAGTTAGAAGAGGGATTGTCAACGCTTTTACCTATCCGGATCGCTAAGGATCAAGAAATTTCTGAATTAGAAGATTAGTGTATCGTCTATAAAGGTACCAAGGATTTTGGTAAACAGAAATCCGCTATATATATATGATTTTGAGGTTTTTATTATTCTTTACTATTATGTACTATTATGTTTACTATTATGCTCCCGACTTTGGCAACTTCAGTATCTACCGGCCGATTCCTAACGGCTGTATTGACCAAGTTTAACAACGAAACGAATAGATATCCAAACAAATGCGATCCGCACGTCAACCCCCAATTCGTTTGTTACTCATTTCCTTGTTATCATCATCAGCACCTTTCTTATCTAACTTTAACTTTTTTTAATATCAATTAATTTTAATACTCACCTTTAACATTATCTTAATTTTGGATAGGTAAGTTAAGATGAAAATTCAATAAATCAAATTCAGGGAGCAAAAAATCAATATAATTTTTACCATATTTTGATTATATATTGATACAGCACAAATGGCTCCTCTACAACTCTTTACGCACGAAGTTCGCTAAAAATATTCAACGAAGACGATAAAGCTAAGTACGTGTCGATTACACCAAGAGGGTTTTCCAAATCCAACTCTTTTTCCGCGTGGTGATAGTGCGTTCCAGATTGACCTTCAAAAAGGGACATCTTCAGACGTTTGCATTTCGCTTGACAGTTTTTGAACCAAAAAACTGTACATTGTTCGGTTCTAGCCGCGGAAACTTTTGTCTATACGCCATACAGTTGAGTTCTTCGGTGTATTTTAATATGAGATTATCCGAAGGATGAGCATTCAACGAGAACCACTGTTCCAGGCGTGGTACTTCCGTGACTTGGTCGATAAAAGTCCTGTTTCTCTTACGTCTTTCGTCCGCTGTTAAAGCGGACATGTTTAAAGTGCTTGATCCTGGTGGAGAAGCGGCCATCTGGGTTAATCCGGGAATGTATTACCTCGTCAAGAGTGTCCTCTTGACGAGGTAATATTTCAGTGACCGGCCGACGTCAATAGCGAGTGCGACTGCACCAGAGCCAACTTGTCCTTGATATCACCGACTGCGTCGGACTGACCCCTAAACACTTGAGTCCTGAGCGTGGCGACGCTGGTCAACTCTCCGAGAATATCTCCGACGGTAACCAGCGCGTCCTCCGAAACCTGGTCGAAGCTGAGTGCCTTCCAGTTCTTGATCACGACCGAACCTTTGGCAGCCGCCGCCGTCTCCGAAGAATAACCAAAACACATTAACGCCACCTGAACCAAATTATAAAACGGTGTTCCAACGGGAATTATCGCGAAACTATCGATTTCGATCAACGGCCGACGCTTCCATGGACCATGATGCAAAATTCTACTGTCCTCCAAGACAGCTATTGTCTCTACGACGCTATGGACTGGGATGGAATTGGCTGGAACAGAGAAGATTTTTATAGTTAACAAATCTGTATTCTCATTCGAAAATCAAATTGGGTTGGGACCACGCTTCCAATCTTTTCATTACAATTTCCGGTGGTTTCAGCCCCTTTTAAATGTTATTATCGTTTAAATAAAAAATTTATATCGTTTTCAAGATTTATACGTTATTTTTTTTTTCTAATTCAAATATATACGAAGCTAATTACAATTGACGACCCGGATGATATTTTAAAGAAGTCCTGTGGGACCAGGTCGGGTAAGGTAGCGGGACAGGGGAGGGAAATGAGTAGGGTTGGAAGGCGATGAGCGGAGTTAATTACGAAGAGATACATAAAAAGGAGGCACCGGTAAAAACGAAATAAAGAGCACTCAGTTGGATCTCGTGATAAATATTTAGAATTCGACTCAGCCATTAAACCGCATTACGGAAGACAAAAGATAAGGGGATATTTTGGGCAACAAACCGTATAAATTAATAATCGCCCCGTGGCAGGCGGACGCGCCATTCGCCCGGTTTTAGGCGAACTTCGGTGTCATGAAATATATCGCTTAATGAATATCCATGGAAACGAATGTGTCCTACCATGCGGCTTGTAATCCGAAGTCCCCCCGTGTTCCCCACGTCCCAGTCTTGCACCAGCCCCGCGCCGTCGCCCCTTTTATATATTCGCTATACCTGCATCGGTATAATTCGGTAGTACCTACGTGCTTATCTCGACAAAATCGTTCTTCCACCGGCCATGGAGCGATTCCAAATCCGATTTCTTTCGGCGCTGCACCAAACCTTCTTCAGAACACTTCGAACCGGTTTCTGGGGAAGGCAACATGGTATCCGAAACGTCAAACATTTTTTCAAACGGCAAAACACGAAAGTTTCTAGTTTTAGATCTAGTGTTAGTCCTAGTGATAGTTCTAGTGTTAGTGCTAGTGTTAGTTCTAATTTTAGTTCAAAGAATAATATTAAAATGAAATAATTCATGAGCAGGAGATATAAGAGAAATAGGAATTGTGAATTTTCACCTGGTCAAAATATTTTGGTTAAAGATTATAGATTTTTGAAAGCACGTTGTTCACCAGCAGTAATATTAAATTCTTTAGGTATAAATGTATATAGATAAGTTATTGAATAAGTAACATTATTTTGGAAACGAATTGTTAATCAATTAATTGATAATGCATCTGTAAATGATGATCTCAATAAAACAACTGAATTTGTAGCTAACGAAAATGTAGTTGATGTTAAACAGAAGGAGGAAAAAGATTTCGTTGAACAAATACCTGAAGAACCTATTCATCTTCTTCCACTCCTTATAGCGCAATCGCTATCTTGAATTTAAAAATTTGGATTATCTCGGAATTCTGCTATATTAATATAACACAAAAGCATATGCTTTCTAAAGTTTAGATAAATTCCAGTTTTTTTTGTTACAACATTTTCGCTCTATCTCTAAAAATATAGTGGTGGAGAGTGTTTGAATATGTTTGTAAACAAATGCCAATCATTTCAAAATGGCTGAACGGAATTTACTAAGCTTGATATCGTTGAAAAGAGCTTTTTTTGGAATATAGATCCTACCTTTTTATGTTGAATGTAATTTGGCATTTAGTCACCAGAGGGCACTTTTCGACATTTCAACAGAAATTGTGAGCTTTCTAAGAAATGCTAAATGGGTTAGTATTATTTTATTATTACGAAAAAATAGCAAAACGAATCTCAAACAAAATGTTGAAAACCACGATTCGATATCTTTTTTGTTGCTATCCTAAAATATAGATATTACAGATTTTATGAGAAAATTCGATAGAATCCAGTTACCAGCATATGAAGAGTTATCGGGCCAATGCAAAACCTTTTTTGAATGAACATTAGGTGAGATATGGACTTTTAAAGAACATGGTGAAACGTGTCATAAAACACATAATACCAAAATAGTTCGAAAATAAAAACACTAGGTACCAACAGCATTTGTCAAAGTCAACATATTTTTTTACGAATAATTAAAAGGTGTAATGAAAATTATAGAAAAAAGTAAAGAACTGAGCGAAGTTCGTCGAATTTACCCATAAAATCTTCTTTCATCAATATTTTAGGTTAAGAACAAGATATCGAGGTACGGTTTTCACTAGTTTGTTTAGGATTCATTTTGTTATTTTGTCATGGGAAAACAGTAATACCAACCCATTTAACTTTTCTAAAAAAACTCACGATTTCTGTTGATTACAACAGCCGGAACATGCCCTCTGGTGGCTAAATTCCAACTACACAAAAAAATTCAACACAAATAAGGTAGAATTTATAGTCCAAGAAAAGGTCTTTTCAACGATGTCAAGCTTATTAAATTCCGTTCAGCCATTTTGAAATGATTGGCATTTGTTTACAAACATTTTCAAACACCCCCCACCAATTTACTTTTACAGAAAGGATTTTGGAGGAATTGGAAGTAAAAGGGGAACTTCTTAGAAATCAACTTGGCTTCACAAAGGGGAAAGACACAGGTGGGATAGATACACGAGAGGAAAGAGGATAAAGTGCCTGCTGATAACGGTGAACGTCAAAAACGCTTTTGAGTCAGCAGCATGGGATCAAGTTATTGAACAAATGTAGGAAAAAGGAATATCAACTCAGCTGGTGAACTGTATTAAGATTATTATGGATCATGTTTTTTGATAAGATGCTATGGGCAAATGAAGAGTACGGGGAGAACATGGAACTGGTAGCTTACGCAGATGACTTGGCTATAATAATACCAATATGGGAAGTAAATGAAATTCAGGAAACTGCTCAGACAATCATGGAAATAGTAGCACAGCAATTGGATCGTGTTTTTTTTTATAAGATGCTACGGGCAAATAAAGAGTACGGGGAGAACATCGTACTGGTAGCTTACGCAGATGACTTGGCTATAATAATACCCGGATGGGAAATAAATGAAATTCAGGAAACTGCTCAGACAATCATGGAAAAGATAGCACAGCAAATGAAAAGTATGGGCCTGGAGATTACTCCGGAAAAGAACGGAGTCTGTGACGGTAAGGAGCAGAAGTTGTCGTCCACAGGTTATCCTAAACATAAAAGGACATCTAATAGAATCCAAAAATTACGTGAAGTATCTGCGAGTTATGATCTGCAGATATATGAAATGGGACCAACACATAAATTACATCTGTAGGGAAGCACAAATGACGACGCAAGCGATGTATAGGATTATGGGAGCAACATATGTACCTAAATGGCGAAACGGAAGATGGTAGGAGCGGTGATATGATCCCAGATATGGTACGCGTGTAAAATGTGACGCTGGAAAAGAAGAAACTAGAGAAGCAACTAACAACTATCGAAAAACGAATGTTAATCCTAATAATAAGTGGATATAGAACCATCTCGATAGAGGCGCTACAGGTACTGAGGGATTTGCCGTCGTTGGACCTTATGGTGAAGAGAAAGACAGCTTGTAAAGAAAACAAGGAAGAGATGGATGAGAGTATTGTGGAGGAATGAAGGAAGAGACAGAGAAGAGACTCTGGAAAGGCAGTTTGGACGAAACAATTGATTTCAGACATTAAATCCTGATGGGCCTTGGAGACGGACAATAGGAGAAGGATGATGAAGAAAGAAATAGATAAAGAAATACGTTACTGATCAGGGAAGAGATGTACAGAGACATTTTGCCGATGTTTAAAACGCTCAGGCGTATTCCGGCATGTCGGCGGAGATCTACAGAAGGTTTTTTAGCTCAAAGCAAGCAGGAAACCAAAAAGTAGACTTTTTAAAATTAAGGCGAGAAGTCCAAGCTTATTTGAAATGGTACGATAAGTAACACAGAACATTCATAACTTCAAAACCACTGGAAAATATTATTCATACCAAAACTTGATATATTTGCCTAAGCCATTGGATAATACCACCTCAAAAACAAAATCATTTAAAAAGAATCATCATATTTTATTAAATATTTAGACACCTCACTAACAAGGTATTATGGTTATGACATACAGATGTATTTGTTACTTTTTAAATTTTTTGTCAACTCGCCACTGGATTAAATTAAATGCTCGAAATAGCGATATTCCACTTCGCCAGATAAAACTTAATGAATAGACACTTGATATGGATGAAATTTGTACAACTTAAGATGTGAAGGAGAGCTCATGAGTTTTCTCATGTTTCCGATGAGTTACGAGTTATCTCATATCGTATTAACATAACAGCCATAATTCAAATTAATAATAAAGAAAAGGTCGCATTTAAAATTTGAACGTTATTTCCCATTCTACCGCCAGAGTGTGCGTTATATCGTTTATTATGAATAGGTGAGGTTATGAAAAAGGACAAAATAAGAGCTAACTTACTTTCAGGCTACTTCGCAGCTAGAAAAAATGACAGCAGTATAAAACTATCTCAGACACATTTGTTAAAAATGGATTTTTTAAAAAGATTTGTTGGATACACAGTAGACCAAGCTTCATCTATATAACTATCTTGTCTATGGGTTAAACCCAAGTCATTGTAGTTGCTAACATAAGTTGTATCTTTTATGGTTTCCATGATTACATATCACTTGATTAATTTTTGATTTAGAAAAAATGTTTATGCTGGTATGTTCCTCTTTGTAACTCGATCCGGTGACATAATGTATACATAATATATTATACTGAGCGTTCAAAAATGGTGGGGATGACCTTGACCTAATTCGGCAAATATTTGAAATTTTTGTTGGCAGCACAAAAATGTCCTTACATAATTTTAATGTTTACGATTTCTGTTTGTTCCGTCCGCATTGTTAGCCGTCTATTTACGAGTCTTTTCTATAGTTTTCTAATCTTTTTGTGTTTAATCTTGGAAAAATCAGTGCTTACCAGAACTACTGATCGTATTTCTTGGTACAGTAAGGTAAAACAACAATTGATTGTATCGAATTGCACATAATGCGAAGTTACGTTTAATTTAAGGTAGATAAGAATTATGATGTTTATAGCAGAACAAGAGGTTTTTATCCGGTTAAAATCCGCCCACTATCGTAGTGGAACTTTAAATCAAATGGTTTGTGGAGTAACAACCTGGGATCTTGCATCCAACAATTTGTCGAGCGATTTCCTGATCCAGAGTTTAATTGTCAAAATTTTGTGAACCAGAAGCACACACCAGAAGCATATTGAACACCGAATAACAACTAGCCCAAAAAAAACATTACGAAATTTGGCAGCTCAGTTGGTAAATAATTTGCTTCAATTGTATACGAAATTAGTTGTAATTGTAAATAATTTTAGGACTGGCACTTAGTACTGTTCATACTGCTGTAAAGAAAAGGCTTCATTTTCATTCTTACAGAGTGCGTGCTGTACAACAATTATTTCTACTTGATTTTGTACGAATAAGGTACTGTCAATCGTTTAATGAAAACTTGGCACACGACAACAACCTCTTAATTTAACGTTTTTCAAGACGAAGCATGGTTTCACTAATCAGGTTACATCAACTCGCAAAACTATCGGATTTGAGCCCTGGTTTCGGCGTTCTAACCTTGAGAAAATCCGAGGCCGGCACACATAAGCTTGCAGATCAGAGCCTGCGTTAAACCATCGGCCCGTGTTATCTGCCTTTGTCAGATTGACTTTTCGTCTTTGTACTCGAAGTCAGGCTGATTCTTTACGAATCAGGAGTCGATATTTATAGCCGGAGATATATGTAATCAAAAATGAAAATTAAAAAAAAAATGCTTGAAAATGATTACCTGAATTTGATTTGGAGTTATCGAAGGCCTCCTTGACCGACGATGGTGACACGGTGGCTTCGTTGGGGGAAGTTGAACGACTCCACGCGGAGGTAGGCGTCTTATCACCGAAGTTCCGACCCGAAGTGGCGGATGCCGCGGTGGCCGGGGATGGCGTCCTGCTCCTGGTCAACGCCAGCGCCTGGCTCTGAAACGGGATCATACAAATCACGTTGGCTCACTGCCTCTTAAACGGGTATCAGTTTGTATTAATGTAGGTTACGTGAGGTCAAAAAGTTTCTAAATTCCAAAGATGTAACCTTAACAAGCCCAACTTAACACCTGTAAGTCTTATATACCTGGCATTATCATGATCGCTACCATTATCTTACAGACACAAGGATAAAAATGATACATACGCATAAAATTTTTTATTGCCTTAATATACAAAGTTAAGGTTTTTTGCGGTTTTTGAGGAATTAAGGAAGGACGCAGATAAAGACATGTATCCTTATAATGTACCGATTGAATAAAGCGTAAAGGGTGTGCGGGGATTCTTACGAAGTCTTTTCACCGAAAATTACTTTCAGGACAAAACAAAAAAAAACACGAATATAACCTTTATTTGAATTCATTTTATTTGCGGTACCTCGGCTTACCCACTGAAGACGAGGTGGGTTAATTTTTAAGGGCGCCACGCAATTTACCATCACAAATACCTCTAATTGCGAAGAGAAGATGTTCAGTTTAAAAGGAAATAAAACAGAATACACGTTACACAAAAAAAGTATCATTTATTATAAAAAAAGTAAGTAAAAAAAGTTAAATAAAAGCTTAGGGTTTAGATGACCTAGAAATTCAAAGAGGCGTTCTCTATCATGTTGTCATACAACAAAGGTGTCGTCGAGCCATAGCTTCGGTTTCCATTGGCTCTTCTTCGGAGCATTTTCTTCGAATATTTCCATGTAAAAGTTTGTTATCACCGGCGACAAAGGAGATCTCATGGCGGCCCCCTGTCTCTGGCTAAATCTGCCAGAGGAATATCGACGATGTTCGTCGATGTTTATCATCGACGTATTTTAGTTCGAAAGAAGAGTATTACGAACAGTTTGAGGGGCAGCCATGCGATGGCAGCCGACCTATATATTGTTTTACAATTGCCGATTTTGTCACTTCGAACCAGTTTTTGAAGAAGGTTGCAACATGACATCCGAAACCTCAAACGTCAATCGTGTTAGTGCTAGTGTTAGTTCTAAGTTTAATTCAACAAAAGCTTAATCCGATCGAGGTGGTGTGATGTTTTAACCAGTTAAAAAAAATGTTCGATTACGAACTGTGTGCCAAATCCGGAATTCCTCCATAATTAAAGAAAAGAAAACTTATTTCTTGATTAAACGATGCCGATGTACAACGTCTATCCCAAATTCTCGGAGATAGCGATCTCCCAAAATCCAAAATAATTATTTTTCAAAATGTTGCCCAATAATAACGTCGTACACGTGCAGAAACTTAACTGGTCGTCGCAAAAGTGAGTGATTTCCGGGTTAACATGACCAAAGGATCATGAAGATCCTTTGGTCATGTTCACGAGATCAGGAACAAAAATCGTTATCCATACCGGTCTGAAACAAACAAAAAAAAAACAAACAACAACAAATGGATCTCGCCTGATACGCGCTCTTCTACTCTACAGTACCTCCAATGCTAATCCAAGTTAATCTCTTTTATTACTCGTTGAAAAATGAGCGATTTTGAACTGCGCAACTCCTTTATCTATATAGTCTTTGAAATGCGTGTACAAGAAGACCATAGATTCCTTGGCTCAAAATAGGTCGATTTAAATTAACATATCCCTATCCAAAGTTGCTTCGTTTCGCCGCTAAGGAACTTCGAAGTTGGCAAATAAGATTGGTTTATACTAAATGGTTCAATCTAAACCATGATGTGGGTTCCTAGGTTCAGTTAACGTCTCTTTACGGCATTAGGAGAAATTCTAAAAATACAAAAGTGATCGAAAAGCCATGTCTTCAGCAGTTATTACTCCACATTTTTTTGCTGAGTAGGTGATGACTATATGATTAAAATTTCTGAATAGCCCATTTAGTTCTGGAACTTTTTTTGCCCTTATGAAATCTTAATTACATTAGTGGTTAAGCCAGAAAATTTGAATTTTTGAACATCAGCATGCCTTTTTTACGTCATTGCAATTATAAAATCCTATCGTAATTGGTACTGATTTCGTGATGACGTTGAGTGAATCTAGGAGCTCACTTCTCAAAAATGGTTTAGATTCATTAACTTATTTCCGAGTTATAAAGAATAAACGAATTTAAAAATAAAAAATAAATAAAAAATATATATATAATATAATAAAAATATAATAAAAAAATGCAAATAAAAAAAAATTCGCAAAAAGAATAAGAACAAAAAAAAATTAACTAGAATATATATACAAAAAAAATCGGTATCCAAGAAATAATGAAAAGATGTTTTTAACAAAAAAAATTATTTCTGACCTTTTCTCCGAAGTTCTTCAGCAACGACCTCTGACAAGGAAGGAAAGTAAATATCGAAGATGTTATACAGGAATTTGATCCTTAATTAATAAATAAATAAAAGAAAAGATTAACGATGATATTAAGATTAAGATTTCCCCCCTGTTAGAACTATCGCAAAACTTGATCCTTAATGTCCCTTTTGGGAAAGCAACACACCGAGGTGGATGATTCCAAGATGGTTGAACGAAAATTTTAATTTTTAGAAAAATACCAAAAAAATTTACTTACTAAAAACCTGTACGAAAATAATAAAAAATTAGGAAACGTAGATTTATGAATGGATTATGACTGGATGAATGTTTTTTTTAAGAAAGAATGTTTGTAGAAAATTAGTTTAGTTTTTTTTAAAAGAAAGAATATTGTAGAAAATTAGTTTTTTTAACGAGTGGTTTAATTAAGGTAATTTGGAAATGAAAGAAAGTATGAATGTATAACAGGTTAAAGAGAAGAAAGTAAAAAATAGTTAGAGAAATGCAAGCCTACCTCTGATGTTCGAGGTTTTATAACCAGAAATTATTTTTATATAGAAAATACACCAAAAATCCGGTATAATCCGATGACTTGAAACGTGAGAGCACGATTTTAAAATTAATACCATGGTGATGAATCCGCAAATTCACGAAACGGCAAAATTACCAAACTCAAAAATGGTGAAACCCAAAAATTGCCTAAATCACCCTGCATCACAGTGTATTAACTGGTTACTCAGAAGAGAGAGACCCGAGACACAAGTCACAGAGCCTTTTAAAATAAAATCAAAGAGGCATAAAAAATTACACCTGCGCTCTTGCTAAATACGACCAAAAGAACCAAAAAAGAAGAAAGAAATCAAGAAAACGGCAACAGAATTTTCAAAAAGGATGAAAGTAATTTAGGGAGTTCCGGGATCGAGATCGTTGCTGAAATCAAAATATAAAAACAAATTAATAAAATTAATTCTAAATAAATACAAATATTTTATTACACGATTATATGCAACACAAACTTCCCACCCACATAAAGAAAAGAAAACAAATAACATAAATTCAGGGCAAAATTCAACTCACATAAAACACGAAAAATTTGAACCGTAACAACAATTTAGTTCGATAAAGTACAATAAAGTACAATTTTGTGCACCTGTCTATATTTATATTTTACTTGGGATGTAAAAATTGCTAATAATTTATTAATAAATAATTTACTAATAAATAATTTACTAATAATTTATTGGCGATTTTTTATTGTTATTTTAACTTCCGTATTAAACAAATGTGTCTCAATTTATTTATTTTTTATTAAACCTTGCGCGGACCCCCTGACGTTGTTCAGGGACCCCCAAATGGATTTTAATTTTCCGAGGACCCCTGAATGACTCCAGGGAACCCTTGGTGTCCGTATGGACCACTTTGGGCACCACTGATCTAAATCGATCGAAGCACCTCTTACCGAAGAATTTGGTAAAGCAGTTAAATATAACAAAAGATTTATTCTATTATCTAAACCTGCTGGTGATAGAAATTTATGGTTTCTTGTTCAAAACTTTATTACATCCGCCATGAATATAAAACGAAATTAAAATGTGGGCATTGGAATAATTCGTCATAATATTCAAAGACGTTAACAGAAGTAAATGATGACACAACTAAGTAATGACAACAATAACATAAATATGGATGAAAAGCTGTCAATACTTAATAGCTTTTTAACGTGAAAACCAGAAGCTTTCCAGCATGCATGCTTCCATTAATTTCCATATATGAGGGCAACGTGAACTGTATGTAGAGAATTAAATTCCCTTAATTCCCCTGTATATATATAGAGGGTGTGGCACTTAAGATGCCTCGGGCCATACCTCCTTTACGATAAAAGCTATTTAGCTTTACGATAAAAAATCTAAGAGACTAATGGTGCATAATTACCGTCGCTATGTTTCAAAAATATTTCTAATCATCAGTGGTGCGCCGTATTCCAGTGGCGCACCAAATTTATGGTTTTTTTAATCGAATGCCCTATTTTTTTATTGCAAATTTGGAAAGTGCTCAAAGAGTACTTATTTTTTATCTAACATGTTGGTCCTTTCTTTCAAATTAGTGCCCCGTATTTGAGATTTCTTGTAGAGAGTCTGATTGACGCCGGCGTCTAAATTTTGAACTGAGGAACAGGCTAAGACCTCGTATACCTTTACAAATTTTTTTCGCCTAATTTATGAAATTTATGATTATTTTTGATTAATCTTCGTATGTTGTCAGTTTTAATATTGGAGTTGGGACCAATTTTGTATTAATACCCAATAAACTATGGGGTGATAACAAGAATAAGTTTTATTATAAATTTTGAAAAATGAAAGTTGAAATAGCGAATTTTGAAAATTACCTTGGGAGAAAATAAAAAGAAAAAGAGGTACCTGGGAGCTGACATCGGTCAGGGGTATCCGTTTGGCGTTGGCGGCGACCCAGGCTTCGGCGAAAGTCTCCATGGCAGTTTGAAAGTCCATTCTCATTCAACTTGGAACGTTACTCGAACGTGTAACGTGTTCGGCGACGACGTCGTTGGGTTGAATACGGCGGAACGGGACCAAAGCACACGCCGTCACGAGCAGGATTGAGCGTCGTCGATGCCGCCGCTCCGACGCCTTCGACGCCTCCGGTCCATCCCCCAGCATGCGCCTCGACGCACGGCTCCCCTTCTTTTCCTAAAACGACGCTTTCGGGTTTTCCGACCTTCGCGAAGGGGTTGAGCCACGCGAATTTTTAACCAACCCCGGATCCGAATGATTATCCACTTTGTAATTAATTAATTTTCACATCCCGCCACGCTGCCGCCCCCAACACTGATTTAGAATCTTAAGAAGATTTTACCACGATGTGGAATTTTTTGGTATCGGCTGATGGTGAAGGATGATAGTTTGATGTTGCACGAGTTTGGACACAAATATTTTTTAATGTTTTCTAAGAAACTACGTGGCGCTTGCGCGTCTCTTCGAACATCGCTTCCTCCAGAGAGACGGGCCCAAGGATAGGCGTGCTTCTTCCCGTTGAACAGAAACGAACCAGAATGGTATATAAAATGTATACGCCGAATTTTACGTAAAACTTAACAGAAACGCCGGTTCCACTCCCCAAGATTCCGCTCGAATGGGACCAAACCAAGGTTATAAAATCGAGATTATTCCCGGAGATAGGTGGATTTCTACATGACCTCAAAACAATTAATCAAAAAATAGTGGCTCATCCAACTGAGCGTGGTCGCCAGATCGCGGCGCGGCAGTGGTCCACAAAAAAGAAATGTTTGGAGATATCCCCTTCAGCCATCTCCGCTTGGTTGAAACCCACTTCGTCGGCTACTTCCACGCCACCAAATTAAACTACCAACTTTTATTTTTCACTTGTAACTTTTCTTTATCAACTTCAAAAACAACTTGCCCATAAAATCTAATATTTACTCCGTTCTAAATTTCACTCCAATCATTTATAAAAAAATACGAAAAATTAATTAATCCAAATTTTTTAAATTAACACGTTAGACATGAAATTGTTAACTTATATAAACATAGTACAGAAAGTTTCCAACTTCCTCTGATTATGATGAAAATCATTTCATTTTATTTTTTGATTCTAAAGTCACATTAATTTGGCCATAAGTGAAATTGGATGACTAAAAGATGAAGAATGTTTGAGGTCGTTTTCTAAAGCCATGTTAAGTACAGCATATTCAAAAGATTGGAGGATATCATTTAATGAAGCCAAGGTACTTCCAAGACATTGTAGTGTCTCAGTCATAAGAGACTTGGTCTAACAATAATACGGAGAATCTATGAACTTCCTTGGTATTAAAGCTAAAGCCATACTTAAAACAGATTGTAGTCATTTGATGAAGAAAAGACCGATTTTGGTAGAGGTGCTATAATCAATGGTGTGTAGTTCCAAACATATTTTTGAAAATACGTTTGGATGTTGGGTGCACGTTTGGATTCAAGTAAAATGTACAATACTTTGATACCTCTTACTTAAACAATATCTAATGTTAACTGACTAGTTGACTTGGGTTGGGTTGGGTGATCTGGGTTGAAATTGATGGCTCAATCCAACCCAACAATACATAACAACAATATTTTACACTGTTATTCAATCATTCTTCAGACTATATCTGTGGGGTTTCAGTACGCGCTTCAACCTTATGCTATGTTGTAACAACTGACTTAGTCTAAGCATGAGATGGAAAATCTAGGAAGTTCTTTGGTTCTAAGCTAAAGTCATACCCAAAACCGATTGTGGGATAACTCTGATGAAGAAAAGACCGATTTCTGTGCTGAAAAAATTAAAATGAACAATACTTTGCTACTTCTTCCTTAAACAATAACTAATGTTAACTGACTAGTTGAGTTGGATTGGGTTGGGTTGAGTTGAGTTGGGTTACCATCATCAAACCATCATTGCATATGCAGACGAGAATGCGGTCCTAGTCCAGGAATCCACAAACCAGCGAATTTTGGATAAGGCTGAATATTGTCTAAATTCAATTGCGGAGACTCTCCATCGGATCGGCCTATAATTAGCACTGAAAAATAGAAATTGTCGTGTTAGAAAGTAGAAGGACTGTGTTAAATAAAGAATTACAAAAAGTCTCAAAGATACACAATACGCTTTCACGCATCATACCACGAATTGGAGGTCCAGGTCAAGCAAAAAGACTTTTGCGTCTTCGTTCTGGAAGGATGCCCTGAAGTACAGAACGTTATTAAGATTCATCAAGAGTATCACTAAGAATAAGAAAATCAAGTGTCACAGCAGCATATAGAACGGTATCTACAGATGCGGCAGGAGTGCTGTCGGAAAATTCTCGTATGGACTCATTGGTGTGGGAGCGAAAGAGAAACAGGGAGAAGAAAGGCGAAGAATTCTCTATATATATATATATACTGTATATATATATATATATATATACAGTTGGTATAAAAAATGACTATTATATAAAATATATCCAAGAATGGAAAGTAATATATAAATTGTTACACCATACAGGCTATCAGCAGACATGGAATTTTTGGAGCGTACCTTAAGGAGATGAAGAAAATAGATTCAGATTATTGCTGGTTTGGCTGTGAAGAACTAGATACTCCACAGTACACAATTTTCAAATGTGGTCGGCTCAAAGAAAAGAGAAGAGAAATGGAATCACAAGTAAAATCAAACGGTGGAGGAAAAAATTAAGAACGGTAGTGATGCGAAAGGAAAGGGAAAGAAAAAAGAGAAGACAAGAAGAAAGATAAGCATGCCAAGAAGAAGAAACTCGGGTATGACATTACATATATTATTATAAAAATTAGTAGGAATTTTTGGTTTATTTATTACATTTCAAAATTTTAATTCGCTGTGTGTCACTAAGTGTTAGTAACTGTTGATATGTATAAGATTTATGAGTTACATAAGTTTGGATTAATTTATAGTTATTTTTGATTCTAGATAGCGAAATGATACTTTTGTATCCGAGAACGAAAGTTTTTTTTGTAAGCGTTAGCGAGCGATTGTTTCATCAAATAAGATTTTTTCGAAAACTGCGTGTTTTAAACATTAAAAATTAATAAAATAACCAAATTAATCAATGACATTTGGAATTGGGTTAATGATTTGTCAATCCACCATTTATTTTTGAACGTCAGATATTTATAAATGTCACAAATATCACAAATTTACTTTTATAAGTTTGCATTCTAAAACGAAATACAATTAATTGTTAGTTATGGTGTGTTTACAATTTGTCCATAATAATAAATTAACCCTTAATAGTACCAAATTCTTTGATTTTTGAGCTGGACGTAAAAGTCTTTTACGTCCTGTGAACAAAAAAGTATCGTTTTGACAATCGCTAAAGACTGAAAAGACGCAAAAGTGAATTTTTAATAGCAGTTTTCGAAAATAGTATATTACAGTACAAGTGAGGAAACTAAGGTTTTTCACTCACGCGTATGTCAGATTTACCCACGAGCCGTAGGCGAGTCTGGAAAGACATACAAGTGAGTGGAAAATATTGGTTTCTCAGTGTGCTGTATAGCGTTTTGTTCAATCCTACTATTTAGAGAAAATTCGGTCTTAAAATTCGTTAATTCTTGGCTAATGTCATGTCGATATGTCGGAGACGACACTTTTTGACATGGTTATCCTCGTAATTGATTGATAAACAACCATTTGTGTCAAATTGTGAGACTTTTTGATGTTGTCATACTCTTAATTGATTGATAAACAACCAATTGTGTCAACTTGTTAATTGATATCATTACCCAACATTAATTAAGATCAATAATTTATACAAGTGAAATACTTCATTTAATTTTCCTTATGTGCTCTCTACCGTTTTTTAGTTCACGTCCGTTACGTTTAAACAAAGAGTTGTACCTTTAAAGGTTTAAATTTCGCTAATAGTGGATGAAGAAAATTAGAGTGAGTGAAAAATATTTTCACACACCCGTTGCTATGAATGTTAGCAGAGTGAGTGAAAATAACAACTTTCAACACTCGTATCTATGCTAGAAACTGGCAATTTCAAAGGTAGGATTGAACAAAATTTATTTGTTACATGGTATTTTGTTAATTGATTGATTTTTTTTTATAGCAGCACACCTCTGACAGTCCTAAATTTTCTTATTCAGTTCCTTAAAAAGTTCCCTAACTTATTGAAATTATTTCTTTCATTTTTGCGTAGGTATAATTTTTTTTGCTCTCAGATTCATGTAAAAGTGGTCTTCTAATTCTGTCTTGTTCTAACCAGATTTAGAATACTCAACAGATTTTCGTTTCTTACATTTTTAGGTGTATCCGGATTTAAGTGTTTTTTTCGAAAACTGCTATTAAAAATTCAGTTTTGCTTAGTACCCAGCGATCCTCAAAACCATACATTTTTGTTCACAGGACGTAAAAGTAAACTTTTTTATTTTTATTTTTTTATTTTTAATGTTTAAAACACGCAGTTTTCGAACAAATCTTGTTTGATACACGATAGCAAAATTTTTTTCCATTCTCGAACGATTTTTTTTGCTCGCTAACGGTCGCAAAAAAAAACTTCAAAATTTAAGGTATTTAACGTACAAGAGGGATTTTTGAAACAGAAATTTGAACACAGCAATTTATTTGTATTTGTTATTTTAAAGAAGTTTGGAATAAAATATATGAAATTTACCATATCGGTATTAGGAAAAAGTGGTTAATGATAAGAGAAAAATTTTCTTTAAATGATATAATAGTTAAAGGAATTATCAATACTTGTGACAATTGTCACCACGAACCGGCCATTGGTTTGAGTAAAATTTAATTTGGTAAAAATTAGATGAAGTCGTATTATTAGGAAAACCCGGACGAAGCTTTTAAAATAAGAGATGTTGCAAACTGTATTAGTAACAATATTAATTTATCGCTAGAGGTTTTAGATGGATTCACCCGAGAAAGATTGTTGAAGATTGATTCGGTAATAATTAGATTAAGTCGTAATTTTATACGCAAAATGAAGCACAAATGAAGCTTTTACGATAAGAAATGTAGTAAACAGTATTAGTAACAATATTAATTTACGGTGTTGCTTTTAAAAGTAAAAAGTCGAATAAATAAAAAATTTTATGCCACGTATCCATTTGCAGCTATAGTAAAGCTGCAAATGGAGTACGGTAGGGAAATTCTAAGGAAAAAGCTTTTAGCATAAATGACGTATCTAAATCATATTAGTAACACTTAAGTTTACGCTGCTGCTCTTAGAGATTTATTGTCTTGAATTTGATCAAGCCACCACCTTTTTTTATAAAAGCTATGCGGGGGAAAATCTGATTATTGTACAGGTACCACATGCAAGCAAAGCCACAGTAGGGGGAGCCTGCGACTAGCGCTCACAGACTGCCAGATGTTTAACTCATACCGCTTTCGCTTAGATCTATATTTCTCTCTCTTTCTTCTTTCTCTCTATTGTAAATTTTAACAACCGGTAGTAAATATTAATATACTATTAATATTTACAACTAAAAAATAAATTTAATAAAAAGTAAATAAATAAAGTAAATAAATTTAATAAGTCAAATAAAAAAAAAATAAAATAATAATAGAAAAATTTCTAGGCAAATTTAGGAATACAAATTACAATTACAAACAATAGATTTAAGACAGCTAGCAAATTTTAATTGCTAAGCAAAGCAATTAAAATTGAAAGTATAAGAGTGAATGTGAGGATTACACAGAAGTAAGGATAAAATGTTGTATTACTTATGAAATAATTATTGTTTCCAAACTAACAATTGATATGTAACATTTGTATGGAATAGAAAAATATTGGAAACTTAACGAGGTAATGCTGTATTATTATTTCTATAACTTAAAGTTAACAAGTTGACTGTCCAGGCGGTCGTATAATTTATATGGAGGCAATCAAACTGTTAATATTAGATTTAGCAACACATTTACTTAATTCAATTATATGAGATTCATGTAAAATGTTGTAATCTTAGTCATAGTTTTAAGTTTATAGTTCGTCACTATTATATTACTGGTTTGCACTGCTTTAACTATGATCACAATTAAGAAATAAGCATGTTCCCTTTATTCTTCATTAGATAATTGGAAACCAAACATTATTACATTTAAAAACCTGAGCAAAAGATTTTGGTTTGCTTAATACAGCTCTCAATAATGTGATCTTAGTGTCATACTTTTTTTTAAGTTTAAACTAAGGTTTTATTAAAAATTCTTAGTATTTGACCGATTTTTTTCACTTTAAAAGTATGATATAAGCAGTTTAAATATGCGGTCAATTACTGGTTCTTCTGTAGGTCAATTATAGGACACAAACAGCTCAAACACTGATATTTTAAATAGATTTTAAAATTTATAAATGTTTAAGCCTAAAATAAATGTAAGTGTAAATGTTCGATTCTTTTGTATTTTATAAAATCTTTTTTATAATAATAAATGTTAAATTAAAAGGATAAAAGTTTGGCTAAATACCGAATTCTATATAGTGCTTAACTATCAAAAAAAATGGAATTTCTATATAGAAAATTTAACAAATATGAATAAGGTTAAAATTTTTTCAGTGTCAGTATGGCAACGAAGCCCAAGTTTAGATATAATGAAGCAGATTTTCAAAAGTCTATTGATGTAAAAAGTAGAGATGATGTTTTGTAGTATGCAAAATTCAAAAATTAATACTAATTAAGAAATGGGGAATTTATGAAACATGTCATGTTAAATAAACATATTCTGTTGCTACACTTTAGTTTATTTTTTCCAAATTTTGCCAAAGATTTATTTATTTTATTTATAAACCGGCTTGTATATTATATTTGTGCATTTTTTCTTAAATAAAAACGGGTATAATATTTTGACATCTATTGTTTAAAATATAATTTCTTGCATTAACTTGGGCCTCTTAAAGAGTAAAAAAAATATTTTTAGAGAACAAAATAATATGAAAAAATAATGATAGTGTAATATTTCATTTTTAAGAATCGGTCAAACATTGACCGGTTTTAAGATCTAACACTAAGAAGGTCTAACACTAAATACGAAATACTGTTTTCTTTTTTAATTAAAAAACAAATAATTCATGATGATATGTAACGTAAGTAACATTAAGTGAGTCTAGTGTGGCTATAATTTTTGGTAAAGAGAACCGAGTGCAATTCTGAAGTGAGAATATTTTTAAAGTGACGATCTCGACTTTGTAATTGTGGTGATAACGTACTCTATCCGCCGGGTGGAGGTGATTCCTTTGGATTAAACCGCGGATTAATTTTGATCGCGTTTTTAGGATCTCATATAATCATAGTGCGAGAGTGTAGATTATTATTTAATAATATGTACTTACCATTAACAATGGTAAGTACATATTTTTAAACGAATAATCCTAAACATACCATTATTTACATCACATAACTCATCAACATAAAAGTTTTATAATCTAACATTTTTGTTGAGTATCAAAAAATTAAAATAAATGATGGATGACTTTTTAACAAAATATTAGAAATGACTCTAACAAGGGACTTCCCTTCATCACAATTGTCCCTCACCGATTTTGATGCAATTTGGTATAGTGGTAAAATGGACCAAAATAAGCTTTTCTTAATTTTTTATACATGTGGTAAAAGCCCCTGGGGCGAGTTTTAGGGGTTGACAGTTTGGGGAAAATTAACATTTTTCGGCTGTATTTGGAAACGAAATGGCTAATCGAAATTTGGAGTGATCAAACTGATATTCTTTTTTAGAGAGCTTTCTTTTGATGTATCATACATATACAAGAGGGTGAAAAGGGGTAAACTACCCTACTTTTTTGGAATAATTTAAAAACTACCGTATCGATTCTTTTGGCTTTAAGTATACTTATAGTACGTTTAAAAATATTAGTTATGTGTTTCATTCCATTCGCCCTAGACCAACCCCGACGAAGTTACGGGGATTAATACATAATCACTTTTCATAATAATAACGCGGTAAAATAAGTTTGAAATGAGGAAAAGAATTTAAACAAAACCGTGAATTAAATGTTATTGCAACGCATTAAAATGTTTATTACTAGAAAATACCTTATTCGACATTTTAGGGTGGGTGGGTGTTAACTACCCCATTAATAATTTAACGCGGTGTTTTCTTTATAAATAAAGTAAAATTTTTAGGATTATTTTGTAAGGATTAGAAGTTTGGGGAGGAAACTGTATTTTCGGTTAAATCTCAAAAATGAAAACTCTTATCAAAAAAATTTTAAACAGTAATTAATCATTTTCTAGTAATAAGAAAATAAATAGAAGTTATCTGTAAAAATAAATATTTATTTAGTTTATGAGATTAAAGCAACAGACAGAAGAAATGATTAAATATGTTATATTATTACCTATTATTAAATTTCTGCAATTTTAATTCTATTCGACATACTGTCACCAAAAATGGTAATCGTGAAAGAAATGTTTTAAACAGAGCGACTGTTTGCACCAAGCACAAGTTATTACGGCTAAATATCCACAAACATCGCACCTTGGCTTCTCACTTGAAAAACAAACCTCTACTGGATTTTAACTGGATTTAAACCTCTCTGGTCTTTCTTCAATGTATCCACATGCGTATTTAAAAAGATTGATAAATTGGGGGGAAGATAACTGGTTGTGAGTTAGGGATTGGAGTTTCAAAATGTTGTCGCGTTGATGTAAATTTACATCGTGTTGATATAGTATAATCTGATCAGAAAATCTTCTGATAAAATTTTTCCATATTCTAAATCCAAATACATCAATTGGCTGTCCCGTTGTCCCTGCAAAAATAGACAAGTGTTTAAAATCGGTATTTGACGGAGTTATTTCATTAATAACTTCAGGACAGTGACCACTCCAAGAGTCCAACAATTGGACGATTAAATCCCGTATTTGGAAAATAAACATTTTGTAGAAAATTCTTCATATGTCCTGACGTTAGCTTTCCAGATTTGGATGCTAAAACGTATATATTGTCTGCTTTAAACATTGTGTTTGCTATCATTGGTCCAAAGGTTCCAGAGGATTCTTTTAGAACAATTAATAGGGGTGAAAGGAATTTCCCGTCCGCACATATAATAGGCTGAATTGTTTAACTATGCATCGTCGAAGACACTGACTGAACTGAACTACACGTTCTACGGTTTTAACACTTAAATTACTTAAAGTTCTCCCTGAATGAAATTCCAAGTTAAAACCGCTCTGATCTGAATTCTAGGTGTTTTCAGGGCCATATATTTCGATATGTTTCTTCGCATCTTTTACAAGTTCTTTAGCTAGGATTTTTACTCGGTCAACATTTGCTAATTGTTTTTGTGACGCAAATTTTGTGATTTTTCTACTCACCAACCTATTAGCTTTTTTAAAGCGCTGAATCCATGCATGAGATGCTTTAAACTGTTGAAGTGATAAGTTCTTCTCGTTTCTGGCTTGTGTAGCCCATCTGCGGATGTCGATGTCATGTAGAGGCAATCTGTTATATATGGCAGTTCTAGCTTGATTAATAACGAATTCCGCAATATCTCTTACTTTTTCTCGGTAAGTACCTCTCTCTTCAATATGTTTCGCCCACCTTTGTAATTGTTTCTTTGATGTGACCTTTCTGTATTTACTTTGTACAGTTTTTAGTTTTAGATACCCTTTCCTCCCACTTGTCCAATAATTAACAGGTTCCAATTTGTAATGTAGTCAATCATCGTTTAATGGGCAGTGAACTTCTATTCCTGCTAGTACACTTTCGCTCGTCCCTTCGCCTTTACTGTCTTCTATAACTTGATCATCTTGACCACCATTAATGGTAGTGGACGTGTCAAGGACTAACACAGTTTCGTCTACAATTTGCATATTAGAATTCTCCATGCTTTCCCTTAATATATGTTGAATTCTTTCCTTTCATTTGACTTCGTCTTCATTCATAGGACTCTTCGGGATGTTCATAACAGTGAAAACTGTTAGCAGTAAATTTAAAATGTTAATTGGATTGATGAGAACTATTGCTTCTGTCAGTTGCTTTACAACTGAAACCTTCCAAAACAATATTCATCTATTTATACTAAGCAAACGCTTTGAATAGAGTACATGTTGTAAGATTTGATATTGAACCCATGCCAAACTTTTTTGGGAGACGATTAACGATCTCATACTTTATAAGGATTCGGCTATCGATATGTGTGTACATATAGGAATTCAATTCACACAGAAAGATATTTAAACAAAAGCATTAATTAATGTTTAAATTTTTTTGATAACAGTTTTCATTTTTGAGATTTAACCGAAAATGCAGTTTCCTCCCCTAACTTCTAATCCTTACAAAATAATCCTAAAAATTTTACTTTATTTATAAAGAAAACACCGCGTTAAATTACTAATGGGGTAACCCCCACCCACCCCAAAATGTCGAATAATGTATTTTCTAGTAATGAACATTTCAATACGTTGCAATAACATTTAATTCACGGTTTTGTTTAAATTCTTTTCCTCCTTCCAAACTTGTTTTACCGCGTTATTATTATGAAAATAATATCATAATATCAGTTTGATCACCCCTAATTTTGATTAGCCGTTTCGTTTCCAAATACAGCCGAAAAATGCTCATTTTCCCCAAACTGTCAACCCCTAAAACTCGCCCCAGGGGCTTCTATCGCAGGTATAGAATATTAATGAAACCTTATTTTGGTCAGAACAACAGTCAGAACCAAACCGCGCCAATGGAATGGTCGTCCCGAGAAAAAGGTATTTGTCACAAAAATTGATTAAGTGGCAGTAGATATCACTCACCCCTTGTACATCAGTGCCAAAATTGATGGAATTAATTTCTTTGGATATATAGAACATTTTCAAAAATCTGCGTCTGTAATAGGAGGGTTCACAGCAGACTATGGAGGAGTTTTCGAAGTCAAAAACAAGGCCCGTAGAAATGTGATGTACAGCGAGGGCTGTAACGTTTGATTTTTTTTAATCTACAGTCTCTTATATGCTTATAATCTGTTTTTTTTTCGGTATTGACTAGTCATACGAGCTCGAACAACCCTTGCAGATGATCTTGTAAATTAAATTGGATTTGAAATCGTCAGGAATGCGGTCTTTTAGATTGGAGAAAACACACCTTAGGGGGTGGTTCATGGCGTATTTGGCCATCGAAATGGTTTACCACTAAAGACTTTAACTAGGTTATCTGTAAGGCCTGGAATAGAAGGTAACTTTACAAAAGGCTTGACAGGTATTTCCTCCACATCAGGTGAATGTGTGAGAGACAAATTTGTGTCAACAGGACGTGTATCACGCACAACTGTAGATGATATCCGAGGTCCATCCAACGAAAATAAAATCTTGTTAACCAAGGGACCAGGAAAACCATTGTTACTAAAGATGCCAGCTAGTAACCTGAGATTTCTTAAACTGAAAGCTTCATCACAAATGCGGGTTATACTGTTCTTCATGCCTTTTAGTGTATTGATCTGCATACTGAGAGGGTGGCACGAGAAATCATTTGTAAACCTTCCAGAGTATGTAGGCTTACGATACCAGTGAAATTGACTGATCAGAATTACGTATGACCAGTGAGTCCAGGAAGGGAACAGAGTTACTCTTTTCTTCCTCTACAGTGGATTGAATGTGGTGGTTAAATTCATTGAAGGATTCTAAGGTTTCATGTATCCGGTCTGAAGATATTGTGAGGATGATGTCATCAACATATTTATATATGAATGGGACCTGGAAGGGTAGAGTAGATAGACAGTTGTCGAGGACATGGTCCATGACAATGGTAGCCAAGATAGGGCTCAGTGGGCCCGAGTTACAGCCAAAACGAAGGAAAGGGTGTACTTAGGTGAGCCAATACATTGGCTGAGTTTTGAATTTCCCGATCTTTTCTCTCTTTGGTCACTTCTTCTTCTTATGTTGGGGAAATTGGTACCACTGCCTCCTCTCTTGCTCTCTACATTGTGTGTGTTTGACATGTCACGTTGCCTCATGAGGTGTTTATTGGTTTCACAACTCGTTCACCGTGAACTATGTTTGTTCTTGCTGTGATAAATTACCATCTCAAGTTGGCCGTTACTCTTGTTATAATATGCAAAGAAGAATTTACGTCTATGGTTTCACTACCAATCTTAACCTCGACCATGTAAGTTAGGTTAGGTTTATAATTTGTGATTGTGAAATATACTGTTTGATTTTAAAGATTTTGTACAACCGTTGCTTTTTCTCTCGTAGCGTACCTCTGATGAAGAATTTAATAAAATTCGAAAGCTAAGGTTACAATAAAAGAGCTTTAATTGACAACGCTTGGTTGAATTCCCAATAAAAAGGAACACTTCATAAAATTGTACAACCGATTATTGAAATTTGTAATATGAATAATTGTTTTAATGTCGGTGCTCTATGCGTTAGTCGATTTCTAAATTCCTTACTTAAAGTAGTCGGATATGAGGGATACCTAACGGAATGGACTTGAGCTATAAATCTTCTTGGTATCCTTGGGAAGGACATTAACGTTCATTTTGGCATTCATAGTTATGGAATATGTAGTGATTTATACTTAGATTGCTAAGTTCTAAACTTAGCTTAAATATTTTAGTCAAGTAAAACACACTTAGTTAATATAGAGAAACGACCACACTAAATTTCCATTCTCTCAGGTTCCTGGGCGAAATTAAAATACTCTGTTCGAGCCCTAAATAGGGTGAACCAGCGAAAGGTGCCGGTAAAAAATCAACGAAAAGAAAAATTAAAATATATATTAAATTGAAACAAAAAAAAACAGAATTCAAATAATCAAAAAAATAAATAGAATTTGTAGATAAAAAAAGAAAAAATAAGCGAGGTTACCTTACGTATGACAATAATGCGTTATGAGCGGGCAATAAGGGCGGTAAAGAAAAGGTCACTTCACCTCGATATCACATTCGCGATTCGATTTTAGATTTATCGATATCGATCTCGATCTAATAGCACGCGTGCGCAAAAATCGGCCAGCGGAGCGAACATACTCTTTTAACTATTTCTTTTATATTCTTGAAGAAATACAGCGACAATTATCTATTCAATTTATTATTAATAATAACAATCTCTATAGATACTTTAAAGCATAATACTTCTATTGATTTCGTAATTATATCTTAATTATATAGATAATTTTGAATTTATATCTTTATCTCGTAATCTCTTTCAATATCATCAACAACATAACGATTATTTTCTAACACTTTTGTTTGATTACAATCTTCAGAGCAATTTCAAGCAACCATACTTAAAAAACCAAAATATAACTTGCTTGTAACTCGAAGTGGCGTAACGTTACAGAATTCGTTAAAAATGAATAGATCAAAACATGTTAAAATTTTTAAAATTCCAAAAAACAATTAAAATTGAAATAGGCAATATTAAAATTGTATTAATAAAACGTGGCAGACGCGTAACGTCAAATGTTAAGGTCGCCGTTCAATGGAGATTTTTATATGGACCCGAACAGGTCGATAGAGGTTACTTTCCAACACAATTATGACTTTATGTCAAATTATTACAAAGAAGTAAATACATAGGATTGAGGTACACATATTAAAGTAGTGAATGACATAATTTTGTAATAATTCGAAAATTATTTAACGGTTTTAAGAAATAATCATTCGAATTAGAAATTCCTAGAGTGCAGCCTTTCGTTATTTTAGAAACTAAAAATCACGTCTCAAATTAACGACGTCCGGTATAGAGACCAGACTTCGTGTTAAATTTTGTTAAAAATTATGTATCCGCAGTTTGATGGGGGAGATGCGAATCGACACGAAGAAGCCGTTAAAAAACTTAGACGTTAGATCACGTAAAAATTTGATGGTTTCCACTGTTTGGAAATTACGTGACGATTTTTGGGATTAGTTAGTGGCGGATGTTATCTTCTGGTCTTGTGGGTGAGGAATTCTTCCCTTCCACAAATTCCCTCATTGGCTCAGAAAATTAATGTAAAATATCCGCCCCGTATATTGGATTGGCCCCAGGTGTCGGGGATGTCCAGACGTTAGGGAACGCCTAATGAAGGTTTTGCACCCCTCCAAGACCCGAGGTTACTTAAGTCCTTGCACACGTCATAATTAGGAGAATTCTGAATTTAGTTTCAATTCAACTTCGGAAGATATCTGTTTAGAAAGATATCGAACCAATACTCAACCAGCGCTCTGTTAGACCGAAACTTAGATCCGCTTTAACGCCAATTCTAAGTCCCGTCGAAATCGAGAACTTTGACTCAGCTTCAAGGGCAACTTTCTTCTGATTCGGGCGTCCGCGTCGTGTCGGAAATCGTGTTCACTTGAGGATTTGGTGTGTTTGTGTCGAAGAAATCTTCCCGGATTATCCCGAGAAGATTCCAACAGGATCCAGGCTGCGACCCATCACCGAGACCACCAGATTGGAATACACGTCCAGGGTAAGTCTGTTTGCCAGTTCTCCCTATCATTTATCGGTCAACGAGAGTTCGCTGTAGGGTTAGGTTCAGACAGGTTATTTTCATTTTTAATTTTGTTTTGACTCCTTAAGTAACGTCGGGTATTCACGTAGGTAATTTGTAAATATAGATTAAGTGTGGTTAGAACACTTGTCGTTTTATTACACATTTCCTGAGAGCCTTAGTGCAAGAACCCACGGTTCTGAAATAGTGACCGCGCGCTTGCCATTTAATCTTGTTTGAATAGATAGGATCAGGTAGGAGTCCTTCAGACTAAGAATTAGGTAGCGCGAAATACTGTTTCTGGTGGCAGCGGTAATTACCAGAGGTTGAAGTCGTTCAGTGACGGCCTCATCACAATTTATTTTGTAAAATAGTTGTTATATTAACAATAATAAATTACTAAACTTTGTCATAAAAAAGGCGTAATAAAAACTGATTTTTGTGACAAATTATGCACTCAAATGAGGTGACAATGATTCATTCACTAGATATGGAATATAAGAAGAGATGCCGGGACTGTGCAAGTACAATAGATATGTTGTTATCTCAGGATTGTGTTTTATGTAAAAATGTGCAATTTTCACGTAATTATTGAAATATGTAAAGGAATCTGCTGTACAACTTAATGTTGGTATTTTGGCGATCGTCTTATAGATGCCAATATTTAGAGAATAAAATATTGCTTTATTATTTCAACAGTTTCATGATGAATATCCAATACATCCACTATTGTTCAAATGGACACAAAAAATAGAATTCTTCGTCTTCTTAATTCATGTTCACCATTATTTATATTTTGTTTTATTAATATATTAGCTTTGTTCCACACACACGTCAATAATGCAGTTATATTTCATCAGATTTCATTACATTATTTGACAGGTGCGACTGTAACTGACGAGTTCCTACGCTTATTGGAACAAAGCTATTGCATACTTAGGTAACAAAAGAAAAAAAAGTATAAATAAAACTGTTTTATCGGTTTCCATAAAATATATATTTTTTCAGAAACTTAATAATTACAAATATATCTTATTTTATTAAACATATATTTCATTTAAAATTTTAAAAACATAATACTAACAAATTATTTTTGTACAAGCGATACTTCGATTGTTTAATTCGACAATTGAACTTTTGTATAACTGTTAAGCATTTAATTTTTTTTTTTTTTTGGAAATTTTGAGTTCTGATAGCCCTCCGAAGAGTTATTTCTTTTAAATTTTGAAAATGTGGGGATAACTTCACAGACATTATAAATTAACATAATTGGTTATACCTATTAAACTCAGTAGTAGACAGAAAATTGTCACCAATTGATATGGTTCGAGTATAAACCTTTGTAGGTTTTAAACAAACATAATCATTATCACTGAAATGGTAAAGAGCACAAACAATTTTTAAATATGTTTACGTAGCCGAGTTTAGTTTTACCTATTCACGTCCACATTAGTTACAGATTGAATACTGAAAATTCTAATATTCTATGTTATTAAATTTATAACTCATAACAAGAAAATACTTTTTCCAATGATTAGTAATAAATGCTACAGTTTTCATTACACTATTCAATTGTACGTAAGAAAATACGTTGACTTTGATAACAGTTGTTGGTACCTGCCGTTTTTTGTTTTCGAGTTATTTTGATTTTAAGAATTTTTTGTCAAATATCACCGTGCTCTTTACAAGCCCATATCTCAGCCAACGTTAATTCAAAACCTTTTTCATTGGTACGATAACTCTTCATATGCTGTTAAATAAATTGTCACTGGTTGTATCAGTATATGTTTGTTGTGCCCTTATCTAGCACAAGTTAAGGGTTCTTGAGCTGATGTCCGTAAAGAAAACACTCGATGATGTTTTATTGGTTTTTATTTATTAACGTTGATTTGACGATGTTACAACGACGATTCCACGGACGACGGACGACGAACTTATAAATAATGTGAAGACGGACGACGGACGTTCAAAAGAAGATTTTCAAATTGAACTATGTTACTTCTAGTTTTGATGAGAATTTAGAATGGCACTTTGTCCACAAATGGTCTTTTCCACAAAAAGAATAATTGAATGAATGACGAATGAATGAATGATGATCCTTAATCTAGCGTTCCCTGGACTATTTATGCCCTCGACCTACCCACGCATTTTTATCCCTACTTTACTTAAACCTAAGTGCGCGTATGGTACGCCCAAAGTCACCTCTGCATTGTTGAAGACAATGCAGCGTCGACATTTGTATAATCAAACAAAGAACTACGAGGAATACTTGGAAAGAAACACTTATCACTATGAGAAAATATTATAAAGTAATTTAAAACAACTTATCGTTGTGGGAAAATATTGGAAGGGAATTTTTATAAACTTATCGGTATAAGAAAAAAATTGAGTTACCGTTTCTCTGTATTCAATTGCGTGAATGTCGAAAATTTTAAATGGAATGCCCCATATTTTTATACCCTATCAGAAAGGGAATTTAATTTTCTACAAATTATCTATAAACATTCCTATACATATTTATTATAGTTTTCTTGCTATTGAGGAATTTATCAAAATCGTACGTAAAATGCTAGAAACCATTTGTGTTTATGTTAGAAGACCATGACATTTTGACAGCTTTTTGAAAAATTCAAAATCAATAAAACATAAAAGAATCAAAAACTTAAAATTATAAAAATAAATTAAGAGAATTTAATTCTCTGCAAACCATTTAGAAACTTTCCTGTGCCTATTTCTTGTACTTGCCCTCACATTTGGAAATTAATGGACGCATGCAATGCTGGAAAGCTTCTAGTTTTTATGTCAGAAAGCCATGGAGTTTTGACAAGTTTTCATCACTTACTTCTGTTAACGTCTTTAAATATTATGGCAAATTATTCCAACGCCAATTACTCCAACGAAACGGTAATTCAATGTTTGACCACGCTATATAAGGTACGCTGATATAACAAGTGACAATCTATTTGATAGCATATGAAGAGTTATCGTACCAATGCAAAACGTTTTTGTATTAATGTTGGCTGAGATATATACTTTTAAAGAGCATGGTGATATTTGCCAAAAATCAATTAAAATCAAAATAACTCGAAAACAAAAAACGGCAGGTACCAACAACTGTTATCAAAGTCAACATATTTTCTTACGTATAATTGAATAATGTAATGAAAACTGTAACATTCCATTTAAAATAACGAAGTTGAGGTCTACTTCCGGTAGACCGGAAGTGGTGTTAAATATATAATAAAATAAGTGATTTTATTATCAATTTTTCTTGTTTCTTTCTTCATCAGTTTATCCTCAAACTCAAACTTGAATTGCAAAATGTTTCTAGCTGCTTTTGTTTTTCATTTCAAATTTATAATCACCCACCGTCACTTGATGTGATTCATGTTCACAGTCCTGATTGCCCTGGATTGTCATAATTGTTCCTGGGATACCATCATAAAAAAAGCTGTCTCAATCAAATACTTGAGACTTATTGTAAGTGCTAACTTAAAATGGAATTTTCACATGGACGCGATTGCAAAAAAGATTCGTGGTTTGACATATATGTTCCTTACATTGAAGAGTTGATGAGATGTCAACGGGTGGAAGTAGCGCAAAAATCAATTCTAAAAATATCGTTGTTTAAAGGTAGAACTTCCCCAGTGATGCTCTGTTTGAAGAATCAAAAACATTTTCAATTAGACATTTATAAGTCATTGCTATTTGCAGACATACTTATAAAAATAAATATTGCTTGCCGATTATATTACCTGATCACCATTACTCGACCAGATCTATAACTTTACAGGGATCAAATGTTCCTGTGAGAAGGAAGGCTGTGGGTCAAGCTAATTTTTCTTTTGTTGTGCACAAAGTGTACAATTACCTCTTAGAGAGTATTAAGTAAGAGTGTTCTTAAACAGAGTAAATGATTTTATTTACAGCACTCTACCAGTAAACTATTGTGATTTCGGTCTCGATCTTATATTTAGTTAATTTTTTGCCTTTTTTTGTATATATACTAACTTTGTATATTTTTTTCTGTATCTGCAGGTGAGATAAATAAATAATTTATTATTATTATTATTATTATTATTTTGCAGGAATGTGATGTCGTCAGTTTTCTCGCATTACATGGTTTAACCATGTAATCCCGCAGCTTTTGGAGAATTGCAAATATCTCTACATGTTTTTTCACAGGATCATCATTATTAATAATAAGAAGTTCTCAAGTAGATCTCAAAGATCTTCTTTAATGAAAATCAAATTCAAATCATTAAAAATGATCCTACTTTACTTTATAATTCAAAGATAAAGAAATTCCTCAAAGAAAATAAAACAGGTCTAGAAAAGTTGGTAGTAACATTATCAACACTATCACCATGAACCCTTTGCAACTTTGTTAAAATGCTTAATCAAACTACACAACCCAGATCAATCAATCAAACCCATAATTACCAATAAAAACACTTCTTCAGAACTGTTAACTAAACGTTTAAAAAGATATATAAGAAAAATTTTAAAAAATGTTGATTTATAAAATTGGTGCTTAGAGGAGCTAGTTGATAAAGTAATTAGTTAAAAACTATCAATTAATCTCCTTTGACTTAAAAAACTTATATTCTAATGTAAAGATTGGTAATAAATGCTTGACCAAAAAGATAAAGAAATTTTGTTATTATTGAAAAAACTAATGAAAGCTTCAGGTTGTGCTTGAATCAAAAAAGTCTAAATGAAAATTTACTAAATAATTATTATGCTAAATATTATTCAGACTTGGATTTGAAAGATGGTTTTTGGCAAATTCCATTAGACAAAACTAGTAAAATTAATTATTGCACATTTAGTACTACGTATGGAAATTACAGTTTCAAAAGATTGCCGATTGATAACGAAGAAATGTTTGATAATATACTTAATGTATTTATTGTATATAAATACTTAGTATAATAATAATATAAATTATATAAAATTTATTATATAATGATATTTTAATTTTCGATGAATCTGTATCAATTGCAGTATTAAAAAGAGTTACGACACGGTATTTATATATTTTTCTTGTTATATTATTTTTTTTTGCAATCAATTTGTTCTAATTTTTCGTTATCAAACTTTCAAGTTAATTTCGTGCCCCACGTTGGGCGCCAAATTTGTAACGCCTTTTCTATTAAATAATAACATAAAACATTGAAACGAATTATTACATAAGGGTCAGTCAAAATCAAGTTCAACGGTAGAAATACGAGTCCTCGACCAGCTCGCCGGCGAAGGGAGGCGTTATTTCTAAGGCGCCACATGTGTTAACAATCGAACTGAATGATATGTTAGCTCAAGGTATTGTTGAAAAGTCAAATAGCCAATGGTCTTCTCCCATCCTTTTAGTTCCTAAGAAAGATGGGGGATACAGATTTTGTGTTGACTATCGAAAGGTTAATAAAGTTTCTAGAGCTGATGCCTATCCACTTCCTCAAATATCTTGGACTCTTGACAGATTGCGTGACGCTAGGTACCTGACATCAATAGACATAATATCTGCTTATTGGCAAATTCCGATGGCCTTAGAAAGCAAACAGTACACGGCTTTTACTGTACCTAACAGGGGACTTTTCCAATTTAAAAGAATGCCGTTCGGTTTATTAAATGCACCTGCCACATGGCAACGGTTTATTGACAATGTCTTGGGAGTGGATTTAGAACCATACGTGTTTGTATACTTGGACGATATAATAATAATTTCGGCCACGATAGAGAAACATTTCGAGGTAGTAGCGAAAGTATGTTCGCGGTTGAAATCAGCCGGACTTACTCTAAAAAGGGATAAATGCGTTTTCTTTCGGGAATCGTTAAAATACTTAGGGTATGTAGTAGACCGAGATGGGTTACATGTTGATCCCGAAAAGGTTCAGTCCATTTTGTCTATCCCTATCCCTACAAAAGTGAGAGAAGTTAGAAGACTCGTTGGAATGGCATCATGGTATAGGAGATTTGTACCGAATTTTTCGTCCATTATTGCTCCAATTACATCACTCTTAAAGAAAAATAATAAGGGTATTCTTTGATCTGAAAATTGTCAGAATGCTTGGAACATTATTCGGGAAAAACTGATTTCGGACCAGATTTTAGTCGAGAGTTCATTATCCAAACTGATGCTTCGGATTATGGGATCGGAGCAGTTTTAACACAGAATGACGATGAAGGGGAAACGGTAATTTGTTATTTGAGTCGGTCATTGTCGAAACAAGAACAGAAATATTCCACCACAGAGAAAGAATGGTTAGCTGTTTTATGGGCTGTGGAAAAATTGAGACCATACTTGGAGGGCGGACACTTTACCGTAGGTGAAAAACTTAACTTCGAATGGAAATTTAATCCCCTCGAGTGTCGTATAGATTGTTAGGGAGGGCAACGCAATAAATACCAGGTTAAATTTAAACATTTCATTTTTTATTTATATTTTCTTTATTAATCTAATTTTGAATCAGCACCTTTACCTATTTCAGCATAACGAGTGAAATAAAGTGTCTTGCTTAACGATGTTATATTTCACATAGCGAGTGACACGTATAGGGGAAGTTCCTTATTCTTGTTACTCGGTTGAATAATTAATATAGCGACCCGAGTAAGTTGGTTTGGTGTACCAGTCAATGGCCACCAAGTAATCTTCACGAATAACCCTACAGTCAAGAAATGGTATACTATTATCACTTTTATCTCGATAGTGAACTGAATGTTAGTGTTAAAAGAATTAAATACCGTCAAAATGTGATCAGTACCATCCTTGGGATCACTAGTGATGATATCATCAACAAACTTCTTTATAAAAAGAAGTTCAAAATGTAACTTAGGATTAACATCATCCAAAACAAAATCCATAACTATAAGTACCAAAATGGGACTTATGGGGAACCCATAGGTGTACCAAATTTCTGTAAATAAATCTGATTATCAAATGTAAAGTAAGTGTTATCAAAAACAAATTTCAACAGAATATAAAAGGTCTCAGAAGAAAAGTTACAATTATTTCAAATAAGCTCCCATTTATCCATAACAATATCTAAAATCAAATCAAGAGGGATGTTGGTGAACAGGCTCACCACATCCAAAGATATAATAACATAGTCAGATGGAAGTCGAAAACCACGTATATAATCCACAAAATCAAAAGTATCTTTAACGTTATACTGACAAAGGGAGATAGTAAGAATGTCAGCAAGTTGTTTAGATAAATTATACGTAGCTGAACCACATGCTGATATGCTAGGATGAAGAGCAACATTCGGTTTATGTATCTTTGGTAAAAACTAGGCTTTACATAAAGTTGGGTTCTGTGACATAAGTAACTTCAATTCATTACCATTAATAATCTTATCAGTATGAAGGTTATTGATAAGTTTGTTACGATTTCTCCGTACAGTGTCGACATGAATTTTCTTTAAATTTTCTTGTAAGTTGTTTCATCATTCAGTCAATCATCTTTATTTAATATAACCGTATTAGCGCCTTTATCAGCATTGATAATGATGAGGTTTTGATTTGATTTAAGAAAAAGTTTAGCGGATTTAACTAATTAATTTATATGTGTATTTAGCCACGTATCATCAACATTACAATTAATAAAATTAATAATTCGTTACTCTCGCCCTAGGTAAGTCTCTAAATCTGGTCGGACAAAATGAAATAACGCCCTCAACATCCATCAAATATTTGTTTAACTTAATATTACATTTTTAACTACATTTACATTTAACTTAATATACATTCTTAGGGGTAGGTACCGAGGACAAGTCGACAATCCAGTTATCTTTACAATTAAAAAATTTTAGTTGCTGTTTACTACTGTCAATTAAGTTTGTTAAGATTTCTCTGTACAGTGTCGACATGAATTTTTTTTACATTTTTTGCAGCGCTGATAATGATGAGGATTTGATTTGATTTAAGAAAAAGTTTAGCGGACTTAACTAATTGTTTTATATAGTTTACTTCTGTAATCTGATCGCCTCACTCATCAATCCTAACGCAGTAGCCAACAGTTTTGCGATCATAAAACTCCGCCTAGCATACATATCGTAAACATCTTCGCTTCTCTTTGATTTGATGCCATGGCACTTCGACATCTTTTGCCAAATGTTACCTGAAATCTTGAGCCTGCAGTTCGCTACCAAGATTTTTTTGTTTTAATTTCTAACTCTCATTATTAACAATATTCCAGATGACATTTTGTTTGTTATCTGCAGTTCAATAGTTTTAATGTTCTTGGCTAGCCATACAGATTCTAGACAACGAAGTGTAAAATTTCGCATTATGTTCAAGTTTTGTGCAAAAACTAATAAACCGACATTTGATTTTTAGGTGCTGTGGGATTCGTATTGTTTATATCTTTCGCAGCACACAATAATATACTGGCTTGGATTAGATTCCATTTAAAAAAACAAAGTTGATCCATTTTCCGGAAAGTGATATCATAGTTTCCATAAGAAAATATAAAAATCGACTTATTTTTGTTCATATTAATACCTCAATCTGTGCAGAAATTAGAAGGGGGGTTACTTTACGCTGGCACTGTATGTATCCAGACGGTTAAGGCCGTACGATCACTTGAGTTGCCGTCCGACCAGAGAAATAAAGAAATCGGTATAAAAAGCAGCTTATCTACTCATAAATCTTTTCTTTTTATTTGACTTAAATTTTTTTCAATTTCGCATGTTAGCAATGTTTTGTCTGCATGTCTTACGGAGAAATTATTATGGGTTTTATATTCTTGAGTAATTTTGTTGTCATTCAATACACTTAGTATTTGTCTTAGTCAAGTTCTTTATTATCGCTTTAATCTCTTCCTCTTCAATTTGTTTTAACTGTATAGCTTCAATTTGTTCTATTTGTTTGTCCTCTGACAGATCTTTTTTTAACCTGATGTCTGCTTCTCTTAGTGCTATTTCTACTATCGACCAAAGATAAATTACTACATGGCAAGAAAGACAGAAGAGTAAGTCCCCCACGCTGTCGCCTTGCCGAGTATGGCCGAGGAGTCGGAGAGTAGAGAAGTTTGTCAACTAAGAATGGAGCGCGTATTGACAAATTCTTTTTAAATTTCAATTATTTTAACCAACGATATTGGTATTAGAATCTGATAAAATAGTAAAAAATGTTTATTAAAATTAGGCAAACTTAACTTCAAGTCGTGAAAAATTATTTGCTTAGTTTGAAATAAGTTTAAAAATTATCTTCTAATTTTTATTAGTAATATTAAATAGGTTTTATGATTTTATTTAAGATGAAATTTTAATGTTATAGAATGCGTTTACGCGATAATTTTTGTGTGATAATTCCCAAATTATTTCACACCATGAACGTATTAGGATTAATAATAAATATACTTTGTTTAAACTTTCGTAATGTTAAAAAATTTAATTACAATTTCATGTAAGTATTATTTAATAATAAACCGAATCATATTTATCGAGGAATCTGGAATCTGTTGATTCTATCCCATAAGGTAATATAAAATTTCTATGGAACCTAATGAAGATTGAATAATTAGTTTATTTATTAACCATTGTAATGAATATTATAATGAAAAAACGTTTATTTTGAGTATAAAAATTCGTTTATTTACAAATGAAATGAAATAACAATGAGACTTTAATTGTCGATAATACAATGAAATTTTGCACACCCTGCCTACTGATAGCGCCTACAGTTCATGGATCTGAAAATAATAGTGATGGGAATACCACACCTAACCGTGTCCCGATCCAGGAACGATCCCTACACAAAAATACCGTTCTAAAATACCGCTCCAAAATACCGTGACCTAGGATAAGTTGCAACAGTTCCAATGTAATATACCTGTATGATTAGAAAGGAACGGTACATAGGAAATTGTCGCGTAAGAAACCGTACAATAAATCGACTAATAAATGAATAGAATATGCTGTCAGTTTCCCTGAAATCAAAAACATAGCTGGTTTCGTAGCAAATTAGAAGACTTCATATTCTCTACCCCTAACTTGAAAAAGGATTATAAACGTTCAAAATTGCAACATTTCATTCCTCATTTCTCAAAGCTTTCGTAGTGATTGTACGCTAGTACTAGTAGTCTCATGTTGAAATTGTTATTATGCCCGGAATTTAATTGCAAGAAAAAATATTGGTTGTATCTTTTAAATTTATTAAGGTTGTGTCAAACTTATGAAGAGAACTTTTGCAAGAGGCTCCCAATCCGGGCGGGAAATAAAATACTAAACGGATTTTAACAAACCCAAACACAATTTAATAATAGAAATAATACCTACTCAAACATGAATTAAGTTTATGTGAAAATTTAATAATGGGTGTATAGCCCGTTATTGTTTAAATATTCTTCTAGTCGACATAGCATTGAATCGTCGAATTATTGACACAAATTTCCGCCAGGAAGACTATCCCATTTTTAAAAGATAATTTTGCAAAACAGCTCGTATCTAGAAACCTTTCCTCAAATTCCCACTTAGGCGCCATATACCTCCGCACTTCTTCAATTGGGTTTAAATAGTAAGAGCGTGAAAAGTTAAATTTAATATAAAAAATAGATTCAATAGATAAAGCGAAAGATAAACAAACTATTTGTTATCAATTTTCAAATGTATTTCAAGGAATGGGGAAATTTTCAAAGTTATATAAAATAAATTTCAAATATGATATAAAACCTGTTTGTAATTTACCTACAAGAATTCCATTAGCTTTACAAAAAAGATTAAAAATTTGATTAAATGATTTAAATAAAAATGGTATAGATAAAGCTAACAATCCAGCTGAATGGATAAACAAATTTTGTTATTGTTGAAAAACCTAATGGAAGCTTAATGTTCTGCTTGAATCCAAACGACTAAATGAGAATGTATTAAATGATTACCATGTTAAATATTATACAATATTGGATTTGAAAGATGGTTTTTGGCAAATTTCATTATATAAAACTAGTGAAAAATATTGCACATTTAGTACTATGTATGGAAATTTCAGCAGAGGTTTTTCGAAAATATAACGAAGAAATGTTTTATAATATACCTAATATATTATATAAATCGGGGTATAGGGTAATGTGCCAGTCATTGACCGTCAGCCAGTATTTGACCGCTTCTGTAAACAAATGTAAAAAATAAGGAACCAAGGAATATCTAAGAAAATAGAAATCGAGTAATCATCAATAGATACCAGTCTCTTCTCCACCTTATACCAAGCACAAAGTCTAGTTTGTCTATACATACACCCAAACAATGTGGCTTTATTCTATTGGTTTTATTAAAAAATTAACGTTTTAACTAAGTTTTAAATTAATGTCTGACCAAACGATCAAATACTAGACAAATTAGTTAGTTTTATGATCTCACAAGTATTTACATTTTATTAACAAACTAGAATAATGTGTAATACTTGTTTTTAAAGCTTATGTTTTGCCGTTTAAATTGTTTAGTATTTGACCGAAATTTTTTTACTTTAAAAGTAAAATAAAAGCTGTTTAAATATGCGACACAAAGGATCACATAGAAGGACACAATGAATTTTTAACCCATGTTAAAATTTTTAAATGTTTAAGCCTAAAATGAATATAAGTGCGAATGTTCGATTCTTTTCTATTTTTTGAAATCTTTTTTGTATCAATAAAAGTAATTGAACGCGCTTAAGCAGTAATCAGTCTGTAAAATTAAAAGGATAAAACGTTGGTCAAATACCGTCTGTATAGTGGTCAGTTATTAGAAAATGGAATTTCTATGTGGAAACTTTAACAAATATGAATTAGGTTAAATTTTTTCAGTGCCAATATCCAACGAATCCCAACTTTAAATATAGTTAAGCAGATTTTCAAAAGGCTATTGATGTACAAAGTAGAGATGATGTTTCGTGATATGAGAAAGTCAAAAATCAAAACTAATTAAGAAATGGACAATTTATGAAATGTTTAATGTTAAGTAAATATATTTTCTTAACGCACTTTAATTTTAATTTAAAAAAATACTAATTCATGTGTGGTATACTTCATATGTAAGATAAGTAACTTTAAATGAATCAAATGTGTATTTGATCATATTTTTATCATTTTATTTAAAGGATCAAGAGAAATAATGTAGCTCGGTCAAACGCCGACGTTAAAAAATTCTTAACCGCTCAAATACTGTGTCGTTTACCCTAGATGATATTTTAATTTTCTATGAATCTGTAGAAGAACATGATAGGGCATCAATTACAGTATTAAAAGAGTAATATAAAATTTAATAAAGAAAAATTTCAATTTAGAACAGAAGAAGTTAAATACTTAGGGTTTAAATTTATTTATAAGTCAGTATTTATAAATCTGATGAAATGACTATTAAAGTTATTGTAGAATATGATAAACCTCTGAAAATATTACAACACTTAGAGCACGTGAAAATATAGAAATTAAGAAAGAACAAGTCAATGTATATTTAACAAAGCATGGTAGAATAGTAAAACCATCTCAACGTTTACAAGTATAAGTTAGCATTAGATTGAAAATAATTTAGGAATATAATTTATTTTTATTTTTTAGGGGAGACGTAATATGAAAATATATTAAGGTTTATTTTTATTAAAATGCACTAAACGTTGTTTGAATAAGACGTAACGATAACACACTTAAAGTTACTATTCCTCGTAAATTCCGCTACAGTTAAAATTGCATTCAGATTCTTCATTTTGCTTAGTTTATCCGAATCTATTTTTGTACAATTTGTGTTTGTTTTACCATTTTTCATAGATTCACGAAAAGCCGTCTCATACCAATGTAATTATGTTATGAAATTCAGTTTAGCTGGTTTGTGTATCAGCTTTTTGATCTTTTATACTGGTATAATCACTTCTTTTTAAAAGATTTTTAAACTGTTCTAGTATTCCTTTATTTATCAGTCTTAGTTTTAATTATTTTCTTCTAATTACTTATTTTCTATTTAATTATTATTCTATTAGAATAATAGTATTCTAATTACTTTCATTAAATGCCAGTTTAATGTCCTTACCATTGCGATAGTTGTGAATTTGTTTATGAAGATGCTATCTACACATTTGCTGCCGTTCACGCTTAATGGTTGATTAAAAACAGGTTTAAGTCCATACTGCATCATATTTTTCATTGATACATATATTGAAATACCTCATTATAAATATATTTTTTAAATTTTCTTTTCTATTACGAAAAGTAACATTTTTTCCACTATTCCTAAAAATTCTCTAATATCTCCATCTTGTGAGTGATAGAAGGAAATAAAAGGAATTCAATACTGGTATTTTAATTGCGCATAATTCAATGTTTTTTTTTTCTTTAATGTATTGGTCTAAATCAATTGACTCAGAGGAATATATTTCAGCTATCAATGGTAAAACTCCTCCTCTTGAAAAAACTTTTCTACAGCTACAAGATCCAACATAATAACCTGGAAAGCTTAAAGGTTTTGTCTCTATTCGTCATCCAGTGTTCGGTAATCGCTATTATATTTATTCCTGATTTTGTGGTAAGTATGTAATGTAGTTTTGTTATGTTTGTTTATTTTATGTTTTAAGCCCTGCATATTAATGTTTACTATCTCTATTTCTTATACGTGTCATATAAGAAAGTTATGAGACTGTAATCAGTTCTTTACGGCAATTATACGCGGTTTTACCGGTTTTTGGGGAAGAAAATGATTGTGCACACTTCTGATCTATGAAAGTTATATACCACTGTAGAAGGGTAGAAAATTTCGCTATAGGTTCTGTATGGTCTCAGAGTTTTATATGTGTCATATAAGAATGTTATAAGACCGTAAACTGTTGATTACGGCAATTATACGCGGTTTTCGCAGTTTTTGGGGTAGAAAATGCTTATGCACGCTTCCGATCAATAAATGTTATATACCACTATAACGGGCGGATAATTTCTTATAGGTCGAATGTTAACCGAACAAAACCCGAATTTAGATAGCCCAAGATGTGTTCTTGCTAAATTGATAGTGTTTTAATTCGGTTCCATAACAATTGCACACGGGCTTGAAATTTTACAATTTTGAGGTGTAGTTAGAACACGGTGGTGTTCTTTATTTCTTTCTGCGATGGATATAGAAATATCGACAAGACGAAGTTGTGTTTTTATTATTTCGTTATCTCCAAAGGCGACGAACATATCGGCTTGTAAAGTAGATAGGAAATTACGAGTAAAAGTTGGTAGAGGGGAGATTTTGCTGCTATTATCGCACGGATCAAGTCGGGAACAATTTTGATGAAGATTGTCGTTTAATATACTAGATTTTAACACTCCGAAGTAATTTTCCATATTTGCGTTACTAAGCTCTAAAGTGGAAGGTAACACAAATATTTATTTAAAAATATATCTATAAATTTTGAATTGTAAAACAGACTTCCTTGGTTATCTTCTGTAGAGTTTAATATGATATTTATACCATCAAAATTTTTGGTGACAACATGTATAAAGATTTAAGGAATACTATTTCATTAAAGTGTTGTGGAGCAATATTTTCCTGGTCCTCAATTTCATAAGATCTATTTCCCACAAGAGCCAACAATTTTTTATATGATTCTTTAACTATGTTAGTTGAAAACTTATGTTCATCAAATGTTTATAAAATTACTCTTTTTACAAATACGTTTCGTCTTTATGTTTTTTAAGAAAATTTCAAAAGACCTCTTACTTGCTTTATTAATAAAAAATTTTCAGTCGTACATGTTTCGGGCAATACCCATCATCAGCGACAAGCTGTTAAAGATAAATTACAAATATCAATATAAAAAATCTTAAAATAAAATTACAAAAGGTTAAAATATCAAAAACTAGAAATCTTATAATAATCCAAAAAAAAAAAAATTTTCATACAAAATACTTATCATGTTGTAAAAATATTAATAATAAAAAATAAATGACACGTCTGAACTATGAAACATTAACTTGAAATCTCAAAATAACGTGGTTATATAATCGTAATACAATAAATATAAAAAATATAAAGAATATGTAATAAAAAAGAACTTACTGTCAGTAGCTGCAGGAAAAAGGAATATTAAAATTAAAAAACATTAATTTTCTGAAGGAATATTAAGTTAATTTGATAAATATAAATTTCTTGGCGAAATTTGAAATTAAAGATGTTAAAAAGGCAAGAGAATAAGCGACACTGAAGGTGACTGCAATGATAATTCGCTATAAAAGACAGAAAAGAAGAGAAAAATCGAGCAGGATGGAGAGAGGAATAACATCAAAAAAAGGTTAAAACTTCTCTTGGTAAAGATTGCCAAAAATTGAAAAGTGATCTATAAATAAAATATGTTTGAATAATATAAAATGTGTATAAAGCCAAAATGTTCACAAATATTATAAAAGACCGGAAATTGTAAGTTAAATTAAATATTTAAACAAAGGTTCATAATTATTAAAAATCTGATCGTTAATAACATTATGTATGACATTCTTCTTATATTTATGAATCTCCAAAAGCTCCAATAAATCCAACCTATAACTTTTAGGACATTTATGAATTAGTTTCACATTATTATAGTCTATGCAATGACCTGTTTCAATTCTATGTTTATATACATTTGATTGGGCTTTATTTCTATGTTCATTAATGCGAGTTTCCAATTTTCGGCCAGTTTGGCCTATGTATATGCTATTAGAATTCAGGCAATTAATAGTGTACACTCCACTGTCTTTCAAATGATTGTTCTTATTTATGTGAAAATTAGAAAGTAAATTAAATACAGTATTATGATTAGAAAAGGCTAAGGAAATGTTATATTTTTTAAACAAATGATTGCTCTTTGCGGAGACGAAATTAAAAGGGATAGATTTATATATTGAAACAATTTCTGTTTTATTGTATAAAGGATCTTTACGTTGTTGAATATTGTGTATAAGTTTGTCAATAATCTTCTTAGGGAAACCATTGTTTTTAGCTAAAGTATATATGTAATTCAATTCCAAAGTTCTGTTATTATCTGACAATGGGTAATCTAAACATTTGTTAATTAGAAATCTGAAATTCGCTAATTTATGATCTAAAGGATGTGCCGAATTGAAAGGAATTGTAGAAGGAACAGCTGTTGGTTTTCTAAAAATATTATAGGTTACATAGTCTTCCAATCGAGTGATTTTTAGATCCAAAAAATTAATACTATTATTTAATTCTATCATTTAATTCTATCTCATGAGTAAAATGTAGTTTAGGATGAATATCATTAAGGAAATCAAGAAAATTAACAATCGAAGCCTCATCACCATCCCATATACAAAAAATATCATCCACATATCTCACCCAACTATAAATGTTATTCTTAAAAGGATTAGTGTTTATCATTATAAAATTGTTTTCTATGTGATTCAGAAAAATATCAGAAAGTAACCCTGAAAGGGGCATTCCCATTGGTAGACCCTCCGAAATATGATAAAAATCATCATTGAATGAACAATAATTTTGAGTTATTAAATGCCTGAGAAGTGTGTTTAAATTTGTGACGGTATTTTTATTAGCAAAGTAGCCATTAAACATATTTGACACTAAATCCAAAGTTAAATCAATGAGGACATTAGCATAGAGATTAGTAACATCAAAAGAGACCATAATTTTATTTTTATAATCAAGTGTTTTAGTTTTATTTATGAAATTAAGGGAATTTGAAATAGAAAAAGTGGGTTTGAAATCTATTTTTTTAAAAATGTTTTTCAAAAATTCTGCTATCTTTGCTGTAGGCGATGAATTAAAAGAAGTTATGGGTCTGATTGGAATGTCAGGTTTATGTAATTTGGGTAAACCGTAAAGTCTAGGTATCTTAGGATTCATGTGTATGAACATTGAACTATTAAAACAACAATTAACTTTGTCTTTCAAGAAGGGAGTATACTCTATCAGTGTATTTTTACATGAATTAATTATTTCTCTAGTTTTTCTAATTACTTTCTCCATTGGATCATTTTTTAGTTTTTTGTAAGAATTATTTTACATGAAATCATGTGTTTTTTTTATGTAATCCTCTTTTTTGATAACAACAACACCAGCCCCTTTATCTCCTTTTACAAATATGGAATCATTATCTTTAAGTTTAGTTTTTATACTTTTTATTAGTTTCCATTCAGAAATGTTAAAATTATTACATTTATCAATTTTCTTTTTTGAATGTTTGAGGAAAGATATTAAGTCATTTTTAATTTCATTCGATTGAGGGTGACCTTTAATTACTACATCAAAGTCTACAGCTAAATTTTCTATTTGGGGTGTGTTATATAAAGCATATTTATGCCCTTTGTTCAAAAATTCTTTTTCCTGCACATTAAATTCTATCTCTGATAAATTGGTTATTTTAGGAGTTATATCATTATTATTAATATTAAACTTAGAATTAAAGGTTTGTTTTACTTTTTTGTTGCTCCTGAGGTTGGACAGCTTTCTTCTCTTCTTTGATAAATCTTCATTCTTCTCTATCTTTATGTTGCTTTTTATTGTAGTTATTAGTTCATCTAGTTCCAAAAAATGTAACTGTGTATTGAGATTTCTCTGAGTTATTGCCAGACGCTCGTACAAGACATTTAAACATTTATAGTGTCGCTTCTTCTCTTCCTTTAATATGTTTTTTATTATTTTTGCCTTCGACTCATCATCAAGCTTCTTACATTTAACCTTAGCAAAGTTAGGTATTAGGTTTTCTTTAATACTAGTGTTGATAAATTCTATGTGATTCTTAGTAATTTCCATTTTCTTATACAGCTTTCGAAATCCATGGATTAATTTAGAGGTATTTAAATTTGAATATATATTGGAATCCATGTTTATATATATGTTTATGTATATAAACATAGAATTGAAACAGGTCATTGCATAGACTATAATAATGTGAAACTAATTCATAAATGTCCTAAAAGTTATAGGTTGGATTTATTGGAGCTTTTGGAGATTCATAAATATAAGAAGAATGTCATACATAATGTTATTAACGATCAGATTTTTAATAATTATGAACCTTTGTTTAAATATTTAATTTAACTTACAATTTCCGGTCTTTTATAATATTTGTGAACATTTTGGCTTTATACACATTTTATATTATTCAAACATATTTTATTTATAGATCACTTTTCAATTTTTGGCAATCTTTACCAAGAGAAGTTTTAACCTTTTTTTGATGTTATTCCTCTCTCCATCCTGCTCGATTTTTCTCTTCTTTTCTGTCTTTTATAGCGAATTATCATTGCAGTCACCTTCAGTGTCGCTTATTCTCTTGCCTTTTTAACATCTTTAATTTCAAATTTCGCCAAAAAATTTATATTTATCAAATTAACTTAATATTCCTTCAGAAAATTAATGTTTTTTAATTTTAATATTCCTTTTTCCTGCAGCTACTGACAGTAAGTTCTTTTTTATTACATATTCTTTATATTTTTTATATTTATTGTATTACGATTATATAACCACGTTATTTTGAGATTTCAAGTTAATGTTTCATAGTTCAGACGTGTCATTTATTTTTTATTATTAATATTTTTACAACATGATAAGTATTTTGTATGAAAATTTTTTTTTTTTTTGATTATTATAAGATTTCTAGTTTTTGATATTTTAACCTTTTGTAATTTTATTTTAAGATTTTTTATATTGATATTTGTAATTTATCTTTAACAGCTTGTCGCTGATGATGGGTATTGCCCGAAACATGTACGACTGAAAATTTTTTATTAATAAAGCAAGTAAGAGGTCTTTTGACATTTTTTTATAATTTTGACTTGCAACATGGATTCCAATATATATTTATGTTTTTAGCTTGCGTTTATATTAGAGTATACATTTTTACTCACTACTGGCTCATGTCTACGGTGTCATCACTATCCCGAACAAGAATTGTCCGATTTTCCGATTTGAATTTTCTATATGTTCATTTCTTAGTTTGTTCACGTTAAGACCTGTTGTGCCTTACAACTTCTTTCCAATTAAATGTCTTTCAATTCCCCTTACTTGCCCTGTTAACGTTTTCTTATACATTAACTAAAACACCAAGTGTAATATAGTGTATATAACAATGTATAGATAAATATTTTTTAGAGTAATTACATTGCTTAAAATTAATTATGCAAGAATTATTAACCTCTTTAATTTTCTGCCGTAGAATATATTTGTAATCTTTTGCTATAACTTTCATCCTGTTAATTTCTTCCCATGTTAAATTAAAAGATCCTTCTAAACAGGAACAATTTAAATTAAAAATTTATTTAAAAGAAAAGCAACAATTTTTGAAGCCTTCAGAATTGGGGAGGTAAAGTGTCTTGTCATCATAAAGGATGACATTAAAGGAAGTTTCTTCTATTACTTCCATCGCCTCATACGGTTTTAAATTGTTGTCAAGCGACGATATTTTCACTGAAGCACAAATGGTAGTTTGAGAACATGATGCGTCAATATTTTGTTCTAGAGTTTGTATTTGATTAGCAAACAAACTTCTTAAATTTCCCGACTCTCGACGCAATACTCGCAATATATTTCTTCTATTGTTTTAATTATAAGTTCCGTATAGAGATTGTGCAGCACTGAATATTACATTATCATCTATAGGTAATTTGGCTTCTTCAATACTTACTAAGAGACAAGAGACACTTTGTTTAAAATTAGTTTGAAACGACAACAAACGTAACACAAACAAAAATAAAAGAGTAATGTACAAAACATTTATTATAACTTATAAGTATAACTTCTTTCGGGAAAATGTGTGTGACCGATGAAGAAATAGAATAAACGATCTTAGCTAACGAACTAGGCTTACATTATATTGAAACGAAAGAGAAAAAAAAATTGTGGAAAACACGAAACTGCGCATTGTCTCTAAAGTCTATAAACGCCAAGAAAACACTATTGTTCCAATCATTCAGACGAAAACAAAATCATTCCTTCCATTTTACGATGTTTCGTAAAATTCAACAAAATTTTGCACGGAAATTGTATATTTACATTTTAATTTTCTATCCTTTTTTTGTCAGGTAAATTTATTTTCAGTAATTTAATTTTAAAAATATATTTAAGTATTCCTTCTAAATTTGAAGATTGGATTAAAAGTATAAGTAGGAAAAAAACGTATCATTTTCATAATGAATGGGAAGAACTTATTTTTTCAGGATGTATAGAGATAATTGCCTGCATTTGATATGTCGTGCTCTTTGCCTGTGTATGCATTTTTCGAGTTTACATAAAAATTATGAAAATGAATACCCTGTAAATAGCTAGTTATGAAAACGAAAAGTAAAAATATTAAAAGGTAATTAGCAGCACAGCAACTTTTACTTCATTCTACTGCGCAACAATCTAAGTTGGCAACTGAAGCATCGTATGCCAATTCCTACGTTTTGGCAAAACATAAAAAAACCTTATCAGGATGGTGAATGTTTTAAAAAAGCTTTCCTTGAAGCGTGTGAAAAATTATTTTGTAACTTTAAAAATAAAAACGAAATTCTTAATGCAATTAAAGATTTACAACCTTTTCGTGGAACTGCAACATGACGAATTGAAGATATGAATGAGAATGTAATTCAACAATTGGAAGAGAACATACAGAGCTGCAGTTTCTTCTCATTACAATTTGACGAATCCACTGATACCGTTGATACTGCACAATTAATTGTTTTTATAAGAATGATATTTTCCGATATTTCGATAAAGGAGAAATTTTTAACAATACTTCCGATAAAAGGAACAACACGAGGTGAAGACAGATTTACAACGTTTGTTACATTTACTGAGAAAAGAAAATTTCCTGTACATAAGTTGGTTTCTATATCAACCAATTGAATTTAGTGCTTTTTTTCAATGTTAGATGGGTTATTCTAGATATGGAGCTTATTCGAGGATGTTTTTTGGAACGATTTTTAGAGCTATTGCCCGAAATAATAGAATTTTTAGGAAAAAGTATTCAATTTCCTCCTATATGAATTAGTAGTTTCAATATAAATAAACAAACAAATTAATAGCTAATAGATATTAAATGTCACTAAAAGACTTAGTTTCGCTTTGCCCTTTATTTCAAATAACAAAATGATAACAATGTGCAATAACTATTTATCAAGCGTAATATCTAAACAGCGGAATGTGGGTGTACTCAACACCGTCAAATTTAAACAAGACGTAGTTAATCCATTTTGATTTTAATATATATCCTTTATATGTAATTAAAATTTATATATTTTTTTAATGTTCTATATAATTGTACATAAAATTATTATGTTCGTCATTCTCATCAAGCGTGAAAAAGATGAACGAATGCAAATAATGAAATACAAATTATGGATTTTGAAGAAATATTTATTGATCGAAGTAAAAAATAAAGTATTGCAATATAAGTATCTTAAATTTTATTGTAATTACATTGATTGTACATTAATTACTGCTGTATGTCAAAAAACAAAATAGAAAATAATTTTAAAATAATTCGATTGTATAATTTGAAATGTTTTTATTTTTCATACATAGATAGCTCTTTCAAATCACATTTTGAAAAACTTGTACATATCAACACATATAATAATTTAGCGATATTATATCTTCAAGGAACTCGTAAAGCAAAAATTGCTGCTTTATCAACAAAATGTCTGAAAAAAGAAAGCACAGGAATTTTCACACATAAAAATGTCTGACAGATTTATATTTGTATCAGTTAGAGGAGAATGATACGGAATATGAAGATTTAGTGCTTTTTTCCAATGTTAGATGGATTATTCTAGATATGGAGCTTATTCGAGAATGTTTTTTGAAACGATTTTTAGAGCTATTGCCCGAAATAGTAGAATTTTTAAATTCGTTGGGAGAAAAATATAGACTGCTGGAAGATCCACTTTGGGTACAAAAGGTGACGTTTCTAACTGATTTTATGGATCATTATAACTCACTGAATTTAGGATTGCAAGGAGAAGGAAAAAATATTATTCAATTAGTGAGTTCAATAAATGCTTTTAATGCAAAATTGAAATTATACATTTCACAATTAAAAAAAAAAAATAACTTAAAGAATTTACCAAGTTTAGAAACACAGATTAAAATTAGTGGTCAATGCAACATTCAACAGTTTTGTTTTGAAGTAGAAAATATTAATCAAGAATTTGAAAGACGTTTTCCTAATCTCAGTCGCTTTCAAGTTATGTTTGAATTTAGTTCATTTCAGTTTGGAGAATATGACATCGAAGATATTTCTTCAAATTTAGCTGATAACTTCCAACTAAATTCAACAGAACTTTTAACAATAAAATCGGATATCATCTTAAAAGGCTGCACACATGAAAGTTCGTTTTCGAATTTAGTATCCGAAGAAAAATATCCTTTATTAAAATCTGTGACATTGAAGGTACTTGCTTTGTTTGGTTTGTACATTGCGAAGCAGCATTTCCACAAATGAAACTCATTAAATCAAAATTTAGAAGCAATCTAACTGACAACCGCTTGATGATATATATGCGATTTTCTTAGTGAATATAAACCCAATTTGAATAAACTCAGTGACAAAATGGAATTCCATGCATCCACATCCAAAAAATGAATTATATATATTGATATGAATAATTAATTTAATTACCATTCAATGCGTTATTTGTTTCCTATTTCTGAAAATGTCGACTGTATCAAAGTCCCGTCTCGAAAGAAATCAACCAACGACATAACGCAATTTTCGAAACTCCCCCGCAATTTATAATTCATTTACTCGCTCGAAAAAGGCACTTTGTGAGCTTTTACCTCCTGCAAAGGTTTTTCACTTCCGAGCCTACCATATTACAGGCCATACTGTGATGGCGAGGGTTCGGGGTCTCTTCGGGGTACATACTGCGATGACAAAGACAGACTAAAGCTGTCTAGCCGTTCTAAGATGACGTTCAACGTTATAGATGTGTGACGATATGAAAATAGAAAAACAAAAATTCTGAGGAAATGTAAACTAAAAGTATAAGTTTCTTTATAAAAAGAGGAATATAGAAAGAGGATGTAGCCCTAACTTCCAATTCTAGTTTTGTTGACAAAGTTTCGCTACTCTCTGTTTCTCCGCAGGTTCAACCGTTATCTCTCTATTAATGCGTCCTAGTAGGTGATTTAAATGAAAAACACGGCCCGAAAAGTCTGTAAGTTAAGTTTAACTTGGCGTAAATCGTCCTTCGTCCTTTATGGATACACCGGCAAAACATGATTACCGTATTTCTCTAAGGGCCACTTCTACCACCTCTTGATAATTTATCTAACAGTTAAAAATCGGCTCATAGCCAATGGGAGCGCTTAAAATCGATATAACTGCCGCTAGTTAGTTTAACTGGAGGTTGATAAAAGTGGACCTAAATGAATTAACTTAAGGGGCTTCGATCAGGGTCCTAAAGTTTCTGAGGGGCATCGCCGTGTGAGAGGAGGAAGCTCGAACGGACCGGTGGGCAATATCTAAAATTTTCATACATAGTAGGTCTTTTAAGCCACATTTTGAAAAACTTGCACATATCAACACATATATAATAATTTAGTGATATTATATCTTCAAGAAACTCGTAAAGCAAAAATTGCTGTCTGAAAAAAGAAAGCACAGGAATTTTCACATATAAAAAATATATATCTTACAGATTTATATTTGTACATACGATAACAATCTTATGTATTCCTCTACAACATGACATAAATCAGGTAAAGTTGATCAGTGGAGTTAACACACCTTCTAAATGAAACTTCAGTTGTCGTTTTCTTATTGGAAATGTTTACCTTATTTTTAATTTTTCGGAAACGTTTTATAGGGTTTTATTAATAAATATAAGCTATTTTAAATATTTATTAATATTTTTAAGAATATTAAAAATTTTGATATGTTAACTATTAGTAAATGTCAATTAAAAGTAGTTTTTATTATTACGTTTTTTATTTAAATATAAATATGAAATAAATAATTGTTATTTATTGATAAAATTTTTATTAGACGCTAACTTTATAGATATTTTTAAGGATAATAAAAATTTAGATTTGTTAATTATTAGTAAAAGTTCATTAAAAGTAGTTTTTATTATTAATTTTTTTGTTATATAATAAGTGAGATTTTAGAATTATTAAAAATTTGATTTTAGTTTTTAAATTTGATTTACATTTTTATTATATGTAAATAATGTAAATTATGTTTGTCATGTAAATAATTTTAAATAGTTATTTATAGATAAAATAATGTATGCAAGAATAATTTTTGTACCACGAAAGAAATGTTGATATAAAGAAATATATAATAATATTGATAAAATTTGTGCCAGCAAAAGCAGTTAAACAGGTGATATAATTAAATTTTATTTTACAATAATAAATAAGTTTAAATAAATAAAAAATTGAGTTTATTAGGTAAAATTATAAATTTGAATAATATTAATATTAAAGATTATGAGGCTATGAAATTTAAAAATTAAACTAGGATTAGATACCCTGTTATAAAAAATATAAATTTGCACTGTTAGGGGAGTATTAGTTATTATCTTGAAATTTAAGGAATTTGGCGATATTTTAGTCTATTCAGAGGAACCTGTCCTGTAATTGTTAATCCACGATTAATTTTACTTAATTGTAGTGGTTTATATATCGTCGTAGTTTGAATATCTTTAGAGAAAATGATTAAGAATGAAATAAAAGAAATCAGATCAAGCAGATCAAGAGATGGGTTACAGTAAGTTTAATTATATGGATATAAAATTTAAAATTGTTATTGAAATTGGATTCAAAAGGCGGACCATTTAGGACTCAGCAAGGAAAAAAAAATAAAAAACAGAATAAGATGAAACAAAAAATACAACAAATACAAGTGATGAAGGTACTCTCGAAAAGAACATATACCTTAAAAACAAAAATGGACAACATAGCTAGAATAATACAAATAAATTGTAACAGAAGATCGGATGTTCTAGAAATAATAGAGAAAATAGGAAGAGGAACATCAGCAACAATTATTGTTGGAACTGGTAAATTAAAAGATTGTTTTATCAAAATAGATCAGAGGGTGGGAAGACCGAAAGCCTGGAGAATCGGAATCGGATACATAGCTGTTGAAATGGAGGAATGGATTATATTTTCGGTGCATTTTTCACCTAACCGCCCGGATGACGATTTTGAATGTCTTTTGGACTCTATAGAAAAAGAGATTGGAAGAAAGAAAAAGGCGGTAATAATTTGCGGAAATTTTAACGCAAGGACAGTTGCAGCAGGTGATAAGGTTGCAAATAAAAGAGGAAAGATAATAGAAGAGTGGACGTTAAAAAGCAAACTTGTTCTTATAAATAGCGGAAAAACTCCAACGTATAGTTGTTCCAGAGGATCTTCAATGATAGACCTGACAATAGTACGTGATGGAATTGTAGCAAAAATTCAGAAATAGAATGTAGAAGAAGAAGAGGAAGTGTTGAGCGATCACAAAATGATTACCTGCAGAAGAAGAGAGGAGATAAATCAAGAAACATTAGAAAAGCAATTTAAGTTACTGTTTCCAATACAGAAAGAAAGGGAAGAAGAGGAAGCGGAAGAAAAACATGAGCACTCGATAAACCCTTTTACAAAAGAAGATATAATGAAGAAAAACCAAAAAATAATTTGGAATAAGTATAATAGGTAAAATGTTGGAGCGATTAATCAATTAGAAGAGAAAAGCGGAATAAACAAGACTCAGTATTACATTTTTAAGAACGGTAATGATAAAAAAGGAAAATGAAGAAAAGAGAAGACAAGAAGAAACACAAGTACGCCAAGAAGAGGGAAAGGGGGCATACGGAAAGGGGACGCTCATACTCTTTCGGGTATGAGATTTTATAAATGGTATTGTAGAAAAATTAGTTTCAAATTGCGCTGAGACTTCACAAACTTTAACGACTAGGAAGGGAAGAGAATAAGGGGGCGTAGCTCGCCCCCGACTGTTTAAGTTGTATTAGAAAAGCTTATTCAAAAAATTAAATCTATTTTTTTTTGTGTTGCCGAACCGAGAGAAACTTGAAGGGAAGAAGATATAACAAGCTAGACCAGCCCTGAAAGACCACCAATTTTTGGTCTTAGGTAGTCTGCAATAATGCGGTAAGCGGGTCCGGACTGCCAGAACAACGGGGGTTTTAGTGGGTCGGAGATATTTAACTCCAACCCCACACTTCCGGCCGTTCAAGATCTTAGGCCGGGCGTCTGAAGGCAGATTTCTCCAACCTCGATAAAAAAAAGTTTAGGTTGTTCCTATTATCATACGGGGGAAATATTCTCGGCCAGCTTCAAAGACGTCGTCTAATGTCTTCGTAGTCTAAGTATTTTCTCGATAAAGTTATTATTATATAATAAATTATTGGAGCAAAATTTCTCCGACCCACTAAAACCCCCGTCCTCGTCTTCGTCTCTTCCCTTGTTTTGGCAGTCCTGACTCGCCGACTCACCCAACTCAACTCAACTAGTCAGATCACATTAGTTATTGTTTTCATCATAATCAGAGGAAGTCGGAAATTTTCTGTGCTAAGTTTAGATAAGTTAATAATTCCATGCCTAAGGGGTTAATTAGAAAATTTTGATTTAATTAAATTTTGTAATTTTTTGAAAATAAAAATAATTAAAATGAAAATAAAAATGATTTAGAATGGAGTACATTTTAGGTGTTATGGGCAAGTTGTTTTTGAAGTTGGTAAAGAAAACTTATAAATCTGAAAAATAAAAGTCGGTGGTTTAATTTCAAGCGGAGATCGCTTAAGAGGATATCTACAAACATTTCTTTTTTGTGGAGCTCTGCCGCGCCACGATCGGGCGACCATGCTCAGTTGGACGCACCACTAACTTTTTGATGAATTGTTTTGAGGTCATGTAGAAATCCACCTACCTGCGAGAATAATCTCGATTTTATAACCTTGGCTTGGTCTCGTCCGAGCAGAATCTTGAAGAGTGGAACCGGCGATTTTTGTAAGAGTTTCATGTAAAATTCGGCGTGTACATTCTATATCTGGTTCGTTTCAGTTTGAGTAAACGGGAAAATTCGTGTAAACACTTTGCCAAGTGGTAGTAGGACATACCTTCAAGAGGCACGGCTATCTTTGGACCCGCCCCTCCGGTGGCAGCGATTTTCCATAAGACGCGCAAGCGCCACGTAGTTTCTTAGATAACATTAAAAAATATCTTAGTGTAAAATCTCGTGCCACTTCAAAACATCATCCTTCACCATCAACCGATACACGAAAATAATACATAAGGCGGGGTGAGAAAAATAATTAATAAAAAAGTCGACAATCATTCAGATCCGAGGTTGGTTGAAAATTCGCATGGCTCAACCCCTTCGCGAACGTCGGAAAACCCGAAAGCACCGTTTAAGAAAAGATTTTTCTTAAGGAAAAAAAAAGTAAGGGGAGCCGGGCGTCTAAGCGCATGCTGGGCGGTGGACCGGAGGCGTCAGAAGCGCCGGAGTGGCGACTCCGACGCCGCTGGACGCGTCCCACCGTTTATAACCGAAAAACGTCGTCGCCGTATTCATCGCACGCTCGACCGACCAAGTTGAATGACGATGAACTTTCAAATTGGCATGAAGATCTACGCCGACGCCAACGAAGAACGAACATTGCTGACCCACGACAACTACCAGGTACCTTTTTTCTTTTCATTTTCTCCCAAGGCAATTTTGTAATTTGTAAATTTGTAATAAAACTTATTCTTGTTATCACCCCCAATAAACTATTAATACAAAATTAGGCCCAACTCCAATTTCAAACTTTAAAAACCTTTTTCCATTTATATGATTCATATAATTAACTTTTTTTTTTGGAAATAAGATTAGTCAAAAAAATTTTATAAGTATTATATAAATTTGAATACAATTTAATATATGTATATACCAATACTATAAACATATACAGGGGGTGGCACTTAAGACGCTTCGGTGTATCAATGGAAAAATCTAAAGTTTTGGCTGTACAACGCCGTAATTTTTTTAAGGAGATGCCATTTAAAATTTTCGAAAAAAATGGCAGCATGCGAAGATCAATCAGAATTTTTTTTTCCTTAAACTATCGGAAAAAAGAATTATGTGAAAGTATACGAGGTCTCAACCTGTCCTTCAATTCAAAATTTAGGCACCGACGTCAATTAGTTTCTCCACAAAAAAATCTCAAAAATGGAGTACAATTTTGAAAGAACGGGTTATAACGGCGAAACCGAAGCACTTTCCAAATCTGCAATAAAAACTAGGGCATTCCATTTAAAACAAGCTTAGGTTTGGTACGCCACTGGAATACGGCACGCCACTGATGATTAGAAGTATTTTGAAACATAGCAACTGTAATTATGCACCACTTTGCTCTTAGATTTTTTCGATAGCTTTTATCGTAAAGGAGGTATGGTCCGAAGCGTCTTAAGTTCCACACCCTACCACATATATATTTATACAGGGTGTTCATTTCAAAACTTCCCACCTCAATTTATGTAAATCTGGAAGTTTAAAAAGAAAATCGCTGAAATAGGTAATGAATAAAACCACGGGGGACAACTTTTTATGCAAAAATTGACTAACTCACTTCCACCCCCCGTCGCCAGAAACCAACCCCTTAAATATCTTAAATGGAAAGGGGTGTCAAGTGATACTTCATTTTATAGGTCTTTTAAAGTACTACATGTTAATATTTTTTTTAATGATCGATTCGTTTTCTAAATTTTTGAGAAAACCTTTTTTGTATTTCCTGTCTTTATTTATATTAATAACCTTAATAAGCTTCTTAAAAACAAGAATAAGTAATCTTTTATTATTAATTTATAAAACTAAATTAGAATGTGCGTTTTACAACGAACATCCTTTTTATAACATCTTTTTTATCATCACTTTTTTCGGAGCAATCCAAAATCTTTAATCTTTAATTTATTGTCACAATGAAATACTATTGAAATAATTAAATACTAAGTTATAACAGATCAGGACGTTGGGTAGCTAGCCTGGAGTCTGTTAGCGATATTTAGAAAAAACGATTTGAGTTTAATTTTTCTTTTGGTTTAGGTTTATTTGGTTATTACTTAAATAACTTTTACTGTTTGAAACGTTTTATTTTATTTTTAGTTATTTGATTATGTACAAATACTTTTTACGGAGAAAATCAACTTAATAATTGTTCAAAGTATTGTTCGTTGTTGGCTAAACAATGGTATAACCGTTGTTCAAAACTACGGCGCCCTTTTTCAAAAACTTCCCTTTGAATTCCACGGCAAGCTGCAGCAATTCTCTGACGACGTTCTTCTAAAGTTTGAGGTTGAGGAGTAAATATCAAAGACTTTAAATGACCCCATAAAAAAAGGTCTAATGGCGTCAATCTGTTGATCTGGCTGGCCATTCTATAGGACCTCTGCATCCAATCCATCTGTTTGGAAACACACTATCCAACCACTCCGGACGAACATAGTGAGGAGGAGCTCCGTCTTGTTGAAAATGTAATTGATTCTCGTCAAGTAAGGCATTTCCTTCTCTATTCGATTGATTCTCGAAAGCTTCCGTAATTAGTGGATTGATAGTATTTTTTAACATATCTACGTATAGTTCGCCGTTTAAATGTTCATCGATAAATAGTGGACCAATCACTTGGTCTCCCAAAATGCCTGCCCCTACATTAAGTTTTTCAGGATATTGTGTATGCCCTCCTACAGTCAGATGAGGGTTTTCATTACTCCAATATCTGCAGTTATGTTTATTTTCAAATCCTTTTAAATAAAAAGTACATTCATCACTAAAGCAGATATTTTTCACAAAAACGTTGTTATTATTAATAAGCGGTCACTTCTTCACAAAACTGTATTCTTCTGTCAAAATTGTCTTCAGCTAACTCTTGATGTATTTGCAATTTATAAGGATGGAATTTATGAACTTTTACAACTTTATGAATAGAAGCCAAGGATAGATCAGTTGCTCTAAATACCTGATGCAATGAAGTATTGGGATTGATACCGAAATGACCCAATACTTCCAGTTGGGCGGTTTCATTCAAAACTCTCGGCTCATTATGTTTTATGTTGGCAACGGACCCAGTTTGAGTAAATTTCTTCATGAGATTCAGGACGTATATATGAGATACGTTCTTATCTGGATGCATTTCGTTGAAATCTTCGGCAATTTCTCGAGCACATTCCTATAACATACATTCCATACAAACCATAATTGCTACTTTATTTAAATAACTTTTTTAGGTGGATAGTATTAAATAACTAAATTTATACTAAAGCCACACCACATATGCTTTCCAACGAAGAGTACTGGAACAGGACCAGACAGAAACCAGTTTTTATACTATTACTGGTTTTTTGTTTATGCCTGTAAAAATATATTGGGTTAAACATAACTTATCAAACTTTATCGAATACAACATTTCTTTGTTCAATATTCTTATTAAAAAATTCATTATTTTTATCAATAAAATTATGACCGTCACCCAAAATACCTTAATTAGGTTAATAATTAATGTTTATTTTGTTTAGATTATTTTTTTTTTGTCTTTAAGCAGCTTATTAAAATTTTTAAGATGCAAAAATTATATAGATAAAAAGGTTGCGTATTCCGAAACCGCTCATCTCTCAACGAGTAATAAAAGGAATTAACTCGAATTAGGATTGGAGGTAATGTAGAGTAGAATAACGCGTATTAGACGAGATCCATCCATTCGCATTTGAAAGAATCCAATATATCGGGAGGATTTCGAGAGCTTTGCGCTACCCATATCAGCGTAAATACTGATTTATTCGATTTATATAACGGTTAATCTTGGATTGACCGAGCCCCGCTGCATTCGACCCACCGCATGCACAGCACTATGTATCTCTCGTCTACTCAGTGCTGCAATAAAATATAATTTTTGTGAAATTTTTATGGTTATGGAGGGAGTTCTTTTTAATGGCAGATGAGGGACAGGTAAAAACGTCGACGACTTCTGGTCACAGTTGGTGACTCCGGTTCCCCCCTAGTTGAAAAGCAACAGGGCATACGTAGGAATATCAGACAAAAATTGGAATCGACCCTAGGGACGAAAATACGCACCGACCCTCGGAGATTAAGATAAAATAAGGCCAATTTAATTACGGTCCCTTCTAATTGACTAGCGCATTCTCCTAGTTTTGAGGGCGCAAATTAAATAATTATTTAAATAGCCGTCGCTGCTAAATTAAATTATTAACGCAGTGACACTGAAATAATACATAAATCGCGCTGGTTTAATGTGGATTGGCAATTATCGGGAATTATTTACCATTGCTCCTCTCAACAGGTCCAATTCTGCAACCACTTCTTTCTGTTTTTGTCTCAGCGTTATTCAAAACTATTTCATGATAATACCGATTTTAACTGCAATACAAAACAAAATTATCGATAAGATTTGTTTTGTTTTCGGAAACAATTAAACCACTCTCCTATTGAAATAATAGACTGTGAGCGCTAACTGTTTAATTTAGACCAGTTAGGTTTTGGATTAAGAGGGTGTTATCGCGCCGCGATCGACGAGACGTTCCCGATATTAAGTTATATCTTCGGAATTTAGAAGCTTTTTGACCCCACTTAACCTAGATTAATACAATCTGATGCCCGTTTAAGAGGCAGTGAGCTGACGTGATTTCTATGATGCCGTTTCAGAGCCAGGCGCTGGAGTTTCCGCCAGTTTCCGCCACTTTCGGTCGGTACTCCGCAGATTGGACGGCTACCCTCGCGCCCGCTTGTTCAACTACCCCAGGTAATTATTTTCAAACATTATATTTTTATTACAGATATCTCCGGCTATAAATATCGATCCCTGCTGATTCGTAAAGGATTAGCCTGACTCCGAGTACAAAGATGAAAAGCCAATCTGACGAAGGCAGATAACACCCGCCGATGGCTAAACTCACGGAACAGACAGGTATAAAGAAGTGCCAACCACATGTTAAAATCAGGGAAACACATTTTAACCCTACTTTTGCACGGCACGGCTACGCGTGAAAATTAAACTGGAAACGTTGTTATTATTTTTTTTATTTACAAAATAAAGAATAGAACACAAATTTAAAAGTGAACTGCTTTTTTGTTGTTATATAGTAATAATAACAATTGATATAGCAATAATATAAATGAAAACTCTAGTGTAGGGTCTCCTCCAGGTTTTCAATAATTCTTCATTCCGCGATTCTAGAATTCCTGAATCAGCTTCGATCAATAGGTAAATGATATAAAGCCAATCCAAGAAAATTACAATTAAAATTACTGTGATCCGCAAGCCTATGCGTACCGGGCTTGGGTTCCTTCAAGGTTAAAATGCCGAAACCAGGGTTCCTTTCTTTTTTATCGCGACAATTAACTAAATTGCAGTTGAGATTTTTCCACTATTTCACGTTACTACACCCCGTTCCGCCGTGTTTTTATCTTATGATAACGATTTAATTTATATAATTGCTGAGAGATTTAATTGGAATGCAATTGTAGCAGCCTACTTAAATCTTGGTTAATCTATTAATCTACGATAAACCGTTTGAAGGAAATTGTCCAAGTACGATTACTTAGCACAAATTAAGAAGGTTTTTGGGTTATATATTCATTTGAGAAATTATTATTTTATTACTCATATACATCACCATTATTTCATGAAGATGTTGAACACTTATATTCTATAAAAAGCATGATCAAGATTATATTCAAAACTTATTTTCCTTCAACGTTTATCGCACCAAATAAGGAAAGAAAATTACTTTTGAACTAAGTTAAGACACAAGAAGATGCAGAGTTATGGAATCAACTTATAGTAACCATGATTTAATTACTTGGAAATAATTTAAACCATTTGCCTTAATGCATATTTATGTAGGGTTTTTTCTGTATTTTAATAAAACCACAAAACCCCACTTGTTCTTAACTAAATTAACAATAAAAGTTTCGTTCATTTAACAATTTCACCACTTTTAATAACGCAAGTGTTAACGGTTTTTTTCGTCAGCTTCACTTTTTGTTCGCCACACCCAACTTCCCGCAACCACTGTCTATATCTCTCCTCCACCGACTGACTCCCTGGCCTATCTCCCGTTCACTCCTCACCCGATGACAGCCGACACCTTCGGACTCCATTCCCACATTTATAAAAGCGTGTTTTATGCAAAATTTAGTAAAGGGGACCTTACAGGTTCGGCATCACCGATTTTGTTCATATTTGCAAGGATTGAAGATCAGTACTTGGACATCACTTTCCTGAAGCAGTACGATGGAATGCTCAAAAATACTGGAGGAAATCGACTTCAAAGTACTCAAAATATTTCGCAACAGTAGAAATACGATAACTTTTAATTTTCGTTTAATAGGTCAATACCGTACTCATAGTACCTAGCCCAGGATCTAGTAAAGTTATAAAATAGATAAAAGAGACTTGTAAACAGGTAACTATCGTTTAGAAATTTTGAGATAACCCACTCTTGAGAATAGAATTAATCAAAAAATAAGAATTAATTTCATTCAAATTTTATAATAAAAATTTGATGTGCCATTCACAAAAATCAATCTGGCCTTCACGTGACCTTTCAATTTATATTCAAGGTCATTTCATTATACATATAATAACTCAAATGTTTCCTCCGAATTCTTTTAAAATCGGTGAAAATCGAAAAATATTATCTTAATGAGCAAAAGAATTATTATATGTATACATTATGTCACCGGATCGAGTTATAGTCGATAAAAGGAACTTATCTGCGCATAATCTTTTTTCTAAATTAAAAATTTTTCAAGTGATATGTAGTCATGGAAACCATAAAAGTGGCAACTTAAGACTTGGGTTTAACCCATAGGCAAGATAGTTATATAGATGAGGCTTGGTCTACTATGAATCCAACAAATCTCTTTAAAAAAATCCATTTGAAATCAATGTGTCTGAGATAGCTTTATACTGCTGTCATTTTTTCTAGCTGCGAAGTAGCCTGAAAGTAAGTTAGCTCTTACTTTGTCCTTTTTCATAACCTCACCTATTCATAATAAACGATCGTTCGAATATAACGCACAGTCTGGCGGCGGAATGGGAAATAACTTTCAAATTTTAAATGCGACCTTTTCTTTATTATTAATTTAAATTATGGCTGTTCTGTTAATACGATGTTAACATGAGAATACTTATGAGCTCTCCTTCACATCTTAAGTTGTAGAAATTTCATCTATATCATGTGTATCATACGAAGTGGAATATCCCTATTTCAAGCATTTAATTTAATCCAGTGGCGAGTTGACAAAAAATTTAAAAAGTAACAAATAAAACTGTATGTCATAACCATAACACCTTGTTAGTGAGGTGTCTAAATATTTAATAAAATAAAAATAATAGTAGTAAAGTAAAGTGTTATTCAATGGTTTAGGCAAATATATCAAGTTTGGGCATGAATAATAATTTCCAGTGGTTTTGAAGTTTTGGATGTTCTGTGTTACTTATCCGTACCATTTCAAATAAAATTTTGAAAAGTCTACTTTTTGGTTTCCTGCTTGCTTTGAGCTAAAAAACCTCCTGTAGATCTCCGTCGATATGCCGGAATACGCGTGAGCGTTTTAAACATCGGCAAAATGTCTCTCTACATCTGTTCCCTGATTAGTAACGTATTTTTTTATCTATTTTTTTCTTCATCATCCTTCTCCTATTGTCCGTCTCCAACGCCCATCACGATTTAATGTCTGAAATCAATAGTTTCGTCCAAACTACCTTTCCAGAGTCTCTTCTCCATCTCTTCCTTCATTCCTCCACAATACTCTTATCCATCTCTTCCTTGTTTTCTTTACGAGCTGTCTTTCTCTTGACCATAAGGTCCTACGACGGCGAATCCCTCAGTACCTGTAGCGCCTCTGTCGAAATGGTTCTATATCCACTTATTATTCGGATTAACATTCGTTTATCGATAGTTGTTCGTTGCTTCCATAGTTTCTTCTTTTCCAGCGCCACGTTTTACATGCGTACCATATCTGGGACCATATCACCGCTCCTACCATCTTCCTTTTCGCCATTTAGGTACATATGTCGCTCCCATAATCCTATACATCGCTTGCGTTCCCTAACCCATCAAGCCGTCTTACAAAATTTCGTTTAATATTATAGGAACACGATTTCGACATTCATTGTACCAGGGATAAAGATAATGTGGCAATATGCTATAATTTGAATACAATGTTTTTTTGACTCTTAACTTGTATAATGTATAGAAATATGATTTTTCAAGAGCTTATATATCGAAATTAGGTGCGCTTTTATATCGATGATATTTTAATAGCTACAGGAAATACACAGGATAATTTAAGGAATTTTAGGAGAAGTTTTAAATTTAACAAATAGGAATTTACCAACATTAAAATTGGATAAAAGTAGTTTTTTACAAAAAGAGATAACGTTGTTAGGCTATGTGGTAAATAAAAATGAATTACAATCAATGCGGAATGTGTTAAGGCAGTTACTTTTTCCAATTCTTAAACATTTTCGAGAAATACAAAGGTTTTTGTGTTTAGCTTCGTCTTTCTGTCAATTTATATAAAATTTCACTATTACAGCAAAACCACTCGCATGATTTTTTAAAAAAGAATGCCATTTTCAAATTTGGAATATTTAGTTCCCGGAAATGAAAAAGAAAGTTAAATCTTTTATCTCAAATTGTTTGAAATGTATTGTATTCACCTGAATGTGGAAAGAAATAAGAAACCACTGCTTACCAAAAGGAAATTTACCTTTTGAAATCATTCATATAGATCATTAATAAATCAGTAAATAAATTGTTGTGTAAGTTGGTAGAAAATTCAAAGAATTGGAACTGGCACTACAGAATGTGTGAATGCATGAATAATACTGTGAACCAATCAACAAAAGAAACTCCTAGCACGGTGTTCAAGAAGGAGAAAAAATTAATGATAATTTGCGATTAATAGTCGAAGGGAATAATGATGCGAGAGAGATTTACACTCAATAAGAATAAAACTTTCAGAAAATATTAAAGGAAGCCCTGCTTATAATAGATCCTGTTATGATAAGCACTATAAAAAGCCTCAAATATATTAAGTTAGAGATAACACTATGTTAACAAATACCGATCTAGCACCAAGAATCAATAAGAAGTTTTTACCGAAAAGATAAAGTTATATTAACTAACACTAATGTCTACAAGGTCAATAATTGTTCAAAACAAAATTAATAATTTTGTTAAATTATTTTATGAGAAGAAGTACATTAACATCAGTGAAACCAGTCAACTTATGTTGATGGTCACAAGTTAACAAAATTGACACAAAATTTCCACCGTTCTTGGCATGAAACATTAATTTTCATAACAAAATCACAATTTCCATAAACAAAGTTTGTCAACCCAACCCCTCAACTTAGTCAGCAAACTTTTCTTTTCAAAGCATTCACATAATAATATTAACAAGATCAGTGTAACTAATCCTGAATTAATTAATACCGAGCATTGTACTTCCTAAAGACTTCCACAAAGTTTCCACATATGGACAGCTTTTTGGACAAGTTATGAGAACAAATTAGAAAACTAATGATATGTTTAGATCCAACATGATTTATTATGTTTCATGCAAGGATTGTGATGAATAGTATGAGTCAGACCAGCCAGTGGTTGAAATGTAGAATTTCAAAGCGTACAAGTGATTGTAAGCTAAAAAAGTCGCTTTATTTCATCACAGTTAGGTGTCCGGACATGAATTTGACTTTCGGGACGTGAAAATTTTGGATTCAGAGAGTAACTATTCAGAGGCTGTTTTTAAGATGGTACACGTCAACTACACATACAAAGCTGTAAATTTTAAAACAGATATTCAGAACCTTAGCAACATTTATGCTTTTATTTTTATGCTCTTTATTTTATGCTCAACTCTCTCCAATGATATGTTCTTTTAGTTTTTGAATTGGATTTATATTAATTAATTATAGTTAATTTAATCGAGATTAAATATTTAGAAATTCATTATAAATTAAAATCAATTTTTGCTTTTGCTTTATATTCATGTTTTCAAAAAATTTAGTGTTACTCTGCACATCTTACATATTACGTTATACATCTTATGTTTTCACACCAAAAACGAGTTATTTTCACCTTTTTACATTTGACGTTATGCGTTTGCTTGTTTCACGTTTTGTTAATAAGGTTTTAATATTGCCTCTTTCAATTTTAATTGTTTTTTGGAATTTCAAAAATTTTAACCTGTTTTTAACCAATTCATATTTGACGAATTCTGTAATGTTACGCCACTTCGAGTTACAAGCAAGTTAGTTATATTTTCGCTTTTTAAGTATGGTTGCTTGAGAGTGTGGTGGTTCTGGCTGAAGCCATTAGCCAGAACTAACTTCGTTCTTTTTACTACAATATTAAATTAAAAATTTATGAAATTTTAGCTCTGATGTTCGAGACCTGTCGCCGATTTGTTGAGATTCTATTTTCGTCGATGGTCAACGTTTCCCAAATTAACGTTAATGATAAAAAGTCTCGATTGATCCCGTTAAAACACATAACATTTTGGGAAATTTTTCCCAAAATATCCGAAGATCCCAAAGTCTTAAACTTCGTTGGGTTGACACAAAAATGACTTTACTTGTCGAGAGCACGGCGCAAAAGAGAGCAAATCAAGTCTGAATTTCCGCAACTCTCCAAAATTTAATACAAAAAATTTTCGCCTGAGCACACGTAAACATCCCAATAAAATTTGAACGAAAATATATAAAGAAATTATGATGCGAAATTTCAAATACTTAATAAATATGTTTAGAATTAATTAAATGTAAATATAAAAAAAGGAAATATTTAAGGGAAATAAAGTTTAGAAGATCGAACTCAGCCTTCGCCACTGAAACAAAATAAAAACGCAAAACACGGTTAAACAAAATAAAATTAACAAAATTATGTATAACAAAATGGCAATTCAATATTTGAAAAACAGAAGAAAAAAGGAACGCAACACGCTATTGCTATTAGATGTAAAAATTCGATTAAGAAAAATTATGATGGGGAACTTTCGTACGCAAAAGCTTTTATTTTGTAAATGGCGTACCTAAATCAAATTGGAAACACTCAAGCTTACGCTGCTGCTCTTGGAAAAAATTGAGTTAACTGCATTTAGGGGATATTTGATTAAAACCATGCTTTCAGTTTTTATAAAAACACTCCGGGGGAAAATCTAATTATTTTACAGATACCTGTTGAACAGACACAATTAGGTCTGGACTGGATTTCTCCGCGATCGATTTAAAAAGCCAAAATATAACTTGCTTGTAATTCGAAGTGGCGTAACATTACAGAATTCGTCAAATATGACTTGATCAAAAGCATATTAAAATTTTTAAGATTTCAAAAAATAAGTAAAATTGAAAAAGGCAATGTTAAAACTTTATTAATAAAACGTGGAACAAGCAAACGCGTATAGTCAAATGTAAAAAGGTGACTCGTTTTTGGAGTGAAAACACAAATCTCGAAAAATTCAAGGTGTACAGAATAACACCAAAAGTAATAATATTGAATCTCGATTAAGTTAACTTGAATTAATGGATGTAAGGGTCCGTTTATGTTGGAGCTGTGATAAACGATAAGATCGACGATAGCAAGCACACCAAAAAAATGATTGCTCTCATCAATCATTGTAGCTCCAACATAAGCGCACCCTAAGTCGTTGTGGGTTTCAAATTTTAAAGACTCAGATGCAGCATTAAAAATAAAATAAGCTTGTAGACCCAAGCTTTTTAAGTGCTGGGTCACTTGAAAATATTGCAGCCGCAAGAGAAGCAGTTGAACGACTTCCTACACGTTCAGCTGGCAAATATACCTCTGCTTTACGTTTGTCAGATCGTTCCGTCAGAAGAATTTTACAAAACGATCTGAAGTTCCACCCATACAAAATGATCATTATGCAAGATTTTGCTGAACGGATCTCCAAAAATCGCGGAACATGTTCCAAAGGTATTCTTCAAAACGTTCCACAAAATGCTCTTTTAATAACGAGTGACGAAGATCATTTACACTTGTCTGGCTGTGAAAACAAGCAACATCTTCCCTACTGGGTACTAGAAAGTCCACAGCAGTTTAATGAATGTCTACTTCATAGTTCACGTGTTGCTAGTTGATATGTTGTTGGAATTTTTGGCGATTGGGGTCTTTATTTTTTTTAAGAAGAAGGCGTAATAGTTGCCATAGCTGCTGATCCACACTATCCCCGAACAATTGACGAATTTAAAGTGGCAATACGAAAACAAATTACACGAATAAACCTGTAATATCTCAACTTATTCTTGAAATGGAATGGACTTTTTCAAAAATCAGTTTTGAACGTGTATTGAGAAAATGCTGGACTTGGACTCTGTAATTTTCAAAATTTAATAAATAATGAACCACTTACGTGAGATATAATACCCCTGTATACATAATATTGGGTTGCGTTGGAATTTCGAAATCTAACCCAAAACAATCAAATTGAGTGATGCTTTGAGTGTCCGACGTCTTCGAAGGATTTCCTCTTCATCGGCATTTTGAATATTTAACATTTACCCTAACAATAAATAAAATAAACTTATTTTAACACTCTTAATAATGTTGTTCACACAAATTGATGACGTATAATATGCACAGTTTAGCGGATATGAAACAAATTCTAACAATATAGTTAAATTCAAAAGAAGAAAGGTCGCTTTTGCAACTCATAGATACTTGCTTTAACTCGTAACGAAAAAAAAATCATAATCTGGAGGATTCACTATAATTTTTCATTTTTGTTGCAAGTTTGTCGAGACATGAGTTACGTAATAAGAGTTTATACCTCTGATAAAGTTAATGAAACGTAATTTTTATGATGAATAGTTAATTCAAAAATAATCTGCATTTAATGTTCCAACTTATGTTTATATCTCTTTTATTTGATATAAAATTTCAACAAAAATCTTTTTCTAGTTTTTAACAACCTTTATCCAAAATCCCTTATGCCGTCAGTTTCAGTCAAGTAATGTTCTTCCAATTCTTAGTCGTCTTCATTTTTTCCATTTGGAACCCCTTTCAGATATTTTTTCTATAGTTAGTTATAGAATTTTTCCAGAATTTTCACTTATTACCCGCACTCCATACTTTCGTTTAGTATGTTTCGTCTACTACAAATCTACTTTTAAAGTTTTTTCAACATTTCCTTATCTTATCTATTTCCTGATATTATAGTATTGGCTAAATTTTTTTACTCTCGTGTAAGTCTCTTGTTTGCATTTCTATTCTCTATTATTTATCTTTCTATCAATTTTCCTATATGCTCTTTAGTCTTTTTCTTCTATTATCAACATCTTTCCAGTATTATTCATCCTTTCTCTTACCTTATTTTTCTCCTACCTTATTACCGCCCGCAGCACTTTGACCTCAGCAGATCCCTTGTACTTACTTCCCAGCTCAGTGTCCTTCTCAACTCTAGAGCGCTTCCAGCCATTTTACCCTGGAGGCAAAAGCTAGAATTTGTTCCGGTTATGCTGCCCAGAATCCAATCATGCCAATCTCCATAAATATATCGATATCTCCAAAAATGGAAAACCTTAGTGCTTGGAGGGCCACGTAATCGCATAATACGTGTTTCGCCGATTTTTCCACCTCACCACATCCTCTGCAGATGTTGGTGTCACTTATTCCCATGTTCCGTAGGTGCGTCTGTAGATACCAGTATCCAGTGATTAGATTTCTGATCAAACGTAAGTTCTCCCTTGATAACTTTCTAAATAAAGCAGTTGGGGTGGGGTCAAGGTATATCAGAGCTCTCGTAGGTTGGCAACATCCTAGTGTCCTAGCATCCTAGTGACTCTATCCAGTCTCTTCTTTTCCTTTTCTGTCCACTCTGCTTATAGCTTCTCAAGGATTTATCAAATTATTCTTGATTTTATCATTTTTCTTTAGTGTTCTAATTCTTGGTGTAGTTCCTTCTAGAAATCTTGCCTTCATAGTGTTCTTTTAGACATTTTTCATTATTTAATCTTTTTTCCTTTTTGCTATTTTCACTATCCTTACATTCCCCACTTAGCTAGATATCATTTTTCTGTTTATTTTATTTCGTCTATTACAAATCTCTAAGATCTGGAAGAATATTTCTCTCCTATGCCTAACTCCTTTCTCCTTTTTACAGCCCCTTTCCATTCCTTATTTTCTTTCTAATTTCTGCTTTCTCTTACACTCATTTTCTAGTCTGCATAACACCTTTCTTACTTTTACAACCTTCTTTCCCATTTTTGTATCCTTTTTCTTCTACTACTAGTCTTCCTTAGTAGGTCAAGACGGTCTTAGTGGTAGTATGTCAAAAATGAAAAAAAATCATCATATTACAGCACACTCCGGTTAATTGGGACATTTTGGGCTTGTCCTACTTTTTTCATCTCGATAGGTTTTTATCTATTTTTGTTAACGAGATTTGCGATTTCTTTCGATTCAGGTGATGTTGGTGTACTGCTTCAGGTAATCAAGAAAACAATATAACTGGCCTGCTCGCATTATTGGGTGCAGAAGTGAGATCCGGGGATTATCCAGAATTTGGATGCGCCCTATATTAGCCACTAGGGGAGTTGGGATTTAGAGATTTCAACTTGCTAAGTTACTTATTATCGTGTATAATTAAATTTAAGTGAATTCAACTGGAATTGATTTTTGATTATTTAAAGAAATGCTTTTTAAAACGTGTATATATATACCCAACTCTTTTTTTACACGGTAGATACTTCGGTAGGACTTGATCAAAAGCGCTATCATCAGCATCATCAGTAGATATGTCAGATATGTCCAGCACAAATGTCGGATTTAATTCAAATGAGGAATTTCGTTCGTTATTAACGGTCTGTGTTGTTTTTTTGTAGTTGTGAAGTCGGTTATTAGCTGCTGTTTTTTTGGTTTCTTAATAAGCTTATATAATTCTTCATATCCAGCTACATATAACTTAAGATTACGTTGAAATTTCAATGCACGCTCCATGTCAGGATCATGAGTGAAAAAAGGTTGTTCCATACTTGTAGCAAATTTCAAGCCATCGCGAATTAAATCAGCCGTTAATAGCTGAACTTCATCTTCTACCTTGTCATTATCGATTTCTTTATTTTCATAAATTGTCATAAATTCGAACAAATCATCTTCATCCAAAGGGCTTGTTGTTAAAACCACAAATTGTATTTGATAGAGTTATAATTTCAGAACACACAGCTTATATTTCTTTCTACAATACTTCCACTTTTGACGCATGCTGACAATATTTTTTTCCAACAAGCATTTAAGGTTGATTGACGCAAATGTTTAATGGCAACAGAAGCAAGTGTAATGCAATCCATAATCGTAAACTTTCTCTATGCTTCCAATACAGTCAAATTTGTTTCTTCCACTGAATCTAAAATATATTTAAACGTTTGCTTTATGTAATACATTCTAAATGTTTGGGTGATCCAACACTGGGTGCCTGGGCGCATTATCAACGAGCAAAAGTATTTTGAATTTCAAACCTTTTTCTTCCATATATTTCTGGACTTCAGGAACAAAGCAGTTGTTGAACCAATTTGTAAACAGATCAGCCGTCATCCATGGCTTTTTATTCGCCATGAAATGAACTGAAAGTTGTTTAATGTTCTTACCTCTCAATGCTCGTAGCATAAGAGATTTGTTGATCAATAAAGGCTTTAACATTTTATCACCAGATGCGTGACTACATAACAAGAACGTCACTCGATCTTTGACCGCTTTAAAACCACCCGCTGATTTTTCAGATTTTGCTATATATGTCCTTTCGGGCATTTTCTTCCAAAACAATCCGATTCGTCGGCATTAAATATTTGTTCTGGAATATAACCGCCCTCTTCAACGATTTTTGCTAGATTACTCGGAAAGATTTTTGCAGCATTTTCATCTGCAGTGATGCTACTTGCATTAAATGGTTTCGTTGCCTGATGACTTGATGGTTCGAATTCCTGAAGTCAGTTATATAAGTGCTTTTTCTTTCATACGTTTCCCAGCAATAGGTATTCTTTTTGACTGTAAATCTTCTATCCAAAACACTACGTGCTTTTCCGTTTTCTCTAAGATAGGATTTCGACTATAAGATGATATTTTGGAGCTTGCTTTCGATCCAGAACTTACGGATTCTCGAATGGAATTCTCATTTTTTCTAATTGTTCTTATAATCGCTTCGTTTAAACCAAAAGCTTTGCTTACAGATGTGGAACCTTCGCCTTTCTTTAGACAGTCAAAGAATTATCATCATTATAAATAATACACTGGAAATTTCACCATCGAATTAAAAACACTTTAATTGTAACATCCACTTTTAGAACGTTACCGAAATTATTTATTACGTCTTACAAACTGACCACTCATAACGCAAAATAAATACTAAATAACGAAATCATGTGTTTAGGTTGAAGCACAACGAGATAAAAAAAGGTGATCATAAAATTCTGGTATTCTCCGTAGTAAACCAAGTTATAAACATGTGGACATAAACCGACCGACTTCTGACGACGGTATTCCCCCATTGTATTTTGTTACTGTATAGAAAAAGAGAGAGAGAGATGTTATCGGGGTAACACCTGTCATACTGCCGCGCGTGTAAGTAGTGTTAAAACTATAGTAAAATGCGATTTACGGAGGAAAATCTTCGTGAATTAAAGGACCTGTTCCGCAGCTCTATTGATGAGCTTATGAAAAATGATTCATTTATGTCCCAAGTAGTAAATATTGTTAAAGAACATTTCGTTGCCGAAATGGAGGAGTTGAAGAAAGAAAATTACCATTTAAAGAGAGTGAACGAGATACTTGCAGAAAAAGTTGACGATTTAGAGCAGTATTCTCGTCATAACAATGTCCGGCTGTTTGGTGTCGTTGAGAATAAAGAAGAAAATGTCGAATCTGTTGTGTTATCGGTTTTCCGGGATGAATTGGGGGTTTCTGTAACAAGCGATAGTATAGATAGGTGTCGTCGTGTTTTCTCTTATCATTCTAAAAGTAAAAATCCGCGTCCAATTATTGTAAAGTTTGTAAGTTATCGCACCCGAACATTGGTCATCGCAGCTAGGAAAAAGTTGAAGGGCGCTAGGATTGTCATTCAGGACGATTTAACGGCTCAGAAACACAATTTTCTTAAACAAGCGCAAGAACAGATCAGCAAAAGAAAGGTATGGTCCAGAGATGGTAAAATTTTTGTGGAACACAACAAATCTAGAAAGCATATTGGTTGTGTAGATGATATTAAATCGTTGACGGCAGATACAGATAAAACTAGATTATCTCTTATGTAGTTATCATTATTTATTGCAATTGCTACTACTATTTTTTTGATTTCTGTATCGGTTTTCGTTGTTTTTTTTTCTCTTTTATTTTAAACGCACGCGTTGGTGGAGAAAACAAGTTTATTTATATTTTCATACATACTTATTTTCAGACACAAAAAAGTTTATTTTTGTTTGTTTTTTTTGCTTTGTGTTTGTATTGAATTATTATTACTTAAATCATTTTGTTTATTTTTATTTTGTATAATTCGTTATGAATTACAGCATTAAGATTGCACATATAAATGTCAAGTCACTGATGGCGCATTTTTTCGATTTTAAAAATATCGTAGTTCAGAAACGGTATGACATTGTTGCAATTAGTGAGACATGGTTGTCAGATACAGTTTCAAATGAATGTGGCTGAAGTTAGATTCAGATTCGAATCTGAAGCAGATTCAGATTCGTTTTTTTACAGTCCACCAGACAAATACTTATAATGAACATTAAATAATTATATTTCTTATTATTTAGGGAATGTGGCACCCTGAAACCATGTTAGGAAATTGACTTAGCGATCTTTTAACCCCTCTGCAAAGGTACAGATGCGAACAGGGCGGGGGATTAATAATAATAACTCGGTATTACGTGTAAAACGTAAATAATTTTTTTCTCAAAATCTAGGAAGTGTAGCACCCTGGAACCATATTAGAAAATTCACTTAACCCTTCTAGAACCCCTCGACAAAGGGACACATAAGAATTTAGAGGTGGGGGCGGGGGATGAATAATTTAAATTAACTCGGTTTTAGGTGTAAAACGTAAATAATTTTTTACTCAAAATCTGGGAAGTGTAGCACCCTAGAACCATATTAGAAATTTCACTTAACCCTTCTAGAACCCCTCTGCACAGGGACACACAAAAATTTAGAGGTGGGGGCGGGGGATGAATAATTTAACTTAACTCGGTTTTAGGTGTAAAACGTAAATAATTTTTTTCTCCAAATCTAGGAAGTGTAGCACCCTGGAACCATATTAGAAAATTCACTTAACCTTACTACAACCCCTCTGCAAAGGGACACACAAAAATTTAGAGGTGGGGGCGGGGATGAATAATTTAAATTAACTCGGTTTTAGGTGTAAAACGTAAATAATTTTTTCTCAATCTCTTTCTTTTTTTTAACTTTATTAAAATCAACTCAACATACAATATAATATTCGCTAATGTGTTTCAATCATGTTTCAAATCACATTTACATATACATAACGATTAATAACATTAACCCTGCAGTGGTGGCGCCCCTCAGTAGAACACGAGTGGTGGCGTCAAGCCTGACAGACCCAATAAAAAAATGGTATATGTGAAAATCTAGTATCGACTTTTATGTTTTGTAGGGTCTTATTGTTTACTAGGCAACTTGATGATTGTAAATACATGTAAAATTAAAAATGGGTCTCTTTTTTTTAATACAAAAATACCGAAATATAAACCTACCACAATATGCTTCAAATTAAATAAGGTTAAAGACAAATTAAACTTTTTTATTTTAATTAAAACAAAAACAGACAAATACATTTTTTTTCTAAAACTACAGATTATGGACATGATTATTACTGATTTTCGGACAAAAGAAGACATGTAGGGCACCGAAATTCAGCATGGGATAAGCAGATAAACTTTCCACAGATTTTGCAAAAAAAACGCGTCTTGCTGTCTTTTTTGCACAAATGGCATCTTTTTTTAGTTGCTCGTGCTTCTGGGTCACCTCTGGGTACATCAGTGGAGGTTCCGGCCACTTCTTGCCGCCTTTTACGGATTGCTAGTGGAATATTTTCCATCATGGAACGACGCTTCAAGTGCTGCTCAACTAGTTCTTGCGATAATTGTTTTATATATAATCTTCGAATGACATTACTATTTTGGTTATTCGCTACGTAAATAATCTGAGAGTTTATGCCTGCAACATTCATTAGTGCATAAAAAAGAGCCATGGGCCACCTTCTGGTGTTCCGGGCCACATTATAAGTTGCACACAGTTCGTCGACGGTATCCACGCCGCCTTGGTGGAATTATAAAACGTAATTATTGTGGGCTTTTTCTGATCTCCGCTTGATAGATCTATTTCATCATCATGATGCATACTTGATGCCAATATAACATTTTTATTCTTTTTAGGAACATAGGATACTATCGTTATCTGTTCCTGGAACCCAAACATACTAGAATTTACAGGAGAGTTCAAAGCTTGTAAACCAATTATCACATGTGATGTTTCTGCCTGTACCAGATATTGGAGTGATTAATCGTAATACAACATCAGCTGGACTATTTTTTACATGATAAAGCCCCTCAGGCTGTAAACCTACGTAGGGTTCTAAATTTAAAGTGTACCTTGTTTTCGCATCAACAAGTGCAAAAAGTTTTAGGCCGTACTTCTTCGGTTTACTTGGTATATATTGTTTAAATCTACATTTTCCTCGAAACGCCTCGAGTTTTTCATCAATCGTTCCATATTCACTGATAGTATATGCCTTTTTACAATTATTTATAAAAATTGTAAATAGCTCTCTTATGGGGGCTAATTTGTCAGTCAACCTTCTCTCATCTCTGGTTTCCAAGTCATCAAATCGAAGATGCCTGAGTAAAAAGAGGAAACGTTGCTGAGACATGGTTAGCCAACACATTTCAACTCCGCTTCCTTTTCTTTCCCACAATTCATCTGTGCTCAGCCGGTTACTCTTCAAGCACCCCGTTAAATAAAGTAAGCCCAGAAGGGCCTTTATTTCAATTACATCTGTATTTCTTGCAGAACGGTCTCTGGTGTATTTGTCCTTCATTTTATCTATATATTTATTGGTGTTATCAGCAATTATATTCAAAATACCCCCAGAGAAAAATAAATTCCAACAGTCAAGTATTGACTTTGTAACTAAATTGGATTTACGAGTTCTTACATTCTGCTGTGGGCGGTGCTTCTTCCAGACTGATCCATCTTTACCGATAAAACTAGGAATCCGCGGAATTCTTGCTGCTGGTATCTCGACGTCCTCGGTATCGCTTTCTCCCTCCTGTTCTGTGTCAGAATCATGCACACGTTCCTCGACATTATCCTCTTCACCCTCGGACTCTTCGTCATCAAAAATTTCCTTATTATATATTTCGTCATCTAGCAAACGTTGTAAATGAGCTTGTTCTTCTTCATAAGTAAGTTTTACAGGATGATAGCTCATTTTCCTAAAATTAATATCTACGTGTTAATTTCATTTCCCACAAAAAAAGTTTAATTACTTACCACAAGAAAAAACTGACACAAATTATCAAAATACTGCACTTAAAAATTTTATACCATAAGCGGTGGCGCCAAGTACGATGGACCCGAAATGTAGATCACGTGTTCGTTAAAAGCACTACCGAGACATCCACCGTGGAAAACGAAACTATACTAACCTTTAGAAAGGTACTGGAGCGGCCGCGTTCGTAGTCTTAACCCCACCCTTTTTATTCGTGAAATTATATTGCTCGGGTCTGAGAGACTGGGTGCCACCACTGCAGGGTTAAGGAAAAATAGAGGTTTTCCTAAGGCAAATAGTTAAATTTTAATTTACAATAAATCTTGTGGCAACTTTCTTGTTAAACGGCTATGTTTAACAAGAAAGTTCTATCTACTTTTTGAGACCCAAACCAATGTTAGCTGCACTACAACATTTATTGATGATTTTATGGAACCGCCTGGTTGGACATCTTACAAAATCCTTAATAGGCATTATATTTAGTTCGATGTATCTGATCGTTACGAACAAACTAAGGAGTATCTACAGCCGTCCGCCGTCCGCTGTAGACACTCCTATAATAAATAATATTTGTGGTACCAGCGTTGCTCCACTCTAGGCAATCATAGGTTACCAGATATCTTATTAATACTTTATATAGTATCATTGTACATTTAGATTTTAGGTAACTCTTTTCCTATTTATTAGAAGAAATAACTGTTTCAATCGTGCGTATCCCAAATTTGCTCTGTTGTTTATACGCATATCCCAATTTAATCACTGATCAAGATGCAGACGTAAGTATTTAATAGCTTTGTCTTTAAGATTCCACCGATATTCTGAGTTATTGATTGCAACGTTTATTGAATTTTGGTAACGTCGTAATGTAAAGGTTTTGAATTAAAACTTGTCTTCACTTAGGAATACACTTAGGCACCATTTAGTAAGTCATTTCTGCATGTTGTTAATAGCACCTTGAAGGTGTTCTATTGTTTTCTCTAAATCACTACCTTGAGTTATAATCAACACTCGTCAGCAAATAGAGCCTTTTTAATTAAAACTTTGGCGGTATGGTATATCATGCAAATATATTGAATAAGGTGCTAATAAGGTGCCCTTGGAACTCCTCTGATACAACGTGAATCTGAATATGACCCATTCTATCTTACATAAAATGTTCGCTCCTGAAGATATGACATAAGTATTTCCTGTAATAGCCTGAATTTTAAACCCGCCCTCCAAACAGTCAAAGGCAATGGTGGTGAACAACTTATTTTCATAACTTTTCTTAATAAATTCTGTAACATGCACCAATTTGTGAATCGCCGAGTGTTGCGTCTGAAACCCGAACTGAATATTTGGAATAATATTTCTTTCTATCAACTGTTCTTGAAATCTTCGCAAAATTACGTTTTCAAACAATTTAGATAGTGTCAGTAAGAGGCTAATAGGACAGTAATTAGATATAGTACTGCTCGTTTTACCAGGTTTGTCGAACATTAGTATCTCAGCTTTTTTCGAAGTGACCGGTAAGTAACCAATTTGTAGGCATAAATTGAAGATATCAGTTAGGTAGGTAGTAATGTTCAAGGGAAAGTATGTTAAAATTAAATTTCGTATAGGGTCATGCCCTGGAACTTTTCGATTGGGTAGCTTGTAAATTAAATATCCGATTTCCTCATTAGTGACTTCTTCGTCCACCATTGCTATTCGTGGAAGATGCGTTTCATTATATGTTTCAGTAGCATTGGCCAATGACGTGTTTTCTCGGGGTATATGAGAAATAAAGGTTACTTCAAGGTAATCGACAAATGCTTGGGTTTTATCTTCATCAGCAGACAACTGTATTCCTTCATGAGTAATTGTACAAATTTTTTCAGTATTCTTTTAGTTGTTATTCACATTCCAGTATCTTTACTGTATGGATAGTACTAAGAAGATTCTGATAACTAGTAATTCAATAGAATTCTAAGGATTCTAAGGATAGTGTGTGTCAGTTTATTTAGCGTCTGCTTTAAGACACGATCATGAGTTCTCTGCCAGCTACGTCTCTTTTCTCCTTGATCAAGTCGGGAAATACTTGGGAGGTAAATTATGATTTGATGGAATGGATCTATTAGGTTTAGTAAACATTCTAGCTACATTTTTGATGGTTGAGATAAGCAATGAGACAGATCCATCTATAGAGGTAGGACTGGGACACGTATTTGGTGAATCAATACTATAGATTTCTTAAATTTGCAAAAGATGTTAACTATACATTTCTTCGAGACATGAACCTGATGGGTTATAGATTTAACATCTCCATATTTTCAATTTACTGTTTAAATCGCCAATTATTAAAAGAGGATAATAATATAATATAATATAATTCAATAGTTGACTAAATTCTTCTTTTATCAATTTACGGTTTGGTTGTCTATAAGCACAAATTATTGTAACTGGTCTCATGTTTATTGGATAAAGTTGGATAGCGACCGTCTCTAGCGAAATATTCGTTAGGTCATAAGGTTTGTGTTTTAATGTGCGTTTAATTAGTATCGCTATTTAGCCTGAAACTGTTTGTGAGTTGCGATCAAATCTATAGATATCTTAAAACAAGATATTCGGAACTCTTCTTCTGCTTCTAGATGAGTTTCAGGTATCATGCTAAATCAATTTTATAACAAGCCAAAACCGTTGATATTAAACTTTTTTGTTTAGACTAGGCATGTGGGAAGGAACGGAGCAATTTATTGAGTATATAATTTTGCGAAATTAATGGTGTGATGATTTGTTTTAGGAGATTCGTAATTGAAGCGTCAATGGTAGACATTTCCGGATTATTCGATGTTTTAGGAGTGCTGCTGTTTTGGGAGGGTGAATTTTGTTAAGCAATGTTTGTAAATGACATATTTGGATGTACAGTTCGGAAGGTGGATGTATGAATTGAGTGCGTGGTTGTTCTTCTAACTTGACGTGGATGAAGTTGTACTTCTGTGTTGTCGCGACAGCCTCTGTAATTGGTTGGATTCACCACAATTTGCACATTTAGATGGATTGCTCTTTTTCTTTTACAGTCTTTATAATTATGCTCATCTCCTCATTTCACAAATTTGGGTTTTAGTCTTCCCTGCTGTATATGGACATACAAAAATTTAGAAGTGGGGGCGGAGGGTGAAAAATTTATATTAAGTGGTTGTTAGGTGCTATACTGTTGTTAGGTACTATATTATTTTTTTCTAAATATTCTTTTAAAAAAATTATTTACACCTAAAACCGAGTTAACTTAAATTATTCATCCCCCGCCCCCACCTCTAAATTTTTGTGTGACACTTTGCAGAGGGGTTCTAGAAGGGTTAAGTGAATTTTCTAATATGGTTCTAGGGCGCTACACTTCCCAGATTTTGAGAAAAAAATTATTTACGTTTTACTACTAATACCGAGTTATTATTATTAATCCCCCCCCTGTCCGCATCTGTCTCTTTGCAGAGAGGTTAAAAGATCGCTATGTGAATTTCCTAACATGGTTTCAGGGTGCCACATTCCCTAAATAATAAGAAAAATAATTATTTAGTGTTCATTATAAGTATTTGTCTGGTCGACTGTAAAAAAACGAATCTGAATCTGCTTCAGACTCGAATCTGAATCTAACTTCAGCTACATTTCAAATGATACAATTAATATTACTGGTTCTGATATTGTGAGACGCGATAGGGCATCGCGAGGTGATGGTGTGGCTTTGTACGTTTCGCGTAACCTGCGCTTAATTCGTCAAATCAGTTTTAATGATGACCATAATCTTGAACAGGTGTGTTCTTATTGCCGCGTTATCTAAGACTTTGGTTGTATATATAGACCACCGAACTCGGATGTGAATGCCTTTTTGGATGAGCTGGGGTCGACGTTCTGTCGCATATAGGGTATTTCTGATTGTCAGTATTGCACTGGAGATGGTAACATAAATTTGTTAGATTTGCATAGTTCTGCTACAAACAAATTAAAGCTGCTTCTGGACGAAATGGAACTGAATCAAGTTATTGATGTACCAACTCGCGTTACAAATACCACTAGCACGTTGATCGATTTCTTAATTACAAATAATGTTGACAGTTGCGTCGACCCAAATAGCTTTCCAATGGATATATCAGATCACAATCTGATCTTGTGCGATATTTTGTTTTCGAGTTTAAAGTCAACACCGGTTGTGCGTATGTGTCGTAATTTGAATAGAATTGACGACGATTGTTTTGTACGGGATTTTTACAATTACCACTTCAAAACACATACTACATTGATAATATACACTGTAAAGTAGATTACTTACAGCACTGTCTCTTGGATTTGTTAAATCTTCAGGCACCCTTGCGACCGTTGCGCTTGAATGCTAAACCATTTGCCCCATGGTTGACGAATAATTTAAAATTAATGATGAGTTTGCGTGGCACGGCTTTGGCTAGGTTTAAAAGAATTAAACAAATGTCACATTTTGATTATTACAAAACATTAAGGAACCTAACAACTGCTTCTGTGCGTCGTGAGAAGAAGGTGTATTTGTCTACTAAACTGAAAAACTGTAATACAAAAACCAGTTGGATACTTCTCAAAAAAATAAATATTGGTAATAAACCTAAACCATGAATTCCCCCTAATATACAAGATGTAAATAAAATTAATGATTTTTTATTCAATCCTCAGGTTGTTCTATTGCAGATGACAGTTTATTACAATTTTATAAATCTAGTGCGCATTTTCCTCCATGGCATAATAAATTTAGATTTAACTTGATTGATACGTCATATATAGTTAGTATATTAAACGGTATTAAGACTATGGCATGCGGAATAGACGATTTAAACATCGGTGTAATTAAAAAATATGGATCTGATAGAGTGCTATACATTACTCATATTATTAACTGTTGTATAGAACAGTCAATTTTTCCTGATCCATGGAAGGTTGCTCTTGTGGTGCCTCTACCCAAGGAACCTAATCCCTTGGGTTTTGGGGACTTGCGTCCCATAAGTATCTGACCAGTTCTTTCAAAGGTGCTGGAACGTTGTATGGAGATGCAATTACGTAAATATATAAATGAAAATAATATTTTTCCTCCTACACAGTCTGGTTTTTGTTCTAATCATAGTTGTGATACAGCACTCTTGAAAGTTACTGATGATATAATAAATGCTAGAGATAAGAATTTGTGCACTATTTTGGTATTGTTGGATTATAGTAAGGCTTTCGATAAGGTAAATCATCGTATTCTCATACAGCAGTTGAGTTATTTGGGAGTATCTGATTCCGCAGTAAGTTTGATGGCGAGTTTTTTGTGCGGGCGTACTCAGATTGTTCAAATTGATAATGAATACTCTAACTCTTTACCTATTAAGGCAGGTGTGCCTCAGGAGTCCATTTTGGGTCCGTTGTTGTTCTCAATATACACTTCTCAAGTACCTCATTACCTCAAACACTTAAATATCCACATGTATGCTGACGATACGCAGTTGTACATTTCCTTCTAAGACATGTCTTGGCTTCAACTTGTTCGGTTATTAATGAGGACCTTAGGTCACTATTTGATTACTCTAATAGATTGTCATTAATCTTGAATCCGGCAAAGTCTAGTGTGTTTTGGTGATTTGAATCCGAACGAAGTGAACATATTTATAAATAATGAAAAAGTATTAATTTTTCCAGAAGCAAAAAATCTGGGTTTACTAATAGATTCAGATTTGCGTTTCAAAAATCATGCAACAGAATGTATTTTTTAATACATTCTGTTCCTTTTTAGGCTTATAACGCTCTTAAATGCATTTATCAACATCGTCAAGTATTAGATGTTACAATAAAGAAGCAGCGATATGATAGTTTGGTGCTTTCTAATTTTGTTCACGGCGCAACTGTGTATGGCTGTGTCTGACAAGGACGGATATGCACCGTGCGTGATCAGAACAGTTGCTTGAGGTTTATCTTTGGCATCCGTAAATTTGAGAAAATTTCGCATACTTTGGTGACAGTTAATTGGCTCACTATGAGATATATTGATAGATTTAGATACCATTTTTTAAGCTTGCTTAATAGAGTAATTTTTATGTCATCTCCCCCATATCTGTGTAGAAAAATTACCTTCAGGACTGATGTCCACAATATAAATATTAGGCGCAAACATGTTATCACCATACCTGCTCAGAGTACTTCTTTTTATAAAAGATCGTTCTCATACAATGCTGCATCGCTGTATAACTCTTCTCCTGAAGATATAAAGCGGAAAAAGCCAAGTGCATTCAAAGAGAGCCTCAGTCGTGTCTTGCAACATGTTCAGAATACGCAATTTGACCCTTATGCTGCTTCAGTAATCTGATGTGATGTGATTGATTTGATTCTAATATGTTCGATTAAATTGTGCTATCTTTCTGTGTTTATTAAGTTGTCTTTCTCTCTTCTTTGGTTAAGTGGAACAGACGATGACAGAAATGTCGTAGTCTGAACTTTGCCAATTGACTCATTGCTACGTATTTTTAGTTTATTTCTTTTCTATTTGTTTTGTATAATATATTCTACTTAATATAATCTGATATATGATGTATAATACAATATTATTTTGTAGTAATGGTCAATAAAAGCAGTTATTATTATTAATATATTAAGTTTCTGTAAGACGCTATCAAAATTAGAATTAAGAATTTTTTTTGATTCGTGCTATAACAAAAAATTCGTGTAAAAAAATTATTGGTGAACCGTGTTATTTCAAAATCGTGTTAAAAACGACCGTGTAAAAAAAGAGTTGGGTGTATTCGTAGTGCTTGACGGATGGAGAAGTATGTGTTCTGGTTGATCCGAGGTATCGTCCGTTCATCTTCTTGATTGTTCCCTGTGGACAGGGATACCTGTAGGTCAATTATTATATGTAAAAAAATTATTTAATTATTTTTATTTACAATCCTAAAACATGAAAGAATTTTACTTATATGTCCCTTTCAATTAAATTTTGTGTTTGATACAATGCGTTGTAATACCAAATTCGAACTCCCACTCCAACGGTCAGGGTAGGGTTCGGAATTTTCTTGCGCAGCAACTCGAAAAGTGTTCGAGATATCACCCCGTCACCACGCAGACGAAGTAAACTCGCTGTAGATATAGCAACAACCCTCTTATAAAATAAAAGTTTGTATCATGTTCGAATCAAAGTGAATATATAAGTTTAAAAATAATAATCGAACTTTTTGAATTGAAATAAATTCAAATTTGTTTTGAAGTTTATTTGGAAAAAAAAATTTCTGAAAATCTTGTTAGTGTAGTTGGCAGGTATATAGAGGTTGCCTGGATACACTCCTGAGAAATTTCTTGTGGTCAGGCGGCTCGCTACGAGAACTCATCCCGCTCATCATAAATTTCATCATAGTTCTGCTATGAGTTATAACGGTAACATCACAAATTACAACTTATATGGTTTAAATCAACTTATATATACAGGGTGTTAATGAGTGTTCCATTTTTTCATGTTCTTGATGCTTGCACCAACCGCAAGTTAGAACCGTGAAAAAATCCCTGGTAGTGTGGATTATGATTTTGTCATTGTATTTTAGAGATTCGTAAACATTCGGTGTATACCAAATTTGAAATAATTATTCAAAAAAACACCGGAGATAACCGTAAAATTAAAAAAAAATTGTAACTTTACTACTTCGTAGTGACCACATGGCGCATTTTTGACCACATATTTATTGGCATTTTTTCCTATTTCATCGAGTACTACCGCCCCTTGAAATATGTACATGTCGTTCATTAACATACAGGGTATATAAATCTATTAGATTTTTAAATTGTTTTTTATATTAAATAAAAAAATATTAAAAAAAACAATTTATAGGACATAACAATTAATTTCAATAATTCATTTTGAAATTAGAAATCCAAAAAATGACCTTTTCAAATTCCAAGTAACAAAAAGTTTCCTTAACCTTCGAATATGAGTTTCGTGTGGACTCCTTTTCATTTCTCTAAGAATTTCCAAGAAGAGGTGAAGTTACTTGTTTTTGTCTAACGAAAAAAAATTTGAAGGCCATCGTTGTTTCACTCGCACACAGATCCGTGTCAGCGGCTGAACGCCGCATCCAGTCGATTGGTCGTCCAAGAATCCGGTCAAATCAAGCTCTGGCAGTTCCTACTCGAACTGCTTGGGGATTCGTCCAACTCGTAGTGTATTTATTACATGGGAAGGCACCAACGGAGAATTTAAGCTCATCCATCCGGCCGGAATTGCCAGGCGATGGGGAGAGGGCAAGGCTAACCCGAATATGAACTATAATAAACTATCAAGAGCATTAAGGTATTTTTTTATAAAAACAATTTTTAAGGAGTTAAGTTAATCTGAAATTGCTATGTGTCAAATTACTTAAAAAACCTTTTTTTAATATTATTTCTATGAAAATGATAGAACATGTTAAAAAGAAATATTTAAAAACATCTTATTGACAACTTTTTTATTAGACAAGAAATTTTAATAGAATTTTTTAAAAGCCTCTTTCTGAATTAATCTCTCTCTTGTGTATAAATTAAATTCTTTCAAAAAACTATACAAAGTTAATAATCTACAGTATCAGTACCCGAAGTTTACCGGAAACATGTAGTTTCGGATAAACCATCCCTTTTTCATACAGAACTTTGAAACACAATATTGCAAAAGATAGCTTAGATATATGAAGAAAGATTGTTGATATTTACCCTTAAAAGTTTTAAGAAATTAGAGAAAATCATGTGTTTCGAAAGATAAAGATTATAAAATTTTTTTATAAAAAGTTATTTGAAAAAGAATGAATTTAAAAGATTATTATTATTAGAAAAAGAACATTTAAAATTAAATTTAAAACAAAAAACTAAATGTATATTATATACCAACAAATATAATATATAATATATATATATATATATATATATATATATATAAACACCAACCATCATATAATAGAAATTATGGTGGACTGATATCAAGAATGCAGAAGTCGAAAGTTAATCTGTGCGTCGGAGAAAAAAGAAAAGGACTTGAAACTCAAATTTAAAATTCAAATTCAATGTGTTAAATATAATTGTTAATAAGAAATGACCTTATTTTATAAGCTTTCATCTTTTTCGACCTCCGGATGTTTTTCATAAATTTAACTTATCTTTATTCTATATAATAATTAAAATCATGTATATTTATTAATTGCAGATGAAGTCTTAGTTATATGTTCGGTAAATTCTGAAATGTTTAATGATATTCCTTCCAGTTTCACATTATTTGTCACTTTAATTCATAAATACCACTCAGCTCAGAAATTAATGTAGAAACTACAAAGTCCCAGTATGTATTCGATCATGCTTAAAGTAGGAACCTATTAATCTCACTAATATAGTAAACAAGCCAGTATGAATAAGGGTCTGCTTGGGTCTAAGATCATTCTCTTGCGGTGTGATTTGTAAACCACCGAATGTTAATGCTAATCAGAATTCTTTTTGTGACTCTGGAAGATGCACTGGCCAGTGCGCATTATTAGTGCAAACAAATTCAGGCGCAATGCACCTGAGGGGCACACTTGTAACAATCGCAACACACATTCGTAATTAGCACTTTAAAAGCATCTATTGCTGTTCAATGGTAGTTTTAACCATGAAAAAAAGTATATTGAAAAGAAAACGCATTTATTAAAGAAAATAATACATTTAAAAAATTTTAATTAAGAAAAAGAAAGAATATTAGAAAAAACGAATTTATTTTCAAATAATATGTAAAAAATATATTCAAAAATTATTGTTGTCTTGTTCATTCAGAGTCAGTTTCTTCGGCAGAAGGCCGACATTGACATGCAGAATAACAAGTACCGCACACCATATTTACGTGAGACATGCAGATTGCAGACCGACATTTTTTACATTCATAATTTGTCATCCTTCTGAAACTCCTTTCATCTGTACAGGTTGAACATCCACCTACGCCTTTTTGGAGGTGAAGGAGTTGAATTTTCTAAGTCATCAGCTTCATTGAGGGGTTGGAACAGTTTTAGTCGCATTTGGAGCTGGGTATTGATTTCAACAGATTTCATACTTCTCCAAGTAAGCTGTCCCATCGTCAGCTGATGGGACAATGTTTTTAGAAAAACTCGTCTTTTTAATGGTTCCAGTCGATTGCCGAGGTAAATTACTTGGGAGTTAATACCACTCACATTTAACATTGTGAAAAATATTAACATGGGCCACCGCTTCACATTTACGTTCACGCTGTAGGTAACATACATCTCATCTCCAATATCGACAGCGCCCTTGGAGGATTTTATTTAATCGTTTTATCAAAACATAATTTTACATAATTATAACATGTTTTGTATATTGTTCTTTGTGACATCAATTTTATTTAATTGATCGTAAGTTCTATTAGAATTTTAAAATTTTATAATTAATTTCAGTATTTTCTAATAAAAATTGTAGATTGGGCTGAAGATGACTATGTAAAATAGTCGAAACCGGTACTGTTGAAATAAAAACAATTGCAAAAAGAGAAGTTGTAATTTACTTATTTAAACTGATTGTTATATGTTGGTAGTGTTTTGACTTTCGCTTCGCTGGTTTGGAATCCTTTATACGCTGTAAACATAAACTGATCGTTTGGAGAGTTTTATGTCCAGCGTCGTTTGGTTTTTGGAATCACTTCTTCAAGTGATCGCCGAGGTGTTTATATAGATTGGTATCGTTGTGTTGAACCTGAATGCAACCAATTTTCATCTGCAACCCATTTCATTTTTTTGTATTCCCTCCAGTAGCAGTGGCTTGGTGTCTTTCAACATTTTTTCCAATCATGCATCAACATTGAATTTATTGTGTTCCAACATCGTCTATGGTTAATTATAAGATCTTTTAGAACATTGTCCGTTGTTTCATGTTGTCTAGATCCACTTCAGTATCAGCACCATTATCAATTATCTGTCATCTTTCAGTATCATGTTTGATATAATTAGGTACTGTTCATCATCTTTAATATCCATCAGCACTGCTTTGGTTTGTCTGGAAAGTTTTTTCTTAAACATTCTTTACGGTATCTTTCTTACTTTTTTCGACATTTTTTTGGAATTTGTCATCATTTTTAAATAAAATCCGACCTATAAAATCATCATTCTCAAAAATAGTATCTATATATATTTTCTTATGATATATTTCCACGCCAATTTTGACATTTCTCAATAATATCCTTGGAATTTTTAAACTGTGTTAGTCTCATCGTCTAATTCCTAAGATCATACAGAACAATGTTTAGGATTTCTACATTTGTATCATTATCCATCAATATGATCCTTGACATTGTCTAATGTTGTCTTAGTCTCCTTCAACATTTTTCCAATTATCCATCAACATCGTTTTTGTCACCGTCCAACATAATCTCAGACTAATTGTAGGATCTTTCAGAACATTGTCCGTTGCTTAATGTTGTCTTGGTCTACATCAGTATCATGTTTGATAATACAACAAATGAGATATTTGATAACAAATGAGACATTCATGTTGATCCTTTCCGCAAAGGTTTCACTTTTGACTGATAGGACGAAAACAAAAGACGATACCTGTTCGGAGTTTTCGACATTTGCAGTTTTTCGAAAAATGGAATCATGACATATAAGCTACGGTTTTTCTATCTCGTTTAGTTTCGGGGACAGCCTATGCTGACATCGAAATTGGGACACCTGTACTTCAACGAACATAAAACAAATTGTGCGCATTTTGAATATTTGTTGTACCAGTAGATAGTTGCTTATTTCTAGCGACTAAATTTTGCATATAGATAAATTGACTAAAATTTGCCGATATACATGTCACTTCGGGACACCTGTTAATACAATATAATTCCGAAATGATAAACAATAGTTTTCAAATTAAGATAGCATTTGGATTCCCTAGTCGACATTCTAACATCTTGAAAATCAGGGTCTACAAAGAGTGCCTTCTGGGATAGAATAGTTTGGAGTCTCATTTGGCTACTAAAAACAGCTAAAGTAAAAAAGCCTACTTTAGCAATGTTTGGTAGCACAGTTCGTTAATATGCTTAAAGAACATGCTTATGTATTTTTCTGTTAATTTATGTTTCATTAATTTTGAATATGTTGTACAGCATGTTTTTTTATTTTTCAGATATTATTGCAATAGAAATATTTTGTCTAAAGTCCAGGGCAAAAGATATTCTTACAAATTTAATTTCCATGCTGTAACGGCAGCGTGCCAAACTCAAGCTCAAGGTCAAAGAGATATACCAAGCAGACAGGAAGATATATCAGGCGGACACGAAGCAAGTTTATTTTCCCCACCCAGTTATTAGTCATATTCAACAGGATCTTTTGAAGGAAGACCTACATTCTATTAAGAAAATAAATAATATATTAGATATTTGTGTTATTAGGATAATATAAAAATGTAAAGGAACCGATATGATCTGTAAATATTCAGATGTTTTTGAATTCTTCTAAATAATTTCTTAGTGGATTTGTTTTTGTATTAACTTATTATGTATTTTTTATTTTATTTCCTTATTGTTGGTTGTAATAAAAACGATTTAAACGGTATTTTCTTTTATATTTATCATTTGATATTAGAACTAACGTAAGTAATTTTATTTCGATAGTTTTGGTAATTTAAAACCAAGCAAAGAAATTGTAAAGTATTTCAAGAGTGCTGGAAATAATCTGATTATTAAATATAATTATCATCAGTATTAATGCTATAATACAAGCAATTGCGGCCATTTATGTTTAAATATCTTGTTGTCAGACAACGTACAACTCCAACAATCACAGGATGGGACGTCTGATTTAGTAGGAAAAACATTTGTTCATAATATGGTGATAATCATTAATAAAATTCTATGGAGGGTCATGTTTTTGTAGCCAATGTTGAACGTTTAAAACTTTTAAAATACATAGAAAAAGGAGTTGAATTGGACATGGAATTTGGATCACTCCATTTACATGAATACCCATCATTACAAAGACGTAGACAACACTCATGGACAATTAAAACATTTACTCAATTAGAGAAGCCTAGATATTTAATATTAGGATTTTAAAACGATAAAAAGAATAATCCGTTACGGTCTGCATCATTATTTGACCACTGTAATTTAGAAGATATAAAATTGTTTATAAATAGTGAGAAATATCCCTATGAAGCTGTTAAATCTTGCATGATCGTGTCTTCCTTTAACTGGTATGATTAATCAAATATAGATCAGCTTTCAGTACATTGATTCATCCTAGTTTAGATTTAAATACTAATGAGATATATTCTTATTTATAATTTTAACATTTTATAATTTAACTATTATTAATATATAAATATATTTTTTAAAAAACATATACAATTGTTAAATATTATAAATTCTTTATCCTCTATAACCAACAAACTCAAACATTTTGATCAAATAAGTTTAGAATTACAACTTTACAGGCGATGTAACCATGTCAATAATCTCATGATCCGTTCAACTGCTAACCTTTAATATTAAACAAGAAAGGTTTGAGTGGTTCAGTGGTTTATTGCCTTTAAAATATTAATATTTCACCTTGCAGGTATCAGTTCAATTCACACAAATAAGTAAGTATTATGTATTTAATTAATTTACAACACCACTGGGTGGCTAAAACCTTTGTGAAAAATTTAATTTTTAATTTATTTTCGGTATTTGTTAGCTTCCGGATCTCCCCGTTAGGTGCACCATAAGAGGTACTCAACCGAAAACTCACGCGTGTTGCAGATATCCTCTTGGATTTAATTCCACTTCTCGTCTCTAGGTCGCTAGCTGGTAAATCACCGGATATTTAATTTTTTTAAAAATTGATTGTTTTGATTATTAAAAATTTAAGCATTAAAGTGTGTACTATCATACAGTGTAGACATAAATTTTCAAAACCTGCCATGATAGGTTTTGAGCTACATAATGCTACCAACTTATGGACCTGAAAGTCAAATTGTAACTTATATACATTGTAAACATGGTGGGTTTACATTTACTAAGTCTAAAGTTACATCTAAAACGTTTAGCTTACTGTTGTATGTATTTGGGTAAGAATTTTAAAATCTTTAGACAAATCCTGAGAACATTTGACAACAATTTAGAACTATGCTCGAATCCGTCCAGTAGACCGTTTTCGCAAGTTGCAAATTTAGAGAAGTTCTAACTTAATCGACCAAATCAACCGGGACCGCACCGTGACGGTCCCGTTTTCGTTCGTTGTTCTAAGGCACACACAAGCCCCGTAACCTCCACCACATGTGGAGATGGTAGCGAAATAAATCGCGGCACGCGAATTAATTCAATAAAATGCAACTGTTCCCTAGATTTGCGTCAACTAGAGTAAATTTCAATAGGTAAAAACTCATCCCAACTCAACCCCGTTTTCCGAATTTTCTGCAGGAGGATCTTAGCGGACACCGTAGCTGGACTAAAAAACCCTAACGGATCAAAGATTTGCACAATGTCAGACAATATAGTCCTGTTCGTTACCTGTGTACAATTTTCTTCTGTGCGGGTATTCTCGTAACGGCCCAAATTAACTGATTCCAAGGAATTATTACATTCACGGATAATTTCTTTACTATTTGATGACCATTTATCTAATTCAAAGCCAGCCTCGTGTAGTTTAGACCAAGCTAAGCTTTTCAGTCGAATTCGCGCCGGTCAATAAATCGTCCATATAAAAATGCGTGGTGATGACTTGAAATTTCTGGGTTTGTACACTCCAACCCAAGCTCTTTTAAACAACGAGTAGATTCATAGGTATCTATAGGTACCAGCTCCGATTCATGCCACAAAATTTTGTGGAAACGCGTTTCAGCGAAATCCACTAAACATGCAAGATACATTTTCTTTATATCGGCGGCTACTAGATACGCAATATTTTCGAAACCTTACGAGTGCACTAAATAAATCTGGTTGGATTGTAGGTCCGACAAGTTGCAAACTATTTAACGAATAACCCGTAGAGCTAGGACAAGACGCGAGTTATAGATGCCCCCCTAAGGAATAAATGCGGAATAAGTATTTATTATAATATATAAACCAGAGCGCAACTACGAACGCCAGACTTAGCTACAATCGCAACGTCCCGTAATTCGTAAAATTCGACACCTAGATTTAAGAAAAGCTAAACAAACAAAATATTAAATAATTCTTTTCAATTTTATTGTAAAACTTAAAAGTTTAAGTTATAATTAAAACATTGTAGATTTAACGTTTAAATTGAAAATAAACTTTTTAAAAAATTAAAATTCAAGTCTCTGAATTTTAACTCGCGTCAAAAACCACGCGAAGTCTCGTAGACACACTGTACTCGTTAATCACCCCGTGGTGAGGTAGATTGTAACTTACGCATGTGACCCAAATCAGGAAATTTTTTAAATTTACGTTCCATGCTAGAAAGACGACAATCGACGGCTTTATACGAATTTCCCAATTTCTCCAATGTATCGCTACAGGGAATTTCCACAATAAATCTACGGTTTATATAGCGCCGAGTTGTTTCACAAAAGTGTTGCTCACAACAAGCACCCGAAACCGATCGAGGTGGAGAAGAGTTAATCGATTCTATCTCCCAAAAACCCTGTAATTGACTGATTAATTAATCCCTCTCCAATGCGTTAAAAGGTACTATTCTAGAGTAGTATGTCGCGCTGGCTAATACTGGTCCCGAAATAACCCACCCGAAATGGGTTTTTGCATAATTGGACCACCAGTAAGTCTTATTTGGCCGATACACAACAATTTGCAGAAATAATCCGCGCCTATTAACATATCTATTTTACTGGGAATATTAAACGAAGGATCAGCAAGTTTTAAATGAGTAGGAATCTCTAAATCCTTAGGATTAACGAAAAAACTGGGTAAGCCGCTCGCAATTGCATTAATTACAAAACAATTAACCTTTAACGAAAAATCTGCACGAATTGAATGAATTTTTAAACTACAAGAATCGTTTATTATCAATTGAGAATTATTTATACCCGTTATGTTAACGTTTTCTTCTGTTCCAACTAATCTAAGCCGTTTTCGAGCTTCTTCTGTAATGAAGCTGCTTTGGCTTCCCTAGTCAAGGAGTGCACGAAGCGAATATTTTTTATTTTGTCTGTTATATGCGTGAACGATAACTGTAGACAAAATAATGTTTGAGTGAGAAAGTGTTTGCGCGGAAAGATTGATATTTTGCGTTTGAGAAGATGGGTGAGATTGTGTTTGACGATCTGGGCAGCCATTATAGAAGTGCAAAAGAGTGTGATGCCGAGATTTGCATTTTTTACATGAACTAGACCTCCAATTATTCAGGAAATGACCAGATCGCAAGCAATTTATACAAAATTTCGCTCGTTTAACTTGCTTCAAGCGAGCTTGAACCGTAAGGTTTAAGAATTTCGCGCATTCCTGAATATAGTGATTATCTTTGCACACGACGCAATGGTTTAAATTTGATTGACTCGCGACCAGAACCGGTTTCGAACGATTATCTTTAACCCCTTGACTAGATCCGTGATCCAAAGTTTTGCGCTACTCCCACTCGCGATTAGAGCCTTTGCCCATTTTAGTAGTCGCGAGAAAAATTATCAAAGCATCCCAATTTTGCGTTGGTAGATTTAACGATGTCAGAGCACTTATGTGCTTCTGAATGTTGTTTGTCAATAAATGATCTTATACCCTGAGAATTTACCGGAATAATCTTTTCCGTTTCAAATAACCCTTTAATATGGTTTTGTATAAGAACACGAGGGTTGTCAAATCAATCCTCAAGCGATTTCGTAATTGGAGTTAGTTAATTCTAAACTAGCGATAACCTTACGGGCATCCCCGCTTAACGCGGAAAGTAAATAGTGAAACTTTTAAACATCATTTATCGCGGTATTACTATTTATTAAAGATTCAATAATATCTCTAAACTGCAACCATGAATTAGGATCTAAGTTAAATTTAGGAAGGTCGATAATAGGCAATCGAACGCTTTGTTCAGGCGCGGTACCGACGACAAAGGAAGAATCAGCACAAAATGACCTATTAGTAAGCATGCGCTTTTCAATGCTAAGTAAATCTATTCCACCCTGAATTTCTTCAAACTCCTCTATTAAACTCGCGGAATAAATTCTGTTCAGATTGAGACAAGAGGAAAATGAAATGATAAGAAAAGGACTTACGGGACGTTTTCAACATGGAGCATCTGGAGGTGCTTCAGACATCCATTGGCGGCGTGGACGATAAAATTAGGCGCTCCAGGTGGCAATTTGAGAAGTTTTTGCAGGGTTGATTACCAATTGAAGATATTTCTCCACGGATGATGCCGTAGATTGTATATCCTTGGAGTTTTCGAACGAAGTGGACCACGTGGAACAAATTCTTTTCTTCCAAAACTCTCCTTCCCAATGCAATACATTTCCAACGATAATTTTTCAAAACCAATAATTGTTTCACCATTTACATCCGGCTCGAAGGACCATTGTTTTAGTTTCACTTATTCTTAGATAATTTGTTTACGGCTGGTTCTCAACATCTTTTTTTTTTGTTATAGATAAAAACGCAATTATTTTTTGTACGTTTAATTAATAAATTGAATTTGATTTTTAGTACTTAGAATTTTATTATAAGAGACGAATATTTTATTGTAGAGTTTAATTGAGGGACGAATTGCGAATGCGAGTGTTAAGTGGAATAAGTTGTTCCTTTAAAGAAAATTTAGACGCACGTGTGCTTAACAAAAAAGAAGAAATACAAAAATAAAAATGAAACTCCTTTTGGGTAGACAACAAACTGTACATGATAATAAGTTAAAATAAAATAAAAATTAAATTGAAATGTTCTTAACAGATATATTAATAAAAATTATTTAAGCCTTAGCTATATTTTTGTTGAGGTATGAAATGAAAAATGAAAGTTATAATTGAAAAACTAAGGAACAGATTTTTTTCAGAATTGCATGGTGGGCAAAGATGATCGGATCAAAAAAGGAGTCACTTACGGCGGGCCCCGGGGGATGGAAATTGAATAAGCCGTCGCGCACTCTACGTGACTGAATATTTTTTATCTTTAATTTAGCAGCCTGCTTATAAGTAGAGGCCCCGCTCTCTACCTGCCGAGTATACGTTTCGTTAGCGTTCCACGGAATAGATTACGCTGGTTGATAATCTAACTGTCAAATAATGTTTATCTAGGAGTTAACTCTGAAATGACTTTTACCACTTGGATTTATCTATTTATCTTCGAGTAAAAGAGGTATTGCAGATTTCTACCTTCTTTGTCTGTCGGTAATTCCCACAAAAGCATCAATTCAGGTAATGACAATTAACGTTTCTGAAAAACGACTACCATAAATCAGGCCGAAAAACGTAATCGGGGGACAAATTTTAAGCCTGAAGAAATAACAATTTCAATCGACTTGGTAACAGTGTATAAAAATGTTTTAGAAAATAAAGATAGCGACGTAACAACATGGAAAAAAGACAAGAAGTAAGATATATTTTAGAAACACTGCAAATTATTAAAACATCCTATATGTAATAGATATGGGAAAGAATAGCAGCAGAGTTAATAGCTACCACACGTGTCGTACGGGATGCTAAAGCATTGAAAATGAAGTATGATGGCATGAAAAACACAGTACTGCAAAAATACGGCAAGCCGCAATGGCCACTGGAGGTGGAACTCCAGAACAAGAACAGTTTATATCAGCCGCGGAAAAAATTAGAGGTACCTTTAGCTGATAATAGCAATTCATTCTAAACATGTTTGTGTACTTTATAGGATTGATTCAATTGAGCATCCAGGGTTTGTCCTCTACATACGGTTCTAATTCTGGGCATATTTCTGCAGCAGAAGCATCAGTGTTGTCAAATGATGACAATGAATCAGTGCTCCAAACTTAGCATATCTTCAAACGAGAAAATTTAAAAGTATAGTGACAATACTTATTATCTATGTATCTATAAGCATTGATTTGTTTACGTATTGTAGAACCCAACAAAGTTGTCAACGACGCCTACAACGATTTGTTAAGGAATACGTCAGATTGAACCAGATTGATGATTGAAAATGAAAAGGAGCGACATAAAGCTGAAATGGAACTAATTCAGTTAAGAGAAGAAAGACAAAGTTAATTTTTTAAATTATTTATTAGAATTATTTTATAAATATAAAGCTGTTTTTATAAATTGCTAAAATAATTTATTATTTCTACTCTTCTATTGTTGATGTCCATGCCTTCTACATTTCGTTGTACATCGTACTGGATGTCTTCGAATGGTTCATCGCCTTCAGGTAATTTCATTCATATCGATGAATATATTATGCAAAGCTACAAATGCTACAATAATCGGTTGTATCCTAAGGATGTAAACCTAGTAAGTAATGATACTTGTTGAAAGTACATTAGCGCTAACCTATCTACTGTCACTCACATTTCCAATCTTAAAACTTGAAACCGCCGATTCCAAACCCCATATTGTCGTTCCACAACATTCCGACTTTTTATTTCGCACTCATTACAGAGTCTTTCCGCCTCTGTTCTTGGCTTGTGTAGTGGAGTCAGCAAATAATTTCTGAAACAGGTCAAATTATTAACTATTATATCGATATCCGCCATCCCCAAGCAATACATTATTTTGAAATTCCTGTTGCTCTAATCTATTTTTAATTCTGGAGTTGTTAAACATAGTTTGATCATGAGTTGATCCAGGCCATATAGCGACTATGTCCAACATTTTCAATTTTGCATCGGAAATAGTTTGGACATTGAATGAAATATTCCCTTCCTATTCCGATAATACAGTGCATTCTCTCTTTTTTCTCTTTCTTACGATTGTATTCGTAAGACAATGGCGTAAATAATTTGTGGAAACCGTGCAATTTCAATTGTGAGGCCTTAAATTGGCAATACCTATCGATACTAATTTTATAATAACTGAAACAGATGCTAATAGCATGCCGTAGCAAACAATCTTAATTTTAGTAATAACCTATTTGATGCTGGGATAGCAGAATTTCTAAAAAAAAACATTATTAATTCTACTGGTGGTAAGGACTACTAAATATAATACCTTTCTGTTCGTGGTGTGATGTCATCATTGATTTAGGCCTAAATATGATGAAAATATTCTTTCGATAACCGAAATCTTTTAATAAATTCGTCATCAGACTGATGATGGACATGATTTAATCTTTCTTTTATTCCACCCCGAAGTGGAAATAGATAATTAATTTCTTCCGACATTTCTTCCTCTTCAAATTCGAATCGTTCGATATCCATTATTATATAACGGATAACACTATATAAAAGTTCGAAAAATCATTACAAACAAAAAATAATATATATGTATATAAACATATGTGTTCTGGTGAATATCGACTGAGTCTGTCAACAGGAGACTACGACAAAGCACTGAAGATGCCAAGTGAGATCTTGGCGAAACGTCTGCCCCTGTCTACAGGGAACAACCAAGAAGATGAACGGATGATACCACGGATCATTATAAAACCTTGGACAACAATATAAAACCTTGGAAGAATTCCAAGTTTCAAAGTTTATTTCTTTGTTTTCGACCCATAACGACTAAAACGTCTTTATTTATCATCTATCTGCTTTTTTTGTCATCAATCCCTGTCCTAAACTCTAAATTTGGGGAGTTAGCACTAGTTTACATGTTAATTTAGGTAATTCAAAATATAATTTCTATAGAAGGTAATAATGTTCATCTAAATGTTTTTATCTCATTTCCTACTGCATAAAAAAATTCATAAAAGAATCATCTTAATAGCAGCTTTATTAAACTTTTTATGTAAAATGTTAAAACTTGTACCTTAGTTAAGTGATTATTATTATTAAATTGATTCACCTTATATAAATTCCTTATATAAATTCCTTGACCGCTCCCATCGACTTGGTCCTAAGATTAAAACCAAAACGGACACTGCTTCCCGGCCTCGCCCTATAATAATTAAGTTTGTTTCTTATAGTCAGAAAGTTAATTTGAAATAATAAAAGACTGCTTAATGGGACTAAATTTCTGCTCACTGAGTCCCTTACTAAAAAGAGAATGAAGCTCTTTGCGGCTGCGAAAGAGGCAGTTGATCACAGGAATTGTTGGACCTCGGATGGTAGAATTTTTGTCGCCCTTCCTAACAATAAGGTCAAGGGAATCTCTTCTTATGTCATCGGCAAGGTCTGCCGATGTGACTGCTGAGAAGACTGTAAAGTGTCAACGAGAGCTCAAAACCAGGCGACAAGCTAACAGGAATTAACGACTTCAGATTTCACTTTTGTCTTTTGATTATTATTATTATTTATTTTTTTTTTTGCGCCCAATTATCACTTTCAATTGATTATTTGCACTGGTTACTTTATCTAACTATAAACATTATTTCCCTTTGCATTATATATTATAGTTTTAGTTGCATTCTCGTTTAGAAACCCATTCTATTGTGCCACCTACCTTTTTTTTAATTCTTTTTTTTTTTTTGAAGTTTAGATATAAGTTTACATTATTCTTTTTTTTTACTCTTTGTGTCTTGCCAATTTGACATTCTTTACTTTGTCGCTATTATTTCTATTTTATTTTGCTTACTGATTTCTCCGTTTATTTATTAATTATTTATTTATTGTTACCTTGTTTACTCTTGCTGTCATGTGCTTCTCTAGATCTGCCTTTTTCACATGAAATTCGGTCATTTAAACGCATTTTTCAGCCATTAGGGATCAAATTATTGATGGAGATTTTGATATATTTGCTATTACTGAAACTTGGATTTATACAAATACAGATGTTTCGTCATATTCAGTCAACGGCTATCGATGCTTTTTCGCCAGTCGTGCTCGCCTTCATAACCACACCAATGCGGGTGGTGGTGGTGGAGTTGGCTTTTATATTAGATTGACATTAAAATTCAATGTTTCACTTCAGGAGATATCTCCGGTTATCGAGCACCTGTGGTTAGAAGTTATTAATGCTCCTGTTACCATGATTATTGGCGTTGTTTACCGGCCTCACAATGGCTTCAGTGAATTTCTCTCTCATTTTGAGGATGTTCCGTTTTCTCTTGCTCCGACTACGGAGGAACTTGTCTGCATGGGTGATTTTAACATTAATGGATTGGATATTAATGGCTGGTATGGCAGTCGATTCATCCCAACTATTGAACAGTTTAGCCTTCAACAAATTATCTCGAGCCCGACTCGTGTCACTGTCTCCTCCGCCACTTTGATTGACTTTGTGATTTTGAATATGGATGCTCCTGTGCTTGAATCGGGTGTGATTAGTATTCATAACATTGCTGATCACTCGCTTGTCTTCGTTACCTTGTCTTTTGATTTGCCTGTTTCTACGGTTAAAAGCATTACTTACAGAAATTTCAGAAAGCACTTCCTTGGCAAGAATTTCTGCTCTTGTCGAATATTAACGAAAAAGTTGATTTTTTCAATTATCATATTATTAATCTTTTTAATGTTTATGCACCCGTCAAGACATCGGTTCTACATAAGCATTATCGCCCTTGGGTTACGGACAACATTAAACTTCTTATGAGACTGAGAGATATAGATTATAGGAGGTTTAAGTCCACTAAAACATCCTCTGATTTTACTTATTACAAGCAACTACGTAACTATACCAATATTGCACTGCATCATGAAAAGAAAGCCTTTTTATCTCACATATTCGGGCATAATAACTCAAAACAACTTTGAAGTGCCTTTAGGTCATTGGGAGTCTGTACGAATAAGAATGGTGACGTTCCTGGTGACGTTGGCGACGCTAATTCTATCAACAATTTTTTCTTGTCTTCTCAGGTTAACAGCCCTGGTGACGCGGATCTTATGCAGTTTTATAATAATAACATACTGCCGCAGGTCTCTAGTAGGCTATACTTTACGCTCGCCTCGGAAGAGAAGGTCCTTGGTACGTTAAGATCTATTAAAACGAATGCAGTTGGGTGCGATGGTATCAGCGTAAAAATGTTGTTGCTGTGCTGCCCTGTTGTTGTTCCTTATATGTGTCATATTATCAATTGTTGTCTGGAATTTGGGGTCTATCCCGATAAATGGAAAACTGCATTCGTTTCTCCAATTCTAAAAAAAAAAAAGAATCCGAATACTTTCGTTGATCTACGGCCTATCAGTATTTTAAATGTTACGTCGAAAGTTTTGGAAAGGATTGTGGCGGCGAGAATGTGGGACCATCTTAATACATTCAATATATTACCATCCAATCAGTCTGGGTTTCGCCCTGGTTTTATTTGCAGCACGGCTCTTCTTGATGTTGCCGATGATATCTTGCGTGGGATGGATGATGGATGTGTCACTGCACTAGTTCTGATCGATTTCTCTAAGGTTTTTGACACGATCCATCATTTAACACTCCTATCAGTGCTCCATTATATCGGTCTCTCTCCGTTGGCTGTTGAGTTCTTTAAAAATTATTTTTTGCAGCGCGCACAAATTGTAAAATTTCAGGATGTCTTATCAGAGAGTGGCCTTATTACTTCCGGAGTACCTCAAGGATCAATTTTGGGACCTATACTTTATCTTATTTATACGATTAATTTGTGTTCTAACCTTAACCACTGTAAAACCCACATGTATGCTGACGATACACAAGTGTATTTCCGCTTTAATAGGGATAACTTTGGTGAGTCGCAATCTTTAATTAACAATGATTTGAAATTACTCGTTCACAACGCCACTCGCCATTGCTTGTCCATTAACGCTTCGAAATCGTCTATTATTATTTTTGGTACTGGTGCTCTTGCAGCTGAGGCTAGGCTATCTTTCAAAATTTTTATCAATGATGAACAAATAAAATTTACCCCTGCTGCACGCAATTTGGGTATTGCCATGGACGCTGACTTGAGATTCAGGGGACATGTCAGTAATCTCCTTCAGAGAGCCTATTCCACCCTTAAGCTATTGTATTCTAACAAAAATATTTTGCCTCAACTATTAAGAATTCATTTATGCGAATCACTTGTGTTATCCATCTTTAATTACGGGGATGCCCTTTACCACTCTTGCATCGACGCCGCGAATCGATCTCGTATTCAGCGCGTGCAGAATTTTCTTCGCTTTATCTTTGGTATCAGGGGACGTGAGAAAATATCTCATACGCTCGATTGGGTCGGTTGGCTGAATATGTCACGACGTAGAATATTACACTCCGCTTGTCTGTATCACAAAATTCTTACTTTCAAAACTCCTCCGTATTTTTACAACAAAATTAGCTATCGTACAGATATTCATAATATTAATGTTAGGCACCGTTATACATTAACAATACCGAAGCACCGACTTGAAATATTCAAGCGATCCTACTCCTACTGTGTGTCTAACATTTATAACAATATCCCACTTTGTATAAAGCTGAAGAATGTACGTGGCTTTAGCAAAAAACTAAAAATTGAACTACTGAGACAGCAGGTGGAGGCGAGCAATCATCATCACTAAGCATGTCATGAATATCAGATTTGTAAATTGCCAATGCACTGAAAAACAGTTTGCGATTTCGCTAATTGACTTGGCTCTCTTTAACTCTTTAATTTCATGAATTACAATTTTTTTTATTATTATTTTTTTATTATTAATGCAAATTTTTCGTTTCTTTGTATCTTTTATGTTTTTTTGGATATATGGGTTAATAAATATATTATTATTATTATTAAATATCAAAATATAGTTTGAATAAATATTTTTCCGTTTTAAGCTGCAAAATGAATTTTGAACGTGCACTGAAAATGAAGATGAAAGTCAGTTTCATTACCTTTCCAAAGGAAACGAGTTTGAAAAGTATATGGATTAAAAGATGCAATAGAAACGATTCCATGACATAGAAAGAGCCGCGCGTTTGTTCATTACATTTTCGTTCAGAAAATTTTGAAAGAGACTTACAATCTGAATTATTAAATTTATCACCAAAATTAATATTGAAGAAAGGAGCCTTACCTTCATTAAATTTGGGCAAATATAATTTAGAAGAAAGTGCAGTTGAGCCTGATAGAACAGAAAAAGATGATTCTGCAAGTATAATAGGCGCGCCTCCGCATAAAATAATGCTACCAGATTCACCTAAAGAAATAAATGTGTCTAGCAATACAGTTGTTACCAATGTTGAAGACAAAGACGAACAAATCATATTATTAAATTCAGAAAATCATAGACTAATGAAAACAATATTGTAGCAACAATTGAGAAATATAGGAAGAAAATGAATTCCCTGCGGACGGAATCACATAAATAAATAATCGTCACATAAAACAATCCATTTCCTTATTAAAAAGCGAGTATGACGAGGAGAAATCATTACATCAATTTAAAAATATTTTTATCCCAAAACAACTGAAAATAATATTAAAAAATAAAAAGATTTGATGTAAAAATCACGCCAACGTTACTACACACAATTATTAAGTTGTATTAAGTTGGCTACACAGTAAAAGCTTGTGTCAGTGATTGTGGCGGCAGTAATGTTGGATTGTGACGTATGAACATACATATATAAAACATCAGATTATTGGAAGTAATATATATTTTTTCCTGACGCTCCACATCTGCTAAAGTTAATTAGAAATTGGCTTTTAGATACAGGGTTTGAAATAAATGGAAAGATTATTAATAGACAACCATTTGAACAATTAATTCATTCCAATGATGTGGAAGTCAGCAGTTGTTACAAGTTAACCGAAAAACATGTGCAGTGTCAACGATATGAACGACAGAATGTTACGTTAGCATTTCAACTGTTGTCACATACTACTGAAGTATTGATTTTACAAGGTTTTGTTGATTTAGTAAATAGTTGGTTCGACATAATGAACTCCCGTACACCATATAACAAACTCCCGACTAAACTTGCGCATGGGCTGGCATTAGCAGAACAAAGTAAAATATTGGACGAAATGCATTATACAATACAAAATATGAAGTGCATTGGAAAATGCTCAATGCAAACATTTCAAAAAGGACTATTGATGTCAATAGTTTCTATAAAGCTTTTCTACAAAGAGATGGTTGAATGCCATGATATTAAATATATTCTGACAAGTAGAGTCAATTAAGATACATTAGAAAACCTATTTAGTCAACTTAGAACGAGAGGAGGGCTAAATGATCACTGCAAACCAACCGAAAGCTCGGGGGACACGTCTTCCACTAGATGTGAGTCCAACACGCATCAAGAATATTGCAACATGAAACAAGAGGATAGATTGGAATACCTTGCAGTTTGGATGGCAAAGACATTAAAAGACGCGTTTCCTGAATTGGGAGATTATACACATAAAGATAATGACAATCACGACTATGCATTTCCTTCATGGGTTTAACATCTGTTATTTGGAGGATTAATGAAACCTAGTAATGATATCAAAAATTTAATAGTTTCCCTAAATGATTATTTTAATTTAAAACTGGGGCAAGGGTTACACAACGGAAAAAAATATTAAAAAGGAATTGAAACAACAGGTTATAAAAAAATTTCCAGGGGTTGATAATACTATTTATATTATATATCTGATACTATTGACCTCTTTTTAAAGCAACGAATTATAATTCATATAAAGTATTTGAATTACAAATATGAAAGCTTAAAGCGCAATACAGCTTTAAAAAGAAGAGTTGCAGTAATCAGAACATCTATAGAAGCAAAAATGTACTACATGTATACATACATGTATATATTTATCAATGTATAAAAGATTGTTTTTTATTTTTATTATAGTTTTTTAGAGAAACTTGTTTTACTTATTACTATGTTGTATTAATATAAATCAATAGGGAATTTATATGAAAAATTAAGCTCACTTACATAAAGATTACTAATATAATTTGTTAAAAAAGATTTAAACATTGTAGACCCATATATATTAAAAAATTAATTAATTAAATTTAACTCTCATGAGATAAAAAAGGCTTGCAGATGTTCAAAAAATCCAATTTTCTGTCTTAAGCACTAATATAATCAAAATCTTATAAGAAACAAAAAAGTTCCAGAACTAAATGGGCTATTCAGAAATTTTAATTATGCTGTCATCGCCAACTCAGCAAAAAATAGGGAGCAATAACTGCTGAAGACATGGGCTTTCGATAATTTCTGTGTTTTGAAAATCTCACCTTATACCATAAAAAGATGTTAATTGAACCTAGGAACTCACATCTCAAAAATGGTTTAACGAATTTTTTTTGTTAACTTTGAGATCCTGTAGCGGTGAAACGAAGCAACTTTGGATATAGATAAGTTAACTTAAATCGGTTTATTAAATCGGCACTGAAGATGCCAAGTGAGATCTTGGCGAAAGATATGCCCCTGTCCACAGGGAACAACCAAGAAGATGAACGAATGATACCTCGGCTCAACCAGAACACATACTTCTCTATCCGTGAATCACTACGAACTACCATATATATACAGGGTGTCTCACGTAACTGGTTCATTAGAACTTTTTTAGGTTCCACTATTCGTAGAGGCTTGAAATTATGGTAACATGGGTTGGTCATTGCAATCTATTAAAGTAAAATATTTTCAAGATAGCCATCACTTCCGGTCTACCGAAAGTAGACCTCAACTTCGTTATTTTAAATGGAATGCTATAGTTTTTATTAAACCATCCAATTATATGTAAGAAAATATGTTGACTTTGATAACAGTTGTTGGCACCTAGTGATTTTTGTTTTCGAGTTATTTTAATTTTAAGTGTTTTTTGGCAAATATTAGCATGGTCTTTAAAAGCACATATCTCAGCCAACGTTAATTCAAAAACGTTTTGCATTGGTACGATAACACTTCATATGCTGTCAAATCGATTGTCACTTGTTGTATGAGTATATCTTATACAGGCCATATGATTCTTTTTCATTGTTTAATTTTTACGTTCTCGGTATATATATTCAATGGTAAGTTTCTGTGATGTTTTAAATAGGAATTGAATGAAGAAAATCCGATTTGGCCAATTAATAATGACTGCCAAGTTAAAAATAAATGCTTTATTCTTCGGTTTATGTGTTGAACGAAAACACCGGGGACGATGGTCGCCTTGTTGGAGTTCGCATTGTATTGTGAACTATTCGCCGGCTAATGAAATGTCTCGATGCGTGGTGAAATGACAACGCATTTTAGGACACGCTATCAGCCACCGCCCCCGACATTGGCATCTCCAGTAACTGCCGACCGATTCCTAACGGCTGTATTGACAAAGTTTAACCAACGAAAATGTATTTTCAAGTCTTTATCTACGGGAAAATTGAATGGATATCCAAACCATTACGATCCGCACCTTAACCCCCAACTCGTTTATTACTCATTTCCTTGTTATCATCATCAACACTTTTCTTATCTAACTTTAACTTTCTTTAATATCAATTAATTTTAATACTCACCTTTACCATTGTCTTATTTTTGGATGGGTAATTTAAAATGAAAATTCAATAAATTCAGGGTGCAAAAAATTAATATATTATGTATATATCTAATACAGATATTATAAATATTACCAAGAAACATAGAATCTCATCAACTTTATGTTGATGAGACCCACTAAAAATTAGTTAAAGAAACTGGGCCGATAACATCGCACGAACATTGAGGATAATTTAAACACTGGATTGATTTAATATATAATATCGCCACTATTGCGTTTTACCATAATGGAAAACTAGTCGCGAGCCTCTCCAAGCCGTCGAGTCGGTGGAAAAGTTGTCCATCAACTTCAGGTGATGAGCAGATCCTATGAGGACGTAATGTTCCATCGTCGTGGAGTTCGATGGAATATTACGACAAGCTCCGAGAATATCTCTGACGGTTACCAGCGTCGCGACGCTCAGGATTCTAGTGTTTAGGGGTCGGCCTGGCACCGTCGCTGATATCAAGGACAAGTTCCTGCTGGTGCAGTCGCACTCTTATACAGGTTGTCGACCGGTTGTCCTCTAGACGAATTAATATTGTGATCGGTGAACATGACGGGCCTCTTGAGGTTCCTGGAATTTCTTCTTTAACCCTCCTTCATCGGATCTAAAAAAGACGGAAAATATATTAGTTAATATTCACTGAGTTAGTGACATCGGATGTAGGAGTAGAAAGGATAGTCGGATTCCTGGGTCGTCAGACTAGAAGCAACCTCGGCCGCTTATAGCGAAGGTGTTCTACGTCATAATCCATTAATCCCGCCAGGAGGGGATTGAATTCCTCCATGGTCGCCATCTGGGAATCATTGCGCAGTGTCGCATTACTGACAAACCAAGATGATCAAATGCCATCCTTAGAACCTTGTTCTGAACCACTTGGAGTTTTTGCACGTGCGAGTGCGCGGCCTAACCCCAGACTGAAGAGGCGTAAGTCTTTGTAGGCCTGATAACCGCTTTGTAGAGTCCAATCTTCCGAAGAGGATCCAACTTACTTCTACGATTAACCAGGACGTACAAATTTACCAGAGCTGCCTTCACCCGGTTCGCCATCGCGTCGATGTGACTTTTCCAAGTAAGTTCGGAACGCCAGGGGAGTTCGGCCCCCTGCAGTACCAACGCATCGGGGGGTCTCTGTCTACGCTGAGTAAAAAGTACTGCGGTACTTTTATCGGCGTTGGTTTTGACCCGCCACTTTGTAAAGTAGTCAAGCAACACGTCCGCTGCTGTTTGCAGTCTACGAGCGGCGACCTCGGGAGACCAAGATCTGCTGTAGATGCACACATCGTAGGCGTACATCGCGAACTGTGTGCCGTCGTAACAGGGTATGTCGCTTACAAAGATACAAAAAAGGATCGGTGAAAGCAACGACCCATGAGGGACGCCAGCAGTTAGAATTTGGTCTCTCGAACGTGGACTAATCCCAGGAGCACGCCCGCTTCTAGCATTTTGAACAAAAGTCCTTCATGCCATCCTTTGTTGAACGCTTTGGCGATATCGAGAAACATCGGAGAAGTGCTTTGCTTTCGATTGAAGCCTTCCTACCTGGTGTACGATCGAATGTTTGGGTCGGAAACCAAACTGTTCGACCTGGATGAGCTTAAGATCCCTAACGGATCTTAGCCGCCTCATCTGGACGACGAGGACTCTCGCATACATTGCCGAGACTAGAAAGCAAACTGATGGGCCTGTAGTTTTGCGGGAACGTCAGGTTCGCTCCGGGTTTCGGTAACACGACGACGTTCGCGCTTTTCCACGTGGTGGGGAGATGGCGCAGCCGGAGCGTCGCATTGATGATCCCCGTTAGCGAAACGATTGCCTTTAAAGGCAAGGCCTTTAAGGCGGCGTTTCCGATTCCGTCCGGTTTCGATTTCCCGGTCCCGATTCTTTTGAAGTCTGCGCTCTTTTTCAAGACGAACAGCACCAGCGGAATTGGCCTCCTTTCAGAGCCCTGGCGTAAGAAAGCATAAGAAAGCAGGGAGAATCCCTTCTTAGGTCGGCAGCTATGCTGTCCTCCCCAATACTAATAGGGACGCCTTAAAAAACCACCTTTAACAGCTTTTCGTGGGGGAGAGTGAATGTATGATACTGGTGTTTACCAGCATCCAACATCTTCACCAAAGCGCGGTAGGCTTCTGCGTTGGGGAACTCTATCTTGATTCCTTGCGGAACGCTTTGGCTTTCGAAAAGGCGATCCTAAGTCTCGCCATCTCGGCCGAAATTGTATCCCAGTTCTCCTATGGATGAAGCATAACCGGGGCGACGCGCTTGGAAACATGTTCCATGCGGGGACTTACCGGGTCAACGGGGTCTTCCTCCAAGGCTATGCTGGCCTTCCGGTTTCTTCTGGACTTCGATAACATCCTCTCTCATCGACCTCCATTTCGGCGGACGGGATGGAAGTCACCGCCTCGGCGAATGACTTGGGGCGGATGGTGGTACTGGACGTCTTCTTCGCTGGTGGTGGACTGTGTTGTAGCGGTGCTGGTCGGCTTTGCACAGTGGATAAATCTGCGGGAAGGAACCCTAAAAAGGGCGCTTGTAGTTTCGAAACAAACTTTATCGCTCCAGATGTCGCTTCCACGGCGGCACCTAGTGGAATTTGAATCCTTTCCACTCCCTTCGCTCTCGCTCCAGGCAGGACAAATTCATCTTACTTCTCCCTAGGCGATGTTGCTCTCTACAGGACGGCAAAACCCCTCTTCCGTTGCTACCCGCTCAATGAGGGGCGGCGTCTTAAGAATTATACCGGGAAACGAATGTATTAAGGGTGTTTTCAATAAGATTATGTAGCATTATTTCATGGTATTAATGAGATCAAAAGCCTTTCACATCCCGTTGTGTTTAACAAAATTCACCCAAACAGCTAAATCTTAAATTAAATTCATAACTCGCCGCGAATCTCTGAAGGAAGAACTTAAATCTTAAATCCTCGTATCTTAAACATTTCTTATCTGTATATTTTTTTATTCTTTATTTCATTCGTTTATTGTAGCACATTCTTTCACATATCTGTCATGGTTCGTCTGGTCTCGTACCAGAAGTTTCCGAAGAGTCCAGAAGGAAATTTGATCAGTGGTGGGCTACTCAGTTCAGCCCCCAGCCCCCACTCGATCCCAATACGCTCCTTCTAATAACTAATTAACAGTGCCATCGAAGCCCACGTTGACAGATGTGGAACACCCCACCATACAAAGCGAGTATGGCCACTTTCCTACCCAGAAAACGCGTATGAGGATAAGATTCGATCCGGAATTAGAGTTGCCCACATTACAACGATGCTTTGCAGATAACCAATATCCAAGCAGACAACAAATTCAGCAATACGTCAAAAAGCTCAATAGTTTGGAATCTCGCAAGGGCAGAAAGCCGCTGGATGTTAATAACGTAGTGTACTGGTTCAGAAGCACAAGAGCCGCTCAAAATAGGGCAAAAATAAGAAATATCGCTCTATCCATGTCATTTAACGATGAACGGGTACAGCAATCATTCGAACCCAAAGATAAACCAGTGAATAATCACTTGCCGAGCAATAAATCAAGCAATAATAAAATGACGGACGAAGAGGACGTAACTGATTGCAGTGACAATAAGTTAGTCACAATAAGGTGGAAAAATTGTCCATCAACTTCAGGTGACGAGCAGATCCTATGAGGTCATAATATTCCATCGTCGTGGAGTTCTATGGAATATTACGACAACTTTCCGAGAATATCTCTGACACCAACCAGCGTCGCAACGCTCAGGATTCAAGTGTTTAGGGGTCGGCTTGGCGCCGTCGGTGATATCAAGGACAAATTCCTGCTGGTGCTCTAGACAAGGTAATATTTCCCAAATCCGAGCATTATCTACTGCACAACCCCGTTCAACGAGGGACGGCATAAGAATTATAAAGAGAACTATACCGGGAAATGAATATATTAAGGGTGTTTTTAATAAGACTATGTAACATTATTTCATGGTATTAATGAGATCAAAAGCCTTCCACATCCGGTAGATCCGGCCGTATACGAGCTGCGTTGTCAACATTGTGTTTAACCAAATTTACCCAAACAGCTAATTTTTAACTTAAATTCAGAACTCCACGACGATGGAATATAAAGCAATTGAACCCAAACACTTGAATCCTGAGCGTCGCGACGCTGATTGGCGTTAGAGAGAGTTGTCTCAGAGAGTTGTCGTAATATTCCATAGAACTCCACGACGATGGAATATTATGTCCTCATAGGATCTACTCGTCACCTGAAGTTGATGGACAACTTTTCCACCTTATTGTGACTAACTTATTGTCACTGCAATCGGTTTCGTCCTAATCGTCCGTCATTGTATTATTGTTTGATTGATTGCTGGGGAAGTGATTCATCATCACTGGTTCATCTTTGGGTTCGAATGATTGCTGTACCCGTTCATAGTTAAATGACACGCAGCGATATTTCTCATTTTTACTCTATTTGGAGCGGCTCTTATGTTTTTAAACCCGTACACTACGTTATTAACATTCAGCGGCTTTCTGCCCTTGGCAGATTCCAAATTATCGAGCTTTTTGACGTATTGCTGAATTTGTTGTCTGCTTGGATATTGGTTATCTGCAAAGCATCGTTGTAATGTTGGCAACTCTAATTCCGGATCGAATCTTATCCTCATACGCGTTTTCTGGGTAGGAAAGTAGCCATACTCGCTTTGTATGGCCGAGTGTTCCACGTCTGTCAACGTGGGCTTCGACGGCACCGATAATTGATTATTAGAAGGAGCGTATTGGGATCTTGTGGGGGCTGGGGGCTCAACTGAGTAGCCCACCACTGTTCAAATTTCCTTCTGGACTGTTCGGAATCTCCTGGTACGGGACCAGACAAACCTTGACAGATATGTGAAAGAATGTGCTACAACAAACGAATGAAATAAAGAATAGAAAGAAATATTGAGATAAGAAATGTTTAAGATACGTGGATTTAAGATTTAAGTTCTTCCTTCAGAGATTCGCGGTGAGTTATGAAGTTAGGTTAAGATATAGCTGTTTGGGTGAGTTTGATTAAACACAATGTTGACCACGCAGCTCGGATACGACGTACGGGCCTATGGGATGTGGAAGGCTTTTGATCTTATTAATACCATGAAATAATGCTACATAATCTTATTAAAAGCACCCTTAATTTTTTCCCGGTATAATTCTTAAGGCTACATAATCTTATTGAAAACACCCTTAATACATTCGTTTCCCGGTATAATTCTTAAGACGCCGCCCCTCATTGAGCGGGTAGCAACGGAAGAGAGGTTATGCCGTAGATAATGCTCGGATTTGGGAAACATTACCTCGTCTAGAGGACAACCGGTCGACGTTAGTAGCGAGTGCGACTGCACCAGCAGTAACTTGTCCTTGATATCACCGATGACGCCAGGCCCACCCCTATATACTTGAATCCTGAGCATCGCGGCGCTGGTCATCTCTCCGACAATATCTCCGACGGTAACCGACGGGTCTTCCGAAAGCTGATCGAAGCTGAGCGCCTTCCAGTTCTTGATCATGACCGAACCTTTGGCAGCCGCCGCCGACTCCGAAGAATAAGCCAAACACATTAACGCCACATGAACCAAATTATGAAACGGCGTTCCAACGGGAACTATCACGACTCTATCATTTTCGATCAACAGCCGACGCCTCCATGGACCATGATGCAAGATTTTGCTGTCCTCCAAGGTGGCTATTGTCTCTACGACGCAATGGACCGGGAAGAATTTGGCTGGAACAGAGAAGATTTTTATAGAACTATATGGGGAGGAATAAAGTTAACAAATCTGTATGTGTGTAAAGGGGTAAAATTATCTACGAAATACAGATGAGTAATTTAATAAATAACACGATAACTGTTACGGCAGAGGGCGTAAGCGGTGGGGTGGAGCCGACGGCAGGTCGCTCCGCGGAATGATGAGCAGATAAACCGAGGAACAAACTAGTCGGGGAGCAAGAGGAGACGTTAGATCATCGCTATAGTACGAGAGCGAGGACCGAGGCCGCCCTCGAGTTTAAATGGAACCGCGCCGGGCGGAAAAGTATGGAAGGCGATACCGCGAGCTGAACATGTCAGTTAATATCTGGCTGAATCGAACTCTTGTTCATTTCCGCTTTATCGAGGTGTACACAACGTTATTTCTAAATATTTTCGCCTTCATATTCAAACTGTTCTGATTCTATCGAACCGCCTAACAGAAATATTTTCATTTTCTTAAACGACATTCTTAAGTGTTTTTCTTTTCCAAATAACATAATAAAAATAACAAATAACAATGCGAATAATAATGTTGCTTAGAAGACTTAAGATTGTTTACAACAAAGAGATTCGAATGGACGGATAGGAGGGCGAGTAAAGACGGGGATGAGGATGAGGAAACGTTCTAAGATGTAATCGGTGCCGGGTAAGACCTAATCATAGCGACCAAAAGTGATATTAATAAAGGAAGGAACCTGGGTATTAGTTCCATTATTAAATAAGGCCGCATAATTGATCAACGGTGTGTTAAGGACAAAGAGTCGGAAGGCAATATGAGCCAGAGTTAAGACACTGGTTAGCTGGGATGGATTAGGGACCGTGGGATTAACGAGTAGTAGACTGCATACGGTAAGGTAAGCCAGCGGAATTAGGTCGGCGCCGGGATTTCGGAATTCAAGCTCCCTTGCGGACGGCCACATCTCCATCATAAGACCTGGGTCGAGCCGTTGTAATAAAACAAAAATAAATCTGAGGATCTACGGCATCTTAGGAATTTAGTGCGGGATGACGTCACGGCCCGAATCGTTTAAGGCGGGTGGGCAAATTTTGGTGTTATTATAGGCTAACTCTGAAAGTATAAGAGATACGAAAAAAGTAGGTGCCATGTCCCGGTCTCTTATTCCGAGAAAAATTCAGTCCCACAAATTCAAAATCTAAATCTTCTTTTGTTTTTAATTTATAGCCAAAAACTAACATTTTCGCTCGTTCAATAACTGCTCGTATTTCGTTTATTTTTGAAATTGAAGAAAAGCGGTTATTACATTCTTAAGACACTTCTTGAGTAGAGTATAATGCCTTTGAAAAATTTTAAATAAAGTTTTAGTTTATTACTTTATTAAAGTTGTTTACTAACTTTAATTTTAATTAAAGTTATTTCTTTCTTATTTTTGAGATATAACACGTAATTCTTCAATTCTAAAATACTAAAGGAAAAAGTAGAAAATAGTAATAATAATAATAATAATTGTCATAACAAAAAAGAAAATACAACTTAATGTATACATATCACAACTTAATATATAGAGATATGAGCAAACGGATCAATTTACAACGAACTGTATACTGTGTTACAAAAAAAATAAATTAAATGGGAAGCTTCAACGTTAAATTTATGGTGACTATACTGATGCGTTATGTTAGTTACTAGAATAAGAGGAGAAGAAGAAAAGCAAAGAATAAGAAACGAAAAGTTAGAAGTTCTCAGGCAGATAATTGGCAAGCAAATAAACGGCGTTTTAAATTATTTTTAAATGTCGTAATGTGAAAAATATTATGAATATCAGTAGGCAGATTGTTCCAAAGGGTAATCGCCTGTACAGTAAACGAGTTATGATAAAATTCGGTATTATGGGTCGAGAACGTAAGCAGAAAATCAAGCTGAGATCTTGTGGGCAAACCATGCGACGACAAGCGCTGAAATATACAGTACAGGTACCTTGATGTTGGATTATGAAGAACATTATGTAACATAGTCAATATACGAAATGATCTACGATTCTGGCAGGTTAATATCTGTAAGTAGTTACGGTATGGAGTTATGTGTTGAGATTTATCGAGATCAAAAATATACCGTATGCAGTTGTTCTGAAGTCTTTGCAGTTTGTTTCGGAGTGTTACCGAAAGATCAGGATTTGCGGTGTCAGCGTAATCTATATGGAGGAAAATAACAGAATAACAAAGATTACGACGGACCGTGGGAGGAAGGAAACAACGGAGTTTTTCAACGAGTGGAAGCAATGATAGACTTTTTTGCAAACGGATTGAATTTGAGGTTTCCAGGACATTGTTGAATCCATCTCTACCCCAAGCTTTCTAACCGTATCAGATAGCTGAATTACGTTACCGTCTAGCATTAAGTGAATGGATGAAAAATCATTAAGCTTCGCAAGTAAAGGTCGACTGCCAAACGCAATTGCTTGAGTTTTAGCAGCATTTAATTTAAGGCCTTAACGCTTAGACCAATCGAAAATATTAGAAAGATCAAGATTGAGTCGTGCAATTGCTTCCGGAAATTTATCAATACTTGTTTTAATGTAAATTTGGAGGTCATCAGCATACACGTGATAATTACAAGAAATGCAATGGGTGACGGCATTAATAAAAATTGAAAAGAGCAGCGGACCCAACACACTGCCCTGGGGTACATCACATCTAATATGACAAGTAGACGAGAGTTCAGAATCAGTACGTACACACAAAGAACGACAGGAAGCATGTGATCGAAACCAAGATCATGATCAACCGAATCGAACGGCTTGCTGAAATCAAGTAACACAAGGATGGTAACACAACGTTTGTCACATGCAGACCTAATATCATTTGTAACTTTAATAAGTGCCGTAGTTGTACTATGACCCCTGCGAAAACCCGACTGAAACTTGTTATGCAAGTTAAAATCTTGTAAATACTATTGAACTTGTCAGTAAACAAGGCGTTCGAAAGCTTTTGAAAGAACTGATAAAATGGAAATAGGACGAAAATCGTTTAAACTTGAGGGACTCTTTGATTTAGGTACTGGGACAACATGAGCAACCTTCCAAATTGAAGGGAATGCGGATCGTTCAAGTGAAAAGTTAAAAATGTAAGTTTTTTTCCCTACACGATGACAACATTCAATTGCATTTTCGGGCATGAAACATCCTAACTTTTTAGTTAGTCTGCTTTTCTTTCTCAGAAATTCCGAAAATTCGTACATTATTTCGACGGCTATATTGTTCATGAACATCTAATTTATTCTCGTAATCTTTTTTAATTGTTTCATTTTCAGCTCTCAATACAGCTAATTGTTCTTTATAACTGTTTGTTTGCTCTTCGTAATGAGCGAACGTACCTTTTAATTGATCTTCAACCAAAGAAACCACGTTTTTAGAAATAATTTAATAAAAAATTATTTCTAAAAATTTAAAAAATTATTTCTAATTTTTAAAAATTTAATAAAAAAAATTAACTAAATTATATGAATTATACAAATGGAAAAAGTTTTTAAAAAGTTTGAAATTGGCGTTGGGCCTAATTTTGTATTAATAGTTTATTGGGGGTGATAGCAAGAATAAGTTTTATTACAAACTTTGAAAAATGAAAATTGAAATAGAAAATTTTGAAAATTGCCTTGGGCGAAAATGAAAAGAAAAACAGGTACCTGTTATTTGACATAGGTCAGCGTTGACCCGTTTCCGTTGGCGACCGTGGCTTCGACGTAGGTCTTCATGGCACTTTGAAAGTACATTATCATTCAACTTGGTCGGTCGAATGTGCAACGTGTTCGGCAACGAAGTCGTTCGGTTGAAAATGGCAGGACGCGTCCAGAGCACACGCCGTTACGAGCACGATTGAGACTTCCGCCGCCTGTGGTCCACACCCCAGCATGCGCCTCGACGCCCGGTCCCCTTTCTTTTTCTAAAACGGCGCTTTCGGGTTTTTCGACGTTCGCGGAGGAGTTGAGTCAACTGCGGATCCAAATGATTATCGACTTTTTAATTAACTAATTTTCCACCCCGCCATGCTGCCGCCCCCAACATAGACGCTGATTTTGAATCTTAAGATTTTACTACGATGTGGGATTTTTTGGCTTAATATTGCGAGTGTTGTATTTTTTTCGTTTTTTCGTGTATCGGCTGATGGTGAAGGATGATGTTTTGAAGTGGCACGAGTTTGGACACAAATGTTTTTGAATGTTTTCTAAGAAACTACGTGGCGCTTGCGCGTCTCATGGCAGCGTCTCATGGAAAATCGCTGCCTCTGGAGATAGGCCCAAAGATAGGCGTGCTTCTTTGTGTTGAACAGAAACGAACTAGAATGGTTTACAAAATATACACGTCGAATTTTACGTGAAACTCTTAACAGAAACGCCGGTTCCACTCTCCAAAATTCCGCTCGGACGGGACCAAGCCAAGGTTATAAAATCGAGATTATTCCCGAAGATAGGTGGATTTTTACATGACCTCAAAACAATTCATCAAAAAGTTAATGGCTCATCCAAGTGTGGGTGGTCGCCCGATCGCGGCGCGGCAGTGGTCCACAAAAAAGAAATGTTTGTATATATCCTCTTCAGCCATCTCCGCTTGGTTGAATCCACTTCGTCAGCTGCTTCCACGTCACCAAATTAAACCACCAACTTTTGTTTTTCACTTGTAACTTTTCTTTACCAACTTCAAAAACAACTTGCCCATAACACCTAATATTTACTCCATTCTAAATTTCACTCCAATCATTTATGAAAAAAATACAAAAAATTATTATTTTAATTATTAATTTAAATATTTTTTAATGTTTTATAAGAATCTACGTGACGCTTGCGCGTCTCATGGAAAATCGCTGCCTCCGGAGAGGCGGGTCCAAAGATAGACGTGCCTCTTGAAGGTATGTCCTACCACCACTTCGACAAAGGGTTGACGCCAATTTTCCCGTTGAACTGAAACGAACAAGAATGGCACCACGAGAAGCGATTCAAGCACGCACCTTTAGACAACCATCGTACTTCTGTGTTAAGTAGTAAACGATTGTAGTTATCATCATTTTCCAAACAAAGTTGAGCAAATAATCTCTCATTTAAGGCATTCCTTTTGATTTTATTAACTGCTCTAATGACATAATGTAGTGATTCATGCAAACGTCCACTAAGGTTTTTTGCCACCAAATGATGTCGATGAATAACACAATGTACCGAGTGTACATTCGGTATGACTTGTTTTGAGTACGCCAGAAAGCCTCGGTGTCGTCCTACCATTGCCAGAGCACCGCAATGGAGATGATATTATTCAAGGGTATAGCTTTTACATCAAGAAATCTTTTTAATTCAGTAAATAATGTTTCACCTTTCGTATCAGTTTCCAAACATTTAGCAAATAACAATTTTTGGGTAATTTTTTCTTCTTTTACAAATCTCACATAAGCTAAAAGTAAAGCCTCATTTCTAGGTAATGTTGACTCGTCAAGCTGTATAGAGAATTGAGATGTTTTTAAGTAGTCATATAAAGAGTTTTTCTCACTCTGAGCCATTTCGTCGATCCTTCTTCGTACTGTATTATTACTCAATGGAATTCTTTTTATAATATCGTAAGCTGGTTTGTGCATCACGGTGCGCATTACCGCACTTTTAGCTGGTAGAATAAGTTGTTCGCCAATAGTCTGCGGCTTTCCGGACTTCGCAATCAGTAAAGATATATTATAAGAAGCACGCAGTCCATCGTCATCTCTCTGAGATATTGTCTCTAATTTAAGAGATATCAGTTTTATTCAAATATACTTACGCAACGAAAGTACTCTATCTGTGTAACAAAACAAAAAGCTATACTTCTTTTTGTCCAACACTCGGAAAATTTGTTGTATGCACTTCACATCACGCACAAGACAGAACTAAATTGTTGTATACACTCACTAGTTGGTGCAGGGATCGACGCTATTCCTGTTTATACAAGATCCTGTTAACGTACAATTTAGTACGATAAAGTACAATACAATAAAGTACAATTTTATGCACCTGTCTATATTTTTATATTTTACTTCGGGTGTAATAATTTATTTATAAATTAATACATAATTTATTAATAAATTAATACATAATTTAGTAATAATTTATTGGCGATTTTTTATTATTATTTTAACTTCCGTATAAAAAAATTTTTTTCAATTTGTTTATTCTTTATTAAACCTTGCGCGGACCCCCTGACGTTGTTCAGGGACCCCCAAATCGATTTTAATTTTCCGAGGATCCCCTGAATGACCCTAGGGACCCCTTAGGGACCACTGATATATAGAATGTACACGCCGAATTTTACGTGAAACTCGAATGAAAAACCGCGGAGACGAAGAGAAATGGAAATTAAGCACGTTCGAGGAGGAGGAAAGATGTAAGACAGTCACTGAAGGAGAAATATAGTTGTTAAGTAGGCAAATGAAGAGCGGAAATGCTCCAGGATCAGATAAAATCACTTCTGACTTTGCCAACGACTCATTCAGTGTTTCAACAAAGAAACTAAGAGTAATGTACGATGACCTGTTAAGGCTCCTTGATCGAGACTGTCACAGTAGATTTCCAATAACTTCCTTATTTATTAATGGATCGGATTAATTTTTCGTATGTCATATTTCTTAATAGTTAAGAATCCGTGACTTCGAATTTATGAAACTTTCGTCATCCGACATATTCGTCGATTCTATGCTAGACTCATCCGAAACTATATCTACACCCACAGGTTCTTTTGATTTTTGAGGAGTCGAAGCACCTCCCGCTTTCATTTCTAATCGAGTCGTTAACGAGACTATTTTTGCAATAAACAGCATTATGTCTTCTTGCTGGGCTTCCGTCGTTACCTCAGCAAATTTCCGGAAATTTCGCGCTATTAGTCGCAATTACTCTCAAGGCGTCAATTTGTACTCGAATTCAAGTGATATCGTCTTTAATCGCTTGATTATTTTCCACGAAAGTATACGTGGCAACTTACGTATTTGAGCAACTTCCGGAGGGTACTTCTCATCTCATCGCGCCCTTTTATTTTAATGATCCCGCGTACATTCAGTTCATATCGAAGCGCGTCGGTCGAACTTAGTTTTCTTTTTTCGAGCAAAATTTACCCACATTAGGCGCTAAATTTTTTAACGCCTATTCTTTTAAATAATAACATAAAACATTATTGAAGCCAATTATTACAAAAGGTTCGGTCAAAATCAAGTTTAACCGTGGCAATACGAGTCCCCGACCAGGTCGCCGGGGAAGGGTGGGATTATTTTTAAGGCGCCACACGGTTAACCTGTGACTCGGGGTAGTTTGTGATAATGACCAACAAAAACAGACCAGAAAAGAGTTACATATTGAATTGACAAATTACCAGAACAATAACTTTTATTAAGGTAAAAAAAATAATTGAAAAATGAAAATAAACAAATATATAAAATAAAACAAGTAAAATAAAAGAAACCAATATCTTCTGTTTTAGTTTAAGGTTGTGTACAAATTATTTAGAAAAAGTTTGTTAGCAAAATGGGAGCCAGGAAATAATAAAAAACTGAAAGGGAAAATTACTGAATTAATTGAAATGAAACTGGCTCTATCTTACTCTAATTAAGAAAATGATGCCTTGAGCTCAAGGAGTTTTCTTGGTTGTATGTAAAAATTAACCCGTAACAAAAATATAAAAACTTACTAACAAACCCGAACAAATTAATTAAGAAAATTTGTATATATAATTAAATGAACTAAATCGTAAATATATTTTGATTTTACACTGAAAAAAATTTTGTTCATAAAAGCAATAAACGCTGTTTAACGATTAATTTTACATTGTTGGAATAAATTTATCGTTTATATAATGAAAACGTATATCAAATTATTTCATTAAGTAATAATGAAACTTATTGGTGTTATGAATACATGTTCGATGTTCAATAGATAGTGCTATGGAACCCCTACATCGAGCTGGTAAATTAATATATGGTGAACAAAAAGTAATTGGAATTGTAATGCCTTTGAAATTTCAAATTAAACAATTTTTTCAATCTAATAATTTGCTTCATGCAACACTAGAACACATAAAAAATTTGCAGAGTAAAAATGATATCTCCAATTTTGTACAGTGTGAGCTATGGCGTAAGAAACTTTCGTTATATCCAAATAGAACTATTATTCCATATATGTTATATATTGATGATTTTGAAATCAACAATCCTTTTGGATCTAATTCTAAAATACATTCTATTTGCGATATATATTATTCCTTTCCATGTCTACCAATTGAAGAGTCAAAAATCGACAATATTTTCTATGGAGCGGTCGTAACAGCAAACGATGTTAAAAAGCACGGTTACGACAAATGTTTTCAATCATTCATAGAACAAGTAAAAGATTTAGAAATCAATGGAATAGAAATATTAAGTGAAAATGTGGTTCAACGAATACACTTGTTTTCGCCCAATCGTTTTCGAGCAATACATTCTGCAAATTTTGTAGAGCATTAAAAGCCGAAACATATGTTTGAACAAGTCGAAATGAACCGCACAGTACAGAATTATGAAGAGGATGTGTTGAAACAGGAATAACAGGATGTGAGAAAGGATGTGAAAAACAATAATAGTTGAAAGATCGTTATTAAATGAGATTCCGCCATTTCATGTTATTGAAAATTACTATTCAGATATTATGCATGACGGTTTTGAAGGTGTTTGTCATTACAGTTGATGTCATGCTATAATTTATTTCACAAAGACCGTTAAGTACCTTAGTCTTGAAACTTTAAATTGTCGCAAAAAAAAACACTTTTGAATATGGGAAAAATAAAACTGGAAACATATCACGGTATATCGATCACAACCATACAGTAAAGAAAACTTAAAATCGGATGTATCCCGTTGATGATACAGTTTGGTCTTTTCTTTTGAATTTATTTGAAATTATCAGTACGTTAATGAAATTTACATTAAGTCAAACTTGTATTACAGTATTAGAAGAAAGGATAAAAAAATTAAATGGCGACTCTCAACTACTCTTTAACGACACGTTAAAGCCCAAGTCTCGTCATCTAATACATTATCCTAGGCTTATACGTAAATCTGGTCCTCCAAGAAATCTTTGGTGTTTTAAATTTGAATCTAAACACCGACAATTTAAAATATATTCACACTGCATTACCTCTCGAAAGAACATCTGTTTCACATTAGCAAAGAAATATGAATTAAAATTTGCGTACCAGCTAATTAATAAAAATTTCAAAGAAAAACTTGTTGTTAATGATTTATACAAAATTAGAAGTAATTATTTTTCTATTATTGCTGAAATGCTAGGGACTGATAAGGACTTCACTACATATTCAAAAATCAGTTGTCAAGGGGTACATTATAAAATTAAAAATTATGTGTCTGTGTTGCAATTTAGAATTAATTTGCTTAGTTTATTTATTTTTGAAATTATTGAACCGAATTTTTAAGTGTGTTTTTGAAAGAGAAAATGAAACGTACGAAGGTTGTTTTGACATTTTTATATTTTTTTTACGCACAGGACTCTTATATAATACAATTAATGAAATTTTAAACATACCGCCCGCCTTGCCGTTACGGCAAAGAAATGAACAGAAACTAAGACGGGTCAAAATCTAACGGTAACTGTAAAGATCAAAACAAAGGAAAATTCTAATTAAAGGAACTTAATTCAATAGCAAATAAAAAATAACTTCGAAAAAAATAAAAAAAACTTTGAAAAAATAACTTTGTATTTATGTCAAGAACTGAAGGTTCTGGAACTACTGACAGCGATGACCCAATTAAGAAATGCGCTGGGGACAAAATATCATAATTACTAGGGTCATCTGATAACGGACATAATGGACGGGAATTCAAGATGGATTCGACTTGGATTAGTAAGGTGTTGAAATCCTCGTATGTGAGCAAGGTTGAACCAAGAATTTTACGTAAATGGGTTTTTACTGAACGGACACCGGCCTCCCATTTTCCACCAAAATACGGAGTTGAAGGTAGATTGAACTTCCAACTTGTTCCATCGCTGCTGAGGATATCGACAATCTGGGACCATTCTTTGGAAGCTGCCGAAAATAAAGATCGAAGCTCTCGATCGGCTCCAATAAGGTTTGTTCCGCAATCGCTATACAAACATTGACAGAGACCACGTCTTCCGGCGAATCGTTTGTAAGCTGATATAAATCCATCTGTCGTGTAGCTTGTAGCCAGTTCCAAATGAATTGCGGAGGTTGCTAAACACACAAACAAAATTAGGAAACTTTTGTAAGTCTTACAACCTCTTCCTTGGTTCGTTTTCAGGATAAATGGACCAGCGTAGTCGACCTCGGAATGTAAAAACGGCCTTGAAGGGGTTACTCGTGACGATGGCAGTTGACCCATCATCTGTTGACCGGTTTTTAAATGCTGACGAGCGCAAACGATGCACCGGTGTATGAAGGATCTGACAGGAGATCTTCCACCAACAATCCAAAATCGTCGACGAATCGACGATAATGTTAGTTGAGTCCCGCCGTGAAGAACTCGCCGATGATGAGCATCGATGACTAGTTTGGTGAAATGCTTCTCGTCCCAGTCCAAAACGGAGAATCGAAGACGTCCAGTAATTCGTAGAATTCCATTGCCGTCGATAAAAGGAATAAGTCGATAGATCGAACTACTTTTTGAAATAGACTTTCCAGTTGTTAGAGATTGAATTTCTTCTCGAAAATTAGCTTTCTGTACCTCTTTAACCCAAAATAACAATGATTTTTCGAGTTCATTTGTAGTTAAATTGTCTGAAACATTTGAAACTTTAAATTTATTTATGAAACAGAAACACCATGAAGTGACGCGAATAAGTTTATTTAACGAAGAATATATTTCTTGCAGGTTCCAGCTTTGAATCGCGACATGATTGAAAGAAACCACTTTTTTAATTTCGCGATTAGCTCAGACTGAGCTCGGAATTTTAAATGAAGGCCAATCTGATGATGGAAGTTGATGCCACGATGGACCGCTCCACCATATTGATTGGTGTTGAAGCTTATGTATTGGCACACCACGAAAAGCTAAATCAGGTGGGGTTTCGTAACCAACACGAATTCTTGCCACCGTTTCGCGAGATCTTCTGGCAAATCATCATCCCACCCGAGTCCAAGCACCCACAATTCTTGCATGAATATTTTTGCTGTTATTATGAACGGAGAAAGAAGTCCGAGGGGATCGAAAAGTTTTGCGATAAATGAAAGAACTGATTGTTTTGTAAGGTTTTTATCGGTGTGAGTAGCACTTATGTTAAATAAAAACTGATCTGTTTTATTGTTCCACAAAAGACCTAACGCGCGTGGAAATTCGAATTCGTCTTCGAATTTTATAGTGTCGTTCATCGAAATGTCACCACGCGGTAAATTTTCAAGCGTAGAAGCTTGATTTGAAGTCCACTTTCGCGCATGAAAACCACCCGCCGCAAGTATATTGTTTATTTGAACAATGAGAGTTTTAACATCCCCAACACTTTCCGCGCCCGATAAAATGTCGTCCACGTACGTATCCTTTTCCAGAATTATAGATCCGGAATTACGGAGTGCTGATCAGCTAAATGGTGGAGGCACCGAATAGCTAAAAACGGAGCACATGACAACCCGTATGTAACTGTTGTAAGTTCGTAATTTTCGATCACTTGATCTGGATTATCGCGCCAAACAATTCTTTGAAAAGAACGATCATTCGGATGGATGTTTATCTGACGATACATTTTCTCCAGATCACACGAAAACACGATTTTGTGACGTCTCCATCTGAGAAGAACATCAACTAATTTGGATTGCAGTTTTGGACCGACGTGCAAACAGTCATTAAGTGACAGTCCGGATGATGTAACTGCCGAACCGTTGAAAACTACGCGGAGCTTTGTCGTAGAACCTGATTCACGTACCACACCGTGATGCGGAAGATAATAATTCGGAGTGTCTGAGTTTAACGATACTAAACTCATATGTCCAAGTGTCAAATACTCGCGCATAAAATCACGATAAGCTACATGAAGGTTTTCGTTGGTGGCGAAACGTTGCTCCATGCGACCGAAGGAGCGAACCGCTAAGTGGCGTGATGAACCCAGATCTGATGAAGGACGTTTAAACGGAAGCCGAACTAAAAAGCGTCCGTTCACGTCTCGGGAAAGAGTATTTATGAAATGATTCTCGCATTCAAGATCGTCCGAAGAAAGTTTTTGAATCGAATTTGAATCGTCCTGAATTCTCCAAAACATCTGAAGAGCAGCCAACAACTCGCGATCAACGGAACATTGAAAACCGAACCGTTCCGGATTGGAATCTTTAGAAGATACGTGACCGAAAAGAATCCACCCGAAAAGAGTTTCTTGAGCGACCATGAGACCGTCGTTAAATTTACGAATATTGTTTAAAATAATTCGCGAATAAAATTTCACTCCGAGAATCAAATCAATGCGACGATTAGAATTAAATTCTGGATCGGCTAAATTCAAAGATTTTACATCGACCGGAATGTTTCTTGCTTCTTGTTTAGGTTTCCAAGTATGAAGTCAATTTGGGTAAAATAAGGGTTTCTTCGACGATGGAAACTTTATTGTCGTTTTTCGAAATTAGGTTAACCGAAGTTGTACCATTTGAAACACAAGTTCGCGTTCAACCGACACCATTTATTGGTACGCATGTGGTGCGGCGCGGTAACGATAAACGCTGTACAAGAGACTCACTCACGAACGAGACTTCCGAACCTTGATCGATCAAGGCGCGAACAAGAAAAGAATCACCGCGGACCGATTTTATCCGCACTAAAACGGTAGCCAAAAGAACCGATGGACTAAGATGAAACGTATGAATTCGGTGACTCGTGGATGTACCAGGTACGGTTATTGTATGTTCGACGACTTCGTGGTTTTTATTAGAATTTAAATTTGAACTTTTATTTAATTTTTCAGGAGGAAAGTCGTGCAAGGTAGTGTGATGACGTTTTGAACACGTTTTACATCGTGTTGTTACACGACAGTCGGGAAGGTAGTGATTTCCGAGAACAACGTTTGTTTTGAACTATGAAATCGCTCCGTTGCTTCGGAGATTTTGTAAGAAAATTTTCACATCGAAATATGGAACGGTCAGAACCACAAATTAAGCACTTTTGTACCGCTACCGACACGTTATGGGATTTGAACGGACTGGGTTTTTGAACTGACCCAGACGAAACTGAATAGTTTTTTTTTTTGATAGAAAGTTTTTCTATCGCTTCAAGAGTTAAAACTCTGTCGTTAAGAAAACTCATGAATTCGTTAAATTTTGATGGAATTTTGCGATTATTTACCGCTCCCATTCTTTACTCGTTTCGTTGTCGAGTTTACGAACAAGAATATGTATTAGACGAATCAGTTTTAAGAGATTTTGAAGATAACAAAATCGTAAGTTGCGCTTCTATTGTAACGCGTAAGTTATCATAACGATCTTCTAAAATTTTCCATGCTACATCGAAGTTGTCGTGAGTTATGGATAAATTTTTAATTAACCTAGCGGGTTCTCTTTCCAGACTAATTTTTAAGTACTGAAATTTCTCGACGTTAGTTACTAAAGTGTCATTCGTTATCATTGTAACGAATAAATCGCGAAACTGACTCCAGTCAACACATCGACCGCTAAATTTTGGTAAGTTAATACGCGGAAGCTGTCGCTGACGAGGAATCATGACATCTTGCGCTAACATTAAACCTTTTGCGTTAGTATAATTTTCTTCACATGTACCGAATAAATCATCAGAGAAATACGCCGTGTCTGAATGGTCCGACCGGTACTGATTTAATAATAAATGGTTCTCTTTGAACTCTTTCCAATTATCAACAAGACGTTCGACTCGCGTATTCATTAAACCGGCCGTACGACGCGCATGCGGCAATTTACGAAGATTTTCTTCGGATTTTGCGATGAATCTAAAAATTTCATTTTGTCGTTCGAAAATGTATTCCAATTCTTTACCTTCTTTAGCCATTTGAACGAAAATCAAATCAGAGAAATTGAACACTAATTTTAAAAAAATTGAGTTTTAGCACTCCGACGCGAAACAAAAGTTAATTAATTTATTGATTAATTTAAGAAATGTTACCGTTTTTTGTCGATCCGTAGAACTTGGAGAAGTTGGAGGGGTCGACCTCTGCACGGCGATGAACTCCTTGAAGACTCGGCGTGAAGAAAGGACCTCTTCGGAAGCTTTGGAGCGCCGAGCGATGAAGATTGAAGAAATTGAATTGTCTATTGAAGTTCCAATGTAGATTCTTCGAATAACATTGACGAAAACACCACACTTTTTTGAAAACGCTGTAACTTTTCCCAACACACGCGTTTCTCAATAATGAAAAAATGGCGAACACTCGCGTGACAATTTTTCTTTTATCGAACGAAATTTTACCGATCCTAACTTGGATCCGGCTCGAAGGACCAGAAATATGTTGCAATTTAGAATTAATTTGCTTAGTTTATTTATTTTTGAAATTATTGAACCGAATTTTTAAGTGTGTTTTTGAAAGAGAAAATGAAACGTACGAAGGTTGTTTTGACATTTTTATATATATATTTTTTTTTACGCACAGGACTCTTATATAATACAATTAATGAAATTTTAAACAGTCTGTTATCGATGAAAGCACATCATTTTATAAAATATTAGAAATAATAGCCGGAGATTTAGAAAATCTGGCTTTCTTTGCTCAAAAGATACTTCGCGCAGAATATAAATCACATACTCTATCGTAGGAAATTAATCCTCTTTCATTACGTCAATTTAAAATTGTTTTTATTAACGATATTGTGGGTCCACCAATCATATTAATTAATAGAGCGACAGGGAAAACAGTACTTCAACCAAAAGTATATTATTAACATCTTAGAGGTTATGGAAATGGCTGAATCATCGTATTCTTTAGCTGGAGATCAGTATGAGTTTGAGTTTAATGAGTATCGTATCATAGACTCCAATTCAAATATAGAAGAACTTAAGGGCCTACTTTCATCGTGGAATTTAGATCATCCGCTGGACCATTTTATTTGTAAGTTGCTGACTGAGACACTTTAGTTGGATTAATGATAAATAACTGAATAATCATGGTATTTTAGCTCAAAAAGTTTTTGTCAATCTATTACAAATCGTTAAGAGGCACGATTTGGACAAACTGGTGAACAACTTTGATTTGGAAACGCAAATTTTATTTGAACATGAGTTAGAAAAATGGCGAGAAGATATAGGATGCCTGTTAATTGATGTTCACAATACATCTCGAAGCAGTTCAACAAATAGCTCAAGATGTTATTTCAAATATAAGTAAACCAGACGATAATGATATAGAAGTACATCTTCCTACCATTTGACAACATTCTGCCAAAGGTGTTATGTTATCGGATTATTATAGAAAGTTCAGCAAATTTGATAACGATCAAAGAAACGCCTTAATAAACTTGATCGCGCAATATTTTGACGGAAAAGGTATACCGATGACATTATCCACTAGTTATCGATTAGAGAAAGAAATTGTTGGTACATTTCCTATGGAAAAATTGGTAAGATATTTACGCAAATTATTTCACATTTCATAAGTAATAAATTTTAAGGAATTTTATCGTATTGGAAAAAGAGGAAAGATTTATAACAGATTTTCAAACATGAAATCATCATTTAAATCAGTTGTACATAATTTGCATACTAAAAACAAACAGTTACCTGATAATATAAAATGCAGAAAGGATTATGGTAAGTATAAAATTAAAAAAAAGTACAAAAGTAACATAAATAATTCATAAACTGATATTTCAAAACATAATCTGCAAAATTATTTTTTCGATTTCATTAAGATTTTCTGCATTCCCTTTCAGAACCTGAAGATAACGCTGAAGCTTGTCTCAAATCTTTGAAATTTGATGATTTACCCTTAGAGCACTTCGATAGCACTTGGAAAGCTTGTACACAATATCGACCCAAGACTTAAAGCAATTGAAATAAATTTTAGAAAAATGGCCATTTTATAAATTGCCTACCGGATATAGATGGTATGACGATATATATATCCTTATAAAAAAATTTAAAAAATACATCAATTGTATTATTTGTTACTGATTGATATGGACTTCAATATCGCTTTTGATAAAGCTGATAGTATTTTAAATGGATGGACTGAATAATCATCAAAATTGTTGAAACTTCTTCTCAACAGCACAGCAATAATATAAAATCTAAACACATCAAAACTACTTTGGAACAACTTAAAACTGAAACAATTATTTCTGATGGTAAATAATATTATAACGTTGTTCAAGATTATGTGACTGTTTATTAATTTATTTTGTTTTTTTATAGATTCCAAAAACGCAAATTCTAAAATTATTGGGAAAAATGCTCAAGAAATGGAGAAGCACATCCATTCCCTAAAAGTAATCAACCAAACTTCATTTCAACCGTTTGTGTATTGTATCGGAAGTAGTATAACCGAAATTAAAGAATATTATGTTTATTTTGATAATTTAAGGTTTGAATTTGCAAGTTTTCTCCGGGCTGTGGATATCTGTTTTAGAATCTTTTATTTGTTTAATTTACAATTTCCAGCTCAATCTATAATGATTTGGGCGTTTTTAGAAAAACATTTCTTTAAGTTAAATAGCGACAAGGATTTTTCAAAACGTCATATTTTATCCGAATACTTAAACGCATCTTAACTATAAAATACTGTAGTTAGTGTGAAATACGTAGAGGAAATGAGGAAAATATGGATTACAGTTGTATATAAAATCAAACATTAAAATACGCGTAAAAGTGGATAGCTCGTAACAGAAGCTTACTTAGTAATCATTGATATCTCTTTTCCTCTAGTAAATCTAGTATCTTGTACACATTTGTTTACACATGTATTACAAAAATACAGCTTTATATAAAAAAACATACTTTCATTTTAAACAATTGTTTAATTTTCAGCTTCCTCTCTACACTAATCAATCAATGTAATAAATTGTTTAATTTAACCTACTTGAGAATTACACACTGTGTGTAATTTAATTTGTGACACTTATTGTAAGAGTGGACCTGAACTGCGATAAACATAAATATTTAGGTATATAAAAATGGCATCCAACGTGTATTGTCCAGAAAAACGATCTAAAAATTTAAAAAAATCATTTGAACGTATTTGAAGTTTGTCAATGAAGAAATCGCTAAAACTTCAAATATTTCTAGAAAATATAAAACGTTAGATCCAATGATGCGTAGTAAAATATATTTGTTTTCTTAGTTCTATCACTCCTTTAGTAAGTACCTGAAGTTGAATTATTCCCTCTACAAGTTAATCTACATTTAGTTTGCTGAAATATAATGATTAAATAATTAATGATATTTATTGCTCCAATGTACGGTAGATCATTTTATTAAAGAATCATATTCACTGCCTTCAAACTTAATCGTCATAGAATCAATGAAAATATATACTTAAGTTATGCATTTCTGTTATTGCGTAAACGAAATCAGGTCAGTAAGTTAATAACTTGAGTACATTGATTTAACAATCACTAATGCTTGATTTAAGTGATGTCGTCAAACGATAAACAATGTTTATTATACAAAGAAAATCTGTTTATTGTGTTAAAGAACATTATTATAAACCCATTTTAATCAATATAATGAAATATGTATTGGTCAATAATAGCGTTTATGAATCATTGAACGTTCTTTCGTTTCCCCAATAAACACGTTCATCGGACGAATATTAATGTACAAATTCCTTTGTTCAATAAACTTTTTTATTGTAATTACGTACCTTTTTGGTTCAGTGTAGATAACAAGAGCAGGTATCGGCTTTTAAGAACCTGTATACCAATCCGAAAATATAAACTGAAGGTAATGATAACAAAGTTAATTTGAACAAATTGATTGCAAAAGAAAAAATAATATTTTTTTTTGTAAAACGCTTCTTTTTGTTGAAAACATACTTTTTTTGAAAACTGTTTTGTTTTCTTAAATGGCTTTTTTCTTTGAAAATGCCATTTTTTAAGTAGTTTCTTTTTTCTAATTTAGTCGATAGTTGTTTTATATTAAATTAAAAATGTATGAAATTTTACCTCTCATGTTTGAGACCTGTCGCCGATTTGTTGAGATTCTCTTTAAAAAAAATAATTTAATATCCGACAACGTCGATGATTAACGTTTCCCAAATTAACGTTGATGATAAAAAGTCTCAATTGATTGATCTTAAACTCAAAATCAAAAAATCAAAATCTTAAACTTCGATGCGTTGGCACAAAAGTAACTTTACTTGTCGAGAGCACGGCGCAAAAGAGAGCAAATCAAGTCTGAATTCCCAACACACATCCCAATAAAATTTGAACGAAAATATATAAAGAAATTATGATGCGAAATTTCAAATACTTAATAAATGTGATTAGAATTAATTAAATGTAAATATAAAAAAAAGGAAATATTTAAGGGAAATAAAGTTTAGGAGATCGAACTCAGCCTTCGCCACTGAAACAAAATAAAAACGCAAAACACGGTTAAACGAAATAAAATTAACAAAATTATGTATAACAAAATGGCAATTCAATATTTGAAAAACAGAAGAAAAAAGGAACGCAAAACGCTATTGCTATTAGATGTAAAAATTCGATTAAGAAAAATTGTGATGGGGAACTTTCGTACGCAAAAGCTTTTATTTTGTAAATGGCGTACCTAAATCAAATTGGAAGCACTCTTGCGCTGCTGCTCTTCGAAAAAATTGAGTTAACTGCATTTAGGGGATATTTGATTAAAACCATGCTTTCAGTTTTTATAAAAACACTCCGGGGGAAAATCTAATTATTTTACAGATACCTGTTGAACAGACACAATTAGGTCTGGACTGGATTTCTCCGCGATCGATTTAAAAAGCCAAAATATAACTTGCTTGTAATTCGAAGTGGCGTAACATTACAGAATTTGTCAAAAATGACTTGATCAAAACCATATTAAAATTTTTAAGATATCAATTTTTACTACACGGTTTGCGAAAAATCTGCGAAAATGTTAAAAATGATAAAATTTATGGTTTTATTTTTTAACAATTCATATACCATATTATGTGGGAGTCATAGTAAAGTAAATTCACACAAAAAAAAATGAAATTCATTCATTATTTTGGATAAAAATGAAGAAAAATGAATTGACAGTTAAATTTATGGTACTGTGGTTCGAGACTGGGTAATGAACCAACCGACCTACGCACTGATGATTTTTTCCCTTAACCTGGTGAGGTTAATAATAAATTTAATATTACAAATTTATTTTTAAATGAAAATATTTTTTAAATTTAATATTAAGGAATCTAAATGTAACAAAACTTTCTTTTTAGAAAGATTAAAAAATTAACGGTTAAAGGTTAAATTCGCCCGGTTTTACCTCGATGAATTTTTTTACCTAATTAAATGGAAAACAAAAATGTTAATAGCAAAAAATATGACACGAGCTTGTCAGCCCAATACAAATTTTTTCGGAATTCCCTAGAGATTGTGCCTGAAGAAGATAATTAAGACAAAAATTACGTTTCACAGAATTATTATTTTCTTTTTATACCTGCGAAAGTATAATTTTGAGTTGCTTTCATTTTTTTGGTTCAGTTTACATGTGACTTTCTTAAAGTTGACTTTAAAGTTGTGCAAACCACTCTGTTCAAAATGTCATTTACGTTTTACAATAACGAAAAAACGGACATGATTTTAATTTACGGCGAAGCAAGATTGGATGCTTGCTTAGCATTGCGGATTTATTGGGAAAGATTTCCGGATAGTCATGCCTGGTCCGAGAACATTTCAAAGGCTTGTGGATGATCTTAGGGAAACTGACTCCTTTAAACCTAAGAAGATAACTGTGGTAGAAAAGCGTGCTACACGAAATTAATCTGGCCTTAGTACTAAACCTTGTGGATAACGATCCACAGGTAAGTCCGAGAGATAAGTCCTCAATGTGGAGTTACGAAGACGTCAGTTCAGAGAGTGCTCACCTTTATTCATAGATATCACCCATATCATATGAACCTGCACCAGAAGATACATGGTGATGATTTTGATATTCATTTTGAACAAATGAGTATGTATGAGAACCTCTTTCAAAGAGTATTGTTTAGCGATGAAGCAAGTTTTCACTCGTGTGGAAATGTCAATAAACATAACTTACACTATTAGCCGGGTACCAATCCATATTGGATGCGAGAAGAAAAAAATATAAATCGTTCGGCACTGAATGTGTGAGAAGTATTATCAGTAATCCTGTAATAGGACATCAGGTTTCTTAAAGAAAATTTGACGGGAGATTTATACGTAAACTTTATTCAAAATGAATTGGACAATTAATTAGATGACATTCCGTTATTAAATATGGCAGGTAATAATTTGTGGATGTAACAAGATGGGGCTCCTGCTCATTACTCCAGATTGGTACTCCTTGATACGCGAGAAGATATGCAGCAACACATTATTGCTGCGTTTCAAGAAATTAATCGGTTCATTAAATTAATTCATTGAGACACAGGTTAGAAATGTGTGTTAATTCAAGAAGGACATCATTTCGAAAATATTATTTAAAATAAAGGAACTTTTTATTACAAATATTGTTTAATTTTTTGCAAAAATTTTTGCAAAACTTTTTAACAATAAAATTTTATTGCATTGATCAAATTCATTTAGATACTTTAATATTAAATTGAAAAATTATGTTCATTTAAAAATAAGTTTAATATTAGGTCTCACCAGGTTAAAAGAAAAAATCATCATTGCGCTGGGCGGTTGGTTTATTACAATACCGGCAATAAACGGGCGGTTCCTGGTAAGGGTAGTAGTCTCGAACCACGGTACCATAAATTTACCTGTCATTTCATTTTTCTTCATTTTTATCCAAAAAAATGAAGGAATTATTTGCAAACGGTGCAATAAAAAAATTATTTGACATGATCATCACTTGCTCAAGTAGGGTGGCTTAAAAATACCGAATTTGGAGTTTCTATCTTGAAACTTAGACGTCAAAAAAGCCAATACCACAACCGATAGTACACGCTGTATATGCTGAATGCGTAATGCATATAGTCAAAGGTGTAGACTATGATTATATAAAATCAGTACATCTATATATCAATACACCTTAATTTGTTGTAGTGTGTATACCTTGTGTTGTAGTACAACACAACATAATTAACATTGCAACAATCTTAACAAAATCGAACACCGAATAATTTCTTGATTAATCATCCGAATAGTTGTAATTATACCAATAATATTCAATAGAAAATAAATATATGCAGTAAATTATGCAGTAGGCCAGTTATCGCATTATTATACAATAAAGAAATCACTAATTTTTGTGTTTTGTCCACCTAAATTTGAGAAATTGACCACTGCACTGCCTGGTTGGTGTATGTTGAGGTAGTGAGTGTAAAGCTTATGGTCAGGGGTCATGTAGTGCTCGGTGCCATGATTTTTTTGATCTGTTAATAAATAGTCGAAACCGGCGCGGAAATAATTTGAGACTTTAAAAAAATATGTATAAAAAATGTATGAAAAATGTAATTGTTTGTTAAAAAAAGCTTAACAGAGAAAACGAATAAAAGAATTAAAAGTCCTACGATTCACGTAGCCGAAAGAAAAATCAGTACACTTCACAGACAGAAAACTATTGAATGCTCACGAAGTACGTACCGAATAATAATGACTTAATAATAACAATAAAAAAAGAATGCCTTGCCGAATGGTAATGAAAAGAACGTAAAGTTTGAATGTTTGAAAATTAACAACTAAATATAAACAAGGTTAACAATAAAAAAATGAACAGACTAATTGAAATTGAATAAAATTACGAATTTGTACAATTTCGCAAAACGCTTAACTTAGTGAACGGACGAACCAGCATAGAAGATGCTGTTTTGACCATTCTTTCCTCTCGAATGAGTAGAAATTGTCCAACTTGAAGAAGATTTTTTGCTGGAACCATTTTGTACTGTTTTGAATATATTGTAGGTATAACTTTTCCCAACTCTTCCAGATGTCTTCAACTATATGACGAAGAAGCTGCCATCGTATCAATCTGGATATCTTTTCATCGAAGACGGATGGCTCCGGAACAACTATGAGAGCGCTACCGATGAGAACATGAGCCGGAGTCAGAGCGCCAAAATTGTTAGGATCATCGGAAATGGAACATAGAGGTTTGAATTTAACACAGCCTCAATTTGGATCAAAGTGGTGGTAAGTTCTTCGTAGATGAGGAGTGTGGATCCTACAACTTTTCGAAGGTGCCCGTTCACGGATTTTTAATATAATAATTTTAATTAAACAGGCATTATTATGAAAAGTACATAAAAATGTGTATAATGGTGGGTTCATGCAACGTGTTTTAGTCTTAGTCGTAGCCATAGTCATGAGAGTGAAAAGTTAAGATATTGTGTTTCGTAGTCACAAGACTTGCCCAACGTAGCGCCGATAAACGTGAGGAAGATCCTGCATTTCCGTTACTTTATTATGGACGAAATCTTTCCATCTGGAAAGATGACTGCAGATCCAAGAAGGTGCTACTGTTGAATCGTTCCATACGAAACTTGGAACATCGTTAAAATTCAGTGTAACCCAAACGCGTTTTATTAACCGAACTAATAGCACGATGGCGCATAATTCACGTCGCGTTTAACACTTACACGTTTAAGGGGTGCTACTTTCGTTTTAGAGAGACACGAACATTATTATCTCTCGAAACGCGAAGATACACTACCGCACCGAAAGCACTGGTCGTAGCATCAGCAAAACCGTGCAAGTCAATTGAAGAGTAATTGCGAGATATTCCAATCCATCGCGAAATACGATGCACCGGACTTGTTTCAAAAGAATTGAAGAATTCGTTCCATTTAACAGACAGATCATGTGAAAGATTTTCGTTCCATTCGAGATTATGAGCCGACAAATTTTGTATAAATATCTTCGCAGTTACAATGATCGGAGAAAGCCATCCGAGGGATTCGAATAAACGCGTAATGAATGGTAGAATTTTAAGCTCATCAGGTAATCAAAATCATTAATTTTGAAAGAAAAGAGAAAGTCTTCGGTCGAATAATTCCAAAGGATACCTAATGCGCGCGGAAAATTCTCAACATGCGAGCGTTTCCAAAACATTTGAAACTCACTTTCGCGCTGTAAAACGGCCCGCAGTTAAAATTCGATTCAATTGAAAGGTTATCTCTTGAACTTCACTAATGTCATTGATAATCATCAATAATGTCTTAATGAACGTTAATTTAGCGATACATTTTTTCTAAGTCACATGCGAAAACTATGGCATCCACCTAAGAAGCACATCGACACGCTCACGTTATAGTTTCGGACCATATATATATATAAATATATAGTTTACGAATCAGCCCATACCCAAAGAAACTTCGCGCAACTTCTGACTTACCCGTATCAAATCATCTTTTACATGCGCACCATGTTCATGCTCCAGTACTGTTAGCTACAGCTTTAGTACGAAATGAATCACCTCGTGACCATTCCGTTATTGTTCATCACCGAGTCCCTTGCAAAACAGCTTCAACTTCCGCGCAAATCAGCAAGTATTCATATTTCAATTCATTGTTTTCCGTCAAAGAAGAAGCGTTAATATTGCAAAAATTAACTGCTTATTTACTTCAAAACTATTCTGCCTTGAAAGGACTGCCTTTCAAAAAAAAACAAAATATGTGAAATGAACCGGGCAGGCGAATGAAAAATTGATCTTAACATTAACAGTAATTTGAAATTATCAATTCTGATTTTAAAACACGCGCAAGCGCACCACAGATCGGTGGTTAATAACGTCACGTAACGCAACGTAATATGGTATGGTTTTTACGAAGCCGATGTTTGTGACACCGGTAGTGGACAAAGTTTTGTGATGGCTCTCTGGATTATTCCATTGGCTGTGCGAATAGTTGCAATCCGCACGATACCATCTGAGCCAGGGTGCGTTTGAATAATTCTCCCATAAGACCATTTCAAGGTAGGTAGTTTCTCATCCTTAATGATTACCAATTGATTGTTTTGTAGGTTAACCGCGTCAGCTGACCATTTTGAGCGTTGTTGGAGTTCAGTGATGTATTCCTTTGACCAACGATGCCAAAAACCTTGTTGGATTTTCTGGATATGTTGGTACACAGAGAGTCGGTTGATATTCAAATGACCCAGGAGTGGATCAGGCGCTTCTGTGAGCGTACGACCGACCAAAAAATGTGCCGGGGTTAACGGGTTGAAATCATGAGGATCGGAAGACAAAGGGGACAATGGACGTGAATTTAGGATAGCTTCTATCTGAATCAATAACGTATTAAACTGTTCAAAGGTGAAGCTGGCATTGCCTGCGACTGGCTTAAGGTGGTATTTAACTGTTTTGACGCCGGCTTCCCATAAACCGCCGACGTGGGGCGAATTAGGGGGAATAAACGACCAGCGGATAAGATCATTCTCGATCAGGCCCTCCAATTGAGTGGAACAGGATTGTAGGAACTTGCCTAATTCCTGTAACTCGCGATTCGCGCCTACAAAATTTGTCCCATTGTCAGAATAAATTTGAGATGGTCTACCCCGACGACCAATAAAGCGCCGAAGTGCAGCTATAAAGCACTCTGAAGTTAAATCGGACACCAATTCAAGGTGAACAGCACGCGTTACGAAGCATACAAATAAACACATGTAACCTTTTGTGATTTTAGCTCCCCGACCCCTCCTATCCTTTAAAAGAAACGGGCCAGCGTAATTGACTCAGGTGGTAGCGAATGGAGGTGCTGGAGTGACACGATTGGAAGGTAGGTCCCATGGTGGGTTGCAAACAGCGGGGTGCCGCGCGACAACGTATGCAATTAAAAACCATTCTTTTAGCCAGGTTACGACCACTAATGGGCCAAAATCGATCCCGTATTGAAGCGAGTAGATGTTGAGGACCGGCATGAAGGAGTAACCGATGCTCATGCTCAAACATTAAACGAGTAAGTATATGCTTAGAATCGAGTAGTATTTGAAGTTTTTTATCAAAATTATATAATGAATTGCGTAGTCTGCCACCTACTCGAATAATACCGTTACTATCTAAAAATATTTTTAAATTAGTAAATTTACTTTTTGTGGTAAAATACGATTGTTGGTGAGAAATTTTAATTCTTCAGCAAAAGAACACCCTTGGCTACATTTTATTAAGTAAAGTTGCGCTCTATTTAATTCTTGGCACCTTAAAGGGCCGGTGCAAGCATTAGATTTCTTCAAACAATTTTGGACAAATCGAAAACAATAAGCAATTACGCGTTGAAACTTGGTCAAAGTGGCGAATTTCGATAACGAGATGATGCAATTATCAGTCATGGTTGTTGTTAATGCAATATTTTTTATTTCGCGCAAGTTTTTATGGGAAAGTTTTTTAAGTGGCCATGCAAATTCATTATTTCTTAACCAAACTGACCCATGCCAGTAATTGGATAAATCTGTGAATGCTACCGAGTTTACATCGCGAGAAATGGGATCGGCAGGATTATCAGCGGTTGCTACGTATCGCCAGTCCGCAACACAGGACGATTCGAGAATACTGGCAATACGATTTCCTATAAAAGTTTGTAGTTTACTCGGGTCAATTGCCAGCCATCCTAAAAGTACGCTAGAATCGGTCCAATAAACGGTACGATTAATGTTTAAATTCAAAGCGGGTTTTACCTTGTTAATCAACGTGTTGAGTAACATTGCGGCAACCAACTCTAAACGCGGAATTGTTATAGGTTTCAGTGGTACTACCTTTGATTTCGCGCAAACCAACTGAACTGAACAGTTACCCGCGGAGTCTACAGTTCTTAGGTAAACGCACGCGCCATACGCCTTTGTAGATGCATCGGAAAACCCGTTTCAAAATCTATCGCGGATTTTAATGAAACATGACGTGGAACCTCAATTGAATTAAATAAATGCAAAACATCGCGAAACTCACGTCAACGCGTATGTAAATGAATTGGAAGCGTTGCATCCCAATCTAGACCCGCACTCCAAATATCTTGGAAATAATTGAGCTCTCTGTATCCTAAATTTAAACACATCTTGAGACGGGTCCCATAATAAACCTAATGTACGCGTATTTTCTCGACGGCCTAGATCAAGAATTTCATTCGCTTGAGAACCCGAGACGCTTTGCAGCACTGCTGGATTATTTGACACCCATTTGTGAAGCGTAAAGCCACCAGATTTTAACGCACGCGATACCCCGTAAGCAGATCCGTAAGTAGATCGTCAACATAAAAATGCTTTTGAATAACGTGGTTTTAACTTTAGGTTGAGAGCTTTCCAAACCAAGCTGCTATAAACCCCGTATAGCTAAATAGCTTGCCGATGCGGTACCGTAAGTGACGGTAGCTAATTCATATGTTTTGATCGGTAGGTAATCAAAATCGCGCCAAAGAATTCGTTGAAATTTCGTTTGATTTGAATTAACCAAACAAGCTCGATACATCTTTTGTACATCGGATGAAACAACAATATTGTATTTACGGTAACGGACTAACGAGCTAAACAAGTCAGGTTGAATAGTGGGGCCAACGAATTGCAAGTCGTTGAAAGAAATACCGGTTGACGTGCGACACGAAGCATCAAAAACAATGCGCAATTTTGTCGTGGTACTATTCTCATTAATTACACCGTGATGCGGTATATAATAACAAATTTCGTTTGGTTTATCTGACGGGAAGTACTCGTGCATATGTCCCAACTCACGATACTCCTTCATAAATTTGCGATATTTTTCTCCAAATTCAGGGAGTTTAGACTTACGTTCCATTCTGAATAAACGGGTTTTTGCGCTATTATACGATTCTCCCATCTGATTAACTGATCCGTTAAGCGGAATTGTGACAATAAATCGACCGTCATTAGCGCGAATTGTCGTACTACGAAAATGTTCTTCGCAGAACATATCCGATTTTGAAATTGGAACCGGACCATTGATAAACTCTAATTCCCAAAACCGAGTAACTTGTTTGTTTAAATTTGAATCACCCCTTTTGACTAAATTACATTGTAATACTTGTGTAGCACTTGTTTGTATCGGACCAGAAACAATCCAGCCGAAACTGGTGTTCTGCATAATCGGGCCCTTATTTAATTTAACTTGACCTACGCATAATAATTCCCAAAAATAATCAGCGCCAAGTAACATGTCAATACTGTCTGATTTACAAAAATTCGGATCGGCTAAGCGTAAATGAGCGGGGATCTTTAATGAGCTAATATAATAAAAAAAATAATCTATAACGAATTGAGGCAATTTACTGCTGATTTTCGAAATAATGAGACATGTGACGTTAAGTGAAAATTTAGTACAACGCGAATGTATCTTTAACGTGCACGAACTGGATATAGCTGATGTAGTTTGATTTATTCCGGTAATATTAACGTTTGTTTCTTTTTCAGTTAAATGCAACCTTTCCCAAAGACTTGTAGTTATGAAGCTACATTGACTGCCCGGATCCAGGAGTGCGCGAAATACATGTTTTTTGTTATATTGATCAATTGCGTGAAGTGTGACTATTGAAAGTAAGACTTGCGAGGATGTTGAATGAGATGCTAGGTTGATTGTCTGTGGTTGAGTGGAAGTCGACGGTTGTGATGGATCCGGGCGATTATACGAAATATGAAGCAAGGTATGATGTTTTGATTTGCATTGTTTACATAATTCCGACCTACATTGTTTGATAAAATGTCCAGCGCGAAGGCAGTTTATGCAAATTTTTAGCTGCTTTACGTGTTCTATTCGCTTTTGTACATTAAGTTTTTAAAAATTAGGGCAGTCTTGAATAAAGTGATCACCCTTGCAAGACACGCATGTCTTAACACTGTTACTTTGATTTGAAACTATAAACGCCTTTGATTTTGACATTGATCGGTTCTTCTCTTGTGTTTTTGGGTGCGCAATGTCACCCAACGTTTCAAGTAAATCTGCGCGGGCTTGCAAACAACTAAGCAAATTTTCTAAATTGGGCTTATCGATTTGGGTTTTTTTACGCTCCCATTCGCGATTTGAATCGGGATCTAACTTAGTGCATACTAAATAAATTATGAGGGTGTCCCAATTATTAGTGGGTTCCTTTAGAGACTCTAACGCTCGTAAATGTTTTCTAATGTTATCGATCAACCGACGGATTTAATTTGGTTCATTAGCACGAAATTTTTCAGAATTTAATAATGCCCTGACGTGGTTTTGAATCAAAACACGCGGATTATCGTATCTGGAACATATCAATTTCCACGCTGCTTCATAGTTTGCTTTTGTTATTTCGAAACTGGAAATGACTTGCCATGCTTCACCAGTCAAAGCCGATAACAAATAATGAAACCTTTGAATATCTTTGATGACCGCATTTCCGTTAATTAATGAATCAAAGATATTGCGAAATTCAAGCCAAGACTCGTGATCGCCACCGAACTTAGATAAGTCGATTATGGGTAATTTGACCGATTGTTCAGGGGCCGGCCCAACAACAAACGAGGAATCGCGACATATCGATTTATTTGTAAGCATTTGTTTGGCCCTTGCGGTACTCGAGTAGAATGCCGTCTCAAATATATCCCGCTTCGAAGCTTGCGCTTCCCCGTCAACGCTTAACAAGTCTATCTCACCCTGAATTCCCTCAAACTCATCAATTAAATTAAGAGCGCGTTCGTATCGTTGTTCCAGCTCAAAAGACCATGCATGATCAAGGTCACCTACCTTGACATCATCTTCTGATTTATTCACAAATTTAACGAAATTAATGAGCTTGCCTTTAACAACGCCCCGCTTTTTTACCAGGATATCTAATTCTGACATAATGAATCAAAAGAAAAAATATATATATATATAAAACTAAAAAACGTTATTGATTCAGCCAGAAACAAAGAGAGAAAAAAATAGGAAATAGGGCACCAATGAATGCTTACGACACATCTAATGGGGTCGCTACCGGCTTATAGCTGACGTCCTTCAGCAACGTGATTTCACCAATGGAGTGGCCAACTTCCGGATTGAAACGATGCTATGACCAGGAACCAACAACGACGAAATTCTTCAAAACTCTTCTCTTCTAACATGCACGTGACGATCCAATCCGAAATCTTAGGGAATCTTAGTTACCCCGTCTTCTTACTTGCAAGATGATATGACAAAAACTTCCGCAAATATACTGTTCCGAACGCGCCCCCACGCGCGAAGAATTTAAAATTCTAACATAAAGTGCTCACCCGCACAAAAGAAAATCAATTTCATATTTCTAATTTAAAGGTAACACCCCGCAAACTTTTTTTCCTTTTTTAAATCATGTATTCATGTACAACTGTTTTTTGTCATAGTTTTATAAAAGTGTGCTTGTTTTAAAATAAATAAATTGTCTTTTGTCACCCAGTTTTATTGACGAGTTTTTTTTTCAACCTGATCGAGAGATTTGAACTGTGATTCCCAGTGATCATTTTTCAAATAGTGTAATTTTATTAAATTCAAAACATATACCAATTATGAAATTTTTCTCTTAGTTTTATTTTACCGTCGAAACACCCCAATCCGGCTCGAAGGACCATGTAGAAAATTGTTTGTTATTGGGGTGTAATTGGTTCACAAATTAATACCAAATTCTCCTTTTTACTTGTTTATTTTGCCTTTACAACTTGTTGTTGTACACACTATTCGATGACAGTAACGACCAGGGTATGCTTTCTTGATAGGTATAAAGTAACGACGGAATTTTTATTTAATATTACAATCCACTAGATGGTGCAGCCTACATATTTTGCGAGCAATTTGCAATTTACGTTAGCAACCGTTAATAATTAATTGTCATAATTGACTTTTATTTTATTTCGTTTATGTGTACAGTAATTGATAATAGTGTGGAAAGGTAATATCAAGGAAATTGTACAACTGGAGGTGAATATAAACATAAAAAAATGAAGGTAACGCCCGATATTTATGAGTATTTACGTTTTCACTTAGTCCAATAAAGAACTTGCAGAGATCGGGCAGTCCGGCCGACGATCGACGAGTATTTGCGAAGAGGTGAATTGCTTGCAAAGATTTTGTGAAATACTAGGGAGCAAATGATTAATATTACTTTACTTTGTACGATGAACTTTATTTATTAAATTAACTCTACAATTGTTTCGAGGATCCAGTCCTCATCTTCTGGAGTACGTCAATTATGAGTATATAAATGATAAAAACATGTGGTGTATTATATTTTTCTTTCTCATTAAGTATTATTACGTATTAAGTATTCACACTAAGTATTACGATTATCGATAAACACGCTGTCACGTCTCGAACTAACAATATTAAACAGAAAAAAAAATTTGTAGAAATAAATCATTATTGGGCAAATGAGAAAGAAAAATATAATACATCACATGTTTTTATCATTTATATACTCATAATTGACGTACTCCAGAAGATGAGGACTGGATCCTCGAAACAATTGTAGAGTTAATTTAATAAATAAAGTTCATCGTACAAAGTAAAGTAATATTAATCATTTGCTAACAAACACGATGTTCAGTAAAAATAATAACCAAACATCTAAATACTAGGGAGGCATATGATAAAGACGGTCTACATGGCCAAGGATATGACAACGTTTCTTCCAGTAATCGTTGGTAATCATTGTTCTTTAAAGAGAAAAAAATAAATTTATTTAATAAACCATTGTGGTTTTTATCAATTAAACCTAGAAGTAGAAATCTAAATATACATAAATATGTAAGCTATATAGCATTCAAATTTTGCGGTTTATTGAAATTACTTTTATAACAATCCCCTTGGCGGCGCTGCTTTCGAATTGGTCGTTAAAATAGTGGGGAGAAATGCTTCTATATAAGTATTAATTAAATATTTTCTATGGTAACGACGATAGATAAACAAAAAAACAAATTTTTTTTTAATTAATAAATATTTTCACAACAGCCCGTGATGCGGAAGATCACATTGGGTGATTCGATTATGAACTTGGTATACGCGATCTTGAAGCTTTCGTTCCACGCGGAAACTTTCGTAACGGTAAACGGACAATAAAACGTCCAGAACTGCCGCCAGACTGTGAATTAACGAAATAATTTTCACAATCAATTTCGTCGTTTATTAAACATGGCTTAGAACTTGATTCTTCTTCGATTGTCCAGAATTTTTCCATTAAATCCGCGAATTCCCGATCACTCGAACATTGAAAACCGTACGGGTTGAAGCTTGCTTGAGATGAATTCGGAAGCACGCCAGAAAGAATCCATCCAAATGCGGTTTGCTAAGCAATCAAAGAACCATCATTACTTCGATTAACGCCATCTTGAAGAATTTGAGAATACAAACTCACACCAAGAATCAAGTTTCGAAGGGAATCTGAATAAGCAGTTAATTTTTGCAATATTAACGCTTCTTCTTTGACGGAAAACAATGAATTGAAATATGAATACTTGCTGATTTGCGCGGAAGTTGAAGCTGTTTTACAAGTGACTCGGCGATGAACAATAACGGAATGGTCACGAGGTGATTCATTTCGTACTAAAGCTGTAGCTAACAGTACCGGAGCATGAACATGGTGCGCATGTAAAAGATGATTTGATACGGGTAAGTCGGAAGTTGCGCGAAGTTTCTTCGGATATGGGCGGTGTGGGCGCGACGTCTTTTCCAGAATTTGAAGATTGAACTAAAGATTGAAATCTATTTGAAGTTTACCGTTTCGTCTTGAAGAGACGTATGGTGATTTTTGTGACAAATCCGACATCGTTTAGAAACGCGACATTTATTGACCATGTGGGAACCGAGACAATTGAGCTTCTAAGATGTGAATGCGGCTCATCGGAAAGTTCTCGAGCTTATCGAACTTTAAAGGATCACGATGATTTCCCATCGACCTTTCTCATTCTTTAACGACGTCTGTATCTAATTTTCGTACAATTAAGTAGACGAGAATACAGTCCCAATATTCAACCGGGCATCCTAACATCTCCAACGCTCCGACAGCTTTAATTTATCCGACGAGACGTTTAGGTTCGCTAGAAAAATCACTCTTTACGGCACGCGCGGAAAATAAGATCGATAATTGAGTTTCGATTAATAACCGCCGATTTTCATACCGATCAATCAATATTTGCCATGATCTTGAAAATTTATCACTGGTAACAGAAACGTTTGGTCGAGCTCATTTTCAAATATTGAAGACGTTCGACATCGCAAAGATCTTTATTGTCATTTAACATCGTGAAAAATAAATTCCGAAATTGAGCCCAATTTGAATATTTACCGTTGAAAGTTGGAAGATCAATTCTCGGTAAATGACGTGAACGCGATGACGAATGAATGACGTCTGAAACAGGTCCCCTAACAACCCGAGATACCGAAAGAGGATTTAACATATCAAGCATTGTCTTTTTGCATCCAAATAAGCTTCCTTATTATTATTACATTCAGAAAAAATGTCCTCAGCAAAATATATCGTATCCGAATACTTATCGCGATGCCGATTTAATTGTTCATGAGCATTATTAAACTTATCCCAGTTAGCCTGAAGCGTTTCCAAACGACTTTGAATGTTTCCGCGTGTATGTTTTGTGGTCGCGAGATTTTCAAATTATCAATTGTAAACCGAAAATATCATTTTGCAGTTCAAAACCGGGTTTTTTTTAAATTGTTGTTTAAATTTTAAGTTTAAAATTGACTTCAATTTCGCCAATGTCACTTGCGGTTGCCATATTAACCATACCGTTACGAAAATGAAAAACGAAAACACTCAAAATCTCAAATAATTTCGATCTTCTCAGTACTTACTGCTATAGATCCGGCTCTAAGTAGTCGAAATCGGCGCGGAAATAATTTGAGACTTCAAAAAAAAATTATATATACGCCCTAATTAATAAGTATTAATAATAGTTAATAAGTAGTCTCGCTTTTTTTTTAACTTCGTTTTTATCGAGCACCGCTTTTGTTGAGGGGATGTTTATCGAAAGGGGGCTTTTATCAAAAGGGGCTTTTGTCGAAAGGGACCTACGTTGGACGCCATATGTTGTCAAAAGTCAAAAGCAAGTTTAACGTTGAAAATACGAGCCCTCGACAAGTTCGCCGGCGAAGGGATGTGTTATTTTTAAAGCGCCACACAGTTAACCTCGTTTTTTCGCGAACTGCGACGCGGGGCAGCAGCAACATAAAAGAAAGAAATATTACCAAAACAACAAATTTTATTAAAGTAAAAAATAATTGAAATAATCTAATTATTACCGAATACAATCTTTCCCGGGTTAATCCATCAAAAAGCTATAGCTAAAAATTAATATTGTTACTATTACTGTTTGTTTTACTAATAACACCTGTTATGTAGTAACATATCGATTAATTAATGTTATGTAGTAATATATTGATTAATTATTAGAAGCATAGATTTGTTTAATTTAATTTTGTTTTAATTTCGTATACCTCACGATCCGAACTATTTCTTTGTTCAATTTTCTAGAAAACAAATGCAGATAATGCATTTATAATTACGTACGATGTTTCGATTCTAAATCGTGTGATACCATTTCAGCAGTAAGTATTCTTTTTTCTTATTGGTCAATCGTGACAATTAACTTCATTTTCATTGGTCACGTACGTCACCGAAAGATTGTACCAGAATTGTCTTTAAATAGGGAAAGATCGTGAGGAGCGTCAAGTCTTTTTACTCTATTACCAGTCTTATTAAGTTGACTCATTTCTATGCTGTAAAAACCGTCTTCTAGTTCACGTAATTAGGTAATACAGATATTGTTAAATTGGGAATTTAAATATACATACAACTAGTTAAGGAGTTTGGGTTTTAATTTACCAACCTATCTACGAACTCACAACAAAATTTGGTGGCAGCGGGGGATCCCGAAAAAGAAATCAATTTGGGATCTCAAAAGTTACGAAGTCAAATTCCTACTGGACAAAAAGGCACCTTGGTATCGTTGCGTGAACGGAAGTAAGGAATTGATCATCACAAGAAATCCATTCGTCTCTGGAGTCGTCAATATCTCGGGCAAAACCGGGTTTTTTTTTAAATTGTTTAAATTTTAAGTTTAAAATTGACTTCAATTTCGCCAATGTCACTTGCGGTTGCCATATTAACCACACCGTTACGAAAATGAAAAACGAAAACACTCAAAATCTCAAATAATTTCGATCTTCTCAGTACTTACTGCTATAGATCCGGCTCTAAGTAGTCGAAATCAGCGCGGAAATAATTTGAGACTTCAAAAAAAATTATATATACGCCCTAATTTATAATAAGTAGTCTCGCTTTTTTTTAACTTCGTTTTTATCGAGCACCGCTTTTGTTGAGGGGATGTTTATCGAAAGGGGGCTTTTATCAAAAGGAGCTTTTGTCGGAAGAGACCTACGTTGGACGCCATATGTTGTAACGCCTTTTCTTTTAAATAATAACATTAAGTTATTAAAACGGTCAGTCAAAAGCAAGTTTAACGTTGAAAATACGAGCCCTCGACAAGTTCGCCGGCGAAGGGATGTGTTATTTTTAAAGCGCCACACAGTTAACCTCGTTTTTTCGCGAACTGCGACGCGGGACAGTAGCAACACAAAAGAAAGAAATATTACCAAAACAACAAATTTTATTAAAGTAAAAAATAATTGAAATAATCTAATTATTACCGAATACAATCTTTCCCGGGTTAATCCATCAAAAAGCTATAGCTAAAAATTAATATTGTTACTATTACTGTTTGTTTTACTAATAACACCTGTTATGTAGTAACATATCGATTAATTAATGTTATGTAGTAATATATTGATTAATTATTAGAAGCATAGACTTGTTTAATTTAATTTTGTTTTAATTTCGTATACCTCACGATCCGAACTATTTCTTTGTTCAATTTTCTAGAAAACAAATGCAGATAATGCATTTATAATTACGTACGATGTTTCGATTCTAAATCGTGTGATACCATTTCAGCAGTTAGTATTCTTTTTTCTTATTGGTCAATCGTGACAATTAACTTCATTTTCATTGGTCACGTACGTCACCGAAACATTGTACCAGAATTGTCTTTAAATAGGGAAAGATCGTGAGGAGCGTCAGTCTTTTTTACTCTATTACCAGTCTTATTAAGTCGACTCATTTCTATGCTGTAAAAACCGTCTTCTAGTTCACGTAATTAGGTAATACAGATATTGTTAAATTGGGAATTTAAATATACATACAACTAGTTAAGGAGTTTGGGTTTTAATTTACCAACCTACCTACGAACTCACAACAAAATTTGGTGGCAGCGGTGGGATCCCGAAAAAGAAATCAATTTGGGATCTCAAAAGTTACGAAGTCAAATTCCTACTGGACAAAAAGGCACCTTGGTATCGTTGCGTGAACAGAAGTAAGGAATTGATCATCACAAGAAATCCATTCGTCTCTGGAGTCGTCAATATCTCGTTGGTCATCCCAATCAGGTCATCCCGTTTGGAGAAGATACGACATTCTTCATACCACATCGTAATCCTCAAGAAAGTGCATCTGCGAAGTGTTAATTCTCGTCGAAACCGTGGTAGATTACCTGAAAAGAAAAGAAAATTGTATCGGTAAGTCTCTCCTGTTTTTTTTTACTCTTATGGCAGAAAGCGATTCTCATGTCTGACGACGAACAAGCTCTTGTAAACGTAAACATGCCTTTAAAATTCCAATTTGCATTCAAAATTATTCCCGAATTTTCAGGAAGTAGGGACGAATTTCTTCAATTTATTTCTTGTTGCGACATAGTAGCGCGTTCCGCAGTAACTGTTAATGATAGACAATTATTGCTTCAGATTGTTGAAAGTAAATTATCCGGAAAAATTTATAGCTTAATTAAATATAGTCAATATGATTCCTGGAAAACCCATAAAGATATTTTAAAAAATCAATTCCTTGAAAGGAGAACCTTTGCTCAACTTCAGACAGAACTTGTAAATTGTCGACAGTATTATAATGAGGACGTTAGAACATTTGCAAATAGGATAGAGTCTCTTTATTCAGATCTAAATGAGGCCTATGTGCAAAGCGAATGGGAGGCAGCAGCAGCCACTATTATTAGTCTTAACGGCAAAACCGCGCTCATGGCGTTTCAAACCGGTCTTCTTGATGCTTTTCAATTAATAATAAAAGCTAGTAGGCATAATAGGTTAACAGACGCGATAGAAGCCGCGATTTTAGAGGAAGGATCTTCAAAATTTCAAAAGAAACCCCAATTATCAAATCAGAAAAAAAATCATAATGAAAAGGTAATAAAATGCTATCGTTGTAATAAACCAGGTCACTCCTCAGATAAGTGCTTTTTAAATTCTAATTCAGGTCCCAATAGCTTTCGTCCTCAGGTTCAAATAAAACAGGAACCTGGAGGCAATCATCATGGGGTTCGGGTCATTTCACGTGCATATTGTAAAAAACCAGGACACCACATTAAAAATTGTAGGAAACGGCAATATAATAACGAACAATGTACAAAATTAAATAATTCCATTCCGGAAAACGGGAGCGCACCTGGTCCGTCGGGCAGCATGACCGGGGAAACTTGAAAATGTCTGCCTAAGCGGTAACCTAATACCAACAAGAAATTCTTTCGTATCATATGTTCAAAGTTCTTCGAAATTATGCGGAAATTCCTGGAAAGTATTTAATTCGTCTTACTTAAATCCTAAATCGTCTCCCAAATCCTCTACTAAATCATTTACTAAATCGTCTACTGAATCATTTACTAAATCGTCTACTAAATCGTATACTAAATCGTCTAATTCATATTCTAAACCATATTCTGAATTATTGCCTTTATCGTCTTCAAAATCCTCGCATAATGTATATCAGATCGAATTGAAAGAATCTTTAAAATCTCCTTGCGTAAGTCTTAATAGTTCAGGATTCCAAGAAAGGAACAATAAATTTCTTTTAGATACTGGAAGTGAAATTTGTTTAATTAAACTTCAATATATTAGCGATGATCAAGTAGTTTTCGTAAATAATAAAATTCAATTAAAAGGTATTACGGAAGATAGTCAACCAACGTTAGGGGTGGCACATATACAACTAAAATTGGCAGATAATCGTTCGATAAATTGTGTGTAGCCAAAGAAATTAAACCAGGCATACATATTGGAAATTGTCTAATTAATAATACATCTCATATGAATCCGGAAGAAAGAGGTTCCATTCTTGAAATTTGCAGCTAATTCGAGGACATCTTTCATCTACCTGGTGACAAATTAACGTACACAGAAGCAATCAGGCATAAGATTCCTTTACTTGAAAATGTACCACCAGTTTTCGTTAAACCTTACCTTTTCTTTTTACCTGAGCATCAAAAATCCGACATTAATAAGGAAGTAGATAAAATGTTACAAGACGGTATCATTCGTACATCCAGAAGTCCTTACAATAGTCCTTTATTAATTGTTCCGGAAAAGGTGGATTCAGAAGGAAACAAATGATATAGGATAGTAACTGATTTTCGTAAGCTTAATGATATTACAATTGCAGACGCTTTTCCTTTACCCAATATCTCTGAAAAATTTGATCAATTAGGGTCTTCAAAGTATTTTTCGGTGATAAATTTGGCAAGTGGATTCCATCAAATTCTTTTACACGAAGACAGCAAGTTTTTGACAGCTTTTAGTACTCCCACTGGACACTATGAATACAATCGATTACCAATGGGACTAAAAGGATCACCAGCAACTTTTCGGCAACTTTTAAATTGTGTACTCAGCGGATTGCAGGGTATAAAGTGCCTTGTTTACCTTGATGACATTGTCGTTTACGGTCCAAATCTTCGAGAACACACTAAAAGGCTGATTGATGTTTTCGAGCGATTACGAGAGAACAACTTAAAACTTCAACCTGATAAATATTCATTTCTCCGTAAGGAAGTCGTGTATTTAGGCCATATCATTTGTCAGGAGGGCATAAAGCCTGATCCATCAAAAGTATCCTGTGTTACCGATTTTCCGGTACCAAGTAATCAAAGGCAACTTAAAGGATTTTTAGGTCTAACATCATATTATCGTCGTTTTATTGCTAATTACTCTACAATTGCGCATCCTTTAATATTTTTAATGCGTAACAACATACCGTTTAATTGGACACCTATGTGTGAGTCAGCATTTCAGCAACTTAAGAAGAAATTGACAGAATAACCTATTCTTAAGTATCCAGATTTTTCTCAAGAATTTAATTTAACTACGGACGCAAGTGGTATAGCCATTGGATCCGTATTGTCGCAAGGCGATATCGGAAATGATCTTCCTGTAGCTTATGCCAGCCGAAAATTAAATAAAGCTAAATGTAACTATTCTACAATTGAACGAGAGCTTTTAACAATTTGTTGGTCAGTGGAACACTTTCGACCATATCTCTTTGGGAAAAAATTCACAATATATACGAATCATCGACCTCTTATTTATCTTTTTTCTATAAAAAATCGTAGTAGTCATTTAACCAAATTTAGATTGAAGTTAGAAGAATATCAATATGAAGTAAAATATAAACCTGGAAAATTTAATAATGTAGCCGATGCCCTTAGCCGTCAAATTTGTTTTACACAACCCGAATCATCTAAATCAAATGAACTTAAGAAAACATATGAGGATTATCTTAATGCCAGATCTAACGGTGTTATTTTCAATTCCAATGTACAGGATGTTGATACTTCTATTTTAACAGTTCCTAAGGAGTTTAGTCCAGTTATTCCCATCACTCGAGATGTTCACAATGCCACTAAATTTACTCAACAATGCTTTACAACATACGGCAAATTAAGTGAAAATGTAATAAACGATCTTGCACTTCATAGTGTTTTTCCTTTGTTAAATAAAAATCGTCTTATTCTATTTCTTTTACTCAGTGACAGCGTATATCAAAAAATCAAATATGGGCAGATATTCGAATGTCTTCTCAATTTAAGAACGACTTGTCTGTCTTCAAGAAAACATAAAATCGTTAGCTTTACCAAAACTCTCGACTCATAAAGATCAATTACATAATGACATAATTCGCTCCATCGCTAGATACCTATTTAAAGGTTCCGACATTAAGGCACAAATACATCATAACAAAATAATTGAAACGCTCACGAAGGAAGAATCTCAACAAATTATACGGGATTTACACATCACGCCGACAGGTGGTCATGAAGGTGTGTTGAGAACATGTAAGCGCATTAAAATGTACTATAGATGGCGAAACATGTATGCTGAGTTAAAAAGCTTCATAAAATCGTAATAATATAGTTATTCTTTATTCATTCGTTCATTTTCTTCTGCCTTGCCTGAAATGACCTCATTACTACTGTTTTCACGATTTTCTGCAAGTTCAGCAATGTACATTCCTTTGAAGGTCAAGACCATGTATACACCGTATCCTATTACAACTATAGCGCCGGTGTTTATTACGAAGAAATTGCGCAGGTTAAGATTTATAATGCTAAATGGACTCTAATGACTTATTACGATTATCAAAATTATAAACAATTAATTTCAGCAATCTTAATTTATTATGATAATTTAATGCTCTTTTGTTCAAAAGCGTCAGAAAAAGATATTCTCAATCATGAATGTAAAGCATTAAAACCTGTTCTTTCTAATATTCGTGCTGAATTAGTACAAACCGATACTATTATAAGTGAAACCGTTGATTCTAAAGTAGGCAATCGTGTAAAGCGAGGTTATCTCAATATACAAGGGTCTCTTTCTAAACAATAATTTGGCACCTTAGATGAAAACGATGCCATATTCGATAAACAAATGAACATATTAAACAAAAATCAAAATCATTTGTTAACATTAATGAAACAACAAATTTCTGTTTTTAATATGTCAATGCAAGCTTTTAATAAAACAGGGTTTGAAATGCGAAATAAAATGTACCTAATTGAAACCAAACTTTTTAGAATGAAAGAATATTTAATAAATCTTACTCATGGTCAATACGAAAAGTTAAATGAATTTCAACTCTTGGTTAACTTATTTTCGTTGGTTCTCAATGAGGTATCTAAAGAGCAACTAAATTTATTGCAAATCGTTACCATGTCACAAAAAGGAATTATTCATCCATTTGTCATGAATCCAGTTAAGCTTATCGAAGAGTTACAAAAGATTCAATCCTACTTACCTATAGACACTACCTTTTCTTTTAACGTTTCCTTGGAAAATGCTCATATCTTAATACAGATGCTAAAACCAAATATATATGTACTTAATGATAAAATAACTTTCATACTTACCTTACCAATTATAGAATCTAAAATTTACAATTTATATAAAATCTCTCCATTGCCTTCTGTAATTAATTTTGAAACGAAAACTTACCAGTTTATTGCACCTCAACAGCTATTTCTTGTAATTGATAACGTGTAGCAATACTATTTTCTTTTTGATAACGAATTAAAATCTTGTCTTAAAATTCAAAATAATTATATTTGTAGACAAAGCACACCATTACTTTTAACCCGTTCTCATCCATCGTGCGAATCAGAGTTGTTCATATCTCATGGACGCTCAATTCCAAAACTTTGTCAAATAAGAATCATTAACGTTAACGAACCATTATTTATCCAACTCCAGCAAACTCATACTTGGATATTTGTTACTCCCGAACAAGTAAAAGTAAATTTTGATTGTAAAGGAAATACAATATCTTCGTATATCAAAGGTTCAGGCATTTTACGAGCAGGTAGTGATTGCAAAGTATTTTTAAAATCTATTATTTTAGCTTACGCGGAGAAGTGAAATTCTTCTATTTTTAGAAATTTTATACCCAACATACAATTGAATGCAACTTCTTATAATAACCATAATTTTTCTGTTTCACCCCGTTTATCAACGCCTATAGTGGTAAATCCATTAGATTTATCGTCTTTAAATCAAGCCAGTAAATCGCTTTCTGACCTGAGTATTGAAACAGAGAGACTAGAAAATGTATCGAGTTATGTTACTTATAATTATGTAATTTCTATTCTTGTATTTATTTTAATTGTTTGTTCTATTGGATTTTGTAGTTACAAATTAATCATCAGAGTTAAGGATAGGGTTAAACCCAAACATTTAACAGATGTAACTTATTCTTCTGGTACTTTAGATTTAACTCCGCCGGAAGATGTGTCACAGCCGTCGGAAATCAGTCTTGTAGAAAATTGCACCAACACCACTCACCCTAGGTACAATTTTCAAAATTAGGGGGGAGGTGTTATGTAGTAACATATTGATTAATTATCAGAAGCATATATTTGTTTAATTTAATTTCGTTTCGTAGAATTATGCCTCACGATCCGAACTATTTCTTTGTTCAATTTTCTAGAAAACAAATGCAGATAATGCATTTATAATCACGTACGATGTTTCGATTCTAAATCGTGTGATAGCATTTCAGCAGTTAGTATTCTTTTTTCTTATTGGTCAATCGTGACAATTAACTTCATTTTCATTAGTCACGTACGTCACCGAAACATCGTACCAGAATTGTCTTTAAATAGGGAAAGATCGGGAGGAGCGTCAGTCTTTTTACTCTATTACCAGTCTTATTAAGTCGACTCATTTCTATGCTGTAAAAACCGTCTTCTAGTTCACGTAACTAAGTAATACAGATGTTGTTAAATTGGGAATTTAAATATACATACAACTAGTTAAGGAGTTTGGGCTTTAATTTACCAACCTACCTACGAACTCACAACAAAATTTGGTGGCAGCGGTGGGATCCCGAAAAAGAAATCAATTTGGGATCTCAAAAGTTACGAAGTCAAATTCCCACTGGATAAAAAGGCACCTTTGTATCGTTGCGTGAACAGAAGTAAGGAATTGATCATCACAAGAAATTCATTCGTCACATTCGTCAATCACATTCGTCAATCAGGTCATCCCGTTTGGAGAAGATACGACATTCTTCATACCACATCGTAATCCTCAAGAAAGTGCATCTGTGAAGTGTAAATTCTCGTCAAAATAATGGTAGATTACCTGAAAAGAAAAGAAAATTGTATCGGTAAGGCTCTCTTGTTTTTTTCACTCTTATGGCAGAAAGCGATTCTCATGTCCGACGACGAACAAGCTCTTGTAAACCTAAACATGCCTTTAAAATACGACTAGTATAGTCGTCCACATCGAGTTTGGTTTTTATTACCCTGTCACTTTCCTACTGTAGTTGTAAAACGAACAAAGACGGGGGTGCCATTAAAGAATTTTGGGATTCCTCCTTGCTGTTTCTATAACATTTCGTTATTCTATTGTTTAGATATTCCTGAAAATATATTTTTTTCTAAGAAACACCTAAAAATAGCTTACGGAAACTACTTATAAGGGAGGACAGGCGAAATTCTTGATGAGTATTTTGTTAAAAGCCACGTGAAAGGTATCTTAAGAAAAGAAAATGTTTCGTCCCTGGGAAAACGAGTCACCATATTCGCCAAAACAATATTATTCCGAAGATAGTAAAAGAGTTATTGTTAACGTTTTCGTTAAATTGCAAGAAAAAGATTGTTCTGCTGGCTGTAAAGTTACCAGTGAATTGACAGGGGTACCTGTAATAACAGTACGTAGATTCATTGCGCAGTTGGAGAATAGAGAATCTACAAGTGATCAACCTACCAAAGCTTGTCATCTTTTCCAAAGAATTCCGGATAGTTACACAACGGAAATAAGAACGGTTATTTACGATATGTATTGAAAAAATATCGTGCCTACAGTCGCCTCTTTAAAGATAAAATTACAAGAACTTCATGTAGAAATACCTTATTCTGAAGAGCACTTTCGACGATATCTTCGAACAATTGGATTTCACTACAAATCCCTGGACGGAAGAGCTCATATTATCATATTACCGCAACTCCCCGGCTAAAAAACTGGAGGTGGGAATTTATTGATCAAATTAGAAAATATCGGGAAGAGAAGTGGAATATTGTTTATTTAGACGAAACTTGGTATGATACCCATGATGTGAAAAAAAGGGTCTTTCCAATGGGAGTGATAAGTGTGCATTGAAGATACCGTGTTCAAGAGGAAAACGAATTATTATTCTTCATGCAGGGGGAGAAAATGGTTGGGTTCAAAATGGATTACATTTATCTGCAAAAAATATTAAGGAGTGCTCTGCAGATTATCACCAAGATATGAATGCTGCGTTGTTTGATACATGGTTTAAAAATCAGTTATTACCAAATTTAAACCAACGGTCGGTAATCGTTCTTGACTACGCAAGTTATCACTCACGAATTTTACATCCCAAACCTGCAAAGAGCAATAAGAAACAATATATTTTAACATACATGAAAGAACATAATATTGCCATGCCGGACGGTAAGATCACAAAAGACAAACTGTTATCGAAAGTCAATGAAGTTGAGATTCCAACCGATTACATAATCCATGGTATGGCAAAAGAAGCGGGACATATAGTTCAACGATTATCACCGTACCATTGCGTTTTGAACCCCATAGAGTTAATCTAGAGCAATTTAAAGCGAAATATCAGGAAAAATAATTTAGCTCCAACCTTAAGCGCCAAAGTGGAGGATTTAATTCGGCAAGAGGTTGACAACATACCGACAGAATTATGGGAAAATTGCGTAAAACACATAATCGACGTAGAAAATTCTTATGTGTCGCCAAACAATCAACGGTTTATTATAGATATTGGAAATGATAGTTCCGATGAAAGCAACTTTGAAAAGTCTGATAGTTGTGATAGCGACGACGAATAGTTAATTTTTTTAATATAATCTATGGTGTTTTATTTAAGTTCGACCCTGTCCTTGTCACACTGTCATAAATCTTTAAAGGTACTCGAGCAGGTAAAACTTACCCCGAGTTTTATTTATGACTGTCATAAAAACCAAACTCGATGTGGACGACTATAATACAGATATTGTTAAATTGGGAATTTAAATATACATACAACTAGTTAAGGAGCTTGGGTTTTAATTTACCAACCTACCTACGAATTCACAACACACCACTTCATCTAATATTTACCAAATAAAATTTTACTCAAACCAAGTGTGTAAACGATTAATATTATCGGTAATATTACGGTCATTAATGTCCGGGTCGTAGTGACAATTGTGACAAGTGTTGATAACTCCTTTAACTATTATGATATCATTTAAAGAAAATTTTTCTCTTATCATTAACCACCTTTATCTAATACCAATATAGTGTAAATTTCGTATATGCTGTATATGTTTGGTATTACCATTTCTTTTCCTGGTTTATGGATGGATTTCAAAATCATACTAATTCAATGTATTAATAAATTCTTCCACTTTTACTTCAGAATGAACGATTATTGATATAAAATATATGAAATTTCTGAAGAAATTGTTTATTTAGAAATCGACAACCGGTTTCGTGATGTGTTTATCACATCAGGTTATGCACTACAAAATGATTAAGATGTGTTGTCTATAAAATTTTTTGAATGATATAATACTTCTTACCGTCAAAAGTTAAAAAAACATAAAGGTTGACATTTGAGGTTAAAATACTTGATCTAACAAACATATATGGTTTAGTAACTATCCTTCCACAAACATTAATAAAATATAGATTATTTTCGTATTTGAGTTATCTTGAATAATTAAATAATTTCTAGATAATGTTTTTAAGATTTTTTTTTATTGTTGATATAAACGTAAAATGGATGACAGTATGGGAACAGGTGGTAAAACCGGTCGGTATGAAATTTAATTTATGATACTTCAAAATTATTTTATAAATTGTGAAAACATGTGTTTTCGATTGAATTCTAAGAATTCGTTCATTAATTTGATACCTGCTTTTTTTGTTTCAACAAATTTTTTAAAGTGTTCATTTGGGTGTGATAGTTTACTGATATATGTCTATCTTGTTTGATGTAATGTGGATATATGAATCTATTTAAATTTTTCTTGTGTACTTCATTATAAATTCTTTGTAACTGTACATGTTTAAAATTGTTATTGATACCCATCTTTAACATATATTTAATTTCTTTTATAAAATCCACGTTTTTCGTTAGGGTATTAATGACGTGATAAACGCCTCACGAAACCGGTTGTCGATTTCTAAATAAACAATTTCTTCAGAAATTTCATACATTTTATTTCAATAATCGTTCATTCTGAAGTAAAAATGGAAGATTTTATTAATACATTAAACAATGCAGAGCTATCTGCAATACTTCTACAACTACAAAAAAACATGATTAAGAGTTGATGATATAAGAACATATAAACTTCCTTCACCAAGCTATAGAGAACGAAGTAACGCCTAAAGCCTTTAGAATCAAACTTCCAAGAAATTTTAAAGAACAAAAACAGACATTGGAACATAAACTAATAAAGAAAAGATTAAAACAACGATATAAAAACCGTAATATGATAGATATGAAACTAAAATTCATTCACAGTCAGATTGTCATATCATGTCGCATGTCAGATTTCGCATACAAGTGAGTGGAAAATATTGGTTTCTCACGTGTGCTGTATAGCGTTTTGTTCAATCCTACTATTTAGAGAAAATTCGGTCTTAAAATTCGTTATATAATATTCCCTTCCTAATATTAATTATAAAATTGAAGAGCTAGCAATTGACCTAGAAAGCCAACTCCAAAAATACAAAGATTTCTTAGAGATCTCTAATGAGATCAGACCCATCTTGGAGAACATCAAGTCAAATCTAACCACGAAACATCATCATAAGAACCTAAATAATACCATCAAAAAATTTAAACCAAAGATAATACAAGACAATACTGTTATTACACTAGGCGATAAAAACGCAGGATTGGTTCTTAATAGAATACGATTTATATATACAGAAAACAGAAGAATTTTTTCATAATAACAATATTAAAATCATCAAAAAAAACCACTAGATGGTTTCTGTAGAAAGATGAAGCAATTGATCAAATCACATCAAGAAACATTAAATAAATTTAACATAAATAGTTTTAATTTAATAAACATAAACCCACAATTACCTGGACTTAACAGCCTAATAAAGCTTCACAAAGCAGATAAATCTATTAGACCAATAATAACAAATACGAATATACCAACACAACATCTAGCCAAAGCAATACATGATATTATAATAAAGAAATTTCAATTTAAATCCTGGTATTCAATTAAAAATTCACACAAACTTATAGAAGATCTAAAAACATCGAAGTTAAAAAGAATACCATTATCTTATCATTTGACATGAAAAACTTATACAGCACCATTCCAGTTAAAGAAGCAACAGACATAATTAAGAAATTTCTCCTGGAAAATATAAATAAACTCAACAACATTGAAGAACAAGACATTAATAATCTAATAGATCTCTTGGAAATAGTTACAAAACAGAATTTTTTCACGTTCAATAAAAAGATTTATATGATGGAGGATGGAGTTTCGATGGGTTCCGCACTCTCCGGACTACTAGCTGATATTTATGTCGATCACCTGGAAGAAAAACTATTCTCTGACAGATACTATATATTCACTCAACATATCAAACTATATCGGAGATATGTAGATGTTATTTTTATAGTCCACGAAGGTACTAAAGCCAATTTAAAAGCAATCCATAATATTTTAGATAACCTCGGCAATTTGACATATAGCATAGAGGAAGATAATAGAAACACTTTAAACTTCCTTGATTTAACCATAGCAAAAGATCATCAAAAAAAGATTTTTGACTTCAGCATCCATCATAAGATCACCTCGACTGATACTATCATACACAATAATTCATTCAACAACAAAGAACATAAAGAGGCATCTTTTAGATTTTTCTTCCACCGGGCATCCAATATCCCAATGAAAAACGTGGATTTTATAAAAGAAATTAAATATATATTAAAGATGGGTATCAATAACAATTTTAAACATGAACAGTTACAAAGAATTTATAATGAAGTACACAAGAAAAATTTAAATAGATTCATATATCCACATTACATCAAAAAAGATAGACATATATCAGTAAACTATCACACCCAAATGAACACTTAAAAAAATTTGTTGAAACAACACAACATAAATATGACCTATAAAAACAATAATAAATTGGGTAGTATTTTAATTAACTCCAGAACAAGAATAGAAGAAAGAATGAGGAGTGGGGTTTACGAAGTTCGGTGCAATAACTGCGAAGAAACTTAGATCGGTCAAACTGGGCGTAATTTAAATATTCGCATGAAAGAACATTTAAATAACAATAATTCAGCAGTATACAAACATATTACATCAAGCGGACACAACATAAACAATAATTCAATAAGACTAGTAGTCTACATACACAAATCAAAAAAGCTAGACCTATTTGAAGAATATGAAATTACAAAGAAAAAATCAGCTGGTATCAAATTAATGAACGATTCTTAGAATTCAATCGAAAACATATGTTTTCACAATTTATAAAATACTTTTGAAGTATCATAAATTAAATTTCATACCGACCGGTTTTACCACCTGTTCCCATACTGTCATCCATTTTATGTTTATATCAACAACAAAAAAAAAATCTTAAAAACATCATCTAGAAATTATTTAATTATTCAAGATAACTCAAATACGAAAATAATCTATATTTTATTAATGTTTGTGGAAGGATAGTTACTAAACCATATATGTTTGTTAGATCAAGTATTTTAACCTCAAATGTCAACCTTTATGTTTTTTTAACTTTTGACGGTAAGAAGTATTATATCATTCAAAAAATTTTATAGACAACACATCTTAATCATTTTGTAGTGCATAACCTGATGTGATAAACACATCACGAAACCGGTTGTCGATTTCTAAATAAACAATTTCTTCAGAAATTTCATATATTTTATATCAATAATCGTTCATTCTGAAGTAAAAGTGGAAGAATTTATTAATACATTGAATTAGTATGATTTTGAAATCCATTATAAACCAGGAAAAGAAATGGTAATACCAAACATATACAACCGAAAATTCGTACAAGTTATAATATCAAATATTTCTCTATTTAAAAAAAAATGTTGAATAGAAAAGATGAGAGAAATTCAAAAAAATATAACCATACAAAACTTAAAACAAGCAATTTTAGAGAAGGGTGAATTTAAGGGATTTAAGGTACAAGAAGGACTTTTGAAAAAGAAATTTGAACACAAAAATTTATTTGTGGTAACTAAAAATTATTTTATTGATCTTTGTAATATAATGCACGAAATTTACACTATATTGGTATTAGAAAAATATATATTAATCGTTTACACATTTGGTTTGAGTAAAATTTTATTTGGTAAATATTAGATGAAGTGGTGTTATTAGTAAAACAAACAGTAATAGTAACAATATTAATTTTTAGCTATAGCTTTTTGATGGATTAACCCGGGAAAGATTATATTCGGTAATAATTAGATTATTTCAATTATTTTTTACCTTAATAAAATTTGTTGTTTTGGTAATATTTCTTTCTTTTGTGTTGCTACTGTCCCGCGTCGCAGTTCGCGAAAAAACGAGGTTAACTGTGTGGCGCTTTATAAATAACACATCCCTTCGCCGGCGAGCTTGTCGAGGGCTCGTATTTTCAACGTTAAACTTGCTTTTGACTGACCGTTTCAATAACTTAATGTTATTATTTAAAAGAAAAGGCGTTACAACATTTGGCGTCCAACGTGGGTCCCTTTCGACAAAAGCCCCTTTCGATAAAAGCCCCCTTTCGATAAACATCCCCTCAACAAAAGCGGTGCTCGATAAAAACGAAGTTAAAAAAAACGCGAGACTACTTATTATAAATTAGGGCGTATATATAATTTTTTTTGAAGTCTCAAATTATTTCCGCGCCAATTTCGATTACTTAGAACCGGATCTATAGCAGTAAGTACTGAGATGATCGAAATTATTTGAGATTTTGAGTGTTTTCGTTTTTCATTTTCGTAACGATGTGGCTAATATGGCAACCGCAAGTGACATTGGCGAAATTGAAGTCAATTTTAAACTTAAAATTTAAACAACAATTTAAGAAAAACCCTTTTACGCGATCCTTTAAAGTTCGATAAGCTCGAGAACTTTCTGATGAGCCGCATTCACATCTTAGAAGCTCAATTGTCTCTGTTCCCACATGGTCAATAAATGTCGCGTTTCTAAACGATGTCGGATTTGTCACAAAAATCACCATACGTCTTTTCACGACGGAACACATCGCTAAACTTCAAATAGATTTCAATCTTTAGTTCAATCTTCAAATTCTGGAAAAGACGTCGCGCCCACACAGCCCATACCCGAAGAAACTCCGCGCAACTTCTGACTTACCTGTATCAAATCATCTTTTACATGCGCACCATGTTCATGCTCCGGTACTGTTAGCTACAGCTTTAGTAATGAAATGAATCACCTCGTGACCATTCCGTTATTGTTCATCGCCGAGTCACTTGTAAAACAGCTGCAACTTCCGCGCAAATCAGCAAGTATTCATATTTCAATTCATTGTTTTCCGTCAAAGAAGAAGCGTTAATATTGCAAAAATTAACTGCTTATTTACCTCAAAACTATTCTGTCTAGTTAACGACTGAACTAGTTAATTTACCGTTAGCCGATTCAGATTTCCTTCGAAACCAATTGACTTGATTCTTGGTGTGAGTTTGTATTCTCAAATTCTTCAAGATGGCGTTAATCGAAGTAATGATGGTTCTTTAATTGCTCAGCAAACCGCATTTGGATGGATTCTTTCTGGCGTGCTTCCGAATTCATCTCAAGCAAGCTTCAACCCGTACGGTTTTCAATGTTCGAGTGATCGGGAATTCGCGGATTTAATGGAAAAATTCTGGACAATCGAAGAAGAATCAAGTTCTAAGCCATGTTTAATAAACGACGAAATTGATTGTGAAAATTATTTCGTTAATTCACACTTGCGCGACAGTTCTGGACGTTTTATTGTTCGTTTACCATTACGAAAGTATCCGCGTGGAACGAAAGCTTCAAGATCGCGTATACCAAGTTTATAATCGAATCACCCAATGTGATCTTCCGCATCACGGGCTGATTCGTAAACTATTTATATACTGATCCGAAACTATAACGTGAGCGTGTCGATGTGCTTCTTAGGTGGATGCCATAGTTTTCGCATGTGACTTAGAAAAAATGTATCGCCAAATTAACGTTCATTAAGACATTATTGATGATTATCAATGATATTAGTGAAGTTCAAGAGATAACCCTTCAACTGAATCGAATTTTAACTGCGAGCCGCTTTACAGCGCGAAAGTGGGTTTCAAATGTTTTGGAAACGCTCGCATGTTGAGAAATTTCCGCGCGCATTAGGTATCCTTTGGAATTATTCGACCGATGACTTTCTCTTTTCTTTCAACATTAATGATTTTGATTACCGAGAGCTTATCGAGTTTAAGATTCTACCATTCATTACACGTTTATTCGACTCCCTCGGATGGCTTTCTCCGATCATTGTAACTGCAAAGATTTTTTTTCAAAATTTGTCGGCTGATAATCTCGAATGGAACGAAAATCTTTCACATGATCTGTCTGTTAAATGGAACGATTTCTTCAATTCTTTTAAAACAAGTCCGGTGCATCGTGTTTCGCGATGGATTGGAATATCCCGCGATTACTCTTCATGAGTTGCACGGTTTTGCTGATGCTACGACCACTGCTTTCGGTGTGGTAGTATATCTTCGCGTTTCGAGAGATAATAATGTTCGTGTCTCTCTAAAACGAAAGTAGCACCCCTTAAACGTGTAACTATACGCGACATGAATTATGCGCCATCGTGCTATTAGTTCGGTTAATAAAACGCGTTTGGGTTACACTGAATTTTAACGATGTTCCAAGTTTCATATGGAGCGATTCAACAGTAGCACCTTCTTGGATCTGCAGTCATCCTTCCAGATGGAAAGATTTCGTCCATAATAGAGTAACCGAAATTCAGGATCTTCCTCACGTTTATCGGCGCTACGTTGGGCAAGTCTTGTGACTAGGACAAAACACAATATCTTAACTTTTCACTCTCATGAATATGGCTACAACTAAGACTAAAACACGTTGCATGAACCCACCATTATACACATTTTTATGTACTTTTCTTAATAATGCCAGTTTAATTAAAATTATTATATTAAAAATCCGTGAAGGGGCACCTTCGAAAAGTTGTAGGATCCACACTCCTCACCTACGAAGAATTTACCACCATTTTGATCCAAAATGAGGCTGTGTTAAATTCAAACCTCTATGTTCTATTTCCGATGATCCTAACAATTTTGGCGCTCTGACTCCGACTCATGTTCTCATCGGTAGCGCTCTCATAGTTGTTCCGGAGCCATCCGTCTTCGATGAAAAGATATCCAGATTGATACGATGGCAGCTTCTTCGTCATATAGTTGAAGACATCTGGAAGAGTTGGGAAAAGTTTTACCTACAATATATTCAAAACAGTACAAAATGGTTCCAGCAAAAAATCTTGTTCAAGTTGGACAATTTGTACTCATTCGAGAGGAAAGAATGGTCAAAACAGCATCTTCTATGCTGGTTCGTCCGTTCACTAAGTTAAGCGTTTTGAGAAATTGTACAAATTCGTAATTTTATTCAATTTCAATTAGTCTGTTAATTTTTTTATTGTTAACCTTGTTTATATTTAGTTGTTAATTTTCAAACATTCAAAACTTTACGTTCTTTTCATTACCATTCGGCAAGGCATTCTTTTTTTATTGTTATTATTAAGTCATTATTATTCGGTACGTATTTCGTGAGCATTCAATAGTTTTCTGTCTGTGAAGTGTACGGATTTTTCTTTCGGCTACGTGAATCGTAGGACTTTTAATTCTTTTATTCGTTTTTTCTATTAAGCTTTTTCTAACAAACAATTTCATTTTTCATACATGTTTTTATACATATTTTTTTGAAGTCTCAAATTATTTCCGCGCCGGTTTCGACTATTTATTAACAAATCAAAAAAATCACGACACCGAGCAGTACATGACCCCTGACCTTAAGCGTTACACTCACTACCTCAACATACACAAACCAGGCAGTACTGTGGTCAATTTCTCAAATTTAGGTGGACAAAATACAAAAATTAGTGATTTCTTTATGGTATAATAATGCGACAACTGGCTTACTGCATGATTGGCATATGGAATAGGAGTATTTATTTTCTATTGAATATTATTGGTATAATTACAACTATTCGGATGTTTAATCAAGAAATTATTCGGTGTTCGATTTTGTTAAGATTGTTGCAATGTTAATTATGTTATGTTGTACTACAACACAAGGTACACATATTACAACAAATTAAGGTGTATATAATATATAGATGTACTGATGTTATATAATGATAGTCTACACCTTTAACTATATGCATTACGCATTCAGCATTTACAGCGTGTACTATCGGTTGTGGTACTGGCTTTTTGACGTCTAAATTTCAAGATAGAAACTTCAAACTCGGTATGTATTAAGGTGATCATGTCAAATTATTTTTTTAATTGCACCGTTTGCAAATAATGCAAACGGTGAATGAAATGATAAAGTTTATTGTTTTATTTTTTAACATTTTATATACCATATTGTGTGGGAGTCATAGTAAAGTAAATTCACATAAGAAAAAATTGAAATTCGTTCTTTTTTTTTGGAGAAAAATGAAATGACAGGTAAATTTATGGTACCGTGAATGATGATTTTTTCTTTTAACCTGGTGTGACCTAATATTAAACTTATTTTTAAATGAACATAATTTTTCAATTTAATATTAAAGTATCTAAATGAATTTGATCAATGCAATAAAATTTTATTGTTAAAAAGTTTTAATTGCCGTTTTTACCTGGACAAAATTGTCACTTAATTTGTAAAAAATTAAACAACATTTGTAATAAAAAGTTCCTTTATTTTAAATAATATTTTCGAAATGTTGTCCTTCTTGATTAATACACATTTCTAACCTGTGTCTAAATGAATTAATTTAATGAAGCGATTAATTTTTTGAAACGCAGCAATAAAGTGTTGCTGCATATCTTCTCGCGTATCAAAGAGTACCAATCTCTTTGATAAACAAAGAGATTGGTACTGGAGAGGTATTGGTATTGGAGAGAAAACAAATCCGGTGAACGCGTTAGCTAGCTAATCGGACCGTTACGTCCTACCCATCTGTCGGGAAATTTTTGGTGGATATAGCATCTGTTGTATTTCTGGATAAATGAGCAGGAGCCCCATCTTGTTACATCCACAAATTATTACCTGCCATATTTAATAACGGAATGTCATCTAATTAATTGTCCAATTCATTTTGAATAAAGTTTGTGTACATGATTACTGATAATACTTCTCACACATTCAGTGCCGAACGATTTAGATTTTTTTCTTCTCGCATCCAATATGGATTGGTAGCCGCCTAATAGTGTAAGTTATGTTTATTGACATTTCCACACGAGTTAGAACTTGCTTCATCGCTAAACAATACTCTTTGAAAGAGTTTCTCATTCATACTCATTTGTTCAAAATGAATGTCAAAATCATCACCATGTATTTTCTGGTGCAGATTCAAATGATATGGGTGATATCTATGAATAAAGGTGAGCACTCTCTGAACTGACGCCTTCGTAAGTCCACATTGAGGACTTATCTCTCGGACTTACCTGTGGATCGTTATCCACAAGGTTTAGTACTAAGGCCAGATTAATTTCGTGTAGCACGCTTTTCTACCACAGTTTTCTTCTTAGGTTTAAAGGAGTCAGTTTCCCTAAGATCATCCACAAGCCTTTGAAATGTTCTCGGACCAAGCATGACTATCCGGAAATCTTTCCGAATAAATCCGCAATGCTAAGCAAGCATCGAATCTTGCTTCGCCGTAAATTAAAATCATGTCCGTTTTTTCGATATTCTAAAACGTAAATGACATTTTGAACAGAGTGGTTTGCACAACTTTAAAGTCAACTTTAAGAAAGTCACATGTAAACTTAACCAAAAAAATAAAAGCAACTCAAAATTATACTTTCGCAGGTATAAAAAGAAAATAATAATTCTGTGAAACGTAATTTTTGTCTTAATTATCCTTTTCAGGCACAATCTCTAAGGAATTCCGAAAAAATTTGTATTGAGCTGACAAGCTCGTGTCATATTTTTTGTTGTTAACATTATTGTTTTCCATTTAATTAGGTAAAAAATTCATCGAGGTAAAACCGGGCGAATTTAACCTTTAACCGTTAATTTTTTAACCTTTCTAAAAAGAAAGTTTTGTTACATTTAGATTCCTTAATATTAAATTTAAAAAATATTTTCATTTAAAAATAAATTTGTAATATTAAATTTATTATTAACCTCACCAGGTTAAGGGAAAAAATCATCATTGAGTTGGTCGAGTTGGTTCATTACCCAGTCTCGAACCACAGTACCATAAATTTAACTGTCAATTCATTTTTCTTCATCTTTATCCAAAATAATGAATGAATTTCATTTTTTTTTGTGTGAATTTACTTTACTATGACTCCCACATAATATGGTATATGAATTGTTAAAAAATAAAACCATAAATTTTATCATTTTTGACATTTTCGCAGATTTTTTGCAAACCGTGTAATAAAAATTGAAATCTTAAAAATTTTAATATGGTTTTGATCAAGTCATTTTTGACGAATTCTGTAATGTTACGCCACTTCGAATTACAAGCAAGTTATATTTTGGCTTTTTAAATCGATCGCGGAGAAATACAGTCCAGGCCTAATTGTGTCTGTTCAACAGGTATCTGTAAAATAATTAGATTTTCCCCCGGAGTGTTTTTATAAAAACTGAAAGCATTGTTTTAATCAAATATCCCCTAAATGCAATTAACTCAATTTTTTCCAAGAGCAGCAGCGCAAGAGTGTTTCCAATTTGATTTAGGTACGCCATTTACAAAATAAAAGCTTTTGCGTACGAAAGTTCCCCATCACAATTTTTCTTAATCGAATTTTTACATCTAATAGCAATAGCGTCTTGCGTTCCTTTTTTCTTCTGTTTTTCAAATATTGAATTGCCATTTTGTTATACATAATTTTGTTAATTTTATTTTGTTTAAGCGTGTTTAGCGTTTTTATTTTGTTTCAGTAGCGAAGGCTGAGTTCGATCTCCTAAACTTTATTTCCCTTAAATATTTCCTTTTTTTATGTTTACATTTAATTAATTCTAATCACATTTATTAAGTATTTGAAATTTCGCATCATAATTTCTTTATATATTTTCGTTCAAATTTTATTGGGAATGTGTGCTGGGAATTCAGACTTGATTTGCTCTCTTTTGCGCCGTGCTCTCGACAAGTAAAGTTACTTTTGTGCCAACGCATCGAAGTTTAAGATTTTGATTTTTTGATTTTGAGTTTAAGATCAATCAATTGAGATTTTTTATCATCAACGTTAGTTTGGGAAACGTTGATCATCGACGTTGTCGGATATTAAATTATTTTTTTTTAAAGAGAATATCAACATATCGGCGACAGGTCTCGAACATGAGAGGTAAACTTTCATACATTTTTAATTTAATATAAAACAACTATCGACTAAATTAGAAAAAAGAAACTACTTAAAAAATGGCATTTTCAAATAAAAAGACATTTAAGAAAACAAAACAGTTTTCAAAAAAAGTATGTTTTCAACAAAAAGAAAGACGTTTTACAAAAAAAATATTGTTTTTTCTTTTGCAATCAATTTGTTCAAATTTACTTTGTTATCATTACCTTCAGTTTATATTTTCGGATTGTTATACAGCTTCTTAAAAGCCGATACCTCCTCTTGTTATTTACACTGAACCAAAAAGGTACGTAATTACAATAAAAAAGTTTATTGAACAAATGAATTTGTACATTAATATTCGTCCGATGAACGTGGTTATTGGGGAAGCGAAAGAACGTTCAATGATTCATAAACGCTAATATTGACCAATACATAATTCATTATATTGTTTAAAATGGGCTTATAATAATGTTCATGTTCATAAACAGATTTTCTTTGTATAATAAACATTGTTTATCGTTTGACGACATCACTTAAATCAAGCATTAGTGATTGTTAATTCAATGTACTCAAGTTATTAACTTACTGACCTGATTTCGTTTACGCAATAACGGAAATGCATAACTTAAGTATATATTTTCATTGATTCTATGACAATTAAGTTTGAAGGCAGTGAATATGATTCTTTAATAAAATAATCTACCGTACATTGGAGCAATAAATATCATTCATTATTTAATCATTATATTTCATCGAACTAATTGTAGATTAACTTATAGAGGGAATAATTCAACTTCAGGTACTTACTAAAGGAGTGATAGAACTAAGAAAACAAATATATTTTACTACGCATCATTGGATCTAACATTTTATATTTTCTAGAAATATTTGAAGTTTTAGCGGTTTCTTCATTGACAAACTTCAAATACGTTCAAATGATTTTTTTAATTTTTAAATCGTTTTTCTGGACAATACACGTTGGATCCCATTTTTATATGCCTAAATATTTATATATATATACCAAAACATTATAGATTGAGCTGGAAATTGTAAATTAAACAAATAAAAGATTTTAAAACAAATATCCACAGTCCGAAGAAAACTTGCAAATTTTAACCTTAAATTATCAAAATAAACATAATATTCTTTAATTTCGGTTATACTACTTCCGATACAATACACAAACGGTTGAAATGAAGTTTGGTTGATTACTTTTAGAGAATGGATGTACTCTTCCATTTCTTGAGCATTTTTCCAATAAATATGAATAAATATTGAGAATCACTTATGGTGAATTTAGTCGAAACATTTTTTCCATTGTATTTTTTAACAATTTTAAATGTGGGTACTAAAAAACCGTGAATTTGCGTTTTTGGAATCTATAAAAAACAAAATAAATTAATAAACAGTCATATAATCTTGAACAACGTTATAATATTATTTACCATCAGAAATAATTGTTTCAGTTTTAAGTTGTTCCAAAGTAGTTTTGATGTGTTTAGATTTTATATTATTGCTGTGCTGTTGAGAAGAAATTTCAATAATTTTGATGATTGTTCAGTCCATCCATTTAAAATACTATCAGCTTTATCAAAAGCCATATTGAAGTCCATATCAATCAGTAACAAATAATACAAATGTCGTCATACCATCTATATCCGGTAGGCAATTTATAAAATGGCCATTTTTCTAAAATTAATTTCAATTGCTTTAAATCTTGGAGTCGATATTGTGTACAAGCTTTCCAAATGCTATCGATGTGCTCTAAAGGTAAATCATCAAATTTCAAAGATTTGAGACAAGCTTCAGCATTATCTTCAGGATCTGAAAGGGAATGCAGAAAATCTTAATGAAAACGAAAAAATAATTTTGCAGATTATGTTTTGAAATATCAGTTTATAAATTATTTATGTTACTTATGTACTTTTTTTTAATTTTACACTTACCATAATCCTTTTTGCATTTTATATTATCAGGTAACTGTTTGTTTTTAATATGCAAATTATGTATAACTGATTTAAATGATGATTTCATGTTTGAAAATCTGTGATAAATCTTCTCTTTTTCCAATACGATAAAATTCCTTAAAATTTATTACTTATGGTATGTGAAATAGTTTGCGTAAATATCTTACCAATTTTTCCATAGGAAATCTACCAACAATTTCTTTCTCTAATCGATAACTAGTGGATAATGTCATCGGTATACCTTTTCCGTCAAAATATTGCGCAATCAAGTTTATTAAGGCGTTTCTTTGATCGTTATCAAATTTGCTGAACTTTCTATAATAATCCGATAACATAACACCTTTGGCAGAATGTTGTAAAATGGTAGGAAGATGTACTTCTATATCATTATCGTCTGGTTTACTTATATTTGAAATAACATCTTGAGCTATTTGTTGAACTGCTTCGGGATGTATTTTGAACATCAATTAACGGGCACCTTATATCTTCTCGCCATTTTTCTAACTCATGTTCAAATAAAATTTGCGTTCCCAAATCAAAATTGTTCACCAGTTTGTCCAAATGGTGCCTCTTAACGATTTGTAATATATCGACAAAAGCTTTTTGAGCTAAAATACCATGATTATTCAGTTATCATTTATCCAACTAAGGTGTCTCAATCAGCAACTTACAAATAAAATGGTCCAGCGGATGATCTAGATTCCACGATGAAAGTAGGCCCTTAAGTTCTTCTATATTTGAATTGGCGTCTATGATACTACTATACTCTCCAGCTAAAGAACACGATGATTCAGCCATTTCCATAACCTTTAAGATGTTAATAATATATTTTTGGTTGAAGTACTGTTTTCCCTGTCGCTGTCTTAATTAATGTGATTGGTGGACTCACAATATCGTCAATAAAAACAAATTTAAATTGACCTAATGAAAGAGGATTAATTTCCTACGATAGAGTATGTGATCTATATTCTGCGCCAAGTATCCTTTGAGCAAAGAAAGCCAGATTTTCTGAATCTATGGCTATTATTTCTAATATTTTATAAAATGATGTGCTTTCATCGATAACAGACACATAATTTTTAATTTTATAATGTACCCCTTGACAACGGATTTTTGAATATGTAGTGAAAGGACGTCAGTCCCTAACATTTCAGCAATAATAGAAAAATAATTACTTCTAATTTTGTATAAATCATTAACAACAAGTTTTTCTTTGAAATTTAAAAAAAATGGCAAGTAAATTTATGTTTATAAACAATCAAAAAAAATCTTAAAGACATCATCTACAAATTATTTAATTATTCAAGATAACTCAAATACGAAAATAATCTATATTCTATATGTTATTAATGTTTGTGGAAGGATACTTACTAAACCATATATGTTTGTTAGATCAAGTATTTTAACCTCAAATGTCAACCTTTATGTTTTTTAACTTTTGACGGTAAGAAGTATTATATCATTCAAAAAATTTTATAGACAACACATCTTAATCATTTTGTAGTGCATGACCTGATGACGTGATAAACACATCACGAAAACGGTTGTCGATTTCTAAATAAACAATTTCTTCAGAAATTTCATATATTTTATTTCAATAATATTAATTCAACATGAGACTCCATCGGTAAACTCAATTCGTGCGTTTATGCGTCCGTTTCTATAATAAAATGTTTTCTCAACAGGTAATATCTTAATTTAGATACTGAAGAGATGATGGAAAACATTTTCTTTGAAGTAGTAGAATTTGGTTTATTTAGTTTCGCATAGTTTAAGTACTCTAGTCACAAATTTTATTTTACTCATTTAGTCATTTTGAATTTGGCACTTCAGTTTATATGGTAAATTAAAATTAGGTCTATACCGGGTGTCCCTCAAAGGTGGGTCACCCTCATAATTTTTTTTATTATTAATGATATCAGAAAATTATTTGAAACGCATAGTTATACTTTTAAAACGGATTATTACAACATGAAATTATTGTCTTTAGACTTCCGGTTATACCGGAAGTGAGTATTAATTTCGCTATTTTTAAAAATCTAATTTTTTTTCATCATATTGGCAAACAATATAATTTTGCATAACTTTTATTTGAAAAAAATTTATAATTTTCGATTAAAAGTTAAGTTTCGTTAGTTTTTTGACGTTTTACTACTTTCGAAAAATGTGTTATAACTTTTGACGCATAGCAGCTAGGATAACAGTATAAGCTACGTAATGTTCTCTTTGAACTACGTTGTTTCTTCTGCAGTGATTACTGTTGCGCTTTATTCAGTGGTTCGTTTTTAATAGCGGTGTAAATAAACAGCTGTATTAAATAAGCTTTCAAAGAAAAATACGACCAAATAATTTAATTAATTTAATAATTTATTATTCTTTTTCTTTATTTTTTGTTCAATTACACTTAATGTTCTGCAGCTGATGGTAACTTACAATGTATTGTGTTATATCAAGGTGGTTATGCAAAAAACAATTTGACATAACGTTAGGCTCAAATAGTGTTTCATACTCTTTATACTCTTAACCTAGCTACTATGTGTCAAAAGTTCTAATGCTTTTTCCGAAGATTTTAAAACATTTTTTTAGTTATGTGAGATGATACCATCACCTAGCTGAAGAGAAAAAATTTCAGGTTTACAAAAATAGCGAAATTAGTACTTACATCCGGTATAACATGTAACAGTACAAAATGATTTATTTTATATCCTAATAATCCGTCTTGGTGGCCTAATTATGCATTTCAAATGGTTTTCTTATATCACCAATAATAAAAAAATGTGAAGGTGAGCCACTTTTGAAGGACACTCGGTATAATAATTTTTCTTTAATAAATGATTATTGCAGAACTGGACAGCTTCTTCCTATTATGTAGACCATTTCCAAATCGCATCATTTTTATTAATTTTATCGATAATAGTCATAGATAATATACATGGTGTATCTCACATGCTCCTGATGGTTAAAAGTTCTATTTATGAACGTTTGGATCGTTACGAAGCCGAACAAGTTCGACAATTTGAAAGGGACAAAAAAAATTAAAAGTTTTATTCTTCTCACATTTTCCCACACGTCATGAAATAATTTAGGCCACGGAGGTTTTATTTTATTCAACCAATCACGACCTAACAACAAAGTTTCTAGTTTATCATCGATTACAATCAACGAAAAATTTACATATTCTGTTTTATTTACTATAGGATCTACAAGTAATTTTCCTAATACCTTTAATCGTTTACCCCTAGCATGCTCTAATTTACTTCTAGTTGACAACAATTTTACATCTTTGAGATAACGTTTGTACAGATCTTTTGAAATGATGCTCACGGATGCACCACTATCAATTTCCATAAGCAACTTACTTGTACCTATTTTTGCTCTAATATACTCAGCTTTGTTTACTTTATTTTCCAATACTATTTTTGCTACAGACGCTGTTGATTCTTCACTAGAATCCATTGATTCGGGGTAATTTTCTTCTTCTTGGCGATTCATGGCTTCATCCTGGCGATATGTCCAAGTTTTCCACAACTATAACATTTCCAATCCGTGGCAACACACATCAACCCATTATCATGCTTTTTTCCGCACCTGGTACATGATTTTACATATTTACCTTTACCAAATATTGATTGCTTAACTGCAATGTGTTTACTGTTTACTGTACTACACTAGTTGATGCACTAAATCCTTTTGTTTTGTTCATCTCAAATTCTGACAATAGTTTTCTTTGTATACTGTCATTTGATAGCCCACATACAAATTTATCCCGCAACGCACATTCCAGAAATGTTCCGAATTCACAGGTATTTGCTGCGTGTGTAAGTTTTATAATGTATTCTCCCACTCTGAGGCTACACTGATTAATATGATAGAAATTTCGATTACTATAATGCAATTACAATTTTCTTAGGAGAAAGATGACTTTTTAAAATTTTTACTAATTCTTTGATAATTCTGTTAGAAACCGTTAAGAAAACATTTGAAAACCGGGCGGTTGGGAACGCAAGTTGTCATCGGTCAAATCTTGTAACCACATTTGTGTTGTAACGATTTATTTAAATATATTTTATTATTATCAACGATTGAACTTTTTCATTCATTCGCCTTTAAGGATTTCGGTTAAAAGACTAACAATTACTAATGTTTCTTTTGTTTATATGTTAGTATATAATTTTTTTGTGATGTCAATATTACTCCGTTCCTTAATAAGGTCTTGTCGGTTAAGTATCGTATATTTTGGTTTAAAATCGGTTACTTCTTTGAATATATTAATTAAAGATTTAGAAATTCTATATGTACTTGAGTCAATGCTAATCAGTGGTAATCATTGGTCTGATTGGTGTATTTTCTTTGTGCAACTTTGGAAGTGCATATAGTCTTATGTATTGCTATGTGATTTATGTTAAATTTATCTAAGGTAGCTTTTGTGTTTGTTATTATTTGTTCAACTTGACCGTGAAATTTGGTAGTGGAGTTCTTCTTTTCTATTATAAAGCCATTCTCTTGGAAAAAATCCTCTGTTTTTCTTATGTATTCCTTTCATCTTTATGAATACCAGTCCTGCGTTTTTGTCATCTTTTGTACCAATAACGTCCTTCTTTTTCATTTTTTGTTTTTATATTTTTATTATCTTCGACTCTTCTTTCTTATTTGTCTTATTCCGTCTATTTTGCTCTCTATTGTTTCTTTTAATAGTCTTATTTTCTTCTGTCATTGACGATCGTTGAAATTCCCTTTGAATTTCTTTTTTATTAGGCAGGTCTTTGATTATAGCTGTTATCTTTATGGCTGTTTTCTTGTAGTTTTCTGTTGGATGGATGGCATATTTATGTTCTTTATTCAAAAGTTCTTCTTGTTTATTAAAAGTTATGCTTGACAGATTTATCACTTTTTTGTGAAATTTATGATATTGTGTTATATGTATGGAATTTTTGGTTGTCATTTTCTTGTGATTTGTCTTTTCTTTTCTCAGTTTTTCAATCTTTTTCAGTTTCTTCATACATCATCCTTGTGTTCTTTCTGAGGATGGCCAATCAAGCCGAAACCGGTTGAAACTAAAAAATAAAAACAACAAATTTCATCGTTAAAGTACAAAACAATATCTTCGTTAATATTTTAATAACAATCCTACAATAACATTCACGATGATAAACAAAAATCGAAACAATCATCGGTGTTGAAACAAAACAGGAATTGCTGTGAACAGCAATTCCGTTTCAAATGCTTGTACGTTGCAAACCAATTTCCGAAATAGTAACACTTGCTAATTCTCACGGAAGTTGAAGCTATTGTACAAATATCTCGACGATGAACGAAACATCAGATCCTTGATCAATAAGTGCTTGAACGATAACGGAATGTCCACGAGGTAATTAAATCCGAACTAAGGCCGTAGCTAATAGTACCGGAACATGAGTGTGGTGTGAATGGAAAAAAAGATTCGATGCGGTTAAGTCAGCACCAGAGATTGTTGTATGGACGTGACGACTGTTCCAGAATTTGACGATTGAACTGAAAATTGAATTCTATTTGAAGTTAGGCGGTGTGATGCATCGTGAGGAGACGTATGTTGATTTTTGTGGCAAATACAAGATCGTTTAGAAACCTGACATTTATTGATGGTGTGTGAACAGAGATAATTGAAATACAGTTTCCGGTTTATTACAAATTCATGTCGTTCTGTCGGGCTTTTGGAAATATAAGCTGGACCAAGTAACTAAAACGTAATACACCACGCTACCCAAAACACAATCATTTACTCATAAGGATTTAACATATTGTTCCGTTTGTAGCGAAATTAGCTTCCTCACATTCAGAAAAATCTAGTCAGTGAAATACATCGTATCCGAATACTCATTAAACTCATCAGTATATGCTATTTTACCGTTCGTTAAAACCGGGTTTAAGTCAATCAAATTTGAGAACACTCTAAATTCTTAAATAATTTCGTCCAAAAGAAGTTAAGAAATACTCGAAACTGCGGCGAAAAATGTGAGACTTAAAAACAAAAATACATATAAAGGAAGAAAAATGAAATTAGAAAAACCTTAACGGAGAAAATAAGTAAAAAAAATAAGCCTTACGTTTCATGTAGACGAAAGAGAAATCCGAATACTTCACAGAAAAAATTTTATTGAACGCACATCACGAAACACACACTCGAATTACAATTCATAATAACAATAAAAATGAATTATGTCACTAAACTGTTTATACGTGGCATTTGCAAATTGTCCAATTTATCTAAACTTTAAGGTGGCCATTCAATTTACTCGGATTGTTAAATACGAATAAAATATTTCTATAATTCCTTCTCTGATTTGTAGCCGTGTGCAGTTTAGCATTTTTAAAGTACCGATGTTTGGCTTCTAACTTGCTACTGAAAAGTGAGACAATAACACATCGACTACTTCATCTCACTTTTTATACCACTATGACTAGCCTAAAGTTAAAATATATTAGTAAAAATAAAAGTTAAACAAAACAATTTCAAAGATTGTTTTAAATTAATAAACATACTTAAGATTAATTCCTATAAATATAATTTTTTAATTCTCTATCGTTTTTGGAAATTGAATAAACGACTAGAAATTGTTTTTATATATTATTTCGTTGCAGCGCTCGCGTTCATGAGAATTATATCTTCGTAGAATACGATCACCGCAGTTGTGTTCAGAACTTCCATTCTTATTTCTTAATTTTTTTTTGTGAACTATCATTTATTGTTATAGTTGTAGTGTTATTATTGTTGTTATATACTTTCATAGTGCATCTTTGAGTTTTATTGCTGGTGATATTTTTAATCATTATTTATATAATACTTCCCAAAAATAGCGGATAAAATCGTTAAAATAATTAAAGGTGGTTTATGAAAACATTGCTGAGACGACTTTAAAAATTTAAATTATTGCAATTTGTTGCTATAGATTCTAAATTTTTGCTGTTTCTAAACAATTTGTGACGCCGTCGATATTTTATACATATGGTAATCCATTTGTGAATGTTTTATGTCTACGTCAGAATAAAATAGGAAGATGTTATTTTAGTTATATAAAAATATTATTTTTTAATTTTAAAATTTCCGCAAAAATATTTCAGTATAAGGAGCCATAGACTATCTGACGATCTGTTTCCACTGAAACAGATCCTTTATGTATTCCAAAAACAACCTTATATAGTAACCGAATTGTAAATATCCAGCATTTTGCTGAAACATTATTATCAATTCAGTATAAACATTCTAGAAAATGTTCATTTGGTGAAATTGTTATATGTCAAGAAAAACGTAACGGTTTATGCAGTAATTTAATTATTAATGTACGAGTTCTGCAATAAAAAGTTATTTCAACTTGTTATTGTGTTTAATAAGTAATTAGTTTAATGTGACTAGACCTTTGTAGTTAAGCAGTAAATGGTATCTTTATTAAGTAAGTATTTATATAATTTACCACCTTAATTTATATTTCGTTTTATTAACATTTATATTCAAATATCAGGTAACACATAAGCAACAATGTCATATAGCAGAACTTCCTGTGGGGCAATATTGCTCACCAATTTAAATTAATTAAAAGCAGCACCGATTGACAGCATCGAATTTTGGCGAAATTATCAAAAGGCGGGCAACAACAACATCAAAAAATCTGCTCTATCGACAACATGCTCTATCGACAACCGTACATTTTCGCTATCATGTACGATAGCGAAAATGAGGTAGTAGCTCGTTGCAGGTTTGACATGGAGTACGCCAAACAAGTAAAGCCCGCTGGTTTGTTTGTTGATGGAAACTACGGGCTGTTAGGCGCATCGCCAGATGGTAATTTTTCATTACATTATGTTACTGAAATCAAATACAGTAAACCCTCTATATAGCGAACATCGATTCAACGAAATGGCCGTTATTGCAAATCAAAATTACGCAACAAATATCTTCAATACATTTTAAATGCCATTTTCTTCATTATAACGAAAATTCATGGTAACGAACTACGAACAATTATTTCATCTCATAAGAATGATTTCAATACAAACTATTGTTGTTATTGCGAACACGATTTTTTTTTGTTCTCTAGGTAATGTAAGACTAGTTGAGGTATTCCCCGAAGATCTAAGGTGTGATATTCGGGGAATAACTTGTTTGGTTGTAGGTCGATTGTTTATCGACTCGAAGTCGTATTGCTCTTTCAAATGCAAGTGTGTGGTCTTCGAGAGCGTACAAAGTGTTAAGATTTAGCAAAAAAGTTTTCGTTCAGTGTTAATTGAAAAAAGTGAGTTTGAAAAGGACATCAATTCCTTTAAAAAGGAAATTGGAAATATTGGAGGATGTTGAAAAAAATGCTATTACAAAAACTAAAATTGCGGAAAAATTTAACATATCAAAATCAACGCTATCAACAATTATAAAAAATAAAAAGCGCATTGATAGTGCCGTAGCATCTGGTAAACATACGTCTCGTAAAAAGTTGAGGAGACCTACATTTCCAAAACTACAAAAAAATATAATTGAATGGTTTACCGAAATGAAAACAAAAATGTTTCCTTAACAGGGCCATTCATACAAGATAAGGCAAAATCAATCGCTGCTGAATTGAACATAATACAATGTGATTTGTCATCTGGATGGTTGCACAGATTTAAGAGAAGACACGGTATTTCAGATCACGCCTTATCTGGAGAAGGAAATAAAGTTAATGTGCTTACTATAAAGAAACGCTAAGAAACGCCTATCGTGATAAAGACGTTGATGAAACTGGTTTTTTTTCTATAATCTTATGCCAAACCGTACTTTGGATTTTAAAGGTAAAAAATGTTATGGTGGCGCTAAAAGCAAAGAAAGATTATAAGTACGAAGGTTTTCACGACCGGTGTTAATTGAACTAAAATTAGAACTATCACTAGGACTAACACTAGATCTAAAACTAGAAACTTTCGAGTTTCGTCGTGCGTTTTTTGAAAAAATGTTTGACGTTTCGGATGCCATGTTGCAACCTTCTTCAGAAACTGGTTCTAACTGAAGTTCAGTTAGAACCAGTTTCAAAAGAAAGATTAACAGCAGTTTTATGTTACAATGCAGATGGAAGCGAAAAATTAAATCTGTGGATAGTAGGAAAGTTAAAAAATCCCAGATGTTTAAATAAAATAGATCGTTCCCATTTACCGAGCCATTATAGTAATCAAAAAAATGCCTGAGTAACGTCTGTGACATTTCGAGAATGGCTTATTCGTTTCCAGCGAAACATGGCAGCACAAAACAGAAAAGTATTGCTAACGATGTACAATTGTGCTGCACATAATGTTAAAGATATCAATTTGGACAATGCGAAGGTGATTTATTTTCCACCTTACACAGCGAGTACACTCCAACCTCTTGATCAAGGCATAATTGCGTGCATGAAGAAGCGATATCGTGCTCGTCTTGTAAGAGCAGCAATTTTGGCAATAGAAGCGAACGAAGAAAATCCGAAATGGAATATTCTACAAGCGATACGAGCGTTGTCGGATTCTTGGCATTCAGTAACATCAAACATTATAAAAAATTGTTTTAACGAAGCGTGGGCAACTGACTCTCAAGAACAAAATGAGGAAAATCAGTTAACGATGGTGAGCATTCATCGATAATTAGTTTTCTTAGTAACTTTTTACTTTACATACTTTTATTGTCTGCATTGTAGCCTGAAGTTACTGATGTAGAATGGGAAAATTATCAACACATCTTATTAGTACCTAAACAAGTTAGTTTTGATGAATACTGCACTATTGACAGTTAGGTAGTGACTTCAGAAGCAATTGAAATCGATTTACCATTAGTGAATGCAAGCCAAGAATGGAAAGAAAATGAAGAAAGCGATGAAGGTGATGAGGAAGAAGTGGTAAATGTAACACCCCCTACAAGAGCTGAAGTTTTTGCGGCTCTCTATATTATATAAGGTAACCCACATCTGATTCGTTATCGAATTCATTATTTATATCACAATTTAAAGGTTTGCTGATATGGAAGAGAACATTTCCGAAGGTTTCGCGAATTCTTTGAATAAAATTACTGAAGAATGTTTAAGACGAACAAAACCCGTTTTAAAGCAAAGCGCCATAAATGATTACTTAAAAAAATAATGTTAATTACAATATGAACAAAATACAAATAAACTTATTACATAGTCGATGCTAATATGTTTCTAAACACCCCAAGATCCTATTCATTATTGAGGCGTTGAGTGCAAAAGTGGACCAACCCCAGCGTATAACATATGTGGATTAGTCCACTTTTGCTCTCAATGCCTCTATTATTCATAATATATAACGCACTAATTCGTTAGAGCGAAATTGCGAACATCTCATTATAGCGAACGGCTTGCATCCCCCCCCCCGTGTTCGCTATATTGAAGATTTACTGTAACTATTTTTTAATAGGACTAATAGGTGACAACTAATGAATAATAAGAGATTGTGTGAATGGTTATTTAAGACAAAAAAAAACATCATAATTACTATTATCTATTAAATATTTTCTTTAAATTAATGAATCAATGATCTGTTATTACTTTGTTACTAATCTTGATATTAAAACCCAGTAATATAATGTTTATTCAAAGTAATTGCTTTTTTTATGTGACAGTTTCTATAATCAATTTTTTGTCATTATAGATTCAAGGGCAATTAAAGATTTCCAAGAGGCAATGATGTTATTTTATTATTTATATTAATGATAAAGAACCATTGTTTGTCCAAATCATTGAAAAGGATGAAGATATGTGGAATGAAATAATATTATATATCAAAGTTAACATCATTTTATAAAGATATTATGCTTCCAGAGATTGTAGAACATACGATGAAATAATTTAGATAATTTTTTACTCGGTTGCGATTACATAGAAAAATATTATGGCTGAAGATTCAGCAAGGAATTGCTACTGCAAATTACGCATTTGAAGATATTATAGTAAATATATACCTAAAGTTTCTGTCCAAAGTACAACTTTTGCATTTATTTCCAAATGTTAGTTTATGTGTTATTTTTCTAATTCTCAATTTTATTCTTTTTTTTTAACAAATATAAAATTAATTTTGACAATGTAGGAAAATACTTATCTTAATATTAAGATTAATATCATGGTTATTCAAAGTAATTGATTTTTTAGCTATGTTATAGCGATACTATTAGAACGTTTCAAACTTTTAAATTGTCAAACAGTGATAAATTAGGCTTTATGGCGATCCATTTGTATCGGCGAATTCGAATTTTATCATTATCTTGATTACCTAACTAGACCGCTATACCACTGTAACCTACTCACACTTATACATTGTATCGATTATCGCTCTTGTTCACAACATGTGTTTTGTTAACATTCAAAACAATATTATTGCACACATTATTATTATTACAGATTTTAATTTTATATATTTTCATTATAAATAAATAAAATTAAATAATGTTATTATAACAGTTTTTTATCCTTAATTGTCACGCCAACTAATGATGGCATAAACATTACAATTATTGAAAATATACATATAATATATTTATGAGATTAAAATAAATATAATTGGCGTTGGTTATATAAGAACAATTTTGTCTTCAAATTGAAATTAATAAAAAAAATCCATATTAAAATGTACCCTCTATGAGACGATTACCAAAGCTTTAATTTATCGATTTTTGGTAGATTGCTTTGCAAAATTAAGGCTGCCGTTCAATGGCGATTTTTATATGGACCAACAATCCATATAAAAATCAACAATAGTTCAGTCGGTATACATTCACGGCTCTCTCTCACATTTTCATTACAAAATAAATACATAGGATTGTTGTTAACATGTTTCTGTTCAAAATGGCATATTTTTTGTTTTAAATTGTTTACCACATTAATCATAAAAAAATGCTAAACTTTGCCGTAAAAATGGCTTGCGTTAATGCGATTTATTTAAAAACTGTACACTTAAACGGATGGGCAAAGGTGTCATTTTATTCATACCTATTATAAGACCAGATTTTGCGCTAGTACAAAGACAGAACATTTGTCATTAACGCGTGAATCTGCACCGAGTGAAAATTTGCGATATCCTTAATCTTCAATAGATTTTGTAAAGGAAACGACCTAAAATCGGTAAATTAAGACATTTTAAAGCTTTGATAATCGTCTCATAGAGGGTACTTTTTAATATGGATTTTTTTAATCCAATTTAAAGACAAAATTGTTGTCTTATATGACCAACGCCAATTATATTTATTTTAATTTTATAAATAATATTTTAAAAGATTGACATGTTTTTGCAAGTTGTTTCCAAGTTGTTACTTTGTATATTTATTTTAATCTCATAAATATATTATATATATATTTTCAATAATTGTAATGTTTATGCCATCATTAGTTTGCGTGACATAGCAACAACAAAAATATTGAAAATAATAAGAAACGTTAATTAGAAAAGAATAAAAAAGCTGTTATAATAGCATTATTTAATTTTATTGCTTTATTATGAAAATATATATAACTAAAACCTTTAATAATAATAATATCTGCAATAATATTATTTCAATGTTAAATTAGATAAAATGAGGTTCTATGAGCAAGAGCGATAATCGATACAATGTATAAGTGTGAGTAGGTTACAGCGGTACAGCGGTCTAGTTAGGTAATCATGATATTGATAAAATTCGAATTCGCCGATACAAATCGATCGCCATAAAGCCTAATTTATCTCTGTTTGACAATTTAAAAGTTTGAAACGTTCAAATAGTATCGCTATAACATAGCTAAAAAATCAATTACTTTGAATAACCGATATTAATCTTAATATTAAGATAAGTATTTCCTTACATTGTCAAAATTAATTTTATATTTGTTTAAAAAAAAGAATAAAATTGAGAATTAGGAAAATAACACATAAACTAACATTTGGAAATAAATGCAAAAGTTGTACTTTGGACAAAAACTTTAGGTATATATTTACTGCAATATCTTTAAATGCGTAATTTGCAGTAGCAATTCCTTGCTGAAACTTCAGCCATAATATTTTTCAATGTAATCGCAATCGAGTAAAAAATAATCTAAATTATTTCATCTTAGGTTCTACAATCTATAGGTTAGTCGTAGTGGTATAAAAAGTGAGATTAAGTAGTCGATGTATTTCATCTCTGCTATAAATCAGAGAAGGAACTATACAAATATTTGATTCGTATTTAACAATCCGAGTAAATTGAACGGCCACCTTAAGTATTTTTAGGAAATTGCACATTTTCACTCGGTGCAGATTCACGCGTTAATGACAAATATTCTGCCCTTGTACTAGCGCAAAATCTGTTCCTATAATACATATGCATAAAATGACACCTTTACCCGTTCGTTATCAATTTTTTATGATTAATGTGGTAAATAATTTTCAACCAAAAATATGTCATTTTTTGCAGAAATATGTTAACAACAATCCTATGTATTTATTTTTTAATAAAAATATAAGAGACAGCCGTGAATGTGAACCGACTGAACCAATGTCGGTCCATATAAAAATCTTTGAACGGCAGCCTTAAGTAATTACTCATAGATATTCAAAGTATTACCAGATCAAATTTTCATATTTTTATATTTTTCACAATATTAACGAAATTACATATTTTTCAAAACACCAAAGAACTCTTACAAACATGTTGTAAACTACAAACAAATAATTCATTAATCAATTACTGTAAATCGATATTATAGACAACACGAACAATTTATAACAAGTGAGCGCATGCTTGTATACTCAAAACTTTATACTCCTGCGCAACAATAACAGTTTAAATTTCGATGTAAGGCGGACATTATTTTTTTAGTATTTGCTTCGTAGCGAGCAGTTATTGAATATTTATCTCACATGCGCTAGTTGTAATCTTGACAACAGAATTTAAGTGAATTTTGAACAAATACTCAACTCGTTCATTACATCGCAGTAAGAGAAATGTCGAAAACGGCTGGTTTCTATCTTCTAGAACAAAAATTGAGGAACGATTATGTATGGCCAACATCTAACATATTTCGAAGATTTAGAACATTAATTTTGATCGTTGTAAATTTAATTTTGATGTTTCATCCCTTCATAATGGAACTTAGAGGTGAGTGTTGTATATATAAAATTTTGATGTGACCTCTTCAATTATTTTAGATTACAAAGTGAATATTGCAAATTTATTGTTTCGTTGTGGATTTATTGTATCGTTCTTAGCAATTTTATTTGATAATGTTGAATTATTACGAAATCAACATGGCTTATTCGAATTAATCAGTTTATTAAGTGATTTTAATCAATTCGGTATCCCAAAAAGAATGAAATTTATTGAAGGAAATATTAAAGCTGTACTAAAAACGATTCATTACGGAGGATGTTTCATGGGATATCTTATAGCGTATTACATTATGGTGAAAAACGACTGTGCCGACCGACCGACCGACCGACCGACCGACGTTTCGATCCTCCTTCAAAAAAAATTGCGTAACATTGCGCAACATTGCGTGCGTCGGTTGGTAGGTGACATCATCATCATCGTCGTCCTCGAGGAGGATCGAAACGTCGGTCGGTCGGTCGGTCGGTCGGACAGCGACCTATTTCCTTGACGATCCCGTTTGGCGACACCGTCGACCGATCCTCTGAGGACCAGTTCCAGAAATTCCGTCGCCCACCGTCAGGCGGCGCCACCGTCAACCGGGACTTGAGGAAGGTTCCTATGGGGATTCTCGGAGGACTACCTTCAGAAGTTCGGCCGACCGTCACTAGGTGGCGCCACCGTCGACCGGGACTTGAGGAAGGTTCCTCTGGGGATTTTCGGAGGACTAGTTTCAGAAGTTCGGCTGCCCGCCGCTAGGTGGCGCCACCATCGACCGATCCTCTGAGGACTAACTTCAGTAGTTCAACCGCCCGCCGCATGCTTAGTTTCACTACTCACCGCTAGGTGGCGCCACCGTCGCCCGATCCTCCGATCCTCCGATCCTCCCGGAGGACTTCCGCTCCAGAATCGGCATTATCTATCTACTTTTACAGAAAACCAACTCAAACAAACACCATAATCGATTCACATCATGACAACACACATAAATTTGCTGCGACAAGGACTTATTTACACAGAGCTTTCACATTAGAATTGGAATAGGAAGAATTAGAAGAAGTCGCGATAAATAACTTCCCACAACAACAAATACAAAAACTTATCTCAAGACTCAAGAACAAGTTTGAACTGGAAAGCACAACAACCCTATCAGACAAACTCAAGAACGAAAACAAAAGATATAGATCAATTAATTTCCCAGGAAAAATCTCTAGCAATATAAAGAAAATATTTAATAAATATAAAATAACAATTTCCTTCAAAAACAAACACACGTTAAAGAACATATTGATAAATAACAAAGAAAAGACACCTTTTTATCAAAAAGCGAAATATACCAACTACAATGCGACACTTGCTCCGCCGCCTACGTAGGCCAAACAAGAAGGAATCTGAAACCAAGAATTAGAGAACATATCCAGATCTAACTTTGGAAGACATTTAATCTTCAACAATTATAATTTTGATGAGAACAAAAACATGAAACCAAATTAACCCGGGAGGACGCGCGTCTCTGGCTCTCACGTTAAAACGCGCGTCGGGGATTTTTTACCCGATATTTGATCTTTATACATATTTTGGGTATAAGTATAGATATTTGAGTCTTCTTTCGGGAAATAAAACAATGGATTGTGTAACTAAACTTATAAATTCGATTTGTGACATATTTAAAATAAATGAACATAAAATTGTACTCAATAAAACCAAATCAACACATGATGAGACTGAACGAAAAAAATAATAAAAAATGATAAAATTACCTAGACATCCTCTTCTTCCAGTTCTTCATCTTCTTTCAGAACGGGGACAACCTTATTTGCGAAACAGCCTTGGCAAATTGATATAGAATGTTCTCCGCATATGAGTTTATTACACGCACTACAGCATGCTTTAGTTTTTCTGTCTTTGCGGCCTGGGTAAACTTGACACATTATCCATGTTTTTATGTAACTGGGTAGCGAGATAATAGTGGACCTAAACCGTAAATGTTCTCTTACTAGTTTTTTGCCATGTTTTTCAAGAATACTCTTCGGGCAATTTGTTTCTGCTTGTTGCTTTTATAAACAATGTAAGCATTTATCGCCGCAATATTCAGAAAACCAAAAAATATAGTTAGCGGTCACCTTTGCGACCTCCTGGATACAGAATGTAATCCACATAATTCATCGACAATATCGACACCCTTAGTCAAATTGTAGAACTCTATTTTTCAGGTTTTTTCAAGCGATGATTTTTCAAAAGATCATTAATTAGCTTTATATTCATAAACCAATTGTCCATTGTTATGTTTTGGCCAGTTTTTTCAATTCGTTTGATGAGACGGCATACGACTGAGTAAGGATCATTTTGTAACTCACTCACCTTCCGGTTGCTTACCAGCATATATTTCAAAGTTGTTCGTATAGTATGTACAACTGTCAGTCAAAAGAAAAATTTTTATGCCATATCTTGCTGGCTTACTCTTTATGTAGTGCCTAAACGAGCATCTTCACCTAAAAGGTTCCAATTTTTCGTCTATTGTGGCATACTCACTAATAACATAGGAGCTTTGAATGTTGTTTTTAAATAATTCAGAGAGATCACGTATGGGAGCTAGTTTGTCACTTTGTCGTCTGGTGTGCCTATCACGTATGTCGTCAAAACGTAAAGAAGTGAGTAAAAATAAAAAGCGTTTTCGAGACATGACGGCTGGAAATATGTCCACACCAGATCCATCTTGTTCCCACAATTCCATTGTATTGAGTCTTCCAGACTTCAGTACCCCAGCGTAGTACAGCAAACCGAAAAGTGCTTGCATCTCTCGTTAGTCTGTAGGAGAGGCATCTCTTTCCCTAATAAATTTTTCTCGCGACAAATCTATATATATGTTGGTACATCTGACAATATGGTTTATCATATTATCAGAAATCATACAATTCCAACTTTCAAAAGGAGTAGTTGCATTCCTTGCGTTTCCTTTCGGTCCCGGAAGATGGGTCACTAAATTATGGGCTCTAGTCCTTACATTTATTGGTGGATGTTGTTTGGACCAACGTGTACCATCTTTCCCCAGATAAAAGTGAGAAGATGGAGTACCTGCCGAGCTTGATTCGTAAAAATTACCTTCATCTTCTTCAGATGGTTCTGCGCCAGTGTCGGTAAGAGGGTCGCTTACTGAAATGTGGTCAACTTGACTATCTCATTCAGTTGGTGGAATTTCATTGTCACCACTCTCCTTCTCCATTATTTTCCTTATTTCCTCTTCTTCATCTTTTTTAGTTAAAGGCCTTCTATTCACCCAGTTACTAATATTTGATGGCCCTGGCTGAGAATCCATTATCTACTGATATGCCAATAAACTATAGTTACTTCATTTGTTATAATTTTAACTTACTGGAACTCGAACTGATAAAATTGAAACAACGCGACAACTGGTCAATAATAACCACAATTTACCAAAAACTAATACAAGACACAAAACAGAGAAATAAAATGGTAACAATTTAGTAACGCATCGACGCGCGCCGGGTAAAAAATGTCCACTTCGCATAAATCAGATCCTAACACTGATCGAGAACGGTATAATAATATCGCCTGAGCATAGGTACTTCTGTTACACTCTAGTCGAGAAGTATACAGGGGATTCCCCGATTTAATCGACATTTGGAGAATATACACGTTATCTTAATAAGCGTCGGGTATTTTCTACCCACGCGCGCGTCCTCCCGGGTTAACAAGAGCACCCTCATGGAAATGATAGAAACGTACGAAATAAGTAAATTCATCAAAGGGAACCTGAATGTAACTAATTTAAATGACCAAATATTACCCACATACACACTTTTCATGAAGAAACTATCACAAAAATTTAACTATCGTGCAAGTTTAAGAGAAGGCGGAGTTAGGTGGCGACTCTATTCCCCAAGCCACAAGTCCCAAAATTTGATTTATTCATTCGGGTGACCCTAAAGTTTCTTAAGAATTTCTTTCTATTTATTATACACTTATTTTGTTTTTAATTTCATTTTGGTTTGCTACCGTTTTCATGTTGATTTTGTGATCCATGGGTATTTTAATATTTTTATCCACAACCTTCATATAACCTTCCTGAAAGTTAGTCATATTTGTGTTTTCTATCTTACCTACATTCAAACCTTACATTTAAAAGTACGTACTTACCATGCTATTATTGTAATACGTAAAAAATATGACGTAAGTTAATTTAATTTTAATTGTACTTTAATTAGATAGTTTTTTAAATACGCTTATAGGTTTTTCTACTGATGAAGAGCGAGGCCCGAAACCCGGTATAGAAATGAAGAAAATAAAAACAATCACCTAAGTATATTTGATTTTTAAAAAACCTTAACGTACCATTAAAAACTACTCTTAATTTCGTGTTTGTACTTGACTCGTGAACAACACCATGGTGAGGTAAGTAATAATTCGGAATATTTGCATTCAATGATTCAGGGAGCTGAATTTTTCAGAAATCGGTGTTCTAAACGATAAAGAAATGTTACCACCCCCGAGCGTGAGGTGGTAAAAAGGCCCCTGAGTATATTCTCGGAGAAGAGTATTCTCCTCGGGTCCACTCTTTATAGGAGCCTCGTAACGTGGTTAATTGTGTCGAAAACAGTGGTGGAGAGGACCAGGCAGTGAATGTTAAAATAAATGAAAAATAAATAAAACTTACTGAATTATTGATACTACTTTAATTTACTCGTTTTTCAACCGCACAAATATAATCAAAGAAAACAAAATATATGGAACTTACTTTAATTTGCTTGTTGATTGATACATTTTAATTTCCTTTTTCCTTTTTCTTTCCACATACACCCTTTTCCTCCTCCCCGTCACCACTCTAGTCCCATTATTTCTTTTTTCACCTTCTCCAACTCTCTACTTCTTCGACCTCCCAACTCCCATACTTCTCACCGATTACCCCCCGAGTTCTCTCTTCTCCCTCGCTCTTTCAAGTCCCTCATCCGTTGTCCCCACTCTCAAATTATTTCTGTGCTTCCCCGAATTCACTGTGAGGTCATGTGAACTTGACAAAGTATTGATGGTGGTTTTTTGAAAGGTAATCGCACTATGAAACGACCAGGGTTGTGTTGTGTCAACATTACCGCGTCAAGAAATCAATTATCGACGTGTCGACAATGTCAAGTCGACAAAAGTTTTTGTCGACATTCTGCCGACCCATCGATAATAGAACATAAAGCTTTATAAGTAAACACAAAAAATAAATACTTAGATTATTTGCTTTTTATTGATTTATTTATCGCCTTCTGAATCATACATGTCAAAATCTATAACATTTTCATTTTTATGTCACAAAGTAAAATATACGTGAACTAATTTTTTAGATGTTTCAAATTTTAATCGGTTTCGAAGTAGGTTGTGTATATTACCCCAGTCTAAATTAATCGCTCTATTTGAGCTGAGGACGCTGGAATTTTTAGTAATCTTAGTACTAAAGTTGCCAGAAGTCTATTTTTGCCAAACGCCACAACACTAAGGGATCCGTAATATTTTTGTCAATCAACTGCTTGAATATTCCATTTTTTTTCGTTGTATGCATCCCAACTAATTATTCCATCGGCATTAAGGTGATTAAATAAAAACGCATTGATTTTTTGTGTGTGATCTTGTGAGAGACTATTGTTATCGTAAAAGGGATAAAAGTGTTAAGTTACTAAGCTGTATACATTCAGTGCCGTATTTTGTCGATTTTTCAAAAAGGGATAATACACGCTTGGTAACTTCAGAGACACATTAATAAGATTGCAGATTGGATCTTGAATGTCTACTTGGGATTCAACATGTTGAACAAAATCGTAATCAAAAATAGTTTCAAACGACCGTTCACTTCGCGAGATTACGTTTGAAGGAAGTGATAATCGGTATTCAGAAAGTGAATCGTCTTCTTGTTTCCAGTATTTTTGAATTGTCTCAATCAGACTTCGGTCGACTGAACATTAAAAGAATCTTGGAGTAAAACTGTATCCAAAGGATTAAGTCGATTCGTCCTATCGGATCAAACTCTGGATCTGCTAAAGGAAGGTACTACTTCAACTAGTAAATTATATGACAATCGCTTTGGAAAACAAGTTGTTAGTTTTGGTAACACCAATGTTTCTTCATTGCAGGAAGTTGAAGGATTTAAGCGGGACACAACTTTAATGAAAATAAGTACATGTACGTTTTGAAGCAACTCCGTTGACTGGTCACTGATGAAAGATACTTCCGACCTCTAGTCGATCAATGCGCAGACGGTTAAGGAATCACCATGAAGACACAAAACTTGTATTAAAGCAGTGCGTTTATAACATTGTGTAAAACCGGAGTGTTTATGTGACGTGAATGTACTATATGACTTCTCAAAGGCAAATTTGATGTTTGAGTAACAAGGGGTTGTGATATAACTGTTGAAGGTTTATAATGTAGATTGTTACAGCTTTTAGCTTCGAAGTTTAGTACGCTTGACGCCAGGAACTCCAGTCCATCAACGGATTTTTCCCAATCCTTCATGGAATCTTGATCGAGGTTCTTGACAAGAATAGGCAGAGTCCCAGCATTGAATACAACAACCCAAGCATTCTAGAGCTATAAGAGCTTCTTTGATCTCAACCATGAGGCGACTTATTTCAAATGCGGATTCGTTTTTGATATTTGTGGTGTTAAATAAACGTTTCACCTGAGTCTCGACAAAAATTCGAAGATTCTTATAACGATGAAGAAGCAACTTTCAGGCTCTATTAAAATTAATAACATTATCCATGTTGAAAGAATTATGAATAAAAATGTGTCATTTAATAAATTAAGAAAGTCGAAAATTATATGAAGTGGTGGTGAGATGAGAAGAGGCGAGACATTTTACTACACGGTTAGTGGCGCCATTCGGGTTTCATGGTTTTTATATTTATTATTTTATAGTTTTTATATATATTTTTTAAATACCCACCATTTTTAACAAGCGCTATCTTTTCGCATCTATGATTCTACAACATATATATATTCGCTGACTTTGTCGCTGAAGATGGGGTAACCTGAAACTAATACGAATAAATATAATAAGTATAATCTGTATATAATAAATCGCGAAGCTAAGCCCATTCTGCGCAAGCTCCGTGGAAAATAGGCAAGCTAATACGAGGCAATTGAGGAGGTTACAATGGTACTTATGTGGTACTTACTATGATATAAATCGAGACGTTAGCTGATGCAAGAGATGTAGAGGTTGCCTGCTCTCGGAGGAATTCGAAGATAACTTCTTTAGTCTCTATATTAGCTTCTTCACATAAAGTGATAACATCCTCTTAGAAATAAACTGTCTGAAAATAATAGGTAATGCAAATTTTTTAATGTTCGCAATGGTATACGAAATCTAACAAAATAAGACATTTTGACATTCGAATATAGAGTCTAAGTCTTTTTACCAACACGAACGATTAATTTTTGCAAATCGCACGATGAGTTCTCTTTTTCGAACGGGGGATGTTGGCGTTTGAATTAAAAAACCTGACCGAGCGAGATCTTAAAATAGGGCCGTCGAAAATCACGTCGTATTAATTTATCGTGAATTAATTTAAGAAAAATTCGATTTTCGAATCGATAGCGAAATAGAGTTTTTATATTGTTAATTTTTCACTGACCTTAAATTTTGGATATGGGTTTTGAGATTTATAGAACATAAATAGGTTTATAGATGATAGTTTTTAACCGGTTAATATTAACCGGTTAAAAACTTTCTCCAAATATATATTTGGAGAAAAATTGTGTATTGTGCATTGCCAAGCTTATGGTTTCTTAAATAAAATTATAAAACCTATTTTTTACCTAATATTTTTAGATACCTAATATATTCTACATTTTCTAAGACATGTTACTATTACGTATTGAGTGATACATTTGTACACCTGGATTTATACATCTAATTTCTTAGGAATTACGATTTACAATTTTTATTTCCTCACTAAATAACTGCCTTAAAAGAAAAACTAAGCGAAAAGGATATGTGTGAATTTGGACTCCTTTTTCAGAACTCTGCAAAATTCTGTACTCTTTTACGAGTTATAAGATCTGTAATTACTTTTTTTACATAATTAAGAAGGTCTAGCTTAAGAAGGTTTAGCGAAAGTAGTTTTTGTTGCAAATACAAGTTATAGAATCGTTTATGTTTGTTTTAAGGCCGTCATGTATTAAGAAAAAAACATGTTAATCGTAGTTTCTAAAAAATTATATGTGTAAATCTAAGAATAGTGAGGACTACCTCATTTGAAGATAACAGTAGAACACGTGTTCTCGTAATGAACTGAGGAAATGATATGTTGTTTTCCATAGAGGTTGACGTTGGCTTCAAAATGGAAAATGTTTGTTATAGGCTGATTAATAAAGGGTTAACATCTGTTGAGTGACTGGAAACCAGTTCTGCCAAGGAACCACTTAAAGCCTCTTTCAATGAAGTCCTTAGAACTAATAATATTATAGAAATACCTTGTGTCCACTTATTAGTTTTACCCCTAGCAATAATGGCAGTTTTCAAAGTTCTGTGAAACTGACGCCATTACTTTGCAGATGATAACAAGAAGTGTTTTGTGCCAAATAATCGAGTAAATTCTACAAAAAGTTGAGATTCAAATTGCCTGCCTTGATCATGCGAAATCGAGTGCGGTATACCAAATCTAGAAAAGTAATGTGTCAATAGAGCGGTTACAACACTACAAATTGATGTATTTTTGAGAGGATAAACTTCTGGCCACCTTGTAAAATGGTAAATGACTGTAAGACAGCAAGAAGTATCCAACGATCGTACGTGGGCAACAAGTAAAATTTGTTTATTTCGGGATAACCGGACTAAAGGGTATGTTAATTAAAACAACTTTTTCATATGCTAATATTTCAATTGTTTATTCAATCTTCTTCAGAACATTTAAACGCTAAAATGGAAAATTTTCAAGTCAAAACATGAGGTTAAAATTAAGGTACACCCTCATAAGGAGGGTGTACCTTTAAGACCTATAATTTCTTCAATTGGTGCTGCATATTACGAATTGTCTGGGTATATATCAGACATTTTCAGCCGTATTTTTAGTAATAGAACGAACTATAACATCACAAACACTTTTCGTTTCGTAGATGAGTTCAGGAGTTGTCTTCCAAGGGACCACATTTTAATATCTTTGGATGTTGTAAGTTAATTTACAGTCATTCCGTTGGATTTAGTCAATCATATTGTTAATGAAAAATGGGACATTATTGCTGATAATTGCATATGAGATAAAGACACTTTCCTTCTTGGTTTAAAATTAATCTTTGACACCTCAATTTTTACTTTCAACCATGTTACTTATTACCAGATTGAGGGTACCCCAATGGGATCAAAAATATCACCAGTTTTGGCGTTGATTGTGATGGATTACGCGTTGGATGAGATACTGACTGATAACGGTTCAAAGTTTCGCATACATTTTATTAAGAAATATGTAGACGATTTAATTTTGGAAGTAAGACGATGTTAATGTAATTTTGCAGTCTAGAAACTAATAATAGCTTACCTTTTTTTAGATACAACAGTTATACGAAATTCTGTTAATAAAAATTAATTTAATTACGTACGTGAAACCAACATACTCCGGACGTTACTTAAACTATTATTCAAATCACAATTTTAAACACAAAATTTCTACGGTTTTGTGCATGAAGCATAGAGTTACTCAAATTTGTGAAAAGGATTTCTTAAAGGAAAACTTAGAATTTCTTAGAAGTAATTTTATTAACAATGGTTATCCACTAAAACTAATCAATAAATTATTGTTTTCAACTTCTATCGCTGAACAGGTCAGTTTAACAAATCCAACTTTATTAGAAACTGAACCTTTGGTATATAAAAAGCTACCTTTTATTGACAAATTAAGTGAATCCTTAATACTTAATCTATCCTTCATTGAGAATATAAACATTATAGACTGCTATGAAAACAAATTAGGAAACCATTTCACTAGATTAAAAGATAAAACTGAAGACAAATACAAATCGAATTTAATCTACTGCATTTCATGTAATGAGTGATGGTAGATATGTTGGCCAAACGTCCCAATGGTTAAAAAGTTGTATATCAAAACATAAAAATAATTGCCGGTTGAACAAAACAGTTTGTGCATTATCCCAGCATGTTCATGATTGTAAACACACCTTTAATTTCGATGAGGTTAAGATTTTAGACACTGAAATGAATTATCATAATAGACTTTTTCTCGAAATAATTCATATCAATTACACTAAGAATGCGACCAGTTTTAAGATGAATACACAGAATTTGAGCAATGTTTGTGCTTACTTATTTAGAAAGGACAAAACTAACCAAAACTTTAATTCAAACCCACATTATGATGATTCCATAGTTGGAGTGTCTAATTACTCCACGGACATGATATTCTGAAGTTTGGTGGTCTAGCTGGTTTAAAAATTACTAAGATATTGTAATAATTTTAATCTTCCTATTGTTAATTTTCGGCCTTGCGTTTGTAATCACTTAGAATTTTTATAATTTTCTTATAATCTTTGAATTTTGAAACGTTACCACTTTTATTATATTGCTCGTTTCATTGGTCTCATTCTGTGTCATGCGCAGTCTGTTTTATTTCAAACAGGGTTTGCAGTCACGAACAGGTTTTTTCTTAAAAATTTTTACACTTTTATAGAAATTTCATTGTCCATTTGTTTGTCCAACATTTCGTGATGTCCTTTTTACAATTTTAAAGTTTTAACCAAATTTTTATTATTTTAATGTGTTCAATACGTTTAAGTACTGTTGTGACGGTTTTCATGATTATAAGCTTCGTATAACAAGTAAGTTTCTCTAGTATTAATAAAATAAATAAATTTACTTTTTCTTCATTGTAACTTGACATGCTGGTTCAATTTAACCTCATGTTTTGTCTTGACAATTTTCCATTTTAGCGTTTAAATGCTCTGAAGAAGATTGAATAAACAATCGAAATATTAGCATATGAAAAAGTTGTTTTAATTAACATACTCTTTTGACCGGTTATCCCGAATTAAACAAAAGACTGTAAGAACAAAGGAATAACTAAGCGAGTAAGTGAGCCTACCAGATCAATGTGGATATATTCAAAACGCCCAGATGGAATATCAAATTTATTGAGTAGGTTGAGTTAATGCAACATTTTGTCCACGTATAAATATCCTTGTTCATTTTTGCCCAATAAAATCTAGAGTTAATCAAATTTTGTGTTGTTTTAGTGCCAGCATGTGAACGATTATGAAAATTCTGGAAAATTGCAAAACGGCATTCAACAGAGATATAAATACGTGGTTTTGACAAAGAAATTTCACACCATAGCGTTTGTTTTAATGAAGATATTTTTTTTGTTCTAAAATGAACTTTTTAGGAGAATGTAATTGTTTATTTAAAAGAAAAGATAATTGTGAATCTTTTTCTTGTGCAGTTTTGACTTCCAAAAGATTAGAATATGATATTTCAAGTGAGTCAACATCTATGCGCAACAAGGTATCTGCCACTATATTGGTGTTTCCCTTGATAAATCCAATATCTGAACAAAATTGAGCGATGAAGTCTAAGAAACGTCTTTGACGTGGAGTTTTTTCTAATTTTGAATATAATGATTGGTTTATAATCTGTGTATATAATAAATTGATTGCCTTCCAAAAATATCTTAAAAAATTTGATACTTGAATAAATTGCCAGCAATTCTCGATCAAAAATTGAGTATTTTGCTTGATAAGATGATAGTTTTTTTTTTGAAAAATATGCTATGGATTGACATAAATTATTAACTTTTTGCGATAAAAGTGCTCCAATAGCAATATTGGAAGCGTCAGTAGTTAAAGATAATTAAGCAATTTTACAATGATGAGCCAAAGTTGTTGAATTTGGTAATTGAGTTTTAGAGAGTTTAAAACTCTCTAAACATTCCTCTGACCAATTTCCAATAACTTTGCTTTTATTTTTATATAACGAATCTATGATAAAAGTTTATTATACCTAAAAATCCTTGTAACTGTTTAAGTGTTTTTGGTGTTGGAAATTCTTTAATAACTTTTATTCTGTCATCTGAGGACGAATGCCTTGAGAAAAAAATGTGATGACTTAAAAAATTTATGGATTATACACCAAAAATACATTGAGTGGGTTTAATTGAAATTCCAAAATAATTTAACCTACTAAAAAATATATCTAAACGAGAGATGTGTTCCCCTTCTTTTTTATTTGCAATTAAAATATCATCTAAGTAAACAAATATACATCTTAAGCTTGAAGTAACTTCGTTGATAAAACGTTGGAACGTTTGAGACGCATTTCACAAACCAATAGGCATTCTAGTAAACTCAAATAAAGCAAAAGGGGTGGCAGTTTTGTAAACGCCTTCCTCGGCAATTTGTATTTGGTGGTAACCCCGCACAAGATCTGTCCTAGGAAAGGTTTTTGCAGTTGTGCAAATGTAAATTGAAGTCCTGAGTATGCGGTAACGGATATCTGCCCGGCACCGTAACTTATTTTAATTGACGATAGTCTCCGCATGGTCTCCAATCAATACAATCATTTTTGGGACCATGTGAAGCGCTGAAGCAACAAAAGACAAAGATGGCCTAATAATGCCTTGGGCAACCATTTGTTCGAATTCTGATTTTGCTAGAGCAGAATCTAAACGTCTTGGGAGGCAACTGGGAAGATGTGAATTACCTGCTTTTGTAACGCATTAATTTGTTATTGCATTAAGAATTGTTTTTTGCGTTATGTTTTGTAACATCGACTGACAAGACAACCTAAATTCAGAAAAAGCAACAGAATCATTTTTAGAGGTTGAAGAAGAAATTTCCGCAACATTACAAGGTCTAGAAGGGGAAGAATTAAATGATTCCCAAATCATATCAGCGATAGAAAATAATTCTTCAATATTATCTTTACCAGACGCTAATAACTCACCACATCTTCTGCAGATTTCGGTGTCACGTATTCCCATGTTCCGTAGGTGCCTCTGTAGATCAAACATAGGTTCTTCCTGGACAGCTTCATAAATGAATCAGTTCATTTGAATAATACAAAAAAATTAAATATGTATGATAAAACATGAATATAATAAACAAATTTTTTAACATTTATATTACGATAAAATAGTTTTATATGTTATTTTAATTATATTGGACGTAAATTAAATAGATAGCAAAAGAGGCTGTTATTTTTGTACCTTTAATAAAATACATTTTTCTACTGCAACTATATTTATTTAACCACATACAAATTATCAATACAACCACATTACATTGTTGGTGCGTTAGCTGTGCTACTAGCTTTTATACTAAACGTGGTCAAAAAACACAATGTTTGATTAGTTATATTATATTACGTCAATTTAAAAGGTGTCGCACTCACTCGTTGCAGTGATGTTAGAAACTTAGCTTTTCTTCGTGACCGTTGACAGCCAACTGTAGTAAGCATAAAACTTCTTGTATTGCTTTAAATATATGGAAAATTTTAGTATCTTTAAATTAAAGTAACTTTGCTTACATTTCCTGCTGCTAAATGGGAAATATCTCCCAAGAGAGGAACTTCCAAGACCAGTGATTTTTGACTCATGCATAAGAAAATTACGAGATCTTTTCGCGTTGATACATCGGCATCAAACCAATTTAAGTCATAAACGGCCACCGCAATATTGTCAGCCTATTTTTGAAAAAATCGTTAATATGTTTTATTGATATATACAGGTTGTCCCGAGTAACTTTTTCGTTCTAATGAATCAGTTAAGTGAGACACCTGTATAGAAATAGTTTATATTTCATACTGTTGTTGTAAATCTTTGCCCAATTGTGTAATTAATGTAGGAACCTGAAAACGTCAGTATTGCCACGGACAAACTCACATAATCATGTGCCTAAAAGTACGATACAATTAAATTGTCTAATATACAAAATATAAAATCAAACCAGCCCGAATTGAGTAATTGATATAGTTAAAGCAGGTACAATGCAAATCTTTGATGGGATAAGAAGGCCAGTAAAGAAATCGTTGGTAAATTTGAACATTCTAAAACCATCATAACAAATTATTTAGTTTATCTGTTTACGCTTAGATTAAATTACCTGTATTTAATTTTTTGATAACACATAATAATTGGTTTCAACATTTTTAAATTCCTCTTCTTGTTTTTAGTTAAATGTACATTATTGATATTCTCGCAGAGATCTTCAACATGTATTGCAAGTAGCTCCAGCGAATACCAAAACAAAACGATAAGAAAGGTAGCAACGTTAAATCCAATACCCACACTGTATATTTGAAACAAAGATATTAACGTTAACTGCCAATGTTCCAAATTGAATGGTACATAATATTCAAATAATAAACAATGTTTGGCGTCCTTAAATATAGCACATCTATCACTCAAGATAACCATGTATGCCAAAAAACACCCAATAAGAAAACCACTGTAATGTATAATTTTTAATAAAATTTTCATATTATTATCAATGACTTCAATTTTTTTAATGATATCTTTTCTAGAGTGTGTGAAATCACTTAATATGTTAATCATTTCACGTAGATCATTTCGATTCCGTAATAATTGAATGTTGGCGGCAAAAATTAGTATTCCCGAAATAAGAAATTGCAATAAAAATAAATCTTTGTTTAAAGTCTCTTTGTAAGCTACAAATTTAAAACGATACAAAAGTTATTTAAATGGACCCTAAATGCGGACGAATACATACTAATAAAATCTTTTAAAAATGGATATAATGAACAAGCGAAATTGATACTAATCACAATAATTGGTCCACATCCTCGAATTCCTTGAGATAAGGGCCAAACGTAACACTTTCCAAGATACCTTTCCAGTTGATAGTAACCGGATGTTTTCGACATCTTAAACGATACTGAACTGGAACGTTCCATGTGATCGGTATGGCTTAATGTATCTGGTGATATAATGAAGGCCTCCTTAAATATTTACCCAAATGGTATCATAATTAGGCAAAAGTCATTAAGAAGATAAGGTAACGTTGTGAACATCATTTGTTTTAACAGGTTAATACTTACCATTAAAGACACATTATGACGACTATGTAACCATTTAGTGAAGATTACATAGTCATTCAAACCCATCATTTATTTAGAAATTTTCCTGTATAGTATAATGTATTATACTAAGGGCCACTTTTACCACTTCTTGATAAATTTATCTATCAGTTAAAAACCGGCTCATAACCTGTGGGAGCGTTTAAAATCGATATAACCACCGATAGTTAATATAATTGGAGGTTGGTAAAAGTGGGCATAAATTATTTACAACTCGTTTTTATGTTTGTGTGGTGTGATTTATTGTTAATTAACTTAAGTACAAAAATGAATTGGAACTATATAGCAACAGACTACAAGGATCCACCCTCCTAATCCACGATGACTTTTTCTTTATTCGAATTTGTTATTCCAAATTTAAATAGGCCTAGTATATTCTTACCAAATTGATAACACTTTCTTAAATGTGATTCCATAACGGATTTGAAGTCTGATAATTTTGAGCTGTATTCGAAATTTGTGGTTCGAATTTCGAGCTGTAACTTAAAGTACAGATAAATTATGTTAAGTAATTTTAATTTGTTGTCTCATACATGGCCTTGCTATGTGTCAGTTCTTATGCGAATCACGCTGTATGGACAAAATGAGAATTTAACAATATTTGTACGGCTATTTAATCGCAACTGAACTTTTGAAAGCTTGAACAAACAAAAATAAGAATTTCGTGCATAAACGATAATAATATAAAAAACATTAAACATGAATGATGAAACATGAATGTAATATTTCGATTTTATCCTCTTAGCTTTCAACGCCTTTGCTTTTTCGCGTTCTCTTTCGAATCGTGTGTTAACCGGCTAAGGCGCCATTACACTTTCGAAAAATACATATTGTTCTCAATTGTTTTTCAATTGTTTTCCTTGTATAATAAAAAAAATTATTGATAGTCAGTTTCCTGCTGATACTTTATTGTTTAAAGTTGCCTTTTTATTTAATGGTGGTTCTTTTCAATTTCGTAAAGAAATGCTTTACATTAAACAAAACTCTAAGGCGACCAGAATATGCAGGCGCATACAAACCAACATCTCTCAAATTGATAGAGCATCCACTTTATTGTTTAGTATCTTATACAGATAACCAAGGTTTATCATCCCCTGTCTGACCGACAATTTTGTCATATTAAAACATCTCGTAGTAAATTCATGACAGAAAATCAATACAATTTTTGTGTTGTTTGTAGAAAACATGTTTAATAAATTTGTTGTGTATTGTCGCAATGATAGATAGACTGTTCCAAGATTCCATACATTATTTCTCTAAAGTTCTACTGATCAACTTGCTGACTTGTTAACAGCATGAGCTGTTACTGTTCCAAGCACTGTACATTAATTATACATTGTCAACTTGTTGGCAGCATGTACGTGCATTGTATCCAATATCATGCTCATCACTTGACGTGAACCCGATTTGTTTTCTAATTTTAAGACGTCATGGTTCTGTTTTCCTTAATAACGATTAATTGATCACCTCATCAGGCGTGAGTCATGTGAATTGACGTTACCCACACGTTAGTCACGTAATTCATATATGATATTTACGTGAGTGGCGTGCGTAGGTCCGGATCGTGAGTGGGCAAAAAATATCACTCATGCACACATCTCTAGTTTGGCGGGGCACACTCAAAATGCCAATGAACAATTTTTACAACTTGAAACTTTAACGTGGCTTTTCTTTCTCAAATCAATTTTTTTACACCTATCTAACTGCAACTAATACTTGCCCGATTTTCATGAAATTTGGTACACGTATGAATAGTAATATTGCCTTATATTTAAACCTCTAAGCTAATATAAATTAGTCTAAACAAACCTTTTTTCTATTAATTTACATATTAAAATTTTGTTAAAAGTTTTGACACCTGTATTTTTTAAAAGTCTATAACAAAAGTAATGTAAAATTATGTTGTTTGTTCATCTGAAAAAAAGGAAATATAGATTTTAAAAAATAGTGAAATTAACACTCACTTCCGGAAGTCCAAAGACAACAATTTCATGTTGCAATAATCCGTTTTAATGGCCTAATTATGCTGTAGTGGGATATTGTATTAAGTGGGGATATTAGAATTAGACATCGATTAGTATTAAGTAATCAATAAAAAAGAACATGTAATACCATTGTCGTATACAGTAGTAGTAAAAAATATAACGATTATGACTAGTATTCTTTAACACAACGAGACCCAACCTTTACATGGCGATCATGCGAACCGAACAAATGAAATATAAAAGAAAAATGTAAATTTCAAAAACAAAAAAAAAACAGAAGAAGAAAAAAAAACAGAAGAAGAAAAGAAAAAAAAGAAGATTAGAAGAAAAAAATATATAATTTAGAAATTATAAAAATAAAGAGAAGATGGGGTATAATCAATCAAAAGAAGCTAAAGAAGAAATTATAATCAATCAAACAGCAGCAGGGAATGCAATAACCAATAATTGGACGTCTTCAGATTTATACGAAAAATCAAAAATTATATCCAAAACATGATGCGTCAGGAAATTACTCGCCACGAACTTGCGAAATCCCGAAGTGAAATGGTTTAAGTAGGTCAGGTGAAGAACCCGACGAGTATGAATTATTTGATGACGAATAAATAAAACCAAATTTCAAATTGGTGCCAATGCATACGTAAACAAAAATTAAATAAAATAAACGAATAAAATAAGTATTAGGTAAGCGAAGAAATAAATTACAAATTGTTAAATAAAATAATTCGAGTATAGTTTACCAAAAACAAAAAAAAATTATAATTATATAATATAATTGATGGCTACATTTGAAGAATGGTATAATAAATTTAAAGAGATAAGAACATATTTAATAAAATTAGGAAGTAGTAGACGAAAAGGGGATATATTAGTTAAGAAAAGAAGGGAAGCAGATTTAGTGTATGCAGATTTTACTAAATTAAAGAATGAGTTTGGTGATAGGGTAGCTAAATTAGAAGTAAAGGGTAACGATTTAGAGGTTATTAAGAAATTAGTTATTAAAGTAGATACTATTTATTTTGAATTAATTAGTTTAACCACTAACGAAGAGATCTATATGATAGATAAATTTTTAAACAAACCCCCAAACCGGTAGGCAAGAATTTACAGAAAATATTTACCAGTTAGCGCTACCAACCAGTTAAATATGTTGGTAAATCTCGATTTTTGCGCTAACCGTTAGAAAAAGTTATCATGCACTTTAACTAGAGGTGATAAAAGCGGGCCTTAGAAATTTATCTTTTCAGTTTTATTAAAAATTAAATTATAATTTATAATAATTATAATAATTAATTTATAATAATTATAATAATTAATTTATAATAATTATATAATTAGTTATAAAAAATAAATAATAAATAATTATATTATTTTAATTAATTTATAATAAATATATTATAATTTTTTATTTTTTATTATGTCACTAAAAGTACCTTTACGTAGGTTGAATTTAACAAAAAAACAAGTATACTAAGGGTAAATTGCCAAAAGTATAAATTAAGTTTAATTTAATCAATTTCAAATGATTTTATTCTGAATTTTTCAATATAAAACAAAATGAATGCACCATTAGCATTCGATTGATTTGAAATATTTCTATAGGTTATAATAAATGTTTATGCAGAAAGATACCTTAGTGATGAGATGTAGGGAAAGTAGTGTCGAGTTAAAATATTCTATTTCCATTAAAAAAATAATTAAGTAATAATTTAAAAGAAACAGCTATTACATTGAAATTTTAAATTAAGTTTCATTATGTTGGGGTTTGAAAAAAGGGTGTAAATATGAAAATGTCACAGTCATATTACTTATACTTTATTTTCAAAACATCTATATGTTTATAGAAATTTTTAATCTTGAAACTATTTTTATTTAACAGTCAATATTTCCTAAAGTCAGTGGAAGTAAATAAAGTATTATATACCAGCGGCGGTCAGACTTTTTATAATAAGAGCAGTAGTAAGCTACCTGAAAATATTTGGGGCCTCAAGAGTTTGGCATAAAAAAGAACAATTTTTTAAGTTACAATGTATTTAATGATAGTAACTTTTACATATTTATTTCTTACTAGTTGAAGGTTGATGAGTTTGTAATGTAAAAGTTAATTTTTGAAAATTAGGTTGATAATTGGTAGTTGAACATCTTATTAATTCCTTTAAATGTTGGTTAGTCAATTGTGAACGAAACTTTGATTTAATTAGTTTCATTGTTGAGTACAATGATTCGACATCATATGTTGATCCATATATTGGTAGTAATCGATAAGCTGCAATTTTTAAATTGTTGTATTTAACTGCTGGTACATATTTCCAGAATTCATGTATTGATTTTGCCGATTTGTGTAACATGTGGAGACCTTGATCTTCTTGCATGTCAATTAATTCTGTTTCTCCGGAAGCCATCTCTGGTAGTAAACATTTTAATAATTTAAAACCATTATTGTGGATATCAATTTCAAACTAATTTAAAAAAAAATGCAATTGATGGTTGAAGTGCAAGTAAATTCGTAAATGAAAAAGAACCTGTACAGTTCTTTAATTTTGTCTGATTATTAATGATGGCTGTTAAAGAAATATCATATTCTGAAGCAGCTTTCTTTAATCAAGGAAAGTGATTGAATGTCTTATCCATTACGTCTTGTTCAAAAAGTTGTATATTTCTTTTAAAACTGAAAATGCTTTGACTCAACTCTGAGATATTCTTGTCCTTACCTTGCAACAATAAATTTAATTTTATTAAATGCTCACAGAACTATTCGTTATCCTTTAATTGCAGATATGTTTGTTTTTTTTGCTAACAATTTTAACAATATTATAAACTTATTCAGGACATCGCACATTGATAAGAACATTTATGAACTTAATCACAGCTTCTGAAGTACGTGACGCCTTATTATACTCTAAATCTACTAGTGTGGGAGCGGATAGAATTGACCTTAAAATGCTCTTATCAATATTAGATGTTATTACACCATTAACCCATATTTTTAATTTTTCTTTTGAATGGTCTATATTTCCCTCAGACTGGAGGATTGCTAATGTAATTCCTATCCCTAAAAGTAGATATCCCTCTCATATTAGTGACTATCGTCCCATTTCCATTTTATCTACATTGTCAAAGGCAATTGAACGTTTAGCTTATTTACAAATTACCAGATATATTGAGGAATTTAAATTAATCAATAAGATGCAATCTGGATTCCGTAAAGGACATAGCACAACTACAACACTTATTAAAATTACCGATGACATTAGATCTGCTTGCGACGAACGTTGTGTTTCATTGCTGGTTTTTCTGGATTTTAGTAAGGCCTTTGACTCTGTTGATCATACTATTTTTTTATCCTTACTTACTTCTATTGGATGTTCCTCTTCTTGTTTATCCTGGTTCCAATCATATCTTTCCTTTCGATCTTTATATGTGCGTGTTGGTTCTGAGCTCTCTTCCAGTTATGAAATTAAATGTGGGGTTCCCCAGGGCAGTGTTTTAGGACCCTTGCTCTTTTCGATTTTTATAAGTGGTATTACGGATAATATTTCATATAATTATCATTTGTATGCTGATGACCTTCAAATTTACACTTCAACACCTATTGATAACCTTGCAGATGCTGTACTTCGTCTTAATAATGATCTTGCCAGTATTCTTGAATCGTCTAATCGTTATGGGCTTAAATTAAATCCATCGAAAACGCAAGCCATTGCTTTTGGCACTCGTCCTCTACTATCAAAGATGAACTTCCACTCTTCCCCTCAAGTGATGCTTGATGGCAACGTTATTCAGTTTTCGGACACGGTTAAGAATCTTGGTTTGATTATGGATTCTACACTGTCCTGGAGGCCTCAGGTACAGAATGTTTGTAACAGGGTTTACTACTGCTTCCACACTTTGAGAAAACTTCGGTATTTCCTCACGCCTGTTGTTCGTCGCAACCTTTGTTACTCTCTTATCTTGCCTCATATTGATTATGGTGATGTGGTATATCCTAATCTTTCTTTAACTCTCCAGAATAAATTGGAGAGACTTCAGAATAATTGTATTCGTTACATCTTTGATCTGGGAAGGTTTCAGCACATAACGCCGTATCGTAATTATTTGCAGATGCTTACTACAGAATCGCAGGTCTTTTCGGATACTTTCTACTTTGTACAAGGTTCTGCAGAGCTGCACTCCTACATATTTATCAGACTCATTTAAGTATTTATTGTCGCATGGTTTGTCCACCAGATCTAGTTCTGATACCACCTTAATGTTTCCGGTTCATGCTATTGAGATTGTTCACAGATCTTTTGCAGTACAATCGATTGCGTTATGGAATGATCTACCTGTCGCTATTCGTAATACAACAAGTTTGGTGTCTTTTAAAAAATTATTGAAATGCCATCTTCTTACTCTCCAACTGTGCTCTTGACTTCTTTGTGTTTGTTGTCTATCCTGTATGATGATAATTGATGTTTGCTCCATTTCTAATCCTGCAAATGATATTATATTACCGCTGCTAGTAGTTGGGTCTCTTGGAAGATATCGCTTACAGCGATAAATTGATCCTTTTTTCTTGATGTTTATATGTTGCTAATGTATACTTTTCTTTTTTGTAATTTTTTTAGGCAAATGTGTTATTATGCATTATTTACCTCATTATGCAGTATAATGATAAATTATTTACTTGTTCATTTAAATCAAGTTTGTCAATAAAATTACGAAATTGGCGATGATTTTTTGCATTAGTTCGAATAGAATTTACGATTTTGATGAGCGGTGTAAACACATGATTAAAATTAAAGTGTTTGGCGATAAGATGTTCGCGATTACAATGCAATGGATGGGAATAAAATCTGGAATATTTTCATCTTTTTTCAGGAGCCCTATTAATCCAACATTTTCCCCTACCATTGGAGCTGCTCCATCAGTGGCTATACCTATTAATTTGATTTTCGGAATATCTTCAACTGCGACATCAACAGATTCTTTAATATGGATACCACGTGTAGTATCTTTTAAAGTAATGACATCTAATAATTCTTCTCACGTGACTCCATCTTCAAATACGAAACGAATAAAAATTGCTAACTGATATAAACAACAATAAAGAACTGTTACACAATTCTTTATGTGTTTATGTAATTAGGATAATAAATCTAGTTATTTCTGCAATTCGGCACTGTACTGTATGTCGTGAAACTAGAATGCCACCAATATCATCTTTAAAAGTTTTGTATTATTTGTATCTAAGATTTAATTGTATCAATAATATTTTGTTTGATAAAATCTCCCTCAGTATATGGCCGTTTCGCTCTTGCTATGTTCCACGCTATTTTAAAACTAACGTCTGTTACAGATTTAAATTCTTTAGTAAATTTTGACATAAAATTGACCTGATTATTAATTAAAGACTTTAGCGATTGTGGTTTTTTAATTCTTAACTCCGATTTTGCCGGATATTCAGATATAAATTCAGAATGGAGTTTTTCATAATAACGTTTTAAATTTCCTACCTTATAAATGTTCACGGTTGAGTGACAAATTAGACAGAGTTTTGTTTTCAAATTTTCATTAAAATTTCGGGTTTCGTCGGCATGCTTCCGCTTTTGTTTATTTGGAGCGGTCATCTTAGGGCCACTTTTACCACCTCTTGATAAATTTATCTAACAGTTTTTAACCAGCTCATAACCAAAGGGAGTTAATAATACTTTTGTCTATCTAACTGAAAACTTTTCAATGTATTTATCATTTCCTTCAAGAAAATCTAGAGAAAACTTGAACAATGGGTATGTTTAGTAAAAGCATAAATAGGGTCAAAACATGCCTTATTATGAGCTAAACTTACAGCCCAAATTTCATTTACGTGGTGTTTATACTTTTCGAGATAAACTTTAAAGATTTTGGAATAAATCAATTTTTTCGCCCATTTTAGTGGGGCGTAGCTCCTCAGGTAGAGTCGAAGTAGCCTATGGTTTATATAAGAAAGTAGACTTAAAATTAGTTGAAGAATCACCTCCTGAAGATTGGAAACATCACTCCGATACACTCTGTACAAAACTGATCCCATACTTTATGTACCGGGTGGGCCACTAAGACGGACTATATCTCAGAAACCGTTGATCGCATGGTTTTCAAATAAAAAAATTCTTATACAAAGTGACCCATAGAAACTGCTGGAAATTATTTTCAAGTTTGTAAAACTACCGCTAGGGGGCATAATGGCAACGCCAAAATTTAAAATGTAGATTTTCGTAAAATTTTGATAATAAACTTCATTCGGCTATAACATTTTCAGAATCTTTAGATTATTTCTGACAACTTTCGTTAGTCATTTTTTTTGCATACTGCTTAAATAAGTGAGGTACGGGGTGTTACATTTACTATTATAAAAGTAGCCCTAACTTTGGAATTGTTCATCCGAATACATCAAAATTGGTCTTGTTGGAAAGAGGAGGAATTTTTGTATTCGATGACATCCGAAATTAGCCGATTTACTTTCTATGTCAAACGCTAGGTGTCGTAATTTGACAGTTCTATTAATTTTTACAATTTTCTTGAAAAATTCAAATGGAAACGTATATTTTTGACAAGGCATGTGAAAAGAGCGTTAAAAAGTACGCCATACAGTGAAAACCGCAATATCGTACGTGTTTTAGTCTTAGAGATATTCAAAAAAAGAAAGATACATTAAAACGTAACTACATTTGGGTGATTATTTAATATCGTAATAAGCTTTCAAAGAACACCTTTAACCAACTATCCTAAAAGAAATCAGTGATGTCTAAAATGTTCAAATTGTCTGCCATCAGCAGCAATGCACTGCTGTAGGCGCTGATGCGTAGATAAGACGGCAGCCTCTATTTCCGGTAATAAAATATTGCGGATAACATTTCCTATCCGTTCGATCATGTCTTCTCGTGTCGTAGGCCTGGTTGTAAAAACGAGGTCTTTTATTCGCCTCCACAAATAAAAATCTAAACATGTTAAATCGGGCGATCTAGAGAACAAAAATTAATAGTTAGATGTATCACAGAATCATAGGTACTACAGACTTGTAACGTTTAAAAACTACTAAGTAAGACGTACCTCGCTGGCCAAGGAGGTACCTCTTACTACCCACTTATTAGGAAAAGTTTCGTTCAACCCATTGGGCACCCATTGTGCTGAGAACACAATGATGACTGACATGTTGTCTCTGCGAATACATTAATTTGTGCTAAAGGCACATCTTCCAAAAGAATTGGCAGTTCATTTTTTCAAAAATTGAGTTACATTGCACTATTTAGTCTATTGTTAAATATGTAAGGACCAATAATGCGTCCTCTTAAAATCCCACACCAAACGTTTACGCTCCACCGGCCTTGATGCTGTATTTCTCGCATCCAATGAGGGTTGTTACGCGACCAGTAGTACATATTATGCAAGTTTACACCACCATCACTATTGAATGTGGCCTCGTCAGTCCACAGTATCCTTTAAAGCAGTTGAGGATCTTCAATTAACATGTTTGTTAACCAGTAGCAGTAATCGAGACGAATATCATAATCTCTTGCAGTCAGAGCCTGATGGAGAACTACATGGTACGGGTGCATCCTACTTCAACATGTGTTAGTTCGTATTCTCTCTGGCCGATTTCATAAAACATGTAATATTTTCATATATTCTTTTACACCTACCTGTATTCTCTTAAAATACGTCGGACTATTGTCCGAGTAACACCTAAATCATCAGCGATTGTTCTTGTGCTAAGCTGTGGATTGAATTTCACATACGCTAAAACATTTATTACGTTTTACGTGTTCTACGATATATAGGACTACTTCCTGTAGTCCTTAACTGATGGGCTATACGGATGAAAACCTTTGTGTTATAATACCGTCGTTGTGGATAACGAACTGCGTAATGTCTTGCAGCAATAATTGTATTCTGCATGCATTCAAAGTAACTCGCAAGCATATCATACGCTTCTTCATTGGTCGGCATTTTTAAAATAGCTAAATTAATTTACCCACACGATAGAGAAAACATTAAATGACTGTAACAACAGTTTGACTTGGCGCCATAAAATTAAACAATCGGATTATGTTTTATAATGGCCCGCTAAGATCAATGAAAACATTTTGATATTACCTACTCAGGTCACCCTTCACCGTTTTATATAAGTGAACAAAAAAAGTAGTAAAATTGTTTCCTTGTAAGTTTTACATATAAAACGTTATTATTGTTATAACTTGTTGTTGGTCATTGTTCTTTGAAAGCTTACTATGATATTAAATAATCACCCAAAAGTAATTACGTTTTAATTTATCCCTCTTTCTTTGAATATCTCTAAGTCCAAAACACGTACGGTATTGCGGTTTTCACTGTATGCCGTACTTTTTAACGCTCTTTTCACATACCTTGTCAAAAATATACGTTTATTAATAGAATTGTCAAATTATGCCACCTAGCGTTTGACATAGAAAGTAAATCTGCTAATTTCGGATGTCATCGAATACAAAAATTCCTCCTCTTTCCAACAACACCAATTTTGATGTATTCGGATGAACAATTCCAAAGTTAGGGCTATTTTTATAATAGTACATTTACTAACACCCCGTACCTCACTTATTTAAACAGTATACAAAAAAAAATGACTAACGAAAGTTGTCAGAAATAATCTAAAGATTCTGAAAATGTTATAGCCGAATGAAGTTTATTATCAAAATTTTACGAAAATCTACATTTTAAATTTTGTCGTTGGCATTACGCCCCCTAGCGGTAGTTTTACAAATTTGAAAATAATTTCTAGCAGTTTCTATGGGTCACTTTGTATAAGAATTTTTTTATCTGTAAACTGTGCGGTCAACAGTTTCAGAGATATAGCCGGCGTCCTTTCTTAGTGGCCCACCCGGTACAAACTGTATACTCAAGCTACCTTCTTTCATTATTACTTATTGCTCAAATACAAATTTTCCAATTATATAAAAAAGCCGGTTATTGACCGCCATCTGCAACTGATTGTTAATGTCAAATAAGTAATTACAAATAAAAATGTTTAAAGTAAATTTATGAAATCACGTGCAATAGTAAACGCGGACTAAGTATAGTATTACCCTTGTTTATATATACTTATAGTTAGTCAACGGGCTTGTCAGTGCAACGTCGCTCTCTATTAACCACAGGTGGGACCTTCCAATGTTTAGTGCAGAAGAAAACCTAGTGTCAAACGCCGTTTAAATGTCCTAACATCACTGCCTGGCAATAAATCATCACTTGCTTTCCTCTATAAATCCTATAAGTGCCTGCCTAAGAGAACTCTAAAGAACGCAGTTTCTTTGTTGCTCTTTTTTTACAGTCATGTCGAATTAAATGGAATACTATATAAAAAACAAGTAGTAAGAAAAATAAAGAAATTAATTTTCTTATTATATCTAAACAATGTATATACAGTGATGGGTAAATGTGTGAAATCAAGTAAATATCTCCGAAATTGTTAGAAATATCAAAATTAAATTTGGAAGGTACATACTACAGTAAATTACGTATTTGATTTTATTCTTTTTGTACATTTAAACTCGGTTTAAGCGGAAATAAAGCCGATTTTTAAATTTGTAATGAAACATATGCGCATTATTTTAATTTCGAAAAAATCATTTTATTACGAGTACAAAAATATGGGATTCGATATTTTTTATTTTAAACATAATCGAGATAATTAGCAAAACAACTATATATCTACTTTTTGAGAAAAGAGCTAATGAGACCGAATAATCTGTTTAAAATGTATGTCTGGTTTAAACTGGAAGTTCATATTTATTTAAAAAAAAATTAATTAAACATGCAATTTGTTGTAATATCTACCTACCAAATTTCATTTCGATATGACAATTCCGGAGATATTTAGAACACGTTATTCTAAGACTATTTTCCTAAAGAAACTTTTTCATACTCTTTATAATAACCGCACTGGAACTGTTTAAAGTTGTCCAATAGCGAATATGGGAAACGACTGCGATGATCGTAAATGAATCTCAAGTAATCGGTCAAATCCCTGCCTATCATTCGTTTCTTAGCCGATTATTATTTCTCATAAGAATTTGTTTGTTTATTTTTCTCTTTGTAACGTTTAGAATTGAATTGTTATGATAACATAAATATCATTAAAGGTTAAGGGAACATGTTAAAACCTGTTTCAAGTTTTTCATTACAATAATTTAATAGGATATCCGCTATAAATATGCACGACCAAAATAAACACGTTAGAGACGGGTGATAAGCCGGAGGTTGTGCCTGAGATTGAGGTTGATTACCTGAGATTGATTTACAACCTCCGCAGTTGTTTCCCAAACTTGCTATTGAACAACTTTAAACAGATTCAGAACAGTTATTACAAACAATGTGAAAAATTTCATTATGAAAATCGTCTCAAAATAACGTGTTTTACATCGCTATATATCTTTGATCCGGAAGATACCTATATGTCTAAACAGTAAAAAATTAAAATTTCAAAATGACGAACTCGATCTACTACGTTGTCAAATTTGTTTTTCGTGAAAATATGATATAAAAAAATTTAAAAAACGAACTTTAACAATAAATAAACTGATTTAACAAAAAAAACTAGTTTTCAAAATTTCACCTTATATATTAATAGATATTATTATTATAGACAAATATTACTAAATTATTGATAACTTCCTGAAGATGTATGAAACATGGTACAACATTTTCGCTTTACAATCGAATGAAGAATGTCGCTAGGTATAGATTATCCGCTAATTTCTGAACATCCTGCATGCGGTTGAAGAAAAACGTTAGACGAATGGAAAAAGAACAAATCAGGAATTGCAACACCTATGTACAGAGAGTTACACTAAGTCTGTATCATAAAACCGCAACCAATCGATATATTTAATTTGCCTATTTTGTAATATTAATAATTTTGGGTGTTGTTGATGGCTTGATTTCAACAAGGATGACATTTCCTTGCATCTTTTGTGAATTAAAGTCCTCACTTACAACTCTAACAAATATGTTCTATGTTGTTGACATTTTCTTTTCCACTCGGGCAAATTTATGTGTTTACTTTCTTTTAATATTTAATAACAATGTTTTATACATTTGCTTTTTGGAGGCATATTTTCAAACAAATTATTGAAACATAACATGCTTATTTTTGTTGCTTTTGTCAGGAAACTTGTTTTTTTCAAGGCGGTCGGATTATTTATGTTATAATTTTTATAGAAAATAAAAATGTTGTCTTTATCCGTTAGTTCTTGCGCACAGATAAGATCACGCGTGCAGTTGCTGCCTTGGAATTTCTCCACACATTTTTTGGCTAACCATCCTGCCATATAAGTTATGGCACAATCTTCTAAGGTGACATCGTGGGAGGTCCCATATTCATCACCATCACTACTAGATGAAGATGATGTTGCTTTTTCGGAGGAATCAGTTTCGTTAACATTTTGTACATTTGAGAAATCATCCATATTTAAGATGTTTTCTTCAAAAGCAACATCGGTAGCATAGTTGGACGTTTTTGGCGGTTTCATTAAATTCATAATCGAGTTTGTTTTGAATGCTGCTTGGAAAGTTCGGACAGTCGGATTTCTGTTGTATCCTCCACTCTGCCTGTATATAGAAAACTGATTTTCTAGGATATCTTGATTTAACCTTGATGTTAATAAAAATGAATAACCTTTCTTTGCTTGTATTTGTGAAATAGTTTTAACAGCATTTATCGTTAACAGGAAGCCGTCAAAACAAGGTGTTCTATTTATAGTTTTCTTTTGTACCCTCGTCCCTCTTCCTTTTTCTATTTTTTTTTTAGGTTTTCTAATACCTTATATGCCTTGTTTAGAGCAGCGATACAATGAATATGATAATATCAATAAAAGTAGCAGTGGCATCAGCTGTTGTGGACTTCAGTTGACCGGTTTCCTTTGAAGTTCTGATTGCTGCGCTAACGGAGTGGCTTAACACTTGCGCAGCGAATCTTTCATTCATCCTCTGAAAGGGATTGGGACATAAGTGTATGTCTGTAATGCGGGGTAATGCTCGCCCAGTAGAACTGCTTTTATCTAGCGCATAAGTAGCAGTGATATCTTGAAAAGATATCCACTGGTGGTTATAAATAAAATCATTATTTATTAAGTTATTTCTGACGCTTTTCAATAAATGAGGTGCGTCGTACAACATAATATATTTAGTTTCGCCAACTTTAAAATAAGGTTTATTAACTTTTACGCCCAGTAGCGAAAACAATTTTGATTCGTTGTTGACTGATCGCATACAGTAGCCACAGGTTCTAAACCAATTGTCCTCAAGTCTTCGAGAGTAGTTTTTAATATTGTCTCTAGTTGTTCAGCTCGGATACCGCTATTTGTAAGATCACTACCAACAATCAGTACCATTGCCTGTTTTGCAAATTTAGAAGTTCGACCGAGTTGCCCCAAGTCTTCAAATCCTTCAATGAGTCCTCTATTGTTGGAGAATTCTACAATTTTTTTAGAGCCATTTCATCAAACGCTAAAATGCACTCTCTTGTTTTTCCATCATTGTTTCTACCTTTAAGGTCAGTAAGCGCATTAGCAATTTATTGTGGCCTGGGCGAAAGGTATATTTTCGTAGCCATATTTTTATGGCTGATGGTGATGGCAAGATCAGAATCTCTCTGAAGAATCTTTTCTTCTCATAAATTGATATGTGGACGGTGATTTATAAAATAGGGATAATGCCGCCTGCTTCTCGTCACTAAGAAAAGGTTATCGACTGTTATGGTGTACTTGCATTCTAGCAAATGATCTAGCAAATGGATTCAACGTACGAAGGTTTCTTGGAGCTGTAATAGTTGAAAAATTCTTCAGAGCGGATTTTGTCTTCACTAATTTATTTTCAGTTTCAACTAATTTTCTTTTAAGTTCCATTTGAGATCAGTCTTCTAAAGGCGTTTTCCTCTTGCGAGGTGGTGACGGTAAATTAGATATATTTGTGAGAGTATTGCTTTCTAAGATTAAGCTGTTATGATCACTGACAGGTTATTTCTCTGGCGTGATTATATGTACTTCACCTTGTATGTTTTCAACATCACAGAAAATTGCGTCGATAGACTTTTCAGGTGAGCTATGGAAAATGTCTCCTGCTATAGATGGTAGTGCTTGAAGCATGAAGATAAACTGGAGAAGCTTGAGACTACGAAGCCATAGGGGATTGAAATGATATTGGTATAGCGGTGGCGCTTAATTTCCTTAGCATAAAATCTTCTTGTTTGAAGGGGTACGTACACAATACATGCTTTTTTAAACGATCTGGATTTAATAATCTGGATTCGTAAATCAATAATAAAATATAAGCATTTCAAGACACTATTATATATGCAACTTACCTGGTGTTTTGTAAATCAATAAAAACACAAAAAGTTTATAACAATATTGAACCCTTAACTAAGTTATCTAATAAAAACAACTATTACAATAACAAAACTATTAAAACACGAAGCAAAAACGATAACTACACCATAAATTCGTATCCACGACTACACGCTAGATAATTTGTTTTTCCTTATATTGGCGGGTTTGTACAAGAAAATCGAAAGCGGCCTCTCTGATTGAGACACGTGATTATCTAAATATTAGCTGGAATTAGAACCAAAAGATTATTCCCCTTTTGACAGTGTCGCCCCCTGACTATGTTCTCCCTTAATTAACCGACCGTTGACCAACTATAAGTATATATAAACAAGGGTATTATTCATGTATAAACTCATATAATAATATACTATTTGAGTTAAGTTGCAAATACATATACCATTATAACTATTCATAAATAAACTATCCCATATATTTATTGATATCGTTTTTATTCATAAAGCACTGATTAACCATTTTTATGTCAAAATTGTTATTAATCAATCAATCTAAACAATCAATCATATTTGGCAATGGGATTTATGAATCAGCTTTGTAGAAGATGCAAACGAAGTAAGTTATAAATAAAAATTGTAATCTGCTACACAAAGATATAAAGTGTTCTTTCGTTTTAGTTCGCTATACTACGGCAAAAAATATTTTGATAATCTTTTTAAGCATATGTATAATGTTTCAATACAACATGCGTTTATACATAAAGAGACACATACATTATTTTATATCTAACCAGGAAGTTGTTAGTCCATCAAATTCTGGTGCTTTTTCAACATTATCAAATCAAGTAAAAATGGTAACTTTTAGTTTGACAATATCACAAATATTGATACATCCAATAGCCGGAGTATTATCTGATAAATATGGGGGATCACTCCTTTTGAAAATCGGATTATTCATCGATATATTACTTTGTGTTAGTTTTGGTCATATTGTATGGTTATTTCCATGGTGGGGATTTCCGTTGGTTAATTTTATATTTGGAAGCGCTCAAAGTTTCGTATTGACATCCGTTTATAGTCTTTTAGCGCATTGGATCAACAAATCGGAATTAACATTTATATCAACAGCCATAAATGTGACGTGTTTTTGTTGGCACAGTCTTTTTATCACGATCATCGGTTACGTAGATGTGGAATCAGTTTCATGGACGATAGAAATGGTCGGTTTTGGAGGTTTTACAATTTTAATTTTTTTGCTCTTTACTGTTTTTTCTGCACCTTGGAATCATCCGTATTTAAAAAGAGGACGAAAAATTAATTTAGAATACAGCACAACGAATGCTTTTCCACAACGCATTCCATTTAAAAATATAATTAAAAATCAATCTGTTCGTTCGGTTTGGTTTGGTTATGTTGCCCATAAATGGTTGTTAACACAATTAATCTTTGGTTATCATACTTCATGGTTATACATTTTTGGGGATTCTAAATGGATGGTTAAAGTGTTACCATTGTTTGGATTTTTTGGTGGACTAATCTCTGGGTATATTTTCCAAAATATTATTAACAATAACAAAATGCCGATTATTTATGTAAGGATTGTTGCAAATTTGGCTGGAATTCTTCTAACAAATTTGTTGATTACATTTGGCGCATATCGTCACAACATTTATTTTTCCTTTATCTTGTATTGTTTGGGTATTGGTGTTCTGGGAGTTGGTTTCTCAGGAAGTTCAGTTAACGTGCATGATTTAACACGACATTATAGTGGTACAATTATTGGTATTGGAAATGGTCTCGTTAATTGTATTACACTTTTCTACCATACAACTCATCCAGCTAGTCATTGCATCGTAAAGTTTTTAAAAAACATTTCAATTAATAGAAACTAATAAAATTTTTTAGGACCCAAAGGATAAAGATATACAATTACTATGGTTAACGTTTTTTTTATCTTTAGCGTGTACTGTGTTGTCTATTATTTGGATAAGTGCTGAGCAGACACCATGGGATGTTGTTATTGAAGAAGAGGAAGAAGAGGACGATTAATTTAAGTCAATAAATTTATGAAAAACTACAAAAAATATGTTTATTACTTTAGACATGTTACACCCTGTTTATACGGTTTACGGTGTACAAATGAAAAATAAGTGCTTGAACACCGGTAGCGAAAATTAAAAGAAAATAAGCGAAATTTAATAAAATAAATCTATAATTCTCTCAAAAACAATATAAAACAAGGAAACAACCCAAAAAAATAACAAAAATAAAAAGTTACCTACAGTCGAGCAGCGGAGACTTCGCAAAGTGTGATAATAAAAATTAATGTAATATAGCAAAGCAACGCACGAGGATAAATGCATTTGATCCGCCTCGTGTGTTTGATGACGTATTCCCTGCAGGAGGTTAAAGGGTAGCCAAAATGCAACAATTTAAACCCCCAATGTGTATATCCGAAAATTAATAGTTTTCAAAATATTTGAAATTTTAGGTTATTTACCAAAAAACCATTTTTTTCACATTGTTGAGTTAAATAAAAAAACACTTCTTGTATAATGGCATCGATATCTTTGTCATAATTAATAATTCGAACATGCTCAACAGTTCAAAATAAATCTTACTATTTATTTATTTTCTGACAAATATTTTTTGAACAAAAACTGATAATCTTGAACTCATGCCTTCTATCTCAAAAAATTATTGTGACACCAAGTGTACGAATTGCTAAAATAATTTCCTTGATTTGTTAGTTTTTTAAAAACGTATGATTATTCAAATAATAAAGGCAACTACAACGATCATTTACTCAGTACATATTACGTAGAGGTAAAATTATTTTGTGAAAAAATTAAACAAAAAAATAAAAGATAACACTAGTTTTAAATTTAAATTCACACATCTTGCTCTAAGTGGACCCCTCAGTTGCGGACACAGGCACTTTCATGTGTCACCATTTATAAAAATCACACGGGGTTAAGTCGGGGCTTCTCACAGGCCAAGGGATTGGGCCCTCCTCTGCCAATCCATCTATTTTGATACGTCTCGTCTAGAGACTCGCGTATTCTAACTCTAAAATATGCTAGACAGCCGTCGTGCATGAACATTATGTTCCTTCCAGTTTCCTCAGAAAGTCGTGCCAGCAACTCCCACAAATTGTTTCTTAAAAATTCTTTATAATTTTCGCCGTTTAATATCGGAGGTAAAAAATGTGGTCCAATTAGTTCGTCGTTAATTACACCTATCCAGACGTTCAGCGAAAATCTTCGTTGTTCGTTGTGAAACTCATAAAGCGGCAAAATTGTAAGCGCCTCAATGGATCTCCATCTGCAAGCGTTTGCACTGGTTGTTAATGAAAAGGATAGCGACCTGACTCGTGCAGTACATTCCACACCTCTCACTGCGATATCCCAAACTGGCGCGCCACTACGTTGGTTGAAGTATTAGGGTCTTCACGGAAATGACGAAGTATTTCTTCTTCGTCTTGAGGGGTATACATTTTTGTATGCGTATGTATAGTCGTCCACATCGAGTTTGGTTTTTATTACCCTGTAACTTTCCTACTGTAGTTGTAAAACGAACAAAGACGGGGGTGCAACAGGTAATTTCCCATTGAAGAATTTTGGGATTCCTCACTCAGGGCCGCATTAAGGAACACCCTTTTCCTTTCCTTCCAAGTTTTAAACAAATAATAGGGTGATTTTATATTCATTATTAAATTAAGTACCTATTTATTTTTTCTAAGAAATGTTTTGCTGTTTCCATAACATTTCGTTATTCTATTATTTAGATATTCCTGAAAATATTTTTTTCTAAGAAACACCTAGAAATAGCTTATGGAAACTACTTATAAGAGAGGACAGGCGAAATTCTTGATGAGTATTTTGTTAAAAGCCACGTGAAAGGTATCGTAAGAAAAGAAAATGTTTCGTCCCTGGGAAAACGAGTCACCATATTCGCCAAACCAATATTATTCCGAAGGTAGTAAAAGAATTATTGTTAATGTTTTCGTTAAATTACAAGAAAAAGATTGTTCCGCTGCCTGTAAAGTTACCAGTGAATTGACAGGGGTACCTGTAACAACAGTACGTAGATTCATTGCGCAGTTGGAGAATAAAGAATCTACAAGTGATCAACCCACCAAACCTTGTCATCTTTTCCAAAGAATTCCGGATAGTTACACAACGGAAATAAAAACAGTTATTTACGATATGTATTAAAAAAATATCGTGTCTACTGTCGCCTCTTTAAAGATAAGATTACAAGAACTTCATGTAGAAATACCTTATTTTGAAGAGCACTTTCGACAATATCTTCGAACAATTGGATTTCACTACAAATCCCTGGACGGAAGAGCTCATATTACCGAAACTCCCCGGCTAACAAAATGGAGGTGGGAATTTATTGATCAAATTAGAACATATTGGGAAGAGAAGTGGAATATTGTTTATTTAGACGAAACTTGGTATGACACCCATGATGTGAAAAAAAGGGCCTTTCCAATGGGAGTGATAAATGTGCATTGAAGATAGCGTGTTCAAGAGGAAAACGAATTATTATTCTTCATGCAGGAGGAGAAAATGGTTGGGTTCAAAATGGATTACTTTTATCTGTAAAAAATATTAAAGACTGCTCTGCAGATTATCACCAAGATATGGATGCTGCATTGTTTGAGACATGGTTTAAAAATCAGTTATTACCAAATTTAAACCAGCGGTCGGTAATCGTTCCTGACAACGCAAGTTATCACTCACGAATTTTACATCCCAAACCTGCAAAGAAGCATAAGAAACAATATATTTTAACATACATGGAAGAACATAATATTGCCACGCCGGACGGTAAGATCATAAAAGACAAACTGTTATCGAAAGTCAATGAAGTTGAGATTCCATCCGATTACATAATCGATGGTATGGTAAAAGAAGCGGGACATATAGTTCTACGATTACCACCGTACCATTGCGTTTTGAACCCCATAGAAATAATCTGGAGCAATTTAAAGCGAAATATCAGGAAAAATAATTCAGCTCCAACCTTAAGCGCCAAAGTAAGGATTTAATTCGGCAAGAGGTTGACAACACATAATCGACGTAGAAAATTCTTATGTATCGCCAAATAATCAACGGTTTATTATAGATATCGGAAATGATAGTTCCGATGAAAGCAACTTTGAAACTTCTGATAGTTGTGATAGCGACGACGAATAATTAAATTTTTTTAATATAATCTTTGGTGTTTTATTTAAGTTCGACCCTGTCCTTGTCACACTATCATAAATCTTTAAAGGTACTCGAGCGGGTAAAACTCACCCCGGGTTTTATTTATAACTGTCATAAAAACCAAACTCGATGTGGACGAATCATGCCATTTTTCCTACACTAGGTGAAAACCTAGTGTAGGAAAAATGTTTCTGAAGTTACTGATTGATATTCAATAGTTTTTTTTGAACATTGATATCTTTTTAAAAAGCTAACAAAACAAGGAAATTATTAAAGCAATTCGCATACTTGATGTCATAATAACGTTTTGAAATAAAGCGCCTGATTTCAAGAATAACTAATTTTTCAACAAAAAATTTCAGTTTTTGTCAATGATAAATTTTGAAATGATCAGCATGTTCGGACATTTGGTTATGAAAAAAGATCTGGATAAGAGTTGGCTATCATTTAAAATTCCAATCGATAGTATTCTGTAATTTTTCTTTATTTAAGAAAATAATGTGAATAAATGGGCATTTTGGCAAATAACCTAAAATTCCAAATATCTTGAAAACTATTAATTTTCAGATATACACATAGGGGGTTTAAATTGATGCATTTTGGTTGCCCTTTAACCTTCTGGAGGGAATAAGTCGAGTTACTAGTAACCCTGTATGTTTTCGTGGTTGAAAAATTAATTAATTATAATCAAAAGCGGAGTGAACAAATATCCGCCAGAATAAGAACAATTTTTTTATAAAAACACATAAATTTTCATAATTAAATATACTTTAACAACAAAATTAATCGTGAAATTGTAATTACAATGATGCAAAAGAATGAAACAAATGATGTTTCATTCTTTCTTCTTTTCTTTTTTGATGTTTCATTTGTTGGATTGATCAAATGATGATTAAAATGTTGCAATAATAATTTGATAAGAAACATTTGTTGGGTTTACGTTTCTGAAGGTAGTAGGCAGATCTTCGGAGTTATGTTCTTGCGGTTCTTGTGTTTGACGTTTGGTATTTTCAACAGTATTTTCCAATTATTTTCGCGTATTTATTTAACATTATCTGTCTTTATTAAGACCATCGCTGTCAGTGGGCTATTTCTCATATAAATTTACTGTTGACAATATTGTCGTAATGAAGATTAACACAGTTATTTTCCGAAACATGGCTTATTCGCTCTATAGAATATAATCAAAAAAAAAATTATATTGTTGTTGATCTTTTTCTAATATCCATTTCGAAAATTCTAGTCTTTTTTAGCAGAATATGCACACATATATACTTCTTCATCTTTTAGAAAATACTCGCACTTGCATTTGTTTAAAAATGTCTTCTTCATAGTTTATTTCTTGTGAAAAAATCTGGTTTATACCAACACTTTTGAAATAGTCTAATTATCTCAAAAAGTACATATGTTAGACATACCATATGCTTAACAAAAATATACAAACTATATGCTTCTACTACGACTTTTAATGAAACAGGCATAAACTTGACACTCAGAAAACATTGAGGTAATTAAAACCTTATTTCAAGACATCAACAAAAAAAAATCTAAAAAGAAATCTAAAAACATAGAATAATTAAAAAATAGATTAGACGTCTTGTACACAGTAATTGAAGTCACGATAGATAGTCGTTTAAAACAAATATACAAAATATATAAGACAGAATACATCAAAAATAAATCAACCAAAAATGAATTTTCAGAACTATATAAATCATTCTGATAACAAAATTGTCGGCATGGAAACTTGTCTGAACGGGAAACTAGGAAATCTAGGAAATACCAGCAGAAGATCCAGCATTAAATGTCGAAAGCTTATTATTTTTTTTTCCAAACCGGGGCAACATCGAAAAACTTTTCGACCAGCTGTATTGCCGAAAGCAGTTTAGTAAATTCGGCAAGTTCGACGATAAAGTCCAGGTGAAGAAAGAAGCAAAAAGCAAAACACTACTACAGATATATACGAACTCTCCACAAAAGTTATAAAAGAGGTTAAATCAATTTTTAGCACCTTTGTTTATCATAAACAATTATCTAGCGTCAAGCTGACGAAGATACACTTATATACAAAAAACGTGACACGGGCATACAAAATAATTATAGACCAATATCTATAATTTATCAACCTTATCAAAACCACCATTGTCAATAAAAAAGTAATAGACTATCAAACTATAACAAACTGCTTACAATCTGTCAACGTGGATTCCAAAAGCAAAGGCATAACCTATGTTTTTCATCAGCAAAGGTACACTTAAACTGCATTCTGCGACCTAAAAAAAGGTTCGAACCTCAGACCCAAATACAACGAACAATACATAGATACTTTTTCTTCTTGAGATCACTTGTGCGATAAAATGATCCATTTGCTTAACTGCTTATACTGTTTTATAGATTAATGGATATAAGATTAATATTAATGGATCAATCCAACCCAATCCAACTAGTTAATAATATACCAACAATATTTTGTGCTAAATAGCTAGTTGGGATTACATCTTCTACATTATTAACAATTTTAACGAAAAAATAGTCTCGGTCGATTTCGAAAACGTCGGCCGCCCCAAGTTAATTGAACAATACTTTGATACAGTAGAACCTCGCTTAACGAGTGTAATTCATTCCAAAATCATATGTACTCGTAATGCGAAATACTCGTTATGTGAACAATGTCTCATAGACATATATGTAAATTAATGTAAAACCTGATAATGCGTTCTATTGCAAATAGATTAGCATTTATTTAAAGAGATATCTACATACTTATTCATAAATGGTTAAGGAACAAAAATCTGAAATGTGATTCAATCATGTAGTAGTTTATTTGTTATAAATTTAAGACACATACCTAATCCTTTTTTTACTAGAAACCCATGTAGTGATATTTGCTTTCGTCGGCGCTTCGAAATTTGTTTAAAATGTGACACCGTATTGACGTAAAATAAATTTGCAGCTCGCACAACCACAACTTCATCAGGGTGATAATTTTCAACGAATGATGCAACACTGTCCCTTGCTTTTAATATTTCTTTGATTGCAGCAGATGATGGTTCATTTAGTGCTTTCTTGTCCGAAACACTTTCCTCCACATCTTTTTGCTGTGATAGACGGAGCAATTCTGTAAGTTCTTCGGTGGTCAACTCTTGATTATGCTCTTCCACAAGTGCATCAATATCATTGCTATTTACCTCCAGTCCAATTGTATTGGCTAAACAAACAATATCGTTCACTAGAGGCTCTACATCTTGTGTGTTAAACTTCTCAGAACGACATTCAACAACGCTTTCCAGCCACAGTTTTGTCCAGGCCGAAATGAGGGTCTTTTCAGAGACCCCTTCCCACGCCAATCATTTTGAAGAAGGCAACGATATGGAAGTGATATTTCCAGAACTCTCTGAGAGTCGGGTTGGTCTCTTCAGTGACGTCAAAACAATGTTCGAAGAGTATTGTAAACTTTGTTTGAAATTGGAAATAACCTGCTGGTCCATAGGTTGAAGTAATAGAATGGTATTGGGAGGCAGAAAAAGAATTTTGATGAAATTAAATTCTTCAAAGAGCTCGTTTTATAGGCCTTGAGGATGAGCATATGCGTTGTCCATTACAAGTAAGGCTTAGAGTGGCAAATTCATCTCTAACCGATATTTTTTCACAGAAGTTCCAAATGCTTTATTGATCCATTCGGTGAAAATATCGCGTGTCACCCAAGCCTGTTGTTGGATCTTCACATCAAATTTAACTGGCTCTTTTGGATTTTATATTTTTTGAAGGTTCGTGGGGTTTCTGAAAGGTAAACAACTAGCAGTTTAATTTTTAAATTGCCACTTGCATGAGCACAAAGTAGCATGGTGAGTTGGTCTTGCATTGGCTTGTGGCCGGGCAATGCATTTACTTCTACTGTTATTTATTTTCGCTTCGGCATCTTTTTCCAGAGACCCGTCTCATCACAATTAAATACTTGATGTGGGAGATAGATTTTAGTATCTACAAGCTTTTTGAAGTCATCTATGAAAATTTCGGCAGGCTTTATGTCAGAGCTTGCAGCTTCACCGTTGGATAGAATTTGTTGTCATTCCCTTTGATGCATTTACCTCTTTAATCTTATCTTTGTTCTTGAGGATAGTGCAAATTGGTGACTTCCCCTCGCTTGATTTCTAAGTACTTTAACGATTCTGAGCTTTTAATGATTTGTTGGCCTACTCTAAGCACTATAGTCTGTAGTTTTCTTCTTCTTTCTAAAATTACTCCCTCGGTTTTTCTTCCACTAGTTGTATGCTTAGCTCTTCATATTCTCTGCCACTTCACCTATATAATATTCTGCTCTATCTCTCATCGTCTTTTGAGACTTTGCTTTCACCGCTAGCGCCAAATCATCCGCGTAGGCCAACATCAAGACTTCTTCTTCCATCTTCTCTTCCTTAGTTATGCCATATAAATATGCTGCTTTTTTTCTCTTAAACTGACTCAGACTGTTATGAAGTTCTTTGATCGTTAAGATCAAATTTCTCCTTATAATTCTCGAAATGTTCGAAATAAATAGAAATTGAATGAAAATAAAATTAATATATAGTCTTACGGTTTTCCCGGAAAGCACTTACACTTCCGAATATTAATATTAAGAAAAAACTTTTGAAAAAGGAAATTTTTGAAAGAACTCATTGAACTACACGAAAACTGGTACACGAATGAATGTATTTTTCAAAAAGACAAGGACAGATGACAATACAAGTTTAAAGACCGAGATGGACGACAACTAAGACGAAAAACGAAATACATCTAAACGAAATATTAAAATATAATGAGAAAAATAAAAATTTAATTATTTAATTTTTAACATTCCGCCCGCCTTGCTCACAGCAATAAGAAAACTAACCTGAGTTTGAAATTAACAAATTATAAGAAATTAACCGCGACCTTCTAGTGAAATGTTCACATGAACTTACAAAATTTTCTAGAAGAGGCATTAGAACGAAACAAAAGAAAATAAGAAAATAAAAGTATAATTGAATATAAAGCAAAAACGGAACGGAACTTAATAAGAATGAATAAACTAAAACTTGAAAGAATATGAATTAAGTACTACATAACATGCAAATCTATCGGATTATATTATGAAATTTCGTAAACATAACAAAATGAAACATTATTCATGAAATTTAATTTTGAAGAGGAAGTACGAATTTTTTTGTTATTGGGCGGACCAAAGTCGTAGTCGGAGTTTTTATTGTGACGATAGGAACGTGTCCATCGGAACCAGGATGGAGCTCTTGTACGCGTGCCATTAACCACTTCGACGGAGGAAGTCGCTCGTCCTTTACTAACACCAAACTTCCGATTTCTGGTACATTACGTTTCTCGAACCATTTTGTTGAATTTTGAATAGATTGAAGATAGTAACTTTCGCATTTCTTCCAAAATTGTTCAACCATTTTTGTCAGAAGTTGCCACCGAGCAAGACGAGGAACCTTTCCGTCCAATAGGGAAGGTTCAGGAACGACGTTGAGCGCGGAACCAATCAAGAAATGTGCAGGAGTTAAAACGTTGTAATTGTTGGGGTCTTCAGAAATCGAACAAAACGGCCTAGAATTTAGGACAGCTTCGATTTGTACCAATATGGTAGAAAATTCTTCGTAAGTAAGTAAAGCTGCCCCATCAATCTTTTTCAGATGCATTTTAACTGAACGCACTCCAGCCTCCCATTTTCCGCCAAAGTGTGGTGAAGCCGGAGGATTAAATTTCCATTGTGTACACCACTAAGAATGTTCGCCATATGTCGCCACTCCTTTGACGCAGCCGAAAACATTGATCAATCAATCATCATCAATTCCCGATCTGCCCCAACAAGGTTGGTTCCACAATCACTGTACAAGAACCCACAGAGCCCCCGTCGACCAGAAAAACGCTTATACGCAGCGCCACGACCTCTAAAGGTGCGAAGATGGAAGGGCCCAGCGTAATCTACTCCCGTGTAGAAGAATGGTCTCGAAGGCGTTATGCGCGAAGAAGGTAGCTGACCCATTAGTTGTTGGCTTGCTTCGACACGATGTCTTGCGCAGATCATGCAACGTTGGATAAATGCTCGAACAGGAACACGGCCTCTCAAAATCCAAAAACGTCGCCGTATGGATGATATTGTCAGTTGTGTCCCTCCGTGCAATGTGCTGCGATGGTATTTGTCGATGACCAATGCTGTCAATCTTGATTCTTTGGGCAAAATGATCGGATGTTTTTCGTCCCAATCCAGCGAAGCAAAGCGTAACCGGCCCGTCACTCTCAGGATGCCCTCACCATCCAGAAATGGAATGAGTCGATACAGTGAACTGGATTTTTGTATCAGTAGTCCCTCCCGAAGCGTTCGAATCTCATCACCGAAATGAAGTTGTTGACACTCACGAATCCAGAACATAAGAGCATGATTAAGTTTATCTGGTGAAAGAATGTCTTTAACAAATTGAATTTTAGTAGTTTTACTAAAGATTCGGAAACACCAAGCTGTTATTCGAAGAAGTTGATTAAGATTCGAATACTTATTTTTTAAATCCCAGTCGTTGGTCAAATAAGCAGTGTGAACGGTTTGATTGGATCGTCGTTCCTGGTCTGCTTCGGGAGTTGTAGAAGGTCGATGAGAAGGCCAAGTGGGAGACGGTAAAGAAAGCCAGGAAGGTCCTGACCACCAGAGATTTTCGTTCTGAAGCTGCCGAATGAAAACTCCTCGCGATGCTAGATCAGCTGGGTTGTCTTGACTAGAAACGTACGACCATCGAGCTTGGGATAATTCTTGAATTTCTGCTGCATATCCATGAAAGCGCCACGGTTGAGTCACTCCAAAGCTGAACTGGGATGTTTTGAAAATTTAAAACACTTATGACGCGCTTCACCAACCGCACGAGAAGGACCGCCGCGCACAACTCTAACCGCGGAATGGTTACACTTTTTAATGGAGCCACCTTTGTTTTAGAAATCACGATCGAAACTTTAACTTCTCCGGGTTTACTAACTCGTAAATATACAACGGCACCGTACGCGGAATTTGACGGGTCTGAGAAACTGTGCAATTCTATAGAAGTAGCCGTTTTATCTATTCCGAGCCACCTTGGCACCCGAATGGTGGGAACGCCGAGAAATTCGTTAACAAATGATACCCACTTTTTTTCTAAGTCATCTGGCAACGATTCATCCCAATCGAGTTTCAGCGTCCACAACTCCTGCATAATAATTTTGGCAGTAATGATTAGCGGAGATAACCAACCGAGAGGATCAAACAATCTTGCAATGAATGAAAGTATCGAATGTTTAGTAATTTTGATCGAAGATTCGCGAATGTTATCCAAACTGAACATAAAATGATCATCAACGTTATTCCAAATAAGTCCCAAGGCTCGAGAAGAATTATCGTCATCGATATCTAAATTGTTCGTTTTTCCAATAAGGTCAGAAGAAATATATATAAGAGATTCCGAATAGTTTGAGGTCCACTTACGCACGTTAAAACCGCCCGCCTTAAGCACTCGATTTAATTGAAATATGAGCCTTGTTTATAGATATACATAGTTATTCAACTGAAGTTAGTTTCTGTTCGTATACCTAGATGACAGGGTACCTAATGTGTGCCCTGTCATCATTTGTATGCCTTGTATACAAAAAAATCAATAATGTGTCCTTCAGAATAATACCGAACCGTTGCAGACTTTTCGTCGGTAAAAAATCGATTTGTCAACGGCAAATGCTTTACGTAGGTGTTTAACCAGATTTATGAGAGGACACCAACTGCCTTAAATCTTTTAAAGAAATTTGTCGGAGTATTATTCAAAATACTGGGTGACATGATAATAATACAAATTAAATATGTAATAAGTAGTAATTTTTATATTTTATAATCAATTAATTGTGAATGCAGGTTTTTAAAAATGTGTTTTATCTTAACAGTATTTTATATTTAACTTTTATTGGTAATAATAAAATTAAATAGATAATACATGTCATTTAAGATTGAGCAATATGTGCTCTGAGGGATGTTGAAGAAAATACTAAATTATGAGAATTAGACGTAAAATAACACAATATATAAAACATTTTTATGAATTTCATGCCCTAAACTAACGACTGACGTGATGCAAAATATCAAAAACAGCTAAAAGTAGAGCTAGTACCAACACTACAGCTAACGCTAGACCTAGAGCTAAAAAATTTGGGTTTAACAATAATAGGAAAAGAATATATGAAGAAAAACTTAACAGTATCTCTTGACCTCAAAGTTAAATCAGGAAATTTTTGGAAACTATTTTTCTGTATATAGATTAGAAATGGGCGTATGAGATCGCGTGATTTTTAAGGAATGTAGTGATCGGGGTCTTGCTTTCTCAGTTACCATTATTTTAAACGGTGACAGTGATTATCGTTTACCTTTTACCGTTTAGAGAGGTGTCCACAATTCCCCAGACGTATGACAAAAATATCGTTAAAAGTAGCTGACTCAGAATGATAGGTAAAAGGGTTATTGAACATACTTTCTGGACTTGATTCTCCTCCAGAGGTACACACAGATCTAGGGAGAATGTTGTTAGTAATCTGACTACGGAATTTTTGAAACAAAATGGTACTAAAATAATACGCAGATCTGCATACCATCCTCAATCAAATGTAATAGAAATTTTTGTAGAAAAATATTTTTTTTTAATTCATGTTGTCTTTAAGAGAACACTCAGAGCTTTGAGTTACGGAGATGGAAAAGAGTAAGACGAGTATATTGATCCAGCAATATTTTCCATAAAACGTGCACCACTTACAACACGCGGTTTCAATCCTGTGGAATTATATTATGGGAAGCAAATTAAATATAGGCAGCGAAAATCTTGAAAAATAATATTAATGCTGATTCAAAGATTGCAAAGATTATGGAATATAGTAAGATTGAGTACCAAAAGGAGGCGTATGGCACAAAGTAGGAAAGAAGATAACTCGTGGGCTCTTCCTAAACCAGATATATATGTAAGTAAAAGCTAAAATTTCAAAAAGGGGTGAGAATACTTTGATTTTGTTTCACGACACTGACTTAAATTGAGATTGAAAGATAACAAGATACAGGGGGAAACCCCTCCGTGTAATGCTTAGTAACATCGCTTAGCACAAGGAGAATAAACAGAAGAAAGAAGATTTTTTTAAAGTAAAATGGCAACCAATACGTTTTAGTATGTAAAATAGATATTTAAGTAAATTTACGCTCAGAAATTGATTCCTTGGTAATGAGCTATTTATAAGCTCGAAACATTGGAAAATTTTTATCACATTTTTGATTTTTAATAAATTGAGAATTGTACTGAGTATTTGTGTTGTTACAATTGATAAAAAAGAAGAAAGGAGAAGAAATGGTGAGGCGCTTTTCTCTTTTCCATCTAGATGAACTATGGGACCGTGTGGGTTGCACAAGGAAGAGGCATCATGGGAAGTGATTGCCTTTTCAGGAAGAATGCGCGAAAGATGAACGACGGTTGAAATGAATGGATTCCCCGAAGTAACCCTGCATTAATATCTCGCCCGACTTCGATGTTGGCCGACAAAAGCATCACTAAGTTGGATTGGATTGGGTTAAATTTCGAAATTCCAACCCAACTCAACACTTGAAGACCACCTAAGATTGGGTGGTCGAAGGCTTTGGGTTGAAGTGGAATTTCGAAATCCAATCCAACCCCGTGATACTTTGGGCGGTCGACTTCGAAGACGTCGGCAGAAATATGAATGGAAGACGATTAGAAGCAGTGGATATGAGAGAATATTAAGGTTGAGGTTTTGTTTATATTAAAAGAAATAATTCGGTCAATTACGAAGCAATACCGGTTTTCCATACCGCTCATATTTCGTTTAGAATCCCGGTATTTTGAGTCCCGGAATATCGGTATTAAAAACTATAGGAGATTGAAAGAAATTAATAAAGAAAATATGAGATACAAACTATGTATATGTAAATTTATTGAAACCTTACTGTGAAAAACCTGAAATAGTTGAGATATATATTACATATTCAGGAGAAGAAGAGATAGTAATGAATATATGGCTGACAGATAAATCCAGCTGGTTATGTACTTACTACATCTTCGCCCCTCAAAGTATATCCGATTTTCTGCAGTATGTCCCATAGAAACCGTTTCTCCTTCTTTAGGTTATCTATTATAGATTTTAATATCCTTTACAAGTGTGGTTCACGGATCTCTTCTATAGGGGATGATGGTGTGATGTTGCTTTTAAAGACACGTTGATGTGGGTCCTCTTCCTATGCACTCCAAGTTCCATGTCATCATTTGTCGTGCTAATGACCAACGCATCTAGGAAGGGCAACTATTTGGTAGTTTCCGTTTCCATGGTAAACTTTATCGTTGGATGTTGTTGACGTCGTTTAAGTGACCTAAGAACTCCTGAGGCATCCGCTGTCATCTTGCCATATCACAACCGCATCGAAGCCATAGTTTTGGTTTCTATAGACTCTTCCTCAAAGCATCTTCTTCGAATGAATAATCGGCAACAATGGAAATTCCATGGCTGTCCCATCAAACTGCACGTAAAACTCTCCTTTCCAACAAAAATACGTTGCCGATAAACAGTAATCCGTAAACATATTCTGGTAATCCCTCCGCAATGAGTTTCTGGTGAAGACCGTTTACAGCATTCTTTATTGGTTTCTCCAGTAAAAAGTTCTTATTGCTTCCTTCGGGACCTCCTTTATAGCGATTGCGTAGTGGAGTCCTTTGGTCAGTTCCATGGTTTCTTCTTTCGCTTGTGAGACACTATATCTGTTGATTCTTCTCCATTGTTAGTCTGTCCACTTTATCATATTTTATATTATTAAGTGATAATGAAGATGTGCATTCGATAGGTTTAGAAGATTGTATTACCGAATATTTCTCGAGATATATTCGGATTATATCGAAGTATGTTATTTAGAAAAAAAAAGGTGAACTGATTGTGAGATGCAATAATCACATTTTAATTTTTTATAATTTTTATACTTTACAATTGTAAACGATGTCTATTTTTTTGTTTATTTGTAAACTCAAATAGTTGTAAAAAACTTAGATTATCTACCTACTGATTTCGATTCGATGTGTCAATCCGGGTCGACCGATTACTCAAAAGAACGCACGGCGCCAACCACATCTGAAATAAGTCTGCAATAAGATGAATATTGTCTAAATAAAATGTAATTTTTATAAAAAATATATTTGTAATTTTTTCTTAAAAAACAATTCCATATTATTTATGATAAGTCTCTTTTGTGTAAAAATTTTAATATCCTATCATATTGATTTTCTAGATTGAGTATACAACTTATACTATAAGTTGAATTTTTCCAATTCATTCATAAATGTAGTTGCTTTCGTTTGCCGTTAGAGGCAGCACGGGCTAGAGCAACCCAACTCGACCGGTTGAATAACTATGTATATCTATAAACAAGGGTATGAGTTCTTGGACCTCATCAACATCGTTTGCTCCGGAGAGAATATCATCGACATACGTATCGCGTAAAAGTATCAATGCGGCGAGTGGTTGACAAGATGAATTTTCATTAGCGAGTTCATGAATGCACCGAATTGCTAAGAAAGGGGCACAAGAAAGCACATATGTTACGGTCGAGAGTTCATATGTTTGAAGCTTTTGTTGATCATTTTCGCGCCACACGATACGCTGAAACGGGAGGTCCTCATCGTGAATTTTAATCTGTCTATACATCTTTTCGCTATCGCACGCAAAAACCACAGGATGGCGTCTCCACCGAATTAAAACATCCACCAACTCAACAAAACAGTCTGTAGTTTCGGACCAATATGAAGGCAATTATTAAGTGATATTCCGGATGAAGTTGGTTGAAACCCGTTAAAAACAACGCGCAGACGAGTTGTCGAACTTGTTTCTCGTATTACCCCATGATGTGGTAAATAATAATTAGGAATGTCTAAATTGTCAGTGTTTTTTTGCATATGTCCTAAAGACAAATACTCGCGCATACACTGACTATATTCAGTTCTTAATTGTTAAATAACTTGTAATTGCCAAATAACGAGACGCGCCCAACTCTGTTGGCGACTTTCGGAAAGGTAATCGGATCACGAACCGACCATTAGATTCTCGCGAATGGGTCCTTTTAAAATGTTCCTCGCATTCATATTCATCAACGGACAAACGCACAACATTCACAGAATCATCTTTTTGTCGCCAAAACCATTCCATTAAGTCAAGAAACTCACGATCAATCGAGCACTGAAATCCGTATGAATTTGAATTATTATCAGATTGATTAGAAAATGCACCAGAAAGGATCCACCCAAGAGATGTCTGTTGCGCAGTTAAAAGATTGTTATTGCTTTTTTTTTAATACCGCCTTGTATGATTTTTGAATAAAATTGAACGCCAAGTATCAAATCGATTTGCCTTTCTGATTTGTATTCAGGATCCGCTAAAATAAGATCGTTCAATTCGGAAGGTAAGTCCATACAACTTCTTTGAGGTAAATACGATGTTAATTTTGGTAAAACTAATGCTTCTTCATTAAATGTAATATGTGGATTTAATCGCGATGACAATTGTACAGATACTACACCGTTGGAAATACAAGTCCGATGTGACCCAATACCAGCAATAGGGATGTTTGCAGAACGTCGCTTAAGGCTAAGGCGTTGTACTAAATTTTCTCCGATAAAGGAAACTTCGGATCCTTGGTCAATTAACGCTCGAATTAAAATAGAATCTCCCCGAGGTAAAACTATTCGCACTAGTGCAGTCGCGAGAAGTATTGAAACACGAAAATGTTGCGCGTGGCCGAAATGGCTTGTGGAAGGAATTGGATTCGCTGAAACGCTTGAGTCGTTTTTTGTAGTCGATTTAGATAGAATGATGGCCCTTTTGACAGAAGCGACATCGTTTTGTGACTCTACACTTCTTAAGCATATGCAGACCTAAACAATTGAAGCACAGTCCTTTAGAAATTACAAACTCTACACGCTGCTGAGAGTTTCGCGAGAGAAAGTCTGAACATGAAGCGATATAATGTGCACCACCGCACAGAGAGCTACTGAAACTTGAGGTCATGGCGTTGTGAGATTTAAAATTGATTGGTTTATGAATTGGTTGTGAAGATTTCTTATGGTGGTTAGTACTAGGAAGTTTTTCTATTGCTTCGAGAGTATATATTCGACGAATAAATAATTCTTCGAACTCTTCGAAGCTTGAAGGATCTCGATAGCTACTAAATGATTTTTCCCAATCTTTGGCTGTTTCTGCATCAAGTTTTCGAACTAGTAAATAAACTAAGATATAATCCCATTGTTGAATTGGACATCCTAACGCCTCCAACGCTCCTACAGCTTCTTTTACTTCGCTTATTAACCGCTTTAGTTCGGTAGCTGATTCGATTCGGATAGATCGAGCAGATAGCAATAATGTTAATTGCGTATCAATCATAACACGTCGATTTTCGTATCTTTCAACGAGTAACGACCACGCGCGGTGAAAATGTCATTGGTAACCAACAAATTTTTAATAAGTTGAGCAGGCTCGTTAATAACACTTAACTTTAGGTATTGAAACTTTTCAACATTTGAAATTTCCTCGTTTGAGTTGACCATTGAGTAAAATAAATCTCGAAATTCTGGCCAGTTGCTATAATTACCATCAAAAGTTGGGAGTTTAAGAGCAGGTAATTGTCTCGAACGCAAATATGAATGCAATAATCCCCGTGCCTCTGGATTCGGTGGAACCGATCCATTCGTTAAAGGGTTGAGAATGGGCAACTGAGCTGACTGAACGCTTCGCACAGAAGCTGATGAAGTTGATCCTTTTAATGGACGCAACAAATCGAGAAAAAAGTTTTCGCGGTAATGTACGTTTCTTCGCAAACAGCAAATAAATCGTCCGAAAAATAAACCGTTTCGGAGAACACGCCTTTAAATGAAATTAATTTTTTATGATTAACAGAAAATTCGTTGCAACTAACTTCTAGTCGATCTAGACGACTTTTAAGATTACTAATTGTCCAGTTAGCTTTACCAACTTTTTTAGTACTGTCAACAACACGAGAAATTATGCCATAGAGATCGTTCTGTTGTTCGAAAAGTGGATTTAAATCGAGAGTTTCTTTGTTCGTAGCCATTTTGAATGTCAATGAAAGTTTTTATTAAAATAAACGTAACGAAAAAGTCACTTCGTACCGCGAACGAAACAATAATTGAAAAATAACTATAACTGTAATTAGAGTTAATAAAAATCGAAATAAAGTCTTACGCAGGTGCGTAAGAACCTCGCGTAATTCCACGAGTAGAAAAGGAAAAAACCGGCCGAAAATCCGGCTCGAAGGACCAAATGTTCGAAATGTTCGAAATAAATAGAAATTGAATGAAAATAAAATTAATATATAGTCTTACGGTTTTCCCGGAAAGCACTTACACTTCCGAATATTAATATTAAGAAATAACTTTTGAAAAAGTAAATTTTTGAAAGAACTCATTGAACTACACGAGAACTGGTACACGAATGAATGTATTTTTCAAAAAGACAAGGACAGGTGACAATACAAGTTTAAAGACCGAAATGGACGACAACTAAGACGAAAAACGAAATACATCTAAACGAAATATTAAAATATGAGAAAAATAAAAATTTAATTATTTAATTTTTAACAACTCGAAATAACTTTTTGAATTAGTTTACCACTGTTTCCTCATCTAACTTCTCTGTCGCTTTCATTCGCATTAGATTCGTTGCAATTCGATATGCCGTTCTTCAGCTATTGTTTTCTAATTCATCACACAAACTTTTCCACTTGCTCTCCTTATTATTCTTTATTAATTTTGTCAATTTCTTTCTTGCGAGTCTATACTACTCCTCCCTTATTTTCACATCCTCCTCCACACTGATATGCTTTCGTCTGAATCTCCGCATCTTTCTTTTTTTGGCTATGCAGTTCGTTGTTTCTTGAAGTATGATTGTTATGATTTATTATAATTAACAGCCTTTTCTCTAAAAATTTAATATTTAATAAAATACGTCTCCACTTGAATGCCTTGTCCACAATTTTTAATAATCTCTTTGAAACAAACTCTTAAAAAGATTTAAGGTAGTTGGTTTCTTCTTATAAAATCTGGTCATGCACCTACGCAAAAGAATTTGCCGTCTACCAATCGATATTTTACCGACGGAAAGTCTCCAACAATTCGATACAATTCTTGAAGGACACATTATTGATTTTTTTGTGTACACGAGATATTGAAATATATACAACTTATTTTACAATTTCGTAGTAACGCGTACAAGGCGCGAATAGTAAAATTTAATTTTTTTACACATGTCAATCTGCCATTTAGGCATCGCGACCACTAATTAAATTTTTTGGATTACTCAAGGTCTGTAATATTAGGTGAACAAATTTGATTTTGTGGGCTTAATAGGTGTTAGAAGCTAGCATAACTTCGGATTTTTAGTGTGTTCGAAATACACACTAAAAATCCACAACGCATTAGAATTTTGTTATTACAGTTTAACGTCAAAATGCCTAAAACATTGTAATTGATGATTTTTATTGCAAAACTTTTTTATAATTCAAAAATCAAAATTGATGATCAAAGTCCTCATTCGTGAATGTTGTTCATAATGGCGTGGAAAAGCATAATTCATATCCAGTTACAACCTAGATATACAACTGAGGAATTGTTAAAAAAATCTGCAAAAGTGCCATCATTTAAGAGTTTTTAAAAGAAAATTGTCTAATATTACACAATTGTCTTTTAAAATTATCCACATATTTTTGATTCATTTCTAATATTTTACTTGTTTTAAATTTACGAATTTTGTTTAATTAAATAATAAAAATCAAAACACGTATCTTTCACAATCAACATTAAGAAATCAGTACATAATAGAAGATAAATTAAATTGATTCAACTTCTAAGGCTCGTTTACTACCATCTTCTGCTTAGTAATTGAAAGTAATTTTATAACCATTTTTCAAAAAATTTAATTTTCAGGAATTTTTAAATTTATACAAAATACTGAAAAAATTCCAATTAAGCTCAGCAGCTTATATCTCAAGAACTAAGTGAGATATTTTCAAATTGACTTCACTTTTAGAAAGTAGATGCTCTAATTAGTAATTGAAAGTAATTTCATCACAATTTTCTTAAAAAATCGTTTTTTCAAGAATATTTAGAATTATACAAAATATTGGCAAAATCCCAATTAAGTTCAGCAGCTTATATCTCAACAACTAAGTGAGATATTTTCAAATTGACTTCACTTTAGAAATTAGATCCTCCAATTAGTAATTGAAAGTAATTTCATAACAATTTTTCAAAAATCGACTTTACAGTAATTTTTAAATATATACAAAATATTGGAAAAATCCAAATTAAATTCTACAGCATATATCTCAAGTTCTAATTGAGATATCTCTAAATTGACTTCATCTTTCGAAAATAGATTCTCCAATTAATAATTGAAGTAATTTCATAATAATTTTCAAAAACATCGATTTTTCAAGAATTTAAAAATTTATACAAAATATTGGAAAAATCCAAATTAAGTTCAACATCTTATATCTTAAGAACCAAGTGAGGAATTTTAAAATTGACTTCATTTTCGGAAGGTAGGTGCTTCAATTAGTAATTAAAAGTAATTTCTCAATGGAAAAAGCTCAATTAAGTTCGGCGATGTCATTTGTGGTTAAAATTAGTTAAAATGTCAAATTATTAGGCCTTTTGATTATATGGTTACCAATTTAAAAATTTAATCCAAATACCAGTATAGTCTTTGGATATCTCAGGGATTTTTTATTTGTGAGATAACTTGAGATTAATGATTTTAGTAGGTAGATTCCTTTACACCAGTGTTTCCCAAAGTCTTTTGGCTCACGGACCCCTTTTCTTAGTCAAACCTTGCCGACGGACCCACAGGGTGAAAAACAACATTAAATACATAATAAAAAAATGAAGACCTTAACTTTATTGTCTTAATGGTAAATGGTGATGTAAAAATAAAATATAAAGTAAACATTTTGTTGAAGAAGTATTTATTGATTATAACTTTTGTACTAAAATACAATAAAATATTAATGGCTTGTATGAAAATGATGGGATGTTATGAGTTTATTTATGTCCGGCTCGATGTTTGTCAGTAGCAACCGCAAATCCCCCCGATTACTAATTTCCAGTCGGTTTCTTTTCTATGTGACGAGGCTCATAACCACACTGAATCCACGTTCTACCAAACACGAAGACGGAAAAGCAATCAACAGCTTCTGTACACTAACCCGTAATGCGGGATATAAAATTGGGATCTGTTTTTGTAACTAGAAATGTTCGTATCCTCGCTTAAACATTGGTTTCAGCTCCTCATTTGTGGATAATTCAATAACTTGCTCCTGTACTGGCATGAACTCATCTGCATTTGTGCTCTGAGTTTGTCTACTTACAAAAGGGTTCAACACCTAGTCGGGAATATCCAAGTGATGAATGTTTTCAAATCTTTGAGTAAGGTCCGAAGGTGCCGTTAAGTGTTGATAATAAGCAAGCAAATCTTCGTCTCTATTTTGCAATTTTGAAAGATTTGGAAACTGAGAACATTCTCCTCTTCCCAAGTTTTGTTTGTATAGCAAAAGTTTTGCAACAAAGGCAGATATTACATTTTTAGTTTTGATTAAAATATAAGCGATGTCATTTTTCGAGATAATTAAATTATGATGCAAATCATTGTCTTTATTCTCCAGGAATTCCAACACTGAATCAAAAAGCGAATAGAAGCGATTCAAACACGCACCTTTACACAACCATTGTATTTCTGTATTAAGTAGTAAACGACTATAGTCATCATCATTTTCCAAACAAAATTGCGCAAATAATCTCTCATTTAAGGCATTTCTTTTGATTTTATTAACTGCTCTAATGACATAATGCAGCGATTCATGCAAACGTCCACAAAGGTTTTTTGCCACCAAATAAAGTCGATGAATAACACAATGTACCGATAGTACATTCGGTATGACTTGTTTTAAGTACACCAGAAAGCCTCGGTGTCGTCCTACCATTGCCGGAGCACCATCAGTAGCAACGGAGATGATATTAGTCAAGGGTATAGTTTTTACATCAAGAAATCTTTTTAATTCAGTAAATAATGTTTCAACTTTCGTATCAGTTTCCAAACATTTAGCAAATAACAATTCTTGGGAAATTATTTTTTTCACAATTCTCACATAAGTTAAAAGTAAAGCCTCATTTCCAGGTAATGTTGACTCGTCAAGCTGTATAGAGAGAATTGAGATGTTTTTAAGTAGTCACATAAAGAGTTTTCCACATTCTGAGCCATTTCGTCGATCCTTTTTCGTACTTGTAATTATATAATATAACTTGTATTATTACTCAATGGAATTCTTTTTATAATATCGTAAGCTGATTTGTGCATCACGGTGCATATTACCTCACTTATAGCTGATAGAATAAGTTGTTCGCCAATAGTGTGCGGCTTTCCGGACTTCGCATTGGATATATTATAAGAAGCACGCAGTCCATCGTCATCTCTCTGAGATGTTGCCCCTATGAGTTCTTGCAATTTCGATGTTTTCAAATATTTTTCTTTGAGTGTTTGAAAAAACGTTAAATCCTTATCTTTTTTGTCACCATGGACTTTTATTAAATGTCCCGTAAGCTTAGAAGGTTTCATTGAATCGTTTGAAGTCGTTTTATTACATATAAGACAGAAAGGTAAAGTTTTATTCCGTCCTAGTGACGGAATAAAGCCAAATTTAATGTATTCAACACTGTATTGTCTGCATTTTTTCTTCGGTTCACTTATACTGTTATAGAAAAAAAGGGCACAAAACGATACGGGAAAGTACTCATATATATCTATAAATATAATAAATAATTCAAAATTAATTAACAACGGAATACATTAAAACACAGTAATTCGAAACATTAATTGAAGAAACTTCAAATTCCTTCAAAAATTTTAATAAAAAAGAAATACTTAGTGAGTGTTACTGTGATACATAATTTTTTTAATCAACTTAAACAAGAGAAATAAAAATCGAAAAGAAAAATAAATAAAAATCATGGAAAAACTTCTAACTTGCGTTTATTTATTTATAGTCGTACTAATTTCGGGTTACCCCATCATCAGCGACAACTACAAATGTGAAATCATAAAAAAAGTAAAAATAATAAAAATAGCAAAAAACAGTAAAAAACATATGTATAAAACATTCATCGAGGCAGGAACAAGCGTTTAAGTTTAACAAATGTTTAAAAAATTTTTAAAATTTATAATTCAAAATTGAGAATGTCCATGTGGAAAATGGAGAACGCGGAAAAACATAAAAAAATACCAAAATTCAAAAAATACTTACAGTCAAAAGAGCTACGAAAGACGTAGACTGGAATAATTAATAAAGTAATTATTCCAGTCTAATAATATATATATCTCATAATAAGATTGCAAAAAAGTTTTAAGGGTGTTGTTGCGAATATGAAACCTGTAGATAAAAGAAAAAAGAAAAGTTGAAATAAAAAGAAAATTAGATTCAAAAGATGACTATTAAAAGTGTTTAAAGTAGAAAATTACTTACGAAATTAATTAGAACAATGAAATGAAAAACTTTAAGATCGATTTAATGTTGTGTTAACGTGATGAGAAGAGGCGAGACTGAAGCAAAAATCGAAATTTAATGTAAAACTTGATTTGGAAAAAGAAAGAAAACAGCAAATAAAAGGTGGGTGATAGTCCGCGGCAAAATTATAAATCAAGTTTTAAATATTTGAAAATAGGTTTATAAACATTTTGAATTTGGTTATTAAGTAAAGTATGGTTATTATTTTTAATATGTTTATGGATTTCTAATAATTCCAGTAAATCAAGCCTATAACCCTTTTGGCATTTGTGAATACGAGAAATATTATTAAAATCTATGTTGTGTCCAGTTTCAAATTTATGTTTGTAGACATTTGATTGAGGTTTGGTTTTGTGTTCGTTAATTCTGTTTTCAAGTTTTCGGCCAGTTTGTCCCACATATATAGCATTACAATTAGAGCATCCGATCGAATACACTCCACACTCCTTTAATATATCAAATTGTATTTGAAAAGGCTAAATTTATACAGGGTGTCTCACGTAACTGGTTCATTAGAACTTTTTTGGGTTACACTATTCGTAGAGGCTTGAAATTTTGGTATCATGGGTTGTTCATTCCAATCTATTAATCTAAAATATTTTCAAGATGGCCACTACTTCCGGTCTACCGGAAGTAGACCCCAATTTCATTATTTTAAACGGAATGCTATAGTTTTTATTACACCATTCAATTACAAGTAAGAAAATATGTTGACTTTGATAACAGTTGTTGGTACCTATCGTTTTTTGTTTTCGAGTTATTTTGATTTTAAGTGTTTTTTGGCAAATATCACCATGGTTTTTATAAGCCCATATCTCAGCCAACGTTAATTCAAAAACATTTTGCATTGGTACAATAACTCGTCATATGCTGTTAAATAGATTGTCACTTGTTATATCAATGTACCTTATACAGCGTGGTCAAAAATTGAATTACCATTTCGCTGTATTCAATTGCGAGAAAGTCGAAAATTTTAAATAGAACGCACCATATCCTTTTAGCCTATCTAAACGGGAATTTAACTCTCTACAAATTATCTATAAATATTGCTATACCTATTTATTATAGTTTTCTTCATATTGAGTATTTTATCAAAATCCTACACAAAATGCTGGAGGCCGGTCGTGTTTTTAGTAGAAGGCTATGATATTTTGACAGTTTATTGCTTAATTTATTTAAATTATCATTGGTATTATTTCTAGAATGATCTGTGATTGAATAAACTTGAGTTTGTTAGCTTTTATTTGCCAAAAATAACCAGCAGAAGAACGCATAAATGAAACAATGAAAAACAATGATATGGCGTAATATACGACGTAATGATGCTCGAGATGTTCCTAGAGAGTTCAGTTTATTTATTTACGGTGCTTTTTTGTAAAATATTATTCATCTAAATCGACCAAAGCACCTCTTACCGAGGAATTTGGTAAAGCAATAAAATATGACAAAACATTTATTCTGTTATCTTAAGGTGCTGGTGATAGAAATTTATGTTTTCTTGCTATTTTGATCTTTCCAAAACTAAGAGATACGTATCTTATCCTATCCAAAACTTTATTACACCCGCCATGAATATAAGACGAATTTAAAATGTTGGCGTGGGAATAATTCGCCATGATATTCAAAGACATTAACAGCAGTAAGTGATGACACAACTAAGTAATGACAACAATAACATAAATATAGTTGAAAAGCTATCAAAACTCCATGGCTTTCTAACATAAAAACAAGAAGCTTCCAGCATTGCATGCGTCCATTAATTTCCAAATAGGAGGGCAACTACAACAAATAGGCGCAGGAAAGTATCTAAATAGTTTGTAGAGAATTAAATTCCCATAATTTATTTTTGTAATTTTCAGTTTTTCATTCTTTTATGTTATTGATTTTAATTTTTATCATTAAATTGTTGTTTTTCATTGTTTCATTTATTCGGTTTTCTTTTGGTTATTTTTGGTAAATTACAGCTAGCAATCTAAAGTTTATTCAAACACAGTTCATTGTAGAAATAATACTAATAATAATTTAAATAAATTAAACAAAAAAACTGTCAAAATGTCATGGCCTGCAAACAAAAACACAGACGATTTCTAGCATTTTATCTATGATTTTGATAAATTCCTCAATAGCAAGAAAACTATAATAAATAGGTATAGGAATATTTGTAGATAATTTGTAGAGAATTAAATTTCCTTTCTGATAGCGTATGAAACTATGGGGCGTTCCATTTAAAATTTTCGACATTCACGCAGTTGAATACAGAGAAACGGTAACTCAATTTTTGACCAGCCTGTATAAGATATACTGATATAACAAATGACAATCTATTTAGCAGCATATGAAGAGTTATCGCACCAATGCAAAACGTTTTTGAGTTAACGTTGGCTGAGATATGGGCTTGTAAAGAACATGGTGATATTTGCCAAAAAACACTTAAAATCAAAATAACTCGAAAACAAAAAACGGTAGGCACCAACAACTGTTATCAAAGTCAACATATTTTCTTATGTATAATTGAATGGTATAATAAAAACTATAGCATTCCATTTAAAATAACGAAGTTGTAGTCTACTTCCGGTAGACCTGAAGTGGCGGCCATCTTGAAAATATTTTAGATTAATAGATCGGAATGAACAACCCATGTTACCAAAATTTCAAGCCTCTACGAATAGTGGAACCTAAAAAAAGTTCTAATGAACCAGTTACGTGAGACACCCTGTATTAAATTTTTTAAAAATGGAAATTTCTTTCAATCACATTCCATGGTAATGTGATTGAAAGAAATAGGTTTATGCACAGATTCAAAATGACTTCTTGTAAATAAAAGATCTTTTTGTTGTTGAATTCTGTTATATAATTTATTAATAATATATACTTCCTTCAATTTAAATAAGAGAGGCCAGGTTTATACAAAAAAATTAACTGTATATTTAGTCATAAATTTAAGAACTCGACAGTTGGGTAAACACATTGTTTTTCTTTGGCCAATCACGAATCGAATTCTTAAATTTAAAATTAAATTTACAGCAGATTTTTTTTGTAATAAATTTAAATTTAAGAGATATCAGTTTTATTGAAATATACTTACGCAACGAAAGTAGACTATATGCTTTGATTATATATAGTATAGATAGCCCACGTCAATAGTAAAAAGTGGCAGCGGTTTCGAGACCCAAATGGGACCATATAATATCAGCTGATGGAACCACATCTCAGCTCAGAACCTTTTGACGGTCTGGTAGGTTACTGCTAGTTAATAACAGATAACGGTGTTCGAAACCAAGATTTATTGTTAATTTATTAGTGAAAATTTGATTAACAAGATTTATTTAAAATTATACCATTAATTTAAAATAAAGTATATTAAATAATTTAAGCATGTATCCAGCAGATACATGCTTAAAATCGCTTACCTTCTCTTTAAAGATCGATATCTTCGCAACGACTTAATGAAAAAATCTGCAGTAAACTTTGTTATACATAAGTGATCATTTCTGCTATATTAACATGAATTTGAAAAATTTTGGCTCCCCAGTTAATTTTTTATAACGAGTTAAACATAAAAAAACACCCGATTTTTGAGATTTCCGTACATGCCGTCACTTTATGAATTTTTTCATCAAAAACTATAAGACAAAAAAAATTGGCATTTCAACAGGTGATAGCCTAACATGTTCTGCAAACAAGGCATATTTCAAGGTATATTCGCGGTTTAAAAAGATGCTGTTAAGGTCGCCGTTCAATGGAGGTTTTTATATGGACCCGTACAGGTGGATAGAGGTTACTTTCTAACACAATTATGACTTTATGTCAAATTATTACAAAGAAGTAAATACATAGGATTGAAGTGCACATATTAAAGTAGTGAATGACATAATTTATTTTGTAAAATAGTTGTTATATTAACAATAATAAATTACTAAACTTTGTCATAAAAAAGGCGTAATAAAAACTGATTTTTGTGACAAATTATGCACTCAAATGAGGTGACAATGCTTCATTCACTAGATATGGAATATAAGAAGAGATGCCGGGACTGTGCAAGTACAATAGATATGTTGTTATCTCAGGATTGTGTTTTATGTAAAAATGTGCAATTTTCACGTAATTATTGTATAAATATGTAAAGGAATCTGCTGAACAACTTAACGTTGGTATTTTGGCAATCGTCTTATAGGTGGCAATATTTAGAGAATAAAATATTGCTTTATTATTTCAACAGTTTCACGATGAATATCCAAAACATCCACTATTGTTCAAGTGGACACAAAAAATAGAATTCTTCGTCTTCTTAATTCATGTTCACCATTGTTTATATTTTGTTTTATTGATATATTAGCTTTGTTCCATACACACGTCAATAATGGAGTTATATTTCATCAGATTTCATAACATTATTTGACAGGTGCGACTGTATCGGACGAGTTCCTACGCTTATTGGAACAAAGCTATTGCATACTTAGGTAAGAAAAGAAAATAAAGTATAAATAAAACTGTTTTATCCGTTTCCATAAAATATATATTTTTTCAGAAACTTAATAATTACAAATATATCTTATTTTATTAAACATATATTTCATTTAAAATTTTAAAAACATAATACTAACAAATTATCTTTGTGCAATCGATACTTCCATTGTTTAATTCGACAATTGAATTTTTGTATAACTGTTAAGCATTTTAAATTTTTGTTTTTTGGAAATTTTGAGTTCTGATAGCCCTCCGAAGAGTTATTTCTTTTAAATTTTGAAAATTGGGGATAACTTCACAGACATTATAAATTAACATAATTGGCTATACCTATTAAACTCAGTAGTAGACAAAAAATTGTCACCAATTGATATGGTTCGAGTATACACCTTTGTAGGTTTTAAACAAACATAATCATTATCACTGAAATGGTAAAGAGCACAAACAATTTTTAAAAACGTTTACGTAGCCGAGTTTAGTTTTACCTGTCCACGTCCAGATTAGTTACAGGTTGAATACTGAAAACTTTAATATTCTATATTATTAAATTTATAACTCATAACAAGGAAATACTTTTTCCAATGATTCTCCGATTTACTTAAAAATATATTTGTAATTCTTTCTTAGAAAACAATTCCATATTATTTATGATAAGTCTCTTTTCTGTAAAAACTTTAATATCCTATCATATTGATTTTCTAAATTGAGTATACAACTTATACTACAAGTTGAATTTTTCCAATTCATTCATAAATGTAGCTGCTTTCGTTTGCCATTTGCACGAGCTAGAGCAACCCAGCTCGACCGGTTGAATAACTATGTATATCTATAAACAAGGCCACTGCTTTACACAATCTGGTAGAAATAATATACAAATAAATATATAGGCAACCCAAACAGCATATTTAATCCTAGTTTTTTATGTTTAATTTTAGTTTTTTTGTTGGAAAATATCCTTTTAACAAGACTAAATTTTAGACATTAATTTATTTTAGACATTAATGATTGTATCAAAAATAAAATATAAGATTTCTTGAAATTACAAAAGGGTTGTTTTTTATCGTCGGCTCACGTTGGCCATATTGAATTTTGACATTAATCTGACAAGAATCAAAAATTAACGGTTTTCCCAATGTTATGTTTTGTATGGTTATGTCTTCGAATTATCATGAACTGACTTTGTGTGGTTGAAATAAAAAAGTGATATAAGTAATAACATTATTTCAGCATACACATTTTTAACATAGAGATGGAAGATAATGGCGATATATCAGGTAAACTTATACTTTATAATTGTTAATTTAACACTTCTTTAAATACATACATTTTTATTTTAATTGGTTTTCTTGTATGAAACAGATACAGAAGTCGATTCCTCTATTCATCTTAATAAGCAGTTAGCAGTGGCTTTAAATATGGAGAAAATGCTTCATGCTCGTACAGCAGAAGCTTTATGTAGGGAGCGCCAAGAATTAATGCTGAAACATGAGGAAGTTGTTGTAAGTCTAGCCATATGCTTTTAAGAATATTTATATATATATATTTACATCTGCATATTGCTATGGGCTCCGAGTGAAAACTGAATTTTGAGTGTCCATCAGTTTGAAGTGAAGTAGCTATATACAGGGTGTTTCTGTAAGTCGTGGCATAATTTTAATCACAAATACTTGAGTTAAAATGATAACGATTTGTGTAAAAATTTTTGGTCTAAACTCATAAATGGCTAAGATAAAAACCCAACCACCAACTTTAATAATAGACTAAAGAAATGCATCAAAGAACATCATAATGAATTAAACACTTTTAATATAACCACATTCAATTCCATAGTCATGAACCCCCTTATTCCAACTCTCAAAAGTCTAATCAAATTACATAAGGAGGATAAAAGTATCAGACCCATCATTGCCAACTACAATACACCTTCCAGCAAAATTGCCAAAACCTTACAAACTTTTCTGTATGAAACATTTCACAACCAATTCTCTTATATCATCAAAAATTCTTCACAACTTATTAAAAAGCTAAAAGAACTACATATTACAGATAAACACAGACTGATTTCACTAGACATAAAAAACTTGTACACTAACATACCCATAAAATCTTCACTTCAAATCATTAAAAAAATACCTAATTAATAATCTTCACAATTTAAACCTAAATCTCATAGAAATTAATTCATTCATCACTCTACTTGGAATTGTATGTGAACAAATTTTTTTCCTTTTTGATAATCAATATTACCACATGAATCAAGGGCTCCCCATGGGGTCACCCATATCTGGCATTATTTCAGAAATATTTGTAAACTCATTGGAAAAAGATCTTTTGTCTGGTAAATATGATCTATTCACCAAAGACATAACTTTCTATGGTAGATATGTTGACGATATTTTAATAGTTTATAGGGGTAATAATGCAAAACTGATGGGACTACTAAACATTTTTAATAACCTAAGCAACTTACAGTTCACAATAGAAATAGAAAAACAAAACAGTATCAATTTCCTAGATCTTACAATCACTAAAAATCTAAATGACAACATCCTCAATTTTAATATTTTCAGAAAACCGACTACCACCGACGCTATTATCTCAAAGAATTCGTTTAATTGCATACAGCATAAAGAAGCTGGCTTCAGATATATGTTTAACAGACTCTTTAAACTCTTTGTGTTAAACTCTTTTTAACACTCCACTTGATGATAATAATTATAATTTAGAGCTAAAAACTATAATAAAAATTGGTCTCAACAACCATTATAAAATAGACGATATGCAACGAATCTATAACAAAACTCATAACTCATTTATCAATAATTTAATATACCCTCATTATAATTCACCAGTCAGATACATTTCCGTTCCATACATACCTTCTTTTGAATCTAAATTCAAACTTAATCTTCATAAACATAACATTGTACCTGCGTTTTCATCAGGCCTTAAAATTAATAAACTTATAAACAATACTAAACACAGATTTGGTATCGAACAGTCGAGTGGAGTTTACAAGATTCATTGTCCGGAATGCAACATGACATACATAGGACAGACAGGTAGAAATCTTAAAGTTAGATTCAGAGAACATAAAACTAAAGATTCTTCAGCAGTTTATAAACATATATCAACTTTTAAACACAATATCTCTTTGCAAAACATCAAACTTTTAAAAAACCTTAAAAAATCAAAGGAAATGGACCTATATGAGGAATACTATATTTATGATGCTAAACAAAGGGACGAAGATTCAATTATGAATGACATTACAGATATTAATATCTATAGACAGTTTATTAAATTCATTTAACTTAAATTTTTTATACAGACTACGTACGTCACCCCTCCTTTTCAATGCATTCTGGTTCAATCTTCGTCTCAAATCCAGTCGTTCTTAGCGCTTCACGCAAGTTCGATCGTAACTTTTGAAATTTCAACTTTTATTCTTAATTTTTGTCGAGTTTTTCATTTTACTTTTACTTTTTTGTTTTGATTTTTCCTCATTTACGATGATAAATGGTAAGAAATAGTATTCTATTCCTCATATACTTCCAACTATTGACTATCTTCTTTTATAGTTTTTTCTGAATCTAACAAAGAGTTGTTAAAAAACGTGCGCTTAACGCCTTTATACTTCTAATTTGGCTAAAATAGGATTAATATGTGGAAGTTAACACAAATATTCCTGTGGATCCGTTCAACATCGTTCTCTCATACTATTTAGTACTCTCACTGACGGTAATTATTTCGAATTTTTAATAAAATACAAAATGGCACCTGATCATAAAAACTTGTATAACATACTTTCTCTTTATTCTAGTCGTGCTTGAAAAAGGCTGCTGTGTCAGCCGAAACATTGTTGCACCGAAAATATTGTTTTTTCTTAAATAAACAAATATCACCTTTGGTTATTTTAATTTAAGATATGGGCCTTCAAAGTTGAGAAATTTTTTAACATTTTCTGAAATATTTTGAATATAGTTTGTCCTAAAAAGATAAAATTTTGCAAACAGTGCAATGTTATAATGAAAAATCATTTAAGACCCCTTTTGAAAACATACAACCACAGGATCAAGCTATAGCAACGGAAATTTCATTAAAACTTTTTTATTATGTCGTAAACCCTTAAATTTTCCAACTGATTCTAAAAGCCTATTTCATTTTAAAACTATTTTCACTCTTAGACAATTTTGATTAGATGCATCCTTTTCAAGTTATTCGCAAAAAGATTCAAGCTTGTTTTTTAGGATTTTCATTAATCTAAAATAAATTGTAAGTAAAGTAGTAAAGCAATCTGTCAAATTATTACCCAACATACGTTAGTTGTTAATTATTGCTTAAAATGGCAAATAATTTCAGTTTTAGTGAGCAAACTGACATGCTTTTAATTTTGGGAGAGTGTTTAGGCAATGCTAACGCAGCAGCAAGACGATATTGCGAAACATTTCCCAATCGCAGACAACCTGACAGAAAAACATTTCTTAATATCGAAAGACGTTTACGCGAGACAGGAAATTTAAGACCGAAGTATGTAAATAATGGAAATCAGAGGTCAATTCGTACACCCGAACTGGAAGAAGATATTTTGGATTTTGTGGCAGATCGAAGTACTGCTAGTACTGCTGATATAAAACGACATTTTAGAATATCTAGAACTACAGCTTGGCGTGTCCTACACGAACAGCAATTATATCCATACCACTTGTCCACAGTTCAAGAATTAAAAATTACTGATTATCTATTGCGAGTACAGTTTTGCCATACTATGGTGGAAAAATGTACAATTGATGGTGCGTTTTTAGAAAAAAATACTATTTACAGATGAATCTACCTTTTTAAAACATGGAACAATTAATTTGAGAAATGTTCATAATTGGGCTGAAGAAAATCCACATTTTACGTGTTTGTCAATCGCAATGGAAATTCAGTGTAAACGTTTGGGCTGGAATTGTTGGCGATTTTATTATCAGACCCATTTTTTTGCCCTCCGGACTTAATGGTATTAGTTACTTGGAACACTTGGAAAATCTGGGAGAGTTATTGGACGATGTTCCATATGAAACAATACTTGAAATGTGGTATTTACATGATGGAGCGCCTCCTCGTTGTACAAATACTGTTAAGGAGTGGTTACATCAACACTTTCCCGGGAGTTGGATTGGACGAGGACCAGAAGCCCCTATCACTTAGCCGGCCTGATCGCCAGATCTAACTCCTCTAGACTTTTATTTATGGGGGCGTGTTAAAGATTTGGTATACAGTTCGAATATTGATACTGTTGAACAATTACGCAAAAAAATTGTGGAGTCGTTGCAATAATACGGCAAGAAAACGCATTGCCTTGATTACGTATTAATTTAACACTTTATCGACCGGTCGTGGTTGAGGCTACTACTCAGTAAGTACCGGCTTAATCGCGCTCGAATTTACTCCCAGTACCAGCTAAATTTTCACTATTCATTGTGTTGTGCTTAATCCGTTTGTTTTAAAGTAATGGAGTTTTATTGATATTTATACTTTATTTTGTATTTGTTTTATACAATTTACTCCCTTTTTAACTTACATTCTCTCGTGACAGTCTCCCTTATGTAACGGAATATTACAAAATTTACATACGAAACATGTTCGACTTCTTATCTTTTTCGACGCACATACTCTACATTGTTTTTGTGGTTTTTTGCTTTTACCACTTGTCACTATTCTTATAAGTTTGTGCTTCTTTATGCATGATAATCTTTCTGGATGATCTGATTTTGGTGCTCTTCTTGTAGGCTATGAAGTATTTAGGTTGTTATTTGAGTCACTTTGAGAATTGTGCAAGAATTTCTTGTATGTCATTTTCCTTCCGTTCAATGTTGTGTACGTTTTAAATGAGTTAAAAAGCGCACAATTGATTAAAAACATCACAACTCGTTTGGTCCACTTCTTAGTTTTTCTAAAAATAGAATAGTATGACAGATATTGATCTGCGCGATCTACCCCCTTCATATACTTGTTGTAACTAATTATCGACTCAGGCTTTTGAATTGATACATGTGATTTTCTATTTAAACTTCCGGATTCCATTATTCGCGCCGAATGTATCGTCGATATCATCTTTACATTTCGTTTACCGTTATTCCATATTTGTAACAGAATATCGTTTTTTCTACGAAATGTAGCTTGACCCTTTGAAAGGGTTATGTTTTGAAGACATTGTGGAAGACCTCTATTTTTCCGAATGGTCCCACATACCCGTACTTTGTTTTGCAGGAGTACTTCAGCCATATGGACACTGTTATAATAATTGTCCTGATAAATGTGATACCAAAGATTTTTATACGGATCAATAAGTTCTAGAATAGTGTTTTCCAATTTCATTCCTTCGCAAGCATACACTTGAAAATTACAAATGTATCCCGTATGTGCTTCACAGACTGCTCTCACAAGTATGCCGTACTTTACAATTTTCGCAGGATTGTAGGTTCTGAATGATAGTCTTCCTCGCCACGGAATAATACATTCATCTAATGATAATTGTTGACAAGGTTTATATACATCAACAAACATTTTCTTTAAATAATTTATGACTGGCTGAACTTTTACAAGTCTGTTTGAATTTGTGGATATATCTTCATTATTACAAAAGTGCCAGCTCTGCATTATCTGCTTAAATCTACTTCTGCTCATTACTTTTGCAAAAAACGGAGTTTCGATGCTTTGCTCTGTCGACCAATAATCATTAAGTCTCTCTTTTTTTACTTGTCTCATTAGAACAATTAGACCTAAAAATTGTTTCATTTCTGATAACGTAATATCCACCCATTTTTTTGTCTTAGAGATATTTTTATATTTATTTGTTACTTGATAGTGATATCTATTCGATTCTTTAAAAAAATATTCCAAAAGATCATCTCCAATAAATAAATTCACAATGTCCCTTACACTTGCTTCAGATTTTGGTAGAATTTTTAGGCCTGGGCTGCCTTCGAAAGGTTCCAAAATAATTGATTTGTCATTTGTTGACCATGTATCGATGTTTACTTCAGTGGTGTCATCATTATCTTCTGAATCGCTATATTGCAGTGGCAATAATTTTCGCGGCTTCCGAGTGTTGATAGAAGAATCACTGCTATCATCATCACTGCTATCATTATCATCATCACTGATATCACCGTCACTGTCACTTTCTGAATAACTGCTATAGTCTGACAAAGCATCTAAGCAAAACTCTTCATCTGCACGTTCAATAAGCGCTGGCAGTCGAAAAGCCGATAAATAGGCTACCGGTCGATGAGCGTTAGGAATCGAAAAGCCGATAAATAGGCTACCGATCGATAAAGTGTTAAGACGTCGCTTTGAAATCTGCATTGAAGCAGGCGGAGGACACTTCGAGCATTTACTGTAATATGTACTATACTTTATCCACTTTAGTTGTTGTTTTTCAAGTTTTTATTTTATTTTACCCTGTTTTCTTAACTGATTTTTTTATTGGTATTTACGTTTGAAGAGCTGTTTTTGTTGTTGTTTTTGTAATTTGTTATTTTTATTATTAATAAATTCACTTTGTTCGCATTTACTAATAATGCCAAATTGCTTTACTTACGATTTATTTTCGTAGGCGCCTACGATTAATGAAAATCCTAAAAAACAAGCTTGAATCTTTTTGCGAATAACTCGAAAAGGATGCATCTCATCAAAATTGTCTAAGAGTGAAAATAGTTTTAAAATGAAATAGGCTTTTGGAATCAGTTGTAAAACTTAAGAGTTTACGTTATAAAAAAAAGTTTTAATGAAATAAACTTTGTGGACACTCCGTACAGCAATGATCCCGTGGTTGTATGTGTTCAAAAGTGATCTTAAACGATTTCTCATTATAACATTGCAATGTCTGCGAAATTTTATCTTTCTAAGACAAACCATATTGAAGATATTTAAGAAAAAGTTTAAAAATTTCTTAACTTTGAAGGCCCATATCTTAGCCATTTATGGGTTTAGAGCAAACATTTTTACACAAATCGTTATCATTTTAACTCAAGTATTTGTGATTAAAATTATGCCACAACTTACAGAAACACCCTGTATACAGTATTATATAGCCTATGATATCACCAAGATTTTGTTGGTGTATAAGCAGTATTTAACAACTTCGTATACATTGTAGCATATACCAGTACTTATGGACTCATAGTATTTAACGGTAGATAGCAATTCCATATATTCATCATAAAGACCTGAAGCCATAAATTTGCATATCATTCAATATTTCCACTATTTAATGGCGTCCGAAAGGTCATTCATTTTTTTGTGTGTAGCAAGCAATTGAAAAACATTGTATACGGCCAAAGAAACTTAAAGCTTTATTCAGACTCTTAACCTTTTCGATCCGGACGGTACACATATGTATCGCCATAGTTCCGAGTTCCGTGTCAAAAGGGTGAAATAAAAAAAGTAGTAAAAAAAATTTATTGAATTTATGAATATTGGAATATTGATAGGTAATTATTGGTACCGAAATTATTTACAAATGGCATAATCGCGAAACCGGCTAACAATAGGACCTTACGGTTTCGGCATCACCGATTTTGTTCATATTCACAAGGATTGAAGATGAGTACTCGGACATCACTTTCCTGAAGCAGTACGATGCAATGCTCAAAAATATTCGAGAAAATCGACGTCAAAGTACTCAAAATATTTTGCAGCAGTAGAAATATAATAAATATTTGACTTTTTATGTGTCGTTCGTTAGTCAAGGGACTGTGAACGTAGCTTTAAATTCTGAGGTATTTGAGGTCAATTTTTGTGTTCGTATTGTTATAAATATATGGATAATTATGGAATCTATCCGCGTCGAATTGAATAAATTAAGTTTAAAAAATGCTGTTTATTATTATGAAAAGCTTCTTACAGAAAATAACTTGATAGCAGAACAACATTTTTCCACAATTAGCGAAGAATGTGTATTATTAGCAGAACAACTATATAAATATACTTTGCAAAATCTAATTGGTGGCGAGAAACAATTTGTTATGGTGGAAGAACTAACAATGAATGAAGAAGGTGGCAATAGCAAATTTCAACAAATCACCATTTTAAAGAAATTAAAGAAGATGAAGAACATAATTATGAACCCGATGAGAATAAAGCAGAAAAGGAGCATTTCATTCCAATAGATTATAAAATACAAATATATAACACTGCAAATTCTCACCCAAATTGGAGTTTAAAAACTTTTCATAGAAACGGATATCGGCAATTAAAAAAGAAGACTGAGTTAAAGGTTTGGGAGCATCAAATTACGAGTGGCGGATTAATTTTTGATAAATTTACAATCACCGATTCATGAACGTACGATCGATTTAGAGAAGCTCGTCAAGTGAATCAGCAAGTGACCACAACAATGGTCATTATCTGCTGCAAGTCAATTTTCCAACTTTGAATTTAAAGCATCCAATTCGTGGGTCGAGAAGTTCAAACGGATACACAGAATTCGTCAACGAAAAGTAACAAAACATGTATCTGAAAAAGAAACTGCATCTATGGAGGAAATTTTAACTTCTGCTGAAAATTTTCGCACACAGGCTCGTAATACAATAATAAACTTTGATCCAAATTATGTTATTAATACAGATCAAACAGGTATTTACAATTATTCTTTCATTTAAATTTAGCTATATACTATAAGAATATTAAACATTTTAAAATTATTTATTAGGGTGCCAATACCAGACTACTTTTAATAGAACCCTTGCAACGAAAGGATCAAAAACAATTCTTGTTCAAAAACAAAACATGAATAAGATAACTCACTAGTATACAGCTCAATACAGCATCACGTTAGCTGGAAAATTGTTACCTGAACTGTTTATATGTTTGCAAGAAACAGGAGATTTATTCGGACCCTGTGTGCAAGAATTGGTGGACGAATACGTCAAAAAAATATAACAACATCATTGTAACATCATCAAAATCAGTTAAACTTACGTCTAAACTATATAAAGACTTTTTAATAAAAACTATAAAGCCTTATGTACAAGATCATAAATTTTGCTTGCTTGTTGAAGAGGGCAAACCAAGCCCGAAATATATGACCAAATTTTTGTTAATGATAATGGTTTGTTAACATGTAGTATTAAATTTATACCGCCAAAATGTACACCATTAGTGCAACCCTGCGACGTGTACTTCTATAGGCAGGTTAAAAACTTTATTAAGAAAATTCAAAAATGCTCGGTTTTGATTGAGCAAAATTGTGAGATTAATTCTCGTGAAGATTGTATTAAAATACATTCTATCATTCATCACCAGCTATCATCTTCAACTATTTTAAATAGGATTCAATACGCATGATTTGCTTCTAAACTTTGTGATAATAGAGAAGTGTTTATGAATGTCAATCAGGTATGTTTTTCACTAGATAATTTAAAAAAACTTGCGCTTGTACCCAACCCGCATTTATACAGTGTGTTATACAGTGACATCTAGTCATGATACTTACTGTTTTAGCTGTTTTTATGATAATTACCACCCTGGTTCTTGTACTGATTAATAACTATTATTAACTATTTTTATTAGATTTATTGTTATATTTACAGTGTGCCCTAGGATTGATCTTGAAGTGCATATATATATTTAATTATTTTCGTATTATTCCTATGTATTTTATTTGTATTGTTAATATATTTCATATAATATTTATTAATTGCTGGCATTTCCCACCAACAATTAGATTTACTAAAGTATATGTGTATGTAGTTGTTCTGCCAACAGCACAGATTCTTCACTAATTGTGGAAGAAAGTTGTTCTGTTATCAGGTTATATTCTGTAAGAAACTCTTCATCATAATAAACAGCAATTTAACAACAAATCAAGTTAATTTCAATTCAAATTTAATTCTACGTGAATAGATTTCACTATAATTATCTATATACTTGCACTATAATGCTTTAAATAACATTTAATACTTTTCCTAATCATTTATTGATAATAAACAAAAAAAAGTGGGATCTAAATTTTAAAGTATTTTTTATATAAATATTTTTTAACAGGTATTTTAAAAAGACATTGTAACAATTTCTTGTTTATACAGTGTGTTAAATGATGTGAAACTTACTGATTTACCTTTTTTTTCATTAAAAAAAATATTAATTAAAAAAAATTGCTTATAGTGCGATCTAAACCTGCGACCTCAGAATTTAAAGCTACGTTCACAGTCCCTTGACTAACGAACGACACATAAAAAGTCAAATATTTATTATATTTCTACTGCTGCAAAATATAGTGAGTACTTTGAAGTCGATTTTCTCGAGTATTTTTGAGCATTGCATCGAACTGCTTCAGGAAAGTGATGGCCGAGTACTCATCTTCAATCCTTGCAAATATGAACAAAAACGGTGATGCCGAACCCGTAAGGTCCCCTTGTAAGACATGACTAAATGAAAATATCACTGGTTTAAAAAAAATGAATTACGGTAATGATTAAGCTATATCCTAAATACTAACAACTACATATTTTAATAGATAAAACTTTATTTAGTCTGTACTCAAAAATATAAGGTTATTATAAAATAAAAATACTTTAATTACTAACAAAATATCTTAATTAAGATTAAAATCGGTTTTTTTTTCTTAAGAGTTTTTAATATTAATTTTTGGAATACTTGTTTTGAATGAAGACCTTAACCTTAAGCCAATCTTTGTTTTCTAGTAATTTTGTGTGCTGTTTTTTCAATTCTTCACATTCGTTCTTTTTTGGAGGTTTTTTTGAAGAAATATTTTCAGAAAAAGGAACATACAACTTTCTTTTGTTCTTCCGTCCAAGGCACTAAAGTCCTCTTACTACCTTTTGACATTTTCAATTCTGAATTCGTACTTTTTAACTTCTCTTGTAAATGTGAGTTTAGTTGTATATCATCTGTATCTGTATTCGGTATTTAATTTTCTTTTTCTTCATCCATTTCATTTATTTTTTCTTCCATTCAGGTTTCCACATCTTCTGTGCATTCTTTAACATTATCTAACAAATTTTCTTCTAAATCAATATTAATGTCATTCAAACATTTTCCCTTAACTTCTCCTGCCTTTCCTTTTTCCATAAGAAGCAATAATTTTGAAATTTTGGCCGTCTGATAGACATCATCTGGAAGTCTATATGAAGATCTGTAAACACCTAAAGTGTGGCCTATAAATGATGCCAGTTCTAAATCGTTTTCCGACATATTAAACAGTTGCCTTAATATAGCCAAATGCTTCCTTAAACGAGTGCAAGTTATTGATTCAGGATTCTTAGCTCCACATGCGAGAGCATATTTTTTTTAAAATTTTATATCCAACAATGGCTTCTGATGAGTTAGGGTTTCCAAATAAGTATGTGTTAGGTTTCTTCATTATTGCCGACCTATATTTTATAATAATATTTAAATGTTCTTGTACATCTTTACTAAACAAAACTGGCACACCTCTCCCCCTTTTTCCTCTTATCACAATTCTTTTAAAACTTTTCATCAACACCTTTTCAGTCTCTGATACAACTTCTGAAAATTCTTCGTAACCTTGGGGATTATCTATATCTTTACACGTCTGATATGTATGAAATAGCAGTCTTTGTAATTCCCCTGCTCGTTTTCTGTTTAGTAGTATAACACGACAAAATATAGTATCCAACAGTTGTGTAAAGGCTTTCTGATCATTAGTATTTTCTTCAAGACTAATTACTGCTTCATTGGCTTTTCGGATCAGATAATCCTTTAATAATTTTAAATCACTTGCCAAGGGTACAATTGCCACTTTGTTTCATTTGTTTGTGTTTAAATCACCGCAGGCTACACTAGAGACATCGTATCGCCAATGAGAATCAATGAGCTGAATTAAAGTTTTAAAGTTGACTTCAGCATTACCAGTCAAGATTGTTTCATCAACCTTCGTTCGCTTTAACACTACTGTTTATTGTAAAAGTAAGGGATTTATAAGTTTCATTTTCAGAATTATATCCTGCCAAGTTTTTGGTGCATGTGACCAACAAATCATAGTTTTGTGCTTTTAAAGCTTCAAATAGGTTTCTAACTGAAGGTAGTAACTGTTTTACTTCTATTAGTACTCGAGCCAATTCTCGCATTTTACTGGAGGCAACATTTTCAAAATATTTTTCTCTATGCGTTTTTATGTATCGAGCTCCAAACGCGCAGATTAAAATATCTTTTTCGGTGTTAGTGATATTTTATCTCCCCTCATTCGGGGGAAAACCCTATCTCGTAACGCAGCGTCTATTTTTAAATGACGTGTAAGATCATGTGCAGCTGCTTGTGATCCAGCCATAGATGCACCTTTAGAAGGATTGTCGGCGCAGCGCTTGCGATGTCGCCACAAATTTTTTGATGAATAGAATCCTAAACAATGAGTGCATGGAAGGTACGTTCTTCTTTCTTCACATTTGCGTAAAGGCTTCTCTTTCACATTACTATTTAGATAGTTGCCTCTTTTTCTTAAAGTGCCAAGGAGTTCTTTTCGATTTTTGCTATTTTTGGAAAGGACAATATTTTTTGGACTTCAAACTCTGGTGAATGGTTTCTACATATATGCCTAGCAAAGTTTAGGACTTCGCATTCACAGTAGTAACAAAAATTACGATTTTTAGTTTTGCGAATTTTTTGATTTGATGTTAACTCGCTATTATTTACAGTACAATTATTACTTAGTACATTATTGTCTGTTGAAATTCGCAAGTTAACAACTTCAGTAGTCAATCTTTCACTGAAGTTGACAGACTTTACTGAAGACTCATCCTAATAATAAATATATTAACAAGTTTTCATTATGTTTCTAAATGAAATCTTACCGAAACTGAATACAATTTTGGATTGTAATCCGGATCCATATCAGAATCATCGATAACAGAATTATTATCAGAGAAAATCTGAAATTATATTGATTGACAATTTGACAAATACAAATAATATTGAAATTTTACCTCATCGGAAGACTTTTCTGGTATATGAGTAATACTGGTGCCATTTAAGTCATCCTCAGCGGACAACGAAGTAACAACCTGTACTTTTTGATTATCTGTATTCGAGATTGGTGAAAGAGGTCTCTTGCAAAACCAACGATCTTTTTTTTATTTGTATTCGCGCGATTTGACTCATACTAAAAAATATACATATAGACAAAATATTAACACATTTATTAGCTACTAATAAAGACTACTTATGAAGACTCACATAAGCAGGTGGATATAAACGTCAAGAGTCCATTGTATAATCACAACTGTTAAAACTGCTTAAAATACTGAACCGTATACCTTTTATCACACATCTATATAATGCTTATAGAGGATTATTCATTAACGGTCGCGTCGTCGTCGCGACGGAAGTGTAATAAATGTCTGGACATACGTTAAAACTACGGACGTCGCATTCACTGATAGCTGTACGGTAGTCATATTGCGGATATACACAAATTTAAGTCAGCGCCAAAGAGGAAGGTGGTGGTACTTGCTTTAATTAAATTATACAAATTCGTATAAAACCCGACAAAATAGCGTCCTCTCGAAAACCAATTTACAGTGATCTTTAAATAGCTGGGATTCATTTTACACAGGTGGGGCGTATGGCGTCCATATATGGATGCCATATCGCAGGCGGACGCCATAGTAAATATAAAGGGCGCTATATCGGACGCCATAGGTAATGCAAGTTGTAAATATATATATAATTTTATTTATACTGTTAATAATATGTCAAAGTTTCTTAGATCGTGTATAAATATTGTTTTAGTAGTTATAACTATGGTCCGGATTTTTATGTGTTTATATATTTTGCATATAACTTAATATGTAGCACCTTTACTGCATATAAATTTACTTGTCCATATATGTCAATATAATCATTGGGCCGCAGGAACTCACAACCATGGTTGTTAGTTTTAAACGATTTGTTATAAACTATTTGTTTTAAACATGTTTAAAACACTAACATATAAAACCTAACATGTTTTAAACTAAATTTGTTTTAAACAGTTTAAAACCATAGGACTTTGTGTGAAGGATTATTTCTAAAAGACATAATAAATAATATTAAATACTTTATAATAATAATAATCTAATACATTTAATAACACTTTAAACTAAAATTTCTAAAACTTGAGCTTTTTTTTATTTTATTTGTTATTTAATTCCTTAAATATGGAAACTAATACTGCTTTGTCGTTCCCTAATCTATTTCCGATATGGGAATGTACTAAACCAAAAGACAAAAAAATCCTTTCATCACTGGGTCATAAAAGTCTCTGTACACATTACAACATTTTCAAGTCACTCCCTTTAATTTATTTAATATGATGTTTAAGACAGAAATAATATTCCAGGATATGTTGTAATAAATAAGAAAACAAATCAGTATCATGAAACCGAAAACTTTATTTTACAAAACATAAATAAATGTGGTTATAAGGGTAGAGGTATAAAGACGACGTCAAAAAAGTCTGTACAGAAGATTTATAACAAAAGATCTTCCTTTAGCACGTAAAACTTCCAATAGCCGCTTTGGCATTCCATGTACCAATTTTTTTGTACTATGTCGTCTATTTTTAATTTCGTGCTTAAGAATCTTCCTTCCAATTTCGTTCCATAAGTACTCGATAGGATTCATATCGGGCGATTGTGGGGTTGTATTGAGTTATTTTCCCACTCTATATTTTAGCCATTCTTTTACCCGTTTTGCTGTGTGTTTAGGGTCATTATCTTGTTGAAAGATAAATGACTCGTTTAAGTTAAATTTTTGGACACTTAGATGTAAATTGTCTTGCAAAATGTTGAGGTATACATGTTGATCCATAATACCATCTATGAATACCAGGTTGCCAATACCTGCATTTACATTTACATTTATTTATTTCTTACAAAAAGATCTAGTGACTAAAAATTAAAAACTAGATCGTTTAATTAATACAATTTCAAAGTTTCCTTAAAACATTATTAAATGAAATGCATTTAGTATAAAAACAAAAATGAATGAACTTACTTTAAAATTTATTTAACCTATTAGTAATAAGCAAGCAAATTTTATCATTCCAATTATATCCTAGAGCCCACTAATGCTACATGCAAAACTTAAAAGTGATTTCGTGATTAAAATGAAAATAAAACAATTAAATAAATTAAATGAATTAATAATTAATTTAAAGCAAAAAAGAAAAACGAACAGAAAAACTAAAATAAAGTAACATGCAATAAAATTTGTAGCAATTAGACTACTCAACAAGTAATAGTAACTAATTCTAATCTAGTTATTTTCATGCAAAAAAAGGGGTAGGTTTTTATTACCATTTGAAGTACTGTTGGTTGAGTTCTTGTAAGTGCTTGTCCGGGTTACAACATCGTTACCATGTCCCGCCAGCGTGGAGGCGCACTTACACCTACTATCTAATTGTTCTGCCGTTCAATAATGTTGTATTATGTTGTTGTTTCTTCCTTCTTTGATTGAAAATAAATTAAAAGTCTTAATCAACTAACTTACAATAAAAACTAAATCTACTTAAAAACTAAACTGCAAACTAAGCGCTTTGCGCTCGTCTTGATTGATGGTATTGTCAAATCCGGTTTTTATGTCGTTCAATTGTTCCCTCGACTGGTTTATCGTAATACGGTATCCAAGTTCGAGGGATTGGAATTGACCAGGTGGTTTGGTCACGGTGTATATTTATCTCCTTTTCTCTATTTCGTGGAGTATCTGTTCCAGCAACTTTTTCTTGGCGTCATTTAGCAGAATATCCAGTATCGGCTCGTTTCTTAATTCCGCTCTTTGTTGTTCGAAATTTAAAATGTGGTTACATTCGAAAAGCAGGTGTTCCGGCGTCCCAATTCTACCACACTCACACAGGTTGTTCTCTTTAAGTTTCCTATCGTACAAATATTGTGGGAACGGGCCATGTCCGGTAAGGAAGTGAATGACTGATCTATTTAGTTCTAATTGTGATTGGAGTCTTTGTCTGATGTTAGGAAAGATGGCATAAGTTCTTCTGCCCGTTCCCGAGCTATCCCATCGTTGTTGCCATTTATTTGATGGATTCCAAGATATCATTCTGATCTTTTGCCTCCTTTCCCAACAGACCTTTAATTTTATTTTGGTTTCCTTTCTTTAACCAATACGTCGAAGTTCTTTTGATGACTTGCAGGTCCATAGGAAGCGTTTCCATTATAACCGTAAGCGCATCTGTTGGTGTTGTTCTGTGCGCTCCGCTCATTCTTAGAAGAATGGTTCTCTGGGCTCTGTTTAACCGCTCCCTTGGTTTAACCTGCAAAGCCTTCTCTCCCCAAACACTCGCTGCATACGTTGTCATTCCTGACATTACTGCGTTCATGTATCTGTTGATCTGTTGCATTTTCAAGTCATACTTCCTTGTAGCTAGACTGGCAATTTTGTACATGGCAGCCGTTGCCGTGGTACAAGTTTCCTCTATGTGAGTGGCGTACTGGAACTTCTCGGTGATGTTTACTCCCAAATACCTGGTTGTTTTTTGTCTTTTGATTAAGGTATTACCCATCTTGATAACTGGGTCCCTTTTTAATGTCCCCTTCATAACCACATATGTGGTCTTCTGCTCCGAGACAGCCAATTTATTCTGTTTGCACCACTCGTCTACCATTGCCAGTACTGCCGCTGCTCTTATTTCAATTTCATTTCTACTGTTTGCTTCTATTATCAGTAGAATGTCGTCGGCGTATGCTATGGTAGCTGTGACGTTCTTCTCAATTTTATTTAACAGATCCTCTATAACAATGTCCCAGAACAGCGGACCACACACCGAACCCTGCGGACATGCTTTAGTTATTTTCTTTGTTACGGTGTTTCAATTTGATGATTTCCAGATCAAATCCAGGGATCAATTTCCAGATTTTCCCGCACAAAACGGTCAACGCATTTTTATTTTTCTTCCTCCATTATTTGTTTGTACTCTGCTTTTTCCGCCAGATATCTGTGAAGGAAAATTCCTCTGTCATCGTCCGTATATGCCCGTTGGTATCGTTGCCAATACCTGCAGCGCTCATACATCCCCAGACAAGAATGCCTCCACGTTTCACAGTAGCACATATTTTTGTTTGTTTTCAAGTGCTCATTCTTCTTACGCTACACTCTTCCATTGGACCCGAAAACATTAAATTTTGATTCGTCGCAAAAAATGACGCACTCCCAAAATGATATCGGTTTGTTCTGATGCTTTTTAGCGAATTCGTAACGTAGCTTCTTCCTGGGAGCTCATCCGTGTAAACCTTGTTCTCGTAGCACATTTCTTACTGTTTCAGGTACAACATGTACACCGTAATCATCTTCTATCGTTTTGGCCAGTGTAGGTGCACTAATTCGCATATTTTCATTAATACATTAAGCGCTATTCTTTGTGAATAGCGCTTAATTTATTAGGTGGTGCCCATACGTGATTTATTTTCACAAGTTTGTTGTTCTTGATATTTCGTTACTATATACTACACGGTTGAATGGGATTTGTTAACTATTTTACTTATTTCTCTTAATGATTTTCTTTCCTTTCGCAAATTAATAATTAACATACGAATGGTTACTGGAACTTCCATTTTTAAAGCAAAACTATGGAATAAAATATGCGTTTATGTCTTTGCACGAAGTTACAATGACCGTGTAAGTAAGCCACCGACACATGTATTTGTATGCAGCTATTTATTTTTAGCGAAATGGGTAATTTCCCGGTCTCTCTCTGTGCTGTACGGAGACTTATTTTGCTACGCTTTCTGCACGTATGGAGCATTATAGTTATAAATTTATTCTTACGAAATAAAATATTATATTTAAGGTGGCAAATGTTTATTTGAATGTTATACCGAATACAATTACATATTTATTATAAATATATGGTAATAAGTGAACTAGAGCCGGAAATTGAAAAGATCTGATGTGTACGGAGACTTTTTTGACCCAGTCTATATCTGCTGACGATGCTACTGCAATATGCAATTTCTAAACCAAATTTAAAGTAACTGGATCTAAACCAGGCTGAGGCCTTGACGTCTATTAGTTGTTTAGAAAAAATATATTTTTTAAACGGTGTACTATTTGCTCGAAAATTTATTTTCCGGATAGCACATTTGCAAAAACGAAACGAAAACTAATGCAAGGTTTCAGATCTACCCAGTTCATACAAGAAACGATGGGATTCCCCGAATATTATTGTTCACTGGTAGTGGTTTCCTATATAATCGCTTGAAGCTGTTGCAATATTCAAATTCAAACGATGTCTGTTAAAAGACTATTGGCTTTTTCTATTTACAGCTCTTAAAAACTAAAAATTAGGCGAATAAAGTTCTCAAGTCTCAAGTACTCAATAACAAGAGAGGCGATTAAAAAAAAACTTTAATTTATGGAATCGAAGGAATAATAATTGATGTGTTAATACTAGATTAAATTTGCTTCAAAATGATTTTTATTTCATAATAATATCTCAATTCGTCTTTGAGATATGATGATGTAAATTAGATTATTCAATTAAACCTCAATAACAAGAGAGGTGATTTAAAAAATTGTATCTTTTTAATTTATGGATTCCAAGAAATTATAATTGGTGTGTTAAAACTAGAATAAATTTGCTTCAAACGATTTTTATTCCATAATAATATCTCAATTCGTCTTTGAGATATGATGATGTAAATTAGATTATTCAGTTTAACCTCAATAATAAAAGAGGTGATTTAAAAAAAATTTATCTGTTCAATTTATGGAATCGAAGAAATTGTAATTGGTGTGTTAAAACTAGCTTAAATTTGCAAAAAAAAAAGATTTTTATTTCATAATAAGTCGAACTTCGATAACTCGAACCATGACTTGCCACAAAAAAAGTTCGAGTCATCAAGACTTCGAGTTATTAATTAAAATGCATAAATGTATAAATATTAATTATGTATTCAAATAAAAATCAGTTATCTAATGATGTATACAGATCAAAGTTATAAACATTATTATAGTACAAAAAAGTCAGTTATTTGTGATTGACGAGAGATTTGTTTATTTTGATTTTCAATAAAAAAAGCTTCAATGTTATTTAAACTATTATACAGGGAATCGGTTGTATGTTCATTGGTTTTTAAATATGAACGCAAAACGCTCAACGAATTTTCAACCAATTCGTTTGAAGCTGCAAATCATTCTCCATCATATCACTTTCGCTGTCATCTGTATTGGCGAGCTCTACAGATTTGGATTGAGATCTGTAGAGCTCGACAATATCTTCACCTGTAGGAAACTCCGAAGTAACAATATCATCATCCACATGTATAAAATCCTTTAAGGTGACACCTTCTGGTGTAATTTTTACATTTTTCCAAGCTTCATATTCCAATTGCAATTGAATTTCTTCCTCACGTTTTTCATGCATACGTTCACTTATGAAAATCAAAGGAATTTTATGCTCTTCATCCCACTCAGAATACTGACCAAAGCCGGCTTTTTTAAAACAATTAGAAATTGTCTCAGGTTTAACGTCGATATTCCATGTATTGGTTATATCATCAACACAGTCAATTAATGTAATGTTAGTTTGCTTGTTTTCATCAAAACTTTTGATAGCTTTTTTCAAAATTCTGCAGTGATAATGACATTTCACATTTTGTACATGTGTACATTTTGACACCTTGATCAAGTGGTTGGAAAGAAAGCAAGTTTGATAAATTTTAATTTTTGTTGAAAAGGCGAGGTTGCTTACTTTTACCTATCAAAAGTAATTTCAATTTTTCTGATCCATCCATGTTTGCGCCATGCATCAATGTAACTCTCTGTTTATTGTGCTCTCCTCCATGGCACTTCTGGTTTTTAAAAGTTAAGGTGTTATCTGGGAGACATTTAAAAAATAATCCCGTGTCATCTACATTAAATACGTCCCGTGTTTCATAACTTTCTAATAAATGGGATAAAACATCTCGTTTCCATTTAGTACAATCCTCGTCACTCACTGCTTTCTCCACATTTCTCTCCTTTTTTTGGATATATGCCACATCTTAAATATGAAAAAGTAAACTTAAAACCTAATTTTTGTTATATGTATAGTTACATACCTTCGTTTCCAATTATCTAGCCAACCAGTGCTTGCCTTAAAGTTTGTTTGTCCCAGTGTTTGACTAAATTCCAACCCCTTTTCTTTAATTAACCCTCCATTTATTTACACCATTCTAAAACAGCTTTGTCCACATTTTCATACGTCGATTTTTTTAACCTTTTAGAACTCCCACTTGCACCACCACTTTCGATTGCAGTGATAATTGATTGCTTATTTTTTAAAATAGTAGATACTGTACTTGTTGGAACATCATATTTCAGAGCCTACATCTTTCTTTCGTGATGATTCGTCTTTCGATCTTTCCACTTCTTTAATCAATCAATCTAAATTTTTCATCAATAGATAAAGTTTTTAAAGGACGTTTTAATGACATATCAACAGCAATGAAAATGTCTTAAACGTGATAAATCAAATAGGCATAGTATTTTCTTTCACTTAATAATAATTAATAAAGCATAGGTATGAACTTCAGTAGGGCAGAAACCGAACTGCCTCCATCATCATGTTATAAAAACATTTGTTACAAAATCACGTAATTAGGGAATTCCCCCTAGAATTCGACTTATTGAAGCTGGCGCCAAATATTCTGTTTGATTTATAAAGATATTCGAGTAATCGAAGTTATAATCGAAAAAATTATAATTGGTGTGTTAAAACTAGATTAAATTTGCTTCAAAATGATTTTTATTTCATGGCGATATCTCCATTCTTTTTTGAGATATGATGAACAATAGTTCTTTATAAGAGTATTCTTTATACTTTATCTCACCTAGAGTTTAAGTAAGGCATAATTTGGACGTAAGGGTTCTACCTACTATTCAATTTCTGGTTTAAAAATATTCTTAAATATTTCATGTATTTTCAACAGCTTGCTTAAGACACAGTTTAAAACAGGTTTAAAATACAACTTTTTGGTAGCAACGTAAAATAAGTTTAAAACAAAAAAAAACTGTTTAAAACAATTAAAAACAGGTGTTTTGTTCAAAAATAAAAAAAAACTGTTTTTTTTCCAATCCTGATACAGTACAACCGGTACTCCGTTTTGTGTTAAGTGAATTCCTTTAATCATAATAATTCAAATCTTTTACAACAGCTTATACACTGTGCTATTTCTAGCAAAGTTACTCATTCAATTTTAACCAAACTATTCCACATATATAAATATCAATGCATCAATTCTAATTGTAAGTGCATAAGTTATGGTCTTTTAATAAAATACATTGTGTGATACATCATTGAAAGCATAATTGCCCTTTTTTGTGTAAATCAAGTATGGCGCCCATAAGAAAAAATAAACCTGATGATATCACCTCAGTTCACGAAAACGAAACGTGGGAAAAAATTTTAGTTGTGTCATGATATTTTCCACAAAAAGTTGCGTTAAGAATGTTTTTTAGCTTCACGAATACACGAGAAATAAAGAAGTTGTGGGCTAAAAACGGAAAAGTAATTTTTTTGTTTCTCTTATGGTTTCTGAGATCCCAATGATCTGGTATTTTGTAGCAACCTATTAGAATATACGGATCTTCTTCTCTCTACCATTCATGAAAACGTTCAGGTGGATGCTATTTACACGGACTTTACACGGCCTTTGATAAAGTAGATCATAATTTGTTGTTTATAAAGTTAAAAGCGTGTCGGTGTTGCCGGTGTCCTATTGAGCTGGTTTCGTTCCTACCTTTTCAATCGAACTCAGGTTGTTAATCTCGATGGATACATATCTCACCCCGTTACACTAACGTTTGGTGTGCCATAAGGTAGTCATCTGGGACCATTATTATTTATAATTTAGGTAAATGATATTTCTAAATCCCTAAATAATTCAAAATGCCCTTATGTATGCTGATGACCTCAAAATATTTCGTCCAATTACTGTCATGCTGACTGTCTCGCTCTTCAGAATGACTTAGAAAATCTATACGACTACTGTGAAAATAATAATTTATCTTTAAACATTTCTAAATGTCGAGCTATCTCTTTTACTAGAAAGATACAACGCATAAATTTGGAATATACGTGCCGAACTGGTATTCTACACCGTGTGGATACCATTAAAGATCTCGGAGTTCAATTAGATGCTAAACTAAATTTTGATTTGCACATTGATTTCATAGCAACCAGGGTTATCAGGATGTTGGGGTTTGTAATGAGATCCTCCATTGAATTCACAAACATAAAATCCATCATTACCATGTACAATGCATTCGTAAATAGTATTTTGCGTCTGTTATTTGGAATCCCCAATACGATGCTTACATAAATAGGTTGGAAAAAGTACAAATAAAGTTTGTAAAGTATTTAATGTACTAATTTCATCGACCACATATAGATTATCAGTCCACCTGCCAAGCTTATAATATACCTTCTCTTCAACAGCGCAGAATATGTAATGATGCAATTTTTTTTGTATAAACTGGTGAATGGAAACTGTGATTCTTTTAATCTTCTTTCGCGAATGTTCTCCTTCGGAGATTACGTTACGACTTTTTGTTTTACGCGCCAAGCGCTCGAACTAATTTGTATAAAAACTCCCCTATATTGCGGATGGAGAGAACATTTGACCGTCTTAGGTTTGACATATTTACATCCACGCCGCACAATCACAAGAAAGTGATTCGGAGAGCCGTAGCTTCCATGTCTCCTATTGCACACCGCTAATTTTACTAATTTCCACTTTTTCTTATAGATTGTAATACTTTTGTATACATATATGGTATTTTTACCTATATTGTGTATATAATTATTGCTGTTATTAATTTTTTTTTGAAAATAATTACTAGTAAGAATATTACTAATTTTTAGTTATACGTTCTTTGTTGTTATTTACTCATTATTGAGGATGAATACTCCTCCTCCAAATGTAAATACAGTAAACCCTCGATGATGAGATGTAATGAATTAGTTCGTTATATATTATGAATAATAGAAGCATTGAGAGCAAAAGTGGACTAACCCACATATATTATACGTTGGGGTTAGTCCACTTTTGCACGCAACGTCTCAATAATGAATAAGATCTTGGGGTGTTTAGAAACATATTAACATCGACTATGTAATAAGTTTATTTGTATTTTCTTCATATTGTAATTAACATAATTTTTTTAAAGTAATCATTTATGGCGCTTTGCTTTAAAACGGGTTTTGTTCGCCTTAAACATTCTTCAGTAATTTTATTCAAAGAATTTGCGAAACCTTCGGAAATGTTCTCTTCTGTATCAGCAAACCTTTAAATTGTGATATAAATAATGAATTCGATAACAAATCAGATGTGGGTTACTTTTATATAGTATAGAGAGCCGCTAAAACTTCAGCTCTTGTGGGGGTGTTACACTTACCAGTTCTTCCTTATCACCTTCATCGCTTTCTTAATTTTCTTTCCATTCTTGGCCTGCATTCACTAATGGTAAATCGGTTTCAATTCCTCCTGAAGTCACTACCTCACAAGATGTGTTGATAATTTTCCCATTCTACATCAGTAAATTCAGCCTACAATGCAGACAATAAAAGCATGTAAAGTAAAAAGTTACTAAGAAGAACTAATTATCGATGAATGCTTACCATCGTTAACTGATTTTCCTCATTTTCTTCTTGAGAGTCAGTTGTCCATGCTTTGTTAAAACAATTTTTTATAATGTTTGATGTTACTGAATTCCAAGAATCCGACAACGCTCATAGCGCTTGTAGAATATTCCATTTAGGATTTTCTTCGTTCGCTTCTATTGCATAAAAAGGCTGCTTTTACAAGACGAGCACGTTATCGCTTCTTCTTGCACGCAATTATGAAAATAAAATAAATCGCCTTCACATCGTCCAAATCAATATCCTTAACATTATGTGCAGCATTATTGTCCATCGTTAGCAATACTTTTCACGCATTTTTTTGATTAATATAATGGCACGGTAAATGGGAACGATCTATTTTATTTAAACATCTGGGATTTGTTGACTTTCCTACTATCCACAGATTTAATTTTTTGCTTCCATCTGCATTGCAACATAAAACTGCTGTTACTCTTTCTTTGCTTTTAGTGCCACCATAACACTTTTTACTTTTAAAATCCAAAGTACGGTTTGGCATAAGATTATAAAAAACACCAGTTTCGTCAATGTTAAAAACATCTTTATCAAGATAGGCGTTTCTTATACATTTGAACTCCTGTCTCCACTCATCTATAGTAAGCACATTAACTTTATTTCCTTCTCCAGATAAGGCATGGTCTGAAACATCGTGCCTACTCTTAAATCTGTGCAACCACCCAGATGTAAAATCGCATCCTATTATGTTCAATTCAACAGTGATTGATTTTGCCTTATCTTGTATGAATGGCCCTATCGTATTAAGGAAACAATTTTTGTTCTCATTTCGGTAAACCATTCTATTAATTTTTTTTTCTAGTTCTGGAAATGCAGGTCTCCTCAACTTTTTACGAGACGTATGTTTATCAGATGCTACGGCACTATCAATCACTCCATGTTTCTAATTTCCTTTTTAAAGGAATTGATGTCCTTTTCAAACTAATTTTTTTCAATTAACACTGAACGCACACTTTTTCTAAACCTTAACACTTTGTACGCTCTCGAAGACCACACACTTGCTTTTGAAACTGCAATACGACTTCGAGTCGATAAACAATCGACCTACAGACAAACAAGTTATTCCCCGAATATCACACCTTAGATCTTTGGGGAATACCTCAACTAGTCTTACATTACCTAGAGAACAAAAAAATTCGTTGTATTAAAATCATACTTATGAGATGAAATAATTGTTCGTAGTTCTCGTTACCATGAATTTTCGTTATAATGAAAAAAATGGCATTTAAATTTTTTAAAGATATTTGTTGCGTAATTTTGATTCGCAATAACAGCCATTTCGTTAAATCGATGTTCGCTATATAGGGGGTTTACTGTAAATAAATAAATAAATATTTTTTTAGAAATTAGGGTACATTCAATATTTTGAGTATAAGTAAACATGTATTTATAATCTTATTATTATTTTATCTCTATCTTAATCAAGTAACTTCAGAGCAGATTACAGCTTTTTTAAAGCTGTTTTCAAATTTCCATATATTCTACTTCCGGATTTTTATCGAATAAATAGGTAGACACTATTTACAGTATTGTGCGACGCCTTTAAACCTAAAACACATCCGAGGAAGCCCAGGCGAATATTGTTATTGTTTCATACTACAACACATAATTTGTTTGCATAAATTATTATTATTTAGTTTTATTGTAAAGAAGGTTGTTTCGCACCAGTTTATTCCTTTCATTATACAATTCTCTAATCTTTTCTTCCGACAAAAATTAAAAGTAGTTTTCGATTATCTGATTTCTATTTTCCCCTGATTACCACGGTTAATCGGCTCTTTACTATATTTACGTGTACTAAAATAAGCTTTCACCTTTTGTGAAATGCCAATAAAATCTTTCAATGCCAGCTTAAGGACAAGTTGAATAGCTAAAGCTCACAATGAGCTATCACATAAGCTACAATTTGGGATCTCCTCACCTAATGAGTTTTCATCAAAACATTTTTAAAATGTTTAAATGTTTTTAAACAGTTTATTGTGATTATAGCATCTAAAACATTAATATGGATAACATTTTGTAAATAATACGCTTGGAATATCCCTGAATAATTGGTGGAATGTAATCGATTATATTTTTTATTAAACTTAATATCTATCGGTGTTATTAATGTAAATTAAAATGTTTTGTTCAAGGTTTTAAAAAAATCAATGAATCTAATTTTTGAAAATGCAAGTAAAATCTCCTTACTTTTTTTGAATATATTCAATGAAATTCAAAGAGTGCATCCAACTAGCCCGACGAATGTAACCAATGAAAACTCAAAAAGTCACAATAGTGTAAATATTCTAAAAGATATGGTGACGACTTCTACAGAAAAATTATCACCTTTAAAAACTTTCAATCAACAAGAAATCGAAAACAATGAATCAGGTAATCCAATGCTTTTTAGTATTGCAATTTCGTTAATTTATAATTCTTTTTAACGCAGATGCAGAAAACGTAAATAATGAACCAAATAAATCGAATTCGCAAGAGGAAGTGGATGAAGAAACAAAAAACAATGAAAGTTTTAAAAGGCGAAAGTTGGAAACACTTCCAGAAGAAACAGAAAATTGTTGTAATCAAGAAAACAATACATCATTTAATAATTTGTCACCTACCATTGTATCTAGGAATGAAATACGGATAACACGTAGTTCTAGAAAATTGGGTCCAAAGAGAATACCATTAGTTGAAAATAATTCACTTTTAGCAAATTCCCCTGAATCATTTATGATATTACAGAAAAATGACGTATCAACACATTCACCCATTACTGAAAATGTTTCAAACGTGAGTTTCATATGATTATGTTTATATCTTAAGTATATTGTGTTATTTTATGTTAGGTTTTAGGAAGCGGCAATATTAGGAAATCGCGTACACAAAGAAGTAATCCAAAACCCCCACTTATCACCCTAAATAGACCCCCAAAGAGAAGTAAAAAAGAATTGGACTCTTTTGAGAAGGTTTCTGAACTATCTGCATATAATGATTGTAATATTGAGGTATTTTGTATTACATTAATATGATTTATTCATTAGTTAATTGAACTTATTTTAGAGTCCGCAGAATTCAGAAATTCAACAAGATGATATAACTTTTAATACGTAAATATACATGTTTAATTTAAATTAACAATTACTTAATCATATTTCATTTCAGTTTTAAAAAAATACCTTCTACATCTTCTGATCAAACGTAATTGATTAAATTACTTATTAATCAAATTGTCATAAAAGTCCACAGCCTATCTTTGCTATTAAATAAGAAATCAAAAAATTGCGAAGAAGAAAATAGTTATTTTTGATTCTAGATAGCGAAATGACACTTTCGCATATGAGAACGAAAGTTTCTTTTTGCGGGCTTTAACGAGTTATTTACAAATGTCATAAATGTCACAAATTTACTATTATAAATTTGCATTTTAACAGGAAATGAAATGATAATACAATTAATTGTTAGTTATGGTGTGTTTGCAATTTGTCCATAACAATAAAGGATGTGGCTATTTATACATACAGTATACGCAATTGCCTATTTGTACATATAACATGTGTACACAATTGGCTGTTTAGACATACTGTATGTTTGGATATATACCAATTACAGCTCCTATAGCAATTAAGTTAGAAATTTCTTTCACATGCAGGCTTCTACTATATATACGAGTGTATTTCTTCAAAATATTGTCACATATACGGCTTGGTCCAAAAAGTGTAACGACACAACGTGTATTTTTTTAAATAAATGCCCTATATTTTTTGCATATTCTGAGTAGCTGTCTTAAATGCTATAACTGCACATCTTATTTTCAAATTTTGCATGCAAAGTTACCGCGTTATTAACCATTTTGTGAAATTTTTGAAAATTGATGTCACTTAAAATTCGTTATCAGCACTACCATTAAACATTGACGATTCGACCACCACTAATACTATTGAATAATATTATACAGGGTGGTTACCAGAACTTGTTAATTTACGCGTTGTTTGTGGGATCATAATTTTGTTATTTTAAATAAAACACCCTACACTTTTCATACCCCAGAAGGCTTTATTAAGTACCTTTTATTTTGGTAAGCTTATATTTTGGTATATCTGAGACGAATACTTTTTGAGATAATTAGGCTATTTCAAAAATTATTTGATTTTTCCACAAGAAATGAGGTATGAAAAAGGCAATTTTAAACAAATGCATGTAAATTTAGATCCTATAATATGAAAAGGTATACATCTGACAGACAAAAGCATTAAAAAAACAGCTGTTTTTTTATTGATTTTTTTTAATATCAATTTTTATTAATTGATTTTCTAAGAAATTCAAAAAAATTCTCCGTTGACGGTTGCCTTGAAATACGGTTGATCAAATAAGATCCTACAACCTTGTATAAAATTAGTCACTTATCCGCTGAATACAACAGAATCCTAAAATAAATCCCGTATGGTTGGTGGATCCGTGTGAGACGTATCTTTTTCAACGGACCCAAACCGGAATTTGAAACCCACCTCTGCTCCACTATCTATTTTGGAAATTGTACTTCCAAGCAAAATTCTAAAATAAATCTGTATGGTTGGTGGATCCGTGTGAGACGTATCTTTTTGAACGGACCCAAACCGGAATTTGAAACCCACCTCTGCTCATTATCTATCTTGGAAATTGTACTTCCAAGCAAAATTCTAAAATAAATCTGTATGGTTGGTGCATCCGTGTGAGACGTATCTTTTTCAACGGACCCAAACCGGAATTTGAAACCCACCTCTGCTCCACTATCTATCTTGGAAATTGTACTTCCAAGCAAAATTCTAAACTAAATCTGTATGGTTGGTGGATCCGGGTGTAATGTATCTTTTTCAACGGACCCAAGCCGGAATTTGAAACCCACCCCTGTTCCACTATCTATCTTGGAAATTGTATTTCCAAGCAAATTCTAAAATAAATCAGTATGTTAAGTGAATCCGTGTGCAACATATCTTTTTCAACGGACTCAAACCGGAATTTGAAATCCACCCCTGTTCCACTATCTATCTTGGAAATTGTATTTCCAAGCAAATTCTAAAATAAATCAGTATGTTAAGTGAATCCGTGTGTAACATATCTTTTTCAACGGACTCAAACCGGAATTTGAAATCCACCCCTGCTCCACTATCTATGTTGGAAATTGTACTTCCAAGCAAAATTCTAAAATAAATCTGTATGGTTGGTGGATCCGTGTGAGACGTATCTTTTTCAACGGACCCAAACCGGAATTTGAAACCTATAATTGTAGAATTACTTAAGATGTGCCATTATAGCATTTAAGGCAGCTAATAAGGATATGCAAAAAATATATGGTGTTCCATTAAAAAAGAAATACATTTTGCATCATCACACTTTTTTACACTCATATATATAGCACAAGTCTGCGTTTGAAAGAAATTCCTAACTTAATTAGTATAGGAGCTATGGAGTAATTGGCTATTTACTGATACTGATTGTATACGCTATAATTTCGTTTAATATTGTGGTAATAACTACATAATTATAATAATAGTTTCCTTTATTGAAGTTAGTTTTCAGTTGTTTGTATGTATAAACAGCCAATTGCGTATACATACAGTATGTGTAAATAGTCAATTGCGTATACATGGAATATGTGTAAATAGCCAATTGCGTATATGTACATACCGTATATATAAATAGCGACAACCAACAATAAATCAACCAACAACAACAATTATACAACAATTAATAGTACCAAATTTTTTGACTTTCGAGCTGGACGCATAGAAAATATTTAACACTTATATAGAAGCATTTCTCCCCTCTATTTTAACGACCAAGTTGAAAGCAGCGCCGCCAAGGGGATTGTTATAAAAGTAATTTCAATAAACCCCGAAATTTGAATGCTATATAGCTTACATATTTATGTATATTTAGATTTATACTTCTAACTTTAATTGATAAAAACCAACAATGGTTTATTTAATAAGTTTTATTTTATTTCTCTTTAAAGTGCAATGATTAACAATGATTACTGGAAGAACCGTTGTCATATTCTTGAACACGCTGTCTTTATCATATGCCTCCATAGTATGTAACAAAATTTTTGCAAGCAATTCACCTCTCCGCAAATATTCGTTGATCGTTGATTGTTTATATGCACCTCCAGTTATATAATTTCGTTGATATTACCTTTCCACACTTCTATCAATTACTGTAGACATAAACGAAATAAAATAAAAGTCAATTATGACAATTAATTATTAACGGTTGCTAACGTAGATTGCAAATTGCTGGTGAATTGTGTAGGCAGCACCATCTAATGGATTGTAATAATAAATAAAATTCCGTCGTTATTTTATACCTATCAAGAAAGCATACCCTGGCTGGACGTAAAAGTCTTTCACGTCTGGGACGTAAAACACTTTTATCTAACACCGCTAGGAAATGTCAGGTTTTACATGTCATTTTGACGTTTTGTAACTTCACATTTTACACAACTAGTGGTGTAATAAAATTTCATCACACCACTAGTGGTGTAATGAAATATTACCTAACTGAATATTGATTTGTTATGAATGTAACTATCGATATTCGCAACGCAATTCTATCAATTCATTTGACACATAAGCGTTGTCAGATTTTAATTCTTATGATTCCGTTCAATTTTAAAGCGGGGTTAGATAACATTTTGTACTTAACACGTTAAAAGTATCGTTTCGACAGTCGTTGATTATTTATTTGAACTTAATGACTGGTATCGGAAATCAGTTCCCTTTCATTAACTGTAGAATACAACTTGTTAATAAAAAAGATACATTTATGTATAAATTTAAGTTAAAAACAACAATAATTTTACACTTATTTCAAAATGTTTGGAGATATTCAAGAAAGCAATCTAACATCTGAAATTATTGTAATACGCGGACACTACTAAATGACGCAACGAACCTGAAAACGAAAAACGAAAGTTCAAATAAATAATTTTTTCTTCTTCGGAATTTTTTAATTTTTTATTTAACCCTCCGTTAGGCGCACGTGTATCCAGCAGATACAAACATAAAATTCCTTCCCGTCTGTTTAGAGGTCGATATCTTTAGAACGTATGAACAAAAAAATTTGCAGTAAACTTTGTTATAATTATTGGAGATTTGTGCTATACTATCGTAAATTTGAAAATTTTTGGCCCCTCAGTTATTTTTTTACAGCGAGTTAGATATAAAAGAACACCTGATTTTCGAGATTTTCGTACATACCGTCACTTTATGAATTTTTTTCTCGAAAACTATAACACGAAAAAATTTGATATTTCAACAGTTAATAGCTTAATATGTTCTGCATATGGGGCACATTTTATTTTTTTTATATTCTACATAGTTTCACGGATTTACGCGGTTGAAGAGGATGTTGTTATTTCGAAAACGGCTGGACGGATTACAATGTATTTTGCACTGAACTGTGCGTAATAAATCTGTGTGTCGAATTTCGATAATAGTTTCTCAAAATAAAATTTTTCCGAATTTTTAACGCGATATCCATCTACACATAACTTGAGACTACGTTGAAATTTCAATGCACGCTCCATATCAGGATCATGAGTAAGAAAATGTTGTTCCATACTTGTAGCAAAATTCAAGCCATTGTGAATTAAATCAGCCGTTAATAGCTGAATTTCATCTTCTACCTTGCTATTATCGATTTCTTTATATTCATAAATTGTCATAAATTCGATCAAATCATCTTCATCTAAAGGGCTTTCTCGCATCAATTCATCAATATCAGCCGTTTGAAGAGTTGTTCAAACCGTTGTAACCAATTGTATTTGATAGAGTTATAATTTCAGAACACACAGCTGGTTTTTCTACTACAAAACTTCCACTTTTGACGCATGCTGGCAATATTTTTTTCCAACAAGCATTTAAGGTTGATTGGCGCATTTGTTTAATGGCAACTGCTTCTGTTGCCAAGTGTAATGCAATCCATAATCGTAAACTTTCTCCATGCTTCCAAAACAGTCAACTTTGTTTCTTCCCCTGAATCTAAAATATATTTAAACGTTTGCACGAAAAAAGAGCCCACTTTCATCTGCGTTAAAAATGTCCTCTGGTCGATAGCCTAGTAAGAAGGTCGGTAATTTTTTCATAAATTCATTAATGCCCTCTTCATTTACATCTGTTGCTTCTCCGGAGATACACTTAAATGCAACATTATTTCTCAAACGCCACTTTTGTAACCACCCATCAGAAGCTTTAAAGGTACTCACTCCTTATTTTTATGCAATTTCTTTTGCTTTTTTCTTTTCGATTGATCCTGCTACGGCAATATTTTTATTTTTAGCTTTCACAAACCATTCGAAACAGGCTTTGTCGATCTTTGAACCCTCACTGCTCAAAAAGTTTTTCTTCGTTTTTACACTGACTCCAGACTGCCATTTTTTTCGAATCTTTTCTTCATCTTTGACTATTTTTGCCGCTTGTGTTTTCCCGATTTTAATTTTTTTAGCAATGTTACGGACAACTTTTTTTATCTAATAACACAAGCCATTTCAACGCACGTTACACAGAAATGAACAAACTAATAATAACTACACCCAACTCTTTTTTTACACGGTAAACACGTTCCTTACAAAACCGTTCAAAAGAAAATTGTGTAAAAAAAGTTGTAATAAAATATATATGACATATTTATAAAAAGAAGCTCTTTTTTACTTTAAAAAAATAGTGTACAGTCAAAACTCCAACATAACAATAAAAATGTAAACTAAAATTAGAAATAAAAATCAATTTCGCATTTCTTCATCGCTACTTGATAACAAACGTGTACATTTATTAAGCGCTATCATCAGCATCATCAGTAGATATGTCGTATATGTCTAGCACAACTGTCGGATTTAATTCAAGTGAAGAATTTCGTTTTTAATTATTTATTTCGTTTGTGTTGTTTTTTTTTGTAGTTGTGAAATCGGTTATTAGCTGCTGTTTTTTTGGTTTCTAAACAAGCTTATATAATGCTTCATATCCAGCTATACATAACTTAAAACTACGTTGAAACTTCAATGCACGCTCCATATAAGGATCATGAGTAGGAAAATGTTGCTCCATACTTGTAGCAAATTTCAAGCCATCGCGAATTAAATCAGCCGTTAATAGCTGAAGTTCATCTTCTACCTTGTCATTATCAATTTCTTTATTTTCATTCATTTTCATTTCACGATTTACGCGGTTGAAGAGGATGTTGTTATTTCGAAAACGGCTGGACGGATTACAATGTATTTTGCACTGAACTGTGCGTAATAAATCTGTATGTCGAATTTCGATAATAGTTTCTCAAAATAAAATTTTTCCGAATTTTTAACGCGATATCCATCTACACATAACTTCAGACTACGTTGAAATTTCAATGCACGCTCCATATCAGGATCATGAGTAAGAAAATGTTGTTCCATACTTGTAGCAAAATTCAAGCCATTGTGAATTAAATCAGCCGTTAATAGCTGAATTTCATCTTCTACCTTGTTATTATCGATTTCTTTATATTCACAAATTGTCATAAATTCGATCAAATCATCTTCATCCAAAGGGCTTTCTCGCATCAATTCATCAATATCAGCCGTTTGAATGTTGTTAAAACTGTTGCAACCAATTGTATTTGATAGAGTTATAATTTCAGAACACACAGCTGATTTTTCTACTACAAAACTTCCACTTTTGACGCATGCTCCCAATATATTTTTCCAACAAGCATTTAAGGTTGATTGGCGCATTTGTTTAATGGCAACAGAAGCAAGTGTAATGCAATCCATAATCGTACACATTCTCCGTGCTTCCATAACAGTCAAATTTGTTTCTTCCACTGAATCTAAAATATGTTTAAACGTGTGCTTTATGTAGTACATTTTAAATGTTGCTATAATGCCCTGATCGAGTGGCTGAATCAGCGAGGTAGTATTAGGCGGTAAAAATAGCAATTGAATATTTGGGTGATCCAACACTGGGTGGCTGGACGCATTATCAACGAGCAAAAGTATTTTGAATTCCAAACCTTTTTCGTCCATATATTTCTGGCCAACAGGAACAAAGCAGTTGTTGAACCAATTTGTAAACGAATCAGCCGTTATCCATGCCTTTTTATTCGCCATGAAATGGACTGGAAGTTGTTTAATGTTCTTACCTCTTAATGCTGGTGGCATAAGAGATTTGTTGTTTAATAAGGGCTTTAACATTTTATCATCAGATGCGTTACTACATAACAAGAACGTCACTCAATCTTTGGCCGCTTTAAAACCGCCGGTTGATTTTTCAGATTTTGCTATATAAGTCCTTTCGGGCATTTTCTTCCAAAACAATCCCGTTTCGTCGGCATTAAATATTTGTTCTAGAGTATAACCGCCCTCTTCAAAGATTTTTGCTAGTTTACCCGGAAAGGAATTTTTGCAGCATTTTCGTCTATGCTATTTCTCCCTTTATTTTTACATTGTGAAATGCGTATCTTTTTATAAAACCTGTCAGCCATCTCTCACTTGCATTAAATGCCAGTTTCTTCGTTGCCTGAAGACTTGGTGATGGCTCCAATTCCTGAAGTCGGTTATACAGGGTGTCTCACGTAACTCATTTTTAAATTCAAGATGGCGATTGCGCCTCCTTGCAGTCATATTAGAAACTTGAAATTAATTTCTCTTAGCCACTTTAATCATAAAATTTTTTACAAGGTTCTACAATGAGTAGTCTACGAAATATGGCACTTTGCACGCTTTTTTGGCCACTCTGTACTTTTATTTTCATCAATTGCAATACAGCGCTGCCGGACTTTTATGACACTCTTATATAAAAATTATAGTAACAATTAATACTTTTTAGATCTACACCTTATACACATGTAACTTCAACATCAAACTGTAATAATAATTTTATTACAAGACGGAGAAACAAATTAGGTGATGAAAATAATAGTCCAACTAGTGTATTAAAACCTTGCAGTGTTATAATGGAACGAATAGCATTGACTCCTACAAGTAATTCTATGAATATGTTGACATCACAAAGGGATATTATCGTTGATGAATTGTAAGTGAAAAACTGTATATTTTGTTTAAATTTAGTTTTTATGTTTCTGTAGAAATAGTGGTCGAAAAAGATCTACCAGAGGTTCAAAAAAGTCGTATAAAGAACCATCATTAATAAAGTAAGTTATTTGTAGTAATTGTAACTTATTTTTGGAGTAATCTTTTATTTTAGGAAATTGAGAAGGGAATGATGTGAATGAATTATTAAAATTAAAAAGAAAGGCTATAGTAAAAATTTGCAAATATGAAATTGTTATATTTATTTTATTTGTGGTTAATCGTAATTATTTAACCTTTATGGCATTTATATGGCATGCATTCGATAGATTATATGTATAATAAAAATATAAAATACAAGAAGCTGTACTATTTTGGCTAATCAAATGACAGAAATATGACTAATGTGTTTTTGATTATCTTATTAATAGAGTTAAAGCTATATTAAATATTAGTCGAAATTAATTATCTTTTTCTCCAAAATAAAGACATTTTTATTTATTAAAATAACATTTTCACACATTCCTGAATCACCCACCACTAATCTCACACAAAAATACATTTAAAAGCTGCTAAGAAAAAATTCTGATGAATAAAGAAAACATTTCTGTTTTGTACCTTACGACGCTATTTAAAAATAATATCTGTATAATTTGGTTTGAATAAGCTCAAGTTGCTTGCGTTATAACTAATGTCGTTATGAGCCGAAATTAATGTACTCAACAACTAACAATAGCATATTATTATTCTTATTTATGGATATACAAAGTTATTCATCTGATGTTAGTTTGTATTTCTGAGCATGTAATACCAAACACATTTCAGAAAATGAATGTTAAATTGAGGCGTTGAGAATGTGGTAAGGCCGTCACTTAAACGACTTCTACCTCTGGTAATTACCGCTGCCACCAGAAACAGTATTTCGTGTTACCTAATTCTTAGTTTGAAAGACCTGATCCTATCTATTCAAACAAGATTAAATGGCAAGCGCGCGGTTACTATTTCAGAACCGTGGGTTCTTGCACTAAGACTCTCAAGAAATGTAATTTAAAACGACAAGTGTTCTAACCACACTTAATCTATATTTACAAAAAATAACGATAAAAAAAGTAAAATACAAAGTTAATCTTAAAACTATCTACGTGATGCCCGATGTTACTTAACACGTTAACCGCCATGTGGGTCTCATGGCCGGCAACCTACGGGGCTCCGAGTCCTGCCTTGTGGTACTCTCTACTTAATTTACATTTGAGCTCTGAGAACAGTCTGCAGTTCACGCATTGCATTAAATCTAGCGAGTGCTATTCAAGTGGGGCTTGAATAGCCAGTAAAATTGCTAAGCCCTCCAAATTTAGAAGCTCGTTCAAAAAAAAAACACAGTTGTAAAACGTTCATTCACCTTTATTTTTCAAAAATAAACATTATGACATCTAATTATTTATTTTGTTGCAATTATGTGTATGAAAAAACACTTTAAACAATAACATTTTTTGCACACGGTGCAAGTGAATCTTAATTTTGGTGTTTTCAGGTAGGCATTTTTCCTGCCATCTTCATCGCTTATTTTTTGATAACAAGTGACACATCTGCGCCTTTCCTTAGAACAAACTTCTTCCAATTGATGTTGGATTTGTTCCTCTTTTGTCTAGTTATCTATAATTGTCGATAATAACGTTTCAACAATGTATATTTTTTGTTTGGTAACATTTTTATACAGGATGTAGGCATTAATTATCGCATTGCCGAGTATTAGCTCAAAGCCTAATTTTCGGTACCATTTTATACCTTTCCTTAAGGGCGAGGAATATGCTTTAAGTTGATCGGATAAATCTATAAATGCTTTACTCTCATTGTAGTCGATTATAAGTTTTGGCTTCTCAACTTCCGTGTCTCTTCTTTGAACTTTGGTGGTTTCTGTGGTATGTTTTGTACTCAAGCACAGTATATCACGCTTATCTTGCCATTTGAGAACGACAACACCGGTGTTACTCTGAGCTGCTGAAATTTGTCCTCTTCTTAGCTTTACAGTAGTTACGCTCTTGGGATTCAACTTTCGATTTTTGCGAAGTGTTCCTACCAAGTGAGTTTTTCTTTTCAGCAGTTCATGTGCAAGTGCCACACTAGTGTAAAAGTTATCTGTAAAAAGTATTCTGCCTTCGTTTAGCAGAGGTGCCATGAGATCTAAAACAACTTTTGTTGCTGCACTTACATTTTCGTTCTTATCTTTACCGCAATACACTCTGAAATTGAAAGTATATCCACTTTTGTAACAAAGTTTATACAGTTTTATCCCGAATTTGAATCGTTTGTTTTTTATAAATTGCTTAAACGCCAAACGTCCCCAAAATGGTACTGAAGTCTCGTCTATGCATACTTCTTTTTCAGGAATATACATTTCTTTGAATTTATTTGTAAGAAGCTGTAATAGAGGGCTTAGTTTTTGCAGACGATCTGTCACGTTTGCCTATAATAAAATACTTCAATGATGATCCGGTAACTGATCTCCAAATCAAATTGTCGTCCTCACTTTCATTTTCGTCATCAGGTTCTTCTTCGTTATCAGCGCCTATGCCACGTAATTTTGAAATTACCTGATCTGTAGTAGCTTCAATGGAAGACGTTGATTTGGCAGGTTGAATACACTTAGATGTGGAGGGCAGTGCGCAACCGGCAGTAGCCTTTATATGTTCAGTACGCTCGTTTTGGGTAGGCTGAAGTTCTACTCTGAAAACGAGTAAAAGTTGTAAATTTATAATAAGAAAGGCAAATTCTGAATAAAAGGGATTACAAAAGTAAGATAATAATTGCTGCTCAATACTATGTTGTTCTTACCTTTGTCTTTTTTTGGTAGCTCCTCATCCGATGTATCGGTTATTTCAGATTCTGGAATGTAACTATCAGATGAATCCGCCTAACGATCTTCCGCATTTGATGGTTTTTCCTCGGAAAGAATTTCTTCCCATATTTTTTGCAACTGGGCTTGCTTTTTTTCATAATTCATTTTTTAGCCAAGCAGCATCAGACACGATTGAAATGGCAATATACTGACTGAACAGCAACTCACACGCGCACGAAATATAAAGTGGCGAAATATAAGTATAATCGTGAGACGTGCCGTGTGGCTCACAGAGCCTTAACGTATATTAGGTTCCGAGATCCGCACGTCGGTTCACAAATTATATACAAAAATATTAGGTCTAAACAAATTTCAATATTTATTTGCAATACATTGTATGTGATAAGAACCATAGATAAGTCAAAAAATTAAGAGTCCCCGGCAAAATACTTTTTTCCCTAATTGGGCGATTAACGTGTTAAGGAGTCAAAACAAAATTTAAAATGAAAATGATCTGCCTGAGCCTAACCCTACAGCGAACTCTCGTTAACCGATAAATGATATGGAGACTTACCCCAGACGTGTGTTTCGATCTGATAGCCTTGGTGATGGGCCGCAACCTGGATCCTGTTGGAATCTTCTCGGGATAATCCGGGAAGTCTTCTTCGACACAAACGCACCAAATCCTCAAGTGAACACAATTTTCAACACGACGGGGTCGCCCGAATAAGAAGAAAGTTGCCTTTGAATCTGAGTCAAAGTTCTCGATTTCGACGGGACTTATAATTGGCGTTGAAGGGAATCTAAGTTTCAGTCTAACGGAGCGCTGATTGAGTTTTTTGGTTCGAAATCTTTCTAAGAAGATATCTTTCGAAAACGAACTGAAACTAAGTTAAGAATTTCCTAATTCTGTGTGCAAGGCCTTAAGTAACCTCGGGTCTCGGAGGGGTGCAAAACCTTCATTAGGCGTTTTGTACGCTACATCCGTACGTCCAACGTCTCGTACATAGCAAACGAGTTCTGGCTTGCCTCAGCGTTATGCATTTATGAATGCCGGAAAGTCTAGCCTTCAACATAAAAATTTATATATTTTTTTGTACTTTTTATTTAAAATGGATATAATTGTATTCAATTTTACCGGTTTGGGTTAAATCTATGAACCAACCTTAGGACTACTTGAACTTTTAAAAAGAAAACAAAGAATCAACTGTTATTGATTATGGTATGTTATAAATGAAAAATAAAATAATATGAATTGTTTTGTATACCATGAATAATAATTTATAAGAATATACCATATTTTTATTTTTATCAAAAGCAAACATATATGTGCAGTGGTAAAACACATAATTAGCCATCATCAGCCGAATCTACATGTGTGAAAATCATATTTAAAAATCAATAAATTTAAAACAAAACAAATTAAAATAAAATAAAAACTAAAATAGAACAATTAAACTTGCGGTCAATAAAATCTCTAGCACATATTGAATTTTGAACACAAGATCATACTAATTGTTTAGTTTGTGTTAAATAAATAAGTCACATTAAATAAAATAACATAATTTAACAAATCTACGACACCACAATAACCAACCGCGACGAAAACAAGATGGATGGATGAACTCTGGTTACAAAAATATTTTTATAAGAAAAACATGTTATGATGCAGGAATTTGAAAATTGAATTTATTTTAATTTTTAAAATCTGTAAGTACGTTGAAGAGTGGTATGAATTTTAGGTCCAACTGATCATTCAAAATTTCATATTCACTATCTTTGGCACATTTAGTTATTTCAAAGGCTTCCAAGAGGTCCACCTTGAGACTCTTCTCACATTTATGCAATAACTACGTTTTCGAAATCAATTTTGTGTCCCGTTTCTATCATGTGTTTGTATATTTTGGAGGTATTTTTTGTTTATGTTCTGTTAATCTGTTAATTAGTTTTAGTCCCGCCTGACCTATAGATACAGACTTGCAATTACAGCAATTGATACAATATATCCCACTTAATTCTTCAATGTTTTGGTCATTAAAATGGTAATTGGCGATTAAACTGTTAAGCGAAGAATTATTAGAAAAAGACAAAGCAATATTGCAAGAGAAAAAAACTTTTCTAGTAGATGCAGTGGGGAACAGAAAGGTATTGACTTAAATATTCTAGAATCAGGTGCTCTGACATAAAATGCATCTAAGGTAATGTTAATTTTACTTATTAAATTTCTAATGATATGAAAAGGAAACATACATTTGGTAACATTAAAAATAAAATTTAATTCTTTAGTTCTATTAAGGTTGAGAAAGTTTATAGATTTATTATTTTCCAATTCAATAATGAATTTAAGATTATTGTGTAAATCATTAAGGTATTTTTGAAACTGATCTAATTCTTCAAATCACCTTCCCAAATACAAAATATATCGTCGACATATCTCAGCAATTTAAAAATATGTTTATTAAAGGGGTTAATGTCGTTAATTATGAAATTAGTTTCAAAGTGATTAAGGAAAATGTCCGAGAATAAGCCAGATAAAGGCATACCTATGGGTAATCCATCCGCTATTTTGTAATTGCTATTGTTAGAGGTGCAAAAATTTGGAGTGACAACATGTCTTAACATCCTATTCAAATCTTTTATGTGTTTTGAATTATTAAAATGTAATTTGAAAAGGTCCGAGACGAGATCCAAAGTGAAATTGATAGGCACATTGGAATACAAATTGACGATATCAAACGAGAAAAAAATTTTTTTTGTCTAAATTTATACTTTGAATTTCATTAACAAATTGCATTGAGTTAGAAATTGAAAGAGATGAATTAAAATTTAATTTTTGAAAAATATTGAGCATAAAATTTGCAATTTTTGAGTAAGTGAATTACGAAAAGAGACAATGGTCTAATAGCCATATTTTCTTTATGAAGTTTCGGTAGAGCTAATGTGTGGGCTGAAATCTACCAAGGTTTTTTTACATTGATTAATTAATTCACGTAGTTTTCTGATACAAGTTTCACCAAACATACAAAGTGTATCTAAATGACTACAACAAACTGCAAGGGGCGATTCGTTAATGAATTTTAAGGATACTTTAATATATGAACCATGGGTGACTAAGGTGATAGAGCCCTATACCCGTTTACCTTGATTAATTACTCAAAATACTCAAACTCTTAGTAAGACACTCAACAACACTCATAGTTAAACATCAAAGGACATTTGACAATGAACTTCAAAAGCATACCAAGATCTTTGCGTAAGAAATTGGTTCCAATTTTTGATCGACAACCGGTTGTTTAAAGGGTAGTACTTAATAACTTCTTTTCTCAAAAATAAATTGTTTTTGGAAAAATTTTAGAGAGGCAAAAAAGTTTTAGAATATTTTCATCTAAATTTAGCAAAAATGTTAAGGGTTTAGTAGTTTAAAAGGGTAAATTGAAAATACAAATAGGATCAAAACGCCCTATTATGAGTTAAATGTATTTCTCAAATTTCATTTTCCTAGCGTTTCTGGTTTATGAGAAATAAAAACAAAAACCAAAATTTCTGCCATTTTTGGAGGGCTGTAAAGGAGCCAAAGGCGCCCGTGATTCATATCTCTAAGTATCCCTAAAATTCAGTAAAGGATCACCTTTAGGAGTTTGTTATAGTCATTTTGATACTACCTGTATAAAGGATGCGGTGATAAACACTGCATCCTTGCTTAAATACTTTTAAGAATGGGGACCATTGTGTTGTCATATTCTTGCACCTGTCGCGAACCTAACTGTAACCTTGATTTCATCAGCTCATTTTTATGTAATAGATTTCTACGGGTCACTAACCATGAAGAGATGAAAAGTGTGCAGAGACTGTGGCTTCGGCTTCTGATTGGTTACAGGTCAACAGATTGTTGTTGAATAATGGAAAAACATAGATTATGGATTTCTTTCAGAAAGGGGATAAAAGCAATACTATGTTACTAGGACTATTAATTGACCCTACATTAAACTGGAGTGATCATATTGACTTTCTGTGCGGGCGCCTTGCGAGTGCGGTTTTCCTTGTACGGAGACTGACGCTTTGTGCCACAATGGAGGTTGCGAAGATGGCCTATTTTCCTGCTTCCATGCTATTGCTGTATATGGAATTGCCGTGTGGGGATCTGCGATTGGTGGAAAAAGAGTGTTCGTGCTACAGAAACGATGTGTACGTGCTATTGATAACTTAAAAAATCAAGACAGTTGTAAATCATCATTAGTCAAGCATAATATTCTTACTATTCCTTGTGCATATCTATTGTCGTGCTTAGTTTATGTACATACAAATAAGACTAATTTTAGAACTAATTCACAATTACATTAATATAACACACGAAATAAGACTGTTTGAAATACCGTCGCATCGCTTATAGAATAGATTATCATGGTGTAAAGTTTTATAACAGGTTACCTTTGAATGTCCGAACTTTAAATTATACAAATTTTAGGAACCGTTAAAGAAGCGCTAATAAAAAAATGTTTCTATACAACTGAGGATTATTTCAAGTGTAACAACATTTTTGATTAAGGTTTTTTTTTGTCTTTTGTTTTTTGACGATTTTGTATTGTGTTGACAAACAAATAAATTTTATTATTATTATTAACCCATTTTTATCTTCAAACTTGAGAAAAATAATATATTATTTGTGTGCACTTTATCTCTCCAAGTTATTACTTTACTTAACATTAAAGCATGACTTTCTTGATTTAAGAATTTATTTGTCTACTAAGAAAAATATGTTACTTTGCTATTAGAAAAGTTCTGCTTGTGTGAAATACTGTAATTATTGAATAAAAGACTCTAAATTATTTGTTCAAGAAATTATATATATCCATACAATAATAATATAGTTTTGTATTAATGAAAAATAAATTTTGTTTCAAGGAATCGAATGATTGTTTTAAATAGTTCCTTTTCTAGGCTCAATAAATTTACCACTTTTATTAAATAGTAGTTTAGAATTTAGATAGCATAATGTAGAATGAAATTGAATATCAACTTTTTCGATATTTTGTCATATAACTTAACTGTAAATGACATTATTGCAAGTTCTTAACTAAATCCAGAAGTTTACATCTTGTCATCAGTAATTGTTATTCGACAAAATATTGAAAATGTTGCAAAAAAAATTACTTTATATGGTAAATGTTACCTTAATTTCATTTCCTTCTACATTAAGCTATCTTAATCTAAATTAATACATTAACAATCAATATGATGAAATAAATTGTAGATACCTATCACAATATATGTGTAAAAATTAAAAGAATATTAAAAGTACACAACAAATTTATTAACTAAGACAAATACAGATTTACATAAATAAATAATTTATTCTTAAACATGTATAATAAACATATTAAATGTAGTAATTTTAGAGGATAGATGTTATGTTGTCTCTTCGAGTGCATTTAATCGCTTAGGTAATGTTACAAATACACTGTTGGTATATACATGTTCAATGGTGGGGCGTGGATATTTAGTAATACCATTTAAAGAAACAATTGTTGTAATATCTTGTAGTTCAACGCAATACGCTCTATAGTGATCATCAAAATGTAAAGTTTCATATAGTTTGAATAAAATAATGAATAATGAGCGTCTTCCATACGTATTAATATCTCGCAAATTTCGCAAAAATGGGGAATATATTCAGTACAAGTGAATAGCAATACATTATTTTTTTCATATGTTACTCCATTCACTTCTACAAATTCCCAAAATTGCCTATAAACCTGAATCACTTTGTGAGCGAAAAAATCGTTCGACTTATGGCCTTGTGGGATGGGTTTGTGGAAGATCGTAAAACGCCACAACGAGTTGTGGTCGTTTTTTCGCTCAATAAACGTTTTCGGTTTTTGGGCGAAACATTAATAAAAACATAATATTCAAAAATTAGAATCATAACTACTATAAAAATTAAAATTATAACTATTATTAGTATGTTGAATTCTATACAAAGTGTTTTACTTTTTTGTAGCAAGACCTTACATTGGATAGAATCTTTAAAATGAATACCAGAAGGTTATATATCATAGTTTTTAAGATACTGAATGTTGAAAACAAATTTCTTTAAACATACTGTACATTCTTAAAAACTATGATCCTGTAAAAAAAGGTTGTTAATTTTTCCAACTATTTAATTATTATAACAAAAAATTATTGCAACAATTTAGCAGATAGTAAATGTCAAAAAATTCTATAATGTATTCTATAAAAAATTACATTGCATCAAATAATAATATTAAATAATGTTAATGCTATTATTAATCTCTCAGTAATTAATAAACAACGCAATACCTGCTTTAACGAGAAGATCGAAGTTTTCAGGGGATGCCACCCACATAAAACGACCTTTATGGCGTATTCTTCCATACAAGTTGTCCTCCATTTTCTACTTCTAAAATTTATATAAAAAGGCCAAGAAAAAAAGTTTCTTAATAGGTTGCTGCCCCAGGTGGTGTTATAACGTATATGAACGTTATAGAGAAATACATTTGTGGTTAACTTTTTTACTACATTATAAAAATGTGGGAAGCCAATAGTTATCATTTCTGAAGCATTGAACCTATTAAATCAAAATAAAATTTTAATAAACCCATACAATAGGATCTTAAAACATTATTGCTGATTGTACTACATACATATATACTTACATTATTAGATTAGATTAATCTTTATTAAATATGTAGATACATATATCTGTGTAAACTATGAAAACAAAATAATACTCTTGTACAAATAATACTAATAATAAAACCTAAAATAAAAATCAATATAACAATTCATGAAATAAAGTTTATAATATCTTATTCATACTATTATTCTTTGATTTCTAATAGTTTCTAACAATTTTTGTTTAAATGCTGTAACAGTAGTTTGACTTCTAATTTCACTAAATTGTTGAACAAAACAAACCCTCTAAAAAACAAACAATCATGCGAGTGTGAATGACTAACCCGTCTAATATATAAACTGTTGCGTGATCTGGTGTTATAGGTATGTACGTCAGATACTTTTGACACTTGTAAATATCGAGGTAATAAATTGTTAATCAATTTGTATACAAAACACATATTTAACATATACAATCGCTCCTTAACTGAATAGAAACATAACGTATCCAACATATCATTAATTCTGGTAAATATATTACAACCCAAAATTGCTCGCATGGCTCTATTGTGTAAGATCTGTAAACTTTACATTTCCGATTCTCCACCATAATTCAATTATGACCTATACGCCATAATTCAAACGTTTACCGATAACAATCTACAAATTCTACAAAAATAATTCACTTTATCTTTCACATTATCAATTACAATCGAGATATGGTATTTAAATTTGAGATCTCACTGTCCCAGAACCATAGCTTTAGTTTTACCCTTTTATTACTTTATTAACTGTTAGCCATTTTTCCAAGTTACGCAAGATCACATTCATTTTATCTGTAGCTGTTTCAATGCTGTTGTCTTCAACTGCTATAAGTGTGTCGTCAGCAATCAAAAAGATGTAATCAAAAAGATGTATTAGAGTCTCATCATTACAGTACTCCAATCACACTATACCACTAAATAGTCGGGTAACAAAGAATATTAAAGTGGCTACGAATATACGAAAAACAAAAAATAAACGGCCAAACCTGCACCTCTTTGTCGCGACAAATGTACGCATGCAAAAGAAAATAACTACTCACATAAAGAAGCCGATTTCTTGAGTAATCATAAAGATTACTTGTATTTAGCAAATACTTGGTAGTAAAGTAATTTCTTGATTTAAGGAAATAGAACTATTATATGCATATCTCCAGAAATTATATTATAGAAATAAAAAATAAAAATCTTGATTGTAGTTAACAGTTACTCTATAGAAGAAAAATACCTTTCTTAAGGAGAATAAATACGCTTTCAAATTGCAAGAAAGTATTCTTCTTTTAGAACAATTTTTACTTAACAATAGTGTTTTTTCAATAAAATAGTTTTCTTGCGTTAATGTGTTTAACATACTATATACAAAAAATTATATTTGTTCATCTCAAATATAATCTTCTTTTTTCTTACATGCAGATATTATTTTCAAGAGATTATTTTTTCTTGGTTCAAATAAGTTGTTCTGTGTGTGTAGTAATAGTTCTAGTGTTAGTTCTAATTTTTGTTCAATTATTTTTTTTAATACTTTATCATTGTTTATTTGTACTTAGGTTAAGTTGAACAGTTTTCATGTAATGCCGACTGAACTTTACCTTTGCTGGGTTCATTTTCAATATAGATAACAACAATAAGTATAATTTTTCCACGTTTATTATTATTAGTGCCTGCTTAGTATAAGAAAGTACTAACACATAAGGAAAATGTTATTTTGACAAAAATTTAGCAATAAAATTATGTTATTATTATTTATTGCAAACATCCTTTCAATTTTACATTAACAAAATTATTGAAATATTTGCCGGTAATAGCGCTCACAAATTTCTGTAGTGCGGATTCGACAACGTTTCAATTTCCTCATCATCGCTGTCGTTCGCTTTAACATCCTGCTCGCAAATCTCATTTTACAGAACGGTACTCGTCATCCGTTAAAAATTACCGTATTGCCACGTTTTCATCACAGTTTACGTGGTTGAACTAAAATTAGAACTAACACTAGAGCTATCACCGGAACTATTAGTAGGCCTAATATTAGATCTAAAACTAGAAAATTTCGGGTTTTACCGTGCGTTTTTTGAAAAAATAATTGACATTTTGGATACCATGCAACCTTTCTTAGAAACAGGTTAAATAATTTTTGATTTAGATCTAGTATTAGTCCCAGTGAAAAAAAATATTGTTAGTTCTAATTTTAGTTCAATTATTTTTTTGTTTGAATTTTTATATATTTTTTGTTTATTTGTATTTAGGTTAAGTTGAACAGTCGTCTTCATGTAATGCCGATAGAACTTCGCCTTTGCTGGCTTCATTATCAATATAGATAACAGCAATAAGTATAATTACTAACACATAAGGAAAGTGTTAGTTTGAAAAAACTATACCAATAAAGTTATGTTATTATTATTATTTATTGCAAACATCCTTTCGATTTTACAGCAACAAAATTATTGAAATATTTGCCGGTAATAGAGCCCACAAATTCTCCGTACTTAATGCAATTTCTGTAATGCGGATTCGACAAGTTTTCAATTTCCTCATCATCGCTGTCGTTCTCTTTAATATCCCGCTCGCAAATCAAATTGATTCAGAACGGTACCAGCAATTTCGTCATCCGTTAAAGATTGCCACGTTTTAATCTCAGTTTACGTAGTTGCACTAAAATTAGAACACTAGAACTATCACCAGAACTATTAGTAAGACTAATACTAACTAGCACTAATAAGTTTCTATAATACTAGAAACTTTCGGGTTTTGCCATGTGTTTTCAAAAAAAGTTTTCGACGTTCGATTTGCTTTTTGTTGACCCGAATAAATCTTGTTTCTCTCTCTCTAAATATAATTTATTAATAATTAAATAAACAAGTAATAAAGATTGTTGAAAAAAATCATAAAAATAGAATAAAAAAAAAAATAAGTAGCAGATAAAATAAAAAGACAAATAAAATTAGAATAATAAAATAATGAAGTTTGCAACTTATAGCAACCATACTAACCATTTAACGTTTTTTTTAATAAAGCCATTTATTGGAACTTATGTAACTAAAATCAATAAAAAATGAAAAGTAAACAGCAAATTTTCTCTTGTATGTTCGTTGTTCGAATTATCTAATGTGTGTGTGAAGAGGTTATATTATAAAAGAAATAAAATTAATGCTCTTAATAATATGTTTACTTACGCAACTAAATCTTTGAATATCTCAACAATGGTGTATTTTCCGAAATATGCTTATTTGGCTGTTTTCTCTATTTTCGATCAGAAGATATGCTGGTGTGAAATTATTGTGGGACACCTGTAGAAGACATCATACAAGAATGCCATAAGCTGTAACTTCGTCATTTATGTTCCTATCTTCATAAGCTACGTATAAAATAAAATTGTATAATGAATTGTATGTTTCATGCTACAAACAAATTTTATCCAATACCATCATCAATTTCTAACGTTTATTAATTCATGATTTTCAAAAAGCTCGGTATACCCTTTTTTGCGTCATTAGATAGAGGTATTTTTGATGAACAGATTTGAACATTATCAGATTTTGAAAAAATCTCTATCGAATAACTTGAAGAAGAATTTACCGGGCAAATTGAACAACAAAAGTTGACAATCACTGATAATTGGAGATGGCATTCTTTTATATTATGCATAGCACAATTGTTGTTTTTGGCATTAAAGCTTAAAGAATTAATATTTTCAAACTTTTCCCAGTAAGAAAGTCCAGTCTGCTTCACAAATAAAATGAATAAATATTGCCATGTTTTCAAAGTTTTAAAATCACAACACAAAACCGCATGCTCTGTGATACACGGAACACATGTTTGGGTTACTATTGTTTTCATTATAAAACCGCACTATTCCTCGCGTTTGAATCGATTAGGACACTAGGTCACTGAATCGAACGGCTTCGCCCTCTGAAAGCGACGCGGGCCATCGTTGTCGAGAAGCTGATTGGCTGCAATGTTGGGATAATCATGCATTCTCTTCTCATATTTAGATCCGAATGTTGTAGTCGCGATGGAGGTCGGTGTTTCTTACACCTCATGTATGTATCTGTCCCACTTTCCTTATCTGATGCATTTTACACATTTCTGGAGGATGGAAATGAGCATTACGAAGAAATCAATAGTACTAAAATTTTCGATTTATAGATTATATTCCCGGATCGAGTAACAAAGAGGAAAACAACTTTTATTGCTGATTTTCACACATATCTCAACACAAATAATGCGTCGGACATGTCCAAATCACCAAATCGCAAAAATTTTATATTCTAATTATAAAAGATAATTAATTATTCCCATTTTTATGTAAAAGTAGAGTTTTTCTAAATTCAACATTTTACATTAAAGTACAATTATCTATATTAAATATTCACTTGTGTAAAAGTGGTGGTGCTAACATTGAACATTTATTGGATTAATTTCCTATAAAATTCATATATATTATAGCACACTACATATTTTTAAATCTTACTTTCTAATTTCATTGAGCAGTAATGTCGACTATTGAGATTGTTGTTGAATTAATCTAAATCACTATTTATTAACTTCTTTTATTAATAATTTTGAATAACACTATAATATGATTGATATCTCGTTATAACCCACACCATATTTATAATAAACTGCCTTAGAAAATCTATTTACATCAAAGTGCTACAAAAACTGTATTAGTTCTATACTTTCTTTTCTCCTATAAACATACTAATTGAGATAATGAATAATTAAGATTTAAAAGTTAATTAAAACATCGCGCTTGATCAATTTCTTTCAAGTAAGGTTTTGTCATTTTAAATCCTGCTTTTCTAGCCGCATTTCGTGCCGCCTCAAGTGCTGCTTTATTTGGATTCTTTTGTCTTGTCACAATAAACAACATTCCTCTATCGGGTTGTTCTGGTTGACAAAGATACCACGTTGACCAATTTTCATAATCAGTAGCTACTGTCCAACCGATTTCACCTTCTTCTCCCACTTTCCAATTAACTTTATATTCCGCAGAATTTCTTACTTGAAACAATTTGACATTTCAACTTTTGCAACAGTACCGGTTACATTGTAGATTCTCAATCCGGTCAATATTGCACCAGATTTATTTTTATTGGAGGAAAAGCTGTACAACAAACATTTTCTTGAACTTTCATCGCCATCTAAATCACCAACTTGTTGAGCATACCAGTTGCCAGTCACCTATCATAAAATTATTTAAAAAATTTTACAAACCTTTTCTACCAAATTTTTAATACGTACTCTTTCGACATCAAAGTTACTAATTGGTGGTATTATATAATTGGTAGCATCTTGAATCTGCCGCATCAATGAAACTGTAATTTGGGCTTAGAAATATAAGTAAATATAGTATATTGAAGTATACTGAAATCATTTTGTCTACAAATTGTGTTTAAATATTAAAATTAAAGAAAAATTTTTCCTATTTATATGAGCGTTTGATAAAGGAAAAAATGATTGTTAGGATTAATTGGATTTTTTGATGTTTGTTGTAAAAACGTAATTAGTTGCACGTTACAGCAGACATTTTTAATTGCGAATTTATGATTCCAATTATTTCTTGCAGCCTTTTTTATTCTTTTTTTAATATCAGATTAGTAGTGGATGTTAGTTGAATAATATTATTTTTGATTGGGTTGGGCTTTTTAGTAAAAACCGTAATGAGCTGCAAGTTAGGAAAGACATTTTTAATTGCGAATTTATGATTCCTACTATTTCCTACAACTTTTCTTAATCTTTTTTATGTCAGTTTGAAATAATCGATTACAAGTTTTTTTTATACAAATTAAAATGAATTACAAAATTAAAATTACGATTATTCGATTATATATCTTCCCGGTTATATAATCTATAATGTAATATATATATATAATATTATATATATATATATATATATATATATAAATGGTAATTTGTAATGCTTCGTGGATGGAAAAGTATGTATTTTGGTTGATCCGAGGTATCATCCGTTCATCTTCTTGGTTGTTCCCTGTGGACAGGGGCAGACGTTTCGCCAAGATCTCACATGGCATCTTCAGTGCTTTGTCGTAGTCTCCTGTTGACAGACGTCTGCCCCTGTCCACAGGGAACAACCAAGAAGATGAACGGATGATACCTCGGATCAACCAAAATACATACTTTTCCATCCGCGAAGCATTACGAATTACCATTACAAACCTCTACGGGGAGGAAACCTACAAGAAAACCAAGCTCTTTGAAAGACTGAGGGAAAAGAAAACCAACTTACTCTGCGATTTGACATTTCTAAAACGATGTCGTGACAATGACTTACAGCCTACTTTCACCAGACTTACTCACCACACCAGATCCCGACAAACTGAAGCGATCCTCAGGCGAGCCAGCAATTCGCTCCTTAAAGAAGAAATCCGAAGAACGAGGAAGAATCTCAGCAGCACCGAACTCGAATTATACTAGCTTCATCTGTTATTGAGCCAACAGCTACACATCATCATTTGGACCCAGTTAGAAATTTTAACATTCTGGCGTTGCGAAACGAACAGAGCCCAGAAAACCAAGAAACTCCAAAAGAAGTTCGAAGATTTAAAAGCAAGGTCCGCAAAAACATCTAAGCGGCCACACCTCCAAAACCAAAAGATCGTCCATAACCTTTCAGGATACAACCTTTCAGATGCAGAACGAGCAGTTTTAAGTAAAGGATTCAACTACGCCTTAACCCCAAAGACCATTCCGGATGAAGAAATCATTGCTAACGTGGAATCCAGCTTAACATCAATGGAGAAACAAAAAGCCGAAATTTTAAGAATGGACATCTCCAGGATTTTACGTTTAGCTAAACCACCGAAGTCGAATTTAGATCCAAGTGAAATCCAGGCCCTGAAGCAACTTAAAAACAACCACAAAAAAGTCTGTCAACAGGAGACTACGACAAAGCACTGAAGATGCCAAGTGAGATCTTGGCGAAACGTCTGCCCCTGTCCACAGGGAACAACCAAGAAGATGAACGGATGATACCTCGGATCAACCAAAATACATATATATATATATATATATATATATATATTAATAATATTATATAAAATAAATAATATAATAAAAAAAATATAATATATAATAAATAATCATTTATTTCTTATTTGGGTGATTTGGCTTTCAATAAAATATTTTATATGCACGATGTAAATGATAAAATTCAGTATTTTACGCAAGAGATAGTGAATTTGTTTGACGTTCATGCTCCCTTAAGATTACGTAAGTTCACAAATCCCAATGCTTCTTAGCTAACGCACAACATTAAATTCATCATGAGCTTAAGAGATCAGGCGAAATAAAAATTTAGAAAAACAAACAATATTTCCCACGGAACTATTATAAACACTTCCGTAACTTCACCACTAATGCCATCACATTAAACGAAAAAAGACCTATTTTAAGTATATCGCGAGTGAATGAGATTCTAAGAAGAAATGGGGAGTTTAAAGCATTTACAAATTCAATCTGGGAATAATAATAATTGCAGGATCCTGAAGGTATTAATACTATTTTATTCAAAGTGTTCAGGATATTCTTGATGAAATATTATTATATTCTATAATATATTTATTGTTATATTCTTGATGATACATCGGACGATTCTGATGATGTTTATGGAGAATTTCCTGCTATCCCTTCTAATATGTTTTCATTTTAAACGGTTACCACGTGTGAGCTTTTGCAGGTTATTTTTTGCAGATTATTATTATCACCTTTCCTTTGATTGCCCTTAAGACATACATTTCAATAAATATTTCGTATAATTTTGAAAAATTGAAGCAATAAAATACGTGTTCTTTATTATCTTTAAATAAGTCCGGTAAAAGGGCTTTGATAGCTTGATATCCGATTTCAAGTCCATGAGGCGTTTGAATTTTAAAATTTTCTTCTTTCATTTCATTGTAAATTTTTTCTTTTCGAGACACCTGTGTATATTAACATTTTGAATCCGTTAAACTTTATGTAAGACAATCCGAGGTTATCTGTTTCGTTGTAAATTATAATTCCTGTTATGTCACGTGGTTGTCTGGTCGAATGAGAAAATTTAGTGTACTCATTTCCTGTTGGTTTTCTTCATAAAATTCCTCAAAATATTGTTCGAGATTCACTTCGCTGTATTCTGTGTTATCAAATGTCTACGTTTTCTGTTTCCATATTTTCAAGCGGTCCTATTATATCATTGTTTTGGCGGGTCTTTGTACGCTAGACTGGATAGACGCTGGACCTTTTATCGCTAACGTATCAACGTCCATCGGCGTTGGTTTGTAAGGTGTTCTCTGTTGAATTGAGCTTGTGTTAATGTAAACCTTGGCATGTAAGATGCCGAGACTATACATTCTTTGTTGTACCTGTGCTGGTCGTATGTATCTTTGCGATTGAAAATGTTGTCGAATTGGCAATCTCGCAATTGGTGGTTGTTATGCAGGAGTCATTTTGTTATGATTCGGTCATATAGACACTTTCAAATACCTTTTCTTCTGCACATTGTAATATTCGATTCCAATTGCGTATGTTTATGCTATATATTTAAATATCTATATATTTCGATATCGCCTGGGTATTTTAGCTAACCTCCATGCCCCCCATTTTTCGTTGATCATATCAAGACGACCAAACAGAAACGTTTATAATTCCAATTAATTATATATTTTAATCTTCACGTAACGAATATCCAAATTATCACACTGTTTATTTCGACGAGTCTTCTGGGATCACCGAGCTAAATCGATGGGTACTTACAGCATAATTTTCGTTGTTATTTTCATTTGGTTCATCAATCCAAGGATTTTCTAATTTTAGGATCCTCCTCGACTCGATTGATTTTCTCGCTGGTGAATGGATCTAGGAATTTTCCAATTTTAGGGTCCTCCTCGACTGGACTACTTCCTCGCTGGTCCTCATAGTCCTCAAAAGATTAAAATCCACCGTTCTCTTGCGACGTTCTTAATTCTGACTGCGTCACTTTCGATTTGAAAGATTGTGATTAAAAGTAAGATTTAAGTATTACTGTCACTCACAAATATTTGACATCTATAATTCTGATTTTTGAAAGATATTATTTTATGTAAAACAATCGATTACAAGTTTTAATTAAAATTATTATAAAATTAAGATTAGAAGTGCGACGTGCGATATGGAACGCAACCGATTACTCAATGATGTTGAAATAAAGATCCGTTTCTTTTATATCTTCCCGGTTATTTTCCCTAATTTACAAAACCTTGTTGGTAAATTTTATAGCTTATTTTCTATTCGCACCTCATAACACCTCTCCTCCTAAGTGGAAAGCTGCAGCTAATGACACCTAATGGTGAAGTCCTTCAGCTCCTCTTGATTCCTCCCTTAGTTGGGTTGGTTTTGGCTAAAAACATACTCTTTCAGTATGTTTTCACAATACAGCAACCGATAACTTACTACAAGACTAATATGAATATCAATAAGAACACTTAATTATGTGTTCTTATTGAAGAAAATGTTGTAAGGTTGTTTAGAGCTTGTATTATTTCCTGTAACGATATCAGTTCCTCACGAGTTTCATTAAGTCGGGTAAATGTAATTTGTTCCAATTCAATATCTTGTTCTTTCCAGTAGGGTACATCTTTGGTTAATTTCTTCAGCTCCACTGAATAGATTTGATAGGATCGATTTTCTATCCAACTTGTATGGCCTCCCATCTTTTCTTCTTTTACGGTTACCATGTATCTTTGTGATATTTGCACTGGGGAGTTTCCTTGTATTATTCTATCTTCTCCCTTATCTTCACAATTGGTTATTCTTTTTTCCTGTAATAAAAATAGTTCCAAATAGTGACCATTTATTATTTGTTAATTACATCGATACAGTAGCATTGTACATCATGTATTTTACTTTTAAGGCATGTTTGAACTCCTCGTTTTGTCACAACTTCGACTATATCATTGTCGTTAAATTTTATTATATTACATGGTTATAAAAATAGTTGAGCAATTTGTTTATAAAATTAATAAATAAGCCTTTACGTAAAAAAATGATGTAGGCAATAGATGTTGTAGATATTGTATCGAATTTAAATATGCCATAATGTAAGGTTATTAATAGGTATATTATGATTTGAAAGATGGTCTCCTGAGCATTTCTCAATTAAACGAGGTGAAGAAAAATATACTGGCAAATTGCTCATGACATTAAATAGATTTATCTGGAAGCTCCACTAGAGTCCTCCTTCCATGCAAAAGCCTCTGCTGTCGCTGATACAGTCATCATAAAGAAAAGACCCTCTTCCAGACTAATGGAAGAGGGTCTTCAATAAACCAACAACCTCGGCATAAAATCCTGCTTATACATGAACATAAGACGAAGAAACCTCTCGCTTTTTGTTTATCAAAACTTCGTATTTGCCACCAAAACTACTTCCTTTATGATGTCATGATCGCTTTTTCAAATGGTTGAATACCTTAAATTATTTTCTTGTTATCATCGACTGCATATATACATTAATAATTTGATAAATTGAATAACGACATATGAAAGCTTTATCTGTTTATATTTACATAAGCTACATAAGCCTATGTAACATATATTTTCCACATAGTTTACATTTTTGAAAAATTAATCCTTTATCGCCATTAGGTATCATAATAATCCACTTGATGAACAAGGTGTCATAAGCAAAAAGGGATATTCTTTTCTCGTTTGCACGTGAAATGAAATCCAAATCAATAGTCTCCAAATCTAGTAACTTACAATTTTGACAAAAATACGATGTTATAATAACTGGTATAAGAGTTTTAAAGATTTTTGATAGAACCGCGCTTTTTGAGATCACCATTTCCAAATAATATATTCGTTTAATTCGATCAACTAAATTTAATATTTCCGCTTTCATTTTTATCGTTTGAATATCACTTATTGCCAAGCCATTTATTACGTTAGAAAGAGTTATTGTTACAAAAAATACGAAAAATAAAAATATGATTTTGTTGAACATCGTTTCTAAATTTCCTTCATCTAATAAAGATTTCGCGTCCAATTCTCCAGTTAACATTACGATAATTTTTATAAATGTTAGAATTGGATCATCAAAAAAATCAGAAGCTGTTTTATTAATGTTATTTAAATCGTTTTGGTTTTGTTCAACTCCTTTTGGTTTTTGATAAATAATATAAATCCCAAAAGTAATAATAATAACTTTAAAAAATTCGAAGTAACCGTTTTCAAAACTGAAACGTACGTGGAGAAGTGCAAACAACCAGCGATCAGCATCATCATCTTAATAAAAGACGAAAAAATTGCGCCGGCTAACATCAATTGTTAATAGTACTTTAAATCTGTGTTATTATTCTTATATAACAAGTTAGTACACAAAATATAACCCGTTGTAACTAAAATAAAAATATCCAAATAACTTTCGGGATCCTTAAAGTAAATTTTCAATACTAATAAAGTTTGTGTAACCTCTTTGAAAATATAAATGATTAAAATAGGAAACAAAGAATAAGAAAAGAAGCTACACCAAATACATCCAATTAAATTGACTAAAAAAATCAAATGAAATATACAATTAATTATAAAAAATCTTTGCATTTGAGGTACAAAAGTGTTGAAATAACCGGGTGTTTTAATAAGCATTGTAAATTTCGATTTTCGCTAATACGTAAGAGTACGTGTGCTTCTGAGGCTTCGTTTGAAAATAATTTGGTATAATTGAATGTAAATATCTCATCATCCCACCCACAAGGATCGATAACTTTACAGTTAGGTTTTCCAGTTTTTACACAATCGTCCAACAGTTTTTCTAAATCCTCAGGATAAATATTATCTATAGGCATGACACCTAAATTATTTTTGATGTCCAAGAAAGCACCTCGATTTAACAAATTTGTAATTATTTCAAGATCTGCGTATTTTACAGCGTAATGTAACGGCGTGTTTCCATATATATTAGCTCCGTTAACTGCAATTTTTAAGCTGTTTTGATTCAGTAGAAATTTTAAACAAGCCTTAAAGTTGTGGACCTCATTTGATTCATAGACAATTTGGTTATGTAGTAAAATTAATAAAATATCTTTGAGGAATTTATCGCTATACGTGTGTTTATCTCGTAGTAATAATTCTTGGAAAATCGTGTAGATTCCATGTTCTGAAATAATTCTAAGAAATAAATTATTTCTTGTTTCACTGGTTCGAATCAATAGTAAAAATTTGATTACATTTGTTAAATTCTTTTCACATATTTCTTGAAGAATGTATTCACCATTTCTGCCTAAATAAAATTTACGGCAAACCTCTTCATTAGATTCAAAATAATTTATAAAATCGTCTTCGTTATTGCTTTTTGAAAAAGACATTAATTTGTTTCGAATAACGTCTCGTTCAAGCGTTGTGATATTATTCACCATATTTGGTGAGGGTTCATTAGTGCTATCTTCGGTTGAATTCTTTTGATTTGTGATTAATGGTAAAAGTTGTAGCACACAATAAATTAATTAAAATGATGTAGGGTATCTAAATAAATAAAACATTTATCGGTATCATGGACACTAGGATATTAAGACAGGTACTTAAAGGTTTTCCTCCGACAAGTTTTTGTTGCTATAATTTTAATAATAAACTTAACAATAAATAGTCTTTATAACTTTAAGATTTTATAAAGAAATAGCATGAATTGTCATAGTAGGAACCCGCCTAACAGCGTTTTCTATAAGAATTTGTTGCTTCTGATATTAAGTCGAGAGGGCCCAGTTTCTTCAACCTTCTGATGACTGGACGGTAAGTTAACTCATTCAAACGTTTGGATTGTTTTCTAATCTATTGATGTAGTCAGAACTCCGGTAAGCAATTATTTCTTCCACTGTTAGCATTTGAAGGTCCTCATGGATGATAGTGAGTCACAAACCATGATGCCTAACAGATATAATGAAGTCCTTTAGACCGAAATCGTTACAGTTGCATGATGTTTGTTTTGCTCGAAGTTCCCCACAATTATATTCCATATTCCCAAATAGTCTTATAATACTAACAACCTATTGGTTGTTAGTATAACCTTGTAAATTCTAAGTTTATTTTTGTTGCTTAAGCCAGAACTTTTTAAAAAGTAAAAACCTGCATATAGCCCTGTATATGGTCTCATAGTTTTATACGTGTCATATAAGAAAGTTATGACACCGTAAACAATTGCTTACGGCGATTATATGCGGTTTTCGTAGTTTTAGGGGTATAAAATGCTTGTGAAAGTTTGTAATCTATTAAAGCTATACACTTAGCAGCAGAAGTCTGCGTACAAAAAACTTCTAACACTTTAACTGAAAAAATAAGGGTGATGATCTAATGTGGTAAACTTCAATTCTTTTTTATTTTGTGTATTAACTACATATAATTCTATTAACAAAATATGCATCAATAAAACAGAAATATTAGTTACAAAAAAAATAAAAATTAAAAATTCTCCTAATAATGCGTATGCAAAAATCTGCGTACAAATAAAGACGCCTTCTCCAAAATATACTTATTTACTTAAATACGTAGTTGGCGATGTACGCTTTCCGATTTAAATAAAAGGTAATCGGTGTCAATTATATTAGCAGAGGCTTAGAAGCTAAAAGTTAGAATGGACACGAAAGGAAAGGAAATTGAATTGGGAGAGAGAAAAATTATTGTAAAGTTATGGAAAGAGGGAAAATCTTTTCAAAAAATAGGAGAAACTGTCGGCAGGTCACACTCTTCCATTCAAAGAGTAATTAATAATTATAAAGACACTGAAGATTACCTCTCACGTCCGCGATCTGGTAGACCACCCCTTTTAACAAACCGACAGAAGCGAAAAATTGTACAGCAGGTTAGAAAAGAACCTAGGCTGACGGCAAAAAAAATAGTAGAAAATGTACAAGAAGAATTTCATAAAACTATCAGCAAAGATACGGTGAGAAGGACGTTAAAAAAAGCTAACTATCACAGTCGCGTTGCACGAAAAAAGCCATTTGTGTCAGAGGTCAATCGTCAGAAGCGGATCGCCTTTGCAAAAAAACTCTTAGACAAGCCCATTGAATTCTGGGAGAAAGTTCTTTTTACAGATGAGAGCAAATTTTGCATTTTCGGCATTAAGGGTAAACAACTTGTATGGAGAAAACCTAATACTGCCCTTAATCCCGAAAATTTGAATGCGACTGTAAAACATGGAGGTGGTGGAGTTATGGTTTGGGGGTGTATGTGCACCAAAGGGGTGGGAAGGTTGGTTTTCATAACATCGACAATGGACCATAAAATGTATATAGACATTTTAAAAGAAAATTTGAAGCCTAGCATCGAAAACTTGGGCTTGGGGCCCGAATACTTTTTTGAACAAGATAATGACCCCAAACATTGCGCCCACAACACTAAGCTTTGGCTACTATACAATACCCCAAAGCAACTTAAAACACCTCCACAATCGCCGGACTTGAATCCCATCGAACACCTCTGGGATTTACTGGAACGCAGGATTCGGCAACACAACATAACGTCGAAGGAAACGTTAAAAAATGTTATGATTGAGGAATGGGCCAAAATCAGTTCGGACGAAACGAAGAAATTAGTGCACTCCATGCCTAAACGTTTAAGGGAGGTCATTAAACGTAAAGGTTATCCGACCTCATATTAATATAGAAGCAATGATCTCATTTATGAATTTTTTATAAATACTGTCCTGACTTGTACGCAGATTTTTGCATACCCGTTATTTGTAGAATTTTTAGTTTTGATTTTTTTTCTGTAACTACTGTTTCTGTTTTGTTGAAGCATATTTTGTTAATAGAATTATATGTAGTTAAAAAACCAAAATAAAAAAATTCAAGTTTATCACATTAGATTATGACTCTTATTTTTTCAATTAAAGTATTACAAGTTTTTTGTACGCAGACTTCTGCTGCTGAGTGTATATCACTCTAAATATCGTAAAATTCATATAAGTCTGATGTGGTTTCAGACTTTTGTCCGTATCATATAAAAAAGTTACCGAATGATGATATGAATTTACCGACTCTATATAGAGTTGTTTATAACGTGTGAATTTTGGTAGATTTTGGAAGATTTCAAAACGGCTACACAAGGGCTTAAAATTTGGCAATTTTGAGGTATATTCAGAATGGGACGGAATTCTCTATTATTTTCTGCAGTTGGTATAAACATATCGACACATTCGGTTTTGTGAACCATTTATGATGAGAAAAGATCGATCTTTTTAGTGGTGTCTTTATTAATTAGTTGTAATTTTAAGCTTTTTCTATTAGCTATTTTGAATATTCAATAAAAGAAAAAGGATCTAATTAGTTATATGTACGTTCATTACCTTTCTTTATATGTACCCAAAATCATTCGCATTATTTGCATATGAACATTTTGATCCACGAGAAAAACAATATACGTATCATTTTGGTAAAATCAGATTTATATAGATAATTCAGTGGCATACCTGAAGAAGTGTATATAAACTTTTTATTGAGCAAAATTTAATTAGTATTTAATCAACTATGTTGACTCCAATGTTTATTAAGGAATATAAATTCTGTGATTTTTACAAGTAAACTTAATAAAATAGAATTAGTTAGGTTTTCAAGTATGTTGCTATGATTGAACTATACATTTTGTCGTTTATAATGTCCAATAATAACTTTTTCGTAGTTTATAAGTGCAACTGTTGTACCAATAGCATTAAAACATAACTATATAATCCCTCCTTGCACATTTAAACAAAATTGAAATACTGGAAATTATCGGTACTGTGAAAAAAATAGCGGTATTAAAATGTTGGCAAATATCGTTTGGCATCAAAGTATTCGGAACCCTACTTATAATGGTGTAGCTGAAAAAACACACAGCTAAAACTGTCAACTTATTATGGGCTTGCAACCACACATAGTTTTGAAGAAATGAAAAAGGCTGTATGGGCAACGATGTATAACGTTCAGCGATGAAAAGCCACAACATCCTTATTGTCCAACAGGTGTATCTTCTTGGTGTGAATATCAGAAACATGCAGCTGAGTAAAAAAGAAGTAAATTTAAACACCCACCAACTTTTGATGAAGAAGTAATAGCAATTTTGAAGACCATTTACGGTAAATTATCGGCCGACAATCTCTTGCAAAGATGTTTTGGAGGAAATTCTCAAGATAATAATAAGAGTTTTAATAATTGTGCATGGAACCTGGCGCCAAAACATATTTTTACAGGAAATAAAATTCTAAAAATTGCTACACTAACGGCAGCATGTACTCAATAATAATCTTCAATAGAGACACTATTGAAGATTATAGAAGTTATGGGCCTTCAAATAGGTGGAGAGGCTAGAATCTGCGCAAATGTATGCTGACGCTAGGATTTCGAGGGCGGAAGAGAGGATGTCTGAGGCTAGAAGAAGAATGGCTCGAAGGGCAGCCAGAAGTGCTGAAAATGAGTATTATGATGAGGCTAAAGGTATACTGTATACACCAGGCATAGATAATTAGAGCTAGTATTAATTTTTAATGAATAATTTATGTTTAAAAGTTTAAACCCGTGTATATCAAAACCATTTTTTGTATGTTAGCTCAGGTGATTAAGTATTTTAGGTAGCTCACCCATTCACTCGATGGCACTGCAATTATGTATGTATGTAGGAAAGCGGTGGGTATGCTAAAGCATACAGCACCTAGGCCCCAACAGGCCCTTGTACATCCTCCTACACATTCTTTAGCTACATCAACCAGCCTAAGGATTTTCCGAAGGCTAGGATACAGCTCAGAGGTGTGTTCCTGATGCCATCTGTGCTCAGCCATTCTTCTTCAAAGTCCCTCATTCTGAGGTCTTGTAGAGTGGGGCATTTACACAAGATATGTCGAACAGTCTCCTCGCTCTCTTGACAAAAGCGACAGAGGGGATTAGTAGCAAGCTTAAGGTTGTAGAGATGCTTGTTTACCTTACAGTGACCCGCGATGAGTCCCGTTAAAATATGTAGGGCGCTTCTACCGAGTCTTACGAAAGACAAGGCTATCTTAGCTGAAGGATAACACAACAGTTCTTTAGACAAATAGCAGCCCTTTGTCCTATCCCACCAGTCTGTGAATGTCCTGTGGGGGGACTGTAATTGTTTCGGAGTATATCACATTTGAGTAATACTATCCCGTACCAGATTTAGACACTTTGATAATAATTTTCTCATCAAACATGTTTTTTGAATTTTTTTTCACTAGTTCTTTTACAAGTTTTTGTCCGTTAGAACTGATTTGTTATGTTTTTGGTGCAACTTTTAACTACTGACAGTAACTTAATATTCTTTGTTCAGATTTTCCATTTTTGTAATTTATATTTGGTACAGTTTCAGTCGTGCCTGATGAAGAGATATGTTGATGTCTAAACTAGTCGCACTGATTTAATAAAATTATTTTCCCACTATCTATCTTGTAAGTTGTAATTGCATTCATGGTTACATGTATCGTAAGTTGGGCATATTCTTTGTTTATTATGACTTCCCTTGACGACGGAACTTAATATTTATTTAAATAAATAATTATTCTGGAAACGATCTATTACAAAATGAACGACTTTATTTTATACTAATATTTCGACTGTTATATTTCAGTCATCTTCAGAGTACACTAAAATGAAGTAAATAACAATGAAATACAATAATTAAAATTATTTAATAATATCATTAAGGTTGATAAAAAATTTAATTGGTTCTGAAAACTATTGAAACAACGCTACCACAGATCACTTTTTAGACGAGTATGACATATTAAAATTATAAAATAACATGAACAACACTTCTCAACCTGTTACATCAAATGTATAACTACTTTTTAGGAAACATTTCTAATTAATTATTTATTTAAATCAAATTACTTACGCTCGATAAAATTTTTTTTATATTCTTAATATTCATTGTCCCAGGAAAACGATAAAAATTGTTAAAATTGACGTAGATCATTCTGTCAAGTGAAATCGATGTTTAAATCAAATGTATATACCTTCAGAACGCTTTAGATACATGAAGGGTAGTATAAATTTTCATATATTTATCCGTAATTTCTACAATTTTATTTTTTTTTTCATCGTAAAGCACTAACAAGGTATTACAAATTTTATTTATTTGACAACAAATGTGACTGTAGACATGACAATTTACGATTTGTCAATTAGTTGAGTTTCCAAACTAATATCTGGCAAGAAAACTTTAGATATTTTTTAGGATATTGACTCTGCTAATGGGAGAAACATTCCTAACATTCCTAGGAAGAATTGTACGGGTCGAGGGAATTGGCATCGCACGTGTGTCCTTACATGCCTCATAGCTTAAATAACTATTTTTCATCATTTTTTGGAATTTTTATTATTGACACTTGCGATGCACTTGGAATCAAAAACTGCCAAATCAAAAATGTGTAGGTGTTCCATTTAAAAAATGAATTGCTCGAAATCTGAAAATATTTTAGTCGAAGTGATAAATACATAAATCAAGAAAATTATAAACTTCAACCACTCACAATCTAAAGAATTTCATCTTAACTAATAAATTAGAATAGATTGAATCTAAAATAAATGTGTTATAAGGAAATAAAGTTTGATAAGTTATTTAATTAAATGTGGTTTCGGTGTTTTATTTATTATTTTAAAGTAAAGCGAAGTTTTATCTGATACGTGAAAAACTCATTATTTTAATCTTTGGTAAATGTTTTTATAAATATCTAATACGGTTTTATAGGAAATCCCCGAAAATAATTTATTCAATTGCCGCCGTATGACACATTCCTCGATACGTTATTTATTAATTCTAATTTATATATTTTTAGTAAAGCTTCTTTCGACAAGCTGATTTTGATAAAGTTTCAACTTAAACAAATACAAAAAAAGGTAAATGTTTGAATGAGTTCATAGTTATATAGATGTTATTGCTTAGATGTGATGTGAATTCTGGATGGATATTTATAAATAAGCTGAACTTTTTTTAAACATTCGTATCTCCACGGGATGTTATGTTTTAGAATTGCATAATAAACATAAAAACAAAAAAAATATGTAATTACCTGAGGCTTCAAAAAGTTTACAGAAAAAAAGGATATGTCACAAACAAAGGTTAGAAATAAACTAACTGCTGCGTTACATATCATATGTATTATCTTGTATATATTCGAGGTTGTGATGTCATATATTAAGCGGAATGTGTGGTTGAAGTAAAGACTGAGAACTGAAAGGAAACGACAATTTAATATTAAAAAGTTATCGTGCGGAGATAGAGAAATTATTGGTTTTGTGATAATTTATAAAAAGTTACCGTTATTGTACAGATAACGACATAAAACGTTATTTTGCAATAAGGCTGTACGAACTATTATATTTGCATATTTGGTAATTTAGCAAAATTAAAGACTTCTATATTTTTTATTTTTCAGATTAAGTAAAATTTTCATAATGTCAAAAAAATCGACGTTATGAAAATTTGCTTTTTTAAAATTTTATTAAAATTATTTCTTGTTACATTAATTATTTCTTCTTCTAAGGTTTACAAAAGAGTATTCGTAACTTACTATAATCCCACTATTATCAATTTACAACAGTGGCATTTCTCCTAATTTTGGAAATAGGATTGATCTCGTTCCGTTAATTCTACGAGCGTTATTGATGATAGCTTTGTTATCGAATAAGATTTTGCATCCCACAGAAATTTCAGACAGGTAGTATCAAGTAGTTTGACAGTTTCGTCTTGTTGGTCACATTCAAGTTTTAGTATTTGTGGTGTAGGAATTATCCATATCGATTGATTGGTTTCTGTTTCTTGGCAGTAGTTGCTTTTTCCATTTCAAAGTTGTACTTCTCAAAGGCTTTCCTTAGTAAATTATTCAAGATTTATTCTTTTACATAGTAATGGTATGACAATTTCTTTTTGCAGGAATAGCTTCCGTAACCGAAATAAATTTCATTTTTATTAAATATTTATTTTCAGAAATCACTGTCTAGGATAGCCTAACTATAATTAATGGAATAGAGGTGAAAATGTTCAAATTCATATGGGTACATTATAGGAACATGTAGAAGATACGTTACTCTGTTATTTGAAATATAATTCAAATATATTACATCATTCAATTTCGATAAGTTTGTTACGGTTGTATTTATTTTTAAATTTTTATTAACCCCAATTTACCAAAAGATTGTTTATTTCTTTTCCTTTATTATTTTATTCTATTTTCTCTTTTTTTTTGATTTGTTATGATTTTGTTGGTTTATTTTTTTTTGTAATCAGTTTATTACAACCAATATTTTGATTTTGATTTTGCTGTGGTTGGTAATGGAGTTTTATATTTTTGTTATTATTTTTGCTATATTTTAGTTTCGATCTATTTAATTTATTTTGTTTTTTTTTTTTGGTAATTTGATTTAACGTTTATTTAATTTTTATCTATAACAGCAATTTAGCTATTACTACTATTCATTAGCCGCTTTCGAGTTTTTTTTTTTTGGAATGTCGTGTAGGTATAATGGGGGAGTTTTAAAGCGAAATTGTTCTCATCGTTCCGAAAAGTTGTTGTTCGGCGTCCATTAAAGTGGGATTATAATTTTTGGAAACGAGCTGCAGTCAGTAAGGGGATTTTACTGATTAAGCCACACTCAGTCTTTCAATTTCTTTAAGCTGCCCAACTTCTAAGATAATTATTCTTTTTGATTTGGATTCTTACACGTGTCGGTATTAACGGTCGTACGCGTTTCTTTATAACTAATACAAGTTTTTAATTACAATTTTGAAAAGAAAAAGGAGAATTCGATATTTAGAATTCAACAAAACGCAAATTTCGAATACCATAAATTCTACGTACAACTTCGTATCAACTTTAATCACCTACAATCGTCTTTTTTTCTTTGAAATTTTGGAACCATTGTGGAGCAACGTCCGGTTGTCTTTGTTATTTTCATCTTCAATTGTCAATCATATTGGGAAAAAAGGGAAGAAATAGCAAGTATTTATTTCCTCGTCCTCAAAATGTTTTTACACTCAAGCTTAATAAATAACATCAAATAAAAGCCAGAGCCTGCGATGATAATTGTTTAATTTTTATTAAAACAAGTGATTTGGTGCAACAATGTTTCAACTGTTAAATCAGTCTTCATCAAGCACGACTATGGAAGTAACATAAAAAAGTAAAGATAGAAAATAATATTAGTAATTAAGTTAACTATAAATTATTGATGTTATTTACCGTCATTGAAAGTACATCCACTAAAGAGAGAACTGTAATGGATTTTCATATAAATGTCTGGTTCGGCAGAAAATAAAAACGTGAAAAGCATGTGCTTAATATACTATGAACTGAAAAAAATGGATAAACGGGTGTTAAGTTAAAAAGTATTAGGGAAAACAAGAGAAACTTACCAATTAAAGCACGAAACATCGAAAAACACGAAATAAAACCAAAAAAGAAAGAAAATCAACAAAAATGTATTCCAAAAATCCAAAAAACAGGTTATTTTAGTGTGAAGCGCTGAGAATGACTAAAATTTAAAGCGAGAACGTAAATCAAAAATGGAGGGGTAAAACAAGAAATTAAATAAATAAAAATAAGTGAAACGAGAAGTGAAAAATTGTTTATAACAAAAATTATAGACGAATTTAATGTAATTAAAAATCTGTAATTAACGAGGTCGTTGTTCTCGTTCATTACCAAATTTACGTCTCTTATTTTATTATTGTAGATGTAAAATTCCTCATACAAGTCCATTTCCCTTGATTTCCCCATACCCCTCAAAAGTTTTACATTCTTTTGTTATGTGTTCTCGAAATCTAATTTTTATGTTCCTACCGGTTTGTCCTATATATATCATATTACAATCGGGACATTTGATTTCGTAAACTCCACTCGATTGTTCGATGCTGAATCTATGTTTAGTATTATTAATGTATTGTTTTGTTTGAATTTAAATTCAAGTGATGGGATATAAAGGATAGATATATATTTGATTGGGGCCGTGAAATGTGGGTAAAGCATTTTGTTAATGTGTGATCTATGAGTTTTATTATAGATTGATTGAATATCATTGACACTGTATTGGTTATTAGGACCAATTTTTATTATGGTTTTTAATTCCGAGTGGTAGTCACTTTCGTTGAGAGGTGTATTAAAAAGTCTATTAAACATAAACCTAAATTCAGCTTCTTTATGCTGTTTACAGTTGAAAAAATCTTTAGGGATAATAGAATCTGTGGTAGTATTTTTTCTGTAAATGTTAAAATTTAGAGTGTTATATTTAAGATTCTTTGTAATTGTGAAATCTAGAAAATTAATACTGTTTTGTTTTTCTACTTCTTTGGTAAATTGTAAATTACTTAAATTATTGAAAATGTTTAAAAGCCCTACTAATTTAGCGTCGTTCCTATATCTACCGTAAAAGGAAATATCTTTAGTGAATAAATCATGTTTATTAGAGAAAAGTTCGTTTTCTAAAGAGTTTACAAAGATATCTGAGATGATTCCTGATATGGGTGATCCCATGGGGAGACCTTGATTCATCACGTAATATTGATTATTAAAAAGGAATAATACAGAGATTAATGAATTAATTTGTAATATGTTTAAATTTAATTTGTGAACGTTAGCAATTAGGTCTTGTTTACTAACCTTAACTGATTTATCTATGGGTATATTTGTGTACAAGTTTTCTATGTCTAGAGAAATAAGTCTGTGTTTATTTGTGATGTGTAACTTTTTTAAAAGTTCGATCAGTTGTGCTAAATTTTTATGTTGTATGACAATTTACTATGAAATGTTTTGTATAGAAAGTCTTGAATTATTTTGGCAATTTTACTGGAAGGAGTGTTGATAGGTCTTATGCCTCTATCTTCTTTGTGTAATTTAATTAAGCTTTTAAGTGTAGGTGTTAGGGGATTCATAACTATTGAGTTATAACCGTTAATGTTAAATCTGTTCAATCCATTTTGATGATCTTTAAGGAATTTTTTAATCTATTGTTCAATTTGTTAGTGGGGTCTTTTGTAATGGTGGTTATGTTATTATCTTTAAAAAAAGTTATAGTTTTCCCTATGTATATATTTTTATCTATTATTACCTATCCTGCGTTTTTATCACCCATCGTGATAATAATATCATTATCATTCAATTTTTGTTTGAGGGTTCTAAGATCTTTGTGCATCGAGTTGAGTTTGAACATTTTGTTTTTCTTTTTTATTATCAATGCCGTTTATAATTTCGTTGTTTTCAAGGAAAATTTGTTTTATATTAACATTCTCCGAAAATTGAGACTCTATTTTTATAGCCAAATCTAAAGGTTTGATGTTTCTGGGTATAGAAAATTTGTGGTTTAAATTTAAAATAACTATTTCTCTTGATGTAAAATTAGTTTTACTTAAGTTTGTAAAATTAGGAGCGAATGAAATGTTGTCTAAATTATTTAATTCTATCTTTTGAATGGGTTTGTAGTGATCTATTCTCTTTAAGGTGAAGGTTTTTACCCCTGGAACAGCACACTCTGTTACATTTGGCTTCTTGAAATTTACATGTTTATTATTATTTATATTATATGGTTTATGATTGTCATGTTTATTATTAATATTATGGGATTTAATTAACTTATCCTTTATCAGTCTCCCTAATTTAACTCTTTTGGTTTTCTTACTTTTTATTGTGTTGAACTGTACTTCTTCTCTGTAAATTGTCATACAACATAAAAAATTCATCACAACTGATCGAACTTTTGAAAAAGTTACACATTACAGATAAACACAGACTTATTTCTCTAGACATAAAAAACTTGTACACAAATATACCCATAGATAAATCAATTAAGGTTAGTAAACAAGACCTAATTGCTAACGTTCACAAATTAAATTTAAACATATTAGAAATTAATTCATTAATCTCTGTATTATTCTTTTTTAATAATCAATATTACGTGATGAATCAGGGTCTCCCCATGGGACTACCCATATCAGAAATCATCTCAGATATCTTTGTACACTCTTTAGAAAACGAACTTTTCTCTAATAAACATGATTTATTCACAAAAGATATTTCCTTTTACGGTAGATATGTAGACGACATCCTAATAGTTTATAAAGGGAACCACGCTAAACTAGTAGGACTTTTAAACATTTTCAATAATTTAAGTAATTTACAATTTACTAAAGAAATAGCAAAACAAAACAGTATCAATTTTCTAGATCTCACAATTACAAAGAATCTTAAATATAACACTCTAAATTTTAACATTTACAGAAAACATACTATCACAGATTCTATTATCCCTAAAGATTTTTTCAACTGTAAACAGCATAAAGAAGCTGAATTTAGGTGTATGTTTAATAGACATTTTAATACACCTCTCAACGAAAGTGACTACCACTTGGAATTAAAAACCATAATAAAAATTGGTCTTAATAACCAATACAGTGTCAATGATATTCAATCAATCTATAATAAAACTCATAGATCATACATTAATAAAATGCTTTACCCACATTTCACGGCCCCAATCAAATACATATCTATCCCTTATATCCCATCACTTGAATTTAAATTCAAACAAAACAATACATTAATAATACTAAACATAGATTCAGCATCGAACAATCGAGTGGAGTTTACGAAATCAAATGTCCCGATTGTAATATGATATATATAGGACAAACCGGTAGGAACATAAAAATTAGATTTCGAGAACACATAACAAAAGAATCATCCGCCGTATACAGACATATTTCCAACAATAAACATAACATAACTTTTCAGAATGTAAAACTTTTGAGGGGTATGGGGAAATCAAGGGAAATGGACTTGTATGAGGAATTTTACATCTACAATAATAAAATAAGAGACGTAAATTTGGTAATGAACGAGAACAACGACCTCGTTAATTACAGACATTTCATTAAATTCGTCTAAAATTTTTGTTATAAACAATTTTTCACTTCTCGTTTCACTTATTTTTATTTATTTAATTTCTTGTTTTACCCCTCCATTTTTGATTTACGTTCTCGCTTTAAATTTTAGTCATTCTCAGCGCTTCACACAAAAATAACCTGTTTTTTGGATTTTTGGAATACATTTTTGTTGATTTTCTTTCTTTTTTGGTTTTATTTCGTGTTTTTCGATGTTTCGTGCTTTAATTGGTAAGTTTCTCTTGTTTTCCCTAATACTTTTTAACTTAACACCCGTTTATCCATTTTTTTCAGTTCATAGTATATTAAGCACAAGCTTTTCACGTTTTTATTTTCTGCCGAACCAGACATTTATATGAAAATCCATTACAGTTCTCTCTTTAGTCGATGTACTTTCAATGACGGTAAATAACATCAATAATTTATAGTTAACTTAATTACTAATATTATTTTCTATCTTTACTTTTTTATGTTACTTCCATAGTCGTGCTTGATGAAGACTGATTTAACAGTTGAAACATTGTTGCACCAAATCACTTGTTTTAATAAAAATTAAACAATTATCATCGCAGGCTCTGGCTTTTATTTGATGTTATTTATTAAGCTTGAGTGTAAAAGCATTTTGAGGACGAGGAAATAAATACTTGCTATTTCTTCCCTTTTTTCCCAATATGATTGACAATTGAAGATGAAAATAACAAAGACAACCGGACGTTGCTCCACAATGGTTCCAAAATTTCAAAGAAAAAAAGACGATTGTAGGTGATTAAAGTTGATACGAAGTTGTACGTAGAATTTATGGTATTCGAAATTTGCGTTTTGTTGAATCCGAAATATCGAATTCTCCTTTTTCTTTTCAAAATTGTAATTAAAAGCTTGTATTAGTTATAAAGAAACGCGTACGACCGTTAATACCGACACGTGTAAGAATCCAAATCAAAAAGAATAATTATCTTAGAAGTTGGGCAGCTTAAAGAAATTGAAAGACTGAGTGTGGCTTAATCAGTAAAATCCCCTTACTGACTGCAGCTCGTTTCCAAAAATTATAATCCCACTTTAATGGACGCCGAACAACAACTTTTCGGAACGATGAGAACAATTTCGCTTTAAAACTCCCCCATTATACCTACACGACTTTCCAAAAAAAAAACTCGAAAGCGGCTAATGAATAGTAGTAATAGCTAAATTGCTGTTATAGATTAAAATTAAATAAACGTTAAATCAAATTACCAAAAAAAAAACAAAATAAATCAAATAGATCGAAACTAAAATATAGCAAAAATAATAACAAAAATATAAAACTGCATTACCAACCACAGCAAAATCAAAATCAAAATATTGGTTGTAATAAACTGATTACAAAAAAAAATAAACCAACAAAATCATAACAAATCAAAAAAAAAAGAGAAAATAGAATAAAATAATAAAGGAAAAGAAATAAACAATCTTTTGGTAAATTGGGGTTAATAAAAATTTAAAAATAAATACAACCGTAACAAACTTACCGAAATTGAATGATGTAATATATTTGAATTATATTTCAAATAACAGAGTAACGTATCTTCTACATGTTCCTATAATGTACCCATATGAATTTGAACATTTTCACCTCTATTCCATTAATTATAGTTAGGCTATCCTAGACAGTGATTTCTGAAAATAAATATTTAATAAAAATGAAATTTATTTCGGTTACGGAAGCTATTCCTGCAAAAAGAAATTGTCATACCATTACTATGTAAAAGAATAAATCTTGAATAATTTACTAAGGAAAGCCTTTGAGAAGTACAACTTTGAAATGGAAAAAGCAACTACTGCCAAGGAACAGAAACCAATCAATCGATATGGATAATTCCTACACCACAAATACTAAAACTTGAATGTGACCAACAAGACGAAACTGTCAAACTACTTGATACTACCTGTCTGAAATTTCTGTGGGATGCAAAATCTTATTCGATAACAAAGCTATCATCAATAACGCTCGTAGAATTAACGGAACCAGATCAATCCTATTTCCAAAATTAGGAGAAATGCCACTGTTGTAAATTGATAATAGTGGGATAATAGTAAGTTACGAATACTCTTTTGTAAACCTTAGAAGAAGAAATAATTAATGTAACAAGAAATAATTTTAATAAAATTTTAAAAAAGCAAATTTTCATAACGTCGATTTTTTTGACATTATGAAAATTTTACTTAATCTGAAAAATAAAAAATATAGAAGTCTTTAATTTTGCTAAATTACCAAATATGCAAATATAATAGTTCGTACAGCCTTATTGCAAAATAACGTTTTATGTCGTTATCTGTACAATAACGGTAACTTTTTATAAATTATCACAAAACCAATAATTTCTCTATCTCCGCACGATAACTTTTTAATATTAAATTGTCGTTTCCTTTCAGTTCTCAGTCTTTACTTCAACCACACATTCCGCTTAATATATGACATCACAACCTCGAATATATACAAGATAATACATATGATATGTAACGCAGCAGTTAGTTTATTTCTAACCTTTGTTTGTGACATATCCTTTTTTTCTGTAAACTTTTTGAAGCCTCAGGTAATTACATATTTTTTTTTGTTTTTATGTTTATTATGCAATTTTAAAACATAACATCCCGTGGAGATACGAATGTTTAAAAAAAGTTCAGCTTATTTATAAATATCCATCCAGAATTCACATCACATCTAACCAATAACATCTATATAACTATGAACTCATTCAAACATTTACCTTTTTTTGTATTTGTTTAAGTTGAAACTTTATCAAAATCAGCTTGTCGAAAGAAGCTTTACTAAAAATATATAAATTAGAATTAATAAATAACGTATCGAGGAATGTGTCATACGGCGGCAATTGAATAAATTATTTTCGGGGATTTCCTATAAAACCGTATTAGATATTTATAAAAACATTTACCAAAGATTAAAATAATGAGTTTTTCACGTATCAGATAAAACTTCGCTTTACTTTAAAATAATAAATAAAACACCGAAACCACATTTAATTAAATAACTTATCAAACTTTATTTCCTTATAACACATTTATTTTAGATTCAATCTATTCTAATTTATTAGTTAAGATGAAATTCTTTAGATTGTGAGTGGTTGAAGTTTATAATTTTCTTGATTTATGTATTTATCAGTTCGACTAAAATATTTTCAGATTTCGAGCAATTCATTTTTTAAATGGAACACCTACACATTTTTGATTTGGCAGTTTTTGATTCCAAGTGCATCGCAAGTGTCAATAATAAAAATTCCAAAAAATGATGAAAAATAGTTATTTAAGCTATGAGGCATGTAAGGACACACGTGCGATGCCAATTCCCTCGACCCGTACAATTCTTCCTAGGAATGTTAGGAATGTTTCTCCCACTAACAGAGTCAATATCCTAAAAAATATCTAAAGTTTTCTTGCCAGATATTAGTTTGGAAACTCAACTAATTGACAAATCGTAAATTGTCATGTCTACAGTCACATTTGTTGTCAAATAAATAAAATTTGTAATACCTTGTTAGTGCTTTACGATGAAAAGAAAAATAAAATTGTAGAAATTACGAATAAATATGTGAAAATTTATACTACCCTTCATGTATCTAAAGCGTTCTGAAGGTATATACATTTGATTCAAACATCGATTTCACTTGACAGAATGATCTTCGTCAATTTTAACAATTTTTCAAAAATTAATATATAATTAAGTATATAATGATACGTATATTATTTTTCTCGTGGATCAAAATGTTCATATACAAATAATGCGAATGATTTTGGGTACATATAAAGAAAGGTAATGAACGTACATATAACTAATTAGATCTTTTTTCTTTTATTGAATATTCAAAATAGCTAATAGAAAAAGCTTAAAATTACAACTAATTAATAAAGACACCACTAAAAAGATCGATCTTTTCTCATCATAAATAGTTCACAAAACCGAATGTGTCGATATGTTTATACCAACTGCAGAAAATAATAGAGAATACCGTCCCATTCTGAATATACCTCAAAATTGCCAAATTTTAAGCCCTTGTGCAGCCGTTATGAAATCTTCCAAAATCTACCAAAACTCACACGTTATAATCAACTCTATATAGAGTCGGTAAATTCATATCATCATTTGGTAACTTTTTTATATGATACGGACAAAAGTCTGAAACCACATCAGACTTATATGAATTTTACGATATTTAGAGTGAAATATAGCTTTAATAGATTACAAACTTTCACAAGCATTTTATACCCCTAAAACTACAAAAACCGCATATAATCGCCGTAAGCAATTGTTTACTGTGTCATAACTTTCTTATATGACACGTATAAAACTATGAGACCATATACAGGGTTATATGCAGGTTTTTACTTTTTAAAAAGTTCTGGCTTAAGCAACAAAAATAAACTTAGAATTTACAAGGTTATACTAACAACCAATAGGTTGTTAGTATTGTAAGACCTATTTGGGAATATGGAATATAATTGTGGGGATCTTCGAGCAAAACAAACATCATGCAACTGTAACGATTTCGGTCTAAAGGACTTCATTATATCTGTTAGGCATCATGGTTTGTGGCTCACTATCATCCATGAGGACCTTCAAATGCTAACAGTGGAAGAAATAATTGCCTACCGGAGTTCTGACTACATCAATAGATTAGGAAACAATCCAAACGTTTGAATGAGTTAACTTACCGTCCAGTCATCAGAAGGTTGAAGAAACTGGGCCCTCTCGACTTAACATCATAAGCAACAAATTCTTATAGGAAACGCTGTTAGGCGGGTTCCTACTATGACAATTCATGCTATTTTCTTTATAAAATCTTAAAGTTATAAAGACTATTTATTGTTAAGTTTATTATTAAAATTATAGCAACAAAAACTTGTCGGAGGAAAACCTTTAAGTACCTGTCTTAATATCCTAGTGTCCATGATACCGATAAATGTTTTATTTATTTAGATACCCAACATCATTTTAATTAATTTATTGTTTTTTAGATGAGAATGTCATCAAGTGCTGAAGACGCCTCTTTACAACTTTTACCATTAATCACAAATCAAAAGAATTCAACCGAAGATAGCACTAATGAACCCTCACCAAATATGGTGAATAATATCACAACGCTTGAACGAGACGTTATTCGAAACAAATTAATGTCTTTTTTAAAAAGCAATAACGAAGACGATTTTATAAATTATTTTGAATCTAATGAAGAGGTTTGCCGTAAATTTTATTTAGGCAGAAATGGTGAATACATTCTTCAAGAAATATGTGAAAAGAATTTAACAAATGTAATCAAATTTTTACTATTGATTCGAACCAGTGAAACAAGAAATAATTTATTTCTTAGAATTATTTCAGAACATGGAATCTACACGATTTTCCAAGAATTATTACTACGAGATAAACACACGTATAGCGATAAATTCCTCAAAGATATTTTATTAATTTTACTACATAACCAAATTGTCTATGAATCAAATGAGGTCCACAACTTTCAGGCTTGTTTAAAATTTCTATTGAATCAAAACAGCTTAAAAATTGCAGTTAACGGAGCTAATATATATGGAAACACGCCGTTACATTACGCTGTAAAATACGCAGATCTTGAAATAATTACAAATTTGTTAAATCGAGGTGCTTTCTTGGACATCAAAAATAATTTAGGTGTCATGCCTATAGATAATATTTATCCTGAGGATTTAGAAAAACTGTTGGACGATTGTGTAAAAACTGGAAAACCTAACTGTAAAGTTATCGATCCTTATGGGTGGGATGATGAGATATTTACATTCAATTATACAAAATTATTTTCAAACGAAGCCTCAGAAGCACACGTACTCTTACGTATTAGCGAAAATCGAAATTTACAATGTTTATTAAAACACCCGGTTATTTCAACACTTTTGTACCTCAAATGTTTTAAAATGCAAAGATTTTTTATAATTAATTGTATATTTCATTTGATTTTTTTAGTCAATTTAATTGGATGTATTTGGTGTAGCTTCTTTTCTTATTCTTTGTTTCCTATTTTAATCATTTATATTTTCAAAGAGGTTACACAAACTTTATTAGTATTAAAAATTTACTTTAAGAATCCCGAAAGTTATTTGGATATTTTTATTTTAGTTACAACGGGTTATATTTTGTGTACTAACTTGTTATATAAGAATAATAACACAGATTTAATGTACTATAAACAATTGATGTTAGCCGGCGCAATTTTTTCGTCTTTTATTAAGATGATGATGCTGATCGCTGGTTGTTTGCACTTCTCCACGTACGTTTCAGTTTTGAAAACGGTTACTTCGAATTTTTTAAAGTTCTTGCTTTGGTCTTCGTGCTTACTCATTGCCTTTACTTTTGGGATTTATATTATTTATCAAAAACCAAAAGGAGTTGAACAAAACCAAAACGATTTAAATAACATTAATAAAACAGCTTCTGATTTTTTTGATGATCCAATTCTAACATTTATAAAAATCATCGTAATGTTAACTGGAGAATTGGACGCGAAATCTTTATTAGATGAAGGAAATTTAGAAACGATGTTCAACAAAATCATATTTTTATTTTTCGTATTTTTTGTAACAATAACTCTTTCTAACGTAATAAATGGCTTAGCAATAAGTGATATTCAAACGATAAAAATGAAAGCGGAAATATTAAATTTAGTTGATCGAATTAAACGAATATATTATTTGGAAATGGTGATCTCAAAAAGCGCGGTTCTATCAAAAATCTTTAAAACTCTTATACCAGTTATTATAACATCGTATTTTTGTCAAAATTGTAGGTTACTAGATTTAGAGACTATTGATTTGGATTTCATTTCACGTGCAAACGAGAAAAGAATATCACTTTTTGCTTATGACACCTTGTTCATCAAGTGGATTATTATGATACCTAATGGCGATAAAGGATTAATTTTTCAAAAATGTAAACTATGTGGAAAATATATGTTACATAAGCCTAAGATTTATATGGATAAGGAAATAGTGAAAAATACTGAGAGAATTATTCGGAAAAGAATGAATTTAGATAAATAGGTATTACATAGATGTAAGTTATTATTTATTGATACTGTTGATGTTATTTGTTTTTAAGAAAAAATGTATTTTAAGTATTTAAATATAAACAGATAAAGCTTTCATATGTCGTTATTCAATTTATCAAATTATTAATGTATATATGCAGTCGATGATACCAAGAAAATAATTTAAGGTATTCAACCATTTGAAATAGCGATCATGACATCATAAAGGAAGTAGTTTTGGTGGCAAATAGGAAGTTTTGATAAACAAAAAGCGAGAGGTTTCTTCGTCTTATGTTCATGTATAAGCAGGATTTTATGCCGAGGTTGTTGGTTTATTGAAGACCCTCTTCCATTAGTCTGGAAGAGGGTCTTTTCTTTATGATGACTGTATCAGCGACAGCAGAGGCTTTTGCATGGAAGGAGGACTCTAGTGGAGCTTCCAGATAAATCTATTTAATGTCATGAGCAATTTGCCAGTATATTTTTCTTCACCTCGTTTAATTGAGAAATGCTCAGGAGACCATCTTTCAAATCATAATTAACTATAAATAGACTATAAAAAATACAAGACTATAGTCTGTTCCATAGCCATTGACTCGCATGTCATTTTACTGCTATCTTTTACTGCGGTCTTCACACCGGTTACTTCTTTTACGTCCTACCATATGTACAGGAAACCTTAGGATAACCTTACATTATGGCATATTTAAATTCGATACAATATCTACAACATCTATTGCCTACATCATTTTTTTACGTAAAGGCTTATAAAACAAATTGCTCAACTATTTTTATAACCATGTAATATAATAAAATTTAACGACAATGATATAGTCGAAGTTGTGACAAAACGAGGAGTTCAAACATGCCGTAAAAAAAAATACATGATGTACAATGCTACTGTATCGATATAATTAACAAATAATAAATGGTCACTATCTAGAACTATTTTTTATTAAAGGAAAAAAGAATAACCAATTGTGAAAATAAGGGAGAAGATAGAATAATACAAGGAAATTCCCCAGTGCAAATATCACAAAGATACATGGTAACCGTAAAAGAAGAAAAGATGGGAGGCCATACAAGTTGGATAGAAAATCGATCCTATCAAATCTATTCAGTGGAGCTGAAGAAATTAACCAAAGATGTACCCTACTGGAAAGAACAAGATATTGAATTGGAACAAATTACATTTACCCGACTTAATGAAACTCGTGAGGAACTGATATTGTTACAGGAAATAATACAAGCACTAAACAATCTTACAACATTATCTTCAATAAGAACACATAATTAAGTGTTCTTATTGATATTCATATTAGTCTTGTAGTAAGTTATCGGTTACTGTATTGTGAAAACATACTGAAAGAGTATGTTTTTAGCCAAAACCAACCCAACTAAGGGAGGAATCAACAGGAGCTGAAGGACTTCGCCATTAGTCGCCATTAGCGGCAGCCTTCCACTTAGGAGGAGAGGTGTTATGAGGTGCGAATAGTAAATAAGCTATAAAATTTACCAACAAGGTTTTGTAAATTAGGGAAAATAACCGGGAAGATATAAAAGAAACGGATCTTTATTTCAACATCATTGAGTAATCGGTCGCGTTCCATATCGCACGTCGCACTTCTAATCTTAATTTTATAATAATTTTAATTAAAACTTGTAATCGATTGTTTTACATAAAATAATATCTTTCAAAAATCAGAATTTTAGATGTCAAATATCTGTGAGTGACAGTAATACTTAAATCTTACTTTTAATCACAATCTTTCAAATCGAAAGTGACGCAGTCAGAATTAAGAACGTCGCGAGAGAACGGTGGATTTTAATCTTTTGAGGACTATGAGGACCAGCGAGAAAATCAATCGAGTCGAGGAGGATCCTAAAATTAGAAAATCCTTGGATTGATGAACCAAATGAAAATAACAACGAAAATTATGCTGTAAGTACCCATCGATTTAGCTCGGTGATCCCAGAAGACTCGTCGAAATAAACAGTGTGATAATTTGGATATTCGTTACGTGAAGATTAAAATATATAATTAATTGGAATTATAAACGTTTCTGTTTGGGCGTCTTGATATGATCAACGAAAAATGGGGGGGCATGGAGGGTAGCTAAAATACCCAGGCGATATCGAAATATATAGATATATAAATATATAGCATAAACATACGCAATTGGAATCGAATATTACAATGTGCAGAAGAAAAGGTATTTGAAAGTGTCTATATGACCGAATCATAACAAAATGACTCCTGCATAACAACCACCAATTGCGAGATTGCCAATTCCACAACATTTTCAATCGCAAAGATACATATCACCAGCACAGGTACAACAAAGAATGTATAGTCTCAGCATCTTACATGCCAAGGTTTACATTAACACAAGCTCAATTCAACAGAGAACACCTTACAAACCAACGCCGATGGACGTTGATACGTTAGCGATAAAAGGTCCAGCGTCTATCCAGTCTAGCGTACAACGACCCGCCAAAACAATGATATAATAAGACCGCTTGAAAATATGGAAACAGAAAACGTAGACCCAGCCCACGAATTTGCACAGCCACAAATGTACAAGACAGCTAAGTGCAAGAACTTTGATAACACAGAATACAGCGAAGTGAATCTCGAACAATATTTTGAGGAATTTTATGAAGAAAGCCAACAGGAAATGAGTACTCTAAATTTTCTCATTCGACCAGACAACCACGTGACATAACAGGAATTATAATTTACAACGAAACAGATAACCCCGGATTGTCTTACATAAAGTTTAACGGATTCAAAATGTTAATATACACAGGTGTCTCGAAAAGAAAAAATTTACAATGAAATGAAAGAAGAAAATTTTAAAATTCAAACGCCTCATGGACTTGAAATCGGATATCAAGCTATCAAAGCCCTTTTACCGGACTTATTTAAAGATAATAAAGAACACGTATTTTATTGCTTCAATTTTTCAAAATTATACGAAATATTTATTGAAATGTATGTCTTAAGGGCAATCAAAGGAAAGGTGATAATAATAATCTGAAAAAAATAACCTGCAAAAGCTCACACGTGGTAACCGTTTAAAATGAAAACATATTAGAAGGGATAGCAGGAAATTCTCCATAAACATCATCAGAATCGTCCGATGTATCATCATATTTCATCAAGAATATCAGGAATACTTTGAATAAAAAAGTATTAATACCTTCAGGATCCTGCAATTATTATTATTCCCAGATTGAATTTGTAAATGCTTTAAACCTCCCCATTTCTTCTTAGAATCTCATTCACTCGCGATATACTTAAAATAGGTCTTTTTTCGCTTAATGTGATGGCATTAGTGGTGAAGTTACGGAAGTGTTTATAATAGTTCCAGTGGGAAATATTGTTTGTTTTTCTAAATTTTTATTTCGCCTGATCTCTTAAGCTCATGATGAATTTAATGTTGTGCGTTAGCTAAGAAGCATTGGGATTTGTGAACTTACGTAATCTTAAGGGAGCATGAACGTCAAACAAATTCACTATCTCTTGCGTAAAATACTGAATTTTATCATTTACATCGTGCATATAAAATATTTTATTGAAAGCCAAATCACGCAAATAAGAAATAAATGATTATTTATTATATATTATATAATTAATATTATTAATAAATATTATTATTATATATATATATATATATAATATTATATATATTATATTATAGATTATATAACCGGGAGGATATATAATCGAATAATTGTAATTTTAATTTTGTAATTCATTTTAATTTGTATAAAAAAAACTTGTAATCGATTATTTCAAACTGACATAAAAAAGATTAAGAAAAGTTGTAGGAAATAGTAGGAATCATAAATTCGCAATTAAAAATGTCTTTCCTAACTTGCAGCTCATTACGGTTTTTACTAAAAAGCCCAACCCAATCAAAAATAAGATTATTCAACTAACATCCACTACTAATCTGATATTAAAAAAAGAATAAAAAAGGCTGCAAGAAATAATTGGAATCATAAATTCGCAATTAAAAATGTCTGCTGTAACTTGCAACTAATTACGTTTTTACAACAAACATCAAAAAATCCAATTAATTCTAACAATCATTTTTTCCTTTATCAAACGCTCATATAAATAGGAAAAATTTTTCTTTAATTTTAATATTTAAACACAATTTGTAGACAAAATGATTTCAGTAAACTTCAATATACTATATTTACTTATATTTCTAAGCCCAAATTACAGTTTCATTGATGCGGCAGATTCAAGATGCTACAAGGTACCACCAATTAGTAACTTTGATGTCGAAAGAGTACGTATTAAAAATTTGGTAGAAAAGGTTTGTAAAATTTTTTAAATAATTTTATGATAGGTGACTGGCAACTGGTATGCTCAACAAGTTGGTGATTTAGATGGCGATGAAAGTTCAAGAAAATGTTTGTTGTACAGCTTTTCCTCCAATAAAAATAAATCTGGTGCAATATTGACCGGATTGAGAATCTACAATGTAACCGGTACTGTTGCAAAAGTTGAAATGTTCAAATTGTTTCAAGTAAGAAATTCTGCGGAATATAAAGTTAATTGGAAAGTGGGAGAAGAAGGTGAAATCGGTTGGACAGTAGCTACTGATTATGAAAATTGGTCAACGTGGTATCTTTGTCAACCAGAACAACCCGATAGAGGAATGTTGTTTATTGTGACAAGACAAAAGAATCCAAATAAAGCAGCACTTGAGGCGGCACGAAATGCGGCTAGAAAAGCAGGATTTAAAATGACAAAACCTTACTTGAAAGAAATTGATCAAGCGCGATGTTTTAATTAACTTTTAAATCTTAATTATTCATTATCTCAATTAGTATGTTTATAGAAGAAAAGAAAGTATAGAACTAATACAGTTTTTGTAGCACTTTGATGTAAATAGATTTTCTAAGGCAGTTTATTATAAATATGGTGTGGGTTATAACGAGATATCAATCATATTATAGTGTTATTCGAAATTATTAATAAAAAAAGTTAATAAATAGTGATTTAGATTAATTCAACAACAATCTCAATAGTCGACATTACTGCTCAATGAAATTAGAAAGTAAGATTTAAAAATATGTAGTTTGCTATAATATATATGAATTTTATAGGAAATTAATCCAATAAATGTTCAATGTTAGCACCACCACTTTTACACAAGTGAATATTTAATATAGATAATTGTACTTTAATGTAAAATGTTGAATTTAGAAAAACTCTACTTTTACATAAAAATGGGAATAATTAATTATCTTTTATAATTAGAATATAAAATTTTTGCGATTTGGTGATTTGGACATGTCCGACGCATTATTTGTGTTGAGATATGTGTGAAAATCAGCAATAAAAGTTGTTTTCCTCTTTCTTACTCGATCCGGGAATATAATCTATAAACCGAAAATTTTAGTACAAGTGCAACTACGTAAACTGAGATTAAAACGTGGCAATCTTTAACGGATGACGAAATTGCTGGTACCGTTCTGAATCAATTTGATTTGCGAGCGGGATATTAAAGAGAACGACAGCGATGATGAGGAAATTGATAACTTGTCGAATCCGCATTACAGAAATTGCATTAAGTACGGAGAATTTGTGGGCGCTATTACCGGCAAATATTTCAATAATTTTGTTACTGTAAAATCGAAAGGATGTTTGCAATAAATAATAATAATAACATAACTTTATTGGTATAGTTTTTTCAAAATAACACTTTCCTTATGTGTTAGTAATTATACTTATTGCTGTTATCTATATTGATAATGAAGCCAGCAAAGGCGAAGTTCTATCGGCATTACATGAAGACGACTGTTCAACTTAACCTAAATACAAATAAACAAAAAATATATAAAAATTCAAACAAAAAAATAATTGAACTAAAATTAGAACTAACAATTTTTTTTTTCACTAGGACTAATACTAGATCTAAAACCAAAAAATTTTTAACCTGTTTCTAAGAAAGGTTGCATGGTATCCAAAATGTCAATTATTTTTTCAAAAAACGCACGGTAAAACCCGAAATTTTCTAGTTTTAGATCTAATATTAGGCCTACTAATAGTTCCGGTGATAGCTCTAGTGTTAGTTCTAATTTTAGTTCAACCACGTAAACTGTGATGAAAACGTGGCAATACGGTAATTTTTAACGGATGACGAGTACCGTTCTGTAAAATGAGATTTGCGAGCAGGATGTTAAAGCGAACGACAGCGATGATGAGGAAATTGAAACGTTGTCGAATCCGCACTACAGAAATTTGTGAGCGCTATTACCGGCAAATATTTCAATAATTTTGTTAATGTAAAATTGAAAGGATGTTTGCAATAAATAATAATAACATAATTTTATTGCTAAATTTTTGTCAAAATAACATTTTCCTTATGTGTTAGTACTTGCTTATACTTAGCAGGCACTAATAGTAATAAACGTGGTAAAATTATACTTATTGTTGTTATCTGTATTGAAAATCAACCAAGCAAAGGTAAAGTTCAGTCGGCATTACATGAAGACTGTTCAACTTAACCTAAGTACAAATAAAAAAAGAAAAAGTATTAAAAAAATAATTGTACAAAAATTAGAACTAACACTAGAACTATTACTACACACACAGAACAACTTATTTGAACCAAGAAAAAATAATCTCTTGAAAATAATATCTGCATGTAAGAAAAAAGAAGATTATATTTGAGATGAACAAATATAATTTCTTTTATATAGTATGTTAAACACATTAACGCAAGAAAACTATTTTATTGAAAAAACACTATTGTTAAGTAAAAATTGTCCTAATGGAAGTATACTTTCTTACAATTAGAAAGCGTATTTATTCTCCTTAAGAAAGGTATTTTTCTTCTATAGAGTAACTGTTAACTACAATCAAGATTTTTATTTTTTATTTCTATAATATAATTTCTGGAGATATGCATATAATAGTTCTATTTCCTTAAATCAAGAAATTACTTTACTACCAAGTATTTGCTAAATACAAGTAATCTTTATGATTAGTCAAGAAATCGGCTTCTTTATGTGAGTAGTTATTTTCTTTTGCATGCGTACATTTGTCGCGACAAAGAGGTGCAGGTTTGGCCGTTTATTTTTTGTTTTTCGTATATTCGTAGCCACTTTAATATTCTTTGTTAACCGACTATTTAGTGGTAGATCATACGTTAGGAAAGTAACGTCTTTAGTGTGAGTGGTATAGTGTGATTGGAGTACTGTAATGATGAGACTCTAATACATCTTTTTGATTACATCTTTTTGATTGCTGACGACACACTTATAGCAGTTGAAGACAACAGCATTGAAACAGCTACAGATAAAATGAATGTGATCTTGCGTAACTTGGAAAAATGGCTAACAGTTAATAAAGTAATAAAAGGGTAAAACTAAAGCTATGGTTCTGGGACAGTGAGATCTCAAATTTAAATACCATATCTCGATTGTAATTGATAATGTGAAAGATAAAGTGAATTATTTTTGTAGAATTTGTAGATTGTTATCGGTAAACGTTTGAATTATGGCGTATAGGTCATAATTGAATTATGGTGGAGAATCGGAAATGTAAAGTTTACAGATCTTACACAATAGAGCCATGCGAGCAATTTAGGGTTGTATTATATTTACCAGAATTAATGATATGTTGGATACATTATGTTTCTATTCAGTTAAGGAGCGATTGTATATGTTAAATATGTGTTTTGTATACAAATTGATTAACAATTTATTACCTCGATATTTACAAGTGTCAAAAGTATCTGACGTACATACCTATAACACCAGATCACGCAACAGTTTATATATTAGACGGGTTAGTCATTCACACTCGCAGGATTGTTTGTTTTTTAGAGGGTTTGTTTTGTTCAACAATTTAGTGAAATTAGAAGTCAAACTACTGTTACAGCATTTAAACAAAAATTGTTAGAAACTATTAGAAATCAAAGAATAATAGTATGAATAAGATATTATAAACTTTATTTCATGAATTGTTATATTGATTTTTATTTTAGGTTTTATTATTAGTATTATTTGTACAAGAGTATTATTTTGTTTTCATAGTTTACACAGATATATGTATCTACATATTTAATAAAGATTAATCTAATCTAATAATGTAAGTATATATGTATGTAGTACAATCAGCAATAATGTTTTAAGATCCTATTGTATGGGTTTATTAAAATTTTATTTTGATTTAATAGGTTCAATGCTTCAGAAATGATAACTATTGGCTTCCCACATTTTTATAATGTAGTAAAAAAGTTAACCACAAATGTATTTCTCTATAAGGTTCATATACGTTATAACACCACCTGGGGCAGCAACCTATTAAAAAACTTTTTTTCTTGGCCTTTTTATATAAATTTTAGAAGTAGAAAATGGAGGACAACTTGTATGGAAGAATACGCCATAAATGTAGTTTTATGTGGGTGGCATCCCCTGAAAACTTCGATCTTCTCGTTAAAGCAGGTATTGCGTTGTTTATTAATTACTGAGAGATTAATAATAGCATTAACATTATTTAATATTATTATTTGATGCAATGTAATTTTTTATAGAATACATTATAGAATTTTTTGACATTTACTATCTGCTAAATTGTTGCAATAATTTTTTGTTATAATAATTAAATAGTTGGAAAAATTAACAACCTTTTTTTACAGGATCATAGTTTTTAAGAATGTACAGTATGTTTAAAGAAATTTGTTTTCAACACTCAGTATCTTAAAAACTATGATATATAACCTTCTGGTATTCATTTTAAAGATTCTATCCAATGTAAGGTCTTGCTACAAAAAAGTAAAACACTTTGTATAGAATTCAACATACTAATAATAGTTATAATTTTAATTTTTATAGTAGTTATGATTCTAATTTTTGAATATTATGTTTTTATTAATGTTTCGCCCAAAAACCGAAAACGTTTATTGAGCGAAAAAACGACCACAACTCGTTGTGGCGTTTTACGATCTTCCACAAACCCATCCCACAAGGCCATAAGTCGAACGATTTTTTCGCTCACAAAGTGATTCAGGTTTATAGGCAATTTTGGGAATTTGTAGAAGTGAATGGAGTAACATATGAAAAAAATAATGTATTGCTATTCACTTGTACTGAATATATTCCCCATTTTTGCGAAATTTGCGAGATATTAATACGTATGGAAGACGTTCATTATTCATTATTTTATTCAAACTATATGAAACTTTACATTTTGATGATCACTATAGAGCGTATTGCGTTGAACTACAGGATATTACAACAATTGTTTCTTTAAATGGTATTACTAAATATCCACGCCCCACCATTGAACATGTACATACCAACAGTGTATTTGTAACATTACCTAAGCGATTAAATGCACTCGAAGAGACAACATAACATCTATCCTCTAAAATTACTACATTTAATATGTTTATTATACATGTTTAAGAATAAATTATTTATTTATGTATATCTGTATTTGTCTTAGTTAATAAATTTGTTGTGTACTTTTAATATTCTTTTAATTTTTACACATATATTGTGATAGGTATCTACAATTTATTTCATCATATTGATTGTTAATGTATTAATTTAGATTAAGATAGCTTAATGTAGAAGGAAATGGAATTAAGGTAACATTTACCATATAAAGTAATTTTTTTTGCAACATTTTCAATATTTTGTCGAATAACAATTACTGATGACAAGATGTAAACTTCTGGATTTAGTTAAGAACTTGCAATAATGTCATTTACAGTTAAGTTATATGACAAAATATCGAAAAAGTTGATATTCAATTTCATTCTACATTATGCTATCTAAATTCTAAACTACTATTTAATAAAAGTGGTAAATTTATTGAGCCTAGAAAAGGAACTATTTAAAACAATCATTCGATTCCTTGAAACAAAATTTATTTTTCATTAATACAAAACTATATTATTATTGTATGGATATATATAATTTCTTGAACAAATAATTTAGAGTCTTTTATTCAATAATTACAGTATTTCACACAAGCAGAACTTTTCTAATAGCAAAGTAACATATTTTTCTTAGTAGATAAATAAATTCTTAAATCAAGAAAGTCATGCTTTAATGTTAAGTAAAGTAATAGCTTGGAGAGATAAAGTGCACACAAATAATATATTATTTTTCTCAAGTAAGTAATTACTTCCAACCAGTGTTTTCACCAAGAAATTTATTTTGAAATAAGAATATACTTTTTATAGCTTATTCAAATACGTAAATTCCTTGTTGCAAGTCAGAATTACTTAATTCAATAATTCTTTCTGCGTGTGTAAGACTAATACTAGATCTAAAACTAATAACGTTGAACCAGTTTCTAAGGAAGATTGCAACATGGCATACAAAAGTCAATTATTTTTTCAAAAAACGCACGGTAAAACCCGAAAGTTTCTAGTTATAGATCGAGTATTATTAGTCCTACAAATAGTTCTGGTGATAGTTCTAGTGTTAGTTCTAATTTTAGTTCAATTAACACCGGTCGTGAAAGCCATCGTACTTAAAAAAACACTAAGATAAACTCAAGATAACACCAAGAACCAAAAATAAAATAATAATTATTCGACGATATTAGCATATGAAGCAACAATGTTCACACCTAACCCATGTGCACGTACCCCTCATCATCTCGTATTCAAATCAAAATTGCACACTTGATTTTTTTTAAATAACTTGTTAACTTTAATTGATTAAAATTAGTTTGAAAATCCATTTTACCAGTAACGTGTAATGAATCAAATATAAAAAACTTTATTTTGTACTTTAGCCTGTCCTTTATTTTAAAAATATTAGTTTAGGCTAATCGCCATCTTCAGGGGATTTTTAACTTATAGGTTGACCTTATCTTCTGCTACATAAATCCACTTATATTGACTTTATCTTTGAAGATAGCGATTAGCCGAAACTAGTCAAATAATATTTTTAAAATAAAACACCAGTTAAAGTACAAAATAAAGTTTTTTATATTTGATTCATTGTTAGCTTTTTTTGTATTTGTTGTTGATATAAATATTGATTGATTGATGAAATTTGAAAAAATGATTGATGAAATTTGAAAAAAATTTGATGAAATACTAATTTTCTTCCCAAATTGTTTAATTTCATTCAATTTATTTCGACATAATCATAATAATAATAACAGTAAACTCGGTCAAATCGTTCTCCAACAATAGTCGATTTAGTTTAAATTCTTTTTTTTCATGTTGAGGGATTATCTTCCAGTCGACAGATTCGATTTGTCATTTAAATATCCCAATGTGCATATCCCATTCATGCATTTCCGCCGTCACTTCCATTGTAGATCATACTTTCGACCGAGACGTTGATGATTAAAATTAGAAGACAATTAATTAGAAACACAATTGATGTGTAAGTATGAAGGCTTTCACGAGTGATGTTGATTAGAAGTTTTCAGGTTTTGTTGTGCATCTTGTGTAAAAATGTTTAATATTTCGGATGCGCTGGTGTCAATACGTATAGAATGCAAAGTCCTAAAAAAAGGATAGAAAGAGTAAGGCCCAAGAATTGTGCCTTGCGGGACATCACGTTCAACTGGTAAATTACCAGAAGTTTTTTGATTACAGTTATGATAAAAATGGGTTAATAATAATAATAAAATTTATTTGTTTGTCAACACAATACAGAATCGTCAAAAAACAAAAGACAAAAAAAACCTTAATCAAAAATGTTGTTACACTTGAAATAATCCTCAGTTGTATAGAATCATTTTTTTATTAGCGCTTCTTTAACGGTTCCTAAAATTTGTATAATTTAAAGTTCGGACATTCAAAGGTAACCTGTTATAAAACTTTACACCATGATAATCTATTCTATAAGCGATGCGACGGTATTTCAAACAAAATCTTATTTCGTGTGTTATATTAATGTAATTGTGAATTAGTTCTAAAATTAGTCTTATTTGTATGTACATAAACTAAGCACGACAATAGATATGCACAAGGAATAGTGTTACTTAATTTTTCTGGTTTGCGCTGATTCAAAAACACTTCTTTTTAACTTAAAATATTCTTTATTATTTTTTTTACTGGTTTACACTACTACTAAACTATTTTCTGGTATAAGTTGTATGGTTCGTACACAAATCAAAACGTGACGAGAGAGTGTTTCGAGAGTTAAGAGAGTTAAGAGTGTTTTTGGGCGAACAAACTCTTTTATAATCTTTTTTAACAAAAAAAGTTGTTCTTGAATACATACAGAAATTAAAATAAAATGCTTTAGGCAACCCAACTTGCATTAAACGTTAAACCCCAAAAATTATAAACCCAACAAAAGAAAAATAAAAGAAATTAAAATAATCTTAACATACCCCCCGCTTTGAAAGGACTCCCTTTCAATAACAAGAGCAAAATCAATAAAAGAAATCAAAAATTAATAATCTTAAATTCTAACCTAAGAATCTCAAATACATTTGACAACATTGCGCATGCGAAAACGCATTACGCACAAACGATGGTTTTAACTTCTATATACAAAACGCAAACGACGCGACCTACTCCACTGGCAAAGGACAAAGTTTATTTATCGCCCGTTTAACAATGCCAGACGGAGTGCGTACAGTGGCTACTCGTGCTACACCATCTTCACCATGGTACACCTCGATGATTCGACCAGTGATCCATTTTAAGGTGGGTAGATTTTCTTCCTTTATGATGACTAATTGACCCTTTTTTAGGTTAGAACTGCCGCCCGCCCATTTGTTGCGACGCTGCAGTTCGGACAAGTATTCCTTCGACCACCTAGCCCAAAAATGCTGTTGTATTCGCTGTACATGTTGAAACTGTGATAGCCGATTTTCCTTTATGTGGCCTAAACTTGGATCCGGAGGTGACGTAAGTTTTCTCCCGATTAAAAAGTGCGCTGGGGTTAATGGGGTTGTATCATTTGGATCCATAGATAATGGAGTTAGCGGACGGGAATTTAGGATACCCTCTATCTGTACGAGTAATGTATAAAAGTTTTCATAAGTGAACGAGGCATTGCCAGCAACACGCCGCAAGTGAAACTTCACCGATTTAACACCGGCCTCCCACAAACCACCAAAATGTGGTGAATTAGGAGGGATAAATTTCCAATTGATAGACGCGTTTTCAATAGAACTTGTGAGATCGGTGGAGTTATCAGTAAGAAATCTGCTTAATTCTTGCAGTTCGCGATTACCGCCTACAAAGTTCGTCCCATTATCGGAGAGCATTTGATTGGGCCTTCCACGTCTAGCTGTGAACCGCCTAAGTGCCGAAATAAAACACTCCTTAGTCAACTCGGTCACCAATTCGAGGTGAATAGCTCGCGTAACAAAGCAGACAAACAGGCAACAATATGCTTTGCATACCTTTGAACCCCGCCCCTTTCTATCTTTAATAAAAAACGGACCCGCATAATCCACCCCCGTGGTATAAAACGGAGGAGCCGGAGTTACCCTTTCTACCGGTAAATTTCCCATTATTGGTTGAATTACACGCGGATTTATTTTTGAACATCGCACGCATTTCCGAACTACCTTTCTGGACAGATTTCGTCCTCCGATTGGCCAAAACCTATCTCGGATGGACGCTAGTAAGTGTTGTGGTCCGGCATGAAACAACTCCGAGTGTTCTCGTTCGAATAATAACCTAGCGAAAGTGTGTTTGCTCGATATTATCATCGGGAATTTTTTATCGAATTCGTACGCGGAATTTCCTAACCTGCCACCGAGACGTATTATATCATCTGCATCCAAAAACGGATTTAACTTAGCGAGACGATTCCCTTTCGGAACGCATTTATTACGTTTTAAATGCTCAAACTCCTCCGCAAAAGACTCCCTTTGGGTACATTTTACGATAAATTTGAGCGATGATTCCAATTCAAAACTCCTTAGAGACCCCGTACGCTTAAGCTTAGTTTTGGAGCAATTGTTACAAAACCGAAGAATGTATGCAACTGTTCGCTGCAACCGATTTAATGACGAGAATTTCGAAAACTGAACAAACTGATCCGACGCGACAGCCACTGAAAAAACCTTTTTCTTAATTTCAGGTAAATACTCGTTCCGAAAATCTCTAACCGGCCACATGTTTTCATTTTCTTTCAGCCATTTGGGCCCGGCCCAATATAGCTCCAAACCGGCCAAATCAACGGCTCGAAGATATACGCACGCCCCGTATGCCTTTGTCGACGCGTCGGAAAAGCCGTGTATCTGAAACGATTCTGAATTTTTCAGTGAGATATGACGCGGAATTTTAATGTCGTTCAGATAAGTTAATCCATCGGCGAATTTACACCAACTGGTATGAATATAATTTGGAAGGACCTCGTCCCAACCCAATCCAGCCTCCCAGATTTCTTGCAATATAATTTTTGCCCGAATAATTACAGGACTCAGCAAACCAAGAGGGTCAAAAATTTGAGCGATTTGGGAAAGAATATTTCTTTTAGTTAACCGACCCGGTGAGATTTTTCGAATTTTATATTTAAAATGATCTTTGATAGGATCCCATAATAAGCCTAGAGTACGTGTGTTTTCGTTCTTTCCTAGATCAAGAATCTCCGCAGGGGTCGTATTTACGTCGCGAATACTATACAAAATTTTTGGATCGTTCGAAATCCATTTGTGCAACTTGAATCCTCCGCTATTTAACACCGTTTTTACGCTTTCTGCAATGCGAATTACTTCCTCTAACGAATCTGCTCCCGTAAGCAAGTCGTCAACGTAAAAATGGGAACTAATGACATCCGCAACTATAGGGTCTGAACATTCTAAACCCAATTGCTTGAGACACCGAGTTGCCAAATAACTCGCCGAAGCCGTTCCGTAAGTTATAGTTAAAAGTTCGTACGCGTTAATGGGTAATTCATCCGAGTCACGCCACAAGATACGTTGAAATTTCGTTTGTTCAGGATGAATTAAGCACGCACGATACATTTTCTGAACGTCAGCAGCTACCACGTAATTGTATTTTCGATAACGAATCAAAGCACTGAATAGATCGGGTTGCAAAGTGGGTCCTACTACTTGTAAATCGTTGAACGAGCGGCCCGTAGTCGTAGGACAGGACGCATCGAATACGACTCTTAACTTAGTGGTGCTACTGTTCTCATTCAACACACCATGATGTGGTATGTAATAGTTTAACCCGTTTGTAATTTCATCATTAACTTTGCGCATGTGACCCAACTCCAAATATTCGCGCATGAATTCATGGTACCGATACCCGAAATCCGGATTATTTTTACATTTACGCTCAATGCTAATTAACCGATTTTTCGCGCTTCTATATGAATCGCCCAATTGATCTACGCTATCTTTAAGTGGAATAGTAACTATGAATCGACCATCCGGCGCGCGCATGGTCGTCCTATTAAAGTGTTCCTCGCAAAGCACCTCATTTTCTGATGGAGGAACCGGACCACCAACTGCTTCAACTTCCCAAAATCGCGTTAATTGATTGTTTATTTCTACTTGATCATTTTTTTGTATTAGGTTGCAATGCACCAAATGTGCTGCGCTTGACTGTATCGGTCCCGATATTATCCATCCTAATCGCGTATTGTGCATAATTGGGCCGTCATTAAGTTTAATTTGTCCCACGCAAAGCAAATTCCAAAAGTAATCTGCCCCAATCAACAAGTCGATTTTATCCGGCTTATTAAATGACGGATCCGCCAAGCGTAAGTGCGCAGGAATATTTAACGCGTTCGCGTTTATTTCAAAACTTGGCAAGTTGCTCGTGATCGCCGCGATGACTAAACAATTAACTTTAACCGAATAATCCGAACAATGTGAGTGTATCCGTAACGAACATGAACTAGTAATTACCGATTGTGTTTTATTTATTGTCGCTACATTAACGTTTGTTTCGATTTCAGGTAATCGCAAGCGTTTACACGCTTCTGCTGAAAGAAAGCTACTCTGGCTGCCCGGATCCAAGAGAGCACGTAACGAATGTTTTTTGTTGTGGCGATCGTATGTATGAACGAGAACGGTTGAGAGTAAGATGTGCGAATGTGTTGCATGCGGAGCGAAATTGAGATTGTGTGTTTGGGTACATGTGGATGTCTGTGGTTGTGGATCTGGGCGGTCTATTTCCAAATGGAGCATCGTGTGATGTCGAGCCTTGCATCGTTTACATGAACTCGAGCGACATTGATTAAGAAAATGCCCTGACCGAAGGCAGTTTATACATAGTTTTAATTGTTTAACTCGATCTAAGCGCCCCTGAACGGTAAGTTTATTGAAATTTGGGCGCTCTTGAATGTAATGATCGCCTTTACAGACAACGCAACGCCTTTCCGCTACCGAATTTGCGACCAAAAACGATTTCGCACGCGTATTATTTTTATCCTTGTCCGCGACCCGCTTAAACGAACCGGTTTCTAACGTCTCCAATAAGTCCGCCCGTTCTTTCAAGAATTCTAATAGATTTTCCAAACTAGGTCTCGTCAAAGTTACCTTTCTTTTTTCCCACTCGCTATTCGAACCTGTATCGAGCTTTGTACCGGCTAAATAAATAAGAAGTGTATCCCAATTGTCCGTCGGCTCGTTTAATGCCGTCAAAGCGCGTAAGTGCTTACGAATGTTATCAATGAACTTCCGAATAGCCTGTGGATTATCTCCGGTAACCCTTTCGATATCGAATAAAGCCTTAACGTGGTTGTGTATCAATATTCGCGGGTTGTCGTACCGTTCCCGAACCAATCCCCACGCTACCTGATAGTTCGTGTTAGTTATCTCGAGACTTTCGATGACTTGACGAGCACTACCGGTTAGTGCCGATACCAAGTAATGAAATTTTTGTATGTCATTTATTGAAGCGTTCGCGTGAATCAAAGACTCGAAAATATCCCTGAAACCAAGCCATGTGTCGTAACCGCCGCCAAATTTGGGTAAATCTATTACGGGCAATTTAACGTGTTGCTCCGGAACCGGTCCTACCACGAACGACGAGTCGGCGCATATTGTCCTGTTCGTCAAGATTCGTTTTGCTTTGGCGGTGTTAGCGTAAAAAACCCCTTCAAATGCTTCCCTTTCCGCGCTTTGTACCTCGCCATCAACGCTCAAAATATCAATTTCCCCCTGAATTTCTTCAAATTCATTGATAAGATTAACCGCGCGATCGTAGCGCTGCTCTAACTCCACCGAAAGTTCCGAAACGATACCGCCGTCTTTTATGATCGCCTCAAATCTCGCGATAAATTTTGAAAAATTCGTTAATTTACCTTTGACAATGCCTCGTTTTTTGACCAGATTGTCTAATTGGCTCATATTGCCAGTGAAAACCCGATACAGATAGAGACCAACAAGGAAGGAAGAAAAAGGACTTACAGCACGTCACAATGGCGTCGTTTCCGGCTACCAGGCCTCCAGCATGGACCTTTAACACGCGTGGTCTGGAATTCCTGAGTCGTCTTGGACGGGTCAGCAAACCGCTCTCACCAGGATGGACAACGTCTTGGAAAAGGATTTGACACGCCGCATCAATGACTGGATACCAAATTTTATTTCGACGTGATTTTTAAAATCCGGCTCGAAGGACCATTTTATGTTACTTAATTTTTCTGGTTTGCGCTGATTCAAAAACACTTCTTTTTAACTTAAAATATTCTTTATTATTTTTTTTACTGGTTTACACTACTACTAAACTATTTTCTGGTATAAGTTGTATGGTTCGTACACAAATCAAAACGTGACGAGAGAGTGTTTCGAGAGTTAAGAGAGTTAAGAGTGTTTTTGGGCGAACAAACTCTTTTATAATCTTTTTTAACAAAAAAAGTTGTTCTTGAATACATACAGAAATTAAAATAAAATGCTTTAGGCAACCCAACTTGCATTAAACGTTAAACCCCAAAAATTATAAACCCAACAAAAGAAAAATAAAAGAAATTAAAATAATCTTAACAAATAGTAAGAATATTATGCTTGACTAATGATGATTTACAACTGCCTTGATTTTTTAAGTTATCAATAGCACGCACACATCGTTTCTGTTGCACGAACACTCTTTTTGCACCAATCGCAGATCCCCACACGGCAATTCCATATACAGCAATAGCATGGAAGCAGGAAAATAGGCCATCTTCGCAACCTCCATTGTGGCACAAAGCGTCAGTCTCCGTACAAGGAAAACCGCACTCGCAAGGCGCCCGCACAGAAAGTCAATATGATCACTCCAGTTTAATGTAGGGTCAATTAATAGTCCTAGTAACATAGTATTGCTTTTATCCCCTTTCTGAAAGAAATCCATAATCTATGTTTTTCCATTATTCAACAACAATCTGTTGGCCTGTAACCAATCAGAAGCCGAAGCCACAGTCTCTGCACACTTTTCATCTCTTCATGGTTAGTGACCCGTAGAAATCTATTACAAAAAAATGAGCTGGTGAAATCAAGGCTACAGTTAGGTTCGCGACAGGTGCAAGAATATGACAACACAATGGTCCCCATTCTTAAAAGTATTTCAGCAAGGATGCAATGTTTATCACCGCATCCTTTATACAGGTAGTATCAAAATGACTACAACAAACTCCTAAAGGTGATTCTTTACTGAATTTTAGGAATACTTAGAGATATGAATCACGGGCGCCTTTGGCTCCTTTACAGCCCTCCAAAAATGGCAGAAATTTTGGTTTTTGTTTTTATTTCTCATAAACCAGAAACGCTAGGAAAATGAAATTTGAGGAATACATTTAACTTATAATAGGGCGTTTTGATCCTATTTGTATTTTCAATTTACCCATTTAAACTACTAAACCCTTAACATTTTTGCTAAATTTAGATGAAAATATTCTAAAACTTTTTTGCCTCTCTAAAATTTTTCAAAAACAATTTATTTTTGAGAAAAGAAGTTGTTAAGTACTACCCTTTAAACAACCGGTTGTCGATCAAAAATTGGAACCAATTTCTTACGCAAAGATCTTGGTATGCTTTTGAAGTTCATTGTCAAATGTCCTTTGATGTTTAACTATGAGTGGTTTTGAGTGTCTTACTAAGAGTTTGAGTATTTTGAGTAATTAATCAAGGTAAACGGGTGCCCTATACTCTATCACCTTAGTCACCCATGGTTCATATATTAAAGTATCCTTAAAATTCATTAACAAATCGCCCCTTGCAGTTTGTTGTAGTCATTCAGATACACTTTGTATGTTTGGTGAAACTTGTATCAGAAAACCACGTGAATTAATTAATCAATGTAAAAAAACCTTGGTAGATTTCAGCCCACACATTAGCTCTACCGAAACTTCATAAAGAAAATATGGCTATTAGACCACTGTCTCTTTTGGTAATTCACTTACTCAAAAATTGCAAATTTTATGCTCAATATTTTTCAAAAATTAAATTTTAATTCATCTCTTTCAATTTCTAACTCAATTCAATTTATTAATGAAATTCAAAGTATAAATTTAGACAAAAAAATTTTTTTTTCTCGTTTGATATCGTCAATTTGTATTCCAATGCGCCTATCAATTTCACTTTGGATCTCGTCTCGGACCTTTTCAAATTACATTTTAATAATTTAAAACACATAAAAGATTTTAATAGGATGTTAAGACATGTTGTCACTCCAAATTTTTGCACCTCCAACAATAGCAATTACAAAATAGCGGATGGATTACCCATAGGTATGCCTTTATCTGGCTTATTCTCGGACATTTTCCTTAATCACTTTGAAACTAATTTCATAATTAACGACATTAACCCCTTTAATAAACATATTTTTAAATTGCTGAGATATGTCGACGATATATTTTGTATTTGGAAAGGTGATTTGGAAGAATTAGATCAGTTTCAAAAATACCTTAATGATTTACACAATAATCTTAAATTCATTATTGAATTGGAAAATTATAAATCTATAAACTTTCTCAACCTTAATAGAACTAAAGAATTAAACTTTATTTTTAATGTTGCCAAATATATGTTTCCTTTTCATATCATTAGAAATTTAATAAGTAAAATTAACATTACCTTAGATCCATTTTATGTCAGAGCACCTGATTCTAGAATATTTAAGTCTGTCCCCCGCTGCATCTACTAGAAAAGTTTTTTCCTCTTACAATATTGCTTTGTCTTTTTCTAATAATTCTTCGCTTAACAGTTTAATCGCCAATTACCATTTTAATGACCAAAACATTGAAGAATTAAGTGGGATATATTGTATCAATTGCTGTAATTGCAACTCTGTATGTATAGGTCAGGCGGGACTAAAACTAATTAACAGATTAACAGAACATAAACAAAAAATACCTCCAAAATATACATGATAGAAACGGGACACAAAATTGATTTCGAAAACGTAAAGTTATTGCATAAATGTGAGAAGAGTCTCAAGGTGGACCTCTTGAAAGCCTTTGAAATAACTAAATGTGCCAAAGATAGTGAATATGAAATTTTGAATGATCAGTTGGACCTAAAATTCATACCACTTTTCAACGTACTTACAGATTTTAAAAATTAAAATAAACTCAATTTTAAAATTCCTGCATCATAACATGTTTTTCTTATAAAAATATTTTTATAACCAGAGTTCATCCATCCATCTTGTTTTCGTCGCGGTTGGTTATTGTGGTGTCGTAGTTTTGTTAAATTATGTTATTTTATTTAATGTGACTTATTTATTCAACAAAAACTAAACAATTAGTATGATCTTGTGTTCAAAATTCAATATGTGCTAGAGATTTTATTGACCGTAAGTTTAATTGTTCTATTTTAGTTTTTATTTTATTTTAATTTGTTTTGTTTTAAATTTATTGATTTTTAAATATGATTTTCACACATGTAGATTCGGCTGATGATGGCTAATTATGTGTTTTACCACTGCACATATATGTTTGCTTTTGATAAAAATAAAAATATGGTATATTCTTATAAATTATTATTCATGGTACACAAAACAATTTATATTATTTTATTTTTCATTTATAACATACCATAATCAATAACAGTTGATTCTTTGTTTTCTTTTTAAAAGTTCAAGTAGTGCTAAGGTTGGTTCATAGATTTAACCCAAACCGGTAAAACTGAATACAATTATATCCATTTTAAATAAAAAGTGCAAAAAAATATATAAATTTTTATGTTGAAGGCTAGACTTTCCGGCATTCATAAATGCATAACGCTGAGGCAAGCCAGAACTCGTTTGCTATGTACGAGACGTTGGATGTACGGATGTAGCGTACATATATCTGTCTGGCCGTTTAGGTCATCTATTACTATTACTATTTTCCTTAACGTGTATAAAGTACGTACCGTTCATAGCATGGCGTTTTCTGTTCCCTTAGCGTAAACTACGAACTGAACAGTATGTCATTCTGAAGGATGTACAAGGTAAACGATGATGAATCGAATAACGTATAGATCTTAACCAGCCGCTGGACACCGTTTCATTTTCTATGCAAAAGAGTAAGACGTAACTCCCTTTCATAAAATAAACGTCAACTTTATAAATTTAAGTAAACCAAGAATAAATTAAGCATAAGAATAAATAAATTAACAATTTAAAATATTAAAAAAGTGAGACACAAATTACAAAGTTGACGAACGTGAGGCAACGATGGCAACAGAGTTGGTGAAATATCAAAAAAAGATCCTTTTTTTGAAGTAAGAGATTACGTCGGTAGGTGAAGACAATGTCTATAATTCCAACAATAAGTCAATATTTATCTATATGATTTATTTATCAATAACTTCGAATAATTGTTTGATATTATTGTTATTTGATTATATACAATGAAATATTTACACAGAACTGTCTTGGAAAATCTATGTAAATAGGTAGATGTTACAAACATTGTTTTAGTTCTATAGTTTCAATTCTCTTACAATTAAAATCATATATTGAGATAATGCCGTGAATTTATTAAATCCAACACTTAAAATTGCATATAATAAATTTTTAAAAATTTTAAATTCTTAAAAATTAATTAAAACATGGCGAATGATCAATTTCTTTCAAATAAGGTTTAGTCATTTTAAATCCTCCTTTTCTAGCCGCATTTCGTGCCGCCTCAAGTGCTGCTTTTGATGGATTCTTTTGTCTCGTTCCAATAAATAACATCCCTCTATCGGGTTCATCTGGTTTACAAAGATACCATGTTGACCAATTTTCATAATCAGTAGCTACTGTCCAACCGGTTTCACCTTCTTCTCCCTCTTTCCAATTAACTTTATATTCCGCAGTATTTTTTACTTGAAATAATTTAAACATTTCCACTTTGGCAACAGTACCAGTTACATTGTAGATTCTCAATCCGGTTAATATTGCACCAGATTTATTTTTATTAGAAGAAAAGCTGTACAACAAACATTTTCTTGAGCTTTCATCGCCATCTAAATCACCAACTTGTTGAGCGTACCAGTTGCCAGTTACCTATCATAATAATTTTTAAAAATTGCAGTACCAAATTTTTTTGATACGTACTCTTTCGACATCAAAGTTATTAATTGGTGGTACCTTGTAGCATCTTGAATCTGCCGCATCAATGAAACTGTAATTTGGGCTTAGAAATACAAGTAAATATAGTATATTGAAGTTTACTGAAATCATTTTGTCTGCAAATTGTGTTTAAATATTAAAATTAAAGCAAATTTTTCCTATTTATATGAACGTTTGATAAAGAAAAAATTAGTGTTAGAATTAATTGGATTTTTTGGTGTTTGTAGTAAAAACGTAATGAGTTGCAAGTTACAGCAGACATTTTTAATTGCGAATTTATGATTCCAATTATTTCTTGCATCATTTTTATCATTTTTTTTTAATATCAGATTAGTAATGGATGTTAGTTGAGTAATATTATTTTTAATTGGGTTTTGTATATGAAAGTTTGATAGAGGAAAAAATGATCGTTGGACTTAATTGGAGTTTTTGGTGTTTGTAGTAAAAAACGTAATGAGTTGCAAGTTAAGAAAGACGTTTTTAATTGCGCATTTCTGATTCCTACTATTTCTTACAGCTTTTTTTAGTCTTTTTTTATGTCAGATTGGTAATGGATGTTGCTTGGGTTTGAACTACACTTTCGATTTTTGGAAGACTGTGATTGTTTTAAAAATAAGATTTAAAATCAGTTCCACAGCAACAGATACACATAACAACTTGAAAATCTACACTGACGGTTCAAAAAGACGGTATGGGTCTGGCGCGGGGGTGTTCTCCCACAACCCTAGGATCCGTCTCTCAAAACCCTTAGGTAATTTCACCACCATCGTTCAAGCAGAAATTACTGCTATTAAACTCGCCGCTGACAACATTGTTAATACCAAGAGTCGGGGTAAGTACTTTACTATATTTACAGACAGTAAACAATCTATTTTAGCTCTAAGTAACGTTAGGATAACGTCTGCCTTAGTAATGGATTGCCACCTAGCACTGGAGGTGGCCTCGATCCACAATCGAGTCTCCATTCAATGGATAAAGGGTCATAATGGCTCAGCGGGCAACAAGAATGCAGACAGGTTAGACAAAAGGGCAGCTGGAAGACATTTTTGGGGCCCCGAGCCGATTGTCATCCCAGCCTTAACTACTCATATTGAAATGATTAAGTACATTACCCACAAGAAATTTTTAAAAGCGTGGGACAATAAACCGGGCTGTTTTCAAGCCAAGCAATTGCTAAAATATCCTTCAAAGAAAACTGCTCAGCATTTCATTGGGTTAGGCAAAACCACCCTCACATTAGCTACAGGTCTCCTCACGGGACACTGTACGGTAAACAAGCATCTTCATAACTTGAGGATTGCTAATTCTCCTCTCTGTCGGGCCTGTGAACAGGACGACGAGACTGTAATTCACATTTTGTGTGACTGCCCCTCCTTAACCGACCTCAGAAAGAGGTTACTCGGGGAGAAGTGGCCGTCCACAAATGATATCAGGAACCTCTTAGGAAAAATCTTAGGTTGGTTGATGTGAACAGAGGTAGAGTGGGGAGTTGCACATGGGACTCATTGGGGCCTAAGTGTGGTGTGCGTTCATTCGCACTCTCCCGTGTCCTTACAAAAAAATAAGATTTTATTATTTTAAGTGAAACAATCGATTACAAGTTTTTACACAAATTAAGATGAATTGCAAAATTAAAATTACGATTATTCGATTATATAATATCTTCCCGGTTATCTTCCTTAATTTTCAGGAATTCGTTGGTATTTTTTATAGGTGTCTCCTATTCGCACCTCGTAACACCTCTCTACCTTAAGTAAAAGGCTGCAGCCAAGGGTGGCGAAGTCCTTCAGCATCTGTTCATTCATCCCTTGGTTGGATTGGCTTTGACCTTTTCCAGTATGTTTTCGCTATATAGAAAACTGATAATTATTACTAAATCACAAATGTTCCCATCGAAGTAAAAATTGTAAGTTTATTATAACATAAAGAAAGATAACATGTCCTCCGAGTAGTGTCACGATCTTCATTCGCGAGAAAAGGTTCTTTCAATAAAAACAAAATTTCAAAAAAGTAACTTTAAACTATTTTATTAAAAAGGACGTGAAAGATGTACGGATACAAACTAGCTTAAATCTATATCGACGTCGAGATGTACTTATAACATTGATTTATCGCTAACCCCTTCTCAATCTCATTCTTTACTTAAAATTATTTTCACTTATACAGGATGTTCCATGTAGGCGTATGTAACACCCCATATATTTTGTCATATTATGATTAACAACATATTTTCAAATTTCGCTCTGAAACTATGCCAGATAATAGTTAAAGCCAATGGGTAAATGACTCTATCGAAAGATAACAGATACATAGATATTTTTTTTATTTTTATTTATTATATAAGTTATAAGATGATAATAATGCAAAGAAATTGCATTCTTTGATTGATGTGATTTGTCCGACCAAGAGAGTGACGAGGATACAGATAATGTTATAGATGAGTCGGATGAAGATCCCGATTTTATAATTCGACAAAGTGAACCATCTGTGAGCGAAGAATCGAATTCAGATTCCGAACTTTTGACATTAGATGAACCCTCTAATGATTTACAATCCAGAGCCGAACCTTTACAAGCAGAATAGGATATGAATATATTCAAAGGAAAAAACGGTTTTCAGTGGCAGGGTACGGAGCATTCGAGAAATACAAGGACACGAAGATATAACATTATCAGAGGATTACCAGGCAACAGCGCATAGCAGGACTTTGCGAAACGGCCCTTCTAAATCTGATATTTGGAATTTGTTGATGGATGATAAGATGTTAGAAGAAATTGTAACGTGAACAATCCAAAAAATTATAAGATATGCTTCAACTGTTTTCAAAAGATGTTTTGAGTCGGCCAATATTCAGAATGACTATGTCTTTTAAGAGATTTTAAATACTTTTGTCATGTCTTAGATTTGATAATAGCACGGATCACGAAGAACGAAAGAAAACTGATAAAACAGCAGCAATTTCAAATATTTTCAATAATTTTGTGTCTAATTGTCAGAAGCTATTCACGTTGTTAGATTGTGTAACTGTGGATGTTACACAATCTGACGGAGATGCTACTTCCGTTTAGAGGTCACTGTAGTTTTGGAATCTACATGTCAGATGCTAAGAGTTCGTATTTCTATAATGGGTATATATATACTCAGGAAAAGATTTGGATGGTGTAGGACTTTCAGAAGAAGAACTAAAGCTTTCCAAGCCTGCTCAATGTGTTATACGATTATCTAAGCCAATAGAGGGCTCTAATCGAAATATTACGGCTGATAACTACTTCTCTTCAATAGAGTTAGTTAGAGTTACAAAAACAGTAAAAAAATAAACGAGAAGTTCCTTTGGAAATCCAAGCAAATAAAAGTAGGAGAATTGGTACAACAGTCTATGATTTTTCCGATGACATTTCCTCGATATCATATGTACCGAAGAAAAATAGAGCTGTGCTTTTATTATACTCTATACATCACACCAAAGATGTTGAATTAGGAAAACCAGAAATAAGGTATTATAATGGTACAAAATCGGGAGTTGATGAGTTAGATATGAAGTGTGGCAATCATAGTGCAAATCGCCGGACAAGTGTAAACATAAGTTCAGTCAACAGTTACTTCCTTTTTCTTTGTTACAATGATAATAAATTACTTCCCCATTTTAAATTTGTAAAAGATTTGGCATTTGAATTACTTCAGCCTCATCTAAGGCAAAGACTAGAAACGAATCTTCCCCTAGAACTTAGAAAGAATATATAGACAATGTTCCAAATGATAAGCTTCCCAAAAGAAAATTGTGTAGCATTTGACCATCATCGAAAATGAGGAAGACAAATTATAAATGTGTGCGTTGCTCAAAAGCTATTTGTTTGGAGTGTAGTAGAAAGGTTTGTGTTACACGTCTTCAGAATTAGTAGGTATATATTTTTTTCTTCCTAGACGCATATGTTTTTTTTACCACTTGATTATGACTAATATACCTATAATAATGTTCTGTTGTTAGATAGTTTAGAAATAAAAATCTCGTTTGCTTTAAAGTTAACAAGTCCTTTATTAAAAACCCAACAGGTTATGGGCCCAGAATACGCGAAGTATAATAAAAACATGTAAAAATAAAACACCAGTTTCATTCACATCAGTAAACAAAAACTTGCTTTAAATGTAAAAGACCAAGACATATTGGAAGATTCTGTAAAAATAAAAAAGATAAAGAGATGGAAATAAATAAAGATATAACATGCTTCAAAGGCAATGAAAAAGGCCATATCGCAAGAAATTGAAGGGAAAATATAGGAAATGAATCACAGAAGGAAAAATGTGGAATCTGCAAGAAAAATAACCACGCTGAAAAGGATTGTTATTTTAGAAAGAAAGAAATTGAAACAAAAACCGCTTTTCTTACAGAAGAAATAAAAATGGAAAATAAAAACGTATCATTTGTAATTGATTCAGGCGCAACAAGCCATATGACAAACGATGAAGCATTATTCAAAAATAAGAAGCGACAACGGAAAGGAATACTTAAATAAAGAAGCTGTTGAGTGGTACAAAAGGAAGGGTATTAAAATGGATAATACAGTAGTATGCACACAACAATTGAACGGCAGAGCTGAACGTTTAAATAGAACAATTATGAATAAAGGCAGATCATTGATTTTTGATTGTGGATTGGAAAAATCATTTTGGGGAGAAGCCGTAAGAACATCTGCATATATATTGAACAGAAGTCCAAGTGAAGCGACAACGAAAACACCATATGAAGTGTGGAACGGGGAAACACGTGATTTATCTGGATTTTAAATATTTGGATGTGAAGCATTTGCAATAGTACTGGGGTATTTAAAGAAGCTAGATGAGAGAAGCAGAAAATATAATTTTGTAGGCTACTCGTTGACCGGATACAGATTGTGGGATAATGAAAAACAAAAAATAATTGCACATACTGACGTAGTTTAAAAAAAAAACAGAGAATATATTTGAACAAGTAGAAATAAGACTCGATCAAGAAGTTAATCAAATAAGAGACGAAAAACAAGACAGATAGAGGAAGATTATGAGACGACTGAAGAAGATCAAGAAGAAGAAAAAGAAGGCAGACGGAGAAAATAATAATAGAAGAGGACAACGAATCAGAAAACCACCCGTAAGGTTCGAGGACTATGTATATCTGACATACAGCGAAGCTATAAATGGAGAAGAGAAGCAGAAGTGGATGGAAGCGGTAGAAGAAGAGAAAAAGTCATTACGTTTGAACGAAGTACGGGACTTAGTAAAAAGCGAAGAGGTTAAAGGACAAAAAATAATGAGTAATAAATGGACATTCAAAATTAAGGACGATGGAACTTATAAATAAAGCCAGATTAGTGGTAAGAGGTTTTGAACAACCATCACAAGAATACTTAGAAGAAGTATTTAGCCCTGTAGCGAATATTGGCTGCATCAGAGCAATACTAGCAACAGGAGCTGCGGAAGCATGTAAAATAATAAAGATTGATATAAAAACGCCCTTTTTGTATGGTGAACTGGTGGAAGACATTTACATGAAGATACCAATAGTATATAACAATTATTGATTACAACAAGCATCTGAAAGATGGAACAAGACGTTTACAGATGCTTTAGAAAATATCGGATTGAATTATCGGATTGAAGATTATTATGTTAGCCAGATATGTAGACGACGGACTAATTATATCAAAAGATAAAACTAAATATGACAATTTAATAAAGAACCTGAAAAACTATTTTAAAATAAAAGTGTGTGAATAACCAGCAACATTTCTTGGACAAGAGTTAAAATTAAATGAAGACTCATTAAAACTCTATTAAAAGAACAATATAAACCCGCTGCTTAAAAAGTTTAAAGTTGACAATACTAAAGACACCAAAATACCAATTAATCTTAGTGATGTAAAACGAAGTGATCAAGAAATAAATGAAACCTTTCCATATCAGGAAGTGGTAATCAGTTTACTGTATATACTAATAAAACTAGACCAGATATAAGTTTTGCTGTAAACTTTGCTACTAGATATGTCAAAAACACAAAAAGATGTGATGTAACCAATATAAAAAGAATAATGAAATATTTAGCCACGAATTGGGATTTTGGAATCAAATATACAATTGGAACCCGTATACGAAATTTAAAACTTAACGCATTCGCAGACGCTGACTACGCAAATTGTGTAGATACTCGCAACAGTGTTAGCGGTTATGTAATAATGCTGAATGATGGACCGATCAATTGGACGACAAGAAAACAGCTAATTGTTGCATTGTCAACCGCAGAAGCGGAATATATTGCACCGGCAGAATTTTGTAGGGAGTTGATATACATATATAAAGAGCTTTATAAAAGAACTGACTGGCGAAGAAATAGAAACAACTATGTTCATAGACAATAAAAGTGCTATAGACTTGATCAATAATGGTTTTCATTCGTTTTCATTTTATACATGATATTGTTAAGACAAAAAGAATGAAGTTAATTCATTGTAATACTGAACATAACCTACAAAAGTAGAGAATGACGTGATATGTGTCGAGGAGTGTTAGATAGTTTAGAAATAAAATTCCCGTTTGCTTTAAAGTTAATAAGCCCTTTATTAAAAACCCAACATCTGTTTTTGGTGTTTATTTGTTAGATATTGTATCTCTTTACATGTTTACACCTAATAAACTTCATAATGTTTTTGTACTGCATTTGTTTTCCATTTATATATTTCACTTTTTTCGTATACTGGTCCAACAGACCATAGGTTCCGCATTAGCAAAAAAATTCTAATGTTTCGGGTTAAGGGTTAATAAAAAACTTTTAATACAACAGACATAAAAACATAAATCAATATAAAAAACAAAATATTGGATATAACATATAAAGATCTTGAAACATGTTAAAAAATAGAAGAATTAGGGTTATTGCAAATATTCGAAAATAAGAGGAAGCCTTCTGATGATGCTGAACAAGCGAAACCGGTCAAGGCATAATTAAGTAAAATAAATATTCCATTGTTTAAGTGCATTTTGAACATATTTAATCCTTAACCCTTCGTCGGGCACATTATTAGTGTAAACAAATTCGCCTGAGATTCACACTTATGACAATCACAACACACATTCTTAATTAGCACTTTAAGAGCATCTATTGATGTTCAATGGTAGTTTTAACCAAGAAGAAAGTATATTGAAAGGAAAACGCATTTATTAAAGAAAATAATTAGGGTTGTACCGATTAATCGGCGACTAATCGGAAGAGCCGACTATTCGGCCACTTTTTAGTCTGCGATTAGTCGGCGATTAATCGGCTCATTAATTATTAATCCTGCGAATTTTGGGTACATAATTATTTAACACTCTGTACATCTAGACATCATACTTGTTACAATCAATGTTGAGCAAAGTGTCGATACTTGTCGATGGTATCGATACCTACCTTAGTATCCATATTCGTTACCAGCAAAGTATCGGTATCGAAGTATCAAAAGTATCGAAGTATGAAAAGTATTGAAATATCGAAAGTGTCGAAGTATTGCAACTTGTTTTATGTATACAGGAAATTGAGATTACAAGATCGATATACATCAGATCAAGATCTTTCCTAAAGTACTTCAATAGAGCTAATATACTTTGAAGATGACAGTTAATATGTGGTTATTCCTTATTATTTCAATTCCTGTTACAATTAATAACTCGAAATTTTACGTATATTCTTGGTTTTTCGCGATGAGTTTGATGTTTTTAATAAGAGTTGAAGCGCGGAATTTATTTCTCTTTTATTTTGTCTTTATTATTTCCACCACTTTAACTCCAAAATTAAAATCTACGAAGGAAAATATATAAAAAATGTGCTTATTATATACTTTATTTTATTATTAAAATATTATTTCCAATAATTCGATATTTTCGATACTTTGAATAGTATCGCTACCACAAAGGAATTAACACTCTATATCTTATTTATGCTACCGCCCAGCCCTAGTAGTTACTAAAGAGAAATGGAAAATTAATGGAAAAACAGCACATACTAACATGTCTGTGATTAACTAGTCATTGGACGGCTTCTTTCCGAGATGCAGCTGATAGGTTTAATGTTAGCATAAGTTCCCTACAACCTGTAATTCAACGAAAAATTTATTTTATAAGCAACCTATTAGAAGAAGTAAAGAGAAACATACTGTGACAGTGAAAGGAGATGCAGAAAGACATTTTCGTACAAATTAGTATCTTACAGTGATCAGATGTGATCATCTATCATCCTTCATTTTGTTTTTTGTTTCTACTGTTCGAGCTGTGGCAAAATACGGTGCTAGTTCGCAATTAATTGTCCATAAGAAATCATAATTTTTTTTTATAAATTGATACGTAATTCTCTGTTCGAATAAACCAACTGTAAACAAGTTTGCAGACTACAAAGTGGTGAGTAGGAGCTTTAAGGAATAATAGCTTATGATATATGAAGTCTTTAAGATAATGTACAATATTTGGATTAGTAATTGCTCACGTTATGAATAAGTTAGCAGACTTCAAACTGATGAGCAAGATTTTGGAGACAATAGCTCACCCTGTCAACAATTTGGCAGTCCTTCAAATAATATATAGTCTATGAAATAGAATTGACTCATGCTATCAACAAGTTTGCAGATTTTAAGCTGATGAGCAGGCCTTTGGAAATATAACAGCTCTCAGCAGTCTTTAAGATAATGTACAGTGTTTAGAACAGGAATAACTCATGGTGCCATCAAGTTGACAGACTTCAAACTGAGAAGCAGGACTTTGGAGATATAAGTCTTTAAGATAATGTATAGTGTTTGGAATAATAATAGATAAAAAATCAAAATAATATATAGTCTGTGAAATGGTAATAGCTTATGCTGTTAACAAGTTTCAAGACTTCAAATTGATGAGAAGGACTTTGGAAATATAACAGCTCATGCTACCAACAAGTTGGTAGACCTCAAGTTGCCAGAAATGATTCTAAAGACGTAATAGGTCATGCTGCCAATAAGGTAGTAGTCTTTAAGCTAATCTATAGTGTTTTGAACAGTAAAAAGATCAGAGTTATGTAGCGATGGAGAGCACATTATTATGAGACGATTTGTCTAATAAAATTTCTCCACATTGCTTATAACAACCGCACGGGAACTGTTTAAAGGTGTCCGATAGCGATATAATAGCGATCCTGGAAAACTACTGAAGAGGTCACCTTATCACTCCCCTCCTACGTATTTATTGTGCTTTTACATATTATTAACTTAACATTAACTTATTGAATTATTGTAATTAAAATTGAAACATATTCATATTCATTTTTATTCCCTTAACCTTTACTGATATGTATCTTATCACAACAATTGAATTATGAATGTTTCAAAGAGAAAAATCAATAAACAAATTCTTATGAGAAATAAACGCGTAAGAAACGGATGATAGGCGGGGAGTTGAACCGATTTCCTGAGTTTGATTTACGACCTCCTCTGTCGTTTCCCAGAGTTGCTATAGACGTCTTTTAAACAGTTCTCGTGCAGTTGTTATAAACAATATGAAACAAATTTACTAGAAAAATCATCTCAAAATAATGTACTCTACATCGTTAATCGGTGGAACAAGGTTATGTTGCCAACAAGTTTAATGAGAAGGACTATAGAGACATAAAAGCTCATGTTGCCAACAAGTTGACAGTTGTTAAAATAATATATAGTCTGTGGAACAGTAATAGGTCAAGCTGTCAGCAAGTTGGCAGTCTAAGATAATACATAGTCTGTGGAATAGTAATAGTTCATGCTGCCAATATGTTGATAAATTTTAAATTGATGAGCATGACTTTGGAGACATAAAAGCTCAAGCTGCCAACAAGTTAGCAGTTGTTAAGATAATGTGCAGTGTTTGGAGCAGTTCTAACTCATGTTTCTAGCAGGTTAACAGACTTCCAAATGATGAGCAGGACTTTGGAGATATAAACACTAACACTGCCAACATGTTGATCATCATTAAGATAACGTACAGTATCCAAAAGTAAAATCTAGGAAGAAAATACATAAGAGATATACTTATTATGCACTATTATTTCTAATAATTCGATGCTTTCGATATTTTCAATACTTTTGATAGTTCGATACTTTCAATACTTCAATATTTTCGATATTTTGAATAGTATCGATACCACGAAGGTATCGATACTCAATAACTCATTTAAAGTATCTCCCAGCCCTAGTTACAACAAGATTTTGTAGCATATAAGCGCTTCCAAAAGTATTCGAACACGTCCGAACTTTGGAATGATCGGCAATGGCCGATTAATCGGCCGACTAATCGGCCCTTTTAATGCCGATTAGTCGGTTAGTCGTTAGTCGGCCAAAATCATAGTCGGCCCAACTTTAAAAATAATACATATAAAACATTATAAAAAAAATTAAACTAAGAAAAAAGAAAGAATATTAGAAAACACGAATTTATTTTCAAAATAATATGTAAAAAATATATTAAAAAAATATTGTTGTCTTGTTTATTCAGAGTCAGTTTCTTCGGCAGAAGGCCGTCATTAACATGCAGCATAATAAGTAGACCGACATTTCTTACATTCATAATTTGTCTTCCTTCTGAAATTCCTTTCGTCTGTACAGGTTGAATATATACGCCTTATTGGAAGTGAAGGAGTTGTATTTTCTAAGTCATCAACTTTATTGATGGGGTTGGAACCGTATTAGTCGCATTTGGAGCTGGGTATTGATTCCAACAGTCTTCATACTTCTCCGAGTAAGCTGTCCCATCGTCAGCTGTCGGTACAATGTTTTTAGAAAAACCTGTCTTTTTAATGGTTCCAGTCGATTGCGAAGGTAAATTACTTGGGAGTTAATACCAATCACATTCAACATTGTGAAAAATATTACCATGGTCCACCGCTTCACATTTCGGTTCACGCTGTAGGTAGCACACATCTGATCTAAAGTATCGACAGCACCCTTGGTGGAATTATAACAAATGATTATCTCTGGCTTTTGTTATCTTGATCTATATCGGTAAACCAATTATTGGCTGTAATTTTACGACCGCTTCTAAATATCGGTTTAGCTAGCCATTCGTTTTACTATCTCACACGGCTTATTACTGACAGCGAAAACACCTTCAGGCTGTTTCCCAGCATAAATCTCCATATTCAACGTATAAGTCGTCTTGGCATCAGCAAGGGCAAAACATTTTATGCCGTACTTGTTCGGTATGTACTGCCGAAATGCACAGCGTCCACGGAAACCTGGTAGCATCTCATCGATTGTCACGTTTTCTCCGACGTTATAACTCTTTTGACAGATTTCTACAAATTTTTCAAACACGTCCCGAATTGGAGCAAGACGATCGATTGCTTTTCGTTCTGCTCTGGTAGTAAAATCGAAGAAAACGCATCAGAGTTTTGAACAGTTTGATATTCATTACCAATCCAAATTTCTCGACCCCGTCGCCTTCTTTTCCCCAAAGTTCCTTCAAACTTTAACGATTTCCTCTCAGTGCTTCTGCTAAGTATAATAAACCAATAAAAACCTTTAGTTCGATGACGTCTGTGAGCGCAAAGTCTGTTTCTCGAGAAAATTTATAATTTATAGATTCAATATATTGGTTTATGTATCTAACTATTGTATCCAAAATGTCGTCTGTGAACAAATTATGCCAACAATCAACCGCAGTTTGAGCATTTTTAGCGTTTCCTTTGACTCCAGAACGTTCAGTTATAACATTGTGACATCGTCTACGAATATTTCTTGATGGCGGATCTTTATATCGTTTTTTTGTTTTATCCTTTCCTAAAAAGTAATTGGCTTCAGTACCAGGTTCGCTTTCATCTTGAAATTCCTCACCATCCTGCTCCGTTCCTGAATCGTCTTCATGTTTTTCAACATCTTCAGAATCAATATCACATTCTTCTCCAAAATCCTCGTTCACTGAGGGATCTTCCTTGTCGTCTTCAAAAAGATTTGTTATATCATCAAAATGATTTGAACAATTTTGGAACATTTTAGCGGAAATAAAGGACAGTCGCAACCACCAGCTATTGTACAGCTAATTTTACTTCAACATTATGTCCTTCTTTTATACTTTTTATTACTGGGAACAGCAACATTTGTAGTTGTGAGAATTCTTTATTTGGTTTGAAAAATATAAAACTTCGCGACGACTTTTTACTTCTAGTTAGGTTTCGAAGATGAGATATGTTCTCATGAACGGTGAGGACTCTCTCAAAACTCGTCAATTACAATCTCCCATGTCAAGTAATGTAGTTATATTTCAACAAGTTTATTTGCATTATTTGGCATTGGTGATTGAGGGATCATGGACATGTCTTCGAGTTGAGTGGAAAAAAATATTTAGTTTAGTACTTATTTTAGTTCAGTAAATGTCCTTACTTTATACCTTTTTGACTGAGAACAACAACATTTTCAATTGTGGAAATTCTTTTTTATTTGGTTTTAGAAATATAAAACGTTGCGACAACTTTTTACTGTAACTAGGTTTTGCAGATAAAATATTTGTTCTCACAAAAAACATATCAATAGAAGAAAAAATAATAAATAGAAGTATCATAGAATATTACGTGAAACAACTAAAATAATCAAATGGTAAAAAAATAATTGATTTATTGGCAAAAATATTTATGACGCATCCATGCGTAATGAGCTTATGAAATCAAGGTAATAATAAATCCATTCTAAAAACGCGCGAGCTAACGGACTAGGTATACTGTAATCAGCAGGTAAAGAAAATAGACTATAAAGAAGTACAGACTTCTACACTTTTTAAGACTCAAGAGAGGAGTGGAAACATTCTACTTGTGCCTGTCAGGCCAGTTGCGCCCAACGGAGGATTAAACTCACAATGGTTAGTAAAAATAAACACAAAAAAACATATTTGACTTAACAATATCCTTTAATTAAAAATTTATAAAAAAATGATATAATAAAAAATATAATATTTGATATATAATCAAGCATTTTCTTTTTCATGAAAACGTTTTAAAACGTTAAAATCAGTAACAAACCAACCGGATAGGTTTTTTACGGCATCTCTGACAACATTACCACCAAAACCTATAAAAGCATGAGCATGATTTTTTGTTTCTAAGTCAGTAACACCATCTCCAATAAAAACAATGTTTTTGTAACCCTTCTTCTTTAAGTTATCAGCTACTATAGCTTTGCCACCACTTCTTGATGTAGGTTGCTCAGTATCATATCCAGCAAATTCTCCATCATAATAAAATTTTAATCTATTGGCATAAATTCTTTCATAAGGAATATTTAATTTTAATGCAATTGGAGCAATAAGAGATTTGAATCCTCCAGACACTAAATAAATGTGGATCCTTTTTGTATTTAAATAGTCAATTAGTTCCCTAAAATATATAAAAATAATGTTATGAATACAATATAAATTTGATAAATAAGTAATTTCACTTTATAAAATTAAATTATTAATGGTTTCTATAAAGAAAAGCAAAAATACAACTTTGTCAATTCATGTTATTAATTTAAGAGGTTTTATCAATAAAATATAAATTTAAAATACATATCTATAAGTTGTACTGTGTAGAAAAAAATTAGAATAAAAGGATTGTAACTTCATGATAAGAATAATTTAATAATCTTTATTTGATTTAATCAATGACTTACTGTATTCCTTGAGTTAATGTAGCTGGTTTACATTGAAGAAATTCTTCAATTTGTTGTCTTGTAGGTTTAATAATTTTCAATCTCTCTGCTAAAGCTATCTCATAAGGAATTCCTCCACCCATAGCTCGTTTAGTCCATTCAGCAACTTCATTACCTTTTTTACAAAACTCTGCTAAACAATCAATTCCTTCTTCCGTAATTACGGTAGAATCAACGTCAAAACATACAGCGTCCACATTTTTCCATACATTTTTCACAAATTCTTCTGTTTCCTTTGTAATAGTGTTCATGTTTACACTTTGACGATTTCGTGTACGAAGACGTAATGGAATAAAACGCATTTGCTATCATTGTATCCATAATTATAGTTCATGCAATTAGATCATTTTGATAAAGAATGCATTAAAAACAGTTTAGAAGTGATATTGAGGGATATCTAGTTGTGTTTTTTGGAATTAACGGTTAGATTTCTTTTAATAGAGGTAATCTGTTGCACAAATAATAATATTCTTGCGTTGACTCATAGATGGAACAGCTATATCGTTAACTCAAGGTCCGTAAAGCGTATTGTATCAGGTTGGCCTGAGACTGAAAAACGCGTTCTGAAGGGCAGGAGGGGGGTGACGTCACGTGTTACGTAGCAGTGGGAGTTAGGTCCATTACTATTATCTTTTAGTTAAATCTATCTTATAGATAAATTCATCCACAAGCCAATCAGAATGCGTAAAATAGCCGTAACCACGGTAATAATTCCTTAGACATCTTAATCAGAAGATGGTAGTAATGAGCCTTACTATCTCAAGTTATCTCACAGATAAAAACGAGCCCTACTATCTTTACTATCTCAACTTATCTCACAGATAAAAATTCCCTGAGATATCCCAAGCCTCTAATGGTATTTGGTTTAAATTTTTAAATTGGTCCATATAGTCATAAGGCCTAATATTTTGACATTTTAACTAATTTTAACCACAAATGATATCGCTGAACTTAATTGAGATTTTTCTAATATTTTGTATAAATTTAAATGTATTTCTAATATTCTGTAAAAATCGGTTTTTTCGAAAATTGTTACGAAATTACTTTTCTTATTGAAGCATCTACCATCCGAAAATGAAGCCAATTTTAACATTTCTCACTTAGTTCTTAAGATATAAGATGTTGAACTTAATTTGGATTTTTCCAATATTTTGTATAAATTTAAAAATTCTTGAAAAATCGATTTGGATAGTTATTAGTTTCAATTATTAATTGCAGAATCTATTTTCGAAAGATGAAATCAATTTAGAGAAATCTCACTCAGAACTTGAGATATAAGCTGTTGAATTTAATTGCGATTAAAGTATTTTGTATAAATTTAAAAATTCCTGAAAACTCGATTTTTTTGAAGAGTTGTTATAAAATTACTTTCAATTACTAATTGGAGCATCTAATTTCTAAAAGTGAAGTCAATTTGAAAATATCTCACTTAGTTCTTGAGGTATAAACTGCTGAACTTAATTGGGATTCTTCCGATATTTTGTATAAATTTAAAAATTCCTGAAAAATTGATTTTTTGAACAAGTTTTATGAATTTATTTTCAATTACTAATTGAAGCATCTACTTTCTAAAAGTGAAATCAATTTGAAAATATCTCACTTGGTTCTTGAGATATAATCTTCTAAACCTAATTGGGATTTTTCCAATATTTTGTATAAATTTAAATATTCTTGAAAAAAACTATTTTTTAGAAAAATTGTTATGAAATTACTTTCAATTACTAATTAGAGCATCTAATTTCTAAAAGTGAAGTCAATTTGAAAATATCTCACTTAGTTCTTGAGGTATAAACTGCTGAACTTAATTGGGATTCTTCCGATATTTTGTATAAATTTAAATATTTTTGAAAAATCGATTTTTTGAAAAAGTGTTATAAAATTACTTTCAATTACTAATTGGAGCATATACTTTCTAAAAGTGAAGTCAATTTGAAAATATCTTACTTAGTTCTTGAGGTATAAACTGCTGAACTTAATTGGGATTCTTTCGATATTTTGTATAAATTTAAAAATTCCTGAAAAACCGATTTTTTGAACAAGTTTTATGAATTTATTTTCAATTACTAATTGAAGCATCTACTTTCTAAAAGTGAAATCAATTTGAAAATATCTCACTTGGTTCTTGAGATATAATCTAAACCTAATTGGGATTTTTCCAATATTTTGTATAAATTTAAATATTCTTGAAAAAAACTATTTTTTAGAAAAATTGTTATGCAATTACTTTCAATTACTAATTAGAGCATCTACTTTCTAAAAGTGAAATCAATTTGAAAATATCTCACTTGGTTCTTGAGATATAATCTTCTAAACCTAATTGGGATTTTTCCAATATTTTGTATAAATTTAAATATTCTTGAAAAAAACTATTTTTTAGAAAAATTGTTATGAAATTACTTTCAATTACTAATTAGAGCATCTAATTTCTAAAAGTGAAGTCAATTTGAAAATATCTCACTTAGTTCTTGAGGTATAAACTGCTGAACTTAATTGGGATTCTTCCGATATTTTGTATAAATTTAAATATTTTTGAAAAATCGATTTTTTGAAAAAGTGTTATAAAATTACTTTCAATTACTAATTGGAGCATATACTTTCCAAAAGTGAAGTCAATTTGAAAATATCTTACTTAGTTCTTGAGGTATAAACTGCTGAACTTAATTGGGATTCTTCCGATATTTTGTATAAATTTAAAAATTCCTGAAAAATCGATTTTTTGAACAAGTTTTATGAAATTACTTTCAATTACTAATTGGAGCATCTACTTTCTAAAAGTGAAGTCAATTTGAATATATCTTACTTAGTTCTTGAGATATAATCTTCTGACCTTAATTGGGATTTTTCCAATATTTTGTATAAATTTAAATATTCTTGAAAAAAAAACGATTTTTTAGGAAAATTGTTATGAAATTACTTTCAATTACTAATTAGAGCATTTAATTTCTAAAAGTGAAGTCAATTTGAAAATATCTCACTTAGTTCTTGAAGTATAAACTGCTGAACTTAATTGAGATTCTTCCGATATTTTGTATAAATTTAAAAATTCTTGAAAAATCGATTTTTTGAAAAAGTTTTATGAAATTACATTCAATTACTAATTGGAGCATCTACTTTCTAAAAGTGAAGTCAATTTGAAAATATCTCACTTAGTTCTTGAGGTATAAACTGCTGAACTTAATTGGGATTCATCCGATATTTTGTATAAATTTAAAAACTCCTGAAGAATCGATTTTTTGAAAAAGTTTTGTGAAATTACTTTCAATTAATAATTGGAGCATCTACTTTCTAAAAGTGAAGTCAATTTGAAAATATCTCACTTAGTTCTTGAGATATTAGCTGCTGAACTTAATTGGGATTTTTTCAATATTTTAAATAAATTTATAAATTCTTGAAAAATTGATTTTTTGTAATATTGTTACGAAATTAGCTTCAATTACTAATTGAAGCATCTACTTTCTAAAAGTGAAATCAATTTGACAATATCTCAATTGGTTCTTGAGATATAATCTTCTAAACCTAATTGGGATTTTTCCAATATTTTGTATAAATTTAAATATTAAAAAAAAAAACGGTTTTTTAGGAAAATTGTTATGAAATTACTTTCAATTACTAACTAGAGCATCTAATTTCTAACAGTGAAGTCAATTTGAAAATATCTCACTTAGTTCTTGAGGTATAAACTGCTGAACCTAATTGGGATTCTTCCGATATTTTGTATAAATTTAAAAATTCCTGAAAAATCGATTTTTTGAACAAGTTTTATGAAATTACTTTCAATTACTAATTGGAGCATCTACTTTCTAAAAGTCAAGTCAATTTGAAAATATTTCACTTAGTTTTTGAGATATAAGTTGCTGAGCTTAATTGGAATTTTTCCAGTATTTTGTATAAATTTAAAAATTCCTGAAAACTCAATTTTTTGAAAAATTGTTATAAAATTACTTTCAATTACTAAGCAGAAGATGGTAGTAAACGAGCCTTAGAAGTTGAATCAATTTAATTTATCTTCAATTATGCACTGCTTTCTTAATGTTGATTGTGAAAGATACGTGTTTTGATTTTTATTATTTAATTGAACAAAATACGTAACTTTGAAACCAGTAAGATATTAGGAATGAATCAAAAATATGTGGATAATTTAAAAAACACAATTGTGTAATATTAGACAATTTTCTTTTAAAAACTCTTAAATGATGACACTTTTGCAGGTTTGTTTAACAATTCCCAAATTCTTTATTTTCAGGTTGTAACTGGTTATGAATTATACTTTTCCACACCATTATGAACAATTTTGACGAATGAGGTCTTTGATCATCCATTTTGATTTTTGAATTATGAAAAAGTTTTGCAATAAAAATCATAAATTATGATGTTTTAGAGATTTTGACGTCAACCTGTAATAACCAAATTCTATTGCGTTCTCGATTTTTAGTGTGTATTTCGAAATTTTTCTCTTTATTACCGCAATCTTGTCATATTTAGGTTGTTGACTGATTACGAATAATACTTTTCTGGTTCACCAGCTATTAAAGAACGAAAAGAAAAACCTATTAATCAATATTCGTTTAATAGGATTTTCTGCAATTTTTGTTTTTTAAGATATGGTCGATTTTTGGGAAATGATATGAATGAAAAGCCAAAATGAAGGCGAGGAAGAGACTTTCTAAAGTGACTTTTTATAGCAATAGTTCTTCCTTTTACTAGAAATTATATTAGCATTTATTTTATCATGTCACTTTATACTAATTTTTCCTAAAAATTATATGAAAAATTTCAAAATTCTGTTTTGAAAACTAAAATAATACCTAATATTTTTCCTTCATATATCTTTTTTTAAGTTATTCTAGCTTCTAACACCTGTTCAGGCCACAAAAACAAATTTGTTAACCTAATATCGAGATGTAGCTCAATGTGCATCACGGTACCTATAACGAGGGGGTTTACTTTTCATACGAATTTACAGACCTTGGTTAACTCAAGGTCCGTAAAGCGTATTGTACAAGGTTGGCCAGACGGAGGATATATATGTAAGAAAAGTAAACCCCCCGATATGCCCTAGTCGTGACGTCACAAGTTACAGACGCTGAGGAGTAACGTGAAGCACATTGAGCTGTATCTCGTATTAGGTGAATAAATTTATTTTGTGGGTGAAATATGAAGAAAAGGGATATGAAGGAAACAGTAGGTATTTTAGTTTCTAAAACAGAATTTTGCTTACATTTTGAAGTTTTTCATATAATTTTTAGGGAAAATTAGTATAAAGTAAAATGGGATGATAACATAAATGCTAATATAATTTCTAGTAAAAGGAAGAACTATTTTTATAAAAATTCTAATCGACCATATAAATAAATTCTAAAGTCGACCATATCCCAAAAAGCAAGAGTTGCAGAATACCCTATTAAACGAATTAGGGTTTTCTCTTCTTTTTTAATAATTAATGAACCAGAAAAACATAATCCGTAACCAATTACAACCTAGATATGATAAGATTGCGGGAATAAAGAAAACAAGCTTCAAAATACACTAAAGATCCACAAGGCATTAGCATTTGACTTTTATAGTTTTGTAGTAATAAGGTCAAAATCTCACAAATATTGATGATTTTTATTACAAAATTCTTTCATAATCCAAAATGGTTGGTCAAAGAGCTCATTCGCTAAAATTGTTCATAATTATAGAAAGATACTTTTTGCATGAACTTTGTTGATAATGAACTATAAACGCTGTTTAAGAGTCTCACTATAAAAATTAATCGAAGTCTTTTATTATAAGAACTTAAAAAGGCTCTCAAAATCAAATGTTTTAAAAGACAATAATTGTGTTTTGTTACATTATCCACATATTTTTCAATCGTTTCATATCAATTTTACTTGTTTCAAACTAATTTATTTAATTAAATAATAAAAATCAAAAAGCATAACACTCATAATCAGAATTAAGAGACCACTACATATAAGATAAATTTACAACGATTCAGTTTCTAGCTCCCATTGCTTCGTAACTCATGACGTCACCCTCCTCCTACCCTTCAAAACACTTTCTTCTCTCTGGCCAACCTGATACAATAGGCTTTACGGACCTTGTGTTATGTAAACCAATTAAAATAATTTTAGAAGTTTACATTTAAGAATTGATTTAATATCATAGATAGTAGATACTATGTCTAACTAAAAGGCCACTTTTACCACCTCTTAATAAATTTACCAAACGGTACAAGTATAGTATATTACAGTACAAGTGAGGAAACTAAGATTTTTCATCAACGTGTATGTCGGATTTCACACAAGGCGAAGGCGAGTTAGAAAGACATACAAGTTAATGAAAAACATTAGTTTCCCACGTGTGTTGTATAACGTTTTGTTCAATCCTACTATTTAGACAAATATCGTTCTTGTTCTCTGATGCCTCCGATGATGGCTCCTATACCGAAACATGTCAGACAACAATAATAAAACTGAACCCAAACCAGTAGTATAAATTATTTTAACTGATTTAATTAAAATTAATAATTAATACAAGTAAAATACTTAATTTAATTTTACATGTGTACTGCTCTTTAGTTCACATCCGTTACGTTTAAACAAAAAGTTGTTCCTGTAAAGGTTTCATATTTCGCTGATAGTGGTTGAAGAGAATTAGAGTGAGAGAAAAAAATTTTCATTCACTCACAAAAAGCAAATCGAATGTCAAAAAAAAATCTTTAAACACAAACGCAAAACCCGAAAGTTTCTAGTTTTAGATAGTATTAGTCCTACTAATAGTTCTGGAGATAGTTCTAGTGTTAGTTCTAATTTTAGTTCAATTACTTAAACCATGATGAAAACGTGGCAATTGGTAATTTTTAACGGATGACGAAATTGCTGCTACCGTTCTGAATAAATTTTATTTGCGAGCAGGATATTAAAGAGAACGACAGCGATGATGAGGAAATTGAAAACTTGTCGAATCCGCATTACAGAAATTGTATTAAGTAGGGAAAATTTGCGGGCGCTATTACCGGCAAATATTTCAATAATGTTGTTAATGTAAAATTGAAAGGATGTTTGCAATAAATAATAATAATAATAACATAACTTTATTGGTATAGTTTTTTTTCAAAATAACACTTCCTTATGTTTATAGAATTTTCACTAGGACTAATACTAGATCTAAAACTAAAAACTTTGAACCTGTTTCTAAGAAAGATTGCATGGTATCCAAAATGTCAATAATTTTTTCAAAAAAAAAACGCACGATAAACCCGAAATTTTCTAGTTATAGATCTAGTATTAGTCCTGCTAATTAAGGCCCGTTACTACCACTCATAGTCAAAGTTGTAGTTAGCGCTATCTAAAAGATAACGTAAATATCGATTACTACCACTGCATTTATCTCACAGTTAACGTTACCTGAAAGATAACTTTTGTGTTAACCATAACCAGTGAATTCGGTTCAGGTTAAGTCGGTATCTCATAGATAAAAGAAGAAACCTAACCTCACAAATCGCCTGGTGGTATAACGGTACGCGTGGTTTTTCAGTGAAATATTACAAAATTACAAAAATGGATAATTTTATGGATGCTGGCGATGAAGAAAATATTTTCGAGGACATAAATGAATTATTTCTAGGGCTGGATTAAAGTATCGATGTATCGATATGTATTGAGACGGCAGTGCATGTCGAATGGCCGATACGCACATCACTGTAATATCGATACATCGCCACATTAGTACGTTGATACAAAGAAAATATCGATATCGATATGAAGAAAACATCGATATATCGATACAAAACAATTATACAATTTAGACTTAAATTCAACTAAAGTATAAATAATTTTTTTTAACTTTTATGTTATTCATAGTTTCTTTTTATTAACTGTCGATCTAAATATCGATACGATATCGATACAATATCGATATATGTATATTTCCGATATATCGATACAATGTGTGTATAGAATATCGATGCGCTTCATGCTGTATCGCACACCCCTAATTATTTCCTATACAAAGTGAAACAATAATATGAAGACGATTAAATCATCTAAATAAACATTCAGATGGGGAATTCGTGAAAATATTTCGTATTTCCAATGAGACTTTTCATTTTCTTCTCCATGGAATAGAGAAAGCTATTAAACCGCCATCCATGACGCGTCACTTCTTTTATTTTCTATAACATTTTCTTTATTTTTATTATTAAATCGATCAATATTTCCATTTCCTGTTTGGAATAATTCATAGTTCATTTTTCCTATCGTTTTCCGTTTTCTATGTTCGAACGGTACACAAAATAAGAAGAATGACAAAAATAATAAACGCTCGATTTACGATGATGTTCAAGGTTAGAATATTAGGCCTTTTGACTGTATGGTCACCAACTTAAAAAATCACCCCAAATAAAATCACTAGATTCTTTAGATATCTTAAGGATATCTTACCTATGAGATAACTTGAAGTAGCAGTACGGCCGAGTCCGTAAACTATTAGTTTAGCGTTATCTTATAGTCAGCTTATCTAATAGATGTCAATGATTTGGTAGGAATGGGCCTAATAGTTATTTTTTAGTAGTTTTCTAGTATTAGTTTTGTTTTTATGTCTGTTGTATTGAAAGTTTTTTATTAAAAATATAAAGTAGTGTAAATCGAAAGTTCTTGTCAATGTTCGCTCAGCGTGCATTTATGTTCTTGAGCACTTTTCAACTTTCGATTTTCATTACTTTACATCTTTCCAAATTGTGACACTGTTTGGTGTTGTCATGCTCTTAATTGATTAATGAACAACCAATTGTGTGAAATTGTTAATTGTCATCATTACGCTTAATAGTATATTACAGTACAACTGAGGAAACTAAGATTTTTGCATTAATGCGTTTGTCGGATTTCACACGGGCCGAAGGCGAGTGTAGAGAGACATACAAGTTAATGGCAAATATTAGTTTCCCACGTGTGCAGTATAGCGTTTTGTTCAATTCTACTATTTAGAGAAAATTCGGTCTTAAAATTCGTCAATTCCTGGATAATGTCATGTGGATATGTCGGAAGAGACAGTTTTTGACATTCTTATGCTCTTAATTGATTGATAAATAACCGGTTATGTCAAATTATTTTTCAATTTTTTTTGACGTTGTCATGCTCTTAATTGGTTGATAAACAACCAATTCTGTCAAATTATTAGTTATCATCATTGCGTATAAAGGTAATAAATTAATTAAAATTAATAATTTATATAAGTGAAACAAATTTTCACTTACTCGTTGCTACGAATGTTAGCAAAGTGAGTAAAAATAACAACTTTCAACACTCGTATCTACTGACAATTTCGAAGATAGGATTGAACAAAATTAATAAATTAACTAAAATTAATAATTCATAGTGTTAAAGTTATTAGTGTAGTTAATTTAAGTGAAATACTTAATTTAGTTTTCCAGGTGTGGTTTCTACCGTTTTGTAGTTATGTTAAAGAAATGTTTTTTCGTCTTGAACAAATTAAAATATTTTTAGAAATATAAAATATTATCATGTACTAAGTGATATTTAAAATTTTTTATTTTCGTCTTTACCGGTTTCGGTAATTACATTACCATCTTCAGAAGAACATCTACACTCAGCAGCAGAAGTCTGCGTACAAAAAACTTGTAATACTTTAATTGAAAAAATAAGAGTCATAATCTAATGTGATAAACTTGATTTTTTTTTTATTTTGTATATTAACTACATATAATTCTATTAACAAAATATGTTTCAACAAAACAGAAACAGTAGTTACAGAAAAAAATCAAAACTAAAAATTCTACAAATAACGGGTATGCAAAAATCTGCGTACAAGTCAGGACAGTATTTATAAAAAATTCATAAATGAGATCATTGTTTCTATATTAATATGAGGTCGGATAACCTTTACGTTTAATGACCTCCCTTAAACGTTTAGGCATGGAGTGCACTAATTTCTTCGTTTCGTCCGAACTGATTTTGGCCCATTCCTCAATCATAACATTTTTTAACGTTTCCTTCGACGTTATGTTGTGTTGCCGAATCCTGCGTTCCAATAAATCCCAGAGGTGTTCGATGGGATTCAAGTCCGGCGATTGTGGAGGTGTTTTAAGTTGTTTTGGGGTATTATATAGTAGCCAAAGCTTAGTTTTGTGGGCGCAATGTTTGGGGTCATTATCTTGTTGAAAAAAGTATTCGGGCCCCAAGCCCAAGTTTTCGATGCTAGGCTTCAAATTCTCTTTTAAAATGTCTATATACATTTTATGGTCCATTGTCGATGTTATGAAAACCAACCTTCCCACCCCTTTGGTGCACATACACCCCCAAACCATAACGCCACCACCTCCGTGTTTTACAATCGCTTTCAAAATTTCGGGATTAAGGGCAGTATTAGGTTTTCTCCATACAAGTTGTTTACCCTTAATGCCGAAAATGCAAAATTTGCTCTCATCTGTAAAGAGAACTTTCTCCCAGAATTCAATGGGCTTGTCTAAGAGTTTTTTTGTAAAGGCGATCCGCTTCTGACGATTCGCCTCTGACGCAAATGGCTTTTTTCGTGCAACGCGACTGTGATAGTTAGCTTTTTTTAACGTCCTTCTCATCGTATCTTTGCTGATAGTTTTATGAAATTCTTCTTGTACATTTTCTACTATTTTTTTTGCCGTCAGCCTAGGTTCTTTTCTAACCTGCTGTACAATTTTTCGCTTCTCTCGGTTTGTTAAAAGGGGTGGTCTACCAGATCGCGGACGTGAGAGGTAATCTTCAGTGTCTTTATAATTATTAATTACTCTTTGAATGGAAGAGTGTGACCTGCCGACAGTTTCTCCTATTTTTCGAAAAGATTTTCCCTCTTTCCATAACTTTACAATAATTTTTCTCTCTCCCAATTCAATTTCCTTTCCTTTCGTGTCCATTCTAATTTTTAGCTTTTAAACCTCTGCTAATATAATTGACACCGATTATCTTTTATTTAAATCGGAAAGCGTACATCGCCAACTACGTATTTAAGTAAATAAGTATATTTTGGAGAAGGCGTCTTTATTTGTACGCAGATTTTTGCATACGCATTATTTGGAGAATTTTTAATTTTAATTTTTTTTGTAACTAATATTTCTGTTTTATTGATGCATATTTTGTTAATAGAATTATATGTAGTTAATACACAAAATAAAAACAAATTAAAGTTTATCACATTAGATCATGACCCTTATTTTTTCAGTTAAAGTGTTAGAAGTTTTTTGTACGCAGACTTCTGCTGCTAAGTGTATATATAAAGAGGTTTATACATATTAAGGTTTAGACATATTAAAATAAAAGAGAATTTTATGTCTACTTTCAAACTTACGTCAAATAACAAATTAAAAGTTAAAACAATCACTATACATTTTATGTGTTCACAAACATATATTTCTTAAAATACAACATCACAATGGTATCACGAAGACAACTAAAACTTGTTTTTAAAGAATATAGAGGTGGAAAGTGGTTTTAAAGATTTTTGAAAGGATTTTTTAAATTATTATATAATGGAGGGGTAATATGGTTTATTTCTTGATTTAATGCAATTTTATCCGGATTTTGTTTTTTAAATTTAGTTATTTCATACATTTCGAGTATTTCTAATAAATAGCCTTTATTTTTCTTGTGTAATATTTTTGTATTTTTCTCTATATTAAATTCGTGGTTGTTAAAAAGTAAGTGTTTTCCAAATGCCGAATTTTCTTTCGTTAAATGTTCTTTGATCCTTGTTTTGAAATTACGTCCGGTCTCTCCGATATATGTAGCTTGACAACTATTGCATTCTATTTGGTATACACCGCTTTCTTGTAAGATATCAAATTTGTCTTTACTATTATCAAGAATATTTTGAATAGTGTGTGTAGTTTTGAATGTTAGATTTATGTTATATTTCATGAAAAGTTTTTTCAATTTGTGTGATATCGTACCTGGGTACTTATTGTTTTAAATTTATCTAACTTATTATTATCGATAGTCTTGTCTAAGGATGAGATTTGTTTTAAATTTATTTTATTATGTTTTTGTCTCTTGATTTTTGTACTGTATTTTCGGGGAAATTATTATCTTTTGCTATAGTTTGTATTATTGATACTTCCTTTTCAAAATTATTCTGACTTAGTTCTGAATTAAAGGCTCGGTGTTTATATGATCTTAATGCTGCTAACTTTTGTGTATAATCGTGGTATGAATCATGCGGAATTATTTTGTTGTGCTGTGTTGGTTTCCGGTATATGTCGAACTCAATCCTATCTTCTTTTCTGATTAGCGTAAAATCTAAAAAGTTTAGCTTGTTGTCTTTTTCCATTTCCAAAGTAAATTTTATGTTTCTGTGGAGGTTATTTACGTATTTATGTAAGTCATTAATCATTTTTGTATCATTTGTCTTAGTTACAACTAAAATGTCATCAACATAACGTAACCATGTCATAATATTTTCATGATGTGGGTTAATTGGATTTACGATAAGATCTTCCTCTAATTTATTTAAAAATATATTTGAAATAAGTCCGCTGAGCGGTGATCCCATTGGGAGACCGTCATTAAATTCATATATTTTATTATTGAATCTACAAAAGTTTTGCTCAGTGCAGATATGTAATAATTTGAGAATATTATCGACATCATTTCTATTATCCATTCTATTGTGTAAAAACTCCTTTATTATAGTTAAAGCTTCCTTTATGGGTATATTTGTATATAAGTTTGTGATATCAAATGAAAGGATTAATGATTCTTTCTGTATAGCAGATTTTTGGAGTTGTTCTATTACGTTTTGTCTGTTGTTAATACTAAACTTTGGTTTGAATGGAACATGATTTTTAAAAAATTGAACCAAAAACTTTGCTATTTTATATGTGCTAGAGTCAATGCTTGAGATGATTGGCCGTATGGGTATGTTTTCTTTATGTAGTTTTGGTAGTGCATACAATCTGGGTGTCTTTGGGTTCATTGGTGTTATATTGTATGTGTTGGAAATGAACTTTGTTAAGGTGTTGTTACATTCTTTTATTACTTTTTTGGTTTTTATATGGAAAGAGTTAGTAGGATCTTTTTTAATTTGTGTGTATTTGTTACTTTTGAGGAAATCGTTTGTTTTTGTTAGGTAATCGATTCTGTTCATTATTACTAAAGCCGCATTCTTATCTCCATTTGTGACAATTAGGTTGTTTTCTTTTATCTTGTTTTTTATTCCTTTTATGATTATTTCTTCTTTCTTCGTCTTTTTACATTTCTTTCTCTTGTGCTGTTGTTTAGCTTCTTCTTTCTGTAGTATGTATTGTATTTCTTTCCTTAGATCCCCTTCGCATTTATCATTTTTAATTACTGCCTCCAATTCTATGGCTATTGTTGTTAAATTTTGTGATTTAGTGATAGTGTATTTTCCTCCTTTTTCAAGTAATGATATTTCTTCATTTGTGAATATGGTGTTTGTGAATACTTAAAATGTATAGTGATTGTTTTAACTTTTAATTTGTTATTTGACGTAAGTTTTAAAGTAGACATAAAATTCTCTTTTATTTTAATATGTGAACCTCTTTATATATACATGTTCTTCTGAAGATGGTAATGTAATTACCGAAACCGGTAAAGACGGAAATAAAAAAATTTAAATATCGCTTAGTACATGATAATATTTTATATTTCTATAACATATTAGTGATAATGGATAAAAACATAACTAAATAAAATATTTTTATTTAATTATTTTTGTACATTTTTATAAAGACGAATGTAATTTGCTTGCTATGGTTCAACCGGTTTCGGCCCTGTTTAGGCCATCTTCAGGAACTTTCGAGTATTGTTGATCTTAGATTATTTAAAAATCTATTTAAAATTTGTTGTTTTATATTGGCGTGTTTTATTTTATGACGTTATGTGTCATTGTGAAGTTAGTTATGTGAAAATAAAATTAGGATTAAAATTAAAATAAAATAAATAAAATTGAATATTTCCCAACCAAAAGTTGAAATATCTATTGTAAAGTGGATTCTACAGATACATATATAGAGGTCTTTCTGTGTTGTTTATCTGGTCATTCAAGCATAACATGTGTGGATGATTATGTTTAAATTTTCTTATTTCGTATAGTTCAAGTATTTCCAGAAGGTTACTTTTGTTTTTCTTGTGAAGCAATGTAAGTAACTTGTAAAGTAAAACACTAAGATTGTACGGTATGCCGAAATTACATAAACAAAACAGCAAACTTTTTGGTCAACATGTTTAAAGATATAACAGGATTCGAAACTAAACACACCATAAAAACAGATACGATTTAATTAATAAACTTACGAAAATTAATCTACCTGAAATATATAAAATGATCTCATTCGACATCGCAAACCTACACACCTATACACCAACATTCCAACTGATGAAACATTTCAAATATTGAACAACATCTTAAAGATAGAATTAATAATGAAACCGCCAGAAAAAATATATTTAACCTGTTTAAAATTTGCATACAGCAAAACTTTTGTAAATTTGAAAACACTTTCAACACCTACAACAAGGGCCTTCCAATAGGATCACCGCTAAGTGGATTACTTGCGGATATATTCTTAAACAGACTCGAAAAAGAACAACATCATAACATTGTTAAGATATGTAGATGCTATCATCGTTTTCATCGATAATGACAGACAAGAAACAATAACCAACTTACACAACTACATTAATAATTTACATAAAAACATCAAATTTACAACCGAAAGAGAACATAACAACCGCATAAATTTTTTGGACATAACAATTTTAAAAACAGACAACGTACTTCAATACAGTATCTTTAGAAAACCAAGACAAACAGATATCATCTCAAATGATAGAGATGATCATTTGTGATTATTATTTATGATTATGCTCATAAAATGGCAGCTTTCAACGCATATCAACACAAAACTTAATTAAAAAGAACTTAGAACAGAAATATCCATAATCAAACAAATTGGCCAAAATAACGGATATAAAACACAAATCATCAACAAAATGATTGACAAATATAGAAACAAACAGAATCACATAAAACATACCACACTTGCAGATACAACAAATAACACAAACAATATTTATAGAACAATAGAATATCAATAACATACATAATAAAATCAAAAAAAAATTTTATGAAACACAATATAACTATAATATCCAAAAGCAAAAACACAGTAGGTAATATTTTAATTAAGAATTAAAAGAATGATAGAATCAATAAAATGAACGATAATGGAGATTACAAATTGAAATGTGATACCTGTAAAGCCACAACACAGAACGATCTCTATATATGTATCTGAAGAATCCATTTACTCCACCTAAAAATAAAAATAAAAAAAAACCCAACATGTACGAGGAACTCAAACCGCAATAACAACATATCTCCATATTTCCCTTCCCAAATTCAAATCCCCTCTTTGCTTCCTTTTATTTAATTTAATAAAGAAACATCTTAATATTAAAAAAACTTTATAATAGATATTTGAATTTTTGGTTGGGAAATTAAAACAAATTTTAAATAATCTAAGATCAACAATACTCGAAAGTTCCTGAAGATGGCCTAAACAGGGTCGAAACCGGTTGAACCATAACAAGCAAATAGCATTCGCCTTTATAAAAACAGTACAAAAATAATTAAATAAAAATATTTTATTTTATTATATTTATTTATTTTTCATTAGAATGAGTGAAAGAATTTTCATTCACTCACAAAAAACATATCAAACGTCAAACAATTTTTTTTAAACACACGTTTAAAGCCGAAGTTTCTAGTTTTAGATCTAGTATTAGTCCCACTAATAGTTCTGGCGATAGTGCTAGTGTTAGTTCTAATTTTAGTTCAATTACGTGAACTATGATGAAAACGTGGCAATTGGGAAATTTTTAACGGATTACAAAATTGCTGGTACCGTTCTAAATAAATTTGATTTGCGAGCAGGAGATTAAAGAGAACGACAGCGATAATGAGGAAATTGAAAACTTGTCGAATCCGCATTACAGAAATTGTATTAAGTACGGAAAATTTGCGAGCGCTATTACCGGCAAATATTTCAATAATTTTGTTAATGTAAAATTGAAAGGATGTTTGCAATAAATAATAATAATAACATAACTTTATTGGTATAGTTTTTTTCAAAATAACACTTCCTTATGTGTTAGTACTTGTTTATACTGAGCAGGCACTAATAATAATAAACGAGAGAAAATTATACTTATTGTTGTAATCTATATTGAAAATGAACCCAGCAAAGGCGAAGTTCTTTCGGCATTACATGAATACGACTGTTCAACTTAACCTAAATACAAATAAACAAAAAAAATATATAAAAATACAAACAAAAAAACAATTGAACTAAAATTAGAATTAACAATGTCACTGAGATTAGAATTTTTACTAGGACTAATACTAGATCTAAAACCAATAACTTTGAACCTGTGTCTAAGAAAGGTTGCATTACATCCAAAATGGGAATTATTTTTTCAAAAAAACGCATGATAAACCTGAAATTTTCTAGTTATAAATCTAATATTAGTCCTACTAATAATTATTTTTTAGTAGTTTTCTAGTATTAGATTTATCTTTTTTTGTCTGTTGTTTTGAAAGTTTTTTATTAAAAATGTGAACTAATGTAAATCGAACGTTCTTGTCAATGTTCGCTCAGCGTGCATTTATGTAAGTTGAAAAGTGTTCAACTTTTCAACTTTCCATTTTCATTACTTAACATCTTTGCAAATTGTAACACGTGGAGTTGTCATGGTCTTAATTGATTAATAAGCAACCAATTGTATGAAATTGTTAATTGTGATCATTTAGAGAAAATTCGGTCTTAAAATTCGTCAATTCCTGGATAATGTCATGTGGATATGTCGGAGGAGACCGTTTTCGACATTGTTATGCTATTAATTGATTAATAAATAACCAATTGTGTCAAATTGTTAGTAGTCATCACTACGCATAAAAGTAATAAATTAATTAAAATTAATAATTCATATTTGTGGAATGCTGCTTTTTAGTTAACATCCGCTACGTTTAAACAAAAAGTTGTTCCTGTAAAAGTTTCATATTTCGCTGATAGTGGTTGAAGAGAATTAGAGTAAGAAAAAAAAATTTCACTACGAATGTTAGCAGAGTGAATGAAAATAACAACTTTCAACACTCGTATCTACGCTAAAAACTGACAATTTCGAAGATAGCATTGAACAAAATTAATAAATTAATTAAAATTAATAATTTATGCATTATTAACTCTATTTGCCGTTTTTAGTTAGCATCCGTCACGTTTAAACAAAGTGTTGTTCATTTAAAGGTTCTATATTTCGCTGATAGTGGTTAAAGAAAATTGGAATGAGTGAAAAATGAGTGAAAATTTCATTCACTCGTTGCTACGAATGTTAGCAAAGTGAGTGAAAACAACAACTTTCAACACTCGTATCTACGCTAGAAAATGACAATTTCGAAGGTGAGATTGAACAAAAGATATTTGACTCACCTTATATATTGTTTAAAATTGTTTTCACTTATATAGCATATTCTCTTTAGGGGTAACGAATAGTATGTCAATTTTTTTAAATGGAACATTCAATATATTCTATCATATTATGATTACTACTAAATTTGTTAATGCAACAGTATATGTTACTAACTCATAATGTTCATGAACAAATGATAAATTTAGACAAGAACATGTTGAAAAATCTTATTCCGATCGGATAAACAAATTTGAAGGTCAAGTTGAAACGTTAAAAAACAGAATTATTAAAACGCGTACGGAATATGACAAACTGGAACAATACACGAGAAGAAATAATATTGGAGTTTATGGTGTAGAGTTAAACCGAACGAAGACACAGTGGTATTGGATCTCATTAAGAATAAATTAGATGTCCCAGAGAATACGATTCCAAAAATCGCATTCTCTGAACAGATGTCATCGCATAGGAAATATAAAATCAAAAAATCCACCCATTATTGTGAAATTGATTACTCACAATATAAAAACGGCGGTTTTAAAGCAAAAGCGTAAGCTAGCGGGTTCAAAAATTACTATTAAAGAGGACTTGACGAAATTAAGGGCAACACTTTTTAAGTCTGTTAAGGACAAACTTAGTTTCCGGAATGTTTGGTCACGAGATGATATTATCTTCGCTAAAAAGGATGATGCCGATGTCGTCAAGGGTTACCCGAAGTCGCAACGGTAACAAGAACTGATTCGATTACGTTTGGTTGAAGAATGATATAAGTAAATTTAAGAATTGTTGTATTTTTGTATATTTCGTTTTGTTTTTTTCCTTCCTCACTTTTCCTTTCTCTTTCTCATTCTTTTTTTGTCTTTCAAGCAAGAAAATGCTTGCGTGTTCCTTATATAAAATAATACATATTATTTTTTAGGTTATGCGGTAGTTTTAAATTTTCTACTTAGATTTTTAACAAATTTACCAGATCTAGATATTATTTCAATACCAACCTAATTTGCAATATGGAAATTGACGAAATCGTTATTTAAAGGTTGTAGCGCCTCATCTAAACTACAAGCTACGTTGATGTAGCTGTTTGAGTATAAATGTCGTTTTATAAAAAATTTGGTGTTTATAATAATCTTTAAATGGACGGTTTCGTGTTGCTACATCAAATGTATTGCCTCGCCCGCAAGCGACCTCGGCAATTTGAAGCAAAATCGTTCATTACATATCTTTACTAAGATATCAAATTTTTTATAAGATAATATTTATACTCAGATCGTTGAGGCGATTTGCTATAACCTTTGAATTGTCGATTTCCTGTTAACCCAACGCAACCCACGTATCCGGCGCCTATGAAAATATTGGCACTCAATCATCTCACGATCTGCAAAATCGTTATTAATAATTAAAGCATGGCTTTATTTACAAAATTTAATAAATAAATGGTGGTGTAAAATAATATCTCCTTTAATACTTTTTTCCATGATTACATTGGATTTATTTATAAAATACTTCCATTCCTCTCGTGTTCTTTAGTGTGGCATCAAATGTTACGAGGAATTTCGCCCGCGTAGGCTTCTCACAACTGAAGGATAGCTAATAGCCTCCCGTTGCACTAATTGGGTTAGTTTCTCTTAAACTATTGGGAGAATAATACAAACGCTCAGCAAAATACACTACGCTTTTTCGACTGAATAAATTCCAACAATTTGCAGTACCAGCACATAATAACAAACTAGGACACATCATGGAGTTCGATAAATGAAGAAACGGAGAATTCGGCAGAGGCAATAAAGATAAATCGACATGGGAATACTATGACTGAAATAGAGAAGACGACTGGGAACACAGCCGGCGCGGCGTGGAAGATGATAGCGAATTCAATGAAAAGTTTTTCACTCCGACTTCACTTAACATAGCTGATAATTGGGCACTAATTAGTTTTTAATTATTATTTTCATGTATTTATTTTAATTCAAACCGATCATGCCACTTCAAACTTGTTTCTGAAGAAGGGGTTGGACATTTTCGAGTCGAACCCGAAAATATATAGTTACAGTGGTTGTTCTAGTTATAGTGTTAGTTCTACTTTTAATTTAAACTGAAAGTATCAACGTAAGAGATCACAAAAATACCTTGCACAACATAACGATGTCATTGGAAAAAAATTGTTGTAACTTATATACCTATAATTACTAACTAATAAAGTTCAATAATTCATTATTTCTTTAAACACAATCTAAAAGTTTATTTCCTACATTGTTGGGGACTAATAAAACAAGCAGTAAAGAAGAATAGGAACAAAAAGATCAAGTAGAAAGTAAAATGTAGGATTACAGAACGTATTTTATCGTTTTGTATAAGACTAAGATTTGCATCAAAGTTTTATTGTTCGTTTCAAGAAAGTGACTATGCAAAATTTCGATTTGCTTGCGAATTGAATGATCATATTATCAAAGTATTTCAAAGAGGTTCTCTATATTCTATAGGTAGTGTATATATTCTAGGTATTATATATTCATATACAGGGAATCAGTTATACCGCAATATGCTTGATAGTAGAATATTTTCTAGTTTACTACACGGTGACATGATAAGCCGGAAGGTGGCTATCCACAGGAGGGATGATATCTCTCCTGCTTTTGTCCTTACAGGTTGATGACCTGATTGCGATAGTCGAAGTCGATGTCGTTATGGTCAAAGGAACCTATTTGACGGGAATATCTATAGTCCTTCCGGTGACCCTGCGTTTGGTGTAAGGGAAAATCTTTCGATAAACTCGCAAAAGACAACCGTTGCATCTATCACCAGCGTTACCAACCTATCTCGGTCAAATGTCGATAGAATCAACCGTAAAAAATTGGTAGATATCGGGAAAATATATGTATATATATATTTTTTAAATCCGAAGATTTAAAAAAATGTCAGAAATTCTTGTTTGATAAAGATTTATTAATGAAAACAAAAAAAAAAACTGTTTAAAACAAAAATATAACGAGGGCAACACAAAAATAAAATAATTATTCTAAACAATATTGTTTTGTTTTAAGTTAATTTTAAAGTTATTTTAGTTTAAAGTAACTCATACTAATCTAATCTTCGCTTGAACTAAACAAATTTTCCTTGTTCATATAAGACAAATTTTTATTCAACGTAAAATTGTAGCAACTATTCTTGCCTATAAACTATTAACTAAACTATTCTTGCAATAGCTTGGTGTGTAATAATCCTGTTATGGTATTTGTGATTAATTTGTTGCACTCTTTTGTTTTTATTAAATTTATAGAAGAGAATGATCTTAAAATGTTAATTAAACGTTAATGTTCCGTCGCCCGTTTCAATTTTTTGACTTGCTGCCAAAATTCAACAACATTGTTTGAAAATGTCTACTATTTGAAGTTCTTTACATTTGCTCCACAATGTAAATCTTCCAGGCCCAATTGTTAGAGTTTCCCTTTTAATAAAACAATCAAAAATAGACTTAAAGATTTGTGTTATATTATTATATAGTGTATATAATTTAGGTAGCTCCGATTGCATTTCGTTGTTTAAATTATTAAAAAACGGAAAGACGAATTCTAAAAACTGTCAAAATAATTTTGATGTCGGAATGTTTAATACTTTTAATATTTTCTGCGGCTAAAATGTCATTTGTTGTAACTGCATCTTGAAAGAATAATTGTAACGCACTATATTGCTGTAAAATTCTAGTGACATCACTGTGCACTAATAATCATCGAGCAGCAATTCTTTTAGCGTTAAGCCTAAAACCCAATTCAATGAATCCTACTCAGCTATTATATGCAATGTTGAACTAGATATTATAGACGAATCAAATAGTAATTTCTTAACTCAGAAAAATATAGTCCACCGTTACTGCAAACGCATCATATCGCGGGCAACAAATAAACCGATAAGAAAAATTAGATTAATTACAGGTGATGCAAATGCTTTTGAACGCCTTGTTAAAGAAGGACTATACTTTTTGCATAATCATTACGCAATCATAGTAAACGATGCATCTCCACCTACACCTATGCCATGTTCAATATGTTCAGCTTTTGCACATACTACAGAAAACTGCAATAACGATCTAACATGCGGAAAATGCCAAGGCAACCACAACACAGCAAAATGCAATTCAACGCTACCCGAAACCTGCCAAGCATGCGGTGATGACGGACATCAGGCATGGTCTTTTAAATGCAAGAAAAAACCCCTCAAACCATTAGAAGGAATCCCCTCGATAAAAATAAAAGCAGCTAACAAAAAAACCGAAGAGATCGAATACTCAATAACGAATAATTCCAGAATACACAAGCCTATCTCTACCCATGATTACATCATCGATACATATATCTACGAACTAAACAAACCTAAAAATTCAAACAGACAGGAGTTAATCGAAAAACTAAACATAAGATTTGCTGAACAATTTAACATTGACACCTTTGTAAACATATCAGGAAACCGAGCCTACATTGTGTTGCTTGATCGGTTGGACTTAAATGCAGCAACCGCCCCGATTAACGGTAATCAAATGACGATGGAAATATGTGAAACATTACCCACTGAACCTGGCTACATATAGCAATCATCAGAGTCATCAACCGACGAACAAGCATATGTAAACAACAACATCTCACGTAGCCATATGAAAGTTATATATGCAAATATCAACAGCTTCAACAACAGAAAACATCGAGTACTTAATTACATCCAATAAAATTATACTGACTTAGTTCTGTGCACCGAAACCAAAATGAAGACAGACCAAACCATTCGGTACAGAAACTGGGATACCAGAGCCAGAGGAGGTTCTATTATACTATCGAATCCAACATACAACCTAAACAAAGCAAATCCTCCTTCCATGAATAATCCCCACAACGAATGCCTACACGGTTTTTTCCCATTCCAGGATGAACAACTTCATAGCCTTGTATATTGTTACCCTCACTCCCTACTAGAAACAAATATCTTTAGAAAGGCATCCCAATTCCCCTTTGCAATAGTTATAGGTGACTGCAACCTAAACCAGACCAAAAGAAAACAACTCCAAACATTCCTGGACAACTCCAATTTTGTAAAAAGACACACAAACCCAACGTTCATTATGGCAGGAAACAACGACACCACGCCGGACGTTATTATCCATACCAGCAATTTAAATAATATCATTACCAACATTGAAACAACAGGAGATTTATGTTCGGATCATCTGGGTATATCTTTTAACATCAAAATCAACTTACCAGTACACACCCACATAAATGAACAAACAACCAAATACGACCTAAGACGAACTAACATTGAAGGGGTAAACAAAGACATGGAAAATTATTTAAATACAACACATAACAAATCCATAAACATGAAACTCATCTTCGACTTCCAATTAAAAGTCACAAACACTATTATCAAACACACCAAAAATAATAAATACACCCTTCCAGTACTACCTGCCTGCAGAAATCATCCATAAGCTCAAAAATAAACGAAAAATATATAGAGAATACATAAGATCAAAAGACCTAAACAAAAAAACGGAATATAATAAAGCTAATAATGAAATTCGTAAAGCGATCAAAACATTCTAACAGGATCAATGGTTGAAGGTATACGCAGAAATAAACCAAGACCAAGGACGCACCTTTTGGCAGAAAATCAAAAAAGTTACCAAATATAATAAAGTTAAGATGATTCCAACGTTAATATTCGAAGACAGAGAACATAAAACAAATAGTGAAAAATGCGAAGCATTAGCAAAACATTTCTATAACGAGTTTAGCCCTACCGAGAATGTCTTATTTGACACAAACAACAAATTAATGGTGGAGAAATGGTACGAGAATTTCACAAATCAAAATAATGACTCAGAAACAATTACCGATATAGACGAAGACGAATACATGGAACACATCAGCAAAGGAAAAAACTCAGCCCCGGGAAATGATTTAGTCACAAAACATCAGTTAAGAAACCTCAATCACACAATTCACCAATTCATACAAAAATCCATGAATTACTGCCTATAATCACGACTATTTCCAAACATATGGAAAAGCGGTACCATTATTCCGATTTCTAAGCCTAACTCTGACCATCATCAAACTAAAAGTTATAGACCAATAACACTCTTTCCAGTATTAGGTAAAATCCTTGAAAACATCATAAACAAACGAATCCTGAAATACGCAAAGATCCCTTTTTATCAATTTGGTTTCAAACCCAAAAATTCCACATTACATCCATTAATCACGCTTATAAATAACATACAATTCAATCACAAAGTACACAAAAAAACAATGACACTATTCCTGGACATTAACAAAGCTTTTGATTCGATATGGCACTTGACACTTCTTTTCAAAATGGAAAAAATGGGCATTAAAAACAACTTGATTAAATTAATTGACGGATTTTTAAACGATAGATCATTACAAATTAGGATAAACGACACATTTTTGTCTCCTTTCTCACCTAAACAAGGAGTACCCCAGGGTTTCCCGCTGTTTCCCACCCTATACAATATATACTGCTATGACATATACGCAGAAGACCCGAACTACTTCAACCCAGAGTTGTATATTTTGCAGTATGCGGACGACACCACGCTTATTTCACACAACAACACGTTGGACAAAGCAACAGTTAACCTTCAGGGACTTTACGACCACATTTTGGAATGGTTACACAAGTGGAGACTTACACCTATCCGAAAAAATTCCAAATGCTTATCCCAAACTACCGAATATCCTACAGATCTCGTGGAATAGTTGATGGCAATGTTTACATCAAACCGTCCACATCAGTGAAACATCTTGGTATAATGATAGATAATGGCATAAAACTATCTAAGCACTAAAAATAAAAAAGATGAAGCAATTAAAAGAGCGAACTATCAAGGCATCAATACCAGTACCGCAATAATAATATACAAAACCATATGTAGGCAAGCCTTAGATTATGGTCACGCTCTCACAATCAACTCCACAAAGAACACTAAGGAGATCATTAACAAAGCCGAAAGAAGATGCTTAAGGATCATAAGCAAAATCTGACATCGAAACAACCCCTTGCGCAACATCAGTAATAAAGATCTATACGATATAACACAAATAAAACCAATTCAATTAAGACACAAGCCACTAAACAAGAAATTTATTCATAAAAGTCTCAACACACAAATATTGGATCGGGTGTGTCAACGAAGATCGAATAGTACGAATAACGGCAAACTTTTAACAGTATACGAAGCACTGATAGCAGAGCAGGAAGAAGAAAATTGAAATGCTTGTTACACCAAACAAAAATTTATTTCATTATTTAAGTATTTCTATTTATACTATTTATATTATTCACACATTATGTCGTATATATACAAAAATATGTAAAGACAAAATCATGTAAAGGCGGAAAGACCTGGGCTTTACATGTCGACGGTCGGTAGCCTATAAAAGAATTATTTCTCTCTCTCTTAGCTCCCGAGGTAAAATAATTGTATGTATCTCTGGTAAGATCCTCCACAAATCTTGGCATTGTTTCACATGATTTAGATGCGCATAAATGAAAAGAATGGCATATACATTTCTCTACGAACAAGAATGGTACATCACGTTTTAGTAACGTCATGCGAGATTATTTTGACCCCATCATTGTTCTTACGCCATCAGACGCAAATCCAATCATATTATTTGTATACGGAATGCGATTTTCAATAAAAAAAAACACTATATTATTATATAATATCAAAGCATCTGTCCCAGAAAGTTTAATTAGCTCTAAGAAGATATCTTGAATATTATTACAATCATTTAAATACCGCACCACCAAACATAAATGTTTTGTAACGCTCCTATTCATAGACTCATCTACTATTAAAGAAAATGTCTTTTTTCTAAGGTTCTCGCAAAATAATTTAAAATTATGACGTCCTAGCACGTTTTTTATTATGGCAGAGGTTTTTGTGCGACTGCATACTAGCCCCTTTGCAATTCTTGAATCAGAATAAACTGATTAATTAAATTACTGATTAAAGTTTTGTTGATTAAAGTTGATTAAAGTTAAAGTTTACTATTAAATTAAACTGATTAATTAAATTAAGTTAATTAAATTAGATTAATTTCGGAAGATGTTCCATGGTGGTAAAAGGTAAATTGTGTTCTGTAATAAACGCGGCCAAACGTAATTTCACTAAAATATATGATTTCATGTATTAATATAATATATATCGTGATTCATACGCTTACCTTCTTTAATTTCGTCTTCCTCCTTAGTGGTTGATGCACCTAGCTTTACAAATGACAAAATTGATTTTTGTTGAACAAGCCTCCTACAACTCTCTTTGTGTTAATTTGTAGCGCTGTGTTTGAAAATTGCATCTTTCTGACTCTTTATGTTAATTTGTTTGTCATACGATTTACACTAAGCGAACTGATCACTTCTTTCACATTCTTTTAACCAATCTTTAAATTGTGATATTTTCTCCCATTCCTTTTTATATTTTTGGTCATATTTAATTTTGTTTGATATTGGTTGATTTTTGTAATCACTCGGCGAACTTGACATGTTTGAACAGGCAGCAGATACTAAACTGACTAAACTGTACTTTCTTAACCGTCTAAAATACTTCTATAAAGTGTGAATGGAGTTTTCGAGAACGTGAGATTTCTGCAGCATCGGTATTGATTTTGTTTTGAGTTTGTTTTAAAGTTTTAATAATGTTTTGTTTGTATAAAACTAATATAATATATATATCATCTTGTTAGAAAGACATAATAGCATACACAGTAAGAAATTTTCTTATCAAAATTTGCACAAGTGTACTAAAACAGGTTGGAATGGTGGATATATCCAATTAAAATAAAAATTCATTAAAATCGGTAGATTAAGTCGAATAATGGTGTATCGGTAGACTAACTTCTATATGGATAGATCTACCGAAAACTCGGTAGGGTTAGCAATGCTGCCTATCACCATGAAATTTGGATTGATTAATCCGTCCAAGTTACCATCTAAGGTGAAGAAATTCGTTTTTCAAAGGAAGGCAAAGATGACTTGTCTCTTGTCTTGGTTTTTGTTTGTTGTTCAGATTGCTATTTTTTTTTGCCAGAAGAAAATGCTGCTGTGATGTTAAATTTTGGTAGATTACTCTTTACTTTCTGTTCAAGAAAAAAATGAAAATTTATACTGATGTGTTTGGTGATTGTTTTGAAATGAGGGTATACAATGTTATTGATTTTTGCAGTATGTACTTTATTGTAGATGCCTTTGCATTTCTTCCAAATTGAAACCGTTGTTAAGGCCGATTTTTACTATTTTTTTGACCTCAATCTTTAACTTTTCTGTACTGAGTCATATATGCGTTTGGAAAGGAAACGGAAGTTCAGGCTGTTTGTGCTGAATATAGTTATAAGATCTTTTTGGGATAATTACATCAGTGAAGGTTCTCTTTCTGTGGATGTCGAATTTGAGGGAGTTTGTGATATTATTTCTTTTTATCTTAAGTTTCAGGAAATTCAATATGTGGTTGTCTTCCATTTCCACGGTGAAGGTAAGGTTGCAAATGTTATTAAATATGTTGTGGAGAGCATCGAGTGTGGCTTGGTTTCCGGTTGTAGAAAGGAGAGGGTATGCTATGGTGTACAGCACCTAGGCTCCAACAAGCCCCTTTTGTATCCTCCTACACTCTCTCCAGCCTAAGGAATTTGCGAAAGCTAATATACAGCTGTCATTTTGGTACTTGTAGAGTGAGGCAGTCATACAAGATGTGTAGAACAGTCTACTTGCTCTCTTCACAAAACCGACAGAGGAGCCTAGTAGTAATCTTAACCCGTGACAAGGCTGTCTTTGCTGAGGGATAGCGCAGCAGTTCTTTAGACAGACAGCAGCCCTTCGTCCTATCCCACCAGTCTATGAACTTTTGTGGGAGAAATCTTTAATAAGCTTAATTTGAGTTGATACGGACAGAGCGATTAACGGATCAGGTGGTTCAGGTCGCTCGCTTGGCAGCTCTTTTGGCAAGCCCAGCAGCGTGCTTATTACCTGAACAGGTCGAGTGTCGTTTTATCCATTGAAGTTAAACACAGTTGTGTTCTGCGGCCTTCTCTAATGTTAGGTGACAATCCATAACAAGTCCTGAGGTAATAGGGGTTTTTATATAATAATATAATATATAATAATATATTCTGCTAAGGGCTAAAATAGATTCTCTACTGTCTGTATAAATTGTGAAAGTCTTACCTTCCAAGTTGAATCTGATAATAAAGTCAGCGGCAAGTAGAACAACGATTAATTCCACATGTATGATGGTGGTACCTTTACCTAACAGCTAATCAGAAATAGCTGTTTTAAATGACATAATTGGATATGTTGTTTTTAAACTTTACGTATAAGATTACCATGATATTAACCATTTTGTGAAAATTTTTGAAAATTTATGTAGTCACGTAAAATTCGTTATTAGCTCTGTTGTTAAATTTTGAAGCTTGGGTTCTTCGAATACCACTAATACTGAACATATAATACTGAACGCCTAGCGTTTCTCATCAGACACGATTATGAGAGGCAACGAAAGGAACAAATTAAAATTGTAAAACGTGAAGAATCAATTGAACAAAAACTATACAGTGTGTCCCCGTAACGTATAATTGACTATAAATTTTTGAATTCAAATTCCATCTTTTGCAATTAAAGTCCTCAAAATATAAAAGTTTACGCAAGAAGATTATTAACCGTTGTAGGTAAAGTGGTCTTTCTGAGCAATGAACAACAAAACTTAACTGAGACAAAATGTTTGTTATGATGAATTATATGCTAAATTTTATTAATTTAGGATATAAAAGCAAAATGTAGATTTCTAAATCAAAGGATTAACAAAATATTTTCGATATAAATTAAATAACCATAAAAGCTTATTATGATACCATCACCAACATTAACACATAATTCAGCCCTTTTTCGAGATGTTTATAACTTTTTCTAATACTATCCAACGGAATTTCAACAATAACAGTTTCAATTTTTTGTATTAAACGGTCTAAATTGCTATTAAAATTTTTAGTGTACACTTTTTGTTTTACATAACCCATAAAATAAAAATCCGTAATAAATAAATTCTTGGCGACCATGGTTGCGGACCATACCTACCAACCAATTTTTTTCCAAATTGTGTACTTAAATAATTTCTGATTAGAATGGTATCTTGAACTCATTCACTTTTTGGGAATACTACCGTTTACAAGCAATGCGATAATGTGGATTACTCTTTGACCGACAATTTTATGGTATAACATTATTAGTGAACGATGATTCGTCTGAAAATATATTTGTTTTAAAAATTCTATCTTTCAAAATTTTGTACCCATATCAACAATTATCTGAACGTTTTGCTTCGTCACCTGATTCGACAATGTAGTTAAATTTTGGATAATACGGCAATATTTTATGTTCTCGATAAATTTTTTGTAAAAGTTATTTATTTATACCGACTTGCCTAAAACTGCATTGTAACTAATGTTCCACAATCCATAGAACTGCACTATAAATATTTGTTGTAACTTAAACATGATCAATTAATATTGGAGAATAGGCTAAAGCTAAGCTGTCAAATGATAATTGTTTTTTGTATTTACTTTGATATTTTGTTTGCAAAACGAAATATTCGAAAAAATGTTCAAGAAAAAACATTTTTTTTATATGCCAAATTAATAAAATTCAGCATATCGCTATAATTTAACATAAGAAACATTTTATCTTAATCAATTTTTATTGTACATTACTCAGAAAGACCACTTTACCTGCAACGGTGAACAAACTTCTTGTGTTTACTTTGGTACTTTAAGGATATTTGACGTAAAACCCGGTTATATTTCATTTCATAACATCTAGACTTTAATTACAAAAATGGAACTTGACTTCAAAAATTTATTGTCATTTATATAAAATATATAAAGGATAGTTACCGTCAAACAAGGCGCTCCAAGTTGAGGATTTTCGAGAGTTTCTGTGAGAATATTGTTGAAAAACATCAATAATGTTTATATATAATATCTATTGGTATAAAGTTAATAAATTTAAGTTTTCCGGTATAATTTCTTTTTTAAGTTAAATTTGTAAATACACAAAAGACGATTATAATTCAATCCAAACCTGAAGAAAAACCAAAAATAATAAAAAACGGATAGAGATAAAACTTTAACTCACCTCAGAAAGGTAAAAGAAAAAAATATTTAAGAAATTAATCTAGTCTGTTCGGGGTCGCGAGTTGAGGTGGACTAAAGGTCAGCGTTTAGAGGGTAAGAGTGTATTATGGAAGAGAGGAAGTTGAGAGAGTTTGGTGGGAGGAATGTAATTCAAGTGTTAGATATATTTTATAAAATTTCTGCGATTATTGAAGTCTGTTAAGTCATTAAGAAGTATGTCATATTTATTATATTGATGAATAAACAATTCCTCGTAAAGGTCAAATTCTTTAGATTTCTTAATGTTTTTCAATAGTTCTAAGATTTCTATGGTAATTTTGTGTTTTTGATTGAGAATGTTTTTGTAAACAGCCGATGAATCTTTAGTAAGATGTTCTTTAAATCTAGTGGTGATATTTCCACCTATCTGTTCAATATAAAGGTTATTATAATCACCACATGTTAACTTATAAACGCCACTTTACTCACCCTTTTCAAACTTGTGTCCATTATTAATTAGGATTTGACCAAGTTTATTGTTTATGGTAAAATCAGGGATAATTATCTAGAATTTGTTGAAATTTAATTGAAGAGAGAGTTTGTAAGGAAGGGAAATATATTTATATATTTTTTTAATGTTAATTTTTAATGTAAATTCGCTGTAGGTCACTCATATTGAAATCGTTATTTAAGAAAATTTTCAGTATTTTTCTAAGTTCATTAATATAATTATTTTCACTGAGAGGTATGGAGATGAGACGGTTAAAGAAGAATCTAAAAATAAATCTAATAAATTTGAAAGGCAAGTTCTTTGTGTTGGTTACAAAGAAAAGAAGATTTAGAAATGATAAAGTCTGTTGCGGTGGGTTTCCTGAAAATGTCAAATTCTAAAATGTTCTTTGTTGCATTTGGAGAAATAACAAGATTATGGGCACGTTAGTGTATAAATTCTTTACATAGAGAGATATAAGTGTATATTTTTGAGAGAGTTTAAGATTCTCTCAAGATCAGTTGATTTTTTTTATGGTATAAGAAAATGAACTATGAAACGTGTTAAAAAGGAATAACTGAATGATTTTCGAAATTTTATTGAAAGGAGTGTTATTGGACGAATACTTTTCTCGTTTTTCATGAGTTAACAAACCAACAGGTTATTAGGTTTGACTGAGAACAACAATATTTGTAATTGTGAGAATTCTTTTTTATTTGGTTTGAGAAATATAAAACATCGCGACAACTTTTTACTATAACTAAGTTTTGCAGATAAAATATTTGTTCTCACAAAAAACATATCAATAGAAGAAAAATGGCATAAATATTTATGACGAATCCGGACGCAATGAGCTTATGAAATCAAGGTAATAATAAATCCATTCTAAAAAACGGGCGATCTAACGGACTAGGTATACTGTAATCAGCAGGTAAAGAAAGTAGACTGTAAAGAAGTACAGACTTCTACACTTTTTAAGACGCAATAGAGGAGCGAAAACGTTCTACTTGTGCTTGTCAGGTCAGTTGCGCCCGACGGAGGGTTAAATTGTTTCTATTCATGTAATATTTTCAAGTGATGCTTTTACGACTTCATAAAATGTTTTTCCAGCTTTTACAAATAATTTGACAGTATGTTTTATTAATTTATATTGTAATGTTATTTGATAAGATTCTTATATGTTTTCCTGCATTATTTAGATTCGGCTGACGATGAGTTTGATAACTCGAAACTAGTCCCTGTAAATTGATTAAATTCATAGCAAGTAAGAAGTTTGATATTATTATTTTTTAAATAAAAAAATAGCATAATTATGAACAAAGCGTCCAAGGTTTTTTCCATGTTAAGTAAGGCAGTGTTCTTGAATTGTTTCGTTTTAATAGTTTTGGTTCTCGTCATTTTCTTCACAAGGACATATCGATCAAACAGTTCCAGGAAGTGTTTATGGAAAACAGCACTGAAATTCTGAGCAGAGTCGACGGGAGAAAGGTCGCATAAGGCACCCGTCAGTAACTCTTCCTTCGAACGACACAAATTGTCGTTGCTATAAATACGAATTTTCTTAAAGTTTCTCGTGCTAGATGTTGCACTTGATCCTTGATATCCTTGATACCCTTGATCAGTTAAACGGTAGCAGTTTCAATGTGTAAATGGTTTATATTTGTAAACACATTGTCAATACATGTAGCGCAAGTAACTCCAATGCGGGGTGGTTCGGCAAACAATTTATTTATGTTAAACGTGTTCAATAAATCCGCAATCATTTTCGCCTTATTATTATATTCCATAAAGTTCATGTTGAAATCGCCTTTTAAATAAAATGCTTCTTCAACAGTTCATCATCGATATGATCCATAACTTTTTTGAAACTGCATTAGAAAGACGTCAAAATCGTGACCAATGATGTCCCCCTTTGAGATTTTTGTTCTATATCCGTAAGTCGTATGTCTTTGTAAATACATAAACGCTCGTATAAGACGTTGTTGAACATCGACACAAACATAGTCCAAGAATAAATAATAAACGTTGCAAAACCACAATCAATACTTTTTGGAATATTTGACGAATGGTATTGTTGTAATCCACAATTTAATTTGTTATATCATTATTCATTTTTTTAAAATTAATTATGTTATAAAATAGTTCTGAATATTCTCTTGCAATCCTTACTTCGTAATTTTTGCAACAAACTGGTATCAGATTACACATTTCTTTGTTTGAAATTCAGCCTAGGTACGCTTCTGCATACGTATTTAAATGCATTTCTAGAAATTTAATTGTAAAAGCAATTTCATTGGTCAAATTTGTAACGGTTCAATTTTTGTTTAAAATTTAATGTTCATTTTTCGTATTTGAATTTATATATTTTCCTTTCCAATTTCGTTGCGAGGGGTTTCTAAACCGGTTTCGGCCGTTTTCGGGAAGAACGATCCGTCGAGTTTTAGAGAGTAGAGCGTGCGAGCGAGTGGGTGACACCAAGAAAATTGTTTCGGCGAGTTAATAATTTTCCTAAAATTGAGGGATTTCTCCCGAAATAATATAAACTGGGACGTTTATTGGGAAGCACAAGGTGCTAAATTGGGAAAACGGACCCATTTTTACCGGATTCCGGGATTTTAAGCTCGTAATAGCTCTGAATTTAGTCTTTTTGGTTTGGTCGTACTTTTCGTTTTTTTTGAGAATAAGCCCTGACATCAATCAGGTACGTGTCGCCATCTTGGTTAAACATTTAGTTTATTGTTTCTTTTGTTTTTGTTTTCGTTTTAAGGGTTTTTAGTATAGATAATTAAATTTGGTTATTGAATTGGGGGAATAAACGAAATTTTATTTTATTGGAAAGGCGACAATTCTTCGGCGGACCTCGTACATTGGAAAGGGAAAAATAGAATAAAGCAAACGAAGAATTTGGGAAAAATTAAAGAGAAAAGAAAGAAATAGTGTAAGTAGTTTTAAGTTTTGTTGTTTGTCGGATTTCTCTTGTTTTCGAACAAGTTTTTGTTTTTTTTATTTATAAGTTCTAAAGATTATTTTTTTGTTGTTGTTTGTATTATATCATAATACCGTTGATTTCTTTTTGTATTAAATTCATTTTTTTTGTAATTTTTTTTTGTTATTTTCACCAACCGTCCAACCACGTTAAATACGTATAAAACTGAGTATTGTTGGTTTTGTGTTTGGAAATCAGGACACGCCCTAAGATCGGCGAAGTATTCTTATTTGTACTTTTTTTCAAATAAGTGGCGCCCACCCCTTTTCCGGGAATAATTTTTTTTGTGACGTTTCCTCTCCTGATTGCCAGACGCAAGATTTTGGTTTTTTTTCCTACGTCACAAATTGTCAGATAACCAAGTTGCAAAAGTTAAGAAGGGGATTTAGATTATAAATTATAGACACTCGTTGTTCGAGCATAGCAGAAAGCACAAGTAAAACTCACTTTTTTATCTGTACAAAAATCGACGAGTTGTATCGCCGTAAGGGGTCGAAATAAAGAAGTTCAGGTTAGGGTATTGTGTACTGCTATTAATTAGGGTAACTACCCCTTCAACAGTATATTGTTTATCATGAATACATACAAAAATCACTTTAAATTAGTTGCTTATTAATTTGAACAAAAAAGGTAAAAACTTGCGCCAATAAAATTTTTCAATTAACAAGTGAAAGCCTTTATAAAACTTTATTTTTATAAAGCTTTTATCACTCGTATGTCGATCGTCATTTACCACTTCAATTAGACAAACCACTCTGTCTAATTGAATTCATTAATTGTAATAATAACAAAAAATGGTACTTGAAAAACGTTGAGGCGATAAATTAAAGGAGATATCTTGTGTTTTTGTTTAATTAAATTTTCAATCGCAAAGCAAGAACTTCTGATTGCTGGTTACACCTGGGCACGCGCAACAACTGGAGTCACAACTATATCAGTTGTTTCATCCCCTTACAGCAGCAGTCGTGATGCAGTCCTTCATAAGTCAACAGGTCGTTCCTACCCTACCTGAAATGCGCGCAAGTTCTTATTTTATTTTAATCATTCCGTTTTTATAAATTAACAGTTTGAATGTTTCGAAGCAAAAAGGTAAGTGCTTTTATCTTATTTATAATTTAAAATTTTTAATTTACGTTTGAATTCCTTTAAGATTAGATATTTTCAAATTGGATTTTTGTGTTTGACAAGAAAATTGATTTAGTTCAAAAGGAACTTTTATTATGCGTATGTGGAATTGAAGCAATCGTTTTTACATCTCACGCTGCTTATTTTCTGAGACACCCCGCGGGCACTTGTTGTGTATGTTAGGTTGAAAGAGAAAAATCATATAATAAACTAATAAAATCTGTCTCGCTTTTTCGCGCTTTATCGTAATACTGGAAAACTCATAAAAGCATTATAAAAGCTCATACACTTCACCCTCTTATTTTCTAATTAAATGTATCGATGGTGTTTTCACGACACCAAAATATCAAAAATTTATTGATACTAAAACTTCTTAAATATGTTCTTCTTATTTTTCTAATTAATGACTAATATCATGTTTTTCTTTTTCTTTTCTATTTCGTCACTCCAAAACATTGTTCGAAAATAAAGTTCTTTCTTTATTATATTCTATTATTAAACGATCAATTTTATGGGGTAATATATTTGTTTACGTTTTGTACATGCACAGCGACGCAAATTAATAATTTACAATGATAAATTAAAAAAAACTGCTTTGTTTTATTTGCTTACTGGTTTAAAATCAATTGTGTTTTTATTGTCAGGAAAACATTATGATCTTTCTATATTAAGCGATTTTACATTTTTTCTTGAGTTGGATTGGTTTAACTTTTACGTTCTAAAATACATGACCGTACTACTTTGTACTATCTACTTTGTGAGAATATAAAGGCTTTGTGTAATAATACAAATGATAGTTAGAGACTCCTAAAATACAGTACACTTGCGATAGTGTGAACATAAAAATACAATGGGTCGGTCATACTAATAAGAAACAAGGGTGTAATTAAATAAATTAAATTTAATACTTAAACCTAAATCAGTTATTTTTGAACAAAATCAGTTGTTCAAATCAGTTGAATCAGTTGTTACCAAGACATTGCTATTCCCAAGATATAAAAAAATTCTGTAATTTTTTTCTGAATATTCTTTTGAGCAATTCTGGCCATAATTGATTTTTCTTGAATTGCTATAAAGGTGTGTACACTTATGTTTATCGAATTTTGACTTGACCATTCTCCAGCTACATTAAGTGCTTTAATTGCATCGGAATGGCATTTTTTTGCAGTGCATTCATTTTCATCTTCACCTGAAGAAGACATATCCACAACACCTGTTGCCTCATTCTTGTCCAAATGTTCTACATCTGTAACAGTGTAATCACCCTAAAATGTGCAGTTTATGATGTTTCTACTGACATCTAAAACTACTTATGCATTAACTTACTGGAGCTATTTCTGCTAGTAAATTTATTGTATCCCTAATAGCATCAAGGATTCAATAAATCAAATTTTCTTCGCATCTTAATCTTATTTTTGCCTTAATATCTTTAGCGGAATGCTATATTCGTCTGAAGCCTCATTATCTTGATTAAAATCAGAGAGGATGTTCCAACTCTTCTCGATTATTGTTGAGCGAATTTTCTCCCACGCCGCAGACAAATGTATGATTGCATCTTTTAATGAAATCTTACTGAGTGTTGCAGCTATTCTTTCTTCCGTTGATACAATAGAACTGTTCGAACTGTTTGTATATATAATAATATTTTCGTTCATGAGTTGTATTAAGGGTGTAATATTAGGAGGTAAGAATTTGACAAAGATCATCCCATCCTTAGTCCTCAGTTCTGTTGCTGATGGATGTGATGGCCCGTTATTTAGAAGGAGAATTGCTTATCTCATCCACGAATTGTGTAATATAATTTTGAAATATAATCAGCATTATGAAACAATTGGCAAATAAATTTAACTCATACTTCAGGTATAAAACGTTGAAAAACTATTCCTTAAAGAGCTTTCCATTCATCCACGCCTTCTTAGCGCTTTTGTACAGCAATGAGTAGATAAAATTTCTAAAACACCTTAGATTTCTTGATTTCCCTATCACTAAGGGTTTCAGATTATGTAAGCCTGAAGCATTTACACAACTCAAAAATGTTAGTCGTTGCTTCTATATTTTTAATCCAGGAGTAGTTTTTTCTATTAATGATACATAAGTTTTGTCAGGCAATAATCGTCAATACAATCCTGTCTCATCAGCATTATAAATCTGATGCAAGTTTAGATCATGCCCTTGAATTATACGTTTTATATCCTTTTTATCGGTTTTCAAAAACCTTAAGCCACGACGGTGTTTAAATCTATACCTTCAACTATCACTTGCAATATATTATCAATAATCAATTGTTTTGATAATGACAATGCCTGTAGTTTCGGTAAATTTCCCGAAATTCGTGAATTTTTTTCTCTTTTTTTAAGAAAGCAATTGTACAATTTTTCTTCTAAAAGTGGAAATGCTGACTTTTTAAGGTGCATTTTTATGGCTTTAGCGTGTGAGCTACCGTATCCACAATAAGTTTTTAATTTTTTTCACAACATAAATTGCTGATTTTTAAACTCCGTATTTTTTAGATAACGTATTGACTAATATTCCTCTTTTACCTTCTTTGTTTAAATTTGCTTTTCTCTTATAGCAGTTTAATAATTTCGTGTTCACACTATCGGTGCATATATCAAGTCTGGAATCAATTCGATATAACTTTGAGGAATATTCTTAGAAAAAAAGACCTAGTTATCTATGTTCTATATTATAGTACGCATTCTTTTATTAAAGATTGAAATGTACAAGATGTCCCAAAATGCAGAAACAATTATATTTAAGGTGACATTTTTAAATGGGAACTCCTGTTTTTTTGTTGGATGTATGGATTCTACGTCAAATTCGAAAAATGGCTTTGTGTGATATTGTGTATTAAATGAACCAAATTAATGTTATTATACAAACAAATAAAGCAATGTAGAAGCCAGTCTTATCAGTAATATAGTCAACTAATCAACATATATGAAAAATTTAACGTAAAATATATAAATACAACGAAAAAATGTGGATTTCAATTTTATCTCAAAAATGCGCATTGAAAAATAGAACATAGATGTCTATGTTTTTTTCTAAGAATATCCGCTGAACTTGTAGCGAATTGATTTAACACTTTACGTAAAGATACACACAGCTATTTTTTCGAATATCAACATAAAGTGTGCTACATGAAAAATACTCAGAATTTAACATAGAATCCATAAATGCAATAAAAATGAGTGTTCCTATTTAAAAATGTTATCTGATGTACAGCATCTCAATTTTGGGACACCTATACATTCCAATTTTAACTCAAAAAATACGTACTTAAATGTATAACATAAACCAGTAAGCCTTCTTTCTAAGAACTGCCCACGAATTTATATCAAATTAATTCCATACTTTATGTGCATCTGTATATAATTATACAGTTTGGTTTTGAAACTCCGTATTATACAAAAAACCACTAATAGACTTCTAGAGCAGGTAATACATGAAAAATTAAGATATACATATATAATGGTAATATACATGGGTTCGCAAATGCTTCCATAATGGGATATAGGGCGTCAAAGTTTCATTACAATAAGACATTGTAAAGACATTATTACATAGAATGAATAAAAGCCATAAAATGGAGATAATGCAAATGTATGAAACACAAAAGTTCATAAAGAATAACCAAAAATATAATAAAAATACTAATGGTTTTTGCACTAAATGGATATTATTTTATTTTTCTCTACCGGGTTCGCCTTCTACACGGCATCATCAGGAGAATACCTAATAAACATAAATTTTTACAACCTCAATCTTAAAATTAAAAGTTATATTACTTAGCGAAAATCGAGATAACAAAAACAAAGGTAACTAATCTTTATAAAACTTACGTCAAAAATCACAACAAAGATGTAACATAAACATTTTATCCGGTATAATTATATATTCCACTCGAAAAGTTAACAAAAATTAAAATAACTGAAGAAGAAAACGACCGAACGAAGATAGTAAAATGTCTGTGTGTTGATAGATTAGGAAAGGCGCGCTTTGATAACAACCATTGCATTACTGCCACACACTTTTTCTTTTTCTTGAAAATGGGGATATTTTAATTTTGAATTTATAAAGAATTCAGTAGTCTATTTTAAAAATTGTGGGAAATGGAAAAAGTTGCGGGTATAGGACAGGATATTGATGATGAAGGGTGGGTGGAAAGGATGGGATGATGTCCATAGGACCCAGATCAGTGCGACCTCAAGATGACATCCTGTCTTGAAGTCCTCGTCTGTCTGGGGGTTTTACGGGGTGGGGTGTAAGGTGTTTGAAGGTATGAATATAATGGCCTGTCATCATTAATAATAAAAATGTAATAGTTAAATAAAACAAATATTAACTAACATGGAAAATAAACTCAATTTAAGCTCTGTCGCCCATCCACTACATGACATTTATGATGTTGAACAATTATCAACTTCTCCAACATTGCGGAAGGAATTAAACGAATCTCGTTGCGTATTCTCTTTAAGGTCATTTAAATTATTCGGTCTGCTGAAATAGACTTTATATTTCAAATAGCTTCACAATAAATAGTTGAAAGTGCGTCTTCACTAACACTAGACTTAGACAGTCTAGTGTTAGTTCCAGTTTTACTTGTAATTCAGTACAAACATGTTATATACAGAATAATGTCGCCAAATGATCACCGGCGCCCAGTTTCATTTAATTTATATGGGATAATTTTTACTTAGCAATTAAAGTGTTAAAAATATGAATATAGCAATAACATTAAAAATTTCATTAGGTATAATTTCAAAAATTAATAAAAGTATACTTGAACTAAATAAAACGTATCTTAAAACTTAAAAAATAAAACGACTGAAGTTTCCGCGTTAACTTTTGTATTCGGAACTAATACATATATTGAAATAATTACAATTGTTTAAAATATAAAAAAACGTAAACCCGATAGCAATAACAAACAGTAACAAAATAAACTAAAAAAAATAAAATTTAACATTTCTACTCATCAATAATAACTACTTCAAAACACGATGGTTTAAAAAATGAAAGGATTATGGTTGCAAAGCTTTATGTTGCATATCCTTTTAGCTCTTGGTAAGGAACAAAAAGAGGATTCATACCATTTTTTAATTTTGTGCTTCGTTCCGTTAATGGATCACATTCTACTATTGTTGCAGCAAGATTATTTGCTTCTTGTATGAATAAATTCCTTCCGTTCTTGAAATATTTTCTATTAGTAGCGCTTCTAAGTTTGCACCGGACAACTCTTCCTCTTGATCATTGACGAGAGATTCGATATCATCTGGTATAATGGTTTGAAAATCATCTCCCGGTAACAACCGTGCAAAAAGGACAGCTCTATCTATTATCTCATTAACTTCGCTTGCGCTTTGCGTAGTGTCCTTTTTCAACAGTTTTCTCCATGCATTATTCACGGTTCAGACTTTAATGTCATTTAAAGCAAATTTTTATAGATGTAATCGCATGGTCAATATTGTGTAATTTCCACACATCTTTTATTGAGATTTCTTTCTGTCATTTTGTAATTTCTAATATACAAAATTTAACATGTGCCGAATATAGTGACTTTTAAAAGTTTTTATAAAACCTTGATCTAAAGGTTGTAATAAGGATGTTGTGTTGAGAGGAAGAAATACCACTTCGACACATGGATGAGCTAATGTGATAGCATCTACTGGATGAGATCGGGAGTTATCCAATATTAATAAAACGTGAAATGCAAAATTTTTAGATTTTAGGTAACGCTCCATTTCTTTAACGAAACACTCTTTAAACCACTCTATAAATAGCTGAGAAGTCATCCAAGCTTTTGAATTAGCTCGGAAATAGACAGGAACAGCTTTTTTGTCCTTGTTTTTTAAAGCTTGTGGATTAGCTGCTCGATATATTAACATTGGTTTTGTAATAAAGTCCCTACATGCATTTGCACAAAATAAAAGTGTAACTCTATCCTTAGCCGATTTAGAACCAGGTGCTGTCTTTTCACTTTTCAAATGTATGCTCGTGTGGGCATTTGTTTCCAATAAAGCCCGGTTTCGTCCTTATTAATTACTGGTTCAGGAAACCTTTTTCTTCTATTAATTTTATTATTTCATCAGGAAATTTTGAAGCCTATTGATGATCTGCTGAAGCTGATTCTTCACACAACTTAATGTTATCATCCTCTACTGGCTTTAAATTTACAATCATCTTCAGCACAGTCCATATCACACAAAAAATGTCGATAAAGTTTCTTCGCTTTATCCATTAATATAGCCCTAGTTAATGATATATTTTTGCGTCCATGGTCCTCAATCCAAAGATAAAAAGACTTCTCTATCTTTTCAACATTAACATCACGAACTTGTAACGTTACCTTTAATGATGACGATATGTCAGTTGTTAAGTTATTTCTGATTACCTCTTCTTGTTTCTTTATAGATCTTATCGTAGATTCATTCACATCGAAGACATTTTTTCCCTTTCCGGAGAATGTCAAGACTTGAATTTTTTTTTCTAGAGTTATCTAGACTTTGCATGTTTGGCAAAGTCAATTATGCAATTAAATTTATTTCCATCGCAGGCCCTTTTGTGGCCATTTTGAATACTGTTCTAAGATCAATTAATCAATTAGTCTTACAACAGTACTCAAAATGGCCACATGAGGCCATTTTGAAAAGGCCTACGATAGAAATAAATTTAATTGTCAAACGTGCAAAGTCAGTTATAACTCTAGAAAAAAAAATCAAGTTCTTGACATGCTCGGGAAAGGGAAAAGAGCTACTACAGTAGGCCGGGTCTTCGATGACAATGAATCTACGATAAGATCTATAAAGAAACCAGAAGAGGTAATCTAAAATAACTTAAAACTGGCATATCGTCATCATTAAAGCTAACGTTACAATTTCGTGATTTTAATATTGGAAATATGGAGAGGAAATCTTTATCTTTGGATTGAGGACCATGGACGCAAAAATACATCATTAACTAGGGCTATATTAATGGATAAAGCGAAGAAACTTTATCGACATTTTTTGTGTGATATGGACTGTGCTGAAGATGATTGTAAATTTAAAGCCAGTAGAGGATGATAACATTAAGTTGTGTGAAGAATCAGCTTCAGCAGATCATCAACAGGCTTCAAAATTTCCTGATGAAATAATAAAATTAATAGAAGAAAAAGGTTTCCTGAACCAGTAATTAATAAGGACGAAACCGAGCTTTATTGGAAACAAATGCCCACACGAGCATACATTTTAAAAATGAAAAGACAGTACCTGGTTTTAATTCGGCTAAGGATAGAGTTACACTTTTATTTTGTGCAAATGCATGTGCAGACTTTATTACAAAACCAATGTTAATATATCGAGCAGCTAATCCACGAGCTTTAAAGAACAAGCACAAAGAAGCCGGTCCTGTCTATTGGCGAGCTAATTCAAAAGCTTGGATGACTTCTCAGCTATTTATAGAGTGGTTTAAAGAGTGTTTCATTAAAGAAGTGGAGCGGTACCCAAAATCTAAAAATTTTGCATTTCACGTTCTATTGACATTGGATAACGCCCGATTTCATCCAGTAGATGCTCTCAAATTAGATCATCCATGTGTCGCGGTGGTATTTCTTCCCTTCAACACAACATCCTTATTACAACCTTTAGATCAAGGTGTTATAAAAACTTTTAAAAGTCACTATATTCGGCGCATGTTCAATTTTGTACATGAGAAATTATAAAATGACAGAAAAAAATCTCAATAAAAGATGCGTGCAAATTATACAATATTGACCATGCGATTACATCTATAAAACTTGCTTTAAATGACATTAAAGTATGAACCGTGAATAATGCATGGAAAAAGCTGTTGAAAAAGGACACTGGGCAAAGTGCAAGCGAACTTGGTGAAGCAATAGATAGAGCTATCCTTTGTGCACGGTTGTTACCGGGAGCTGATTTTCAATCCATTATACCAGCTGATATCGAATCTCTCGTCAATGATTAAGAGAAAGACTTGTCCGGTGCAAATTTAGAAGCGCTACTAATAGAAAATGTTTCAGGAACGGATGAAGAAGATAATAGTAATTCCCTGTGTAATAAATTAACGTAGAAGGAACTTAATTTATTTATACAAGAAGCAAATAACCTTGCTGCCAAAATAGTAGAATATGATCCATTAACAGAACGAATTAAAAAATTTTAAAAATGGTCTGAATTCTCTTCTTGTTCCTTACCAAGAGCTTCAAAAGGATATGCAACATAAAGCTTTGCAACCATAATCCTTACATTTTTTAAACCATCGTGTTCTGAAGCTATTATTATTGATGAGTAGAAATGTTAGAAATTTACAGAAGAATAATGTTAGAAATTTTATTTATATTTAGTTTATTTTGTTACTGTTTGTTATAGCTATCGGGTTTACGTTTTTTTATATTTTAAACAATTGTAATTATTTTAATATATGTATTAGTTCCAAATACAAAAGATACCGCGGGGGCTTCAGTCGTTTTATTTTTCAATTTTAAGACGCGTTTTATTTAATACAAGTATAATTTTATTAATTTTTGAAATTATACCTCATGAAATTTTTAATGTTATTGCTATATTCATATTTTTAACACTTTAACTGCGAAGCAAATATTGTTCCATATAAATTAAATGAAACTTTGGGCGCTGGTGATCATTTGGCGGTTAATGTATTAAAAGAAGATAGAAGTAGTTTATCCCTCATAACATCTAGTGCTTCAATATCCGCAGACTCCACATTCGCGGTGTATTTTCAGAACCTAACCCTCGCGAATGTTGACGCCTTACTGTACTTGCTATGTATTCGCGAATAATGGAGTCGTGAATGTTGAAAAAGGTAGCAAAATTTAAAGCGTGAATATGCGATCCGCGTAATTTGAAGCCGCCAATGTCGGGGCCCTGCTGTATGTTTAATGAAATAAATGTAGACTGCACACTAGACTTAGAACTGGAAACATTGGGGTATAGCCGTCTTAAGAGACATACGGCTAACCCCGAATGATTCTAGTTCTAGACTAGTGTTAGTTCTAATGCTAGCGTTAGTTTTGATTACAGTTGTTATTCAGAGTTAGATTGTTGTTATATATCATATTCGTTTGAATCTAAGCTGCCTTAAAATACAAAATATGTTGAAGCTAAAAATGTAGTGGAAACGGTTCCTAATCTAAAACTGAAATCTCGTGATATTTGTGTCTGAGTGATATATGGATTTTCTTCAGCTGTTTAGGGGATGTTTAGTTTAGTATCTTCCAAAATCTTGTCTAAGCGCCCTTTTGGTAAATCAAGATGTCTAAATGTCGTCTTAATTATAGTAGATTGGACTATTGGCAGACGGCTAGAATATCTTGCGGTAAATACATTTTTCATCAACAACTTCTCATGTTTACGAGTTCGATCTCCGAATCCAATCATCATAAGAATCACTGTTCGTTGTTTTTCATTCTATAACAGATAAGATTTCATCTATAACAGTTTTGACAGTTTGTACGTTTATTACGTTTTTTCAATTGTCCTACTTATGAGCCACATTGATTGAGCATTATTTGTTCCCATTCAACTTTTGTACAGATAATAACATATGTTTATTTAAAAACCATCTAGGATGCTGTGGAAATGCTTTTGTAGTAATCCTAACAAGTTAAATTTAACTTTCAATAGTTTTCTGCGAGTGATTTCTTTTTATGGTGTTATCTTAAAAACTATTCATAACAAGTCTGACAATGAGTGTTTACCGAAAAACCAAGCATTTTTTAATTCCCTATTGATATCTATGAAAATGTACAAAATGTTGCATTAGAAAGAAACAAGTGACTGTGATAGTCACTTGTTTCTTTCTAGTTATATTCTACCGGTTCAATATTTTCGTTATTTTGTCTAATAAAAACTGAACTTCCCTCTTTTCTATTGATGATTAATTAGATTTTGAATTAAAACAGTGTCATTAATAGTCAATGGTTTTAAATCTTTTGCATTTTATCATAAACTGTCTTTGACATTTTAGCTTATCGCTCTAATAAAATCTTTCGCGCAAACAAACAGTATAGCAAGCAACTCTTCCAATTTGCACGTACCTCTTTTCTGTTGTTGTTAAAGCTTGTGATGCAAAAGCAATTCGTTTTCCCGCATTAAAAAACTGGCTAAGCCTTCATTTGACGCATCCGTTTGAATTATGATCGGTTTTGAGAAATCTAATATTCCTGAAGTGGGCACTTTAGTTAATAATTCTTTTAAATAATCCAACTCTTTTTCATGTTTCTGTTCCCAAACAATTATAACATTGTTAACATACAATTATAACAATATAGACCCATGAATGTAACTTCATCATGTTTATATTGCAATTTGTTATTATTAAATTTAACATTATAAATCATTGCTCTTTCAAAAACTTTTCTGTGTGCGAAATCATGTTCTTTTTCTGTTTTACCTGTTATAATAATATCATCAAAATAAACTTTAATATTAGGTGTGCCACCAAAAATGGTAATATGTTAAATTTATATTTTCCAAATAAAACATTTTTTTAAAGTAATCTAGTAAAAGTATCTTCACCAGTCGAAATCATAAAATGTTGGCGTTTAATTTATTTAATTAATTTACTTATTATTAATTTTTTAAATTTGAATTCAATTTAATTTATTATTAATTATTTTATTTATTTAATTAATTTATCTTAATTTATTTATTTAATTTAATCTTAATTTTTTTAATTTATTTAATATTTTTGGGTCCAGGCACAACCTTAAGTGACTGATTAGGCTTCTTAACAATTATCAAACTATTCACCCAATCAGTTGGCTGATAAACATTTGAAATTATTTTTTTTCTCTACATTCTTCAAAGTTTCTTTTAATTTTGGTCTTAATGATAAAGGAATTTTCTTTTTGTTTGAATTGTAGGTATAGCATTGTTTGTTAGTTCAATTTTATATGTATCTATTATTTCACCTAAGCTATCAAACAAATCTTGGTATATAACCTTCTAATAATTTGGTTTTGTTTTTAGGCATTTCTGTTTGTTCATCAATCTTATCTTAAAGTATTAATTCTACTTCTAATTCTTTGTTACATTTTTATAATTAAAATAAATTAATTTTTCCTACAAGTTTTAATTTATTATTTCCAAAAGCTACCAACGTAATCGGTGCTAAATCTAATTATTTTTTCATTTAAACTATTAAAAACATGTAAAGGTAAAACACTCACGCCAGCACCTGTATCTAATTTGAATTTAATTTCATTATTTAATATTTTTAAGTTTTTGTGCTAGCAATCTGTTTTCTTACAAGTTACGGAGTAAATGAACAATTTTTCGTCATCCTTTTTATATTTTAGTATTTATTATTAAAATTTCCTCTTCACTATTACTTTCTTGAACTTCATTTATATTTTCTTTTTTCCATTCTTTTGGTACTTCTTTCCGTTCTTGTTGTTCTTGTGTCCTTTTGCCCATTTTACAAACTTTTGCAAAGTGATCACCAAACTGACAATGTGCGTATGTTTTACCATATGCAAGACATTTTCTTGGTTCGTATTGTAATCCACAATAATTAGATTTCTTCTTTACTTGATTTATCTCTATTAAAGAGTTTAATATTTGCACATTATATTTTCCTAATTAAATTGATTTACAATAACCTTAATTTTTTTCTAAGGAAACATCACTTTATTCCAACCATTTTTGTTGTACTTTTTGTCAAAAATACTTGTAATTAGCTTGTCTCTTATCATTCTATCCTCGTATGATTGTTTATATTTATCATTTCACACTTAAATTCACACAATACAGCTTGTGTACGGAACTTCGTAATATATGCATCTATTGTTTGGTCTTCTTTTTGTTGTAAGTTATTAAACTTGAATGTCAAGAATCATGTCTACAAGATTTCTTGTTGGAATTAAGATCAAACTGTTTTATTGTTTTTTCTAGTGTTTTATTTTTATCACTTTTAAACGTGTTGTAAATGCACCAACTCCTGTTTTTGCAATGCAATACATGGTGTTCTCATCATACATGTACTCGTTTGAGGCGCAGACCTTTTTTTTGAGCATTGATTTTTTTTAAATTGGCGTTCGTTACACTAATATCTTAGGACAGCACTGCTTCCAGAGGCAATATAAAGTTTTTGAAAATATTTCAAATCTTCTGGAAACAACATCAAATTTTTTAGAAGCAGTATCAAGGAATCATTTCATGTCTTACAGAGGCAATAGCAAGTCTATTTCAACTCTTCTAGCAGCATATAAAGTATTCTGGAAATAATATCTAGGTTTTCAGGATGACTAATTATTTTGGCTATAGAATCGTAAACCTATTTTAAGATCTTGTAGAACTATTTCACATCTTCTAGAAGCAGTATGAAGTTTTCTAGAAGCATTTCAATTATTCCAGAGGCAATTTTAAATCATCCGGAGGCAATATTAAGGGGTTTTCTACATTATTGGACCTAAAAACTTAAATACACACTGTTGACATTTTGTATAACGATTGAATTGCCTTTATTTAACATTCATATTTTCTTTCAACAAGCCACTTGCAAAGGTTAGGGGAGACTGAATCGATGAATGGTGGCACGTATAGATAATCTGAAACAAAAAAAAAATAAACATATGCTTACTCTGTACTATACTGTGCATAAAGTGAACTAGAACCAAGAAGAAAAAATGAATAATGGAGGAATGGTGAACCACTGAAATAAAGGTTTAGATTTTTTCAAAACGTTTTCAATGTTCTTCAATAATTCCAGTTCAATTGATTCACACATATGTGATGTACGTGTCTCCCAAATTTCATTATGATTGCTTATCTAGAGCGCTTTGAATCAGTTCCGTAATCTTGAAAACTGTAGTTTCGATAAATACGCATAAAAAGATTTACCAAAGTTTATTTGAATATAAAATGAACATTTTCATACTTATATTTAGTCTGTTATGCCAACACCATAGAGTCCACCTTCGTCTGTTTGCAAGATCTCCTCTTGAGCGGTCGTTCGATAATAATTAGTGTCGTCTAGCTAATTATTATCCTTCGCGTCGGCAGCAGCTTTGACCTGTGCTCCGATTGAGATGTCCATTACTTCCATCATGCCTAAAACGGGTGTAAGCCTTTCGTTAAGGATACACGCACACATAAATTCCTGTGCTACGAAATTTATTGTTTGCATTCAATGTTTACGCTCGCATTGAGGACGCTGCCAAGACCGACACATAAACTGAGTATGTGCATTTAGTGGCAGTATGTGCTACAGACGGTTCCGCGATACGGTTTCCCACTTAACCGGATGTTGCGGTTTTCATACCCGGTTATCGCTCTCTTTGATGACCGAGAACTTTGCTAATTTAACAGATTTTAATTTAATATTTTGTGAGCGTATTCATAAAACATAAATTCATCCGATAATGCAAAAATAAAAAGTTTTGTGGAAGCATTTTAAGTCTTTAAGATGCAGTATCAAGTTTTCTGGAAGCATTACAAATCTTCTGGAAGCATTTCAAGTCTTCTGCAAGCAATATCAAATTTTCTACAAAAATAAAGCTATTAAATGTAGGTGTAAATCTTCGGAAAGCAGTTCACGTCTTCCAAAAGCTTTTGTAGTATCAAGTCTTTTGAAAGTATAAGTTAATGTTATTCATTATTTATCGCTTAACTATCAATGTTTACATCCACGGAACAAGCACCTAAATAAATACATCAAGTTAGCCGTATTAAATGTATAATTGTGGTTTCACTTGCGTTAAGGGAAATATATTTAACAAAAAATATTGATTAATAAGTGTAACTTTTAACTTTTAAAAGCAGAAATACATTTAACACAAATGGTTAAAAAATTAAGGTCTAAAAAGAAATTTATAAAAATGTAAAAAACTGTGTATAAGTCAAATGAAAATTATTTGGACGAACAGATTATACAGAATGATTCGAAACATCGCTGATACACTCTTAGTACAGGTAATACATGAAAAACTAAAGTGAGTGGTCTTAATATACATGGGCTCGCAAATGCCTCCTTAACGAAATATAGTGAGTCAAAGTTTCTTTAGAATTTAACATTTTAATAAAACATTATCTGTAATAAAAAAGACTTTTAAAAAAATCTACGCGACTCCTAATTTGCTCAAACAGGTAGTATTTTTATGCAAAGTGGTCAATTATTTATCATATTAGATCTTTTCAAACTTTGATTAAGGTAACAATTTTTAGGAACACAAGTTTGAAGAAAATTTGTTAATTAATTTTTTGTAAATTTAAGCATCACAGTCATCTGTATGGACAATGCTTCACGAACAAAAGTTACATCATTTCCAATATGTCCAATATTTATTACAATAATAGTTCTCTTACAAACATTTGTAAGAGAATTGAGAGATAATTGATGTCACTTTACCCAAAAATTCCGCCAGTTTGGCAAAATTAGCAGTAACGTAGAGAGTATTAAAAAAAAGGGTTTTTTTATCGCAGATAATGTTTAATTTTAAAGTAAAGGTTAATTTTATTCATCTTAATTTTTCATGTTTTTTTCATGTTCTTTTGGGTTTTTGAATCATCCTGTATACTTAAATTGGGACTTGGGAAGCAATTGGGAAGCAATGGCAATGTAATAATCGGTAGTAGCTATAGGTGGGGTGTAAATGAATTTTTTTAAGTTTCATAGAGGTGTGGATACATACTTTATGAACTTCTGAATTTCATAAATGTCCATTATCTCCATTTTATAGCTTTTATTCATTCATTCTAATAATTTGTATTTTTATTTATGTCTAATTGTGGTTATTATAGACTAGATGTTTATTAAAAGCTGAATTGGGTCTAGTTATATGTTCATGAATCCTTGTTCTTAATCTGTGTCCCTGTTTTCCCTAAGTACATTATTTATTTTGGTTTTTTGAATGGTTTAAAATGTCTTTAAAAGTGTTTATTGTTTTAAAACTTAATGTTATGCTATATTCTTTAGAAATTTGCTTTAGCTTGTTTGCCATGTTTCATGGATAAGATAAGCCCTATGTACTTTCTATTATTGTTCTCCATATCTGTATTTGTATGATCAATTATTAATGTTATATCACATAAATTTATTTTATTTAGTTTTCTGTTGATTATGACACAATACTAGAATTGATGTATTGTGTTAACTTTAAAATCATTGTTGCTATTTGAGTAATAACATTGATTTCTTTATTGAATTTATCAGGATCCAGTTGTGAATTGTAAGCAGTATGTATGTATGAACGTAGAGACGTCATTTTTGGAAATAATTATGAAAAGAGTCAAATGGAAACATGTTATCTGCTTGGGCCTTTCGGTATATATGACACGTAATTTTATGTTTGTGTCTATGCAAGGTAAAATTCAAAAAGTTAATTTTATTATCCTTCTCTGCCTTCAAAACAAATTCCATTTTGTTATGGATTGTATTAATGTATGTCTGTGAATTTTGTATGTTATCTCCCTTATCAATAATGGCAAAAACATCGTCGATTCATCTAGTCCGGAATAAGATGTTATTTTTATATGGATTGTTGTTAATTTATTTAAGAAAATATCATATATGAATCAATTTAAAGGTGAGCTCATGAGTAATCTTTCCGTGGCTTGAAATATTTTGTTCTGAAAAATGCAAAAATTTTGTCTTATGCACAGCTTAAATAGTTTAGTAAAACTGTTGGAATCCACATTATCTTCAAGCTTTTCTTTTATGATTTCTTTGATTATTTGCACTGATTCTTGGAACATTTGTATAGAGCTTGGTTACATCGAATGAAATCATAATGAAGTTTTTAGGGACAAAATGCATTGATTTTGCCTATTAGATCATATCTTTTTAGAATGGCGTGTTCAGGGTGAAAATTTATTATACATAAAATTTATTTACACATTCTTAAAGAATGTGTGTTAATGGGGCACATTGGATTGTTAAGTTTATGAATCATGGCTAGAGAATCTAGCGTTTGAGGTTTTCAGGATGTCTAATTATTTTGGCTATAGAATCGTAAGCCTCTTTTAAGACCTTCTTTTGGAACTATTTCACAACTTCTAGATGCAATATCAAGTCATCTAAAAGCATTTCAAATATTCCAGAGGTAATATCAAATCATCCAGAGGCAATATTAAGAGTTAAGGAAGCATTCTTCTAAAGGCACAATCAAGCCTTTTAGAAGTACTTCAAATCTTTTAAAACCAGAATCAAGCCTTCTGAAAGCATCCAGAATTCTGGAAGTAATATCAAGTGTTTTAGAAGCAGTATAAAGTCTTCTGGAAGCATTTCAAGTATTCCAGAAGCAATATCAAGTCTTTTGGAAGTATTTCAAATTTTCTAAAAGCGGTATCAAGTCTTTTGGAAGCAAGATCAACTCTTCTAGAAGCGGTATCCAGTCTTCTGAAACTTTTGGAAGCATCAAGTCTTCTGGAATCAAAATCAAGTCTTTTATAAGCATTTCAAGTCTTTCAGGGGCAATATCAAGTCTTCTGCAAGCAATATCAAGTGTTCTAGAAGCAGTATCAAGTCTTTTAGAAGCGGTATAAAGTTTTCTGATAGCATTTTAAGTATTTCAGAGGCAATATCAAGTCTTTTAGAAGTATTTCAAATCATTTTAAGTGCAGCATTAAGCCTTATGAAGGCATTACAAGTCTTCTGACTACAGTATAAGTCTTCTGGAAGTATCTTAAATTTACTGCAAGCAATATCAAGTGTTCTTGCCAGTATTTCAGCGGTTGGTTGGCTGTTACCATGGAGAACGATTACACGAACCTTTATATTATCGTTGTAATACAGCCCTTTGTATAATTGCCCATATGACGTATAAATAATTTCAAGATACCTATGAACTTTGCATAATAATTAATGCAATTTATTAATAAACATTGCAATAACTGCAATTTTACTACTTAAAATTCTAAAATATTTATTTTTGATTCTAAATAGCGAAATGACACGAAATGAAAAAACGAAATATTTTTTGTGAGCTTTAGCGAGCAAAAAGAAATCGTTGGAGACGTCCGTCGTTCTTCCGTCGAAACGTTCGAATCGGCCGGGATGTAATAGTTAAATATTTATGTACAAAGTCAGCAAAGTGATTTTTTATCGAACAAATCTGAGTTTACGAGTCGAGTGAGCGAGGCGAGTAAAAAGCGAGTTCGATAAAGACACTTTGCTGGCGTGGTGCATACATTTTATCGCCATCCGCAAAATTTAAGATATAAAAATTCTGTAATTTGCAGTATTTAAACCATCTGTCAAAATATGTGCCAAACGATTTGTTTCATTAATATACCTCGGTACAGATTGATTAAATATAGCAGGTCGGTAGTACAGTGGGAGGTTGTTAAGCTTTCATATCAATAGGAAAAAGAGAAAGTCGAAAAAAGAAAGTCGTTCAGCTTTATCTACCGCAATTAGCGGTAGGTAAAGTACTTTATCTAACTGCGCTAGTAAATGTCAGGTTTTACCTTTCATTACACCACTATTGGTGTAACTTGTATTTGTACTTAACACATTAAGAAACTGTTAATTTGTTTAACGCAATTTTCAAATGTGAATGTTACGTTAAGCAAAATTAGTCTTTTCATAACTGGTTACATAAATAACTATTACGTCCTGTGCACGTATCGTTTTGACAGCCACTGAGTATTACACAAAAGTGAACTTTTAATAGCAGTTTTCGAAAAATAGATTTTTTATTTATGAAATAGTCTAGCCATATAAAACTCAATAATCGAAATATCTGAATATCGACGTATTGGTTTTTTAAAATACCACTCGACCTTCGGTCGAGACCGAAAATCAAAAAGTGTTTCGGGCAATACGTATCTTATTATCGGGAATTTTCGATCGTCTTCTTGTATAATATATGATAATACAAGGACGTATAGACATAATACATAAAATCACGGTCACCATTTTTTTTAGTTTACGTCACTGTTGTCAACCACGATTTTTTAGTAATGGTAAAAAATCAGTGTTACTAAAATATCACCCTGATCTATCCACCATTCTAAGGGTTCGATATTATTTCTTAATTGTTTTGAAATCATGTAAATCTTAAATGGTGGAATGTTTGCATGGAAATTTATGATAATGGGTAAAACTTCTGAATAATACATTTCGACTTACTCCACTGCTCTTTCTAATTGTCCCTGATTAAGATTTACTCCTCAAAATCGATGATCTGGTACACTGGCTAAGTAATGAGCGAGATTGCTTTTAATAATTTTATATAACAGAATTTTCTGAATGATATTAATTTCAATATGAACAGGCGAGTGGTTGCTAGTTTAAAACACATTAAAAATAAGTTTTCTTTATTTAAAATACAATTCTTAAACTTCTCACAAAAATATTATAAAACAATAAAAATCATGTATGTGTACATCATTTAATATGGCAACAATAATGTTGTAAGAGGATCACTTCATGATTACAGAGACATTGGTGTTCTTAAAAGAGAACAAGATAAAGAAACTGATGATGCAAAACTGGGTACTCCAAATAGCAGAATAGACACCGCTAAAGAGTACTAGTTAAGAGATACTACTTACATAACATTGCCTACCACTAAAGAAAAGATTAAATTTCTCTTAACACTTTATAGGAAAATAAATTAATACAAGAGGACTAGAGACACCGTAAAGAAATCTACTATGACTAGCCACTATGAACATACAAAAATTTTGAAATCGTTAATAAAAAATTAAATATCCTGGCAATATGGACTCTTTTCAAGTTTTTTACGTCAAATCTCTAGGATTAAGGATGCTCACCCTGCTAATCTAGTTATAATTGTAGGCGATTTTAATCTACCTTCAATACAATAGTATCGGTCTAACAATTTTTATCTGGACCCATCTGTCGTCGTTGATTTACGCTCTCGAGAGTTTTTGGGCGCTTACCGTTACTGTAATTTATTATAGTTTAATGACATCTCTAATGATAATAACAGAATTTTAGATCTGCTGCTCAGTATATCCACTTGTATATAGAGAGTTAATAGGTGTCCGCATTCACTCGTGAGAGAAGATCGTCGCCGTTCTGCCTTTGAATTTCTTATTGTCGGTGCTCGATCGAAGTTATTGCGCGATGACCTCACTGCGAAATACTTTTTTAATCAGGGTATTATTGAATGCCCTGGCAGCTTGTGGTCTTTCGTAAAACATAAAAGAGGCGAATGCTCTGGTATTCCCGCTAAGATGAAATTATTCGACTATTCTAGCGACAATGCCCAGGGTATTTGTTCCTTATTCGCTCAATATTTTAACTCTGTTTTAGTTGACAGCACCTACATTTATTCTTCGAGTGTCGTATCGGGTGGGGGCCTGGCGCCTGGGTTTTGCGAGACGGACGTCTTGCGTGCTCTCAGAGAGGTTGATTCTAAAGCTAGGGCTATTTATTGCTTCATTAAATACTGTACCGCTAGGTTACCAAAGCCACTCTTTATTATTATTTTTTCTATTTCCTTTGTTTTACCTATCTTTAAGTCTGGTGACCGTAGTGATGTATGTCAGTATCGACCAATTCCAATTTTATCTTTAGTTTCTAAAATCTTTTAAAAAATTATTTATCCTAAATTACTATATATCTTCAAACCGCGTTTGATTATTGAGCAGCATAGATTTCTCCGGGTAGATCTGCTGAAACCAACTTATTGACTTACAACTAACTTTATACATAATCCTTTTAACGCATCTGAGTAAATTGACGCAATCTACACTGACTTCGGCAAAGCTTTTAATAAGTTTGACCACAATATATTGATAGATTTCACTGTTTGATATTCTTCAAGGTCTCCTAACGTGGCTGAGTTCATATATCTCTAATCAGTGTCACGCTGTACATGTTGGCAATCGTATCTCCGTTTTTCGCCGAATGATATCTGGTGTTCCCCAGTGTAATGATTTAATGGCCTGCTTTGAGCATGCCACATAGAAAATATTTAATACTTTATTTAATACATGCCAGATTTTTACTTCATGCGGATAATTGTAAAATCTATCTGAATATACAGCGTAACTCTTATGGCCGGTTTCTCGTACGTTATAGTATTGAGTAGACATCGGAGCGACAGTTATTGGATCGATATTTTTTATCGAGTCGATATCGCCTATTGGTATTCTGGTAGGAACTGATCGACAGATATTGCACACAATAGTTATCGAACGATTTTTGACAGTTTTGTCAAAAAATCGATTATTTGTTTATTCCCATCGATAGGTGACAGTAAAAACTTTGAATAAAAAAATTATTTATTTACTATATTTGAGATGAAAACTGGAAAGCCCAGCGAAGCATCCCGTAATAAATCACAATAAATAACATAAGTAAATAATTTCTTAACAAAAATAAAAAATTGCTGACCAAGAAATTAATAATAATGAAAATTAACAAAAGAAAATCAAATAATAACGAAAATTCTTAGTAAAAGAACTGTTATTTGTTTTCTTATTTGTTAATTATACAAATAAGAAAACATTTTAAAGGCTCAATTACACGGCGAACAGTTTAGGTAAATTATATTTATTATTAATTTCCAAAAATCATAAAAAATCAGGTTAACCTAAATATTCTTTATCTCAGAAACCAATAAAGATTTTCTAATTTTGTTCTCAGAATGACAAAATAGACACTTATCTCTATAAATTTTAAATGTATCATTAAAATATCCCAAGAATTCGATTTTTGGTGGTTTTTAATTGACTTGAGGTAGCCATAAATGTTCACGTTGAATTTAATGATTTATATCTCAAAAACGAATAAATATTTTCAAGGTCCCATTTCATCACAAGAAAGTAGACACTTTTCTCTATAAATAATGAATAATGCATTAAGACGTCTTAAGAATTCGATTTTTCGTGATTTTTTAAAACAAGGTTAATTTCAACAAATCATAAAAAAACTAAGTTAACTTAAATGATCTTTATCTCAAAAACGAATAAAGATTTTCTAATTTGGATTTCACCATGACAAAATTGACACTAACTTCTATAAATTTTGAATGTTTCATTAAAATATCTCAAGAATTCGATTTTTGGTGATTTTTAATTAACTTGAGATAGCCATAAATGTTCACGTTGAATTTAATGTTTTGTATCTCAAAAACGAATAAATATTTTCAAGATCCCATTTCATCACAAGAAAGTAGACACTTTCCTCTATAAATGATGAATAGTGCGTTAAGATGTCTTAAGAATTCGATTTTTCGTGATTTTTTAAAACAAGATTATTAATTTCAAAGAATCATAAAAAATTAGGTTAACTTAAATAATCTTTATCTCAATAACAAATAAAGATATTCTAATTTGGTTTTCACCATGACAAAATAGACACTAGCGTCTATAAATTTTGAATGTTTCATTAAAATATCTCAAGAATTCGATTTTTGGTGATTTTTAATTAACTTGAGATAGCCATAAATGTTCACGTTGAATTTAATGATTTATATATATATCTCAAAAACGAATAAGTATTTTCAAGATCCGCTTTCATCACAAGAAAATAGACACTATCCTCTATAAATCATGAATAGTTTATTAAGATATCTTAGGAATTTGACTTTTCGTGGTTTTTTGAAACAAGATAAATTAATTTCAAAAAATCATAAAAAAATTAGGTTAACTTAAATAATCTTTATTTCAAAAACGAATAAAGATTTTCTAATTCGGTTCTCACCATGATAAAGTAGACAAAATAACGAGTATTATAATAAATTATTATAGGTTGAGTTTGTTTAATGTCTAGAATTTTTATAATATGGGTGTTTGGATGAACTTGAAATTAATAAAATCAATCTGAATTCTTTTGAGATACAATTCAGTGAGATGTTCGAATTTTACCTAATACATGTAATTATATTTTTGCCAAATTTTATCTTCCTTCCAGGATTTTTGGTTTCTTCCCGTGTTAGAAAGCAATGAAAAAGCAGAAGTCGTAAAATGCCGGTGAATTTATCAAGAAACATTTCCTACCACAAATATTTTTGAGTATACATTCTTGTTTTTTGAGTAATACCCGGAAACGTCCAGTAATTAGCAGTAATTAGTAAAGTCCCAAAAAATTCCTTCAATTTTAAAAGATTCAAATGGATTTAATAAGGGATTCCTTAATGTTTTCCCCGATTCCTGTTTCAAATATGGCAACATTTTCAATATAGATACTGTATAAAACTACACATGCAGAGATTGATGTAAAAGTAAATCGTCTTACGTTTTTAATCGCATTCTCATGTACAGGCAAGGAAATCTCATTTTTAAAATTTCAAAATAATGCACAATCTTTAATTAAGTACGTCATACATGTGTCACTGTCGTTAATCACACTTATCGAGTCGATATAGGTACTTGTTGCATGTGATATAGTTATCGGTTCGATGTCGGTTCGATATCTCCTATTGTCCCTTTCAGAAACCCAATTGACGGATTTCGATCGAGTTATCGATCAATAGCACAATATCGGTTCGATATCGACATGTGAATACAAACCGGCCTTAAACTTCAGGATGATCTGAACCGGTGTTACAACTACCGTTTCAATAAAAGTCTCTTCATAATTTTTAAAATGTGCTCTAAAATGTAATTTTCGCGTAAACGTTATCCCGCGAATTTTTCTTACAACCTAGGCGGTATAGATCTTCGATCTGTCGACATTTGCAATCTGGATTATACTAGATAAGAAGCTTTTATATAATTTGCATGTAGAATTTATCACATCCAAGACTTTGAAGAGGTTGGGTTTTGTTATTAGAACTTGTCGTTCCTTTACGAATATTTGTTGCATTTGGTCATTCTCAGTTATTCGTTGGCGGCATGGAATCCTCAGTACTCTGTTTGCATTAATCGCATTAAGTCGGTTCAGCCACGCTATTTTGCGGTATTTAGCCCATAAAGTTTATTTATCATATTGTGATACGATGCAGGGTGCTGGGCTTGCATTCATCGCAAGTTAAGCGGCTGAGATACGATCTGCTTTTCATCTTTAAGTTAACAAACAATTTTAACAATTCTCCGGTGTTGCCCTGCGGATTATGCTTTTTGGTGCCGATAGATGTGGTCTAGTTTTTAGACTTAATGGATATGATACCAACGCTCATTTTAACTCGGCTCTTCAAAGACTTGTACTTAGTTGATTCTCACTGTCGAAGTATCGACTTGTTTAATATCTCCTAATGACCTCATAACAATTTATACCTACAATTTGTAATTGTGAGATGTAATTGAAAAAAAAGGATTTCTTGATTCTTTCTATTATTTTCCTTGTTAGAGCTATTGCATGATTATTATGTATTTTATTTTTATTTTATGTTCTATTCTTTATTGAAGTTTTGTTAACTGTACTGTGGATGCTTCGCTGGCGGTTCACCCTGTTTGTATCCCTTGAAGTAAATGAATATATAAAGGCTATTATTAAGGCTTAATTAGACTATTAAAATGTAATTTCCGTACTTTTTTAAATCTAATCTTTTTGTTTCTTTAGTAGGGTAAACAGCATAATTTCACAAAACTTACTATACATACTAATGCTATTGCATAGATATGTCTTCAAATTTTTTATAATAATTATTGTTCTGACTTACAATGAGACAACGCAGTTGACTCATCTAATAATTTTCTTAATAGCAAAATAAATTGGAAAAAAATCTGATTGAGGATTAATCCTAGAACTTCAGAATGGCAAACTTGGCCCTCGTTCACCGAATTATGTGCAATTTTTGATAAACGATTTTTCGTTGTGTTGTATGAAGTTAATTTTGAACGCCCTTAATTTTTGAAAATAAATTTGGTCTCTTAGAAGGGCCACTGGAATAAAAGCTTTGACAAAGCTAATACATATTCCATATATTTATCATAAAAAAATTGGTAGAGTCAAGTACTTTGTCTCATTGTTAGTTCAGGACTTAGAGTAATCATCAGCAAATAGTAAATTCAGTAAATAATGATCTTTATAAATCTATTTTGTATACACAACACTTCAAAAATATTAACATTTATTAGAATCACAATTATTGCCTACCAATAAGATCGAATGTTGACTGACATTCTATGAGCGTGTGTTGTAGTAAAATCGAGTTCCTTTTATTCATTTTGAGATTATATGTTCTTTAATCGCAATTATCACACATTGAAATCTCAATCCAATTTGAAAGAATCTCATTTCAATTATCTTTAGTGCCTTAAAGCTGTCTCAAGCGTAAAATTGCCGGTCTCCGCGTGTCTTAACATGCACCGCAAGCGCTAAAATTCCAATGAATGAAAAGAAGGGGGAGCTTTCCTCTCCTACTGATTTACATTCAGATTTAAAATCCGGAGGGAAGTGCTCCCAGCTTATCGGGGATTGAGTTTGGATGCAAATCGATGACGCGTCATCTAAAAAGGCTTTGTTACAGAATCGTGGGAGGATGGAAAGGGTCCTGGAAAACCTCAACGAGAGCGTCGATGAGCTCCGCTGGGTCAACATCAACACGCAGGTTAACGACAGTTTCCTCGCTTGCGAAGAAAAGAAATTGTCATCGTTGTCGAAATCGGGAGAATTGGACGGATGCGGAGTAATGTTCGATTCGATTTTATGTTGGCCTCATACTCCGCCGAATACAACTGCTGTCCTTCCATGCTTTGATCAACTTAATGGAATTCGGTACGATTCAAAAAGTAAGTAATAATTGTATTTAATTAATTAAAACTAATGAAAATGTAAACATAAATAAATACTTCAACCTAAAATATATCTATGAAATATTTAAATAAAAATCACAAATAAATGGAGTAAGGTATTTTCCATTTTCTATCCAACAGAGAATTAAGGACAACTATTTGTTCACCTTATACATAAAAGGATATAAAAATTTATTTCCTAGGTGAAAATATTCTTTTATATTTTTGCTGCTATGTGAATGTTATAACTAGAAAATAAAAAATATGATACCATTATACGTTTTATCTTTAAAGCTAGTGGAAAACTCGGTATGCTCGCGGCCCTTAACACTTCATTTTATTCTCTTTTCCGTATCCAGCTTTTCACCCTGCTGAAAACTTTTTAATCACAAAAGCTTCCATCGTTGATATTGTCTAAACAAAATAGGTTATTAATATTCTTCAAAATGATGCCAAGCAAAAATGTTGTTAAAGAGAAATAATTAGGAAAATTTTACCTATAGAACCACAAGGAGTTTAGTTTCACTTTGAAAAGGTTTTATAATTAGTAATTTCCGGTTGAATAGGTAAACTTATAATTCTGTCTTATTATGATGTGTGCTGAAATACATACATCACAGATTCTCTATTTTAAACGATTTAAAAAAAGGCGATTATAATGGGTGTTATGATTGATTCAAGATTCTGCTATTGAAGTTATTTAGATGAATTAGCGAGAACGGTTTGTTTAAAACATGTGGGTTTAAATGATGGGCGTCGAAACTACACTCCCATGGCTAAAGTTGACGTCATTTTAGTACAATATAAACGTCCATAATTTTAATGAAATTTCATAACGTTACATGCAACTACTCATTACCATATTACGCAGTTCTGGCCCATACTTTCTTAATATTAATTATTTATCACTAGTTAAGATTGTTTCTCAGCCAAGAAAAATTCCATACCTGTTAGTGTAAGACTATTCATAAAACAATACCAACAATGTCTTGTAATATGATTTATAAAAAAATCTAAAATATTTGGTGACTTTAAAATTACAAGAATTTAACAGTTTTCTCAATTAGAATTTAACCTTTCATTAGTGGATGCAATACTTTGCGTAGAGAACCGGAACTAACGGGATTATTAAGGCCGAATGAATTGATTGAACAATTTCTGCAAGATTATTATCAGTATAATTAAATGTGTTTATTGCAGTGACGCCTAATCTATTAATCTTTGATATGACCAAAGACGATATTTGGTGGTAATAATAATAATAATATATGTTTATTGATGATGAACATAACAATAACAATAATCAAAATAATACAATTCAAAACAGAGCATATCATGAAAAACGACAGAGTCAATGCAGTCCAAATAGACTGAAACGCAATAAGTTTCATCAACGCTTAGAGAGAGAGAAAAACAAAAAGAGAATTTGTATTATAATAAATGAAAAAAAAAAACAAAATAAAATTTAAATTTAAAAATTAGATGAAACAAAATTATAATTATGTTATGCTTTAAAATGCATTTATGTTATGCAAAAACAATTATGTTATGCTTTATGTCCCCTCAGTCTCCTAAACATAATCAATTACACCTATGCGAAGTTAGTCTCCAATTTTTCTAGCCCCCAATTAGATAGGATTTTACATGTATAGTATTTTGATTATAACAAGAGAACCATGTAACTAGTGGTTCGGACTGTGGAATGTGCGATTCGAAAACTCCTCCAAATTTTGCTGATACGTCAAAATATTGCGAAGTTACACGAAAATAACACAAAAATGACGTTTTTTACGTTATCATAACTCACACACGATGTACCCGATCTTGAAGATCTATATGTCATTCGATTCGTTATAGTTTCTTCCATCGAAATCATAAGATGTCCGATTTCAATTTTTCCCGGCGACCTTGTACAGCCCACGAAATGATACCGTGTTCGGTTTGTTGTTTATGTATGTATGAACGCCCGAAAGTCTAGCCCCCAATATGAAAAATTGACTGTAATTGATGAATTGACTAAATTAATGAATAGTTTGATGGATTTTAATGGTCTATGTGTGAATCGAACGTTTGTATCCGACGGAATGTGATTGTCGAAATGCCTAATTCGAAATATATAAGGGTTCTGATTAAAAATTAGTTAATCACAGACATTAATTATCTCCTTAATTAATTAACCAATTTTATCCTTTAATATCTCGATAGAAATATGATCCAGAACAAATACAAAGGTAAAAATGCCCGATTTCAAAATTAACTAATTACTTTTGTACGGCTATTGTAATGGTCTCGGAAATATGCCTCTAGTCTAGCCCCCAATATGAAAATACTTAGTTAAGGGGTAAAATAAAGCGCTTATTTGCGATTTTTTACAAATGCAAGATAAAGTTGTTGGAGAATAATTCTATGGCACATTATTGAAGAACACAAAGATTATTTTTATTACAAAAATAATATAAAATGGCAGGGCTGGAAATGGCCAGTCCCATAAATCGCGTACAGCTCTGCGGCACGCACTGTACGGTTCGCAAATTAAATCTGATTAAAATGAAACAAAAATTGACTTAATGTACATGAGTATAGCTACAGAAATACGTAGAGAATTTTGAAAATATTAATTTTTGGCCGATTTATGAGTATTTGAAAAAAGTTAACTTTTTACTGCATTAGTGGACAATCATTTATTAACAATAAATTCAATAATTAACTTATCGAAAATTCCCTACGTACTTCCCCGCAGAATGTATTTTTAAAGATGTGGTAAAAAGTTTAAGTAGAATGAATGAAAATTGTTTGAGTTATGCACTGCCGTTTTAAAAAATCGTGTTTCAAAGAAAATGCATTTCAGTATTAACTACTCTTACGTGCTGATACTACTTGAAACAAAACTTAAGCTGTTGTATAAAGCTAATTAAAAATTAAAATTTGATTAATAAGGTTTTTGGTGTACTAGTCGATCCGGAAGTAATTTTGTGTTCTCGATTGGTAAGTCGCCTCATAGTCAACATTTTCTGTTTTTTTTTCTCAATCTACAACATTCAAAAAATCATTACAGCCAATAAAAAAAAACTATCTTTTTTTTAAATTCTACATTGGTTTTATTTCTTAAATCGACTCCTTAAATCTATCTGAAAATCAAAATCCATAGTTCACATATTCACTTTCTGGAAATACTAACGTTTACCAACCGACAATTTTGTGATGTTACCACTCCATTAGTGGTGAACGATGCTTTATCTAATATAGTTTTTTAAAACAATTGCGTCTTTCAAAATTTTGTACCCATGTCACAAACAATAATCTAAACGTTTTACTTCATCACCTAATTCGATAGTGTGGTTTATACGGCCATATTTTTTCTCAATAAATTCTATGTAAATGGGATTTACCTATACTGTCCCTATTCTTAGACCATACTCTAATCCGTTTGTGAAAGTAAAAACGGAACAAATAAATTACTAAGAATCAACATCGAGTTTCATAGTGAAACTACTAAATAAAAAGATGATAAAAATAGCTTAAAATTTATCATAAAAATGTTGTTTATTAGTGGTACTGTTTAACCAACTTACATTATTCAATAATAAAAAGTTAATAAGAACTCAGCAACCATTATTCTGTATTTGATTTTATTTCACATCTCGATATTCAGTACCATTTTAATAAACTCAGTACATTTTCTTGATAGTTTCAGTATACATTTGAAAATCGTTGTGGCAACATTGTTCCCGTCGAAATCAAAGATGCTCACATTCACGCACGTTCACGTGAGTGGTACAAAAATTGATGCCTACTCACGGTTGGTCACGCATGACCGATCGTGACCCGGTGGGACTCATGTAATTTGCACATCTCTAATCCAAACACTCATATAACAAAAATTGTAAGCGTTATAATGAAGTCTCTCTTCGCTCAAAAGATATCAAATAGATAGTTAGGTTTTGATTGTAACAAATGGAAACTGTGCTAAGAAACAGTTTTGATAGATTATCAGAATTTGATCAATTTGCGCACTATTGGCTTTAAATTGAAGTTAATTGGGGATTCTTTTGACATATTAATCACCAAAGTACCTTTATTTATTCAAAATATAAGATTATTTTATGATATTCTTATATCTTAAAATGATGTAAGAGGAATATCATTTTATAATTCTGAGCTAATATAATCCAATGTCAATAAAGAGTGAAATGCAACATTTTCAGATTTTAGATAATGCACCACTTCTTTAACGAAGCACTCTTTATGCCACTGACCTAAGAAATCGTCCACGCTTTTGAATTAGGTCCCCATTAAACAGAAGAAATCCTTCCTCAGAAGAGATTTTGTAATAAAGACTCTGCTTGCGTTGGTACAAAATAAAACTTATATTCCCAATTTTTGGAATATATGTTCGTGTTGAAATTTTTTCCAATACAGTCCGATTGGGATTACGGGAAACTGGTAATGTGCAGCCTCTTCAGATATCTACAAGAATGTGCTGAAAACGCACGAGGAAAATAGTATTACAGTTTTGACCCTCGTACAATTTGATCCTAGATTGAGCACCACAAAAATTGCCGGCCACTTGAAAATCTCGAAAACAACTGTGCATGAGATTCTTCCAGAGAAAAATATGCATCCCTACTTTGTTTGTGTATTGTTACAGTATACATATTTTATAGGCTTTAATGGAAGCCAGAAATCATAACAAAGTTGTTAATTTGATTTGGGAAACTTTATGACAAATATTATGGACAGATGAAGCATCTTTCAATAGCGCAGGGGTGCTAATTTGCATAACATGCATTATTGATCGGTGCAAAATCTACATTGCACGCGGCAAGTAGAGCGTCAAAATCACTGGAGCTTGAACGTATGGTATGGAATCGTGGAAGGGAATGTAGGTCCACATTTTTTGAATGTTACAGCTTAATTGTTGTTTGGCGTACTATGACTGAAACGTACGTGAGCATTTAGATGAGCAATATTTGTTCAAACTTAGAACAAGCCCGACATTTGTCAGATATTTATTTTGGGATAGATTAAATTCCGGGCAGGCCAGACATTTAACCTAGGAAGGAAATGAGCACTACCAAGATATAGGTAATGCTGTTTAATTCTATAAAATTTTGGGTTTATACACAATTCTTAATATTAACATAACAATTAATTTATATCGCATAAGTGCGCGCTTAATTATACGATGCGAACGATGATTTTTGGTTAGCAAGGTTTGGCAATATATCCGATTTGAAAAAGAATAAAATTATTGTTTAATTGAGATTAATCCATATTCGAATCGTATTATTGGAAGCGGAAGTCTATTTCCTCGTCGGCGTATGCCCCGGCTCTAATTTGTTTACATTTTTATCTGTGGGGTAAATTAAAATACTTGTTTTTTTCAAGAAAATACTATAACCAAGGTAAACACGATGGAGAGAATACGAAGTTCCATTAAAAGCTTGGGCAGAGTTGAAATCAAATGGCAATTTAATAGAATAAAACAGTATTATTGTTTTCTCTACCAGAACTAAAATAAATGTATCGACAATTATTTGGCTAAAACTTGAGCAGTTCTGTCTGTTTTGCGAATGGTTTTGAATCTATCCTAAGTCTAGATGAAATGCCTAGATGCAAATGAAGTCAATATGAAAAAAAAAAAGAATCAAACAGGAGACTCTTATTCCTTCCTATTTATTCTGGCTGTTCCGTGATTTTTCTCCAACAATCTCAGCTTATTCGGAGGAAAAATTGTCCTGAAAACATTTTTGTGAAATTAGAATAAGAGGTAGTTGGATCTAAAGTCATCATAAATAAGATTACCGATCACACAATGGTGCTGAGCAGACAAACGTATCAAAAGTAAATCGTAGATCGTATGATATAAAGGGAAAGATAAAGACGATGAAGAAGTTCTTCAACAAGCTTTTTCATCAGCCACCATTTATTGACAATCGTATAAAACAAAATCAGTATAATAATTGAATGTAAAAATAACAACATAAAAATCAACATGTATACACATCGATATTTCTCCATTAACATATAAAATTCAATTCGATTTAATAATTAAATTTATATTGTTATTTAAGGGGTTATAAAAAATTAGAAAATACTTAGGTGATTGTTTTTATTTTCTTTGTTTCTATACCGGGTTTCGGGCCTCGCCCATCAACAGTAGAAAACCGTTTTATGTATTACAATAAAAGCATGGTAAGTATATATTTTTTAAAGGTTAGGTTTGGATGAAAATTTAAAAAATAAATTTAAATTAAAACTTTAAAAAATATATACTTACCACGCTTTTATTGTAATACATAAAACGGTTTTCTACTGATGATTGGCGAGGCCCGAAACCCGGTATAGAAACAAAGAAAATAAAAACAATCACCTAAGTATTTTCTAATTTTTTATAACTTAAATAACACAACAAGGTGAAGATGGAATCAATAAATCTTAATAAATTTATATTGGTTATATCAGACCACATTAGCGACCCCGACGTGATATTAAGCCCGATGAGATAGTTTAAAAAAATTCTGACGTCCTCCAGTCTAATCGTTATCATTAACTCAATCCAGACGTAATTTAAAAATATCGCTCAATTATTAAACGGTAAGCAAAATATTCAGACGTAAAACTAACTCAAGTCTATCGAGATCATTTTAAACTTCCTGATACCATGGTGATGTGATGTTTTTCAATCAGACCACTACAATAACAACAAAAAGAACAAAGCCAGCACTGTCCAAAGCTAGGATCCTTATAGTCCAAACTCTTCAAATTTCTATAATCCTGTTATACCTCCATTAGAAAGGATATTTATGAAACAATGAAGTTATTCTCTGTGATTGCTAAAAGTGCAAAAGAAAATTATACAGTTACGATCCTGATATAGAAACGGCGTTAGATGTTCTGGTTAGACAACCCAAGTGCGACTGGTACGGTTTTTTCGACATTAATAACAGAAAATTGCAAATAAACGAGTAAATAAATGGAATCAGGCTGATTCTGTTAACTGATTTAGGGCCGGTTTTTATAAAAGCTGATGTTGACCGGCGGCTATCAAATCTCCGGTTGAAAAGTTAAGCGAAGGTTGATTATCGTCACGTTTTCACGTTTCAATTCTTGTATCATACAATTTCCATTCCTTTGCAAGACGTCATTTTAGAGCCCTTTCTCTTACTCGTTTTTTTTTTATTTAAAAGATCTTTTAATAAGAGGACAAGATATTTTAACAATCGGATAACAAAAGGATTTCCAGTCTTACATAGATATCTGTTAAAGGTCTTGAAGGAGACTGTTCTATAAAATCATTATCTCCTGCTGATTATGGGTCGGTTGTTGCAGCATTATAGAGCATTATAGATCCGCAATTTTTTGCCAAGCGTTATTCTAAATTAAATAGGAAACATTTTCAAAATAGTCAGGTTTTTTAGAATCAACTATACCTTTACGTGTGTAAACCTGTTTCAGATAACACAAATAACAGCTAACAATACAATCAACACTAACGCTAGAGCTAATACTAGAACGAAAAACAATGGGGTTTCGCCGTATTTCTCTTAAGACGGAACCGAACCCAACCTAGCTTCAAAATTAATACTAGACTTAAAACTAAAAATATTAGGGTGTAGACATCTTAAGAGATGTACAGAATGTTTTCCAATTTTTCAGAATACTTAATAATTTATAACAAAAATTGATGTATTTAGGGTGTCGCGGAAACAAATTTAGATTATTTAGGGTGCCGCAATCCGAAAAAGATTGGAAACCTCTGCAAGCGTAATGAAAAGCTACATACACAATTTAAAAAAATCAAGTATCACCTGTTGCTCATTATTAGTCTCTGAAATAAAAACATTTGAAAACTGTCTTAAAATATACTTTCGTCAAAACAAACGCTTTTCGTCTTCGCATTTTGAGAAAAAGACATTTAAAGATTTAACATGACTTTTGGCTATGAAAAATTAAATAAATAGAGATTAAGTAATTGAACCTTACTACTTAATGAATAAACTAATTTAAAAAATCCAACCCAATCCATAATATCCTCAAAAATCATGGCCCAATTATTCCAAAAGTTGTACTTTTGGAAATAGTGACATGTCGTCGTCTTCAGCAAAAATCTCTGCTTCACTTATTACATAGAATCGATAGATTAAATAGTTCTAATATATTTTGCTCGGGTATTCACTCAACTTCGTTATACCCGAATGTCAGTTATATATAAACGGATTCGTTATTAATTATTTAGATTAGTTAAACAGCGACATATTCGGGACTATTACGTTAGTTCGGTATAATAACCCGCTTATACTGTATTTACAATGTTATCAAAACTATCAAATGAAGTGATAATACAATTAGTTGTTGGCTATGTTTTATTGCAATTTGTTCATAGCAATAAATCATAAAAAATATTGGCAATTATTTTTTTTTGAATTTTTAATTGGTACCTAATGCTATCTAGTAAGTAATTGTCAAAGATTTACTTTAAACTGTTTTGTTAGTTTTAGGCAATTCATTTTATACCTTTTCATAATGACTAAAAATTGGGACACAGTTTCGTACAATATTTCATCTACGAACTAGACATTAATACATGTAGTGTAATGACTCACTATTTTTGAATTATCAAGAAATTATTTGACAGATGTTTTTGTCTTGTTATTATGGAAAAGGGAAATACATTGTTACTTCACGCACTCTTTCATTGCTTTACGCACTATTGTCCTTAATGACGTCCTTTACGAGTTGAAAGTGTTTTCAAAATAACGATTTTACAAAGGAGAGTAGATAAATTAAATTAATGATAGGTAATTTTTGAAACTGCCAAGAAATTATTTGGCAATAGTTTGATTGTTCTTACTATGAAAACGCGCTGTAAAATAAATCCCATTAATAACCTCACCCACTCTTTCGTTACTTTACGCACTGCTATTCATAATGACGTACTTTACTAATTGAAAATGTCTTGAAAATAACGAATTTGCATTTTACAAACAGGAGTAGATAAACTAATTTTTACAATCGATACTGTCGCACGCTGATGTCCATGACAACCTGTCGCCGGATCAACTCCAAAACGATTATATTACCACTATTTTGGAGTGATTAGGAGTGAAGATACCAAATATAATTACCGTTTGGCCAATCTACCGACCGATATAATTAAGACGGTCGTAGATCTTATTCAGTCTCCACCACAAGTGCCTGCATACTCCTTATTAAAATCGGCATTAACCGGAAGGTTATTACATACTTTTCCGTCATCCAGGATGGGAGAAGTGGCAGACGTTTTTATGTTGCGCATAAGTTCCAGGGATCCTTAAATTTACCTTCGTTATCTTTTCCTCAACTTTTTCTACTTAGAAACAACATTCATTATTAAAATATCACAATCCCTGCAACAACATCGTTACGATATCACCGGTGACACGACATGACGAGATTATAAATTCAATTAAAAATTTGACATTAATCAAAGGCTTTTGGACACAGTTACTCAATAACAGCCACATCGTGAAAAGACCATAAAAAATAGAAAATCAAATTAGTGCTTTACAAACACAAATTGGCAACTTCAATGGTCGAAAAGCGTGTCATTGTGATTATAGGCTACATTTGTCACGAGAGAGAAGTCGTAGAAACTCGAGGAATCGATCGATATCACCATGAATCAAATAGCATTTGTTGGAATTACCAAAAATATAGTAATAAAGCCAAAAAGGAGGAATGGAATTCTGTTTATATTTCTGCAAAAGGCATAGAAGACCTACTCCCAGTTATAGTATGCCTATATTCATCTATACGTTGCGACATTCTTCATTTCATTCTAAAGCGAAAATGCTAATATTAAAATATTCTATCATGCTTCATTTCTCAATAAATAATGATTAGTATTCAATATATGTTGATGAATAAGATAATTAATTAATTGTATTAGGTAGATATATGTTACTTTTAATAGGTATTATTTTAACAATAATCATTTATCTGATACTGTAAATAAGCAATACAGTAGTATACAAATACAATGTTGCCTCAGTTTTACGTTTCTTTTAAGTGATAGAGTCGAGCAAAGAACGTCACTAGATTATTCGCCAATTTCTAAATACCCCAATTTCTAAAGGTGGTCTTCATACCTAAAGGAGGTTGGCGAACAAACACCGACCCCAAGGCATACAGATCAATTATTCTAACTTCCTTTCTCCTAAAAGGAACGGTCACACTATCCAAATCAATATGGTTACCAAAAAGCAAAATCAACAATTACTGCTCTTCACTCTTTAACAAGCACCATAGAGGGGACAATTGCAAACAAATTTAAAACATACTGGAAAGCCAACCAATTCCAACCAATTCGGGAGGTGAGTTGTGGACAATAACTAAGAGGATGCCCTCAAGGGGGAGTCCTCTCACCGCAACTATGGTGCCTGATAATGGATGGATTTAATGAATACCTTAACAAAAAATAAATTCACGATTCAGGGATACGTTAATGACCTATTAACCACTATCTGATGCAAATATGATTGAATCATAACTGAACTAGTGCTTAGCATCAATCCTAATAAAATAAAAATTGCTTCTTCCACACGGAGAAGAAAACTGCAATTGAAATTACCCTCCATTGAAGGTAAACCTATAAACAAAATTTACCCAACAGGAGACAGACATTTGACCAATGATTAAACTTGTCTTTGCAACGACGTAGCCAGAGGCCCATTAAGACACAAAATTTTTGGTAAACCTTTCTTGAGAACCACCGACATAAATGAACAAAACCTTGCAGTAATTTTGAGGTTCATTAAGAACCTCCATTTACCCTAAACTTCTGAATGACTAAATGTAACAATATATCTTATAGGTCGCGATGACGAGAGGGGCTGCTTCCCTCAACCCGGCAACAATAACAACAATAATGTGGAGATTATAGACAATTATATAATGTTATTATTGCGGACCGAAGTCCTCTTCTACATGTTTAATATTTTAACGTACATTTGACAAGACGCAATTTTTTTTCAAAAGCGGATTTAGTAATACCGTAATCATCTAATTCAGTTGAAGAAAAAGATATTCCTAAAACAGCAATCACCATTCCTTTCGGTCTTTTTGAGTTTACGCCTTTGTCTCCGTAATGCAGCTTAGACTTTTCAGAGATTTATAAATGAGGTTATTTCAGGTCTCGACTTCGTATCTGTTTACTTTGATGAGATTCTTATTATATCTCGAAAATTTATTTGAATGGTTAAGTACATTCAATATCAGCATCCAACCAAAGAAATGTGATTTTGAAGACTTCTTTAGTCATCGTATCACCAGCGATGGTATTCAAGTTTCTAACTTTAGGATTAATATTAATTCTAGAAATTCCAAAACTAAAAATATTAACAGAACTACAAAGGTTTTTGAGCCCGATACATTTTTATCGTGGATTTTTACTAAACATTTCCAATATTTTGTCACCTCTTATCGCTTTATTCGTTTAAACATAAAATAATAATTTCTTGATTGGGCGACCATAAAATTTCGTTCTCACCAGTTAAAAATCTTTTAACTAAATCCACCATTGTAACTTATCCATCCTGGAATTCTTATTTTTCTTTATCACTTACCACAAACACTTCTAAGACGGTATATATGGTATACGAGCAGTATTCACTCAAATTATAGGCATTTAGCATTTTATTCGCATAAATTTTCTCGTCCCAACATTCAAGAAGATAATGAATAACCATAAAGTAACGGTATGGTAGAATGATTTCACCGAATTTTGAAATCAACAATTATTGGCCAAGGTAATTTTGCTAGGTGGAACCACAACTTCGGTTTGATATTACATTTCTGACAGTGGAATTAGGTTGCTCATCCGCTGAATTGGCGATTTACTGAAACCAGGTTTCTTTTTTAATAATGAAATTTCCCCTCATATTAATAATGTATTAATATATGTACTGAAAATATCTGTGCGTTTTAATTTGACGCATTAAAATTGTATGTTTAGCATAGCATCTTGTCTACAAAATCTACTCCCTAGAATCTTAAACGTAACGATATATTTTGTTTTACATTTTTTGCAAAAGAACAAGTTATCAAAAAACCTGAAGGACCTGAAAATATTAATACAGTATATGACCCCATTAAAACATTATTTATAAAATTTTATAATTTAATTTATTTAAACAAGGAAACTAAAAATAACAAAACCTCTTTAAGCCCCAGTATAATTATCTTTTAATGACTTGGGACCGATTTCGGTAATACGTTACCATCTTCAGCCGAAGTCTACAAATACATGAAATATATATATATATATATATACATATATATATATATATAAAACTTAATTCGTAATGCTTCGCGGATGGAGAAGTATGTGTTTTGGTTGATCCGAGGTATCATCCGTTCATTTTCTTGGTTGTTCCTTGATCAAAATATCAGAAAAAACAAAAATACAAAATACAAAAATGAAGCTTAACCTTCCTCTAGTGGCGTACTAGCAAAGCCTCAATATTTATATCAAAAATTCAATATCGCACCGATATTCCTAACTTGAATTTGAGGTTCAGGGAGACTCTGCCACATCCTAACTACAATACGGAGTTATTTACTTTCAGTAATGGCGTATGGCAGGTAAAGTACAGCGTTCAGGTAAACCGTCGGTCTGGGAGACCGTACGCTACTAGAGGATGGTTAAAAACAAGTTATAAAATGAAATAACTATTAACACACCTGCTTATAAATAATAAGATACTGTATAAATTTAATTGAAAACACGAAAAATTATGAACTACATAACATGAACTCGAAAGGATAAATAAAATTTGGAATGCATTTGGAATGGTACTAACGAAGAACTCAATAACATGTTATCATATACGAATCACATCCATAATAAACTCAAATTTACTACAGAGAAGGAAACAAACAAAAAACTTAACATCTTAGATTTGACCTTATCCAACTGTAGAAATCATATCCCCGTAGATATATCCAGAAAACCCACATCTTTCAACACTATCATTCCAAACGACTAATGCCATCGAAACAATCAAAAAATGGTAGCTTTTCACTATTATATTTACAGATTAATTAAGTATCCAACTAACTACCATGAAAGACAAAAGGAATATTCCCTCATTATTCTGCTATACCCTCTATCGAAAAGAACAATACTATTCATCTACCATATACAAATGTCTACCTTTTAATTTAATTATCTGTAAAGTTAAAAACATCTTAAAGCACCATAACATTAATATCAGTTTCAAGAATCTCAATAAATTAATACATATTTTTATTTACCCTCGTTTATAAGATCGCTGTTTTCAAGACATTTTCAGTTTGTAAAATACGTCATTAATGAAAACAGTGCGTAAATTAACGAAAGAGTGCGTAAAGTAGCAATGCATTTTAAATGGCATTTACTTTAACGCACGGCTTTTACATCATCGTTTAGCACGTTTCCATAGTAATGAGGAAAATTGTGAATATTTATTAATATTAATTTTTACTTAGATACAATATTGTGTGAAATAGTGCGTGAAGTGCTTTTTGTGCACTCGCTTCGCGTTCGTGCCGAAAAAGCTAACTTCACGCAATGTTCTATAAATAACTATTTACAAACAAAAAGTAGACATGTTCCAAAAGAGTGGAGTTTATTCTATGGAATATAAAGACTGTAATGGCATCTACGTGGATAAGACCGATAGAAATTTACAGAAACGCATTTATGAACATAAAAATAGGCTAATATGAAACATTTTCAAACACATTGTTGTTTTAATAACGAAGATATTATTTTGTACTTTAACGATGTAATTTGATGGTTTTATTTTTTTAGTTTCAACCGGTTTCGGTCTCATTGGCCATCCTCGAAACCATGTAATTCTTAAATGATTTTTAAATATATTCCTTTTAGGTTATGATAACCTTAAAAAAGTTATGATAAGAAGTTTTCGTGCCATAATTTATCGTAATTAATTTAACATCAAAAATTAAAATTATTACAAGTTTTTACAACAAACAATCATGTTTAAAAATCTTTTAAGAATTGACGTGATTTCCTGTGAAGCTGAAATCGGTTGAAACTAAAAAATAAAAACATCAAATTTCATTGTTAAAGTACAAAACAATATTTTTAAACACAGTTTAGACACTGGACATGATATTAATTTCGAAAAACCAAATTTATTGTATAACTTCGAGAAGGATAAAAAAGTTGACCTTTTTAAATTTTTTAGAAAATTTTCGGGTTTCGTTCTGTATGCCAAACTGTAGTTGTCCTACAACAGGGAGACAAATTTGAACTGGTCATGTGATTAGGAATTTCTTGAATTTTACAACAATCACCAACTTTTTAGATATACCGACGAAATAAATCTAAAACATTTAGTATTTTTCGCATTCTTGGAGATTGTGAATATGGTTTGGTTCGGATAATCCTTTCTTCTTTCGGAGCAATATCACGTTGAATTAAATTGGTCCATCCAGTTCGATTTGAAAATAAACCAGGAAATTTACCAATTAAATTCTTCAAATTTCTTCTTTATTCTCCTTGTAAAACTTGTATAGCCAGTAAAGTTACTTTCGTTTTCTTTTCCAATTTATATACATATATTTATTCCTATCTCTTTTTTTTCCCGAAAATGTTACATATATCTCAATTATTTAAGGTTTTACGTAATAAGGTTTCAATAAATTTATACAGTGCGTACATAAAGTATGGAATCAATTTGATATAAATTTGGGGGATGTTCTTAGAAAAAAGAGAGCTAGTGATCTAAATCAAAATGAAACACAGAATGTGTGAAGAATTAATATTTATTAGATATTCTGGTTCGGTTTCGAAAAAAATTAATTTTGTCTTCAGGTGTAACGTCTATATCGAAAGATAGGTAAAAATATAATCAACGAACGCTCTGTTAATCCTAAGATCATATTTTAAAATAACAATAAACACCAATGTCCATGTGGTATAAAACATGGGACATGTTGCATACCTTATGTACAGAGATACAGCTATTATTTCGAAGACTGCTTAATATCAACATAAGGTGTGCTACGTGAAAAATACTCAGAATTTAACGTAAAATCTATAAATGTAATTAAAAATGGGGGTTCCTATTAAACATAGTATATTTAATAGTAATATAAAATGTAATATAAATTTACATTTTCGAAATAGATTACATATGTATTTGAACCAATTTTGTTCAAATTTGGTATGTGCGGTTTTTTTGGCATGTTGTCATTTTGGTAGACATATAGTGGAGTTTATTTTACTACAGCCGTTAGAGGATGGACCTTTTGAATCAAAATTATTATTTTATTGTATATTTTTTAAATGAAAACGTACTCTTAGCAAAGTAGCAAATGTTGATCATTTTCAAGGTAATCAGCTTCGATACAGACTTTTTTTACAGAATAGTTAAAGGTAGGTATAATAATGTGTACCATAAAAACAAAGTAGTAGTAAATTATATTATTTAATTTCAATAACACAAGTAAAAAATTAAAGAAATTGTGAAAATGTAAAAGTTTTTATACAAACACAAAAAAAAATTAAAAAGAACAATTTAACACATTAACTCTCATCCGGACTTTGTATCAAATTGACACAATTTTCAGAATTAATTGGAGATACTTTTGTTATTTATTACTATAGTTCTTCTGTTGGGGCAAAATGATAGTGACAACTTGTGTTAATTTTTCACATCACATGACAATCGTCGGTGCGATTTGTAAAAATCGAAACAAACTATTACCTATCTTAATCAATATGACGTAAATATATTGCATTTTAACATTTTTGGGCTACTTACATCAAGATATAGCATTATACTCAATAGTATTTAATATTTTCAAGCAAACTCAAAGGATTTATAAGCAGTATCTTGCTTCTTTACGATGAAAATGTTTTCTTCATTAACACAAATTCTCAGTATAATTCTCAATTTAATTAAAAATATTACAAAATTTCCGACATTTCGAGCCTACAGCTCATTATCAAGGAATCATTATTGAGAGTAAATTTAACAATAAAATATCTATTTTTCTGTCTACAACGTGTTGGATGTCATTTTACTTTCTATTTTTAATATTTAATTAAATTGAGAATTATACTGAGAATTTGTGTTAATGATATTGATGGCATTTTATTTATTTATGAGTTAAAAAGCAATTGACAAAAAAATAATCTTTCATTAACTTTCCTTCGTTAATAAAAATGGAATCTTATGGATGATAGGAAAAAAGACAATATATACGTTTTGCCATCAAAATCTGGAAAGTTAACTTCAGAACACATGAGAAATTAGCTACAAATGTATATTTTCCAAATACTGGTTCTAAATCATTATTATTATTAGATTCTTGGAGTGGTCATTGTCATGAGGTTATTAGTGAAATAACTCCATCAGATACTGATTTTAAAAGCTTTATCTATATCTGCAGGGACAACAGTTTAAATACAACCTTTAGATGTATTTGGTTTTAGAATATGGAAAAATTTTATTGTCTTCCCGTCCGTTAAGAATGATTTTAACTACGTATGTTTTGCAAGTGGTTATATAGAAGAAAGAGCAGACCTTTCCGCGAAAATTTGCTTAATTTGTTTTTGTCATAACATGTGTATGATGCAAAAAGTCCTTATGTTTAATATTATGTAGAATAAACATAAATTCATCAGTAAATTCAGAATCATAAAAAAAATAATTAGTAATGTAGAATAATCTTCTTTGGTATAATCAACCATTTTTTTGTCTATTGCTTTTTAATTAATAAATAAATAAAATATCTTATTTAACTAGTAGTTTTATGCTTACTATTTCAAGAACATGAGGATAGTTCACGCCGTCACCCCGTGGAATATCGATATAGATAAATTTTTAAAATACACTACTAATTATAACATATTACGATGGCAATTTTCATTTTCGAGATATAAACAAAAACCTATCCCTAATTTCTAATCTCTATGACCATTTTCAACAAATATAAACTACAAATATAATATTTTACTACAAATATAAAACAGTCCCAAATTTCGCCGAAATCGACCAGTAACACCCGGAATAGAAACAATTTTAATGTACCATTAACGTATGGTTTTGTTTAAAGTATTTTCAAAATACCTGACAATTTAATCACATCATTGTTACGAAAAGTGGTTACATGTTCATCCCCTTAACTTCGATGGGGTTGATCTACGGGGAATGGGTAAAAATCTTTAACTACTTTCAACGTACTAGAAGTATACTTAATGCCGTCAAACACGTTCGCCCCTTTTAACCCTTAGGTATATATTTTTCAATTTAGTTAGTAGTAGTTAGAGTTTCAATTTAACAAATTTCCATAGCACAATTGTAGGTTTCCTCCAAACATTCAACCCCATAACTCGGCTTAGGGGCTTTGACCGCACGTATAAAGAAATACGTAAACCTTATTTAGTCCATTCTATGACTGCACCAAATTACATCAAAATCGGTGAGACACAGTTGTGACACTTCCCTTGTGACTCTTTTTTCCAACGGACCAAACTTAACCAAACCCAACCCGGAAGTTGGAACCCACCGCTTTCTACGGAGCCCAAAACAGTTAACAAGTATTTATTTTTTTGAGTGATATATCCTTCTTTCTTATCTTCTTCTTCGTGTCGATCTCAGTCTTAATCATTTTATCAACGGACTGCAATGGATCCAAACCTAACCAAACCCAACCGGACGTTGGAACCCACCGTCTACTACGAAATCCAAAACATTTAAGTCAATTGAAATATTTGATTGTCAAAATTAAATTTGTTTGGTCTTCATTGTCGAAGCAATATTCGTAGGTTTCAACTTCCGGATTGGGTTCGTAGCACGCGGTCAGTTTTAACTTGTGGGTTGAGTATCCGTGGCAGACTGTTTTAATCGCCTTTTTGGGTAAAATACGTTGTTAGCAAGCGTCGTGACATCATATTACAAGACGTCACATTGGAACTTTAAAACGATTTTTCGGTAAGTTTAACGCTTGTCTGCACTTTTTTTATTTTTAACGTGTTTTTTTAAGTTATTTTACAATAGATAAAAAGAGAATTATCGCAATATCTATCTGAGAACTATCGGTAATATTTGCCCCAAATTGTTCCAATTCATTATTAGGTTAGTAACAAACACTCTCCCCAGATGTTGTTTGTATCTCTGCAGAAAACCAAGTCTAGAAATTATGTTCAATAATCCTTTTACTATTGATTTTTGCAATAGGTCTGGGCTAATGTGGACTCCTTTTGTATGTAAGATCAGGATGATTGAGAACGTTCCGGATTCGAAGCAAATGAACAATTCAAATGAAAGAATCTCCAATCAAATTAAAAACTTATTACAATAAATGATCAAAGTTATCAAAAATTAATCTATATTTTTTGAACGGACTGAATAAACTACATATACATAACACAACTTGTTAAATTATAAATTATGTAAATTAAAACGTGTTGCAATTCCACCACATTGTTGTGTTTATGTTTACTTGTTTATTTACAGGCGCTAAAAAAACCGTGGTAATTTTTAAATTCCCACTACGCCGCAGGTCGACTTAAAAACATAATTAATTCATCGCTTGGCACGAACCCTGTTGTTATCAACGTCAACGTCGAAACGAAACCGGAAAGCGCAGAGTACTTTTAAAGGGCATACTGTCGATTCCATTCAAGATCCTTTACTTCGTGTCTGTAAATGGGATTTATTATTGTGGCGTTTAATCCTCTCACGCGGTATTAAGTCCTTTATTGGTTATAGACAATTTAGGGATGTAATTAAAATGGTGATTTCATTGTAAACGTAATATAATAACAATATACAGTGAAAGTCTTCCTCTTACTACTCTTCCTCTTCTGTCTCATTTTCAACATTATTTGTGACTACCGAAAATTCCAAGTCATATCTTCTATATTGACGTTTTGATCAACAGTTAAATACTCTTCTGCTGTTTTTACATTATCTATTCCCAGTCTTTTACTACATTAAAACAAATCAGCTAGTCTCGCAAGTGGCAAATTATCTTCAACATCGTAGTTACTGTCAGTTGAATTTCCTTGATCCATCAGAAATCCAGCTTTTTTAAAACAATTTCTAATTGTCTTTGAAGTGACATTCTGCCACGCAGATTTTATAAAGTCTGTAATATGTCAATAGATTTTGATAATTTAGTAGCCGATTCTGCGAAATCTATATTTGATAATAGGTGACTCTCTATTAAATCGCGATAATAAAATTTAAAATTGCGTATGATGCCCTGATCTAACGGCTGGCAGACAAATGTTGCATTAGGAGGTAAAAAAATAATTTTTATATTTTTTTAATTTTAAGTCATGTGGATGTGAAGTGGCATTATCAAGAAATAAAATGATTTTTCTTTTTCTTATAACCATGTTTTTATCAAAATTACTTAACCACTCCGTCATAATGTCTCGTGTCATCCATGCTATTTTGTTTGATTTCCAGATAGCCGGTAAATCCTTGGGAGCAAGATTTTTAATGCTCGGGGACGTGCCAACTTTCGAATGACTAGCAACTCCTCTTTTTCACCAACACTCTTTACACAGAACAAAACGGTTAATCGTTCTTTGGACAGCTTTCCTCCTGTGCATTTTTCCAACTTTAAAGCTAAAGTTTTATTTGGTAATGCACGAAAAAAGAGCCCACTTTCATCTGCGTTAAAAATGTCCTCTGGTCGATAGCCTAGTAAGAAGGTCGGTAATTTTTTCATAAATTCATTAATGCCCTTTTCATTTACATCTGCTGCTTCTCCGGAGATACACTTAAATGCAACATTATTTCTCAAACGCCATTTTTGTAACCATCCATCAGACGCTTTAAAGGCTTTTTTCTTTACGAATGATCCTGATACGGGAATATTTTGATTTTTAGCTTTCACAAACCATTCGACACAGGCTTTGTCGATCTTTAAACCCTCACTACTCAAAAGTTTTTCTTCGTTTTTACACTGACTCCAGACTGCCATTTCTTTCGAATCTTTTCTTCATCTTTGACTATTTTTGCCGCTTGTGTTTTCCCGATTTTAATTTTTTTAGCAATATCACGAACTGACAACTTTTCTTTATCTAATAAACACACTATTTCCATTTTCTCCTTTAACACAAGCATCTTTTTCTTTGTCACCTTGGAAGCCATTTCAACGCACGTTACACCGAAATGAACAAACTAATAATAATCACACCCACCTCTTTTTTTACACGGTAAATACGTTCCTTAGAAAACCGTTCAAAAGAAAATTGTGTAAAAAAAGTTATAATAAAATGTATATGACATATTTATAATAAAAGCTCTTTATTACTTAAAAAAATAGTGTACAGTCAAAACTCCAATATAACAATAAAAATGTAAACTAAAATTAGAAATAAAAATAAATTTCGCAAGTCTTCATCGCTACTTGATAACAAACGTGCACGTTTATTACGGACTTGACCAAAAGCGCTATCATCAGCATCATCAGTAGATATGTCGTATATGTCTAACACAACTGTCGGATTTAATTCAAGTGAAGAATTTCGTTATTAACGGTCTGTGTTGGTTTTTTTTGTAGTTGTGAAGTCGGTTATTAGCTGCTATTTCTTTGGTTTCTCAATAAGCTTATATAATTTTTCATATCCAGCTACACATAACTTAAAACTACGTTGAAATTTCAATGCACGCTCCATATCAGGATCATGAGTAAGAAAATGTTGTTTCATACTTGTAGCAAATTTCAAGCAATCGCGAATTAAATCAGCCATTAATAGCTGAAGTTTATCTTCTACCTTGTCATTATCGATTCGATCAAATCATCTTCATCCAAAGGGCTTTCTCGCATCAATTCATCAGTATCAGCCGTTTAAATGTTGTTAAAACCGTTGCCACCAATTGTATTTGATAGAGTTATAATTTCAGAACACACAGCTAATTTTTCTACTACAAAACTTTCACTTTTGACGCATACTGGTAATATTTTATCCAACAAGCATTTAAGGTTGATTGACGCAATTGTTTAATGGCAACAGAAGCAACTGTAATGCAATCCATAATCGTAAACTTTCTCCATGCTTCCAAAACAGACAAATTTGTTTATTCCCCTGAATCTAAAATATATTTAAACGTTTGCTTCATGTAGTACATTCTAAATGTTGCTATAATTCCCTGATCGAGTGGCTGAATCAGCGAGGTTGTATTAGGCGGTAAAAATAGCAATTGAATATTTGGGTGATCGAACACTGGGTGACTTGGGTGGCATTATGAAAGAGCAAAAGTATTTTGAATTAAAAACCACTTTCTTCCACATATTTCTGGACTTCAGGAACAAAGCAGCTGTTGAACCAATTTGTAAACAGATTAGCCGTTATCATTGCCTTTTTATTCGCCATGAAATTGACTGGAAGTTGTTTATTGTTCTTACCTCTTAATGCTCGTGGCATAAGAGATTTCTTGATAAATAAAGGCTTTAACATTTTATCACCAGATGCGTTACTACATAACAAGAACGTCACTCGATTTTTGGCCGCTTAAAAACCACCAGCTGATTTTTCAGATTTTGATATATAAGTCCTTTCGAGCATTTTCTTCCAAAACAATCCCGTTTCGTCGGCATTAAATATTTGTCCTGGAATATAACCGCCCTCTTCAACGATTTTTGCTAGTATACCCGGAAAGATTTTTGAAGCATTTTCATCTGCTGATACTACTTCTCCCTTTATTTTTACATTGTGAAATGCGTGTCTCTTTATAAAACCTGTCAGCCATCCCTCACTTGCATTAAATGCCAGTATCTCCGTTGCTTGAAGACTTGTTGATGGTTCGAATTCCTGAAGTCAGTTATATAAGTGCTTTTTCTTTTATATGTTTCCCATCAATAGGTACTCTATTTGACTGTAAATCTTCTATCCAAAACACCATGTGTTTTTCCATTTTCTCTAAGATAGGATTTCGACTATAAAATAATGTTTTGGAGCTTGCTTTCGATCCAGAAATTACGGATTGTCGAATGGAATTCTCATTTTTTTCTAATTGTTTTTATAGTCGCTTCGTTTAAACCAAAATCTTTACTAACAGATGTGGGACCTACGCCTTTCTTTAAACAGTCTAAGATTTTAATTTTAGTTTCTAAGGAAATTGCTTGTCTCTCTTTGAAGTTGTTGTTTAGGCATTTTATTAAACAATAAGTGTACTATAAAAAGCATCCAAAATAATATTGCTATAGACTTTTTCTAAAGCGACAATCTAATACAATATTACCTTTCTTAGTAGCAAAAATTTATCATCATTACAAATAATACACTGGAAATTTCACCATCAAATTAAAAAAACTTTAATTGAAACATCCACTTTTAGAACTTTACCGAAATTATTTATTACGTCTCACAAACTGACCACTCTTAACACAAAATAAATACTTAATAACGAAATCATGTGTTCAAGTTGAAGCATAATGAGATAAAGACAAAAAGTGATCATAAAATTCTGGTATTCCCCGTAGTAGACCAAGTTATAAACATGTGGACATAAACCAACCGACTTCTGACCACGGTATTCCCCCATTGTATTTTGTTACATATATATAAGTTATAAATATAGATATATACATATAAATATAGGTTTGGGGTTGGTTTCAAGATTTTTGTCCGCTTTCACTGGAGAGCTTTCACTGTATTACGCTTAAAGTAATACAATAAAATTGAATTGTAAATTAATATTAATTAATATATTACAAATCATATATTAAAGGCATCTGGAAGTAAAAAGAAATTTTTCTATCAATATCAACATGTTTAATCACATACCACAGATAATGATTAACTTCATAACATTGGAAATTCGTGGGTTTCAACGCAAATTAGTTATATGGTTTGGGTAATAATAAATTGATTCATAATTCAGTCCGATTAATTCGCACTACTAGTTAAATTATGAATTTATTGTATAATCCTACATTTCATAATAATGGAATAAATAAATGATTTTTATAATTCAAATTTACTTATACCTATAGAATAATTAATATTACATTTAAATGAACCGATCTATGCTAATATGAGCCAAATCGAAATTTAATATTCCCAACATGTACTTATTGTGTTTTTTCAACCTTAAATTTCGATTTTCCCTCCTCAATCATGCAAGCGGCATTCGAATGGAGCTTCGCAAAATAACGAACTTCGATGCCGAAGAGTATCGAGTTTAGTACACAATACCTGACCCCACGGCTTTCAATTATTATAATAGGCAAACATTAATTAAATTTAGAAGTTTAAAGTATGTTATGATATTTAAAGGAGTGCCTTCAACGTTAATCGATTTAAATTTTAATGGTATGAGCAGGATAAGAGAATAAAAGGGATGCAGTAAATAAATTTAAATATTTATGAAGATAAAATGTAAATCCATTAATATAATTTCTATATCTTCTAAACAAACGCACAGCCGTCGTAATTAGTTGCTTGAATAATCTTGAAGGTCCTTCTGTTTAATTCTTATATTAACAGAACCGTAATTTCTAAGTGAACCACTTTGCTTGAGCAAAAGCATATTAGTGTAGACTCCGTGGCGCAACGGTAGCGCGTCTGACTCCAGATCAGAAGGTTGCGTGTTCAAATCACGTCGGGGTCACTTTTTTAATTTTTTTTTTGCTTGAAATATCAAGGTTCTTGTCGATGTACAGGAGAGACTATAATGTAAAAATAACTGAACGAATATTCTAAAAAGAAAAGTGTTAATAATTTATATAATAAATTAAAAAACAGGGTTGGTAATTGTAGTGTACATTCCAACGAAAACCAGCTACCTATTTAACCCTAGTCCTACCAACGTTTTATCGTAACGTGTCCTACCAAGGTGTGCCTCATAGCCACACATCCATTTGTACACATTGTCGTTGTAAATAATAGCAAAATATGCATTATTCATTTCATGTAGTAGGTATACAGTAACATTAAAACATATAGAAAGAATATTGTGTGTCAGAAGATATAACTTAAAAATAGTACAAGATAGTAAAATATTTGAAAATTATTTACATAATTTGCAATTTGTGCACGTGAGTATTTTCTCTGAATGTTCACCACAAACCGTTTGCTTACACTTATCACATAACTGTGTTGACATTCTGCTTTTCTTTGATGGGCAAATATAGCACCGTTTTCGTTTTCTTACTTCTCGAGCCGAAGACTCCCCTGTGGTTGGTACTCGATTCAACGTAGTTTGTATCAATAAAGTATGACTTTTATGCAAGCCACTCAAACTACGACGTCTCGTAAGAAAATTTTGCGAAATCTTCGTTTTTTGGAAATATGCCAGTCAGGATGGATATTTCGCCAAATGACAAATGAAGCTACTCCACACACATCAATTATATTGAAAAAAATAGGCCAAAGGCCACCTATTAGTTTTGCGTTTCACTGAATATGTATGTACCATCTGATCAAGTGTATCCACCCCTCCTTTCGTGTGCATTGTAGATAATAATATGACACAGCGAGTTTTCTTAGGTACATAAGATACCAAAGTCATTGTCTTCTGAAAACCAAACAACTTGCTTTCAATATTCCGTTGCCTGTGAGGTAAAAAATTTGGTGGTATGCGGCGCTTATTTTTTCTGAGCGTTCCTACACAAGTTAGGCCGTTGGTAAGCAAACTGGATGCAAGCTCGTAGCTGGTGAAGAAGTTGTCAAACGTAATATTCCTTTTAGTTCTCAGAAAAGGTTCCAAAAGGTCTTCAACCACCTTTTGCGCTAAGTTTCCTGCTCTGTTGAGACCTTCTTTTTCTAAGTACGGTATATCCACCAAATTTTCATACCGTACTTATCTGGCTTGCTTGGCAGGTACTGCCGGAAAGATACACGACCTCTAAAAGGCACCAGTTGTTCATCGATGGTTAGATTACTGCCAGGAAGATAATATTTCAGCAAGCTTGTATTAACACAGTCCCACATGTCTCTAATTGGTCCCAACTTGTCCTTTTGCCTTCGGAGAGTTCTGGTCGCTTTATCGTCAAAACGAATGAATTTTAGTAATTGAGTAAATAATTGAGATTCCATAGCTCATTATAGTCCACCATTCCTTTTTTATTTCTTCAACCAGTAATCAAAAGGCCCAAGAAAGCACGGATTTCAACGTCGTCAACTGGTTTCCACAAATCGCCAAGAATACGAACAGCCTCCTTATTAGTGAAAGTAACCACAATACCAATAACAGTATCAACATGCACTCCAGGTGGAAGCTTCACTTTGTTCAAAGCTGTTGTAATTATGTTGTGTGCACGTGTTTTTCCCTTGGCAATCGGCGTGGCATTCCACTCGGTACCATATTTTCCAATAAGTTTGCGAATGGCCGGGCCGTTCATCATTAGCATAACTATCGTCACTTCCTTCTTGTTCATCGCTTTCTTCATCGCCAGTTTCTTGATAATTCACTTCACTAGAAAAGGTTTCGTCATTTGGCTCTTCTTCATCTTCACCATCATTTACATTCCTTCCCAAATCCTCATCACTTTCGTACAGTGCATCGAGCAACTCCTTTTCAGTTAGTGGCCGGTGTCGGTCAGTCATACTTTCTGCATAAATTCCAAAACCAAATAAGCATAAAAAACAAATCTATTTTTATACTGGGGTCAATCAAAACTTTATTTTGCTAACCTGGTCTATATACTCTCCACTAGGTAAAAGAAATAAAATTAACTAATAGACACCTAAAACGGCCAATGCGTTCGTTAGGAAAATCACAAATACTCTGATAGCAATGCAGTTTGTAAGCTGACTGTTTAGCAAAACGCATTTAGAGAATTCCCCTTCATATGCAACTGGAAGTTCTTACATACAAGGGGAATGTCCCAAAATATAAAGCATATCTTATTACGGGGGTTTACCCACATACCTAGCTAAATAACGTAACAATGCATTTTATAGTATAATAACAGTATGTGCCTCAAAGACACACCTTGGTAGGACGTGTCGGTAAATTATGTTTAATTTTTTTAGAAAAATATTTTAAAAAAATTTTATGTCATTCATTGTTAAATAGTTTATTTTGAGAATACAAAAATCCTCCAGTCTGTGGGCAGTTAACTTACAAAGTTTCAGGAATTTCAAAATCAATTGTGTGTTATTTTACATCAGATAAAAAAAAATTATCGCGATATCTGTCTGAAAGCTATTCCCAACATATTCCAATGTCTGTGTTGATTAAAATCAACCACATCATTTAATAATATATTTTTGTGCTGTTCACTTTTATATAATACTCCTCAAACAAATCTAATTCCCCGATTTGCCTATCTTTGTCAAAAGTTACATGTTATCTAAATTAAATTGTGTTTCATTTCTTTCTTATGCTTAAACACTACAGAATTCGTTCGTGTCAAATGCTCCCTAAATCTGGTTTTTATGTTCCATTCGGTCTGGCCTATATAAATCCTATTAGAGTCCGAACAACTCAATTCATAAACACCACCAAGTTCTAAATCTGTGTTCTTCATTTTTGTATTAATTAAGTAGTTGTATAATTTATTTTGGGAGACGAAAGCAGGTATCAGGTTAAATTTACTTAAATTTCTTTTTAGTTTAGATGTTATTTCGCAAAGGGTTATATAATTTTGTTTTACTTTTATATGAGGGTATATAAATTTATTAATATTTGAACTATGTACTTTAAAGTATATTTCCTGCATCTATTTTATTGAAAAATTGTTGTTTAAACCTATATTTATGATTCTTTTCATTTCATTTGAAAGATCTACAGCATTTAAAGGTATGTTGTAGCCTATTGAAAAAAAACGGAAGCTTGTCTCTTTCTGTATTTATGTTGATTATGTGTGTATGAATTTTTGTTTACTATATGTATTATCTGTAGTGGTTGGTTTCCTAAAATGTTATATTTTAGTTTACTTTCATTTAATGTTCTTTTAATTTCCAAGTATAAAAAATTAATTCTATTTCTTTCTTCATCCAATTTAAATGTTATGTTTAAACACTTAAATAATTTATATTGTTAACAATATTCATTAAAGGGTTTAATTTTGCAGGATTAGCGTCAAATATTACCAACAAATCTTTCATTAAATTTTATATCCTTTTATTTCCAGAACTAGGGTCTCCCATGGGTTAAATTTATTACTGAAGTTATGTGTGACGAAGTCAATATCACTAATTAAAGCTGTGTTATCTTTAAAAATTTGTAAGGTGGATTGATTATATAATAATTGCGATTCTAGCTTTATGGCAAAATCTATGGTTTTCATTTTGGAGGGAAGAGCAAATTTGCCACCCAGATTAAGGATACGATTAAGTTAGTATATCGTGGAGCAAACTTTATATTATCAAGGTTATCGACATTTATCTTTAGCAGAGGTTCTTTATGGTCATCTTTTTTGACGATAAAGTTATTAGCATCTTCGTTTTTTTTTTTGTGAGGTTTGATTATCTTGTTAACGTTATTGTGTGGTTTAAGGTAGAATCGCAATTATTATATAATCAATCCACGGTACAAATTTCTAAAGATAATGAAGCTTTGATTAAACTAAATTGACTTCAGTAATTTACAAATTCAGTAAATCATCGTGCTCCTTTCAATAGTATATTAAAAAATGTCAAGCAGTTTAAAACTAAAACTATCAAACATTAATCTGATTGTTACAAGAGGTAACAAAGGTGCAGGAACAGTTATTCTGGATAAAAGTATTTACGTAAAAAAGACATTGAATTTCTGCAAAGATAATAACATAACAGAAATTAGGAATAATCCCACAAAAAATTTTAACACAAAACATAGAAAATTTGTAAAAAAAACAACCACCATTTAGCTAAATTCAACATAGTTCCTTTTAAATTACTCAAAATGAACCCTTTGGTGCTATGTTTAAAATGTCTAATAAAACTACATAATGATGATAAGAGAATCAGACCTCTTGTGGCAAACCAAAACACTCCCAAAGTATAATTTCCAAATTGATTCAACAATTTGTTTATAAACGTTTTAATCATAAATGTAATCACTCTATAAAAAATTCAACAGATTTAATTGACAAGTTTAAAAATGTTAATTTAAACAAGAATAGTATTCTCAGCTCTTTACACATCAAAAATTTGTATACAAATGTAAATATTAATAACACTATGACAATAATTAGGAAATATTTAATTGATTCACAGGAAGTTTTAGGACTTAATATTCTTGATATAACATCTTTTATAGACCTTTTGAAAATAGAATGTAATCAAAATTTTTTCAAATTTAATGAGAAGTTCTACAGAATGCACCAGAGCTTACCCATGGGGGCCCCAAGTTGTGGAATTTTAGCTGATATTTTTGTTAATGAATTCGAAACATCTTTATTTTCTAATAAATATCATTTCATTACTGAGGATATAAAATTTTATGCAAGATTTGTTGATGATATTTCCATAATACTTGACGGTAATCCTGCAAAATTAAACGCTTTAATGAATATTGTTAACAATATAAATAATTTAAGTATGTAAACATAATATTCACATTGGAGAAAGAAAGAAACAGAACCCTTAATTTTTTAGACTTGGAAATTCAAAGAACATAAAACAAAAATAAATTAAAATTTAACATTTTTAGGAAACCAACCACTACAGATAATATAATAAACAAAAATTCATGCAGGCATAATCAACATAAACAGGCAAGCTTTCGTTTCTTTTTCAATCAACTATACAACATACTTTTAATTGCTGTAGATCTTTCAAATGAAATTAAAAGAATCATAAGAATAGGTTTAAACAACAATTTTTCAACAAAATAGATGCAGGAAATATACTTTAAAGTACTTAATTCAAATATTAATAAATTAATATACCCTCATATAAAAGTCAAACAAAATTATATAACCTTTCCTTTTGTTTGCGAAATAACATCTAAACTAAAAAGAAATTTAAGTAAATTTAACCTGATACCTGCTTTCGTCTCCCAAAATAAATTATACAACTACTTAATTAATACAAAAATGAAAAACGAAGATTTAGAACTTGGTGGTGTTTATGAATTGAGTTGTTCGGACTCTGATAGGATTTATATAGGCCAGACCGGATGGAACATAGAAACCAGATTTAGGGAGCATTTCACACAAACGAAGAAAGAAGTGTTTAAACATAAGAAAGAAATGAAACACAATATTAATTTAGATAACATGAAACTTTTGAGAAAGAGGCTAATCGAGGAGTTAGGCTTGTTTGAGGAGTATTATATAAAAGTGTATATAAAAGTGAAGATGTGGTTGATTTTAATCAACACAGACATTGGAATATATAACGAATAGCTTTCAGACAGATATCGCGATAATTCTTTTTTTATCTGATGTAAACTAACTTAAAAAAATACGTTAAAAATAAAAAAAGCACAGAAAAGCATTAAACTTACAGAAAAATCGTTTTAAAGTTCCGATGTAACGTCACGAAGCTTGCCAACAACGTATTTTACCCTAAAAGGCGATTAAAACAGCTTGTCACCGCGTGCTACGGATGTAAAATAACCTAAAAAACACGTTAAAAATAAAAAAAGCGCGACGAAACATCAAACTTGACGAAAAATCACTTTAAAGTATTGATGTGACGTCACGTAATTTGACATCTCAAACAACGCGCTAAAGCTCGCAAAAAAACTTTCGTTCTCGAATTCAAAAGCGCTATTTAAAATAAAAAATAACTATTTTAATTTGTTTTTTGGCTTTTTGATTTAATGTTTTAATTTGACTATGTTGTGTAGATTGTCGTATTGAATTCTGTGTTTTTTAATCGTGCCAGAAGAAGATATTTTCGAAACTAGTTGCACTGAAATCTTCCTCATCGTTCACTGTTTCGTTTACTTTATTCAATTTTTTTCTACTTCAACTTCATTAAAATCAAAATCATCAAGTTATTTTCCTCCTCGGGAAAGCTTTTTCTTTAATGTCGTCCTGTTTTAAGTCCACTGCTGCTCACACTATAAATTTTTTAATGTTATATTCATAACTGACAACCATCTCTCTTCATAAGAAAAATGTTTGAAAATGTACTTTGCAGTTTCTCAATCCACACATCTATGATGATATCCGCCAGATCTAACCATAAAATTTAAAATAATATTCGAAAGGGATACTTGCTTTACGATTTTTTTTCTGTTTTGAGACATTTGAGTAATATTTCCTTCGTAGAGTACAGTAAAGTTCTTGGAACATGTGGCTTCAAAAGTATTATCATTCTCTATATCCATCTCTATTTATTATCTACTTAAAACTACTCTATAATTGATACCAAAAATTATCTAGATCAAGGGTAGTTATGGAAATGAAAATTTCTATCGTTATGAAAAAGTATTTGTAAACAATATTAGAAACCACTTTTAACACAACTGTTATAAATGTTTAACACTGAAGATAAATGAGAATCTGAACATAATTTTCGATGTGACACACGGCATGATCCTACCCACGTGCCCCCTTTTCAAATACTCAGGTACTTGCAAAATATCCGTGTAGACAAATATTGTACCCGGGTACCCAAATATTGCAGTTGGGTATGGGTACTTTTCATCGTTTAAATATAACAGAGTAACGAGTACTCTAACAAGAAATTACTCGGGTACCAAGTACGAAATTACCGGGGTACTACCCACCCTTGTATACAATTAATAGATTTTTTAAAAGTCAAGTTTGGGCTGTGTTACTATGATATTATTATTATTATTTATCTCAATTTAAATTTTGTCAATAAAAAAAACAGTTCAACAGAATTCGCTCTTCTTCATGGCACATTCACTCCTCATTGAAGTAGGGAACCTGCGTTTCATTTTGGATACTGTCCATAGAAAATATAATATACTATAATAGAAGCATTACTCCACACTATTTTTTCCATTATGTTGAATGAGTGCCGTGCCGTGATAAACCTAAAGGCTACTCTTACGGGGTGCCAACTCCTGGCACAAAAACCTGGCAAAAACAGATACCCCTGTATCTGTTTTTGCAAAGAAATGCATGGCATTGAATTTTGTATGAAAAGGGGCGCTCCCATTTCGTTCATCCAACTTTAGTGCGCCGAATATTTCAGGACTGCTTTAGTTCAAATATACAAGATGGGTTGACTTGGGTTAAGCTGTGCATCTGACGACATTTTATTTATGAAAGCCTCTAAAATGAACAGAACTACTTTACAAAGAGATCTGGTATCCCTGCATATTTGAATTAAAGTAAAACTAGAACTAACACTAAACCTAGAAGTACAAAGCTTCGTAATCGTGTATCTTCTCACGCACGGCTAAACCATAATCTATCCACTTCTGGGTCTAGTGTTAGTTCTAGTTTTATATCATAAGATCTAATTCTAAATCAAGAACTAGAATCATTCGGATTTAGCCGTACATCTCTCAAGACGGCTTAACCCGTATAATTCTAATTCTAGGTCTAGTGGCAGTTCTAGTTTTATTTCAATTCCAATATGTAAGGTTGGGTTGGCTTGGGTGTAGCCTTGTATCTGAAAACATTTTTTTAAACAAAGATATCTGAAGACGCATGACTAAATCCAAAACTTTCCACTTCTGGATCTAGTGTTAGTTCTAGTTTTATATTCTTAGACCTAGAACTAAAAACATTCGACTTTAACCCTAAATCTCTCTGGCAATGTTTTCGAAAAAAGCATCGATAAAACTTTCAAATAATAAGTTTGATTTTTATTTCCACTGTTTTCAGCGTTGTAGACGATGGTATCAAAAACTATTTACGCATTCTAACCAAACGTTGAGAGTTGCCTATCTATATAAGAATATATTATGTCTTATCAATGTTCTCCTCCATAAAAACATACAAAAGATAGAGATATAAAAATACTTACTGTACATTGGTGACTTCAATTGAACATAAAGAACAAGATTAAAACGTTTAAGAATTAGTTAAAGAAAAAGAAGCACGGGATGGAATCGTTCCAATCCATATTACATTGTACCGATCCAGCCTAGAAATTGCATACAACACGGTATCGGAAAAATCCCAGCTCCTGCACGAATGCCGCACAACTACGACCAATCAGGTTCACGATCCTGATTGGTGATCAATTTTTTTTTTCAACAATGACCTTTGAAAATCTCCACCTGATTTTTAATCATATTAAGGCACATAGGAAAGCTGATTTCTTGGCTATACTTCTTTTCTTATCTAAATAAAATTTCTTATCTAAATTTATTACAAAATGGAAAATGCAGATTGTAGCCATCAATTAATAGAATATTTGTTCCGTATCAAATTACCACCTTTTTGAGCAAGTACACCGGAAGGTTGGTTCAGGCAAAACGAGGCACAATTTGATCTTTCGCGAATCTCGAATGATAAGACTAAATGTTATTTAAGTGGTGACCCATCGACACAACTCGATATTATTTCAACAGTAATAGCCATAATCAATGACCCACCAGTTCGTGATTCATATAATTATCCTAAAGTATAGAGAGAGTATTTCATCTAATACTCAAATAGGAAATCAAAAACCATCCGAATTTTATCGAGATATGCTCTCAACCGATTGTAGTTCTCAAGTAGTCAGTCAAGATTTAATTACAAAGCTTTGGTGTAGCCTAAACATCATTTCTATTGCACTTTTTGTTTCTGGTAAAGAAGATCTATCCGAACTATTGACAATTGCACACAAGATTTGGGATTCGATCAATACTTTTCCTATTTTTTCAATCATCTTCAATGTTAAATGAAATCAACAAATATTTTTAAAACTTTTAAAGATTTTACCATAACATGCCAAAGTTTTATGAAAATTTCTGAAAGACAAATTTCAATCGAAAATCAAATAAGTTCAATTAACAATGATTGGCTATCAACGACGTAGGTCAAGCAACGCAATATTGTATATATTGCCGTAATCGCCACGACTTTTATTCCGATTCTTCTTCATGTAGTTCTTCTCGAAATCGATCTAACTCTTCCACTATCTGTTCATATACTTGGTGATAAAGCTTTACATTGTCAGGGCAATTGGTGTAAATTTAATAAATCATTCTATACAGTAAAACAATCTAAAGAACATACTTCAACATTACCTTCTAATTCAAAAAACGAATAAACGTTTCAATAGACAATAATCATCTTTCAAGGAATTCGTGTGGAACCTTTCAAAATTAAGAAAAGAATCAGTTAAAAAATCATTGAACGAAATTAATCCGCACCACTTTATTTTCGATAATCAAAATAATTTAAACATTTTATTGATTCCAGCGCAGATATTTCAGTTCTTCCTCGCATGTTATATCTACAACATAAAAAACGATTCTGCTACATTTCTTTCGGCTGCTAATGGAACTTCAACAAGTACCTATGACAAAAAATTATTAACATTATCTTAACCCTTAGAAGAAATTATCCTTTCATATTTATTATCGATGATGTAAAGAAACCAATCATCGGTGCAAATTTTTTGCATAAGTAAGGTATCTTATTAGATATTAAAAACCGCCGATTAATTGATTTAGAAACCAATCTATGTTCGCTAGGTTCAATCCAACTATCTAATTCGCCTTCATCAAACTATTTTGTATTGAGACGCAATTTATAAAACTTATAAAATCTTACCCAAAATTAACTTTTCCTCCCGATTTTGCTGCACCAATTACGCATACTACAAAGCATCGTATCATCACGAACTCCCATTTACCCTTTAGCAATCCTCGTCGTAATCGTCGAAAAATTTATCATCGCTAAAAAAAAAATTTAAACCATGGTATCTTTAGGTATTTGTAGGCCGTCATCTTCGTCAGCAGCTCTTCCTCACATCCAAGACTTCAATTTGCATTTATATAATTGTACAATATTCTCGAAAATTAATTTAGGTAGAACATACCATCAAATCTCTTAGGCATTATAAGTTTTTATCATAGGTTCATACCTAACCTATCACAGATTTTAGCACCACTGTATTGTTTATCAGGTGGTCTACATTGTAGTAAAAACAAAACAATTTTTTTATGGTCAACCCAACATGAATTATCATTCAAACAAGCTATAAAAAAATTGTAAATTGAATATTGTGGCTGATACATTGTCACGCATCAATGTTAATTGTCTTGATTGTCAACATCCCGACTTATAGATGAATAAAAATGCGCAAAATCAAGATAAACAATTACCTCATTTAAGCAACAAGGAAACAACATCCAAATGCAATTACAAATTATCTGAAACAAAATTTCCGATTCGAATTTAATATTTTGCTGCGATACTATATTGACGTCTTCTAGAATCTATATTCCTCAAAAGTATAAGAAAGGAATTTTCAATAAATTTCATTCTTTAACACATCCAGGTTTTCGCCCTACATTACACACAATTTTCTACACGAACATGTCTTCAGTGTCAAAAAAGAAAGATTTAACAACATACCAAATCGTCTGTTGAGAAAATTTCCAATCTCAAAGGTCGATTTGAACATATCCATATAGATAAAATTGGACCTTTGATGTCTTCTTTAGGATGTTCTTATGTCCTCACTGTAATCGACCGCTTTACTCGTTGGCCTGAAACTTATCTAATAAATAATATTTCAACGACTGCAATAGCAAATACTCTTCTCAGAAAATATTTTTCTAGATTTGGCATACCTCATTCGATCACTTACGACCAAGGAAAATGATTTGTATCCCGAGTCTTTTCTGAATTTAATAAATTACTTGGATCTATTCAAATTCATATTTCTGCTTATCACCCTCAAAGTAATGGCATTTCGGAGAGTGGAATCTCTCAGAACACTCAAAACAGCCATTACTGCGAGAGGAAATGTTGCTAGATGAAACCGTCATTTACCATTAATTCTTTTACCTTCTATTCTACATCTAAACCTTTCGTAGATAAAAATGTATTGAATTCAAAATTTGTTTTCTTGAAATTAGAACATCGCCCATCTCTCACACCGAGATTTCAAGGACTCATTAAAGTAGTAAAATGATTAAAAAAAACTTTATCATTTCTCGAAATAACAAACACTTACTCATTAGTATTAATCAGTTATAACCAGCATTTTCGTTGAATAACAACGTCATAAATTTTTGTGACAATGTCACTCGTAACAAAAAACGTCATGAAATTACCTCTCTGTTGTGAAAGACTTATTTTAAATTAGTCATTTTGATATGTTTACTGTTTACACAATTGTTGCTATTTTTGAAGAGAGAAAGTATATGTAGCGTAAATACCAGCGACAACCAACTACCTAGTTAAAATTAATAGTTTTATAATAGTTTAATTAATAGTTTAGATTTTATTATTATTATTGATCTCAACATAAATTTTACCCCTCATTTATGCGAATAACAAAGAAGCTACTCCATAGAAAAATTGAAGCCAGCTTCGTTGGACGGGTAATTTAATAAAATATTTCATATAGTTCAATATAGTTACGCGAAGAATCGCGGTGCATTAAAATGCGGATTAATTGGAAACGGCTGGACGGATTTTAACACGCTTTTAACCGTTTTAGCCCAACCCAACCCTAATAATTTAATAATTTAATTTAATTTAATAATTAATAATTTTAATAAAGCGAAAAATTTTGAAAAATTGTATATGCTTTAGAAGTTCTTTGTAAAAATTTTTTGATATTTAATGTGAGGTTAAAAATTAAAATTCTTTGTCACTTTTAGAGAGGTGTAGCTCTCTAGAGGGGCCGAAATCGCCCATAATTTATATAAGAAAGTACCCTTTTAAATTTCCTAAAAAATCATCCCCTGGAGGTTGGGAATGTCGTAAATATCATTTTACCTGCATAGACATAGACAAGGCGACTTTTACTCTGAACAGCACAAGTGCTCCTCTCCGCATGGCTTCTTGCTGTTTTCCTTTAATTTGTAAATCGATTAAATCGCTCTATTAAAATTATGGAGACATTACAAATAATTACAATGATTGCAAATAAAAATACAAAATAAGAACAATAAATTTTCAAAAATGTTGTTGAGGAGGGTGTACATTGAAAAATGAGTTTATAACAACTTGAAATGTCACTATGAGGTCATTCCCAAATATTATGGTCTACCGAAGATTCATAAAGTGAATTGCCCCTTGAAACTTACTTTATAGGTTCTCCTACATATCGTCTATTAGAAGTTTTATCATTTATTCTTAAACTCGCTTTTACTAAAAGAACTTCTTATAATATCAAGGATACTTTTTCCTTTGTGAATACATTAAAGGATGTAAAATATCCACCTGATTTTATGCTTATTTCACTTGATGTGATTTTACTTTTTACCAACATACCGATCAATTTGGTGAGGGACATCATTGTGCTAAAGTGGGATTTGTTGAGTTTGGTCACCCCTGTTGATATAAATTTCATTTTGGAATTAATAACCTTTCTTTTTGAATCTTCTGTGGTCATTTTTAACAACTTGATTTATAGTCAGAAGGTTGGCACATTAGCATCAAGAACACAAGACGGAGAGAACCAAAGGGAACAGAGTAACTGTATTTTACAAATTCAACATCAAGAATTACTAATTATTAATTATATCTAAAATTGCACTACGGAATAATCATAATGGAAGAGAACATTAAGTATCAACTAGAAACATATTGAACCCATGGAAACATCCGATGAATGAATCAGCATGGGGTTTACACTTTTTATTAGTTCAATCAAATGACAGCAAATTTCACTAAGACCCTGGATTGGGTTGGGTTGGGTCAGTTCGACAATTGACCGTGTTGGGGACGGAGGAAGTATGGAAAAAAAAGTAAAATTCTCCCTACAAACAACTTTAGTCCAATCAAAATCAAATTTGTGGCCTGTTGATACATGATGCTCAATCAAAGAAGAGGAACTAAAGAACTCTACATAGCAACTCTCACAGAAGTGGTGAGGAGAGCTGGAGAGGTGGAGATGGGGAGTAAAACTAACTTTAAAGAATAGTCACTAAAACTTTTTACCAGATCGCTAGTGAAACCAGGAATGAAGGGGATCTTGACAATCCTGGAAGGTGTTGGAGGCTCCTCACATCGGGGGATGTGTTAAGGACCAATCAAACTGAGACGAGGCTGTGCGGTTGGGACCATAATTTGGCTGAGTATCTGGCGAGTGGAGAACTCTGCTGACCAATGAACGAGCAAACCCATTACTTGTAGAAGACATCCTCTAGAAATCTAAAATTCTTTCACCAAACCACGTCCAAAATTATACTATAATGACCTTCAAGATGAAATCAATGTCTTGGTTGCAGTTGTGGTAAATTCATCTACACCTTGTACAGAAGTTGAATGTCATGTCGGAGTATCCATATTCACTGCTCTCGTATTTTGTAAAAAAACTAAACCCTAATAAGTGAGGGTTATCCATCATTTACAATCTGAAAGCGCTAATTTAAGGTTGATATTTTGACATATTGGAAAAAATTAACACCTGTTTGCCCGAAATGTTATATGGACCAATGAAGTTCATGTTAGTAGTGAATTGGAATATTTAAGCTGGTATGAACATTTTTGGTGCGATACCAATCCTAATTACATAATAGCCAGACGTTCACAAGAATTTCACAAGGAACATTCGGATTTAATGTATGGTGTGCTCTTTTAAATAACAGAATTTTAGCGTATATTATCTACCATGACAATTTAAATGCAGACAGATATCTAAATATATTAAAGCAAAACATTGAAACTTATGTCGACAATTTGCCTCTGAATATGTCACAGATGTTATATTTTCAACATGACGGAGTACCAGCGTCTGCCACCGAAGAGCCACCACGTCTAGATTTTTTCTTTGGGGACATACAGTGTGTCTCCGGATTGTGTCGCCGTAAGATATAATAGGCGATAAATTTTTGAATTCAAATTTCATCTTTTGCAATTAAAGTCTGGATGTCTTAAAACGAAATATAACCAAGTTTAACGTCAAATGTCCTCAAATAACAAAAATTAACACAAGAAGCTTGTGAACCGTTGCAGGTAAAGTGGCCTTTCTGTGTAATGTAGATCAAACCGTTATTTATACGTTATTTTAATATATTTTTTATTTTTTTATAACGTTAAATATATTATTTGGCAAAAATGGATTTGCAAATAGATCCGCAACCAGAATCGTCATATAGTCTAGATTTATCTATTATAGATTTTTATTTTTGGGGTTATGTAAAGCAAAAAGTGTCAAAATTAGTTAACATGTTGGGTGTAGTTAATATGCACCGTTTCCAGAAAAATTCTATTGTACTAATTACTTTCAATGTCTAAGATTTTAACATTTTCAAAACCAAACATGTTATTCAATTATGAACATGTTGCGACAGTGCATATACCGTTTTATCCAACCGGTAATTACTTTTATCTTTAGAAATTCTACTTTTTAATCATTTGGTTGTTTAATCAACATATCTTACGTTACAGTCATATCATGAAATACAGTAGATCAAATTGGATTTAAATTTTCTTTTTTAGGTGTTGTCTTTAAGCTTCGTAATATGGTTTCCAAGTTTATTCAACTCTATTCAACTGTTTTATTGTTATCTATCGTTGATAAACATTTCTTCAGAGAATCACAAAGATGGATTAGTTAGACTGATTAATATTACTGGTTAATATTATTAACATCAGATGTAATTAAAAAAATATTTAATTAATTAATTTAATTGAATAGCTTTTGTTAATGAAATTCGTTCTAAGAAATTCAATGTTTTCACGTAGAAATTCTTTATCACAATTTAATAGTTTAAATAGTGATCTGAGTACGTTGGTTTTACATACCAATAGAATAAGTAATAATTTTTGTACCTTGTACTTTCATAGTGAATTGAATGCTCGGATGAAAATTGTTGAAATATGATAAAACCTTGTGTACCTCCAAAATTAAGTCATCTACATATTTTTTTAATGAATTTTATACGAAAAAGTGAACCATTAACATCTCGTCTAACGCATAATCCATCACGGTCAAAGCTACGACAGGTAATATTTTTGATCCCATAGGGCTATCTTGAAGGTACTTTAATGTGATGGATTATGCGTTTTTAAAAGTTCAGTTTTTTTGGTGCGCGTGGTTTGGTCTTTTTAGCTTTCAATGTATTGCTAAATTTCCATTTAAGCACTAAAATGTTCCGAAAAAGATTGATATTAAATAAAATCGAAACATTAGTAATTTTTAAAAATTGTTTCATTAAACTATATCTTGTTGATCGATGATCCTGAATTAAATTTTTAATTTACACTTATTGTCCGGTCGTTGGATACTTCTTGTCGAACTTTCTTCTCCGGTAAATACATGATGGGGATGTATTTATAAAATGAGTATTTATTCGGGTATTTATACCAGTCTGGGATAAATATCCAAAAAGTGGGTACTTCTCTAAGTGCGCGACAATTAAGACCTTTTTTAAACCTTTTGTCTAATTTTTAACTATGTAATATGTAAATATAGCAAAGAAAAAAGATAAACCCGGCAATGTTAATAAAATGACAACCGCGTATTAAAATCTGTTTTCAATGAAGCTCAAAATTTAATTAAAATTGGTTAGAAATATATCGCTTTGTGATGACTATGGGTGATCCTGGAAGTGACTCATAACAAGAGTTTGAAAGAAATTATTAGGCTTCCATTCATTTTTTTTCTACAATTTGATAATTAATTCAAATTTGTAAATTTAGTCCCTGTGTCTGTTGCGAATGTCTTTTTTGAAGCACGTATTATGAATTAAGACTTGATACTGCTTCAACTAGATCTGAAATGCTTCCTGACAGCTTGTTAATGCTGCTACAAGACTTGATTTCAAACTACTTGACATGCTTCCGCAAGATTTGGAATACTCTTAGAAGACTTGAAATGCTCCCAGGAGACTTAAAATGGTCCCAGAAAACTTGAAATGTTTTTATTATTTACTATTATTTTCCATTTATTACCAAAGATAAGATTACAAAATAAATAAAAAATGAATAACCTTAAACATAAGACTTCAACTTAAACAGTAAAAACACTATAAACACTTAAACAAATAGATCATTTTATCGCACTAGCAATCTTTGCCAAATGAGCCAACAAAACACACAAAAATAATGTTACTAAGGCAAAATTTTACTAGGCTGAATATGCAAGTACTGATAAATATCAAATATAGCTAATTAGCTATAATTGACATTTATCGCCAAATAAGATTTAGCAAGAAAGAAAAAAGAAAGAAACAAAGAGAATCATAAAGAAGAGACACGAAAAGAGAGAGAAAAAAAAAGAAACCAAAAGAATCTGCTGGATATCAGTTGCCAACAAGTGAAAGAGAGCAGTTGGGAGGAGGTAAAAAGAGAAACACAAAGAACAAAGAATTAGGAAACAAACAATTGAAGGGCAAGCAAGTGACTCTTTAAAACATGTCTAAAATTAGTAATATTATTAATACTACGAATTTTAGAAGGCAGTCCATTCCGCAGTGCAATCGACTGTTCTGTAAATGATCTGTGATAAACTTCATTGCTATGAACGGGAAATATAAGAATAGCATCCGAACATGAACGAGTACCAAACTCACGACATGATAATTGCTGGAACCTATCTGGTAAATACATTGGGTTACAGTTATGAAGGATTTTAAATAACATGGTAAATAAACGACTTTTCGTTTAACCTGTGAGAGAAGAAGATCTTTATCTTCTTCTCTCATAGGTGAACATATGAATGTAATTGCGATAGGGTGTTACATCCTCAAATCTATTTATGTCAAATATGAAGCAACTGTAATTATTTTAGGAGATTTACCAAGAGATCGGGATGAACTGCGTCGGCATTGTCGAAGTGAGGAAATATAAGTGAGTGGCAAAGATTACGACGGACCACAGGAGGATGAGAGCAGCGAAGTCTTTTTAAAGAGTGGAAGCAAGCATAAATTTTTCTGCAAATAGGTTGAATTTGCCGTTTTCAAGACAGTGCATAATCCATAAGGACTCCGAGATTTTTAACAGTGTCAGAAAACCGTATGACATTACCATCCAGTAATTGATGAGACCCAAACACAATAGCTTACGTTTTAACTGAGTTCAACATAAGTCTGTGAAATACCACATTTGATTGCACAAACAGAAGAAATTGATGAGTTAGCACGTACGCACAAGAAGCAATAAGAAAGGCAGGATTGAATAAAGAAACACAAGATTGAGTAAATCCGTAAGCAGAAAGAGACGTCAAAAGAATATTGTTTCAGAATCAAAAGCCTAGTTGAAATCGAGTAGTACTAGCATAGCAACACACCTGTTGTCGAAGGCATACCTAATATCATCAGTAACTTTAATGAGGGCAGTAGATGTACTACAATTTTAGAGAAATTAAAAAGAAAAGCTAATCTTTATGACGAATTACTAGTTAAACTTATAACATCTTTTAAATGAAACTAGCAAATTTAAATAATTTAATGAACGTTTTCTTTCTTGTGACAAATGGTACAAATTTTTCTATTTGACACCAGAAAATGAGTTAAACAAACGTATCGTTTGCAGTTGTAACATTCCTTGTCTTTTTATCAGCTTTTCTTGGGCATATGGTACAAAGTTATAGATAAGTCGATATGGATAGGACTGAAATCTGCTGGTTTTGAGCTTCCTCCAAAAGAACTGGGATATAGATCGCCTCCACAATTTTTTTTTTTCAATTTTTAGACAAATACTTGTCCTGTAGCTTTTCACTGAATATTCATTTACCGTCTTATCCATAGTATCTACTGCGCCTTTACACCTGTTGTAATGATTTATAATGTCCGACTTGAACTGATTCCTATTTTATTGCCATTTTGCTCAGTACTGAGTACTATCACTGATTTATCTTTCTTAGGTACGTAAGAAGTCAATGTTATATTATTCGTGAAAGCAAAAACTAAGCTTTTTCTAGTTTATTTTTATTGTGCAGTAGTGTGCCACAAGAATGCAAATAAAGCGTAAGGAAATTATCGATAGTAGTACCATAACCTCGAATACGTTTTCCTTGTCGTTTTTCAGGTTTATCATGTATTTTTCCTACGCATTCCTTCAAATTCATTGCAAATGTACTTTCCAGATTAACAAGGGAACTTATTCTCATTCCGTATTTACCTGATTTAGATTTCATATGAACTTGAAATGGACACCTGCCCCTAAGTCCAACAAGTTTTTCATCCATTGTAATGGGTATTTGTGTTGTAGCTGTCTTTATAACTATCTCAATCATAATATATATCTCAACATCTTCTCTAATAGACGCAAGTTTGTCTGTATTCCGTCGCTCTATTCTATTTGTAAAATCATCAAACCTCATAAATTATATGAGATGCTGAATTCTTTTCATTCGTCGTTTCACTCAAACGTGGTTTGGTATTCTCTATGTTCCGAGTTTAACGACGGTGTGGATTAGGATTCCATTTTGACACATCCTATCTTTGAATAGAACATCTTCTATATCGCCTTCCTTTTTGTCATCATCATTGCTTTCCCCACAACTAAATTCATACTCTAAGAAAAACGCATTTGATTTAAAGCATGAATTTTTAAAACTCGCATTTTCCTTTTGCAGACCTTACCATTTCGCTTTAAATTGCTAGATTATCGTCTACGTCTAAATCAGAGACATCCGAAAAAGCTTAGTTTTATGTAACACTTTTACTGTAAAACTGTTCATACAAGCACGAACATTAACAAACGTAATTGCATTGATGTGAGACTGGATACGAGGGGCCTTCCGATTTATATATGAAATAAAAGTTTTTAATCTTTACGTAAGTACTCGACCGGCCCAGTGAGAACTGAGGGATTATTTTTATTTAGATGCAGTTAATCTTACGTTTTTCACGAACTGCGACATCTGGAACAAAATAAAAGATGATGTTAGCGAGGAATTAAAGAAAAGGATTTTATTTAATAAAAAAAATAATTAATGAAGTCGAAACCCCGCAGTGTTGAGCTCAAATTAAAGTTTCTAAATTTCAATTAAAAAGGAATACGTATAAAAGAAATAATCTCGCCAACAAAATGTAAAGTAAAAGAAATAAAAATTTAAATAATGGTATTAAATATAATACTTGATCAACTTTTCGTCAAAAGTTGGAATAAGATTTAAAAACAAGGTATATAAATAGCAATAATTTAAGAATAAAGAAAACTATAATGCTGTACAAGAACAATAATTAAAGATTATTAAAGTTCTGATCTGGCATCTATAAAAAATTAGAAAATCTCTTAACGTACCAAACGAATTCATAACTTGATTAAATCAGTTGTGATGTAATTTTCGATATAGGTGACTAAAAAGAGACCCTAGAAGATTTTTGAACAGTCTTTCATATGACAACGCAAATAAAATTATTAATAAACTAAAAGGAACATTTAAGACCACCAGAATCATGTTAGAAACATGGATTCATGTCCGTCCCACAAAATGGTTTTTGCCCATAATTTCTTTATATCGAAAATGTGCCAATTCAGTTCTAAAGTTTATTTTGTTTATATAAGCATCCCATACAATAAAACATTCTTATATAATTGCTTCCCCGACAGTCTGAAAATAGCAAAAGTTGTTCCTATAGATAAAAAGAATCCACAAAATGAACCTTCAAACTTTAGGCCAATATCTATTTTGCCTATTTTTGGGAAAATCTTTGATGTTAACTTAAATAAGCAGTTACCCGTTCATATCGAATCAAACAATATGTTGAATTCGGGACAGTTTGGTTACAGAAAGATTAAATCAACGACGATGCTGTTCAACCACTGGCTCGAATTGCTCAAGATTTTTGAAGCAAACAATTATTTAGAAGCCGCATTTTACAATCTAACGAAGGCGTTTGACTCCGTATGTCATGATCTTCTTAACAAACTAAGCACATTTAATATAAACACGGATAGTATTAGCCCTGTCAAGTCATACTTGACCAATAGATTCCAATATGTTTCCTATTGTGGACAGAGTTCTAGCCATTTACCGATTATACAATGTTTCCGGTATAACTTAATGAATTGCGATACGGAACGGTCACCAAAATTCGAAATATACTCCCGATAGATATAGTCTATCACTAAAAATGCAAATTAGAACTAGCATTAGCACTAATGCTAGTTCTAATTTTAGTTCAATGCATGTTATATTTTACAGTAACAGCATCATTTCGAAAACTTGCTTCGTCCAAAAATAAAACGTTGGTAAAAAAGTTTCCATTTTGTGGTATCTGTTGCAAACCCCACTGTACAAAATTAATTCTTAACAGAAAATCATTACCGGTTCATTCTTCGTGATCAATCATTTTAAAGGGTGAAATTTGTAATTATTGTAAACAAGGACTGACAACTAAATTGAATTGATTGACGTTTGACTACTAGATTACAGTTTATTTATTCCGTTTGTGTTTACCGCTACCTGATATTTGAACAAAAATAACATCGAGTGTAAAACATCCATGGGCTAAGAATGAAGTAGTTTTTTATTAGGAGTTCAACCAAACAAGGGGGAAGGAATTAAAAACCTCCTTTAATTGAACCAAGGTTTCGATAATATATTCTTATCTTCGTCAGGGTAGATAAGACGTCAGGGTTAACAATTTAACAAAGAATCCAAAGCACTGGTCAACAGAATCCTTCATCACCAAGATGCTCTTGTGCGGCTCGTCACACAGTAGTCCGAAAACGCTCAAAACCCGATCGAAAATCATTTTTTTGAAAAAACTTCTTTTGTTGTTATTTGAAGTATTACATATATTTTAACTATTTAGAGACTCTTAGTGATAATTTGTATAAGGAGTTTTTTAAGAAATGGTACAATAAAAAAGATGGTATACCACTACTTGAATTTTTTTTCATCGTTTCTTATAAAATAAAGAAAGGTCTTCATTTTGTGCTATTCAAAGTTTCAAAAAGAGTTTGCTGAAAAAATTACAATCATTTCTACTAACGTTAATAAATATTTATATTTTTTGTCCATTTAATCTCTCAAGTTAAATATCTTGTGAAAGAACAAATAAGAACAATTGTATTTTGCCCACCATTTTTTGTTGCTGAAGGTATGGGGTCTACAGCATAAAAAAGAAATTTTGCGCCAAAGTGCGCCGAAAGATAAAAATTGGCACTCAAAAATTATTTAACACATAATAGTGGATCTTTAATAACACCCCTTAATTTAACTACAAGCCAATACATAAAGCTTCGAGAGACTGCCAATGGGTATGGAGACCAATGTTCATTGGTTTGCTGGTTTTCCCATACGGTGACCAAGAGGAAATAAAAAATCACTGAAATAGTTTGCGGCATTGGGTTGCAGAGTTTGTTGAATAACTCCTTTGAAAAAAATTGAAATCTTCAAATGTGCGATCAAAAATAAAATGTAATTTTACGTTGCATTGTAAATGGGTCAAACCCCCATTGGGTTTGGTAGTGAAAGCCAAGCTAGTTATAAGCAAAAATTCCAACATTAACGTGAGGGAAGAGATTACCCCCTATTTCTGTCCTTACTAGTTCCATTGTGCCTAAAAATTAGCAATCAGAGAGTTGTGGAGGAATCCGCAATCATCATTTATAGAAATTAATTTGAATTAGAAATTAACTAATAAAGTTATAAATAATATTTTTAGAAAAATACAAATAAAAACAGATCCACTATACGTAAAACCAGAAAAGATGGAACATGTATATAAACCCATCACTTTCAATAATATTACTTACAAATCAAATAATATTCTTTCAAAATACAACATCACTTTTGCTTTTGCTAATAATAATAATTTACTTAAAATTTTTTCTAATTACCACAACAACAATTATGACAAAATGAAAGATAGTGGAGTTTATTCTCTTAATTGTTCAGAATGTGATTCCATATATATTGGACAAACAGGAAGAAAACTTGAATCACGCATCCATGAACACAAAACAAAAGAAAATTCAAATGTTTACAAACATGCAATAGAAACAAATCACAAAATAGATTACGAAAATGGACATCTTGTTCACAGATGCGGAAAAGGTTTTTAAATTGGACTTGTTAGAATTATTAGAAATTCAGAAACATAAAGTTAAATATAAAAAAACATTACTTAATGAACAAGTTCAATTATATGAAAGACCTATATATACGTACTTAAAGGACATAACAACATAATATCCGTTTTCAAAAACAAGTTCTCTTCATTCACTCCCAACAGGACCAGTCATTTTATATTCGTCATCTTTTTCATTTGTGTAAAATATCAATTTACAATAATTTTAAAGTGTTGTGTTTGTCTTTTATACATTTTTAATAGTTTTATTAACTTGACAGTAAGTTCATTTTATTTATATTTGTATTTATTTCATTTTATTTAATGTATTAACCAGTTTTTATATAAGCAGATTCGGCTGATGATGGGAAACTAGATTTCCCGAAATTAGTACCGTAAATATAAAAACATAACTAGCAAGTAAGAAGTTTTATTTACCAAAATTTAACATATATTATCATTTATAGAGTTTTTATGGAACTGCAGTGAAGAAGGCTTCTAATGGAAATAAATTATATGTACAGGGTGGGCCAAATTGGACCTTTTAAAAATATTTATGTCAATAACTACTAAAATATAGCTTTGAAGAAAAGTTAACTCATATTTTACATAAAAAGCTTTGGAAATGTTTTCACAAAAATGAAGATTTTTCAATAAGAAAAAAAGTTATGGCGACTTTTCGAAATTGCACTATTTTGAAAAACACCATGTATATTTGAAACCGTACAAGATATCTGTATATGCGGCTTCCACCATTAAATTTTATTATAAAAATCAGCTTCAGATACTTATATAAATCATTGTTTTCTATTTGTTACAGAAAAAGGAGTTTCCCTTTAAAAGTGTTTAATTTGGCCCATCCTGTACATTATATCACACCATACGAAATATCATAATTCTTTTTGAACAATCTGAATGTTACTGTCTTGGAAAAGTTTTACTATGAGTAAGCTTCAAACCTACGAATAATGGTTTCCAATATCACATCAAATAAAGACTGATGTGCGGGACCTTAACTTCATCTGTTCAAACAGAAGTAGATTCGACATATCAAATTATTTTTCCCTAAAATTGTAAACGATACAACAGATTCTTTGTGTCAAACTTCCATGGGATTAATGTGTGTAACAACTACTGTTGTCATTTCCGGTATAACTGGAAGTGGTATAATGCTACTACACTCAAAAGATAGGCTTCTTGTTTCAACTTGTATGGATTTGGCAAATAGGTACTAAATTTTTCGCTACTACATAGTTTCTCTATAAAACAATTCAGATGTGTGTTTAGCAACTTCCGATCTCGTAAATTCGCGAAAACATGTGAAACAATATATATTTAATGTTTTCTACATTTATTTTTATTAACATTCTTCTTTGTAGGACTAATTTATAATAAAATAAAATGAATATGTATTTAAGTAAAACACTATAGTACTACTTCCGGTTGATACACCAAGTTTCATATTGATATCTAATTGCTAACAGCAAAATAATATTTTCAATCGGGTTTTCATGCCTTTCGGACTACTGTTCGCCGATGTTTCTCCATCTCCTCTTGACTGGTCGATGACTCATCCTCCGCATAACTCCCTACCTTCCATTCCACTTACATTTGTAAAGGTACCTTATATTTTGTGTTTTATAGAGAACTTAATTAGGATCTTTCGTGATTGTCCTTGTATAGGAGCCACTTCCCAATATCTCAAGTCGAGGTTGTCACAGCATGCAAGGGATTGTGCCACAAAATAATTAGGGGCACTGAACACCATGTAACCACGGGTCATACCTCTTACTTTGATGAGGTCAAAGTTCTGTGTAGGGAAAAGATCTATAGCAGGAGATTGTTTTTGGAGAAGTTCCATAATAAGTCGTTGGACAACACTGTCAATTTTAGGACTGATGCACAGGTGTTAAGTGGTATTTATTGCCACCTTATAGAACTAACCAGTAAGCCTTCCATCTACTCGGTTTTGTCAGCCCTTCATGGGGTTCGGTAAGGTGTTAAAATCCCTTACATTTTTGTTTGGGATGTCCACCTATTAGATGATACCGCGTTTTGCGTTTTTATACAATTTACGTTTTGCAATCTAACTTTTTTAGGTTCAAAAAAGAAATTTACAGTGGGCATGTTTCGGCCATTTGTCTTACCTCTTTAATTTTGTTTAAACTACTCATTTTTTAATAGTGGTGTTCTCTAGAGCCAACTTTATCTTTTGCGTCGGCCTTCTGCCGTTTGTTACTGACTTGTTAGTCTATTATTTAACTTGATTTATTTCAAATCTAATTTTAGGGTTAGATTTTTAGGTTAGAAGCCGGTTGTAAGTCGCTGTCCTTGTTGACAGTTAATTTCATCATTGTCTGTTAAGTGAAGTTCTCTTTTTCCTCTTGTGTTATACTACACCTGGTGTCCTTCTTTCCTGAAAAATTTTTCCCAGAGACAGTTGGCGTACCTTGTTCGACCTATTTTCGCTTTTTAGCGACGATCGATAGTGAACCAAAATTTTCAAGTTTCCTTCTTTCTGATTCTTGGTCCATGAATATTTTACACTCTATGTTATTTTTGTCCAAATATCAAGTAGTCAAACGTCAATCAATTCAATTTAATTGTTAGTCCTTGTTAATAACAATTGTAAATTTCACCCATTTATTATTAATGATTGTTCACCCAGAATTAACCGAAATTACTTAATTCTTAACGTTGTGCAACCAGTACTTCCACCGAAAATTCATGGGCTACTAGATCAAATAAAATGTCTAATTGCTGTTTGATGAGAAAAGAAATGAATTTGTAATAAAACAAAACACTATCATAAAAAGAATGTGTTATTAGGATCTCAATAATAAAACAAATGATGGTAAATATTTTGAAAGTAGTACCCATAGTGTGGCTAAAAGAAAACAAGGCGCTTACTTGCTGTACATTCATTTTTAAAAATGTTTGGAAACATTATTTTCAAAAGGTTACAAGACATTTTTTCAAAAATTAAATGCATCGCCAAAAGCTGCATAGCAAAATGGAAATTTTGATAACACATAAAAAAACTTAAACGATGGTTGAATGAAACGTATCGGTTATTTTGGCTACTAGCTAATCCTCTTAGCGATAAAACAAAAATGTTCACATGAGGACAATAGCTATTATACGTGGTCAGTTGTGCCGCATAGAGATTTAGCCACCCTTTGTAAATAAAAAATTAAAAAGAGTAAATTAAAAACAAAAAACTAAATCCTTTCAAAAATACACTTTGATAATTTAAAAATATATACTATAAATTAATTTTAATTAGCATTTTACCTATTATATTTTGTAATTTTGCCTGATACCTGATTTAGTATCATTGTTTACCCTAGATACGTTAAAATTAATTTCAAACGAAAGAAATTTCCTCTTTCCCTTGCCCACACTAACGGAAATTATTAATAACATTTTCAAGGCGATATAATGATTTGGACATACATTGAATTCCTTTAAATTTCCATTTACTAAATCCAATTAATTTCGCGTAAAAAAGATATGATACTTGTTAACTATATAGAATAGGTCCTTCTTAATATTTATTTAAATTAAACTTTATTAGAAATAATTCATAACCCAAAATAATGAGAAACTTATTTTAATCATTATTAATATAAATATTTAATCATTATTTGCTGCAAGAAAAACGAAATATCGCTTCGTTCGTGCTCTACATGTCGCGTTCGAAGAAGGGAAAAAGTAAACTTCACGCACTGTTTCATAAATAACTATTATCTACGGCAGTTTGGATAAGTCATCATTACTGCAGTCATTTCAGATGATTTGAGTTACGTAATGAAGTTCATTACCGCACTGATTTCAGAACCTAACGCATTTGTAGCCCAATTAGAACAGAGTTACTTTATTGAAACGAGCAACAACAAAAAAGAAAAAATGCTATACCAATACCATTTTTTATAAACATTAATTTAAATAAATATATTACCGTATTCGTTCGAATGGGATGCGTCCTAGTTTCGGACCTATTTTAAATACATATAGTTCAAAAATACAAAATGTATAAGAAATAAGTTATTATACTTGTTTAAAAAGAAACAACACTATTTGTTCTAAACATTAATTGTTATATTTTTACATTTCGAAACATTTGTTCCAGATAAGAATTTAAAATGAATATTATTTAAAGTGACAATTCAAAATTGTGAACAATCATCACAATTTTTTCATCATTTCAAAAATATTTTTGTAAGTGTCAAAAGCCCTTTTTACGAAAAATCAACTTTTAAGTAATTTTTAGCAGTTGTAGATAAAATGTATATCACACGTAGCCTAAAGAATATTACAGTACTCGTGTGATTGCAGCTGTGCAATTCTCTATACTCGTACAGTAATTGAATACGAATATTGATTTAGTTTAATTAATTAGGTACTTAATTGGAAAATTAATTATTACGACGATGAGTATTTGTAAAATTTTTGTATACAATGCTTATCGATGTTTGGTTACTATGTAACCTTCTTCAGGCACGACTATAATGTGTAAAAGAACAAATAAACAATAAGTAACAATCGACAGTATAGTAACATTAAATATTGTAAAAATGTTATAATTACCGTCAAAAGCGTTAGCGGTTGAATTCAAAGTCCATTGGAGTCTATGGAGCAGGTCAAACAACCATGTTTTGAAAAAACACAAAAACTTTACTTCGTTAAAATAATAAAATATCGCGTAGAAAAAATTGAAAAAATAATTGATATAAACCAAATAAACTCAAACTCCTTTACATATGAACAATAAAACGAAATAGAACACACTAAATGAATGTTCTGTGAACTTTAGTTGTTCAGACTTGTTTAGTTAATCAGAGAAACAAAAACTAAAGCGGAAAAAGAACAGTTTTTCAAAAACGCCATGCATAGAGTGAACAAACAAAATAAAGAGATGAACATATTATCTATTATATTATCTATCAATAGGTCAACAATATCTAAACAAAACTCCAAGCCAACGATCTCAATTTGTAATATCAAAAAACCTTTACTTTAATTGCTTGAGGCAACATCTTCGAAAAAATTGTAGAATAACAAAACGATTCAACATTCAAACGCAAACAATCAATCCGTTAAAGTTCAAACAAATAATTTACATATACAATAGTCGCCATCAACATTCAGTCATCTAATCGATTAGAAATATAAAATATTATCATGTACTAAGTGATATTTAAAGTTTTTATTTTCGTCTTTACCGGTTTCGGTAATTACATTACCATCTTCAGAAGAACATGTCAATTAACAAATTAAAAGTTAAAACAATCACTATACATTTTAAGTATTCACAAACATACATTTCTTAAAATACAACATCACAGTGGTATCACGAGGACAACTCGTTTTTTCGAGTTGGACAACTCTGATTGAGTTCTCCCCGTGATACCACTGGGGACACAGCCGCATACAACCGCATTAATCCTAGTTTTTTCAAGAATTGGCGAACCTGTAATCGTAAGAGCATTAATTAATCCAACTTGCCTCGTCGTCACATCTATGTCACTATTTCTACAGTTTATTTTCAAGAATTAACAATGACTAAATATTTACTGAAGAAGCAGTGATTTTTTCTAGGTTAACTTCATATTTGCCTACGAAGGGCCGTGTTAACATTGAATTAAATTTACTTTAAATTAACTTCTGCACTACACTTCGTTTTTTCTATAAAACTTGTTGATTCAGGGAAATTTTTTTAGGGTGTCTGTTGATATTACCTAAGATCCGAATAAAATTTCTGATGTTTTCCGGATTATTAGAAATATTTTCAGTAACTTATCAAAATTCTAATCAATTTTAAAGTAAATACGATTTACTTAAGTGTTACATGAGACACGCTGTATATGTTCATCTCTTTATTTTGTTTGTTCACTCTATGCATGGCGTTTTTGAAAAACTATTCTTTTTCCGCTTTAGCTTTTGTTTTCTCTGACTAACTAAACAAGTCTGAACAACTAAAGTTCACAGAATATTAATTCAGTGTATTCTATTTCGTTTTGTTGTTCATATGTAAAGGAGTTTGAGTTTATTTAGTTTATATCAATTATTTTTTCAATTTTTTCTACGCGATATTTTATTATTTTAACGAAGTAAAGTTTTTGTGTTTTTTCAAAACATGGTTGTTTGACCTGCTCCATAGACTCCAATGGACTTTGAATTCAACCGCTAACGCTTTTGACGGTAATTATAATATTTTTACAATATTTAATTTTACTATATTGTCGATTGTTACTTATTGTTTATTTGTTCTTTTACACATTATAGTCGTGCCTGAAGAAGCTTACATACTAATCAAATATCGATAAGTACTGAATACAAAAATTTTACAAATACTCATCGTCGCAATAATTAATTTTTCAATTAATTACCTAATTAATTAAACTAAGTCAATATTCGTATTCAATTACTATACGAGTATGGAGAATTGTACAGCTGCAATCACACGAGTACTGTAATATTCTTTAGGCTACGTGTGATATACAACATTTTATTTACGACTGCCAAAAATTACTTAAAAGTTGAGATCGTAGTAACGTTATAAGGTTTACACTAGAATTCTTTAAAGAGCCTGAATTTTGAATTTGTTTACAATTAGTAGATAATTTTTCAATTGACTCGATAGTTCTCAACCATTTAAATAAAAATTCTTCGAATTCTTTATAAGTGGGTAAATCTTTATAATATCCAATCGAATTCCAACCATTTCTGGAGGAACGGAAAATAAAAGTGCTCCTTTCTGGTCAGGAGGCATTGGAATCAAATGTTTCACTGGGAGTTCCCCGGGGCTCGATTTTGGGCCCATTAATTTTTCTGTTGTATATAAATGATCTTCCTGAGTATCTTTTCGATGTCCACATAGTCATGTATGCCGATGATACGTCAGTTGCCCTGGCATCAACTGATGCTGCGATGCTTTTCTCTAAAGTGAAGCATACCGTTGAGTCATTTGATGCTTGGTTCAAACAAAATCATGATGTTCTTAATCTGGAAAAGAAAGTGGTTATAAATTTTCATAAGAGACGAAGGCACCCGCAGACCAGTGATACCATTCTATCATATAACTTCAGGATTTGGGCGTTCATCTAGATGAGTAGCTAAATTTTAACAAACATATTGATCGTCTGTATATACCAGATGATTACCATTAATAGATTACCGTTAATAGTTTGGTAGATAATTGATTTTTGAAATGCACACATTACATAATGATATTAACCTAGTGTGCCATAGACTGAAAGCCTTCTCAATGACTTCTTGTCAAACTCTTACTTTTTACTTCGGTATTCGAACATAAAAAAGAATTATCACAATATCTGCTTGAAGGCTGTCGGTGATATACATCATCTTTTGGATCAAAAAATCTCGTGGTTCCATTTTTTAACTTGTTTTCCTGATATCTGTATATTTCAAAACTTCATTGCGTGTATCACCAGTGTTTAAATGTTTTGAAATAAAGCTTAACTCTTCCGCTAGCTGAATACCCTACATTTCATTTCTATTGTTATGCGTAAGAGTAAGCTCAAATTTTATGCTTTGCTTTATGCCGTCCTCTTTTTCACAATTAAAAACTATTGAATACTCTCCTATAATGAAATTTTATGATAATGTCTTTAAAGTTAGTAATGTAATCAAAATAAAAGAATCATTCAACATCAATCGAACAACCAAGCTTTTTGAAAATAAATATGACCATTCATTAAATGCATTAACTAAGTATTTATCAAAATTATCGAAACTGAATGACGTTTGGTACTTTTTCCTATTATTACATTGTTAACCATTATAACTGACACGCATTTTATTTTATTTAAGGGCTTATAAATGTTTATTAAACAGGATCAATGAAGCGAAGTGAGGATCAGAAAAGCCAATGATGTTCAGAACTTTAAAACTGGGGGAGAATGTGTAGGTTGACTGGAGCTTATGTCAGAAGGTTACGTTTAAATTATAGAAACAACAATTCTCTAGGTTTATATTGGATACGATGTAACCGTAACGCTCATCGTATCCAGAATATTCACGAAGTTTTCGTTGTTCGTTTATGGACCAAATTGGAATTGGAATTTCGAATTGGATCCGGTTAATTTTGCAATACGGAAACATCAAAGCTAAACACTATACAAACTCGGCGCTTTTGATTTTGTAAAAAGACACAAAATGATCAAATTTTCTTTACTTATTGAAGGATATAGAGTTCCATTGCTTTAATTAATTATGATTTAACCAGCAAACAATAAAGCAATATGAACACGTTTTATTGAAATAAAATAAATCCAACTGTGAATTCTTTTATTAAGAAATAACTGCGTTTTCAAATTGTGTTGCCATCCATGAGTAAATTTTCTGATGCATTTAAAAAAACCTTCTTTTCTTCTTTCTTAGATTCACGCTTCCGATACTTGTTTCACTCAAAAGCGATTTAATTTCTTTATTGAAATAGAAGGTACAATTGTTCTTATTTGTTCTTTCACAAGATATTTAACTTGAGAGATTAAATGGTAGAAAAATATAAGTATTCATTTACTCTTTCTGAAATTTTGAATAGCACACAAGATTGACCCTCGGCTTGCCCAAAATGGAAAAGACAATAATAATAATAATAATAAAAATGCTTTATTACTCTGGAATTGCGATAATTCAAGAAAAAAGTAACAAATCGAGAATATGCATTATTACATCCAGAACAATTGTATCCAATCGTACTACACGATAACGATATTACCTATGTATGTTTCACATTAACACTTATTTTAGTACTGTGAAGTATTGTGAAGTTTATTAATTACTGTATAGATAGTGAAATTGCTGTCACTCACGATCTTACTATCCCGCCAATGTTAATTCTTTAATTTTTCTATCGATCTCAAGGAATGGATAACAATTAAGATTGAGATTGATATCCTGTAATAAGCTTATTAAATAACTAAAACACTATAATACAAATAAAACCTGCTCCACTGTTGCTAAAACACTATTTTCATCACCTCGCACAAACCCGGCAAAATATTTATAGGTCTTAAATCATTATATCCTAGTGGTTTACTTAATTAGATAAGGGTTTAATTAAAGCAATTTTCCAATGATCTGGAAATTGGCCGTCTTCAAGCAACAATTAATCATATGCTTCAAATAAAATACAATATGACGACAATATGTTTTAATAATAATAATATTAAGATTATCATAACTCGTAACACTACTCTTAATCGAGTTAATGACAACCTCGACAGTCATATCGTTTACCGTTAAAAACTGAAATCTTTCATCAGACAATCGATTATTTATATAATAATCAACCAGGACATCGTCGGAGTTTCTAGCTGTTGGTAGGTAATAAGTCTAAGAACGGTATTAAATTCAATGGTATTTCAGTAAATTTTTTAAATCCCGCTTTACATTCCAGCAATTTTTATTGATGCTAAATTGATTCTCGAATTAAGCCCAACGTTCTCGCTGTATTGATAACGTAACTAGATTTCTTAAACTTTTATAATAATTCCATTTTCTTATCGTTCTAGTATGTTGATATCCTTTAAAAGCTTTAGTTTAAATTGTTGCATTTTTTTAATTGTATCTCTCCTCTAAGGTATCGCAGCCCTCCGAACTTTTATAGTGTTTAAGGGAGCATGCATGTTTAAAACATGTATAACGTTATATAAAAAAATTATATTTGACGTAAAACATACAAAAACTTTTCGTAAACCAAGTTTTTAAAGACTGCAAATTTAGAAAATTTGTGCTTTAACTGAAGAGACATATAACAGTTAACCAATAAGTGACACTTTGCCCGTCTGACGTATACCCTTGTCAATTCCATCCAGCATTAGCGTTGGACAAGCCCACAATATCGAGTAATTTCATCATACATTTCGTCACTAGCGTTGGAGATTCAATAACTTGGTTAAAATGAATGGTATTTACGTGTGATGTAAATGATGAGATGACTCGATTTCTCACCGCAAGATTTAAGCCAGACACACGAACGTTAATTCACATCTGCCCCGCCTTAGTGTCCAATTCTAATACAGACATTTTATATGTTTTTTTTATAAAAATCCCTATTCTCCATCCAAACCATCCCTATCCCTCCGCGCAAACTTACTTCGTGTTAACCATGTTTCGGATATGGAGACGACATATCCCCATCATAACTATGTAGCATTAAATGGTTTTTAAACTTCTTGAAGAATGGTACGAGAGACCTGGCAATCCAATGACAAAATGAAAACATACAAAGATTTAATGAAATAAATATAAAATAAATTAAAATAAATCAAAGTAGATCAAAAACAACAGCAATAGCCCAACCAATACAAAAATAACAAAACAATAATAAAAATGTAACAATTCAAAAATACAAAGCATTCACTATCTTGCCTTCAAAAAAGAAAGGGATGTGCGACACTTTTATCCCTTTAAAGCTGGTAGCAAGTTTTATATAACCAAAAATAATATTCAAATTATGCATCATGATTTTGACCATATACCCTCATTCTCAACATTTCCTCCTCAACCTTGCAACTCCAGGCATTTCTTAATGATATCTGATATATGGTATTTGTGGGGTGCATGGCCCATCGGGAGCCTGAGAGCATCCTTAGATCCCCTTTGCTGGGTCATAAATCCTCTTGGGTTTTGTTTTGCGAAGAGTCTATCATACTTTTCGCCTGTTTGTGACCAGGAAGTTCTTTCCATTGCGAGAATATCTTTGAGGCCTTCCATCTGTTTATTACTTGTTTTATGTGAAGAGCGTTTTCGCTGCTTATTTGGCTAGCTTGTCCGCCTTCTCGTTGCCTTCAATGTCACTGTGAGCTGGAACCCACCATGTTGTAACATTATTTCTCCTAGCGAATTCTTTCAGAGTGCTGGTACATTTTCTGATAAGTGCAAAGCCACACGTAAAGGATTAAATTGCCTTTAGAGCGACCAGACTACGTGTGAAAATATTAATGGATGTACCTATATGTCCCTTTTGGAGGTTCAAAGCGGTGCCTTTTTTAGTTGAGGCTCGCCCTACGTACAATCATCCCTGCTTTTATAAAGGTCATTGTAGTATTGGTCGATGTTGTATTTTATCGGAATGAAGTCTGTCCTAATTTCGATCAAGTGATTTAGAGTAGTGTCCTTGCGGATTTCTAGATGTCCAGCAAGATTATCTTGCAACAACTTTGCTAAAGAGGATGTTCTTTGTGATAAGATTAGTTGAGTTATGTTTCTATTAGTTCAGGTACATGTGATCATAGAAAACTATTTCTAACTTTCGATACATTATTTTATTTCAAAACAATTAAAGTATAAAGTATAAATTATTTCGATGTGTGGAAGAAATATGTCTAAAAGCTGTTTATTATGTATGTCTGCATGATTTTTTTTACATTTGAAACCATCCGCCAGAGAGCCAGCTCACATATTTTTTCTTTAACCCTCATCCGGACTTCGTTTCTGGAACCAAATCCGGACTTCATGTATCATACTGATGCAAAGTCTGGTAATAATTATTTGTCTACTGCTGATTATTTTTTATGATTTGTTCATGTGGAAAAAACGATAACTGTATGCAGAAATGTCGAGCATATCGCCGCATATTGCCACCTATTTATTTTCCGTTTACATTGATACGAACCAACCATCTGGTCTAACACATCGACGCTGACGACGTTGTAAAATTTAATGACGTTTTCTAATGAACTTTTTTGTTGAACACCCATTCGCATAGTCGCCGATTGTTGGTACCACTTCCAGAATACTTGAAATGCTTCTAGAAGACTTGATAACGCTTCTAGAAGATTTGACAATGCTTGAAATACCCAAGACTTGAAATACTTCCAAAAGACCGAATATCACCTTTGGAAGACAATGCTTCCAAATGACTTTAAATTTTTCAAAAGCCATGATCCGCTTTCAGATGGCTTGCATTGCTTCCAGAGGGCTTGAACTGCTAAATAAGACATGATACTGGCCATGGAAGACTTGGTATTGCTTCTAGGAAACATGACACTGCTTCCAGTAGACTTGATATTGTTTCGAGAAAATTTGAAATTATTTTCAGAAGACTTGGACAGCTTCCACAAGACTCGATACTGAATCTGGAAGACTGAATACTGTTTCCGAAAGACTTAATATGTTTTCAGAAGGTTTGAACTGCTTCCAGAAGACTTGATATTATTTCCAGAAGCCTTAAAATGTTTTTTAGAAGTCCTACAATGTATTTAGAAGACTTCATACTCCTTCTTGAAGACTTCATCTGCTTGCAGAAAATTTGATACTGCTTCTTGATGACCTATAACTGCTTGAAAAAGACTTTAAATGTATTCAGAAAACAAATGGGAATGTGTCTTACAAATGGGAACACCTCCATATAATGTATTGGCAACATACTACGACATCCAACGTTTTGTCAGATTCAAGATTGAATAAATTTAGGGAATCATCTTCAATCAACTCTTTCTCACAAAAAATCTCATTTTGATACCAACTAATTCTCATTGTAGCGTACATACTATCGAAAACCAGCTACCTATTTAAAATTAATAGATTTTATGAAAATCAAATTATGGCTGTGTTACCATAATATTATTATTATTTATCTCAATAAATTTTGTCAATAAAAAACCAATTCGACAGAATTTGCTCTTCTTCAAAAAAACGTATAAAAGATAGAGATATAATAATACTTACTCTAGACTCATATCAACATTACTTTTATATCCTCGTCGCCAACTGTTACGTTTTCTTGTAGGAAAGTATGCGTGTGTTTATTGAAACGAATGTACTTATTTTTGTCGTAATCTTCGTTTTCGAGAATGAATTTCCCGAATGCATATTTTACAATCCCCGTTGTATTCTCACACATGTGCATCTACATATTATTTGAAATAAAATATATAACAACGTATAAATTTTGCTTTTTCTACCTTAATGTATTACTAAAGTATGGAATGTTTTTAAAATTTAAAGCCGAGAATTAAAGGGTTGTAACTCCTCACGAGTGCAACTTACAGTTACGGTAGAAGTAAGTTTCGTTAATTTTGTTAATATGATTAACTTTATTGTTCTCTATATATCCCGACTCTCAGATTCAGTTGACAAAAATTTTGTCAAAACAATTGGTATGAGTATTTAGTTCATGATTCGCTTAGAAGTGCGAATTATCTTGCTTTCAATGAAATTTAAATGATTGTTTAGAATCGAACGATTAATAAAACGTGACACGTAAAGATCAAACGATAAAATTAACTCATTGTAACCTCCTAATTATTCATTTCTGACGATTTTACTCAAATTGATGTATAATCTAATTTTCAAAGAGATTTCATTGGACAATTCACAATTCCTATGCTAATTCATGCGTACAATGAATGTTTGGCGACAAAGGCATGCCGAGGTTGGTAAAGGCTCTTCATCTTTACTGTTAAAGCGAGAACCAGTAGATAATTACCCTCAGTAGTTTGCATCATCTAAAGGGTTAGTAGCAGTCGTGTTTTGATGCGTTATCTACCTTTATACCAGAAACCAAATTAGTTTCCTCTTTAAATAACAGCACAAACAAAACAACAATGTGCTATTGATATTACTTTACTTTTTAATTACAAAAATGTTCTTTATTTTTGAGTTTGGTTAAAAAATGAAAACGGTACGGTTCGATTGAGATGATAGGCAATCGCTGCAACAAGTTATTTTCCGGTGGAATCCAGTCCATCTAGCGATAATAAATAATCAATAATCGTCTCTCAAGGGTGAAATACGTTTATAATTTGAACAAAATTTCAAATATAATTGATTTATTTTTTTTAAGATAAAAGGTGGAAATATTAATTCGTTAAATTTCTTTTTGTTTCAGAAAACGCAAGCAGATTTTGTAACTCCGATGGTACTTGGAGTAAATACGCTGATTTTAGAAATTGCACGGAATTATTTGAAGAGGAGCACGAGGTCGAATTAACCACTTCGATTTATTTATCCGGATACTCAATAAGTTTGGTCGCCTTGGTAATTGCAGTTTATATTTTCCTCAGATACAAGTAAGCGAAAATTTTTTAAGGCTTATCTTTTTGACACGTCGAAAAGTTTAAACATCTCGTGTTTAAATTTGGATTAACTATCTTATCTTTGCAATTCTGGGAATCAGAAAATATTCCCATAAAAGGAGCGGTTTTAATGCCGTTTTTGTTAATTCGGGATTATAAAAAATACACGAAATAATAAACTTTAATAATGGTTTATTTAAAATTTAAGAATTTTTACAAAATTTATTAATTAAATATTAAATAATCTCACCCATTTGCCACGTCGATGTTTATGAGTTTGCAAAATAAGATGGAGGAGTTGAATCTCACTATTCTATAAAAGTGAAGAGACCACTACTCCACTTACTCAACCGACTCAGAAATTCTTACAACGAATTTGCTTCTTAATGTTTTCCTCACAACGTCACGAGTAGCACTACTTAACCGATTCTAACGCGTGAAAACCAAGTCGAGAAAAAAGATAATAAAGATGCGGTAAATATTTGCTTTTCCATCGCGATAAACCCCTTTTTCAAGGAACTGAGAAAGTTGTAAGTTTTGTAGGCTTCGGGCGCTACTTAAAAGTGGAAGAAATAGATCTGGCACGAGTACTTAAAAAATATTCAAAAAGAAAAATCTACATGCCATAGACCTAGCCTTCCACCTTAAAGTCAACACCCGATTTTTCCAGTCGAAACGTCTAAGGCGATGTAATTAGATCAACCGTTTCATATCATCTTTTATAGGCAGGGTTTCTTATCCTATATTGATATACCGATATCGATAACCAATAGTCGTCGTTGTCATACGTGGCATTTATTTATAAGAAAATGTACCGATAACGGGTTATCTGCCTACTTTTTTTCTTAACGCACGTAGTCCAACTAAAATCCACAAAAATACATCAAAGTTTTTGTAGTGTGCATTCAAAATTTTTAAAATTATATAATCTACAAAATTGTTGAATAAAACAATAGATTATTAATATTTTTGCCGATATTGAAACTTCTTAAATTCACTACTCAAAGATGTTTATGTGGAATTTTTGCTCTTAATACCTTGATATCGTATCAGTAATCAAGCTTAATTGATGGGATTGATAAAAAATATTGTGAACCAGACAAAAACAAGTTTCTTATTAATCTTTTTTATTTATTTTATTGTATTCTATTTTATATTTAGCTTGAATTTCAAGTAAAAGTTAAGTCTATATCTTTATTTATTTATTGTTAATTACATTTGTACTGAAATTTATAACAATCTAACCACATTCTTTTGTGATTTATACGACATTTTAAAGTGTGACTGCTTAATTTACGACTATTGAGAAACATTGACCAACATGAATGAACTAATAAAAATTAAGGATTAGACCACAATTATAAAATTTCGTTAAAATAATGTTTTATTATCAACTAAGAAACGATGAAAGTTTAGTTGCAAAACTAAACAAAAATTACATGCATTAACTTTTCTACCGAGGTTCTATTATGTGTTTGAAAATGTCAAAAATTGTTTTTTTATTTGATAGTAATAAGAACCTGTCTAATAAAAATGTCTATGATATTTTCCGAAAATTTCACGTCAATCACTTACCTTGTTGGGAATAACTAATTTTTTTATTACAACTTTATTTACAGGCCATTACGTAATAAAAATTGCACCAAAAATGATATCTTTTCTTTAGAGCTCTGTAGTCCACATAAACAAAAACTGTTCAGGTCTTGGTCGACCTAGGCATAGTTCAGAGCGGTTGACGAATAGTCAGTACTGCGAGGGTTAAGCCCCTTTGAAAATAAGATCACAAGACCGTAAACAGCCTGTGGATAACTTAACTTAATTGGACCTATTTTGAACAAAGTAATCCGCTGTATACGCATTTTGGAGACACTGTATACCGGGTTGGGTTTGGTAGCTAGGGATTGAGCTAAAAAACTTTATTCGGATTAAAGGGGGTCAGTCTCTCACCCCGGGAGAGATGGTGATAAGAAACAACTTACAAATTTTAATTACGAACCTCCCTTCAAATCGAATAAATTTTATCCGAAACTTTTTTAGCCCAATGCGTAGTTTTTAAATATATTTTGTTTTGTCATGTTAAATGAGACACACGGTATAGTATTCATAAATAAAATCGCTTTATACATGATTGCCTAATATTTTAATTAATTTATTTTTCAATACAATTTTAAGACTTCTTCTTCAATCATATTTACAATCATGAAAAGAAGGGGCGTCTTAAAATCGGACGTGTCTTAGATTCGAACGAATTCGATAGATTTTTGTGGTCCGCCAAAAATTTCGGTAATATTAAATTGGCCCGCCTAAGAAAAATTATCTTTAAGAAAAACTTAGGTTTTCAGTTCTATGCTTGCTTCTAAAGCTGTTTACATTTGTAATACAGATAATTTCTGTGTTAATGTTCTGTATTAATTTTGAAGTTTTGAAGATATTTACACATTAGTGAATATTATTTTCGTTACTAAAGTCGGTTTTCGTGGAAGTAATTCTGTAAGGACTACTTTTTTGTTCTCTGTATTATCGACCGACATGCGTCGGACTACATCGAGCTGATTTGATGAAATCTAAAACTCAGAGCTTTTTGGAAATGTTCATCCTGTCGCAACGAAGCCAATGCTTTTATAGTAATAGATAACGATCACTCCGCTTCTTGCAGCTCTTCAACGAAGCTGTTTTATACTACTAGCATTTCATTAAGAAATTTTTCTGTAAAAATATTTAATATTCTGGGACCAACACTGTGTCGTCGTGAATAATTTCGTCCATTTTCGTGAATAAAATATTATATTGCTCTTCGACTACTTCATTATTCATAGCAAGGTTTCTTCTCATTTTTAACTTCTTTTCAATGATTTGGTGAGCTTTCCTCAGACCTCATCGTTAAAGTCTTCATATTAGCTTTATATTAGTTTTCATATAGTTTTCTTGTGTTTTTTCTTTACCTTCTTGCCCCTACTTTCTTTTTGTATACCCCTCATTAAGCTTGTGTTCTGTCTGTGTAACCTCAGAGTTTTCTTTTCTTTGCAATATCCTCGTTCCACATCTTCGTCCTTGTTTCCTCCTCTTGACTAAAAATTTACTGCAATCCGATCTATATTCTTTATTTAATTTCCGAGTCATCGAGGAAGAATGTTGATGAGGAGAAATATGTTTTAAGACATTTTCTACTGGAAAAATTATATTAATAAATATTATATTTTTTATATAATTTTATATTTTAAACATTTAGCTGATAAAAAACGGAATGTAAAAGACAGAGTTACAGCTTAGGGGGTTCTTGTCTGGTGGTCTCTATATACACAGTGTCTTTTCTCTGCTAAAATTGCATTCAAAATGGATATACTGAACATCAGTGTATTCAAAATGAAAATCTCTATCCACTAATGCGAAGAAAAACATACCGACAAATTGAATAAAAGTTAATTATAGCTGGAAACTGGAAATTGTCAAACCTATTTCCTTTGACACATCGTTCATGAAAATCGGAATATAAATGCCAATATAAATCCTTGTGTCCTTTCCTTGCAAAGATTATATTTAAAATAAATGTGCTGTAAATCAATGGATTCAGAAAAGAATTTCTATCCAATGACGTGAAGAAAAATATCGAGCAATTTGAAAAACGAAAGTAACAATCGCTTGAAATTCAAGATGAACAAATTATTGGTAGTGTGAAACACAAAATTTATCAAACCATTTCATTTGATGTTTGGCTCATGAAAATCAAAATTCAGCTATACAGGTATTTCACCTTGTATAGCTGTTGTGATTTTGTAATCACATCACCTAAAATTCGTTATCAGCATTATTACAAAATATTGAAGATCGCAATTTGGCATATCGATAAACTAAGCTTTAGTGTCTCAAACCCCACTAATACTTTGGATAATATTATACAGGATGGTTACCAGAACCGGTTAATTTATGAAATATTTGGGGCTATAATTTTGTTATTTTAAATGAAACACCCTATATTTTTCTAATACCACAATAGGCTTTATTAATTACCCAAATATAATTTACTTTTGAATAAGAAATAATTAGATTTTTCGAAATAATTAGATTATTTCAAAAATGTCGGTAAAAACCTGTTTCTTCACAAGAAATAAGCTATGAGAAAAAAAAAATAAAATGACATTTTTAAACAAATTCAAGTAAATTAAGAAAAAGTACAAATTTGTGCACAGACAAATTTGTATTTTTTGAATATGGTATTAAACATTTTTTTAATTTTATTTATATATAAATAAATAAATATTGTAAAAATCCTGTCATGGTGTTGAGACTACATTCTTTGACGAACATCTAGTAAAACACCTTCTGAAAGGGCTAAATTGATTTTCTAAGATATTCAAATTCTCTGTTGACGGTTGCCTCGAAACAATACGCTCTGATCAAATAAGATGCTATAATCCCTGCCCAGATGTTTCAGGACATATCGATTGTGGGCTACATTTCAAACATAGCTTATCCACCGAATAGAAGATAATCAAAAAATTATACTCTTGTTGAACTTTTTTTAACACTCATTTCGAAAATATCAGTCTTGCTGAACTGAATATGCATATACGTATACTTTTTCATCTTTTACGAAATAAACATACTTACATTTGTTTAGAAAACTCTTTTTTCTACCTTATATCAGGAACAAAGTCAAGTTTATGCCAGCATTTTTGAAACAGTCTAATTATCTCAAAAAGTGCACGTGTTAGACATACTATATGCTTAAAAAATATGAAAGGTAATTAATAAGGTCTTTTAAAGTATTGAAAAAGTGTAGGGTATTTCAATTAAAATAGCAATGTTATGGTCCCCCAATCATTGCGTAAATAAACCGTTTAGGTTCTGGTAACTACTCAAGCTGTGTTTATCGATATGCCAAATTGCAATTTTTAATACTTAGTAATAATGCTGATAACGAATTTTGAGTGATCACATGATTTTTCAAAGATTTTCACAAAATGATCAATAACTTATATATCTATGCTCTTGTAGCATTTAAGACAGATAATCAGAATACCTAAAAAGATACATAGGATTCCATTTAAGAAAATGAAGTTGAGAACGGTCCTGGAATAGTGAAACACCATGTATGCCGAAAATAATTTTAATCGATACAGCTATGGTGGTTATATATGATAACAGAAACCATTTTTTCTATTTTTCTCGGTCCCCATTTTTTAAGTAAAAGCTCCTGGGTGACTTAATAACTTTGTCACTTATGTTCTTTCTCTTCACTCCCTTCTTCTCCTATTTATTTCCCTTTCTGCCACCTTCGTAAAACTTTTAATTTCGGTAAGTTTCTGTGTCTCTTTTCCTCACTTTGGTCAATACAGCCTTCCTTTGTAAGTTTACTTTCTACTTCCTTGTCTGCAACTTTCTGGTTTTACCTCTTATCTACTTTTTGTCTCAATTCCATGTTCTTTTACCCTCTCTCATCTATCAATTTCTTTTGTTTTATCAAAAAATCTGCTGATTCTCTTTCTTATAAAGTGGGTCTGATTTGACTTTGTTTCAAATCGTTTCTTCTACATTATCTATTTTGACCGCGGCCGTCATTCCTTTTATGTTCAACGTTACCCTTTCTATTCCTTTGGTTTATATCCGAACTGATTCTCTAATAGTTTTTGCAATTTCCCTATTTCTTCAACATCTTTTCTCGTTTATTATCAATACCAGACCATCTCTCGTTCACCTTATATGCTTGATTAGATCTACTTCTCTTCTATCCTTTAAGTGAGGCTTTATCGTGTTCAACACTTGTTCGTACGTGTTTTCTTAATTTAAAATGAAAAACAAAAGCTTTCCATATATTTTATCCTTTCCTTTCTTCTTCAATTAGTCATCCTCCAATTTCTTGGCTATTGTATAAATCTCGACTTTTGTTGCTGTTTTTCTAAAAATAATTCCATTTATGGTCCTTAATTTGTGTAGCGTCATATTTTTAACATGATGTATCGCTACTCTTTTTTTCCTGTCTACTTTCTCTTTTATCTTATTGAGGCAATTCTATATCTCTCTCTTGCTGTCTCACCTACTTCAATCTTAATAATCTTTTCGACATGGCTTCTTTCTACTCCTATTACGTTTATTGTACTCGTTATTTCGACATCTTCGCAATCATGCAGCAGTTCTTCTAGTATAACTCAACCCAACCCAACCTGAATATTTTCTGTTACATTTCTTTTCTAATGGTTTCTATAAAAACACACTGTAATTTCAAACTGTTTACAAGTAACGGCATAATTAACTAGCATATCTGGACTATCGAAAATCCACATCGTAATCATTTACAGCACAGATTTTCAATAAACGTTTGGGCCAGTCTGATCAACGGACCACTTATTGGCCACTTTGTGTTGCCAACTTGATTAGCTAGAAAGGATTAACTTTTTATTTTTGCAAAATAACTTGACAGAACTACTGAAAAAAGTTCCTTTAAATGCGCCTTTGCAAATGTGGTTTCTTCAAGACGGCGCACCGCCGCGTTTTAATCATTTACTTCGTCAACATTTACAAGATGTGTCTGAAAATAAATGAGGTCTTCCTGGCCTCCTCGTTCAGCTGACGTTAATCCCCTTGATTTCTATTTATGGGACGTTACGAAGACCATGGTATACGCATCGAAATAATTCATCTTCGTAACTGGATTGAATTTAATTGCAAAGACAATACGCAGGGAAAACCAAGGTCTAGTAAATTATGCCAATTCATGAATACATCGAGAACAACCCTTTACATTCAACAACACGGAGAACTTGAACGTTTATAAAATAGAAATAACTTTGAACAACCGTTTCAGATAATATGTTTAAAAAAAAACTAAATCAAGACTACACACATTTTTTAACATTAGTATTTCTGCGATTATGCAACTTTTGTTAAAACAGTTTTATGTTATTAACCAAAAAAATTAAAATCACAAAACCATTAGTAGCTGATACAACGTTCAACTTACTCCAATTAAGGAGGTCAATGTACCATTAAAACAATTATCGAATAGCCTAATTGTGTTTGTAAAAAGATGCAACTATTTTGATAATTCTTGTGTTATTATTTTAATAATTATGCTTATTATGGAAGTCTGTCATTTACATTCCGATTTTCATGAGCCAAACATCAAATATAATTATTTGATGAATTTTTGTCTTCACATCATTGGAAAAAGATTTTTATTTTGAATCAATTTATAAGTATACAATACATCAATATTAATTGTAATTTAAGTAGAGAAAATAACTAAACATTTTTTCCTTGAAAAACTCTTCTAACAGAATTTTCGATATTGGTATTCATAAAAGCCGCTTTTGAAATATCTACTAAGGGAGCTTCTATCTGAACTTTTCAATAAAACTTTTTGTTTTAACCCCACTCTGGTTATCTTCTTCACATCTTGGTTAATAATGATTTTAGGTACATCCTTAACTACTTGACTACATAATATGTGTAGATACAGATCTATATATATTACAGATGATTTCATCATTGGCATAACGATACACACTCCAACCAACCAATAGTTTCTGTTTCTTGGCTTGTTATTTATGTTAAGTAATGTCAAATAAATAAAATTTTATCATTAAGAATCATAAATCGTAAAAACCCTAAAATTGTGTTATGTATATTACTGTAAACATATACTTTCAATATTTTTAATAAAATCCTCTCATTCAAAGTATTACTTATTTTTATCGCGAGTAAATTTATTTTGAATGTGCTGAAATCGTGCCCGTAAACACGATCCAATTAACGCAGTAAATGATGCACTTAAAGTTGCACCTCAAACTAGTTGTTGTTTGATATATCATGTGCACACATCTGATATTCCAAAAATTCATTAGCATTCTAGAATAATTGTGGTATTGTTTAATTAAATAATTAATTGTCCGAGCAACTTTTGGTTCTCAGAAATCTCTTTTCCAATTACCTATTTCCAATTTACCTAGTCTGGCATTTGTTGTTAGTTGTCCGTATACGAATATTTTTCCACAACTCGGTAATTTAGTTCCCAGAAGCACTCGTAGCAAAATATAAATTTTGAAAGCAACGGAATCTGGATGACAAAGAAAATCTCAAGTACATATACCGGGCATGTACTCCGGTATACTTAACTTTGTTAATTTAAAATATTCTCTTAAAGTTAAGGTCCTAAGGTCTCTTTTAACGAATTGTTGGATATAAAAATAATAAATGAAAGGTTCATTTTTAAGAAAATAAAGCATTTTTATGCACAATTAAAGAATTTGTTATTTTTTTTTTAATTAACGTATGTAATTAACGTAACGCAAGCGTATATAGGAATAATAGAGTCTAAAACTTAATTTACGAAAACCACGATTAAAAGTAAAATGTTATTAATTATAATCCAAAATTGCTTGAATAAATTGTTTCGATTTATTGGATTAAAAATTGATTATTAAATAGATTATTGAGTGAGATTACGTACATATCTCACAATTGTAATCTATTCCACTCTTACGGTTGTCAATCTTTTTTCTATTATTAGAATAAATGAATGAAAATATTTATTCAATCGAATAGAAAGACCGCCGTTCAAAAATCGATAAGCTATGTAAAAATAGAAGGATTGGTAACATTTAATATCACATTCCAAAATTGTTTAATGTTTGTTATAAGTTATAATTAATATTAAAAGTCAAAATCACTTCTATAACAACTTTAATGAAGTTTACGAAGTTTTCGTGTAAGATCAAAAGGACACAAATTGTATCGTTCTCGTAAAGATTCTTCTGGTATTTCGCTATGCACGTTCTATTGATTTATATTTCGCGCTAATTGTATGCGATACTACGGTAACGTCAACAAAGTTTTTTTTTGAAAACTGAAGTAATACAAAATTATAGAAGCTTTCAATTTTCAGTCACTATCTACTAGTTTTTTACAATCACTATCTTTATCACAAAAATCCAATGATTCGTGGTTTCGATTTTGTTCACCTGTTGCCTATCAAAATATCAGTCTTGTACGTTGATAGTTTTTATCATCAAATCATGCGCTGCGCTTACTCTGTTGAGGTTCATCTGGGCAACCTTTAAAGGTACTATGGCTACTTCCGCACTTTTTATTACACCTATGTCTTTCAACATGCTTCAACATGTCGGCATTCTACGACCCTGTGGTCTGTTTTATCGCATTTGTAACAAAGTTTAGATCTATCGATCCCTCGGCAATTTTTCACCGTGTGGCCATATCCCAACATCTAGGGTATCTAGTCATTTTTATTCTTTTTCAAGAAAACACCTTGTTATCCCAATTCGCAGAGTTCTGTCCTCCAACATTGTGTCAGCGTGATCTTTTTTTATTGTAATTGTGACAGCCTGAGTATCATTTTTCATCGGTCTTAACACGCTTATTTTGATTGCCAATTGTTCTTTACATAGTGCCCTTTCGATTGTCTGAATTACCCCCTCTTTTTGCGTAATTGCATCAATTCCTCGGATACGGATCGTTTCCATTTCTTCACCCAATTTTTGTATAGAGTTCTCTTCATCCTCTATGGCAATTATTGCTTCTTTCATCTTGTTGGCTTGAACCAGCATCCTAATCTGAACCCCAGTAACCCAAGTAGCTAGTTAGTGCTACTTATTAGATGGGCTGGGTTAAGCCATTAATCATAACCCAACCCAACTAACTTGTTGGCGCTAAATATTAGTTGGGTTGAGCCAATAACCCAAAAAAATTTAGCACTATATATATTAGTAGGCTTGGGTTGAGCCATCAAAATTAAAAATTGGTCAGTTCAAAAAAGGTTGAGAAACGCTGATCTATATCATAGTTTTTAAAGGTTTACAACTTCTGCGCTATACATGATTTTTTTTCTATAATATATACTTGTTGATTCAAGCAAACTCTGATGTTTTTCATATTATTAGTAACAATTTCAGTAACTAAATATTGAGGTCAATATAAATTATTAAGTAAATACGATTGTAGCGAAGTGCAAAATTTAATTTAAATTTATTATGAATGGAGGAAGATTTTTAAAACGTTAAAGGAAGTATTACCCATAAGGATATTCCAGCTTTTATTATTTATTTGAATTTTAATAAAATACAGATAATAATTACGCACATTCATTACATTTCATCTGATTTAATTTTAGTTTGTTTCTAAATATGAAATAAAATAATACATTTAAAATATACATGAATTCCTTTCCCCACCTAAACATACAACTTTCAAGTAACAAAATAATTTTTCTATTCCAATACGTAAGTAACAGCAATACGTAAAGTAGCAGCTCGGAGATGATACGCAACAGCAAAAAAAGTATCTAATTATAATTTGTTTTATGTGGTTGTTTGTATATTAGTGCAATGTTTCAATTGGTTGTAGATTTATTCATATTAAGGAAATAACATAAAAGAAACATTAATAAAATTATAACTATTTCCAATAACTTTTGTTCTAAAAGCCTTTTTGTAACCTGCTCTGATTGCTAGGTATTACCATTACGATCTTGTAAAGCACACATTAATCAAATTTTTATATCTTTGTCTTTCTTTATATAAATGCAATATTTATGCATTTAAGAACAAAAATGCAAGAGAGCAATATTGTGGAGAATAAAATTTGGCCAGTCCTCCTGAGGATTACTGGTTGTGAATGAAGAATGTAGCTTCATCCTCATTTAAGGACAAAAATAAAAATGCGAGCTTTCGTCATGAAATGAATTAAACTCAATTAATTAAAAAACAATTTTCATGACAACGCCATGGTGTGAATGATAAAACAAATATTTGAATTTAAAATTAGGTGGGTTCTGTGAAGGTAATGCTACATATACTCCCCTTCGCAAAATATACAGCCGGTAAAAAGAAATAAATAATAATTCAAAATGGATTTAATCTAGTGTTATTCTGCAAAGGAAACTTTTAACAATTCCTTTCATGCAGAATGTTTCGATAAATGATTTAAAATGACCGTTACGCTATACCTGCCTTCGATATTGTCAGTTTCTAGCTTAAATAGGAGAGTTGAAAGTTGTTTTATGCATTCTCTCTGCTGACATATATAGCAACGAGTGAATTAAAACATTTCGGACTCACTCTAACTTATTCAACCACATATATCTAAATAATAGTGCAATTATTAAAGAAACAACAATAATTAAACATACTGTTTATAACCAAAAAACTGGATATATCTACCACCATCTTTACGAGGATAAATATTAGTTAGTATAAAAATTAACTGCTAAATACAGGATTATTTAACCTTGTATTCAATCTTGTTATTTCCTTTTGCTAAACAACCATTGATACGATGCATTTTCATGTGCCACCATAACTGGTAGATCTATACCGATTAATTCTGAATGACTTCTAATAAATTGATGCTGTTCTCGTTCCATATTCGTATTGTTGCCATTCATTTCCCTGTCATTTATTTTTTTTCTAATTTCTTCTTTATTTGTAAGCAAATCTTCGGCAATATATGGAGATATATATAAATTAATTCGTACGTCATTAGTTCTTTCGTTTAAAAATTTTCCCAATTCCTGTTTATTAAAAGTTTTATATTTTTTGAGTTGGTGGGTTTTTGATTTTAAAATAGCACTTAAAGTTTTATACCTACAACGACAAAAAGTGTGTAGTATTATAAATATATAAAGTATTCTTCTGAAACATACTGTTTTAAATCTGTTTTCTCAAAAACAAATAAGGTGCATTTTAACATTGGACCATTACATCGGCATAGCGTAAATTGTTATTAACGCATTGAGATACGCGATCACTACTTCTTCCGGAATAATTTTTACGTTTTTAGTCATAATCCTTTCTTTAAACTTCGCCATGTGAGATAATTTTTCTAGAGAACCCTTCGCTCAGTAACACACCCAGATTTGATTGGATGTGTTTGAACAACATCTCTATATTCGTTGTAAAAACAATACTATGGGGTCTTCAATTATCCCGTTGGAATGTGACATTCTGCAACGTTCCCATGAAAGGTACTAACACCGGTACATTCCACAACGTTGTCGATAACGACGTGCATTTAATATGCCTAGAATTAACGTAAGGGGTGACCGTTATCCAGCATATATCACCCCCAAACCATGACCCCAGGTATTAAAGCTGTGCGTCGTGTTTCCACGAATTCTAAATTCCGTATTTGCCCTCCGTGTCTCCGCAACCTTCTGTAGCAATCATTCACCCATAAACAAAATAGATTCATCACTGAACACGATTTCAGTCCATCGATGAACACAATTTTGCCGTTATAAACATAGTATGTTGTAACTTGAGAACTAAACGAAATAGAAATAAATGTCCTCAACAAAAGTTCTTTATAATTAACCCAAAATATATAATTTATAATCACATAAAGTCTGACGATGATAATTCCTTACGTGTGTAGCAAAAAATATCAACATCGGCAATTTTGGTTATGCACATAGGTTGTAACTCGAGAACCAATGTAGATCGAAATAAATGTGATTAACAAAAATTGTTTATAATGATCCCAAAATACATACCAGGGATTAGCTCATTACCAGTACGATAACAGTACGTTACGAATATAGCAGGAAATACCAAAAACACCATGCAAGTTGGCTGCTTTATGGGGAGGTGTTAATGAAAGCCAAAATTAAGGACGGTATGATTGCAGCTCAAAGGAAGAAATTCTTGTGTAAGCTCTACAGCAATCGACCTTGTTCCTTAAAATCAATCCCTGATAGTCATCCGCCTAACGAGTCGGTCTTTACGTGTGTTACTTTCTCGAGCGATGCTTCCAGCAGGAATGTGCAAATAAACTAATATTTTATAGACCGAAAATTCATTAATTGCTAAAAAGAATACATTGAGAGTTGGTGATAACAATGGTACAGGAAAGATAACAGTTGAGTATTGTTTTATCGAAGCATCAAAAGTGTAGATTGGAGTGGGGTATAATATTGTACCTGAATTATTAATTCAAATATAAAATTCATAAAACATAAAAACCGTGGGTCAAATCAATGTAATTTTTCCCGGAGAATTTCATTCTGTCCTAAAAATAGGCTGTTCATATTTTAAACTTTTAAGTTATTTTCATTTCCGCCGTCAGGGGTATGGAGACAGAATCGTCTCTATCACTATTGAATGTCACTATTGAATGTCTTGTAGCTTTTGAAAAAATCCGTTTTACCAGGTTGAATGGGACACCGTGTAAGCTAGGAAAGACATAAAAACATTATAAACCGATTCTGCTATAAAAAGAGGGTTCCTATTCAAAATTGCAAGTTGTTTTCCATTCTACCGTAAGGGGGTGAGAGATGGGATCATCCTTATCACCATTGAATGCCCTCCTTTAAACCAAATAAATTTCATCGAAAACCTTTTTTAGTCCGATGCGTAATTTTTTAGATATTCCGTTTTGTCAGGTTAAATGGGATACCTCGTATAGCCATAAGCACTATGTAGTGCTTATTTATTATTGCATAATTTATCAATATTGGGATGGGTCAAGTCGATTCCTGTACTTTGTTTTTTTGTACTTTGTTTCAAAAGAGCAACATCGTTACTTTTATTACTTTTAATATTCTATAATCTAAACACATTTCCTTTTAGATATCTTCGTCATATTTTATATATTTACAACATGATTTTTCAGTTAGTTTTAGAGACACTTTTAATTATGTTAGTATAGATAACTAATAAAGTTACACCCTTTATTGTGTGTTTGGTATTATAAAACTAAATTAAATTTCATTTAAAACACAATTTATGTCGTAATATTTGAAACAGTTTAGAGGTACCATTCTTTAATTTATAACATGATCCCCTTGATTGAGAATCTGAACATTGTGAGTTAAGAATTATAGTTTGTAAGTTTATGATATTTATTTTGATATTTTTTTGGTTTTTGGTACAACAAAATTAAATTTAATTCTCTTTAAAACAGCTTTGATCCCACGATAATATCTCAATTAATAATATTCTCAATATCTTAACATTAATCGACACATAATTGTGTTACTTTTTTTAATGACACAAATTTTGTGAATTTTCTGATTAACAGTTTGATTAACGGTTTGCCTGTGAATACGTTATGTTGGATAACTTATAGAGTGTATAGCAAAGCAACTACAGTAGAGCCTCCTTAATCCGAAACAATTGGGACAACAAATTGGATTATGAAATATTGCTTGCTAAATGATTGGCAACACAAATACTAGAATAGAATAGATACAAGAAATAAAACACCTGCACACTAGAACTTAAAAGCAATATATTTCTGTAAATACACAACTATAATTCTTAATTAAGTATAATATTAAATACATATGTGCATATTATTAGGAATTAGCCATATGTCTCTTAAGACGGCTAAATCCTCTAATGTTTCTAGTTCTAGTACTAGTTATACTTTGAAGCCCAGAAGCATTTAAAACAATCTAGAGTAAAACAAAAATTAAAACTAGAACTAACACTAGACCTAGAAAATTTCTTTTCTATTTAAAATGTCTTACCGTCTAATGTCAATTAATGGAAATGATCCAACAACCACATAAAGTAAAATTCAAAGTAACACCAAATGCCTTTAATATCAAGACACCAAAAAATTTCAGCCAATATAGTCAAAAGTTAGAAGAGAGACTAATTAAAATAAGAATCAAACATTTTCGAGAACAACAACTTCAAGATCAAAAACTCAAAATAATGCATAACATCTTAAGTAATTCACTATATATTGTAGGGTACGAATGCTTTCTGTCAAATTTAGAGACCAAATATCTCAAAAATTATCTAACCATATAACTAACAAAAAGATAAAGTTACAGGTTCTTATCGAAAAGAATGAAGAGAGTAAAACTGTTAAGTCAGAATCTTTTAATATTAAAATAATACATTCAGCTGATAGTAATATTAATTTATTAATTAATAAATCAGAATGAAAAAAAATTCATTCACCCCCATATACAGGATGTTGTGGGAAATTTACTATACTATAAACAGAAAATTTTTATATTTATGCAGGATGTTCCATAATGACGTACCGAAATAAATATATGTTACGTTAAATGGAATGATATAGTTTGTATTTCATATTCTGATGCTATACATCAAACCACGTTGACTTTGAAAGACAATTTATACCTAGTGCTTTTGGTTTTTGAGTTATTTTAGTTAGAATCTTTTTTTAAACACTATGTCCTTTAAATCTGAATTTCGTAAAGGTTAATGAAGCTAGAAAGTTAAAAGTTGTCACAGTTGCTGGTCTGATACGTTATTTTCGTATCTGACATCGTCTCAAGACATCTAGGAAAAAAGTCACAAATATAAACAAACTTAAAACACAAAATCTGTTAAAAAAATAGGTTGTCGCTTCGTTATTAATTTTATATAATAATATGTCAATAAATCTATCAACACGACACTAACAATAGCAGAAGTCCCTCTAACAATTTTAATTACCAAAACATTAATAAATCCTTGAAACTGATTGCGGAACAATTTTTTTTATTGTTGACAAGAAATATTACTACCTGCCGGATGACTTACCAATGGGTCTTCCAATGGCTGATATTTACGTGGATCACTTAGAAAAGTTCTTTTTAAATAGAAATATCTCCATTTCTTAACAAGACAGATACAGTTCTATGCAAGATATGTAGAGGACATCTTAATAATTTTTAATGGTTCCAACGCTAATTCAACCTTTTGTCGCCTTGTTGAACCTTTTTAATAATGTAGGAAAAAATTAACTTTAGCACACATTGTTTTAATAAGTGAACTTGTAATGAGTTATTGAGTGATGCAACTTAACCAAATACTCATTTCAAACACTTATTCATACCTGGAGGAATAACTTGTCAAAAACAGCGCCTAAATATATTTGAAGTTAGGGTGTCGGAAAATTTATTTTATTAGTTATTTTATATCAGTGTGATGTCAATTTACATCATAGGCATAATATATTAAAATTGCACGGTTAATAAATAGGCTGGTTTCAAATGGTTGTTTAGATGAGGGATCAGATTAATTTGAATATCTCGTGGAAGTTTGTTTTCGAGTGAGTAGCTAACATGTGCTATATGTACGGATGTGGTGGTCCTAACATGTGCGTGGTGTTAAAAGTCCTTACATTTAAAGCATATTTTTCATGACTATCATTTTTTAACAGTACGTAAAAACTTATATGAAACCCCTTTAATTTTCGCTGAAAAATTATTTCTTGATATCATTCGCAGAAATTTAAAAACACCATTAGAACTTTTATAGTACAAACTTATTTTTTATGTATGCTGCGGTTTTTTACATTACAAACCATTCGGCGAAGTGCCAGCACCCAAGTTTTTTCTTTAACCAATCATCAAAATATTAAAATTTAATGTAAAATTGTAAATTACTAATTACGAGTTAATTATTAATTTTTCGCAAAAGTGTTATAAGAATAATGTTTCTATTTTATTGTTTTACATCCATGCTAAGAAAAAAAGTCGTCAAAATCTTACTATTTTAAAAAATAAAGTAACTTTTTTTTCAAACTTCATTTTTCATTGTTGTCCCGGATTCTTAACTATTCAAGCTATCAAAAATCCAATCTATTAATGAATGTGGTAGAATTGGAAATCTATGGTGACAGTCTCGGTTAAGAAACCTTAAGAAATCTTTATACCACTCTCTTAAATCTAACAATTTCGGCTTGCAACATCAATTCGTTGAAATTAAGTAAAAAATAAAATCCCTTAATTTTATTTTTGGCTTTTGGGCGTTCGAATTAGCGAACGTCCGAATTACTGGTGTTCCAGTAACTAAATAAGAATAAGAATTCATAGTAACAAATTATTTTAATAATCATAATTAGATTGAAATAAAATAAACGAGATCTCGAGTTTAAACGTTAAATGTGATGACTTATCGGCCACACCTTGATTCCTGTGAAAGTTATCTTTAAAATAGTACAAAATACATACGTTTATCAACTAAAAGTTACCTACTCGAAAAAATAAAAATGTGACCAGTTTTAAACTGATAATAAACCTGGGATTGAGTAAATATTTGTGAAGTACTTTAAGTCTACCTGTTTGGAAAAGCGAATCAGTACCAAAAAAAAAATCTAAAAATTAAATAAATAACGAAACGAGTGAGATTTGACGCCTAATAGCGTTATTAGATAATGTTTTTCCTCCTCGCCGAGAAAAGTGTTGCACAAAACCCAAGTCTCGTTCCTAACACGAGTTTTGATGCCGATAGCGTCTCGACTCGTTCAAATATTTACGAACTTCGATCCTCGTTCCATTGCGTATCAGGTTATGAAATAACTAAAGAAGGTCGACTGCAAAGTGAAGCAATTTTTCCCTGAATTTCCCACTGTGCGCTCGCCTTAAATATTACATGAGCTTCTCACTACTTATTATAACACATTCACGGTTCAAATGAAAATGATTTGTTTTGTAAATCCCTTAATAATTGCGCTTATAAAAATATATAAAAAATAAATTAAATAAAAAATGTTTACTATTTATTTTTTGTATTTTCCTTACAGAGATTTACGCTGTTTACGTAACTCGATCCATATGAATTTGATGACCAGCTATATTTTTTCGAATTCCATTTGGATACTTACGTTAATGATACAGGTGAGTTTTATTATTGACATTTGAGAATGATAAGAAGTGGTGTTTACTTAAAAATGTGAGAATTAAAGGAATTTTCAATTTAAACGCTTACTCTATACTTGAGTTTTAATGAAACCTCTAAAGGAAAATCGGAGAAGGTTGGATGAGAGGATTAATTTTAATCAAAGTTTTAAAGAAAAAAAGATAAACAGTCTTATTAAAACTAATTAAACCGACTAATTTAAAAAATTATCGTTTTAATAGACCTTATCAAATCTTTCCAAGAAATAGTATATAAAAATCTATATGATATATTTTTTGAAAAGAAAAGATAACGTTTAAGGCTAAAAAATGTCTGGTCGATTTTTCAAAACTTTCTTCTTTGTTGTTATCGGAGGACATCTAATATAGATATCTTACATTGGGTTTCAGGTGTCTTTGACCTCAAGCAAAGTTTCCTGCGTGTTCCTACTGCTTACGCTGCACTATTTCCACCTCACCAACTTTTTCTGGATGTTCGTCGAAGGTAAGCGCTAGTTTCTTTTACTTTGAAAGTGCTACACTTCGATAAAACTTGAAGAAACTTTTTATAATATCTTCAATCGTATGGAAGCTAGTTTATACTTTATCAAATAAAACTAATAATTGTTTAGATTGTATTACACTTTTAAATCTCGAACAACAAAAAATCTTAAATAGTTTTATATTTTATTTTTTTAACATATGATATCAAATTCTAGCAGTGCCAGATTAATAATTAGCAGTACTAATTAAGATTTTTTTAGAACGCTTTATCTTATGAAATGATATCTTATGACCTCCATAACTTTCTCTAGCTGCCATAACTACTCGCTTATAATATCCAATGGTGGAAGTGAAAAGTTCAGGTATTGTGTTATAATAGTACATGCAACACCTTACGACTAAAACTGTTTTTTTCCTAATCACAAGAGTTGCCCAGCATTTAACTTCTTTGAATTAAAATTAGAACTAATACAAGCACTAACACTAGAACTATCACTACGACTAATACTAGATCTAAAACTAGAAACTTTCAGGTTTTGCCGTACATCTTTTGAAAAAATGGTTGACGTTTAATGGAGTTGACAATATGTCTACTTATGCAACTAAATCTTTGAATATCTATTTTCGATCTGGTGAAGTATTGTACAATCGTTGTGGGATACCTGTTGAAGATATCATACAAAGACGCCCCAAGCTGTAACGTTGTTATTTACGTTGCTATTTTCCTAAGCCAGCTATCAAATAAAATTGTATAATGAATACTATGTTTCATGCTACAAATAATATTATTCATTGATTATATAGTTTGTTAATTCATGATTTCTAAAATGCTCGGTATATCCTTTTTTGCGTCATTAGATAGAGATATGTTTGAACAGTACATTATCAGATTTCGAAAAAACTTCTATTTAATGACGTAAAGAAGAATGAACCGGGCAAATTGAACAACAACAGTTGACAATCACTTATAATTGAAGCAGGCATTTTTTTAGATTATGCATAGCGCAACTGTTGTTTTTGACATTAAAACTAAAGAAACTAACGTTTTGCAGCTTTTCAAAGTGGTCCAGTCTACTCACAAATAAAATGGATAAGTATTGTCATGTTTTCAAGGTTTTAATATCGTAATACAAAAACGCCCGCTCTGCGATATACGGAACACACATTTCGGTTACTATTGCTGTTATTATAAATCCGCACAATAGAAAGCGTTTGAATCAATTAGGACACTGGGTTACTGAATCGAACGGCTTCATCGTCTGAAGGCAACGCAGGAAATTACACAATACCTCATAAATCTATCTCTAAAATAAGCACATAAGGCAAACTTGGCACCACCAAAATATCAAGCAACTTTTTAACTTGCTGCACTCAACACCCATCATTTCACACTCCGCACCATTCCGTTTTAATTTATATAATTTAATTTAATTTATCCCATCCCTTTGCTCCTGATAATGTACAAGACGATCAAGAATCCAACAATCACTTTAGGTTCTTTATAGACAAGGGACGTCGTTTCTCGAATCTTGACAATTAGGGCAATTATTTATGAATCCAAAACGAAGAATTTTCTTCGGTGCTTTACAATCAATGGAAAGATGATTTTTCTTCGCAGTTCCAATACTTAAAGCTCTTGACCCATTTCTATATGGATTACTGTTTATTTGTACTTCGTATACTCGACCTCTAGAAGAATGACTCAAACTAGGAGCAGCGTAAGCCAATTCTGGGATAAGACTTGTATGCTTTAGTGGAGGATACTCATAAGCTACAACATTCATTCTTTTCATGTTCAGCTGACGATAAGCAATTAACACCTTGTTAATAGATTTAATTTCAGCAAATGTAAAGAAAGGTTGATAATATGGATCAATTCTTTCCATAATTATCTCCACCTAAGTTTCTTTAGCATTCAGTTTATTCAACTTATTAAATAATCCTTTCATATTCGCAATATAAATTCCAATATTTCCTTTTGGCATTTGAGACCTCTTCTTAATTTCCTCAAAAAATTCTCTATCAAAGTGCGGTGGTTGAAATTGTTCACGTATTAAATCAATTAATGAATTCCAATCATCGGCCCGGTCAAACAAAATTGACTTGGACGCCCTTCCCGCACCACGTAATTCATTAACCCGTTCAACAAACGTACTAAACGACATATTTACCCTCCGACCTGTAAATTTAGGACCCCATTCGCGAATTGGTACAAATTTTGGACGATTACTGGCGATAATTTAAAGAAACATCGTTATCGTCGGTTTCGTTTTCTATGGGTGCACTATGTGTAGCTACATCAAAAACGGGTACATCCAGAATACTAGCTTCCAGAAGTTTGCGAATCGCTTTAGTTTTAGTCTCCAATTTTTCCGCCAATAAAAGCAATTTTACCGGAAATTCAAATTTAGCCATCTTTTCTGAGCATTGTTACAAAGTATCTTTGTAACAATACTTTGATAACGAATATCGCTTTAATCCCGGAAAAATCATCAACAAACCTTTAATATTTTCAATCAAAGCAGTTACTGCCGGAGCATCTTCTCTTTCGCGAACGAAAAAGGGTAATTAGGTTTAGAAACAATAAAGCTAGCCTAACCCAAACGTGCTAATCCCCGATAAGTACTTCTCTAGCAGCAAATTCTCACAACTCATCTAGCAACAAATCCTCAGTTTTTAACATCCGTATGTTTAACTCATCCTGACTGATCTATCTTAAATTTACCTTCCATTATAAAAAAATACTTTTCGACAAAATAAACAAAATATTGTTCAACTTACAACAAAAGAGGCCCCACGTTGGGCGTCAAAATTTGCGACATTAACAAAAGAATAACAAAAGTAAGCACAAAAATTTTGTATTTGGAATCAGAAACTGATATAACGTCACGAATAAAGATATAAAATTTCCAGGAAGTGGGTTGGGCACCACTTATTTGAATAGAGCTCAAATAAGAAAACTTTGCGGATGTTATGATAAGTTCCCAATTCCAAACACAAAAAAATGAGACAACAATAAAAAAATAATCACGTATTTAACGCCTTTGGACAGGGCAACAAAGTAACAAGAAAAATACTCAAATTCAAAATACATTTCTTAATAAAAAGAGAAACAGGATTTAATCCCTTACAAAAAGGAAATACAATAAATTAAACTAGTACCTTAAACTATATTGGTTGTCACCCTATTTTATAAACTTCCTTAAGTTATGTCAGCGAGTTCTTTTTTTTTATTTTTTTTTGCGAGAGTAACTCAGAATTTGTCGCTAAATCCCTCCAAACCAAAATAACTAAATTTATAAAGTGTTCAAAATAAAAGTTCCAAAATCTTATTTCCAAAATTAACAATCCTTAAATGGAAACGAAAAATAAAAGAAATAAGAGAACATACCTATTGACACAAGAAAAAAAAGGAAAAAGGAAACAAGGAAAGAACCGTAAATGTCGATACAAAATAATGGATAATAATCCCAGAATTCAGTTTAAATATAGGCCTAAACCAATATAAATGACTTGGATTTTCACTAGGAAAATGCGCCTGATTTAAGGATTTTTGGGAAAGATCCTCCAAAATTAGAATAAAAGTTCCTCGCTGAAAATTTCCCAAAAACACGTTGTATTTGCATCGAACGTTAACGACCGACTCTTTCAAAAAGAAAAACAATACATAGGAAATAATTAAAGCTAAAATTAGACTGTGTAAAAAGTAATCAGATAGAGAGCTATCCATTTTAACTGCTTGATTTCTGTCCAATTTATAAAACATTCTCGTGCGTAGAATGCCAACTGGTATATTAAAGGAGCACAGCTTTTCTGTAAAAATACCATCGTTAACCTTGTCGAAGGCTTTAGAACAATTGATAAATTGCGTCAAACTGACGATAAAGACAAAACTCCATGCAGTTCAGTAATAACGCTTGTGTTGAGTTTGGCTCAAATTTGCTACAGATGCTTCGATATCGCATCCTAAAGCCTCGTCATTTCATGCACCATATTGACTATTTCATAGGCACCGCATTTATCAACATACAACACAAAAGCATTTATTTCTGCATTATCAATGAAATTGAAAAATAAAACCATCGATTTGTATTATGATGGTAGGCAAATTTTTGACTATTTTATCTAGGGTATGAAAATGTTGTGTGCTTCTTTCGCACATAGAATATTATAATTATATGTTTAATATACGTGATTTCACTAGAATATTTTTCACGAGTTTTTGCGGGAATAATTTCCTTTTTTACCTAAAAAATTAAAACTATACTATAGTCTAAGATACTTGTATGTGTGTACAAAGTATTCGAAAAATCACAATTAGCCAAGTGCCATTAACCTACACGAATGGATGATTGTTCATTATATCGCAAAATACCAAAAAGCAATAATTTTTAGAATTGGTTTCTCTATCCATTACACAATTTTCCAGGATATGTTTGTACATCATGACATTTACGTTTAAGGGCTCAAACTTTGGCACTAATTTATAAGGTTTTATTTTTATATACCGTTTCCCAAAAGAAACGGGAAAAAGTCCATAGAGGTCAATTTACACTTAGCCATGACGTGACAGTTTTGTGACCGGACGTGTTCCTACCGACCAAAATAAATAACACTTCAAGGAATTTTAGATGAGTATGTTTCCAGCTAGCCCGGTGTGAGTTCGTGACATGATGTGACAATGCAATACACTACAGCCAGGGATCACACCGTAAATCATCTGTCAGTCGGAAAGTGACCTCCTCAGTAGTTCGCTTCGGAAGGTTTTTACAAAATGAAAAGTGATTTTTTATACATTCCTCGTGAACAAAACGTACAATACTTATCAATTGTACTAGATTTGTGAAATCTGCTGATTCACCGATTTAAACTACAAATGTATCAACTCTGATTAATTTGGAATAAGTGTTTTCAAAATATCCTGTAACATCAATATGTTTTTTAATAGTTTCAGGCAATAGCGAAACTTCACTTACTTAACTTCATTGGGTCGAAACATCAATCCTACAATTTCGATGCATGCTGGTTAGTGTGTTTCAAAGTGTTTCACCTACAGTATGCGGCTTCTTCTGACGTGTAATTAGCTTTGCAGTATACTATAAAACAAAATAATACTATATATAATTAGCTTCTAGACGTCACCGCAAATTTCATTGAAGCCACAAATATTCTTGCAATTTATTTTGCACGCATACGAAAATAACTCGTTTTTTTGTTTTCTTGCTGATGATAGGTTTGGACATACAGGCTAATTCAAATTCCACCCCTATCATTGGAATCTCGGAAACCACAGGAGATAACAGAAATGGTTAAATGGGGGCTAAGTTGCGTATCTTAGAGTTCATCATTTTTCAACTAAGTTTTTGAAGCTAGCCGTTTTAGTTTTTAAGGCAACTTTTTATGGAACATATGACAACTAGAAATTTTCTCTCACGTTTCATTTTCGTGAAACTATCATCAGGTTTCTTTTTTCTTATGGATGCGAGACATGTTAAAACTTCGTTATAAATAGTACAGAAATACCGTGAGAATTTCGCAAATGTATTTGGAAATGTATCCAGAGAGGCGACAACTGGACAGGACTTTATTTAGAACATTAGATCAATATTTGATTGAATGAGATGATGATTGATTGAGCTGTTTAGAAGACACGGAGAAAGTACGGTGATAGAATAAATAAAGAAGTTAAAAAAACAGAATAAATGATATAAGTGAAAAAAGAATATTTTTATTTAGGCAAATCAAAGTGCAAACACAATTAAGTACTGTTTTAGATAAGAAACAATAGTTCAAAATCTACACAGGAAATTTCATCAGAATTTGGGTTTCTGCAAACTGGCGTCTTGAGAGAATTTAAAAGGAATCACTTAAAATGTTATAAATATTCACCAAGATTACACCCAGGAGATCCAACAAGAAGACTAGCGTATTACAATTGAATTATAAATCAAATCAATGTTTCTCCTGATTTTTTTAAATAACATAATTTGGAGTGACGAAAGTACTTTTATAAATTCTGGCGTTTTCAACAGAAACAATGAACATCAACATCCTATGCAATTCATCAGTGAATGAATTTTTATTTATTTTATATTTCCATTTTTCTCTTTGCCGTAATTCTTATCTAGAAGGTGGAAAAAGAAAAATCCTCAATCCGCACATCATGTGTCAGATTGATACAGCGTAATAACGAAACGAAAATATAATTCAATATTTCAGACAATCAATGCCAATTGCTCATTCTATTAGTTCTATCTCCTTTGCTTCCAAACAAAATAAGTACATTTCTTATTTACACAAACAATTCCAAGAATTGCTTGTGATATAGGTCTAATACCATTTTCCATTGCTTATATATCAGACACAATGTCTGCCTTCTTATTACTTAAAATACGGTCATTGAAATGACGAACTTGTATGGTGTTCGCTTTTATTAGCTGGTTGGTGTTTATCATTCTAAGACTAATGTATTAAAGAATTTTGTGTGACGATAAATAATAATAATTAATATTTATGATAAATACGATAAATATAGCTGCCTAATTTTCGCATCAACTATGGAAAAAACCAAAAAAGATAAACTTTCGGGTGCTTCAAATTCAGAAAATGCACATGTACCATCAACCATTGCGGTTGAAAAGCGGCCTACAAGTTTTTTCGGAGACTGTTTCCGAAAATCTTATCCCTTTGATCTTATAAATCACCTCTGTTTTACATTCTGAACTAAAAGTCTCTGAATATATTCTTTATCTTTGTTGGTGCAATTGTAACTTTCGCCTGAGTGTATTCTGTACACTCATACGAATTGTACTTTCAAAGAATTGTAATCTGAGCATTTTGAAATTAGGTGACGATCCAATTTATTTAGTTTAATGCTCTGAAAACGATGTCTTCTTGACCGTACCCACCGCTAGAGCATGTTCATGTATTCTAAGTAAAGATTTCATTCTGTTGCAAGACATTGTAACACAAAATCACATTAACAACCCATAATTTTATCAGAAATAAATAAATGAAATGTTGAAGCTGTTAACTTTCTCGTTCATCCGTCCTCTTTATCCTATCTTACCTGGCACTCCTCTATTAATTTCTTTCGTCCTTCTGCTTTATATTATTTCCCTTTTATATAGATCCTCGTTCTTTCTTCAAACAAAAGATCCATTGGGGGTATATGGCTTAATAATACTTTTATATTGTATGCTTCTTGCCCAGGCCGGTGCAGCGTAAAGTACAACCGAGGTAATCGCAGATCCCAACAGTCTTCTCTTTCCTGCTGTAAGACCTATTATGTTTAGCGTTACTCTTACCAGAACATTTGCCGTTTGAGCCACCTTCTTCATGCATTCAACACTATTTTTTGTTATTGGCATATGTGTTCATGTACACCCCTAAATAATTTACTTTATCCACACTACCGACCTTCATTTCGTCAATACTTATCCTCATTACTCTCACCTGCTTTCGTCCTTGAAGTAAACCACTTCGATTTTATGCACGACCACTTACACACCCATCTGTCTTAGTTCGATCATCACTCTTCCCACAGCGCACGTCTAGCTTTTTCTATCTTCTTTCATCTTCCAGCTCTGCTACGTTTTACCACCAACACAAGATCGTCAGCATATGTGATCAGATCTACTCCGCTCTACAATTCTGTTAATAATATCTTATCATAATATAAAACCGAATGTTGGGTTTAGCTACTTATGATCGATCCAACACAACTTTCTTTTCTCAGAATGATTTTCTTGATATTTAGCTTGAGTTAGATCAAAAGCAACCCAATACAACCCAATTTTTTCTCAAGATGGTTTTCCTGATACTACACTTTGAGATTGGGTTGGGTCAAAATTGACCCAACCCAACCCAAGCTTGTCTTAAACCTATTTTCTGATATTAAACTTCGGTTGGGTTTGATCAAAATTAATCTACCCAACCAAACTTGTTTACTCAGGATGATTTTTATGAAATTAAGATTGGGCTGGATTGGATCGTAATTAACTCAACTCAACCCAACCTTTTTCTCAGAACGATTTTTTTGATATTGAGTTTGAGTATTAACATTGGGTTTTGCTGGTTATCATCGAACCCAACCTAAGTTTCTTTTCTCAGAATGATTATCATGGTATTAAATTTGGGTTTAAACGTTAAACATTGTGTTGGGTTTGATTAAAATTAACCCAACCTAACCAAACTTTTTTACTCAGAACGATTTTGATGAAATTTAAATTGGGTTGGGTTGGTTTGCAATTAACTCATCCCAACCCAACCTATTTTATCAGAACAATTCTTCCAATATTGAATTTGAGCTGAAGCAGTTGTGAAGTTCTAACCGTAGCAGTTTTGCCAGGCTTTTCGCGAAGCATATATTAGAGGACGCTTGCTCATTCTAGGTTTGATTTGCTCCAAACATATATTATATATATTTTGCTTGCAAGGTAGTATTTGTGCTATCAGTATCGTCAGCTGAATCACTTGAGTTTGAACTTTCATAATGCGATGCATTATGTTCCAACACCATCTCATCAAACCCATCTCCATCGTCAAAAACATCGAAAAACTCGCTTTCGTTAACTATAGTTTGTAACTCCTGCATGGAAAACTATTTTCTAGCCACCAAGAAACTGATAATAAAACAAACGATTTTGTTCATGAGCATTGCATAAAAATGCTTAAAAGTTAAAATCGACTTCAAAGTTACATCCAAAATATTTCAAAGATATTATAAATAAATCATTTTGCGTTGCACGACATATGATTAAGTAGTAACGTTCTGGTTAAACGGAGGTTATTTCAACCGCAGGTTCAAGCCGGGGTTGACCGGAGGATGAGTAGCCAAAGTTGTCATCATGATCTGCATACTGTGTGTTGTTTGAAGTCATTCTTGCTTACAACGGTGAATAAATTATTAAATAAACAGATTAAGCTACCTTTAGTGCGAGGGAGAATTGAGTATTTGTGTATCGGGTATTTCGTTCTGATTGGCTGATGGCGACCACGTGACGCCAGGACCTTCGTCATCAGCCAATCAGATACATAAGTACCCAATTCTCTCGCACTAAAGGCTAATATAGTCGGATGAGAAAAAAACAGATGCAATCACGTAGAAGGGAAAGGTATAGTTAATTCTTAAAAACCTGACCATTAAAAAAAAATGTTTACTTTTTAATTTAGAATACGCTTGGAAAAAAAGTGCGAATAAGTATAATGCTGCAACAAATTTGAAAACAAAAACAAAAATTATTTAGCAAATGAGGAAGGATATAAATATATCGCCGTCCTCTAAATCATCGTCACAAAATAATTAATAGGAAACATATTAATTTCTGAATTAAAAAGTTGTTATTATTAAAAAACCTCTTATTAAAAATATCTTTTAAATATAGAAAACGAACAAAGTCCAATTTGTTTTTATGTAGTTACATATAATATGCTACTGTTATAACAAAATGTGGTTTAAAAACGCTATATAACAATCCAAAAATATAAAAACTATAACGTCTTTATGCGTTTTTTACCTCCAGTTTCCTCTTTCCTTTATACCTCCAGTTAAACTAACTAGCGGTGGTTATATCGTTTTTAAGCGCTTCCATTGGTTATGAGCCGGTTTTTAACTGTCAGATAAATTTATCAGGAGGTGGTAAAAGTGGCCCTTAACCATGTTAACATTTTCGAATAGACACAAAATCATTTACATTGGTCTAAAATTAGCCTGCAGTGCAGCCAACGTTGACCGGGGCCAGTTGACGACAACCTAATAAACAGGAGGTTAAAATCCTGTCATTAAAATAATTTTGTTATTTTCAAAAAATATTAGAATACCCATTGTACGTTAAAAGTTAAAAATGGTTGAACTACGTATTTGTTAAAAGGAACTCAACAGGTAAGTTGTAAGAAACACGGTCTTGCAAGAACCAAGAAGTTTTGCATGTAACTTTATACTTTTGACGAAGTTTCTAAAGATGCCCACAAGGCAAAACTAGTCAAACGAATTATTAATAAAAACTTACTAATAAAAACTACTTATATGTAATGAATTCACTCGAATTCACTATATATAAATTGTTAATAAATGTGTTAATTAATTTGTTGATAATCAGATTATTCTTTAGAAAAGTGATGTACTGTTTTGAAATCAGTGGTGCCGCACTCGTAAGATATCCTTGTTAGTTGCTCGATCAAATTAAAATAAAACACATGAAAATTCGCCAACAAAATCAATTAAATGAATCAATTAAAAAAATAATGGGCCATTAGGACAAATATTACCAAAAATTTTTACAAAACATGGTGATTCCAGACACCGTTTGACATACACCAAATTGACCAACCCCTTGGTAAACGGAGAGTTAAAGATGACTTTTCTTTTATGGACTTGAAATGTAAGAAATAATGTTTAATACAATTTAACCAAATTTAATGCCTTAATAACCACTTTTGACCTTATGATAGTTTTTCAATTAGTTTTTTGGATACGATTTTGCATTTTGGGTCCGATTTCCTGGAACCCAGATCAGAGATAGTCTATTATCACAACTCATGGTGTTTAACTTCTTTAATAGTCATTAACTAGAACCTGTTGACAGCTTGTAGCGCCTGAATAGCGACTTGAGTATCCGAGAAAAAGCGTATTATCATGTTCCTCATATCTTTCTTTAGTAGAATTTTAGCCCCAATGTCAATAGTAAATGCAAAGATGATGCAAAGTGTCTGGCAGTACCCGACTCCTACTGGCGTTCTTGATCCATGTGATCCAATCAAGAGCTGTTCAGGTAGTTTAAACTGCTAGCTGCACCAATAGAACTACAAACGACAAACAGGTCATTTAGCAGAAGGGATCAACGCAGGAGAGATAACACACCTCCCTGCGGGCAACCACCTTGTAGTGAATTAGAACCAATCCTACCAATAAGCTCTTTCAAAAAAAGCTCTTTCAAGAGATTGTGGTGTTACACTATTAAACGCACTCTCTATATCCAGAAATGCACAAACCTCTTGGTTTTCTCTTTATCCGGAATTGCCACAGAAATAATAAGACAACGATTACGATAATACTAGTTAGGTTATCTACCAGGCAACTCTTAAACGGGTAAATTGACGGTATGGGGATTACGGTGCGTGCTGTGCGATTTCATCCTTAGATCAATTTTAATTTGAATATGCCTATGATCCGAACAAGACGGTTTAGAGGATCTCCTCCAGGAAGTTATCTGTGAGCTCAATATGATTAAGCTGAATGTAATGTCAAGTACCTCTTTAGTAGTTTGAGTAATAATAACTAGTGTTTTCATAATCCGTTCCGCGCACATCAGTGTCATCTTATCGATTCTGTTCGGATTGGACCGAACTCTCCTCTCCCCGCATAACTTATTTCGGTTTCCCGTTAATTAATTCGATTATATCGCTCTACAAAAGTTAAGCATTCTGTATCGGCATTCGACACTGAAATTATGCGACATATTTAGTAATTAAAACCGCGTCGCAATCCGCCTGGTCGATTTAGGAATAACCGCATCTATATTAAACCACAATTTTCCGTGAAATTATATCGATAAAATAAATAATGTCGGACCGAAACTCAATTTTGAACCGAAACCGATACAAAAATTCAGCTATGGTCACACTTTCGGCCGAAACCGAAATCGTAACTTTTCTTTGAAATGAAGGAATTTTATATATCCAGATTTCACCACGTTGAGAAAAAGAGTTCACTTCTTCTATCTTCTAGCACTCTGCGGAACTGAACGCTCGTTCGCTTGAAGTGCTAGAAGCGGGAATGCATAATATTTTTCATACTAGTTGGTTGAGCAAACGAAAATCCTTTACATGACTTCGCCACCATTTCAACATTAACTTGTGACTGACAATTATTATCGTTATCCATGTAAATACCCTTATATTTATCATAGAACTGTACATCATCTTCAACATCACTGCAATCCGACGTATTTGCATGAAGTTCTATGCCTTGGTTAATACAATTCAAATCATTCTTTACAAGACTATAAATTTCTTCACGTTTATTGTCTTTCAGAAACCGAAATTGTTTATATTCGGGCCACAAGAATGCAGCTACTTTATGAATAAGATGTGGTTGAAATTTTGTATCAAAAACATTATCCAAACAATGCCGAATAACCGCTTGAACATCGGTAGTTGTTTCTCCGTTTTGTAATTGTTTTTCAAATGAATTCAGATTCTTTTGCCTGCCTCAAACAGTAAGGTAACCGTTTTAGGGTTGTAAAAATACAATCAATCTAACCAAGACATATTTTTCAATACTTTGCAGACTTCTTCTTTTGTATCTTCTAATATTTTTTTCATTAGGATTAAAATTTTTCCGAATCGAAAACAACATGTCAAATTTCGTGTTCCATCGTGGCTATCTTAGTTTTAGCAAATACCACTCCGTTTAAAGTATTCTGCTGTAAATACGAGGGGTTATTTCTTCTAATACCGTTTTCTTAAATATATGTGTTCAAGATCAGGTTCAACATTTGAGCAATACAATTAATACGCGAATACTAGTGTTCTTTTGATGTTAGAACCTTGATCGGTAGTTTAAAAAATTTTTTTCAAGTACCGAACCTGGTACATTTATAGTATTCACTTTCGCTTCTAACGCACGAAATATGTTAGTACCTGTTTTTTTGACTGCGTTCTCTTCTTGGTTAAAGTTCAAGAATTCGACGGTGCATAGTACACGACTATAACACAAAAAATAAATAAGACAATATAATTCATCAGTATTTATATACGGTATAGTTATATAGCTTAACTTACCTATGTAGTTTCCAAATAGTGTCAAGATAATGAACTGTTAATGCTATGAAGTTTTTCTGCTTTTTGGTTTCTGTCCATATATTTAATATTGTCGCCATCCTGTATAACATCGTTGTACATGTCTTTATAGGGAACGATACTTACCTTTCTTCAGCAGTGGTTGTAGCCCGGAAACAAAGAATTTTAATTTTTTACTGTGCATTTTGTGAAGCGTACGGCTAACAGTAATTGGATGCGGCAAAATATAGTTTAGGTCTAAGTTTTTTGAACTCAGTTTTACTCTTGTTTCTATCATTCAGCGTGCTAGATCTTTAAACCCAATGCCACTTACTGCTACTAACCAACGGGTATCCTGCATCCCATACTGTACACACTTGTTTGTAATTTTGTTTTTTATTTCGTCACTCATTTTATCGATCCGTGCTCTTTTTCTGTTACTTCCATCTGAGTCTGTAGATGAAGAATTTTCCAACTTACTTATATATCTGAAACAACGGTGTTTCCTTAAATTGGATGGACTCGACCCTTTACTATATTTAATAACATGTTCGCACTTAACACACATTACAAATGGTTGCACATTTTCAACACCGTCAACTTCTTTTACAATCTCTTTAAGACAGTTCCTCTTTTATCAGACGCTTCTTTTGTTCTATATTCGTTAGATATATTTTTTTCTAATATCGACATTTTTATACAAGTTCAAAATCTGATCAGAACTGACTGATTTGTAACATACAACTGTTCAAAAATTTTACATATTAGCACATTTTTGTTCATTTACTGATTAAATAATTAATAATAAAATATTAAAAAATAATAAAACCATATTAAAATATATAAAAAGGTTAATTTAACACTTGACGTCCAAAGTTAAAAGAGGAGATAAGATAGAAACAAGTAGTATGCTTGACTGATTGTCAAGAATATATATAGCCATTTTTGTACAAGTAGTATATGAAAAATCAATCAAGATATTACATTATTGACGATGTATGCTCGTCACGATACCCGATACTGCGATGCAGTAACGATGAATATTACTCATAATCAAAAAGAGAATATAGTCAGCGATGCATTACCGAACGATGTCAAGTATGTATTCCCATCGTTCAGTAGCATAGTCGGCGATTATTTCTCCAAGTACTTTTTACTTATTCGTACAGTATTCTGGTATACATATAAGAAATACCAACCTCCATCGCGACTTGGAAGTAGCATCGGTCTCATCAGAAATTGCATCAACCGCATGTGATCATGAGAAGAAAATGCATGATCATACCAATAGTGAAGCCATCCAGCTTCTGGACAACGATATTCTGCGTCGCCTTCAGAGGGTGAATCCATTCGATTTAGTAACCTTGTGTCCTAATCGATTCAAATGCGAGTATTATAACAAAAGCGTGCGTTTTAGTGTTACGATCGTAATCTTAAATCTTTGAAAACATAACAATGTTTATCTATTTTATTTGTGAAGCAGACAAGACCACTGAAAAAAGCTACAAAACATTAGTTCTTTAAGCTTTAATGTCAAAACAACAATTGTGCTATACATAATATAGAAAAGTGCCATCTTCAATTACAAGTGATTGTTAACTTTTGTTGTTCCATTTGCCTGGTAAATTCTTCTTCACGTCATTGGAAAGAGTTTTTCTTCAAAATCTGATAATCATCAAAACTATCTCTATCTAATTACGCAAAAAAGGATATACCGAACTTTTTGAAAATCATGATTTAACAAGCGTTCGAAATGTATGATGGCATTGGATAAAATTTATTTGTAGCATGAAACATAGAATTTATTGTACAATTTTATTTGATACCTAGCTTATGAAACTAGGAACGCAAATGACAAAGTTACAGCTTATGGCGTTCTTGTATGATGTCTTCTACGGGTATCCCATAACGATTCTACAATACTTCATCAGCATATTCTGAAAAAAGAAAGGAAAAAAAAATTTGCAGTTTACTTCTAATTTTTATTGTTTTTGGTTAAATAAGTTCAAATAAATGGCTTCATTTAAAAAAAAACTGTTTTTTTAAAGGATGCATGAATGGGTTTCCATGTAGCAACCATGGTAACCATGGTTAAATGGTTACCATAGTTGCTATATGTTGCAAATTTCACTATTCTATTATTGTAATTTTATTTCCTTTTTATTTTACCTGCTTTTTATTTTTTATATTATATTTATGATTTTGTTCAACAATCTTTGTTACTTATTTGTTTAATTATTAATAAACTATATTCAGAGAGAGAGAGAGAAAGAGAGAGAGAAACAAGGTTTATTCAGGTCAACAAAAAGCAAATCGAACGACTACTTGGAACTAATCAAGCATTTTTTCAAAAGACTTACGGTGAAACCTGAAAATTTCTAGTTTTAGATCTATTATTAGTTCCAGTGTTAGTGCTAGTATTGGTTTTCATTTTAGTTCTACTACATAAACTGTGATGAAAACGTGGCAATTGGGTAATTTTTAACGGATGCTGAAATTGCATTCTGTATAATGAGATTTGCGAGCGGGATGTTAAAGAGAACGATAGCGATGATGAGGAAATTGAAACGTTGTCGAATCGTTCCGCATTCCAAAAATTGTATTAAGTGTGGAGTATTTGTGAGCGCTATATCCGGCAAGTGTTACAATATTTTTGTTATTGTAAAATTGAGGATGTTTGCTACAAATAATAATAATAACATAACTTTACTGCTATAGTTTTTTCAAAATAACATTTTCCTTAAGCGTTAGTACCCGCTTATACTAAGAAGGTTTCTAAAAAAGTAAACCTTCAAATGAACTATATTTAAACTATTTAGGGTCGGTTTATCAATATCGAGTTAAATCTGTTAGGTATACAACTAATAGATAAACTTGCCTAACAGTTAACATCAGTGAAACGTTTATCCACACACTTTCAACCCGACAGGTAGCAAGCTACAAGGTATCCCTGAGTGTTAACTTTAGAAACGGAAATGAAATGTGATTGGTTAAATTTGAATAATTGACATTGTGGATCGTGTTTAGAGATTATCATTTCCGTGTACATGGTGCGATGATTACGAAAATCTCTTTTATAATGGAATTCTTACATGACTATTTATTAGACAGCGATGAAGATGTCCAACACTTAAATTATAAACGACGACCATATATTATAAATGAAAGACAAAACCACTTTCAGGAGTTGGACGACCACGATTTTTTTGTTAGATTAAAAAGTTGTTGGTTAAAAAATGACACAATTTTGTCAATCTTGGTTAAAATAGAGTCGAAATTAGAATTCCAAACCGATAAGTTTGTATTTCATAGTAATAATTTAATAAGACTTATAATTTATAAATAATTGAATGTTTAGGAATCACAGCACCTTTCTTATCGATCAATTGCTCCTTGCTCCTTAAGATTCTACGCTACAGGAAAGTTTTTGATTTCATGTGGCAATTATTTTAATGTTAGTAAAAGTGGTGCCTGTAATATTGTAAAAAGGGTATCTACTGCCCTTGCAGAACTGGCATCAGAATATATATGTTTGCCTACTGGTTATCAAATAGAGATATCTCAAGAACAATTTTATGTAAAAGCGAGATTTTCATTAGTGATAGGCCATATCGACTGCAGTCATATTAGTACTATATCGCCAGGAAAAAAATCGAATAGAAGAATTAATAGTAATGAGTATATAATAACTAGAGGTGGGCCACGATTCGTCGACGTTAACTACCAGTTAAAATTTTAACTGACAGATAAATCGTTCTAACTAGATATTGATAAACCGGCCCTTATAGTAATAATAATAATATTATAATAATAAATTAATAATAATAATATTAATATTATTTATAATCTTATTAATAATGTTACTAATTACTATTTAAATATAATAAACTCGCGTTAGTAGCGTTAGTATATGAGGTATGTGATACTATATCAAATACAATAGTAGTATTGTATTCGCATACAATTAGCTATTCAATTAGGTTAATTATGATAGGGCTTTCAAAGAATCAGATAAGACGGATCACTTACTTACGGACAAAGAGATACATATCAACTCCAATCAGGCCCACTTTTACCAACCTCCAGTTAAACGAACTAACGATGGTTATAGCGATTTTAACCCTTTCCATTAAGAGGTGGAATTATTAATTGGTAATAGGACAAATTATGTTTAAATTTGACACAAATTTAAGGATATTAGAATTTTATAATTAGATATTATGCTTTTAGAATTAACTATATCAAATAAATAAATACAAATACTACAATTTATTACTAAGAGCAACTATTCACTGATATTTCTGTGGGGTAATTTTTTAATACATATATACTTACAAATAAACAGGTTCATAGAGATTTATTAAATAAAATAAAATAAAACTCTATTAATATTTAATAAATTTATCTTTTTATTCTTGATATCATTATTAAAATTATTTTAACTAATAATAATATGAATGCTGCGCATAAATAACTTAAAGTAAATATTTGCAGCTTTTAATTCGCATTCACTTTTTATTTAACTGAAATGACTTTCTGTTATAACAAATATATTATATGTTAAAATCAAGAAATTAAAATTTTTGGAATCAAGAATTATTCAGACTTAATGTGAAATGTGTACAGCTTTTAAGTAGTTTTTACATTTTATTTAATTGATATGATTTTCTGCCATAACAAATGTATTTTATGTAAAAATCAAGAAGTTTTAAACAACAGTACTTATTCGTTACCGTTATTCGTGACCATAGCCACTGATATTTTTTTGAGTGTATATTCCTTCAATTTATAGAGAAGCTATATTCAACAAATTTTAGTCCTTAACTCGCTCGGAAATGACTAATACATTACATATGGTAAAGAGTAGACTATTTTGGCCACATTTGACAAAACAAGTAAAGTTTTCGTGTAAAACTAAGTTGTCTTGTCAAAAGACACAAGTTTCTTGTTATACCAAATCACTACCATAAGTTTTACTTTACCTACGGGCAAATTGGAACATATCCATATAGACATAATTGGACCCTTCCCTTCTTCTTCTTGTTTTTCTCATATCCTTGCAATAATTGATCGTTTCACGAAATGGACAGAAGCTTTTTTCATTAAAGACACCACTGCTTCCACAACAGCTTTAACTTTACTTCATCAACATTTTTCCAAATTTGGAATTCCGTACTCAATTATAGATGATCAAGGCAGACAATTTGAATCTAAATTATTTCGTTAATCCAACATTTTATTAGCAATGAAATTTTAGAACGTTTTCATCGTACGTTAAACACTGCCATTATAGCTCGACGAACAGCACTACATGGAGTCAAGATCTACCCATAATTTTTTTGTACTTAAATATTTATTTGATTTAGATTTCGTTTTCCTCAAGGTCCCACACTTTAAACCATCTCTTTCACCTACGTTTGAAGATCCTTTTAAAGGGATGAAGCGTAACAATTATTGTTTAATATCAACGTTGAGAGACAACCATAATATTCAGCTTTCCATTTCTACTAAATCTCAATCAAATAAATTTTCTCGAGTTAGATTTAAAATTGAAAATAAGTTAATATTTATTTTATTTTGTTGTAACATTAATGACTTTTTCTTGAGACAGGGAGACTATTTGTAACAAAACTTGTGCTCCACAGTCGTCTTTTGATTGTACTTTAAATTTTATATTATTTATTACAAAAACCATTTTTCCAATTTCTAGTTATTAACAAAAAAGGTGTTGATAAAAACACTCCACAATTACATATCAAAAGAGTAAGACGTAATTTACATTCATATTAAATAAATGTCAACTTTATAAATTTAAATTAACCAATAATAAATTAAAATATTGAATATTAATTATGGACAAACCCCATACCAAGTATATTTCACTTGGTATGGGTGTATCACAAAAAGTCTAGTCCAAGCTCTCTTATGTCTTCTATTGTCATATTATACATTTCATTTGATCGGCGTGCACCAATTATTCTCAAAATATTAGCATTGTAACCTTATAACAAAGAATATTTCATTAATGTTATTTACACAAGTATCTATTAATTACTTTGTTTTAAAAGGAAACACAGTTTTGCATAATTTTCTGAATTGACTTCTTGATTTATATTAAGTATACTGCTAAGCATAGAGTAATATGACCATAATGTGGATGACATATATTTTGCAGCTAATTTAATAAAAATATACCAGTAAAACATATTCTGAGAATGACTTAATTTTCTTAACAAAGTCAAAGAAGTGATTTTTGCAGTTTCCGTTATCTCCGGTGGCGTACACATTATCTCTTAATCACTATCAATTCCCATTTTTATGTGTTTTTAAAAATTGTACCACAACGTTATTAAAATGAAACTGACGTTTCTTGGAATTTTGATATTTCAAATAAATATTGATATGTCACGTTGATTACTCGTAATTTAATCATTATTCACTCAAGTGATTATAATTGTGATGATTATTCACCGCTTTTATTAAACGAATTAAATATTAAACAAAATGTATGTTATTGAAACTGACATTTATCGTAATTGAAAATAAGGATGTGGCTATTTATACATACAGTATGTATACGCAATTGGCTATTTACACATACAGTATGTATATGTAATTGGCTATTTATACATACTGTATGTATGCGCAATTGGCTATTTGTACATAAAGTATGTATACACAATTGGCTGTTTAGACTGTATGCTTGTATATATACCAATTACAGCTCCTATAGCAGCTAAGTTAGGAATTTCTTTCAAATGCAGGCTTGTACTATATATACGAGTGTTCAAAAAGTGTCAATAAGTGCATTTTCTTAAATAAATGGAACACCCTACCTTTCTTTGCATATTCTGATTGGCTGTCTTAAATGCTATAACTGCACATCTTGTTTTCAAATTTTGCGTGCGAAGTTACCACGTTGTTAACCATTTTGTGAAAATTTATGTACTAGATCATAACTTTTATTTGAAATGGAACACATCGCTTATCCGCTGAATACAAGACAATCAAAAAAATTATACTCTTATTGACTTTTTTCTAATACGCACTCCAAAGATTCTAGTCCTTTTAACTGAACATGCACATATGTGAACTTTTTCATCTTTTACTTAATAAACGCACTTGCTTTAATTTAAAATTGTCTTTTTCATAACTCACTTCTTGCAAAAATATCATATTACGTTTTTGCAGAGTTTTAATAAAAAAATCATAACTCGGATATTTAAAGATTTGATTCGCTCCTTATTTCAAAGTGATATCTCAAATAGTTCTTGAGATACGAATTTTTGAAAATTTTTTGATTTTTAACAAATATATATATAATTACGTTTTTGCAAAGCTTTAATCCAAAAATCACAACTCAGAAATTTAATGATTTGGAAAAACGATCTTAAGCACGTTAAATAGCAACAAAATTTGCTTCAAGTTGCTATTTATTTCAGAGCGATATCTCAATTAATTCTTGAGATACGATTTTTTGAATACGATCGCATCCATTTTTTTCTTAAAAAATACGATTTTGTTTAAAAATCTTTATCTCAACAATTAAATGATACATTGAATTACGACTTCTATCATTAAAATGCTGAAGATTTCCTCTTCAATTATCACAAATTGCATCTATTTTAAGTAACCACAGTACCTTAACATACAGTATGTATAAATAGCCAATTGCGTATACATACCGTATGTATAAATAGCCGCATCCTGAAAATAAATAAATACAGATAATAATAACACTACATATGTGTATATACAATACAAAAAGTAATAAAAGGTTTGAACAGGGCTTTCGACAGGAGTTTTTCTGACCAAAAATTGATCTTTAAGTAATTTTTAATAATTGTAAATAAAATGTATGTCACACGTGGGCTAGAGCATCATTACAGTAGTCGATCTATGACCTCGCCGTATAATTCTCCACACTCATACAGTAATCATGTTTCTAGCCCACTTATAATTTAAATAACTATTTCATCACATTACCATATATCAATTAAACAGTAATTGCTTGAAATACAAATCTAAGAGGAAGCAATCATAAAACCGCCAATGTTACAACAATTAGTAATCTTTCATATTCCATTACATTCCAACATTTCACATCCGTCATTGATGCGTATTTCAGCATTTTCCCCCAAATTGCTGTCATGTTCACGTTTATTAACCGACAGCGCCACCATAATTCCCCCTGCCAAATGTCCTCTCTATTCCCAAATATCCCTTTCCGTGTATGGGGAGAGTTTATTGAGCGGGTTATTTAACGTTTAATTACGATGTAAATTGGGTTAATAGAAAGTACACTCGCACTAAAGTAAATTTACGTTTTATTTTTATAGGTTTATACTTGTACATTCTCGTCGCGAAGGCATTCGCCGGAGATAGTATAAAATGGTGTATGTACGTTTTCATTGGTTGGGGTAAGCCGCGAAAATTTCTAAAACGTTATGATCGTTGTTATTTATTTATTTATTTTGTGGGGTAATCCACGTCGCTTCCGTTTGGATTGTTTCAGGAGCTCCGGGGATATTGGTTGTAATATGGGCGCTCGCAAGGGTATTAGCGATGTTCTTAGAAGACTGGAGCAATCATGAACTGGTAATGCTTATATGACTTGTTACTATTTTATTCTTTTTTTTTATTAGCCACTAAATTGAAATGACTTATTAATTTAATAAAAGGAATATTACAATAAAATTCCTTTTACAGAAACAAAAATTTTGAAAATAATAATTCTTTGTTACTCTATTTAGTCATGATGAACTGTTTGGTTGTATTATTAACTCTCTGGAGAGATTTTGTGAAAATTTGCGTTCCACGCGTGCAAAGCTTCAATTAGCTTTCGAGTGCACGCTCAAAAACAAATGGGTAGGAGGTCCGGCGAGCTTAATTTGTCGTTATTGCTATCTCTTTGGACTCTTGGAGATTAGAGCTAGTGTAAAGCTAATTGAGAAAAAGAGAGAGAGGAGAAGAAACAGCTCGCTTTCATGGATCCATCGCGGGGGGAAATTATTTTTCTCAGAAAAATTCTTTTATTAAAACTTTTTATAGTTACAAATTGTAAAAAAAATTATTTAATATATTTTTGTTTCTGTTTAATTGGGTCACAACACGGTTTTGCAGGAACATCAACGTAACGGAATTAAGATCTGCCCCTGGGCACCACATCCTCTAGATTGGATCTATCAGATGCCAGCGGTTCTCGTGTTGCTATCAAACCTCATCTTTCTCTTCGTAGTCATGTGGGTACGTAACAAGAGGCTTTGAAAATGACATTCTTGTTGGAAAATCGAGCACTATTTGTATTATTTTTTACCTCCGCTTAGGTATTGATCACTAAACTTCGATCCACAACAAACGTCGAAACTCAACAATACAGAAAAGCCGCAAAAGCACTCCTCGTACTAATACCTCTGCTGGGTATAACTTATATATTGATGATAATGGGACCTACGCAGGGCATTTCGAAGGAGATTTATGAATATGTACGCGCTGGACTGCTGTCAATTCAGGTAAGCGGGAACTCGGACTTCCTGTTTTGACCCCGAGATTATAACCCCTCGGGCGTATAAACTCACCATTAACTGTTGTAAAATGTACATACTAAGCTCACCTACAATTAGCACACTGAAATTAATTAAACTAAGCCCTAAAGTCTAAACCGTTGTTAAAAATAGAAAAAATTTTCATATGGTTATTGTAACATCATACAAACCCATCAATTTATACTATCAAGTTAACTTATTTTTATGCTTTTGTTTTTAATAATAATAATTTTTCAAGGTTTTAATAATTATTAACCATAACGTTATAAGTTAGGTATAAATAACAGTGACAGTGATTTTTCACAGTTACTAAAAAATCACGGTCTTGAGTTTTTGAACTATGGGTGTTTCGTTGAACTTGAAATTGACAAAATCGACTTAAATCTTTTATATTCCATAACTTTTGACTAAATAAAGGAATTATGGTGACTAATATCTCAAAAGAATCCCCAATTTATATCAATTTAAATCCGATATTACGCAAATTAATCAAATTCTGAGAATCTCTCAAATTTGCTTCTTAATACAGATTCTCTTTATTACAATCTAAGCGTACTTTTCTCTTTGATCACTTTTGAGTGAATAAAGTTATTTTCATGATTGATGTCTTAAAGTAAAGCTTGATTAAAAACAATTTCACCCTAAACTAGTAGACTTCATTACAACGTCTAGAATTTTTAGAATGTGGGTGTATGGATGAACTTGAAATTGATAAAATCGACTTGAATTCTTTATATTCCATAACTTTTGAATAAATAAGAGTAGTTTAGTGGTTAATGCCTCAACAGAATCCTCGGTTCATATCAATTTAAAACCGATATTGCGCGTATTAATCAAATTTCTATAATTTCTCAAATTTACTATATCTTTAGAGCTAATAATGATATTTTCATGATTGTTATTTTAAAGTAAAGCTTAATTTAAAAAAAATTCACTCTAACCCAGTAGAGCTCATTCAGTTTTAAATTTTTGGATTATAGCTGTTTGGATAAACTTGAAATTGATAATATCAACTTAAATTCTTTATATTCCATATCCTTTGAATAAATAAAAGTAATTTGGTGAATAATATCTCAATAGAATCCTCAATTTATATCCATTTTAAAGCCGATATTCACATTAATCAAATTCTTAGAATCTTTCAAATTTGCTTCTTAATACAGGTTGTCTTTATTACATTCTAAACGTACCTTTCTCGTTGATTACTTTTGAGTGAATAAAGTTGTTTTCATGATTCATATCTTAAAGTAAAGCTTGATTAACGTAATCTTTACGTGGAGTATAAAAATTAAGTTTTTACCACTATGATTTATTTGATTTATTTTATTTTTAAGGTGAATTATATCAGTGATGTAAGATAATCTTTGTAATTTATGCATAAAATGTTTATTGTATATGTTGAATGTACATTACACATATTTTTAACAAATATCACATTTCCATTTATATTTATTATCATTTCCGACACATATGTTACACCTTAACCGCTTTTCTAACGTTGTACTCATTTTTTATTTATTTTTCGGTCTGTATTTTTGCCATAATACAAATTCTTTATAGGCTGCAATGTGAAAAGTGTGACAGTTATCGCAATAATAATAATACATTTATTGTCTCAAAAAAGAAATTACAAAAAGAAAAGTATACATTAGCAACATATAAACCTCAAGGCAAAAGGATCAACTTATCGCTGTAAGCGATATCTTCCAAGAGACCTACTGCGTATAAATACTACTGTGTATAAAATTAAACTCAGAGATTATGGCTAGTTGCGGTAATATGATATCCTCTGCCGGATTATAAATGGAGCAAACATCAATTATTATCATACAGGATAGACAACAAACACAAAGAAGTCAAGAAGACAGTTGGGGAGTAAGAAGATGGCATTTTAATAAATTTTTGAATGACACAAAACTTGTTGCATTGCGAATAGCGACAGATAGATCATTCCATAACGCAATCGATTGTACTGTAAAAGATCTATGAAAAATATCAGTAGCATGAACCGGAAACATGGTGGTATCAGAACTGGATCGGGTGGACAAACCATGCCACGATAAAAATTTAAATGAGTCATACAAATGTGCAGGAGTGCAGCTCTGCAGAACCTTGTATAAAGTAGAAAGTATCCGAAAAGACCTGCGATTCTGTTGAATAAGCATCTGCAAATAATTACGATACCCCGTTATGTGCTGAAACCTCCCCAGATCAAAGATGTAACGAATACAATTATTCTGAAATCTCTCCAATTTATTCTGGAGAGTTAAAGAAAGATCAGGATAATATGAGGGGAGATAAGAGAGTAATACCGAAATTTTCTCAAAGTGTGGAAGCAGTAGTAAACACTTTTACAAACACTCTGTACCTGAGGTCTCCAAGACAGTGTGGAATCCATAACCAAACCAAGATTCTTAACCGTGTCCGAAAACTAAATAACGTTGCCATCAAGCATCACTTCAGGGGAAGAGTGAAAGTTCATCTTTTATAGTAGAGGACGAGTGCCAAAAGCAATGGCTTGTGTTTTCGACGGTTTTGATTTAAGCCCATAACGATTAGACCATTCAAGAATACTGCCAAGGTCATTATTAAGACGAAGTACAGCTTCTTTTAATTTAAAGCCGATATTAAGTACAGCATCTTTAAGGTTATCAATAGCTGTTGAAATGTAAATTTGAAGATTATCAGCATACTACAGATAATAACATGAAATATTATCCGTAATACCATTTATAAAAATCGAAAAGAGCAACGGTCCTAAAATACAGCCCTGGGGAACCCCACATTTAATTTCATAACTGGAAGAGAGCTCAGAACCAACAGTATCAGTCATCGTTACTGTGAACATCGTGTGCAACGCTGTCAAGAGTATTCTATTAGTATTTTATCAAAAATATCAACTCCACTCTTTGTTGCATTGTAATAATTGATAATTTCTGGCTTGTAACTATTTATTTCGTTGGAAATGATATGTTCCCAATGAATACTCGATAGTAAAATATCACATTTGCTTGGTTTTGGTATATACAATACCAGTGTCAGATTTTGTGTACATATAAAATCAAAAGAATATTGCGCTCTCCCGGATGTAGTTATCAATGATTTTGGTAAATCCATTCTATTTTTTCGCATAGTTCCTGCCATAAATATGCTGTCTTTGAGTAAATCATCTGCAAGCGAAATCAGTCAGTAAAAAAATTATCTCTTGTGATAATTCGTTCAGATCCCTTCCAGAACTCTGGAGGATCTTTAATCACTCGATGTCCTTGTCCTTTCTCCGCTGTGTTTCCACTTTTCCCTAAATAAAATTGAAAATTACAACAATAAAATGTATTAGCATCACATTGGGCCAACAATTTCAACCCATATTTTTCAGGCTTGCTAGGGATGTATACCTTGAATTGACATCTTCCTCGAAATGCAACTAATTGTTCATCAATTCCTACGTTAGGCGCTTGATAATTATTTCTTCAATTTTTTATCGTTTGTTTTTCTTAATTCTTCTTTTCTTTGTAATTGAAAGTCGTCAAAACGCAGAAATCGCAATATGTTCGTGAATCTATCCCGGGACATGGATCCTCGATAAATTTGTCGACTATAAGCAATATTTTCCTTCCAATAAATCCTTCTTACTTTTACGTGATTTTCGAAAACGGCTAGTAATTAGTAAAATACCAAAAAATACCTTCAGTTCACACGGTCCACCGGCTTCTACATTTTACTTGAATTCATTTTGTAATAGCTACCTGCTTTTCCATTTGTATGAGTAATTATAATGTCCATGATTTTATCATCTTTAAATAAGTCAAAGCATTGTTCCAGTGGTAATAGGTAGTACATATATGAACAGATATGTTCATATAAGAGGATACTGAAGTGAAAATTTAAGAAAAATAATGGTAGTTTAATTAAATGAATAGATGCGTGTATGTAATGTATTTATTTGTATACTTTTATTTATTTTTTTTATAGAATAACAACGTATTTATACAAAATCACTTATATTTATTTTGAGTATGATACTTCTCCCAACAGTCCCCCATGTGAAGACGGTTTTTTAGTACCAATATCGCAATAATTACGTGTTTCCCGCCTTCCTCCCGGCATTTTTCTGTCTTTCTATCGGAACAAACAGCACAATTTTTTTTTGTACCTGAAAAAAAAGATGAAACCCCACTCTTGCGCTGGTGTTTAAAATTCACCCCTTAATTGTTCAACCAATATTTTTCTACATTTCAAATGCGAAACTGTGTTCAAATTCAGCCGTTGTCTTTGTTGTCGGTATATTATATATGAATTGACGCAGCAAATTTTCTATTCCCAGAAGATCATCTTTCTCCACCATTTTAAAGATTTCTTTTTTTAGGAAACAATATGACGCTGCATAATGGTCTGCACGGTCAACTTCTCCCATAGATTTGGTGTAGCTTGTTGCAATATCTGGCTTGTCAATCGATACTGTTTGACCACCTCGAATTTTCCTGTTTACTTGGGTATTTTTTGCTGTATCCCAAGTACTCAGCATAGTGACAACCCTTTTATCTTTCCATGATAAGACTAACGTGTTACGTTTTCCCAAAGCAATTCTATTTTTAGAGTAAATTTAGGTTTTCTGATTTCTTCAGGTAATCCTTTTCGATTTGGTTTTATTGTGTCTGTAAGATGGCATTTTACTTTTAGCAAATCGATAGCTAAAGGTAAGCTGGTATAATATCGATCTGTGAACATATGATATCATTCCGCTGATGAAATTTTTTCTAATAGTTTTTGATATAAATATATTGGAATTCTGGTAGTTATTGGAAGCTCCGGATTTGGAAGATTTTTCGTTGTTATAGAACCATAATACGGTAGAATAGAATAAACATAAGCAGATTTTGAATCGGCTAAAACATAAATTCTTATACCCCATTTAGTTAGTTTTATGGGGATAACCCCATAAAACCAACGTAATACAACGTAATAAAACCAATTTTACCTTTAAACTGAACTACTGCTTCATCTACCGAAACACATTGTTCTTCTATTGTTCAAGTGCTCTGAAAACTTGGAATTCGCGGTATTCGCGTCTTCAGAGATGGATGGCTAGGCGGAATTTCCTTCAAGTGCAGCATCCAAAATATTTGATTGAAACGACCCCTTGTAAATGTATCCGAATAGAATGTAATTCTGCTAATATTGCTTGTTGATCAATATTCAAATTTATTTTCTAACGGCATTGTACCCATATTGAAAATTATAGAAAAAGTATAGTATTAAATTAATAGTAAATTATAGTCAGATTCAGATATACCAATAAACCATCTACAATATAATTCTACACGCTTCTTGTAATCATCTCTTGAGTTTGTGAAACTACAATTCTTTCTCACCTGTAAACAGGGTCCTTCCGCTCAGCTCCCGTCCTCTATAGCTTAGATAGTAATTATGTTAAAAGTTTGATGTTTTGCAGGCTTGTACTGTATCTGAGACTGCATTTCAGGAAATTATTTTTTAATAATATATAAAAATTCCAAGCACTATCAACAAATTCAAGCAAGTAGTTCCATTAGAAAGAAGAATGGACAAAGCAGCACATCTTCCCATGCGAGTCACATCACTTCGCTGTGCCAAATACAACACAAAGGCATATTCACGTCCATCGTATTGGAAATACAGCGAATGCAATGTGGGTCTTTGTTTGTCAGATAAAAGGAAGTGATTTCTAGAATATCATAGATCAAAGCAACCCGAAACAGTAACGGGTTGCTTATTATCAATGATTTATATGATTTCACAGAAGAAATTAAATAAGCAGCAATAATTTAAAATTAACCGCTATAGATATTGCCGGAAAACTTGGTTCAAAATGCATATAAGCGATGTCGCTTACAAAAAAATTATTTACTCTAAAGTGACCTGTGGAAAAACCTTTTGAAATTTAAAACCTGTTCCAACAAGTTTTCATGGAAATATGAAACCAGTCATTAAAATAAAGATTTATTCACTTCCATTATATTTTCCTTAAGTAAGAAACATTTTTTAAAGCTTCCCTTTCTCCAAGGTTTGAATGACCGTTTAATGTTTTGAAACCTTTTAAAAAGACCTTTATTATTTTTAGAAATAACAAAGAATTATTAAGTAAGCATAGATCGTCTACAGCAGCTTCTATTGCAAATGATAACCAAAATGAAATCCAAGTCGTTACGCTACATTTCGAAAATTCTTAATTTTTTAATTATTTTATTACATCTCATTAATGTTTCTTTTGGAAGGGGGGATATTTGTAACGTCCTGCAATTAATAATAACAATATTGTCAATGTTTAAAAAAAATATCGTTAAAAATCATTATTTAATTCTTTATATAAATATTGGATATTATTTAGTTATATCAATGCATAGCTAAAAGTACACAAAGAACAAAATAATTTAATAAAATAATGTAATAAATTTGGAATAATTCGTAATGCACACCGTAACTGTATGGATTCTTTTTTGATGAGGTCAATCGTGGTCATCGAGTCGTGCGGCACAAAACAACCGCAAAAAAGGAATTGGTCCGAATATGCGTGCGATGTCGAAATAAAAAATAATTGAACTAGAACACGAAAATTACATTTATCGATTTATGTGTTGAGGGATACTTTGACTATTATTTTACTTTAACAAATTCTTTTTATTTTTAGAACAAATCCCTTTTGCTGTTTGATCAAGAATTTTAGTTATGCCACATCAAATCCAAACATACGCACAACACACTCTCAAATCCCAAGATCAATAGGGTCAGGTTCTCGCACCGTTGAACTAACCCAGCTTAGCTTGACAAATGTCGCGTAAAATCGGAACTTTGAACAATAAAGAATACCTAATAAATTGATGAATTCCCTTAAATATAGATTACTTTCACTCCATTTTTTAATAAATATTTTTATTTTAAGGGATTTTTCGTTGCGCTCTTTTACTGCTTCATGAACACTGAAGTAAGAAACACGGTGCGACATCACTTTAGAAGTTGGCATACAACCAGATCTTTAGGTTCGAGACGAACTCGATATAGCGGCCGGGATTTCTCATCACGCAAGTTCAAGAAGAGTTTCAGGTAAATGAATTCAACTTTAAAACAATATTTTTGTAAATACTTTATTTAAGGTTACACAGCGCGGTTGGACTGTTTAAAAAGAGAGAATCATCAACATCCGTTGGAACAACATCAACCCTTATTTCAATTCCAACTCACCGAAACAGCTCCCCTCAAATTCGTTACCCTCTTCTACCACCTCAAACGAATGAGACCGCCTGAGAACGACAGCCACGGGAGGATATCAGGTTGAATATTCTTCTCGAAGAGGATAGTATCTTGCAAATCGACGATATTTCCCGTGGCAATGAAAATATGTTTGCCGAAACAAATGTGGATGATAATTAAAATGGAATGTAAGGAAATGATGGATCCACAGATTCAAAAAGAAATCCTTCCCAATTAATGTTGCTGTACTTTTAATGTCAGAACTATTAAATTATCTTATTCATGTACGTGTACAAAATAAAGAATCTATATTAAATGGTGTTAAAACATAAAAAATAATCGTTTTATTTCAAACAACAAAATAATACACGAATGTAGTTCAAGCATTCGTTGATAACAACATATCTCTAAGTGAGTCATAAAAAATCCTCTTGTTATCTGGGGAGATGGCACGAAAACATGACGAAATGTAATCCCAACTTAAGTACGACGCGTTGTCTTTCCAAATACGGTACACATCGTCGAAGCTTATAAATCCCTTTCCTTTTAAATGCGACGGCGATTAAAAGTTTTCGTTTACGTAACTACTTTAAACCTTACCATCCTTATCTAACAATCTGAACATTTCGATCGCTCGTAGCTCTTTATCCACGACGGTATTGTGGTATTCCATAATTTTAAAAAAATTTTCGATGGGGATTAAGAGGTTGTTATGAAATAATAGGGAGACTTCGAATTCGGATGGAGTGTAACCTAAAACGGATGTTATGCAAATTAAATATTCACGTTTTGTTATATGTTTTTTGGCTCCTATCAATTTTTGAATACATTTATCCATTATCTTTTCTTATTTGATTGACAAATTAAAAAGTGTCATTCAATTTAATAAGGTTACGAATTATGTTTTAATCTTGTAACATTTCATAGCAATAATTATAGAGTCTTATATATATTTTAAAATAATAAAAATAAACAACATTAGTCAAAATGATTTTTATATTTATTTCTAATTAATTTTATAAATATTGAACACAATGGAGCATTGCAGCAAAGATGAATTGCGCTTTTTTGAAACACTTTTCTTTTAGCCATTTTAATAATAAAAAAAGCATATAATAAATAAAAGAAAAGTTTCTTAATCCTAATTGAGAAAAAAAAAGTACAAATGATAAATTTTAAATTCACACTCTCTAAGTCACTGATTAAATACAAATTAAATTTAGAAAAGATAGAATTAAGATTAAATGAAGAAAAGAAAAATACCAAAAGTGGACAATATTTTATAAATTCAATTAATATAAATAATGGATAAACAACTTAATATACTAAAGATGTGCTAAATGTCCAATAATCTTTTAAAATTAAGGGTTTTTGTTTGTATATAAACCAAATTTAATTTAATAGAGTAGAATTATTACGAAATTGGTAATGCTCATTTCTTTCCTTAAAATAAACGTCTGGCCTGCTCGGAGTTTATTTTCCCCTTTTTATTCCGATTAAAAATCTGGCCTGTCCGGAATTTAATCACTATTTTCCAATCAAAATAAATATCTGGCCTGTCCGGAGTTTACTCTAATTCCCAAATATTTCCACAAACGTCCGGCCTGCCCGGAGTTTTGTACATCCCAAGTCTTCTACACAGCTGTCAATCACTGATTGTCAAGTAACTGATTAATGAAATGGCACTTAAACTGTGAACAGCTTTAGTCCCGGATAAATTAATTTACTAAATTTATTGGCCATATTGTAAGAAAAAGAACGTTTGAATAACTCCAATTTGTGGTTAGAGATGGAGACCAAGTTAGGGTGTCTTATGTTTCGTGAATGTTGTTCATGTCTGAATTGAATCTTGTTGAATACATATGGAGGCTGCTTGGTACACAAGACGTTCAAACAAAACGATACTTCATACATTAGTCGTCTATTTTTCATATTTAAAGAATCAGATCGGCTAAGAGTCTACGACACACCAGGTCTTCCTCCTACGTTAGTCTTAGGCAAACATTTTGCAAGCGTTGAATGCGATTCGAACATTGATTGGTTAATTATTACAAATTACATCACAGTATGTAAACTTCGATAATACTAAAAAATCGCAAAGCAGGCGCTTGGTATCGGAATCAAATAGGTGTCGATTTATAGATATTGATTTTAATGCACTAATGGCCTTTCTGATCATAGACGACGAGTGTTCCTCAAATCGAAGAGAGTTATCAAGAAGTAGGCCCAAGTTAGATACAACAGAGGCCATGAGAATCTGTTCGACATTGACAGACACAATTATAGAGGGTAAAAGAGATTCTCTGATTTGTATAAGGCCAAAAACTATGAACTGAGATTTAGCAGGGTTTATTGTAAGATTTAACATAGTTGCATGGCAAAACAATCTATCAATATCTCCATTTAGTCTTCTTAAGGATGTGGCGAAATCGTCGGGCATAAATCACAAATGCACCTGAATGTCATCATCGTAAAGGTAATTACAATAACTAATTGTCTTCGAGATGGAAGTTGTATCTAAACAAAATAATAATGGGCTTAAAATAGCACCCTATGACACTCCATGGGTGTGGACCGGAGCAGTAGACGTTTCACCATTAAGCTTTACTCTCTGAGTTCTTCTATGGAGGTAAGACGTATTCAGGTCCACAGCAAAGCCGCACATTCCCATTGATCGCATTATAGATGCTAAGGTAAAGTGATCAAGAGTATCGAATGCGCGACTGAAGTCAAGAAGAACCAAAACTGTTACCATTCCTTCCTCCATTATGCTCCATTATTCTGCATGTTACCATGCAGAATATGGTTCTTCAATATATTGACTTAAGTTAGAAGAGGTAGTAAATCAAGAAATTTTCGCGTTAGGTCGTCATTCGTGTTTAGAAGGTCAATATTAAAATCACCAGTACATACACAGACATCTGACAATGCAGCTGTGATAGAGTAATTTGCTCCAGAAACGTGGATTGATTCGATCCGGGTGGTCTGTAACACACTCCAAGCAGAATTGTGGTTGATCTGATATTAAAGTTAATCCATAATTTTTCCCGCACCGGCGAAATTGCGCTTTTTTCCATTGAAGGACGATAGTTTTCTTTAAGTATTAAGGTATGCCACCGCCGCGACCATGTCGATCAGAGCGAAAAAGCTAGTAACCATCAACAGAAATAACAGATGTAAGAATATCTGTGGTTAACCAGGTCTCAGATATCGCAAAGACGTCATAGTTATTAATCGCTGCAAATCCAATCTTTAAATGCATTATTATAAGATATTAAAAGGAAACAATATGACATCGACACATAACTTCACACCATAGGGCTATTTATGGCTACTAAAAGCAAAACACGAGAGTCACGGAAAGGTAAGAATTTGAAGTTACAAAGGAAAGCTTAATATAGAATTTCAGAGTGTATTTTTTTGTTAATAGACGATCAGAGTTTGAACTTTGATCTTTAGCCTTTTGAGAGAGCTGTTTCGAGAGTCCTATATCAATCTTGGTAGTTTCATTTACAAGTGATTCAGTGTTATTCAACAACTTATTGGCATAAAGATCGCAGTATAACCTTTTACGTTCTAATCTATCAGCCAAGCATATCATGACATCATCACATATTGAAATACCACTATCTTTTAATTTAGAGACATTTCGCTTAACTTGTTGTTTCCGCAAATATGACGTAAATTCAACGCGTAATACAGACTTATTTTTAGTAACCAAGTCATCTTCGGAGGCTTTCAATCCAAATATAACAATATTATTTTTCCTGAGTGATCTGTCAAGAATAAGCAGTTTATTCTCAAGTTCAACGACCACGCTTTTTAAATCATCTGTTAAAGACTTTATTTCAAATACTATATCTATCAATTTTTCGGAGATCTGGTCTCCGTTCGATGTTTTTGTAAAGTTGGTCGAATAAGCTGTTGGTACGAATGTACGTAGCGATAAAGGCTATTTTAACTCTCACAACAATAAACACGAATAATGAAAGAATCTTAATAAAATTACTTAATGAGGTAACACTAGGATAATCAGCTTACCTTTAGGTATGAATTAAGAAAGGTACATAATTAGAAATCACAGTAGGTCGCAAAATCTAAATATGTTACAAATTTTATTTTCCTTAAAAGAAGCTGTAGTTGGTGAAGTTTGAACTGGTAAACTGAATCCACTGTCTAACTTTTCTGAGTCATGGTTTTCTTTTATTTGTTTAGATTTTTCTTCGAAGGAAATTTTGCCTTTATAAAAAATTTGGTCCGATAACTCCAATTTGTTATTCAATGATCCTGCCACATAACCTTGGCAACACTGCAACTTTATCAGCCACCGAAACGTTTTAAAGTTAAGATATCCAGTCCGAGGTTTACAAGTACTGTTGCCCCGTCGAAAACAATGCCTTGTATAAAAGCTTTGGGTAACTTTAAAAAATTTGCTATTTTCAACGGAATTGTTGCCAATGTGTGCTTACCCACGGACTGATTCGCACATTTTCCACCATGATATCGCAGAAAAAAACGAGGATTGTCAGGAATTTTCTCTTGAATTTTATAATACTTTTGGAACGTCTGTTAACAAATAGCCAGGAAATAAAAACTATAAAAATAAAACAAGGAGTTTGTTGGGCATCGTGGACTAAAAATAAAATAAAAGGAAACTATTCTTGGAAATCAAGGCAAATCGGAATTTGGTTTTTCGATACCTAGAAAGGAAAGCAGACATCATCAAATAAATCGTCGATAAGATTAAAATAAAAACCGTCAAGCGTCAAGTCATTAAACAGGTAGCGAATAATATATAAAATAAAATACTACGGAAATTGAATAGGACTATTTAATTAATTTAAAAAAACGGTTAGTAAAAAAGAGAATAAATTAATATTAAAATTGATTAAATAACCTATGAAAATCAGTCAACGAATATATGGAAACATTAAAGGGGTCTGAGAATTTTGAACGGTGGAGTTAATATATTTTTCAAAACAAAGGGTATATATGAAATTGCATTTGGAAAAATGGAATCTCCAGAAGACATGAAAGAAAAAGCAAATTGGGAACAAAAAGATGCTGGAAAGGATTGAAAACTTATCAGAAATGTATCAAAGAAGCACAGAAGATTTAAGGTATAAATACTTACAAGAATTTTATCAACTCTAATTCAAAAAAGAATTAGATGTTGGTCTCAATGTGGCTGAACTTGAAAATATAATACAAAAACTGAGAAGTCTAAAACAAGAAATAGCGAATGAAATGAAAATTACAAAACTGCTATCGATATTACTAAATGAATATAAACATTTTAGCTTTTAAAGGTGAATAAAAAAGAGACACATCGCAAGAAACTGTAAAGTTAAACAAAAATGTAGTATCTGTAAAAAGGATAACCACATAGAAACACAATGTTTTTTTCAAAAATAAAAGTCATAAAGATAAAAATAAAAAAAAGATAAGGTAAGCTTTCTAGTAACAGAAAACCTAAATAAAAAATTAGAGTGGATTCAGAGGCTTCAATCTATATGACAAATATAAAGGATTTTCTAGTTAAAACTGAAGAATTAAATGAAAATTACAACAAATGGAGGTAAAATAATACTTCATAAAGAAGTTGTGTATATAAAGGTGGAAGATAATAATGAGTGGAAATAAAAATAAATATGGCTTATGCGCAATCAGATTAAAACAAAATAAAAAGAATCACGATTACTCAACAAGAAGAAACTACACAATTATACAGAAAACTAAGTCATTCAAGTTATAATATACTAAAATTAATACTGGAAAGTGCAATATGCTGTAAAATAACTAAAAAATGAATAAAAGAGATAAAAATGTAAATGGTGAGTTTATTGCAAGAGCAAAGCAAACTAGAAATACCTTCGAGAACAATAGAAAATGTGCAGAAAACCCATTGGAAATAATTCGCACTGATGTGTGTATTGACGTGTGTAGTCAATAGTAGTAGGATCAATAGAACCAGAAACGTGGGAGGAAATGAAATATTTTATAACAATAATGGACGATTATACACATTACGTTGAAAGCGAAGTATCGGAAGTAATAATCGAATATGTTAAAAAAGCAGACATAAAAAGAGAAAGAATAGTTAATAAAATTAGATGCGGCAATGGACTATACGATACCACACACACCACAACTAAATGGAAAAGCCGAACGGTTAAATAGAACAATAATGAAAAAGGCAAGAGCTTTAATATATGTACAATTGAGGTTTAGAAAAAAAAATTGGGGTGAAGCTATTCGTGTTAGCGCATATTTAATAAACGGAACTCCAAGAACAATAACAGGGTAAACTCCATACGAGATGTGGAATGCACATTAACCAAACATAAAACATTTAGAAATAGTTGGTGTGCGTACGTAAAAAACTTGATTACCTTAAGGGTACGTACACATGGAGCGACATTTGTCGAGTCGACCGTCGATTCGACAATCGCCAGGAATATACACACAAGTGAAGTCGTACGACATGATGACGTTTTATGCCGCTTCACGTCGCTTCATGTTGTTAGAAGACGCCTCGACAACGTTCGGTAGTTTTAAATCATTTCCTTAGTTAATCTATAGTAGTAAGGTATCTAATATCGGCTGTAATAGTGACTATGGATGTCGATGAGGAACTTCTTTTCATGTTGTTATTATGGCACCGAAAAAGAAAAAAGAAATACAGGCGTATCTAAGCCAATAATACCAATAATATAAGAACGTTCAGCGCAAGGATTTTTCAATTCTTTATGGCCTCAAATAAAAATGGACGACGAAAAATTTTTCAATTTTATAATGATGCCAAAGAGTTCCTTTTACGAGCTTCTAAGTGTCGTGCAAGAAGAAGTGAAGAAAGAAAATACTGAAATGAAGTAAAGTGATAAGTAAAGTATTTGTCCTGAAGAAAGACTCTTCATTGCAAATATGATTAAATAAAAAAATAGAGGATATAAAAGTTTTACACATTTTTTCTTTATTAACATTTAATACATTTTATTGACTTTGTAGTCTAGATATTATGGAAAAGGTCTCATCTGTTATGTCTAAGTCAGCCTCATCTGTATATGTTGACGGATGTGATGACGGATGTGATGACATTGATTCATTAGGAGACAGATACACAGGTTCTAATTGATGATACGTTTTTGCCTGTTGGTCAACGCCTATGCGTTGGTTTAAGTGCAAGGCAGGTTGACAGGTTGCACTTGAAGGAAGCATTGCTATTGATGGACCAGATTGAAAATATCGTTGCCGTTGCCTGTTGACTTTGATGTGGGGGCTGCTTCTGCATATTTCATGACCACCTCCATCATTTCCACACAACACTTCATTTTGAGGTGGCCTGGAATGGTTTTCATTGGATGCAGGGATTTTAAAAAGTTTAGATCATCATCTTCGATCTGCATCATTAATTTCTTGGCAGAAGTATGTACCGCATCCAATTTCTTCCTTTTACAAGTGATCTTAGATTGCGTTGCAGGAGCGACTCCTTCCTCTTCAACATTTAGAGTATCAACTTCTTCAGATCCAATTACAGAATCTAAAGAATTTGTAGTATGTTTATACTCTATAATGTCATTGAGAGACCTCATTTGTGCAGTATGAGCATATGGGATTTTCTTTGTTCCGCTACTACCGAATTTTTTATTTTTAATTGCTCTTCTTTCTTTGAAGTAACGATCCCTCAAATTTTTCTTCCCCAAAAGCATATATTTGAACTTACTTACTTTGTTTCGTAACATGTCGCTCTAGTTTGAATAGAGCGTGTGAATACTGCCGTTAAAAACCTAACAATCTATGAGAATGATACGTCGAGACGTCCTGTTGGTCGAGTGCACGCCGTCGGTAAATTCATAAGTCGAGCCGGTATCATACGACCGTCGCGACACAATCGACGTCGTCTGTACAATTTGATCATTTTCAAAGAATCATTCGTCCATTCGACGGTCGAATCGACGGCCGACTCGACAAATTTCGCCCCGTGTGTACGTACCCTAAGAAGTTGGATGCAAGAAGTAAAAGGATGATGTTTGTAGGATTTACTAATAATGGATATAGATTTTTTGATGAGAAAAAAGAAAAAAATATAATATCTAGAGATGAGGCTAATATAGAAGCTAATGTAGAAAGCAATATAAACAAAGTAAAAGATAAAATAAAAATTAACGAAAGCCAAGAGATTGAAAAAAAAAATGAAAGAGATATTCAAGAAGAAGAAGAAATAAAATCAAATGAAAAACAAAAACGAATAAAGAAGATATCGAAAAAATCAAAGAACTGTGTATATCTAATCTACTTTAGCTTCTTCGTAGATTACATATAATCTACGAAGAAGCATTAACAAATAGAAACAAGGATGCGAAGAAGTCTAGAAAGAGTTAAATTTATTATTTTAGAAATAAGATTGTTAATGAAATTTAGATGGTTTTTTTTTTGGATATTTTTCCTTTACAGGCGGATTTTGTACACTATAAGTTTATAAACAAATATCATAGGTAGTTAGATAAACATTAAAAAAATGTGAATAACAAAGTCAGATATACATAGTTACGAATACAAATGTAATCACCTAGAACTTCCAAGGAAAGTTATGCAAGGCGCTCGTTAGGACTTAAGTGCTGCATGTCCTTACCATCCCACACATACAACCTGGTTCCACTGAAAAGCAACAAATACTTCCATTAAAGCTTTAAAGTTTTCTCATGGCCCATTCCTTCCATTGAAGTGGGAAACCTGCGTTTAATTCTGGGTACTGTCACTTATAGTGCTGCTCTCCATTACAAAAACTTTTTTGACAGTTCTGATATAGGAATCCGTAACAGAACTATTTTTGAATTTAGAATTGTCAGTTCGACCGATTTGACTAGGTAGTTTAACATAGTAATATTTTTGGTTGAGTTGTGTACAGTCCTAAACCTAAGAGCTAATAGAGCTACAACCCTGGAGCGCACCTCAGAGGGGGCATCGGTGTGGATATTTTTCGTTAAAAGAGCGCACTCTTATATATCTTAAGATGACTCTGGTTCAAATATACAGGATTGGGTTGGGTGAGATTTAGCCATACATCTGAAGACATTTTTTTAAATGAAGGCCTTTACAATGAATAGTTGTTGAAATAGAGTACTTTACAAACTGATTTGGCAACCCTATGTATTTGAATTGAAGTAAAACTGGAACTACTGTTGGTTTCTGCGTATGGAAATCAAGGTAGTACTCCTGGCAGACTAGTTATCGTTTGCAAATTACATATTGTTGACAGAAAAGTCAAGTATTACCTTGGAAAGACTAAATATTGTTTGCAGAAGAGTACACACTGTTGACAGAAAAGTAGATACTCCTCTGGAAGGCAACATATTGCTCCTAGAAGACTGAACTCTGCTTGAAGAAGCCTAAGTTAAGCAGTTTATAAAAGGCTATATATGTTCCCTGTGGACAGGGGCAGACGTTTCGCCAAGATCACACTTGGTATCTTACTTTATCATCATCGATTAGATAGTGCTTCTGGAAGACTAGATATTACTTCTGGATGATTAGACATTGTTTACAGAGGACTGAACACTGCTTGCAGAAGATTAAACACTTCTTCCAGAAAATTGCATGCTGTTTGTTGAAAACTAGTTTCTGTTTATAGATTGTACATTGATGAATACTGCCTGTAAACGAATAAGATTGGAAAGGTTGGACAAGCTTATATAACTGGTGGATTTATTTATGTTGCTCTTATGATATTATTTCTGGAAGACTAAATATTGCTTCTGGAAGACCAAATCTTGCTTTTGAAAGACTATGCACTGCTTGCAAAAGACTATACAGTACTTTCCAGAAGATTACATGCTGTGTGCTGATGACTATATATTGGTAGTAAAAGCATAAACTAAAAAGAATAGACTAAATACTGTTTGTTTGCTAACTTCACTCACTGCTTCATAAATTACCATTTTGTAATTCCCGTTTTTATCCTTTTTGTAAACAAAATTAAAATAAACTTTGACAATGTAGGAAAATTTGGTATATCGTAACACCTTGTCAAAATATATTTTTTTAAGTGATAAATATGCAAATTACAAAGAATAACATAAAAACTCAATTGTTTCCTTCAATTGTGATAACACCTTTTTTAATTTTAATGGTAATTCATACCAGCAAATTTTGGCTCAAATAGTAAGGGATTATAGTCTCAATAAAATTATACCTAAATTAAATTTTAACATCAATCATTGTAATCACTGTTTAACAACATTTGAGTTTTTGCGAATCATTCTTTTTTGGTTACGTTTAAGTCTATTAAGTTTTGTCATTGATGACATCTTGTGATTCTTGAACAAACTTATTCTTATTAGTCGACAATGTATAAGAGTGGCTAATACTGGGTTTTGCCGCAATATCATCAAATCATTATTTTTACTAGTAAGTCTGAGTGGTACAAAATAGCTTTGAAAAATATTTCCATCAGTCAAATTCGAATTTCTATTTGCATTGATTCTACTGGAATCCATCACAGCCCCAACTCTATATTAAATAAATCTTCTTTATTAAATGTTATAATTATTTCCTCCATATACTGACAGACACATGCGTATGGTTCCTGATATTAGGTGCTTTAGCAGTCGATTTAAAAAGTTTTGTTGATTTTGTTACTTTTTTTAAAATGTTGAAAACATTTACTTTATTATTTACTAGCCTTCAAGAACATTTCTATCGCATATAACAATTTAACGATATCTGTTTTTTCACGCAGTTATTTCGTTTCTCTCCTCGAATAAATGTACTATCATTCGATTCTAAAAATGGTTTCCGTGGTCGTCCAACAGTTTCTTCTGAATACGATGCATAAATACGATGCATCGGTGTAACAACACCTTGTAACCAAGTACTATTCTTATTTTCAAACATATCTCTATTATTAAAGGCTATCCATTACTTTTTGAAATCTGATTTAAAATGAAAGAGAACTATCATTATTCACCCCTCTTGGTTCTTACTTTAACTGCGTTTTAAGACTATTTTAGTTTGTTTCTCCTCTTTACTTATCCCAGATATCGATAGTATACCTCACAAGACAACCTAATGGTACTACTACTTTAGTTTTGTCTTAAAATGCACAATCATCGTTTTCTCCTTGACTCTTTATTTATATTTTCCCGCTAGCAATATTGTGAGATGTAATTACATTCATGGTTACAAATACTGTAAGGTTGCCATATCATTTACTTATTTATTAATTCTTAACGATAAAACCTAATTTATTATATTCGCAGGAAAATAATAAAAATCGCCAAAATTAGCAAAAATTATTGGTCAAATTAAATTAATCTGAAATAAATGCAAGTACCTTCATAATCAAATCTTGATTTTTTTTATTTGATTATGAAAATAAACCATGATTGTTCACATGACAGCCGGACACGATTTCAAACTTTTTTGAACTAGTATCTGTCAAGACAACTTTAAATGTTTTGTATTTTCTGCTAGTGGGAGAAACGTAATAAGTTATGCGGGATGGAACAAATAGCATTCCTCTAAAGAATCGTGGGCCTCGGTTCCCTCAGCCCGTACAATTCCTCCTTGCATATTACAGTGTCCTTATGTTCCTTTAGAACGTGCGCTTGAAATACACGAATTTATGTTGAAAAACGAGTGGCGAAAGCACGAGCTTTTTAATAAATGAGTGCTTTAATCTTACGGAACGTGCTTTTTTCTGCTATCTTTTGTAATTCGAGTTTTAATTACTTTTTAAATAAAAATAAAATAAATTTTGACATAATAATTTGGCATAATTGATATAAGTTTGAAGTAGTTGGTAACACCTATATTATTATTAATGTTTTGATTTTCGTTCATCATCGTATATGTTATTATAAGGAGTGTTATTAAAATTAATATTTTGTACTTTAACAATGATTTCTATTATTTTATTTTAAGTTTCTACCGATTTCGGCTTAACTAATATTTTGTACTTTAACAATGATTTTTATTATTTTAGTTTTCAGTTTCTACCGATTTCGGCTTAACTGGCCATCTTCAGGAAACCATCTAATTACAAATTTTATTCAGCTAAATTTAATTCTTATTGTATGATTTTACGTATTAATAAGTTAAGCACAAATTATTATTTTGACTCACCTTATTTTAATTAGAAACGGGACACAAAATTGATTTCGAAAACGTAAAGTTGTTGCATAAATGTGAGAAATGTTTCAAGATGGACCTCTTGGAAGCCTTTGAAATAACTAAATGTGCAAAAGATAGTGAATATGAAATTTTGAATGATCAGTTGGACCTAAAATTCATACCACTCTTCAACGTACTTACAGATTTTAAAAATTAAAATAAATTCAATTTCCATCCATCTTGTTTTCGTCGTGGTTGATTATTGTCGTGTCGTAGTTATGTTAAATTATTCTATTTTATTGTAATGTGACTTATTTATTCAACAAAAACTACACAACTAGTATGATCTTGTGTTCAAAATTTAATATGTGCCAGAGATTTTTTATTGACCGTAAATTTAATTGTTCTATTTTAGTTTTTATTATATTTTAATTTATTTTGTTTTAAATATAATTTTCACACATGTAGATTTCACGCTGATGATGGCTAATTATTTATAGCCGAAACCGGTAATGAGGAAATTTATAATAAAGAGCAAGAAAGAAGTTATTTGTTTTATTGAACTTCTTATAGAGATTATTGTTTTAAATTAAAAAAGTTGTATCGCTAAAACTAATCGAGATATTAACCTATATAAAATTAGCCTCCAATTTTCACTTTAGCCCTCAATTAGATATGATTTTGCATATATTGTATTTTTGTAACAAGAGAATTACTCAATTGATTTCCATAAACAAGAAGGACAAGAAGGATTTTAATGAGTTAGATAAAGAGATATTAACTTCAATCGGCCGAATAAGTAAATCTAGTATATCTGTTCTGTATTAACTAATAAAACCCTTAATGGCGTTTTTTCCCATTTATGTAAAAACTTATCCGCATGTAGCAAGCAATCAGTCTGTACGTTTATTGCGAAGGTACACGAAAATAAGACAAAAATGATGATTCTTAAGTTGTCATAACTCGTAAACGGTGTCCAGCGGCTGGTCAAGATATATAGGTTATTTAATTCATAATAGTTTATCTTGTACAACCTTTAGAATGACATAGTGTTCGGTTCGTAGTTTACATTAGGGGCACACAAAACGCCACGCTATGAACGGTACATACGTTATATACACGTTAAGAAAAACAGTAATCGTAATGGATGACCTAAACCGCCAGACGGATATGTGTACGCTACGAGTTCTGGCTGGCCTCAACATTATGTATTTATGAATGCCGGAAAGTCTAGCCTTCAACGTAAAAAGAATAAAAATGTATATTTTTTGTACTTTTTATTTAAAATGGGTATAAACGTATTCAGTTCTACCCGTTTCAGTTCAATTTAACATTTAAAAAGAAAACGAAAAAGCAACTATTATTAATTATGGTATATAAATGAAAAATAAAATAATAATTTATAGGAGTTTACCATATTTTTACTTCTATAAAAAGTAAAAATATATATGCAGTGGTAAAAAATGTACATAATGTATCTGAATGACTTAATAATAATAACAATAATAATAATAATAATAATAAAGGACTTTATTCAGCACAGAAATACATACATAGCAAAAATAAACATAGAAAGAGCATAAGGCGAGGTTCAGTCTGAAGACTGCTCTACCACCTAACCTAATTATACTACTTATAATTAATAAATAAATGAAGAGTGAAATGTGGGCTGAGCGGGAAGCAAAAAAAAGAAAAAAAAAGGAAGAAAAAACAAATAATACAAAACAAATGAAATGAACATTTCTTAAACAAATAAAACAAAAAAAAAATAATAAAAACAATAATAACAAATGGTTACAATACAGCGGTAGAAACGTGGATAGACAAACGTGATTATGAGTGCTGCCGAGCAAAGAGATATGACCAGAGTTCCCGTTTGAACATATGAGAAGTCAACATAGCCACCCTCTCTAATATTTTATTCCACAGATTTGGCAGGTAATAGCTAAACGACTTCTTAAAGGATTCTGTGCGGTGTTTGGGAATCGTGAGTCGACCGCGAAATCTGACATTAATATTATGAATATCAGTTCTAAAGGTAATTCTATTATATAGATACGGTGGCGTAGCGTTGTGCAGAATCCTGTAAAACGGCGAAGCTGCGTGTAATTCCCTTCTGTTACTCATATTAAGCCATTTGGCATCTTTTAATTTGTGCGATATTGAATAAGTCGTGCGTGGGACCCGATAAAAAAAAGCGCAAACATGCATTCTGCAACCTCTGCACTCTCTGCCTATCACGGAGTCCGAGATGGGTACCGTAGACAACATCGCAATAATTTAATCGTGATAGCACAGTTACCTCGCAAAGTTGTTTTTTTATGTGAGCAGAAAGAATGTCGCGATTTTGAAAAATTAGCCTGAGCTTAAAGTAGCATGATTTCAACAAGCATTTATGTGAGATGTGAAATTCATATTACTGTCTAACATCAGCCCCAAGGTCTTCACCTCATTTTTTACAGCTATTATCAATTTCTAGATTCATGCGACACGAGACTTCATTATAATATGAATTATTGCATAGCAAAATGAACTGTGATTTACGAGGATTAATATTCAGACAGTGGGATTTAGCGAACCGCGATAAACTTTCAAGGTCGCGATTTATTTTCAGACACGCTAGGTTAACCTCTGAAGGAGCAAAGGATAGATACAGTTGAGTATCATCGGCATAAAGATGGCGTTGAACGCTATTAAGATGTGTAATGAGTTTGGATGTGTATAACGAAAAGAGAAGTGGATTAGTAACCGATCCCTGCGGAACACCGCAATGTACCGCAAGCGGATCGGATTCATTACTATTATGCGCAACTAACTGATGCCTACCCCGCAGGAAACTACCGATCAGTTCGACTGCCGATGTTGACAGTCCACACGACGTTAAAATACCCAACATAATTTCGTGATTTATTGAGTCGAACGCTTTAGAGAAATCTAACAAAACAAGAGCTACGCATTCTTTTCTATCTATAGCTTCATGCACATCGTCTAATATCTTTAGCAAAGCAGTGCTGCAGCCATAACCCGCCCTGAATCCCGACTGACATTCAGGCAGCAAATTATTATGATTTACAAAGTCACGCAGTTGTTTATCAATAATCTTCTCCAAAATTTTTGACAATATTGGAAGAAGAGCTATAGGTCTAAGATCATCTAGTCTGTCTGGGTTGGGCTTCTTTTTAAGAGGAATTAATTGAGCCGTCTTCCAGTTAAGGGGAAATACAGAGTGTACTAAAGAGAAATTTATTATATGTGTTATATAATCTAATAAAAGTGGGAAACACAAAGACAGCATTTCCTTGTTGATGCCATCACAACCAGAGACTTTTTTAAAACTCATTGGCTCATTAGTAAGCACTGGATTCGATAAATAGTCATTATCAAACCGCTGCAACGTCGTGATCAAATTCAGGAATAGAATCAATGACAAATTTATTGATAGTATGAACGTCACTGAAATGAGGAGGCAGATCATTGTTATGTTTATCTCCTTCGCCCACTAGGCTGTTTAGAACTTTCCATAGAGGTTTAGCCTGATTAGTGTTATTTAAGCTGGATATATGTTTTCCTTGCTGAACGACACTCCCGAATAACTAGGTTTCGCAAGGTGCAATACTCACGCCTATTTTCAATACCCCCATGTCTCAGGAATGTCCGGAAAGATTGATCGCGCTGTTCCATCAAGAATCTGATGTGAGGATTCTACCACGGGGCCGGCGGTTTAGAGATTCTTCTAGTTACTAGAGGTATATGCTTATCGAATAAAATTTTAAGGGAATCAGTCAAGAACTGCACCTTATCATTAATATCACTGTAATGATAAATATTACGCCAAGGTATACTCGATAGGTCGCTTTTGAATTGATCATAATTTAAATTCCTGAAATCACGATAAGTTTTAAAAAAGGGAACTATCTTAGGTCTCGGACCTCTGCATACGCAAAAAATGGTCTCGTGATCAGCAAACCTTTCCTGCTGAATGCCACACCGCACGATAGATAAACCCCTGCTTACTAGAATCAGATCTATCATGCTATGACCACGCGTGCTATCTGAAATTATTTGTTTTAACGATAGCTGTTCACAAAAACATAAAAGTTCCTGTGTCGGCCTTTCAGTCATTGCGCCATAATCAATATTAAAATCTCCCAAAATCATCACGTTATTTGAGTGACATAAAAGGTTTAATGTGACATCCTGCAGAGTATCAAGAAAAGAGGCATACAGTGATCTATGTGGGTTGTACACGCCGCCAATTAGCAATTTAGTTTTATCATAAGATAATAAAATCCATAGATTTTCTATGTCACTCTTAGAAAGACACTCAAAAACACTCATAGATGAATGATATATATGTTAAAGGCAATTTGATTAACCGGTATATATAGTATTAATATGGACCCATCATTACGGATAATGACCAAGAGCGTCGGTCAAATTGATAAATTTGTTACTTTGGCCGGTCCATATTAATAATGCCCGATGGCCCGTGGTCCACATAAAAAATCAAGTTCTTAAATAGTTTGAAATTGTCACTTTGACCGGGCAGTATGAATACATTTCTACTAGTAGGGGTACGGCTGTGTGTTCTTTTAGAAGACAGTTTTTTTAGAAGACATTTTAATCACTCAGTTGTTTACTCGCGATGAGTATTATTCAATTTTAACCAAAGTGCAAGTGGCTAAAGACAAGCTCACAAAGAAAACTCCTTAGGAATATCAATGATTGTCGTGGTATGATATAGTAAAAATTGGAACATTGCAAAAATTAATCGTCCTAGTGAAAAATGAAAGGGACCCAATTAAATAACGTTATTCACGAAACTCACATTTTAATCGGGCATCGAGGTAGAAATAGAATGATGAAAGAACTCAAAGTGAAGTAGAAAAACATTACTACAGAATTTGTGGTTCTGTATTTGACTCTTTGTGAACCATGTCTAAGAGAAACAAGTGTACCAAAGAAAGGGCTAGTGGTTAAGCCTATAAAACGTAGTGAATTTAACTCGTGCTGCCAAATCGATTTGATCAACAAGAAAACACAAGCAGACGGTGATGATATTTTGGTTTATCAAGTCCGTCTCACCAAGTTTGTCATTCTTAGATTACTAAAAACAAAGCTAGCCGAAGAAGTTGCATATCATTTGCTGGACATCTTCGCAATATTTAGAGCGTCATGCATTTTACGCAGTGATAACGGCAGAGAATTTGTAAATAAAGTTATTGTGGAATTATGGCAAACATGGGAAGCACCCAATATTGTCCATGGAAAACTTCATCATAGCCAATCTCAAGGCTCAGTAGAAAGAGCAAATCAGGATATAGAGAAGATGGCTTTTACATAGTTTTAGGTCAAAAGATAATTTTGGACAGAGTTGATGATAATAATAACACAGATGAAAACTTAGCCATTGATATTCATTCTATTTCTGTTACGATTGAATCTCAACCTCGTCCTGAACCGGAGCAACCTTCTAACGATACAATAAATGATGAACATCAGCCAGAAAATCAACAACCTACTGTGGACAAAATATATGAAAACTGTCAACTAGATGATCAACAGTGTGTTTCTATGAATATGATCAATGAAGAGAAAAATACTAATAATGAAAAACCTTTACAAACTAGAAATGAAACGCGGTATTTTAAATCAACTGTATTCCAGAAATGAATTTACTATATGTAAAGAAAATTCATTTTTATTGACGATGTTCCAAAAATTAATATCATCTTTCTCTAATGCGCTGGAAAAGACTCTCATTTTGATGGACAGAGCTTCCAACATTGTAATTGTACTGGTGATTGCAGTTCAAAACGTTGCAAATGCAAGAAATCAAACATTCTTTGCAATTCACAATGTCACAAAAGTTCACCTTGCAAGAATAAATAACTTTAATTTTAACAAAATCCTAACACAATTCTAAGATATAAAATATTTTAGTCAGATTACTAACTAACCTTTAAACCGTTATTCATAAGTAATATTTTAAACTACTATGCTGAATTTTTTTGCCTTTCAATAAAAATTATAGTAAGTTTAATTTCACATAATAAACAAAAACACTACAGCTCATCTGTAGTGTTTCATCTAATTCTTTCCAACTTTTGATCGATAACCGGTTGTTTAAAGGGTAGTGCTTGCTTTATAACTTTTTTTCTCAAAAATTAATCACTTAATTTTAGAGATGCAAAAAAGTTTTAGGATATTTTCATCTAAATATAGCAAAAATGTGAAGAGTTTAGTAGTTTAAAAGGGTAAATTGGAAATAAAAATAAGGTCAAAACTCAAAATAAGGATATAGCTCCTCATATGTAGCCCGTGGTTCATGTATCAAAATATCCTTAAAATTCAATAAAGAATCAACCCTAGAAATTTGATGTAGTCATTCTGATTACCCTGTATATAGAATGCAGTGGTAAAACACTTACTTAAATACCTTTGAGAATGGGGAACACTGTGTTGTATATTCTTGGACTTGTCGCGAGCCTACTTGTAGGCTTGATTTCAACAGCTTTTTATGTAATAGATTTCAACGAGTAACATCCTTTCTGATCACAACTATAATCAAAAAGCTTCTGGTAATTTACCAGTTGAACGAGATGTCTCGCAAGACACAATTCTGTGGCCCTTTTTTACTGACTTTATATTCTATGTATATTGACGTATGTGCGTTTTCTATCTAGTATTAATCCTAGTGATAATTCTAATGTTAGTGCTAGTGTTAGTTCTAATTTTAGTTCAATTGCTTTTTTTTTGTTTGTTTTTTTTATATTTTTTTTTGTTTATTTGTACTTAGGTTAAGTTGAACAGTCGTCTTTATATAATGCCGACAGAACTTCGTCTTTGCTGAATTCATATTCAATATAGATAACAGCAATAAGTATAATTTTCCCTGGTTTATTACTGTTAGTACCTGCTTAGTATAAGCAAGTACGAACACATAAGGAAAGTGTTGTTTTGAAAAAACTATAGCAATCAAGTTATATTATTATTATTATTTATTGCAAACATGCTTTCAATTTTACATTAACAAAATTATTGAAATATCTACCGGTAATAGCGCTCGCAAATTCTCCGTACTTAATACAATTTCTGTAATGCGGATTCGACAACGTTTCAATTTCCTCATCATCGCTTTCGTTCTTTATAACATCCTGCTCGCAAATCTCATTTTACAGAACGGTACCAGCAATTTCGTCATCCTTTAAAAATTACCCAATTGCCACATTTTCATCACAGTTTACGTAGTTGAACTAAAATTAGAACTAACACTAGAACTATCACCAGAACTACCGTGCGTTTTTTGAAAAAATGTTTGACTTTCGATTTGCTTTTTGGTGACCCGAATAAATCTTTTCTTTCTCTCTGAATATAGTTTATTAATAATTAAACAAACAAATAATAAAGATTGTTGAAAAAAATCATAAAAATAGAATAAAAAATAAAAAGCAGGTAAAATAAAGAGATAAATAAAATTAGAATAATAAAATGGCAAAATTTGCAACTTATAGCAACCATACTAACCATTTAACGGTTTTTTTTAAATGAAGCCATTTACTGGAACTTATTTAACCAAAAACAATAAGAAACGAGAAGTAACTAGCTTCTTTTTTCTTTTGTATGTTCGTTGCTCAAATTATCTAATGTGTGTATGAAGAGATTATATTATAAAAGAAATAAATTTAATGGTGTTAACAATATGTCTACTTATGCAACCAAATCTTTAGTTAAAATTAATAATAGTTACTTAAATCTTTTAAAATCTCAACAATGGTGTATTTTCCGACCTATGCTTATTTGGCTGTTTTGTCTATTTTCGATTAGAGGATATGCTTCTATTTTTTGTGTGGAATTATTGTAGGACCTTGTAGAAGAAACAAGAACAAGAACGGCCTAAACTATAACTTTGTCATTTATGTTTCTATTTTCATAAGGTAAATATCAAATAAAATTGTATAATGAATTCTATGTTTCATGCTACCAATAAATTTTATTATATAATTTTATGATTTTCAAAAAGCTCGGTATATCCTTTTTTGCGTCATACCTGATATTCTTGTCCGTCAGATTTACCACTTTTTATAAAGGAAATTGAATTTTTGATTAATATTTCCTCATAATTTTTGTTTTTTTGTTTTTCTTTTTTCTTATCCAGACGTATGTGTAACAATGGGCGTCCTCTTAAAACTGCTAGACAGCTATCCGCTCCGATAGGTACCGTTGACCAACTTTGTGTTACATATAACGTGGCTCGGATCACTACAAGATGGCCCATGGTTAGATTTTATTCATTGATAAACATCGCCAGCAAAAACGCTCAAATAATTTTTTTAAATAATAAATGTGAAGCAGGGGGTCCTAAAAAAGAATGAAAAATTCTTCATTCAAACCTATAAAATCTTTAAAACCTTCATAGTATAGTCATCAATAACGGGTATCCTTCTGGCTTATTAAACAGGATTTTATATCACAACAACACTACCATCTTAATAGATACCAATATTTTAGTGATGAAGACCGACATGACGTATCTAACCCTATCAATTTACCCATTACCCGTATCCATTACTGATTCTATTTATTTATGTTTAGTTTGGTAAATACAACCCTTTACTCCTATCTATTTGTTTCTCGAGGACTAAAGACCAAATTCCAAAAAGTTTACAATCCAACATCATTTATACGATGCCGCGGAATAACTGTGAAAAAACTTATGCAAGTACTGCAAGTCAATATTTTGATGTTAGGATATAATAACATAAACGTGATTGTCAATCTAGAGATGAAAATAAGATCACTTTGGTTTATCACCATGATGCTAGTGGTCATCATTTTGATATTGAAAACTCTCAAATTTTAAATAAGGAATCCGTTTATTCAAAGAGACTTTTTTTAGAGACTCCATCCTTGACACATTTTGCACTGGGGCATTTGTTTTGGCTTTCGGTATTCTTAGATATTGACACGCATTTCTAATGATGGCATTAGAATAAAATTATTTGTAGCATAAATCATAGTATTTATCAAACCATTTCATTTGATACCTGGCTCATGAAAACCGGATGTAAATGACAGCGTTACAGCTTGTATGATAGCCTCTACATGTCGTGTATAAATAACAATAGCCGACAATGACTTGAAATTAAGAATATTGTGTATTCATTAAATCATATCATTTGATACCTGGTTCATACAAATCGGAATATAAATAACATAGTTACAGCTTGGGGTGTTATTTGTCTGCCACCCGGTATATACCAACACTGAAATCAAAAATAGTAATCCGCTAAATACGAAAAATAACGTAATTTAAGTAACAATAATAGAACAGGGCGATGATAATTTGAAAGGAGACATAAAAAAGGAAGAAAGTTTTTAGGGAATGGTATCCAGAATGCCTGCAAATCATACAGGAGATAGGATCTGTGAAGCAGTCATACAAAGTAGGTGTAACGACACAAACCATGGAAGGAAAACGAAGATGAAAAATAAAATAGAATAGTAAAAATAAATGTTAATGATACAGAAGAGATCCTTTTTAAAAAATTGATTCTCCTAAATAATGAGATAGCAGGCAATGAAGAGGTTGCGGTATATTATTTCAACAAAATAAAGCTGGACAGATATAGGAAAATAGTGGAGTAAATTTTTCACTCAACAGGAGCCAAAGTACAGAATACACCGAACACATATGCTCAAGTAGTGTAAAAAGGAGACAAGTCCTACAAGGAATCCTTAACGATTATCTCATTAGTAGAGACAAACACCAAAAAATGATTAGTAATTTCTAGGGGAAAAGATTCGATGGACGTATGGGACATGTGGGGGAAGGCGTATAAGAGTATGACGATGAAACTTAAGCTAAAATGGAACGCCGATAGAGGGGAGTGACGTTCTGTGCCAGATTGAAAAATGCAGTGAGATGTGTAAGAAGAAAGAAAGATCCTGGACAAGATGGTATTACACCTGAGATTCTTCTTGAAACGGTAGTGGGAAATAAGAACGCTTTCGTTGAATTGTATAATAGATGTTTGGTCAACTTCCGAGACCTTTTAACCCTCCAGTACACGCGCATTTTTTTTTGACGTGAGTGCTCGCACCGGACTGAGAGTCCGGGTTTCTTTGCCAAATAAGAGATGGCGCTGATGTATAATTTGTATTAAACTCCCTAGATTACTAAAGTACCGCGGTTCATGATATCTATGTATTCAAACGATTCGAGCCAAAATGGTGATTTGACAGCATGTCAGTGACCAGCTGTACGAATAGGGAGTTTATGTGTGAGAAAAACGTTTTGCTCCGCCCCCGATTCGAGAACATTATTAAACTTCACCTTTCGTTTCTTCGATGGCTGATACTGCTTAAAACAAACTTGATAAGCTACCAAGAGCTTTGAACTGCTTTCAAAAATGTTGATACTACCTCTGGAAGAATAGAAGTACTTGATAATACTTCTAGAAGCCTTAACATAGCTTTCAGAAGGCTTGAACTGCTTCCACAAGATTTTATACTGCAGCTGAAAGACTTGATACTATTTCTAGAAGATTTTAAATGATTCCAAAAGACTTGATACAGTTTGTAAAACTACTGGCAAAAAGATGTTTGAAAATGCAAAGTCTTAAAGAAGACATTTTTATTGCAACAGGCACGAAATTGTTAATACAATTTGATTTTGCTTCCAAAATACCAAATACTGCTAGGATACAAAATGTTCATTTCAAAAGTTCAAAAAATTTCAATTATAGACATTTCTATTGCAAATTAACCATAATCGCCAGATACATGGACGTTTTTCATGTCACTTTTGTTTTGAGAATAGTCATTCGTCCCTTGAATGTTTTCCCAATTCAGTTTTTTCACTATCCAGCACCCATACTTATTTTCAAAAACCGGCGCTTATGAAGCTACGAAGATTGTGTTAGATGTACCGCTGACGATCTAAAGATAAATCAGTTAGCTGCAGAATTCTTCGAATCCTATTTGGACATCGTAAATCTTACACAAATTGCTCTGGTCCTAAAAACGCTTTAGCACTAGCTCATCTGCCGTTTCATTGGCAGCACTTCCAGAGTGACCTCAGTGTAGTTAAGACGACGAACCGTTTGAGCCATCTGTAAACAAATTTTGATAATCCTCTACTTGATTTCAAGCTTTGAGGAGATGAGTTACTCAGCTTGTGTTCTCATTCAATCCCAAGATTATTCCTCACTTGCGCAATCAGTAATAAAAAAGTCCAATATAATTATATTTATAAACTCACTCCTACAGTATTATATATTTAGAAATCTGAAACTAGCAACTAACGCCATTAACAACGACAACATTCTGATCTGAAATAATACTTTGACGTCCTTCAACGTCGGTAAATACAGAAAAAAGGGATTAACTAACTAGAAACTGACGAAATGACCTATTTATCTTTATTAGCTGTTTCCACCAAAACTTATTTTCGAAAGTAAGTCCTTTTTTCGTAGACAAGAACGGATATATTCAAACCAGCGGTTGCAAATTGCTAAAAGACTCTGTAAGTCGACAGTTAAACTTGTAGGAAAAGATTTTATTAATCATAAAATCGTGGCTAAGAGAAAATACTGGAAATTATTTGACAGCAGACTTGCAGGAAAAAAACTTTATGACTAAAGTGGCTAAGAGAAAATTCAGGAAATTATTTTCAGGATTCTGAGATGACCGCTAGGAGGTGCAAATACCATCTTTAATGTCTTGAAATCTTAACAATTAAACAATTTGTCATCTTAGGAATGGTATCTCAATTTTAAGATACTTGTACATTTCAGTTTCAGTCCAGTCCCAGTATATTCCGGGTTCATGCCGGGATTTCATGAAAGAAGATTTATCGTTTAGAAGTCTGGGAGCATTAAGAAAGATTTGCAATGAAAATACGATTGGCACCAAATAAATTAATTTTCTGGACGCATTTCAAGCCTTATAGACGCAATGTCAAGTATTCTGACGGCAATATCAAATCTTTTGTTAGCATTCCAAATGTTTTGGAAGTAATTTAGATCTTCTAGAAGCAATATTAAGCCTACCTGAGCCAATATCGAGACTTTTGTAACCATTTTAAATCTTCTAGAAGTAGTATCAAGTCTTCTGGAATCTTCTCGAGTCTTCTGAAAGCATTTCAAATCTTCCAGAAACAGTATAAAGTCTTACAGGGGCTATATCTAATCTTTTGGAAGCATTTTAAAATATCTAGAAGCAGTATCATGTCTTAATTATTAAAATCTTCTAGAAGCAGTATCAAGTCTTTTGGAAACTTCTCAAGTCTTCTGAAAGCATTTGAAATCTTCTGGAAGCGGTATAAAGTCTTACAGGGACAGTATCAAGCCTTTAGGAAGCATTTTAAAACATCTAGAAGCAGTATCAAGTCTTCTGGAATCTTCTCGGGTCTTCTGAAAGCATTTCAAATCTTCCAGAAATAGTATAAAGTCTTACAGGGGCTATACCTAATCTTTTGAAAGCATTTTAAAATATCTAGAAGCAGTATCGATTCTTAATTATTAAAATCTTCTAGAAGCAGTATCAAGTCTTTTGGAAACTTCTCAAGTCTTCTGAAAGCATTTGAAATCGTCTAGAAGCAATATAAAGTCTTATAGGGGCAGTATCAAAGCTTTAGGAAGCATTTTAAAACATCTAGAAGCAGTATCAAGTCTTCTGGAAGTAGTATCCAGTCTTTTGGAAGCACTTCAAGTAATTTTGAAGTATTTCAAGTCTTCTAAAAGTAAGTATAAGGTCTTCTCGAAACATTGTAAGTCGTCTGGAAGTATTGTAAGTCATCTGGAAATATTTTAAGTCTTCTAGAAGCAGTATCAGCCTTCTGGAAACATTCCAAGTATTCTGGAAACCATTTCAAGTTTCTTAGATACAATATCAAGTCTTCTGGAAGCATCTTAAGTCTTCTAACAGCGACATAAAGTACTTTGGAAGCATTGTAGGTCGTCTGGACACACTTCAAGTCCTCTAGATGCAATATCAAGGCTTCTAAAAGCGTTGTAAGTCATCTGTAAGCATTGTAAGTCGTCTGGATGCATTGTAAGACATCTGTATATTCATCATTTTAAGTCTTCTAGAAATATCAGTCTAGAAATTCAAGTCTTCTGAAAGCAATATAAAGTTTTCTTAAGACAGTATCAAATCATCTAGAGGTAACAACATCAAGTCTTCTGGAAACATTTTAAGTTCTCTAGATGCTATATCAAGTTATCTGAAAGCATTGTAAGTCGTCTGGAAGTATTTTAAATCCTCTAGAAGCAGTAACAGTCTTCTGGAAGCCGCGGTACTTTATAAATCTAGGGACTTTAATTTGTATTCTTTTTAAGCCAATAATTTAAAAAAATTTTTTATTATCATAAAATTTGCGATAGGCAAATAAATGCCCGCGTTGAATACGCTGCACATTTTTCGGGGCATTTATGTTCTACAGCTTTCGTTATCTTCTTCGTTTCTTCTAATTAGATAAGAAGTCATTTTGAACGGAAAAAAACATCTTACCGTCTGCAAAATTTTTTTTGAAAAGCTTCAGTCTTCACCTTCAAACAGTATTTTTCTTCGCTATCGTATTCATATTCGTATTTTACTGTGTTGTACACTAAGAAATGTTTGACACTAAAATGACTTAATTATGTCGGTAAAAAAGTTGCCTTTTCTGTTAAACAATAGAGGGTGCAGAACCCGGAGTGAGAGTCCGGTGCGTGTACCGAAAGGTTAAAGTTGCCATCTGGCTATCATCGAAAAATCAAAAAGAAATACAACAGAAGAAACGACATACACGCCGATTTGCATGTGTAACACCATGGGAAAACTGTTTGAGGTTATAAGGGTTATAAGGAAAAAGTTACTACACTAAGATCAATACTGATTTAGAAACGGAAGATCAACGATTCAAGCAATGTAGAGGATACATAACATTGTGGAGAAAGTAAAGAACGGCAATTTTTTTTTTCTGAATATAAAGAATGATTTTAATTCAGCGCCCTGGAGGGGAATTGTAAAGGCCCTAGGAGAATGCTGCTACTAGGTACGCGGCGATCGGGCTAATTAATCTTATTGGATTAAGTGGTGAGTTCCAACGGTATATTTTGAAATGTGTTTTATGATGCAGTTCTGAGGATGGAGATGGAGAGATAGAGAAGGGCGTGTTTATTGTTGCTGATAAAAGGGAGTACTATCGCAAACTAGGGCAAAAACATAAAAATGACAAAACGTGTAATGAAAACGGTGAACTTCTCCTCCATGTTCAGGCATGTAACAACGTTGCTAGCTAACAAAAAGGGAGTGGAACAACCATTGGGTTATCTTTCTTTGGAAATACACAAATGAGTGGTTCGCGCTGTATCTGACCGGTACTGTGGTGTGCCAGAGTCTGACCATAAGACCAGGATTATATCTCCCCAAGTTTTTGTTAATGTACGATAATGTAGGCTTTCATACATCCCATATAATATAATGAAATGGCCTTCATGTTTTAAAAATGAGGGATATGCTAGGGAAATGAATAAAAGTTGCTATAGAAATGCGCTATGATCTTCAAATAACACTAGAAGAAGTATGAAACCAAATTTTCCAAAATGGTATTCAAAACCCGATAATATTTTTAATCATGAAAATAGAGCACGTCTTACATTTGAACGAATGTGTAGACCAAAGTGTAGACCTGTTACAACTGGTGACAACTTTCTTTGTAAATATTTTAGAAATAATATCAAAATACCAGTATATTAAGGACAATACCGATTTTCAATACTGATCATAAATCGTCCGGAATCCCGGTACTTGGAATTCCAGAATATCCGTATTAAAAGCCTCAGTTACAACCGGCTTATACTATATGATCACCTGTAAATATAACGGTAGAAGTCCTCGATATTAAAATTCGCAAATTAAAAACACCAAAAGAAAACGTTCCTGAAAAATTAAAAAAAATCATGTACATAGATAGTTAGGAGTACGTACAATCTTTCTCTAGTTAGTGTACTGACAAGAAAAACTAGTCTCCAATCGATTTTTATTAGAAACAAATTAAGTTCAAATATTCGATTTGAAAGTAACGAAAATATACCTATTAATTATATTGATAAAATGAAGACTGCTGCAAAATAATTTCAAGCAATTCTATTAACGACTGGGAATCGTTTAAACAACCAACATAATTAGCAAATTTAGATATCGGACATTTCCATTATAGCATTCATTCTTGCCACACTTTCGGGTAATAACTAAGATATTTAACTTCATTCACAATCGCTATTGGGATTGGTTACCTATCGATTGAGATAGAAATCATTAAAATCCTTCAAATCATTCCCTAATTATGTCGAATTAGTTTAAATTATTTTTTTCATTTTGAGGCATTATCGTCCGGTTGATAGATTCGATCGATCATTTACATATCCGAACGCAGGTAATTAGTAAATTTCGAGATCAAGTATGTCCACCTTCAGATCCATTGTAGATCAAACTTACGACTGAGATGTCGACGATTAAAATTGACGCCTCGCCCGAAACTGTGACCATAGCCGAATTTCGGTTTCGGTTTCTGCTCAAAATTGAGTTTCAGTCGGACTTAGTTATTTTATCGATAATCTATATAATTTCGCGGAAAATTGTGGTTTAATATGGATGCGGTTATTCTTCAATCGACCGGGCGGATTGCAACGCGGTTTTAATCATAATATGTCGCATAATTTCAGTTGTCGAATTCCAATACAGTTTGCTAACTTTTGTAGAGCGATATAATCGAATTATTAATTAAAGGGAAACAGAAATAAGTATAAGAATAAAATTGACAAGTTTATGCTGGTGTTCGCTTCAGACTAGAAGTCGCGTCACCTTTATGTCAACGCAGATAAAGCGATTTTCATTACAAATATATTTTTTAATTTGTATGCATTTTTTTAATTAAAAGTATGATATCTCAGTTCCCCGGAATGTTAATGATTTTCCTCCGACACCCAGATAAACTAAAGAGGTACTTGACATTACGTTTAGCTTAATCATATTGTTTTAGCTTATCATTTTTCCCGTACCATTAATTGAGATTCCTTTAAGAGTTGCCTGGCAGATAACCTAACTAATGTCATCGTAATTGTTAGAAACTGTGATCGGATTGAAATGGTTAAAAACCAACTTTGTGGCAATTCCGGATAAAGAGGAAAGAGACCTAGAGGTTTGTGCATTTCTTGATATCGAGAGTGCTTTTAATAGTGTAATACCACAATCTCTTGAAAGAGCTGCTCTTAACAAAGCTTGATGGTAGAACTGGTACTAATTCACTACAAGCTGGTTGGCCGTACGAAGGTGTATTTATTATAATCGATGCTTTATCGTTATGGTTAAACGAACCTGTTTGTCGAGGATATCCAAAGTGCATCACTTTGGATATCCTCTAGCTTGACAGGAAAAGCTCTAATAGCCTCCCTTCTCATCGGTTTAATATTCCGCGTTCCTTCGATTACTACACACTCCTGCCCTCGGTCCGTGTGTTGAACCCATGATTCTATTCAAGCCAACAGTTCTATACGTCTTATTTTTTATATACTCTGTGTCCTCCATTTTAATTTTCTTTTCATTTTTTTTTTAATTCATAAAGAACTAAATAGTTTAGCCGATTCTAAATTGATAATGCATCACGCTTTCAAGTCAATAAAACTAAATTGTTTCGTCGTCGAACAATTAACCGTGTTTGCCTAACCTTACCAAAGTAAAGCAATTAGAAGTGGAGCGCATCGAAGCGTGTCGAATGGAAACCTAGATTCAGGTATCATTTCCCGTACCATTAATTGAGATTCCTTTAAGAGTTGCCTGGCAGATAACCTAACTAATATCATCGTAATTGTTAGAAACTGTGATCGGATTGAAATGGTCAAAAACCAACTTTGTGGCAATTCCGGATAAAGAGGAAAGAGACCTAGAGGTTTGTGCATTTCTTGATATCGAGAGTGCTTTTAATAGTGTAATACCATAATCTCTTGAAAGAGTTGCTCTTAACAAAGCTTGATGGTAGAACTGGTACTAATTCACTACAAGCTGGTTGGCCGTACGAAGGTGTATTTATTATAATCGATGCTTTATCGTTATGGTTAAACGAACCTGTTTGTCGAGGATATCCAAAGTGCATCACTTTGATCAATTTTATCAATAAATATATAAAATTTGATTTCTCGTTTCAAATAATTACCTGAAGTCTAAACAAATTATTAAAAAAAACGTGAAATAATTTAATTAATTGCTTTAATTTTATTACATAGTAATTTTATTTTTCTTAAAATTCAACGTCAATTCAATTCATACTACATATATTTTAAATATCAAATATTAATTAATTTTTTTGTTATCAAATACAGTAGTAGTCGTGGACAAACTATAGTATTGCATTCCCATATAATCAGCTATTATTCACTTAGGTTAATTGCGGTTAATTATTACTTAACCTTCGTAAATAATAGCTCTCATTATATGTTCATATAATAATATACTATTAATTGTTATAATATTTTTTATTTACAACATACTGGTTTCATTTTACTGATTTTCATTTTCATCTGACAATTCAGCTGATGATGGCTTATTAGTCGAAACAGGTACTGAATAAATTTAATTGTATAGCGTCCTTTATAGTTACTTCTAAGTTATTTATTTTTCTTTTTTTTCCGAAATTTATATTTTAACACGCAATATGGATTTCCAAAGATATTTTTATTTTGTTTGTAACAAGAGAATTAATTAATCAATTTCCATAAACAATGTCTTTAGCTTTCAACGTATTAGAGAAGAAAAATTTTAATGAGTTAGATAAAGAGATACATATTAACTCCAATCGGACGAATAAGTAAACCTAGTATATCTGTTCTGTATTAACTAACAGAAACTTTATTGCCGTTCTTTTCCCATTTATGTAAACACCTAGACACGAAATAAGACAAAAATGACGATTCTTAAGTTGACATAATTCGTAAACGATGTCCAGCGGCTGGTCAAGATATATAGGTTATTCAATTCGTCATAGTTTATCTTGTACAACCTTCAGAATGACAAAGTGTTCGGTTCGTAGTTTACATTAGGGGCACACAAAACGCCACGCTATGAACGGTACGTACGTTATATAAACGTTAAGGAAAATAGTAATCGTAATAGATGACCTAAACGACCAGACAAATATGTGTACGTTACATCCGTATGTCCAACATCTCGTACATAGCAAACGAGTTCTTGCTGGTCTCAGCATTATGCATTATGACTGCCGTAAGGTCTAGAATTCAATTTAAAAAAAATTAAAAATGTATATGTATTTTTTGTACTTTTTATTTAAAATGGGTATTAATATGGTTGAATCTATGAACCATCCTCAGGACTATTTGAACTTTAAAGTCTCTACTTTTAAATAGAAAACGGAAAAACAATTATTGCATTAGTTTACAAGAACAATATCGAAGACTGTGATATTTTTTTATAATTTTACGTTGTGCTGATACTGAAATTGTTTTCAGATTTTCTCCATCACGAGTAGTTATAGAGATATACCCAAAAGTGTGGAAAATTGTAAATTAAAAAACACAGTAAATTTATCGAAACAGAGCCTAAGCATTTGAACAATTATTTACAAAAGATCAAGGTATTACAAACTGTTGCTGTTTTCTTTGTTTGTGTTATAGCCGAGCAAGAGAACATCATTATGTGCGCAAAAATTTGCCGGCTTTTAATGTCTTAAGTAAGCCTCTGGTGAGACCAGCATCTGTCATATTACCTCCACTACACATCAAACTTTGTGAAAACCCAGAAGGCCCAGCATTTAAATATCTCAAACAGCTCTTTCCACAAATATCGTAAGCTAAACTAAAAAAAGGTATATTTGTTGGCTCTCAAATAAGAAAATTAATAATTAAACATTAATAACAAAGTAAGCAACGGCGTGGATTAGGTTCAAACAAACCATCCATGGATTTTTAGGAAATCATAAGGATGAGAATTATCGCGAAATAATTTCTAATTTATTGCACAATTATCATGCCATAAACGCAAACATGTCGCTCGAACTCCATTTTCTCCATTCGCACTTAGATTCCTTTCCAAGCAATCTTAGAGCAGAAAGTAACTGCAAGGCGAACGGTTCCATCAAGATTTAATGACATTAAAAAGACGTATCAAGCACGCAAGGATGATGGAAAATTATCTCTGAAAAAATCGACACAAAGTCATACAAAAAATGGTCGATAAGTAATCATATTCCTCGTTATACTGACAATAAATAAACTAGTCTACATTAAATATAAAACTTAATTCCATAAATGTTCTGTAATAATTTATAATATAAACCTAAACAATATAAATAAAAAGACAACGAAAATTTGGGTATAATTTGGGTAAAAAAGGTATAATATAATATATACCTATATACTATATAACTATATACCCACCTATATATTATAGGTGGGTATAATATAATATTGTTTTCAGTGAATTTAATGTACATACCTAGTGTCTGAAACAGTTAAAATGCCTCTTTATAAAATATCTCTTAAATAAAATATTTGTAATAATGTTTAACGTTTCAACAAAACAGTGGAAATGGCAAAAAATTAAATTTTGCACGATTATCATAAATTAACGATATCTCTGGTAAAATACATTCGACCATGATGTCCAATGCTTCGAAATTTAGGGAATTAAATGGTCCACAGGATAGAATAGCTAGCTTTTTTGTTCATATATAATTCTTTTTCGTTACGGTGCGATTAAGTAAAAAAATGGGAAAAATGCCAAAAATTTTGTAGCAAAATAACCGAGAGTCCGATCTCTGCCACAAATTTTCCATATTTTTGGGTATATCTCCAAAAATTAGACGTGATGGAGAGAAACTGGAGACAGTTTCAGACCCAGGACAACAATCAACGTTGTGAAAAAATATCCGTATACGCTATAAATAGTGCTACTAATTATAGTATATAAATGAAAAATAAAATAAAAACAAAACCAAACATGTAAATTATTTATATACCATAATTAATTTATAGAAGTATACATTTAGTAGAATATAGGAGTATATACTTGTAGGAAGGTGGAAATGTATGATCTCAAAATTTAATAACTACGTGCGTTTGGATATTTAAATGACAAATCGAATCTGTTGACTGGAAGATAATCCCTCAAAATGATAATGAAAATGATAATAATTTTAACTAAATCGACTAATACTTATTATTATGGTTATGTCGAAATAAATTGAATGAAATTAAACAATTTAAGAAGAAAATGAAAGAAATCAGTAAGAATACGTATTTATATCAACAAATACAATATAAAACTAACAAGTTATTTCAAAAATTCAAGTGTTTAATTTAATTGTTTAATTTTGGTTTGAATATGGAATGATGAGGGGTACGTGTACATGGGTCAGGTGTGAACATTGTTGCTTCATATGCTGTGTTAATTTCGTCGAATTATTATTATTTTATTTTTGGTTCTTGGTTTTATCTTAAGTTTATTTTTTTAAAGTACGAAGGGTTTCACGACTGGTGTTAATTGAACTAAAGTTAGAACTATCACCAGATCTATTAGTAGGACTAATACTAGATCTATAACTAGAAAATTTCAGATTTACCGTGCGTTTTTTGAAAAAATAATTGACATTTTGAATACCATGCAACATTTCTTGGAAACAGATTCAAAGTTTTTAGTTTTAGATCTAGTGTTAGTCCTAGTGAAAATTCTAATGTTAGTGATATTGTTAGTTCTAATTTCATTTCAATTGTTTTTTTTGTCTGTATTTTTATATTCTTTTTGTTGATTTGTATTTAGGTTAAGTTGAACAGTCGTCTTCAAGTAATGCTGACAGAACTTCGCCTTTGCTGGGTTCATTTTCAATATAGATTACAACAATAAGTATAATTTTCCCTTTTTTATTATTATTAGTACCTGCTTAGTATAAGCAAGTACTAACACATAAGGAAAGTGTTATTTTGAAAAAACTATACCATTAAAGTTATGTTATTATTATTATTTTTTGCAAACATCCTTTCAATTTTACATTAACAAAATTATTGAAATATTTGCCGGTAATAGCGCCTACAAATTCTCCGTACTTAATAGAATTTCTCTAATGCGGATTCGACAAGTTTTCAATTTCCTCATCATCGCTGTCGTTCTCTTTAATATCCCGCTTGCAAATCAAATTTATTCAGAACGGCACCAGTAATTTCGTCATCCGTTAAAAATACCCAATTGCCACGTTTTCATCACAATTTTACGTAGTTGAACTAAAGTTAGAACTAACACTAGAAGTATTACCAGAACTATTAGTTAGACTAATACTAGATCTAAAACTAGAAACTTTCGGGATTTGCCGTGTGTTAAAAAAAAATATTTGACTCTTACAAACGTCTTATTTGCTACAATCCGTTTTTTATACGGTATAAAAGTTTTTCAATATTTTCTTCCAAATTACTAAAGATACCCACCCCCGTTCAATTTTTGCCTAGATTTTGTATGGAAATCATAAATATATTGGAAGATTTCCACTTAGATTGACAAAAGTATTCGAAGACTTTTTTGTCTCCTTGATTTTCTTCGAAAGGTTACATTGTAGGGTATTTAGTCGAAATTTGCAATGCATTAAATATAACTATTAATTATTATTATTATTAAATATTAAAAATATCTTAGCCGACTTCGCAATTTATTCTTGAAATGTTTTTGAAGTTTAAATTTCACTTTTTATAATCAGCCTCCTATGGTTTATATAAGAAAGTTAAATTTTTCTTACTGATAAATTAGATTTTCTGGCAATAAGCCAATATAGATGTCTAAACTTAATATCAAGTTCCTCACGTTATTTTAATGTGAGCTTTCCATTTCAGTTTGACATTCAACGTTATACCAAGATATTGGTATTTACCAACACCTCAATAATAGTCAGTCATTGTTAAAAAGGTGACTTTAGACCTATCTAATGATTAATCCACTTATTGTGTTTTGGATAGAGATCCTACTTTAAAAATGCAAAATAAGAACAATAAATTTTCATATTTTGTACATTGAAAATGAAGTTTATAACAACTTGAGATGTTTAAAATTTGAAAAGAAGATAAGCATTTATAACATTTACGACAGGTAATCAACATATATAAAAGGATATATAGGGTTGCATTTAAAAAATTGAAGTTTAGTAAGGTCATAGAATAAATAATTCTGTGTTAGAGTCCTGGTATAGTGAGACATCCCATATCGCTGAAAATAATTTTAATCGATGCTATGAAAATAATTTTAATCGATGGTAATGTATGCCAACATAAAACTTTCTTTTTTTTTCAACAATAAGCTTACAATATCCCCTGTATAAAAGTTATTTCGGTGACTCGGGGAATAATTTCAACCACTTATACTAGATTGAAAATGATGACAATTCATGTAAAAAAAATGGTAGATTATGTAAATAAAGAACATAAAGCAGTTTTGTTGGAAAATCAGGTTTATTTGGGAAACAGCAGTGACATCCAATGTGCAAAAATGCTGTTGAATTAAAAATAACTCAGTAAAATCGAATCAAAAGGAATAATATATTCACAAATATTAAAAAACAGCAGAACGTACAAACAAATATAATTGAAAGTAAAGCAATCAATTATGAAGCAAATAATATAGATTTAAGTGATAATGATAATAGTTTTCGTCCTGTTCTGAATAGACGATCGCGGAGACATAGGCCTAAAGCCATACACGTTTGGTTTTGCACCTGATACTACAAGTGAGAATGTCTCAAAGTATCTGATCAATAAGGATTTTAATGTTAAAATTAAACAACTTAAAGCTAAACATCCAAACCAGCACTCATCGTTTAAAGTGTCTGTTCCGTTTGTTCATAGTGATGATATCATAAAATCACATATTTGACCGGAAGGGGAACACATTAATCGTTTTTTAGAACAAATATATCAGAAAACAAGGCAACCATTTGACCAAATCAAATAAAGTATTAAATTTAAATATAAGATCTTTACCCGGCAATATTAATGCTCTACAAAGAATTCTGGACGTAAATAAATATGATTATGTAGGTGTCATGTTTGAAACAAATGTATATCGATGCAATTAAATTTAAAAATTATGTCATTGGGTCCATTTTTTGTCGAAAGATATTCGATGGTGGTAGAGCTAGGATTCTTATTTTAAAGAACAAAAAGATATTCAATTATTATCATTAGAAAAGGATTTTGAAATTGCGGCAATAGAAAGCATACAAGATAATACAATTATAGCAGTAATTTATCGCTCACCATCAAGCAATTTGACGTATTTATACACTCATTGAGTAAACTCATGCAAAACTTATTTGAAAAGCAACGCCATGCGATCATTATGAGTGATTTTAATATTAATTTCCTAGAAGTAAATAATAATTCTAATAATTTGTTGGACTTATTCAGATCATACAATTTTGAAATGTTATTTAATAAACCTTCAAGAGTAACCACTGAATCTTTCCTTGTATTGACAACATTTTCTCAAATGCCAGGCACAATAAATTATACATCTACAAAACTGTATAATAAAACTGAGTCAATTGTCACTGATATGAAGTTACCTTCAAACTTACCTGCTGTTAGGTTCTTGGGTTTATCTCTTGATCACAAGTTAACATGGAATCCACATATTGATGCCATAAGTAAAAAATTAACTTCAGCAATCTTTACAATCAGACCCCTCAGCAAGATTGCATCACATGAAGTGGCCAAAATATCCTATTTTGCAAATTTTCCTGCTGTTACAACATGTAATATAGTTGTTGGGGTCATTCACCTGGCTAAGGAAGAATTTTTGTTTGCAAAAGAAGGCGGTGAAAGCTTTATGCAATCTCAAAACTACCAACAGCTGAAAAAGATGTTTTTAAAAAAGAAACATCGTTGTCGTAAACATACCTTGATGTATGTTTACGATAATATAAATAAATTTAATGCGAATGCTAACTTTCACACATACAACACAAGAGGCAAGGAAGAACTGAGATTACCGTTACATAGGATAGAAACGACTAAAAGATATGCTGATTTCTGGGGAGTTAAATATTTCAATAAATTACCAGAAGAAATCAAAACTCTGAAACGAGGTCACTTCAAAAAATTTGTGAAATCGAATCTGCCTATTAAAAAAAGCCTACTATGTATGGTCTGATTATACGTAGGATGAATTTGTGGAGTAGCAAAATTAATTTTAGTTATTACTATGTAAATATACGTCTTTTACAACTTTTCACTGTAATATTGTGTCATTATTAACGTGAATAAATATTATTATTATTGTAACCGCCATAAAAGTTATAATAATTAATATGACTTTAACCTGTGTCTAAATGAATGTTGGACATTAGTAATAATACGTTGTTGCATATCTTCTCGCCCTGTTGGTACGCTTTGATAAACAATGTTTGTCATCGTTCCCACACAAAGAAATCCATCGACGTCAAACCAGGTAAACGTGCTGGCTAGCAAATCGGACCGTTACATCCTATCCATCTTTTGGAAAATTTTTGGTAGATAGAATGTCCTCTAAATCATTTTCCAATTCATTTTGAATATAGTTTGCGTACATATCTCCCGTCAAATTTCCTTCAAAAAAATGAGGCCCTATTACATGATTATTGATAATGGCTTCCCACATATTCAATGCCTATTTCGCATTGAATGTGGATTGATAGCACCCAGTAGTGTAAGTTATGTTTATAACATTTTCACATGATTTAAAACTTGCTTTATCGGTAAACAATACACTTTGCAAGTTGTCATTCATATTCATTTGTTCTAAAGCCCATACAACAACAATACCTTGAACACTTATCTATAGATCATTACTAGGGCATGATTAATTTCGTATGTAACACGCTTTCTACCACAGTTGTCTTCTTAAGCTTAACGGAACAAGTTTCCTTAAGACCATCCACAAGCCTTTGAAGTATTCTTTGAAAACTCATACATGTTTTTTCGATATTCGAAAATGTGAATGACATTTTGAACATGTAAACTGAATCAAAAAAATAAAAGCACCTCAAAATTATACCTTCGCAGATATAAAAAGAAAATAATAATTCTTCGAAGCGAAATTTTTATCCTAATTCCCTTCAACTTGCTACAATTTGCAAAAAATAATCTCTAAGAATTTCCGCAAAATTTTGCATTGAACTGACAAACAATGTTTGTTGTTAACATTATTGTGCCATTTAATTAGGTATAAAATTCGTCCGGGTAAAACAAGAATTTAACCTTTAACCGTTAATTTTGTAACCTTTCTAACAAGAAGGTTTTGTTGCAATAAAATACATGTATTAAGAATAAGTTTAATATTAAGCTTCACCCAACCCAACCCTACCGACAATAAACTAGCGGCTGTCATTTCTGTTAGTTCATTTTTTGTCATTTTTGTCCAAAATAATGACGGAATATACATTTTTTATGCGAATTTACCTAGTATTACTCTCACACAATATGGTATATGAATTGTTAAAAAATATAATCATAAATTTTGGCAATTTTGACAATTTTGCAATTTATTCACAAACACGGCAATAACAAAACTTATTTGCAACAATTACCACCTGGCTAAGTAGAGTGGCTTAATACATACCAAATTTGGAGTTTCAATCTTGAAATTTAGATGTCAAAAAAGCCAATACCCCAACCGAATGTACAGCCTGTATATTTCGCTAACATTTAATTTTCCTATATCCACCAATTCATCATACAAGGCTAATCCTTCGTACCTCCCTTGACTTGACAACTCAGGCTCTGTTATATAAGGCAACAGTTCTATGCGTCTTATTTTCTATATTCAATATACTTTATTTGTGCTCTCCATTTTAGATTTCTTAATTTTTTTAAGGTTCATAAAGAGCTAAATAGTTTAGTCGTTTGTAAATGGATAATGCATCACGAAGCCAATCCAACTAAATTGTTTCGTCGACGAACAATTGACCGTGTTTGCCTAACCTAGCTAAGTGGAGCGCATCGAAGCGAGTCGAATTGAAATCTAGATTCCGGAAATTTTGGACACTTACCACATTTACTTTATAAAGTATATTATTCTTACAGTAACGATAAAGTTGTAAATGATTAATATTGAATCAATATTGATTAATATTGATACAAAATGTTTGTCAATTATCCATGACAGCTGCTGTTCAAGAGGTGAATATGACGAAAAAAATCTAATTTACCGTTTAAAGGGATAGTAGTTGCATGAAACGCGGATATTCATCCATGTTACGCTTTTCTAATAAGAAAAAGTAAAAACGCCAAGTGAAATGAAAAGTGTTCATTCAAACTTTATAGAACTATAGTCACAAATATTCTATTCCTTTCTCCACTACTCTAAACAACAAACAATAATACACAGCCGAAATAAAACCGTGAGGATGAGGCCCGCTGAGGCTTAAATGCTGTGGTTAATACCAACTATAGTTTAACCAATATCACTTAAAACTACATACATATTCTATTCCTTTAGATATTCAAAAATAACTGAAACAGTATAGGATAAATTAATTGATGCGTATTTTTTAGAACGTTACGCTGTTTAGAAAGATATAGGACAATAATGATTATTAAGTTCCGTTGTCAAGGGAAGTTATAATAAACAAAGAATATGCCCAACTTACGATACATGTAACCATGAATGCAATTGCAACTTACGAGATAGCTATTGGGAAAAATACATTTTCCCCCTATATCCCACGTATTGTCATAGGAAAATAATAAAAAATATTAAAATTGACGAAGATTATTGTTTCAAATGAAATCGATGTTTGAAATAAGTGTATATACCTTCAAAACGCTTTAGATACTTGGAGAGTAATAAATTTTCAGAAATTTATTCGTAATTTCTTCAATTTTATTTTTCTTTTCATCGTAAAGCACTACACGTAACAAGATATGACAAATGTTATTTGTTTAACAACAAATGTCACTGTAAATATGACAACTTACGATTTCTCAATTATTTGGGTTTCTTATTTGGGTATTTTTTTCAAATATTTCGCGAGGAAACTTTGGATATTTTGTAGAATACTGACTTCTGTTAGTGAGAAAAACGTAATAAGCAATGCGGCACGTAAGAACTAACATTCCTCGGAAAAATCACGGTCCTCGGTTCCCTCGACCCGTACAATTCTTCCTCGCAAGTTATAGGGTCCTTACGTGCATTATAGCTTAAATAATTATTGACAACGTAGTAGAACGAGCTAGTAATTTTGACATTATAATATCATTCCAATTTGATCCTCAATCTTGCATCCTTTTCATTCGAAACTAATGAATATGTTAATAATTATAAACGATATCTTGTAGATTACATTTTTATTTAGTTACACACGAGTCTGATATCCGTGTTTCAATTCGGACGATTTTGTTGTTAAATGTAAAAAAAGTAATTGTAATATGTAGATACGAATGTTATTGTTGTGTTACTTTTAATAGGTATTGTTTTAACAATAAATAATCATTTATTTGATATTGCAATACTAAAAAATAAAGACTAAAATATTTTTGTAGATTGAAATTGAAAAAAAGGAGAAAGTGGGGCAGATTCTTTTTCTATCTTGTTTCTGGCTGCGAAAAAGGATGGCAGTAAGTTTATGGCGTAACCTATAAATGATATACCGCATTAGTTCGAATCTAATCCACACCCTGGCGGCAGAACGGGAAATAACTTTAAAATTTTAAATACAACCCCTTGTTCAGAGTAGTCAGATTCCCCGTGACAACTTATATTAATTTCACCTATAGACTTTATGTTAATACGATATGAGATAATACGTGACTCATCCGAAACACGAGAAAACTCATGAGAGATCCTTAATGTGTTAAGTTGTGTAAATTACTTCCATATCATATGTCTATGCATCAAGATCTATCTGTCAAAGTGAAATATCGCCATTTCGAGCGTTTAATTTAATTCAGTGGCAAGTTGACAAAAATTAATTTAAAAATTAACAATAAAACTGTATGCCATAACCACAATACCTTGTAAGCGAGTTGTGTAAATATTTAATAAAAAATAATATAAAAATAACGATATATTAATGTTGATGTGATAATTCTTAAAACAATGATACAGTTACATTATCGACACATTTTTGTAGTATTCTTGTGGCACAACGATTTTGTTTTCGAGCTGGCATAGTCCAATAATTTAAGCAATCATAACGAATTTGAGCATGGGAACTATTTGTGAGTGGTTTTGAAGTCTTTTGATGTTCTCTGTTAGTTGCCCGTTACCTATACATTAAAAAACTTAAACTTCTCGCCTGAATTTTAAGAAATAAGAAAATATTTATTAGCCTCCCCTATTATTATCAGTCTGCATATCTGCATATAAACATATTATATGGAAGTTGCTGATATAAATCAAAAAGAGAATAGGACCAAGAATATGGCCTTGTAGTACGCCTAGCGCAAAGTTCTGAATGTATGACTCCAAGACTTCAGTGCATTCCAAGTTATTCATCAATATGTTGTGGTCCACTAAATGAAAAGGTCTACTTAAATCACAGAAAACAGCCTGAGTATACTCTTTATCATCAAAGCCTTTTACAATTTCATGTATGATGTTGATCATGTTGATATGGCGTTATAAGCTGTCATCAGATGTTTAATGATTCTAGCCTTTATCACGACCTCAAAACTTTTAGATATGGTTGGCCAAATCGACACTGGACTGTAATTCTTACATTCACTTTGATCAGCTGTATGGTGGGGTTTGTCCATAATTAATAGCCAATATTTTAATTTATTATTGGTTTACTTCACTTTATAAAGTTGACATTTTATGAAAGGAAATTACGTCTTACTCTTTTGCATAGAAAATGAAACGGTGTCCAGCGGCTGGTCAAGATCTATACTTTATTCGATTCATCATCGTTTACCTTGCACAACCTTCAGAATGATATAGTGTTCAGTTCGCAGTTTACGCTAAGGGCATACAAAACGCCACGCTATGAACGGTACGTCCGTTATATAAATGTTAAGGAAAATAGTAATCATAATACATGACCTAAACGGCCAGACAGATATGTGTACGCTACGTCCGTACGTCCAACATCTCGTACATAGCAAACGAGTTCTGGCTCCCCTCAGCGTTATGCATTTATGAATGCTGGAAAGTTCAGCCTTCAACATAAAAAAATTAAAATTTATATACATTTTTTGTACTTTTTATTTAAAATAGATATAATTGTATTCACTTCTACCGGTTTCGGTAAAATCTATGAACCATCCTCAGGACCACTTGAACTTCTACATTTAAAAAGAAAACAAAAAATCAACTGTTATTGATTATGGTATATAAATGAAAAATAAAATAATGTTAATTTTTTTGTATACCTTAAATAATTTATAAGAGTATACGATATTTTTCCTTCTACTACCCCACTCTTCTATAAAGGGTGTTTCTGTGATTCGGAGAACAATCTTAACTTAAAAATTAGAAAATTATAACACATGTTTCGAATATTTTAATCCAATAGTAAAGTGCTGGACAATTTATGAGTTGAATCGGTCTCTCAGCACAATGATACACAAGCAAATATTCCCGAATTTTAGAACGCCAAACAAAAAAACAACGGGGATATCAAAAACAACTGTGTAGAGTGTTGTTGGAAAGTATTTCTCTCGGGCAATTTTCGATGACGGTGAATCAAACGAAGAGCAGAAACACAGATAACTTGGCAGTCCCGTTCACCAGACTTTACGCCTATGGACTTTTATTTATGGGGTCAGGTTAAATCATTGGTGTACAGCGTCGTAATTTAATCAGTCGACCTGTTCAGGCTACGAATTATCGATTCGTTTCACTAAATTCGAACAGAGATAAATTTACTACGATTTTCTTCAGTATTTTTTATTTCTTATGACGACTCAATTCGATTTTCTCTTGTCATCTCCTATTTAGTTCTTTGTTTAGCGTGAGGTAATACACTAAGTACTAAAATATTTTTTTAAATCTAAAATGGATTTTCTATTAGAAGCTGTTGAAATAAATGAAAAATAAAATATAATTACAAAAATAAAAACAAATTATTATAAAAAGATAATAAGAAGAAAGATATGAACTACATATTAATCCCTAATTAAAAACAAAAAAGAAACTTCAATTAAGTAAATAAGTATTCGCAACAAAACTGTGACTCATCGGTCTCTGTCAGAAATAGTAGTCTCCTGCTCTCCAAGCAATCGTGCCCATAAATGCTTTTTAAAACAATTAACACTGAGATTCCTCAACTCGTCACCAATGCTGCCGTATGACTTATATATATATGAAAAGAAAAAGATCTTTGGAACAGTGTAAATCTAGTCTCGCGATTATGAATACCGGACCTGAATGATATCTTTTTATATAAATATGTGGGGATATTAATAGTAATCAATTTATGATAGTATGTTAGAGTATGAAGTTCTCTTCTTGAGCGCATCGACAATCAACCTGATTCAATGAGCCAGTGGGAAATGTGATCGAACTTACAGGTTTCTGAACTTTCCGAATCCTTAAGGAGTCATATAGTTAAACTGATATAGAACCAAGGAGTCACATAACTTTTTTTCAACTTGATAGGCAAATAGCTTCTACGAGGATATAGTAGCCTTAAAAAATGATAAGCTTTCTTGATGTAGTTATTAACTATATCTAGAACTGTTATCTGTTTACCACCAAACAAAGACTCCTTGCCTCATCCACAGTCGGCACTTCAGATTCCTGAATGTATACCTTAACCAAATTCTTTAATTCGTTGCAAACGGTTTTGTTACCAAAGAGTAAAACGTTAGATTTATTAGGATTAATTTTCAGATATAAATTGGAAATATTCGTTATATATTCCAAATCAGAATTTAAATTATTAATAGCATCGCAACATTGGAATTTACGAAAAGAAATGTAAAGATGGGTATCATCGGCATAACTATGAACTTGATTATGAAATATTTTTGAAGTATATTACGAAAACAACGTGGGACCAAGAATTGAGCCCTGAGGAACCCCAAAATTAATTAGTCGAGAAGAAAATGTTATGCCCTCAACCTGGACGTATTGTGATCTTTGTTCAAGATAGCTAGTAAGCAGCACAACTGCTGACAAATTAAGCCCTACAGAGTGAAGAATGTTAACAAGGGTTGCATGATTCATAGTATCGAACGCCTTACTATAGTCTAACAAGGTAAGAACAGTAATTTCATCTTCATCAGTAAAGACCGGATTAAAAGGCACAAAAAAGACGGAAAAAGGCACTTAAAAAGGCATGAAATTTTGGCAACAAAAGCATTAAAAAGGCATAAAAATTAGAAATCGAAAAAATTGCTATACCTAATTAATAATGTATTTTAATAACGTTTTCATTAAAAAATACATCGTTAAACTAAACATTCATATATTAAATAATATATTAAACCACTAATCGATGCAATTTTTTGTAATGTGGCAAATCCTTCATTTTTACACAGAACGTCATTAAATTTATTCGTAATTATTTGACCAATATGTCCTGGTACGCTATACGTGCTGTCTTGAAACTTTTTAATCATTTCTACTGCAGTCACTAAAGGTAAATCCTGTTTTCAAGTGATTTTATAGATTCACTTATATAACAGTAATTGCTTTTTATAAATGCCAAATTATTTTGTAGCTCCACTTCTTTTAGGACGACCTGGCAATCTTGTATTGCTTTACTACTTGTAGCCGGAAAGTCATTAATTAATTGTTTAAAATGATCTAAGGCGTTTGTGTAGTATATAGCCATGTTTTCCATCTTGTTAGAACTGGTTGTGGTGGTAATGGAGTATTTGGTAACCTCTCTCTAAACAATTCTACCCTTAAAGGGGCGGGCTTTAACAAATATTTGTTTACCGCTTTTTATTAATTTATTAATTAATAGGAACTGTAACCTTATAGTTTCTGCTACTCGATTAAGCCCGTGTGCTAAGCAAGTACAATGAATTAAATTAGGGTAAAAAATCTTCATATTAGATGCAGCTTTTGCCATGTATGCCGCTGCGTCTGACACCATCAGTAAAATTTTATCATTCGGTACCCCCTCCGGTAAAAAAAAATGCGTTAATTCGTCGTGAATAAATCTTGTTACCGTATTATTATTTGTTTTACTTAATTCTTTGGTACTTATTAGAAAACTTTTTGACGAATTTTCATCACTTAATACTCCAAGTATTAAATTTGCCACGTATCGTCTACATACATCAGTTGTTTCGTCTACACTTATCCAAATATAATTATTTCCAATAATATTTTTTATTTCTTGAATAACTTCTTTGTAGACTGAAGTAATATAATTTTTGCGGAGATGGCTTTCATTGGGAATATGCATTGTACAATATGTTTGTAAAAAAGTTTTGAAATATTTATTTGTCACTTTATGGATTGGTATGTTTGCTTTTATCAAAGCTTTGCAAATATCAAAATTGAATTTTGATTGTTCAGTGTATCCGGATGTTGATGCCACAGATTGTATAGCTGTACCTATAGTTTGTTGTTTTTTAGATTGACTTTTAGTCAGTTTTAATTTTTCCTGATGCAATGATGTTTTGACATGCTGAATTATGTAGTATTTCTTGTCACAATTAATCTGTTAACAGTAATTTAATAACGTCAGAATTTTATAATATCTTCCGTAATTATTAAACAATCAATATATTGTTCTATTAATTTTAATGATCGAAGTACTACATTGAATCAATAGTGAATTTTATTTCTAGTGAATTTTGGGACATGCTATTCTTTATAATTTCCAATTTTTACCGTAAAAAGATTTAAATTTCGGTTTTAAATATTTAAAAATCTTTGGTATTATACATAATTTAATCATTATTTAAAAATATAATTAATATAGTTAATTGTTTTTACTCGATTAACTCCATCAATACTTACGATTTTTGAACAGGCTTGGCAAAATAAACGATTGCGTTCATGTTTCAATTCCTTGTAATCTTTAATCCATTCTTCTACGGTTGGCTTTTGTTTCGGCATTGTACTACGCAAGAACTTCACACTGTCACTCGAGTAACTTTAATACAACTGAAAAAATGAATTGAAGACTCGACGCAAGTCAAACCAAATATGGGGAATCCCGTGTAAGACGACACGACACGGCACAACGGGGAATTCCAAAGCTTAAATTCGGATCGATGAAAAACGCGGATCTTATGCGTTAGTGGTGGTGTTGGTTGCACTTTTTTGGTACCCTCTCTCGACTATCATGCAAGTTTTAAACTTAATCCATCCACTAGTATTTTTGCGGCGGAAGCAGTAGCAATTTTGAAGGCCTTAAAGTATATAGATAGTATTCGAAATAATATTGGCCCAACTAGCAGCGTTGGTATATTCACCGATTCAAAAAGTGTCCTACTATCTTTAAAACACAAGAAACACTTCTCGAAGTACCATCCTGTTATAGTGGAAATTTTAAACAATATTGCTAGGTTGAATGATCAAGGTCATATGGTAAAATTGTTATGGGTGAAGGGTCACGCTGGTTTCATCAATAATGAGCGTGTAGATAAGCTAGCTAAGGCGGCCTTACAGGACGGCAAGCTGGAAAAAACGGACTTTCGTCTTCTGAAGTCTTGTCCATCTGCAGGCAGAAACTTGTAAAGGAGGACTGGTGCAGACACTGGAATGAAACATATCAGCACAGGCAGACTCAGTTCATTCGAGTTAATCCCCGTATTCTTTACCACCAATGGTATACAGGGCGTGACGTTCCTAGACATTTCTTTTCAACTATTGTTAGACTGAAGTCCGGCCATGGATGTTTCAGCGCCCACCTAAATAAAATTAATATTTTGCAGTCTCCCGGTTGTTCATGCGGGTTTGAGAAAGAGGATTTAAATCACATATTTTTCAACTGTGATAAATACGAATTACATCGACCGGAATTCATCAACTCTTTGCTGTCGCATGGTTTCTTCTTGCCACTTGATATCGTAACGATTTTAAACAGAAATTGTTTTGATGTTTTTAAAATTATCTTTGTTTTTATGAGGAGAAATTCTGTGTGGCAGAGATCAATACTTATCAGTGCAGAACAACAATCACACCGTATAAATTCCGTCAATTGAACTTTCAGTATTCTTTCAAGAACCTTTAGTAACATTGGCAAAATACTAATAGGTCTCAAGTCTTTTAAAACTTTTTTGGGTCACTACATTTAGGTATGGGCTTCGTTCAAGCAATCAGGAATAACACTTTCCAGAATGCAGGAATTCATAATATGAGTTATAAAAGGTACCATATGAGGACAATAAAGTTTCATCATCTCAGGACTGATTTGTAGATGCAGATTTTATCATTTTAATAACATTAAGTACCACGAGTTGCTCGACAACACCAAATCTAAACCTTGAGTAATCATCACCGACATTGATGTTATACAATATATTAAAAGTAGAGTCACTAGAAGGGGGAAAATCATCTACAATATCTAATATATTGTCAATAAAGTATTTATTTATCTCTTCAACATTTTTCAAATGATCTGGTATGTTCATGTTGTTATTCTTACCGATTTTCATGTTACTAAGTGCACGCCATTTATCTCTACCATTATTCAATTGAGAAACATACTTGAAATAAACTCTCTTCTCGGACAATACTGCACATGATGTGAAATTATTAATAAATTAGATGTTGAGGATATTTTGGTTAGTTCCGATGTAAAATCACTTTTTACAAAGGTACAAATAAAGGATGTTATAGAGGATTTTCGCCAGAATATGTTACTTGGATACCAATTAAGGATGCTGTAGGTCTGTAAAGCAGATGTATTGGTCACTAGGACGACAAATGGTGACATGGAACTTGGGGTGTATCGGAATAAGACCCACACCAACAGATATTTAGAGACAACATCACACCAAGAGAGCAGAGAGAATATGTACAGGAGACAACCTAAAGAGGCGGGAACAATTTCTACGGGATGTACTGCAGAAGAATAGATATAGTTTGAGGCACATTAACCGAGACACCAAACAGCGAAAGAAGGGAGAAGAAGCTGCAGCAAGTACAGAGCCAGCTGGACTTATCTGTCTTCCTTATGAATCGAGTGTAACGGAACGAATTGCAAGAGTCCTTAAGAAAAACAACATCGTGGTACAATACGGAACAGTCACCAAAATTCGGAATACACTTCCAATCGCCAATGTTAAGCTACCTCTATTAAAAGGAACGGGTTGGCTATCATGCAGTTGTGAAAAGTCTTACGTTGGCCAAACCGGACTAAACAGGAATAAACAGGAATACGAGAGGGATATGAGGCGAAGGAAAATTCAACCGTCGGCAGATGTGAAACGTTGTCATTCAGAGGGACATCGAATAGACTTCGTCATAATGAAGGTTCTAACTAGGGCTAATAAATATCACCAAAGGCTGACAACGGAAGCCATAGAAATCCACCGACATAAAAACAATGTTAACAGAGAAGATGGGTGAGAACTCAGCAGAACATGAAAGATGGTGGTGAACACGAACACAATTTTTAAAACCGGATGCGACGCTGTAATTAGTTGCTAATTAGCTTGTAATTAATATAAAATAATTATTAATTGGTTTCTGAAGAAGGTTGTAACTTGGCATCCGAAACGTCAAACATTTTTTCAAAAAACACATGGCAAAACCCGAAAGACTATAGTTTTAGATCTAGTATTAGTCCTAGTGATAGTTATAGTGTTAGTGCTAGTGTTAGTTCTAATTTTAGTTCAATTGATGTTTTGTGTTAGGTTATTTGCCAGCAGCTTTTAAAAAGGCAGTAGTGGCACGTGTATTTAACCATGTATTAAAATATTTTATTTTGGAGTTATTCAATCAATTCAGCAGTATGGCATTTTGGCATGCGACTAACTCTTACCTTCAGAAATTAACTATTTCACTTGGCGATTGCTTCGCAAAGCTATTCTACTCGTATTGCTTCCCAGAATCATGCTGTATTACCGTCCGCACATAAAACTGTAGGCCATAGAGATAATACGTACCATTCGATTAAGATGTACAATGAATTTAGAGGACACTTGGCAGCGCAGAACGTAACGTTATTAGTGCCTAGGTGAAACTATTTTTCGAAGAGATGGGTGAAATCACTTAATGAACATATGATAGATAGAATTATTTCGATTATGGTTTAGATATTTTAATGTTGAATTAAGTAGCACTAAATTATTTATTTTGATCACAGGGAGAATATTTTTTCTCTTAGTTTTACTATTTTATTATCTTGAAAACCGTTTGCAAACTGCTTCATCAGTTTTTGCGGTTACCTTCAGCCGCCAACTGCTTGGTACTTATTACACTAGAAAATAAGTGTTATGGAGTTATTTTATTTTATTTTTATTTCTTGGGGTGTTTTTGGTTTACCTTATGTATTTGTTATTGATTTTCTGTACTCCTTAATATTTAAATTTTGTTTTTGGATATTTTCTTTTTAAATATTAGAATATTTAAATGTATATCTGAATGTATTATACGGTATGTCCCCGTAAGAAATAATTGACGATAAATTGTTGAATTCAAATTCTATCTTTTCCAATTAAAGTCTGGATGTAAAACGTAATACAACCGCATGTTACGTGAAATGTAACAAAGAAGTTTGTTAAATGTTGCAGGTAAAGTGGTGTTTCTGAATTGGTAGTTACATCTATTATATGTAGTTACAAACCTATCACATCTGGCGTGCCTCTATTTATAATGTACATAAACGATATTTCTTCTTGTTTTAAATTTTCTAAGTTTCTACTCTATAAATAAAATATTCGCAAGAATTGGGTCGAGTCTAGACTGTTTAAGACTGCAGGAGGATCTTGACCGCCTGCACGATTATTGTCATCTTAACAAACTTTACCTAAATTATAACTAATACCAAAAAATTACATTTACTTGGAAACGTTATTGCTTTCAACTTTAACGATAACCTTGGCATTATATTAGATTCCAAGTTGCGATTTCATCATCATATTGAATTTATGATGAGGGGGTCTCTACGTAATTTGGGGTTTGTTATCAGAATCAGTAAAAATTTTACAAATTTTTGGTGTATAATAACCCATTTGTCAACAGTGTGCTGTGTTACAGTTCCGTAATATGGAACCCTTTGTATGCGCTTGAATTCAACAACACTTTGTCCATTATTTAGCACATAAATTTCATCTTCCTTACTGCAATTATGATAAACGTTGTATGGTTTTCAACTTATTGTCCTTGCAGCAACATGCTGGATACTCCCGATCTTCTGCTTGAGTTGAGTGTTAACGTAGCTACCACTAACTAGTATCAAAACTCGCCATTAGTTCGTATTCTTAATTCCTATAACACTAGTTTACAAGAAAAATCTCAAATACTGTAATATTTTTTTATAATGTAGAATGTTGTGCTGATTCTGAATCTGTCTCCAGTTTTTCGCCATCACGTCCAGTTTTCGAGATATACCCAAAAATGTGAAAAATGGTAAATTAAAAAACACAATAACGGTTCATGTTCAGTATGTTTGTTATTTTGCATAGTGTACTATATGGACATGAAAGTGGACATCCAGACGAACATTTTAAGGTATTGAAAATTTAATTCCATAAAAGTTCTGTAATATGATTTGTAATATAAACCTAAACAATATAAATAAAAAGACAAAAAGACACATAGTGGAACTCTGCCAGAATCAAATCCTCCTGACCAACTATGTTTAATGTTCAACATTTAGAACAGGTAAAATAATATTGATTTTAGTGAATTTAATGTTTATAGTTCGTGCCTGGAACAGTTAATACATCTTTATTTAAAAAAAAATTGTTCGTAATAATGTTTCAACAAGATTTACTGTCTTGTTGAATGACAAAAAATGAACGGTTGTTGTAAATTAACGATATTTCAAGAAAAAGATTCCTATCGTTCTCCCATTTGTTCATCTTGTGAATCACAAATAACAATTATATTGGATCAAAACACCTGTAAAGAATGTTAAGAATGTTAAAACATCGGAAAATAATCGGAAAATGGTTAAATTCTAAATTCATTTAATATACGTTTAAAATTTGTTGCGACATTTTTCAACGTCGCATATGTAATTATAACTTTGATAATTTTATGGATCTATACAATAATGGACAACCACTTTTTTCCGCTTTAACGAGCAACTTAAACGACGAATATTACACACTCTCGTGAAGAATCTTTAATTAAATTACACGAATTTCTTTTATATCAATTTGAAACTATTGATAATATTAAGGATTTTTTAGAAATTATATATTTACATATTAAAAGTTAACGGGGCAAAAACTGTATTAGTATTATTGTTCCTCCAAGTAGCGGTAAAACTTACTTCATCAACATTTTAAGTTCCTTTTTTTAAGTAAAGGGTAAATCCGTTATTTTAATAAATATGACATTTTTCCATTAAATGATTGCGTTGATAAACGTATATTAATTTGGGACGACATTATATTATATATTAATTCGACACCAATTTATGTTACAAGTAATTACGACATTTTTAGGAGGAATGATGAATTTAATGAGAATTTGTATCTCTGAAAATGCGACAAGCATTTTCAGAGATACATGGAAAGCTTTTTCCGAGCCGTCTATTGATGTAAAACAAATTTATCCTTTAGCTTTATATGATATATTGTTAACTTTTGGTATTATAAGGAATAATGTAATGTAACCCGTATTTAATCAATCAATAAAATTTTTATGCATTTATTAAAATATAATTTCTTTGTAATACAATTTATACCTATTATTATAACAGCCCATAAATTGAGTATTTTTATCATAAATTTGTTTTTTTATTAAACAAATTTCGATAATGTTCATAAATTGCCTGAAACCACTGGTAATCATTATCCATCAATAAACTTTTGGGAACAATAAAAGGAGCACGATCCAAAGCCTCAAATAAAATACCATTTCCTATTTCTGTTATTTTATATTTCCCTTTAGCAATTTGGTCATCCGAGGTGTCCCTCTCGAACCATCTATTTCTTTTTTGCTGCATTTATATAATTATCTAATTCATGATAATTATGCAATGTCCATGGATTTTTATTTATATCTTTTGGCATAAAATCAACTTGCATATCCTACAATTCTGCGTGTAATTGAAAGGTTTTTCAATGTCATACGAAATAATAACTTCTGTGTTTATACACCAATATCCTCCTGCATTAATAAATTCGGGAGAAAAACTCAATCCTTCGTCCATTCGACCATGATGTTCAATACTTTGAAATTTAGAGAATGAAATATTCTATAGGATACAGTAACTTTTTTATTCATATACAATTCTTTTTCATTACGGTGCGATTAAGTGAAAAGAAAATGAGAAAAATGACAACAAATTTGATTTTGTTGAGTTGTTTTAGGCTGTAACAAAATAGCAGAGTCCAATTTATGCCATCAATACTTCAAAATGTTCATCTGGATCTCCAATTTCATGTCCGTATCATCCACAGAAGCACACTATGCTAAATAATATATATACTGAACATGGACCGTTACCGTGTTTTTTAATTTACGGTTTTCCACATTTTTGGGTACATCTCGACAGCTGCACGTGATGGAGAAAAACTGAAGACAGTTTCAGAATCAGCACAACATTCTACGTTATAAAAAAATAGTTACATTGAGGAAAAATTTGATTAAAATTTGTAAACTAGTGTAATCTGAACTTCAACTATGTGCCTCTCTTTGACATCTTTTTGCGTTTTTTTTTAATTATTAATTACAATTTAATAATTAAATTAATTATCTAATTTATAGCGGATTTTTTTTTTGTTGATAGAATTATTGTTGTGTTTATTTTAGTTTATATCAGTATTCTTATACTAATTTTCGTTTTATTTTTTATGAGGATGTTTTGTTGGGGATATTCTCCCTATTTGTTCTCCATTAATTTCATTTATTTATCGATTTTGTATTACACTTTAATGTATTTTACCTATTTAAAAAAAATAAATACTTCTGTATTTACAACTCGTTTATTTACAATCATGTAAAAAATTTATTAAAGCTTATCAATACATAAATACAATCAACATATTTACAACAACAAAAAATGTATCTACAGATTTATTCTACATGTTCCACATTACCAAAACTTTCATTTTCTTCACTTTCAATGTCGTCTTTTTTGCAACTTACATCGTTTTCTTTTTCAACAGTACTGTTATTGTTATTTAAAACAGGTTCTATTTTAACGGGTAATAAGTGTATAATTGGATCAATAATTTCGCCGCGATTCAAAAAAGTTAAATTAACCTTTTGTAGTTTTTGAACTTCAATACCAGCGTGTGAACCAGCAAGATTTATGGGATAAATAACATGAATACATTTTTTGTAAATACGGAACCAAATCATCCGCAAAACACATACATAAACGCGTAAGAGAGTCGTTTGAATTCGCATAAAACGCTTGCATCTCTTGCTTATAAAGAATCAAAATTGCGCGGCAAACGACTAATAAAGAACGTTTTTTAGTCTAATGCCTAGTTTTTGAGATATTCAGCTTTGTCAAATGGGACACCTAGTATACATTGCTTCCAAAATGCGTGTACAACGGAAAACCACAGCTTCCTTGGCTCAAAATAGGTTGATTTAAGTTAAGTTATTTAAAGGATGTTTACGGTCTTGTGATGTCATTTTCAAAGGGGGCTTAAACAGCTCAAAAGGATGTTACTAGCGCAAAAATGTTTTAACTACTTTTGTTAAACTACTGTTAAAAAAAGTTTTTTGAACTCTTCATCTTCTTTGTTGAAGCCTATTAACTAAAACGATGTTTCTATTTTTTCTTTCATGGAATACACTTTATACTGATTAAACTTATTTCCGTGTTGTGGAATGCAGAGTTGCTCAATATTTTTATGAATTCGCATAAACTATTAGGTATTGATCCTTTCATATTTTCTCCGCCGTTACCTCAACCCATGATTAATTCTTCAAAAAAATTAAGCACGATAGCAATGGTTTTATGTTTATTGAATAAAACTAATTATTTAAACTAAAAAACTTTAACATTAATATCTCTCTTATGATATAACTTTAAGACATTTTTATATTAATTACCTTCTTTTAAGATGTTTTCGCTCCCCTTCAAAATAAAATCATAAGATCGTAAATATGCCCTGTATATTCAAAGTTGCTTCGATTCGCCGTAATAACTCGTAGCTGATAAATAGGCGTTACATGGGTGCTTTGAGTGCGCAAGCAACCAGGTATACAACATTTTTAATGGGTGCATACCACAATAGATACAAATTGAAAATTGAAAACTGGATGCTGCATCTAGATGGCATGATATTGCTTTCAAAAGATTTGCAATGTTTTCAGAAGACTTGAAATGCTTCCACGAGACTTGAAGTTCTTCTAGATGACGTTATGCTGCTTCTACAAGACTTGAAATGCTTTCAGAAGATTTGATATTTCATCCAAAAGACTTAGAAATGTTTTAGAAGACTTGACACTGCTTCCAGAAAACTGAAAATGCGTTCAGAAGACTGTAATGCTATAGCCTTGTAATGCTTCTAGAAGACTTGTGATGCTTCTAAAAGACTTGAAATGCTTCCATGAGACTTAAAATGCTTCCATGAGACTTAAAATCCTCTCAGAAGTCTTGATTTTCCTTCTAGAAGACTTACTGCTTTTAAAAACTAAAAATGCTACCAAAAGACTTGGAATATTTCCTAAAGATTTGGTACTGCTTCTAGAAGACTTGACACTGCTTGTAAAACTGCAAATACTGCTAGTATTTATAACTTAGGAGTTTCTTCACTCTTCTTTTAGGAACCGGAATTTGTTCTTTGAGTCTTTTCCTAACTTAGTTTTTTCAGTACTCGGTATCCATACGTATTTTCAAAAACCGGCGCCTATAAACTGATATAATTATTATAATTGTTGTCCGCTTTTGTAGTCGCATCGTTCGTGATCAGCTACTCGCTGCAGTCAGGTTTCGGAGACGAAAGAGTCCGAAGGATTCTGGGCCTGGTGTCTCCATTGAAGGGATTTCGGATAGACTTTTCATCAATGAACATCTTACCCAGGCGAACAAAATCCTCTTTGGGAGAACCAAGAAGGTGGCCAGGGAGAAGAAGTACAAATATGTATGGACTCGTGACTGCAAAATATTTGTACGGAGGGGGGATGATACACGCCCCATTTTAATAAGATCCACGGGTGACATTGATAAGCTTTAATATGATAGGCTTCCATTTGTCATTCTTTATCTTTTTTTTATGTATTAGTTGTTTATGATCAATGGCTCCTCTATCGTGTTACTACCAAAACGTGCGAGGTCTTCGCACTAAGCTGGTTGATATATATAACGGCCTTTTAAACACTGATTTAGACATCATTTGCTTAACTGAAACCTGGCTTCACCAAGGTATTCACTCTGCTGAGGGCTTTCCCAATTGTTACAGAGTTTTCAGACATGATCGCCCGAACGTCCCCGATAATAGTGTACGAGGTGGTGGTGTTTTGATTGCGGTGGCATCCTCACTGTTTATCCTTCCGCAGCCAACATGGTTTGTGGACCTTGAGGCAGTTTGTGTTACCCTACGTACCGGTTCTACTACCTTACACATTTGTTGCGTTTATATACCTCCTTCTGATCAAAATGCCTTGTTTAATTTTATTAATGAAATTAATTTAATTATTGAAAGACACTCTAACGACAAATTTCTGATTTGTGGTGATTTCAACTTACCTGATATTCGCTGGACAGCCGATCTCGCCACCGGCGCCTCCACATCTTCTGCTCGTTCGGGTGAGTTTTTGGATGCCCTTGCCTTATGTGGTCTTAACCAACTTAATTTTCACACGAATGTCTTTCATAATACTATTGATTTAATTCTTGCTAATTTTTCTAATATATCTTATATTACATTAAGCACCCATCCTCTGGTTCCTGAGGATGGTGCACATACCACTTTGGAATTCTTCTGCTCGCTTGAAATGCCACGCCGCCTTCCTGCTGAATCATCTAATGTGTTTAACTTCAAGCGTGCTAACTTTTCTGAGATTGATTTGTACCTATCTACTATTAACTGGGATACAGAGCTAAATACTCGCGAAATGGACCCTGCTGTTGACTTCTTTTATTACCATTTAAATGTTGCCATTCAAAAATTTACTCCGCTTAGGCGTAAAATCACCAGTAGTTTTCCTTTGTGGTTTTCGCGGGATACTATCAGAGTGATCAAAGAAAAGCGAAGAGCTCATGTTATGTGGAAACGGTATGGTAAACAAATAGACTACTTGTCCTTTTCATTACTGCGAGGGCGTTCCAAGTTTCTCATTCGGCGCGACTATGGGCAGTATGTTGGTGGTGTCGAGAGCAGTATTAAGGCTGATCCTAAATACTTTTGGTCTTATATTAAAAATAAGAAAGGTGCGGATACAATTCCCACACCTATGTCATTAAATGGTATATAATATTGCCGGGGACGGTAAGGGTATCTGCTCGCTATTCGCAACATATTTCTCTTCCGTGTATATTTCGCCCTCTGTTAATCCACTTAATTCTGCTAACATTGGCCTTAATGATACTACATTTTTGGGTCCGATGCGCTTTGAGCAGTCTGAGGTTGTGGAGACACTTTCCTCCTTGAATATAAATAAAGGTCCGGGCACTGATGGAATCCCTCCTTTTCTAATAAAATCTTGTCTTGAATCTCTTTCTCTACCTCTTGTCATTTTATTTAATAAATCTTTAACGGAAGGTACGTTTCCCACTTTTTGGAAGCAAGCCTATATTTTGCCAATTTTTAAATCCGGTAGTCGTAACCTTATTTCTAACTATCGCCCGATATCTATATTGCCTGTGTTTGGTAAGGTTTTGGAGAAACTGGTTTATACTAGACTTTTCTTTACTCTTAAATCCAAAATTGATACCAGACAACATGGTTTCTTTGCGAATCGGTCAATGGAGAGCAACCTACTTGAATACACTAATTATATTTTAAAATCGTTTGACAAATATTGTCAAGTTGATTCAATTTACACAGATTTTAGCAAGGCTTTTGATCGTGTAGATCATAGCCTCCTTTTAACTAAACTTCATGGTTTTGGTATTCATGGTGGGTTGCTCCGCTGGTTTGATTCATACTTGAGAGGTAGGAGCCAGATTGTCTCTGTTAATGGATACTGCTCTGACCCTATTATAGTTCCCTCTGGCGTTCCTCAAGGCAGCCACCTCGGTCCCTTGCTATTTAACATCTATATTAATGATATATTCAAGGTTGTGAAACATTGTGAATGTCTTATGTACGCTTTGTACGATGATCTTAAGCTTTATCTGCGTGTTTCCTCTCCGTTGGACTGTTCAAAGCTGCAGACTGACCTTCTCAGGATTTCTGACTTTTGCACTGAGAATTATTTGACTTTAAATTTATCTAAATGTAACGTTATTTCTTTTTCGAGAAGAAAGAGTACTCTTCATTACGATTACAGCGTCGCTGGCGAAAACTTAACACGCGTTTCCTTCATTAGAGATCTTGGTGTGACTCTCGATTACAAGCATCTCTACGCTCAGCATATTGACAACATTGTTAATAAGGCTTGGCGTATGCTTGGCTTTATTATGAGATCCACTTCGTCCTTTACAAGCGTTGACGCTATCAAAAATTTGTATTTTGCCTATGTTTTCAGTGTTCTCAATTTTTGCACTGTAGTTTGGAATCCCCAATACCTTATTTATATTGATCGAATTGAGAAAATTCAATCTAGATTTGTGAAATATTTAAACTTTAAATCTTTCACACCTTACATTAATTACGATTCGTCTTGCAGATCTTTTTGTTTAATGCCACTTCGCGAGCGTCGTCTGTGTAATGACGCACTATTTTTCTACAAGGTCTTACACAATATGTGTGATTCCTCAGTTCTTTTGGAGTCGGTTAATATTCATGTTCCTCCCCGCCTACTTCGCTTTAATTTCTTGTTCTGTACACTTATTCTGCGCACCAATGCTTTTCGGAACTCTCCTATGTTGCGAATGGCTCGCCTGACTGACAAACTTAATATTGATTTATTTCAGCACTCCTTTTTTACCTTCAGGCGATTAGTTCTTGATACCGTCAGCGAATTACCTCCTACGTTTTGATAGCTCGAGACTCTTATTAATTGAAGTACTTTAATTTAGCCGTTATTTTTTATTAGTAGGCATTGTTTATTTTGTTTTAAAGGTTTTTTAGTTTTGCTATGTTATTTTGTTTGTTTTATTTTATTATAATTTCTTTTTTCTTAATGACATTTAAGTCCACTGATAAGTTTAATTTGATTTTTAATTGTTTAATTAAGGCAATTTTTGATTTCTTTTGTTACACGTTTTCTTTTTCTTTGTTATTATAATTTTTTAGTGGTACAGAACTTTTGGGTTTGTCCTGTCTCTGTACCCATAAAATGTAAATAAATAAATAAATAAATAATTTATTTCTTTAGCACATTGTATTTTTGAACTAGTAATCAAAATAGGTCCGAATCTAATACGCGCTCCATTATTAGGAACATCTGTCTGGCAAAAACAATGCATCTTAGATTCGAACAAATGTGGTATTCCGTTATTTAGGTACATTATCAATAGCTTTTCCATTGATTTCATTTATTTATCGGTTTTTGTAGCGACTTCCGTCTACATCATCATCATTTATTTATTTTAAATTTATAAAAAATCATAGTTGTTGTTTAGAAAAGCAAATGTATTCTTTAGATATGAAACTAAAAAACAACTTACCTAATAAATATCAATCTCGTTGTTGCGATCATAATTGTATCAAATTTATTCCTCAACGTTTTTTCGAACTACATCTAGAAACAGTTCTAGAAACAGATTTTGTTCGAACGAAAAGAATTTAATTAATAAGAATTTAATTCAATTCAAAAAAATGTAAGGGACTCGAATGCTCATTTTATAATTTTTTTTCGTTTGCCTAACAATCAAACTTTTCTCAAGAAAACGATTAAAAGTCCCAAATAAAAAAAATCCATCTCAATTTTATAAATTCCACAATAGAATTCTCATCAAAGCTTTTGATACAATCTATTTCAAATCGTTTATTTATTTTCGATAAAAAAACAATATTGAATTTTTAATAGACACGGGAGCAGACATTTCAGTTATTCCTAAAAATTTTTTCCCGTCATCTATTAAAAATTCTTCTTCAAACTTATCAGCCACAAATGGCACGCGAATAAACAGGTACGGAAAAAGATTAATCCCAGTGTCATTAAATTTACGTAGAAATTTTTCATACATGTTTTCAATTGCTAACGTTACTAAGGCAATTATTGGGGCAGATTTTTTACAAACATTTGGTTTACCAGTTGATTTTTTCAAAAATTGATCTGGAACGGGCATATCACAAAATTCCAGTTGAAGAAAAAGATGTCCATAAGACTGCTATAACCACTCCTTTTGATCTATTTGAGTTTACTAAGATGCCATTTGGTCTTAGAAATGCTGCACAGACGTTTCAGCGATTCATAAATGAAATTCTATCAGATTTCAATTTTATTTTCGCATACATTGACGACATTCTTGTGGCTAGCAAAAATGAAGTTGAACACATTTTATACAATTGTTTGAAAGATTAAACTCTTTCAACATAAATATACAAACATCTAAATGGGTTTTTTTTGTTTGCCAACTTTAGATTTTCTCAATCACAAAGTATCTGTTGATAGTATCCAACCTTCCGAAATTAAAATTAAAGCGATCAAAGATTACCCAAAGCCAAACTCCCTCAAACAGCTTCATAGGTAGTTAGGCATGATACATTTTTATCATCGTTTTTTATCTAAAATATTAAAAATTTTAGCTCCACTTCATGAATCATCCAATTCACTAAACAAACAAAAATTGAAAACAATAAGTTGTTGGTTAGAAGAACACGAAAATTCTTTTTCGACCTCCAAGCAAATTTTAATAATTTGCAACACACTTGCACATCCTCTTCATAATATATCATATATACCGACAACAGACGCGTCCAATGTTGGAATAGGAGCCGTCTTATCTCAAACAATCGATACTTACCCACAACCACTAGGATTCTATTTTCAAAACTTGACGACTACCCAACAAAAGTATTCGACTTTTGATAGAGAATTACTAGCTATATATAGTTCAATTAAATTAGTAGTTCGTAGTGTTTCACGGATGCAAAGTATGTGTTCTGGTTGATCCGAGGTATCATCCGTTCATCTTCTTAGTTGTTCCCTGTGGGCGGGGGCAGACATTTTGCCAAGATCCCACTTGGCATCTTCAGTGCTTTGTCGTAGTCTTCTGTTGACAAACTGAAAATGAATTTAAAAATGGATTCAATTAAATTCTTTCAATATTACCTGCATGGACATGAATTTACGATATATGCAGATTATAAACCGTTAATTACAACTATTTACTCAACCACTGAAAATTTTCCTCGCCAGTCACGTTATCTTAATTATATAGCACAATATTCTTCAGATATTCGCTATATAAGAGGTGATTCCAACGTAGAAGCTGATACTCTATCAAGCATTGATATTGAACCTATCACCACGCATTATCCTGATGCAGAAGCGAAACAACAGGAACAATTAAAGATACAGAACTAAATCATCATCTAAAGAAATAATTTTCGATAACTCAGCACATTAAAATTCATCTGACGTAAAGAATCAATAAACCAAACAATGTCAAGTTGTGGTGTGAAATTTCTCATAGTAATTCACGTATATATACCTCAAAACCTTCGTCAACACATTCTCAACAACTTTCATTCACTAACTCATTCAGGTTTTCGAACAACTCTTCACTCAATTAAAACAAGATTCTTTTGGCCACACATGTCAAAGGACATCCAATTGTGGACAAAAACCTGTTTACAATGTCAACGTATCAAAATTCAAAAACACACAAAAACACCTTTTCATCAAATTCCCATGCCTAATTCACGATTCGATCATATTCATATAGATATTGTTGGCCCATTAATTTCGTTTCTTGGTTACACTTACATGCTCACAGTCATCGATCGTTTTACTCGATGACCAGAGGTATTTCCTCTGAAAAATATAAATGCTGATCCCATCGCAAATAAATTATAATAATTAGCCGATTTGGTATTCCTAGTACAATTACACACGACCAAGGAGGACAATTCGAATCGAAATTATTCACTAAATTCCAAACACTTTTCGGCACTCATCAAATACACACCACACCTTATCACCCACAAAGTAGCGGAATGATTGAAAGGTTCCACAGAACCCTTAAATCAGCTATGATTTCATGGGGAAACACCAATCGACGGAATCATGATTTAACGCAAATACTTTTCAGTATAAGATCGCCCTTAAAAGAAGATTTAGGTTGCTCATCTGCAGAATTGGTTTATGGTCAGCCTCTTAAACTTCCGGGAGAATTTTTTATTCAAACTGATAAAAATGCAGAACATGAGCCTTTTCTTTTAAATCTTTGTTCATCATTCGCTGACCTTAAACCAATTCCAGCAACTTCTCATGGTAGTCAAAAGCCGTTTGTGCATAAAGAACTTTTTAAGACAAACTTCGTTTTTATTAAAATTAATGCTCTTAAACAGTCTCTAACTCCTAGATTTGAAAGTCTCTACCCTATAACAGAAAGGAATGCTTAAAAATAATAAAGTTCTGACAGTTAGCGTATACCAACTAAAACCAGAATTTTATTTAAAAGATGTTTTTACTACTATCAATGATATTCATAAAATAAAAATACTTAAAAACGTTCGATTCGTTATTAAGTTTCATTCCGTTCTTTCTTTAAAAGGGGGGATAAGTGTAGCGACTTCCGTCTACATCATTGTTTCCCAAAGACTTTTGGCCCACGGACCTCTTTTCTTAATCAAACCATGCCGACGGACCCCCAGGGTGAAAAACTACATTAAATATATAATAGAAAAATGAAGACTATAACTTTGTTGTCTTAATGGTAAATGGGACGTAAAAATAAAATATAAAGTAAACATTTTGTTGAAGAAGTATTTATTGATTATAACTTTTGTACTAAAATACAATAAAATATTAATGGCTTGTATGAACCTGATGGGATGTTATGAGTTTATTTATGTCCGGCTCAATGTTTGTCAGTAGCAACCGCAAATCCCCCCGATTACTAATTTCCAGTCTGCTTCTTTTCTTTGTGACAAGGCTCATAACGGCACTGAACACTAACGGACGGAAAAGCAATCAACAGCTTCTGTACAATAACCCATAATGCTGGATATAAAATTGGAATGTGTTTCTGTAACAAGAAATTTTCGTATCCTTGCTTCAACATTGGTTTCAGCTCCTCATTTGTGGATAATTCAATAAGTTGCTCCTGTACTGGCATGTACTCATCTGCATTTTTGCTCTGAGTTTGACTACTTACAAAAGGGTTCAACACCCAGTCGGGAATAAGTGAAAAATGTCTACAAATCTTTGAGTAAGGTCCGAATGGAGTGCCGTTAAGTGTTGACAATAAGCAAGCAAATCTTCGTCTCTATTCTGCAATTTTGAAAGATTTGGAAACTGAGAACATTCTCCTCTTCCCAAGTTTTGTTTGTATAGCAAAAGTTTTGAAACAAAGGCAAATATTACACTGTCAGTTTTGATTAAATTTAGTGTGTCACCTAGTAGTTTCAAATTAGTTCCGTTGAATCTGGCAAATAAATCAGTCATATAAGCGATGTCATTTTTCGAGATAATTAAATTATGACACAAATCATTGTCTTTACCAAACACGCACCTTTAGACAACCATCGTATTTCTCTGTTAAGTAGTAAACGATTATAATCATCATCATTTTCCAAACAAAGTTGAGCAAATAATTTCTCATTTAAGGCATTCCTTTTGATTTTATTAACTGCTCTAATGACATAATGTAGTGATTCATGCAAACGTCCACTAAGGTTTTTTGCAACCAAATGATGTCGATGTACCGACGTACACAATGTACCCCGATAGTACATTCGGTATGACTTGTTTTAAGTACGCCAGAAAGCCTCGGTATCGTCCTACCATTGCCGGAGCACCATCAGTTGCAACGGAGATGATATTAATCAAGGGTATAGCTTTTACATCAAGAAATCTTTTTAATTCAGTAAATAATGTTTCACCTTTGAGATGTTGTCCCCATGAGTTCTCGCAACTTCGGTGTTTTCAAATATTTTTTGTTTGAGTGTTTGAAAAAACGTTAAATCCTTATCTTTTTGACACTATGGATTTTTATTAAATGTTCCTTAAGCTTAGAAGGTTTCATTGAATCACTTGACATCGTTTTATTACATAGAAGACAGAAAGGTAAAGTATTATTCCCTAGTGACGGAATAAAGCCAGATTTAATATATTCAACACTGTATTGTCGGCATTTTTCTTCGGTTCACTCACACTGTTATCTGAAAAGAGGGTACAAAACGATACAGGAAAGTACTTATATACCTACAGTTATAATTAACAACGAAATACACTAAAACACAGTAATTCGAAACATTAACTGAAGAAACTTAAAATTCCTTCAAAAATTTTAATAAAAAAGAAATCCTTAGTGAGTGTCACTGTAATACATCATTTTTTTAATCAACTTAAACAAGAGAAGTCAGGTTTATACAAAAAAATTAACTGTAATTTTTGTAGTAAATTTAAGAACTCGACAGTTGGGTAAACACATTGTTTATCTATTGTCCAATCACGAATCGAATTCTTAAATTTAAAACTAAATTTACAGCAGAATTTCTTTCTAATAAATTTAAATTTAAGAGATATCAGTTTTATTCAAATATACTTCCGCAACGAAAATACACTATCTGTGTAACAAAACAAAAAATTATACTTCTTTTTGTCCAACACTCGGAAAATGTGTTGTATGCACTTCACATCACGCACAAGACAGAACTAAATTGTTGTATACACTCACTAGTTGGTGAAGGGATCATCAGTTAGTATTTGTATAAAATACAATTAGGTACAATTTAGTACGATAAAGAACAATACAATAAAGTACAATTTTATGCATCTGTCTATATTTATTCTTTACTTGGGACGCATAACTTGCTAATAATTTAATAATAAATTAATAAATAATTAACAAACAATTTATTGGCGATTCTTTATTATTATTTTAACTTACGCATTAAAAAAAATGTGTCTCAATTTATTTATTTTTTATTAAACCCTGCGCGGACCCCCTGACGTTGTTCAGGGACCCCTAAATCGATTTTAATTTTCCGAGGACCCCCTGAATGACCCTAGAGACCCCTTGGGATCCGTATGTACCAATTTGGGAACCACTGCTCTACATCAATTATTATTATTAATTTATTTTAAATTTATAAAAAATCATAGTTGTTTAAAAAAAAGAAAATAATAAATAGGAGAAGAAATATGTCGTTCTTATACCATACTTAAAAATTACAAAAATAATTTTAATACAAATATTATTGGCTACAAAGCCACAGTTTTATATTCCACTTTTACAACACTTCTATTTACAACTCGTTCATTAACAATCATGTAAAAAATGTATTAAAGCTTATCAATACATAAATACAATCAACATATTTACAACAAAAAAAATATGTATCTACAGATTTATTTTACATGTTCCACATCACCAAAACTTTCATTTTCTTCACTTTCAATGTCGTCTTTTTTGCAACTTACATCGTTTTCTTTTTCAACAGTACTGTTATTGTTATTTAAAACAGGTTCTATTTTAACGGGTAATAAGTGTATAATTGGATCAATAATTTCGCCGCGATTCAAAAAAGTTAAATTAACCTTTTGTAGTTTTTGAACTCCAATACCAGCATGTGAAGCAACAAGATTTATGGGATAAATAACATGAATACATTTTTGCAAATACGGAACCAAATCATCCGCAAAACAGATACATAAACGCGTAAAAGAGTCGTTTGAATTCGCATTAAACGCCTGTTTTTCTTGCTTATAAAGGATCAAAATTGCTCGGCAAACGACTAATAAAGAACTTTGTAAACACAAAACGATATCATTTACAATTGTAACTGGCGGACAGAGACGTAATTCGTTAAAAGATGTTAAAATTTGATTTAAATATTCCGTTAATGGATGAAATTCAAACAAAGAATCAGGGGGTTGTATTTGATCTTGGTTATTTTTATTGTTAGTTTTCCATGGATTGATATCGATAAAATGAAAATACTTAAAAAAGTTCGATTCGTTATTTAAGTGTCATTTCGTTCTTTCTTTAAAGGGGGGATATGTGTAGCGACTTCCGTCTACATCAATTATTATTATTCATTTATTTTAAATTTATAACAAATCATAGTTGTTTAAAAAACGAAAATAATAAATAGAAGAAGAAATATGTTGTTTTTATACCATCCTTAACACCTTAATCGCCCAATTACGTAAAAAAAGTATTTTGTTTTAATTTTAATTTTCTATCAATTTTTTGACTTATCTATGGTTCTTATGACATACAATGTATTGCAAATAAATATTGAAATTCGTTTAGACCTAATATTTTTTTATATAATTTGTGAACCAACGTGCGGTTCTCGGAACCTAATATACGTTAAGGCTCTGTGAGTCACACGGCAGGTCTCACGATTTGCAGGTTTGAACTTGCAAGTATTGCACGGCCACTTTATATTTCGTGCGCGTATGAGTTGCTGTTCAATGTCAGTATATTGCCATTTCAATCGTGTCTGATGCTGCTTGGCTAAACAATGAATTATGAAAAAGAGCAAGCCCGGTTGCAAAAAATATGGGAAGAAATTCTTTCCGAGGAAGAATCATCAAATGCAAAAGATCCTTACGCCGATTTATCTGATAGTTACATTCCAGAATCTGAAATAACCGATACATCGGATGAGGAGCTACCAAAAAAAAGACAAAGGTAAGAACAACATAGTTTTGAACAACAATTATTATGTTACTTTTGTAATCCCTTTTATTCAGAATTAGTCTTTCTAATTATAAATTTACAACTTTTACTCGTTTTTAGGGTAGAACTTCAGCCTACCCAAAACGAGCGTACTGAAAATGTAAAGGTTACTACCGGTTGTGCACTGCCCTCCACATCTAAGTGTATTCAACCTGCCACATCAACGTCTTCCAGTGAAGCTACTACAGATCAGGTAATTTCAAAATTATTTGGCATAGGCGCTGATAACGAAGAGGAACCTGAAGACGAAAATGAAAGTGAGGACGACAATTTGACTCGGTTACCGGATCATCATTGAAGTATTTTATTTTTACTCCTGACTTCACAGGCCCTACAAGTGATATTTGCCAGACCCACCGTGAGAAAAATCCTTGCTATTTTTTTGAAATATTTCTTGACAATGCTGTTTTGGATCTAATTGTTACCGAAACAAATCGATACGCGCAACAAACAATAAGCAAAGGTATTTCCGAATTTTCCCGATTACGTAGATGGAATGAAACAAATTCCGCCGAAATCAAACAATTTTTTGGAGTTTGTTTATGGATGGATTTGGCAAGAATTCGACAAATAGTAGATTATTGGAAAAGAAATTCGATGTATTCAAATAAAATTTCTCAGGGTATGTCTAGGAATCGGTTTGAATTGTGTTTGCGAACGCTTCATTTTAGTAATAATGAGGAGGCAAACGTGACTGATCGTCTGCAAAAACTAAGCACTCTATTACAGCTTCTTACAAATAAATTCAAAGAAATGTATATTCCTGAAAAAGAAGTCTGCGTAGACGAGACCTTAGTACCACTTAGGGGACTTTTGGCGTTCAAGCAATTTATAAAAAACAAACGATTCAAATACGGGATAAAACTGTACAAACTTTGTTGCAAAGGTGGATATAGTTTCGATTTCAGAATGTATTGCGGTAAAGATAAGAACTAAAATGTAAGTGCAGCAACAAAAGTTGTTTTAGATCTCATGGCACCTATGCTAGATGAAGGCAGAATACCTTTTACAGATAACTTTTACACTAGTGTGGCACTTGCACATGAACTGCTGAAAGAAAAGTCACTTGATAGGAACACTTCGCAAAAATCGAAAGTTGAATCCCTAGAGCGTAACTACTGCAAAGCTAAGAAGAGGACAAATTCCAGCAGCTCAGAGTAACACCGGTGTTGTCGTTTTCAAATGGCAGGATAAGCGTGATGTACTGTGCTTGAGTACAAAACATACCACAGAAACCACCAAAGTTCAAAGAAGAGACACGGAAGTTGTGAAGCCAAAACTTATAATTGACTACAATGAGAGTAAAGCATTTATATATTTATCCGATCAACTTAAAGCGTATTCCTCGCCCCTAAGGAAAGGTATAAAATGAAAACACCAAAAACAAGATTCACTTGCACCGTGTGCAAAAAATTTTATTGTTTAAAGTGTTTTTTTCATACACATAATTGCAACAAAATAAATAATTAGATGTCATAATGTTTATTTTTGAAAAATAAAGGTAACCCTTTTTGCTACTGTTTTTTTTTTGAACGAGCTAATAAATTTGGAGGGCTCAGCAATTTTACTGGTTATTCAAGCACCACTTGAATAGCACTCGCTAGATATAATGCAATGCGAGAACTGCTGACTGTTCTCAGAGCTCAAATGTAAATTAAGCAGCGAGTACCACAAGACAGGCTTCGGAGCCCCGTGGGTTGCCGGCCATGAGACCCACATGGCGGTGCTCATGGCGGTTAACGTGTTAAAAATCACAAAAATAATTTTAATACAAATATTGTTGGCTACAACAGCCAAAGTTTTATTTTCCACTTTAACCTTCGAGCGGGCGCGCTGTTATAAAATTTATCACTATCTTCATTTTTTCAATGTATTTACTTATATAATGCATTTTATGCGGTTTAACACTAATGTATTCGTGTAACTAAGTACTTTGAACATTACGATGAGAAGATTAAAAAAAAGGTATTGTCTTCATTCTTATGGCATAAAAAAGGTGTAATAGATAAGAAATTTACACTTTAATTGCTGATTAATAATTTTTTTTTGCCGTATTTATATTATAGGATAAATTTATGATGTAAATATATTATAAACATCTTACGAGTCATATATTTCGAGGTTTTCGGGACTTTTGAAAAATACAGGCCCGTAATGAAAGTTTTGTCGGACTCGGATTTTTTTTTAATACTTCAATATTTTCATTTTTTTCGCTGGTTTGTATAAAAAATCAATATTTTCAAAGGTTCTTTGCCTGTAAATAAGTGATCTGTTGGGACCGGAAACTACATTTTAAAACGTCTTGAGGGTTTGTTTGCACGGGTCTTATTTAACTTTTAGGTGTTATTTACGATTAGTTTTTGTGAGTTTTTGCAATTGTAAATATATAAGCTACCACAAGAGGTCCACATTACAGTCATTGTGTAAAGTATCGTTGGAACGAAAAGAACTCATTTTATTCTAAAGTTTTTGTGTTGACAAAAATATTGACTGTGCTGAATATAACAAGTTTTAAAATATAATAAATAAAAAATGGCAGCACAAGAAATATTATCTAAAAGTGACATTGAAAACAACATTCAAGGACTATTTGATAAACCGCAAATAGAAGAAGAAGATAGTGAAGCCGGAAGTGACTTACTGTGAGCGTCAAAAGAAAGTAAACACTAGCTTTTTACTTCTAAAAACCCTTTTTACTACGATTCTGTTAACTTACAATAAAAATTTATATACCAAAATTTACGACTTTATTTGTGAGCAATCCTATCGTAAAAAATAGTTAAGCAAAAAACCCCACAAATATGGTAAATCCCCTTTAGAGTAAAAATACCCCGATTTTTACGCGTCAAAAGAAAGTAAACAGCCGGTCCGGTTGTTGTAAATTCATTTTAGATTTAGGGGAAGTACCACACTTTTCGTATAAATACTTATAAACCCCTCCCAGGACAACTTTAGAACATTTTAGAAGAAACAGCAAGTGGTTGAACGTCGAAATTAATTATAAATACCAAAAATCATCATGGGAAAACAAACAAGTATAGAAACGCGTAAAATTATATTAAGTTTAAATAAAAAAGGTAAATCCTTACGCGAAATAGCTAAAATAATGGGACGAAATCGCTGCACAATAAAAAAAATTTTGGATAAATACGCAAAACATCATACTGTAGCCGATTTACAACGCGTTGGACGACCAAAGCGCCTTACAGAAGCACAGGCTAACATGAATAATCCATGTTCAAGTGCGGTTAAAATAGCAAACGACATATCGCAGATAGCAATCACAACCATAAGTTCCAGTACCATACGAAGAACACTCCATAGCACACTCCATAGCACACTTCCAAAATTGTGAAGGAATGGATGCTATACCGAGTCCCTAAAACCCTTGATCATCCACCGCAGTCCCCAGACCTTTATCCTATAGAACATCTGTGGGATCACCTTGACAGGAAGATCAGAGAAAGGACAATTTCAAATAAAGACGACCTTAAAAAAGCTTTAACTTAAGAATGGATGAAAATCCCTCAAAATATTACAAAAAACTTGGTGGAATTCATGCCAAGGAGATTAAGGGAGGTGTTGAAGGCGAAAGGAGCTCAAACCAAGTATTAAAAGTTAATATTATATTTATTTTTGTATTTAATACCTATTAGTTCCGAATTCTGTTTACTTTCTTTTGACGCGTAAATTCGGTAGATATTTACAATAATCTGAATTATTACGGGTAATGATTTCCTTTTCTTTTTCATGTTTCTATTGATTTAAATATAGTATAGATGAGTTGTGAAGACTGCAATAAAACTTTTTGATTTTCGTTATTAACTGCATTTTTATTAACGTTTTAATAGAAAAACAATAGCTGTTTACTTTTTTTTGACGCTCACAGTAAGTGATGACGAAATTGAAGTTAATAATTTTGACAGCGCATCTGAAGAGGATAATTCTTCTGAAGACGATGAAAAAAGCATTGAGACACATATGGAAGATTTTTATATTGAAAAAGACAATGTCACTATGTGGAAAAGATCAAAATACGTTAAATCAACTCGAACTAAAAATATTAACATAGTAAAAGAAGTTTCAGGTCCTACTTGTGGTGTAAAAAATCTTAGTGCGTTAGAACTATTTCAAAAAATTATCGATGTTATAATGCTTGAAAGTATTGTGGCATATACAAATAATTATATAGAATCTCTGAGATTAAACCGGGATTATACACGAAGCAGGGATATCCAAGACACCAATATTAACGAATTATTGGCTTATTTGGGAATACTTTTCTTAATTGGTATTAAAAAATCGCATTTTGCCAATGTTAAAGAGATTTGGAGCAGTGACGGAACAGGTATTCAAATGGTTAGGGCAGTGATGAGCTACAAACGATTTTTGTTTTTGACTCGATCTGTTCGCTTTGATGATAAAGTTACAAGAGTCGATAGGCGTAAAACTGACAAATTGGCACCAATTCGGTGTTTCTTCGATAAATTTCTACAAAACAGTCAAGCGTGTTTCAAGTTAGGTGAATTCGTCACAATAGACGAAATGTTACATCCTTTCCGAGGTAGATGTGCATGGATACAGTATATGCCAAGCAAACCCACTAAATATGGGATAAAATGTATGCACTTTGTGACGCGAAAACGTTTTATACATACAACTTAGAAATTTATTGTGGCAAGCGACCAGATGGTCCGTATATGGTATCTAATAAATCGATGGATGTTGTAAAGCGATTGGTAGAGCCAATAGAAAATTCAAACAGAAATGTTACTACTGATAACTACTATACCAGCGTAGCTCTAGTAGAATATTTATTACAGAAGAAATTAACACTGACTGGAACAATAAAAAAGAACAAACAAGAAATCCCATCAGCATTTTTACCAAATAAAACTCGTCCCGTTTCGTCGACGTTATTTGGATTTCAAAAAAATAAAATGTTGACTTCATACGTTCCACGTAAAAATAAAGCCATAATTTTACTTTCCACTATGCACGACGATGATAAAATTAATATAGATACAAAAAAACAGATATAATAATAGACTACAATTCAACAAAAGGTGGAGTAGACACGGTGGATAAATTGTGTGCCACTTACACGGTAACTCGCATTACTAAAAGATAACCATGTGTCATCCTTTTTAATTTGTTAAATATTGCTGGCATAAATGCCTACGTTTTATATTATTTTTCACAACCAAATGTGGCAAACTCCCGTAGAATTTTTTTAAAAAATCTACCATTTAGTTTGATGAAACCTCACTTACAGTATAGATCAACCATTAAATCACTACCAGTTGATATAGCAATATTTTTAAGCTCTTACTCCCAATCCATAGAAAAGGATACTACCAGAGAACCCTCAGCGAAACATGGACATTGTAAAACAGAAAATACGTACAACAGCGTCAATGAAATGTTCCAAATGTTTTTCATTCACTTGTAAGAAACATTCCGTAGTAGATGTAATTTGTTTAGACTGTAAAAATGAATCTGATTCAAATTAAAATATAAAATATTTAACAATTACAAACCGTAAAAGAATAGAGCGCGCCCGCTCGAAGGTTAATGTATTTCACCACTTAAAAAAAATGTTTCTTTATTTACAACTCGTTCATTTACAATCATGTAAAAAATGTATTAAAGCTTATCAATACATAAATACAATCAACATATTTACAACAAAAAAAATATGTATCTACAGATTTATTTTACATGTTCCACATCACCAAAACTTTCATTTTCTTCACTTTCAATGTCGTCTTTTTTGCAACTTACATCGTTTTCTTTTTCAACAGTACTGTTATTGTTATTTAAAACAGGTTCTATTTTAACGGGTAATAAGTGTTTTATTGGATCAATAATTTCGCCGCGATTCAAAAAAGTTAAATTAAACTTTTGTAGTTTTTGAACTCCAATACCAGCGTGTGAAGCAACAAGATTTATGGGATAAATAACATGAATACATTTTTGTAAATACGGAACCAAATCATCCGCAAAACACATACATAAACGCGTAAAAGAGTCGTTTGAATTCGCATTAAACGCCTGCTTTTCTTGCTTATAAAGAATCAAAATTGCGCGGCAAACGACTAACAAAGAACTTTGTAAACACAAAACGATATCATTTACAATTGTAACTGGCGGACAGAGACGTAATTCGTTAAAAGATGTTAAAATTTGATTTAAATATTCCGCTAATGGATAAAATTCAATTAAAGAATCAGGGGGTTGTATTTGATCTTGGTTATTTTTAGTGTTAGTTTTCCATGGAACGCTTGGATAATTTTTATTAATCAATGTAAACCGCTCCATATTTTTCTCAAACGATTTCGTCGCTTTTATTATCGATTGTGAGAAATTGTTTAAAATGACTTTATTAAAAATTTTAACCATCATTGGACGAAAATCGCAACCAACTTTACTGAAAGACAACCCAAAATACATACATTGATGTAAAATCGAGTCGATTGATGATATTCCAGAATTTAAATCATTTTCTAAAGTTTGAAGAAAATTTACTATTTTGTTTCGAATCCAGCTGAAAAATATTGTATTTTGATTGACATGTTTCGTTTTTTGGATTGGTCCAACATCTTCATCATTAAAAATAGCTCTGTATTGAGTTATTATAGTAAATAAATTAACTCTTGTCATTTCAATCGTTTTATTTAAATGATGTCCGGCTAGAAAAATTAAATTTTTAATAAAAAAATTTTTTTTTGTAATTAACATTTACCATCTTCTTTTGGAATTGAATTTAAGCAATTTTTAAACCAAGTATCTCGTGTTTGCAAAAATTTCAACCTTAATTCAGCTTCGGTAAAAATCTCCATCCTTCGTAAGTACCCAACAATTTGTAAGCTTTTTGGAAGTGTTAAATCGGATCTTAACTGACCAAGAAGTTGATGTAACATTAATAACCAAGATTTCTCAACATCATTTAAAATGCTTTTAAATATTGGAATATCTGAGTGTTTTCCGTACAACCTCCTCACATATGAAGCTAATTCTAAAGCATTTTCATACAAATTATCTTTAATAAATGAATCCATCAATTGTGGGAGTTCTAAAATCTCTAATAATTGGGCATTTCTTGTTAATGTTAAAGTATTTAACTTTCTCATTGCATTTATTCCATTTGTTTCCTCAACAAAATTTTTGCATTTATCTTCAAAGTTGGGCACGTTTTGTAATAGCTTTTCCAAATCATTTTCGATGGTATTAAAGCGATTAAAAAGATCTTTCGAACACTCAGCGGTTTGAATGAATGTTTTGTAATTAGTTATCGCAAGTTCTTGAGTTATTTCTACTATACTTGATTGCTCATCTCTTAATTTATTGGGTTCTTTAACCAATTCTTCTATTGTGTATGTGCCTACTTTCGTAATGTAATCTTTGAATATACCATTGTAATTCCATTCCTCTAAAAAATTGATTTTTTAAATATTTTTAGCATTTTAGGCGAGATCAACGTAGTTCCATACATACCTGGATATCCTTCCGCAAATAATAAATCTAATAAATCGTTTTTATCGCCCGACATAACGAGATATTTAGTATTCTTATTAATTAACAGAAATAAGTTAGGTTATGTTTCATTGTTGATCTGTCGTTGTCAGTTACGTTGATACGTGGAAACCTTAGGAATAAAACTCCCTACATTATTGTTAAAAAATTATTATTCAAAACTGATACATATATTTCATTTATAATTGTAATTTCTCGTTAATAATATACTTTACGATTATATTTATATTATGTTTAAAACTTCAAAACTTTAGTAAAAAGAAATAATAAAATTAACTTTAAAACTCAAAAATCCCTGTTCATTCCTGTTCGAATTTAAAGGACTTTCAGTAATTATTTTTAACAACTTATAAAAATAGATATACCCTTGTTTATAGATATATATACATAGTTATCCAAAGAATTTACTTAGTGGACGCGATGCTTAGATGGCAGGGTGACTTACACTTAGCAGCAGAAGTCTGCGTACAAAAAACTTCTAACACTTTAACTGAAAAAATAAGGGTCATGATCTAATGTGATAAACTTCAATTTTTTTTTATTCTGTGTATTAACTACATACAATTCTTTTAACAAAATATGCATCAATAAAATAGAAATATTAGTTACAAAAAAAATTAAAATTAAAATTAAAAATTCTCCAAGTAATGCGTATGCAAAAATCTGCGTACAAATAAAGACGCCTTCTCCAAAATATACTTATTTACTTAAATACGTAATTGGCGATGTACGCTTTCCGATTTAAATAAAAGATAATCGGTGTCAATTATATCAGCAGAGGCTTAGAAGCTAAAAGTTAGAATGGACACGAAAGGAAAGGAAATTTTTAATATGTGAACCTCTTTATATATAGATGTTCTTCTGAAGATGGTAATGTAATTACCGAAACCGGTAAAGACGTAATTAAAAAATTTTAAATATCACTTAGTATATGATAATATTTTATATTTCTATAACATATTAGTGATAATGGATAAAAACATAACTAAATATAAAGAGGCAAGTACAGCCATTTTATTACAAACATTTAAGAGGAAAACAATTAGATTGAAAAGAGAATTCTTACACATACGTTTTTTAAAAACATGCTACCAAGAAAAATTAACACCAACATTCACAAATAAAAAATATCCTCCGCATATGAAATCAACTGAAATACAACAACAAAAATTAAAACATATTAAAAAAGAAATACACAAACATTACTCAATAGTTGAAAGATTAAACAGCTACAAATATTTTCTATACCAAGAATTAACAAATAAACTCCAGTACTTAGAAATGGAGAATATTATCACAAAAATTAATCAAGATACTGAAAATGAGATAACACAAGAACGAAAAACCAAGGACAAAAAGATACAACTATTGAGAAAGAAAAGGGAAAAGGTAAATAAAGATAATAAATGTAAAAAAGAAGGAAATATTCTACATTCACAACCTGGAACAACTAATATGTCAAATTTGGCGATTGTTGACTCCAGGTTCATTGTGTATATCAATAATAAAAGAAGAAGGAAAGAAAATCCTTTTTTCACAATGATATAAATATTTATTTATTTCTTTTCAATCTGTACTACACGTGTTTCGCTTTTTTTCTTAAAAGCGTCATCAGGTACAAGTGTATTAAATTAAAATTAGAAAAGTTAAAAATAAGTTGATTTTATGAAATAAAATATAATTACCGTCAGTTACATCAGAGGTTGCAAAAAATTAAGCGAAGAGAAAAATGTGAAGACATTGGATGATCCTGAACTCTCGTCATTAAACGTTGAAGAGGCAAATACCAATCTTTTCTTTAATTTAAAATTATTGAAAAATATGAAATTTTGAAAATATTGAAGTTAACAAACAGATTGGTTGGTAATTTAATACCTTTCTTTGAAATTTTTTGTTAAAAGAAAAAAACGTGTTTTTTGTTTGATATTATTAATGTTGAAATGCAAAAATCTGAATTATAACTAATTATAAAACATTAATAATGAACGCTGATGTTAACGTTAAATTATTATTAAAGCCCAAGGGCGGCGTGACTGTAATGGCTGAAGGCAAAACGTGGTAATTTCTTTTTCAAGTAACAGTAAATGTTAAGTGAAGAACATTTCTAAAATAAATAAAATATAAAATGTCAATAAAATAAGTTAAAAATGATAGTATCAAAGATGAATAAAAATCAGTCAGAAATTAAAAAATTTTTTAAAAAAATGTACCTTAATCTAGAGAGCCGTGTGCTTGTATCTACGTTTCGAAACGGTCTGACGAGTGAAAATAATTGAATGAAATAATTGAAAAGAACAAAATATATCTAGAAAGAGATAACTGTTGATAAAATGTGACAAGTCTCTCAAAGAACGGGAATTTCGATATTACAGGAAACTGGAAAAGAGTCTTTTATGGAAAAAAATCTGTAGATTCATTTATTAAAAGATGTGAATTATTGTTGTTATAGGATCTGATGTAATATTCTTCGTAAAGATCCATCTTTTTTGATTTCTTTAAATGTTTCAAAAGGGATATATTAGAAAGATTTGACTTATGTCCTGTTTCTTCAAGATGTTTAAAAAATGCTGAATTATTTTTAGAGATGTGTTCTTTGAATCTGGTTTTTATGTTACGTCCCGTTTGACCAATATAGAAACAATCGCAATCCCCACAGTCAAGTTTGTAAATGCCACTTTTTTGGTTAAGATTAAATCTGTGTTTGTTATTAACAATTAATTGACCTAATTTATTATTAGTGGAAAATACAGTTGTAACATTATGAGATTTAAAAATATTGTTGAAAGTATTTTGAATATTAGGGTGAAATGGAATAGAGATAAATTTACGTTTTTCATTGATTCTGGGGATTGTTGGTAAAGTTGTTTTGAGTTTTATTATAAATGTTTTGAATATCTTGAAGAGAGTAGCCATTATTTAAACCAATTTTTATTATGTTTTTTAATTCGGTAATAAAATCAGAATGCTGTAAAGGAAAATTTAGTAATCTGTTAAAGAGAAAACGAAATGAAGCATATTTATGTTGTGAACAGGAGAAAGAGGATTTAGGTATAATCGTATCAGTTGCTGTATCTTTTCGGAATATTTTAAAGTTAAGTGATGACTTAGAAATATTTTTAGAAATTGTGATATCCAAGAAGTTAATTTTAGAGTCTTTCTCTATTTCGGTGGTAAAGTCGAGTATGCATATGTTATTAAATACATTAGTAAGGGCAGATAGTTGTGCTTTATTACCATTAAATACTATTAATATATCGTCTACGTATCTTTTGTAGAAAATTATGTCTTTGGTGAACAAAGCGTATTTCTCAGAAAAAAGAGTTTTCTCGAAATTATTCACAAAGATATCAGCCATGATTCCTGAGATAGGAGAGCCCATGGGTAAACCATCGGTCATGCGATAATGTTTTCCATTAAAGATGAAGAAATTCTGTTCACAAACTACCTTGATAATGGATGTGAGTTGAAATATGTCTTTATATTTAACATTGTTAAAATTTTGAATATTGTTACAAAGGTAATCTTCTATTATATTAATGCATTCATTGACTGGAATATTGGAATAAAGATTTTTTATATCGAATGAAATTAAAGTCGACCTTTTATTAATTTTTAGTTTTGAAAGTTTTGTTATAAGATCTAATGAGTTTTTAGTGGTGTAAGTGAAATTATTTTGAAAAGTATTGTATAGAAATTTTTGTAAATGTTTTGCAATATTTTCATTTGGGGTGTTAGTATTGGAAATAATTGGTCTAATGCTTCTATCTGGTTTGTGTAATTTAATAAGAGATTTGAGTGTAGGAGACAAAGGGTTCATTTGAGTTAGGAGATTAGTACTGATGTTGAATTTTTTTAAACTTTCTTTACAAGAATTAATAAGTGTCTTTAAGGTGTAATTATATTTAGGGGTAGGGTCTTTGTTTATAAGTTTGATGTCGTTTTGTTAAAAAAATTCTTGAGTCTTGTTGATATAAGATTCTTTAGTGATAATGACTAATCCAGCGTTTTTGTCTCCTAATGTGACGATCAAATTTTCTGTTTTAATTTTCTGTTTTAATTTTTTAATATCACTTAAGGTGACTGAAGGTCTATTTTTAGAAATTATATTAGATTTGGAAGTTAGATTTGTAAAATTGTTGTGAATTTCGTTAAGAAGGTTTACATTTTCAAAAATTTGTGATTCTAAATTGATGGCAAGTTCTATTTTATCAACCTTTCCGGGAAGGGCAAACTTGTGGCCTAAATTGAAAATATTATTTTCTTTGTCAGTGAATGCAACATTGCTCAGATTAGTGAAACGGGGTGCAAAATTAATATTATTTAAATCTTGAATAGAAACTTTAAAATTTGAATTATTAACATCTATCTTTCTAATATGGAAAAATTTTTTAAGTGAATTCTTTGAGAGATAACTTTTTAACTTATTTTATTGACATTTTATATTTTATTTATTTTAGAAATGTTCTTCACTTAACATTTACTGTTACTTGAAAAAGAAATTACCACGTTTTGCCTTCAGCCATTACAGTCACGCCGCCCTTGGGCTTTAATAATAATTTAACGTTAACATCAGCGTTCATTATTAATGTTTTATAATTAGTTATAATTCAGATTTTTGCATTTCAACATTAATAATATCAAACAAAAAACACATTTTTTTTTCTTTTAACAAAAAATTTCAAAAAATTTCAAAGAAAGGTATTAAATTACCAACCAATCTGTTTGTTAACTTCAATATTTTCAAAATTTCATATTTTTCAATAATTTTAAATTAAAGAAAAGATTGGTATTTGCCTCTTCAACGTTTAATGACGAGAGTTCAGGATCATCCAATGTCTTCACATTTTTCTCTTCGCTTAATTTTTTGCAACCTCTGATGTAACTGACGGTAATTATATTTTATTTCATAAAATCAACTTATTTTTAACTTTTCTAATTTTAATTTAATACAGTTGTACCTGATGACGCTTTTAAGAAAAAAAAGCGAAACACGTGTAGTACAGATTGAAAAGAAATAAATAAATATTTATATCATTGTGAAAAAAGGATTTTCTTTCCTTCTTCTTTTATTATTAATATGTCAAACACCATATTTACAAATGAAGAAATATCATTACTTGAAAAAGGAGGCAAATACGCTATCACTAAATCACAAAATTTTACAACAATAGCCATAGAATTAGAGGCAGTAATTAAAAATAATAAATGCGAAGGGGATCTAAGACAAGAAATACAATACATATTACAGAAAGAAGAAGCTAAACAACAACACAAGAAAAAGAAATGTAAAAAGACGAAGAAAGAAGAAATAATCATAAAAGGAATAAAAAACAAGATAAGAGAAAACAACCTAATTGTCACTAATGGAGATAAGAATGCGGGTTTAGTAATAATGAACAGAATCGATTACCTAACAAAAACAAACGATTTCCTCAAAAGTAACAAACACACACGAATTAAAAAAGATCCTACTAACTCTTTCCATATAAAAACCAAAAAAGTAATAAGAGAATGTAACAAAACCTTAACAAAGTTCATTTCCAGCACATACAATATAACACCAATGAACCCAAAGACACCCAGATTGTATGCACTACCAAAACTACATAAAGAAAACATACCCATACGGCCAATCATCTCAAGCATTGACTCTAGCACATATAAAATAGCAAAGTTTTTGGTTCAATTTTTTAAAAATCATGTTCCATTCAAACCAAAGTTTGGTATTAACAACAGACAAAACGTAATAGAACAACTCCAAAAATCTGTTATACAGAAAGAATCATTAATCCTTTCATTTGATATCACAAACTTATATACAAATATACCCATAAAGGAAGCTTTAACTATAATAAAGGAGTTATTACACAATAGAATGGATAATAGAAATGATGTCGATAATATTCTCAAATTATTGCATATCTGCACTGAGCAAAACTTTTGTAGATTCGATAATAAAATATATGAATTTAATGACGGTCTCCCAATGGGATCACCGCTCAGCGGACTTATTTCAGATATATTTTTAAATAAATTAGAGGAAGATCTTATCGTAAATCCAATAAACCCACATCATGAAAATATTATCACATGGTTACGTTATGTTGAAGACATTTTAGTTGTAACTAAGACAAATGATACAAAAATGATTAATGACCTACATAAATACGTAAATAACCTCCACAGAAACATAAAATTTACTTTGGAAATGGAAAAAGACAACAAGTTAAACTTTTTATATTTTACGCTAATCAGAAAAGAAGATAGGATTGAGTTCGACATATACCGGAAACCGACACAGCACAACAAAATAATTCCGCATGATTCATACCACGATTATACACAAAAGTTAGCAGCATTAAGATCGTATATACACCGAGCCTTTAATTCAGAACTAAGTCAGAATAATTTTGAAAAGGAAGTATCAATAATACAAACTATAGCAAAAGATAATAATTTCCCCGAAAATACAGTACAAAAATTAATAGACAAAAAACATGATAAAATAAATTTAAAACAAATCTCATCCTTAGCCAAGACTATCGATAATAACAAGTTAGATAAATTTAAAACAATAAGTTACCCAGGTTATCACACAAATTGAAAAAACTTTTCAAAAAATATAACATAAATCTAACATTCAAAACTACACACACTATTCAAAATATTCTTGATAATAGTAAAGACAAATTTGATATCTTACAAGAAAGCGGTGTATACCAAATAGAATGCAATAGTTGTCAAGCTACATATATCGGAGAGACCGGACGTAATTTCAAAACAAGGATCAAAGAACATTTAAGGAAAGAAAATTCGGCATTTGGAAAACACTTTTTAACAACCACGAATTTTTATAGAGAAAAATACAAAAATATTACACAAGAAAAATAAAGGCTATTTATTAGAAATACTCGAAATGTATGAAATAACTAAATTTAAAAAACAAAATCCGGATAAAATAGCATTAAATGAACAAATAAACCATATTACCCCTCCATTATATAATAATTTAAAAAATCCTTTCAAAAATCTTTAAAACCACTTTCCATCTCTATATTCTTTAAAAACAAGTTTTAGTTGTCCTCGTGATACCACGGTGATGTTGTATTGTAAGAAATATATGTTTGTGAATATTTAAAATGTATTGTGATTGTTTTAACTTTTAATTTGTAAACTGACGTAAGTTTTAAAGTAGACATAAAATTCTCTTTTATTTTTAATATGTGAACCTCTTTATATATAGATGTTCTTCTGAAGATGGTAATGTAATTACCGAAACCGGTAAAGACGTAAATAAAAAATTTTAAATATCACTTAGTATATGATAATATTTTATATTTCTATAACGTATATAAGGCGCGAATAGTAAAATTTAAATTTTTATGAATGGCGCAACATAAGTCACCCTGCCACCTAAGCATCGCGACCACTAAGTAAATTCTTTGGATAACTATGTATATATATCTATGAACAAGGGTATATCTATTTTTATAAGTCCGCTTAATTGATACACCGGTTAATAGGGACAAAAATAAAAGACCGAAACTTTTCATATGTAATTTTACTCCGGTTATTGGGGACAATTCTCCGGTTAATCGGTCCAGTTCGTTGCGTCAAAGCGTCAGCTTTGTCGGAACATTTGCAGTTTTTCATCGGCGTTTCAGTAACCTTCAGTTCTGGTGTCTGTATTGAGCCGTGCTCGAGCTTTTTAAATTGGAGTTGAGAGAATATAAACACGTTCAGAAATTTATAATAAAAAAACGTAAATGAACTCCAATTTCAAGTCTAGACACCTAAGTGACGCTTCTGTTTTCGCCTCTTGTTTCGACTCAGTTCAACGTTACACTTCTTATTGTGAACACGTAGTGAGTTAAGCACTAAAATGCCACGCAAAGACTTAACATTAAAAGAAAAAATCAATGTGCTCCGACAAATTGAAAACCAGCCACCCAATACGCCTCTACGCCAATTAGAGAAAACAGTGGCCCATCCAAAGTCAACGATCAGCCGATTAATAAAACAAAAAGATGAACTTGAAAAACAAAGGAAGCGAGTGGGAAAAGAACCAGAAGTTGATGATGCTCTCAATCGTTGGTTTTCTGCGATAACCCAAAAATTATTAAATTAAAAGCAGAAGTTCACGCCGGGGCGAAAATCTAGGTTTTTTCGCGTGAGGCGGGACCGTCTTATCTCGTTTCGCTTCGTGGGGCGGGACAACATTGTTGCGAGTTCGAACGTGCTCAACGCCAGATCACAACATTTCGAGGCTTCAAACTCGCTAAATGCGAGATTGCAACAGTTCTGATATAGTGTTTTTTTGAGTGCATATTTCTTGCATCAAGTGTAAAGGTAGGTAAAATTATCTTTTCTTCTACAGAGGCGGTTAGCATTTTTTTGAATTTCTGCCCATATAAATAATAGATAAAATGGATATGGAAGAAAGTGGTTCATCTGAAGAATCTATTATTGGAGAGAGAAAAAAAATGCGAAGCTATAGAATAGTGTCGAGCTCTTCAGATGAGGCAAACAACGATAGCAAAATATTAGGTAATGAACTGAATGACCATTCCTTGGAGGAAGAAGATTTTGAATCCAATTTAGAGAGTGACGATGGTGATAATGAATGGAAGAAAATAACGGGAAGACAGCTAAGAAGAAATGAGTATGCGGAAGAAGAGGAATTTTTAATTCACAACGTGGACTGCGACGATCCTGTTTCGTTATATAAATTATTCGTCACGGATCATATACTTGAAATAATCATTGAAGAAACAAATAAATACGCTACCCAATGCATAAATAATTCTGCGTGTAACAGCACAAATCACCAACGGGCCTGGAAACCTGTTACAAAAGATGAAATAAATGCTTTTTTTGGCATCTTACTAATTATGGGTATAGTACAGGTACCAAAAATTAGATTATACTGGTCAAAAAATGACATATATGCAAACGCTCGTATTAAAAATGCGATAAATCTTAAATATTTACACTTCTCCGACAATACCACGGCTAGAGCAGAAGATCGATTACATAAAATAAGAAATGTACTTGAAGCTATTGTGCACACATTTAAAACCAGTATTAAACCTGGAAAAAACATTGTTATTAACGAAAGTATGATTCCGTCGAGGGGGCGTCTTAGTTTTCGCCAGTACATTCCAGGAAAGCGTCATAAGTATGGCATAAAGACATACAAATTGCGCCTTCCTGAAGGTTATACCTATACAGGGAAAAATGCAGAATCAATCACCAAGACACATTCTCATGACGTAGTCATAAAATTGATAAGAGATTTATTATTTGAAGGCCGCACACTATTTACAGATAGTTTTTATACCAGTATCCCTTTGGCCGAGGAACTAATACAAAAAAAAAACATTCATTTGAGGAACAATAAAAAAAACAAAAAATTTCTACCACCACAATCAAAGCAAAAGCAAGTTCGGGCATTATGAGTTTTGAAAATCGCAGTGGAGTAAAATTTATGAAATGGACCGACAACAGGCCCATATGCATGATAACAACTTATCAGAACCATAAATGTACAATTATTCAGGGGCCAAATAATAAATCCAAACCAGATATTGTTTTTTCTTATAATAATGTGAAAAAGGGTGTCGATATATCTGATCAAATGTCATCTTACTACAGTTCTCTTCAAAGAACGGTAAAATAGTACAGAAAAATTATGATAGAAATAATATGCGGAACTTGCCTGGTAAATGCATGGTATATCCATAAAAAATGGGGAACTAAAAATATTCCAATTTTAAAATTTCGAGAACAAATTATCGATCATCTTTTGATCAAAGATCATTCCAGAGAAATCGAAGAGGCTGAAATAAAAAAGGGAAGTCTATCAAGAAAATGTACACATTTTCTACAATCATTCAAAGGGGCTTCCAGAAACACAAGGAAAAGATGTAAAGAATGCTATAAACAATTATCAAAAATACAAGGTAGATCATATGCTGCGAAAAAAAGTAAAAAAGTAACGACATATTGTACGCGTTGTAAGGGTCACCCTGTATTATGCTTAGAATGTTTTAAAAAGTTGCATAGGTATAAATAAATAATTGTTAAGAAAATAAAAATAATGTTCAGAAAAAATAAAATCAACGTATTTTTTTTAACGACTAATTTTCTGAAAACAAGTGATATCTGTGATGCACGTCATCCCACGGAACAGTCAAGTGTGACCCACCAGTGGGTCACGCCGTCCCACGGAACATTCAAGTGTGACCCACCGGTGGGTCACCCCGGCGTGAACGTGTTAAAGCAACGGAAGGGTGGTTTTCACGGTGGAAGACAAGGTACAACATAAAATTTAAAAAAGCACATGGGGAGAAGGGAAGCGCAAATGTGGTCGCCGCTGATAAATGGAAAAAGTAAAAACTTCCAGAACTGCAAAAGTTGTTTAGTTCAGAAAACATCTTCAATGCCGATGAAACTGGTCTGTTCTACCGTGCAACACTAGATGGATCACTGTGTTACAGGAATGAGATATTAGTCGGGTTGAAAAGAGCTATGGACCGTGTGACGTAGAAAGAAAACCAAAATCTTGCGTCTGGCAATCAGGAAAGGAAACGAAGAGGGTTTCCATGTAGATCCAGAAAAAGTTGAAACTCTTCTCAACATACCCATACCGCGAAAGGTTTCCGATGTCAGAAGTATAATTGGAACAGCGTCATGGTACAGGAGATTTATTCCTAATTTTTCGGATACAATTCAATATTTATGCACATTATTAAAGAAAGGGATTAAGTTTTTGTGGAGTAATGAACAAGACGCTCCCGAATCAAGCAATCCCACAAGTTCAATGCCATAAATAGATACTTTAAATATGGTCTTTCGTCCCCACGAGCATACGACAGAACATAATCAAGTATTTGTGCCTCTTTGTTGGTAAGGGACGCCGCTAACAAATCTGACTTTAACGACGCCCCGCTCTCCCGTTTCCCGAACCATTACAATTAGGGCAATTTCTCTTAATCACATCTGGATGCCCACAACCAAAACAATGTATTTTCTTAGGTGCTCTACAATTCATAGCTAAGTGTCCACTTTTTCCGCAGTTCCAGCACTTGAAATTTGATCTAGAATCATTTCTGTTAGAGACATTATTCGCTTACACCTCTTCTACCCGATTTTCAGGTGTACTATTAAATTTTTGAGAACTCGAAGAAGAAGAAGAAGCATATGCCAACTCTGGCATAAGACTTTTATGTTTTGGCGGAGGTGGTTCATAAGCCACGGCATTTAATCTTTTAAGATCTAATTGACGACAAGCAGTCAACAACTCATTAATTGACTTAATTTCAGCAAAAGCAAAGAAAGGTTGATAATAAGGATCCATTCTTTCCATAATTATTTCTAACTGAGTTTCCTCTGGTATAGGTTTACTTAATTTATTTAATAATCCCTTCATATTAGCGATATACATTCCGATATTTTCTTTAGGTCCTTGTGACCTTTTCTTTATTTCTTCAAACAACTCTCGATCAAAATGTGAAGATTGATATTGTTCTCGCGTCAAATCTATCAGGCAATCCCAATCATCTTGAACTTTTATCATATTATACCACGTCCGCGCATCTCCCTCAAAGAAATCTATCGCCTCGCGAAACAAAATTACCTTAGACGCTCCCTTGCGCAACGCAACTCATTAACATGCTCAACAAACGTACTAAACGACATATCATTTTCCGGCCCGTAAATTTAAGTCCCCAATCACGAATCGGTACTAATTTAGAACGATTACTAGTCGCGGCTGAAGAATCATCATCAGTTTCGCTTTCAACGGGTGAACTACGCGTCGATACTTCAAAAACGGACAAATCCATAACGCTAGCCTCACGATCCTTACGAACCGATCTAATTTTATTTTCTAACCTTTCAGCTAGTAAAAGTAGCTTAACCGGATATTCTGATTTCAAAATTTTTTCCTCTTCCTCCTTAGCTAAACATAGAGAGCTAAACATACAATTAGTGGAAGCAAAACCAAGGGAGTGATTTTAGAAATGAAGAAGAAAACTACAGACTATAATGCTTACAGTAGGCCAACAAATCATTAAAAGCTCAGAATCGTTAAAGTACTTAGGAATTAAGCGAGGTTACACTTGAGTACAGTGGTACCTCCCTTGACGATCGATATTTCGCATAGCGAGTGACACGCATAGGGGAAGTCATCAATTTGCACTATCCTCAAGAACAAAGATAAAATTAAAGAGGTAAATGCATCAAAGGGAGTGACAAGAAATTCTAATCAACGGTGAAGCTGCAAGCTCTGACATAAAGCCTGCCAAAGTTTTCATAGATGGTTTGAAAAAGTTTGTAGATGCCAAAAGCTCTCTCCCACATCAAGTATTTAATTGTGATGAGACGGATCTCTTTAGGAAAAAGATACCGAAGCGAAATTACATAACAGTAAAAGTAAATCCATTGCCCGGCCACAAGCCAGTGAAAGACCGGCTTACTCCGCTACTTTGTGCTAAAGCAAACGGCGATTTAAAAATTAAACTGCTAGTTGTTTACCATTCAGAAACTCCATGAACCTTCAAAATATATAAAATCCAAAAGAGCAACTTAAATGTGATCTGAAGATCTAACAACAGGCATGGGTCACACGCGATATTTTCATTGACTGGATCAATAAAACATTTGAACCTTATGTGAAAAACTATTTGTTAGAGATGAATTTACTTGTAATGGACAACGCATCTGCTTATCCTCCAGGCCTATAAAACGAGCTCTTTAAAGAATTTAATTTCATCAAAATTCTTTTTCTGCCTTCCAATACCACTCCGTTACTTCAACCTATGGACCAGCAGGTTATTTCCAATTTCAAACAAACTTTACAATACTCTTCGAATATTGTTTTGGCATCACTCAAGAGACCAACCTGACTCTCAGAGAGTTCTGGAAACATCACTTCCATATCGTTACCTTCTTCAAAATGATTGGCGTGGGAGGGAGTCACTGAAAAAACCCTCATTTCGGCCTGGACAAAACTTTTGCCGGAAAGCGTTGTTGAATGGCGTTCCGAGAAGTTTAACACACAAGATGTAGAGCCTTTAGTGAACGATATTGTGTCTTTAGCCAATACAATTGGACTGGAGGTAAATAGCAATGATATTGATGAACTTGTGGAAAAGCATAATCACCGAAGAACTTACAGACTTGTTCCGTCTATCACAGCAAGAAGATGTGGAGGAAAGTGTTTCGGACAAGAAAGCACTAAATGAACCATCATCTGCTGCAATCAAAGAAATGTTAAAAGCAAGGCAAAATATTGCGTCATTCGTTGAAAATCATCACCCTGATAAAGTTGTGGTTGTGCCAGCTGCAAATTTATTTTACTTCAATACGGTGTCACATTTTAAACAAATTTCGAAGCGCCGACGAAAGCAAATATCACTAGATGGCCTTCTAGTAAAAAAGGATTAGGTATGTGACTTAATTTTATAAGAAATAAACTACTACATGATTGAATACATTTCAGGTTTTTGTTCCTTAACTTAATAAACGTTATAATATAAAAGATGTTGAAATCTATTTGCAATGGAACGCATTATCAGGTTTTACATTAATTTACATATATGTCTATAAGACACTGTTTCATATAACCAGTATTTCGCGTTACGAGTACCATTTTAGAAAGAATTACTTTCTAATTTTTTTATGTAATCCCAACTAGCTATTTAGCACAAAATATTGTTGGTATATTATTAACTAGTTGGATTGGGTTGGATTGATCCATCAATCTTAATTTTATATCCATTAATCTATAAAACAGTATAAGCAGTTAAGGAAATGGATCATTTTATCGCACAAGTGATCTCAAGAAGAAAAAGTATCTATGTACTGTTCATTGTATTTGGGTCAGAGGTTCGAATCTTTTTTTTAGGTCGCAGAATGCAGTTTAAATGTACCTTTGCTGATGAAAAACGTAGGTTATGCCTTTGCTTTTAGTACCCATATTGACAGATTATAAGCAGTTTGTTGTAGTTCGATAGCCTATTATTTCTTTATTGACAATGGTGATTTTGATAAGGTTGATAAAATATAGATGTTGGTCTGTAATAATTGTGTATGGTCTTATCACATTTTTTTGTATTTAAGAGTTATCTTCGTCAGCTTGAACGCTTTCGAAAAGACTCTCTCCGCTAGATAATTGTTTATGATAAAACAGAGATGTTTGCTAAAATTGGTTTAAAATTGGCTCTTTTATAACTTTGTGGACAGTTCGTATGTATCTGTCGTAGTTTTTTGATTTTTGCTTCTTTCTTCACCTGGTCTTTATCGTCGAACTTGCCGAATTTCCTAAACTGCTTTCATCAATACAGCTGGTCGAAGGGTTTTTCGATGTTGCCCCATTTTGAGAGAAAAAAGAATAAGTTTTCGATATTTCTGCTGATGTTTCCTAGATTTTCCAGTTTCTCGTTCAGACAAGTTTCCTGGCAGACAAAATTTTGTTATCAGAATGGTTTATATAGTTCTGAAAATTCATTTTTGCTTGATATCTCTCGTGACTTCAATTACTATGTGCAAGATGTCTAATTTATTTTTTTATTACGCTATGTTTTTAGCTTTCCATTTTAGGGTTGTCCCTCTCACAGATTTTGTAATGTTCTTCTCAGGGAACGCATTTGGACAGCATTTGATAATATATTTGCTGTATTTGTTGATGTCTTGAAATAAGGTTTTAATTACCTCAATGTTTTCTGAGTGTAAGGACTATGCTCGATTCATTAAAAGTCGTAGTAGAAACAGTAAAGTTTCTCAACGATGAAATAATGACAAACGAATTTGTAGACGCAAAGACGTTTATCCAAACTCAAATAGTTGCAAAAAACTTTAACTCCTGAACTCGATTCGTATATCGACCGACTCACTGAAATGAACCCTCGGCGCCTATCATGTCTGCACTAAGACGACAATAAGACGAATATTCTCTAATTACATACATTAAATATTACTTTAAAAATATATATATATTTGTAATTGGTCTTTCTAAAACAATTTCATATTATTTATGAAAAGTCTTTTTGGGTAAAAACCTTCAATATGAAACCATATTAATTTTATAATTTGACCATGCAGCTTATACTGCAAGTTCATTCATAAACAAAGTTTCTCTCGTTTGCCGTTAGAAGCAGCACGTGCTAGAGCAAATCACCTCGACCGGTTGAATAACTATATATATCTATAAACAAGGGATATACACTAATAAATTCATCTTAATAGATTATGTGACCATACGTCCCGTTTTGAATGGGATTGTCCCGTTCTTCTGTTATTAGTCCCATCGTCCTGAATAAACTCTAAAACGTCCCGTTTTCATAATCGCATAAGTGCATCAGTCTCATTAAGTATCTAGCTGTATTTACACAGCTTTTTTTATTAGTAATATTTCGTTTCTTTGCTTGCGAGACTTATACCAAACATGCCTAAATGTAAGTGTACATTTTTTTAAAACTTGAAGGGGGGTATGTAGAAAAAGTGTAAACAATATTTATACAAAACCGAGCACATTGTTGGAACAAGAACTAATAGGGATTGGCTGTGAAGCTCATAATGTCCACAATACAATTAAAACTGCCGATTGCTTACCAATTGATTTAGAATGCATTGTACTTGAAGAGTGCGTAAAATGTTTGTGAGATTAGAAGGAATTTTAGATTGCTAATCTAACAAAATAGTCTTCTAATAGGCATTTATTCTAATAGTTACTCTTCTAATAATTAGTCATCTAATGTCCAAATATATGGAAGTTGTTTTTTGGCAATCTCAGCTCCGAATGTTAGTTATATTTTGTGCACGCCAAGAAATTCAAGCAAGAAGTTGGTTTTAACCAAACCGTTTCAAATACCGAAGGACAAAATATATCAGCACTGGATGTGAATACAACGAACCATTTAAAAGATAACTTGTCTTTAGAAAAATTCAGTTTTTATCCCACACGTTACACGAAATTTATTAGCAAAATTGATCAAAATTAGAGAAATTATACTCGACTACTTTTTTGAAGCAGTTAGCCCAGACTGCTTGAAAAAAGTAGTCGAGTATAACTACTAACTATTTCAAAAAAAAGTAGAAATAGAAGCTAAAAAAAGAAAATAGAAGCATAGAACAATTACAACTACTACAATTAGTAGTTAAGTATCTAATTACAGTAAAGCTTCGCTAATTCCAATCAATGAAAACCAGTTGAATCCAGATGATGGAAGCACACATTATCTGCTGTTTATCTTGCAATACATATAATACACTAAAAGTTTTAATATCTTCCTTACTTTTAATTCGGTTATCCCAGCTTCTTTGTGGAAAAACTGCCTTATTAGTTGCAGCATAATATTAATTTTTTAGTTGTTGAACGGACAGTGGAATGACACAATCAGGTTCTTCTTCCTCAGCTGATTTTCGAAATACACATTTCTACCATTTTGCTAATAAATTACAAGAATTTACAAACCTTAGAAAGTATGGACTCAGCATTTTTAATATAAACGCTATTTAGAGTTTTAGAATTATCGTCCTTTTCTGCAGATAGAACGAATAGTCTTTTCCGATTAGCGAATCTTTTACCAATTCGGATTACCAGGGAATTCGGATTTGGGGTTGTACGAAGTAGCAAAGCTTTACTGTACTTCTTTAATTACATAATATGATGCAGTTGTAATGCCTAAAAGGGATTTGCTTGCACTCTCCAAAAATGTCTGATAAAACAAGCAAAGTTTTACAAACAGTATCTAGCCTTTAATTGGTAGTTTTTAAACTTTTGTATTTTGCCATTATAAAATAATATAAAATTTTATTAATAGTCCTTCGCTTTTTACCATAGTCTTCTGCCAGCAGTATTTAATCTTTAATTAACAGTTTATGTACTCCTTACGGAAAGATTGTGCATTTTGTTCAATTGTATTTAATATTTTCAAAGCATAGTCAATTGGTTCATCACTGTTTTTACAAACAGTTTTACAAGTAGTATCAAGTCCTTTGGAAGCATTTTAAGTCTTCCAAGAGCAGTATCAAATTTTCTGAAAGTAGTATTAATTGATATCTAAAAGCAATATCAAGACTTCCGGAAGTAGTATCAAGTTTTCTAAAAGCATTTCAAGTCTCTTGGAAGCAATAACAAGCCATCTAGAAGTAGTTCAAATCTTCTGGAAGCAATATTATGTCTTCTAGAAGCAATATCAAAACTTCTGGAAGTAGTATCAGGTTTCTTAGATGCATTCCAAGACTTCTAATATCATTTCAAGTCTTCTGGGAGCATTTTAAGTCTTTTGCAAATAATAACAAGCCATCTAGTAGTTCAAATCTTCTGAAGGCAATATCAAGTTTTCTAGAAGCATTTCAAGTCCTATAAAAGCAACTTTTCAAGTCTCCTTGAAGTAGTATTAAGTTTTCTATAAGCAATATTAAGTCATCTGGAAGTAGTGTCAAACTTTCTAGAAACATTTTAAGTCTTCTAAAAGTATTTTCAGTCGTCTGAGATCATTTCAAGTCTTCTGAAAGCAATGTCAGGACTTCTAGCAGCAATAACAAGTCTTCTGGAAGCATTGCAAGTCTTTAGGAAACTATAAAATTTTGTAGAAGCTGTATCAAGTTTAACTTAAATCCAAATTTTAATAATTTTAGACCTGATTATCGACAAAAGTACCTAGGGTTGTCCCGTTTTCAGTCGAAATAAAAACAATCACGTTATATATAGACCACATTTTCAGCCGCAATTCAACATATTGGAGCAAATATTGTGTGATTTAGCACTGTTAATAACTAATAACTTTTATTACGTATATTACTTTCTCCAAGAAGTTCTTTGAAAGTTAGATACAAAGAACCAAAGGCCCAAGGAAATACCACATTCCGCACGAAGCGGTACTAAGGCCATCCAGCATCACTACAAAACTACTAAAACCTCTAACGGCAAGAGTCTCAATGATGTCATGCACAGTGGCCCGAAATTACAATCAGAAATCGCAGATATTTTGCTATGTTGGCGTACCCATAAAATCGTTTTCTCAGCAGACATAGAGAAAATGTACCATCAGAGATTAGAATGTCTAAAAAAGATCAACAATATTCAAGGATTATGTATCGATTCGACAAAGATTCTCCGATTGAAGAATATAAATTGACTAAATTGACTTATGGGATGCTATTATGGCAATACCATAGCTCGCGGTCCAGACGTTACAACAATTTACTCGAGATGAAGTAGATAATTATCAGAAAGCTTCACAAATCGCTTGATGTTTATGTAGACATGAAGTTCTCTCTGGAACTGATTAAATCCAATAAGCCTGCGATATACAACACTGATCGAGATGCTGAAAGCTGGAGGTTTCACACTAAGAAAATGGGTCAGCAATACAGAAGATCACTGGCAAATGAATTGAAAGAACAAAAATAGATTGGCTCACAAAGTCCTTAAGTGTATATTGGACACCACAATCGGACACCTTCCGTTTCAAAGTAAATACAACAAGACACGATGCTTCCTCATAAAGGAAGATTTTATCAGAGATAACAAAATTATATGACCCCTTAGGTTGGTTGTCACCAGTCGTAATTGGAATAAAACTTCCAATTCAAAATCAGATAAGATAGAAAACGCTTGTGGCAAATCGAGTAGCAAAAATCAGCAAGGCAATCGGAAAAGGTTGTTGGAGATACGTAGATATTGCCAATAACACAGCTAACATTAAGAGCAACGTGGACTAGATCAGCTTAGTTACAAACACAAGAAAATTAATCAAAAAACGATAAAAAATTGACAACAGAAGAATAGACAAAATCAAGAGGATGTTAATTATTATCAATCCATGGGATAAGTCAACCTAATCCTAGAACGATTCTCTTCTTTAACAACAATGGTTCGAACACTTGAATACTGCAGAAGATTCATAAACAATTGCCGAAAATCAACTAAAAATGAAGAAATTGTAGAAGTACGAAAAGAAGAATACCAGGAAGAAATAAAGAAAGAAAGATTCTCTATATAGACTTCAGAAATCCTTGTTATCTTACGAAGAAAAATACCCCATCATTCTTCTATATTATTCTCATTTGTCGACACTACTAACACCTACATAATGCGCACCAATCAACATTACATGGTGGAAATAATCATGTTCGCACATCTTCGCAGAAGATTCTAGAAGAGAATAGTACAGAGACGCATTCGAAAATGTATTATCAAACCCTAGTCACACCATCTCCTCCATTTACAGACACTGTTTTTGAGTACGTCGGTCCCTTTCAAATAAGGACTACAATAGCAATAGGTTAAAATAATTTCGTAGGCGTTCACAAAATACTAGGAGGAGAAGTATAGTCCGTACCACGAGAAGTGGAGGTGACTCATCACCTAACCGTGTACGGAACAGACGTACGCGTTAGAAATCATTCCACTCTAACACACGTCTATGCGCGGGCATAATATTTGTAACGTATGCGCAAAATTCTTGCGGAAATCGATGAGTCACATTCACTTCTCGTGGTACAGACTATAACATCAATAACGTCAAAAACCCAAAGTTCAAAATGCCCTGACAGTAACAGGAACTCAGTGGCACTTCATTCTGCCCGCAACTTCTCACTTTGGAAGAGTTTGGGAAGTCGACGTAAAATCAATTAAACACCATTTAAAACGTTTGATTGGAGATTCAACCCTTACTCCGAAGAGTTAAATAAGTTACTATGGCAAATAACTAAACTATTTGAATTTGCGACGACTCATTCCAATCAGCGAAGACGTGCCGTAATTAGGAGGAGTAATTACTCCAGATCACTTTTTGCCTGGAAGACTAATCATCGCACCATCAGAAGAAAGGTTAAATATACACGAGAATTGAGAAAGTGAAGAAACAAAGAAACTTTTGACAGTCATGGTCCCGAGAATACCTGAGTAGATTACAACAAAGGTTAAAATGGACTTACAGGAAAAAAATCTTCAACCTGGAAACCTGGTAATCTTAAAAAAATAACATCGTCGACCCCGGCAAGTGGCCATTAGCCACATTTGCTAAAACTCGGCCCGCAGCGGATAGTACCGTACGAGGTAATTTTCAAGAAGGCGCTAAAACGTAGCATAAACAATTTGAAGAATATTAACTGTAACAATGGAACACACCAAAATATCTAGCATATCGACCACGATCGAATGCCACAAATGGAATTAAAATGGTAGTAACAATGATGCTGTTACTGGTCACGATCAAAAATGATGTTCACCATAATGATCACAAAATGGCTAACTATAATGTTTACTGGTTAAAATTCGAGTTGTATATCGAAGACATTGGATACGTCAAGATTGAAAGAGGTTCATTCCGCATCGATACAAAACTAAATAACACAAGGATAATCATTGATATGGAAACAGCTTCATACGCAGTACAAGATTTTCGTTACTTATACAACAATGTCACGAGAATGGAAAAAAAATTGTGCGAAAGTCTCCAACCTCATCTGCATGAGGAAGAAAAACATTTGAATTGGACACACATAGGGTTAAAAGCTATCCTTCAGGGGCACAAAAAGAGACTTCTCGGTAACCCATTAACAAACATGTTTGGCGTCAATGATGCAGTATACAGAGATATCGACACGCTGGGAGTGAATTAGAAAGAGCTGACAAGAACCAAATTTATGCTCTCAGCTCTAGCCACAATTAACACCACTGAAGCCAAGATGTATGCTCATCTAGAACGGTTTCACCAGAAGTTGGAAGAAGGTCTACAAGATATGTATGGAATGGAGAGACGCTTTAACAAAATAGATATGAATGAATGGAACCAATCCGTTCATCCGTTGATATTGATTTCTTGAAATTATTTCTTGATTTTATGTTTCTAATAAAATCAGGCTTTTGAAACTATATTCATTATTTTTTTTTATATATTTATATTTCACGCTGTAACATGAATCAGATATTCCAGCGTGAAAATCCAGAAAATTCATCATTATTGCTACAATTTTCATTGAACAAGATAAAAGATAGTATGTAAGATTTAACCCTGTTATTACAACCCTAATAATAGGGTCTAAAAGCGTGAGCAGTATTTCAGAAGGGAAAAATAGATTGAATCAACAGAGACAAGGGCAAATATTACTGGCAAGAAGTCCACAAATCAGTCTGTAGCACGACAAATCGTAAATATCACTCTAAATACCTTAAGAGTGTGCTTTCCTTCAGTAATGAAGTTTTGTTCTGCCCTCACAACAAAAATATAGTAGACATTTGGTACCAACATAACTTTCTCAATTTTCCAGAAATACCTCAGGATATTATTATGCAGAAGGAGAATACTTCACACTACTACAGCCTAACAGAGAAACTAGTACAGCCTCTGGATGCGATACCTTAAGGGCGGTTCCTACCTTGTTATGTAAAATATTTTTTTTTATTTTGGAATTATCAGACGAATTTATGTACTAAGAATACGCTCACAAAATTTTAAGTCAAAATCAGTAAATTAGCAAAATTCTCGGTTGTCGAAGAGAACAGTAAACGAGTATGAAAACCGTAGTATCTCGAAACTACATTTTTCAAGATTACGGAAATGATTCAAAGTACGATAGATAAGCATCACATGTGTGTGCATCAAACGAACTGGAATTATTTAAAAATATTGACAACATTTTTATTTATAAATGATAACTTGTAAAGATAATTGAAAAAATCGAAACCTTCACAATTTCTCCATTTTTTAATTTTTCTTCTTGATTCTAGTTCACTTTACGCACAGTATAGCACAGAGTAAGAATATGTTAATTTTTTTGTTTCAGATTATGTATAGCTTCGCATACATGCCGCCATTCATCGACTCAGCCTCCTCTATCCTTTGCATGTGGCTTGTTGAATGAAAATACGAATATTAAATAAAAGCAATTCAATCGCTACACAAAATATCAAGAGTGTATATTTAATATTTTTCCCAAAAAGAATTTTTTGAAAATCCATAGTTTCTAGCCCAACAAAGTAGAAACACCCCTTAAGAGAAATCTTAAGGAAGCTCCATCTTTATATCTCCATTATTATATGCATCCCCAAGACAGATTCTTTTCTATCAAATCCTGTAAACTACCGTCCTGTATGTGAGATATATCTAAAGAACAAGCTAGTCAATATTGTTACAAAAAGGATTCCATCATACCATTGTATCATACAGCAGTGCCTGTCTTAAATTTTCAAGCCCCACTTTACTAAAAACAACAACCTGACGCAGTGATTGTGAATGTTCGAAAGACATTCGATTCCATATGACACAGAGGATTTCTGTACATGTTAGTTATATTGAAAATCCCATTCTATCTCCTTAATCGTCTAAAAGAATTTCTTTCAAAAGTGAAAATCTGCTATTCCCAAAGTATCACCTCTTAACAAGGCCTCCCAGGACTCTCCCATCTCGCTAGCACCTTATCTACTGCCATGACATCTACAACAACAGCCCACTAAAAATTTGCCAATAATACTACTCAACCCCCTACTTTATGCCAGTAATATGTCGCATATAATATGGACATTCCTTCATTAGCAATAAGGTTGGAGACGTTTATCCAAAACATAGAGGAACTGTTTTCATACCTCATTTTTGATACGTAAAAAACATTTTTTCTCATGTATAAGTCTGCCCCATAAATGTATGAAAGTGTCCCACATATCTATCATATATTTTTAATTTTTAGAAAAATTGTTGCAAAAAAACCATACAAGTTTATTTACGCAAATGTTGTGTCTTTATTATAAAGACAGATAATTAGACTATTGATTTTTGATGAATCGAGATAGATGTCAGTTCTCGAAGGATTTCTATAAGATAAAATGTAAAAACTATATGAAGCTGCTCCACCTTCCCCTACATGCGTTTTAGAACATAATTTTGATGAAAAATTAATTATTTAAACAAAATTGGCTGCTTAAAATTGTATATTTAATCAAATAGGTTAATGTATTTACTTCTATCAAAAACTCCAAAAAAATATGACAGTTTTCCAACTATAAAAGATTTTTGAAGGAGGAAAGGATTGAAATAGACATTTATTCAAAAAGCTCTTCAACATTTGTAACGCGTGGGTGAAGCTATTAATAAATATTTTCCGAATGGCATGCATATTAAATATCAACAAGAACTATGGATTAAAAATCTATTCACTATAAATACGTACAATCATGTCATCATATATAACTTTGATTGGAACGTTTATACTTTCGTACAGTTTGAAAGATAAATATCCTCAATAGTCGCAAAAGTACGTAAAAGTACACTTTTAGCATTTGCAACAGTCTTGAAGCCAACTTGAGATGCGAATTCAACATTCATCCATAAAGCCTAGTGTTAAGTGGCATATACACTGTGTTAAATAATTATCGTAACCTACGTCACGTTGTAATGTTGGTTATCTATCTCATTGTGTAGTAGTAACAGCGATATTTTTAAATTAGTAACCAGATTTTAACCAGATGTTGACAGCAGATCGAACGTTATTAGGTTATTATTGTAGCGATTGTCGTATGCTTTGTGTGTTTCCGAATTTTCTTTATTCTTTAACAATTTTTAACCACACCTTTATATTTCTCCAAACAGTTCTTCTTAGAGCTATCGATGTTTCTAGCGATTGATTTAAGCGGTAAGTCAATAAACAAATTAAAATAACGAAAACGTTCAATGAGAATTTCTTTCAGATTTTTATTTCTTTCGTTATGACGTTCACACCGGAACATGATGCATTTATTTTAATGGTACATTATCGAAGCGTTTCCCAGATTTCGACGTTGATTATGACGCTTTTAAGCATAGGAAACACGATTTTACAGTGGTTAATTGCTATACAAAAGTCAACTTTTAACCCTCGTATTCCGGTGCCTGGGTCTATTTGGACCCAAATAAATTTTTGCGAGAAATTGTAATAAATAGTTTTGTCGTTACTCAAGGAGTGCGTTAAGTTAGATCGGCGTCAAACGGACGTCCCGACGAAAAAACGACGAAAAAATATGTCTCGACCGTTTCTTTACAGCGCCAGGCGTCTGTCTGTGTAAGAGGCTATAGCGACAAAACAATTGCCATTAAATTCTTGATTTAGTTCACAGAAGGTGTATTTTAGAGCAACGATCTACATCGAAAAATAAAATGTTTGCTAATTTTGTAAATAATAATGATGATTATAACAATGAAGTGTCTTCTGATGATGAATGTGCGTCATTGACTTTTAGTGATGCAGTACCAGAAGAAGAGGATTATGAAAGTGATGAGTTTAGTGGTGAAAATAGTAATAATATGTCACACTGTAAAGACCAAAATGTTTGTGGACGAACATGGAGATAAATTTCCCCCACAAACAGAGATGCAGAATTTGGTAAATATGATGCTACACTCACAGCAAATTCTGAGGGTGTAGAAACCATGGAACAATGTTTTGATTTATTTATATATGATGAAATCATGGACATTATAATTACTTATACAAATGAAAAAGCGGTTAAATATTATGAAATGTTTTCAAATAATATATGGAAGCCGGTAGACCGTGTTGAATTGAAGGCATTTTTTGGGATTTTACTAATTACTGGCCGTTTTCGGGAATCACGTGAAAGTAAAAAAGATCTATGGAAGAAAAAGATTGCTTATAGTCGACAAATTTATCGAGCATCTATGTCTCGTGATAGATTTACAAACATTTTACGATTTTTGCATTTTGACGACTTTCAGACACGAGAAGAAAGAAAAATGACCGATAAGTTGGCAGCTTTGAGAACCATTACAAATATTTTAACAAGAAATTGCAGAGATAATTACCGAGCGTCTAATGTAGGCACTATTGATGAACAATTAGTAACATTTCGAGGAAGATGTCCATTCAAGGTATATATGCCGAGCAAGCCGGGGAAATATGGGCTGAAATTATGGGCCCTATGTGACGCTACTACATATTATTGTTGTAATTTTGAAGTGTATTTAGGAAAATGCGGAAACACACCGGAGAAAGGACAAGGACAACGAGTAGTTAGAGTTCTTTCAGAGTTTTGGAAGGGATCTAATCGAACTATCACAACCGACAATTTTTTACGGATATCTCACTTGCAGAGGATTTACTCAAAGATAACATATTTATAGTGGGAACAATGCGGAAAAATAGAAAGGATTTACCAAAATCTTTGATAACAATATCCGGAAGAGCTCAATTCTCTTCCGATTTTATATTTTCTGAAAATCTAACACTTGTGTCGTATATCCCAAAACCAAGAAAATGCGTAGTTTTACTTTCGAGCGTTCATCGAGAACATGCTATTTCTGACGAAAATAATAATTACAAACCTGATATTATCAATTATTACAATTCAACAAAAAGTGGAGTGGATGTTTTAGATAAAATTCTAAGAGAATACACTTGCCGGAGATGTACACGACGTTGGCCTCTGTCGCTTTTTTTACATTATATAGATATTGCAGCCTATAATGCATTTGTACTATGGCAACTCAAAAATCCGGATTGGGCAACTGGTAACATAAAATCAAGAAGAAAACAATTTATAGAAAATTTGTCTGAACAGTTAGTTGCTGCAAACATAGATTCTAGAGCTAGAGCATTTGAAACCAATGCAGTAGTATTTTCGAGACACATTGTGGACGCCATCGAAAGTACAGGCCGAAAAATAAATAAACAAATGAGTACAACATTAGAAAAACGCTCAAGATGTAGCTTGTGTATTGGAAATGACAATAAATATAAATCAAAATGTGATGTTTGTCATAAATATGTATGTAATATACATTCAACATGTACAAAAAATATTTTGTGTACAAATTGTAATGATTTAGAATAAATATTTTTTATGTAATTTTTTTAAAATTTTATTTTTACGTATTATTTTATATCCCTAATAATAGTTCACCTTTAAAATAAAATAAGTCAAAATCATAATGGCAAAAGCTTCATTTTTTATATTCTACGTAAACAAAAACTGTTCGGGTCTCGGTTGACCCAGGCACCGTCCGCAACGGTTGGCGAAACGTCAGTACTGCGAGGGTTAATAGCATTTTAAATAAAATACAATACTGTGATATTAGTTGCCTAGATTTCGGGTACGATAATTAGTTAACACACTTATGGCCGGTTTCTCGTACGTATTCACATGTCGATATCGAACCGATATTGTGCTGTTGATCGATAACGGACCGATAACTATATCGCATGCAACAAGTACCTATATCGACTCGATAAGTGTCTACTATACTATATCGTATGTCAAAAGTGATAGTTTCTATTTTCTAATTTATATTTACATAAATATTTACGTAATTAAACATTGTGCATTATTTTGAAATTTAAAACAAGGATTTTAAACAAGGATTTCCTTGCCTATCGACGAGAATGCGATTAAAACGTAGGACGATATTACTTTCAATTTCTACATGTGCAGTTTTATACAATATCTGCATTGGAAATGCTGCCATATTTGAAGAAAGAATTGAGGAAAATATTAATGAATCCCTTATTAAATCCCTTTGAATTTTTTTGAAATGAAGGAATTTTTTGGGACTTTACTAATTACTGGACGTTTCCGGGTATTATTACTCGAAAACAAGAACTATCTGCGGGAGGAAATGTTTCTTGATAAATTCATGGGCATTTTACGACTTCTGCGTTTTGATTGCTTTCTAACACAGAAAGAAACAAAAAGATCCTGAAAGGAACATAAAATTTGGCAAAAATATAATTACATGTATTAGGTAAAATTCGAACATCTTCTCACAGAATTTTATCTCCAAAGAATTCACGTCGATTTTATCAATTTCAAGTTCATCCAAACACCCATATTTTAAAAATTCTAGACATTAACCAAACTCATCTATGATGATTCATTATAATGATACTTTAGATTATTTATGTTAACCTAGCTTTTTATGATATTTTGAAATTAATAATCTTGTTTTAAAAAAATCACGAAAAATCGAATTCTTAAGATATCGTAATGAATTATTCATGATTTATAGAGGAAAGTGTCTATTTTCTTGTGATTAAAGCGGATCTTAAAAATATTTATTCATTTTTGAGATATAAATCATTAAATTCAACGTGAACATTTATGGCTATCTCAGGTTAATTTAAAATCACCAAAAATCGAATTCTTGAGATATTTTAATGAAACATCCAAAATTTATAGAGGCAAGTGTCTATTGTATCATGGTGAGAACCAAATTAGAAAATCTTTATTCGTTTAAGTTAACCTAGTTTTTTATGATTTTTGAAATTAATAATGTTTTAAAAAATTACGAAAAATCGTATTCTTAAGACATTTTAATGAATCATTCATGGTCTGTAGAGAAAAGTGTATATTTTCTCGTGATGACAGCGGATCTTGAAAATATTTATTCGTTTTTGAGATATAAATCATTAAATTCAACGTGAACATTTATGGCTATTTCAAGTTAATTAAAATCACCAAAAATCGAATTCTTGTTTCTTCTTCTATTTTGTCATGATGAGAACCAAATTAGAAAAACTTTATTCGTTTTTGAGATAGAGATTATTTAAGTTAACTTAGTTTTTTTATAATTTTTTGAAATTAATAATTTTGTTTTAAAACATCACGAAAAATCGAATTCTTAAGATATCTTAATGAATTATACATGGTTTATAGAGGAAAGTATCTACTTTCTCATGATGAAACCGGTCTTGAAAATATTTATTCGTTTTTGAGATATAAATCATTAAATTAATCATGAACATTTATATATATATATATATATATATTATATATATATATATGTACGTTTATGTGCATTTATTATATATATATATATATATATATATATATATATGGGTACCTTGAGTTAATTAAAAATCACCAAAAATCGAATTCTTGAGATATTTTAATGAAACATTCAAAATTTATAGAGGTAAGTGTCTATTTTGTCATGGTGCGAACCAAATTAGACAATTTTTGTTCGTTTTTGGGATAAAGGTTATATAAGTTGACCTAGTTTATCTAAATAAATGTAATTCACCCACAACTGTTCTCTGTGTAATTGAGCCTTTAAAATATTTTCTTATTTGTTAATTATGTTCTTTTACTAATCATTTTCGTTATTATTTGTTTTTTTTTTGATAATTTTCATTATTATTAATTTCTTGTTCAGCAATTTTTTATTTTTGTTAAGCAATTATTTATTTATGTTATTTATTGTGATTTATTGTTGGATGCTTCGCTGGGCTTGTCCAGTTTTCATCTCATATATAATAAATAAATAATTTTACGAGTTGTTATTCAAAATTTGTACCGTCACCTATCGACAGCAAACCTTCAAAAACCGTTCGATAACTATTGTGTGCAATATCTGTCGATCAGTTCCTACCAGAACACCAATAGACGATATCGACTCGATAAAAGATATCGATCTAATAACTGTCGCTCCGATATCTACTCAGTACTATAACGTACGAGAAACCGAGCATAAGTGTACTATAATAAAAAATAACACCACTCCTCCCAATAAACGTTATTTTGATAACTTTTGCATTATATTAAGGTACTTTTTCAAGCAAATAAATATTATTTTTTAAATAATAAATATTATTTAAAATAAATCTAATTTTTCTTGCGAATTATTTATTTCTACATTCATGTATTAAAAAAAATTGAATGATTAATGGGGGTTCCACAATAAATGTGGTCATTAAAAAGGCATTCATCAAAATGTTTAAGAAACGCTCTTTAACATAATCATATTAGATGCTGCCACTTACACTGTTCAATTTGAAATGAGCTATGTGAGCAATGAACAAGTACCTGCTCAGGAGCATATGCGGTTTTGACTGATCGTGGACGAGTACATGAACATGTAGGACGGTACTTCTCAACTGCTCAAGCATATGAGAGTCATTTGGTGATCAAATGTGCGGTTGGAACAAATCTTATATCGCCGCATAGTTGTACGTGACACCGTCCACTTGTTAAAATAAACGTAATATACATAACAACAGAATATAAGTTGTTCTCAACCGATAAGACTTAATAGGAAACAGTTTGGTTTAATTTTGCTACACCCTTCTTCTTCCAAAAAGAACCCCTTCGTTCGCAACATAGCAGTACGGAAATTTAATAAAAATTAACCATTAAATATTTTCCTGTAGATCCATTCCTTAACAAAGCGTTGATTATCCTTCACGCATTCCTCTACATATAGGCTATACATTTTACAAATATCTAAATCAGGACTCAAATATCTTAGACCAGGAGTGTGACAAGCTCTATTTAGTGTTATGGCTGGCTCTCATTTGCTGATACACCTAAAATATGTTCTTGTACACCTTTTATCTTAATTTCATCAGTTTTTTGCGAAGTTCCAGGCATCTCCCATGACGGTCAATTACAGGTACTTCAGCATTCAGAGCACGAGTTAACCACACTACAGAAGTTTAATGGATGTCTAAAAAAGTTTTCAAAATTAGATTTTCTTTCAATATATTCTACGTGGTCTATACATTTTTTCAATCCTTATTGCAATCCTTAATTTTAAAAATTTTATATTCATTTTTCTGATATTTTGTGTCTAACTACTTTTATTTCTTGTCCGTTTTCTTTTCTTATCTCTTTTTTTTTCTGCACCATATGTGTTTTGCTTTACATCATTTCTTGGGTTTCTAAATTTACAGTAAATTTACGTATGATTGATAATACCACACATTTTTTTATTGTCTACTTACATAATTATGGCAATATATGTATCTTTGTCAGCATTTGCAGAAGATAAAAAGAAACTGAAGATGTTGTATTATAGATTCTTAACTTGTTACCTAATTTCATGCTCATCATTTACGGTTAAATTGAGAATTGTAATTATGACTCTAGGAAATGTAATTTTTTTTGACAATTTGTGTAAATGCCAGATGAATTCGCTATCAAATTATTTTAGTTCCAAATCTCTTCCTTCTGTTTTGAATAAATAGAAATAAGAATCTTTGGGAAATGTACAAAAACATTTACGACGATTCATTTTAGAAATATTATTTTTTTATTAAAATATTCATGGTTAAATTTATTGAAAAACATTTAGATGAAAAATAGGAATCTACCCTGGCTTTCAATTAATTACGATATAGATACTAGAAGTTGGCGTTACAAATCAAAATTTTGAAAAAAAAAATTGTTATGGAAATTCCTGTTGTCATAAACAAAATAAATGTGGTCGTTGGAATAAAAAAGTGCATCTAGAGTGCACTTTTAATAATGTGTCAACTTTTGGCAAATGCATAAAAATTTTAGAACATGGATTTGATCGTAAAATTTCTGTTTCTGAGTGGCAAATACATTACGTGCGCAGCGGGGAAGACCATCCTCGAAGTAATCAATCAGAGTGTGAAAATTAAGAGGCATGTGGCGCGAAAATATGAACATATCACACAGATGGTCGGGCCCTACGATAACATGCTCGAGCTGATGAATGCCAGAATCGAAGAAAACGCATTCGCCGATATGGCTGGGTCCCCGGAAGCTTTAATGAAGGAAATCAACTTTGACGTCGACGTAAGCGAAGCCTCCTATAACAACGATGAATTGGAGATGACTGCCCCTCGAAAAGATAAGGAATTTGAGCAGATCTTTGCGGAATGGTACGAAGAGCTGTGCAGAAGTTCTACAGAACTAAAGCACGAAATGATGAATAACAAGATATCTCAACAAAATTATGCAACCAAACAACGTTATACTTGCGGCGCAACTTTACAACCAAATTTAGTCAAACAACATTTTTATGGGACATGTGCAAACGATCAATACAAGTTGAAAATGGGAAATTGTAAGAATTTGGTACCTCTTTCGGATCGAAACGCTTATATGAATAAATTGGTGACCGAATCTCCGGACGATTCTTATTACAAAAAGAATCGTTTTCCGATTCGAACCAAGAAACCAGTTAATGTCCATGTAAGTTTTAGACGGTTTTGTCTACTGTATTCATATGCAATCAAATAACTTTGATTCGTCAATGTGAGATTCTAGACGATATTGTCTATTATATATAAATAATTGCCAAATTAATGATCAAATTCTCATATGTAAAAATACTTTACCAATGTAAACCGTATACAGAAATATATTTAATTTAAAAAAAAACATGTTTTTCTCTTCAATTTCATTTCTTTTAATTTCAAACTCATTCATATTAATAATATAATGATAGAATAATTAAAACTTGATTAAGACTTTAATGAATTGAAGAGGAAAGCATTTAATTTTGATGTGGGAGGGAAGACCTTATTTATGAGATTTACAAATGATTTAAATATCAAATTAAAGTTTGTAATCTCTTTTCCGCTTTGCTGTATACAGGTAGCTCATTAGAAACGAACTGAACCCTTGAGAACATTTTATCAAAAAAAAAACCTGAAAATTAACTTTTCTTCTCAGGGGGGCACCTTTTGCGGCAAAAATTATCGCTAAGGTTTTTCTTAAAAAATTAGTCAATTTTTTCAAAGGGTGGTTAACCGATACATCATTTTATAAGGTATTGTTTTATAAACTTTTTTTATTAGAACGATTTATTTCTGAAATATCCTACTTTCTATACCAGTTCTCTTTAGCCATAAACGAGAATTTCTATTAAAAAAACTTTAAAGGAAATATGTCAATCATTGAGATAAGATCAGATTGAACCCATTGATAATAAAAGTTGATTTGAAATGCGGTACTCACAGACATATGTTCATAACATGCCGTGATAGCTAACTTATATGCAAATATCGCATTAAATTGTTGTTGCAGTTCCTAGTATGACTAACGAAATTTCTGTCTATATGGTATTGTGAATCGTCATAACTGTCAATACTGGTCAGATGAAAACCCTCATGCTATTCATGAAGCCCATACTCATGATCTAACATAATGATCCTTTTCGGTATTTTTGAAGATTAAATATTTGAGCCAATCTTTATAGGTAGTTTGATGGGAAAACGTTATATCGACATTGGTGTCCAGTCCCAGTAGTATTTTGCACCGAAAAGACGCTTGGTATTAGAAATTACATTTTTTAATATGAATCCTTAAACGCACTTGATTTATTTTATTACTGAATTTTTGCATTTTCGGTAATCATAATAACATTATAATAATAAGTCTTCTAGGAACATTTCAAATCATCCAGAGGCAATCTCAAGTCTTATAGAAGTATTTAAAGTCTTTTAGAAAAATATTTAGTCTTATATTTTATCTAGTCTTCCAAATACAACATCAAGTCTTCTGGAAGCATTTCAATTTTTCCACAGGTAATAATAAGTCTGCTGGAAGCATTTCTACTTTTCTATGGGCAATAATAAGTCTGCTGGATTTCAACTCTTCCGGCGACAACATCAAGTCTTTTAGAAACATTTCAAGTCTTACAGAGGAAATAATAAGCCTGTTGGAAGCATTTTAATCTTCTAGAAGCAGTATCAAGTCTTTTGGAAGCATATCAACTCTTATAGAGGTAATATCAAGTCTGCAGGAAGCATTTCAAATCTTTTGGAAGCATTTTAAATTATCCAGAGACAGCATCAGGTCTTCTGGAAGCATTTCAAGTCTTCCACAGACGATAATATGTCTGCTGGAAACATTTCAAATCCTCTAGAAAGAAGCAGTATAAAGTCTTCTGGAACCATTTTAAGTTTTCTAGAAACTTTTCAAATCTTCTAGAGGCCGTATTAAGGCAGTATAGAGTCTTCTAAAAATAGCTTAAGTCCTCTGGAAGCATTTCAAATCTCCACACCCATTAAAAGTTTTGTATGGGTGCTTTCGTTCTCTGAGCACCCACAAATTCGTTGCCTATGGACATTAGCATATACAAGGTGCCTCAGCTTTTTGTAGTAAGACTTGAAGTGTCCATAGATCTTTTAAAATAAATACAAAAACTTCATATAAACATAGGTCGACAAACACTTCATCCCGGAAATACAGTGCTCAAACAAAATTTTTAAAATTGATTTTTCTTAATATTATACGTATATTTCAACCAATAACATTTCTGACAGTATACTTTTTGAATAAAAATTTTCACTCTGCACATTTTAAATTTAAAAATGTACTCTTACCAAAGTGCAATAAAGGTTCATGGTTTTCAAGACAATCCGCATTTTATTAATCGATAGTTAACGTTAGGTATAATAACGTGTATCTTGGAAACAAAATAAGTCAGTTGTTTACTAATGTTAAATTCAATTTACTTGTTCATTAATGTGTTAAATTCATTGCTCTTTTTCCTTAATGTCTTAAATTGTACATTTTTATTTTTTTGTGGACTTGTATGGTACCGACAATCTCCAGATCTTAGTCCTTTAGAGCTTTTTCAAGAGTATATTCAGGTTCAAAAAAACCTAAATATGCTAAATTTGAGCAAAATCAGTTGAAATACACGTGTAATATTAAGAAAAATCTATTTCGGAAATTTAAATTTAATTTAAATTGAATTGTATATAAAAGATATATCAACTTTTGAGACAAATGTAGATATAGTGTGTATTTAAAAAATACCACTTTAAAAATTTACAAGAGCTCATAAGATTTAGATCTACATAGATATAGGTTATTTTGATCAAGTAATTTTGACGCAAAATAACATTTTTCGAAAACTGCTATTAAAAATTCAGTTTTGCGTAGTACTCAGCGACTGTCAAAACGATACTTTTTTGTTGACAGGACGTAAAAGTAAACTTTTACGTCCAGCTCGAAATTTAAAGAATTTGGTACTATTAATGGTTGATTTATTCGGACGATTTTCTCAAATCGTTCTCGAAAACTTCGTTCTCGAATGCAAAAGTTTCATTTCGCTATCTAGAATCAAAAATAACTATTTGTTTCGGTTTTATCTTATTATTGTGTAATCAAATCACTTTTAGTAATACTGTAATATTTTTGGTACTACCAAATTTAAATTAAGTGTACTCATCATGTTTTTTAGGTCAATTTGAACATATTAGGATAAAAAATGATCAAAAATTCAAATTTATAAATTTAGAACTAACCAAATCACTTTTTATAACAGCGTATTTTTTTTTGTCACATTGGATTGAGTGTATTCGTCGTGTTCCTTTGTTCATTTTGAACATATTAGGATAAAGAAATTGTCAAAAAATACAAATTTTCAAATTTAGAGGTAATTAAATCATTTTTTGTAACTGTAATTTTTTTCCTAATGTCAAATTTTAATTTAGTGATATTAGGATAGAATATGTTAGGAACATATATATATTTTCAAGTCACAGTGTATTGTTTTTTGCGACTACCAAATTTGAATTGGATGTAGTCATCGTGTTCCTTAGCTATACATATTCGGATAAAGAAATTAAAAGAAAATGTAAATTTGTATATTTAGAATATCAAATATGAAATGTAGAGCTTATCATATCACCTTTTGTAACAGTGTTTTTTTTTACTACTGCAAAATTTGAATTGCATGTATCACTATGTTCCTCAGGTCATTTTGAATGCATTAAGATAAAAAATTGTCAAAAGATGCAAATTTACAAATTTATTATATCACTTTTTATAATAGTGGAATTTTTATTGATTATGCCAAATTTCTATTGAATATACTTATTGTGTTCCTTTGCTCATTTTGAACATATCAATGTAAAAAATGCAAATTTGCAAATTTAGAGCTAATCAAATTATCTTCTGTGACAGTGCAATTTTTTTGTTACTGCCAAATTTGAGCTGAGTGCACTCATCACGTTCCTTAGCTCATTTTGAACATATTAGAATAAAAAAAATGGTCAAAAGATATAAAGTTGTAAATTTAGAGCTAATCAAATCACTTTTTATAACGGTGTATTTTTTTTGATACCCCCAAATTTTGAGTGTACTCATCGTGGTCCTTAGCTCATTGCAAACATATCAACATAAAAAAGGGTCAAAAAATATAAATTTGCAAATTTAGTGTTAATCAAATCATTTTTTTTAATAGTGTATTTTTTATGCTACTGTCAAATTTAAATTAAGTGTACTCATCGTGTTCCTCAGATCATTTTGAACATATTAGGATAAAAAGAGCATTTTTCGAAAATTGTTACTAAAAGTTCACTTTTGCGTAGTACTTAGCAACTGTCAACTTTTGTAGAAATTTAAACCCAATCAAATCACTTTTTATAACAGTATATTTTTTTTGCTACTGCCAAATTTGAATTGAGTGTACTCATAGTGTTTTTTAGGTAATTTTAAATATATTAGGATAAAAGAATTGTAAAGAAATGCAAATTTACAAATTTAGTGCTAATCAAATCATTTTTTTTAACAGTGTATTTTTTATGCTACTGCCAAATTTAAATTAAGTGTACTCATCGTGATCCTCAGATCATGTTGAACATATTAGGATAAAAACAGCATTTTTCGAAAATTATTACTAAAAGTTCACTTTTGCGTAGTACTTAGCAACTGTCAACTTTTGTAGAAATTTAAACCCAATCAAATCACTTTTTATAACAGTATATTTTTTTTGCTACTGCCAAATTTGAATTGAGTGTACTCATAGTGGTTTTAGGCAATTTTAAATATATTAGGATAAAAGAATTGTAAAGAAATGTAAATTTACAAATTTAGAGGTAATTAAATCATTTTTTGTAACTGTAATTTTTTTTCTAATGTCAAATTTTAATTTAGTGATATTATGATAGAATATGTTATATTTAATAATTTTATAATAGAATTAGTTATATTAGTTGTAGTAAATTGCTAAAAACCTGTTTTTAATGTGTGTAGTAGCAATATATTTTGTATGGTGCTATTCACATTTATCCGACACCGATTTTCCGAAAATGTTAGTGGTGCTAACTTTAAATATTTATTAGATTAAGTCTTAAGGGCTATGAATTTCTTATTTCAATGAATAACATATACAGTTTTTATTTTTTTTATAGGTATTTTTTATGTTTAATGAAAGCTGAAAGGAGATATATCTTTAAAGTAGGGTATTTCGAAAATAAAGAGTTCTACTTTAACTTTTTTTTTATATTGTATCAATAAAATTAATTTTATAAAATGACGCATTGCTTGACCACCCATCTCATTGGGAGAAATATTGGTAATGAATCCTCTTAAGGGTAAAGTTTAAAACGCAGAGATATATTAGCTTCAGAAGTTCTTCCCCTAAGAAACAAACTCGAAATGTTTCAGATGTTTTTGATCAAATTTTTCTGTCGGCTAAACCCCTCAACTTTCAATAGGCCATATAATTTTTTTTAGATTGTAATGAAATTCAATCAAATAGAGAAAAGTCTACATTTGGTAATCCATTCAGACAGCTTTTATGAAATTAAGGAATGACATATTAATTTAATGTTAGAACCTTTCGTTTATTTTGATATAAAACTATTTTTTAGTTAACATGAATCAAGAAGAAATATGTGTTCTTAATTATGCTAGTATATACTAGAAACTAGAGCTGATACTTACTGTGTATTGTGTAATATTCTATGGTTCAGGGGGAAGATGGCTAGGTTAAAGAATCTTAAACTCCATTTTTATATTTCACTTTTATTGCTGTCGCTTACATCAGTGTTACTTTAGTACTACTTATTTTAATTATTGCTGGTGTCAAGTATTAATTTACACCAGACACTCACAGACCATCACTTACCTATTTCATCAATCTTAGAATTACATATATTACTACACCTTCTTTATTACGAGAAAAAAATTCATATATACACATGTATACAACTTTTATTTTATAAAATAAAAATATTTATTTATAATACCGATTTATCCTATTCTTATAAACAATCACAATTTTATTGTTTATTTTTAACTTAATATAGCTATTTCTTCTGAAATTACTTTATAAGGTCCTTTGTACAAAGGTGCTCACTTATCTCTTACTACATCTTTTAATAAACCATAATCATTAAATTTTTAATTTATACTAATACTGTTTTTGTCATAATTTGATTTCCTTTTTTTGTTAAGATTTGATTAAGTTATGTCGTGCATCATTCCATCTATTTTGCAGTCTGAACTTTAATTCTATAGGATAGCTGTTGTCAAGTTACATATCGGATCTATTATAGATCCGATAGATCTATTATAGATCTAATATATTTGATGGTAACATAGCTGGTCTTCCAAATAGAAGGTCATAAGGTCTATACTTGGTTTCAGTGTGCACGGTGTTATTAAATGAAATCCAAGTACTATATGTATCTGGAAACTTTGACATATTAGTACCCAAATAAAACCCAAAAATTTTATGTGTGTTCTCAAGCGCTCCCAAAGTTTGGTGATCATACGCTGTTGAATTAAGTTATTTTATTCCTAATAGTTTTGACGTTTCTTTAAAAATATTAGTTAAAAATTCAGTTCCTTGATCGGATACTATAATTTGTGGTATACCAAATTTCAAAATAAAATTAATTACGAATGTTCTAGCTACTGCTTCCGATTCCTTATTGTTCATTGGATATGCTTCAACGAATTTTGAAAGTTCACATTGAAGTATTAAAACAATATCTATTGTCGTCATCACATTACAACTATCTTGCCTGTATTTCTGTTTTACGAATTGATGATGATGTATAAGGTTTCCCAGTATTATTTCGGAGAAGTTTTGCTTTAGTTTTTTCCACTCAAACACATTTGCTTTACTTTTCTTACCTTTTCTCTGTATATTCTGTACTTATCCGTTGTCTCTCTTTTGACGGATGAATTGTGAGAAAAACGTGGCAGATATATCACGTTTTTCTACACGTTGGGGTACACCATACGTATTTATTATTATACATGTATTTATTGCGATATAACCTCACAATGGACATTTTTTAAATTGTAACACTATTTTCGGCGGAATGTGATACGATGGCATACAGTAAAGCTTCGCTAATCCGAATCAATTAAAACCAGGTTAATTTAAATTACGGAAACATAAGGATAATTGAAATCATATTCAGATGTTGTCAAAAAGTATTATAAACACATATTTATAGATTTATTATACTAGATAATAATATATGGTAAGCTTTAACTAAATATGCTTTTACTGGCTTCCTCACTTTTAAAATCATTTATCCCAGCGTCTTCACGAAGGGAACTGCCAAATTTGATGAATAGCGTCATCAGGTTTCTTCACCACTGCAGTCCTAAGATATTTGGTGTTCCAGGGCTGGGTTGGCCGAATGAAACGAATTCGCCCCTATTCATACAAAGAAAGATTTTAGTTTTAGGTCTAGTGTTAGTTCTAGTTTGAGTTTAATTCGAATATACAGGATTGCCAAATCAATTTGTAAAGTACTCTATTACAGAAACTATTCATTGCAGAGGCTTTCGTTAAAAAATGTCTTCAGATGTACTGCTAAACCCAATCCAACCCAACCTAATCCTACATATTTGAATTGAAATAAAACTGGAATCAACACTAAACCTAGAACTAGCATCGTTCGGGCCTGGTTGTCTTGAGAGATATACGGCTAAACCTAAATGTTTCTAGTTCTAGATCTAGAGTTAGATCTAATGATATAAAACTAAAACTAATAATAGACCTAGAAGTGGAAAATCTTGGGTTTAGCAGGCTACCCAAAACTTTCCACTTCTAGGTCTAGTGCTAGTTTTACTTCAATTGAAATACACAGGGTTGCCAAATCAGTTTGTAAAGTAGTCTATTCTAGAAACTATTCATGGTAGAGGCCTTCGTTAAAAAATTGTCTTCAGACGGCTAAAATCAGTATTTCCATTAGAGTAGAAAAAAGCATTTCTACTTCCCATCTATAAGAGTGGAAATAGAAATTGTGTTTCAAATTACCGTCCAATTTCTATTCTCTCCATTTTATCTGTTTTCGAAGAAATTGTTTATGATAAAATATACCGTTCAATTTAACCTTTTCTTATCCAGCTGCAACATGGTTTTATCCGTGGCCGATGTGTGGAATCCAATCTCGTATCCTATGTAAACTACATTCAAGCTTGTCTGAATGAAAATCATCAAGTTGACGGGGTTTACACCGATTTCAGTAAGACCTTTGACAGGTTGCATCATAAGGTACTTTTAACTAAATTACATAGATTTGACTTGACTGATGGATTATTAATGTGGTTAGCATCTTATATATCTAATAGATGAAAGGCTGTAAAAATTAATAATTACTTATCTAACTTTTTTCTAGTCAGCTCAGGAGTCCGTTAGGGTAGTCACTTGAATCCGGTTCTATTTGTGGCTTATATAAATAAGATTATGACTGCTTTCACCGTAGTAATTTTTTGATATATGCAGATGATTGTAAAATATTTTCCAAGATTGAATCTTCTTCTGATTGCGATAAACTTCAAATGGATTTAAACCGTTTACAAACCTTCTGTACTAATAATTATCTCTTTATAAACTATTGTAAATGCAGTCAAATAACTTTCATCAGAAAGAGATACATTATAAATCTTAACTACAGCCTTGGTCCTGGTCCCTTAAGTGTGTCGTCTAAAGTAAAGGATCTGGGCTTAGTGCTAGATTCCAAGTTATTATTCTTCTATCATGTAGAAGAACTAATTAGCAGGGCGAGCAGAAGCCTAGGTTTCATTTTTAGGTTGTCAAAATCATTTACCAATCTACAGTACATCAAGTCTTTGTACAGGACTTATTTGAACAGCATTCTTAATTTTGCTTCAGTTGTTTGGAATCCTACATATGCTGTGTACATTGATCGCATTGAGGCCGTGCAGGTCAGATTTGTGAGATATCTAGCTCACAAATTCGCATTGCTTTGTTGCTCGTACGAGCAGAGATGCACTGTATTTAGTTTATAGTTACGTATACTGCGTGGACGTCGAACTGCCACTGATTTGATGTTTTTGTTCAGGCTAACGAACGGCTTCGTTGACTCGCCAGAGCTTCTGAGATACATTCCTTTTTTAATTCCCTGTTATGCCACTCGAGATCAATGTCTATTCCGGTTGCCTGCTTTTACTACTAATTATTATTACAGCTCACCTTTACAAGAGTGTATTAAGTGTGACTATATGTCATTGAATATATTCGTGTTCAATCTGGCTTGTATTATTAACTGAGAACATTATTTTTTATTTTACTTTATCTAGAGTTTTTTACTTATTTTAACTGTCACCAGAATTTATGTGAAATTGTTTGGTTGTTAATTCACTGATTTCGTTTATGTTGTTTCTGAATGTATTGTATTAGAGGCTACTATTATGGGGGAAACCCTGTTTGTATCCCGAATAAATAAATAAAAAACACTAGTACTAGAATCTTTCGGATTTATCCGTCTTGAGGTATGTACGGCTAAACCCGAATGTTACTAGTTCTAGATCTAAAGTTAAATTTAATGATATAAAACCAGAATTAACACTAGACCTAGAAGTGGAAAGATTGTGAAGCCATCTCAAGACGAAGAATTTTGAAGCTAAACACAATTTTCTATTTCTAGGTCTAACACTATATCATTTCTCACAGTTCTAGTTTTATTTCAATTGAAATACACAAAAATGTTTTAAGAACGGTCGTCTTCATATAATGCCGACAGGACTTAATATAATTTTAATATGAATAAGCATAATTTTTCCTCATTGATAGTTATTAGTACATGCTTAGTATAAGCAAAGTATTACTTTGAAAAAACTATAGCAATAAGGTTATGTTATTATTATTATTTATTGCAGACATCCTTTCAATTTTACATTAACCAAATTATTGACATATTTGTCGGTAATAGCGCTCACAAATTTTCCGTACTTAATACAATTTCTGTAATGCGGATACGACAACGTTTCAATTTCCTCATCATCGCTGTCGTTTTCTTAATATCCCGCTCGCAAATCTCATTTTACAAAACGGTACCAGCAATTTCGTCATCCGTTAAAAAATACCCAATTGCCAAGTTTTCACCACAGTTTGCGTAGTTGAACTAAATTTAGAACTAACACTAGAATTATCACCAGAACTATTAATTAGTAGGACTAATACTAGATCCAATACTAGAAACTTTCGGGTTTTATCGTGGGTCTTTTCAAAAAATGTTTGACGTTTCGGATGCCATGTTACAACCTTCTTTAGAAACGGGTTCGAAGTTTACTTCATGGCATCCGAAACATCGGATGCATCCATTACGTTTCTAATTTTAAATTTAATATTAGTCCTTGTGATAGTATGCTAGTGTTAGTGCTAGTGTTAGTTCTAATTTTAATTAACATCGCTCGTGAAAGCCTTCATACTTAATTAGAGTTTATATGGCAAAAAATTTTTGTTAGCATTAAATTGAAAACATTTGCCATATTATATTTACGTTTCAGAGTAATATCCGACTTTTGGATTTCATGCTTTCTGTCTTTGTTACTGTGGTTTCAATTATCTTTGCTATCTTCAAGTCTTCTAACTAAGAATTCTTCCTATGGTAATTACAGCAATACAATAAAGAATGACTACTTCTTGTTATAGAAGGTTATCTTTATTTCTTATCAAAACACGATAATTACGGATAAAATTCATATGCGCTTCAATAATAACCAACCATTCGAGTGTAACATGGAATTTTCAATAAATAATTTGTAAATCAATACACTAAAGTCATTTTATCAACACTACTAATTTCTCTGGTCATGATTATGGATAGTCATTGTTAAAGATGAACTTATTGAGTTTGTTATGTATATATTTGTGTATTTGGTTGTCTTCTAATGGGTGTACTTGAAAATAATTACCAATCAATACATGCTTTTATAATTATTACTAAGGATAAAAAATTAATCAAAGAGAAACTGAGAATTTAAGAATTCTTTAAATTAAAATATTTATATCTATGTATATCCTTTTTTATAGAGTAGCGCAGGAGTTCACAATTTCAAAAAATCTCTTTTGGCTCACGATGATACAATCGATTTGGCAACGAAAGATTTTGTGGCGGATTTAAAACAAGAGATTAATTATAGAACTTACACATACACCGATAAATTAGAGCGATTAACGAATTCTGCAACTTGTACAACTACATTAAAAAGGTGGCAAGCTCGTCATCACGTGTGTTGCAGAAGGCTGTCGAGTTGGCAAGCATTCGAGTCGAATTTGGAAAGGAAGTTGCAAAAAAAAATTTATCGGATAATCACGAGAGACATAACCAGTTTGTCTTACATGTCTGATAATGACTATAAAGACATCGATAGCCAAAATCGATTAGACGCCGATGTAATAAAAGTAAACGAGCTGGCTTTTAACAAATTGGAGCAAAAAGTCACTCAGATCTTGATCCAGCAAAACTTACGAGACATCGAGGAAGCGTTACGGACTAAAAATCGAATGAGAACACTTTTTCCTGCGGTAAAACGTTTAAACTTTGATGAGATTTGTAGTAATACTTCAGCAAGGATACAAAATGCGGTTATTAAAAGTTTATGGGAGAAAAAGCATGCGAATGGAATCGGTGATATTATCGAACTTTTAGAAAATGAATTACAACCGGCTATTTTTAATGGAAAATGCGATGCAAGTGAAAACGAAAATTTGAACGTCCATCAAGTTGTACCAGCAACTAACATCGCTTCCCCACCCGATGAAATGATGATATTGCGAGAAAAAATCGAAGATGAAAAGAAAATTAAAACTCCTAAAGGACTCAATTCGGATCTTACTGATGAACAAATGAAAGACATTCAGCAAAGAACCGATATTTTAGAATCAAATTGGAGGGCGTTCAGAATCTTCGAAGAGTATCTTCAAAACGTGATGATTTTTGATAAACGAAACGAACCTAAAACCAAATCGAGCGAATCGAAAGCGAATAATTTATTTGGTGGATTTAGCATTGAAGCGATTTATAATAGTTTATTTAATAGAAGTCGCCATAATGATAATAGCAACTTAATCGCGATTAAAGATGACATTGCTTTGGAAGCAACGAAAATAAATAACAACGAGAACAGTCGGGGAAATAAAAGCTTTATGGAAATTTTAACTGAACAAATTCAAAACAAACTCAATTTTGATCAGTTGAATTCTTCAAACATGGATAAGGAATCTCTTAATTTAATGATTGCCGATTCAATAAAGGACCCAAGTTCTTCAACTAAAACTGTCCAGTCTGATTTTATTATTACAACACCTACGCAATCTTCAAAGTCGGTTGTTTCTGATTTTGTGGTTGCAGCTTCGGGTGATAAACGTTTTAAAGGATCAAATTATAATAACTATAAAGAAACAGACCAAAAAAATAAATCAGAAAATTCATTGAAGAGAATGAAGAAAGATGTATACAATTTTGATCCAGAAATGGATGAGGACGATGAAGAAATTTTGAGCGTTCAAAAATGTTGCGATAGAGAATGTAATCATCATGAACGTGATTTGGCTAATGAAGCGATTATTGAAAGTTTTAATCAAGAATTGTATAGCCAAGCGGATTATGTTGAACCATCTGTTGCTGATTTAGTGACGAGATTGATGGATAAACCCACAGATCATTTAACATTAGAACCAGTGGAACCTAATGTTTTAGTTTTCCCTGAATCACACAGTTACATGTCATGCCTCGAAGAAATAGATAATTACGAAGACGAATATTACGATAACAAATATCATCCATCACCAAAATTGCCCAATCAAAAATTAATTAACATTGAAAAAGAATTAAAAGAAATTAAAACGCAATTAAAATCCCTGAGTACAAGCTGTTTGATGCCAAGTGGTGGTTTTGATATGATTGATGATGGTAAAATAGCCGAATATGTTTTACCCAAAAGAAAATCAAAAAGTGACACGAATATAGCTGTTACAACGGGACAACAAAAAAAGGTTCTTTTAAACATTTATATTCCGAAAAATTGTGGAAGCAACAAACTTCCCATTTCTAGTTCAAAGATCCCAACTGTTTTAATGCAACATCACTCGAAAAGTAATAAGATGATTGATGTTAAACAAATTTCGAATTTAGCTACAGAAAAAAGCGGTCCAGTTTGTATTGATCCCGATCGAGTTTTAAAATTACAACGAAGCTTGCAATTTAAACAAATCGATTCGGATCAATTAACCCAAGTTACCGAAAAATTAACACCACCAAAACAGAAGAACAAGCCTTTCCCTAGAATCGATATCAATAAATTAATGGACGTCCAAAAGACATTATCGGATGTCCCAAAATCCGTAGCAGCTGGATTTGTCTCTCAAATTGATCCAATCCAATTAAACAAATTACGAGATAACTTAGAACCAGCTTTTAACAAAATAGTTGTTGAGAACAATCCACTTCGCGTTGTTCCCCGATTTGAATATGTTTCGTTGCCACAAGAAGAAGACGACATTGAAGATGAAATCGAATTACAGGAAAATGAAGAAAATGAAATGGATTTATGGAAAAGTGCTAATCTGGCTATAAAACAACTAAAAGAAGAAGCGAAAATGGCTGATCGCGATGAAGACGACGACGAAGATATCATTAAATATTATCAAGAAGATCGTAGTGAAATTAGTAATATTGAAAACTTTAATGAATTCGTTTCAATCGTTAAAGTGATGGACTTACCGAAAGAATCAAACATTGAATTTGATGCTTCATCAAGCCTCGAAGAAGATTGGATTAGATTAAACGCGCCAGAAACAAAATCAAAAATAACAGAACGAAAAGAAGAACGTAATGTAGTGAGAGAATTAATTTATAAGGACGACGACATTGAAGAAGAATATCAGAAATTAATTGATCAAAAAGAATATGAACGCGAAATACTTGGATTAGAACAATTTAAACAAAGATATTTTAATCGTGAATATGATAAAGAAAATAATAACAATAAACTTAATAAACAAGGAAAATTTAAGAAAATTGATTTAAAAGATGAGAAATTAAGCTTATGTAATAAAATAGAATGCAAAGATAAAGAAATTATTAATACGAATAAAGAAGATGAAAATATAAAACCTCGACTTGTTAGAAAAATAACTGATGGTGGAGTTAAACCATCTCAAGCGAAGGAAAATTTATTGGTTGAAAAACCAATAAAACGTATTCAACTAAAAGATTTTACTGAAAATGTAAAGAAAACTTTGAATGAAAATTTGAATAATAGTCTTAATGAAGATTTGAACAAAACTTTGAATGAAAATTTAAACAAAACTTTGAACAAAAAAGTGGCAAAACCTTTGAATGAAAAGGTGGTAAAAGCGAAAGAGAAAAGGAAAGGAAAAGGTAGAGGGGGATCAGGTGGTGGTTCAGCTAGAAAATCTAACAAAGGAAGTATAAGGGTTAAAAAGAACGACGAAAAATTAGATGTCGAATCGGTCGAAAAAATGAAGAAGGAGAAGGTTAACTTTAAAGATGTCTCCTCTGATTTTAAAGTTACCGATTCGAAAGAATCGATTTTAATAGACGGTAAAGAGAAGGTTTTTGATACTCAGAGTGCGAACCGAAATGAATGTGAAAATAAAATTCGAAATGCAGCTTTAAATGTCACTCAACGTGGCATTGGTAACGAAACTCAAAATAAAGTTCAAAATGTAGACTTTAATGTAGCCCAAAGTGAAATTCAAAATGAATCTCAAAGTAAAATGCAAAGTGCTGACTTTAATGCAACTCAACAAAGTGAGAGTCGAAATGCAACTCGAAATAAAATTCAAAATGTTGACTTCAATGCAACTCAACAAAGTGAGAGTCGAAATGCAGCTCAAAATAAAATTCAAAATGTTGACTTCAATGTAACTCAACAAAGTGAGATTCGAAATGCAACTCAAAATAAAATTCAAAATGTTGACTTTAATGTAACTCAACACAGTGAGATTCGAAATGTAACTCAAAATAAGGTACAGATTGAGACTCATAATGAATCTCAGAAAATTCAAACGCTTCAAGAACTTCGAAGTAACCTTGAACGTAAACGAGAGGAAGAGCTAACGAAAATTGAAGAAGCATCTCGAAAAATTCAACAATTTCAAGAAAATCAAGAATATCTGAAACAAATGGAGCTGAGAAGAGAAAAAGAAATAAAGAAGATTCGAGAAGCTGTTCAAAAAGTACAATTACTTCAAGAAAAACAAGAATTAGAAAGGAGAAAGGAACTTGAAAGACAACAAAATGTGCAAACAGTGAAACAAGAAATTCCAAGATTTGAATTTAAAAGTATTCAAAAAGACATTGAAAATAACTTCAATTTTAAGAAAGAAAATAAAAGTCAAGTTCAAAGAAATCAAGATGTGCAGAATGAAGTTACATTTAAATCTGATGTTAACAAGTTTGAAGAGCATGCTCAACATAAATTTAGAAGATATCCTGATCAAAACAAAGTCCAAAATGCATTTAAACAAGTTGAAGAAAGTCAAAATTTGCAGAAGAAAAGTTTGCTTAAAAAAGACCAAGATGTTAAAATAATTCAAAGTGTTCGGCCTGAAAATCAAAGTGTTCAATCTTCTACTGCACAAAGTAAGAAAGAGCAAGTGAATCAAGACTATGATTTTAATATATCAGATGAAGATCACGAAGATATTCAAGAAAATCGAGAATTTCAGATGATTCAAGAATTTCAGAAAAGAATTGAGCTGAGAAGAGATGAAGAATTGAGGAAGATGAATGATGAGAAAAAATTTTTGAACGCTCAAGAATTCAAGAAAAGTCAGGAATTTGAAAAGACTCAAAAGAATCAAGATTCAAGAGAATATCAGATGATTCAAGAGTTTCAGAAAAGAATTGAGGTTAGAAGAGATGAGGAATTAAGGAAAATTAATAATGAGTTTAAGAAGAATCAGGAATTTGAAACGATTCAAAATTTTGGAAAGGTTAAAGAGTTTGAAAAGAGCAATGACGAAGAACAAGAATTGGAAAATATTCCGGCATTTACGAGGCTTCAAGAACCTAAAGCTACACAGGATCAAGACTTCAAAAATGTACCAAAACGTACAAAAGTTCAAAAGCCTACATTTGCTAAAGTTCAACAATTTAAAAATGTACCAGATTTTACAAAAATTAGAGAAATTAAAAGCGAATCTAAAAACGTGCAAAAATCTAAAAACACACAAGAAAAAGAACAGGATATAAAAAACGTTGGATTTCAAACAGTCCAACAATCAGAAAAACCTGAAAATTTGACTCAAAAAGATGGAGATTTAACTCAGAAAAAGAAAAATTTAAACGAATCATCGACAAATTTGAATCAAAAAACTCAGAATTTGATTAAGAAATTTGATGATTTGAATAAAAAATCTGAAGATTTGAGTAAAAAATGCAATGATTTGAATAAAAAATCTGAAGATTTAAATAAGAAATCTAAAGATTTGAATAAAAAATCTGATGATAAGAATCAAACTCCTCTAAATTTCAAACCTATGCAAGAATTTAAATTACAAAAACTTGATGTTAAACTTCAATTTCCAAAAGACTCCCAAATTATTGATTTAAAGGCTAAAGATGTCTCACAAAAAAGTCAGCACATTAAAATGGAGAATATATCAAAAGTTGAAAAAGATATGGATAAAAATAATCAAAAAGATCCCGAATACAGCGCAGATGTAATTAACGTTAATTATAATCAAAACAATGTAATTGCCCGAATCCAATTCAAAGAAGGAAGCAAACCCAATCAATTTTTCGAAAAATTTCTTTTTAATTCAAACGCTTTGATGAGCAAAATTGGTTTCAACAAACAAGTTAAATCTGATAAGATGGTACTAAAAGACTCTAACTTAAAAATTGATTCAAAAGTCGATTCAATCAATAAAAGTGATTTAAAGGTTAAAGTTGAACCGATTATTGAACAAGAGAAGAACGAAAATGATAATTCGGATGATTTAAGAAAAAGTTTTAAAAATATTTTTCCCTTTGTTCCGAATGTAATGAATTACAATGAAAATGTTCCTATACTTCTTGCAGCGAATACCTCTAAAAATGTTGAAACAAAATCGATGGATGAAAATAAAGTTTCTTTTTCCAGTGCTAATGAGCAACCACCAAAAGTAGATAGACAAGTAAGAAATGTATCTTGCGTAAAAAGGGAAATTTTGGACGGAGATATCGAGTATATTATTGATAAGAACTCTGAGAAATCAACGGAAAATCGGCGAAAATATGTCAGAACGGAGTTTGTTGAGGAAACTGACGATGTTAATAATGAAGCATATAAAGGAAAAGCGGCTGAATTAATAATCGAAGATAAAGATGAAACCACTAAAGAAGAAATTAAAGTAGAATCAAATTTGACCCGAACTAAACGGGATCGCAGATTAATTGAAGTTTTGATTCCAAATCAAGCATTATTTACTAATAATAGCGTATCAAAAACACCGACTTTAGAAGCCAGTTTAATCGTTGATAAAATATCTAATCCAACTAAAAACGATTCCATTAATAATAATCCGATTTTAAACGAATCTGTTGTAAATGTAGCTGAAGAAACACCCAGTTTAGAGTCAACCACACAAAATCAAGATATTCTCGATAAAACTGTAAAAGTACATTTCCAAAATGCGTCTAAACCTAACCAAAATACTGTAGAAGATGTACAAAGTCAAAGTGATTTAAATAATAAGTCAATAAATCATGATTTAATAAATTTGCAAGATACCAAAAATAAAAAACAGGATGTTGCACAACAAATTAATGCGAATAAAAATGATTCTGAAATTAAACCCCCCATTGCAACGAAAGAAATTAAAGAAGTTAAAACGATTGCTACTAAGCCAAAGAAAGAGGTTGTAAAGGAAACTAAAACGGTTGAAGAAATTAAATCAAACATTTCTGCAGATGATTCTAAAACCGTTGCACCAAAGAAAACGGTTGAACAAAAAGGTGAAATGGTTGAAGTTAAAGCACCGGTCGAAACAAAGAAAGCGACTGCGCAAGAAACAAAAAAGGTTGAAATTAAACCAAAAGTGATTGCACTAGATGCTGCTAAAACCGTTGGAGATGTTACACCGAAGAAAACGATTGAACAAAAATCTCAAGTGGCTGAAGTTAAACCGTCGGCCGAAACAAAGAAAGAGATTGCCCAAGAAATGAAGAAGATTGAAGTTGAGCAATCAGTTGAAACGAAAAATGTTATTCAAGAAACTAAAGCGATTGAAGAAAATGGAATGGCGCAAGACACTAAAACACCTAGCGAAATGAAGCAAGTTGTCTCATTGCAATCGTTGCCTGGTCCAATACCTCCTCCGCAGACGCCGGGATCTTCGGATAATAGTAACGGTGGTACGTAATCCTTTTTTATATTTTTCTTTTAGATTTATCATTTATTTATGAAAGTTGCTGATTAGTAAATGAGTGCCTTTACTGGGCTACTATCAACTAAAGATATTTCTCAAATTGTTAGGCCTTACCAACTATGTTGAATGCCTTATGCTGCCTTATGCTCACTCACCCTGCTTACTCAATCGTATCGGTTTCCGGAGTTTTGGGCCACAGCTTTTTTCTCCTAAGCATGTGAATATTTTTTTTTACCGAGCAATGTATTAATCGTTAAGAACATTGTTCTGCATGCTGCATAGATCCTTATTATCGCGGTATAAGGTTGGTTGTTGGTCCACCAACCCGATAAACAATTCATGTAATGTAAATTAATGCTTATCAGTATCCAAGTTTCTAAACGAATGTAATAGTATGAGAGAACAAGAGTAATTGAAGTATCTGCTTCGTAATTATTCGAATTCCTACCTAGTGGTGAACTGTTTCCCAAAACACCAAATGCAGCGAAGGATTTATCATATCCCCTGACGTATATTCATCTTCATCCACTGATGTGTATTGAAAGGTATTCCAAGATAATTAAAAGCTCATGCCAAGGAACGTCGATATTCAGAAATTGGTGGATAATCTATACGTAGCGACGTTCGTTCGATTCTAAAGCGAAAATGTTAATGTTTTATCATGCTTCAGATGTCTTCGAAATAATGATTAGTATTCAATATCTGTTGATAGATAAGATGTAATTTAGTATAAAAAGAATTTTGAAAACTTTTTGGTTAAACTACTTTCTTTAGCTTTAAAATTTGTTTTTAACATTTTTTTGTCATTCAAATTTGATCGTCAGATTTGTACCTTTTTTATTCGATATTAATTAAAATGTTAATTATTACAAACGATTAATTTCAATTCAAACCATGTTATTGCTAAATGTAAAAAGAATAATTGTATTAGATAGATATGTATGCAATTTATGTGTTGCTTTTGATGACTATTACTTTAGCAATAAAAGATCAAATGAAAAGTCTTCCTGAGACCATACGAAGCATGATACAACATTTTAAATTAAGAATTTTGATTTAGAGTCGAGCGAAGAATGTCACTACGTACAGATCATCCACCAATTTCTGAACACCTATATTTAAATAGGTGATTCTACATTAAATATCATGAAGAAAAGTTTCTATAAAGTTCAATCTAAAAATGGTTCCTAAAGGCCATGATGGTGGATTTCATTTGAACGTAAGTACATGAACCTATAATGACGAATGCATGAAATGGCGTGAAACATTGACGATGACAAAACGATACAAGAAGCTTACTTAAAGATACTTAGACAACTGAAGAACCGGCGCCCTGCGGTATCAAATGAAGACTAACATCGTACTGGAAGGTGGATTACTAGAGATGGGTCGACTTGATCTATCAACTGAGTTATCTTGAGTTGAGAATATTTTAAGTCTATGGTTCGTTTGCAATGGATCTTCTGCCAATTGCGTTTAAAGTTTTATAAGCAGTATCTAGTTTTTAATTGGCAGTTTCTGAACTTCTAACATGAAGATTTTGTATTTTACCAACAATTACAATATTTAGTATTTTTGAAGCAAAATCAAATTTTATTAACAGTTTCTCCCATTTTGCAATAAAAATGTCTTCTTCAACGATATTTAGTCTTTAATTAACAGTTTGTGGACTACTTATTAATTACTTATCCAATAGTATGTGCAATGTCTTCTAGAATTAATATCAAGTCTTCTCGAAGCACTGTAAAAATTTCTACATTATTTTATGGTTTTGGGAATTAACCATACGAATTAGAAATTTCTAGCGTGCAACCTTTCTATTTCAGAAGCCAAAAACCACGTATTAAGTTTACGACATCTGGTATAGAGACCAGACTTCACGATAATCTTGGAAAAAGTTATTCATCCGCAGTTTGATTGGGGAGATGCGGATCGACGCGAAGATGTCATTAAAAACTTATGCCAGCTACACACGTAACGGTTTATCATAGCGATTAAATTGTACAGTCCGCTTTAAACAGTTTTATCGAAACATGTGTATGAAAATTTGCAGTTTGTGCAAACGATCTGCGGCAGTTCCAATTTTTATTTGATAAATCGTTGTCGCCCGGGCTTGTATAGTTTTGTCGTATCATGTAGATGGCAATCAAACGAATCGTTCAGTACCTTCAACAAACATAATACTATCAATGTGACTACAGACTATACATGGGAGATGTACTTCTATTAAATACCGCCAAATTTAATTAAGATATGTTAATTTTAAAAGAACATATCACAAGAAGAACATAGCGAACACCATGCTCCATTAGAAAAGGTTGCTACAATTCAATGCAACAAAAATGAAATTGAAGAAAGGAAAGTTCCTGTACTTGGGGTGTGAAGACTAGGGGGCGGTGCCTGTAATGGTGAAGCATCCCATCTCTATGGTGGAATCACCACCGTGCTTCATCCTGGAAAGCAACTATTTGGGTTGAAACGAGTGCTCATAGGAAAACGTATCCGCGATCGTCCTTCTACAGAATCTTCTCTCCCTACTTTCAGATATAGTTGAGGTGTACCTTCGCTTATTCTACCTCTGCCTTCGCTGTTCTTAGCTGAAACGAGTGGTTTCAACCAGCTTAACCAGCCCCGTGACAGTTTGTGTTTTAGACAGTTCGAGGTCTACCAGTCCGCCTCTTTTTCATATTTATCCTTAAATATGCCAATCTTTTGAGGCGAATTTCAATTTAATACAGTTATATGAGAGTATGTCTTTCTTTCTAGAAGCCAGCCCTTACACCAAACACTATGTGTTTTTCTTTGCTTTTCGCACAAAATAAGCAAGCCCAAGACCGCAAATATGTCATCGTCTTCCATCGCGGATGATATGTTTTAGTCCAACTTTCTGAGGAGAACTGTAAATCGACGCAGATATCGTAAATAAAACTGTGTAAATAGACTGTACAGCTTAATCGTCCCAAGTGTAGACAGCATTAGACGTTAGATCATGTAAAAATTTGATTCCCACTGTCTAGAAATTATGTGATGATTTTTGGGATTAGCTAGTGCCAAATGTTAACTTCTGGCCTTGTGGTCGAGAAATTCTTCCCCTCGCCAAATTCCATCATTGGCTCAAAAAACTACTGTAAAACATCCGTCCCCGTATTTTGGATTGGCTCCAGATGTCGGGCATGTCCAAGCGATAGGAACACCTAAAGATGGTTTTGCACCTCCAATACCCGAAGTTACTCTTGCAGAGACCTTGCGGAGCTTTAGACAAGGGGAATACAATTTTCTCAATGTTAATCATCTTAGAAAGATTCCGAGTCGAAACTTTATATGTGCTCCATTAGACACCAACTTAGATTTCGATTTAGGTGTAAAACTTACAAGAAAAATCTTGTAATGTTATAAATTCTTGTAAGTTTCCTAGGGTATGGAGAACATTCTTTCTATTTGGGCATCCACAACATGTCGGAAATTGTATTTCCATTTGAGGATTTTGAGGTTGCTTTGTGGCAGAGAAAACTTTCTGGAGCATTTTGTTTGAATTGATAGGATCAGTTAGAATTCTTTCAGATTAAGAATTAGGAATCGCGAAATACTGTTTCTGGTGGCAGCCGTGATTACCAGAATCTGCAGACATTTCAGTGACGGCCTCACCACAATAAATTGATGGCAGTTGTGGAATTACCAGAGGTTGATGTCGTTTCAGTGATGACCTACCATCACAAATTGGCGTCAGCGGTGGGATTTGATAAACATATGAAAGTTGGAATGATTTACTTCGAGATATATAGATTGAGATATATTGAGATTATATGTATTAAGATGTGTTGAGAGCATTTAAATTGAAATCCGTTAGATTAACTTAGCTAGGGTTAAAATCAATCAGTTATTCGTTAACTTACGAAACGTCGTTAGATTAGCACAAGGTGGAGCGATATAAATCAGTCAGGAATCATAAATTTCTCTACTTAACGTACATTATGTCGAAAAATTTTTTATAAAAAGTGTGGAGAAAGCATTATAGAATTTTTAACAAAGATCAAAGTTGGAAAAATGCAAAACCGTGCAAGATTTCGCGACGCAAATTAGAATTGCTGGAAAGCAATTATTGAAATGTAATCAGCGATATATAGAAAAGGAGGATGTAGCAACAGAAACCGCGGTAGTATCACGACGTGATAGCGATTTAATTACGCAGTTCCCAGATTAGATCCAGATTTATTAGAATTGCTTATTATTATAATTAATCAAGACCTAAAAATTAAATTTGAAAAAGTACTTGAAATCGCCAGTGTAACAGAAATGTCGTATAATTTATTAAAACGTAGTAAAGATTCAAGAGATTTACTTTATTGATAATCGTGACCATCAGCGAAACGAGAGAGGGGAATACCGCAATAATAAAAATGAAGTCGTTTCAGTCTTCAAGTCTTCTGGCAATATTTCAAATCTCCTGGAAGCAATATCAACTCATCTAAAAGTAGTACCAAATCTTCCATGAGCAATATCAAGTCTTCTGGAAGCAATGCAAGCCTTTTGAAAGCATTTCAAGTCTTCTGGAACCATTTAAAGTCACCTGCAAGCATTTCAAATGGTTTGGAAGCAATATCAAATTATCTACAAGCAGTACCAAGCACTACCAAGCAGTACCAAGTCTTCTGGCAGCAGAGCAAGTCTTCTAGAAGCAATATCAAGTCTACTGGACGCAATGTTAAGTCTTCCTTCTAACCTTCTAAAAGAATTTCAAGTCTTTTGCAAGCAATATCATGTCATTTAGAAGCACAATCATGTCTTGTGGAAGCATATCAAGTATTATGAAGACAGTGTCAAGTCTTCTAGAAGCAGTATCGAGACTTTTAAAACATTTCTAGTCACCTGGAAACATTTCAAATCGTTTGGAAGCAATATCGTGTTATTTAGAAGTAGTTCAAGTTTTCTGAAAGCAGATCAAGTCTTGTAGAAGCAGTAACAAGTCTTCTGGAAGCATTCGTATGAATGGGTGCGGAGCGACATAATAAAAAGCTTGGTGGTCATAAAAATTGTGTACATGGCGCCTACGGACATTACCATACATAGACAGAAAACTGTCCCCTGCAATCACTTGAGCAGTAACTTGAGGCTATATTCCTGCAATTTCAAATCGGGCAAAATCGGATGAGCGCGCATGCTATAAAACGTCGCCACATAACGAGATTACGTGTCTTGGACAAATTTCCTTTAAAACGTCCATTATTCTTCTTGCCGAATGAGGCGTAGCTTCATCCTGTCGAAACCACACTATCCGTAGGTTCAAGTTTTCAAAGTTTTGGTTCCAAAATATTACATAACAAGTCGACATATCGATCAGCAATTTGGCGTCCCTATTTTTTGATAGTGGAGGCGTCAATCATCTTTTTGTATGGCTGGAACTTCAGATCGACGTGTAAAATTTTTCTGACAAACGTAAAACATAGGCATTCATAGCAGCTGAACGGGTAGTAGATTGTTCAACTGCTTCTCTAACAGCTGCAACATTTCAGATGTTCAAACACTTCTGGGTCTACCAGTTGATTTTGTTTTTAAGGGTGAGCTTATGTACTTAATTCATTCGAAGTTTATTGACATCTTGGAAACTCGATAACACTTCAGAGTGGTCTTTACAAGTAGTGATACATTCCCTTTCTATGTACTTGATTTTGTCCAAAACATTTCCCGCGTTAATGTTTAATGGTCTTTATTACACATCGGTTTTTGTTTTATTTAATTCTTAATCAATTACTGATCAGCAACTTATCCGCCGAAATTCAATTAAATTTAATGTCGATTTCATATTTTATGATTAATTACTTTATTATTACAGGTAAGCCAAAACCAGAATCGAGTATGGAGCAATTTTTAGGTTTTAAAGATCATAAGATAAAAGCCTTAGCATTCGAAATTAAACCAGGCACACCTACACCAAAATCACCTAAACTTAAGTGGGAAAAATTTGGTGATTATGAAAAACCAATGATGACACTTCCCATACCAGATGCAGCCAAACCAGAACCCGATTCAATCCAACTTAATAAAAAGCCACCAGTTTTTCAATTTAAACCCGAAGCGAATTATTTAAAATTAACGGCAACCGAAAATATTTATGTAGAGGAAATAAAACTTCCCACGGCTAAAGAAGAAAGAAGACTACAAAAAATTGATGCCAACACATTCAAATCAGCACCAAGTCAATCTGTAATAAAAGTTACTGAAGAATTATTGGAAAAATCAGAAACCGAAAATCGAGATATTCTTTTGGATGAAATATTTTCGGAGAAAAAGCCAACTCATAACAATAACCCTTTGGGCAATTGCAAATTATTAATAAGAGAAGACATTGAAATTGGAAGAAAATCCACTCATAAACTCGAACAAGAATTCGATGAGTTTGAAGCCAAGTTTGTATCTTCTGGACCACCCGAAACAAAGAGTTCGATTAAAACTGATACTAACAAAAAGAAGGAATCAGTAAAGGTTGCAATTGAAACTTCAACTCAAAATTTAAAACCAATAACAGATGTAAAAGAAACGTTAAATCAAACATGCGATTTGGGTAAAATATCAGTAGTATTGGAGCAACCATCACCAGGATTGACTCCGATATCATCAGGATTGAATCAACCAACTTCACCACCACCTCCAAGTCCAGTACCATCCCCATTACTTCTAAAGCCATCAATTATACCACAACAAGAAAAGATTAACCCACCGAAACAAGAAAACATGAATTCGTCTAAACCCATGAGATCGGAAGAATTAAACAACTATCAAAAACCACAACAGAAAGACCAATTATTTTCAAAAAGACAAATTTCTTTAAAAGTGCAGGAAAAAGTTATTCCACCAAAATCTATGACATCTGATGAAGGAAATTTACAGAAAATATCGTTACCAAAAGCAGTGATGGATCAATTATTTTTCAAAAAACAACGTAACATAAAGTCTCCTTCGGCTAAAAACGATGTAAAAGATCCTAATCTTCCAACTACTTACAAACTACTCGATTCCAAGTTCAAAGCACTCAACCAATTTAAAGTTATTCAACAAGATCCATCTATTAAGGTGAAGATTCGTGTTAAACAACAAGATAATGGTGATGCTAAAAGTCTCCAAAGTGTTCTTCAAAAATCACCTGTTTCAAACAATTCTGATCACAAACAAACCATGGTTTTAAAATCAACTGCTCCGATCCAACATCCTCAATTCGATTGCCGACTCGACGAAAAAGTACAACTACAAGAAAAAATACAGCAATTTGAATCCAAAGCACCTAAAAATCCAAATGCTTCAAATGCTAATCCGATTCAAGTGTTACAAACTCAACCGCAACTACCGATTCAATCAAAACCACCAAAAAAAGAGATGAAGTCTAAAGATATTGAAACTAATAAACTGCATGAAGAGATTGCTGATAAAAAAGATTCAAGAGATTTTCAACTACGCTTGATGTCGAATGAATGCCAAGAAAAATTGATGGAGAAAACACCATCAAAAGCAACTTTATTCGTACAAAAATCGTTTGAATTTAAACCTTTAAGGGATAACCAACAATGTTATAAAGAAGAATCAGCACCTGCAAAAATAGAACCAATACCACCAAAATCTGGAAATATTATTAAATCTTATGAATTTAATTATATGGAACCTACTTCGTTGGCATCAAAAACGACAACTAATACAGAAAATACTCTTGAAGAAGATCTCAAAAAAGTGAAAGCTATAGAACAAGAAGCCAAAGAAAGTAAAGAAGTAAAGAAAGAAGAATCGAAAGAAGTTAAAAAAGCTGAAGATAAGAAGGAGGTTAAAAAAGCTGAAGAAAAGAAAGTGACTGAAGAAAATAAAAAAGTTGCAGAAGAAAAGAAGAAAGTTGCCGAAGAATTGAAGAAAATTGCTGAGGAAAAGAAAAGAGTTGCTGAAGAAAAGATGAAAGTTGCTGAAGAAAAGAAGAGAATTGCTGAAGAAAAGAAAAAAGTTGCTGAAGAAAAGAAAAAACTTATTCTTGAGGAAAAGAAAAAGATTATGTTTGAGGAAAAGAAAAAAATCGTTCTTGAGGAAAAGAAAAAAAATGTTCTTGAGGAAAAGAAAAAGAATATTCTTGAGGAAAAGATAAAAACTGTGGAAGAAAAGAGGTTATCTCGTGAAGATGAAAAAGACCATATTTTCAATAACTTTGAGTATCCACCACCAGCAATTCCCGAACAAATTAAAGCTTCAATTCAAGCGAAAAAACCTGAAGAAACCTTCAAAACAGGAGATTTCATGCCCGAACAAAAACGTCTAAAACATAGCGAATTAAAATTCAAAACGTTTGAACGAAAACCAATTAACAAAGTTTACGAAGAATTACTAAATCAACGAATCCAAAGTGTAGAAACACAACGGGCCTTACAAGAAGATAACCTCGAAAAATCTGAAGAAATTGAATCAGAAAGTGAAGTTATAAGTAAAACCGAACGCGAAAGAAGACAGAAATCGGCCGCTATAATCAGCAAACTATTTGAAGTTAGAACAGTTCAACAACAAAAGCATAATCAAAAATCGGAAGAGTTAAAAACGAATCCTACGACAAATTTGGCAATATCGAAACCGTTCAAAGAAATTTCTAAATCGGTTTCAACGGATAACGTAGGACTTAATCATCCTAAATATTCTCAAGATACTTTGCACAGTCGATCAAAAACATTATCAGATATCGATACAAATAAGATTAAAGCGAGTAAATACAACTATTCTCATTATTATACCAATAAAATGTCGAATGAAAATGTTGAGGATAAAGAAGAATCGAATAAATTGTTATCGAAGAAAAATAAAGAAAAACAAGATGATTTATCAGATATTATAGAGGATGTTAAAGAGGATTGTGTAGCAAAACCGATTAAAGTTTTAAATGTATTAGGCGTTAATAGGTATTTTGATGTAGAGGGAGATCAATCTGTTACAAGTAAAATAAGTGAAATGAATAAAGCAGAAACTGGATTAACCGAACCGTCGCCTAGATATCGTAGAAGAAACTTGCATTATGGAACTGGAAATGAGAATTTGTCTTCTGCCAGACCGCTCAAACTTAAAAAAGGTAATATAGCTACATCATTTTTTGTGTCAGTATTGCTAGAGTCTCAATAACTGCATTATATTGCTAAACGAAAGTATAACGACTATAACTGCAAATTTTTTATAACATATCTATAAACATATAGGTCATGTACTAATGTGTGTCCAAAAATAACAAAAAGACGTCCAATTAACGCCTTTTTATGGTTTTTAAAAACACGTAAATGATAGAAAGAAAGACCATGTGGTTATCGGTTATTTGTTCACTTTTTTTCTCAACTCTGACAACATTTCTTCATATTACACAATTATAATTTCTGAATTGCCCATTTAGATTTTAAACTTTTTGTCTCATAAAATTTTGATTACATAAGTGGTTAAGCGGGAAGAAAGAATTTTTAGTATTTGCAAGACTTATTAACATCATTTCAACTATAAAATCTCAACACACTTATCACTTAAGTAAGGAATTAAATACTAGGGAAGTTTTTCTTCGTAATTCTTCTTCATTACGAAATGTGAAGGCAAGCGCTTTTGACTTCACTCCCTCAGACCAAACAGTGCAAACTACGATATGATGTTGTAATTGCAATTATGTAAACATGGCTTGCAGATACTCAAAAATACCTTTTTTCTAGGTTAATCACTTATGTAATTAAAATCTATTAAGAGACCATAAAATTTCAGAATTAAATAGACTATTCAGATATTTTAATTATACGCTCATATAAAACCATAAAAAGACGTTATTGAAGTCACTTCTTAAAAATGATAAAGCATTTTCATAAAAGTAACGTATTTTCGAGTTAAAAAGAATAAAAGAATTTTTGTTACTAAGACAGAAGTTCTCTAACGGCGAAACGAAGCAACTTTGCATATAGATAAGTTCAGTTTCTTCTCTTCTTCTGTATAAAAGGGTAGGAAATGGGATTTGGAAAAGTAGTACTTATATCTCAGTTACAGCGTCTATTTATAACTCTTTTGTCCCTTGTGATTGCCTGCTTATGTATCATCCTCTCAAGTACTCCGTTTTGTTCTAGTGTATAAGGTGTTATTTTTTGATGAATTATTGTTGTTTTTAAAATGTTTGTCAAATTAGTCATTACAAAACTCTCCTCCATTGTCCGTTATAAGAATTTTAATTTTTCTATTTATCTGATTTTCTACCTTAGCCTTAAATTCCTGGTCCTTCTGTGTGTCATTCTCAACTGATCTTCAAATAACAAAAAATAACGTGATCCACCCAACGATTTTTCTTGCATAGGACTACATAAATCTGCATGTACCACATCTAGGAACGATTCTATTTTAGTACCCTTGTGCTTGAGTGGTAATCCGGATTGTTATCCTACGCAACATATGATTTATTCTTTGAGCTCACATTACAATTTAATCCATTAACCGAGCTTTTAATCAACCTTAAATCATTGTAGTATAAATGACCCATTCTTCGATGACAAAGATCCTTGGATACTGCTGAAGCCAGTAAACATTTATTTTTCAAATCTCAATTTATATACATTATCTATCATGTCAGCAACTGCAACCAATTTGTCATTCATATTCTAGATCTGATGATTGATCTCAAAAATAACCTTGTTACTATTTTCAATCAATTTACTAACCGATAGTAGGTTTGTTGTCAATTCGGGAACATAGAATTTCTTATTACAATATCATGTGATTTATCATTCACGATTGTTTTTATCTTTATACCACAGGTATTTTTCTCTAAGTTTCTAAAAGTAAGTTTCTCTTCATCTATCAACCAATCGTTTCTTGCCGTTAGATGATTGTTCGCCCTGGAAACGATATAGCAATCTGTACTTTTGAATTGATCACACAAAAATAGTGTACTAAATGCATTCCTTTGTTTATTCCCTTTCAATAAAGGATATTTGTTTTTAAAGTGACCTGGTTTCCTACATTTATAGCAAACAATGTAATCTTTTGTTTTGTTTTTTCAAGCCTTCCTTGCACCATCCATTAAAGGTTTCTTCCATTGTTTCACGCCAAATGCTTCAGCTGTCTTTTTTCTTTGAGCTCCAACTACGTTCATATCCAACAACTTGGTCTCAATAGTTTCTGTCTTTATCGATATTTCGGAATGGTGAATCGCCATCAACATGGAGGAGAATTTGATGGGTAATCCCGCCAATAACAATGATCCAACATATTCGTCATCGATTTTGAAACCGGTTCTTCTCAGTCTTTGAGAGGTATCAATTACCTGATTTACGTACTGCTCCATTGTTACGTAATTTTCCATTCTCATGTTTCCACATCTCATGTGCTTTTGTTGTTTCACGTACAATGTGAGATCCAATGTTAAAACCAAGTTAGCTTTGGCTTTCATTATTTATGTATTCTCTTCTTCTTTTCCTTCGAAACAGGCCGTAAGACCCTCGAGAATAAAGAAAGTTTCCACTCGAGCCCATAACCAGTTAAACTAGCTGTGAGATATGAAATAACAAACGCTAACTTCGAATGTTCTGAACAGACTAGGTCAGAGCGGTTTATTTTTGTTAACCTTCAAAAATAGTTACAACGATCAAAATCTAGGAGGCACCAATAAATCAAAAAAGTTTTTAACATTAATTTCAACATTAAGTACCTGATTTTCATAACGTTTGACGCAGCCTTAAGTGTTCCCAGTTTTATTAAAGGAATACTCTTTCTGCGACTAAAGCCGGACTAAACTCGGACGCTACTTTTATTGCGGCAACTAGTAATCCGACCGAACTTTTACGAGGTCGCTCGCATAGTAATTGTAAAAGAAAATGGCGCTAAATGAAAATCAACGAAAGTTTCACACGAAAAGAAAGTGGAATGAACCCGAAACGCTTAAATTTTTAAAACTATATGAGGCAGAAGTAATTCTTTGAAATTTAAGACTAACAAGTTATCTAATATATTCTGCTATTTTACCAAGGGGCCCTTCTCCGACGAAGTAGTTTCTAAAATTGGTTCTTCGTTGTTCTGTTTTCCGGGTACAGTTGTGGTTCTCCGGAACCACCAAGGTTATCAATACATCTAGACCTGAGATGAAGCCTCCATTGACCAGCTCTTTCTTCAATATCCATGGTTCACATTAGTATATAACAACATGGTGCTGTTTTGATTAACTAATTGTGTAGTGCACAAGTTGCTTTTACTATCATATAAACTTTGTTAAGAGATACACAGATGGGAGTGCGATAAATTCAAAATTTCATCACCATAACCCCAAAGGCATTTTCAACTATTCCTCTTGCTCGTGAGAGACTATAATTAAAAACGTTTCGTTGTTACTACCTGAACGTATTCTTTAATCTTCCGTAAATGGCATCTAAGATGGAAGGCAAAAACTTAGATATAGTGTACTCTTTGGAACTCGGAAGTTACTTTCCAGTGAAGAAAAACTGTCACCTGTTGCTAAGTGTTTTATAACTATTTGTGGTATGATTCGTGCCACCAGCACTTTACCAAGCCTTAAGCAGGTCTCATAAGAGTATCTCTCTTTGTATTTTCGTTTCAACTTTACTCAAGAGATAGTAAAATTGCCTCAAATTTAGCCTCAAATGATTCTTGTAAGTAGCCTGCTCTTGATCCACAAGCATTTACAAGCTTCCATTTTCTCTCAATTTAACTCTTCTATTAACAAATGTGCTGCAATTTCAATTCCATGAAGCAAAAGATCTCTATCATTTGACATATTTACAAACTTAAAAGTGAGCAAACTGATACGAGTAAACTCTTTACATGTCAACCAATATCCGAGTAGACCCGTGTCAGATCGAATCGTACGAGTGCATCTGGACCGAGCATATTTGTAACGTGTCAACGCGGCTTAAACAACATAGCTCTCGATTTGTTAGGTGACAGACTGAAACTACACTCTTGAAAAAAAGGCATCTGTCGCTTGCAACGCATTGACTCCATGTTCTTCGTAATTTTGCTAATTTCCCTAATGTAATAATTTAATAATAGAAGATTTAGGGAACTAACTTGAGGCAATCACTCTGCCTCAAATTCTGGTGGGGTCATCTTTTAGCTGATATATATTATCCATCCCGACAAAGCATTCTTAACATAATGATGTTTACATTATCGAATGCCGACAAAATCTCTACAAATTCATCAGTCCCAAAAAAAGGTTCCTGCACACTCCTAATCACAGTATAAAAAGACAATTGACCACTCCTCATCTCTTTCTAAACCCAGAAATAGTGTCACTAAATATTCATTTTGATTCCATCCACCATTCCAGACGTGCCAACATCCTACGTTCAGGTATCTTCCTTGAGTAAATGATTAGTGAAATTAGCTTGTTTGTACTCTTTTTTTGAGTTCAGATCAATGCCCTTTTTTTGGGATTGGAACCACATAAATTTTATGCCAATCTTATGGATCCTGAAAGCGGACAGTATCCCTTTCAAGATATTATTAAAGGTCTCCAGCAAAAAAAAACCTTGCTCCTATCTGAAACATTGTAGAACATAGCATATATCACGACCATATATCGTCGCGATAGAAATTCAACGGCTTCCACCAAGAGCGATGGTAGCGGCGTTCTCATAGCTGCCAGGAATGACTTTCATACCGTTCCCATGCCGAGTCTGCAGAGTGGTGCGGAGGACTTGTGGTTGAAGGTTCGATGCGGTCAACTAAACTTTCTCTTGTGCTGTGTTTATCTTCCTCCTTCTGCTGATGAAGCGCTGAATCTATTTTTATCCAGCTTGTCTGCCTTGCGCGATGGCTTACCGGATAGTATGATTGGTGAGTTGGTGATTTCAATATGCCAACTATCTCCTGAATTACATCTGAAGATAATGTACTCATTCCCACAAGGAATTTCGACCGTCGCGCCATTGATTTTGTTAATGTTTATTTATATTGTAACCTCACTCAATTTAATTATGTATCGAAAGTTAATGCTAGAATTCTCGACCTCGAAGCGCTAATGGTCGTGTCGAGGGTCTACATTTCTGCAAAGATCCACTTCTGGATCCAGACTGCCACCATCCACCACTTGAATTCTTGATACCAGGTACGTTAACTTATTTGAGTAATGGTCCGAATGTTCACTTTCTTTTTAAGAATGCAAACTCCGTAGCTATCAAGTGTTTCTTAAATAGTATTGATTGGCAGACTGTTTTTGCTGGGATGGAAATGTAGATCATGGTTGAAGTTTTTTAAGATAATGTTAATTACGTAATTAATAGAGATGTTCCTAAGCACATTCTCCCTAAGCAACGTTTTCCTTGTTGGTACAAACTTTCAACCATTCGAGTTATTAAGGAAAAGTTACATAGCCACAGAAAATGGAAATCTACTGGCCATAGCAGGGATTACCTGGTTTTCTCTATTTTGCGCTGTAGATCTAAGAAGCTTATCGCAGCTGACTATAAAGATTACTTAAACTCAGTTCAGGCGGGAGTTGTGGAGAACCCTAAAGGAATCTGATCTTTTGTTAGGTCCAGGAAGGGGTTAGCGTCTGGCATGCCATCTACTATGTTTTCCGCTGATGGGTCAATGGTGTGCTCAGGTTCTGATATCTGTCACGCATTTGGAGAGTATTTTGCTTCGGTTTTCGTGGATAGTTCCATTGACCGTTCAATGGTCCTATGTCACCTAGGTGTGTCCCCTTGGTTCTCTGCTGACGCAGTCCTTAATGTTTTGACCCATCTAGACAAATTTTCTAGTCCTGGCCTAGATGGCATTCCGCCTTCTTTTTTGAGAGAGTTTGCTGTTGAACTGTCGATCCCACTTTTCCTTATTTTTTCGAAATCCTTACTGGAAGGTACATTCCCTAGCGCATGGAAAACAGCATTTGGGGTTCCTATATTTAAAGCCGGGAATAGACAGTTAATATCAAATTACCGTCCGATATCTATTCTTTCATCTATCCGCAAGGTGTTTGAAAAAATTGTTTATAATTATTTCAACCACTCTATTGTTCACTCTCTCATTACCGAACAACATGGTTTCTTTTCTGGCCGATCGATTGAGTCTAACTTGGTGTCTTATGTTAACTTTATAAATTCTGCCTTGAATGAAGACTCACAAGTTGACGCAATTTACACCGATTACTCTAAAGCCTTCGACAAGATCGATCATGATATTCTTATAAAAAAGCTGTCCTCTTTTAACATTCCTGCTGGCATTGTACGCTGGATATTGTCCTATCTGTCGGACAGAAGTCAGGCCGCTAAGATGGGTGGTTTTCTATCTGATTTCAAACCCATCTCATCTGGTATGCCTCAGGGAAGTCATCTTGGGCCCACAATTTTCTAAATTCCGGCGCTATGCGGATGATAATAAAATATTTACTAGAGTCAGCTCAAGTCTTGACTGCTTGAGGCTCCAGGAGGACCTCGATCGTCTGCATGAGTATTGCTGCGTTAATAAACTTTATCTTAACTATGACAAATACCAAAAAATAACATTCACATGGAAACGCTACCCCATTAATTTTAACTATAACTTTAATGGTAAAGTTATAATCTCTACTGATAGAGTGAAGGACCTTCACATCGAATTCATGGTAGAGAGAGCTCTACGGAACTTAAGGTTTGTTATTAGAATAAGTAGAAACTTTACTAATTTTACAAGCATTAAATCCCTTTATATGGTATTTGTCAATACTATATTATCCAATAGTTCCATAGTGTGGAATCTAATGCACGCAGTCTATTATGATCACATCGAAGCTGTTCAACGACTGCGATTATGATAGACGCTGTACGGTTTTTAGCTTTTTGTCTTTGCGGCAGCTAATAAATAAAATAAATAAATAGCAAAACTCACACCATTCTAACCCGGGGATGGTAGGGATGTAGATCTTTTAACCCTCAAAGCTGACTCCAATTCCACCGCATTAAAAGGTTTGCCAATGCTATAATGTCAGTTTTTTCAATTATATAAGTTTCAACCTCCTAAGCATCTGGTATGTAATCTGTACACAAATGTGACATAGACTCACATATCCATAACTGATCTACAGAGTAACATAGAAAAAAGTACATTGCATAGTGCCACACAATAGAGAACACTAAAATAAGAAAAAAAGTTCCTATGAACATGGGTCCGCAAGGCCTTCGGTTAAAAGATACGGGATATTGAATTTTATTTTTCTTAAGGTTTTTTTATTAAATATCTTTAGCCAGAGATGCAAAAAAAGTGATCTTAGTGTTGTGATTACTGATGGAGAGCGGTATTATTTTTATTAAGTTTTTCATTGGTTTTCTCACTGACTATTCAAAATTGCTTTCAAAAATGGTTCGCTACACTTTTGAAGAATGCAGGAACATGATTATGTATTACGCCGAAGCTAGATCATACTCTTATGAAGCTCAACGTTTCTATCGAGAAAGATGTCCTTTAAGACAAGTTCCTAATGTTCGAACATTTATTGATGTGCATAGGCGTTTGGGAGATGGCCGTTTTAAAAAACCAAAATTGAATAGTGGGGTTTCCAGAACTCGTCGCACTGTGCGAAACAAAAAAACTGTTTTACGAAAGGTAGAAAATAATCCAAGAAAAAGCACCAGAAAAACAAGTTCAGCGGTGCGAAACCTTAACCGTGAATCAGTAAGGGTAGGTTTATGTTGGAGCTGCGATAAACGATAAGAGCAACGATACTAGCAAAGAAAATCAATAATATTGAAGCGAATATTGGAGCGACCAATTAAAACACGAATTGCTGTATCTAAATCCCTACGGATTGGTTTCTATAAACGAATTTAGCGCTGCTCTTATCATTTATCGCAGCTCCAACGTAAACGTACCATAAGACAAATTTTCAATTAGCAACTTTTTCGGCCATATCGTTAATTTAAAATTCATTCATTATTGGAACATGGCTTTTCTCCCCGTATACAATTTTGCGAATGGTTGCAAAACCAAAGACAAAACATTATTTCATCAATTTTGTTTACTGACGAAGCTGGTTTTAGTCATTATGGTATTCTGAACCAATATGGGTCTTCTATTAATGTGTGGGCAGGTATAATTGACAATTACTTAATTGGCCCATTTCGATTGCCCAATCGATTGACAGGTGCACTATATCGAAATTTCTTGGAGAATGTTGTTCCATTGGCCATTATTGGAAGAATGTATTACATGCATGATGGGGCGCCAGCTCACTTTTCTCGAGTGGCAAGGGAATATTTGGACAGGAGATTTGGAAATACGTGGATTGGTCGAGAGGGACCTGTACCCTGGCCAGCTCGTAGTCCCGACCTTAATCTCCTTGATTTTTCATCTTGGGGATTTATGAAAAATGAAGTTTATGCTGTAGAAATACATAATGAAGAACAATTGTGGATAAGAATTATGGAATCGGCAGATAGATTTCGTAATAACTATTTTACGAGTTTATTTTACGACTTATTAGTGTCGTCTATTGTGTGGCGCTATGCAATATACTTTTTTTTATGTCACCCTGTATACAATGTTTGTAATGATAAAATTTATTTCCAAAGGATTTGCGAAAAATTGCCTGATAACCTTCCTAAGCCCCCATAATTCTAACGCAATCTGTGTCCCACCATCTAAAGCGACAATTCGAATTGGTGTTTGGCTTTAGCAAAACTTGCCCAGTTACCTTTCTTGTACTTTAATTTATCTGATTGTTGGGCGTTAAAGATTCTCGCATTTGTATGCACATAGATATATTGAAACACATAGATATAATTCTGTACGTTTTAATATAAGATACCTTATTATTCTAATTTACACAATTTATTACAGGTGTCATTCCTGTTACCATCACGCCAGATGTTAATCTTGAAGAACAACGGCATCAATATAAATCAAGTTACATTAATGAAGAAACCGGAGATAATTTTGGGTTAGAAGATGGAGCAACAATATCACCTGAAAAAACATCAAAACGAAAGAAAACGCCAAATTATCTTGCGAAAACATCTCTCGATGCGGTTGATCATACTTTGAATATGACCAATGCAATAAAATGGAAAGGAATTGAAACTACAGCAAAGACAAATATTGATAAAACGAACACACCTTTCGATTTAAAACACCCGAAACGAAAAATTCGTAGTCCCGATCGATCAAAACCAGCTCCAAATCATTTAGGGATGCTTTGGCCACGATCAAAAGGTGAAGATATAAGTATGGCGTTAGAACGCATGGATAAAAGTCATAAAGTGTTTTCAACGCATCCAACATCAGAAATGTCAACCTCCGCTGTGTTAGACACGGTTTCACCAAACCACGAATTAAAATCGGAAATTGAATCGGATAAAACAAATGGTGAAGGGGAGACATCGAAAGTTGTTTACAGTTTCGACGATCATTACCGAAAATCGGCCGATGATCATGAAATTCAACAAAAGAAAAAAGATTATTGGAAGGCACTTCACCGTGAAGATAAATGGTGCCCGACTCCAACTGAATCAACAATCGCTAATGAGTTATACGGCAACAAAGTGTACATGAGAAAACCACTTAAGAAAATGATGGGAAATGTTAATAAAGCTCTTGAATTTGAAAGCTTTGACTCTCATTTTGGTTTGGGTGATCCAGCGAAGGAAGAACGTGAAATGAAACGGATAAAACAAGCACTCGAACTGGAACAACTAACAGCCGAACGAAAAATGAAATTAAAACAAGCCGAAGAAGAACGAGATAGACGTAAATTTGGAAATGTTTCACCATTACTAATGTATTATTTAAAACAAAAAGAAGAAAAGACCGCGAATCCGCCAATAAAAGTGGTCGATCAACCGGGTGTCTTTAACGAACTTTCTGAAACATCAAAAACAAAAAGTTTCCCAAATGAATATAAAATGCAAAGAATCTGGGACGATAAGAAATCGGTTATAAACGTTCCAACAGAAGGTGGTAGCATCTATGATCGATATCCTTTACTTCGAAAACAACGCAAACACCAAAAAACTGAAGCAGAACTCCAAGCGGAACAAGAGGCTGAGTATGAAGATAGGATACGAGTTGAACAACAAAAAAGGGAAGCCGAGAGGCTTTCAGCGCAAGCGTCATTGATGGCAGAAGAAAGATCTCGAGGTATTGAAAGAAAAACTTCATTTGCAAATCAAACAGCAGTTAGATTCCAACATGAACCCTACGGAAACAAAGTCTCAAACATGATGAAATGGAAACTTCGATATAACGCTCATATCGAAAAATTAAATACGACTGGTGGAAAAAAACACGAAGAAAATAAGTTGGTGAAGAAATTTCCGTTTTTAAGAAAATATCAAAAAGGTTCAGATCAGAATTGGCCAGAAAGTACTCCAACAACCAATTGGGATCAATACGCCCAGCTTCCTTACAATCCAAACGCAACAGGTTTAAGAAATATTAAACCTTTTGATGGACCCGTATTAGACTTGCCATCGAGTGTTGGCGAAGCGATACTGCCTGATACCAAGAAATATATCTTTAAAGAAAAACAATTAAAAACCGCGTTAGGAAAAAATATTAAGGTTACATATTTAGTTCCACAAGATCCTAATGCTATTTAATTCAACATCTTCCATAATGCTCCTCGTACACACAAATAACGAAACAATTTCATCTAAGCCACTCATCCGTCAGTTTAAATTATAAAATTTTGTGCGTACGCGGATTATTTCAATTGTTAATTTTATTATCAAAAAATATTGTCTGTATTTCTCGTATAATCTTTTATTTCAGAATACTGAGCAAATTTTTTAATCTTTTGGTTTTCTTTGGGCTAAAGGGATTAATTTTTTTAACGTTTTATTTTTGCTTACTTTTATATTCTAAAAAACTAAAGAAAACATGTCATTTTTATTATAAACTATTAAAAAATAAATCTTTCTTGAAATTCTCAAATACTCTTATTTTTCTCAACAAACATCCAACTTAATATCACCATAAATGATCCATTATTCCATTAGTCATCTAACTAAATATGTTGGAAATAGTTTTATTTCAATTTCCGATTGGTATTGGTCTTCTAAATAATAAAACATGTGGTTCCGGGCCATGTAACATGTAATGTACCCAATTAGGACTTTGTTGAACTCCTAAATTTCGCCATTCTGTTTCAGTCATTAGATGGGATCGTGGAACAAGTTTTGCCAAGTCCGCAGGTAATATTACGTGTCTATACTCGTAAGTAGTATCACTGTATTTTTCTGAATACTGAATGTTTTCTGAAGGCATGATTAAAATTATCTACAATACAAAAAATATGAGGTTAACATACAATTAAAATGATTCACTAAATTAAATTAACTTTAACATCTTTTAACTTCTAAGTAATTACATTATTTTATTATCTGGGAGTAATGTAGACATATTTCATTTGATGCTTGGTTCATGATAATCAGTTTGATTCAAGGAACTAGTATGAATATGCATGAGCTCGCAAATCCCTCTTTAACGAGATATAGGACATCAAAGTTTTTTTTAAATGAAACACTTATGTAATAAGAAACCCTTTCTTTTATTTTCCACACCACGGTTAATTTTATCGAACGAAGTATTTTTGTGGAACTAGATCAATTGTGTATAATTTTAAATTTCATCTTTTAATTTTTCATTTCCTGATCGAATAAATAACTCTCAATTAAGAGCTATTAATTTATTGTGCAAAAAAAACAACAGATTCTTACAAAAAAAAAGAAAATCAAAAACGTATGTTTTATTTCCGCCCAAACACGAGGGGGCAATTCAAGAACACTCTTGATCTTCTATTGCCTCACCGAATAATAATCATACAAAAATGATATTAATTTCCGATTCATGTGACCCAATAAATACAAAAAAAATAGAATACATATGAAAAAAATCTAACTGCAGAATGAACCGAAATCAAGTACGCATGCAACCACCAACATCTGTTACCAAAGATTACGACCGCAGAACTTCTTCGACGAAAACTTCTTACTGGTTTTAGAAGATCTGATATACCTCCAGAAGATTTTCTACTGCTTATAGAAGATTCGAAAAGCTTTAAAAAAACGTGATATAGTTTCTGAAAATACTTCCATAAAACTTGAAATGCATCCAGAAGACTACTGCTTCTATAGGATTGGACATGCTTCTAGACGACTGATCTTGTTCTAGAAAACGTGACATTGCTTCTGGGAGACTTAAAAAGTTTCCAAAATATTGATACTGCTTCTAGAACACTTGAAATGCTTTCAGAAGATGTGATATTGCCTCGGAAAACATGTAATTCTTGCAGAAGACTTGATACTGCTTCTAGAATTCTTGATCTGGTTCTATAAGACTTGACACCATTTTTAGAAGACTTCATATGCTTCCATAAACCTTGATACTACTTATAAAAGACTTGATATGCTTCCAGAAGATCCGTCATATATTCTGCTAGCTTTAAAATGCTTCTAGAAAACCTGATGCACTTCCAGAAGATTTTCCACTGCTTACAGTAGTTTTGAAAAGTTTTCAGAAAACATGATATAGTTTCTGGAAGCCAGCTTCCAGAATACTTAATATTACTTCCAGAAGACTTTTTCCCAACATTGCTTCTGGAAGACTTAAAAAGTTTCAAGAATCTTGATACTGCTTCTAGAAAACTTGTAATTGTTTCTTAAGACTTGATACTGCTTCTAAAACAGTTGAAATACGTCTAAAAGACTTGACCTGGCTCCATAAGACTTGATACTACTTCAAAAAGATTTGCAATGCTTACGGAAGACTTGATCTGGTGCCATAAGACTTAATACTGGTTCCAAAAGACTTGAAATGCTTCCAGAAGACTTAATACTGATTCTAAAAGAGTTGATATTGCATCCAGAAGACTTGATACTGGTTCTAGATTCGAAATGCTTCCAGAAGACTTAAATTGCTTTTAAAAGAACACATATATAAAATTGATAATGGTTTTATCTTGATTGAAGTTACCATTTTTAATTAACTTTTTAATATACTTACTACTGTGCTTTTTCTTTGCAATTCAAAAAATGCAGCAAATGCTGGCATTTGCTACAAACGGTTTTTTGGGAGAGTATGTACTTTGAATTTTTTAAACCCTTTCAGATCCAACTTGGATCCAAATGTTTGGATCCAAATATTAGCAATGGTGTGGAAAATATTTTTAATTATAGGTTTTTATAATGCAATTAAGGTTTAATTGTAAAAGAAACTTTCATGCTCTATATCTCATCAAAGAAGTATTTACTAGAAGCCTATGTATATTAAAACCTTACATCTTAACCATTTATGTATTACCTGTCCTAGAAGTCTGTAAGTGGTTTTTAGAATAGCCCTTGTATACTCTATAAACAAAGGTTTGATTAATACAGTCAATATAAAAATAAATTTTTGACGAAAGCTTTGTTTCTCGATATGCCATTATATTATTATATTATTATTGTATCATGTAATTTAGCTTCTTTTATAATTTCTTCGATTTCAATGTAATGATATTAATTATTTAAATCCTGGTAGCATTTATAAAGTTTAATGTTGAGTTCGTTAAGTTTCTTATATACACAGAGCTTTCCATACAAAATTGGAACAACAAGACCTAGAAAAAGAGATCGAAATTATCCACCAAATTGCAAACGAAAACAGCTTCCCACCGACATATATCCAACGAATATTTTCGAAAATACAAAATAAATATAATCTTCAAGAAACAACTTCCGTATCCGACCGAAAACCTGATACACCAACTATGTACAGATCCATAACTTACCCAGGAGAAATATCCCATAAAATCAAGAATATGTACCATAAGTTCAACATAACATGGACATTTAAAAACAAAAACAATCTGAAGGCATTATTAGTTAATAACAAAAACAAGACTACAACTCTCGCTAAAAGTGGCATATACCAATTGCAATGTGGGACCTGTTTAGCCACGTACATAGGTGAAACGGGGAGAAGTATCCAAAGAAGGCTTAAAGAGCATAAAAACAGTTCAAAATCGGCATTCGGAAAACATCTAATTTTCAACAACCACAAATTTGACGAAAATGAAAATATTAAACTTAATAAAAGCAACCTTATGGAAATAATGGAAATGTACGAAATCAGCAAGTTTCTTGAAATTAACAGTAATATTATAAGCCTTAATGAACAAATTATCCTGACCCAAAAACCAATCTATAGTTAACACAAAAATAAAAAACAAAAACAAAAAAAAACCTAACATCACACAATAACTTTTGACGTAAATTTTGAAAAATTTTAATTAATTTTTCTAATTTGATAATAATTACGTAAGATTTTACTATTTTATTTTTATATTAATATGTTCATTTTTCGTATGTTGTAAACTTGTAGTTTAATAATAATAATAATAAATTCATTTATTTCCAACCATAACTACATTACATATGCAAAAAATGACAATAATATATAATAAAGTTACATTATGGTGGAAAATGGTGCCAGGTTCAAATTACCACAAAAAGTGGAATTTGTTCTACCACCCGGCCCACAAAAAAAAAGAAAAACAAAAAGAAACAATATACAAAAATTTATTTCCATCAATATCAACCAATATCCACCCAACCGACTCCCTTGCCATAAAAATAATAGTAATAATACAAGGCAAAAGAAACAAAATTGTTCAGCCGCCAACAGAAACAAACTCGCTCAACCACTCAACTGACTCGCCACGATGAAAGCCTTATATTTTCGTTTAAAAATCTCAATTGACGTATTAACTTTGATCGGAAGAGATATCTTGTTGTACACATGAGCAATTTGGTAAGAAAACGATTTTTTGAAAAATTCATGTTTATGCGATGGAGGAGTTAAATTCCATGAGGCATATATCATTCTTAATGCAGTATAAGATCTCTGTGTACATTTATTTACGTGTTCCGAAAAGGTCAATCCCTCATCCAGCATCAAACCGAGATTACGAACACACGGTTTTAACGGAATGAGCTGATTATCAATAAACACCCTCAATTTATCTCTAAATGACAAATCATTCCGTATCCTTTTAGGACCAAACAAAATTAGATCGGTTTTAGTGGGATTTAAACGCAAAGAATGCTTAAGAGGTATACCGCTTAATCGCTCAAGGTCATCATTTAACCTGCCGCACGCAGCATCCACCTCGTGAGGAAAAAAGGAAAGGTACAACTGTGTGTCATCAGCATAGAAGTGACATTTGGAGTGCGACAAGGAGCTCATAAAAAAGGACACATAAACAGAATATAAAAGTGGTCCCAAAAATGAGCCCTGTGGCACACCAGAAGCAACGTCCAAAAAGGAAGACCTAATCCCATCAATTTCAACACATTGCACCCTATCCAGAAGATAGCTGCGTTCAGCGTATTAAACGCTTTGCTGTAATCAAGGAGACAGAGCAAAGTCATCTTTCCATCATCAGACGCTTACAGAATATCGTCGACAACCGCGAGCAATGCAGTTGCACACCCATGATATTCTCTAAAACCTGACTGCACACTGGGCAGAATGTTATGGGCACTCACGTATTCCTTCAGCTGCGTTTCAAGAACTCTCTCAGCCACCTTTCCCAAAACCGGCAAGATACTTATTGGTCTTAACTGACTAAACTCGGTAACATTGGACTTTTTCGGTAAGGGTCTAACCAAGGACCGCTTGCAGCACACAGGAAAAACACTCTCTACAAGGCACGCGTTTATTATATGAGCAAGGTAGGGCACTATATGAGGGGAGCACAACTGAATGAAAGAAATGTTTAAACCATCCGCGCCTGCACAGTTCTTACGAAGAGATCGTATTATATCAAACACGTTCTCCTCACTAATCTCCCGGAATTGAAACAAATTGTCATTGATTGATCGGGATAAGTAAAAATCATACAGTTCACGATTCATTGGTATACTAGGAATAGATTCAATAAAAAATGTGTTAATTTGTTCAGGGTCCTTTAAACAATCAGGAATGGATGAATTGCGTTTCGATGCCACATTAACGTCTTTGAGAAAATTCCACATTTCACGCCCATGGTAAGCACATTTACCAAGTTTAAACTCAAAGTATGGACGCTTCTCCCTACGAATTGCTTCGTTTGTTAGGTTGCGCAAGGACTTATAATACTCCCAAGTTGTTTGATAATTATTTTTTTTTAAAGACTTATGAGCGGAATCTCTTAGGCGCTGCATTTTTTTAATTGTGAAAGTTAACCATGGAGCCGACGGTTTAGTAAATTTAGCAGTTATTAATGGTATATGACAATTCATCAAATCAATCAAAAGATTATTAAAATAATTGGCCTTATCATTTATATCATTCATATCATATATATTAAAGAATGGTAGTTGCAACAAATCAAATTGAAAATTATCGTAATCAAAGTTGCTAAGAGATCTAAATGTTCGCAAATAAGGGCCAGTGTTCTTATATTTTATATCAAGTAAGCAGTAGACCAGATCGTGATCAGATGCATTAAAATTTTCAATACCACTATCAAGTACTAAATTATGATCGGATACAAAAATTAAATCTAATAAAGAAGAAGAAGCCGCAATGCCCTATCTCTGTTTAAGAAAAATAAATTTTAATTAGCACCAGAAGTAAATTTTTAAAAAAAACCTTATTTAATAATTAGTGAAAAAAGGATAACAAAAATTATTTATATTATTGAATTTAAATTGTTCGAAGTTGATAAATTTAAACACAACGATAAGCATCAATTTTTAAATAAAATTAATCTGTAAATGTTTAAAAGCCACTCATTTTTTAAAAAGTAATTTTTCTTTGTTAAGGAGTTACTAGTTTGTGTATCACAAAATCAAGCGATAGTGCAATTTTTGATGAATGGAAAGAATACTTGACTTGATTTTGATGCATCCTCTTTCACAATTATTTCAGTATCATCTTTCATTCTTTTTATCACATTTCATTCATCAACAATTGCTCCACCATTTTGTGTAAATCAAAGCAAAAATATATTAATCATTTTCCTTATTGTGACCTACATATACATATTCGAAATTCAAAAATTAAAACATACTGATATATTTATCATCTATAAATCAGGGAAAATGACCCTTACTTATATATACACACAGTACATAGTATAACCCCTTAATATTTATGTTATCATTATTTTACAAACTCAATAAACTGTTTTGTATTTGTGATTTGTTGGCAGATTCTTTTACATTCATGTATATAATTCAATTATGTTCAACATTCTTGTTCATTTTATATTAATAGAGAGGTATGTCAGTTATAAATTTGATTTATGTCTATTATATTTAGCGGACTCTATAACCGTAAGTCATATTTTATCTTCATAATTTTAACACCTCTTTTATTTGTCTTGTAAAAATTACCGTGATTTCTTTGTAGATTCTGGCCACTATGAGTATTAATGTGTTGAAACTAGTCCCAGATAATAGAATAAAGCAGTTATTTAGAGGTTAAATGGTTTCCTGTTATTTTACATCTCGTTTACCTATAATTATAGCTCCAATATGATGGATTTTCTAAAAAAAAGTCATGTTATTTCTCAATATTAAAAAAATAAGTAAAATTTACCGTTTTAAAGCCTTTGTTATATGAGTGGAAATGAGGTTAGTTTAAATCGCCATGTTTTGACGAATTGTTTACTATTGATTAGGGAATTTTTATTTAGTAACGTTTACTAATTATAAAATTTGTTTCTAATGTGTTCTTGTTACATTTTTTAAATAAAATTTACTCTAAACTTTTGTATTGAAATAAACAAATTTTCGTTATTATTCATGAATAAATAAAGAAAAAAGGAAACAAACGTAGGTATTAATGATATAGGGACTTTAAGTTTCTGCAGTTATTATATTCTCTATCTCTGTTTTTAAACCAGGAGGAGAATAGACAAAGAAAAGAATATACAGTGCCCACCAAAAAGTCAGGAACACCTTCCGGTCTACCGGAAGTAGACCACAATTTCGTTATTTTAAATGAAATGCTATAGCCTTGTTTATAGATACACATAGTTATTTAACCGGTCAAGTTGGGTTGCTCTACAGCAGTGTTGCCAAACATACGATAATTATTGTACATGTACCATAATTTCAAATCGTATACGATAATACATTGATACTCATTATTGTACGATAATTTACAACATCTATAATTTTCAATACAATTTTATTTTTTATATAAAATTTGTACAACTTTATAAATAAATAATTTTTTGCACATTCTGCAACTTTTTATACACTTAGCAGCAGAAGTCTGCGTACAAAAAACTTCTAACACTAACTGAAAAAATAAGGGTCATGATCTAATGTGATAAACTTCAATTTTATTATTTATTTTGTGTATTAACTACATATAATTCTATTAACAAAATATGCATCAATAAAACAGAAATATTAGTTACAAAAAAAATTAAAATTAAAAATTCTCCAAATAATGCGTATGCAAAAATCTGCGTACAAATAAAGACGCCTTCTCCAAAATATACTTATTTACTTAAATACGTAGTTGGCGATGTACGCTTTCCGATTTAAATAAAAGATAATCGGTGTCAATTATATTAGCAGAGGCTTAGAAGCTAAAAGTTAGAATGGACACGAAAGGAAAGGAAATTGAATTGAGAGAGAGAAAAATTATTGTAAAGTTATGGAAAGAGGGAAAATCTTTTCGAAAAATAGGAGAGACTGTTGGCAGGTCACACTCTTCCATTCAAAGAGTAATTAATAATTATAAAGACACTGAAGATTACCTCTCACGTCCGCGATCTGGTAGACCACCCCTTTTAACAAACCGAGAGAAGCGAAAAATTGTACAGCGGGTTAAAAAAGAACCTAGGCTGACGGCAAAAAAAATAGTAGAAAATGTACAAGAAGAATTTCATAAAACTGTCAGCAAAGATACGGTGAGAAGGACGTTAAAAACAGTTAACTATCACAGTCGCGTTGCACGAAAAAAGCCATTTGTGTCAGAGGTCAATCGTCAGAAGCGGATCGCCTTTGCAAAAAAACTCTTAGACAAGCCCATTGAATTCTGGGAGAAAGTTCTCTTTACAGATGAGAGCAAATTTTGCATTTTCGGCATTAATGGTAAACAACTTGTATGGAGAAAACCTAATACTGCCCTTAATCCCGAAAATTTGAAAGCGACTGTAAAACACGGAGGTGGTGGAGTTATGGTTTGGGGGTGTATGTGCACCAAAGGGGTGGGAAGGTTGGTTTTCATAACATCGACAATAGACCATAAAATGTATATAGACATTTTAAAAGAAAATTTGAAGCCTAGCATCGAAAACTTGGGCTTGGGGCCCGAATACTTTTTTCAACAAGATAATGACACCAAACATTGCGCCCACAACACTAAGCTTTGGCTACTATACAATACCCCAAAGCAACTTAAAACACCTCCACAATCGCCGGACTTGAATCCCATCGAACACCTCTGGGATTTACTGGAACGCAGGATTCGGCAACACAACATAACGTCGAAGGAAACGTTAAAAAATGTTATGATTGAGGAATGGGCCAAAATCAGTTCGGACGAAACGAAGAAATTAGTGCACTCCATGCCTAAACGTTTAAGGGAGGTCATTAAACGTAAAGGTTATCCGACCTCATATTAATATAGAAACAATGATCTCATTTATGAATTTTTTATAAATACTGTCCTGACTTGTACGCAGATTTTTGCATACCCGTTATTTGTAGAATTTTTAGTTTTGATTTTTTTCTGTAACTACTGTTTCTGTTTTGTTGAAGCATATTTTGTTAATAGAATTATATGTAGTTAATATACAAAATAAAAAAAAATCAAGTTTATCACATTAGATTATGCCTCTTATTTTTTCAATTAAAGTATTACAAGTTTTTTGTACGCAGACTTCTGCTGCTGAGTGTATGTTGTTATGTCAGGATTGTGTTTTATGTAAAAATGTGCAATTTTCACATAATTATTGAAATATGTAAAGGAATCTGCTGAACAACTTAACGTTGGTATTTTGGCAATCGTCTTATAGATGCCAATATTTAGAGTAAATGCTTTATCATTCAAAGTCCATCGTTTACCCGAAGGTATTCTACTCGAATTACGTAACTGAGAATTAATAAATTCCTTCGTTACATCATTTAAAGCAGTTTCAATGTGCTCAAATCGGCTCTCATTATATAGTTTTCTTACACAGTTCAACTCAGCTTTTGCATCCCTAAGCTGTCTTTTGTTGTGACACCAGCCAGTATTTTGGTACGTGTTTGGCAACACGAAGTTTCGTCAGGATTTAATAAAACGTCCAAGAAGTAAACTTAACTTAACTTTTATTTATTCGTTCTTCTACAGTGTTCTTTGCGGTGGAGTGAAGCTTCTTTGACCAACTTATGATTTTTGATATGTAGACGACGCGTTGTTGGAGACCTTTCTTTTGTAGAGGTTAGTGATTGACTGACTTTTCGTTGAAACGAGAGGTTTTAGGTAAACTTTTTATCCCTCTTTTTGGTGAGCCAAAAGAATTGGAAGCAAACTATCAAAAGGCCTCGGTCGTCGACACATCCTGTTTGTTTTCTATTATCATTACGTAGTCAAAGCAGCTTGTTGGGGCGGAAGGGTGTTAGCCCTGATTAGGACAACATCCTGTCCGCTGGGTATCTAACACTTTTTAACTTAGACAATTTTGACATTGTGTTACAATGAACTTTATCATTATAATTTTGGGGTTTTAAACAATTACTGTGTAACTTTGAAATACTTGTTGCCTCCACATCCTCTAAAAGGTAAGAAAAATCTAAGTCATGGCAATCCGCTCCCTGTTCAATGCCAGTATCAGGAACGGAAATAGGAGTTAAAGGACAGGTTTTTTCCACTGGTACTTCAAATACACATGAATTGGAAACAGGAATTCTGGGGAAAGGTTTCGGGAGAGAATTATATTTTAAACTACTTTTTTCGGAATTATTATAACCGGAATCGGAGAAATGGTACTGACATATGTAAAAATTCTGAGTTTTAACGGAATCATTTAGCTTACACAAGGACTTCCAGGATGCACACAGTGTAGGATCTTTAGGAAATCTATGAAATTTGGGATTGTTTGGATTATTAGTAAAATAGGAGTTTTGACAGGAAGGGAATTTACAGGACCACTTTTTTCTAGATACGGATGATACATGGTAATACAAGAAAATTATAACGCAACAATCGAAAAATTAATAAGAAATTAATTGAGGTGTGTAGTAGCAAAACTCGCCTTATCTATTTTTTACAAAATTTTAGTTAGATATTAGAATACATTATTTTTATAAATTTCAACACATATCAATCATATTTTTTTTAAAAACATGCTATATACCCTTTTAAAATCATTTTAAAATTTTCACGTCATAGCAAAACTCGCTATATTTATAGCGAGTATCGCGGCAAAAGTTGCCTTATCCAAGCGTCCAATAGCAATAACGATTCACGATCACGCGAGCTAGGGTTCTGATGCGCGGCCATTTTTAATTTAAATTATTTAAATAATAGTTTGTTTTATTAATAAGTTATTAAGCGTGTTTTTGGTGTTGTGTACATAAAAATTATGTCTAATATGAGTCAAGATGTTATTTTACCCTCAAAAAAAGGGAAAGGAAGAAAAAAAAATAGCCGATAAATCAAAATGGAAAAGAGAAATCAGTAAGCGTGAAAGGTAAGCTCTTTTTTCTTAAGAATTTACTAAGCTTGTACAAAAAGTACTCGATCTGTCCGTTTCATAATTTTTCGGCCACATGTTAACAAGGGAAGTTAATTTTTTCGAATAGTAAATTAAATTCTATGATACACAGCAGAATAATTTAACTTTATTTCCTTCAGATATTCCTCTCCTAATCTGCCATGTTTCCCAATATGCAAGCACAATGGCAAAACCTTCACCGCAAAAAATTACCAGGAGTGGATATTTACAATTTTCATCGAAATTTTTATTTGCATAAAAATAAAGTTGAGCAGGATGCATTTATTTTAAAATACTGTAGCCACGACAAACCAAAAAGACAAAACCGAAATTTAAAAGAAGGAAGCAGCCGAAAAAGTGTGGCAATAAAATACTTTGTGAAAAAATTTCGCTGTGAAAAATATAAAATTCAAGTGTGCTAACAAACGTTTCTTCAGATTCTTCACGTTTCCAAAGATCGTGTACAAAGAATTTGCAGAAACCATTTAAACACAGGACTAATGCCAAAAGAAAATCGAGGGGGCGACCGGATTAGTACAAAATTTGTTGAAAAACGAATTGCGGTAAAAAGATTTATTGAAAATTTAAAATGCGTAGAAAGCCACTATTGTAGATCAAAAACAGATAGTAGACAATATTTGCCTAGCGGATTAAGCATCTCAAAACTTTGGCGCACTTATAACAGCAATGTTTTTGAACATCATATAAAAAGAACTTTTTTTCAAAAAAATTTTACTAATGATTACAATATTGGCTTTGGAACTCCGGTAACTGATGCATGTTCCAAATGCATCGAACTGTCTGAGAGAATAAAACAGGAAATGCGTCCTAATGAAAAAAACAAATTAATTATAGAAAAGAGTTCATAAATTAAAAGCAACGGCGTTTTTCAAAAAACTACAAGAAAAGAAAAATGAATTAATTACATTTTCATTTGATTGCGAAAAAAATTTGGTTATACCAAAAATACCAGATCAAATTGCCTACTTCAGCCGGCAGCTATACATCTATAATTTTACCATTGTAAGAGGTTCTTCAAAAAGTCACATGAACCCAGAAAACGTATTTATTTATACGTGGATGGAGCATGAATATAAAAAAAGTTCCAATGAGATATCATCAGGTGTGTTTCATTGCCTATCACAAGTCGATCTTTCACCATATTCAAATATACGTCTATGCGCTGATGGTTGTGGAGGACAAAATCGGAATTCTACAATGATAGGAATGTGTTCTTATTTTATGGCAAATGTGGCACCTCCGAATGTTAAAACAATAGAATTGATTTTTCCAGTGCCTGGACATTCATATCTCCCACCTGATAGGATATTCGGTCGCATTGAAAAAATTTTAAAGAAAGAATCAACTATTATAGATCCTAAAATTTATAGAAACATTTTTGAGGAGCATGGAACTGTTGTGCAGCTGGGCAAGGATTGTGAAGTAAAAGATTGGAAGTTGAGCGTTAAAGAATTTTTGAAACCTGTTCAAGCGTGGCACTTTAAGTTTTCGCAAGCAAAAAGATTTATTTTATCGAGAAGTCAAAGAAATTTAATTCTTGTTAGTGGAGAGGTTTATTACAATTCTGACACTGGGACTGCAAAGTCATTATTAAAAAGAGGGAAAACATTCAGTTATTTCTCACCAAATCAAATTGAAATAATGGAAGTTGATTTGGATCAAGAAAAGGTCGGTAACGTCAGGGAGCTTTTAAGAAAACATTTTGGTGATAGGTGGATGGAAAGACAAGACTTGAGTTTTTTTATACCTTTAGTAGTTGATTTAGATAGACCACCTTTAAAAGAACAAAAAGAAGAAGAAGAAGAAGACATAGCATGTTTTTGCGAACGGAGACCACAAGAGGTTGATAACCTGTTAAGAATTTAAAATATTTGATTATTACTATTTTCAATTTAGTGTTCATTATTCAAAATTGTTCAAAAAAATAAATAATAAATACATTTTTTTAAGAAAACCGTCTGTTGATTGAATATTGTGGTATCACAAAACTTGCTATTCATTCACAACACAGCAAAACTTGCCTTATTCAAATAAAATTACTGAAATAGAATTCTTCGTCTTCTTAATTCATGTTCACCATTATTTATATTTTGTTTTATTAATTCAGATTTCAGTTATATTTCATCAGATTTCATTACATTACTTGACAGGTGCGATTGTAACTGACGAGTTCCTACGCTTATTGGAACAAAGCTATTGCATACTTAGGTAAGAAAAGAAAAAAAAGTATAAATAAAACTGTTTTATCGGTTTCCATAAAATATATATTTTTTCAGAAATTTAATAATTACAAATATATCTTATTTTATTAAACATATATTTTATTTAAAATTTTAAAAACATAATACTAACAAATTATTTTTGTACAATCGATACTTCGACTGTTTAATTCGACAATTGAATTTTTGTATAACTGTTAAGCATTTTAAAATTTCTTTTTGGAAATTTTGAGTTCGGATAGACCTCCGAAGAGTTATTTCTTTTAAATTCTGTAAATGGGGGGATAACTCACAGACATTATAAATTAACATAATTGGCTATACCTATTAAACTCAGTAGTAGACAAAAAATTGTCACCAATTGATATGGTTCGAGTATAAACCTTTGTAGGTTTTAAACAAACATAATCATTATCACTGAAATGGTAAAGAGCACAAACAATTTTTAAATACGTTTACGTAGCCGAGTTTAGTTTTACCTGTCCACGTCCACATTAGTTACAGGTTGAATACTGAAAATTTTAATATTCTATGTTATTAAATTTATAACTCATAACAAGGAAATACTCTTTCCAATGATTCTCCGATTTACTTAGTTGCACGCTAAAAAAGTATTAAAGTCATAAAGTCTACAATTCGAAATCTATTACTCGTCATCACGTTCTTTTACTGTATTTGGCAAATCTTTGAAGAAATATGTTTCTTCGCTAGTACTGAAACATTTGTGTTTATAATATTTTTATATATTATAACAGCTTTTACATACTTTTGCAAACCGCATAAAAATCTCCACTTTTGTTCTTTTGAACGTCGATTTCTTTTTGGATTGCATACTAGACGCTTGTTACCGGGAGACATGGCAGCTTCAAAAATTATTGAAAATCATAAAATTATGTATAGAAAAATAGGTACCAGAAAAATACATGAAAAATCTCAAAGATTACGATATTTGTTTTATAACGTAATATCTTGAGCTGATTTTGTCTTCAGTTCATCTCCTTAACGTCCAGTTTTCGAGATATTTCCAAAAATGTGATAAAGTGAAAACAAAAATTGGAAAAAATGCCAAAAAATTGATTCGGTTGAGCTGTTTTAGGCCGTAGCAAAACAACAAAGAGTTCGATTTATCTCATCGATATCTCAAAATGTTCGTCTGCATTTCTACTTTCATGTCCATATAATTACAGAAGCACACTACCCAAAATTTTTGGGAATATCTTGAAACCTAGACGTTATGGAGAAAAACTGATGACATAATCAGCTCACGATTTGACGTTATAAAAAAATATCGCAGTTTTCCAGGAAAAAGTTGTTGAAAATTTCTAAACTAGTGTTTTTTTATCGAAAATTAAGAACAGTTTCATTCCATATGAACGATAAGCGACTTAGTTTCGCAGTTTATTATAACCCTATATATAATTACTAGCTATTTCCACGAAAATAGAAGCATAGAATAATTACAGCTACTACAATTAGTAGTTAAGTATCTAATTACTAAAGTAAAGCTTCGCTAATCCGAATCAATGAAAATCAGTTAAATTTAAATGATGGAAGCATGCGGATTATAGAGTCAAATTGTATTAGATAATAACATTATCTGCTGTTTATCTTGTAATACATGATACACTAAATCTTTTACTAACTTCCTCACTTTTAATTCGGTTATCCCAACATCTTCATGGAGAAATTGTCTTATTTGCTGCAGCATGATACATAAATTATTGAATGGACAGTGGAATGCCGCCATCAGGTTCTTCTACCATTTTGCTAATAAATTACAATGATTTGCAATCCTTAGAAAGTATGGACTCAGCATTTTTAATAAAAATGCTCTTCAGTCTTTTAGAATTAATCGTCTTTCTCTGGAGATAGAACGAATAGTCTTTTCCGATTAGCGAATCTCTTACCAATTCGGATTACAAGGGACATAATGTAAATTTTACGTTTTTCAATTTTGTTCAGATTATCAGGGAATTCGGATTTGGGGTTGTACGAATTAGCAACGCTTTGCTGTACTTCTTTAATTACATAATAAGATGCAGTTGTAATGCCTAAAAGGGATTGGTTTGCACTCTCCAAAAAAAGTATGTTAAAACGAGCAAAGTTTTACAAGGAGTATCTAGTCTTTAAGTGACAGTTTTTAAACTTTTTTCAGTTTTTTGCCAATTAAAACTTTTAGTAGATATGATGATGTTGTATCTTGCAACAATATTTGATATTTTGCAAGGAAAATTAAATTTTATTAACAGTCCTTCGCTTTTTACCATAAAAATATCTTCTGCCAGCAGTATTTAACCTTTAATTAATAGTTTATGGACTTCTTACGTAAAGATTGTGCATTTTGTTTAATAGTATTTAATATTTTCAAAGCATAGTCAATTGGTTTATCAACAGTATCCAGTTTTTACAAACAGTTTTACAAGTAGTATCAAGTGCTTTGGAAGCATTTGAAGTCTTCCAAGGGCAGTATCAAACTTTCTGGAAGTAGTATTAAGCCTTCTAAAACCAATATCAAGACTTCCGGAAGTAGTATCAAGTTTTCTGAAAGCATTTCAAGTCTTTTGGAAGCCATAACAAGCCATCTAGAAGCAGCTCAAATCTTCTAGAAGCAATATCATGTCTTCTAGAAGCATTTTAAGTCTTCGAGAAGCAATATCAAAACTTCTGGAAGTAGTATCAAGTTTTCTAGAAGCATTCTAAGTCTTCTGGGAGCATTTCAAGTCTTTTGAAAGTAATAACAAGCCATCTAGTAGTTCAAATCTTCTGAAAGCAATATCAAGTTTTCTAGAAGCATTTCAAGTCCTATGAAAGCAGTATCAAGTTTTCTAAAAGCATCTGAAGTCTTCTAGAAACTTTTCAAGTCTCCTTGAAGCAGTATTAAGTTTTCTATAAGCAATATTAAGTCCTGTGGAAGTAGTGTGAAGCTTTCTAGAAACATTCTAAGTGTTCTAAAAGTATTTCAAGTCGTCTGAGATCATTTCAAGTCTTCTGAAAGCAATATCAAGACTTCTAGCAGCAATAACAAGTCTTCTGGAAGCATTAGCAAAAGCACAAATTTTGTGGAAGCTGTATCAAGTCTAACTTAAAACCAAATTTTAATAATTTTAGACTGCTCCTGATTATCGACAAAAGTACCTAGATTTGTCCCGTTTTCAGTCGAAATAAAAACGGTTACATTCTCTAAGACATATTTAGACCAAGTGAAAATATGAAAATATCGCGTAAGACTAAACGGACTAAACCGGAATATGTTCTCCAACAAAAAAATTTTTTCAACGGTAGGATGACTAATTGTAAGGAGATATAGAAAAGCATCGCTATGAATAACTGAATTGAGCTCAGCGCGATCTCTTTTAACCAACTGCGGAACTATATAAATTTTTTATGCACTTTTATGAACATCACGTGATTGAACGGCGACCTTAAAACTTGAACAGGTTTTAAGACGAAAATTTTTGATTCTTTCGAACTTATTATTACAAAAGATTTAAAGAATAATGAATTTATATTTAAACGAGCTTTCAAATTCGCGCTTATTTTTATCGATCGGCTACACCACCGCCATCTACGCAGTTACAATGTACTAAAGAGAGAATGGAGAAAGAGACAGAGATAAAGCGGTATAAGTTAAGCATCTGGTAGTCTGTGTCATGGTATAAGAACATATGGTGCACCATATGTATTATCTGTGTTATGGTATAAGAATATATGGTGTACCATATGTTCTTACACCATGACACAATATGTACCATATTTATATGTACCATATTCTTATACCATGGTCTGTGTATGCAAGCATCGTTTTGTACGCACTGTACTCGACCAACGATTGCCCTGTCAAGACAATTTCCATATACTCCGTCGCTGTAGTTAAAATGGCTGAGCACAAGACTGCCACACAATTCAGCTCTCTTGTCTTTACTCAATAGATGTTTTATATTGTAAATCAACTTAAGAGCTGCAAATGATTTGTGGGTTCTTTCCGCCACATGTTCCTTGAACTTCAGGTCCGAGTCAAATATTAGTCCCAAATTCCGATGAGAATGCGTAACAGTCATGCGTTCACCACCCACCACAACTGCAAAGTCAGACGCCATACTAATACGTACTACGCGTCGACCGAACAGCATCAACACCGACTTTCTGGGATTCAACTGTAGGTGATATTTTGAAGAAACATCAATCAGCTTCTTCACGGCTTCATTCAATTTCCGTTACGCAACAGCGGCCTGACTTGAATGAAAATGTAAATAAATCTGTGTATCATCTGCATAAAAATGAGAGTTGCAGTGGGTAAATGCACTCCCAAGAGTACAGGTGTATATAGGAAAAAGTAAGAGACCCAAAACAGAACCTTGCGGTACCCCTGCACACGCTATTCGACTTCTGGGTAATTTATTATTAATCTTATCTTGTTATCGACGATTTTGTATATAATGAACCATAAGCTGACGTGCGTGCAAGGAAAAACCCACATAATTAAGTATAATACGTAACAATAAGAGGGAATGATTGATCGTCTCAAATGCCTTAGAATAATCAAATAGCACAAGTGCAGACAATTCATTGTTATCAGCAGCTTGCAGCATGTCGTTTGTAACAAGAGTAAAAGCCGTTGCACAACTTTAGTATTTACGGAAACCAGACTGAGTCATGGGTAATACGTCATATTTATCAATAAATGATCTAATTTGATAATCCATTATTTTTTCTAAAATCTGATAAGGTCGGTAAGATACTAATAGGCCGAAGATCATTAAAAGCGACAGGGCATGAGATTTTGGGAATAAATTCGTTATATGAGTAACAACAGGGAGAATGTGTGGACAACAATAATGAAGCATAGCAAGTGTTGTTGCATTTGCACCTACAGCATTAGATTTTAAATTCAAGATGTAGTCTGCTACAACTGCTTCATCAACAGTTTCAAAATTAAACTCATTTTTAAAATTACATTTTTTATTGTTCGCATAGAAATTCATTAAATCGTCGTCAATTGAACCTGAATTAAATCCTGCATCCAAAAAGTTTCTATTAATTTCCTCGACATCATCAAAACCCTCAGGCAGTGCATTACCGAATCTCCGTTTCGTTACCCCTAACCTATGCATTATGCCCCACATACCACTGTTACCTCCTCGCTCAACTGCTCGATCAAAATATACCGTCCTTTCAGTTCTAATTGCATGAGCGACATGATTACGTAACACTTTATAATATTCCAGATCAACCAGCTTCCTTGTCTTTTTAAAGTTTGCATACGATTGGTTTCTCAATTTAATCATTTCCTTTAATTGGGATGTAAGCCAAGGAGCTGTTTTTTTTTTGTAAATTTTCGTGTGATAAAAGGTGCATGTTTATTAAACAAATTCAGAAGAAAGTTGTTAAAGTAATTTACCTTAACATCAATGTTATCAAATTGATATACATATAAAAGGGAGCGTTGTTAATTTATTTGAAAATGTTGCCAGATTGAAAACAGTGAAATCTCTGTAAGTTCTGATCAAAGGCTTTCGTGGAACGGTATGCATGACATTTCACAATTAATTACCTAATAATTACATGCAAACAATAAGTTGACTTTGATAACAGATATTGACACCTACCGTTTTTCGTTTTCGAGATATTTTATTAGATTTTAAAATTCTTTTTGGCTGTTATCAATATGTTTTTTTTTAAATCGTATTTCTCAACCACTGTACAGGGTGTCCAAATTTCGATGGGTTTGCAAGGTATTTTGGTAATTATGAAAGATAGAAAGCTGCGATTTTCACGAATCTGAGCTACTTTTTTGTGAAACTTATAATGCTACCAGCCAAATTATCATAGCCCTCTTCGTTCTTGATATACAGGGAGTTTCTCAAAATATACAAACTTAGCAAAAAAGTAATAAATAGATTTTTTCACGTAGAATTTTATTGTGCACGTAGCAGTTTTGTAGACATCACGATTTTTGTGTTATAAATACAACTTAGGTTTTTTTTAAATAGAACCTCCTATATTTTATGTTTTTGTTGAACTAGATTTTTTTAAGCTTTTCAAAAATGTATAATACTCTATAGTTAGCTTTATAAATAATCTCAAAAGTTAATAAATAACATTATATTATAAGTAGGCTATGATAAATTTGCGTTGCTATGATACCTGGATAAACAAAGAAATTTGAGAATACTATAATATTAACATTTTCACTACTGTAATATTTTTATTAGTAGTAATTTTTGTTTGCAAAAATTGAAAAATAATCAACAGCTAATGCTGATGTTAATATGGTTTCAAGTTACAAGAATTGTTCAAAGTTGTACATATTTCATAGTTCAAAGTTATTTATATTTTCATTCTATTTATAGAAACATTGTAAGGGGCACTTCAGTAACTAGGGCTGAAGGCATGTTTATGGAATATGTGATGGACAAGTTAAAGGACTTTCTTACAGACTGTTCCCTTGTGAACGAACCCAGAGCGGTTGGTTGCGGGGTTTTTCTCTCTCCCACAATATTAATTTATCAATAGGTTTGCCGGCTTGTATGTCCATTTTTGCAGCTGAAGCTTTAGCCATTGATGAGGCTCTTAACATAAAAATTCATCAAAAACTTAAACAGGCTATTATACCGATTCCATAAGCGCGTTACAATCCCTTAAAAATTTTAGATATGGAAGATCGATTCATTACCTAATTGTAGGAATTATGAAGAAGTTGAATCTAATTAAAAATGAAGGAATGGAGGTGAAGTTGTGTTGGGTGCTAGTCCAAGCTCGCGATGGCCTTAGATTGTCCCCTTGACAGGTGTGTAAATATAACAGGGAGTGGGTGACTAATTGGAACGAATTAACATTAATCAAAGGAAGATGCCGAAAGGTATGCCGAAATGGAACTAGAAATTGGAAAATCAGCATGGTTTGAGGGGGTGTCGTACAATTCGAGATATTTTTGTACTTTAATTAATAGGCTGAGAACCGCTCAGGCAACAATTGAAGCTTATCTCTACCGAATTGGACGAAGACACAGCCCGGATTGTGATTGTGGAAGTCGGGCGGATACTAGTCATTTCGTACTTGAATGCCCAATGTACGAAAATATGAAGTCGCAATTAAAATACTTACTATTGCAACAAAACTTGCAGGAAACTAAAAATATTAGTGATATATTATAAATTAGTAATTGTGATATTTACAAAAGTTTGTATTATTTTGTTATTAAGACTGAAAAGTTTATTTAATGAAGGTTTTGATTTGGGATTATGATTTATTTAAAATTCACAATTTCATTTATCATTTTTTTTTTATTTAGACTTTTCCTTTAATTTTTACTCACTATGTTCTTGTGGTCCAACATAGAGACAACTTAGTGACCTTTGGCGTTTGTTTTGATTTTTATTTATGATAAACGCTATGCTTGTAGTATTTTAGTACATGATAGTTCACTATACAGGGTGTCTCACGTAACTGGTTCATTAGAACTTTTTTAGGTTCCACTATTCGTAGAGGCTTAAAATTTTGGTAACATGGGTTGTTCATTCCGATCTATTAATCTAAAATATTTTCAAGATGACTACCACTTCCGGTCTACCGAAAGTAGACCTCAACTTCGTCAAACTGAACTCTCTAGCCATGTTATTGTTTTTCATTGTTTCATTTATGCGTTGTTCTGCTGGTTATTTTTGGTAAATAAAAGCTAACAAACTAAAGTTTATTCAATCGCAGATCATTCTAGGAATAATACCAATGATAATTTAAATAAATTAAACGATAAACTATCAAAATGTCATAGCCTTAATAAAAACACGAACGCTTCCAGCATTTTGTATAGGATTTTGATAAAATACTCAATATGAAGAAAACTATAATAAATAGGTATAGCAATGTTTATAGATAATTTGTAGAGAATTAAATTCCCGTTTAGATAGGCTAAAAAGATATGGAGCATTCCATTTAAAATTTTCTACTTTCTCGCAATTGAATACAGCGAAACGGTAATTCAATTTTTGACCACGCTGTATAAGGTACGCTGATATAACAAGTAGCAATCTATTTAACAGCATATGACGAGTTATTGTACCAACGCAAAATGTTTTTGAATTAACGTTGGCTGAGATATGGGCTTGTAAAGACCATGGTGATATTTGCCAAAAAACACTTCAAATCAAAATAACTCGAAAACAAGAAACAGTAGGTACCAACAACTGTTATCAAAGTCAACATATTTTCTTATGTATAATAATATATATATATATATATATATATAAACTTACAGTCAATAATTTAAAAAGTCTTACACATTAAAACGATAAAATTAAGTATAAATTTAAAATACAACAGTAAAAAGGACAACACTGAACGATACGACAAGTTAAAATGAAGTGAATACGCTTGAGTAAAACAAGTTTAAAGGAATGCAAAAGAGAAAAATGTATATTAAAAAAATATATTTTCTTTTGAAGATATTAGAATTTTAAGCATGAATACAACGCTTTATAGATTGAATATAGTTGATCATTCATTAATTTCTGATTTTTGTATTTATGTCTGTCTATCTCAAGTTGTTCCAATAGATCTAATTTTATACCTTTCTTACAATTGTGTATAAGGGAAACATTATCATAATCGATGTTGTGATTATGTTCTATTTTATGTTGATAAACATTAGATGAAGTGGTATTTCTATGTTCGTAAACCCTCAGAGTAAGTTTTCTACCTGTTTGACCTATATATATATAGTGTCACAATCGTTGCATTTGATAGAATATACACCACTTTTGTTTAACAGTTGTTCTTTGCTTTTGAAGTTCGATAAATCTATTATTTTATAATTGCTCTTAAAGCTAATATTAATGTTATTATGCCTAAGAATTTTTTTAATTTTGTAATTTATTTCATTGTATGGCAGAGAACGATAAGTTGTGCATTCATTATTATCAGAAGTGTATAAAGGGTCTAACTTTATTATGGTGTTGTAGAGTATTTTATTAGTAATATCTGGAGGATAATCATTTTCTATGGATAAAGATTTTATAAAATTAAATTCATGTTGAATAAAGTTTTTATTAATGGGATATCTAAGCATTCTGTAAATGTATGATTGTAAAGCAGAAAGTTTATGGTTATTTGGGTGATGAGAGTCATAAGGTATAATGGTGTTTAAGCTAGTCGATTTTCTGTATATATCAAAATTGAGAGCATAATCATCTCTATTTATAGTTAAGTCGAGAAAATTTAGTTTTTTATCGTGTTCAATTTCTAACGTGAATTTCAAGTTGTCATGTATGTCATTCATATAACTTAACATATTAGCTAAATCTTCTTCTGTACCTTCTCACAAGCAAAAAATATCATCTACATATCTAATCCACTTTTGATATTGTTATTGTATGGATTTTGTTTATTCATGATATAATTTTTCTCTATATGATCGAGATAGATATCGGCGATAAATCCAGATATAGATAGACCCATAGGTAAACCATTTTCGAGTTTGTAAAATTTTTCGTTAAATTTACAATAATTTTGTTTAATAATAAATTTAACAAGTGATGTCAAATCGGAAGCTATCTTTGTGTCTTTATATTGTTTCTCAAATGGTTTATAAATGATATCAATAGTAAAATTGGCATTAACATTTGTATAAAGATTAGTAACATCAAATGAAATCAAGATGTTATTTTGTGGTTTTATATGTTTTATTTTATTTATAAAATCAAGTGAATTTTTAACTGTGAATTGAGGATTAAAATTTAATTTTTTAAAAATATCGTGAATAATATTGGTGATTTTTGATGTTGAAGAATCATAAAATGCAGTGATAGGTCTTATAGGTAGATTAGATTTATGAAGCTTTATAGTGGAATATATTCGTGGGACAAAAGAATTCATAGGAACAAAGTTATAAGTATTTATTCCTAGTTTGATTAGAGTATCTTTAATTTCTTTGATTATATTTCTAGTTCCAGAAAGGATCAAATTTAGGGGATCTTTAGGTATTTCAATATATAAATTGTTTTTTTAAAATTCTAAAGTTTTTGAATCATAGTCATTTTTGTATATTATAACACAACCAGCATTTTTATCAGCTTTTACGAATAGTGCATTGTTACTTTTAAGTTTTTGTTTTATAGATTTTATAATTTTTACATGCGGTGAAGGATGTTCATGATATTTATTATTTAGTCTTTCCTTCTTTTTTATAATAGGTATTATTTCGTTTTTGATATCAACATAGTTAGGTAATTTATTAATAATGCAATCAATTTCTATGGCGTTTAGATGTGAGTTAGTTATTGGTTTTAAAGCATATTTATGTCCTTTGTTTAATGAGCCGATTTCATTGTTATTGAAATGTATATTGGTTAGATTAGTAACATATTTCAGTTTTACCTCATGTCTTTCATCTATGGAATTTAAAGTGTGGTTGTCAGCTTCGTGTTGTATAACGCTAACATTTTTAGTATTATCTTTAATGTTTTTATTAGATATTAGTAACGCTTTTCTATTTTTCAAAACGTTGACTTTTTTGTTCTTATTTACTAGATCTTGAATACTATATAATATAGAATCTTATTTGATGTTAATTATTATTTCTTCCATTTCTAGAAAGTGAAATTTCTTGTTTAGTTCCCTATGTAAGTATGTTAATTTCGAATAACATTCGTTGAGTTTCTTGAAATGCCTTCTCTTTTCCCTCATTATTATCCTTTTCTCCATATTAGATCTGTCGATATTGTTGATGTTCTTGGATTTTATTATTGCAAAATTCGGCGTGAGTTTATTCTTTAAACATTGATTTACAAAATAAATATGGTTTTTGATAATCGTAATACGCTTGTAGACTTTTTTGAATTTATGGATGGTGGATGAGGTTATATCCATTTTATAATTTAATAAATCCATAATTACTGAGTAAAATTCTTCGATTGGGTTGATAAATAAATAATAGACCTCTTGCTCAGTTAAAAATTAAATATACTTAAAAGTAAGAAAAAAAGAAAAGTAAGAAAGGTATAAAATTAGATCTATTGGACCGATGTGAAGATAGCAGTAAAATGTAGCAGTAGAAATTTCCGAAGATACGCGAACGTCCATAGACGTCCGTCATACCGGCAACTGGGGGTTTGCTACTTTTCACACAAAAAGCATGAAACTAATACAGTAAGAGGCTAATATATTATGTTAGTTGCAATTAGACCAGATTAAAACATTTAACACGGGGTAAACCACCCCTTTCAATACTTCAATGGGCTCTAGCACCCTTATTAGTTCGACGATCCGAACCAAACTTTGTATACGCTTTCTAGACATCCCACCGAACAACTTTCCGTATAGAAACCTCACTTCGGATGGGTCCGCGGGGATAAACCACCCCGCAGTAGATTATTATTTGTTCTACTATACTATACTATTCGTATATCTGAAAAATCCGTTTCATTAATTGACTTAATTATATTCACGGATGAGGAATTAATCTTGGACTCCGGGGTAATGCATGTGCCTGAGTTCTCGGATCACGAGCTCGTATACTGTATTTTGTCCGCTGCAGTCCCTAAAGGAACATCAATCATCAAAACATATCGTGACTTTTCCTGTTTTAATCGTGATATTTTCTATAACCATTTACAGTCCATCCCGTGGCGTAATATTTACGACTTAAATACAGTTGATGAAAAAGTTAAATTCTTCAACATTAACTTAACTACCTTATTGAATTTACACGCTCCCTACAAAACGGCCAGAATTTCGAAACCTAGATGTCCATGGTTATCTTCGGATATCAGAAATCTAATGAATGACAGAAATAAGATGCTTAGTAAATATAAAATATCTAAAAGTAAGCAGGATTGGGAAAATTATCGTAGTATGCGCAATAGAGTTACTAATTTATTAAGGCGATCAAAAAAACAGTATTTACATTATTCTATTTATAACGGGAATTTGCAGAGTACATGGTCCGTATTATGAAGTTTACCTGGATCCCCAAATTCATCTATCCCTAACCACTTGTCTGATGTGGAGAGGATTAATCAACATTTCATAAAGTCTATACCTAGATTGAATAATGGTTATACTTTAAATATGTTAAATTATTTTTTAAATAACTCATTACCAGTACGAGCGACCTTAAAATTTGAAACTGTTACTGAGGATACCGTCCAGGACATCCTCCATCGAATGCATTCTAATGCAGTAGGGGCCGATGGTTTCCCAATATGATTAATAAGGGAATGCTTGCCGTTTATCAATAAATTCATTGCTCACATCATTAATTATTTTAGCTCTAACTCGTCCTTTCCTTCCTCTTGGAAACTAGCAGCGGTCCAACCAATTGCAAAAGTTAAAAATCCTATCACTTTTAACGATCTGAGGCCTATAAGTATACTGCCTGCAATTTCGAAAGTGCTCGAAAGAGTCATAAACAACCAACTACGTAAACACTTGGAAGAAAATGATATTCTGCCTTCAATTCAGTCAGGCTTTAGAGCCGGCTACAGCTGCACATCAACGTTAGCAGCAGTTTCAGATGATATATTTCGGGCTACAGACAGCGGCAAACTGACTCTGCTTGTGTTGCTGGATCTTAGTAAGGCTTTCGACGCCGTCAATCTCTCGTTATTACTCTCCATTTTAAAGTACATAGGTCTGGAAAATTCTGCTGTTGATTTTATGCGTAGCTATCTGTCGGTCAGACAGCAGTACGTTCGACTTCCTCATAAAGAAAACTCTTCGTCTCGCAGATCTATCTTGTCTCCGACGTTGTTTTGTATTTACACCTCCTTTCTTAGCAAAGTCTTCATACATTGCAAGGTCCAGATTTATGCGGATGACACACAGGTATATATTTCCTTTTATCCAAACGATCTTTTTAAAACTTTAAAAATAATTAACGACGAATTATCCGAACTCTTTCTGCTAGCACAGCAATACAACTTAGTGCTTAATCCGCAGAAATCTAAACTTCTTTTATTTGGTAGAAGGAAAGATGTTCAAGAATGCAGAAACCGGATTAATATAAATATAGGTGGTATTAATATTCCTTTGGTGGATGATGCTAGGTATCTTGGTCTTACTTTTGATTCAGAGTTAAGATTTTCAAGACATGTATCATTGACCTTACAATCTGGATATGCAAAACTGAAAACGTTGTACCCTATGAGACATATGCTTCCTGTTAACATTAAGACGATGCTGTGTGATGCACTTATTCTGTCTAAATTTAATTATGCTGATATTATATATGGTTCTTGTCTAACTAAAAGCGATGAAATACGCATCCAACGTATTCAAAATACATGTTTAAGATTTATTTTTTGTCTCAGGAAGTATGATAGAATTTCGCACAAGTTAATAGACCTGAATTGGTTGAATATGAAAGGACGACGTGAATTGCATAAGGCTGTTTTCTTTCACAAGATACTTCGTACAAATACTCCCGAATACCTTCTCAACAAGGTGACCTTCAGAACCGATGTCCATAACCTCAATCTCAGATACAAAGGTCTCATTACTCCACCTCTTCACCAAACGGAAATATTCAAAAGATCATTCTCTTATCAAATTGCTAAAGTATATAATGACATCGCAAACTCATTGAAATTCTTGTCGGTGCTCTCATTTAAAAGAAGGTTACGGGCGAGCTTGTTGCAAGAGCAAAACGCGTCTTTAGTATAAATCAATTCGTATTGTTTTGACATACTGATGTTTGGAGTTCTTACATCTTTTACCCTAACGTATATATGTTATTATCAGATCGATTGTAGTAGTTTAATGGCTCAATGTTTTTTAAAGGTTAATTCTTTTTTTTGTACTGAAACCATACCGGACAACCAATTACTAATTCAATCAATTTGTATATTGATGATGATATGCATCAATTTAAGTTTTCATTTTTTTTTATTTTGTTTATTACTTTCATTTGTTTAAATGCAAGTTATTTAAGTTATGTCCTTGTGTTTTAGTTAGTTAGATAGATAGATAGTAAAATAAGGGTACGGGTTAAGTACGAGCAGAGATACTACATTCAATGTTCGGTAATACTTATTACATCTTTTGCATTATGGTTCTACAGTATGTATTGGAGTTGATTTATTTTCGAGTAAAAGCCCTACATATTATATTGCCAAGGACCTATTAGTAACATGTCGTTCATTTTTTCTGTTCAATACACAGAGATGCGAGATGTGTTTTAGTATAAATACTGGTCAAAAATCTTTGTCTATAATTTCACAAGAAAAAGGATTGTATTTCAAAAATTAAAAATGATTGAAAAAATCCTTTTAGACAAAAAAATTTGAATCATCGCGAAAATGCATATAAAACTTTTCTACCAAAAAACCTTTTAAATCATCCCAAGAAGGCATATCAATAACAATATTCGGGTATTTGTTAATTGGTACCAACCCAAGGTTTAATAAATCTTCAAAACCTCAAATATGATATGCTTTACATAAAAAGGGGTTGTATCACAAAAATTAAAAATGCTAGAACGAATCTGTTAAGGCAAAAAACTTTTGCAATCAATGTATATCATTAATAATATTTGCATATTTTGCATTGTTACCCACCTAAGATTCAAAAATTCTTAAAAACTCATAAAAATCATTTATATGCTTATTTTAATAGACCTTGGGAAATAAAATTATTATTTTTTTTGTTAAATTACTATTTTTTGTGATCTTAAAATATTTACATGAGATGACTTTATCTAGTAGCGGCGATGTAATCTAATTTAAAAATTTATTTTTTTTATTACTGACTTTGTGTTGATTAAAGATTATTTATTTATACAATAATTTATAATTTTTATTTGTACGATATTTTAATTTTAAAAATGATTATTTTCTCGCGCGTGTACGGTATGTAATTGTATCTGGCGCCATCTATCAATAGAAAACTAAAATATATTTCGATACTTGAAATCATTTATATTATCTAAATATTAATAACCGTTTAATATTATAATATTCGTTACATGAATATAATACATTAATATTTATATATTTATTTATCATAAATGAAATCAATTATTGTTTACGAAATATGACATCAACTGTCAAACCAAATTTAAAGGTTATGTTTACAACTCCTCAAACATCAACAACAACAACAAAACGTTTTCCACGATGGAAATGAACGTGGAAACGGCAGTTCGCGTATGTCCCGTGCAGTGTAATAACGGCGATATAATTTGTGTACAACCAAACGTTTACAATAACACCGTGCAGCTCGGAAACTCGCAAAATTTTCCCGTGAATTACGCATTACCCACAGAATGCAGCCAAAATTTTATTTTTACATCATTGGTTTCACCCCATCTCAACTATCTCTTTGAAGGATGCGACGTATCAATCGTTACAGTTGGACAAAGCGGAACAGGAAAATCCTACACCCTCCTTGGGCCAGGGTTAAATTTCGCATCGAGCGAGAGCGAATATGGAATCATCCCGCGTTTTTTACGAGGGGTATTCTCAAAAATTTCGTTGTATCGAGAAAGAAGTTGCTCAGTGCATGTAACATGGTCCCAAATTTGTGGTGAAAACGTCCAGGATTTATTGGTTGGGGGAAGTGTTGAATGTAGCAGCGTGAGTGAAGCTTTTCAATTGATACAATTAGGCATGAGTAATTTAGCACCGAGATGTGCCCATTCTTTACTTACAATTACATTAGAACAACAATGGATTGTTGATACAACCATTCAACATCGCGTTTCAACGGCCAGTTTTGTTGATTTGGCTGGAAGTGATAAAATATTAGTTTTGGATAATAATGGGATGACTCAAAGCATTCCTACGGATTCTGGGTTGTTAGCACTTCAACAATGTATTATATCATTGACGGAAAGTTATAATTCTATTCATAATGTACCTTATAGTCAGTCAGTTCTTTCTATGCTTTTGAAAGATTCATTTGGGGGGAGAGCTAAAACATTATTAATTTGTTGTGTTTCACCTTTAATGAGGGATATATCAGAAACTTATTATACAATGCAATTTGCGATGAGGGCCCAAATGGTTAAAAATATCGTGACTATTAATTCATATACAACTCAAGAAAATCCTGCTGAAAATTTGGATGTTTTTGGGTTGCAATTTGCTGCAAACCAACTTTTTAAATTGGTTTCAAATGCTGAGGAGTTATTTCAGAAGTTGGTTACAAATGGGTCTTTGCCCAGAAATGATGTGGAGCAAATCTCTCATTGGTTGACTTTAAAACAAGAATGTGAGGAGTGCTTGAGTGAAACATCAGAGCCTCATAGGTCTTTAGAGCGTATTGAGGAAGAAATTGAGGATAGTTATGATACTAGTTCAGAAAGTGAGAATTTAGAGATTGAGGAGGTTACTGAAAAGTTGCATGTTTTGATGGAGAATTTTAAGTTGAAAACTGATACTTTGGTAGCTAAGAATTCTAATTTGTCTGATTCTCTGAAAAAATCGAATATTAAGTCTATTAATAGCTCAACAAATAGTGAGTATCATTCGAAAGGGGCTCGAGGGAGGCGAAATTCAATACATTCTGTTGAGGAATTGTCGCCATCTTTGACGAATACGCCCAAAATTCAAAATGATTTTGATGATGATAAAATTGTAACTCAAGAGATGAAGCAAAAAATTTTAAAACAAATTTCCATGAATTTGGAGGCCTGTGAAAAACAAATTGGGGAATTAGAGCACACAATTCGCGTTAAAGAAAAATTATTACAACAATTACAAAAGCATAAAGACACCAAATCGAACGCGCGAGAACGAATTGAACAGAAATGTGAAGATTTAAAAGAGATGCTTCAAAGCGCCCAAACTAAACTGTCCGAAGCAAACGTAAAAAATGATCACTATTTGGAAGCGAAATATCGCTTAGAAGTTTCTGAATTAGAGAAAAAAATTAAAGACGCAAAATCTGTTAAAACTATTGCCGAAGATGGTAATAGAAAAGTCATGGAGTTAGAAAACAGTTTGCACACTTCAAGAAAACAATTAGATAAACTTCGAAAATGTCGCAAAGAACACGAACAAAAACGCGAATCAGTTGAGCTACAATCAATTGAAAACAAAATAAACATCCTATCAGAAATAAGTGAACAAGAAAAAAGCTCTTCATCCGAAGAAGAAGAAACCCAAAAACTCCCAGAAGAAAAATTAGAATTACTCCGCCACGAAATCCGAAATTTACGAAAAACCCGCGAACTTTTATTAGAACAACGCTGCAAAATCGACACAAAAATAGTCGACACTATCCAAGAAAGAAAAATGTTCCAATACGAAGAAGCAATCGAAGCAATCGACTTGGCCATAGAATACAAAAACGAGTTAATGTGCGGAAGATCACTAAAAAAATTCATAACAAACTCAAAAGAAGAAGTCGACAAAATGCTAATGGAACGCCTAACAAAACTAAACGAACACGAAATGCGCGCATTACTACACAAATATTTCGATAAAGTGGTCGATTTACGCAGTAGCAGTAAAAAACTTGAGCTTCAAGTGATTTATATGGATACGCAGATAGAGAATTTAATGAGTCGCGTTCAAAGTTTGAGTGATAATTTAAGACAGGTTCGATTGGAATCTGAACGAAGGATTGTTTCGCTTCAGCAGCAACACGAAGATAATTTGCATATTGTTATGAGGCATTTAGCTAATGAGGGAGAAAATGGACACGTTGTGTCTAAGATTTTAGATCGGTCGAATCACGCTGCGATTGCAATGCAGGTCGCTCGGGGTGGTAAACAACACCTTGATCGGAGGAGTTTGATTACTAAGTATACTAGTTTTGCTCGTCGGGAAACTTTGCCAAGACAATCTCAAGCTGCGGCGCAAGCTACGCCGCAAACTAAAGTAACTAGGCAGAAAAATAAATTGATTATTGAACAAAGTAATAAGTAAACTAAGCTAAATGAATAATGATGAATGATGTGGGAGGTGAGTCATAAAAAATTGTATAAAGAATTTTTAGAATTGTCTTTATTAAAAATAGTTTTTTTAGATTTATTTTAACACAGTTTTAAATTAATCTATTTTTATTTATATGAAGAAAATAGGCCTAATTTTCTTTTGATCCAATACAATGAAAATTTAACAACTCTCAATTCGCCCATTTTTTAATTCGAGGGGAAAGTACTGGGCCATCATAATAAAATCTCCAAATGGTTTAGCGTTTTAAAGCCAAACCTCTTATTTATGAAGTTTTCAAGTTTTTTCTTATCTTGATGTTTGTCTTGTTAGTTTTCCAGTTGTAACTAGGGTGTCCATACGTCAGACAGGAAATCAGAAAGGAATTTGCTCCAATCTGTTTTTCTGTCTGCTGTCCCCATTGTTTGTGTTTGGGAAAATGTGGACACTCTAGTTATAACTCAAGAAGCATTAATAAATGAATGAATTTTTTCATCAATTACTACATTACCTGAAGACAATGGAGAAATTCATTAATTTATTAAGAAATGCAGAGTTGTATTATTTTCATCAATCAAGAAGCATTAATGATTGATCATGTTGATCAAATATATTAGAGAATATACAGTGCACTCCGCTTAATTGGAACACATCGGGTCTCATTCAATCTGTCCCAATTATCCGATAGTAAAAAAACGGTTATAGAAAACAATATAGAATATACTACGTATTTTTATCTACACGATTAAAAGTGATTATTGCTGAAAATAAAACGTTAAAATATTAAAATAAACATTTATTCTATATAAGAAAACATTAAATAAAAAAACAACAAAAATAATGATAAAGAATACCACATTTTTTACTTAGGTAAAACTTGTCCAAAGTACTTTGGTTTCCACGGTTCATAATTTTTTTATTTATATACTCTGCACATTTATCTAAAGATTCAATTGGAGAATCTTCATTGTCTGTTTGCATAAAAAAACGTCTTAAAACTTCTATACTTTTCTTAGCTTCTAGAATACGTATAGGATTATAGATTTCTTCGTCGCTACTTTCTTCAACATCATTATTTTAGAGATCAGTTTTGTAGATACAATTTCATCAACAATATCATTCTCGTAGTCTTCGGTATTATTGCAACACTCCAAATTTGCGTCTATTTCTAGAAAATCATTAACGTTGTTGACTTGCCGAAGTACAGCGTCATTTATGATTTCTCTTGAAGTGATCATTTGTTCAGAAAGTTGCATATCACTGGGATCTTTGAAGCCACAATGGTTAAAACAATTGCGTATACATTCACTACTAACATTTTTCCAACTATCTGCTACAAATTGTGTAGAGTTTAGTATGTTCACTTTCGAGCTAACCTCTTTGGAGTTAGATGATGATTTCAAGGAAAATTCTTCTATTTTTTCAATGATGTGATGCACTAAAGTTTTGCGATAGTGGAATTTTAAATTTTTGATAACACCCATGTCCATATGTTGTATTAATGAAGTTGTATTAGAAGGCAGAAATTCTAATTGTATATTTTTCAAATTGTTTATATGAGGATGAGCAGGGCAGCTATCGAGCAACAATGCAATTTTTGTAGATTTTTTTTCCAGTTGTTGGTCCCATTTCGTCAACCATTGTTTAAAAATATTTGTAGTCATCCAGGCATTTTTATTTGAATGATATTCTACTGGCAGACTATTTATTGATATACCCTTGAAACATCGAGGCTTTGCCGTTTTACCGATAACCAAAAGCTTTCTCTTTCCAGTGCCGGACATATTGGCGCAACATAGAACAGTTATGCGGTCCATAGCTCTTTTAAACCCGACTAATGTCTCATTCCTGTAACACAGTGATCCATCTGGTGTTGCACGATAGAACAGACCAGTTTCATCGGCATTGAAGATGTTATCTGAACCGAACAACTTTTGCAGTTCTGGAAGTTTTTCCTTTTTCCATTCATCAGCGGCGACGATATTTGCGCCACCCTTCTCCCCTTGTACGTTTTTAAATTTTATGTTGCACCTTGCCTTCCACTGTGAAAACCAACCTTTCGTTGCTTTAAAATCTTGATGACCTAATTTTTTCGCCAATTCTTCTGCTTTTAATTTCAGTGTTGGGCCACTAACAATAACCCCTTTTTGGGTTATCGCAGAAAACTAACGATTAAGAGCATCATCAACTTCTGGTTCTTTTCTCATCTTTTTTCAAGTTCATCTTTTGTTTTATTAATCGGCTGATCGTTGACTTTGGAAGACTGTTTTCTCTAATTGGCGTAGAGGCGTATTGTGTTGCTGGTTTTCAATTTGTCGGAGCACATTAATTTTTTCTTTTAATGTTAAGTCTTTGCGTGGCATTTTAGTGCTTAAGTCACTACGTGTTCAGAATAAGAAGTGTAACGTTGAACTGAGTCGAAAACACGAGGCGAAACCAGAAACGTCACTTAGGTGTCTAGACGTAATCGGGCTAGGCGTTCTTGTGCGGATTGTCCCTTTAAATTGGAGTTTATTTGCGTGTTTTTATTATAAATATCTGAACATGTTTACATTCTCTGTACTCCAATTTAACCAGTTAACTGTGGCGCCCTCGTCTGAGAGCGCGCACCGTTTTGTGTCGCCAGAATCGAGCCATGACGAGTATACTCCTCAATCACAGAGTAAGTTGCGCTGGTAAGATATTGAATCAAAAAGATGGGTTTATTTTATAAAATTGACAATTTTATTACTACTATTTATTTATTTGGTTAACATAAACATATGTTACATACATATTAAACTAAAAATGCAATACAAATTAAACATTATACATATAAAAGTAAAAATTTAAATTCCTGCTGTGGAGTGGTATTCAGCGAAACAGGGTACTATACACAATGGGACTTTGCAAATGGAACACCAGTAACGCGATTCCTTCCTAATCTTACGTTTATAGCAGCATGAAAACCTTCGCGTAGGGTTGTTTGTTTTAGAAGTTCCGGGTATATAATCCGGAACATGATTCCCACCTAACTGGCTTACATTAGGTCTAAATGGCCGTTTGTGTCGATTTTTCTCTTTGAATTGGATACGTCGCAATAGTGTCTTCAATAAATTGTAGCAAAAAGTTGATTCGCGATAATGTTCCATTGTTTTTCTTATACAATATAAATGCATTCAGACAAATAATGTCTAAGAAATGGAGAAATATTTTTTTATAGTACTTCTTGAGTCGTTTTCTTAGTGTGGAGTACGCTATGATAATTTCATCGCTCATATCCACTCCACCCATCTTTTTATTATAATCAATCACTAGTTCCGGTTTTTTTGTTATTATTTTCCTTTTCTCTGTTTCGATTACGTTGTCATTATGTACAGTACTTACTAAATAAACCTCCCTTTTATCTTTCCATTTCATTAACATAATTTTATTTTTAAACCTAACAACGCATTCCCTTTTTCTAATCGGGGTTTGTATCACTTCTGAAGAAATACCAATCCTATTTTTCCGAATGGTTCCAACCACGTCCTTCTTAAGCATGCATAATTTTTCTATCAATGAAATGCTAGTATACCAATTGTCTAAATACAGTCTACATATATCCCCGATCTAAAAGGTCGCTACATAACTGAAGCACAATACGTGCAGAAATGTTAAATTCTAGCAAGCGTTGGTCATGAGATACTGACTCTTTTCCGGTATATATGAAAAAATTCCATATATATCCCGACTCACTCTCGCACAAAACAAAAAATTTTATTCCGAATCGACTTCTTTTTGACGGGATATATTATTTCCACAATAACCGTCCTTTCCACATTAGCAGTGATTCGTCGATACATATATCCATTTGCGGAATATAAAAAGTTTTACTCTCTTTTACAATATTGTCCATCACCGTTTTGATTTTAATCACTTTTGTTCTTGGCCTTGTCTCATCGCGAAGTTGCTTATCTTCGAAGTGAAGGAATTTACATAACAATAAAAATCGATCGGCTGACATCACTTTAGCAAAAAACGGCGTACGAATACATTCCCTGTTCGAGAAATACATTTGAAGAGTGGGCTTTTTTACGACGCCCTGCAATGTCACGTGCGCGATAAAGCATCTGATTTCATTATTATTAGTCGGATACCATTTCCTCACCCTTGATCGCGGCTTTAGATTAGGATAGCTTTGTAAAAATTGATCAGCATATACATTTGTTTGACTTACTATAATACTAATAAGCTCGTCATCTAGAAATTTTTCCATATAATACAAACACTTATTTCTGTAACGTCTTTGTATTATGTCTTGCTGGCCAGGATTCGCAGAAAATTGAAAAGGTTCTCTGTTACCTCCTGTGGTATTCCAAGTAGCATTTGCATCCTGATTTTCATTTTCAGTTTCGTCGTCCTCGGAGTCAGTAGATTCAAATATGCTGTGATCAGATTCAGTATCAGATTCGATGTCTTCATCGCTGACGTCCTCAGAAGACGATGAAAGTAGTTGTAAACGTCTTCGCTTCATTGTAGGTGAAACAATGTCATCGTCGCTGCTATAGCTGTTCATTTTGGGGATAAAATGAACTAAAAATAAAAAAATAGTAATTTACAGAATTTTTCTGGACAACTTTATAATATTTACGCATTTGAAATTCTTGTGTTGCACTGTACTTACTTGATAAGAACCGCTGACACTAGATAAGATATGCACCGACACACACTTTTTGGGGTTTGATGATTCACACCACTCGATAGCTAGGTAACTTCTGGCCAGGAGCTATCAATAGGCTCAGCGCCTGGTCGGCGTCACGCATTTCTCCCATGACTCGCACATAAATGAATTCGTTATGCGAACTGGTAAACTGTTTCGGTCAGTGCATACGGGGACGCATGAATTCATCTCAAATTATTTATATTTTTTATTTGTTTATTTTATTCCGGCATGGCCTCAAAATATTCTAAACATCTTGAAATTTGAGAATATGTTTTGTTTTTCTCAAAAATTACAACTTAAATAGTCAATGGTCACTACTTTATACGCATGACGAGTATACTCGTCAATACACAAAATCGTGCCACTTCTCCATGACGAGTATACTCGTCAATCACAGTTAACTGGTTAAAAGGCTCGATCGAGGCTCAATACAGACACCAGAACTGAAGGTTACTGAAACGCTGATGAAAAACAGCAAAGGTTCCGACAAAGGTATCGCTTCTCTATGTAGCGCCTCAAAGACGCGACGAACTGGACCGATTAACCGGAGGATTGTCCTCAATAACCGGAGTAAAATTACATATGAAAACTTTCGGTCTTTTAAATTTTGCCCCGATTAAGCGGTTGTCCCTATTAACCGGTGTACCAATTAAGCGGAGTGCACTGTATTGATATATTTTCAAACAAATATTAGAGATAAAAAGATAACAATAGGTGTTAAAATTTTTGGTCTAAACCATAAGCAACTTAAAAGCATTTTCTTGAATATCTCAAATATGATTTGTCTTAGAAAGATACAATTTGGCAAATAATATGTGGCTGAAGTTAGATTCACTCACTAGACACAGATTCGATTATTTGTAGTCGACCAAACAAGTAGTGATCCTAAAATTTTATCGTAACTAGAAACAACTTTTCTCACACCTTCAACTTTAAAATCACGCTAAATAATTAAATCAAACCTAGAATGAATCTAGAAATGGGGTTGCAGGGTGAGGGTTTAATTTGTGTTAATTTTTGGAGAGTAAATTTAAGATTTTTTTCCCATCTCCCGAGGAGTGCTTCATTCTGCAGCCACTCAAAATAATTCAGTCACACCCTCTAGAATCCCCGTGCACGAACAAACCCCCCGAATCTAGAGATGGGGTTGCAGGGTGAGGGATTAATTTGTGTTAATTTTATAGAGTAACTTTATGAAGTTTTTTCTCATCCCCGGAGAGTGCTTCACTCTGCATCACCCATGGTTATAAAATTCAAAAAATGTATTTTGAAAGACGTTGCAGCAGAACTGTCCGAAGATAAACTTTCCCTAAGTAAGTTCCCTTATTCCATGTGAATTTGAAATTTTTTAACCAACCGGTGCTAGCTTTAAAGTCAGTAGGACCTCCTAACTGTTCATTGAAATAAAAGGCTTTCTCACACAGCAAGTGTCCTGATATGGGTTCACCTAAACTTCTCCTCTGACTAAATCACAAAACTATAGCATCCTCCAACGATTTATCTTTTGCAGTCCTTATGGTTTTTCTTCGTTTAGATCCATCATCCGAATCCAACTTGGATGCAAAATTCTAAATCTCTTGTTTCCTTTTAATATCAGATATCGTAGCTATACCCACATCGTAGAGTTTCGCCAGATGCGCTCCACTTTCACTTTTCTCAAGTCTACTCAAAGTTCCCAATTTACTCTCAATTGTCAAGAATGTATGCTTCCGTTTTTTTTTGCTAATTCAAACTCTCGTTAAAAAAACTGAATTGTGTACAGAACACAGGAATAAACCGAACAAACTAACTCGGTGCGAATGACGCTGGGGGTTCCCTGACTTCAAGAACATGTCGAAAATTATAAAACGCAAACCCTTTTACGAAATGAATTTTTGGAAATGTGAACTACTGCTGGGACGGCAAATATTGTTTCACGTTTTAACATTGTTAATAAATTAAATATGTACTTACATGTAGTAATTAAAGTAACTATGCCACCTAAGAGAATATTGTTGAACTGTACACATGTGTATAACCTAACTTCACAGCAATATAGTACATTTTGTTAACCCTTAATTAGTCGCATTCAATGGGAGTCACATAACTAGTGACGTGGGACGCAAATGATCCCACTCTTTTTTTTGTTTAAGAAATAAATCATTCAACTTTATTGCTTCAATAGTATATTTTATTGATCTTAAGATACCTTTTATGGCATGATATATAATACTTTAACATAAATGGGACAAATAGCCTAATATTATCACCAAAGCATGTTGATCTTCGTAGCAAGTATATCTACATTAACTCATAAATGTTTAATGATCACGATCGTAACATTCATTGCACACTAACACTAAATGACTGTCACATGTATTTCTATTACATAAGGTACAGAATTTCCTACTTTTTTTTATCATTTCTTCTTGGGCATAAATGACATCTCCCCTGTGTATTAATCTTAGTATTCGACGGCAGAATTAAGGCGATATCAATTATTTTTTTTTAGAGAACTTGAGATATTCGGAACGGTTTTTCTAAAATTTAACTGTTCTTCGACCAACTTAACAGCGACTTGTTTGAGAAATATTCTTTGCGGCAATTTTTCTTTTTCATGTTTCATATAGTTATAAATTACATATGCGTTTATACGTGCTAGATTTAATAAGGTAAAAAATAATGTCAGTGGCCATCTTGTTCTTCTTGAACAGTTGTATGTGACAAAAAGTTGATCTACATCTACGCCACCTTTGGTGACGTTATGACATGTTATCGCTTCTGGTATCTTTTCCACAGATGACTGATCGATCATTGGTTGGTCATGAAATGTCGAAAGAAGCACAACCGATTAGTATTTTTTTGGTACATACAATACCAGTAGCATATTGTCTTTGTAACCAAATAAACTACTTTGTACTTGGCGATGCCTGCTTGGTAGAAAGTCACGAGGAATTTCTCTTTTATTTTTTTATAGTACCGATAAGGGTAAGAGAATAGTTATTGAGGAAATCCAGAGCCAGTGGTATACTGGTATACCAGTTGTCTGTTGTAATATTCCTATTAGAACCTTTTATAGGTAAAACTAATCTCTTTACTACGTTACCAGGAGAATTGCTCTTTTTACATGCACCAACTGGTTGAGCTCCAGTGTAGAGTTCAAAGTTATAGGTGAATCATCTAGGTTAAACCATTTAAGTAACCCATACTTAGATGGTTTATTGGGTATATATTGTTTAAAATTACATCGACCACGAAACGGAATGAGCACCTCATCAATTGTAAGATATTCCCCTGGTGAGTAGTTCTTGCACCGTTCAACGAATCTGTAGAATATATCTCTTATATGTGCCATCTTATCGGTTTTTATACGATCCAGTCTCGTAGTCTGAGAATTAAATCTAACACATCTCATTAAAAACAAAAATCTCTGAGAGCTCATACATAAACGAGCAAATTCAATACCAGTGCCATCGGTATTCCAAATGTCAAGAAAGCTAAGATGGGAAGCCCTCAACGATCCGCTCATTAGAAAAATGCCAATAAAAGATTTTATTTCAGGTGCAGTAAGTTTTCTTCGCATCTCGCTCTCTAGTAAATCTATCCTTTATGAGATCTATATATTCATTCGTTTTTTCTGTAATTAGTAAATTAGTACAAGCATTTCATGTGTTATAAAGCAATTGTCCTTAGGGCCAGGAAGATGGAAATTGTTTCTTCCACTTGAAAATTTTATCTTTTCCTATAAAATAACTTTTAGTAACTGCTTCTTCATTTTCGCTTGAACTGGTAAATTTAGAGTCAGAGCTAGTTTCAAGGCATCAGATTTTCACAGGACTTTCGTGATCTTCTTTATCTCCTGAATCATCTTGAAAGTTATTATTATTGTCAAAATCCTCTTCAAGCGTCAACTTTTGCATTTCTTTCTCAATTTCGCGGTCTGTTAGTGGCCTACGCATTTCGAACGAGTCCATAATGATTTAACTACGAAGTTTTTAAGGTTAGGTTCTTCGTAATTCTTCACAGCAGCAAACTTATCTGACAAAAAAAGAATCACTTAACTAGTCGCGTGGGGTGCAAATGAGATTTTTATTTTTTTTTCAAAAAAAACCTAATGACCCGAAATTAAAACAAAAACGTGAAGCTATTGTATCTAAGATATATAAAATTTTTAATTCGCTACCGGTACTAGCTTTAAAGTCAGTAGGACCTCCTAACTGTTCATTGAAATAAAGGACTTTTTCACACAGCAAGGGTCCTGATATAGGTTAAATCACTACTAATTCAATAGGACTAAATCACAAAAATATAACATTCTCTAACGATTTGACTTTTGCAGTCCTTATGGTTTTTTCTAATCCATCACCCGAATCAAACTTGTATGTTAAATTCAAAATCTCCTCTTTTTTCCTTTTAATATCAGATGTCGTAGCTTTACCCACATCGTAGATTTTCGCCAGATGCGCTCCACTTTCACCTTTCTCAAGACTACTCAAAATTTCCAATATAGTCTCAATCGTCAAGAATGTATGCTTCTCGCGTTAAAAAACTGAATTGTGTACAGAACACAGGGATCAAATCGAACAAACTAACTCGGTGCGAATCACACTAGGGTTTCCCTGACTTTAAGAACATGTGGGAAATTATAAAACGCAAACCGTTTTAGAAGTGAAAATTTTTTCGGAAATGTGAACTAGTGCTGGGACGGCAAATATTGTTTCACGTTTTAACATTGTTAATGAATTAAGTATGTACCTACATGTAGTAATTTTATCTTTCACAGAAGTAATGAAAAAATCTAGCTCCCAGTCTACATTAAACATTCTGTTTTTTAATTAATTTTCTTTTCTTACAACTTGCCATATAAAAAAAACTGTTTGATGTCGAGTGTCGTGGATTCACCGCGATAAAGGATGTACCTTGTTTCTTTCTTCGTATTTATTAATTGCACTAAAAACTACTCAAGAATTAATTTAAAATAATCAACGAACTTGTTATAATTGAAAAACGATGTAAACTTACTGACTTTATTATAATCGGAAAATGTTGATTTATTCAAGATGTAAACGCAGAGAGTAAAATAAACAGTAAGTTTTTACAATAGTGGATAACAACACGTAGATTGCCAACTGCGTTGTATAAAGGGGATTACCCCGTATGTTGCAGAGTTTACCAGATCTGTAAGCAAAGCTGTTCTCCTGCTCTCCAATGTATGAGATGTTGCTACTTGTAATACGTAAAAATAGTGATACTGTTTCGTACTAGGTGGCGTTCTAATACTTGAATTATACAATTGGCTATTACCACTAGTACTGAAATTTATCGTTCTTTATTTAATTCTTTATGGTATAACGAAATATCAATTGATCCATGAAATTTTATGGAAGCCGCACAAGAAGGTCATGGAGGCCGCACGCGGCTTCAAGGGCGCACGTTCCCCACCTCTGCTATACTATATCTTTATTATTCTTAGGAACGGTTTTACATTAATCTTACAAGCCTTAAACTTAACTGTTACTAACGAAAGACTTCCACAGTGACCAATACCGTTTTACTAATCTCTTAAGCTACAACTATATTAGATAATATAACATTATATCGCACAAGAAAAACTCAAGAAAAAAAGTGCCATGATTTAATTTTTTAATAAGAACGTAAAAATATGTGATCGGACATGAAAGTGTTACTATAATACCATTTAATGTCAATTTGTTTTTCTTTATTTTCTTGCATTTTCATGGTTTCGATCATAGTCACTGCACTCAGATCGTGCACATATAATAGCGATTCACAATCGTTATAGCCGAAGTCATTAGCACAACATACTGTAGGTATATTTACATACTTAAATTCGGATGTTGATAATGCAACCGTTTTAATGTTTTTTGATGATCATAAAACCAAATTTCTATGATATATTTTGGTACTCTAAATAGTACTTTACCGTTTGTTAAATCATGTCTTCAAGTCGTTAAACAGAGATTCTTAGTACTTTTGATATATTTTAAAACTTACATAGTTTATGATATTCCATGTTGAATTTCTTTATAAATTTGTGAGTAAGTCATTATTGGAAAATTTTGCTTTTATTCTATTATTTCGATGTCCGAACTAAACTATAAGATTATACACAGTTTTGTAGTTTATATAGTCCATATTTAGAAAAAAAAGGGAAACCATATCCAACATTATATGGAAAACCAGAAAAAATTAAAATATATCGCACAACATATTTTATTAATTAATATCTACAATTGTAGATAAAAGGCCTTAAACTTATTGGTGTTATAAATTAAAATTTGACTTTCCAAGTAGTTACGACTCACTCCCCATTGTTAATTCATCATTTAATATTTTACTCCAATAATAACATACATATTTTTTGATGACATGTTACAATTTATAATATTAAAAAAAAAATTGGACGCGATAATGTTAACCAAAATATATACACAAAAAAATCGTTACAGTACTTGTTAATTGTTATCCTTTCTTAATGTTTGAAAAAAATATTAATGAATTTGAAGATTGTATGTAGTTAGTTTGTTAACAATTGATTGATAATCATAGATAATTAAGGTTGTATTAATTAAATTTTAAAATATGAATTAAATAAAATTGTAAACATAAAAAGCAATAATTGCGGAACAATTTATAATCGTAGAAAAAGACCATATTTATCGCCTACATTTTTTAAATTAGTATTTTAGATAACTAGTCAGTTGGGAATCCCGTTTATTTTTTAGAATGTAATCTAATTGAATTTCGTGTACATTTTTTAACTGTAAATAATCAATAAAAATAAACATGACAACTCAAAAAAGTTTATTGTCAAAACTCTTTTATTTATCATAAACTTGTCACTTAAAAAAACCTGGTCCTTTTCCAAATAAGTTAAAAAAGACAAAAAAGGCGTAAATGGATTTAGATTCCCTTTTAGATACAATAGAAACAACCGGACATAGCGGGCAAGTTTTAAGTACTGAAGAAGGAATCATCCTCTACAATTCCTTATTACTGCTTCAAAACGAAAATCATTTTCGGAAAATTTACTTTTGGGGTCGAATTTTTGGCGTGGAAAAAGATTATTTCTTGGCTTTTGGTTATGTAAAAGATGCTTTACTGGGAAAAATATTTTATTATAGCATGAATTGTATCGATTGGGGACTATTACCCCATCCTACAGAACAAGGAAAACTTTTAACACCACTTTGCGTAACGAAATTTCACGGAGACCCAGCTTTAGTAGTTGATATTCTGATCGAAAAAGACGAAACGTCCTTAGGACAAGTATTCCAAGCACCACAAATACGAAAGTTAAAAGAAGAAGATAGACTGTCATGTACCGTTTATTATATAAACGAAGAAGCTATAATCGTACCAAGAGGAGCTTTATTTAAACGGCCCGATGGTGTTAATGTGGAAAATCTAAGTTTTGAAGGACTTGAAAGATTGGAAGCGCAAGAAATTGCATCGTTTTTACATTATAGAATTCCGCGTGAAAAGTGGAACACAAATTTATTAACAAGGAGCGATTATAATTACGCTATGGATTTTTTAGATCCTATCGATATCGATATTCCGGATGGCTGTTGGATGATTCAGGTTACTGCGGGGGGAATAATGCAAGTTTTACAATCGATGTATTGGCCTGGATTCGTTTTCTTCCATAAAATCGGAACCACCAAATATGGATACGCTTATTTTGGACATGGCAAAAAAGTTATAGACGTACCTTTTATGATTCCCCCTATTTAATTGTTTATTTATTATTTAAAGTAAAAGTGTTGAAGTGAATAAATTTAAAACTAAACTTGTAGCTAATGTTTTCATTCATAGCCTGTTAATCTTATAGTGATCTTGAAATCACCCGGGATAAGAAAAATAATTATAAAGTTGAGATTTTTTATTAAGATTTAATAATCAAAATATTAAGACCTCCCAAAAGTCAAGTAACTTAAAAATTATATAGGTGTCCGAAATGTACGTACAGAGTGATTCAAATTCGAAGTCCAAATAGGCTATCTTGAAAACTATAAGAGTTAAATAAAAAGTAGCTTACATGTCATGATCTCATGGGTGATATGGGAGACCACGACGAGTCGGAGCGCTGGTTGGAACAAAGCTATAAAGTTGTTTACGAATGATCTCGCCACATTTACGGATTCCTTGTTTTCAAGAGAGTATCCTTCAACGAATTTAGTAAGTTCGCATTGAATCGATAATTATCACCACCATCCTGAGTTAATGGACCTATCAGATCTAAACAAATTTTTTCAAACGTAGATGAAGCCGTTGTTATTGATACCGGTTCTTTATGAGGTATCGAATGTTAGAGGAATTTTGTTGTGTCAAGTTTTAGATTTTCCCATAAATAATATCATTTAATATTAGCGTACACTCGATTTATATCCGCGTGTCCTCCAGTCGGAAGAATATGACAATCATTCAATATCAATTGATGTGCTTGTTTGGAATCGATATAATTTGCTGTACTGATTACGTTTATTTGTAAATTTAATTCTTTTAGTAAAGATACATTTTTTGATTGGATTCTAATTTAAATGTTACTTTAGAAGACTTATCCCAAAAAGAAAATACAAATTTTTCAAATTCTATCGTAGCTACGTGTTTTGTAAAGAAATCAGATCCAATAACTCCATTCATGCTTGATCCTAAATCATTAATAATTAAAGATTTATGGTTTTTAAAAAATTCTGAAATTTCGTAATGGAACCTGCAATTCAATTTATTATATTACGATTTTTATCAACAAAATCGTCACCCTTTAAAAATTTTGAAAAAATTACACTAACTGTAGCACCCGTGTCTAAAAGAATTTAAAACTAAACTTGTAGCTAATGTTTTTCATTCATAGAGCCTGTTAATCTTATAGTGATCTTGAAATCACCCGGGATAATTTATTTCTATAATACAATGAAACATAATTCATACCGTTCATACATAATACTTCATATTCCGGGATTTTTATTCTCGAAAAAACTGAGATTGGGATGATTATTTTTCGAATTGAAATCTTCCGCGACTTCTATTGCTTCTATGGTTAAAATGATTGAAATTTGATTGATTTGGTTGATTACCTGAGTTACTATTATTGTTTTGATTATGATATGATCCTCTGAAATTACCACCGCGATTGTGATTAAAAGGCCAACCATTTTGACCCCTATGTCTACTACCACGACCTGATCTAAACTGATATTTTTGGTTATTATTTGAGGATTTATTGAAGTAAAACATATTTAAAGATGATGGCTTATTCCGTTCTTCATCTACTGCCACGGAGATAACGTCTTTTAATGATTTGCAATTTCTTGATTTTAATATTGTTCGCAAATTATGGTTCCTGATCCCATTACAAAAAGAATTAATTATTATCTTCGCATTTATTAAGCGCAAAGATATTTAAAGATTGTCATCATTTCCCGTCTGTGATAATGTTAAATCACTCAGAAACTGTTCGATTTTCAGACCAAATTCAGTGTTGTGGCGGATTTTTTGGTTACATAATTATTGCGAATACCTTTTACAAGAGCATTTACTGATATGTATTGTTTATTTAGCCGAATTTTAGCATTCTCGGACAATCTAATTTTTGTAATAATTCAGAGTGTAATTCTATTGAATCTAAAAGCTTTTTAGTAGTATCTATAATAATGCTATTTATTTTACTGACATAGTTTTTTATTTATTTATATTTTATCTATATCGCCTAAATTCGAGAAATCCTTACTTGTTTCTAATTTTAATGATCCTAATTTTATGAGTCGATTCTAAGTTTTTCCTTGTTTCTTGGTTATCTTTAATAATAAAGCATTTTATTGCTTATTTAGTATATACAATTTTACTCTCTATAGTACATGTACATCACCCCATCGTTTCAATCTGTTCCTTTCATCATCCCCCTCCATCAACAAATACTTTGGCCGCTCTTCTTCGTCATTGCATCTCCCTTCTCGTATCTGTGACCTTCTTTCCTGCTTCTGTATATCCCTGTCCCTATCTCTCAGTTCCCTCCACATTTCGACTCTTTCCGATCTACTGTTTTCGATGTCAATTAGTGAGTATCCCTCCCTTCTATAATATTCTTCCCTGTCTCTTTGCCCATAGATCGGCCTCCTCCCCTTAATTTCCTTCCAGCACTCTCCCAGAATCTAGCACTGCGGTCTTGCTTTCATCATTTCCTCATACTTCACCGCTCTTCCGTGTACATCTCCGTTACCCTCCCTATCAGTTGCTCTGTGATACCTCCCCTCCTCATTACCTCGCAGAGCTTCTCTCTATCTCCGTTATCGAATGCAGCCTTCAGGTCAATAAACAATCTATATAGCTTTCCGCCCTTCTTGTTCAACTCCCTATCTACCAGGTGATTCAGAATGTATATATTGTCAATTGCCCCTCTTCCCTTCCTGAATCCCGCCTGCCCATCCGGCAACAACTCCCCTCACTCCATTTCCTCTTCCAACCTCCCCAGCAGTATCTTTGCATAAATTTTGAAAATTGTGTCCAACATAGTAATCCCTCTATAATTGCTCACCACCATTTTATTCCCTTTCTTATATAGTGGGCATATTATCCCCATCCTCCACCTGTCCGGAAGCCTCTCTCCCATCCATACGTCGTTTATTATCTTCCATAGCTTCTCCTTCACTGTCTCCGTCGCCTCCAATCACGCTTCATTTTGGATCCCATCGTCTCCTGGCGCCCTTCACCTCTTCAGTCCCCTCAACACTGCCTTGATTTCTTCCCGTAACATCTCCTCTCCTCCTTGCACACCTCGCTCTTCCTCTCCCATTGCTCTCTCTTCCACCCCTCAAAACAATCCCATGAAGTAGTTTCTCCATTCATTCATTTGTATATTTCTGCTGACTTATTACTATTCCGTTCCTCATCCCCTTTAAGTATCTTCATACTTCATTATCCTCTTTCAACTTCTTAATCTTCTGGGCCTCCGTTTCTATATATATCTATATATCTACCTATCTCTACCTCCCCTCTCTGCCACTGTCTCAGTTTCCTTCTAGCTTCTCTCTTAGCCTCTCTGCATTCGTTATCCCACCATTCGCTTCTTCCCAGTCTACTCCCATGTCGCCCATTCTCTCTCTTCAACGTCGCCTCCCTAACCACTTCAATTAGCTCATTCAATCCCTCGGCCCCTTCCACCCTCTGACGCCAGCTTGCCAACTTTCCCCTATAATGTTCTATTCCCCCTTTCGACCAATCTACCCTAATATGTTTTCCACCATCCTCCATTATCTTTCTGTGCCTTCTTCCCCTCGCTCCCTTTATACACACTTCTAGCGGCTGATGATCCGACTCTACCATCGCCCCAACCCTAAAATATTCTATCCTCTCCCACATTCCTTGTTCCACTACCACATAATCTATCACGGACGCCCCTCTTGCACCCGTATAGGTAAATTCCCCTTCATCTCCTTTCTCCATATACCCATTCAGTATCTCCCATCACCTCTCCTCTACCCACCTCAGCATCTCCCTTCCTTCTCCATTCAAAATCTTATCCTTGGACCGTCGTCCCTCTCCCTCATCCCCCATCACCCCTCCCCTAATCAGGTAGCCATCCCTTCCCTCCTCTGTCATATCTTCCCATCGTCTCATTGTTACTTTCATTGCGTTGCTATATACTGTGACTACCTGCACCTTCTCTCCCTCTAGCTTGATTTGCCTTTTTACCATTCTCTTCTGCAATGATGATCCTAATTTTATGAGTCGATTCTAAGTTTTTTCTTCTTTCTTGGTTATCTTTAATAACGTTTGACTTATTTACCTTAAGCTCTTCTAACAGTTTTCCAAATTTATACACTGTCCCCATAAAGCACTTTAGGTACGCACTAATTTTTGGCTCCTCGAAACTTCCAGCCGAATCCTCTTCTCTATCTTCTTCATACACCGACGCCAAATATATAAACAAAAATCAGGATAAGGATGTTGTAACTAATGCATATCCAATTTCCGAAGTGTGAACGATTTATCCAATCCAGTGGTTGCTACTCCAGAATTTCCAGCTTGATTTCTTACTGGTTCCTTAATTGCTTTGGACTGATTATATCCCATTTTGTTAATATAATCTTTTCTTTTCCTTTTTAAATTTACTTTTAATTATGTGTTGCTTCTTAATACAGAATCACCATGTGATAATCAACCTGATGTAAACCCAACACAACCCAAGCAGCTAGTAAGTGCTAGTTATTAGTTGGGCTGCGTTGCGCCATTAATCTTAACACAACCCAACTTAACTAACTTGTCGGTATGAAATATTAGTTGGGTTGAGTTTTTCCATCAAAATTAAAAATTGACCACACAAGCATTCAATATTTTATTGTGTTTATTCCTTTCATTATTATTGTTTCATTATTATTATTCTTCAAAAATTAATATCCTTTCATTTTACATAATTTTCAATTGACACGACATTGTTCAAGATAATTGACCAGTCTGCGCAATTTTTTGACAAATTCTACATGGCCGAAAGTCAGGAAAGGTTGAGGAATGCTGGTTTGTACATGCAGATTTTTTTTTCTTTAACGTACTAATTTCGTTGTGGGGTAATAATTATTAAAATACCACAAGAAAAAGAAAACTTAGCGCTAATAACTTGAAAACAAATGGATATCGATACTTTTTGTTTAGACCAAAAAACTAGTCTTAAACAAGTTTCTCAATAATGCATCAAAATAAGACCATTTCAAGTTCTAAATATCTCAAAAACGAAACAGGCAGAATGAATTTGAAATGTGATTTGTTGCGAGTATCAAATTCTACAAAACATTCCCTATTGAACCGTTGCTATCAAGAAAGTATATATGTATGTGACAACTTCTGTAGCTTAAAAATCATGGTAAAAAGTTCTCCCCAAAAAATATATAAAATATCATTGCAAAAATAATGTAATAAAGGAATAAATCAAGCAATCAAACCAAATTTAGTGAACATCGAAATATGAATACACTGTACATATTTATATATATTACCTTATCATTACTATCATCGCCTCGCTCATTGCTTTTATACACACAACAGATATCGTGTATCCATCTAAATTAATTATAATTAGAGTAAGCTCTGATGTACGAATTCTTTTTGAACATTGAAACGTTTATCAAATTAGAGTAACATTAAGATTTTAAAATAAAAAAATAAAGCAACATTAATTAGGTTTTTTAAAACTACATCGCTCTCTTCGTTCGTATTATTTGTTTATCTAATTATTATGTTTTATCTTAAACTATATGTATTTCATTTACTTATGTTATGTATTATTATATTTTTATTTTACTTATGATATATATTTTATTTATTCTATGAATATTCGAAATAAAGTTTAAAAAATTATTTTCTTAAATTTTTAAACGATACACGAACTATGAGACAATTGCTAAAGTTTCAAAATATTTTAATTTACCGATTTTAGATTCCTTTATATAATTGTTATGTGGCATTGTATCAAAACCTTTCTTACAAAAAACCTCTTTGCCCTCCATTACAGATGGCAGTTCTAGTATTAAATGAACAAAATTGTTCATGATGGTTTGGCTGCCTATGTTGAGTTAACTATATTAAAATACAGTGGAACCTTGGATTACCAATTTTTATACGTTTCAAAAAGCAGCTCGTAACCCGAAACAATGCGAAACGATTTACAATAGTACTCGGCAGAAATAGTACTATTGTAAATATAGTACTCCCAAGCATAGTGTCCCATTGTCAAGAATACTTCGCCTAAAGAAATCCAAAGGATGATCATTTAAAATCATATTTCCATACAATGTTTCTTGGACAAAATTTGGTCTTTATAAATAACTTTTCTTTTCGATGCTGTTTTAGTTTAATAACGAGAGAGAGAAATAATTATTCGGTACCGACCGTCGGCTCGTGAAGCTCAGGTCTTTGCACCTTTACAGAAGTTTTGCACAATCGTATTTAATAATAATAATAATCATTTATTTATTTCCTACAGGTTTACACCACCCAGTTACAGGAAATCAATAACAAAGTTTAAAAACATAAATGTAAGCGCATACATATAGCGTTATAAACAATAGTGGTGTTACGGATGTGGGTTTAACGGATGCGGATGCGGAACCGGATTTTTTAATTCTAATTTTGCGGATGCGGATGCGTAAGCAGATTTTTGGATGCGGATTTAACGGATGCGGAGTTGTTGAAAAAAGTTACATGCTAAAATTTTCTTGAAAATATCTAATGCACAAATAAAGTAATTAATATTCATAATTTATTATAGGCAAATTATATTTTAAAAACAGCAATTTTGATGCCTTCTCTCCTTTCAGACTTTTTCTTTTATCTGTGTATATTAACGATGCTCCACTGAATAGCTGTTCACTGGTAAAGCTGCTTGGTGGTGTTGATAAATATTGTCGAACAACCGGCAATAAAACGGTATATTTGTACCCATTTTGTCGCCACCACATTAATGGATCTTCTTCTAAAGGTAGTCTTCTTTCTTTAATATAATTTTGGAGCACAATTTTCAGTGTTATTAATTGGTCATCTTCTGCCTCGCTTTCACTTGAACTTAGAACGGATTGTACTGACTGCAGTAGTTTGGAAGAACAACAGCTAGAATTAGTAATAATTTGTTTATCAATTTTTCTTTTCTTATGTATCGGACTACAATCTTTATCTTGATGAATCGTTTGAATTTGGCACAAATTAGCTATTGTGGCTTCGACTTCTTCTATTTCAAAACTATTAAAAAATTTGGTTTTATATCTGGGATCTAAGTACGTGGAAATCGAACATAGTAAATTTCTGTTTAAATCGCCAAATCTTTCACTTATTACTCGTATAACTTTAACAAAAAGTGCTTTGATATTTTCTGGCGTATTTGAGCTATCTTTCTCGGCTTTTAATATTGTCAAAGTAACGTGCAGAAGTGGTATAACCATAGAAATGCTGTTCTTCGAGTTACTTAATTCTTTAGTAAGATCTTCAAAAGGTGCCAACAATTTTAACAACAGTTCAATTGTTGACAAATCATCCGGAGAAAATGACACAAGTTGTTTTGTAGTTAAGTATAGAAGTAAAGAATCTTTTATTTTAACAAAACGTTCCAACATGTCAAATGTGCTGTTCCACCTGAAATGAAAATTAGTTATACTTTTTAATTTATAGACAATCGTTGGCTTACCTAGTGGGACAATCTTGTATTGTTGACATTGGAGGTTGCTTCAATCTTATTACCTGTATAGCTTTTAATTCATCTTGTGCTACTAGGGAATGATTAAAATGTGTTGACACTTTTTTCACTTTTTCAATTACTTCTTGAACCCATTCTTCCGATAATATAACATTTTTAATGCAACACTGTATTTGATGAATCACACAATCAAAATCAGTAAATCCAGATATCTGCATTGCTTTAATCATGTTGCTACCACGATCGCGTACCACACAGTGAACATTGTCCTGTTTTATACCCCATTCTTCAAGAATGGTTTCAAGTTTTGTCGAAATAGCTTGACCAGTGTGACGGCCTTCCATTATTTCACATTTCAAAATAATTCTTACTCTTTCAAAACCTTCGTTTATACCATGAGCAGTCAAACTAACTAATGAAGTCACACAACTTGTATCTGACCAAACATCAGTTGTAAAGGATATTTTCTTAAGATCGTTTAATAGTGCTTTAATTTTATTTGCCACACCGTTATATAAATCGTCACATACAAGCGACGTAAAAAACTGACGTCCCCTTAATTTATATCGTGGAAGTATTGTATTGATTAATCGCCGAAAACCAACACCTTCGACGAAGTTGAATGGTAAGTCTTCCAAAGCAATCATTTCGCCTATTAATCGATCCGTATCTTTGGATTTTGTATATGAGAAATCCCAACATACATTCTTCGTTAAACATTCTTGTAAAGTAAGTTGTTTTGTTGTATTTGGACCTGTATCTGTAGATGTACTACAACTTGGCTGGTTCTGTTCTGCATTTTCAGCTATACGTTTTTCTAACTCTTCAAATATTTTTGTATGCTTAGATTTCAAATGATTTTTTAAAGAAGATGTGGTACGTCCTTTTCGTGAATATTCGTTTTCACAAATCTTACAACGAGCAATCAAACTGTTAATTTCCGAGAAATATTCCCAAATAAAGCTTGTTTCTGGTTTCATTTTAATTAATTTAATTTCGATGGATAGCAAACAATAAAACGAATGACGATAAATGCGCAAAAGCATACATACAAGTTGCCATCCGTTCAACAACTGATCGTCTTTAGGAATTAAGATCTTTTAGAGCGCTATGCATTGGCGCCCCCGATTTGAGGTGTTGCGGCGCGACAATATAGGAGTCGTATCGTCCGTCGCCACATCGCGATTACCTCACGTGTTCGTGCATGTTACAATATCTAAAAATTTTTTTTATCTAAAAAATCGAAACAAAAAACTGTCACTATTTTACCGGAGCTCCGTTAAAATATATGCGGATGCGGATGCAGATGCGGATCTTCAAAACAATGCGGATTATCCGCAGTTGCGGATGCGAATGCGAATATCCGTTACACCACTAATAAACAATACACTATATCATAAACATTAAACATTGTACCAAAAACAAAGAGCAAATAATATTAATAAACAAACAAAAAAACATGTTAAGTAATTTCGACAGCAACCCCGATCACGGTGCTCGAAGAATCAAAGAATAGATCACAATGTGTGATTATGATGTTAGCATGATCACACATGAGCGAGATAGGGGTTTGCGTAATAATTAGTGCGGCTATAATAATTATAAAATATAACATTTGTACGCGAATTTAGTCTAAGTACTACAAACAATAATTTACCCAACAACTAGCTGCAATCTATATCCCCCCGCAAGAGCTTGTACAAAAATTTGATAGTGGAGACTACCCTCCGTTGCTGTAAAGAAAGGAAATTAAATCTCGATAAAAGTAGGTTGTACTCTAAGCCTCAAGGCCGACTCAAGTAAGATTGCACTCAAGTAAGATTTTAACGGTTGATCGTTTAAATAATACACATAGTTGACCGCGCCTAACTTCCTAGTGAAAGTCATGGTAAAAGATTTCGATGCATTAAAGAATACGCGATTACACCAGCACCATTCCTGCACTCGTACAAGATCACTCTGCAGGCGTTCACAATCAGTAACATCGTTAATGGACAAACAAATTTTGAGGTCATCCGCGAAGAAAAGCTTTTCACATTTCAGTACATTCATCAAATCGTTGATAAACGGCAGGAAAAGTAGTGGTCCATGGTTGGAATCCTGCGGAGCACCTGAAGTCGGAGAAAAACCCTCAGAGAAGAAGTTCCGTAATGAACAAACTGCTCCAAGATTGTCGTTTATTAAGCAAGATGAAATGGTCAAGTTGATCAAAAGCCTCCTGAAAGTCCAGATATATATCGTCAACCTGATCTCTAGCATCAACCACATCTATCGTGTATTGATTGAAGCAGGAGTAGTGACAGTAGAACGTCCAGAAACAAAATCATGCGGGAAGGGTCTTAACCAGGTTTTTAAGTGGAATGAGATATGCTTGAAGAGAATGCTCTCAAAAGTCTTGGAAAAGCCGCACAGAAACGAAATAGGTCTGTAGTTCACTGGACCCGACACATTGCCTCTCTTTAAAATTGGACAAAAGATTATTTCCATATGGATGGAAATGTAGAGGTAGCTAATATTAAATTGAAAGTTTTGAGGAGCGGCTTGGCTAAAATGCTAAAATGGGAGCACAGTCCCTTGAGATGAAACTTGGAATGCATGTTGCAATGTGTCAACAACCTCCTCCAAAGTGAAGCAGTTAACAGTAGGTTATGATGGGATTTGTCGACATTTACGTTATCGTTCACAGGGTCTGATCGAATGTAAACTGAACTAAAGTAATATGCAAAGGCATCAACGATGCTTTGGTCCGTAGTAAATTTTACATTGTCTCTTTTCATTTTGCGTGCATTACCCCTTCGAGATCGTTCAAATATCTAAAAACTGCTGGAATCAGAAAATAAAGAATTTTTAACTGAGTTCATATATGAAGTGTAAGCTTTATTTATCACTTGTTTTGATAAGGTTCTATAATGCCTATATTCATATAAAAATGTACCGTTTTGAAATGTTTATATTTCCTGCGCATTTACTCCTTAGCTTATAATCTTCCACCTCCTTGGTGAACCAAACATGTCACCGGTTACGTGAAGATCTTCTAATAGTCTTAGATACTGCGTCATCGCATACATTTCTTAACCTTTAATAGAAAAGTTGGAATTTTCAAGTCAAGACCAATACACATCTATTAGGGATATCAATCCCTGATAGATATGGATACAGTAGTGGATAATTAGCTCGCTTAAAATTGTAAACACTAACAGTATGGTGTTCAAATTGACAAAATGGATATAAACTCTAATGGTAGGCGATTCTTATCATTCAGGATAGAACTGAATTGACGAAAATTATTAAAGGATTGAAAGGTTGCTACAGCTGTCTTATATCTGTCGTCCACAACAATCGATGCATATAGAGGTATATAGAGTAAGACTGAATATACAGGGTTCAGAGACGCCTGTATTTGTAAATTTTCCATGAGCGCCTTGTATTCTAATACCCACTACATCAAATATCGGGACAGCATTGAACAGATGGGATAGATCCAGTTGTACCACCCTAACGTTACTTTTCACGCAAATCAGAACACCGAGTATTTTGTACATAAATAGTATAATGTGTAAAGAATATTGGATAAAATTTAAATATATGATCTAATTAGTAACAGGCGTTTAATTCGTCTTCTTCCAGTTCAGCCATCAGTGCCTGTCCAATATTTGTGCGTTGTGAATTTTATTAAAGAATTTCTTGTTCACTCCATTGTGCCTTAATTGAATTGGTTTCATTGTAAAGCTCTTTATTACCGATATTGTGCAATTGATTGTTTGGGTGTCGAATTTTGTTTATGATACTTAATGGATGCGCAAGCGCGAGCGCTTAACCAAAACGAAGTGATCTTAAAACCAAACCACTTACAATTTCACGAGACTTCAAGTTCTACACGTTTCACGTCAAAATTTATATATATCGTCTTGTAAAGTAGTGTTATTATTTTGTCAGTGTTAAACCGAGTCACGTAGACTGTGAGGGAGGACAACGCAAATAAATATCAGTTTAAATTTAAACATTTCATTTTTTATTTATTTCTTTTCTTTATTAATCTCTAATTTTGAATAAGCACCTTCATCTATTGTTTCCGAACTAATTTCCAGCAAATACTTAGGCATCTCTTTCCGTCTTCGTCTTTCCGCTATTTCAATGATCTCTTTAGTGTTCTTTGTGGATTTGATTGTAAAAACGTGACCATAATCTAGGACTGGCTTGCTTAAGTCTTTGTGTATTTTCATTGCGGTGCTTGTGTTGATACCTTTGTCTTCGTAGGTTAGTGATATTTTTGAAGTGCTTAAATAGATTTAATCCATTTGTAACAATTACCAATCTATTTTCTTTGAAATTTATCGCATATTCGGTGTTTAGAAATAGCGCTTGGAATTTTTCGGCGTTGGTTCGGGGTCTCCATTTGTGTAACCACACCAACACTTTGTTGTGAAAAACTTGAAGATTTTCTGTGGCTTTGAACAACGTGTTGTTATATTAAATAAGCGTGGTGTCGTCTGCATATTGCAAGACATACAAATCTAGGTTGCAGTAGTTCGGGTCTTATGCGTAGACGTCATGGCAGCATAAATTGGGGAGGGAGATTTTGGGGAACCCTGCGGCACTCATTGCTTAGAATAAAGTAATATCATATATATTTTTCTGTTGTATATTTAGAATTAGTTTTATTGGGTTTGAGTGGAAGAGTAAGTGCAGCTACGGCTGTTTTATATATATTATTTATAATTTTTAAAGTTTTTAATTTAGAACTTATTTTATATATACTAAATCAATATGTATATAATGGTACAAATAAAGTCATATTATTATTATTATATAATCAAACGCTTTGTTAATGTCCAAGAATAGAGTTATGTTTTTTTTGTATTTTATAATTGAATTATAGGTTATTGCAAGTGTAATTAATGGATATAATGTAGAGTTCCGTTTGAAACCGAACTGGTAAATAGGAATCTTGACGTGCTTCAGGATTCCTTTGTTAATAATATTTTCAAAGGTTTTGCCTAATACTGGGTAAAAAAGAGTGTAATCGGTATATTGATATATTTTAAGTTGATATATCGGTTTTCATATGTTTGGGAATTGTTTTGATTTTAGACAGCGATTCATGGATTTAAAAAAAACAAATAACAAATAAGACATTTTCTATTGGACTAAATTCGTTGTAGATATGTTTAGCTAGAGCTTCGCATTTATCTGTTGTTTTGTGTTTTCTGTCGTCGCATATTAACGAGGGGATTGTCTTGGCTTTATTATATTTGGTAACGTGTTTTTATTTGGGTCTTTTGATCTCATATATTCCCTGTATTTTTTTCTTTTATTTTAGAGTTTATTGATTATTTTTGCTGGTGGGTAGTACCGGAACGGCATATTTATTATTTTTGGGGTGTGCTTGATGATGGATTGTGTTTGTCACTGTTATTTGGAAGTCTATGATGAGTTTCATGTTTATGGATTGGTGTTGCGTTGTATTTAGATACTTTTCCAAGTCTTTGTTTACTCCATTAATGTTAGTTCTTCTTAGGTCGTTTTTGGTTGTTTGTTCACTGATGTGAGAATGTACTCACTTAGTTTCTATGTTAAAAGATATACCCAGATGATCAGAACATAAGTCTCCAGTGGTTTCTATGTTGGTAATGATATTACTTAGATTGCTGGTGTGGATGATAACATCCGGCGTGGTGTCGTTGTTACCTACCTGTTTGTACCTATAATGCAACATCCAATTTATAAAAAATCATATCATCAATATTTTTGATATATTAAGTATTAATAAAACCACATAAACTTCTTTCTTGTTGTTTTATAATCTGACCGGCAAAAAACCGGCTACTATGAATTAGCACAACTATAAAGCTCTCTTTCTCACGAACTAAGCATTCGAAAGGTTTAAAGATTCTTCGACATTAATCCTGCGATAGAAATTTTCATTTAGATTTTAGTTTGAGCATGCACACCCAGTATATGAGAAGAAGTTTTTTCTCGAAATATGTAACATCCTGTGGGGTGAAGCTACTACAGCAGCGGGTGTACACTAGACTCGAACGGTAGCCCAATCTTTTCTGAACATTTCGTTTTTTATTCACTCTATTATCTCCGTTATGTATATATATCTCCCTTATTAAGATGCAGTTTTAAAGCGAACGCCTGTGAAAACGGGACAAACAGGTATAAAAAATCTAAGATGGCAACCGATGTCGCAACTGATATGCGTGAATTGTTGCTTTAATTGAGGATGACAAAAATCAGCGCTACGTTACTCATACGTTAGCTATAGCCTAAATAACGGTTCAAGATGTCTGCAGTCGATATATGGCAACAGGAAATTTTATGTTCCGGTAGAAGACAAGTGACGACAGCAGTTGGTGACTAATTTATTGTTTTAAACTCACTGAAGAATCGTAAAATGACAGCTGTATAAGCTCGCCATCTTCTTCAAATGGTGTGAAGTGAAGGAACCATTCGTTGACGACTTGCTGAAAGTGATCTGACTGCAAGAAGAGTCCCGATTTTGTCTCCGGTCACCTGATGGTCGAGATGGAGACGTCGTAATGAAAAGTTTCCTGCCTAGACAATTTCAAAAAGAGTACCTTTTTACATATGGGTCTGTATTTAGAGCGTTCATCATTGTTGAAAATGCCACGCTAAATGCGTATCGTTATATCCAAGATATTCTACAAGCAGCGTCTTATGTGAAAATCGTGCCATGCGAAAATTTTGATAAAAAACAAAATGCTCAGACAAAAATTGAGCTACCGTTTGATTGCAGGTAATACCCTCCACTGCTGCACCCCACAGGGTGTTACAAATGTCGAGAAGAAAAAGTTTTTCTCATTCTTTTACACTGCATATGCTTAAACTAAAATCTGAACGAAAATTTCTATCACATTAATCGGTCCAGAAATGTACAGGTTTGAAAGGAATTCTTGTTTAATAACTCTCCACTACCTTGTAGCGTAGCGTAGAGGTTAGTGTAACAGTCCGGCAAACGGGAGGCCTGGATTCGAATACCAGCGCTTTGCTATCTTCCTTTGCAATGTTTTTCCTTCTTCTACGTGTAATAAGTATTTTCCCTTCTGTGTATCACTTGTTTGCTAATGATGTTTGCCACTTAATTGCCAATTAGTCGCACTCGTTTCGTTCGTCCAACCCAGCTCTGGAGTATGAAATATCTTAGAACGTCACTGCTTAGTTTACGACTGAAGAAGTCTTCAAAGTAACGATTTTACAAACGAGATAGTGCATGAAGATTTTATGAGAAAATGTATTAAAGTAAAAACACTCACTTCGCTGTTGGTCTAAACATCGCATTCGTGCATGAAAAGCTAACTTCGCGCACTATTTCATAAATATTTTGCTGCCAATTGGCGATATATATTATTAAATAGCAAACATTTTAATTTTTTTTTTTAATTTTCTATTCAAAATGAACGAAACGAGTGATTAGTCAAACAGTAAAAGGGTAAATTGATTTAATTAGGTAAAATAAAAAAAGCTAATTAATCGTAAATAATTTATTCGGTAACATGCCTAGGGGATCAAAATAAAAACGTTGAAACATTTTTTTTTCTCTGCACTTCTAAGGAATATTACGTATTGTTTATTACGTTGGGGGGGTGGAATGCGAGACACGTGTTTCATTCGAACGGTAAAACCCCGAGAAGTGCAGTCGTAATTTGTAATAACAATAAATTTTTTTGGCGTTTTATGTTAAAAGATTTTAGAGCGAGAGATTTGTATCTTATTTATTAACATGATTCTTTTTATTTAGTTTACAGTTTTAATATTTTTTTTATTGTTTTATTTTCTTTTTAAAAGTTAAATTGTAAATAATAGCTTGCTTAATCTTGCCGCAATTCGTGGTGTTTCGTTTTAAACAATTCTTCGTCGATTATTATTTTTATTTTTTTTTGTTGAAGTTTAAGTTGCAGTAAGAAGATGCACTTAGAAGACGGCCGCTGAAAAACCAAATAAATCAAATTTATCATTTTGATTTTAATGTTTTAAGTTTAAAATGTGTTAGTGATTTAGAAAATTTGTTTTAAAAACACAAAAATTGTAGAGAAAAAAGTTTTATACAAAGGACAGCTGAAAAGGGAATTTTATATCTCTAAGATGTGAAAGAAAAAGGGTTGAAAATATTTTCTTTTTGGGATAAATTCGAGTTTACTTACCCAAAAACGATTTCTTTAATATTTTGGTTAAAGCGCCTAAAGTTGCTGTCCGATTTCTCCGAAAATTTGATTCAAAAAAAAATCTGCGGTGCGGTTTAGTTTTTGAAATAATTTTATTCCCAATAGACTTTGATTTTATGGAAAAAAATTGATGATTGACCAAGTCTTTTTGAGAATAAGACCGATTTTGGGGAGGCCGTTTAAGAAGACTTACCGAAAGGTCGAATGGGGTGCTTGTCCCAAAGATAGGTCCTCTTCACCGGGGAGAGGTAAGAGTCCCTAAGGTAGAACGGTGGCCTCCACCTGAACAGAGGGTTGTAGGGACGAAGATAGGGCCAATCCCACCACCAGGGATTGCGAACGAAGGAGGAGATGGGACGATAGGGGCTGGGATTCAATAATTCATGATAGAGTCTCTTACTTGGCAGCAGGCCTCCTCGGGTGTAAATCGGTTGACCCGCGTAGTTGTAAGCTACCTCAGATGGCCTCGGGGCGAACTCTCCAACCTAACACAACGATTATTTTTATAAACACAACGAAATCGACCAAATTAAAATTGATTTATTACTTTGATGGGTGTTGGTGATAAGTATCTCGGCCAGTAATTACCGAGCCTATCCAACATTCCCAAACGATCCAAATGATCCAACCAATCGCGGTTGGGGTCAAGCGGAAGTGGTGGTGGTGGTCTCTTGCTGTAGACCAAGTAAAGCGGGTAACGGCTGAATGGATAAGTCGTGTGGAAGATGCTGGGCTCTCTCTTTGCGACACGATCCAAATGATCTTGCCATGCTTTATCGGCATCGAAAGGGCTCCTTGGCTTCGAAACGTGGTATACTAATTAAAAAAAAATCGAAATATTTCTTTTCTTCCCATTCAAAATATTTTTTAAATTCAAATTTTATATTTCTGTTTATTTATTTAGCGTGGAAGCAAAGCTTTTCAAATTACTTCTCTTATTAAATTGATGTTTTAATAATCGCAATGTTGCTATGTCAGTTATTCGAAAGAAGTTTGTCTCGATATTCGTTAATTTTAATAGTAATTAAAAATTAACACGTTTTGATTTTGATGATTCGAAATTTTTTGACGCAATTATTATAAAATTTAATGCAACTGCAATTTTTTGTGAAATGTCAATGAATTGAAATGAATGACAAGATTTCATGAAAATTATTCTGAAGGATAGCAGCATCTATTAGCAAATTCTCATTTTATATTTACACATTGTAATTGTAATTAAAAATCGTCACGTTTTAATTATAGAGATTCAAAATTTTGATATTGTAAGCAATTTTTAGCATTGTCAATTGCAAATTTTAAAATATCAAATAGAAATGTATAACCCGATGTAACGATTATTTTCTAATTTATTACGGCAACAAATGCCAATAATAGGGGGTTATTCATTTATGACTTCATGACGAATTATTATCCACCATAATAATAATTATCATTAAAAAATTTTTTTTTTAAATTACTCCAAGAAAAATATGGAATTGCAAATGTTGGCTGCATATCCTACTGGCATCACTTTATTCGGCGAACACTCAGTTCAGATGATAACTATGTCACTGTTTAGAACTGTGGTTGAGTGCTATAAACTATCATAATCTGTTGGGCCTTTGTTTTCAGATAATTTTGTCTTCTTTCAGAGCAATATCATCATAATTCAAATTGGTTCTTCCAGGTCAGTTTGAAAAGAATCCAGAAAATTTTCAAAACACATTCTCCAAATTTTAAATTTTTTTGTAAGTTGCCTAATTCTAATAAATTTACATATATAAAGACTTCTTTTCTTTTCCAGTTCCAGAAATATCAGATACAACTCTATACTAAACGACCTTAGCATAGAGTTGGATCTGATATTTCTTTATTATTTTCTTTGTACCTCCTAGAGCTTTTAATACCAATATTCCGAGATCCCGGATAAAATATGATCGGAATTGATAACCGGTATTGTCTTAAAAATACTGGTATACGTTTTCGAAGTCGAAATTATTTGTTTTGATACAAAATTCTTCCTCAACCTTAATATTCCTTAAGGTTGGACCTTTAAATTCCAATCCAACCCAAACCTTCAAAGACTTCGGCCACACCAAATATCATGAATAACACTTTGGATGACCGAAACGTTGGTTAGGTTGGAACTTCGAAATCTAACCCAACCCAATCCAACATAGAAACGCTATAGGTAGCCAACATCTTGGAAGTTGAGCGAGATATGAATGCAAGACGATTATTCTCTTAAATACACTGCCCGTATTTAAGAGAATAATTAGCTTGAGAAAGAATTTTTCTGTCAAATGAAATAATTTCGGTCGACTTTGAAGACGTCGGCCGTCCCAACTATCATGAATAACACTTTGAATGACCAAAATATTTGGAATTTCGAAGTCCAACCCAACCCTATTCAACTTAGTAACACTTTGGGCGACCGACGTCTTCGAAGTCTGTCGAGAGATAAATGCTGACTTCGAAGACGTCGGCCGCCCCAAGTATAGAGAGCTATAACCGTCTAGCAATAAGTCGGATTTGCGTAGGTTGAAGTTCAATTTTACATATAAATGTATTCTTTAACTTACTTTTAAATGTATTATTAATTGTTTAATATAACTATGTTCAAATGGTACCAAATATTAAAAGCAAGACAGTAACATCTTGAAGAAAGCTCATTGTTTTAACTTATAGCTTCATGTATCTACATCTGCGCAAACGATCATCACATATAATGAGCTTTAAATGGTTTAATGACTCCCTAGTTGATTGATTGATTGAAGCAAATTGTTGTGCATTTTACATGTTGTGCATTGTCAATTAATAATATTAGTTTAAATGGGACATTCTTTAATTGGTAATATCGTTCGACAACAGATATAAAGCGATAGCTATCTCCGAAGCTTTAGCATCCGACCTCTAAATGACGGACAACCCAGTTTTAGATCTATTTTTTGATGCTCTTGGATTTTGTGGAAACCTGGAAAAGCTTCTCTTCACTCGCGATCAATGTTTTTTCCAGAACAATTTTTTCCATAACATACTAGTTCCATCTATGTTGAATATGGTTTGGTTAGCATAGTCTTGTTCTATCATTACCTGAGTAGTTATCCTGAGTAAGTATCCTGGATAAAGAGACGCAGTTTCTTTAGCAGCGCTTGCCGTCTCTCTAATTTTTGCGATTCTGTCAATTACGATAAGAATTAATATAACTTGAGAGCACACTGTGTTCTGATTAACAGGATACTCTTACTTAATCAAGTATCAAGATAATCATCATACAATATTTTTCTTATATTTTTGCATATTTTCTGAGCAACTTTTCCGAACTTCATGAAACTTCTTTGCCAATTCACAAAATTTAACTTTTATATCGTACTCTTGAGACTTTTTTCTTGTTTGATGCAAATTAATCAGTATCAGTTCTACTTCACTTGAATGACATAGTTACAAAGGTACAGCTTTTCACAGTTAGCTCAGTAAGACGCTGTAATTGTAATTAATGCAACAAACACGTTCGAACCTCTCGTTAAACCAATCACTATATGTTATGGTGGGCGTAGTGGAGAATGAAATTGAAATCGCGTTTTCCGAATTTACGTAAAACAGGGTAGCGTAAGTCGGGGTATCACTATATTATGAATAAGAATTGGATTCGGTTGGATTGGACTTCGAAGCGGGGAACCATTCATTTTAAGCGCTTTTAATCATTTCATCTTCTCGCGTATTCTTCCTGGAACAGTAATCGCTTTCCATGATGCTTCTTCCTTGTGAAACCTACAGGGTTCCATGGTTCTTTTGGATGGAGAGGCGAAAACGCGTTCACTATTTTTTCTTTTTTCCTTATGCTCCACGTTGTGGAGTACTGCACAAAAGGATTTCCTCCTCGTATCTTCTTTCTTTCTCTTTTCAGTATAGGTTCCACCACGCTATTCTGTCTCTATATTTCAATCTAATCTTAAGTCAGTGTCGCGAAACGAAATCAAAGTATTGCCCCCCTAGTTAACTTCTTCCCTATTTCACCCCATGCGCCATTTTTTGATATTCGATCTTCTGTTTATATCCCATGATCTTCGCGAACATAGTAACGATGGAATTCTACTTTGAGTCAGAGCTCAAAACCATCTTTTCAACATTTTCTGATATCTCTGACCTGGTCAAGTATATGTAGTGTACACTGACTTTTCTAAGGCGGTTGATGTAAGCCACTATGATCTTCTCTTCCAGAAACTTTACACCAGGACTAATTATGTACTTAATAACGGCTTTGCGTCGATGGAGTTTATCGCACGAGCTTGTGTCCCAAAGTTCTAACATGGGTCCACTACTTGTTTCTAATATTAATTAACGACTTATTACACAGATTCAAGTGTGGTGTATTGGCTTACGTTGATGATCTCGTCGTAATTAACCATAATTTCAGATTTACTGCTTTTTTTCACCAAAAAAATTTACTGTATGTTACTTTGTAGGATACCAAAGTATCGGTTTTTGATGACCAAGTATACTTGGATTAATAGGCAAATAATAGGTGATGATATAAACTCGGGTTTATTACCCGAGTTCTTTCTAAGTTTTTCTGAGTAATAGTAATTAAAATTAATACTCGTAAAGTAGTTGTCTGTTGTGATACTTCTACCAATATCATAAATTGATTCGCAGTTTTTCTGGATCTGCATAACAGATCCAGAACAACTGTTTATTATAACATTTCTTTATCATATTTATTTGTCTTACTTGCTAAGTACTTCCAGAAACTACATCAACCCCGAAAGGTTACTTTTCATGTACTGTAAAGAAATAAGAATATGTAAATGCAGTCTTACTATTATTGACGAATAACTCGAAAATATCCATAGGCATTAATGTGTCAACCTTTTTTTTCAATATATCATCAAATCTCAAATGTCTTAGAAGCAACATTATCCGATTTCGCGACATTACTAAACGAAACATCTCAATTCCAGTTATATCATAGATATGATTCAAATTTAGCTTACTTGACTTCAAAACTCCTGCTAAATACAGCAAACCAAACAGAGCTTGTAATACAGTTACATGAGTTGCTTTCGGGTTCTTTTCTCTGGAAAAAATTTCAACTGCTTTTATGATATGCACAAAGTTCCCTCAAATTTTGAATTGGATGTTTTGGATTGGATCGAGCGCTCTTTTACTACATATCTCATAATATAGTAAAAGGTATAGCCAATTGTTATTCCATCTTTCATCATTTATAAATATATCAATTAATAATACACCAAAAAAAATAATACACCTTTTGGCCCTCGCTTTACCAATCTTAGCAACTATTCTCTTTCAAATTCTGAAATTAACATCCTTAATCTAAATCACAAAATACAAATACCCACAACTCCGATCCCTATAGAACTAGCCATCTCCTTGGAATCTCAGTTAATGGACGATCGGAATCTAACTAATATTTTCAACGACAACTATGATATAATAAATAACCTCGGTAAAACGAAAATTTATAAAAAACAGCACTTTAATCTTACGTGATGTTAAATCATTTAAAAATAAAATCAAGAACAATGATCTAATTTTGACGATGGGCGATAAGAACGCTGGTTATGTTCTCTTAAATAGGGCTGACTATATTAATAAAACATTAAATTTCTTTGAAGATAACAATATTACAAATATAAAAAGAAACCCAACATTATCCTATAACAATCAACTCAAAGCTTTAGTTAAAGAAAACAAGATGTTTTTGGAAAAATTTAACATCAACGTTTTTAATTCAATTGAAATGAACCCATTAATACCTAACCTCAAATCTTTGATAAAATTACATAAAGTAGATAAAAGTATACGACCTATTATAGGAAATATAAATACCCCAACTAATAAAATATCAAAAATTCTGCAAAGATACTTATTTAAAACATTTCAAGGTTCATTAAAATACAACCTGAAAAATTCCACAGAATTAATAAATAAAATAAAAAATGTCACCATAGAAAACAACTTTAAATTAGTTTCGTTTGACATAAAAAATCTTTATAACAACATTCCTATTATACCAACCCTCCAAATAATTAAAGAATATTTTATCCAAAATAAAGTTAACCTTAACCTAAATATCTTCGAAATTGATAGCTTCATTGATATTCTCCATATTGTTTGCAAACAGAATTTCTTTAAATTTGATAACAAAATATACCAAATGAACAAAGATCTACCAATGGGTTCACCAATCTCTGGTATCTTAGCAGACATTTACGTCAATGACCTGGAAAATAAGCTTTTTTCTGACAAATACCTTAATATCACCAAAAATATTAAATACTATGGCAGATACGTAGATGATATTTTCCTTGTTTATTCAGGCTCCACTACAGAACTAAACGTTTTGTATAATTTATTTAACAATTTAAGCTACCTAGAGTTCACTATTGAAACAGAAATCAATAATAGTATAAATTTTTTAGACTTGAAAATATATAAAGATAATGTCAACAAAAAACTAGAATTCGATATATACAGGAAAGATAAGAATATATAAGAATACAGATGCTATCATACCGAATAGATCTTATCACTCACATCAACACAAACACGCCAGTTTTAGATATTTCTTCAATCGCATAATGAATATCCCTCTTAATAACAACAATTTTCACAAAGAAATGAAAAACATCATAAAAATAGGTCTTAATAATGGCTATAATATTAAAGAAATACAAAAAATCTTTTACAAATCACATTCAGCCCACATGAATAATATTATCTAGCCACATTATAATTATAAACAAAAACATATATCTGTACCGTTTCGCCCATCACTTCAAGGACAGTTTACAAAAAATCTTGCTAAATTTAATTTAATTCCTGCATTTACCTCTAAATGTAAACTCAGCTCTATGCTTATAAATAATAGGGATAAAGCAGACAAGGAAGATCTTAGTGGAGTTTATTCTATACATTGTGATGATTGTAATGGTATCTACATCGGACAGACAGGTCGTAATCTACGCGTTAGATATAATAAACACAATAAAAAAGATTCATCCCCTGTTTACAACCACATGCATAGCTCTAAACATAAAACTAATTTCTCTAATGTAACCTTATTAAAAAAATTAAAGAAATCTAGAGAACTTGATCTGTATGAAGAATATTATATACAACATTATAGAAAGAGTAAATCTCATAAATTGATTAACGACCTGTCAGATTTCAACAATAATCGACACTTCTTAAGATTTTTGTAAGTAACTCAAATTTAAATACGACCTTACGTTATGTCCTGCGCATCTCACTTAATCCTGTTCGATTTGTTTCGCCGTTTTTACCCGTCGATGCAGCAATGTTACTTTTGCATTCTCTTGGTGAATAAAGTGTTTTACTTTATGTTTTATATTTTTAATGGTTAGTGTTTATATATTGCTAATACACATGCAGCGGCATTTTAATTTAATTTTGTCGATATTATAGTAAAACTAAAAAAGTTTATTGTGTAAAAACGTGTTTCCCGGTTTTAATGTGTGATTATTTGTACAATATTTGTCTCATTGTCTTTTAACAATTAATAAAATAATTATTTTTATTTTTATAAAATTTTTTATAGTTTTGTATAATATAGTTGTTTTCATAAAATTTATTCAATTCTTTTTAGTCGTGCTTGAAAAAGACTAACATTAATAGTCGAAACATGTAGCACTGAATCAATATTTAATAAAGTTATTTCATCATTAACTTGGTGTATTATTAATTGATATAGTAAAAGGTGTCTTCGTTGTTTCAATGGATTAGAGCTTTTATAACATACAAAATGTGTTCTTCTAATATTTCAATTTATTATTAACGAAATATGTTCTTCTTTATTTTAGTTGTTGTCGAAGCCATATAGGCCATATATTATCAGTACTCACGTAGGGCTCTCAGTCCGTCGTCTATTCTCGTCTCGTCTATCAGGGCGTGTTACCCGCAACAGCTATGTCTTAAACTTGAATTAACATTCAAGCTCACTTTTGGATCTGAATGATGATATCAATGCTTTTGGATAATGTAAATTTGCATTTCATATTGTATAATATTATCTTATAATTGGTATTTATTGGACAACAAAATTATAAAATATTGTATATATTATTTCATATTTCCCGCCACGTTGTTGATAGTTCCGAAATTTAGCATTAAAGGCGCTATTTTTCGAGAATTTTAACCCATAACATGGCGTTGTATTTCTGATAATCAGAAATTATTTACGGCTAATTAGTTATTTTTATTCTTAAATCGATCTATGGAATAAATCCCTTAATCTATTGTTTATTATAATAAAATGTATTACGTTATTGAGCGTTCTTGAAGTTATAAACGCAATGTAGTGATTAGAAGGAGTGATTCGAACGAAATTTGCGTCAAATTACGTCAATTTTTCATCAAAATCAAAATCCTATTACACAAATTCCCTATTATAAAGTGTGGTGATGTAATAAAAAGTTATTAGACTATCTCCGAATTGAAATTAAATATTTGACTATTACTTAAACCGTTAACGTCATCTGCTGGCAAATTCCCGTTTTATTTTAAACGTTTGTAACCCCTTCTTTCATATACATACATAAATTTAGTTCGTATTACGATTATGATTTATATTTATTATGAGTGTATAAATGGAATATCAAAGTAAATATAAAATAAAATCGGTTTAATACAATTTGATTTAAGAAACTTGATTTAACAAAATTATCTGTCAATAACTTTGACAGATATAAAACAAATGAAAGTTTTAGTAAATAATGTGGAAAATCTCATTTTAAATTTACAATTTATATTTTTGTTTATTTATTTAGCGTGAAAGCAAAGCTTTTCCAATTATTTCTTCTTTATCCTTTTAATTGATTAATTTTACTTATTTTTTTAAATTTAAATCATGCATTATTTATACATATATATTTAAACATATACATATAATTTTGACTACTACCTAATTCTTGCTTGTCTTAATAAGCAGTTAAGAGCGGCAGCAAAGCTCATTGTTGTGACAGTGACTGTGACATTTCAAAAAAAAAGGAGACAAAAAATCGGTCTTACCTTGTTCAAAAAAATCACGTTATCCAACGTATCAAAAAAAATTGTTTTTTTAATGCCGTTATAATGACATTTATATGATGATTAATTAGTAATAAGCTTTTTACTTTTTTGTTTAATCAATCTTGGAAGATGTGGTGGTTGATGTTCTTTCTTGACACTTTTTGAAGAAAAAAATATGGAAAAATCACTATTTAATACATTTTTGTCTAATCATTTTTTTTTTTCTTGGGGGAGGAATCGATGGATGTGGTGAGGTATGGTAAAAGCAACGTGGTGGAGACAACAAAACGTGAAATTAAAATAAGTCATCGCCCTGGCAATCGCTGGAGCGGGTTAAAAAGCTGCTTTGTAAGCACACTAACGTTAGTTTATGGAATTAATTGTCTACTTTGATAAGTAAAACTGGATTGCACCTTTATTTTAATTTCTAATTGCGTTATGAAACAAATCCCTTTAATTATTTATTATGATTATTGTATTCAAAATTATTACGTTGTTGAGTCATTGATATAAATTTTCGTTATAATTAATCATAACCCAAAATTATCACTTTTTAATTTTAGAAATTCAATATTTTCGAGCACAATTATTATCTGAAGATCAAGAAATTTAAAAGAACAAATTTTCAAAATTTTCAAATCGTCAAAAAAAATCGTCACGTTTTATTCTTACATTTTCCCAATTTTTAAATGTAATCTTAAATTATGTTATTGTAAGTAATTTGTAGCAGTGCGAATTGTAGATATTTCTTACATCAAATTGAAATGAATAATTTGATTTTGGCGGTTATCAATTTTGAACAGCTAGTCCTCAAAATTAATAAATTAAAAAATTATACATCCTTCTTTTTCAATATCTCTCAATTATGAAATAAATCCCTTAATTTATTATTTATTATAATTTTAATTAAGTTATTAAGATTATAATAAGCTTATTATGTTGCGAACGTTATAAGTACAATATCAATGACATGATTCGAATGAAGTTTACCTCAAAATATGTCAACCTTAAATCTTAATTCAAAATCGTTAAGTTTTAATTTTACAAATGTACAGACTATAAACGCAATTTGATAAAACCTTGATATAACAAAATTCACTGTTATTTTCTTCATTGACAACTTTGAAAGATACAGAAAAAAATTATTATTATTGTTAAAGAATACTTTAATGCCACCTTTACAGTTATTTATACAATTCTTCGTTTTTTAGTTTACATCTAGGGTGTCCAATTCCCGGGACCAAAATCCCAAAAAAATAGCCTCGAAAGCGTAGATTGGGTATTTTACTCTAATGTTACTGTACTCGTAACTCCCACTCATTAAAATTTTTAATGACTACAGTGTTTGGGTGACTCATACAAGACTCATACAATATTGTTAACGATTTTATCTGGATTGAAGTTCCCATTCTCTAATTGAGAATTTTTTAAAATTTTAGTGCACTATTGAGCTCTTTTTTCTCAATCTAGTCCAAATATCTGCATCGAACATTCTCTGGAGAGCACGTATTTTGCATTGAGACTAGATACTGCTTCCAGAAGAAATGGTATTGCTTCTAGAAGACTTGATCTGCTTCTAAACGACTTGATACTGCTTCTAGACCACTAGAAATGTTTCCAGAAAACTTGAACTGCTTCTAAAAGATTCACTATTGCCCCTGAAAGAAATTCTACTGCTTCTAAAAGCTTGATATTGCTTGCAGAAGACTTGCAATACTTCTAGAGGACTACATATTGCCTTTGCAAAACTTGAAATGCTTACAGAAGACATGATCTTGCTTCCAGAAGATTCAAAATTAGTTCTGGAAGACTTGATCTGCTTCTAAAAGACTTGATACAGTTTCTAGACGACTAGAAATGTTTCCAGAAAACTTGAATTGCTTCTAAAAGATTCACTATTGACTCTGAAAGAATTTCTACTGCTTCTAGAAAACTTGATATTGCTTGCAGAAGACTTGCAATACTTCTAGAGGACTAGATATTGCCTTTGGAAAACTTGAAATGCTTCCAGAAGACATGATCTTGCTTCCAGAAGACTCAATACTGTTTCTAGAAAATTTGAAATGCTACTAAAGACATCATACCATTTCCAAAATACTTAATACTGCTTCAAGATGGCTTGATGTGCTTTCAAAAGATTTGATACAGCTTTTAAACGACTAGAAATACTTCCAGAAGACTTGAAGCGCTACCAGAAGATTTATTACTGCCACTTTAAGACTTAATACTATGTTTAGAAAACTTAATATTTCTTACAGGAGACTTGAAATGTTTTCAGAAGACTTCTAAACTTCTAAAAGTTTTACTGCATCAGTCATGCCTGAAGAAGGTTTCATAGAAACCAAAACAACTGTTGCATCGATTTACTGAGTTTTTTTATTAAATTATTTGTCATCGCAATACCTATTAGTATTTTTAAATTTACATCCATACGATGGACGTAGAATCTAAATAATTTAAGTTTTCTTCCAGGAGATTTACTACTGGTACCTTAAGACTTGGTACTGCTGTTAGAAAATTTGTTATTGCTTACAGAAGACTTGAAATGTTTCCACGTGACTTAAGCGTACTTCTAAAGAAACTTGAAATACTTCTACAAGACATGATACTGCTTCTAGATGACTTGATGCTGATTTCAAAAGATTTGAGAAATGATTTCAGAAGACTAGAAATACTTCCAGAAGACTTGATCTGCTTCCAGAAAACTTGATACTGCTTTTAGAAGATTTAAAATGTTTTTAAAAGATTTGTTATTGTCTCTGCAAGTGTTGAAATGCTTCTAGGATGTTCGATAGTGATTCTAAAAAATTTGAAATGGTTTCAGAAGACTTGACACTGCTTCTAGAAGATTTTAAATACATCCAAAAATCTTGATACTGCTTTCAAAATACGTGATACTACTTCTATAGGCAATCTGGAAAACTGAAAATGCTTCCAACCGACAAGATATACTACCAAAAGAGCACCCTGCGGTGCTCTTTTAACAAAAAAAGACATACTGTCAACAGGAGACTACGACAATGCACTGAAGATGCCAAGTGAGATCTTGGCGAAACGTCTGCCGCTGTCTACAGAGAACAACCAAAAAGACGAACGGATGATACCTCGGCTCAACTCGAACACATATTTCTCCATCCATGAAGCACTACGAACTATCATAATAAGAGTAATTAGCTACAACACTTAATCAGTTGAGCGCCATAAAACATTAAGTTCTGAATTCCTTATATAATACAGAAAATATCGGTAGTCTCTTCAATTTAATTCAGAAACGCATTACGTTAAACAAAGCCCTAGGGCAACCAGAATATGCAGGGACATATTCTGTTACATCTCTCAAAATTGATGGAACATCCAGTCTATTGCTTAATACCTTATACAGACAACCAAGAGTCCCCAGTCATCCCCAGACATCCCCAATCTGACCGACAATTTTGTCATATCTAAAAAATGTAATTGTAAAATATATAATTTTATCATATGTAATTTTGTCATATATATATAAACCTCTATTGGTTAGGTTTTAGAATATATTTAACAAACTTGTTTTGTATTGTCTCAATATTTGAATCACAACAGCATATTGCAATTTAAATCTAATTAAAAATTATATTCAAATTTTTTTATATTTAAAAGAGCCTCTTTTGCAAAGAGGTTATTCTCCCCCTTGTTGCTGAAAAGTCAATCGCATTAAACAGTCGCTCCTAAATGTGTATAAGGTCTATAGTTCGCATGTCATTTGGCAATTTGTAAATACGATAGCTGACGCTTCTTTCAAATAAAGTTGATCGATGGTTTGGTTGATATAAAGGACTATGCAATCTAATAACATGGATTTGTTGCCGGTTTGAACTTCATTTCTTTATACAGGTATTTGGGCTTATATAAGATTACACTTTTATAGAAGAGACATAAGCTTTGTCAAAAATTTTACATCTCTCAACTTCTGAGTGATTCCATCAAATTTTCTGATACCATAATACATCTCAATCAACTATTAGAAATCACCACATAAATAGCAGGGTGATAGAGTGATGCCATATAATTAAACTGTGATAGAACAAAGAATCACATAGCTGCCTTTTTAGAGTCACCGTAATGTAGGATTGATGAGGATAAAGTCAAAAACATTTTTAATGTAAGAAACCCAACCCAGTCTGCAGTATGTATCTAAACGTATTATCTATTCTTAATCCTAAGTATTTGCATTCATAAACCAAACTGATTATTTCACCATTCAGTGCCGTCCTAAGATATTTGGCACCCCAGGGCTAGGTTGAATGAACGAAACGAAAGTGCGGCCCTTCTCAGATAAAATAAAAAAGCAAGATTCTAGTACTAATTCAAATATACAGGATTAAAAAAACAGTTTGTAAAGTACTCTGTTTCAGAGACTATTTGTTGTTCAACAAAATGTCTTCAGATGCAAGGCTAAATCCAACCCAACCCAATCCTGTATATTTGAATTCAAATAAAACTAGAACTAACACTAGACTTAGAACTAGAACCATTTTAATGATATATAGAACTAGACGGATATACCCGAAACTTTTCGCTTCTAGGTCTAGTGTTGGTCCTAGTTTTACTTCAATTGAAATACACAGAGTTGTTCTCAGATGCATGGCAAAGCCCTTCTCAACCTAACTCTGTGTATTTGAATCAAAGCCGTCCTAAGATATTCGGCGCCCTAGGGCTGAGTGGGAGGAACGAAACGAGTATTCTTCTTTTTCCTTCCTCCATCCGACGATGAGTGCTTGTTTGTATTGTAGTTGCGTCATTGCGACGGAAGTTCGTATTATTAATAGTGATCTCTGACGGCAGAGATCGTTTTGGACTTGTTCTCCAGAAGTGTGAATCGTTCTACAAGTTTGTTCAAGTTAATACAGTATTCAACTACAAAACCGATTATTGGATCTAGTTTTTTGTAATTTCTCGCGCACTGTCATACACATAACTTCGATCCTATAGTGAACGAAGATCGTCATCATCCCACACTTCAGGCAACATTTTATTGCTTAGGCTTGACATCTGCCTCCAACAATACCCTAAGTTATAATTTTTGAAGAGCGAATTTTGCACTGTTTTATGAATTACTTTGTGCCACAGATTGGTTTGCAGTTATTAATGTAAGTGAAGTTGTGCAGCATTTTACGATCTGATTTATAGAGCACTTGATGTTGCTGTACCGAAATATAGAGTTTTGTGTAACGGTAGAAGAAAATACCCTACCTGGTTCACTGAGGACATAAAGGTAAATCTTCGACTACAAGAGTCGAAGATATGGAACTGCCCATTATCTTGAATTATTCAAACATTAGCGTACGATTACAAAAACTTTGATAAGCATAATGCTTGAAACTGAAAATGCAATTCGTCGTGACCCTAAAACTTTTTAGGGGTATATATAGTCCAAAAAGAGCTCTTCTAGAATACCAGGTATTATGAAGTACAACAACCTAGAATATACTTCAGGCTAATCAATTATTGATGCTTTTGCTGAGTATTTTGGTAAAGTTTATTTTGATTCGGACCCTAATAATATACATAAACCTGATCTAACTCTGCAGCGTACTCTTAACTTGATGTAGTCGTTCTGGTTCTAATCCCGCATTGAGACATAAGAAGAATAGAATCACTGTCGGTATCGATTGTAACCCTAGTTTTCATTTACGTGGCTGCGCTGCGATTTTTGATTCTTCTTTCCACCGCATTTCCAACTTAATTCTCAAGAAATCTGTGATTCCTAAACAGTGAAAGAAAGCCTACATCTGCCCAGTTAATAAAATGACTATGTTACTAACATATGACCTTAACTGCATCAATTGACAGGCATAGGATTTAGTGCATCCTTGATTTCCCTTATGGAGTTTTATCTGCAAAAAGATAAATAGAATTCCTTTTTGACTTGTCCTACCTCTGGAGTGACCCTATTAAGTTAAGCCTATTATATGAGACATATAAACGCTTTAGAACGTATATAAAGATTGTATTTAAAGGTTTTGTCGTTCCGTATCGATGGTATCTACCCAATAAGAGGCATTGATTACTGTAGTTCGCTCAACTGTTTTGATATAATATCATTGTCAGCCCGCAGAGTTGTGGTCGTAGTTAAATTGAATAATTTGTTCCACAATTTGGTTGATTGCCCGCAATTAATTGCTAAACTTAATATCACTGTACGTAGACTCAACGTCAGATTATCGCGGTTTCATTAATGTGTCTACTTTAACGTAGCATTGGGCAATTGTGACACTTTTTTCTGATTCTTGGAATAAAGTTTATTATTATTTTGTATGATGAGGATGCCATCAGGCTGTAGCCCTGTTAGCTCTTATTTTTTTAATAGATTTACTTGGATTGATTCTCGATTGATAGTTGCAATGTCAACATCTGTTGCGAATGTTTTTTTGTAAAGCACGTATATTTTGATTTTTTTGAGATTTTTTCAGACCCAATTCAGGCTTATTTGAGAGCCGTTATACACGTCGTTATACACATTGTACGTCGTTTTTTTATTTCAAATTTAGCATTTTTTTTTCAATACCCAGTACAAGCAAGAATTTTTATCGCAATACAATAAGCGTTAGAAAAATCGTTCCGAATATTTAAATTTTGTCGCGAACCTACCATTTCTCTCATAAAACCCAACTGAACACTAATTGCATCTTTTATAATGCAGGTTTTACCTACATTTTTTTCTGCAAAGTGCAGCTTTTGAATTAAAGGAAACAGTATGTATTGAGTATTTTGAAACATTTAATGTCAATGCTTAATTAAATGCTTCAATTGCTTAATGATGAAGCATTTAAAAAGCTAAATAGGATCATGATATTGATTAAATCATTCTTAATACATAATCATGGACAAATAAAGATGTTAAAAGAAATAAAATCTTTTGCCAAAGTGATCAAAAATAAAACTTTTAAACATATTATATTAGAATCGTAAAATCTAAAAATATATGTAACGTAATACAAAACGTGGCCAAAATCCAAATTTAAAATCTAAAGTATTCGTTTATAGCGCAGCCAAAAACGGGATTTTTCTCATACTTTCTTCTAAACAAATTTACAGTCTTTTTGGCGCGATCCAGCAATACTTAAGTAAGAATAAGAAAAGTATTTTTAAAATATGGAATTACGTGAAGAGCTCAAGCTTTTGCACGGGCAATTAGACATATTTCGGGTAGTCTTTGTCTTTGAAAACACATTTATTCAAGTACAATTCATGTAATAATAAACAGTCGCCTTATTTACAAATTTTTCGCTAACTAAACACGAGTTTCCACTGGACAAAGAAGTTACAAACTAATTGTAAGAAGTACTTTTTACACTTATAGAAAATAAATGAATAAATTTAATTAATATTTATCAATCCCACTTCGTCAACGAAGTCGCCGCCGAGTACGGCGTTAAAGATGTTGTGAATTTAACAAATTTTACAATAATAATAATAAAAGATATTTTTTGAAAAATTTTCGTTTTTTTTGGAGGATCTCGATTTAATGGCCAGACTTACCAGGTCGGTACCTGTCTAAGGTCGAGTAGTTGTGTGGGAAAATCGGTCTGGGTGAGTAGCCGTAAGTATCGCGATGAAGAGGATCGTAACGATACCCAGGAACGTGGATGCGTTCTCCCGCGTGGATAGGATCGTCGTAGATCGATTTCGGCCATGTCGAGGAGAACTCGGCGAATTCATTGATCGGTCTGAAGATTCCACGTGGTCTATAAATCGGGTCCGTTGCCCTGATATCATCAGATCCTACAACAATAAAAGAAATTTTAAGAATGTTATTTAACTAAATTTTGTAATTCGCGATTGAAATGAAAGATATGAACGAAGTTAAATCTGTACTATAATAAGACTTCTTACAGCATCCGATACTATAATGAGATTTTATTAACACTTATGGAACCACTTTTCTAGTTGATAATTTAAATTGGAATTTATACTGAATCAAATTTTAAGTCTCATGGGAAAGCCTTATTTTAAGTCTTGTGTTTTATGCCATTTTCTGTAATTCGAGTTTTTATTTTTTTTTAATAAAAATAAAATATATAATCTAGAGTGCATATGCTGTTGTCACTCTTTTGTTCTCAGATTCAAAAAAATCGAGAAAAATACGAATATTTGATGACATTCGTTGGTTTACAAGATGTTGATTACAAAATTTGTAACAAATTTTTTTGGATGTGTTTTCTTATTTCATAAGCTTCTAATAGTTCTATTAACTTCTTTTTATCTATGTTGTGAATAATATGGGCATTGACACGTTTCAATTTATACACTCTACTCTCTTCAAGTTTGGAAAATTTGTGTTTTTTGTTGATCAATAATTTTGATATGCTGTTATTAGTTTTGAATGCTATATTTAGGTTGGTTTTTGGAAATTACTCCATATTTTAGATGCTATGTGTCCAAGATATTGTATTGATTCACAGTAAGGAGGTTGTTCATGTAATTAATTTCTGTCAATGTTTTAATCATCTTGTTGATTATATTTTCAGGAAACTGTCTCGCCCTTGTTATTTATTTAACAGTATTTACTTTTTCGTGGATTTGTTTGTGTGTTGAAGGCTCTGTGTACATAGGATCTTTTTGCTGCGTATTTGTCTGTGTTAGAGTGGTGTAAAACAGAGCATTTTACAAACAAACTTTTATAACAAAATTAGTAGTAAATATTATTCTTAACAATACTGGTTTATAGCACTTTTGTTCTCAGATCAAGAGAGAGGTTGTTAAAATCAAAAAAATCAAGAAAATATATAAACTTGATGAATTTCATTACCCTGCAAGATCTTGATGATGACATTTGAAAATCGAAGCATGTTGCAAAAATACTTTTAGACATGAGATGTAAGAAATTTTATTCTTAACAATATTGCTATTTTGCACTTTAGTTGAAAATATGAAAATTTGATGAATTTCGTTGGATTTGAAGATCTTGATGGTAGGTAGCACTTTGTAAACGGAGCATGTTACAAAGAAGCTTTTGGAGTAAAATTGGTAGCAAATTTTATTCTTAATTATACTGCTATCTTTACTTTTGTTTACAAATTTTTTTGTTTACAAGTTTACAAAAATACTTTTGCTTACAAAATCATCAAATCATCAAGAAAAATATGAAAATATAAAATCTTGATGAATTTCGTTGCTTTACAAGATCTTGATGGCAATTAGCACTTGGGAATCGGTGTATTATTCGTCAAAATCGAAAAAGATACAAAAATACGAATAATTGGCGAATTTCGTTGCTCCGCAATTTTTTATGGCAACACTTGGGAATAGGACCCTTTTGCAAAAAAAAACGTTTAAAACAAAAGATGTAGCAAATTTTATTCTTAACAATATTACTCTTACACATCTGTTCTCAAATTTTGTCAAAATTGAGAAATCTACGAAAATATGAAAATTTGATGGATTTCGTTGCTTTACAAGATCTCGATGGTAAGAATCAAAGCGTGTTACAATTTCTTTCTTCTACTATTGTTCTTAGATACATAGATATTGGCATAAATACGAAAATATGAAATTCTTATTATTTGGTATCGTAATACAAATTAAATAAAAAATGCTTCTGAAATCCAATTAACTTTTTCTGTTTCAATTAAAACATTTATATATGTAATTTAATTTTATTCTGGTATATATATACCGAGAATCAGACTTTCCTAACCTTTTTTATATTGCTACCCATAAAACACCAGAAAAAGTTATACGACCCATAATTCGAAATTTTTAATAGTGTTACATCTAATTCTGTTTTTACACGAATTACTTTTATACGAATTTAAAGGAAATAAATCTTTTTACAAGAATTATTAATTTAGTGAAATGCTACAAATTTAGATTAAGTATAAAAATTGATATCTCGGAAACAATTTGAGATATTTACGAATTGTTTTATTTGCTAAAAAGAGCATATACTTTCCTTTATAAATTATAAAAAATCTTATCAAGATATATTAAGAATTTGTTCAATTTTTCAAAAATGGTTAAGTAAGTTTTCAATTTTGTTACAAATTTAGGTTGTGTTCAAGAATTGATATTTCAAAAATGAATTAAAATACTCAGGGATGGATTTATTCTCGGAAAAGTGCATACTTAAATTTTATTATTTAAACAACCACAAATTTAGGTTGAGTTCAAAACTTGATATCTCAAAAACAAATTGAGATACTCACGAATAGTTTTATTTTCGGAAAAGTGCATACTTTTCTTTATAAGTCATATAAAAAATCGTCAAGACATCTTAAAAATTTAATCGGGTTTTCAAAAATGGTTTAGGAAGTTTTCAATTTTATGATATGTTACAAATTTAGCTTGGTTTCAAAAATTGATATCTCAATACACTCAAATATAGTTTTATTCTCAAAAACTGCTCAATTTCCTTTATAAATCACAATAAAAAGTCATCAAGGTATTTTAAGAATACGATTATTACGATTTTTCAAAAATGATTAAGGAAGTTTTTAATTTTATGAAATGCTACAATTTTTGATTGAGTTCAAATGTGATATCTCAAGAACGTATTGAGATACTCACACATAGTTATTATTTATAAATCATTAAAAAAAATCATCAAGATATCTTAAAAATTCGATTTTTTTTACGATTTTTCGAAAATGATTAAGAACATTTTTAATTTTATAAACAATCACATTAAATGCTACAAACTTAAGTTGAGTTCAAAACTTAATATCTCAAAAGCGAATCGAGATACTCATGCATAGCTTAATTCTTGAAAAAGTGCACACTTACCTTTATAAATCGTAAAAATTTCATCAAGATATTTTAAGAATTCGATCGATTTTTAAAAAATGGTGAAGGTAATCTTAAATTTTATGAGATGCTACAAATTTAGAAAACTTTATATGTTAAAAACAAATTGAAATATTCGCACATAGTTTTATTCTCAGAGAAGTACATACTTTTCCTATAAATCATTCAAAAAATCATCAAGATATCTTAAAAATTTTATCGATTTTTCAAAAATAATTAAGAAAAGTTTTAATTTTATGAAATGCTAAAATTCAGGTTGAATTCAAAACTTGATATCTCAAGAACGAATTTATATAGTCGCGTATTGTTTTATATTCGGAAAAGTGCATACTTTTCTTTATAAATCATAAAAAGAATTATCAAGACATCTTAAGAATTTGATTTATTAAAGATGTTTAAGAAATTTTTAATTTTATAAAATGCCACATATTTAGGATGAGTTCAAAACTTAATATCTCAAAAACGAATGGAGATACTAACGCGTGGTTTTATTCTGGAAAAAGTTCACGCGTTCCTATATAAATTACAGAAATTTCATGATGATATCTTAAGAATTCGATTTTATACAATTTTTCAAAAATAATTAAGGAATTTGTTAATTTTATGAAATTCTACAAACGAAGTTGCGTTCAAAACTTTATATCTCGAAAACAAATTAAGCTACTCAACCATGGATTTATTCTCAGAAGAGTGCATACTTTCCTTTATAAATCATAAAAAAAAACATGAAGATATCTTAAGAATTTGATTTTTTAAAGATTTTAAGAAATTTTTAATTTTATAAAATGCCACATATTTAGGATGAGTTCAAAACTTATTATCTCAAAAACGAAGTGAGATACTAACGCGTGGTTTTATTCTGGGAAAAGTGCACGCGTTCCTATATAAATTACAGAAATTTAAAAGAAAAAAATGCATGCTTTCCTTTACAAATCATAAAAAAATCATCAAGATATCTTAATAATTCGCTTTTTACGATTTTTTAAAGATGATTAAGGAAATATTAAATTTTTCGAATTCTCACAAATGTAGGTTGAGTTCAAAACTTAATATCTTAGAAACGAATTAAGATACTCGCGTATAGTTTCATTCTTGGACAAATTCTTAAATAAACTCTAAAAAATTTTAGAGCTTTTAATATTGTTTAAGATTGTTTAAATTATAAAAAGAGAATTAGGTGTATCCTTTTATTCTATGAATTTTTAGGAATGTATCTCTCGTGAAAAAAGAGAATTTTGGTGTAGTAGCTATACGTGAATATTTGCGACCCACTTTATATGTTTCGCGATCTAATTTTGGGTCGCGACCCATGGGTTGGGACACATTGATATAGACTTTAAACTGTAGCTAAGTTCAGATCTGTACATCCAACATGTCTGACTAACTGATTGTCCCCACCACTACCACACACGCACTCTAGATTATATATAAAACCCAACGATGTAGGTGTGACCAACCACTACATATCTATTTTCCTACACTTGAACTACATTTCATAACTTGAATTCGCACATATCAAGTGTGTCTTACGAATATACGATAATATTACTTTGTTGACATAATAAACGCAATGTTAAAATCAATAACTCGAATGAAGTTTCCATGAAAATTCGCCAATTTTAATCATAATTTAAAATCGTGGCGTTTTACAAATTCGAAACTTTTAAACGCATTAATTTGAACACTATCAATTGAAATTCATGATGAGATTTGGAAATTATTTTGGCAGCTAGCACCATCTACTAGTAATTTTCGTTTTATATTTATGAATTTTGTAGTTATGAATTACAAAGTTTTATAAAATATTAAATTGAAATAAACAGCCCGCGATGGTTGTTTATTTTGATAGCCAACGCTATTTATTGTCAATATTTCGTCTTATATTTGAATTTTAATCATAATATTTTAATCATATTTCTAATTATACTATTGTATGAAGTTTTTAGCGTTTCGATTTATAAATTATTGAAATAACCGATCAAATATGATGATTATTCATTTTAATACCTTAATAGATGGCGCTATCTCTTGACGAATTATTATATTTGTAAATTTTTTATTTTCTAAATTATTTGAACTTCGTTCGTATTACACTTTATATTGGGTTGGGTTGGGTTGATAATCATAAATTATTTACGATTAGTTATTTTTAACTCACCTTTAAGGGATCTTACGAAAGATTGCCAAAATTTGGCCTTTTTCGAAGCCGTTTCATTCCGGCCTATCATCTCCAGGTGATTTTTGAACATCTTGGCGGTTCTCTATGCGAGTCGGTCGATCCTCTAAGCATTAAAAAAAATTCAAAGATCAATCAGGTTGATGATGATGCAAGTCGCCAAAATTAATTTTCGCCCCGAACAAATCTATTTTGGTCGATGCTGTTACGGAAACGGCCCCCGTAAATTGGTAACCCAGCGAGTTTTTGGCAAAACGCTTCGCTGGCCAAGGTTGGAATGTTCAAAAATAGAGGTTCTCGCTCCGGCGAGTTTATTCGAACCCTCAAAGTTTACATAAAAGATTTTTTTATTTAAAAAAAGAAATGTTGATTTGAAAAGATTGATGAACCGATTAAGGTGAGTGACGTCACCGCGAAAAGCCCTGGGATCACCAATATGGGGCATGGTTATTTATAGCCCACCTCCCATTACAACCGAGTCGAATTAAAGTTACTTAACGAGTTAATTTTGAACGAAAAAAATTTTGATTACACAATTGAATTCAAAATCGGATCAAATTTTTTTGACTTTTTACTTACGACAACCCAAAAATGAAATTCAAACTCAAACTAAGAACTTTTTGGGCACTCCTCGAAAGGTTTTTATTTAATTTTTTTGCTCTTTTTAACTCACTGATTTAGTCGGGATTATCTAAAATTGACTTTTATCTGATCTACTGACCTAAGTGTTCTCTTAACGAGTCGATTGCGGCGACTGTCGTCCAGCACTAAACTGCGATCGAGGCGTCGCGACGCAAGACGTCGAATATGACCACCCCCACCACCGCGAGATACGAACGCCCGCGTTTACAGCCTCTCGTCAAAGAAAACGTCACGACCGAGAGAATTTTTGTTTATAACTCCATTCAAGGATCTTATTCCTGTACATTTGAGGCGCTTCAGCATTTTGTAATTTGAACAATTTTTAGGTCTGTTGCCAGATATGAGTAATGCAATTTATTAATTAAAAACAGCAATAATATTGCTCATGTTGATCTTAACTCATCCATATTGCTTCCTTGATTCATATTTGTATTGACTTAAAGCTCCAAGCCAGTTTTTTTCCAATTAATCCACTAATAACAAACGTCTGCCATAAAGAGTGTAAATCCATCGACTTCCCAAGACATTTTGTAGCATCAGGAAAGATAATGTGGGCCATATCAACTTTTTATATATTATCACTGTTCTATGCATCAACTTGGTATAAACTCGAAAGATCTTGGAAGTTTTCTCTTTGAAAGAATACAAAAAATAGGAATCTTTAACTAGTAAGCAAAGTACTATACCTTGAGATTTCGGATTATATTTCCACGAAAGATTGATATAAATTTCGTTTTATTATTGCAAAACTAAACAGGGACTTAATTTGAATAATTCGTTCAAAAAACCACTTAAAAACCTCAGTGAATTATTTAAAATAAATAAAAGATAGAAATTATATATAAATTATAATAAAGATAAAAATTAATAAAGTAACGTTTGATACATAAAATAAATATTGATAATTCAAAATCATTCAAAATCTCATCAAATTGTATAGGCGTTGGTTTTTAAGAATTTAGATGAGTGCTGGAAAAGGTGAATTTTAAAAAAAAGGTACGCACCTTTGGACACAAGAAAAAGAAAGTCTGCATTGTGAAAAAATTGAAATCACGTGTCTGAATTAATATTGATTTTGAAGATAGAATGTGCTAATAGGTTGAATTAATTATATGAGGAATAAAGAAACCTCGATTCTAGAACAAAAGTTGCTCCCCATTCTCCCTTGCATCACAAGGGAGAATGAGGAGCAACGAGAAGAGTTCCAATGGAGCTCCAATGTTTTGAGTATAGCTTCAGAGAAGATTAGGTTGGTATTGAAAAGGGAACAAAAAAGTTTCATTAGATGGGTTCAGATGCGTTCATTATATTATCTTTACATATATCACAATCTTTAAAAGTTGGCACTATTTCAAGAATCCACCAAGAACAGTACGTTCTTCTATAGGATCTAATGCTGAAAAATTTGTAGGGACGTTAATAATAACAGGAGTACTACGGGATATCATAAGGTCCGATGGTTGTGAAAGAATGAAAGATTTAAAATCTTTGAGAAGACCTACCCCATAATCTTCCTCACAATGAAAACCTGGAGACTGGACACCTCCTAGGTTATTAACCCTCGTATTCCGGTGCCTGGGTCTATTTGGACCCAAATAAATTTTTGCGAGAAATTGTAATAAATAGATTTGTCGTTACTCAAGGAATGCGTTAAGTTAGATCGGCGTCAAACGGACGTCCCGACGAAAAAACGACGAAAAAATATGTCTCGACCGTTTCTTTACAGCGCCAGGCGTCTGTCTGTGTAAGAGGCTATAGCGACAATACAATTGCCATTAAATTCTTGATTTAGTTCACAGAAGGTGTATTTTAGAGCAACGATCTACATCGAAAAATAAAATGTTTGCTAATTTTGTAAATAATAATGATGATTATAACAATGAAGTGTCTTCTGATGATGAATGTGCGTCATTGACTTTTAGTGATGCAGTACCAGAAGAAGAGGATTATGAAAGTGATGAGTTTAGTGGTGAAAATAGTAATAATATGTCACACTGTAAAGACCAAAATGTTTGTGGACGAACATGGAGATATATTTCCCCCACAAACAGAGATGCAGAATTTGGTAAATATGATGCTACACTCACAGCAAATTCTGAGGGTGTAGAAACCATGGAACAATGTTTTGATTTATTTATAAATGATGAAATCATGGACATTATAATTACTTATACAAATGAAAAAGCGGTTAAATATTATGAAATGTTTTCAAATAATATATGGAAGCCGGTAGACCGTGTTCAATTGAAGGCATTTTTTGGGATTTTACTAATTACTGGCCGTTTTCGGGAATCACGTGAAAGTAAAAAAGATCTATGGAAGAAAAAGATTGCTTATAGTCGACAAATTTATCGAGCATCTATGTCTCGTGATAGATTTACAAACATTTTACGATTTTTGCGTTTTGACGACTTTCAGACACGAGAAGAAAGAAAAATGACCGATAAGTTGGCAGCTTTGAGAACCATTACAAATATTTTAACAAGAAATTGCAGAGATAATTACCGAGCGTCTAATGTAGGCACTATTGATGAACAATTAGTAACATTTCGAGGAAGATGTCCATTCAAGGTGTATATGCCGAGCAAGCCGGGGAAATATGGGCTGAAATTATGGGCCCTATGTGACGCTACTACATATTATTGTTGTAATTTTGAAGTGTATTTAGGAAAATGCGGAAACACACCGGAGAAAGGACAAGGACAACGAGTAGTTAGAGTTCTTTCAGAGTTTTGGAAGGGATCTAATCGAACTATCACAACCGACAATTTTTTTACGGATATCTCACTTGCAGAGGATTTACTCAAAGATAACATATTTATAGTGGGAACAATGCGGAAAAATAGAAAGGATTTACCAAAATCTTTGATAACAATATCCGGAAGAGCTCAATTCTCTTCCGATTTTATATTTTCTGAAAATCTAACACTTGTGTCGTATATCCCAAAACCAAGAAAATGCGTAGTTTTACTTTCGAGCGTTCATCGAGAACATGCTATTTCTGACGAAAATAATAATTACAAACCTAATATTATCAATTATTACAATTCAACAAAAAGTGGAGTGGATGTTTTAGATAAAATTCTAAGAGAATACACTTGCCGGAGATGTACACGACGTTGGCCTCTGTCGCTTTTTTTACATTATATAGATATTGCAGCCTATAATGCATTTGTACTATGGCAACTCAAAAATCCGGATTGGGCAACTGGTAACATAAAATCAAGAAGAAAACAATTTATAGAAAATTTGTCTGAACAGTTAGTTGCTGCAAACATAGATTCTAGACCTAGAGCATTTGAAACCAATGCAGTAGTATTTTCGAGACACATTGTGGACGCCATCGAAAGTACAGGCCGAAAAATAAATAAACAAATGAGTACAACATTAGAAAAACGCTCAAGATGTAGCTTGTGTATTGGAAATGACAATAAATATAAATCAAAATGTGATGTTTGTCATAAATATGTATGTAATATACATTCAACATGTACAAAAAATATTTTGTGTACAAATTGTAATGATTTAGAATAAATATTTTTTATGTAATTTTTTTAAGATTTTATTTTTATGTATTATTTTATATCCCTAATAATAGTTCACCTTTAAAATAAAATAAGTCAAAATCATAATGGCAAAAGCTTCATTTTTTATATTCTACGTAAACAAAAACTGTTCGGGTCTCGGTTGACCCAGGCACCGTCCGCAACGGTTGGCGAAACGTCAGTACTGCGAGGGTTAACCAACAAGGTTTTGAAATATTCTTGAAAACCTCAGCAAGTGGGGTTAATGTCCCTAAACCCATGTTGACGAATTTTTTCCAAAAAATTTTTCAAATGCATCTTGATTTACTGCAGGACATGGTATTGATGTAAATCCCATCTGTCTCTTTAATGTTTTGATCATATTTTTTAAAATAGAGGGCTTTACTTTGTCTTCTACACATTTTCTTATAAAGAACACGTTTTCAAATGTCCGAATAGCCCTTCTCCAGATATTGTGATGTTCTGTATTCAATTTTATTAGAGATTATGAGTCTTCATATTTAGGTTGAGTCTGGTTATGGATTAGCGTTTATGGTTCATTACAAATAATATTTATGCAAAAAGGAAATCGCTGTTAAATAATTTTCAATAAGTCAACAAAATCTGTGAAAACTTAGTGCACAGAGTTTTAACATCATTGGATCGTGTTTTCTTATTATTATTTTAAAGCTATTCTTGCTTATTAAGCCCCTCAAATATTTTTGTCCAGCTAGAATCCTGAATCAGCTTGATCAGAAATAAATCGTTCAAGACGATTTTTAAGACGTTCAAAAATAAATGGTGAAATAACAAAACATTAACCCAATTCCAAATGTCATTAATTAATTTTTTGTTTTATTAATTTGTAAAATTTAAAACGTAGTTTTCGAAAAAATCTTGTTTGATACACGATGAGGAATTATTTTGCATTCTCGAACGAGTTTTTTGCTCGCTAAAGCTCCCAAAAGAACTTTCGTTCTCGAATGTAAAAGTGTCATTTCGCTATCTAGAATTAAAAATAACTATTTTTTGCAGAAAAAAAATGAAAAGCGCAAGTCTGTTTATAGTAGTATCTGTATATACGTAGCATCTGTATATACGTACAGATGTGATAAAGCAAATAGTTTTGCTATTTCCACTCGCGCATCAAGGTTCAAGAAATCTTTGGGAACACTTTCCAGAGACGAATAATTCTCACTTTTTGTAAAAACTAAGTTAACAAAAATTTCAGCACAGTGTCATAAGAGGTGTTGCAAAAGTCACTATGCAAAACTATATCCAAATTATTTCTTCGTAAGAATATGCTATCCAAACAATCTGTTAAATAAAGTGCAAGTATCTCTCCAAAACATATTGGATCATACTAGTTTAAGATTATATGCATCTTCAAGGTTAGTTTTCTGTCTATTCTACCCCGAATTTACATTATCAGATTTCACCATATAAACCTAATTGCTCTTAACGAACATTAACACCTTGCTAGGTGAAAAGTTATTTTTTAGGGAGTTAAATTGCGACCATAAAACCGTAATCTAATACGATTGATAGCAGAGCAGTGGCATAAAATATTTGAGCATATTTTCCATTTCCTCGACCTTTGCACATATTCGATATTCAGCTTCGTCGGCTAGGTCCAACAAGTTGAGGTCTGTCTTTAATCGGCAGTGAAGACACTCTTTAGATACTAACATGCGCAATTAATTACTAATTCAATACTAATTCCAGGAGAACTGGTCTACAAAAGGTAAAGTCTGTTTGCAGCCCATAGTCCAATTCTGTGTTTTTGTCGTGTAAAATAATACATCAACTGTTGTCTCTGCCCCAACAAACGCATTAAAGCTGTCTTCTCGTGCTAGGACCTTAGGACCCAGATCAAATAGACTGTGTTACCATCCAACCTAACACACTGAGTGTGTTTGAAGCACTCTTACAGTCATTAGGTAGAACAAACTCCAACTGGGGTATTTTTATTCATCTGTGAACATGTAAATATCTGCATGAACCAGACAATTTTCGCAATTACCACCAATATTTACAACTGACACACAAAAATATCTTTTTGATCATAATATTTTTATTGGAAAAACGTTATTTGTATTATAAACCATAGTATAGATCAAACCATTTCATTTGATACCTGGCTTATGAAAATCGGAATGTAAATGAAAGTGTTACAGCTTAGGGCGTTCAAGACAACCTCTATGTATATCCGTGTTTTAGCTAAAATAACATTTAAAATAGATGTACTGTATATCAATTGATTCAGAACACAAATCTCTATCCAATGAGGTGTAGAAAAATATACCGAACAATTTGGAAACAGAAAGTTAACAATCGTATTCATTATACCATTTCATTTGATACTTGACACATGAAAATTGGAATATAAATGACAGAATTCCAGCTTGGGTGCTTTTTATCTGACATACGGTATACAAAAATATTTTCTGATTATAGTGTGATAAATTTCCTACAGATTTTGTGTAAGGAAGAACTCTGCAATCTCGACTTCTCCATATACTTTACTGCTTACGTGGGACACCTATACTATTCATAGGTTAAGTTGTAATCCGGGAACCATCAACAATACACAGACAAAAATGAAATGGAACGTTTTACTAACTATAATTAGTTGCCGAATAATTCGTCAGTTTATCTAAAATTATATAAAAATTTCCTAAATATACAGGATGATTCATATGAGAACTGATACAGAGCAGAGGCAAAATCAAAATTATGCGATTCAGCATTACGAAGTTATAACTAAAAATAAGTTTGGCTGCCACAATGTCTAGGTGATTGTTGTGACCATAGCTTTTCCATTTTCATTCCATATTAAAAATATATAAGTATTATACCTAAAGCAATCTTGAACAGCTATCATCTTCACTAATACAACTCTCGCACAACGCGACAAGAAAAAACCGAAAAAACGGATTTTGCAATTGTAAAAACGATACGATACGATTTTCGAATGCAAAAGTATCATTTCGCTATTTAGAATCAAGAATAGCCTCCCGTTTTTGAATTTTATTCAGCTTTTCTTTGTTCTGAATCTCGATCCGGGGACATACTGTAGATGGGGTAAAATAATTTGAGGTTTAATAGTTCAAAATTTTAATCGATTTTTATTGTTTAAATTAATACAAAATAACTCATTTAGTTAATTTTGTTTAAATAAAATGTTGTTTTCAAAGCAATTTAAGAATAGAGAAGGAAGTTAAGATTATATTTTTGGGAGAAAATTTTAAAAGGTATCACATTTTTGGGAGTACGAGTTTTTTTGATAGTATAAAACCAAGATCAAATTTACGTCTCTTTCGTCATTCAACGGTGCGACATATAATGTGTTAAAAGTTAATCGTCGACATTTTGAAAAGTTTGAGATTTTGGGTATTATCGTCGAGATTAATGATCCATATTTTATGGGAGTATCGCGCATATTATAGAGCAAGAATCATAATCAATAGTTTGTGATTTTAGTCACAGGAGTTTATTCTGGATTAAATTATAAGTTAAAAGTAAAGGAAAAATTAATAGTTTTCGATTTTCCTTACTCTAATTTTCATTCATACTATTATTATTATTATTCATTTAAACCATTCATACTATTAAAAAAATAGTTAAATAATTAGACAAATATTTAGATAGATAATTAAACAAATGATTAAAAAAAACTTAAAACTATGCTTAATACTAAAGATATTGTTTCAATAAATTTTAATTGATATGCTTTTAGAGGAAACAATTTAACCAAGAAACATTCTTGAGTTATCCTGTTGAGGAAATAAAATCACACAACCTAAAAATCAAAATTAACTATCCTGAGGGAAAGACGTCGATAAACGGAATACCCTACATTCAGTTCTTCCTGGATGGACATTTGAAAATAATCTTGTTGGTAACATTAATTCAAGGAACAGGTCAGACGTTAAGTTTTGTTACAAGGTTACTGAAAACAACGGTAAATCCTTTTTTATTTGATTTATATAAAAATAATAATTATTATTATGTTAAATAATTTTTTCTATTTTATAAGAATTTTAATTGGGAATTTTCTTTTGTTTCATTTAAAAGAAATTCGTTCAAAATTAAATTTAGTTTTACCAGACGATTACAGGAATTCATTTATTTTTGTTTACTTTTTTGCTTTATGATTTTCAATTGTTTTCATTTAAATAATTACATTTTCCAAGAACATTTTAGTTTTAATTCTTTTTTATAATTTTTTCATTTGAGTTGTTAATTACATTTTTCATTTTTTATTATATCGTATTATCTTGTTTACTATTCATGAATTTCAATTAATCTCATCCTACCACTTCAACTAGGATACTATTATCCTATACAATCCTAGAAAATCAACAATTTTGAAATATTTACTATTTTCGATGCCGCGATAAATTCAATTTTCGAAATTAATGTTAAAAGTTTGAGTAGAATAAAAATTGAGTATGTTGTGGGTTTATTTTTGTATAATACAGCGGCAACAACATTTATTGTAAAGATATTCTATAAACTAATGAAATAGAACCAAATTTCATTTAAATTAAAATTTATGGTGAATGAAAGAAGATCTTTAAAGTGTTAAAGGAACATTACCCATAAGAATATGCCCACTTTTACTGTTTATTTTAATTTTATAACAGTCACATTTATTTCACAACATGATAACTAAAACTAAACACTCTGTTAGTTCTGCCATTCTGTCAAACACGATTAATTAATAATCAAATTAATAAATAATCAAACAATATATTTGACCACCAGATCGAGCGTGAGTCACGTGAATTGATGTGATCCACACATGAGTCACATGATTCATGAATGATATTCACGTGAGTGGCGTGCGTGACTGGCGTGGGTCTAGATCGTGAGCGAATGTGGGCGGACATAAAAAGTCACTCACGCGCACTACTTGATACTAAAACTAGCAGGCTTGAAGTGCTTCCACAAAACTTAATTTTGCTTCTGGATGACGAAATGTTTCCAGAATAATTGATACTGCTTGTAGAAGCTTTGAAGTACATCCGATAGAAATGATAGAAGACAAGAAATACTTCCAAAAGGGCACCCACACAAAATTGTTGATGGTAATGTTTGGATTAAAGTCACTTTCAATTAATTTTTTATTTCAATAATTTTAATCTTTTGTTCTTTTGTTAATTGTCCAATTTCCGTTGTTTATTATAAAACTACTGTGCCCAGTAAAGTTTCTTTGTTTTCATAACTCTTCTTTCCCCGAAGATGTTACATACATCTCAACTATTTCAGGTTGTTCATAAATTTACATATACAACGATTTGTTTTTTTCTTCCAGTCATCGAAAAATTCACCTTCATAGAAATAAAGTCTATAGATATAATGGCTGGGAACTCAGCAGAACGTGGAAATACGAACGTGAATACGAAGAAGACTTTCTACCCTCCACACCAAACGCGTCGTAGCAATTAGTTGTTCCAGTGTTGGTGCTAATATTAGTTCTAGAACTAAAAGTTCAATTAATTTCGGCCGTGAAAGCCGTGGTATATATATGAATCCATATTATATTCAGGTGGAGAAGATCAGCTGCTATATTGCGAGATATATTTCACTTCTAAAATAGAGCATTTGGTAAAGGTAGAATGAGTAGGTGTGTACTTTACAGCACCTTCGCATTAGAAAGAACTGAGCAGGAAAACATAAATTGAAGCAAGTTTCAAAGTTCGATCACAAAGCTGCAATTTAATTACTTTAATATTAAGTATTAAATGTGTACTTTGTAGTAGTACACATTTAGTACTACTACACGTAAGTACACATTTAATTAAGTCAGTGACCACTTAAAGTTTCAATCTAATAAATAATATCTAAATCCAATGAAGAATAGTGCGATGTTTAATAAACATAATGGGTTAGTAATTGTTGCGTAGAAAAGTTATTATGCAGTTTTCTCTCGAATGCATTTGAAAACGAATTCCAAGTAAAAATTTTATCCGCAGTTTGGAATTGTTCAACTTTTTTATTTCGAATCGTTTAAAAGTTACAAAATGAAATGCCCTGAAATTACACGTTTATCTCAATCTATTAAAGAATAAAAACGGTTTGAACTCGATATCAAATAAAAATACTAGACTAGCATGTCACAATTAATACGTTGAATACATAATCAATAACAACATAATAGTAATAGACAAAATAATATAAATATTCAACGAATAAATTATTAATATTTATAAATTAATATTTTATTAGAATGTTATATCTTTCCGTAATAAATAGTAAATGAATTTTGCTAGAGGTCATTTAATTTTTGGAATGATTTTATTGCTTATACATTTTAGTAACAATATTTAACGAATAACAACCATATAATCAAGAAACTTTGAATTGAATTGTATTACAAATTTTGACGAAAAAAATGACCATCTTTAATGTAAGTTACTCATTAGAAAGTTAAAGAAGATTTCTAGGTTTAATTAACGAAACGAGTATGTAAAAAGCAATTTTAAATTGGTATTTAGTTATGGATTGTTATTATTGGCAGTGGCACCAATACAGCCCAGTGCAATCCAACCAAACATATGTAGCAAAATAAATGCAGTTACTAAATTGAGGTTTCATCATTTTTGTGATAAAAATAGCCTCGAGGCTTAAGAGAGTTTGCAAATTTTGCAATTTTTCAAATCTCATAAACAAGAAATTTTGTTGATGCTACAAATTTTTCTTCTAACTATAACATTGGCAGTGATTCTCGACCTAAACCACCTCTTTAAGTTCAGATTAATTATGTAATTATATTTTGATACTTAGTTTCGATTGAAAAATGATTTATTAAAATAGATTTTTATAACTCATCCTTTTAAATAGAATTGAAAAATGTAATTTTTAAAATACGAGACGGTGACCCATTTCGGTTAACATATTTCGCTGACCTGGTTCATTTATCCAGAGTGGATGTACGTAAACGTTTTTAGCCACATTTCAAGTGGCAGGCGCAGCTATTTTAAACAAAACCACTTCGCTCAGCTGTGTGGCGACACTAAACTGGCTCGATTCGAGACGGTCAAATGTCAAAAATATCCTGGCACAGTCAAATTACTGAACTATGTTTCATAATTTTCGAAAATTTTCAAAAATGAAAACAAAAAAAAATTAAAGCGAATTATGATTTTATCGCCCAAACTTGTTTTATATCGCAATAATAAACCCTAAAATAAATCGAAAAGTCGTCAATCACCCACACAGAGTGAATAGAGAAACTCGTGTGCGTTTTGAAAAGCTCAATGTCACGCAATAATAACAACGTTACACGTTTTCGCGTCCTCCAAGGCTGTTGAATGCTGATGCCGATTTTCCTGGGCCTCTGAAATACAATTCGCTGGTTACGAAAATAGATTTTCGGCGATCGTTTATTTACAAAATCACCCAGAATCTTTAACACACGCTCAATATTTTTATTTGAAAACTCTTCCAAAATCAATTTAAAGCAAATTTAGAATATTAATTAATAAATTAAGAAAGAATTTGTAATTAATACAAAGAATTTTCTTGGCACGCTTAAAAAAGAAAAAAACTCTCTTTTTTTTAAATCTTTTAAAATAGACCAAGATATAATTATACCCACCTTTAAACTAACTGTGGAAGGTCATGTATCTCGTATTCACTTAAATTTTCATCAAAAATTGTTTTAAAAGGAAATTTTATGGTTATAGCGTTTTAGAAAAGTATTCAAGATGCACGCCAGAAATTCTTATTCTTATTATAATATCAGAGCCATTTTGGCAACGACTTAAGAGCTATTATGTATTAAAAGATAAGTATTCACACGAGAAGTATATTAAACAATCTTTTAAAATACATAAAAGAATTTCGTTGTCTATCCAAACTTGGATAAAAAGTCGTGAGATTGAATGTCAAATTATTTTTGAGTCTTTATTATTAATTCGAATGATTAAGTTAGTTAATATTCTGGAATTTTCTTTAACCACAACTTTATTTAACAGACACATAAATAATTATTCATTTTTCATTAACTACTCAATTCATTTCTTATCATTTCTGCATTAGCTATCCCTACCAATCATCTTGGGTTCCATCAGCCTCGGATGAAGAATCAGAGTATGGTTGCCAACGTTTATTTACCACAAGTTGTGGTTACATTAAGCGAATAGTAATTCAAATGACGTCATTCCAATGATGTGTTGGTAGGATGAATAGATAACTTTTTGAACCTCACCTTATTAAATGGTATAAGCCCTTATCAAAGGGCTTATACCATTTAGGTGGTGCGGATTTAGTACCTGCTAATTTAGTTAAGATGGAAAAGGCTAAGTCGCTCAACTTGTAACATATTGATGAGTGAATTAAATTCTTTTGACGGTGTTCACGGTACAGGGGCGGCTTGTTGAAGAAGGGAGGGGGCATTTTGAGCAAAAATAAGAAAATTTCAAGCTGAATTAACTGTAGGTATACAGGGTGTGCCAAATGTCTGGATATAAATATCTTCTATATTCCTTCTATATTCTAAACTGCCATTTTTTAATATCTAACTCTGTTAAACGACATCTCTGGCAACAACATTATTTCAATACCTACTACGATTGTATTCGCTGATTTAATATTTTCAAAGAAAGCATGTTTTCTTGATTTTTGCGTATACAACTATATGATTTAATATGTTCATCGCGTAGACAGATTTATACTCTAATATGTAAAAAGAATGTATGTAATCCATTTAAAATAATATTGATTGCCATTGCATCAAAATAATAAAACAATACAAACATACAAACATACAAACGAATTGCGAAATTATTCACTATATTTCAAATTTTAAAAATAGTATAGTTAAAAAAATGAGAAATAAAATACTATAATTTCTTGAATTTATGTTCCGCGAAACCTTTAGGATTCCACTTAAACCCTTTAGCAAAATGACAAAAGTTTTTGTATTATTTTTTAAATGTTGCATATATTTTGACTATTTAGAGACTCTTAGTGATAATTATGAAGACTTGGGTGTTTTATAATAGCTACTTCGCGAAATAACTTGCTATTAAAATTTTTTTATTGTGTATGATAAAATTTTCTATAAAATGGTACAACAATGGTAAAAAAAGATGGTGTGGTATACCTTTACTTTACCCTTACTTGAAAATTTTTTGTCGATGGTTTCTTATAAAGTAAAGAAAGGTCTTCATTTTGCGTCATTCAAAACATCAAAAACAATTTCTTAAAAACAATTAGAATCATTTCTATTAAAATCAATAAATACTTATATTTTTTGACCACTAAATCTCTTATGTTAAATATGTTATGAAAGAAAAATTAAGAACAATTGCACCAAATATTTTTTATTGCGGAAGGTATGGTGTACGTAGTTTTAAAATGTAGTTTCACTTCTCTTGAAGTCGAAATCGGAGAAACCACAACAAACTCGTGTGGCTGCTGAGGAAGATCTTAATTTAATAATATTATTTAATTTAACTAAATGTAAAAACTTCGAGATACCCATGGACATGATTTGTAGCATCCATGCCATGACGTTTTAAAATATAAGAAAGAGGCATATCCAGAAGGAATGAAGATCACTGAAACAGTTTGCGACATTGGTTTTCAGAGTTTGTTGAATAAAATTGTTGACAAAATATTGGAATCTTCAAATGTAGGATCAGAAATAAAACGTAATTCTACGTTGCATTGTAAATGAAGGTTTGAAGGTAATGAAAGTCATGCCACTTATAAGCAAAAATTTCAAAATAAATCTGTGGAATAGGTGACTCTCCATTTCTATCGTCACTAGTTCCATTGCGTCTAGAAGGTTGTAAAGAGAATATTGTGGAAGCATCCGCAAACATCATCCACGACATCATCCATATGGTTTTCATGGAGCCGCAGTATTTAGAGAGTTGCTATACCAATTGAAGTGTTATCTAAGAGGCTCAAGAGTCGAAAAACAAGCAAGTTCGCAAGTTCAAAGAGTGTCGCAAGAAAATTTTATGGAATTCAAACAAATCACAATTAATTAGTAGCTTCCATAAAATAAGTTCAAATAAAAAAATTTGAATCAAGAAGTGGAAAATTTGATTATACTAGATGATGATGCAGAAGAAAATGGTAAAGAAGATGATGATGAAGAAAGTGAGGGAGAATATAATAGTGATGAGGAAGAAAACCAAGAGAATGAAGAAGACTTCAAATGGAAATAAATTGTATTACATATACAATACATTATATTACATCATACGAAACGTCATAATAATTGAATGTTTGTGTGTTAGTCAATGTCTTGGAAAAATGTTACTATGTGTAAGCTTGAAATCTACGAATAATGGTCTCCAACATCACTTCAAATTAAGAGTGATGACCGTGACCTTAATGTTGCTATTGCTTTAAAATAACAAAACTTCATTACATTTTTCAAAATGTTAATAGATTTGATCAAATTGTAATATTCTGCCACATTTTAAAATTTTTTGTATGTTACTTCCGTTCTGTATTGTATTGAGTTTATTATAATATTACTTGTATTTGAACCGAAGATGATACAGAATATTATATAGAACTTGATCCGACATTTCAAATTATTTTTTACTATATAGTTTTTTTATAAAACAATTTAGATGTGTGTTTAGGAACTTCCGGTCACGTAAATTCACGAAAGAATGTGAAACAATATATATTTAAGGTTTTATACAAATTTTTTTTAGTAACTACATTCTTTGAAGGACTAACTTATAAGAAAAGAAAATGAACGTGTATTTAAGTAAAACACTAATCCAAATGTTTAATTCATTTTTTTAATGCTATCTAATTGCTAACAGCAAAACAATATTTTCGATCGGGTTTTCATGCCGTTCGGGCCACTTTAAAATCTACATATGTAGATGGTATTAGTCCATTTTGCCTCAAATTAATGGATGAACACTCAGAAATTTCCAAACACACCATAAAAGAATTGATGAATTTCAGAAAATATTCAGAAGCGCCGTCAGATGACTCCTGTTAGATGACCTAATAATATACGTAACAACATTTTTCGTTCGATTCAATAGCGAAAATGTTAATGATAAAATGTTGTATCACACTTCATACCTCATCAGGAGGTTCTCAAAGTTCGGATAATTTGTTCGTAACTAGTTTTTTGGTTAAATTAGTTTTTCTAGCTTTATACTTCAAACATTATTTTAATATCATATTTGTCATAAGAAGATATTTATCCTCAAACCGAACACAAATTGCAAAAACATGGGACAGGATTGGTTGTTCCAACAAGGCAACGATTTTTTAAGTTGAAAACAATGTCCCAGTGATGTTCTTAACCTTAAATTAAAACCTTACTGGCCAAGCTTGTCTAAAATAATTGTAGTATTAATTCAAGTAATAGTACTAGTGTTAGTTCTAATTCTAGTTCAGTGAACGAGATTTCTTGAACCTTGAAAATGTTCCTATATGAATTAGTTTCCATACTTTACTTTTGATAAATAAAATAAACAGTTTATGTGTAACTTTTGTATTTTTTCACATGTACAAATCTGCCTCATACCTGTATGAAAGTGCCCCGCATATGGGGAACTTTCATACATTTTTCTTTTTTTTTTTAAGTGTTATAAAAAGTAAATTTACGCAAATATTATCTTTATTATTCTTAACAATTAACTTTTGATGAATCGAGATAACGGTCAACAACCAAAGAAGTTCTATAAAACTGTGTGAAGTTGCCCCACCTTGCCCTACCACATTATATCCGCTAATATGAAAAGTATCGCTATCCCACAACCAGGTCCCCGATAAGGCCAACACATCGACGTTAGTATCAGCAATCAGCTCCAACAGATTATCAACTTTAGATCGGAAGGATCTAGCATTAAGATGAATTACTTTCATAACATTTCAGGCCATACCATACAAGAAACTATAAAAAAATAGTCGTAAAATAAATAGTAAGTAATTGAAAAAAAAACAAACTTCAAATCAAAACAAAAGATAATAAAAATAAAATAAACGGAATAGAAATAAACAAAGAAGATAACATTTTAATCATTTTGAAACAACCGTAAAAAATTGAATTGTTAAGATATCTTGATGAAATAATATAATATCATTTATAGAGGAAAGTATGTACTTTTTTTTAAACTCATTATAAATGTGTAGCATTTCACAAAATTAACGATTTCCTTAATCATTTCTTAATCATAATATAATAATTTTTCATTAAAAAAATCGACTTTTTAAGATATCTTGATGATTTCTTGATGATGTCATTGAGATATCATTTTTTAAACTCAACTTATATTTAGAACATTTCATAAAATTAACGGTTTCCTTAATCATTTTGAATTAATCGTAAAAATGGAATTGTTAAGATATCTTTATGAATCATTATGTCATTTATAAAGGAAAGCATGTACTTTGTCAGGGACAAAACCATATTAAATTATCTCAATCTTATTTTGAGATATTGTGTTTTGAAGTCAACCTAAATTTAGAACATTTCATAAAATTATTGGTATTCTTAAACATTTTGAAAAAATCATAAAAAATCGAATTCTTAAGATATCTTTATGAAACATACTGTCGCTTATAGAAGAAAGTATGTACTTATCCCGGGGCCAAACCATATTTGCAAATCTCAATTCTTTTCTGAGATATCAAGTTTTGAATTCAACTTAAATTTAGAACATTACCTAAAATTAACGATTTCCTTAATCATTTTGAAAAAATCGTAAAAAATTTAATTCTTAAGATATCTTTATGAAACATTATGTCGCTTATAGAGGAAAATATGTACTTATTCAGGGACGAAACCATCTTTGAATATCTCAATTCTTTTCTGAGATATCAAGTTTTAAATTTAACGATTTTTTTTTATCATTTTGAAAAAATCGTAAAAAAACTAATACTTAAAATATCTTGATGAAATAAATAATAATACTGTCATTTATAGAGGAAAGTATGTACTTTTTCAAGAACAACCCCATATTTAAATATCTCAATGGATTTGTGGGATATCTAATTTTAAACTCAATCTAAATTTGTTGTATTTCACAAAATTAACGATTTTCTTAATCATGTTGAAAAAATCGAGTTCCTAAGATATCTTAATGATTTTTTGTCACTAATATGCATATCTCAATCCTTTTTTGAGGTTTTATGTTTTGAACTTAATCGAAATTTAGAACATTTCATAAAATTAGCAACTTCATTAATTACATTGAAAAAAATCATAAAAAATCCAACACTTAAGATATTTTAATGAAATATACTGCATAAATAACCATAATAATATATGCATATTTCAATTCGCTTTTGAGATATCATATTTTGTACTCAACTTAAATTCCTAGGTGTGATTCTGAGAATGGAATCATAAGAGGAAGCTGAAAGAAGAAAGGAAAGATTTGATGTCAGCCGATTTTTTTCCTACAATTTGATAATTAAGTAAAATTTGTTGTTTTTGTTGTTCGGCTAAATTTTCAGAAATTTATAAAAAAAGTACATCCTTCTTCGGGAACAAAACTATATTTGAACATCTTGATCCGTTCTTGAAATATCAAGTTTTGAACTGAAACGTAATTTAGAGCATTTACCAAACACCGTTATTTATAGTGGAAGGTATGTACTTTTTAGAGATCGGAGTCGTATTTAAATATTTCAATTCGTTTTTGAGATATCATAGCTGGAACTCAACCTTAATTAAAAGATTTTATCTTAAGAGTGGTAGTCATAACAGAGTTATAAGAGAGTAGTCATAACAGGAAACTGAACGAAGACATTTGGTGATCATCAGATTCCTTTTTCGACTATTTAATAATTATGGGAAATTTAGTTGTTGTTGTTTTGTTGCTAAAAAGCATCAATTTTTGATGAATCAATCAGACGAATGTGACGTAATTTAGATTAGAACTAGTTATGATTAACCTGATATAATATATTTAGGGTTTATTCATTGATTTCTTGGGTATCCCCGGGTATATACCCTGAGAATTTTTGTTTTCAAAATATATACCTAGTTCTTTAACAACACTCTGTTTAACACATCTGACACATCATCATAATATAATTATTTTATTTGATAACTTGATTTTTGAAAATGTAAAACAAAATATATCATTACATATTCGATTTTAGGGAATAGATTTTGTAGACAAAGCGCTACAGTGTTTAAAGAACAAAACAAATTTTGGATTCATCTTCCATTTACTTTCATTATCTTTTGAATTTGTCTTTTCGTGATCGACAAATCTATCTACATAGTCATCTTATTGTGGCAATGTTAAAGGTTCATTATTTTCTTCGTCATTTTCAATTGCTTCATGTTTATCACATCGATCTTTCAAAAGTTCTAAATTGGGAAGCTTTGTATATAGTAGATTTACTATTATATTTATTATATATATGTTTACTTTATCATTTGTGTGGTTATTAATCTCAAATTCTCTTCAATTTTTTCGAAAATAAATCTATAACAGGCTTTGAAATGTTACGTTTGATAGAAAATCTAGTTCCTAAGTTCGTCGTGGTTATCTAACTTTCTGAAACCGTCTCTTTGTCTTCTTTTCGCCTTTACGTCTTTTCGTCTTAGGAGCTTTTCTTTACCTTCGTGTTAACATAATATTTTTGAATAAAAATCATAAAAACTTCTAACTTGCGTTTATTTATTTATAGTCGTACTAGTTTCGGGTTATCCCATCATCAGCGACAAAGTAAGAGAAGCTATGAAAGATGTAATATTCGTAGCTATTCATAAATTTTCCAGTCTACATCTTTCGTCGCTTCTTTGAGTTTGTCGCTGATGATGGGATAACCCGAAACTAGTACGACTATAAATAAACGCAAGTTAGAAGTTATTATGATTTTTATTTGATTATTAATCTTGCAACATGGATCTTTCCTTCAATAATATTTTTTATTCAAAGTCGAGCGAAAAATGTCGTTATGTATAGATTATCCGCCAATTTCTAAACATCCTGTATTAAAGAATTTATAAAATTAAAAGAACTTAAAAATTTTGTTGTTAATCGAAACTTGGGTAAATATGATCTTAACATTTCTTTTAGCCGAAATTTAATTAATTAATATTTAAGATACCATAATTCCTTTTATTCGAATGATTAAGCTTATTTGTTATTTCTAATTTATTTTAATATTTTTGTAAAATTAAAAGAATTAAAAATTTGTCGAATTATTTCTAAGTGCTTATTAATATTTAAATATCAACAAATCGATTTATTCAGATGATTAATCTTAGTTTATACTCCTAATTTATTCATTTTTGAACATTTTTATTAATATGTAGAAGCATTATAAAATTAAAAAGAATTAAGAATTTGGTTGTTAATCGAAATATGGGTAAAACATTTTTAAGATTTTCTCTAACCTGAGTATTCATTTAATGATTAAGTATTATTTTATTATTTAAGTGTTAAATTGCAATAATTTATTTATAATTCAATAATCCATAATTTATTTTATTTCTAATGTTTTTATAAAATTAAAAAGAATTAAGACTTAAGCTAGTGTTAATCGAAACTTGGATAAAATACACCTTAACATTTCTTCAGACGTTTAAGTCTCAAATTAGTGTTTAATAATATTTAAGTTGTAGTAATTTATTTAATTTGGAAATTAGCCGGACTAAGAAAAATTAATAATTTATTAATTTTTAATGCATTTTGAAATAATAAATGTATTTTGGATGAAAATGTGAAAGTAATGACGTCGAATATTATTTCTAGATCGCAAACAAATTTTCGGTGAAAACCGGGCGTTACGTCCGTTTTGACGCAAATCCGGGTTTCCGTTTTAATTTTAAATTTTGCTAAAAATAAATTAAAGAGGCGATCTCGCGAAATTTATCTTTCGCCTGATACAAATTTCCATATTTAGATATTTATAATAATAACACGCGGCGGCGGCGTGATTAATTTCGATGTTGTTTTTGGAAAGTTTTCGAATTGAAATTTTTATGATTACTTTTTTGTTTTATATATTTTTTTTGGTCGGTGTGGGCTGATTTATTTTCGCTGCGATGAAAGTGAGTGTTGATCCAGAAATAGTTTTTAAATTAGGTTGTTTTTACTTTTAAATGGCACCGGAACGTGAAAATAAGTTTATTTTACCTAAATTATGCGAATTTACAAACTTACCTTGAAATTCTTCAAATTTCTAGCTAATCTTATTTTCCTTTTCTAACATTTACAAATATCAAATCGCTATGAAGTTAGTTACAATTAGTAAGACTTTTTATATCACATCTTGAAATCGATATCTGAGATAGCTGTTTGAACATTATAGAGTTTTTTAATAAAAAATGAGCCATTTGAAAGCTCTTTTAATGTATGTCCTTTAAATCCTTCATCGAATTTTCTCCATTGCATATTATTTCTGCTTGCAATAAGAATTGATCTGACATTTTTATTATGGATAGTGATCGAAGGAAGCTTGTAAATGTAGCGCCTTCGAGTGTTATGACGCCATCTGTACTCGAAATAACGAAACCGATTAGGAAAGGTAACAGTAGAGATCTCGCTTTCATCTGAAACACGTGGATGATAAAAAATACTTGAGAAACCCTAGAATACACGTCAGTAAATTCTTCAAAATGAGGCTGTGTAAAAGATGTGCAACAGCTTATCATTAGCTGAATATATAAAACTGATTTTCCATGACATTGATTAAACTTTGGGTCGAGCAGAATCTTTGATCTGTTTAATTTGAACTGCATCATGCCTAAAACAGCAAATATTAAAAGACAATCGTTCTGCCATCCTTAATTTCATTACAATAGTTAATTTCAATGCTTTTTAGCAAATTTTGCAGCAGATTTCTCCCCATGCCTCAAACATCAAATAATGCAAAAAATATTTCACTACTTGCCAAGCCATATTTGCAGATAATCAGCCTCCAAAATGTCATCTTACGTTAATTGTAAATGTCTGCTGCCTCGAACGACACAGTCTCATTGAAATCTGAATGATCTTCCTTATCGAACTTCATAATTTCAGATTGATATTCAATATCAGTTTGCACACAATTTTTTTTCTAATTCATAGCAATCCGGACCTAACGCATAGAACTTATAAATTTAAGCAACAATTTAGACTTTGTTTGGAATTGAGTCCATTTTTAAGTTGAAATCTTTAATATTATGAATAACTTTCTATAACTTTCTGAATAATGCAACCTTCGTCATATTGTCAGTTTTTACATTTTCTCCTTGTATTTTACGCATCTATGGCTTATCCAACTCCTGGGATCAAAAATGTTTTTGGAATTCGGGTCTAAGTTCTAAATCTTGACGTTTGGGTTAAAAGTCAAGAAATTCCTGAAAATAAGTCTCGGAATAAAAAAAAATCATTTAAAAACCTACATCGTTTTTTTAAATTTAGTGTTACTGTAGGACTTATCTATAGGCGCCAAATACGTGGGTGCGTTCATACAAATTGTTTAATACTGATAGGTGCCAAATACGTGGGTTTTTTGGATGTACAAACCCATACAAAATTGTTTATGATTCTATCTGGATCAACGTTATATTTAATAACTTTAAAGATATTTATAATTAATTTTTTAATAATAATATACTATTGAACTTTTTCTTCCCAGCGTCAGCATCTGCTGAGAATGCTTTTATTGGAGAGCACGTATTCTAAATTGAAACATAATACAGCTTTAGATAACTTGATCTACTTCCAGAAGACATAATACAGATTCTAAAAGAATTGATGCTGCTTTAAAAAGACTTGGTACTGTTTCCAAAACACTTGAAATGTTTCCATTTCAAATGCTTTCAGGAGACTTGGTCTACTTCCAGAACGAATTTTGAAATGATTCCAGAAGACTTGAAATCCAAAAAGAAAAGATTTGATATTACTTTCAGAAGACTTGAAATGCTTCCAGAAGTCTCGATACTACCTCTGGAAGACTTGAAATGCTTCCAGAAGACTCGATACTAATTCTGCAAGACTTGATACTGCTTTTCAAAGAATTGCAATGTTTTAGAAGGCTTGAATTGCTTCCAGAAAATTTAATACTGTCCTTGGAAGACTTGATATTACTTTTATAAGACTTAATATTGCTTCCAGAAGACTTGATATATTTTCAAAAGACTTGTAATGCTTCAAAAGGCTTGATAATTCTTCTAGAAGATGTCAAGTGCTTTCAAAAGACTTGATATTGCCTCTCGAAGACTGAAATGCTTTGAGAAGACTTGAAATGCTTCCAGAAGACTCGATACTACCTCTGGAAGACTTGATACTGCATTTAAAAGACTTGAATTGTTTTAAAGCGCTTGAATGGCTCCCAGAAGATTTGATACTGTTTTTAGATCAATTAATATTGCTTCCAAAAGACTTGATATGTTTCCAGAAAACTTTTAATGCTTCAGAAAACTTGATACTTCTTCTAAAAGATATCAAGTGCTTCCAGAAGACTTGATATTGCTTACAGATGACATTTAGAAGACATGCATTATATATTTGAAAATATATATTGAAAACTTTAATGTAAATAGTCGACAAACTGTTAATTAAAGATTGTTGGCAGAAGATATTTTTATTACAATAGGGAGGAAATTGTTAATAAGATTTGATTTTGTTTCCAAACTACCAAATAGTGTTGACAAAACACAAAATCTTCATTTTAGATGTTTAAATCTGCCAATTAGATTGATACTGCTTCCCAAAGATTTGAAATACTTCCACAACACTTGAAATACTTCCAGAAGGCTTGAAATGCTTCCCGAAGACTTAATGATACTTCTGGAAGGCTTGATTTGCTTCTAGAAGACTTGAAATACTCTTAGAAAACTTGAACCTGGAAAACTTTATCCTTCTTTAAAAAACTTAATATTGATTGCTTTTCTGGTTATTCTATGCACTAAGCCCATGTTAAAGCTGTCGTAATTTTATCATGATTTTGATTTCGAATTTTTTCAAGTCAAAATCTTGTCAAGCTCTTGTGTATTTACTGGTATTTACTCCCGATTAAATAAATGTCACCCGTTACTGTGATTTTTAATTTACGATTTTCTACGTTTTTGGATATATCTCGAAAACTGGACGTGATGGCGAAAAACTGAAAAGAGTTTCAGAAGCAGCACAACATTCTACGTTATAAAAAATAACGCGGACTTTGAGGAAAAGTTAATATCACAGTTTTTGGGATTTTTCTTGTAAACTAGTGTTATCAGAGCGCGGCGATTTTAGCTTACACGTCCCCCAGCATAAAAAACAACTTATGCGATACAAACAGTAACAAAGAAACAGCCTTAGACGCCTCTAAAGATCGAGCCCGGACTGAGGCGAATTTTGGACCCAATAAGCTAAATTAGCCGCGCTCTGCTAATTATGTTAGAACGATTCTTATTATTTAAAGATGCCGTTCAAAACAGTTTGATAGATTAACCTTGTGTCGTGTGTCGAAATTCGATATTCTAATGGATCTTCAACAATTATTTCCTTAAACTAACTTCTCCACCCAATTACAAACAATACTCTTTTCTTCTGAACGTAAATGGCCTGCGAACTAAGGTGATGTTTTTAGCCATATCTCTGTATCCGAATATGATTTTGTTGCATTAATAGAAATCTGGCTATGTACTGATATAAGTAATAGTGAATTATGCCTTGATTATTATACTTCTTTTGCGTTATGACCGATGCATGAAAATGATGGTAGTTGCGAGGGGAGGAGGCGATTCGCAGTACGTTGTGGACTGCTCAAGTAGATTTGCACAGTATAATTGATGTCACTCCTACCTTGGACGTTGTGGGTGCAAAGGTTTTCGGCTTGAATGGGTAATTATGTTTTTTCTTTGTTGTTTACATACCGCCCTCCACCTCAATAGATGACTTTGAAACACTCTTGGAACAATTGCTAGCACTGCACTTTATTTCTGATCATTCAGTTATTCGTATCCTGCCAGATGTGATGCTTTGCTTCTGCACTGGAAAATTGTGAAAAATTCAACAACTTTACCCAAGCAAATAACGTCATAAATTCTATTAACCGATTACTGGACCTGGTGTTTAGTAGTTGTCTCTGCTCTGTTGACAATAATTTAGACCCTATTGAGGACGAAGATCGTCACCATCCAGCACTTCGAGTTACGTTTTCATGTATGGAACCTTCTTCTCTTAATTTCCAAGCATCGACTGGTGCAGCTGGTTACAATTTCAGAGCAGACTTTCCATTGCTCTATGGCTTATTAACTGTCACTGATTGGTCGATTGTGGATAATACAACTAATGTCGAGGTCGGATGCGCAATTTATGAATATGCGCATTTTATGAACTAATTTATAAAGCTCTCTCAAAAAAAAGTATCCTGCATGGTTCACTTATGAAATAAGAGAAGCTATTCGTCTCAAGGAAAATGCGCTTAGGAAATACAGAATGTATCAAACTGCTTACTATTTGGATAGTTTCAAGTATAATATTATATTATAATATAATCCCTCAGTAAAGCCATGATGAGTGCCGCGTACAAACTTCACTTAAATAAATGTGAATCTTTTGGATGCAACGGGGAAACTTTTGCAAGGATTACTAAGACTGCGATTGGTTGTAGAAGCGGAAGAGAATAATATTCGACATGAAAACCAATATGGTTTTAGGAAGGGAAGATCCACTTTACAAACGATTGAAAAAGTGCATAAAAGCATTGATAGGATAAAAGAACAGGCTTTAAAGAATAGGAAATTTTGTGCCTTAGTTCTTTTAGACATCAAATATGCATTTAATTCATGTTTGATGAAACATCATAGCTCCAATCGGGAAAGTTTACGACATGACTTATGGAGTGCCTCAAGAATCTCTATTAGATCCACTTTTATGGAATCTATATTATGATAGAATTCTAAGAGTGCAATTGGAGGCCGAAGTAGAGATCATTGGTTATGCTGATGATCCGGCATTGTTGGTCATAGGTCGAGATGAGTGTGAACTGCATGACAGGGCGTCTTATATGGTTCAACAAATTATTGATAAACTGAAGGAGATGGGACTTGACATTGCTGCACAGAAAACAGAAATGATTTTACTTCAAGGGAGAAGAAAGATAAGATCTCTTAACCTAGAAGTAAATGGATCTGTAATTCAAAGTGCTGAATGGGTCAAGTTTCTCGGAGTGTTTATCAATAAGGACATGACCATGACGAAACATATTGAAGAAGTATCAAGTAAGGCAACATTCATGAATAATTTACTTTTAAGGTTGATGTGGAACTTAGGTAGTCCAAGATCAAGATGTAGGAAACTTCTTGCATTGACGGTGAAATCGGTTATCCTATACGCCGCACCTATTTGGCAAAGAACCCTTGAATTTAAACGATATCGTGATATGTTGACTAGAGTGAATCGAAAACTCGCTATCGGAATTTGTTCCGCATATCGAACGGTTTCTGCTGAAGGGATTCAAGTTATTGCTGGTTTGCCTCCGCTGGACTTACTTGCTGAAGAAAGAACAGCGTTATATAAGAGAGGCAAAGAAGCAAAACGTGAATGCAGAGTAAATTTAAAGAAGTGGGGCGAGGTTGATTTCTACTTGACTCAGGTTTTGTCTGGACATGGAGTTTTTAAAAATTATCTTTTTAAAATAAAAAAAATCGAAAAGTGAGATGTGGTGGTTTTAGACGGTCGAAGCTTACTTCAACCCGTCGATATCTGACTACATCATATCTTCGGTCAATTGTCAATTTTTTTTTATGAATTGTTGTTTACTTCTTGATTCTTGGTTGTTTCTAGATAATCCACCTATTAAGAGACTATAACCATTTAGAGACTTGACACACCAGTTTGTGGTCTGCATCAACATTTTTTCCTTGTTTTTCTTAGGTCTGTATCATGTTTGCTGATTTCCCCTTTTTGTTATTTTTTGTTTTATTTGATGCCATTCAACCTTAATTTTAAGTTATTAATTTAATTTTCCTGTAATTGGGTGTAGAACCTGTTGGATTGTTTAGAAGGACCTGTTGGGTTATCATTATTGTTATTTATTGTTTGATGACAATACGACCTACAAGCGTGGAACCCGAGGGAGTGTTTTCTGCAGTCGGTTTGTTTTGCACAAAAATTCGATCATATTTAGGTAATAAAACTTTGGATAAATTAAGTATTTGCGCACTTACTTTCTTAAAAATGAAACTATAAAAATGTAATTTTTAAATAAATCTTATTAACTTATTGTTGATTATTTTGTTGTTATTTAAGTATTTACATTAACCCATCTATATATAATTTTACTTTCCGAAAAAAATTTACTGGTAAATTACCGATAAACCGGTTTTCAAATTTGCGTTTACCGAATTACAGCTAAATGAAAAAATCGGTAAATTTACAAATCCTAATAACCAGCATATCTAACAAAATACAGGGTGTTCCATTTAAAGAATACATTTTGTGTCGTCACACTAAACATTTCACATAAGCGAAGATATTTTCTGGAAATATACTCGTATATACAGTACAAGTCACTGTTTGAAAGAAATTCTTCACTTAATTGATATAGGAGTTATGGATGCCTGGCGTACTATTGTAGGATCTTTTATAATGTTATCGCAAAGGTTAGTTTCAATGATTTTTAGTAAATGTTTTTGTTGAACAGCATTCTAATTTTGAGTTTCAATGATTTTTAGTAAATGTTTTTGTTGAACAGCATTCTAATTTTGAGGTGCAGTTTCATTTTGTTTAAACATCAAATATTTACAAAAACGCTACCATCACTAAGCTGAAATTTTGAATTAAATAAAATAAGAATCTTTCTTTATGCCCAATTTCCAGATTTTCAGGAATTCAGCATTTTTGATTATTAGCTTCAAATTTGCTGCAGAGGCTGTAATAATACAGGCAAAGACTGTGCCTTCGACTATATATGCGGGGATACCATCTGGACCAGTCGTAGTTATTGCCTTAAACTTCTTAAATACCTCCATCATCTCTTCATTACTAACTTCTGAGATACCGAAAGAGACACCATCCCAGCCATTTCCAATTTGAGCATTGTCAAGATTGACATCTAAACCATGAAGGTACGTTCCTTCAAAATGATCGGCAAACATATTGACCACAGTCTGTAGATCAGAAATAATTTCGTCATCGTGTTTAAGAATATTTGGCGAGACAGTACTATTTCTTATCGTATTAATGAATCTCCAAAAACTCTTTGGGTCTACTTTTATATTCTGCTCCAGGGACCTTACGTATTGGGGACGATCTTCACGTATGATTTACCGTCTTGCTTGATAAAAAGAATTATTGTTTCATTTAGACATTTTGTGGTAATATTTTTTTTAGTTGAAGTATTCGTTTTAGATTAGGAGAGTACCACAAAGGATATTTAGTCTTTATGTGTTTTCCGTTGGTTTCTGGAACATAATTATCTAATACACTGTGTTAAATAATTATCGTAACCTACGTCACGTTGTAATGTTGGTTATCTATCTCATTGTGTAGTGGTAACGGCGATATTTTTAAATTAGTAACCAGATTTTAACCAGATGTTGACAGCAGATCGAACGTTATTAAGTCGCGACTGTCGTATGCTTTTTGTGTTTCCGGATTTTCTTTATTCTTTAACCATTTGTTGCTGCCTTTATATTTCTCCACAGTTCTTCTTAGAGCTATCGTTGTTTCTAGCGATTGATTTAAGCGGTAAGTCAATAAACAAATTAAAATAACGAAAACGTTCAATGAGAATTTCTTTCAGATTTTTATTTCTTTCACATTATCGAAGCGGTAGGCAGAATGCGGACGATAGTTGGATTAATTCCTTGCAAAGCTGTATACAGCAATTCAACCAACGTTTCCTAGATTTCGACGTTGATTATGACACTTTTAAGCATAGGAAACACGTTTTTACAGTCGATAATTGCTATACAAAAGTCAACTTTTAATAGCATTTTTCGAAATAATTATTTCAAATAATAGGAATATTCTTCGCGCTGCAATACCAATACTGTGATATTGGTTGCCTAGATTTCGGGTACCATAATTAGTTAACACACTGTACGCTATATAATGTTGTGTAGAATACATCAAAGGAGACTTCAACTGATGACAAGGATAGCAAGTAATTCCAGTTTATACTCAACATTGCACTGTATACATCGGGCAGGATTGCTCTTTTGAAACAATACCGAGAACCGTTGAAATCTGAAGTGCAGGTATATTTAGAGTTCCCAACAACGCTGGAAGGTAATTGTCTTCGCGAACCAAGGCAAAATCGGTGTGTTTCACGTTAAGATTTTACGTGTTGAAGCAAGTATCAGATCGAGTGTTCTATCTATGATATTACCGACGTTATTCAATTGTACAAGATTGTTAAAACTAAGAAAGTTCCGAAGACTAGCAGCTCGTTCATCATTTATGGTAGCAAGTGATGGAATATTAAAGTCACCTAGAATCAAAATATCTAGTGACATATCCAATGATGATTCAATATAATCGAATGTACGACCATACATTTCTCCAGGTGTGCCAGGCAGGATGTAGCAAACGACAACATTCAGAACGTATTTAGATTTTTTAAATTTGAGGATTTAAACAACCTTTGGAGATTGCAATATCAGAGTCAATGGCCTGCAAAACTCCGCCACCCCTAGAGGAGGTCGATCACATCTAAAAATATCGTATCTGTGCGGAAAAAGCTCGCGATCAAAAATTGTCTCTTTGAGCCATGTTTCACTAATCACGACTATGTCGAAATCTGAGGCAATAACTGATGTAAAAAGTCTTTAATTTTAGTGTTTAAACCGCGAGTATTCTGATAGTAAAGCTCACACTGTATTCGTTAGGAAACAGCTACTTTTTTCTTTTAACCATTCGAGGATATCCATTAAAGAATTGTAAACGCAAGTCTTTTTCACCATTCTCAATACGAGACTTCAATTCGGTACGCATTTTACGCTCTAACTCCTGTTGACGTGGAGTTCGATCGCTATTAATATAATATTTTTTGAAATTTGCAGTTTCGCAATTCCTTAGCTCGTCTTAATACCATTTCGGCTTCAGACCTATTCTCAAATACAACTTTAACAAGTCTCGGGTGCGATTGTGCAGATGAGAGTTTTCCTCTTCTAAAAACCTTCAGATTGTTGGGAGGTTTCCCAATAACATCGTTTAGTATAGTTTGAACCGCATCTTTGAGTATGCTATCTTCAGTATCAACAACATTAGAAATTATTACATTTTGCGAAAGTATTATTACAAATGAAACATAATATATATTCGCCGTCCCTGCATTTTAACCCTTATGTGACTGAAAGAGTACCGGGTTACTAATTCCGTATTTAATATCTTATAACATGTTTATTTATTATTCTTTGTATGCAAATCTGCGTGACATCTTGAAGTATATCATTGACAAAATATTTTTGTATTTTGTAATTTTTGTTCGGTTAAAATCATGTTGAAAAATTTTAAATCTCTTAATGCGTGACCCAAGTATTAAGACATAAACAGAATATAGAAATACTATTTTATTGGCAACGATAAACAAATACTTTAGTAAACAATATTGACGTGAACAAATAAAAAAATAATAACAAATTTATTAATTAGCTCTATTATTGCACAAATCACACACTGGTTTGGATATAGAATGTTCGGCACAAATGGGTTTTGTGCAAGAACTCCATGCTTTTCGTGTTTTTCTTTGTCTTTTGAAATTTGATCGACAGACATAACAGTATCCAACACACTGGATACGTCCAGATTCATCCCTATTTACTACATCTCATGTTGCATTGACTGCTTCTGTAATTTGACGACCTAAAGCCAATTCAATTGAGTTGCGTGTAAAATTATTTCCAATTACTTTAGGAATTTTGCTTCGAGTAATAATAGCAGGCACACATAACTCATTCGCAAGAGTTTTGAGATATTTTTTTTCCCTGATCAGTTGATTTATGTTGTGGGTTGTGTTCGTGATAGATAATATACGACGCCAAACCTGCAATATCAATCATATTGAAAAAGAAAGCCAACGGCCAACGGTTTGTACGTCATTTCACTGTATATGCCGCCAACATTTTATCCATTACATCAACTCCCCCTTTAGTTTTGTTACAATATTTTATTATTTCAGGTTTGGCAACGTCAGTCTCCTCAACTTCTCCTGTCATATGCATTGACGAGAGAAGAATAACTGACCTATTTTTTTTTTAACGTATGAGCATATAGTTGCATTTTTGCTGTATGCAAAGTTTGTAGAATACACAGATCTTTCTTTGGAGGCCTGCATGTTGAAGGGTATAAATGCCTTATTTTTTCTAACAGTTCCTACCAAAGACATTTTCCAGGAATTGAGAGTCTGCACTAGCTGAAATCTTGTGAAGAAATTATCCGTTGTTACGTTTCTTCCAGAGTTCTTGTATTTGGCCACCAAGTCTAATACAGTTCGTTCCCCAATATTTTTTTGTCGTATACCATCTGACGGTTTTCCTGTGTAAATTTGGCCTTGTAGAGGGTAACCATTCGACGCATCGCACGCCCAAAATACTTTTATTCCATACTTCGCCGGCTTTGATGGAATATACTGGGTAAATTTTGTGTGCCCTCGATAAGGAAACAGTTGTTCATCAACCGTTATGCATTCTTTTGGCATATAATATTCGTTCAAATTCTTATTTAGCATCATCCAAATGTCACGGATAGGAGCAGCTTTGTCCTTCTTAGCACGTTCAGCACGAGTAGTTTGGCTGTCAAAACGTAAAAGGCGTAGAAACATTTTGAACCGATCCCGAGACATCGCTGCTCGAATAAGTGGTAAAGAATTGTATTTCCACATTTCGGTAATATGTTCTTTGTTCGTCTTATGAACGCCAGCAATTATGAGGATCCCCAAAAACGCATCCAATTCTTCTTGAGTAAATGGCTTAAAAACTTGAGGTTGCCATTTAGTACGATGAGCATACGATTTTATTTGTTTTGTTTGTACCGTGTTATTCTCCGGATTCTTGACTTTGTGTTTACTACTGGTTTCAGCCATAGTTTCGCGTGTATCGGTTGTATTTTTGGTGTTTAAGTTTCCTCATAGTGCGGCTCTTTTCCTGATTTTTGTTTAACGTGTCTCAAGCCGTGCCGTTGCGGACGGGTTTTTCTTCCGACGGGTTAACCGGGGAGGACCTGTCCATTTCGGGGTGGAACGGGCGGCACGTCGGGCGTTGCCTTTCTCAGCATTGACAGTGTGAGTTATATATTTTTATCTTTTTCTTGTCAGCAATGAATTGCTCCAATTGCCAAAAGGCGATCACTTCGGAGTCGTTCGCGATGCGGTGCGACTCATGTCAGGGCCGTTTACATGTTCATTGTGTCGGTCCCACGGAGCGTGATTTTGTTACGACGCGCCAGAAGTCTAAATCCATCAAATTCGTCTGTAATTCCTGTAACGGGAATATGTCCCATCATACAGATATACAAGCTTTATTCTCAGCAATGAAAGCTGAATTCGTGGCGTTGGTTGACAAGTTGCGTGAGGACTTTTGCGAACAGTTGCGGAGTTTGCGTGAGGATCTTGCTGGCCAGCGGCCGAGTGATTCTAATGACAGCATTTTCGAGGAGGTACATCAGGAATTGGTCGATCGCCAGAGCCGAAAAAAGAATCTTATTATGTTCGGTGTTCCCGAACCGATACCTTCCGGGGGCCAATCGCCGGCAGCTTCTGATCATGTTACTGTGACTAACATTACCAAATGTCTTATTCCTACTAATACTGATACGTTTAAAGTTTCTAGACTGGGTCGTTTTAATACAGCTAACGATAGGGGTCGTCCAATTAAGGTAGTCTTTGATTCGGACGAATGTGTGATCCGGTATATTCGTGAGGCTAAAAAGCTCTAAAACTTTCCTGCTTACTCAAATTTAAGAATTAGCGATGATCGAACTCCTAGGCAGATAAAATATTACAATCAGCTCAAGCTTCAGTTGCAGCAGCGTACTGCTAACGGTGAACCCGACCTCCGAATACGCTATACCAATGGCACCCCGAGAGTCGTAAAAAATACTTTAAACTTAACATACCACCCAGTTATAATGTCTTGTCTTGTTATTACCAAAATGTCAAAGGTGTTCGTACACCTACTCTTCTAAATGCATTGTGTGAGTCTTGTTTAGATGTTGTGGTCTTGTCGGAGACATGGCTATCCGATGATATTTTTGATGCGGAATTTTGTCCCTGTGATTGGATTACGTTTCGGAGGAATCGTAACTTCGCTGCGCTTGGCCTGTCTAGGGGCGGTGGCGTCTTGATTTGTCTTAAGAACACCCTAAAAACATGTCAGCTTGATCTCTCTGATTTATCCAGAGTGGTACCAGTAATTGATGTAGTGGGAGTAAAGATTCAGGGTGTGCGTGGGAAAATAATATATGTATTTGCTTTATATATACCACCTTCTGTCACTTTTGATGCTTATGAACTATTTTTTGACACGTTTCATTCGCTTGAATATCTGGCTAATGTATATGTTGTTCTTTTTGGAGATTTTAATGTCCCCTCCTATACTTGCACTGGTACCAACGATAGATTTAAAATGACCTTAACAAATTTCCGATATTTCCATGATTTTCGTCAATACAATTCAATTGTGAACGTCAACAATCGTTTAATTGATTTGATATTTGCCAATTTGAGCTGCGTAGTCACTCGTGATCTCGATCCGTTATTTGCTGAGGATTCCCATCATCTCGCTTTAGCAGTTGTTCTGCATTATGCTCCGCAGATTTCTATGTTTAAGCATCGTGGCCTACCACCTACAACTTTAAGCGCGCAGACTATCCTTTGTTGTATCGGATGTTGGGAGAAGTGAATTGGTCGGACCTGGATGGTATTGGAGTGGTAGAGGATGCATGTCGGCTTCTTTATAACAATCTACACGAGCTTTTTTATTTAGCAGTGCCTAAAACAGTCGTTGTTGGCCTGTCTGGTTCACGAAGGAGATACATGATTGTATTCGCATGAAGGAGAATATGCGCGCAAGGCATAAGCGAACTGGTTCACTGTTTTGCCTCAATGAATTTAAACGCTACAGATCTCTATCGAAACACCTTATTACCGATGCATATAATGCGCACATGATCAGTGTAGAGCGATCTTTGATTTCTGATCCCAGTACCTTCTGGGCTTATGTCCGGTCACGGAAGGGAGGTACTCGCATTCCAGGCCTTATTACGTACGGAAGCCTGGAGTTCAGTTCGGGTCGAAGTATTGTGGACGCTTTTGCTGATTATTTTGAGTCCGTTTGTATTCCATCTGATTCTGTTGTTGTGGGGTCTGGTTTCCCCGATCAGAGTCTTTGTTTGTCTGTGGAGAACTTCAGCTTGGAGGAGGTCGAGGGTGCGTTGAAGCGTGCAAAGAATACTCTTACGGTGGGAGTAGATGGGATGCCGAGCTTCTTACTGAAGGACCGTGCTTCAATTCTGGCGATTCTTGCTTTCGATTTTCAATCTAATCCTGTCCACTTCTACCTTTCCGTCGTTATGGAAGGAGTCATACGTCTGTCGAATTCTGAAGAAGGGCAACCCTGCGGAGATTGAGAATTACAGGCCTATATCGCTGCTGTGTGGTTTCTCGAAAATTTTTGAAAGCGTTCTATTCAAGCATATCTCATATCATTTAAATAAGACCATAGCCCAGCCCAACACGGATTTGTTTGTGGTCGATCCACTGTCACTAATCTGTTATGCTTCGCCCAATTTCTTGCTGATGTAATCGACGCTAGAGGATAGGTGGATGCCGCCTATCTCGACTTTCGGAAGGCGTTTGATCAGCTTGATCACTTTATCTTATTAAAAAAGCTGAGTAACTTTGGATTAAGTGCCCCTCTGTTGTCGTTAATGAAATCTTATTTTCTAGGTCAGCAGCAGTTCGTTAATTATGGCGGCTTTACCTCCAGAGGATTTTCTCCAACTTCAGGGGTTCCCCAGGGATCCAACCTCGGTCCATTGCTGTTCCTGGCTTTTATTAACGACGTGACTGAGATCTTGGATTGTGAGAAGCTGCTGTTTGCCGATGATTTGAAGGTATTCTCGGCTGTTGGGGATCTCAGCGATTGTGAACGCTTGCAGGAAAACTTGTTTCGTGTTGAGGATTGGTGCCTTAGCAACCGTTTATCACTTAATGCTTCTAAATGTTTTACCATGACATTTTCTAAAAAATTAAACACAATCGACTGGGCATATCACCTGGCCAGTCAACCGTTAATGTCCGAACGTAAATGCTGTGACCTTGGGGCGCTGTTTGACAGTGGTCTGACATTTAACGAACACACTCTTGACTTAGTTGCTAGGTGTTATAAAATTTACGGGTTTATTGTTCGGAAGTGTAAAGGTCTGCCCATCAGATGTTTAAGTACGTGGTTTTTTGCGTTGATCAGATCGCGGTTGGAGTATGCGGTAATTGTTTAGTATCCGTTCTATTAGTTTTACACGAATGCGCTTGAATCTGCACAAAAGACATTTTTAAAGTATCTATGCTTTCGACTGGATCGTGTTTACCCGCCTAGGGGTGCCGATTACGCTTCTCTCCTTTCGCGATTTGGTTTTCTTTCACTACAATAGCGCAGAGTTGTTTACATAGTTAAATTTATTTATGAACTGTTGCATTACGATATTGATTGTGGCTGGTTGTTGGAATGGTTAACCTTTCTTGTGCCACGTCTCAACTCACGCTGTCCCCTCATGTTCTATAATTACCGTAGTAATAGTAACATTTTACGAAAATCTCCTGTCTCGTTGATGTCCGATTATGGCAATCGGGTTTCGCCGCATTGCGATATGTTTTTTGATTCCTTGAACACGGTGGTTAGGGTGACTTTGGATCACTTTGGCGTGCAGTAAATTGTTAGTGGTTATGATTATGATTATAGATTATGTAGTTGTATTAGCTTTTAATTTTGCTTATAGCTATATCTTTTCATTTAGTTAATTTAAATTTAAATATTGTAATGTTATTTTTTCCTGTAACTGGGTGGTACCTGTGGGAAAAAAGTCCTATTATTATTATTATTATTATTTAGCACAAACTTGATATTTTTCTAAAACATTTGTGTTATAATTTTCTGTTATCAGTTGGCCTTTTGCATTACTTTCTCGAAGAATTGTGGAACAGATGTCGTTGGAGATGATAGTTCTAAATAATTCCTTTGGTGTATACGTAGAAGTTACTGCCGTTACACCCATTTTATCTCTCAAAATATTGCGGCTAATTGTTTGGGCCTGCCGTTGTGGTACAGTATTCCATACAGTGCCAGCTTTGCTTGTCAAAATAGTAGATTTTGAAGAGCACTCTAATTTCACTTCGTGTTCACCGTAGTCACATTCATCTGACGTATCACAATGTTCAATAAACGGTTGCTCCTCAATATGGGACGCTTCTAAATCTAAATTTTCGGGAACTTATTCCTCTTCATCTGAAGGAATAAAAGGCTCCTCATCAGATGACTCGTCTAAAGACGCTCAGTGGATATAATTATTATATTTATTATTTTATATTTACTATTTTGTTACCTTTTCCTTTGACATCTTGGCTTACGCAATCCAACGATAGTATCTGTCATTTTTTTATCAACACCACAATACTATTCTATAACAAAATATTATAAACATTAATTTTTACTATATTTATAATTGTTTCTTATAACTACAGTTATTTACGATGTACCATGTCTCAGATGTTACGATAGAATAGTGTAACGTGATGTGACGAGTATTCGTTTCACGCGTATATCAGAATCAAGTATTCTTTAAATTCATTGGATTCTATATGTCATACAAAACGATTTCAATATAAAACATTAAGATTGTCGGTATGTAGTACCTGGGTACTATTCTCGTCATTAGCCGGTGTTTTATTTCTCAGTCACATAAAGGTTAAGTTACAACATTTACAATGAACTGGCATGATTATATTTAAACTAAAAGATTCGAGGTATATTTAAGGGAAAGAAAAGAAAGTTTTTTACAAGATGCACGACAAAAAGGAAAACAACATTTTTTATCAAAAATAACAAGGGTCACAGATTTTACTTCAACGGGGCCCGTCGTGGAGAGTTTGATATAGACATACAAACAAGTTGGGCCACGGCCGGGAGCAAAAAACAGAGGAATATCGAAGTGAACAAAAATTATTCCAGTTCTGAAAAAAAATGAAAAATTCTTTTAAATCTATCGAATAGACAGTTAAATCGTACATTAATTATTGACTCGGTATATCATTTAGCAGAAATGAGCTTTCTAAAACACCTTACAGAGCACAACGAAGCACGTGCACACCGCACAACAAACCATAATCATATCATATCACATCATCATATCACCATCCGTCATATTTAGCAATTTATACGAATATTAGCAATGTTGAACAAAATCTTTGACTGATTTAGCTCTCGGTCTAGTATTACTTCTAACAATCGTGAAAGTCTACATACCGATGAAATAATTCATTAAAACATCTTAATCTCATTCATATATCTACTTAACTATCTTTTAAATATATTTTTTCTAAAAAAAATATAATTTATTTTCATCGAAAGAACTTTATCAGTCCAAAAACTTTTCATCCATTAAACTCTCAATTCGAGCCGGAGAAATGGGGTGAAACCCTTCTTCGATTTCTTTCACATTCTCCGTCTCGTTTTCATTACGTCCGCGGTTAGCTCCATCTCTGGTCATTTCGCATTAAAGCTAAAAAGAGACGGAACGAGTTGTGACGTCATCCGATAGATGGAGCTGGCGGGCGGAAAGCCGGGAACTCGGGAACCGGAACACTGCTCCGGGTATTATTCGATGTTTACTGCTCTTTTCCGGTGTCCGAGCCACTCGTGCATAGCAAAGCCCCGGACATCTGTCAAGAAGATAACTTTCTCGGAGGGCGATCATCGCTTTTCATTTCAACGCAGCATCCGCATAAAGAGAAAATGTCCATCAAGGCTTTGTTAAAGAAAAGAAAACTTAAATAAAATTTTAAAAAAATTCTTTTGATTCATTTTTTTTGTGTCGAAGGAATACCAACTTAATACGTTTTCGCTAAATCCTGATCGACAGTTCCATCGGGGATTAAAAGTAAACGGTTTCGACAAATTGCCCTATTCTCGCGAAGCCACCGTACCTGGGGTGGTTGGCGATCGATTTGACGCCCTTAAACGCCCTTTTATAAACCCCGTCGAAAGAGGTTGTGTTGCACCGGGGTCGGTTTACAGTTTACGAAGGCAATTGGCCGTGAGCCTAACACGCCCCCCGTATTTCACGCGGATTTGTCGATGTTTAACTCAGTTTAACCGTACCGGAAACGACATTCACACCGCACGCCGATCCTCTTCTATTCACATCTCTTCGTTTCACATCACTTCGTTTCAAATCTCTTCGTTTCTCCCTGTATAACATTGCTTTTAACGTTCACCCTGCCGTATTCAATACGATTTCGATTCTATTTTAGTAGAATTAGGTTTTTGGGGGTTGTATTCTCAACCAAAAAGCTTCGTTGTGCTTTGACTGTTGAATATAATGGTCAATTTAAGTTGATATTATTGGGTAAATTTACTTATGATAACAAATAAGCGAAACTTTGTTGTTTGATCGTATTTTTTTGTTTTTGTTTGATGTCTTCCTTGTACATTCTTTATTACATTTCTTTTTAAAAGTTTTGTTGGCCACGGCAAATTTCCTTTGTGTACGGGGCGGCCTATAAAAACGGCGATTGCCTCCGAACGATGCGACGCGGCTCTAATTGACAATTATTTTGTTGCCCCTTTTTTTTATTTCACAGCGTCTTCCTCGCAGCGGCGCGAGATCGTAAAAACGACGGATTTTACAACTCTGTTACATTACAACCTCCTCCTCCCTCTTTTTATCTTTTCATTTTCCTTTTATTTCAACTCATTTTTTATGTCTCTATTAATACCCTATGATTCTTAATCTATTATTATTATTAAAACATCTTTTATTACCATCTGGGTAACATCTGTAAGAAATAATCTTACCGAACAAAAAGTGCTGTTATGTGCTGTTATTTTAAAAGTGAACGTTCTACCGTTTACGTACTACATTGATTGAATTAAAAATCTGTGTCCAAAATGAGATTTACATGCAGACGTTCCGTACGAGTCGAAATAACGGAATTAAACGGAAATTTCTATTAATTATGACTACTAATGCAACGGATAGTGATTTTACGAAAAGCCTGATCCGGTATCATCCTCTGCCGGTTTCGAAATAGTCTCAACATAGTTTTTGGCCGCAGTCGGAAAATAGAAAAATTGATTTACTTGAATCTATACTAAACGAACACAATGGTTATAGACCAACAACGTCAACATACTCAGAAAAAACTACTGTTACCTACCGAGAATGCAATGAACATTGATTGTTTAAATTCCTTTAAGGCTGCCTTCATGGGTAAAAGCTGGAACACTTTTGACTGAGCTACACGCAATAAACTGCTACGATCTTTTTCATGAGGAATTTTGTTCATTATATAATGGATCGTTTGGTGTTAAACATCAAATCATCTACAGCTTCATGAGTCGGAAGAGTGTTTTTTCTATAAAAGCTGTGTGAATACACCCTTGATAACCTTAAGATAAATGAGTCTAGTAAATTGTCGTTTCAAATGACTGTATGCTTAATATTGTTGCGACCTATATTTTAGTATGTTGATCTAAGTTCAGAGTCATAAGAGTAAATTTAGAACCAACTATCAAAATAATTATAACACTCGCCATAAAGATCTTTTTTAGCTGCCAACTCATAGATTAAGTGTAAAACAATAGGGTGTTCAATTTCAAGGTGCTAAATTATACAATAAATTGGCTAATAATTTCAAATTGTTAAATACGCAGCAATTTAACACAAGAATTAAAAATATGTTAATATCGAAATGCTTTTATTCTCTCGAAGATTTTTATAATTGCAAACATTGTGCAGGCATTGATTAAATTTACGTAACTATGGCGAAGTTGTGCCTGTGATTTATTCGTTTACTTTTATCATACAGGTAACTGTATGATAAAATATGTGTAACTATGTAATTTACTATTTTTATGACAATTCTTGTATTAGTATCGTATAACCAAAGTTTCTGCACATTCAACAATAAATTTTATACATATAAACAAGGTATTCTGACGGGGTCACCACTAAGTAGGATATTGGCAGACATCTTTTTGGATAACTTAGAAAAAGAAGCAATTATGAACATTATGAATTCCTATAAGGATTACATAATACCATGGCAAAGATAAATAGATGATGTGCTCGTCATCTTGGAGACTACAAATGTAGATATCAGTGGAAAATTACACGAATATATAAACAATTTACACGAAAAAATAACATTTACTATGGAATTAGAAAAAAACAACAGAATCAATTTCCTGGATTTGACACTAACAAGGACAAGCCATGGTATACACAAGAACATTTACAGAAGCATAATACAAACAGATATGATAATACCAAATCGTTCAGAGCATACATAACCAGATGACCTACATCGACAGAATTTTTTAAATAAATCCAGATGAGAACGTATTAAAGAAGGAAATAGAAATAATAAACATATAGGTAAAAACAATGGTTATCAACCTGAAATTATTGATAAAATGATTAAGGAAAAAGAAAGCCAAACTAACACGCAATAATTTAACAACTTTACACACCCAACAACAGAAGGAAATGAAGACATACATAAACCAAGGAAACATAAATTTTAGAATAGAGGAGTTAGAATAGGAATTGAGGAGCTCGCGTGCAAAACCGGATATATCCATTTTTAAAAAAGTGTCAGAAAACGCGAAAATCTTTTGATAGCTTGCATTTAAAGATAAGCAATGCATATTTTTAACTAGTTATTAGAGTGTGATATATCCGCTTCTTCCTGTAATTGAATTTACCAAGCGGTAAACGCCATATGTCGCTTGCGAATTCATATGCCAAGTAAATTTCGTCAAAATGTGGATATAACCGGTTTTGTACGCGAGCTCATCAATTGTGTTTACAAATTAACCTGTCAGACTTGTCAAGCAACATATATAGGAGAAATAGGAAGATCACTTAGAACAGAAAACCAAAGATAAATTTAATTTTAGCAGACATTTAATCTGTAACAAAGACCATGAATTTGACGAAGAGAAAAATTCACATATTTTACATCACAAAAATAAAAGTCAACTAATGCAACACTTGGAAAAATATTAAATGAATAAGTTCAAATTCAACAACCCAAACATAATTTGCTTAAATGATCAAATAACCACCACAAACAGACAATTATATATATTTTTAAAAACATCATATACACTACCAAATAAACCTCCAGATGCACGAGAATGTCATACCACTGTTGCAGTATGACATTGCAACATTCTGGGTCTTTTGGCAACCAACTATCCCAATCCAATTTTGTCCTTTTTTTCCCTACCTTTTCCTTTTCATTTTCTATATTTATTTTAATGATTACATAAAATAATTCAGTCACATTTTGTGGTGGAATTGACCAAGATTTTATAAGCCAACTTCAAGAACAAAAACTTGTTTCAAACTTAACTTCAACAAAAAATATTACATGTGTGTTAGCTAAAGTAAAATTGTTTTTAAAATTATGACCCATTCCTCCGACGTATTTTCTTGAAAGTCAGTGTATCAAAGTAACGAACAACATTTTTTGAAATATTTTACTACTAAAATGTGTTTTTAAAAAATGAAAACTGACGTAAGTGTGTAGAAAAATTGTAATTTGGATTTTTATATTTTTGTAGTTTAGGTGGCATGCTCCAGAAGATGAATGCAGAAGATATGCATTTAATAAATTCATCAGAATAAAAATACACGTAATTTTTTCACATTTTCTAAAATTTAAGATAAAAAGGAAAATTCACAATACGTTTAATCTTTTGTTTCAAAATAAACATTATTATTTTTATTATGATTCCCGATTATCCGGCATTTACACGTATCCGGTATGTTCTGAATCGGAGATATATATGGATGTAGAACATATCTTGATGAAATTTTTTGTGATTTATAAAGAAAAGTATGTACTTTCCTTTTTTTCTAGGGGAAGAACAATCTTATGTTTTCGGACATAAGGAAAACTTAATTGAAAATAGTAATCCAGATAAAACCATTAAAAACTTTATATGGGGGCTTGCGCACCTAGGACTACCTATAATCCGTTTGCAATGGAAATGTAGCACTGTGTAGATTTACAAACAGTATATAGTCTTTTATTGGCAATTTTTGTAGTTCTGACACGAAGATTTTATATTTTGCAAATAGAATTTTTAAATTTCTTCAAAATACAATTTCTTACTTGTTGCAATACAAATGTCTTTTCAGCAGTATTTAGTCTTTAATTAACAGTTTTTGGACTAATTACGTCAACATTTTGCATTTTGTCCAATAGTCTTTAATGTTTTCAAAGCAAACTTAAATAGTTTATCAACAGAGTCCGCTTTTTTGCAATCAAAATGATTTCTGCCAGCAGTTTTACAAATAGTATCAAGGACTGACATGAGGAATGACTTAAAATTCTGGAAGTATTTTAAGTCATGTAGAAGCACTATTAAGTTTTTTGGAAGCATTTCTAGTTTTCTAAAAGCAGTATGAAGACTTCTGGAAGTGTTTCAAATTTTCCAAAGGCAGTATCAAGTCTTCTGGAAGCAGTTGAAGCCTTCTCGAATTTATACAAGTCTTTTGACGCCATTTCTTGTCTTTTAAAACCAGTATCAGGTCTTCCAGGCAACAGCGAGTTTTCTGAAAGCAGTTTCAGTTTTTGAAATCATTTAAAGTCTTTTGGAAGCAGTATCAAGACTTGATGAAGCAATATCAAGATTTTAGAAGCAGTATCAAGTCATCTAGGGACAGTATTAAGTCTTCAGGAAGCAGTTCAAGTCTTATGGAACTATTCCAAATCTTTTGGAAACATTATCAAGTCATCTAGAAGTAGTATCAAGTTTTCTGGAAGAAATTCAAGTCTTCTAAAAGCAGCATCAAGTCATTTGAAGCATTTCAAGTCTTATAGAAACAGGATCAGGAGTATTCAACAGCAGTATTCTAGAAGCAGCTAGTTTGGAAGAAGTTCAAAGCATTTGAAGTCTCTGAAAACAGTTTAAGCGTACTGCAAGCATTACAATTCTTATGGAAACAGTATCAAATCTTTTGCAAGCTATGTCAAGTTTTTGGAAGTAATATCGACTCTTGTAGAAGCAATATTAAGTTTTTTGGAATAATTTCAAGTCATTTGGAAGCAGTATCATGTCGATTGTAGGCAATATCACATTTTCTTGAGGCAGTATCTTGTCTTCTAGGATCATTTCAGTCTTGTGAATTTGAAATAGGTGCTCTTCAAAAATAAACATCCGCAGTAATAGCTGAGACTAAATTGGTAACAAAATGCTCAATAGTACGTCAAAATTTAAAAAATAATTGAAGATAGTAACATTAATCCAGATAAAACGATCAACAATTTTGTAGGGATGCTTGTACACCCTAACAACGTTCAGCGTCATCACAATTATTCACGTCATTGAACACATACTTACTCCACCATCAAATTTTTACAAATCTCGGTGACTATTTCCTTTTGTATCTATGATTTTTTTATTAATATGAGATTGAAATAAAGATAGCTCGTTTCAAATGCAATCGTCTGGTGAAGTAGTCCAGATGATGACATATGATAATAAATTTTCAAGGACATGAAATTTTCATAGGTGAAGAATTTTTTTTGGAAGATATGAATGGATTTTGATGACGAAGAATTTTCAAAACGTGCTGTAAGTCCAGCAGTGAAATCACAAATTGATCGTACTTGTAGCTTAGAAACAGATAATAGTGATGATCGCGATTTTGCAGTAATTTTTCGTAATAATTTGTTATTTGTTGAACATTTCTGTCTATAAAATTAAACCAACTTAATTTTTTACATGGATGTATTAATAAAAATTACTTATTTAAGTCTTAGCTGGAATTTTGCTGAAATATGAAATGATGTGAGAACTGAGAACTGTAACCCCTTTGGAGACTTGACTATACTGACATTACATTCACCCTGACTTGGAATTCTTCATTCACCAGATAATGATACCGAAAATCAGTGTTACGATTATGTGAGTTTGGAATTATTATCTTATTAGAAAAAGTTTTTGATCATCTTGGAAGTGTGACAGCAAAGCACTGGGAGCAAAAGCATGCAGTACCTACATTTGAATGTACTGGAAGTAAGCTAGATAATGTGGAAAAGTATATACTGCAATGAGTAGACTTTATCCATATAAGTACATCTATTATAACAACCAAACTGTTTGTAGAGTTGAAATACGTTAAACGTCGTGTTGACATACATTTATCACTAACTGTTAATAACCACTTTAATTCACTGCGCGTATCGAGATAATGTTTAACGTTGCATCATCGGATAGATGATATCTAATGGTGACACACGAACAGGAACAAACTCGTTTGAAAACTACACATTAATAGTGAAAGTCACGATATGCACTTTAGTAACTACCAACTAAACAACACTTTGACAACTGAATAAAGACTTTTATAGGAAATAAAACTTTTTGTTGACAAATTTGTGACACGAAAATGGGGTAAAAGGCAGAAAGGGGTTAATGAGATTGTGTAAAAGGATCTGGAAAAGGATCGAAAAGGATAACAGGAAAGTAGAGACCGTCGTTGTTACCATGGCGACACCTGAGCGAACGTCTCTAGGATTGGTCGTCGCCGCCACGCCTAAAACAGGGCCGGAAATTAGGTATCCTTCTAAAGCGCATGAACCTATCAAAAAAACATCGGAGAATATTTAAAAAAAGTTTCAGACGTTCCTGGAATCCCAACGAAAATACATTAAAAACATTTCATTCGATTTATTTAAAGGTGTGGCATTTAGTAATAAAACAGAAAGTGACGAAGCGGGAGTAAATATTTGGGAGGATCAAATGAGCGTAATTTCATGGACGCAGGGTCGTTGTTGACTTCAATTAGGGGGCAAGCGGCGGCGGGGGTTGAAACGCGACGGCAACGGTAGTGAAAATTGGTATAGAACCACGTCGGTGGTAAATATTTGTTCTGTAAAGGTGGTGCAATATGCGTTTTGCTCGCGGGAGCTTCCTACCAGAGGGTTTCACATGATGAGGTGTGAAACACCCAAAATAAATACAAATTAACTGTTGCTAATAAGAAAAATATAAAGTGATTATTTAATAAGATAATAGTGACAACCTTGATTTACTTGAATTAAACTGGTCTGATTAATTTTTTTGCTTAGTATATTCTGATTCTTTATTGTGCTGTTTGTTGACCTACTTTCCTAAGGAAATGAGTAATTGATTAGGAATCTGAATGCTCTCATATCTAAAACGCGCGATATATTTAACATAAATAATCATGCTCAGTATTTATATGTGTAATTTGAGGACTCAAATTTGTTTCTGGTATAATTTATAAGGATTGTTTTGTATCTGTCAATGAAAATAAAACAAAAAATTGTTCCAAATTTAACCCCCGATTTCCATATTTCCTGAAATTTGTTTTATTTTTCTATTAACAACTGTTTATGAATTATAGAATACAATTATTGCTAAGATTAACAATCTCGAAGTTTTCCCTCAGCAAAGTCTGGTGTTCTGTCAGCGGAATCTAGTCTTTTGCATATAAATTTAATCTTCTGCCAGTAAATCTAGTATTCTGTCAGCAAAATCTAGTCTTCTGCCAATAAAATCCAGCCTTTTACCAACGCTGTGTCCGTTGATCTAACCTTCAAAATGAAGAATTTAAAGGTCCTAGCAACATTTATACATATAAGCTCTATATGTTTCAGTTAGAAGTAGTATTTAATCTTTTACAAGCAGCATCTAGCCAACCAACCAAAGTAAGTCAGCATGTGTAGTCATTAGTTAATAATATCTAGCAGTGGTGAATCCAGGGGGCAAAAAAGACAATTGCCGTCCGCATACTTTAATTTTGCTAGTTTTGTAGCATGTCTGTAACACAACTACAAATTTGTGCATTATATTGCCTTTCATTTTGTTTCGCAAAACCCCTAGATGCAATAAAAAGTGATTTGACTTAGTATTTAATGTACCAAAGAATGTCTCCAAATTTATTAACCACCGAGTTATGCTTTTGTAATTAAAAATCTGCAGATCTAATTATATCCATTGGTTAAAAATCAAGTAAATTTAAGAATTTGTTTCTCCAGTCCTCTAGAAGACTTTAAGTGTTACCATAAGACTTTAAATGTTTCTACGAGACTTAACACTGCTTACAAAAGGTTTCAAGTGCTTACAATAGATTTGAAATGCTGCCAAAAGACTACAAATGCTTCAAGGAGGGTTGATATTGGCCCTAGATGGCTTGATAGTGTTTTCGGAGGACTTGATACTGCTTCTAGCTGGAATGATACTGCTTCCAAGAGATTTGAAATACTTCCAGAATACGTGAACTGCTTCCAGAAGACTTGAATTCTTTCCATAAAACTAGAAAGGCTTCTAGGATATTTGATACTGTTTCCACTTTGATACACGACATTTGATACACGACTTGAAATGTCTCTAGGAGAGTTGATATTGTTACCAAAGGACTTGATACCATTTCCAGAGGACTTGCTACTGCTTCTAGATGACTTGATACTACTTCCAGAAGATTTAAAGCTTGTAAAAGCATTAAAAAGTTGTTATCAACTTGTATACTATTAAGTTTTTTCTTCCTAATTGTATATATTGTATGTTAAAAAATTTATAGTTTTACAAATTATGAGAAATACTCTCATAATTTGTAATGAGATTATTAATATATATAATAATAATCTCAGTCAGTTATGTAAGAAAATAACGCGTCTAATACAACGAATCTTAAATGATATTCTTTCGAATACTGCTGAAAGCTTTAGGCGGCACTTTCAAAATTGTTTTGCTATAAATGGTGCTCAATTTGAACATTGCAACAAATGTTTAAATGGAAGTACAGTTTTTATATCTCCGCTTATATTTTTCAAAGAATTTAAGTTTTTGTGGTCAGTGGCATGTCTAGTGTTTTAATTTTCTTAGTTTAGTAGCATGTCTGTAATACAACTACAATTTTGTATTCACATATTAATAGTACAATATGTTAAAAATACATTTAACATATTCACCACCGGCAGAAGGCTTAAAACTTATGGCAGAGTAGATATCGCTTGTAAAATAGTAGATAAAGCATAAGCTGCAAGCAGTATTTAATCTTATAGAAGCAGTGTCTTGTCTTCTGCAAGCAATATTTAATAAGCTGTTTTCTAGAAGTATGTACAGTAGATAAAATTGCTTCTATAGGCAATTTTATTATATTGTTTTCCAAAAATTGATCTTTAGTTAATAATATTTAATCCACTGCAAGCAGTATTTAATCTTCTGCAAGCTGTATCTAGCCTCTTCTTGTATCTTATACATATAAGCAATATTTAATTTTCTAAAAATAAGATGTGGTTTTCTGCTAACAATATTTAGTCATCAATTAGAATTTAGCCTGTTGAAAGCAGCACCTAATCTTTTGCCAATAATAACTAGTATTCTAGAAAAGCGGTTTACTTTTCTGCAAGTAGTATTTAATCTTATAGAAGCAGTGTCTTTTCTTCGGCAAGCAGTATTTAATCCTCCGCCATCAGTTTTAAGACTTCTGCCAATACTGTCTAATCTACGCAGTGTTTAGACTTCTACAAATAATAAGTAGTTTTCTGTTGGTCGTATCTAGTCATCAGCTATAATTTAGCCTCTTATGAACAGCATCTGATCTTCTGCAAGTATCTAATCTACTGCCAATAGTATATAGTCTTATAGAAGGACGCTCTAAATTTCTGCAAATGGTATCTAACCTTCTGGAAGCAGTGTATTGACCTCTGCAAACAATACTTGGTCCTCGAAAATCAGTTTTCAGAGTTTTGTCAGTGGTCCCTAGTCTTACATAGGCAATATTCAGTCTTTTATAAATAAGAAATTATTCTCTGTTGGCAGTATCTAGTCACCAATTAGAATTCACCCGATTGCAAGTAACATTTGATCTTCTGCAAGTATCTAGTCTTTCGATAATTATATCTAGTCTTCTTTAAGGATGCCTTAGTTTTCTGTTCACTCTTCTAGAAATAATAAGTGGTTTTCTGTTGGCTGTATCTAGTCATCAGCTATAATTTTGCCCTTGTGAGCAGCATCGGATCTTTTGCAAGTACATAATTTTCTGCCAAAGTATACATATAGTCTCTTATAAAGACACTCTAAATTTCTACAAACATTATATTTAATCTTCTGAAAGCAGTGTCTTGACTTCTGCAAGCAATATCTAATCCTCGACAATCAGTTTTAAGACTTTTGCAAGTGGTACCTAATATTACATTGGCAATATTCAGTCTTCAGTCTTCTATAAATAAAAAATGGTTTTCTACAGGCAGTATTTAGTCATCAGCTACAATTTATCCTATTCTAAGCAGCATCTGAACTTCTGTAAGTATCTAATCATCTGCCAATAATGTCTAGTCTTCTATAAGGATGCTCTACTAGTTTTCTGCAAGCAATATTTAATCTTCTGGAAGCAATGTCTTGTTTTCCACAAACAATACCTAATCCTCTCCTATCAGTTTTAAGACTTCTGCCAAAAGTATCTAATCTACATAGTATTCAATCTTCTACAAATAATAGGTAGTTTTCTGTTCTCAGTATATAGTCATCTAAAACTCAGTCTGTCGTAAGCAGCATCTGGTCTTTTACAAGTATCTAATCTTCTACCAATAGTATGTAGTTTTCTATAAGGACGTAAGGCACAGATTTGTTCCAGTATCACCATTTCAATAATTAATGTAAACATAAAAAACAATTAATGAAACATTTCTAAATTTTAAACTTCAATACACATTTTTGGCATTTTTTGAATCACTTATTTTCAACAATACTTCTTTGGCTTAAATGTTTAATTTTTCTACATAAACTGTTTTCGAGGTTAAAACGTAGACGAATCATTAATAGAATAATTAGTTGTTATATATTTTCAGGTTTTTGTTACAAAACGGTTTTTTGATACAAAATAAAACTTTAATATTTTTCCTAAATATTTTTCTAATACAGAAAAAAAAATTTCGCGTTTACTTTTGATTAGTGTTTGATATTTTGTTTGGATGTGGTGCTTGTGTTCTTGAAGTAATAATTTGTTAGCACGAGTTTTTTTTTTGTTAAACAATAAAAATAAATTTAAGTACTACTTTATCGTGAATTATACTAATAAGGATTTGCTTATGTATTGTTTTAATTTGATACAGAAAAATCATTTTTGGGATATTTTTTTAGAGGTATTTGTTATTATATAAGAAAATTATTTTGTCATTTTTTGTCATCATTCTTTAATATGAAAATTTACAAAAATTTAATATTAAGAGCTTCTATTATTGAATAATAAATAATAAACATGCTTTAATAGTAAAGACTTTAATAATAACTCTCCGCGATAATGATTGCCGAACTCAATAGAAATTATTCAGATTTTATCTTACAATATCACAAAGGCATTTTTAGTTCGTAAACGCAAATTTGCGAGAACTTCAATTTCTTCGCCGTATACTAAAGATTCTACATAGCCCCAGAAGAAAAAATTCATCATATTTAAATACTTCTAAGTCCTAAGTCGCCGTAAGTCCTATACAATGGCCGGGGATTGTTACATTTAACCAATTACGCACATATCTACTGAAATATGCTCCATTATGCGTAAATGTGAAATTCTTTCTGAATTGCAAAGGTATCAGTTTGATATAATGTCTCCAATAATAGCTGCCCAAACATTTAGAGAAAAGTGATGTTGAAACTGTCGTGTTGAAACCTAGAAGTAATTTTCATACTTCTGGATATGATTACTGTAGTAATTTTGATTTTGTTGACGATATTTTGATGAGTTAACTACTCACAAAACTCAACTCTTGAAGAATAGTTTGCTGGAAATAATGCTTTAACTTTTGTAACATAAGATGGGTGCAACAAATTATGGTGTGAAATTTTCCAAACAGACTTATGAGATTTATTTAATTTTTTGCCCGATACCTACAGAAAAATTGTTTTCAATATATTTCAAAATTTCATCTTCAAGAGTGAAATCTTGAAGAAGTAATTTTCATACTTCTGGATATGATTACTGTAGTAATTTTGATTTTGTTGACGATATTTTGATGAGTTAACTACTCACAAAACTCAACCCTTGAAGAATAATTTGCTGGAAATAATGCTTTAACTTTTGTAACATGAAATGGGTGCAACAAATTGCGATGTGAAATCTTCCAAACAGACTTATGAGATTTATTTAAGGTTTTGCCCGATACCTACAGAAAAATTGTTTTCAATATATTTCAAAATTTCATCTTCAAGAGTGAAATCTTGAAGAAGTGATTTTCATACTTCTAGATATGATTCCTGTGGTAATTTTGATTTTGTTGACGATATTTTGATGAGTTAACTACTCACAAAACTCAACCCTTGAAGAATAATTTGCTGGAAATAATGCTTTAACTTTTGTAACATGAAATGGGTGCAAGAAATTGTGATGTGAAATTTTCCAAACAGACTTATGAGATTTATTTAAGGTTTTGCCCGATACCTACAGAAAAATTGTTTTCAATGTATTTCAAAATTTCATCTTCAAGAGTGAAATCTTCTTCTCTCTTCCATTTTAGATTCTCAAAGTCTTTGAACCATATTCATAAATATTTGTACATTTGACAACAGGTTATTAGAAAATTGCATCAAATATTGCAATCAGAATTACAAGATTGCCTATATTACTGAAATTATATTAACCATATTGGTATATTCAATGTTGGTATACAACATTAAGTTCCCAAAACTTCAATAATATTTCAAATAGAAGTTTATGTGTGAAATTAAAGAAATACAACGTACACATTTCAAATACAACGTAGAATAGAGCATTGTATTATAAAAATTTTTATTTAGAAAAAGTAAACCTATAATCCCCAAATTTTTTCTACTCATACTTGATATACCCTGTAAAATAGCATAAAATAAATAAATTATCTTTAAAGCTTGTGAAAGGTGTTGTATAATAAATGGCAGTTCTCCTATGACTTGAGTTGCTAACCACTTGACAGTAAATGTTCTTCCTCATAATTATATTTAGCATATTAGCTTTTGTATTATCTTGTAGTCGTGACTGTCGATGCCTAAATAAGGAACACGTGGAAACACGTGTCGCACTGAATTTAAATTTAAATAAACGTGGTTTAAGCGAATTATTACTTTATTTTGTGTTACATTCTATACGAACACACTAAATTTGTGTAAACAGTACTTAATTTTCTGGAAGCACTGCTTCATCTTCTGCAAGCAATGTCTAATCCACGGCCATCAGTTTTAAAACTTCTGTTGTTCAGTTGTACCTAATCGTTATAGGCAGTATTCAGTTTTATACAAATACAAATTAGTTTTCTGTTGCCAGTATCTAGTCATGAGCTAGGATTTAACTCATCTTCTGTAAAAATTATTCCTCAAGCGACAATATTCATTTCAACAAAGAACAAAAATAGACTACTATTACAGTGTTTTTGTATCATCATCATTAAATGTATTAATGGAATAAATAGATAAATATAATTCATATAAATTTAGAAAATATTGTATTATATCGAATATCAGAAGGTTTCGTGACCAACGCTAATGCTTCCACATTCTGGTACATTTATCAAAGCCATCGAGCATTGATCAAAATTTATGATACATCGGTGTATGCACGTCCGGTGACGCTCCATTATCGGTTAGTATATTAGTCGATCTGCGTGCGCGATATCAACGTGGCGCACGTGCCCATCGAACGATGAGCTTTTGTATTCGACACGTGACTTTAACACCCGTTAACTCAAAAAAAGCTTCGTATACGCAAATGTTTCATTAAGTATAACGTTATAATAATTACAAAAATATATGTATAGATACAATGTGTATGTGTGTGTGTATTATATACCTGGATGATATAACGATTTTAGGTATTGCGACACAATGGGATCGTTTTGAAAAAAGGGAGAGCGGGAACAATAAGAACCGTTTTCAGGGTGCGCGCATCCATCACTGGGTAACATAAAGAGCGGTGTTCGCGTCAGAGGGCGGAACTTCCTTTCTGGTCGCGCCCCACAAAAACTTACACGTGTTCTCGACCATTGAAACTGGGCCGAGATTCTACACGGCCGCAAATATTGATTTCTCGGATGACTTTCTTCCATTTCAAATTACGCAACCCCGGAAGCGCACCTCAAATGTCGAAACCGATACTGAAAAAAAAAAAGAAAGGGAACGCATTGAAAAGAAGAACATTTTAAAAGTCGTTATATAAAAATGAAATCGCACCTGGTTATATTTACTTATAAAGTAATAAAGTGAGTGAGCTGGATGGAATAATAAACAAGAACTAAAAGCACTGGGTGATTTATGATGGGTCGTAAGAAGAAGTTGTGGAAAGTAATCAACGTTATTCGCGCCAGTCCGGATACGGAAACAATCCGTAAGTCCTATTTCCTGAAAACATCGGCGATAGTTGGAAAAAGCTTCGCGAACGAACCAAGTTAATGATGAGCTACCATTACTGAGAACCAATCGGAACGCGTTTCAGGTAATATTACAATGGTCATGCAAAGTGGTGGAGGCAACGGGCTTTTTTTCCGTGGAGAATAAATGATCGAAAAGGGGACAAAACCATCGTCGTATCGATCAAACAAATTTGGAAGATTGAGGACCTAGAAGATTGTTACTAAGAATTAACATGGGAGCTTTTCAACGGTGAAGCACCTGGTTGAAAAGATCACGCGAACAAGGAAATGAAAATTATTAATACTGTAGACTCTCGAGGTCTGCTATACCTTATTATAACGGACAAAATATTTTTATTTAATACATCAATACATTTCATTATATAGATTAACGATGGTAGTGCTAGTTTTAATTAATTTCAATTTAATTGGTGGTCAATGTAGAAATAGAATTAGAACTAACACTAGACCTAGAACTAGAAAATTCTCAGAAATATTCTAGTTGCGTGGGGTTGAGTGATTCTAGTTCAAGGTCTAGTGTTAGTTCTAGAATTTTAGCAGTTGTATATTTACTTGAACTATAATTAAAACTAACATCATACAGACCTAGAACTAAAACATTCGAATTTAGTTGTCTTGAGGGACTTGCCATACGTCTCTCCAAACCCAACTCAACCCAATCTTTGTTTTTAGCGCTGAAGAGAGAAAAATACGTTGAACACCTTAGATCATTATTTTTGTTAGAAAAACTTTTCTTTTTGAATTGGGAGTTTGAGACTGTTCTAGCTCCGAACTGCAAACTAAAAACTCTCTTCTTTTTTCCGCTTTTCTCAACACTTATTGTTAGCCGACCGATCGGGGAGATCTCCCCATTTCAAAATAAGGCGGTACACGATCGATAACGTCAAAAACTCGCCTTTGACGTTGTTTCTCACATTCGTTATCGACGGGTAATACCACAATATTATTTTAATTATTGAGTATCATTTGCGTTGCTAACAATGCGCAGTGAACATTGTTCACTTCGGTGGAAATCATTCAAAGCGCTCGGTCGTCTAAGTGTTAAAACACCCCTAAAAAACACTTTCGTGGTTTACCTTTAACCTCAGGACGCTAGCGAACAAGTAAATAAATACGTCTTCCTTTCATTCCTATTTTTTCCTTTCGTTTACTTTATTCAATTCTCCTTCCCTTTCCACTCCTTCTCCTCTGCACTTCTTTGCATCCACTTTCGTTTTGGGTACGATACGTTACACATTTTAAACATAAAACATGGGTTCGGTATTATGTATATACGACAAGGGGAAGGCATTCATACATATGTAATGTTCTCCCTGGACTTACTCTGGGTATATCTACCAGCTAACGGAATTACCGAAGACTAGGACACAGCTCACAGGTATGTCTCTGACTCCATCCATAGCACACAATTCTTCTCCTAACACGCTCACTCTGAGATCTTGTAGAGCAGAACAGTTACATAAGAAGTTATATACCTTCAAAAAACGAGAGAGGGCTGTCCACACACTTTAAGCTATAAAGGTGTTTATTGACCTTACAGTAGTACGTCACACCTGTAACAAGTCCCGTAATCACTCGCAACGTGCGTCACAGTTTTCTGTGCTAAGTCAGTTATCACAAAAAATAACTCCTTAGCTAACCGGCACCACTTTATTGTATCTTATCAGTCAAACCACTTTTGCGGGTTATGTTTTTGATTAATACAATATGAGATACCATAGTTGGGATAACTGTCGGAGAGGGGGAACAGGGCACTAACCCTATGTAATTCACTTTTTTAATGTCATAGTCTACTTTTCTATCAAATTTTACCATTATCTTTTTTTTTCTATCTTCTCCCTCTTATTCACCTGCAACGTATATTTTGGATAAAAACCTGCTGTCTCGTCTCTCTTTCCTTTTCCATCTTAACTTTAGTTCAATAATTTGTCAACACTCTTGCTCTACCTTCTATCTATAAAAATAGATCTGAAATACTGTTTATATCCAATGCACATCCACTACTGTCAAAAACAGCATGCCCAGAGATATCTTTAACTTCACAGTTGCACTAGTAGATGTCTCTTTATTATCATGACCTAGTTTTTGCCAGTCTTTTTTCATCTTTTATAATGGTACTTGGTCAATTTAACCTTGTGTAATCCAACCCAACCTTCTTTTTAATGAGGTTGGAAAACAACTGCAAATAGCCTGCGATGTTAGGCGACCAGATAATGCGGGATTGGGGCTAAATAACCTCAACCCACTAAATACATCTTTTTCATCAAAAGCTGGATCCTGTTTTTCTTTCTTACCTAGATATGTACTACCGTAGTTTTCCACCACTCATACGCACACATTTAATCGTTCCATTAAAATAGAATATAGGGAAACTTTCCCCTTCTGTATACTCTCGTCCAAGTCCCCTCCCTGTCCTCGGCCATAATTATCTTTGTTATATATCCTTCTATAGTATTCCAATCTTCTTTAATTTTCAACATTATTTTCGTGCTGAATTCCGACGTGATTATTGCCCCATATTGATATTAACCAGCTTTCTTTTCCTGGTCCATGTTAAGCATTAGTAAATGGTATGCCCTCTGTCATCAACTTCTTTATAATACTCCCTGATTTCATTTAGGGATCTCTATCTCTTTGTCCATTTTCCCTTTCCCGTATATTTCTTACAACTATTTCTTCACTCCTCCAAATTGGCCCGCCTGGGTTTCTTAGCTTCTTTCTTGAGACTATTTAGATTTAAAATGGACATATCTATTGACAATCAGTTCTATACGCGTTTGTCACCCTTATTAATATTTTCCGTTGTAAACTCAGTAAGTAATCTGGTGAGGCTTTATTTCATCTTAATGGCCTCCTTCCATATGTTACAGGCTTACCACAGTATCTGGGAAAAAACAACTACCCTCAACATACACATTGTACAGGGTGAGGCATAATGCAGTCCTTAGTTTCAAAAAATCAGTTTAGGGCGCCCATACTGAATAGAGGGCTGGGACAGGTATCATTAGGTAGAACAAAATCGGTATCAGAATTCACCATACTACTGTTGTGGGGAGTTTCTATAAAAACGGGGAAGAACATTCTAAGGGCGACAGGATCTGCAGTCCCTAAAAATCCCGTTGGGCGACCGAAAAGTGTGCGAGGACCCGAAAACATCACGGCACTAAGACTGGACAATCCCCAACCTAATCTGCGCGAAAACTGCTTCGAATATCGTCAAGAACTTTAAACCGAATCTTACATTTAGACCTTCACCTGCACCCCTACAACTTGATGTGTACACATGAATTGAAACCACAATACTTTGTGAAACGTAGAGACGCTTGGAATGTAATCCTAACTGCTGAACACTCCGGCACTGTTGTATAGACTAGAGACGAAACGCACTTCCATTTCTGTAGCACAGTAAATAAACAAAATTTTCATAAGGTTCTCATTATTGGGACTTACTTTTTTGAATCAGAAGAATTAACTTTCTTTTGTGTTTAATTTGCCATCTCACATTTAATTCGCTCGTTATTGTGACATGTTGGAAATTTTTTTGCCCTCAAAAAATGGAAGAATATGACGAAGAACACACTCCTATACTGTTACAACCTATACTGTTCAACGTTCACGCGAAATTCTACAATAACATTTTGCTGGTCGCCTGATCTCTTACTGGGAGGATGTTCCATGACGCTCCCTCGATCCCCCGATTTGAATCCGTGTGACTTTTTTCTGTGGGGATACGTAAAAGCTGAGGTACACAAAACTCTGACTACTGAGAGCGTCATCGGTGTAATTTCGCAAGATGTACTGGCAAGAGTAATCCTACGAGCTTCCCTCTTCATGTTTTTACAGTCTAGTAAGTAAAACCTTAGTCTTTTATGGAGCCTTTTCTATCCCCATCTTACAGCTGATCATTACAAGTAATTTTGTTCCTTTTCTCTCAATTTCTACTAAGTTCTAACCCGACACCACAACAACTAAGTCGTCTGCATACATTATGAGTTTACTCTCTTCCTCCCTCTCTCTAAATCACAGCGGTACCTCATCAAAAACTGCATTTCATAAGAGCGGTCCATGTATGGATTATTGTGGCACTTGCAATGTTGTGGTTTTGAACTACTGTTTGTCATGCAGCTATTCCTTAATCATATTAACAAGTTGTAACCTTCTATAGAAGTTAATATTTGTTATATCCTCTTCATTGCAGCCACAGTTGATCTTGCCTTGGTGAAACCAGTAAAACCAGTTTCTGACATTCTCCTTTCCTGTTGTAGTTGTTCAAACAGTTTTTAAAGAGCAAGCACAGCTGGCTATATTTTGTCTTTTCTTTGTCTAACTTTGAAATGAGTATTAGCCTACCCCCGCTTCCATTTTTTCAGGAACCAACACCCCACCATTATATTATTAAATAGCTGTGCCATCTCGTGTGCAACCTCCTAACATCTTTAACCATCTCCGGGGTTATTTTGTCCGGACCTGGAGCTTTGCCGGTTTCTGACTCTTCAGCACACCTCTCAGATTCCGCATATATCTCCCCAATCCAATCTACATGCTTCTCTTTTCGGAAAAAGTTTACTATATTATCATCTTTCTTATCCATGGATCCAGACTCTCCAACAATTCCAAAAACAAAACTTACAAGAGACTTTTTATTAATCCTGTTTTCATTCTCATCCTCAGGTTAGGATCAGCCCTAATACCAGACTGCATAAAACACACCAAAGACTGGATCTTACAGTAAATTAGAATCTTCTAATTTACTGTCACATTTTCTTCATCCGTCCCTGGTGGAGGGCATTCCTCCTCTATCACTTCCTTCTGCCTCTCTATCTTTCTTCGCTCTCTTTCAATCAAGACAGCACATCTCCAACAAAGGTTAGAATATGTTGCCACTTTTCCGCACTGTCCAACATATAGCCCACAGTGTTTTCTGGCGTGACCACCGCGTCTATACGATTTTTTGCCAGGGCGTTCCAGGAGTATCTACGTTCCATCTGGTGCACTTGTAAAGCGAATGTCTGAATTTCTCGTTTTATGCTTAAATAGGTTTGCATTGAAGCATCTATGACTCCTCGTTTCCTGTTTACTCACGTTACCAAGTCTGGGATCATAATTTTCGTTAATCCCTCATAATTAGCCCATCTTCTTCGCCATTTCTCAATTATTTCAGCCCTTATTTCGTTCGTCGCTTACTTTCCTCTTTCATACAATGCACGTTACCCTTCTACCATTAAATGGATCGATTAAATAGATACCATTGAAACTGTTCGATACGCTAACACAATATCAATACAGATTCGCCTATGGACCGACTGTACAATCTCCTTGGGCCTTCTACTTTGGGCATCAGCTTCAAAAGCAGATTGGACATTTTCGAAGCCTTGTTTGCTATTTGTGTCACATCCCTGGTTATCAATATGTCTTTATTCAGGTACATTCCCAAGTACTACATAAACATTAGGTGGTGCGTACCTCTATCCCATCTATGTTTACACGAATTTTCTTGACTTTTCTTTTCTTCCTTGAGGTAGTACCATTTCCGTTTTAACGGCAACGTTTTAATAAGCTGTATCTAAGTTTATGCAAGTATCTAGCTACATTTAATCTTCTGCATTCTACGTGTAACACCTTAAGTTCTACCGGCCGAATTTAGTTATCGATAAGTTGTATCCAATTTTTTGCGTGTATTTAGCAACTTTTAGTCTTCTGCAGGCAATGTTTAGTCTTTTCCAAGCAGTATTTAGTATTCTGTAAACAGTATCTAAACTTTTGCAGGCAACATCTGGTCTTCTGCATTCAGTATCTATTCTTCTAAAAGTAGTAATTACTCTCTAAAAGGTATAGAAAGATCGCTTGAGATTTTCTCTTGAAATAATATTTAAAATAATATTGAAATAATGAGCATATGTAGTATCTACTCTTCTGCAAGTAGTACTTAGCTTCTATAAGGCATAGTTTTTTTACACGATATACTGTTATATTCAGTAGTATTCAGTTTAAGAGAAAGCTGTACAAATTTAGTTTTTTGTTAGCAGTAATTAACCTTTAATATCGGCGTTTAAAGTGTCAAATTCATTCACTTCATCTTTAGCTTACACCACAACAAAGTCCTTTCCTAACTGCTCATTCAGAACAGATTTATAAAATTTCTTCTATACACTTTCTTTGAATTTTAGAATTATTTTTCATTTAAATTTAGTTAATACGAAATTGAAACCATCTTTATGTTTAAATTGTAACTAATAAAATTGATAGATAAAAAATATGCAGTCAGGTGTATTAATATAATAGCCTCGATATTATCCATAAACTGGTCCGTTTTGTTGGATTTTAGGGGAATCAAACGTTATCGCTTACGATACATTTACCAAATAGAATCAAATTTCAACCCATTACATAAAAGAAAATAAAAAAAATACTGGGATTTATCGAGTAACTTTTTGATGGGTTCATCGCGCATTAAAATAAAGCGTCCAAACAAGAAACACAATGGATGAGTTTACATTATTTCTCATATGCTCTCACCCCCGAAAATTTCAATAGACCACGGGGCGCAATTAGAAGTCGGGGTGACTTTACTAAGTGGATCACATCAGATATTCAATAAGCGCACCCCACAATGGCTGAGTTTCGCCCTACGAAACCCGTGCGGATGTTATATTAGCCCAGAAAGGCTTTACTTGTCAAACTTTATTACTCGGGGTGACTACAGAAAAGATAACTTTATATAAAAGTTTCGCGAAGAAATCGTTCAAAGTTCTCGTCTTAAATAAAATTAAAACAAAATAAATAAACAACCATTATTACTAATTATAAAGGTAATAAAAAATAAATAAAAGAGATTGATTCATGAATTAATTTCGATTCATGACATCGTTTAAATGGGGCAATAAACGGTATCAATGTGACCATGAGAACCAACCCCATGTAATTCGTATGTAACTAGGGTGGGGCTTTTGTTAATACACCATCGAAATCAAAACGAGTACGAAACATTCAAAATAAATCCCTGCTGATATATTTCGTAACATCGGTGTCGTATTATACGATATTTACCAGGGAATCACCCCATTCGAAACGTACTACACATATTACGCACATCAAATTAAATCGAATTCACCACAAAATAAGTATGTTGTTAAAAAAAAGTTAATTAAAAAGGCGATAATAAACCTTAAAAGAGATGCTCTCAATTAACGCCCATTAGTTAGTATCTCAGATCTCGGAGTCTGTGTCGACGACGTCGCTTCGTGAGTCCCCTTCTACTTTCCTTTAACAAGTTATTTAATAAGGAGGCGATGTAATGAAGAAATACGGAGGCAATCGCCGGTCTCGGGAGGCGGAACGCCCGTTTAGATTGCGCCTCATTATCGCCTGCGGAGGTCGTGTGTTAAAAGACGGGAAAGAAGTGGTGGTAAAGAAGGAGGCGTTGATGAGACACGGAGGGGAGAAAAAAATACTTAAATTAATTTTGTTTTAAATCGACGATTTTGTGAAACTTCGATTAACTCAATCACTGTGGAATCACCGGATTATACAGCATGGCAACCATTATAATATCGAAAAATGCTCTCTGGTGGCGATGTGCTTACTTATAATCACCACAAATAAGGTAGGATTTGAGTCTTTTTCAACGTTAACAAGGTTACTTAATTCTGTGTGGTCACCTTGAAATTACTAACTTTTGTTTAGAAACATTTTCAATCTCACACCCCCGCTTTATTTTTAGAAATACAGCAAAAAGTGTTTTAACAAAAAAGCTATACCTACTTATCATAACTAGAGCTGTGCATTACATGCACGAAAAAGCAGTGATATGTGCGCATATATATGCATGCATTTTGTTAATTAAACTCCCTTTTCAAGTTTGTTTTCAAAGGTACATATGTAACACTATACACTGTGTTCAATAATTATCGAAACCTAATAATAGTATTGTGTGCAATGCAACGAAAATTCCTGTTATTTAAAATAATTTTTATTGTATAAATTGAAATTAATGTTGAAGAAAGTGATTATTTGATTATTAAAAGTGAATTAGTACTGTTACATTCAGAAGGTGATTGTGACATCTTGTTGTGTAACTTTATGTCAAATATTTTCGTAAATAATCTAGAAACAATCTGAATTTTGGATCACTATGATACAGTATTATCATATCTGTTTATTTCAATTAACGCAAGACTTCAAAAAAATAACATATTCAAATAAAATAAGTACATATATAAATAAGTACATAAACTCTAACATTAAATTTCTTTGTTAGTTATATTGCAGAAAATATTGACGATTAAATGCTTTTCTAAATTTTTTAACAAAAACGAATGTCGTCGATCAGTAAGGATTTGTTTATATGAAGAAAAGCTTCTTTCTACATCGACCGAAGTAATTGGGGCGTATTTTAATTTGGAAATTAAAGAGGGATCTAATTGCACCCCTTCTTCAACGTTACCTTGGAGTATGTTTGAAATTTTTTGAAGAAAATTAAAGCCCTCGTTTTTTCTTAAAAGATTTTCTAATTTTTTCTTAATATTTTGTGCAATTGAACCTTCGATGCTGTTGATTCTTCTTTTGAATATCTCAATCATTTGTATGGATTCGGTTAGTTCTAAACATTGAGTCTCCAGTTTATTTAATAGTTCACAAATAAATGAATAATTTGCTTTAACAAAAGCCAAATTTTGTGGTAGGGTTGAAGTGTTGCTTAGTATAAGTTTGCAGTCTTGTATAGCTATAGAATCCTCGGAAGAAAAGGAATTTACAACATTCTTTATACCTTCGAAATTATCAGTGTAAAAAGCAGTTGCATTGAGCCAAGTACCCCATCTCGTTATTACTGGTTGGGGTGGAAGAGGTAAGCCGGGTAAAATATTTTTGTAGTGGTCGATACGCAATGGCGCTTTCACAAATATTTTTTTGTGGTATTCACCAAATTATTAATGTCTGGGAAAGTGTTCCGTATTTCTTCGGCAATTCTATTGACGCCATGGGCCAAACAGGTAACATGAATTAAATTGTTATAAAACATTTTTAAATTTTCTGCTGATTTCACCATATAGGTTGCGCCATCAGTCAACATTAACAACACTTTGTCACTTGGAACAGTTTTTTGGTGGATAGAACTTAACCAATACATCATTTATAAACTTTGAAACAGATATATTGTTTACTCTATCTAATTCTTGTATCCCGATTAAATATGATTTGCTAGAAAAATGCTCATTTAATGTTCCAATTAGCAAATTTGCAATATATCGTCCAGTAGAATCGGTTGTTTCATCTACAACAATATATATGTGGTTGTCGCCTATTATTCCTTAATTCAATCCTTAACTATTACAATAGTTAACTATATACAATCCTTAATTTTGCTCATAGTGCTTTCAAATACTTTTTCAACTTATGTTCTCATTAAGGTAGTTCTGCTGGGTATCTCCATTTTTGTATATTTTTCCAAAAATGATGTAAATGTTGGATTATCTAATTTTGCCAGTGATATATTTAAGCTCATTAATCTATTACATAAATCAAAACGAAAAGATTCTTTTTCGACATGCTTTGAAGTTGATGCAAAGGATTGAGACAATGTAAGCTGTGTTGTTGATTTGCAGTTTCTTTTATGTAAATTAGTACCGACATGCTGTGTTATTTGAAATTTTTTATCGCAATGTATCTAAAATTACATCAAATTTATGAATTTGCAGTATATGCATATGTCGTACTTACCTTTTTACTACAGTGTGTACAAAATACGTTATCATCAATCAAAATAAGTTCAGGATATTCTTTAATCCACATTGATATGAACGAATTCATTTTCGGCATGTTAGTTATACTAATTTCAATTAACTTGATCACAAAACCTCGATGAGAAGACCTCGATTTACGCGCAAGTTACTCTTATGCAGAATAAGGCACACCAATACTACGTAGCTGAGTCGCCCCGCAACCGGTTCCTTATGGCTAGCATCGCCGTCGCGTCGCCGTTGCATCACTGTCGCCGTTACGTCGCGATGTTTATAAAATTTTGTTTGACGAAATATTAAAAAAAAACGTAAATATGCTCAAATATGCAATGTTTCAATTAATATGCATGAAAATGAAAAATATGCAAAATATGCAAATTAAACATAGGTTCAAATGATTTCTCTTTACGTAATTCATGAAGATAAACAAAATTTTTTCTTCGCATATTGATATTACCAAATATGCATTTTGCATATAATCACAGCTCTAATCATAACTTTAAAATACATATACAGACGTCCCTCGTATAACACGGTTACTTCATACCATGCTGTACGAGTCTTTTTTATTGATTAATTTAAATTGTTCCAACCTTTAAATTGTTCGAATTGTCGTGTTCTCCTCAAATGCAAACGCTTATGTCAAGTAATACAATGGAATCTGTGATATTGTGACATTACTTGACACGTGCGATTACAAAGCTACTATTTTTTTTATTAGAAATATTGTTCAAAATTTCTTTACAATAAACGATGCAGATGATAAAGTATGTTAACTATAAGGCCGCTCGCACACCAACCCTACGCGATCGCGACGATACCGTCACGCTATTTTATTAGAAGGGACCACGTGGCGACTGATGAACTAGGAGCTCTTACACCAACGCTACGCGACAATATTATAATACAATAATTCGATAGTCTTTAAGTACTGAAAGATATGAACTTACGGAAGAAGGTCTTGAATTACGGGTTTGCTGTAACTCAGATGCATTTGGCTCCTGATTAATATATACAATTTTGGAGGAATTTACATTAGCGGACAGATTTGATGTTGAAGAAGGTCGTGAATAATTCATGAGTTGTAGACCAGACGCAATTGAAAGTAGTTATGAGTTGAACACATATGTTGTAGAATTAGGCAGATTATCAATTAATTGTAATACTTGTCTTTTAAATATTCAAAAAGTATTTTCTGGCATTTCATCTATTTCAGGCAGAAGACTATCTAAAACAATTTCCGGAGATTATTAATGCCATCAGTGCAACCTTTCTTTTTTGTTTTGTCTGGAAAAAGTCGATACATGCTTTATCTACCGATGATAGCTTTTCCTTCTTTCTTTTTGGTTTTTGTTCATCGGACGCGATAGCTTCTTTGGTCGTAGTTTGCGTTTCTTCAGGTACAATATTTTCCGATTCCTCAGTAATATTTTCAAGAGGTTCTTCAGGTGGTGATGGTTATATTAAATTCCCTACATCTTTGTTTTGACCTTTTATAAAAGGATTAATAAAATCCATAAATTGATTTAAATAATAGGGCTTTGCGGATTTCCTTCCAGATCCATTACTAAAAAATTAAAGTAAACAACATTTAAATCGCTTTCATTTTACTTTGTTAGAGGCGATAGTACAATTTCTAATATTGTTGCTGAAACGACTAAAGCAATATAGAATTTATTGCAGCCTGAATATATGTACCTTTACCAATTACCGAACAATGGGAAAGAATATCTGAACGATTCTATGAAGATTGGAATATTCCAAATTGTTTGGGAGCTTTAGATGGTAAACATGTACGAATTCAAAAACTTCCTAATACAAGCTCAGCAAAATTTAATTATAAGGGTTACCATTCTATTGTATTGATGGCTTGTTCAGATGCAGATAGACTATTCACGACAATTGAAACAGGATTTGCTGGTAGAAGTAGTGATGGCGGAATTTTCCAATCCTTAAGACTAGGCCGATAGTTAGAGAGAGTGGGATTAAATTTACCACAAAATAAATGTCTAGCAGATGACGTGTCTAACCAAAAAATTCACCATTATTTTGTTGGAGATGAGGTATTCTCATTAAAACATTATTTAATGCGACCATTTCCCCAAAGAACATTAAATAATAAAAACAATAATTTTCAATTACAAATTAAGTAGAGAAGGAAAATGTGTAGGATGTGCTTTTGGAATGATGCCACAAAAATTTCAGGTGTTAAATAATACGATTCTTTGTACAAACATTCAAACTATAACAAATATTATAAAGTGTTGTTGCGTACGCCATAATTTTATTCGTAAACGAGATGGTGTAATCGTACATTACACCATCTCGCTTAATAGAAATGACGATAGTATTCATTCAAAAACCAGTGAATATTACTGGTAGTACATCAACATTATCAACGAAGACTGCACAATCTGTTCGAAATTATTTGATCGAATATTTTATTACAGATGCAGTTGCATTACCTTGGCAAGGGCAATGCTGTGTATCTGAATACAGAGTTTATTTTTATTGTTACTTTATAATAAAATAAAATATATCTGTTCATCAAACCTAAATACTTCATTTGTTTAGAACTGTAGCCCATGCCTTTTCAGTAATATCTTTTTTGGGAATAATCGCCTAGATTATGATTATATAAACAGGGATATTTTTCGATAGTTTCGACAAAATGAACGTTCTTTTCTTTAACTATTTTATCAACTGGTCACCAGGAGACTCGACATGGTGAGTCGCCAGCGACTGGTCGCTTTTGGATAGCGTAGCCGTCGCGTCGCAGCAGCGTTGGTGAAGAGATCTCTATTTAAAATAATGTGCCGAGACTGCAATTCGACATCGAGTCGCGGTTGCGTAGCGTTGGTGTGCGAGAGGCCTAAGTTTTTAATCTAAAATGTAAATACTAAATACATTACTAAATGATGAAATTATCAAATTATCAAAACATACAACAAAAACAGTACTTATTGAAAAACAAACGATTTTCCGCTACATATTGATTCAAAAGAAAGATCAGTTAGAATTCCCCTTATTCAAAGAAAATTAAATTCAATTTTTTAAAATCGTGTTATCTCAAAGTGGTGCATTATTCAATTAAAATTTTGTATTGTGTAATATCGGATTTGTTATACGAGACATGCCTGTACTTTTTTTGTTGTTTAACAGAAATTACAATATAATATTAACATATTTGGTATGTAATCACTAGAGTTGTGAATTATATGCAGGAATAGATAGATTCTATTAGTTATATGTACGCCTTATTACCAAATATTCACACATATGCCGAAAATTGTCAAGAAATAATAAACTATATAGTTAATATAAATTTTTTAGTTCAGAGCCAATTTAGTTCTAAATTTAGTTTTAAAAATCTTTCGGCTTTTATAAGATTTTGAACATGGAAGATGGAAGAGTACTTGACACTGATTTCTCTCAAGGCATTGAAAAATTTAGGTAGTATTTAATTCCTCAGTTAAGTGCCAACTACGTTGAGATTTTGTAGTTGAAATGACGTAAATAAGGCTGGCATATACTACAAGCCTTTTCTCTTTCTTAACCACTTAAGTAATCAAAATATTGCCCAAAGTCTTCTTATATGTACAAACCGTAAATTTAGACATCGTTTTTTGACATTTATCCAATTAGAATCACGATTCAGTCCAGCGTGCGCTGAAAGGCTTTCTGTACCAACGATAAATGATCATACAAATCCCCGAATATCAAGTTTTTCGTAAATTACCTTGTTTCTTGCAATTTTATTTCTGTATGTTATATTAGCCATCAAAAGAAACATAATCTTTGAAAGGTTTATGTTTAACAAAAATTATTTTATGCGAATGATTTAACATTAGATAAGGCTATACAGCTTTTTAGATGTGTAGAAGTAATTAAAAATCAATCAAAAATACTACAAACAGAAGTGATTGTGGATGAGATAGAGAAGCAAAGACAGGCAAGAAGTTTAATAGATTCAAGAAGTAGAGTAGATGTCAAACAATACTCGTACTGTGATTTAAAGCATATTTAGGGAAGGTGTCTTGCTTATTGCAAAGAATGAAAGAAGTGTGGAAAGCGGAACCATTTTGCAAATTGTTTGTAAGCATGTAAGCACAAGATGGAAAAAAATAATAATGTTCATGAAGTGGTTTCATCAACAACAGATGAAGAGAAGAAACGCGATGGAGCAAACAACAGTTTTTCATAGGAATTATTCGCATAGAACAACTTTTTCAACTTAAAAAATTGGAGGCATATCAAGTCTTCTAGAAATGGTATCATATAACCATTTAAAGTCTTTTGGAAGCAATATCAAGTCATTTAGAAGCTGCATCAAGTCTTCTGGATGGTTTCAAGTTTTCATTTAAGAAATGTTAAGTATTCTAGAAGCAGTGTCAAGTTATTCAAGGGCAGTATCAAGTCTACTGAAAGCAGTTCAAGCCTATTCGAAACATGTGAAGTCTTCTGAAAGCATTTCAAATCTTTTAAAACCAGTATCACGTCCTCCAGGCAGCATCGAGCCTTCTTGAAGAAGTTTAAGTTTTTGAAAGCTTTTGAAGTCTTCTGGCAAGCAAAATCAAGACTTGAGGAAGCAATATCAAGTTTTCTAGAAGCAGTATCAAGTCTTCTAGAAGCAGTTCAAACCTTCTCGAAGCATTTCAAATCTTCTTCATTTCAAATATTTTAAAACTAGTATCAAGTCTGTAAGAGGCAGTATCAAGTCTTCTTGAAGCAATTTAAGTCTTCTGAAAGCACTTCAAGTCTTCTAGAAACAGTATCTAGAACTTTACTAGAACTATTACTAATACTAGAACTATTACTAGGACTAAAAGTAGAAGCTTTAGGGTTTTACTGTGTGCCTTTGGAAAAAATATTAGACATTTCGGGATGTCATGTAGCAACCTTCTTCGAAAACTGGATCAAATGAACCAATGCTTCTCCCAACTGGACCAAACAGTTGTTGGAGCAAATTATATGATGCAACGAGACCAAGATTGATGTTTTGACATGATGGCATGTTATGAATATGTAGTGATTCAGGCACCCGCTTTGATCGCAAGTTCTAAATAACCACTACATAGCATAGCGATTTAACCATTATAGTACAGGATGGTTCAACATCATCAAGATTGATTAATATGTTTTCAAATACTTAGTAGGTGACCTTGACGATTTGACGTTAACCCTCCGTTAGACGCGCATGTATCCAGCAGATACATGCGCATCAATGAAAAAGTGTGCAGTAAACTTTGTTATAATAAGTGTGTATCGTATTTTATATGTTTTGGAAGAGTCACAATTTGGCATAAGAAATTATTTATCCTCAAATCGACCACAAACCGAACACAAATTGCAAAAACATGGCGCATCAATGAAAAAATGTGCAGTAAACTTTGTTATAATAAGTGTGTATCGTATTTTATATGTTTTGGAAGAGTCACAATTTGGCATAAGAAATTATTTATCCTCAAATCGACCACAAACCGAACACAAATTGCAAAAACATGGGACAGCATTGGTTGTTCCAACAAGGCAATGACAAAGCTTAAAAACTTTGCTCCAGCGACGTCCTAAACAGGTCCGCGTAGCGTCGAGTGCTTAAAACCTTACTGGCCAACCTTGTCTAAAATAATTCTATTATTAGTCCAAGTAATAGTACTAGTGTTGGTTCTAATTCTAATTCAGTTTCCATACTTTAATTTTTATAAGTATAATAAACAGTAAATGTGCAACTTTTGTATTTTTTCATATATATAAATTTGCATCATACTTGTATGAAAGTGCTACGCATGTGGGGTACTTTCATACATTTTTCATTTTATCAAAGTGTTTTTTTTTTAATATGCAAACCACACAAGTAAATTTAGGCAAATATTTATGTCTTTATTATAAAGAAAAATAGTTAAACTATTAACTTTTTTTTTATTTTTTTTATTTAATCCCAAGTGGGTACTGTACAAGGTCGAATCCAAAAAATACTGTACCACAAATAACCAAAGGTATACATATAAAATAACAGTTCGTAATAATAGAAAAAAATTTTGTAACAATGTCACAGAACTGAAATGAAAGAGAAAAAATTTAATTAAATGCCAGTGATATAAGTAACACTTATAAGTAATAATAATTAATACATATTAAATATCGAAATCAAATGAACGCTCGAGGCAACGCACCAACCGCAGCGAAAAGTAACTTTCTAAATGAGTAGAAAGTTTGCCGAAAAACGTCTATATCGAGACGATTTGCGGATCTAGCCATCCTCAATAACAGATAGTTCTGGCAGGCATTTGTTCTGGGTGTAGGTGTCATAAATAGGAAGTGAAAACGCAAGAATCTAGATGGAACATGAATGTTTACACAACCAACGAGCTCTGAAGAGTCACAATTATTATTTATAAGCTTATGAAAAAATAATATATCACCACAAAAGCGAAGCTGGCTGAGTGTTAGCATACGAAAAAATGTGCAAGTTGATTCGTAATCAATGTATTGAGCAGAAGACTTAAAACAAAGGTATTTTAGGATTTTGGTTTGAATACGCTCAATTCTGGATTTATAAGTTGATACTGAGGATTGCAAACAACACTGCAAAAGTTGAGTTTGCCATATACATAGGCAAAATAAAGAGTCTTAATTGCATTAACATTAGAAAAAGCCTGTGTTGACCTCATATAAAACCTAACATACGCCAGGCCTTAGTGACCACAGTATCAACGTGTATATTAAACAATAATTTGCAATCAAATGTAATGCCCAAATCTTTAATGAATGAAACACGTCTCAACATCTCACCAGCGACGCTATAATTGTAGATGATTAAGTTAACCTTCCTAGAAAAGGAAATAATACTATACTTTGATAAGTTCAATGAAATGTGATTATTGAAGCAAAAAGCTTGAAGATTGTTCAAGTCAGACTGCAGTCTAGAACAATCAAGAGGCGAAGAGATACGGAGAAACAGTTTTAAATCATCAGCGTACATTAAACAGTGGGCATATTGAATAACTTCAAATACATCATTAACATAAATATTAAAGAGTAAAGGGCCTAGATGGCTACCCTGGGGAACACCAGAAATAATAGACACCGGATTAGAGTAAAAGCCATTAACCGAAACAATCTGATATATGTCCCTCAGATAGGAGGCAAGCCATTGCAATAGTTTCCCTTGTATACCAAACTTTGTTAATTTAAACAATAGTAGGTTCTGATCTACCCGGTCAAAAGCCTTACTAAAATCCATATAAATTGAATCAACTTGACAAGAGTTATCCAAAGAAGATATGATATATTGAGTATATTCAAGCAAGTTACTCTCTACCGAGCGACCAGTAGTAAAACCGTGTTGTCTAGAATTGATTTTAGATTTAAGGGCAAAAAAATAGACGTGCTTGTATCAGTTTCTCAAACACTTTTCCAAATGCTAGCAGAATAGATATGGGACGGTAATTAGAAATATCACTACGATTCCCAGATTTAAAAATGGGAAAAATAAAAACTTGCTTCCACAATGAAGGAAAGACACCCGTACTCAATGAAACATTAAATAAAATAGTTAAAGGAAGGGACAAGGAGTGAGAACATTCCTTGATTAACGTAGATGGGATACCATCGGTATTAACACTATCCGTAACCTTGATGCCCATAAGAGCCTCCTCAATAGATATCATTTATTAAGACTTTAACTGCAATTTTTCTGAACAATGATTCTTAAGTTACAATTGAAATACTAAACAAACTAACATCAAGATAAGGAAAAAATATGAAAGTTCGTAAATAAAAACATTGACCTGAGAACCTCAAACCCTTTAGAGGTTGTTCAATAGTGACTTAGTACTTTCGCCCTGAGTTGGAATATCTCACCCCCCAGAATGGCTTTTGCACTATTTATTCCAAATGAAATACAGCAGAAAGTTTATTATAGAATATAGTCTGTTCTATAGAAATAATCGCCTATAGAAAAAATGTAAAACAGTACGTTAATGATGGCGTTGCTTCAATTGCATGGAATGATAGGAGCCTGTCAAAATGGGAATGGTCCCGAGCGAACTCTGAAGCAAAGTTATATCTAAGCAACCCCTCCTTGAAGCTCACACAGACTATATCACACCTACTTTCATAAGCAAGCCACATTTTGACATTGAGACGATACGCCAAAGCAACATATGCTAGGCCAAAACGCTAACTATCTACACTGATGGATCAAAGAAGGCTGGAGGTATTGAAGTGGGAATTTTCTGGCGATCTCCAGCTACAGCTTTTACTAGCGTCGCATTCTATGAAAGCCTAAGTCGAAATCATAAGAAGATCAAATAGTGACAGAAAAATTTTTAGGACTTTCGAAAATACAAATTCAGTCATCCTTCACAGACTATACATTTCATCACATGTATTACCTTTCAGTAACCAATGTTATTTACATTCGGGTCATAAGGACGTAGCTATTTTTTCATGCAATAGAGATATGCCCCCATAGTAAAGAATATCTACTTGCCGTTTTTAACAGGTAGTGTAAGACAAGCTGACAAGAAACGTGTAAAATTCGACGATAATTTGTGATGTGTACTCGTCACGATACCCGATGCTACGATGAAGTTTAGATGATTACACTAGTTTACAAGAAAAATCTCAAATACTGTAATATTTTTTTTGTAATGTAGAATGTTGTACTGATTTTGAAACTGTCTTCAGTTTTTCTCCATCACGTCCAGTTTTCGAGATATATCCAAAAATGTGGAAAATCGTAAATTAAAAAACACAGTAACGGTTCATGTTCAATATATTTGTTATTTTACATAGTGTACCTCTGTAACTATATGGACATGAAAGTGGACATACAGACGAACATATTAAGGTATTGACGGCATAAATCGGACTTTCCGTTATTTTGCTACAGACTAAAAGAACTTAACAAAATCAAATCTTTTGGCGTTTTCTCCCATTTTCATTTCACTTAATCGCACCGTAACAAAAAATAATTATATATGAAAGTTAGCTATTCTATCTTGTAGAACATTTAATTTTCTAAATTTTGAAGCATTGGACATCATGATTGAATGTATTTTACCAGAGATATCGTTAATTTACGACAATCCTGCAAAATTTCATTTTTTGCCATTTTCACTGTATTGCTGAAACATTACTACAAACAATTTTTTTTAATAAAGAGGTATTTTAACTGTTCTAAGCACTAAGTATAAACATAAAATTAATATTTATTATTTTGACACTAATTCAGTATAACGCATTTGAATGGAAAGATTCTGTAGATTAGAAAGTAATTGCCGCAGTAAAAAAATTTACTAACTTCTACTTTTTAAGTATCGACTTACATTTCTATGACTTTCAAGTAATTGCGGTGGTTACAGACTTACAAGGCGATTATACAAAATATTGCTGTTTTCTTTGTTTCTGGGAAGCTGAGCGGGAGAGCATCATAGGCAGAGACTAGCCTTCTAGAGAACATTACGATGCTGATGCTTTCAATGTCTTAAATAAATATCTGGTGAGACCAGCATCTATCATATTACTTCCTCTAGACATCAAATTGGATTTGATGAAAAACTTTGCGAAAACGTTGAATCCAGAAGGCCCAGTATATCTCACCCAGCACTTTCCACAAATATCGTACGTTAAACTAAAGGCATATTTGTTGGCCATCAAATAGGAAAATTAATAAATGACAACGAATTAATGTCAATATTGACAACAAAAGAAGCAAGGCGTGGATTAGGTTTTTAGAAAACCATAAGGATGAAAATTCGCGCGAAACAAATTTCTGCAATTTCTAACTTAATGCACAATTATCATGCCAGTAATGCAAACATGTTGCTTAAAATCTATTTTCTCCATTTGCACTTAGATTTCTTTCCATGCAATCTTGGAGCGGAAAGTGGCAAAAAAGGCGAGCGGTTCCATCAAGATTTAATGACATTGGAAACATGTTATCAAGGTTACTGGGAGACACAGGGACGATGAGGGATGATTATCTCTGGAGTGTTATTAGAGAAATCGACCCAAAGACATACAAAAAATTGTCGAAAAGTAATAAAGAATAATAAAATATTCCGCATTATACTAACAATAAGTAAAGTAGTATACATTAAATATAAAATTTAATTGCATAAAAGTTCTGTAATATAATTTGTTATATAAACCTAGACAATATAAAAGGATACAAAGAAAAGTATTGCTTGTAAGATCAGCCAAACACCCGTGTTCACATAGTGGAACTCTCTGCCAAAATCAAATCCCCTTGTCCAATTATGCTTAATGTTCAGTATTTAGAACAGCTAAAATAATATTGATTTTAGTGAATCTAATGTTTATACTTAGTGCCTGCAACAGTTAAACAATACTCTTTACTAAAAAAATTGTTCGTAACAATGTTGTAACAATACAGTGAAAATGGCAAAATATGAAATTTTGCATGATTTGTGTAAATTAACGATATCTCTGGTAATATACATTCGATCATGGCGTCCAATGCTTCAAAATTTAGAGAATGAAATGTTCTACAGGATAAAATTTTTTATTCATATATAATTATTTTTGTTACGTTGCGATTAAGATAAAAAAGAATAGGAAAAATGTCCCTAAGTTTCATTTTGTCGAGTTGTTTTAGGCTGCAGTAAAATAACGGAAAGTCCGATTTATGCCGCCAATATCTTAAAATGTTCGTCGGGATGTCCACTTTCATAGCCATATAGTTGCAGAAGTACACTATGTAAAATAACAGATATACTGTACATGAACCGTTATTGTGTTTTTTAATTTACGATTTTCCACATTTTTGGGTATATCTCGAAAACTGGACGTGGTGGCGAAAAACTGAAGACGGATTCGGAATCAGCTGAACATTCTACGTTATAAAAAAAATATCTTAGACTTTGAGGAAAAATTTGATTAAAATTTTAAACTTAGTGTTATTACTGATAATCAGAAAGAAAATGCAATCGGCGATGCATTGCCGAACGATTCCGGATATGTACTCGCATCGTTCAGTTGTATACTGGCTCATTGTTTCTCCGATTACTATTTACGTACTTGTGCAGTGCTCTAGTAGATATGTATATAAATGGCAATACTTTAAAAAATGTGTGTAATACTACTGTGTAAATGCTGTGTGTATTTGGATTCTTGAAAAGTGAGAAATATCTGCTTGCTCTAGATTTGAAAATCATGAAGAACTGATGAAGGCGATAACGCAAATAGTAATGTTTTCTGTAAATGATTGTTTAAAATCATCTGATTTAGACTGATTTGATTTTTGTATTGGGATTGTTTAAAGACACAGGTTTACAATAACGAAATTGGAAATTTTAATACTTTAAAGAACAGTATTATCGAAGATTCTTGAACTATTATTGCCGGTACAGGTATATTGTTTTCATCTCCACGCTATTCTCCATGGAACAAGACACATCGCTTTTTTATTAACAAACTTTTTTGTTCATAGTATACTATTCGTAATAAATATTCAATGTGTAAATTAAATGATCATATCTTGTGATTTTCATATCTTTTTCAATAGTGACGCATCTATTTGCAAATATAAAAAAAGCTATATTGTTAAAAATAAAATTTATTACAATTTTTTTTTTAATATTTTTCGATTACCGATTGGCAGTATTAGCAGTTTGTAAACAAAGGAAATTCAGCAAATGTTCATTTATTTGTGTTTTGCCAATATTTGTGCATCTAAGAACAAAAGTGTAAGAGAGCAATATTGTTAAGAATAAAATTTGGTATAATTCTTGTTATAAAAGTTCTTTTGTAACATGATCTGATTACCATTAAGATCTTCTTAACCACTAAAAGTCGTCAAGTTTTCATATTTTCGTATTCTTCTCAATATCTATCTATACGAATAGTGGAACTACAATAAATTGTAATGAACCAGTTTCATAAGAACCCTGTATACAAATAGAAGAATTGGGTTAAAGTACCATCTGGAATTTCTCAAAACAGTATCCGCCCACATGATTCATTGATGGAAAACGTTGATTCATAAATAGAGTAGCACGCCCTCAAGTGGCTCAAAATTTGTTTGGTTCAAAAAGACGCTACAACAAAACCCTATTTGTACAAATTTTCGCTACACACGTCAAGGTGGCTCCTTTGTGGTTTTCATGACCATCACAAACCAACCATTCATACCTTTATCCGCATGGCAAATCACTGTGGCCACCCACGGGATGAGCGAACCAAGTTAAATCGTGTAAAACCGTTTCAAGGAATGAAAAAGCTTAATAAATTATAATCATCAGTACGATTAAATACAATTACTTAGGAAATGGAATTAAAGGGAAGTAAATTTGTCTCAATCCAAACTGGACGAGTCATTTCGGACAAAGAAGAAAAAAAAAAGAAAATTGGGGGTGATTTAGTGTACTTGGACATGTCCAGAATTCACCCCAATTTCTAATAACATAAAAAAACGTTGAATCTCTCCCGCTGGTAGCCCATTTCAGTGTTGTCCCCTTTGCGTCTGCATCGGATGGTTAAAGACCGGACGGGAATTAAGCCGGATTAGACGCCGAAGGGGACACAAAAAAATTCACAATGACTAGAAAAAAGATCTTGAGGAAGCGGAAAAATAAATAAGGATTGCTTCTATTTAACCGACCAGATTTCTATACAGAATAAATCTTTATATTCAAGAATTCGAGACTCAACGAAATCGATAAAAACAAACAAAAAAAATTAAAGGTTAGAAAGAGTAAAAATCCATTATAAGCAAATTTGAGTTTGGTCGAAAATGAAACGAAGGGGATGGATCGCGTGCGTGCGTATAAACGAGTGAAATGGAAGCGGAGGGGTTGTCGGTTGCCGTGTACGCATCATAACCGCGAGAGTGTTAAATCTTGTTCCGACGGGCGACCGGAAACCGGAAGTTCGGGCCGACGTCCGAATAAAGAGCCGCGCAGTCGCTGATAATGCTCCCGATCATCTTTCAGCTCTAATTGCCACCCCCGGTTCGCGACGAAAAAAAAGGGCTGACTTATTGTTTTTATGGGGGTCGTTTCCGCCCTATTCATGATTTATCGCCGTCGCATCCTCGAATATTTTTGAAAAGGGTTTGTTTTGTTTTGATACAGTTAGATATAACATAATAATTTGTATATTATTTCACAAAACTTTTACAATAAATTCTAGATTTTTTTGTTAATATCGCTATAGTTTGTTTTTTTCTAGAATAGCTATCAACTTAAATTTTTTAGGGTTCATCTAATAATTCTGTTCCACCAATTTAGTAATATTTTAGTAACTAAATAGTTGAGGTTAAAATACTAATAAATTATTTTCTGAATCAATCAATTTTCTGAATGCCTCGAGGTTTATGATGATACTTTTAGCCGAAACAAATATCAGTGTCACATTTATTCAAAACATATTAATCAAAAATAGGTGTTAATTTTGCAAACTTTACAATAATTTGGCAGGTATTATAGAAATAGAATGAAATAGAATGGAATTTTGCGCCAAAACCGAAAGAGAATTTCGGCAATGAACGTAGTTTCGGTCGAAACCCAAACCGAAACTTTTCTTTAAAATGAAGGATATTTATATAGGCTGTTCAAAACTTCTTCGTCCGATTCTAACGCAAAAATCTCAATCTTAAAGTGATGAGGTTCTCAAAGTTCGATAATTGATGTAAAAGAGAATTAATTGTATTTGGTACATAATTTGTGTTACTTTTAATATGTATTATTGTAAGAATAATTAATTATATATTTATTATTATCTGATACTGCAATACAACAGAATGGAGAACAAAATCGAGAATAAAATCTCGTTTTTCGTAGAATGAAACTGAAAAAATTTATAGTACCTGCTATACTTTTGTCTCTTTTAAGTGCTTTCTGAAACCATACGTACGTGATACATTTTAACATTAAGATTTTCGACTCAGGTTCGAGCGAAGAATGTCACTACTATAGATTATTCGCCAATTTCTGAACAACCTGTATATATAGTATTTACCCAGATCGAGTTACAAAGGGAGAAAAACTTTTATTACTGATTTTTCAAACTTATCTAAGCACTACTTATCTAAACACTACTTGGAACTAGAAACATTTGGGTTTAATAAATGTATAATAAATGTGTTTCGCTAATACTAGTTCTAGATCTCGTGTTAGCTTTAGTGTCAGTATTAACTATACTTTTACCTGTTATTCGGTTTTAGATTATTGTATACTTGTGTCGAACTAAAACTAGAACTAACACTAGACCTAAAACTAAAATGTCCAGGTTTAGCCGTACGTTTGAAGACGCACGGCTTTACATCAACATTGTAAAACATATTTAAGCAACAGATACGTTGAGTATGTTTCCCATACATTTCTCATATTCGATATAAAATCACGAAAGGCGTTCCTCAAGGATTCGTTTATTTTCGTTTAATTATTGGACACGGACTTGCAATGCGATGACATTCACCTGATAGCGTACGCAGACGACCTAGCAATCATAGTTCCGGGTTGGAGCTATGATGAAAGTGAGCAAAAGGCACAAGTAGCGGTAAACAACATCATACAAAAGATAGAATGCATGGGGTTACAAATTGCTCAACAAAAAAACAGAGGCGATAATGTTGAGAAGTTGGCACTACAAAATCGGGTGCGCATATTGAGGCAATAACGATGAAGATACAAAAGACAGTGACCGCTCTCCACAGAATCATGGCTTCAACGTTTGAACCAACAGCTGAAAAGAGAAGATTGATAGCCTCGACAATCCATGGACAACTACTGTATGCATGCAGGTCTTGGAAGGACGCGTGCAAAGTAAAAGAACTAATTATGAAAATGACACGCATACAACAGGGAATTCTAATAAGAGTCTTAAGCGTCTATAGAACTTAGAAGATATTGGAGGAGTGGAAGTGCAGATGGCGTGTGGAAACGGGCAAGGACGAAACGAATCCTGAATGACCTGAAGCGATGGGGGGCGGGAGCTGGGGCTAGGTGGATTATCACCTAAATCAGTTCTAAGTTAGTCATCCGCATAAGAGAGGAAGCACAGAATAGCGAAAGGATAGACATATGCCAACTTTTGGGTGTTCATATCAGCCCTGAAAACACAGTTGAACTCATGCCAAACAGTGAGGATGAATGGAAGGAAATAGAGGCGTACATCAAAACAATTCTAATGCAGAAGGAAAAGGAAGAAAGACATAGACAAGGTAGTACGGGACAGGTGGCCTTAGAGGAGGACGAAGATAGAGGGGGATCTTGGCCTCTCCTCATCCGGGTACGTAAACATTGTAAATATTATTTAAAAGTGTTTTGTGTGGTATGATTTGATTTTTGCTGTACAAAGGGATGAAGGAGTTTCAAAAACAGGAAAGTTACATGAAGGGACGATGAGATGGACAACCCGCGTCGATGGTAGATCCGTTAAGGAGACATGGAAACGACGATGAGGTACGATTGGAGGTCGCCCACTTTTGGATTGATGACCTGAGAGGAGGGAAGACAAAGAAGGTGGTGAGATTGACGGAATTGATAATCTGCAGAGGTCGATGGGCAAAACGCAAAGGTCTTCCAACCTCTGTGGATGGCTAAGGAAAGGGATTTTTAGTGGGTTGGGTTGGGTTGAAAATTTTATATACTTCTCGAATTTGCAAAAAGATGTAATATGTTCCATTTAAAAAAATCTTTTTTGAAGAGCACGTATTTAGAATTGAGATTTGATACTTCTAGGAGACTAATACTGCTCCCAGAATACTTGAAATGCTTTCAAAACACTTGATATACTTCTATGAGATTTGATACTAAAGGGTTTAGCAACAAGAGGCTTCATCTTTTAGCATTTGACAAGTAAAACTACGCTACTACTAAAAATTCAACGATATACGCTTCAACAACGGATTGAAGTTGTTAAAATTAACTACAGAAATGTGTGAATACTTTGCAGTCTTAATTCGCAAATGTAATTCAGAACAATTGAGAATGGTGCTGCTGTAGTCCGTATCGTTGGCGAAAACCCAAATTTGTTGATTCCTTATCGATCTTTGGAATTTGGCATTCCAAAAAACGATATTACATTGTATTTTGTATAATGACTTAGGTTTTAAAGCTTTTAACATTCAGTTAACTCAACAATGAACTCAATTCGGTCGATCACCAGTATCGTCGTATCTTAGCTGATTGGATGGGTCCTTGAAATGCATCAAAATTATCCGAATTTTCATGGAAAAATCATTTTCATTGATGAGGCCCATTTACACTTCGGAAACTACGTGAATAGGAAGCCTCTCTATCCTGAACATCTTACTGTTTGGTGCGGTTTTTGAGCTGACGGCGTGATTGGACCTTACTTATTCGAAAATGAGGCTGATACGATTGTTATGGTGAATGGATTGAAATATTGAGCTACGATTAACGATAGTTTATGGTCGGAAGTGGAAGATATTATTATGAACAATGTTTATTATCAACAAGTTTTTACGTGTTACATAACGAACAATCGCAATTTTGCAACAAAAGTTTCCTAGCCGTGTTCTATCTCTAAGAGGTGATCACAATTGTTCCCCTAGCTCTTATTGAGCTACGATTAATGATATTTTATATGAAACTGTTATTCGTCGTTTGAGTCTTACGTATTCAGAGTCTTTGTTATGCGTATTTTCAAAAATCGGCACCTATGTTATGTAAGTTATATTTGTAGTTCGTTTAATGTTTTTGGTTTTGAAAAGCATCAATCCTAGACTTAGAAGGTTGGATACCATATGATAACTAAGGAAGTAACTCCAAAAATAACTCCAAAATCACGTTTCTTTGGTTGGACGTTGGTATTGAATGTACTTAATTGAAATAACTGAACTTGACTTAACTGAAATAGCATAGTTTTAATTCTTTATATAAACGACTAGGATTACTAAAATATAAAAGTTTGTGATGGTAGGATACTTTGTTGAATATCTGGTATCTAGTTTAGAATAATTGGGAGAAGAAGTTAATTTTGGGCAACGTTTTAAAATGCTTGTGGAAATCTTTCAAAATTAATAAAACAAACAATTAAAAATCATTAAACCAAATTAATTCAGATCTCTTTATTTTCGATAATCAAAATAATCTTAATTTTCTCTTTGATTACAGTGCTTCCTCACATTTATATCCTCAACACAAAAAAAAATTACTAAATTGTTTTCGGCTGTTAATAGAATCTCAATAAGTACCTTTGGTAAGAAATTATTAACATTATTATTAGACATTAGATGAAATTATCCTTTCATATCTATTATCGCTATGTTCAACCAATGTTAAAAAAATCATTCTTTTGATTTATTTTAAAACCTTATAGCCAATAACATTGCATGAATTACGAAGAAGCAACTAGCTCTACAGTATGAACCGAATATTTCTATTTCAAAGTATAGCTCTAGTTTTATTATTATTTTTTGTTTAACTGAAACCGTCTCTGTATCGTAATGATTTCTACTATAAGTTGAAAGTGAACATCATCAGCCTTCTGTTGGCTATAGAAGCACGTATTGAAGGTGGTACGGAGGAAGATGGGACCACAATGGCTCGGTGTGTGGTTCGCTGTCACTAATTGCTGACCAGGTGCTAGCCCCATTCCTCGGCGAGGAGTGCGCTATCCCCGGTTTTATTGTTATTTTTTTTAATATCCAATCTGCCCTTTACAGTTTCATCGTCGGCTCGGACGTCTTTGTTGAGATTGATCTTAAACATTACTAAAGAATTTACCTACATTTAACACATCGTTTCTTAGTAAAATTAAAATAATAATTATAAAATTTCTTTAATAAGATCTCATTATGAAACGGTTCCTTTTTTTGTTGTAGGTCTTTAGTTTGTAGCGGGCCTGTTTTCTCGTCCTCAGTCAAGTTCCATTCAACCGACGGACTAAAGATTGATTGCCCGAGTCTAAATCACCGCGCCACCTCTTTACACACTCGATAAAAGGAGGTAAGTTTGAAAACATCTTGTTTTATGCTACTTAATTATCGCCGCGATTTATTACCCAGGGGTGTAATCATCATTTTTCTTTCACTTCTTCTTCTTCACATGGACGTCGCTAACTGCCTGAGCATCGGTATTTAAAATGTTGTGTGAACCGATTTTCATTCTATTCTCGTTGGGAGATCCTTTCAACGTGTTTTGAGTTAGAATCGAATTTAATTTTTATTAGTTTTTTTGTTATAAATAATTTATTGAGAATCCTGCGGTGTGGAAGTTAAAGAAAAAGGAAGGATAAAGATGGACGTGGCGACGGAGTTGGCTGGTAGCAGGAGTAACGGTTGTGGCCGGGAAACGCTCTCCGGAGGTAATTAAATCCGCCGGGCCCTTGATATCTATATTGCGGTCGCGCGAGTTGCGTAAAGGCGCGACAATGGCTTCGGGTTTACGCCGGCCAATATAACCAAATTGCGGTAATCAATTTAACAGCAGTAATTTCACGGTTGCCGTACGAGCAGCGCTCGGTTTTAATGAAATCATTACGGGAACGCGGATGACGCGGCGCCCGCCGTCGGTCTGCGGTCGCCGCACTACCATCGTCGGGGCCCCGGCGCGACGCCACCGACACCACCGCCACCACCTCTATCACTGTCGACGTCGACGCCGATAGATTCTGTGGTCTGCCGCACCGGAACCAACCGACTTTCCAGTACCGGATTATCACCCTCCAATACACAACAAATTAGTTGCAATCATAAAACTAAAACACCTATTCATAACACATATCACAACATTTTAAGGTCACTGATCTTGTTGAATAATGGTGGGTTTAGGATGTCATACTTAAAGATTGTAACCGTAACCGTTGCAGTAGTTGGAGCAGTAAAAAAAGTTAAATCATATTCGTTCAGTTGTTCCGTTTAGGCAACCGCCTACAACCACTTAAGTATAAAACGTAAAACCTAAAGTTGATCAACTTTTAACTAATGCGAACGATCAATGTTAAACATGGTAAAGTACAGCTGTTTTCTATTTCCATGTTGACATCACAGGCGAGTGTTTTAGTCGTCATTTATTGTACTGTAAAAAATGTAATACAATGTCGAGTTTTGGCGAATAGTTTGACGCAAAATTAATAGAACTTGTACAATGTTATGACTGTCTGTACGACCCACTATAAGCACACCACAAAAACAAAATAATTTTGCTAATTGATACTTCCATGCTATCTCTTGCATTGAACAACCTTCAGCTTGATAACTAAAATCCAAACAAAATAAATACAGCAAAACCTCGATTATCCGGGGTAATGACGGGGACGGGGTTACACGGATAACTGAAAACCAAATATACTTTATTTTATTTATTATTGGTGTGAAAATAGTATGATGGTATCAATTTTTTTTTCGATTTACGACTATAGTTTTAACATCAGATCAATTTTTTTTTAAATTTATAATGTCATTCCACTCGAAATTTTGTTGCCCACAAAATTTCACAACAATATCAAGTGTCCACTGTCATCCACTGTCATCTTCACTGTCATCGTTTTGCGATTCATCTTGATCTGAGATAGTGGGATATCTACAGATATCTATCCTTATGTAATGTGCTACTATATCACTGTCAGCTAAAGTTCGAATCTTTCTTCATTTTCATCGTTTTGCAACCAATTAACAATATACTGATGCTGTGGTGGCGAACTTCTTTGAGCATCATATTGAGGTACCCGGTTTCACTTTCGATTTAAATCTCCTTGATAGAGCACATAGAATTGGCCCAAGGAAAAAAAATAGGATCCTCTGCAGCACCTAGACCCATTATAACCAAACTAATTTCTTATATGGATCGCAAGATTATATGGTCAAACAAGAAACTGTTGAAAGGTACGAAGTTTTTAATAACTGAATCGCTGACCAAGAGAAGAATGAAGTTGTACGCTCCCGCGAGGAATACTATGGGTCCCAGAAACGCCTGGACTGCTGATGGGCGTATATTTGTGAGGTCTCCTAATAATGAGATTAAGAGAATTAACGATTTCAATGATCTACCTAAGGGTTCAGTGGTATCAGCTAAGACGAGACACAATCGTTATTATTGTTATTATTATTGTTTTTTTTATATATAAAGCATTATTTTCATAAATTGAAAATGAGAAACCTGGTTAACTCTTAATATACCCAATTCTATCGTTAATATTCCTGGTTACAGTCCCAAAATCTCAAAAGCTCTTTGGAGAAAGATTAAACTTTTAAATATAAATAAAAAAATCGATAAGAAAGTACCTGACAATTTTCTTCTAAGCGATTTAAATTATTATTTCGTTCATGGTGCTGCTTCACTTCATACTCAGACTGATCCCGACTTACCCCTATTTTATCAAAATAATGTAAATCCTACAGTGCAGATAATGCAAGCTTTTATGCCCGTTGATGAACATGAAGTATCTATAATAATTAGTAACATTAAAACAACAGCGGTGGGTTCTGATGGTATCTCAATCTGGATGATTGACTTCTGTACTCCTTTTTTCATTCCATATATTACTCATGTAATAAACGCTGCTATTCATCAATCAGTTTTCCCGGATGCCTGGAGAATGGCTGAAGTGATTGAGTTACCTAAAGTATCTTCTCCTTCTGCCCTAAGGGATTTTAGACCAATCAGTATCTTGCCAGTAATGTCAAAAATTTTAGAGAGAGTCTTGGAAAGGCAACTTAGAGAACACCGCGAAAGTAATAATATACTACCTGATCAACAATCTGGGTTTCGTTCGGGTTTCAGCTTCGTAACGGCTTTATTGAACCTTACGGATGAGATACTTGCTTCTAGAGAGGCCGGGCAAGCCGCACTTTTGTTATCATTGGACTTCACCAAAGCATTTGATACAATTAATCATAATATACTTGCATCTAAGCTTCATTATTTTGGTCTTGGAAATCAGGCTTTAATTTTGATAGTCTTTTTTGTCGGATAGGTCTCAGGTTGTGAAAATTAATAGTCAGATATCGAGTGCTCTATCTGTCACTCGTGGACTCCCTCGGGGGTCTATTTTGGGGCCACTATTGTTTTCGATTTACACATCTGACTTTAGCCAAGTTCTTGAACATTGGCAGGTTCACTTGTATGCAGATGATACACAGCTTCTGCTGAACTTTAATCCAAATAATTGGGATGATGCCTGCATAAAATTTAACTCAAACATAGCATTATTTTCTGTTGTTGCGAAACGTCATGAGCTTGTGCTTAATCCATCTAAGTCTTCTGTTCTTCTGTTTTGCAGTAGTGTCGCAAGGAGAGCAATTAAACCTTTGATTTCCGAGCAATTGGTGGTGGATGGCGAACCTCTTACTGTTTCTGATGATACAAAAATTTTAGGAGTTACATTGGATCATCAGTTGAGGTTTGAGGAACATATTGCCAGGTGCTTGAGGGGTGGGTATGGCCCCCTCCGTCTCTTGTATGCCCATAGGGATGTCTTAAATAAAAAATTAAAAATTATGCTGTGTAATAGCTTGGTTCTAAGCAAATTAAATTACTGCGACGTTGTTTATGGTCCAAATTTGACGGGGACGATTGGGCGTCGTATCCAGAACCGTAAATATGATTATATTAGTCATAAGTTGGCATAGACTGGGTGGTTGAACATGAAGAACAGGCGTAAACTGCATGCAACATTACATGGGAGATTTATTTTATGGGAGATTTCTAGTTTATGTTCCTTTAAAGGTTCTTGTTCTTTTAGCTTTCCCAATCACAGTCAATTTGATTTTGTGCATACCCGTTGCATTTGAGCACGTCATAATTGTCACTCTTTCCTTGCTGGATTTGTGACCGGGCGCTGATCTTTCAGAGTGTGCAGCCAGTGTTTTCGAGGGCATCGTTTTCCAAAAAAGGCAATTCTTATCCGCGTTATATATTTGGTCAGGAGACAAGTTTAAAGAAGAAACTATTGAATTGAATTCTTCGCTAAATAGTGTTGCAGCCGTTAAATCGCCACTCAATGTTTCGCCGTGAGTGTCTAATACCATATCGATTTTTAAATTTAAATAGCCACCTTTGTGAAGTAGGAAACATTCCGTCAATTTTGAGATTTTCGTGAAACCATACTGCCTTCTCACACATCAATGGCCTAGAGACCGGAATTCCTTCAGCTCGTTTCTGTTTGAACCACTCAATCAGAGTAGACTTCATATCAGCGAGTGTTGATTTTTTCATTGTTTTGTCGTAACCGATGTACTGGATGTAGACACAAACTTGAAAATCTCATCTTTTCGTTTAATTAGATCACCCACTGTTTGTTCACCAATACTGAATTCAACCACAAGCTTTTTTACACTTTCCCTACGATCTACTACACGATTTATGATTGCAAACTCTTTCTCGAAGGAAAAAACTACACGTTTTCGCTTTGAGCCCATCGTTAAGAAAGGAATCTCACTGCAAATAAAAGAATACTGAAGAGAAATGAACGAAACCATCAAAGGATTTCTTAAAAAGAACTATAAACTACATCTGATGGACATAATAGGCGCCTATAACATAATAGGCGCCGTCACACCGACGCCTCAACGTATCACGATGCCAAGGTTGATAGTCGTCCATCGGTACTTTCTGTTGAGAGATATGGGCACGGTTAATCGCGAACCCGGATAATCGAGGTTCTACTGTAAATGAAACATACAATTATGTATAAGTTAGGAGTACACATTTTAATCACGCATACGTACTGTAAAGTAATTATCACACAATGAGCTGGAGACAAAGCTTTTGTGTTTGGTTTTTTTGCCAAAGGAGGTCCTGTTAATTCTAATAATATTTAAATTCCTTGAAGAACATTCTGACGAATTTCAAAAATTGTGCTTCATCTTTTTCTTTTCTTAGCATACCTGGCTATTAGTGTTGCAAAATGACCCGTTTCACGATTTTCATTTAATAGACCTTCATAAAAATCGTTGAAGAATTTTTAATTCTTTTTCACATGACAACGGCAGCTGAATAAAAAACTGCAGCTAGACATGCCGTTGTTGCAGCTAGAACAATTTTTTCCGATCCATGATCGCGCGGTCATTGTGGAACAATAAACGAATAGTTGTAATTTTAAAATCTTAAAGTTGCTCGCTAAACGGGTCAGTTGTAAGCGTTAAGTTCGTTGCGTTTACGCTTACAACTACTGCTACGGTTACGGTTAAGTTTGATATTGATACTGAACTCACATTACATTCACACATGCCGATATCTTCGTTGTCGTTAAATACATCCAAATACTAAGCAAATCATTAGAATGTCTGGTTCTTTCTGAATTGCAAATGGAGTTGAGTTGAGTTTGTGCTTCATGTTGACAACGGGACAAAGTAAAGAACTTTAAAGTGTATTGAATACATAATATTCGAAATTGTCAAAAGTATTGCACGTGTGCCATCGGTATAAAAAAGTTTAAAAACAACTCACTTTGACTTATTTAATCATCAATTTATCCTTAATATGTGATGGTGTCGGTCAAAGAACACGTCTAATTAACACACACATAGAGTTGATAAATTTGCGAAGATACGAAGTCATAACATTCTTATACGATACGGTCAAACTCTGATTGTGAGAGCATATGGAATATGCAAGGTCGCCCAGATAAGTCGACAACCGCAAGATTATGTTCTATACCGCCCGTTATTAACCTGATGGAATTGAATTGGATTATAACGAACCCGTGCGACAATAGTAGCAGACTTCCCAACAACAAACTTTCCTATCTGCCTTTTTAGGTGATATCTTTCTTATTATTGGAGACAACGAAAAACTAAATGAACCATCTTGAAGCTTTATTCGCTCTCTATTTAATCCGGTTTTCGTCTGCTGATATGATCAATAAAAAATGAAGAATATCTTTCTGTTTTTAAAATAGCTGAAAACTACCAAATTTGAGGGCAATCGTTATCAACCCAAATTTTAACCCTAGTACGACAAAAACTGGGTCAATAATGACCCGAAAACAATAATTTTTTAAATAGTATTCGAAATACAAATTGGATGTTGTTGTCCTTCCACATATTCTCTAGTATTACTATTCTCATGCGATATGCAAGTTTTTATTACAAATAATGTGATCATCAGACTGCTTTGGAATCAGAATAGTGTATCAAGTCTCTAAGAGACCTATAAGCCTCAAAAAAACTGCAGAGAGGCTTATAAAAGTTGAGAAAAATGAAGTATAACGAATAGTAAAATCGTTATCAGATTTTTTTTTAATTTTTAAAATAATAGTGGAATATGGTGGATATTGTTAGCTGAAGAACTTCTCACAAAAAAATTAACATTACTTGGGATTATTCGAAGAAATATAAAGGATTTGCTAAAAATATTGCCCTCGTTATTCTGATTCTATTCTGCAAAGGACACAAATCTATAATCAAAGAAATGCGTGATAGTTTTATCAACTATGCAGCATACACATGAGATAAGCAATTGCGAAGTATATTACAAACCAAATATTGTCTTGGAATATAGCGAAACAAAGAACGGAGTCTTGGACAAACTCATTTATGAACACAGGCACCGATTTTTGGAAATACGTGTCGGTGCTGAAAAAAATCTGAAATGGCAAAAAACTCAGGCGACGAATTGAGTTTGAAAATGTCTGAAAAAAATGAAAATACGTACTCTCAATACATTGAAATTAAAAAAATAATAAGAAATAGTAACTTAAATCAAGATAAAACCAACAAACTGTTGAAGTTTACTTCAAAATTTCTGCAAATCCTTTAGAAGGAGTATCAAGGCTTCTAGATGCATTTCAAGTTTTCCAGAGATATTTTCAATTTTTATGGAAGCATTTCAAATCTTATAGAAGCGGTATCAAGTTTTCTGGAAGCATTTCAAGTTTTTTGCAAGCAATATCAAGTCTTTCAAAAGCAATACCAATTCTCCTGGAAGCATTTCAAGTCTTATAGAAATAGTATCAAGTCTTGTGGAAGGATTTGAACTCTTCTAGAAGCAACATCAAGTATCTAGTAGTAATAGCCAAGAAATGCTTCCAGAGGAAGCATTTCAACTCTTCTAGAAGCAGTATTAAGTCTTGTAGAAAGATTTGAAGTTTTCTCGAAAAAGTATCAAATTTCTGGAAGCGTTTTAAGTCTTTTCAAAATGTTTTTTGAAAGTTTTTTGGAAGCAGTAATTATTAAAGCATTTAGAAGCAGAATCAAGTCTTCTGGTAGCAGATCAAATCTTCTAAAAGTAATATCAAGCCTTCTAACAGTAGTATCAAGTCTTCTGGAAACATTTCAAGTCTCAATTCAAAAAGCCTTCTAGCAGTAGTATCAAGTCTTCTGGAAGCAGTATCAAGTCTCAATTCAAATATGTACTCTTGTTCCGATGCCTATATTCGAGAGTATAGTTGCCGTAGAACTACAAGACGATAGCCATAAGTAATTTTGATAATGCGGCGTATAACGCCTTTGTAATTTTAACAAAAAAGTCTTAATTAGACTGGAAATGTTTGCAATTCGATTTAAATCAAATATTCAAAAAGATAAAAAGGAATATAAAATTGTATAAATGTTGCAAAGTACAGGAAGAAAAATAACTTACCGAAGATTCGAAACATCAACAACCCAGAAACGGGGATACTATCAATGTCAAGCAAGTGATTTAAACCATCCCATAAATATCTCTAATACAATATTTAGTTTTAATGCTTTGAACAAAACCAAAGATGGTTTACCATGCATGGGTCTAAACTGACCCGTTATGGTCGTCAAAGTTCGTTCAATCATTTTAGTCGTACGAGGGTAAAATAACTGTTAGCACAGTTACGAAAAGTGAATCGTGAATCGATGAAGACCTATTGGATTATTTAGTACTTGTTTTGTACTAAATGTTTTGTTATTTAGTACTAATTTGTATCAGTTCATATCAGTTGCTCATGGCGTAAGCAAAAGACTTAACATAATAAAACAAAGGTGTAAAACATGTACTGTTAAAGAGAAATTCGTGGGGCTGCTAACGTAATATAAAGCTAGCAGGACCACTTTTATAAAAAGACGTAAAAAAATAAAACAGAGATGGATTTGAGAAGAGCTGAATTTGTAGTAATTTGTACCAGCGATACTGCTAGCTTAATACTAAGCGTACGACGGACGATGTAGCAGAATGTGGGGCAGATTCATATAAGGTGCATGTAAATAGGATAAGGTTTCCCTGTGTGCATAGCTATCTTAAAGCAATTAGCTGGCTATAAAAATTAGTAAATTTCTAGCGTCACTTTGAACGTCTTTTCTTACAATATGCTGCATTTTGGATTTATTAGTATTATTTTAGTTTATAGATAAAGAGGTTAAGTTTCCGAGTTGATCTGCAAACAATACTAAACATGACTGACAGCTTTCTAGCAAACTTTCATTTTCATTTTCTTGTAATGGGGTAGGTTCATACAAAATTGTATAGGGCATTCTATACAAATATATAAAAATTGTATAGGACTATTCATAGTAGTCGGTCCCTGCAATCAGTGTGACTGATCAGAATTTGCTGAATTTGTATAACTTCAGTAGACACTCCAGCGCTCGTTTTAGTTTTCGTTTGGTGCATGACTCTGACATTATTGAGACATTATTAGTGATTCGAAGCAAGGCTGTCGGTAGTGATGGGCTTGGTCTGGGAGTTATTAAGATGTGTTGCCCCATGTTGTGCCCTATATTAGGGATATAGCTAACTGCTGCTTTACATCCGGAAGATATCCTGCACTATGGAAGAAATCGGTGGTTAGATCTCTGCTTAAAGTCCAGAGTCCAGCTACTTATGCAGACGAGATGAGAAGTGATCGAAAGAATTATGTGGAGCAAACTTTCTGAGTATGTTGAGGCGAATAGTTTGTTACCACAAACGCAATTAGGTTTTAGGTGCAGATATGGTTGCTCTGCGGCCCTGATTAAGATCGTTGATGATTCAGTGCGAGAGACCGATAAAGGTAATATTACCATTTTGTGCTTGTTAGATTACACAAAGGCTTTTGACACATTAAATCGTAAAATTTTAGTGGCGCAATTGCGTTATTATGATCTTCAACCTAATGCGGTAAATTTAATAGATAATTACCTGTCTGAATGATCATAATCAGTTGTTCTGGAAGATAAAAGTCATCGGATTTTTTGATGACCGACTCAGGGGTGCCTCGGGGTTCAATTTTTTATAGGTTATATCATTAACCTATAAAAATAAAAGTGATATTAATAAATATCACTTTTATGCGGATGATTCACAACTATACTATTCCTTCCCTCCTAAAGACTTGCAGGTAACATGTGCGCGAATAAACTCAGATCTTCAATCTCTTCTTGGCATTTCAACGCGTCATTCGTTACATCTTAATCCTAAGAAATCAGAAATTATGTTTTTTGGTTCAAAGAATACAAGACATTTAGCTAATAGGATGCACATTATGATAGGCAATGATACGCTTCAATTTAAAAAATGTGTTAGAAACTTAGGTGTTATCTTAGATGAAAATTTATCTTTTAATGATCATATTAATAGTTGTGCCCGTAAAGCATATGGCAGCTTAAAAATTATATATCCATACACAGATTTTCTTTGTACTAAATTGAGAGCTGTGCTTTTTGACAGTTTGGTACTCTCGTTGTTTAATTTTGCTGACACACTGTACTCTGCATTTTTCTCCTACAATCTTAAAAGAAAAATACAAAAGGTTCAAAATTCTTGTATTCGTTTAATATTTGCTTTGAAGAGACGAGACCATGTTAGTTTGAAGCTTTTGGAGTTGAATTGGTTGAACATGCAAGGCAGAAGATTGTTGCATACAATATCGAGGGGATGTGCACTCTATCAATATAAGATTTAAAGGAAGGCTTAGCCCACCAGTCCATAAATCAGCAGCATATTAGAAATGCTTCTCGTATCAAATATTCAAAATATATAATAGCTTACTATTATCTTTGGGGGAGTGTGCATCCTTTACATTATGGAAACGTAGAGTGTCAGCTCCGTGCATGTTTCATTGAAAGGGGTGAGTGCGTATTGTAGCCTATGAACTTTTCTTCCCTATTCTTTCTATTCTTATTCTTCTGTAACCTCTTTGTGATCTTTTGTCTTCTATTTTCTTTTTTGTTTTCCTATGCTGTCTTCGTAGATTTGCAACGCTTTCTCTTTCATAAATTTCTCTGGCCACATCGTCTCGTTGTTAGTTACGTTATATATTTTAATTTATGTTTTATTCTATTTACGTTGGTGGTGGAAGAACAGCGAAGGCTGAACCACCATGGTAGGGTTGTCCCAAGATTGTACGGTAGGAAGTACTATTAATAATAACAATCCACATATGTAACTTCTTGAGGACAATAAATCATTTATTTATTGATTTATTATTACATACTTTATGAATTTAACCCATTTATCTATTTTGGTTTCTGATGTTGGAGCGATGTGATAACTATGTTTTGCTGAATAATTATGGTCAAAAATTACAAGAAAGAGTGTTGGCAGATCTTCAGCTTTAACAAAACAGCAATGTAATCTATTACTAGAACTAAAACTAGAAGCTTTTGGATTTTACCGTATGCCTTTTGAAAAAATATTAGACATTTCGGATGCCATGTTACAACCTTTTTCAGAAACTGGATCAAATGAACCAATGCTTCTCCCAACCGGACCAAACAGCTGTTGGAGCAAATAAGAATAAATATAGATATAATTATAATTATATAATTATAAAAATATATAATGCAACGAGGCCAAGTTTAATGTTTTGACATGATGGCACGTCGTGATTTAGGTACCTACTTTGGTCCCAAGTTCCAAATAACCACTATAAAGCACATTCTAGTGTAGGATGGTTCAACATCATCAAGACTGATCAACATGCATTCAAATATTTTTACCTGCAGCTGACCCCGACGATTTGACGTTAAATCGTATTTTATATGTTTTGGAAGAGACACAATTTGTCATAAGAAGATATTTAACTTGAAATCACCTTCTTTGGAAATAAATAAAACAAAGAGAAGAGATGTTGGCAACTCCCACATTAAAATCATAGTAATAAAGTTTTAATAAAAAACAAAAAAAACATGTAACAAGTTATTGTAGTTTGCAATAATAAATTATGCAATATCTTGCAACTATAAATTGATGACCCCGAAAAGAAAAGAATGCCGCACAAATTGAACGCTATGTAACACCTTCGACGAAGAACATCTCGAAATTCTGCCGAAATCTGCATCGAAGTCTTAAACGTATCCTTCATTTTTATCGTAACAATTCTAAAACAATAATCAAAGCAAATCCCTAATAAATTTAAATTTTTGTTCCAAAAGTAAATTTGATAAGAATCCGACAGGTGATCAATTTTCGACAATTGACATTGTCAGTAATATTAAATTGTCCTTCTGCAGCGCGAATCCAGCAAAAGGTTTCATCAAATTGAGGCACAGTTTACTTTATCGCGGATTAGCAACGAAAAAACTAAATATAATTTAGTAATCACACATTTACCGACCGAAATAGTCTCTATGATAATTATGTAATAATTATTAACTTTTTGGTACGCATTCATTCGAATGCGTACCATGATTTCATATCTTATTCCAAATGATAGCATGGTAGTACGGTGAGTGAATCGGTGAATGTAAGTCTACAAAATTATTTAAAGTAAGTAATATTACAATAATAAATCCGATTCCATTCAAATTAGCTGGCAATATAAAATTTGCCTAGTTTCAAGGTTAGGTTTGTTTCCGTTATACTTATTTCGATAATTCCATCCAGGCACTACTAATTTAACTAGATTCAACTAAAAGACAAGAATCTTTAACAAATTTAAAGTAGAAAATTCAAATTCTGTCACGTCGAAACATGTAAAGTTGAACCTCTCTTAAGCTGGCAGGACCATAGTGGCAGAATCGATTAAAATCTATTAGATTATTTAGTATTTATTTTGTACGAATTTGTACCACCAATAAAAAATTTGTACTATGTGTCGTTAGCAGGACCGCTTAAAAAAAAAGACTTCAAATAATAAAACAAGAAACAAGAGAAAAGCTGAATTTCTGCTAATTTGTTCCACCGATAATAATAAAGAAAACGAATAAAATGCAGTGAATATTAATGGAACATTAATGCAGAAGAACAAAAATAATATAAAATAAGGATAGATTTACTTTAAAAGTTATTGCCAAAAATTTTAAGGAAAAAATAAACGATATTCTTTATAAGTTTCAGGTATGTGAGTATTTGTTAAATTTAGTAATATATGCTATTCGATATAAAGAATATCGAACAAACTTACTTTTGTTCTTTTTCAGGAATATAACATAAAAGAAATTGAATCGAATATTGTAATCTTAACACCTTGTGTACTCCTAATAGGTATAAAAACAGTCATTGTAGATTATGTATTTACGTTTTGTTTTGTTTGTGTAAATTATACAGTTTTTTTCGAAAAAAGCAAGTGCTGGAAACTAATAATCTATTAAATGCAGATTGTTGGAAACTAAACAATATTATTTTATTTTAATTTAAACAGAAAATAGTCGTGCTGTAAAGTATCAAAAAGAATAAAATAATATCGCTTTTATAGAAATTCTTTACGATATTGTACAGTGTTTTGAACAGTAATAACTCATACTTCCTACAAATTAGTAGACTTGAACTTAATAGTCAGGATTTTGAAGACACAACGGATCACGCTGCCAACAAGTTAGCAGTCTTTAAGATTCTGTACAGTGTTTCGAACAGTAATAACTCAGACTGATGAGCTTGATGAGCAAGACTTTGGAGACATAACAGCTCATGCTGCCAACAGGTTGGTTGAGTCTTTAAGATTATGTACAGTGTTTGGAACTGTAATAATTCAGCTGCCAACAAATTGGCATACATTAAATTAATAAGCAGAACTTTGAAGACATAATACATAAATATATTGTTTATAGAACAGTAATAGCTCATACTGCCAACAATTTGACAGACTTCAAACTGATGAGCAGGACTTGGAGACAAGTTGGCGGTCTTTAAGATACGGTACGGTGTTCGAAACAGTAATAACTCATACTGCCAACAATTTGGTAGACTTCAACTTAATGAGCAGGACTTTGCAGACAAAAGAGCCAACACGTTGTCAGACTTTAAATTGATAAGTAGGATTTTGGAAACAAGATACCTCCTACTACCAACAAGTTGGCAGTCTACAAAATAATATATAGTTTGTGGAAGCGTAATAGCTCATGCTGCCAGACTTCAAACTGATGAGCAGGACTTTGGAGAGATAATAGTTCATGCTACCAACAAGTTCGCAGTCTTTAAGATATTCAGTCTTTGAAACAGAAATACATTGTATTGCCAACAAGTCGGCAATAACTCTTTTTTTTAGGTATCTGATACTTTATTTGAAATATCAATCAAGAAATGTATTACAACTATACATTTCTTGAAATCACCAAAAATGTGAAATTTCTCAGAAGTTTTCATCACTTTACTAGATCACCAGATCTAGTGAAATTTCACTAGATCTGGCAACAATGTGATTCCTCACCTCTGGCTTTATTGCAACCTTAAAAACAATACAAATTTAACACACCTCTCTTTGAATTATGGCAAGATGAAATCAAAGATTTTTACACAATTCAATGTTCATTTTTTTTGTTTATATTTTACTACGTATTTCAACCAATTTTAACCGCATATAAAGTACATATGTTGCTTATTTTTATCGTATAGAAATCCGGTCCTTGCTTATCAGATAGACAATTTTATTCTATACAAATCTTCAGTACATGTTCCTATACCTATTTGTTGCAATTGTTAAGATATAGCGAATTAAACCGATATTGTGCAATAAGCGGCATATCTTATTAATTTTTTCTTTAGGTGACACATGAAATAAGATCATAAAAATACGTGATTGAGCATTAATAATGATTTAAAGAAGGAAACGATAAATAATTCTGAACAAAAGATTATAAGTGTTCAAATATCTGCCCTGTGTGCTTTATGTATAGATGAAACCGATTTACTAAGAATGATATTAAAACACAACAGGATACCTGTGTATTATTTCACGAATACCAAAGCTTTTTAAATATTCGGTATTGGATTAATCGTGGAGGTCCAATATCTTGGAAAACAAGATCGTCTGATCTAAGCACCAACGACGTTTTTCGTTTGAGAATACGACAAAAAAAATGTGATGAATATAATAAAGGAAAGCTTTAGAAATATCTCTGCTGAAACAGTGAATAAAGTGCAAGCCGAATTCGTAAATCGGCTCCACATTTTGGTTGAGAATTATTTATCGTTTCCTATTTTAAATCATTATTAATGATTAATCCGATATGTCCATGATCTTATTTCATGGCCAGCCAATGAAAAAATGAACAAGCTCTGTCAAAAATAATTTTTGATTAAATTCGGTTTTGATTTACTTTGAGTTTCTTAACCTTTCAGGGATAACATGTGGAGTCTCGCTCCGCACTTTCGTAATTTTTCCAATATTTAACGAACTTTTCCGACTTTAATGCTCGGCGGCTCAGTACCCGTTGCTTTTGGCGTCTTGAAATTAGTGTTAAATATTCTGTTCGGAGGTGCGCTTGGCTCTGGCATTTTAGCCGCTTGAGGAGTGATACTCCTCACGTTATGCTTTTTGCAAAACATTAAAGGTAAGTTATTGGTTTTTTATTATTTGTTTGCTTAATTATTATGGATAATTATGTAGCTCCAGAGTTAGCTATGGATTACGAAAAGGAACAGGAATATCTTCAAAGACTCTTTGAAAAGGTGGAGACCGATATTGATGATGATGATGCGAGTTTGACAAGTGACCACGAAGAAATCCAAGATCATAACACCGATGATGAACAAACAATTGAGAAACATCGATAATTTGGATGTTCCACTGTCAGGGCAACAGTCTGCTGCATTTTATATAGGGAAAGACGGAAAGACACACAAAAGCGCTAAAGGAATAAAAAGTCCGCTAGAGATCTGGAGCCTTTTCTTCCCTGACAATATTCTAAATGTTGTTGTAGAAAACACAAATACTTTTATTGGCATGGGGAATTATGATACATCTAATCGAACAGCAAGGCGAACCGATATTGTTGAATTAAGGCACTTTTTGGGTTGCTATATATTTCAGCAATGTCAAAGAATAATCATGTTAATGCGGCTTTGTTTAGAACGATTGCGGATTTGTTTAGAACGAATGAAACCAAAGGTTCAAATTTCTATCACGTCATATTCGATTTGACGATAAAACTACTCGTGAGGAACGTCAAAGGCATGATAAGTTGGCAGCAATTCGAGAAGTATTTGATGCATTTAATTCCAACTTACCTAAATACTTTAGCTTGTCTGAATACATAACAATGAACGAAATGTTAGCAGCGTTTCGTAGAAAATGTGGATTTCGTGTTTAAATGTAAATATACTCTTTAGTAGACGCAAAAATGTATTTATACAACGAAATTGGAAATTTATACTGGGCAGAAACCCCCTGGACCCTTTAAAGTGCAAACAGATAATGTCTCCCTTTTATTCGTCTTTGTCAAACAATTTGCGGTAGTAGAAGAAATGTGACGATAGACAATTTCTTTACAAGTATGGCTGTGGCGAATACATTCTCTACCGATCATCAACTAGCAATTCTTGGAACCATAAGGAAAAACAGAAAAGAATTACCTTTGGAGTTCACTCAGCCTGTTCCTCGGCCGGAGAAAACAAGCATGTTTGGATTCCAAGAAAAAGCTACGATTTTCTCTTATATTCGCAAAAAAAATAAGGTTGTTCTTTTGTTATCTACAATGCACTTCGAAGACGATTCTATTAACGAAGAAACTGGAAAACCTGAACTCATTTTAGATTATAATAGAACAAAAGGAGGTGTTAACACAGTCGATAAAATGTGTGAGGCTTATAATTATGCCAGAGCTACATGGCAATGGCCCATGGTCATATTCTATAGCACTTTGAATATAGCCGGCATCAACTCATTTATTTTATTCAAAAGTAATGCAAGGTATCAGGATAAGGCACCTCGTAGAATATTTTTAGAGTTACTTGGCATGGAACGTTTAAATGAACGCGTACGACGACGAACGTTAAATGAACGGATCCCACGAAATATTAGAAGTTGTCTCAAGGAAATATTAGGTATCAATGATCAGCAGGATTTAAAACGAATTAACCCTGAGGCTGAGAAAGGCGGATGTTTTCAGTGCGACAGAAAAAAAAGGACCACCCGGTCTAAATGTTTCAAGTGCCGAAAATGCATTTGTTTAGAACATTTCGAAAATATTAGTCATGGCAGCGCAACTGAAGTGCCGAAAATTCATTTGTTTAGAACATTCCGAAAATATTAGTCATGGCTGCGCAACTGAAGATCAACAATTTGAAGACTAATGTTTTTTTTTGAATATTTAATTCGTACTTAGGTGATGTTATAACTAGCTATAAGTTTTTGTTAAATAATTTGTTTTTTGTTTTTGGTGAATATGAATTGTAAACTTGAGTTTTGTATGTAATACAATAAAATAATACAAAAAAATTTCATTAATTATACTAGTCTCCTTTTTTTTCTTATTAGCTTAGGAGAAAATAGGTGTGTAGGTTAATCCTTATCTTATTATCAGAAAGAGAGAAGTTTTTTCATCAAATTTGTATGTCAAATGAACAGGTATTCCTTGATTAACGCGAATAATTAGTCTCTCAATGTCACTACCATAATCAAAATCACGTTAATTAAAAACCGTCTTAATCAAGGGATGCCTGTGTATTATTTAAAAGTTTGAAATAGACGCTTATAAACAATTAGTTTATTTAGAAATTAACTTAAGTGTATTAGAATGTAGACTATTCAAAGAAGTCAATATGTCTAACATTTGTAGTAACTTGGCAACCGTGCATTCAAAATTTGAAAACAAGATATGCAGTTTTGGTACTTAAAATAACTAATCGGAACTTATTATTTTGTACTTCTTGATGTTTTTAAAGAAAACTTTTCTTGATGTATTTGTTTTTAATAAAAAATTAAGGAGTACAAAAATGTTTTTGTACTCCTACAGTTTCTGAAAATAGTTTTAATCGATGCAAGTGTGATGGTAATATCTATGATGAATGTTCCATCCCCGCACTATTGCTGCACCCTGTATACTGAAAATGTATAAAAACAGAAAAATTGAAATAATCTCTAAACTATTCAACATTGTATAAGACATATTTGGTTAAATCGATTGTAAATGAGGTGTATGATAATACAATTCAATAAACACTTTTATATACAAGTCATCTGGTATATCAAGGTGAAGATGAAACATGAATACGAATGTTTCTAATTCTAGGTTTAATGTTAGTGTTAGCTAAAATTTTATAGCAACACAAATTAGAAAAGTTGATTTATTAAACAACAAATTAATATAATTTTGTACTACATAAAGTAATTAAATAAAACGATACAAAACAAAATTAATATAAATTAGCATAAAAATCGATAAACGATGATTCTGATTAGGGGAACCCCGCGTTTAATTTGGATGTGCAGGTGGTGTGAATCACGCCTAATCAGCTGCTCGGGACCGTGCCCCACGCACCACGGGGTCGCATTATCGCCTATTAAACGGTACATCTGCCCTTTCACATTGTTTTTAGAATGTATCGGTGAGGGGCAAAAAGCTCATCGCACGCACTTCCCAAACTGATTCCGCACTAAATTGGTCAATTACGTTTTACTACGCGAACAACCAATTTTATATTGCTTTATTTGACTAGAAAAAAGAAACTTTATTCCTTTTTATTTCCAAATGGGAACTAAACTGTCTGTGTTGAATGTTGTGTTAGTTCCTAGCAAATAGGATTAGAAAGTTTTCTAATCTCGCTTCTATTCCTTCCTATTTATTTCGCTACCCTCTAAAGACCTGTCAAGGTATCCCCCTTTTCCGGTTTGCTACTTTGCTAATCCTTTAAACGTTTCTTTTTCTTAGCAAATTTTATTTGAAACTTCTTTAAAGTATCGGAAGGAAGGCCAAAGTTCCTTTCGGTTGTGTGTTAATCCGCTTCGTTGAGCATTTCGGTGCGATAAGAGGTGGCGAACGCAGCGGTTGGGTTGGTGTTAATAACCGGGCGAAGCCGTCGGGTATTATGACGTCCAAACGAGTCAAAGAGATAAGGGAGCCAATGGACTGGACATGACGATGCGAAAATCTCTCCTATCCCATTCATCATACATATAACATATTGTGTATGCACTAGCCGGTCGAAATCAACCACCCTGAAACCAAGATAACTTCACTGCCATATTTATTAGGAGTTGAGCGGGGCGAAGAATATTTTTGTTGAAGAGGAATTTCGCCACTTCACGGTGTGGCGTTTAAAATCGGATGATGTACTTGATTATCGTTGATGTTGTCTTCATCTTCCCCGGTAACACTGGTGTCCAGTCACGGCCAGAAAACGATTAGCTTCGCCTACCGCTTACGCTTTTATAACAATACAATACGTCGACGAATCGATCGGCCTTCGACGGTTACCTGAGCTTAATACGATTTCACCCTTCGCGTAACGCCAAGAGTAATGTTTACTACACACGGAAGAACACGTACCGATAAGAATTATACAACAATAAAAATCATCGACTCTTTTAGTGTTGACAAAAAAAATTAAGAAGAATAAAGAAAAATGAAGAGAAAAGAGAATGGATAGAGATAAACGTGTGGGATTTCCTTTTTTGGGCTCTTTCTATTATTGTGGGTTAATTGCGTTTGGGGTTTTCGACGGATCAACCGTGAAAAGACAGGAGAACACACCCAGAATAACCTTGTGATAAGTCAATGTTGTTAAATACCCGGGTATTTATCTTCAAGGAAATATACCCAAGATAAAAAGTAATCCAAAAATTAAATATGCGAGTTCTTTTTTAATAAGAAGCAATATGTCTCATAAGACTGCTAAACCCTAATGATCATAATTGAAAGTCTAGTGTTAGTTCTCAAGCTAGGTTGGGTTGGATGGGATAAAATCTTTACAGAGTTTTTCGACCCCATATGGCTTGAAAATGCCTTGAAAATGATTAGGAAATCCTGCGACATGTTAAAACAAAATGAACTAGAAAAAATTGAAAAAATTATTGGTGGCATGACTAAGGGAGTGAGAGAATGGGTGAATAGATGCCGCAGAAAGTTAACAAGGGAGAATGGAAGACGGAGAAATATCTCAAAGAGGATAAAGGCTAGCGAAGCATATTAAAATTAGAGATGTGCGCGTGAGTGACTTTTTATGTACGCTCACGCCCGCTCACGCCCGCTCACGCCCGCTCACGATTTAAACCCACACGTGTCACGCACTCTACTCACGTGAATATCATTCATAAATCATGTACGTCACGCGTGGGTCACATCAATTCACGGGACTCACGTTCGATCAGATGATCAAATGTTATGAATCATGTTTGATTACTTGTTAATTTGATTATTACTAATCATCAGTCTAGTATCAATACTATCTACAGTATTATATATATAAATATACAATACTATATATAGTATTATATATTGGTAATTCGTAGTGCTTCACGGATGGAGAAGTATGTGTTCTGGTTGATCCGAGGTATCATCCGTTCATCTTCTTGGTTATTCCCTGTGGTCAGGGGCAGGCGTTTCGCCAATATCTCACTTGACATCTTCAGTGCTTTGTCGTAGTCTCCTCAGTTTGTCAACAGGATTTAACCGTACGTTTAATTTTTATTCTCCCATTAGGATTTAACCGTACGTCACTTTGGACGGCTAAACTCTAATGTGTTTAATTCTAAGTTTAGTGTTCTGAAGGCAGGTTGAGTTGGGTTGGATTGGGTTTCGTCTTAAGAGAGGTACGACTAAACCTATATGTTCCTCGTTCAAGGTCTAGTATTAGCTCTAGCGTTTTGTACAATCTCTCAAAACTCAGCTAGATACCCGTATTGCCGCCGGCGAGGTCAACATAAGAATTAAATATGTGGAGGGAGTACCTACAATTGTATCAATTGTATCTTCGTTTATTTAACCAAAATGTCCAAGGATTGCGAACGTTAATTTTGATATACTTTTGCTCACCGAAACATAACTATCTTCGGACATTACTAACTCTAAGTTGCTGCCAACTCTATTTAATGTAATTAAAAATTATCCTAATCATCGTTTTGTAAATAGAAGAGTGGGCGGTGGCGTTCTTATTGCCTGCAATCAACATATCAAAATGGTCAACTATGATGTATCCGATATTTCAAATCTTGCCCCGCTGATTGTTGTGGTCATTGGTAAATGTGTTTATTTCTCGATAGCATATTTGTTATTATACTTTACATACCTACTGATGTTCCGTTGATTGATTTGGAACTGTTTCTTGATTCGCTTAGTATTAGCTTGATTGGGAAGAATATTATAATTTGTTGCGACTTTAACTGCTTTCGTTTTGTGATGTCCGAGAATTGCTATTGAAAAACTTTATTGATGCTTTAAGTCTAGTTCAATATAACCATATCTACAACTCTAGAGGTAGAATACTCGACTTGGTCCTTACTAACCATCCATTTTTTTGTTTCCATGAAATAACAACCCTCGTTTTAATTTTCGTAAAGCAAATCTTCATGAATTGTATAATGATATTAGTCATATTGACTGGTCTGACATATTGAAGTGCTCGGATGTTAATGTTGCTGTAAAAAATTTTTATCGTAACATCTATACCGTTATTAAAAAAATGTACCTATATATTGTTTAGCGCTGTCGAAATTTCCTATATGGTTTATTGGTAGCACTGAACGCTTGTTAAAAGTAAAGGAGGCACTACTTTAAGAAGTGGAATACATCTCAACAACTATCTTACCACGATGAATATGTTAGATTAAGTCGTTTATCCAAAGATGCAGTTGACTCTGATTATCAATCTTATTAGATGAATACCGGAAATTGTATATTCAGTGACCCCAAACATTTCTGGCGTTACTTGAATGCGATGATGGACTCCCAAGATTTATTATTAAAGATTGTGCACCTTTCCTCAGCCGACCTTTGACTTATATGTTTAATTTATGCCTAAAAACTAAAAGTTTTCATGCAATATGAAAAATTACTCGTATAACACCGGTTTTTAAATGGGGCGACAGATTTAGTATTGAAAATTATCGACCTACTAGCATTCTGGGCAACTGCTTGAAGGTTTTCGAGATGTTGCTGTACTCTAGAATGAGCTACTGTGTTCGCCCATGTATTTCTGATCATCAGCACGGATTTATGGCTGGTCGTTCAACTATAACCAATTTAGCAGAGATAACGCAGTACATTAATGAGAACATGGAAAAACGGCAACAAGTTGATATAATTTACATAGATTTTACAAAGGCATTTAATAACCAATATTTCCGTGAACTTAATTTTGTCTTGTCTTTCCAATAGACTTCACTACGTGAGCTACAACGGTTTTAAATCTGATACCTTCACTGCTGGCTCTGGAATTCCGCAGGGTTCCAACCTGGGTCACCTTTTCAACATTTATCGGAATGATTTACTGCGACAACTTGATTGTAAAGTGTTTGCTTACCCCGATGTGGTATTTTATAGCGTAATTTGAATGTTATAAATTCCTGGTCTGCACAGAATGGGATTGGTCTTAATATTGCAAAATGTGTTGTCATATCTTACACAAGATGTATCAACTTAAAAACGTTTAACTACTATTTGGGAGTTAAAAAAATTCGCATAGAACGCTACAATTCAATGATCATATTGAAACCATAGTTATAAGTCAGCCTCAGGTACATTGGGTTTTATCATGAAACAACGAAAGAAATTTAACAACTTAGCCGCATTAACAATTCTCTTCATAGCGTTAGTTTGTAGAAAGCTGCAATGTTGGAGCGAATTATGGATTACGTTGCGTTATTGGAAGAATTTAATTTCTCATCCATGAGTAATCGGAGAGAAGATGCTAGTAGAAAACTTTTATTAAACAAAAGTGTAGGTTGACTTGCCTACACTCTAAACTGCATCATAGCGCTGTTATACCTTATCTAATTAATTTAATTATAATTTTGTTTTATTTTATTTTTATTCATATACACTGGGTACTGGGTGCACTGGGGACCTAATAAGTTCCTACACCCTAATTCTTTCTTCCCTCCACCTGACACATTTGTAGAACATCATCTTGTTCCTCATAATAATTACCAGTATCAGACTCCTTTTTTTTAAATTTACACAACTACGCTTAGCTTCTGGATACCCATTTCCTTAAATCCGTGATCAGCCGCTTTATCCATTTCGCCTTTCCCATATCTACCCTCCATCCTTTCTCCTACTCTTCCAGTATTTTTGGTTCCACATCGTTCTTGTTGTACCCCTCCACGCGGTTGATCTTCCTGTAATCATTAGATCAATGGATAAAGTGCTGCCCACCACCCGAAGCGCCTCAGTGGAACTAGTTCTGTACGCACTAACAATTCTTATTATAATAGCCCTCTGTAGCTTGTGTTAGGCATATTTTATGAATACGTCGGAGTTGGGTTGGTAGTGCGGAGCGCCGATCCGATCGTGGATTTTCCCGCAGAAGAGGAAGAACAAGGGAACAGGTTAGAAGGTTAGAAGAGTTAGTTTTGAGTAAAAACGGAGACTATTAAGAACTATTAAAAACGGCATTATTTTGATATTATTAATGTACTAGATATTGTTGAATAAACCTTTTACTTTGTGTTAACTTTATATAGGGTATATTTACTTTACTTGATTAGCCTATAAATATTCTTTTTAAGATAGCAAGCGTCTCACCAGGCTTTACACGTCGTCGCACCTATCAGTCTTCTGTTCGCCTCTCTCAGTCCATAGATGGAACCAATGATTCTGTTTAGGGCTTGAACTGTTTTTCCGGCCTCTTCAACAACATATCGAATATGTACACTCCACCTTATGTCTCTCGTCATCATAACCCCCAGATACTTTAAAGACTCATGTATACTAATTACCACACTTCTAACTATCAGGGTTACCTCTCCAGCCCCACGTCCACTTCTTAACATCATGGCCTCAGTTTTTTCAGGGGCCATCTCCATGTCACCCATGCATTTCACTACCCGATCTAAAGCTTCCTGCAACTTTGTCTGGATTTGTCTCTCGCTTCAACCAGAGACGACAATAGCGAGATTATCCGCATAAGCTATATATGTAATCTTGCGCCCCCATCACATACTTGTTTTGCAGCAGTTTAGCAAAAAATATATTCCAGAGAAACGACCCAAGGACAGACCCCTGTGGAACTCCCACTCGTCATTTTGTAACTACTATGCTCGTATTCAATATATCGGTAGCTTAAACAAAGCATTTCAAACGTCCACTGTGATCAAGTGGAATTTCTTTTTCTTCTCCCTATTAAATATCTCACATAATTGGGCCTCTTTAATGACCTCCTTAATCGCATGGACCATTGACCTTCATTCTTTGTCTCAAAGACTTTACCCAAAATGCTTGATTTTGAACAAAAAACAGATTCGTCTATATTTCTTCCGGTTTCTTCCAGTAGGTCACTATACATATAACCAACTTCGCCGACGCTATCATGACAACATCCTTTGCGATTTCTGGGGTAATACCGTCTGGCCCAGGAGCTTGAGACTTTTCACGATCGTGGTAACTTCTCCCTTTATGTGTATTGTATATGTATTAATTAGGTTCAATTTTGGTTCTCCTGATATTGCCAACAATAGACCAACTCAATAGTGTTGGTATAGAACAACAGGCTCTTTCTAGTACTAGGTCTAGTGTTAGTTCTAGTTTTAGTTGCCATTCAGTGCTTGATTGTTGTAAAGTCTTAAGAGAGGTACTACTAAACCTAAATGTTTTTCATTCTAGGTCTTGTATTAGCTCTAGCGTTAGTGTTGGCTCTATGCTTAGTTGTTATTCAGTTTTAAATTGTCATGTATTTGTATCAGTCTAAAACTAGAACTAACACTAGAATTAGTATCAGAAAGTTTCGGTTTAGCCGTGCGTCTGAAGAACAAGAAGAGACAGATAAAGCACTTTTATACTTTTCGAATTAAAGAATATGAATGTATTACTATAAATTTTTAATTGATTAATACACTCCAATAACATACAACCAATCAGAGTAACGATTGTTCAAAATTCTGACCAATCACGTGATTTTATAAGTGGATAAAGCTACCTAGGTTTTATAACTGAATAAACCACATGTGATATTTTATAACTGATTAAAACGCGACTACCATATATATATACTTTTGTTTACTTGTCAAATTTTTGACAACTGTCATTGTCGTGCATTGTCGCGTTTTTGAATTTGAAAATGTGTTCTAATCGTTTTGGGGAGTATTCTTTACATGAAATACAGATGGCAATTGATGAAAATGTCCCGAAAAATACCATCAACACGAAAAAATCGGTATGGAATCAATTCACCAAATTTTGTAAGTCGCGAAATTATTCTATTAATGCAGCGACTACAAATGAAGAGTTGAATAACATATTAAAAGACTGGGGGTTCAACATGCGCAAAAACAATGGTGAGGATTATAAAGAAACTGCGGTGAAGACTTTTTTTAATATAACGGCGAAATTGTTACAAGAAAAGTTTTTTAATGAGTATAATCGGAAAATTGACCCGTTTACGCAAATTGAATTTAAAGGAGCACGGGACGCCAAAAATACCAAAAGGAAGGAGCTTCAAAAAGATCCCGACAAACGTAAAATAAGTTCTTCAGCACTAAGCATAGACGATATTGAAAAAATAGTTAAATTATGGAACGAAGAAACACCCGAAGGTTTACAACGAAAATTTTATCACATAGCGGCTTATGAATTGGCCTGGAGAGGTGGTGAAGCAACAAGATGTAAGATTCATTTTTTCAAAGAAGAAAAAAATTGCTATGGAATCTTAACAAACCGAATAGAATATAATCCAATCTTCTCTAAAACATGTCAAGGAGGATCGCAGAAGTGTACTGACAGTAAATGGCTTACTTTAAATAGCAAAAATCCTGAAATATGTCCTGTTCGCTTATATCGAAAGTTACTATCCAAGCGTTCAAAAAATGTAACATCAGATCGGTTATTTTTAACTGTAAATTCTTTCTGGAAGGAAGAAAATTCAAAGGGATGGTTTAAAAATTCGCCAATTGGATCGAATACAATTGGAAAGTGGACAAAAGAAGGAGCTTCAAAGATTGGGTTAAATGTTTTTTCTAATAAAATTACAAATCACTCCAATAGATCCAGCGCCATTTCAAATTATGCTAAAGCGGGAATCGGGGAGCAACAACTTTGCAAAATGACGGGACACGCGAATACTAAATCACTCACCCCATATTTGCAACTAGATCAACAGCATCATGCAACTCTCGTATCGAGTCTGCGAAATGATCAAAAATCACCGCCAAAAGTAAATCAAGAAGTAATTTCTACTGAAATCATTCATCAAATTGAGAAAAATGAATCAACTAACAATAAAATTGTTTATAATAATTGCACTTTCAATGTAAAAAATATGACTGTAAAGTCATATATTATTTCAAATTATTATGACTGTAAAGTCATAATAATTTGAATATTATTAGAAATTGTTAAATGTTAGTTAAAAATACGAATATTAGTCAAAAACAATTAAAAATAAATTGTACATTTGTCGTGTATTAATCTCCCTAAAATACACTCGAGCTTGACTTTAAATCAGGATAATTTTATTTTAAATTCACTCAAGTTTTGTTGCCCTTTGGAAAAAATTCTCAATCAAAATCAATAGATAAAATCGCTCCAGCTAAAGCTGTCGCGATTTTATCATGATTTTGATTTCGAATTTTTTCCATGGCAACAAAACGTTCGTGTCAAAATAAAATTATCCGATTAAAAGTCAAGCTCTTGTGTATTTACCCCCGATTAAAGTACCCACTGTTTGGGTATTTAAATACCCGTATAAATACCCAACTTATAAAGACCTACCAACCGGGTCGTCCATCACTGCAATAAGTTATTGCGTCTTTTTCAATAAATCAAGATTGATTGGCAAACAAAAAATAATTCTTGGAATGCAATTTGCGGTTTGAACATCTTTATTAGTTACATTAGAGATTGCGTGAAATACTAAACAAGTAATTATCTAATAATCCTTGAAAGTTATATCTCAATTTCATTTGTTTCCATGGTTAAGTTGTTTATCCAAAGTGCGATTACTTCATTTCCTCGTTTCCCATGCTTTCAATTTGCTAGTGGACGTAAAAAACGCGAAAACTTTTATCCTTTTCCTCCTCCGAAAGAACGAAACCGAAAATCTAAATTGGCCGTCGCCGGGCCAATATATTAGGAGACAACTATCAGAGCGAAAGGGATCGCCGTAATCAAAGCTACCCTCTACGACATAAAACAAACGACTGTAAAATCAAGTCGTCTCGCCCAATTTGCTCGTCGTCGTGGCGTTTCTTTCTCTCTTTCTCTACGTTCGCATTTTAACATATTGGTTTTCTGTCCGGGTCGTCCCCCTTTTTGTTACGACCTTAACCGAACGGGGATGGAGAACGATGCTCGATTTAAATCTTACGCCAAGTTAAAGTTTAAATTAAATCGACCACCCCCCTCGGTTGATTTTAAATTGACGACGGGGTTGATAGCGGTTTATTAAAGGCACATCTGAAGAGGATTAACGTAACTTATAAAAAATGGGTTTCAAACATAAGGGTGGTGATGGTTATTGCATTGATAATGATGTTTCTGATTGATGAGGAGAAATTAAGTTATGAATGTATAGTATACTTAATGTTGAACGTGATGGTTAATTAAACAACTTTCTTGATACTAATTATTTTGGATTTAACCGCAGAAATTATCTGAGAAAAGTTTGATTGACTAATGAGATATCATATTGTCCATTATTACACTACACAACAAATTTATAATTTTAAAATTTTTCTTTAGTAACTATGTATAGTTCTACTTTCTCTTCGAGTCGGAATAATTACAACTATTCTTTGTGCTGCTATGCAATGTTTATTTTACTTTTCTTCTATACTGTCCTTCAGAAGATTCTGATATCAACTTTCAACAATAATCAGCCAAGATTTCACTAAGCAAGTTGCCCTGATAAGATCAAAAACAGAAATGTTAGTGATGAACCTTGCACCGTGTTCATCATTGACTTCCTTTATTGAATGAAATCCCGATTCTAGCTAGACAAAAGTAAAAAATAGAGAATATGATTTTGCATCATGAAAATTGAAGAATTCTTTACATTTTAACAAGCAACTTTCTTTCAATAGATGATATTGATTCAAACTTTGAGAACTTCTTTATAATAATAAAGTTTATTTGGAAAACAAAATTTACAAAGACGTCATAAAAGTGAAGTATGTAGCATAATATACAAATACAAGAATTGTCATAGAAATAGTAAATTATATAGAGTTACTCTCATTTATAAAAGTAAGCGAATAAATTAGACACAATTTCGCCATAGTATGTTGCTGAAATTTTGTTTAAGTTCATTCTTATGACTATGAACATAGTTAAAGCACGCTAAGGTGGCAAGAATAGTAAGTATAGAGTGCCTTTGAAACGATAACCAACAAAGCCCATTTACGTACACATCGTTTTTGTAGAAGAAACACTCTTCTGATACGTGACGCTGATTCCCAAAACTTCGGCTTCAAGACCAGCAGAAATACTCAATCTGCACACCAGATACACCACACTCGCGAGTCGCTAACATAGCCAATCGATATGATTTTTCTAACATAATATCGGATCAAGATGCAACCCCAAAAATTACACGCTTCATTCCATTTTCGTTGAAAAAAGTTTATAACTAATGATTTCTTCGAAAACTTTTGGAAAAATAGGCCGCAGAGCAATTGGATGACAATTTTCATATTTACTGTCCTCCTTAACCTTCATCCTCTCTACGGGTATGCACTTACACCCCAGACTTTATATTGTTTTAAATTTTCCTTGAGGCCTGGGCATTTTAGTAGCTTAATTTAATTGATTTTTGGTTTAATCTTTGCTAACATTCTCAAAATATGAATCAAACATATTTATTTTTATAGTTGTGTATATTACGTTGTTCACCGTTGTTTTTATGGGCTCCCCAGCTTCCTTCCGGGAAATACGTTTTCTAACCATTCCTAAAATTCTACTTGACCACGTACTTCGGCTTAGTTTCAATACTTGTGGTTTTGTTTTAAACGCTATGTGTGCCATTCCGAAAAAAGCTTATAATAATTAATTATAATGCTTCAAAGAATTTTGCCAAAGCGATGTTGATGCTACTGAATAATGATGATCCAGAATTCGATGATTTTCTGCAAAAAGACAGCGGCGGGGAAATTGATCATATATTAGTTGATGTAAACGAGGGTGATGATATTTTTGCTGTTACTTTAAATGAAATGATGGCGCAGCGAATGATATATCCACGTAGGTAACTAAAGATAGAACTGAGTGGACAAAAAATCCAAAAATAGAAAAGTTACGATGTCGCGAACAAACATATTGAATATCACTCCTGGTCTAACGGCCTACAATTCTGAAATTTCAATCATCAAAGATGCATTTTTGCTATTTTTTATTAGTGATGTAACAGATATCCGTATCCGCATCTGCAACTGCGGATAATCCACCTTGTTTTGAAGATCCGCATCCGCATATATTTTAACGCAGCTCTGGTTTGGTCCGCGTTCGGCATTAAAAAATAAATTTCTTAAAACATTTGAGTAGCGCTATCATTAGAACTAATACTAGACATAAAACTAGAAACATCCGGGTTTAGCTGTGCATTGGAAAACTGTTTTTGGTGCTTTGGAATCATTTTGGTTAATATATTTTATAATCAAACATTTTTGTATTTTCTGAAAAACGTATTATTTGATATTTATAATTATTTTAGGTACATTCAACAAGCTGAAGATGTATCTAATCAATTAGTACTATTTTGACACAACCTAGCAATTTTGTGCTAGGTTGTACTAATTTCTCTTTCTTTTGCTAGCTTTTGACATCTTTGTCATCCTTGACACTTTCACAAAAACACCAAAATCAATTATTTTCAATTTTTCGACTTTGATTAAATATTTAATCAATACAACTAATGTTGAAAATGTAACCGAATAATGTCATTCCCTTCGCAACTCTACCCCTAAATTATATGACGGTAATTTAATCATGTAATTTTTAATGTTAATTTTAGTTAATTATATTGTATCTAATTATAGTCGTGCCTGAAGACGACTCAATTTTGAGTTGAAACAATTGTAGCACCGAATTCCAATAAAAAATTATTTTCATCATACGAATTGTTATGATATTTTTATGAAAATATGATTAATTTGGAGAAATCACTAGCTTATTAAGAGAACAAAGAAGAGGAAACGACAAACTGGTTGCGGAGGGACTATATGGATAGTCCCTAATCTCAAATGGAAAGAGGATGATAAAATTTTCAAAAAAAATTTTCTTGCGGTTGGGAAAGGATTTAGCAAGAGAAATCATCATTCGTGGTTACAAGAACAAACATAGGTAACACCAGTTAAAAGACCTGATGGTACAAGCAGAACTACAAAGTAACCAAGCTATTGATGCCATGAACACAATATATAACCAACTACAAAAGTACAAGCCTGGTGTTTTCTGTGCTGCAGAATATGTGGCAGAAAGATTTTTTATTATTTATTTGATATTTTTACAAATTAAAGTTATCGCTCCATAGTGTCCGTCTTTCTAGATGTCAGTAACAGTTCACTGTTCTTGCTAAAACAAGAGAAGGCTATTTCAATTTGTTTTAGGCCTTCAAACATGTCACCTAGTAATTATCGCAAAAAATAGGTTGAGAATGAGGGTTAAATACCAGAGACATCCTAGTTTGTATAGAAAAATTCCCTCCTCCAACCCATTTGTTTAGTATGATTGGCAAAATTGAAGCTATTAGTCACCTGTTTAATTATATTTGTAAAGCATGCATCCTTCTCAGTTCAGCTACCAGTGTCACCAAACAATGTGAAAAAAAAAACACGAATTCATATTGTTTTTATTTGTTTTCTTTAAGTACATTTCTTTAATAAATGGAATGATGGCGTAGATTTGTGAAGTAAAGACTTGCCTCGTCTGAAAAATATTCATCGAAAGTTGCAGCATTTACACCAACGTTGCGTGAATTTCTCGATCAACTATCCCACTCACAAAGGAAATAGCAATGCTTTATGCCCCCCAATTGGAAGCCGAATAGAATTGCAACAACTTTAAGGCCAGCGCTGATGTGCCATTTATAAACTTCGTATTAATTTTGTTGAGAAGACGAGTCGTATATTCGTAAGTTTCCTTCATATGGGCTGTGTAGCCAACTGGGATGAATAAACATTTCTTATGTGAATAAATGCAGTTTTCAAGCATCAATAAAAAGTCGATATTCTTGTACATTATTTAACATTATTGTAAAGAAAAATTGTCATTCCGTTCCGCGACAATTTTTTTAGTTGATTACGGTACACCTCAAGAACGCATACACAGTTATATATGCTCTTGAAACTAACAGCTTCCATCCTTAAAGTCTAGATCCTAATAAATCTGTTTGGGTTTTCACAAATTTAGATCTTGTATCTAAATTTCTCGTATTTAGTCGTAATGCTGACTAATTCATTATGTGGTGCCCGTCCTCTTGAGGTGGTATATATTCATCATCACTATGTTCTTCTGCTACCGTGATGGCATATTCTTCACGGGCTTTTTATTTTTTTTTGTAATTAAAAAATATTGGAAATATAATTTTTCTATTAAAGGTGTAATATTTTGTTTATGTTTTTGTGAAACAAAACACATAACAGAAGCTGTTGGGATAATTTGAACAAACACGTACATTAATTATTAATTTTAAATATTACTAATAAATTTTTCTAATAATAAGAAAAATTAATAATTAATAAAGAATTACATCGCCTAAAGTGCAACGAGAAGAAGAAAATTTGTTTGATTTAATTCCGTTATGAGTTAAAATAACTATATTATGATTTCTCTGTTTGATGTTCATGCACCTATAATTACTAGAACTTTTGATAGAAAGTCTTTGCTGTGACAGGATTACTGCAAGTATAAGGGAGATGATTGCTCTGCGTGAATCTTCTTTAAGGCGTTATAAGAAAACAGGGAACCCTACACATTTTCAGTATGGCTGATCCTGATAATATAAACTTGTATTTTTTTCAAAATCTACTGCTGATATAGTTATTGAATTGGTTTATTGGTATGGCAATAGACTAAATGCTGACACCACTCCATTTACTTTCGCTGAGGTTTCAGTGGGTTTGATTGAGACACTTGTACTCTCATTACTAGTGTTGGATTATAGTGATGATTAGATTATATTTTCTAAGGCATCTATTCTAAGGCATGGAAGTTAGGATTAGTAACTCCAGTTCCTAAAACCAACGCAGCTAAGGAGTTTAAAGACATGAGGAGGTACATGAGGTATTAGCATTCTTCCAATTCTATCTAAGGTGTCTGAAAGGATAACGGAGGAACAGTTAAAAAACGCTTCTTGACGTAACAGACAATATATTTAAATCACTTGATACGGATAGATCAACTATACTTGTGTTACTTACCTTTAGCAAAAAGTTTGACTTATTGAATCGTAAACTTTTATTAGCTATTCTAAAGTTTGTTGGTATATCTGATTCAACTACATACTTGTTTCGAAACTATCTATTTGGTTGTGTTCTGACTCTATAAAAATTGCTTCTGGAGTTCCACAAGATTCAATTCTCGGCCCAATTTTGTTTACAATTTACACCAGTAGCCTATTTTCCAAATTAAATTATTGTACTTATCATCTATATGCTGATGATTCTCAACTTTATCTCGATTTTCTACCTGAAGAATTGGTGAAGGCTTGCGATAGGATAACGGAGGAATTAAGTAACTTATGATTGAAAGTCATGGGCTTGTGGTCACCCCTGACAAGACTCAATGTATTTTATTTACAAAGAAGGACAGGTTATGTGTTAATAAAAATGATATTAATATTAAGATGCTTGGACCACACTTGAAATCATCGTGAGTTTGGGTCTTGTTGATTGATGATCAGCTTGCGTTTGGTGATCATGTTAGTTTATTGTATAGGCGTGCGTATGGTTCCCTTAGGAGCCTCTATTTTAGTAAAATGTATTTTTCAAGTAATATGAAGCGGCTCCTTTGTGATTCTCTTCTCTGGTCTCACTTTAACTATTGTGATGTTGTATTTGGTTCATGTTTATCTTATGAGAGTTCGCAAAAGATTCAGGTTGTGCAGAACTCGTGTCTTCACTTCATTTACAATTTTCGAAGGAGTGATCATATTCCTCAGGTTTTGTGGGATAGTGATTGGCTGACTATGAGACAGAGATTTGTGTTTCATTATTTGTTGTTTGTATTCGGGCGGTTTATCTCTTCTGGTACATCACCTTATCTCTGCCGCAAGATTACTTTCAGGACGGATGTTCATAATTTAAATGTTCGACACAGATTTTATGTAGATATCCCTCTTCATACATCCACCAGGTTTCAACACTCATTTTCATATCAGATGCATCTTTGGAATGTGATTCCCATTTCTGCTAGGGTTGCCGGTTCGGCTCGTGTTTTCAGACATGTTGTTTTGCGTAAGAAGATTTTCGACTTGTTTCTATAACGCTGTATTTTTGCTGTATTTTGTTTTCCTGTTTGTATTAAAGCATTTAAATTTGCAAATTTTAAATTTTTTTAAGCCTGAATTATTATTTTTTGGTTTACTTTATATAGCGATGTTTACTGATCTCATGAGTGTAGGTAAAAATGACAGTTTTGCCTTCTCTGCTCCTGCACCTTTTGAGCTTAGAATAATGATTATTATTATAGTTTCTTTTCGTATTTGTGGTATTATTGATTTTTTTTTTCTTTGCTCAATAAATTGATTATTATTATTATTTTGTTTGTTCATATTTTTATACTAGTCTTTTTTAATATTCAGATTTCCCATTCTTTCTGACCCACTATGTATAAAAAATATAATTTCAAGTACTTTTGACAAAAATATATAAAAGAATATCTCAAAATCGTGATGTTATGAAATGGAGTAAATTTAAAATTAGTTTAAGAATCAGAATCAAATACTGTATAAAGTACACAATGGTGTTGAACAGTGTTATTTAAGTGTTAAAATTTTTTAGATTGCGAAGGTTGTTGCTATTGTTGAAATAAAATTTAATGATGTTTTGATTTCTACATGCAGTATTAAATCTACTTTTATTTCGCTCTAATATAACTTATTAGTACCTACAAGTATAAAACATATATTGATAACGAAATCCTGGCGTGTTCCAATTAACACCTGTTAAGGTACAACATTTTATAGAGCAGTTTTCTGGCTCCATATCGGGGATTTTATTTTCCGTTCTGATTTCTTGCCGCTTTATATGGAAGAAAACAATATCTGAACGTAGCAGAATTTTACAATCGCTTTATTTTCTTTCAAAAACGGTCAGAAATAATATTTTTTTTTTGACTTCATAATTTTTAACTTTTTAAATAGACACCTTTGCTTTGGGTATGGTAGGAAGATTAGTATAGTTAAAGGAGTATTATAAAGCGACGTTTTGGGTATCCTCCTCGTACCCATATCAATCATATGTCGCTAATGGTTTGCCGGTGGTCGTACCAACAGAAAACGTCGGCAAGTCTCTATAACTAACCGTCCAGAGCCCAGAGGTAAAGTCCGTAGCAATTTCTATAAGGCTTTGGCCTCGACGGTTGGTGATGTGCGTGTGGCCCGTGCAGAGGCTCGGTTTTTTTATTCATTATTATCCGCCCGGTAATGGGCACTCTGCATTCAATGCCTGACAGATTACGAATCGCCTCTAATTGTAACAGCTACGCCGTTGTTATTCACCGTCTGCTTTTAAAACCATTTGATGATTACCATCATCATCCTAACCGAGAACCCAGCTACCGTTTTAAATTCAATACTAATTATATTCTTGGAATTTGATTCACAACAAATTTTGTTTTCGTTTTCTTCATTTTTTGCGTGATTTGTATTATTTTAGCTTAGTTGCGTGATATTGTCAAGAATGGAGAAATAGATTGAGTGGTACTGTGGCGGCAGAATGTCGACGGAACAGAACTCAGTTGGTTGGCTAATTACGTTACTCGGCCAGTAATTGGGTACTTCATCCGGGGCGACCTAAACAATCGGCTGCGGTTTCAACCTCTGATTGCCTCTGTCGCCTTTCTTGCCCCGTTTTCCGCCTTTATTTCGATCGCTCGTCGTGTGATTCGCCGTGAACGCTCTGCGGAATTGAAAATTCCAATCCTTTTTACCCAAAAAACAAAGACTTTTCAACAAAGATTATTTAGCTATCCACTTAAGGTGGGTTCACGCAACGTACTTAATGCTTTAGTACACGCTGATTTGCATCTAGCACTTTTTAGAAATTAACTAGAAATACCAATTATTTCGAGTTTAATAACAGAATATTGCAAATAGGTACTAACGAGTAATATAAATAGAATCATGCTGATTGTGTTAACTGATTTACTAATGGTTCATTACAAGTTTAATTGACCTCGGCGATTTGAGACGGAATTGCTCCTTCTATATCCCCGTAAATATATAAAATATCCTACAAGACGATTTTATTCCCGCTCCGCAGAGGCTTGTAGGCCAGGCGCTACAATCTTTCAAATTGGACTATTTTATGAGCATAAAATTATTACTAATTTTCAATCAGGATTCCGGCCAGGCTATAGCACGACATCGGCGCTCATTAAAATTACTGATGATATTAGACGTGGTTGTGATGATCGGCATTTGACCTTATTGGTCTTGCTCGATTTCAGCAAGGCATTTGATTCTGTTGATCATAGTTTGTTGGTGGCAATTCTTTCTTCTGTGGGTTTTTCGTCGAGCTGTATCGCTTGGTTTAAATCGTACCTTTCTAACCGTTCGTTGTGTGTACGTGACTCCTCATCATCTTCGTCTGTAGTTACAAGCCACTGTGGTGTGCCTCAGGGCAGTGTCTTGAGTCCACTCCTACTTTCAATCTTTATAAACTCCATTTCTAAAATAATTAAGTGCAACTTTCACCTATATGCAGATGATTTCCAAATTACAACTGCAGCTGTGGATGAACTTTCAGCAGCGGTAATGCGGCTTAATAGAGATCTTGCTAATGTTCTGGACTGGTCTAGATGCCATGGCTAAATGCCATGGTTTGAATGTAGCAAACACTCAGGCTATTGTTTTTGGATCCAGGCCTTTGGTAACAAAATTTTACTCCGTTAATAATACCTATTTGTCACTTGATGCTAACATCGTATAATTCTCTCGAACTGTTAAAAACTTGGGTGTGATGATGGATTTTGCTTCCTGGCAGCCCCAGATTCAGTCTATCTGTAGGAAGGTCTATTTCTGTTCCTACTCCCTACGCAAGCTTGGTTGTTTCCTTCCACCCATTGTTCCATGTTATACCTTATCGTCAAATCACCTCGAAATGTTTATCGTTGAGAACCGTAGATCTTTCCGCATACTAACCACCTTATACAAGATTCTTTCCTCTCAGTCTTCTTCATTGTCTCTCTTCTTCATGGCCTCTCGCGGTCTTCCTACTAGAGTACAATCTGGTGTCTCACTCATGTTTCCGATTCATCGTATCGAAATATATTATGGGTCATACACAGTGCAGGCGATAACTCTGTGGAATAACTTACCCACTGAGTTGCGGAAAGTCCGCAGTTTTTCCATATTCAGAGCTTCGCTTAGACATCGCCTGTTATCACAGCAGTTATCTCAGGCTGTTTCCTGATACAATCTGCCTCTTCTCTTTCCGTTCTCAGCTGATACCTTTATTTCTTCTTCTCCAATCATTTTTATGCTACTACTTTCGTATTCTATTTATCCTACTTGATATATAAATTTATTTTGTTTTTTACATATATCCGCCATATTAATTTATTTTGTTTTTCTTGCCTGCTGGTTGGGCGGTTTTGAAATCATCGCCTTTGGCGATAAATCGACCTTTTATTCGCCTAGTATTAATATTAAAGAATAATGTATATATATTTTATCTCTTTTTGTATTTCTATTTTCTTGGTGGCAATAAATTGTATTGTATTGCAAAAAATTGTATTGTATTTTATGTAAACAATTGAAATCTAGCCCCAGTGTGTACATAAAATATGAACTCAATTCGATATTAATTCGGAAGTGAAATCGTTCCTTGTATAACTTACTGAATATATGAACCAAATCTCCTATAAAGTTTTGCGCAATATGGGACGCAGGCTCGTGAGGTGATGTAGAGCGGTAGAATCGCAGTTTCACCAAGCAATTACTGGAAGTTATCCCGATATTTTTACAGTAACCAGTTTAGAAATATCAAACATGGCGAATATTTCAGTTTTATTGACACATTTGAGCTCAGTCACATTAAGATAACAAAATAATGTTCGAAGCGTTATATTATGCTGGTCTGTTGAAAAGAAAGGTAGAACAAAACCATACCGGAAAAGAAGGCGAACTCATGGAAAATTTGTTAATTAAAAATTTGATAACCAAAAGTTAAAAACTACTTTAGGTTAAACCACGAACAGTTTAAAGAAGTTCATGACCTCATAAAAACGAAATTGATTAAGAGGGATGCAACGCTATGAGACCTATTGGAACTAAGGCCAAACTGGCTGTATTTCTAAGGTGAATAGACATGTATGGTAAAGTATTGTACCTTGGGCGATTTTTTAGTTTTCAATAAATGTTCCAAATCCGATTATGTTATATATGTTCCAAATATAACATATATAATAGATACTACAGGTAATTCAAAAAATCGAGATTTAGAGCAACAGTTTCGTGTAAAGTAGTCAATTATCTATCAATTCGATTTTACAAATGTTTAATTAAAACAACAGTTACAACAGAAATTTATAGTAACAATCATGACCATACTAATCTTGGTCCGTAATGTTACGGTAGTACATGTTGGACACATTGAAAATGATAATTATTCAATTGTACTTAATAGATTATTGTTTTCTATTGTTCTGACGACAATAACCTCAGATTTCGAAGTTTTAGCATAACGCTATCGTCCGCAATTAATTTTGGTTGATTTTGATTTACCTACTTCTCTTAATCTTCTAAAAAAAGATGTATCGGCAGATTAAAGTATACAATGACGATCAAAAATTTCAACGTATTATTTGTCGCGAAAACAATACACCAATATCTCGCTTTGCGTCGTTTCGTTTTGTATTTTTTCGAAATTGCGTCGCTGCTTTTTAGTAGTAAGTAGTAAGTAATTAGTTAGTACTAATTACTTATTTTCACTGCGCGTCGATAGATTTTCGAGGTTGATGAAATTGTTTTGAAATTTTCTTAATTACGCCTTGCCATCAAAACACGGGATTCCTTTTCTAACTGAAAATCAACGCAATTTTAATACAATTTTATTTTCCCTTTGTTTCGCTAATTTTAGAGTTCTGTTTCAGTTATTCAATCAGTTATATAATGTATTGTGCTTTTAGTAACGTTTTTATAAATTTTTACGGGTTATTTCTAGTTACAAAATAGTTACATATTTTTCCAATTTATTTATTGGCACAGTTATATTATTTTTTTTACATACACTTGTTTTTTTTGCCAAATGAGTGGAAAGGGCGCTGCTGGTAGAATTACCAAAAATAAAAAATAGTATCAACTTAGAGACAAAATTAGATAATCTGTGACGATTTGATAAGGGAGAGAATGCTGTGGAAATAGCAATAGCAACTCTTGGTCTGGCTGCAACAACTGACAGAACTATTAGAGATCGAAATGGGGATAAAATAAGAGATGCTTCAAAATCTGTAACATCATTAGATACTAAAACGATAACCCGCAAAAGGTCATCTTTGATGATCAAAATGAAGTCCTTGCTTTATCTTTGGAGTGAAAGTCGAGTTACGCAGAGTACCATTAAGTAAAATGGCAAATCAGACGAAAGCAAAAAGCTTATTTGATGACATAAAAATTAAGGTAGTATCCAACGATAATGCTACTTGTATTAACACAGCAAGAATGAAACATTTGATGCTAGTCAGGGCTGGTTTGAGAGATTCAAAACGTCTACCTAACACAACTTTCATATCTAAAACAGAAAAATCTGCGCCAGGATTTAAAACTTCAGAATCAGTCTATCCCTGCTAACTAGCAGGGATAGACTGATTCTTTCATGGTGGTAATGTAAACGGTGATTTCAAATGTAAACCATTTCTCGTTTATCAATTAAAAAATCCAAGAGCTATGAAAGGTTATTCAAAGAATCTGCTTCCTCTCCACTGGCGAGCAAACAAAAAAGCATGGATGACAGCATCATTATTTCAAAACTGGGTTCAACTTGTATGAATGGTGTTTGGGGTAAAATATGGCCTGAATGTCTTCACCGAATATGCGCTGCAGAAATTGGTGGTACACCAGCTGTTCGTCATGAAATTTCTAATTTACCAACACAGTCTAATTTTGAAGGTATGAAAGAGATAAGGAGAAGCATAACCAAGAATTCTCTAATGAAGAACTATTACAACTGAAATTGCAATTTGCTAATGTAGAACGTGACACTGACCGTTCAATAGAAATGATGTGTTTGATTGACGAAGTTATGGGGTTTTAAAGTATCCCAGGCGGGAGCGAATAACAATTGCTACAAGAAAATTTATCTTACGTTGAACAAAAAAATCAGCAAACATTGGACCAATCTTTTGTGAAAGAAAGCCGACTTACGACAACAGCCGCTATGGACTCATCAGACGGTGATTAATTATAGTTCTTTTTTCATAAATTAATTGATTAGTTTATTTTGTTTTAATTGAATACATTTTTTGTTTTTTGTATGTATGTAATAAAATGTTATATTATTTTTGTTTTTTAGCTATTTAGTTGTTTGTTTAGTTTTTTTGTTCTTCTGGAACCTATCTTCGATCTTTACATGGTTTGCTATAGAAAAACTTAATTCACTTTGCGTCGAATTGGTCGTATGGGTGTACTCGGGAATTTCAACACTTTGAGCTGACCACCGTTACATACGGGCTTTCCTTGGCACCTTACTTGGCAATTCGTTGCATTCATGAATTCACGGGTAAACATTCGTCTAGTCAACCTCTCGGTGCACTATTGCAGGATACTTCTGTTGACGATATCCTTTCTGGTGCAAATGATATGGATGAGGTACAAAAACTCATGTTTCAACTGAATTAAATATTAGCAACGGCGTAAGAAAGTAAGTGGATTTCGAACTGTTCCGAGTATCTCACTATGTATGTAAGAAAGTGGAAGGTACGCAAAAGCATACAGCACCTAGTCCGCAACGAGCCCCTTGTATATCTTCCTACACTCTCTCCGGCCACATCAACCAGGAACAAATCAACCATCAACCAGGCCTAAGGAATTTCCCAAGGGTAGGATACAGCTCAGAGGTGTGTTCCTGATGCCATCTGTGCGCGGCCATTCCTCTCCAAAGTCTCTCATTCTGAGGTCTTGTAGAGTGGGGCATTCACAAAAGATGTGTCGAACAGTCTCCTCGCTCTCTTGACAAAAGCGACAGAGGGGACTAGTAGCAAGCTTAAGGTTGTAGAGATGCTTGCTTACCTTACAGTGACACGTGATGAGTCCCTTTAAAATACGTAGGGCGCTTCTACCGTGTCTTACGAACGACAAGGCTGTCTTTGCTGAAGGATAACACAACAGTTCCATTTGAGTTGATACGGATGGAGCGATTAACGGTACAGGTGAACAGATAGCTCGCTTGGCAGCTCTTTTGGCAAGCCCATCAGCGTGCTTATTACCTGAACAGATCGAGTGTCCTTTTATCCATTGACGTGAAACACAGTTATGTGCTGCGGCCTTCTCCAATGTTAGGTGATAGTCCATGACAAGTCCTGAGGTAATAGCTATTCTACTCAGGGCTGAAACGGATTCTCTACTGTCACTATAAATTGTGAAAGTCTTACCTTGCAAGTTGGATCTGACAATAAGTCAGCGGCAAGTAGAACGGCGATTAATTCTGCCTGTATGACGGTGGTACCTTTACCTAATGGAGTAGATATGTGGAGTTGGAGATCGTACGAGAAAACTCCAGCTCCAGCACCATCCCGACTAACCGAACCATCAGTGTAGATTTTGATACTTTTATTTACTTCTACTTCTGTGGAACTTGGATAGGTGAGATAACTCTTAGTAAAAATGTGTTGTAGGGATATGAAGTCCGTCTTACGTTCCAGAATTGGCGAGTAACCGACCATTTCATTCCATAGTACAGCATTTTTACTGTTCCTCTCACCCATAAAGATTCCTGCTGTACGCAGTCGAAACATGGTCACCAGTGCCACTTCTTGAATGAACAAATGAAGTGGCGGTAGGTTCAAGATGTTTTCCATGGCTGCGGTGGGGGTAGATTGCAGCGCACCTGTAACATACTAACACGCAAGTCTCTGTATTTTATTTAGTGCAGCAGTCGAAATAAATTTTAAGGTTTTTGACCACCAAACTACTGCACCATATGTAAGCATAGGTCGAATTACAGCTGTGTAGATCCAGAGGGCAGTTTTAGGTGACAGCCCCCATGTCTTACCTATAGTCCTCCGGCACTGGCTGAATACAACATGCGCTTTCTTCACTCTATTGTTTAGGTGAGCCTGCCATGTCAATTTGTTGTCAAGTATAATGCCCAGATATTTGACTACTTTAGACAAAACTAATGGGCTAATACTCCATTAGAGAGAGATGGCAAATTAGGCTTGCCAACCTTCCTCAATCGTGTGAAAAGGATCAACTCTGTCTTCCCAGGATTCACAGAGAGCCCTGAGTATCTCACTAATCTATCTCCTGAATTAATTGCAAAGAGCAACACTCTTGACGTTCATAACAAAATATCCTCCGCGCTCGCGACTTCTCTGGGGAAATGTAAACGATGAATTCTTGATTTGTTTGACTGATTTTCACGAATATTCGGATCATCTTACAAAACGTTCTATTCATTCATTTATTGCTAGACTGTTCGATCCTCTAGGCTGGCTATCTCCGCTGACAGTTACAGCAAAAATCTGTATGCAAGATTTACAAATGACTTATCTCTTAAATGAACTTCATTTTTAAATGATATTCGCACTTTTCCGCAGTGCTGCGGTGGCTTGGAATAAGACAAAATTCCATTGAATTGAACGGTTTTACGGATGCGTCTACTGTTGTGTTTGGAGCAGTCATGTATTTACGTGTCTCTGGGGATTCAGATATTCGCGTTTCAGTAATTTCGTATAACAAAAGTGGCGCCGTTGAAAACCGTGGCAGTGCTTCTTGTGCGATTGGTGCAACGCGTCATCGGTGCTTTGGACATTCAGAGTGTGTCTATTCACACCACGGAAGCTCACTCATGGATATACAGTTACACCGGTAGATGGAAAGAATTCGTTCGAAACAAGATAATTGAAATTCAAAATCTACCTCAAGTTAAATGGTCTTACGATCCAAGTAAGAACAATCCTGCCAATCTGGCATGGTGTGGAGTTCCAGTTCGTCAACTCTAGAATGAAACGCTGTGGTGGATACTACTTTCTTGATTTTCCCTACCATCACCTTGTTGGCCTTGCATACGACCAGAAATTTTATCGAAGGCGGGTCTTAAACAACGACATCTCCGATATTCAACGAAGCTTACCGCGGCTGGAACCTAAAGGATCGATATTCAACTTTGAACAAACTCCTTCACATCACCGCATGGTGTTTCACAATTTTAAAAGAATCTAAACGTTTCACAAAGGCGAATTTGTTAAAAATCATGGTCAAAAAAGTATTTTTATTTATTAGTTGTAAAAATTGGTGGAAATTAAAAAAACTCTACACAATTAACAAACATGGTGTACTTTATGATATACTTAAAAGTTGTAATACTTATGTTGTGAAACCTCTAGTACACAGAATCCCGAACTTAACTTCCTTAACTCCTTTACCCGTGCATATACAGAAAATAGGCAGAATTACCATTTATAGATTTAAGTAATAAGCTCTAAGCTGTTTCAAAATGTTTTACCAATGAGGTGCGGAAGACACTAGAGGTACTAATATTGCGCTAACGATACTGTCAGATATGATGGCAGTTCTGGTTTGAAAGCTAAAACTGACTGGTTCATGCAGACATTTGCATGTTCATAGATGAATCAAATACACCAGATGGAGTCAGTGTCATCTAGATCAGAGTCTCTCTGATCTAGGTCCCAGGTCACTGTAGGTAATCAAGCGACAAATGAGCTAGCACAAAAAGGCAAAGTTAATGTATTTGTTGGATCAGAGCCAGCAGTTGATGTATCATTTGCCACGGCCTATTGTAAACAAGTTCTCCTAGAATGAGATATGCGAAATTATTTAACATCGTTGCTGTCAAACCCGGGATCAGTTTAGAAGTTACGCGTTCTGGTATTAGAGTTCAAATGGGTGCCTTTACTTGACACTTTCGATTAAAGACACATCTCAACTTGATTAAATGGTGGAGCATGTCTTATGCCACTGCCCTGCTGTCAACAAGTTTTGGAGAGACACTTCCGTTTTGTCTAACAGATCGGTTAGATAGCAAATTTTTTTTTGAAAAAGTAACTTCATAATTTGAATAGCGACTTTTTACTACACTTCTCATGACATTGTAGTGAAATCTTCATTAACTTAGTTTCTATAAAAAGTGATACTTGTTCGTCTTTGGAAAGTGTATATGCTTTTGTGTTAGCCAAAGACTTGTTTAACTAACACAAAACCTTACCTTGAACCTTGATGCGCGAGTAGGTGTAGAAAAAACTATTTCCTTTATTACATCTGCTGCATCTAATTTACCTTACAACATAAGTTTCATTTGTGCAGTATATGTAATTTGCTTAAGAGAAAAAATCAAAAATAAGCTCTACTGTTTTTCTTCCTTTGGCTTGTTCGCTACAGCTTAGAAGGAAACTTCTGGTCTTCCGCCATCATCATCTTCATCTCGTGAAGCAGATTTTTGTATATTTAGTTTTCTACAAAAATTATTGTAATTTTGGTTAGAAACCTTTTTGTGGGCAATATGTAGTACCAATTTTTGTGGTGAAAAGCTTCCGTGATATCTATTTTGTATCTATAGATGCGCTTTCTAAACAAAATTACATAACAATCCGATATTTTTTTTCACATTTTATGTACACGTACACTGTGTACATAAAATAATAAAACCTTATTAAAGGAAAGATCGCAAAATACCACAAGAAATTTTAATAAAATCTACAATAGTACGCCTTATACTACAAGATGTATACAATGCTTCTTTTGAACAATGTTGAACAAATTATATTTTGCCTATCTAAAAATGGCAAAAATCAATATTTTCTCAATTTAACATATGATGTAGTCAAACAATATTACAAAAAAACTAATTATCGAATTTTCGCATTGCATATATCATAAAATACTACATATCATCAGCAACAGTTTCCATGATAAATTTTGAAAATATACTGACATAAAGTAAAGGAAAAAAGTAATCAAAAATCACAAATTTTATCGACGTTTCAGTTACGTAATAACTCTTTATTAAACAATCAATTAGCAACAAAAATATTTCCGCGGCGATTATTACAATAATTATAAGGAAGGTGTTTCAAGACACCTTAATGTTTACTTAATCACATAGTAATAATTGCATTTCGAATTTAACTCCTTAACTTTTTTCAATTTTGACCAAGATTTTTAAAAAAATCGCCAGTGTGCGTTGTTCTAAACGTTGTTCCTAAAAATTGTAGGCATTCTTTCACCAGACAAATTCAACATGCAATGATGTTTTGGGTTTATGAATATCAACAACTTTACTTTTCTAATCAAATTCGTACTCTTCAAGAAGTTTAAACAATTCCGAAGTCCAGCTCGTTATACAAGCTTATTCCATTTCTCGATGATGAAGGATTCCTTCGGGTCATCATTTCATTTTGCCCAAGGAGTCAAGAATAAGGAACTTAATAATTGACATTCACCTTCGAAAAACTTGGAAACGACTTTAAGACGTCGTTTTTTGGATAGTTGGCGGCCGTGTTCCTATCAGATCTTTCATTCCGTGTTGTATATGTGCCAGACATCGACCGTTCACACATACTGGTCTTGATTACGCAGGACCATCTCAGTTTCGAAGTCGAAGTGGTAAGATGTTAAAGCATATTAGATACTTTTTGTATGTTATCAATCAACATCAGCTATTCACATCAAAATTTCGATGAACTATACAACTTCAGGGATCTTTGCAGCATACAAACGATTTTCTGGCCGCCGTGGCTTATACTGGCCGCTGCAAATGACTTATACAGCGATAGCGGTAGCAATCATGTTGGCACATATCGAGAACTATGAGCATTATTTTCTGCTGCTTCCAAAGAATGGAAACACATAGCTGATATTCTGAGTTATGATGGTACTCAGTGGCGATTCAATCCTCCTGCGGTACCGCACTTGGGGGGAAATGCTCGAGACCCTTCAATGTTTAGTTAAGTATAAAACTTTCATTGATCGTTTGAAAACACTCATATAACTGATTAACAGTTTGAGGACGACTCAAGTACACTCTGTCTTTCAAGTAACCTCACAAAAAAATCGAAAGGCGTTAAATCTGGTGTCTTAGTGGCCATTCAATTGGTTCGCGTTTGCCAATTCTCTTGCCAGGAAGACGTAAATCTGGGTACTGCCATAATCTACCATAATCCCCTGGGAGCAAAGCTTCAACCGCCGATACTATTTCGTTTTGTAGTAGATTCAGAGATGGGCAAAATACTTTTAAAAAAGTATTTAAATACAAAATACAAATACTTTCAAATTTGGTACTTAAATACAAAACATAAAATACGTATTTTCAAAATACCTTTATTAAAATACTTCTTACAAAATACGTTTTGTATACATTAAAGATGTGTTATTCTACATTTTTTTACTAAAAGAGTATAATATGAACACAAATTCATTTCGTTGATTTTAAAATCACTATCTTTTCGAATAATTCGTCACGTATTTTTCTTCGATGTTGCCTCATTATCATTCCGCCAAAAGAAAAAAGGCGTTCTACAGGAACAAAACTTGGAATGTATGTATTATGATGAATAAAAACTTTTTTAATTGAAGGATATTTATGTAAACAATTCAAATTATTGTCACTATCTGTTAAATAGTGAAGTAGTTCTAAATCACTGGTATTACTATTTCCATCATTTGTGATGGACGAATCTGATGACTCTTCAAACAAATAGTAGGATTCATTTTGTTCATGTTTTTCACTAGCATTTTCAGCTTCTCTTTTCTGTTCTTTATTTTTGATTTTCCGCACTTCGTCGGAAAAAAATTTTTTGACATTTTCTCGTTTATGTTTAGGTACCCATTTAAGTTTAAAAAATGGATGAGAAACAGCCGCCAATATGGTGACAATTGAAGCGCTTATTTACACTTTTCTCTATAGTATCGATTAAATTACTGCAGCACTTTGGTTTATCAGATTTTAGCGAATTTAACATGCGTCGTATACGCATTAACTCCATTAGTAGGCATCCATAGTAAATGTCTTGGTCGCCTTCCAAGCTTCTGATGGCGTTTGCAATTGGTTTTAAGCAACATATACATTCTGAGAGGTACTCTATTTCATTGTCCTTAAAAGATGGAAAGTTTAATTTTCTTAACGTTTCATTTAGGTGTTCTTGTACCGTCAAAAGGTCTCGAATACAGTTGTAATAAGAGTTCCATCTAGTTGGGCATGGAGAAGTAAGAGACCTTCGAGTAGTCTCCAAATATATCTCGCACGCTTTTGGAGATCTAGAATATAGATTCCATACTGCTTGATTTTTAGCGAAGGCTGCGTCATGAAGTTTCTTGTAAGGATAATTTTGTGTTCTAGCTTGTTCTATATCCTTTGCAGCTATCAAATGCAGCGGATGGGTTGCACATCTCGCGTGATTATGAAATAAAAATTCCTCATGATTATCAGTTGGCTTCGGGAGAGCTGATGGAACTAAATCATCCTCATCATTATTATTATCATTATCATCATCAGAACTGTCGAAATGTTGTTCTCTTTTTCCAAAGTCTTTAAATGCCTTAACCATATTAAATGCATTATCAGCAACAGTTTTTACAATTTTGGATAACATTAAATCATATTTTGAGTGAATATCAGAAATTAATTCGGCAATTTTATCGTATGTGTGAGATCCCTTAAATCTTTTACATGCAAGTGTAGCACTTTTTCGTTTGAGATTATTATTACAATCAATCCAATGAACTGTAACACCTAAGTAGCTCTTTCTAGATGATAACCAAATGTCCGCGATTGTACATACAAACTTAGCCATTTTTAAAGCTGCTGTAGTATTTCGTTTTGATTGTTTAAATTCTTCCAAAATTTTATTTCCGAGGATGCGACGAGACAATTTTCGGGATCATCGATAACTGTTGAGCTCCTTCAATTAGAGCTTTAAATGAATCAATGTCTACTATTGATAACGGAGTCATAGTGTCAACAACAAAATTAACAATTAACTTATCAAAATTAACTGCTTTTAGTACTAAGTTTTTTGTTAGTGTAGTTTGTTTCATTTTTTTCAAACAAGTAGGTAAATCAGTGCTGTCGTCAGTATCATTGCTTCCTTTTTTCCTTTTTTCTTGTATGCATACATTTTTGTTTCTCGTAGTCATTCAATAGGCCACCATGTCCTTTCGTCTGGAGATACTGAAATAAAATTGCTTAGGTCAATAATATAGACTAGATAATATTCTACAGGTTATATAGACTATACAACTAAATTTTCGAGGGGTGTCTACACATCTTGAAAGAACTTATTAACATAAAAATATCTTAGTAAAAGTTGCATAATAAGAGAAATATAAGTGTTGAAAGATTTTGGATTTACATAACTGATTTGATTCAATTATCGTAAAACCTTTCTTATTCAGTGCCCACAGCTTAGGGGTCGTAAACACCCAGTATATACGGGACTGTAGGTATACATACAGGGTGATGATAAAGTTCGGAACAAAATTCATAATTATGTTATTTAATGCTTTCAAGAATAAAGCTCGGACAGGTCAATTTTGTTTCTGTTTTTGAGTGGCGACATCATCATAAGTTTGTTTTACATGACAACCCCATTTTTTTTTCCTTCGATCGTCTAACTACTTACATGATGATGTAAAAAAAATTGGTACCTTACATAATATTCTTTTTGAAAAAGAAAATCAATAAAATAATTAATAATATCACAACTGCTGTTAAAAATCTATTTTGACATTAGTTTATAAGCCAAAAATGTCAATTTTGGTACATAGTCGTGTACTGTGTGTTTGAGAGGTGAAACAAACACTAATTGACATTTTGGACTGAGGTGCCAATTTTTTACATCATAATTTAAGTAGTAAGACGGTCTAAGAGAAAAAGCAAAAAGAAATGGGGTTGTCATTTAAAAAAACTGTCACCACTCAAAAACAGATGACGTCAGGAATAAAATTTTTACGTCATAAGTTGGCTTTTAAAAACTAAAATCGACTTATCCGAGCGTTTTTCTTGAAAACATTAAATAACGTAATTATAAATTTTGTTCCGAACCTTATCATCACCTTGTATATGAAATGTCTATGAAAAACTAATTAATATTTACCTTAATATGTTTCAAAAAGTTAATAGTGGCGTTAATACTGCCTTTGAATGTTTTAGAGCATTTTATACAAACTACAGATACGTTTACTTCACTTCCACCCTCTTTTTTAATATCTTTAAAACATTGTTTCAATGTTAATGGGATATTCGTGTTTTCGTCCGCCCTGAAAAAATATGGTTATCTAAGTTATCTAATTGTAAGTATTATTTAGTGTTGTTGAAGTTATTTCTTCATTTACGCTGCTTTACGCGTTAGCAAAGTTATAAATTTTTTGTCGATTAAGTAAATTATTTAATCATGTTTGTACTTACATTTTAAAATTCACGAAGTTATACTAAATAAACAACAAGTAAAAGTTTGAGGATGCACAAATAAATACAATTAAACTTCTCAACGATTCAAACTTCACATCCACGACTAAACCTCTGCTAATCCCACTGCAAAATTGCAGGAGAGTTACAATATGGAATTTAAAAAATCCCCTCATTGACAATATATATCCCCAGGTTCGAATATCGTAAATCCTCTGAAATTCGTTTAATTTCGTATTCGTTGGGTATTCACACAACTATAGAGAGAACTCAACAAAATGATTACTAAAAATAATTAATTTTAGACATGTTTAGAAAAAATTATTTAGTATTTTCAAAATACAAAATAAGTAACTAAAAGTATTTAAAATACAAATACAAAATACTTTTGGTGAAATGTATTTGAAATACAAAATACGTATTTTGTATTGGTATTTTAAATACTTTTATTTCAAATAGGTCGCATCTCTGAGTAGATTTAAATATCTTTGTCTAGTTACTGTTGTGTACATAAAAAAACAAACAAAGAATGCCAGCCTAAACATTTATTTTTTGTGGATATTGCGTATGTCATTCTTGAATCCATTATAAATTGAGGTCATTCCAATATCTGCTGTTATGACGATTTACATAAAAGTTGCTTCGTCGGAGAAAAGGATCTTAAATGGTAATATATTTTTCTCGATTTTTTTCTCATACAACAATATGATTAATTATGATGCAAACAAAACATATGCATCATAATTAATAAAGAAACTTTTGTTTAAAACATTCCAGACATTTGACACATCCTGTATTATTATGTAAGCACTAACGTTTATATGAAGAATTAAATAATGATTTTATGTTGCAAGAGCAAAGTAGGTTAAAGAAAATGTTTCTTTTAAAAACATTGACAATTTGAATATTATTATTATTAAAAACAAAAGCATAAAAATAAGTAAACTTAATATTATAAATTGAGGGGTTTAGGACGTTACAATTAATCATAATTACGAATGCACGTTGATTTAATACAATACACATTTTGATATAATACATAATATTTTTTTAACTAACCCCAGATAAAAATACAATCGACATTGGCCTGTATCTACGCGAGATAAGAAATCAATTGAATCGACCAGATTGATTTTTCTCTCAAACAAAACACAATGACTCGATAAAATGATCGCGATCCGGCGCTTATCTTAACGATTTAAAAGTTTATATTTAGGCTAATAACTACAAATCAGTACAATTCTTTTTAATACATATTTTTTCGCTCCTAAAACGAATTTAACCTCCCCCTTAGGACAACTTAAATGAAAATAAACGAGATCGGGGGCGAAGCTGAATCCCCCAAGTTGATGAAAAAACCAGACTTAGACAAAGCGTTAACATCACCTTTATTATAACCCTTACAATAAGTTTCACCCCAAAAATTGTTTAATAACAAAATAAATTAATAACAATTTACTATTATTATTATTATTACTATAATTAACGGCATGAAGTGGGTGGGATTTAAGAGATTAAACGAAATCAAATGTAGTCCGATTTTTGAGGATTCCATAACGATTTTGAGTATACACTCAAATAGAGAGGTAATAAACATAAAAGTCGAGTGTTAATAGGTCATTTTAGTCGCTTAATTGTTCGGAGTAAAGGCGTTGCGGCTTTCAAATCGCTACGAAACTGGTGCCGAGTGCGGAGTGCCGACGGACGACGTCATCGTCGTCACCGTCGTCGTCGCGACGGAACGAAAAAGAAAAAATAACTAAGCCGGAATGTCGTCGTGGGAATGAGGTTGCCGACAATATCCAATAATCGCAATATATGGGGTTTGGTGGCAAGAAAGTGGCGATAGAAAAACGATTCTGCGGATTTAATAGCGCCGGGTACGAAACAGTCGCGGATGCAATAAGCTCTTGCGACACACAACGACGTCTTAATAATCTTTGAATCTTTTGAACGTCTTTTTTATTACATTATATATTTTTTTATATCTTCTTATATATTTAATACGCTGCTGCGTGAGATAAAATGGAACAGGGCGGATCTGATTGAAAAGAAAACTAAAGTTGTCCAGGAAATAGCAGAAAATTGTATGTAAGTATAGAGGATGAAAGGAGGATGTTTGGACAGAAATATAGAAGTTTTTGGTACTCAACAGAGGCGACATTAGTGGTAGAACACCTGAAGTATTTCGAAGAATTAGCAAGCTTCTTTTTTCTTTCTTTTTCTCGTGCTTTTGCACGATGTAACACTGGAACATTTTCATCTTAATTAATAGTTCATTTTCATCTTAATTCTGCACCAACCTTCTCTTAAGCTGGCTGGACCATAATGGCAGAAATTATGATGGTATAATATATTGTAAAAAACACTTGTGTATTCTACACATAGTCTGAGATTTTTTGTAACAATTGTCGTTTTTATATCTTTCCCGGTTATCCATGAAAAAGCCAATGTTTAATGTTGTCAGACGTAATGTTATATGTTGGCTGTGCCTCGTCCCTTCTTTTTTTGATTGAAAACATATGAAACAACGAACACTTAGACTTAATGTTTTTTTTGTATTTAAGTGTAATTTTACCAATCAAACATAAGTTTTGCGGTAATCCACGCTAGAGATTTGCGCGTAAGTTCCTTTTTATGCCCGTTCACGATCTAGACCCACGCGGGTCACGCACTCAACTCACGTGAATACGCGACTTATGCTCGATCAGGTGATCAAATGTATGAAACATGTTTGATTACCTGTTAATTTGATTATTAATTAATCGTGTTTGGCGGAATGGCAAAATTAACACAGTGTTTACTGTTATTTATAATGTTCTGAAATAAATGAGACTGTTATAAAATTAAGATAAATGCCAGAATATTCTTATGGGTAACACTTCCTTTAAAGATCTTCTTCGATCATCATCAATTTAAATTAAATTTTGCACTTCGCTAAAATCGTATTTACTTAAAAATTGATTAGAATTTTGACCTCAACGTTTAGTTACTGAAAATGTTACTAATAATCTGAAAAACATCAGATTTTTCTTGAATCAACAAGTATCGTAAAGAATATATATATCATAAAGCAATGATATTAATTCTTGAACAATAATAATAATTCAATAAATAAATTCCATGAAATTATGAATGCTCGTCTGATCAATTTTTAATTTTGATGGCTCAACCCAATCCGGCTAATATCTAGTGCTAAATAGATAATTAGAATCAACCAACATTTAGTGCCAACAAACTTATTAACTAGTTGAGTTGGATTAGGTTAAAATTAATTGCTTAACTAGCTACTTAACTAGCTACTTAGGTTGGGTTCAGATCAGGTTGATAGTTTAAGCCAATTTAATTAATATTTATGCTAACTAGATATGTTGGATTAGGCTAAAGCTCATCCCAACCCAATTAATATCTAACACTAATTAGTTAGATGATTTGGGTTCTCAATGCAACTAATATTTAGTGCTAACTAGCTAGTTGGGTTAAAATTAATGGCTCAACCCAATCCAATTAATATCTAGCACTAACTAGCTAGTTGGATTGGGTTCAGACAAGCTTGATGGTTCAACCCAAACCAATTAATAATTAAACCTAACCAGCTAGTTGGGTTGGATTAAGATTAAAAGTTCAACCCAACCCAATTAATATCTAACGCTGATTAACTAGTTGGGTTGGGTTCAGATAAAGTTGATGGCTTGCAATCCAAATGCAATATCTCAGGAGATGAAATAAAAAAGAAAGCTTTAAATAATAGAGAATTTTGTGTAGTGGTACTTTCTAAATTATTCATTGCAGAAGCCTTCATTAAAAAAAATGCATTCAGATGCACGGCTAAACCCAACCCAACCCAACCCTGTATAGTGAATAATTCTAACAAAGGTTCTGAAGATTACTAAAATCGAAACATGTAAACCAGACTTAATTTTAACCACTAATTAAGTACAAAAATTACAATTTTAATTATTATCTTTTTCTAATATACATTAACCAGTATTTCATTGATAAAAAGGAAGAAAACGATTTTCATAAATTGTGAAGTGTTTCAAAATCTTTAATGACGAGTTGTTACTATAATTAGAATCCTTAAATTTTTAACAAACTTTTCTGATTGATTTCCAGTGTGAAACCATGAAGATGAAGAAGAAGCCCAGCCCAACCCAATACCACATAACCAAAGCCTAAGAAAAAATCGTTTTTTTCTCAATATGCATCGGTTTTTAACAAACTTTTCTGATTGATATCCAGTATGAAGCCTCCTTTTTTTTCGATGTTCATAAATTTTTAACAATCTTGTGTAATTGATCTTCAGTATAAAGCCATTAAGGCATTAGCCTATGGTGATGATATTAATTTGATCACAAGGAAAGAAAGAGACTTTATGAAGCGCTTTACACAGTTTAATTTTCCCTAAAATATATTACATTATCAACCCACCTCAGTTCAACTCAAATCAACCCAACCCATTTTTTTATGAGGTCCGGGAAAATATGCTAGCAAACATCAGGATCACCTGGCCTTGCTACTATCCTTAGCCCATGATTCTTTTATCTTTTCTATTATTCGTTTTTCGACGTGTTTTTTGACGTCGTTTAACAATCGAATACCGATTAATCGACACCGAATAATTATCATCATATGGACCTAGCGAGAAAAAGAGTAAACTGATCGGTTCAATTAGATACTCTTAAATTATTGATGCGTATGAAGCTCGAGGAGATGCGTTGGACATCAAAAAAAACACGTCGAAATATTAACCAGGATACAGAGACAAATTATGATGAAGATTATATGTACCTATTGGATGACATCCACGGAGGTACTATGGTTATAGGAAGCACTGTGCCAATTTGATGTGTGAGATAAGAAGCTTGTAACCAACTAGGGCAGAGATAAAAATTAGGAAGCCAAGGAATCATGGGCTAAGGATAGTGACAATGCCAGGTGGATTCAGAGAAAAAAATTGCAAGCCAGCTCATTGTGGGATATAATATATTTTTATTATCATTGTGGGAATTTGAATAAATGTAGGAAGCTCTATAGGAAGAATTTGGCAAAGGGTACTGGAAACAACTGCTTAGAAATCCGAAGAAAATCTGCAAGGGTGATTCCGTACAAGCCGAGACACTATCTGGCCGCCCTACTCTTTAAGCAAGATGTCTGCTTAAAGTTCGCAGCATAAAGTTTCATCCTGTTCTTGTGATCAAATTAATATCATCACCATAAATAATGCCTTGATGGGTTTTTATTAAAGATCAATTAGACAATACATGAATATTGAAAAAAAAAAGATTTTTTCCACGGTTTTTGAAATGTTTCTTTCCTGAATCTTTCTAGTACTAGATTCAGCGTTAGTTCTATTTTTGATTGTCATTCAGTGCTGGTTTGTTGTAAATTCTTCTGAAACTAAAAGTATAGCTAACACTAGACCTACAACCTACCTTTAGTATTAACACTAAAACTAGAAGTATTAGCATTAATTTTAAGTAATAGTACTAGATTTGAAGCTGGGTTGGGTTGTGTTTCGTCTTAGAGAGGTACAGTTAAACCTAAACGCTTTTCGTTCTAGGTCTAGTATTAGCTCTAGCATTAGTGTTGGCTCTATTTTTAGTTGTTATTCAGTGTTAAATTGTTGCATACCTGCATCAAACTAAAACTAGAACTAACAGTAGACCTAGTAGTAGAAAATTTTGGCTTTGCCGTGCGTCATTAAATGCACGGCTAAACCTAATCATCTTTTTTGCTTGATTGTTGTAAATTCTTCTGGAAGTAAAAGTATAGTATAACTTAAACTAGGCCTAGGAACTTTTGGCATATTTATACTTCTCCTTCCTAACTACACAAACTAATATGCCTATTTCTTTGTGAATAAATTAATACTTTCGAATTAAAGAATATATTCATGTATTACTATAAAATTTTAATTAGTTAAGTACCCACTGTTTGTTAAATACCCACCAGGTATTTATGTGTCGCCCATCACTGCAATTATACATTCAATACATTAAAATGATTTCGAATTTTAGTAGAAAAAGAAATCAAAATATATTATTATTTCTCTTCCGATGTACACTGTGGTAGCTACGCTAGTATCTGTTTAACTAAGAACAATACAATCTAGTATTATCTACACTTTAAGTAGGTTGTAGCGTACCTACTTAAAGTGTAGGTTGTAGCGTATCGGCTAACATCTTTTAATGATATAAATTTACATTACTTAATGATATAGATTACACCAAATTTGCTATATCTCTTCTTCTTCTTGTTCATCTCCTTAGTTGTTCCCTATGGAATCTCAGAAGCAGACGTTTCGTCAAGATCTCACTTATAGAGATGGGTAAATTTCGTAAATCGCACCGGGTCATGATGGCTCTTGCGTGACCCACCGTGAACGCGCATCAATTTTTGTACTACTCACGTGAACGTACGTGAGCAACTTTGACTTTGTCATGACCTAGCGTGACTTAATTTGTTCGATTTTTCAATTTTTTTTAATAATAATGTTTTACCAAACGCCGGACAGACCGGTATATCTAACTGTCAGCTCCGCATTAACGAAAAAAGCATGAAAAGTCGCTCACGTGCACATCTCTACTCACTTGGCATCTTCTATGCGTTTTCATAGTCTCCTCCTTAGTCTGACAAAGTCCAAGTAATATTTCTTTAATAATGTAAATTACAGAATCTCTGCTAACATCTCTTGATATAGCGCGACTTTTAACTCTTTGAAGCCTTAGCTTGAGTTGAGAGGTCACCTATTTAATAAACACTTCTATATGATCTTGTTTTATTTTATTTTTTATTTCAACAATTTTGTTTCAACTGTAAAGATTTGGCTCTATTTAATTTCTTAATAAATATGACTTCAATAATTTTGCAATGTTTTATACTTATTTTTTGAAATTTTCAAACTTACATTATTATTATTATTATGTTAACCCTCTAACTAAAATTTCCATCAATATAATCGACAATGAATTCCGGCAATTAAAAACCTGTAATAGCCTATAAATTAAATGTTAAAACAAACCAATTCAAATCATTATTTTTTACCTCTGCTTTTTATCTAGAAATATGTTTGCTGACGTTATCTTGGACAACTTGGCAGCGTAAAACCGTATCTACCCGCGTCGATGTAAAAATATACGGAAAAAAATCGAAACAAATCATCGATAAACGCCGATTAATTTGTGGAAAACTTCCACGGCGTTTCAAAATTTATTTATAATCGATTAATTTTTCAAAATTTGGATCGAAAATTATAAACTAAAGTAATCGGTGATATAAATTTTGATTTCGGGATGAAAAAGAAATCTTATCTTTTAGTACCGATTTGAATTATGGTACCACTTGATGACTCCAATCACGGCTTATTATCAATTGTATGTACTGATGAGGATAATTTGGAGAGATTTTGTCATAAAGATGTAATTAGGTGTTTGTTTATTTTATTCGATGTTATACAATCCAATTTCTAATCTTTATTAAGTTTTTTTTGGGAGGGGGAGGGGAATCAAAACATTTTTTTTATATAATTCATTTATATTTTAAAAGAAATAAATAACTTTTTGTACACAATCTGATTTTTTTAAAGATTTTTTAAACCCGGCTATCTACACACACGATTTTACTAAAACATATCTACAAATAGGAATGTTCACGTCTTTATAAACTAAATTCTTCGATTTTTTCTTTTTATTTTAAACATTTTTTAATTTGCTTTTAATTTTGGTACTGGCCTTCTTAAAATCTATTTACACATTTAATGTTGAGGTACGAAAAAAACTAATTTTAATGAATTTGTATCTCCGCTTCTGGTTATTCTTGAAGATGGAGATCTTTTTTTATTTTTTGTAAATGTCCCGATCGTATCTTCTCAAAAAAAATTAATTTAGTTTCGTGCGTACCGTTTTTATCGCCGCGATCGGCCCGATAAAGAGAACATGTTTATTTGACGAATTTATCTGTACAAACTATACACAGGCGATAAAATACATAGTCCCTCACTTTCCCTCTCTGTTCGCAACCGAAAAAAATAAAAATTATTTTGTTTACCCAAAATTATTATGAAACTAACTTTTATCTCGAAAATTTTTTCGATTACAAAAAGAGACTTTAAACAAAACCTCTACCACCATACCCTCGGTTGACCGTGCATGATTTGATGGGTATAAGAAGGCATCATTATGTGTTGGGGAATTTGCAGCGTGCCGTCGCTCGGTTTCGGCCCGTTTCCGCCTAAACAAGGTTTTCCATCTCGCACCAAAACCGGAACTGCCACCCTTCTCGGCGAAGGGGTCGTATTATTGTTTTGTTGATCGTGCAAACCTTTTTCGTGCATCGCCCTTTTGGTTTTATATCTAGAAACAAACAAAAACATAACGAATAATTCGACGAATTGAAAAGAAATAATAATTATCGTTTTATTAATAGAACAAAAAGTGACTTTCAATTTGGTCTTTTATGACTTATTGTTTTAAACATTGCCTTTATATGACGAATAGCCACAGGAATGACACCTTTTACGTAAGATTACCGTAAGAAATTTGTTATTGATCGGAGGGTATCCAGCAAAATGCAGCATATAAGAAAAACTAAGTAATTGTATTAAATGAGATTTATCAGAAACTATATGTATAAGTGAGGTTAGAAAATTAATGAAAATTGTCTATCATCTACCAAATCAGAATTATTAAAAGTTTTTAATATAGAATGTTTTATGAGGATGGTACATACGAATATTTTGTGCATGCTCGTTCTACTGAAATTGCTGTTAAGGGGTAATATCAGTATAGAATTTAGAACAGTCGATTCCTTTTTGCTTAAACGATATGTTTCACCTTTAAAGTTAATATTTCCAAAGCTTTTGGCCGAAAAAACTACTTGAAACTTAAAACTAGTTTCAAATCACCTGACTTAGAGATTTTTGATGTTGCATAGCAAATTTCTCTTTTAAATAAGTGAATATTTGTCGAATTTTTAACAATGACTGTTCAAAAAACTGACAAAAAGTTATGTATTCTGAAAGAAAAGTTACCAGAAAGTCTAGCTGGCATTCTCATCGTAGACGTATGGGAAAACATCGATCAGAAAACCGTTATGAAACGGAGAAAGACGTTGAAAAAGGTGAGCATGTCTGCCAAAAAATTAAGAAGTGTGGGTGAATGTAATATTAACCCTCATCCGGACTTCCTTTCTAGAACCGAAGCCGAAGACCATGTATCAAATTGACACAATGTCAGACAATAATTGATTGTTTATTGCTATCTGTTTTTTATGATTGGTAGATGTGAAAAAAAAATGATAACACAAAAACTCGCTTGACTCACTTCTATCAAAAATAGACTTCTGCGAAAACTCTTTTTTATACTATTCTAATTGGTATTCAATTGGGTAAATAAAGCGAAATTGTCGCAAAACAGAGTAATATGCCGCCGTCTACTTACTTTCCACTTGCATCGATACTAATCAACCATCTGGTCTAACACAACGCTGAATCAAAACATTTTTGCCCAACACTCATTCGCATAATCGCCGAATTCACCTTCCAAATGCTTCCAAAAGACTTGATAACGTTTGTAAAAGATTTGACAATGTTTCTAGAAGACTTGAAATGCTTCAAACGACTTGATATCGCCACAAAGTTTCAACTTCTAGAAGACTTGATATCATTTCCAGAAGCCATAAAATGTTTCCAGAAGACTTACAATGCTTACAGAAGACTTGATACTCCTTCTAGAAGACTAGATCTACTTCCAGAAAACTTGATACTTCTTCTAGATGACCTGTAACTACTTCTAAAAGACTAGCTAATGATGAAGATTCGATATTGCCTCTGAATAGCTTGATTCTGCTTCCAAAATCTTTAAAATGTTTACAAAAAACTTGATACTGCTTCTAGAAAGCTTGATATACTTTCAGAAGATGCATCCAGAAGACTTGTTACTGTTTCTAGATAAGTTGAAATGTTTCCGAATGACTTGATACTGCTTGTAGGAGACTTGAAATGCTTCTTGAAAAGTTGATATTGCCGCTGAAAGATTTGAAATGCTGCCAAAAAAGTTGTTACTGCTTATAGAAATGATAGCAGAAAACATTTTCATCTCAAAGAAACAAGATACTGTTTATAAATCTGTTTGAGTTTGCTCTAAAGTATTAAATAGTATTGGACATAATGCAAAATCTTAACGTAAGTAATCCAAAAACTGTTGGCAGAAGTAAATATAAAATTTAAGTTTGCTTCCAAAATACCAAATATTGTTCAAATCAGAAGGACACATCAAGCGGTAAAAAAATATTGGGTTTAAGTACAAATATTGCTGTTAGCATTTTTAACGATGGAGTAAGTGCAATTTTAATAATAATGAAGGTTATGGAAATAACAATTGGCTACAATTGTTATAATTTTTGCCTTGAAGCCGATGCAAAACTCATTAAATATTCTGAACGCTCACTCATTGATAGAGCAAAAGAATCGTGCCAATCCTTAACAGCGGCCAGAAAGCTGTGAGAATAGGAAAATATCAACATTGAAGGTCAACCTTATAGGGCTGGAATAGATTACTAATGGTAAGATCCTATAGAAACTAATTTTTTTAAAATTCACATGCGGATTCTAGCGTTTTCAAACTTTAAAGTGATTTTTCTCGCAACCACATTTTTCAATTTTGCGCGACAAATAACATTTACAATTTTTGATAGATAACATTGAATTTTAATACTATCTTTAGAAATAATTTATCTACGGAAAAATATAGGGATTTTTCGAAATATTGATTATTTCAGCTTTTATAAATAACTTTCAACGAAATGTTTTCATGAAAATCACTTTAAAATCTTTAAAGGCATACGAACGTTCGTATTCTATTCTAGGTTATGATTTTCGTCTTTTATATGTTGCGCAGAAAAAAGCGACGAAAAAACCACCTTGAATGTAATTTGTTATACGGCGATTATTAACAAAATACATTTGAAAATATTAATAAATATAAATGTTAAGATGTATACAATAACCCTACGTCATCTCCCTTTTTGCCTTAACATTCCAAGTAAAGAAAACCCAAAGATAACCTTTGCAAACAGGGTTTTACGCTGATGTTACCCCTCAAGCCATAAATATCATTTGAAAACAATTCGACCATGTTTACGTTTGTTATTGAACATTTGGAATGACTCCTCCGATTTCCTTAATGCTACTTCATGACAATGGCTGCTCACATACGGGTAATCGAACTCAAAACTTTATCAGATCATTTAAAGCTAGAAATAATTTTGCCACCTGTACAGTCCTGATCTAACGCCCAGTGACTACAACGTCTTCATGCATTTGAAGAGATATTTGGGTGGTCTTCAGTTTGACAATGATGGCGATGTCAAAATGGCCGTAATGTAGACGCTATGTAATCAGGCCGTACACTTCTACGAGGATGACATACAAAAGCTGGTTGTACAATATTATAGGTACCTAAATACTGGTGGAAATCATCTAAAAAAGTAGTTTAAAGTAGACATTCATGTAAAAAGAATTGTTAAGAAAAGTCTAATGATTTCTGTTTTATTTCAAAATGACACTTACTTCAAAAACATACCTCGTACATTAATATATTACAGATCTGTTCATTTTATGTAGAACAGTTTCTAAGAACATTCTCAACCAATTAATGCATAAATTGATATCACGCTGTTGTGAAACAATTATTTATCAATTAGCATTATTTGGTTGACGTGTCGACGAAGTTGTTGACTCATGCAGAATATACTGTTTAATATGAATATGCTGCTTTGTTACGGTTGCTGCAATGGAAATGCATATGCTACTTATCGTGACTATATGAGACAGTTTCCTAACCAGGCACAACAAGATTCAAGAGCATTTGTTCGAACGTTCAACAGATTGCATGAAAACGGTTCTGTTCCAAGTACAAGTATTCATTCCAAACGTGCAGATAAGAAAACTAAATAAAGTTGAATTAATTCCTCAATCGGTAGAACGCAGTCCATTTAACAGTACAAAAAGACTTCCTCTTGTAAATGTATGGAAAACATTGCGTATGGTCTTGTATCCATTCCATGTTCAACCAATAAGACGCCTTAAACCAACTGATTTTGTAAAGAGATTGGAAATATGTGGATGGGAAATATAACACTTTCACCGGTAATCACCAAAAATCAATAATAGTCGAAATGATCACCGTTAGTCTGAGGATAATCCGCATGCTAGTGTTAAAACAAATTTTCTGTGAATGTATGGTGTGGACTGATTGATTATGATTTAATTGGACCTTTCTGTTAGAAGATATTCTTTTGGCTACCAGGGCTAATATGTTCTTCCAGTAAGATTCTGCTCACTACGGCCGTTAAGTAACACAATATCTGATCAGTTGGCCAGCTCAATGGATGGTTGAATAGCTATGTTTATCAAGCAAAAGTAAACAAACGTGATGAACTAATCGCTCGTATTACCTCGATGAAGGGGTATGAGGTTAATTACGCAGCGTAATTAATTTCGATTCTTCAAGAAAACAACAAAGTACATTGAGTTAGGCGGTTGGATATTCGAATACTTTCCTTAAAGTCTTCGATTATAGAAGACTAAAGAATTTCGATTATATACACATTTAAATAAATTAGTTTATTCATTAACTGGACGTGTTTCAGTTATCTTTGAGAATTGAGCACAGCGTCTTCCTAAACCTTTGGTCTAATAGCGCTACAGCCCTGAGGCGTCATGTCCGAAATGCATAATGTTCCTATCATACATGTACCCAGTGTTCCTTCTGAGATGCGGTGCTTTTTATTGGCATCGCATTTTGTATGAAAATGTAAACTCATTTCGTTCATTCAATCGCGGGGCGCCAAATATCTTAGGACGGCACTGGTTGAGCACATATTGTTAGTAATTTTGCTTAAAATAAACAAATCTATAACATATTAAGGTGTGTACGATTCCTCATAAAACACCCTGTATAAACTATACAGGTTGATATGATATTAATTACAAAATCTATGCCCCAAGCATTCTCACCTTAACTAGAATTGAGAAATTACGATGGCATTATATAAAGCTTGTTCAGGTAACGTCATATATTTGTAACTTTAAAGGTGATGCCTCTTGTCGAGGTGCAACAACATGTTGATAAAGATCAGGTTGTTATGATATTAAATACTGAACCTCGGCCCCAAGCGACTCAATCAAATAAAATCATACACTTTTGATTTAGAATGGGTCCAATCGATTTGGAACATCTTTAAGAACCTTAGTAAAATTGAAAGAATCAAAAAATTGTTTTTTGTACTCTTTGAGAAAGCTTCAAATTTATCAAATAATAGAAAAAGTTGGTTGATGAGTGTGAAAATTACTCATATTGACTGAAAAGTTTTTTAATTACTTAACAAGGAAGAGAAAATGGTAACATAAGTATGGTACAAACGCAGCTATTTTTTGATAACAGCGAGTGTAAAACGTTATGGTGATTAAATATCGAAGCATTAAAAAGTGACCATAAAAAAGTCGCCATAAAAACAATACTTTTCTGGTCTTTTTATTTATGTATTGAATCACCAGTTTCGACTTACCCCATCATCGGATTCTCATTATGATGTCTCTACTTAAAAAATACCCTAATTTTATCGAAGCCATCTGGTGACGCATTGTTCACTGCTATGATTTATCGTTCACTAATACATACTGTTAAAGAACAATATATTCGCGTTTGAAGAACACTCCCAAAGCTATGCAAAGAACGGGCAACTGCTATTCGCATGTATTCGCCATTCGAAGATTAATCACTGTTTCGGTCAATCGCCGTTATTTTGACAGTAACATAACGTCGTTAACAGCGATTTTTTAATAACGGTGATTGGTGATGAAATCACCAGTAGCGATTTATCTCTCATCACTAATTAACAACAATAAAAACATTGAACAAAACACAAAAATGATCAGAAAATTCCATCCCCTTATTTTTAATATTTGTTTTTTTGTGAGTTTACTGTGAGGTGAGTAAGTACTTTTAATTGAAGCGGCCTCAGATAACTTAAAACGTAACTGTGATGACGTAGTGTTAAACCGAAATAACTAATCACAAAAGTGCTGCAATATACTGAGTGAAGCATTTAAATTGAGACGACCTTATAACTTAGAAACCTTAAATTATTATGAAAAAAAATCTGGTAAAATTTTTATCATATGACGGAGGAAAACATTCTGTATAGTTATTCCGAGGCGCCAGAATGCTTTTTTTAAGTGGATACCTACATTCTTTCCATCATTATGTTATTCCCGTGATAAAATATTTAATTTTTGTTTGACACCTTTTTTAATTCAAAGTATTATTAGGGATAATCGCAATTAACATCAAGCAAAAATGACAGTTGTTTTAGACAGCTTTATAAAAATAAAAAAATAAAATAATTTTTGAGAAGAATAGAAGATTTTAAAGTAACTCTCATCCATCATGGTCGTCTTTATATTTCTAGCCTACTTGATGTTAACAGTGTTCCCTGATTGCACTTTGTATTGATATATATTACATAACATTGATTAAAGAAACAAAAAATTCTAATAAAACTTATTGATTTTGTCATCGAAAATAGCATAGTAATGGAAAAAAGATTTGCACCCAAAAAACTTGCTTACCAATTGAAAATCATAGATGATGCTTCTAAAGTGTCATGAAAACCATGCAGAATATTTTCCCTCTTTCTATTAAGAAAATTTGTTTGGATAAAACCAATGGTTTATAAGATATAATGTCGATGAAAGTACTTTCTCATCCTCAAATTATTAAAACGTAAATATGATGTGATGTTAATTATTACGAAACCGCTTATGGTTGAGTTACTGCAATATTTTTTATCTAATTCCAATATTGTACCAATATGATGTTAATTCAAGTACTGTCTCGGCCGCAAGCGACCTCGGCTTAATCATAATAAAACTGTAATGATGTAGCATGAATCCTAAGCAATTTATGGCTGAGGTACTGCGATGTTTTGTGTCAAGAACCCTACTTCTCCTGCTTGAAGTACTGCCTCAACCGCAAGCGACCTCGGTTTAATTATAATAAAACTGTAATGTTGTATTAAGCCGAAGTCGTTTATAACTGAGGTACTGTAATATTTCTTATCTAATTCGAATATTGTATTGATGTATTGATATAGTGTTAATAAAAGTGCTGCCTCGGTTGCGGCCTCAGCTTAATTATGATAAAATTGTGATATTGTAGTATTAAGACGAAGTAGCTTACTGCTGAGATACTGCAATATTTCTTGTCAAATTAAAATATTGTACCAATATGAAATTAATTGAAGTACTGCTTCAACTGTCAGCGACTTCGGCTTAATTATGATAAAACTGTAATGTAGGTATTAAACCGAAGTCATTTATGACTGCGGTGCGGCAAAATATTATATTTCTTGTAATTCCTATATTCTGTCGATATTATGTCAAGTGAAGTACCACCTCGGCTGCAAGCGACCTCGGCTTAATTATAATAAAACTGTAACGTTGTAGCATGAAGCCGAAGCAATTTATGAAGCTGAAGGGCTGCAATGTTTCTTGTCTAATTCCAATGTTGTATCAATATGATGTTAATTGAAGTGCTGCCTCGGTCCCAAGCGACCTCGGCTTAATTATGATAAAACTGTAATGTTGTAGTATTAAGCCGAAATTATTTATGACTGAGGTGCGACAATATTTTTTGTTTAATTCCTATATTGTATCGATATGGTGTGAACTGAAGTACTACCTCGGCTGCAAGCGACCTCGGCTTAATTGAAATAAAACTGTGATGTTGTAGTATTAAGCCGAAATCATTTATAACTGAGGTACTACAAGGTTTCTTGTCTAATTCAAAAGTTTGTATAAATATTAATTGAAATGATACCTCGGCCGCAAGCGACCTCGGCTTAATTATGGTAAATATATAATGATGTAGCATGAAGCCGAAGAAATTTATTGCTGAAGTACTACAATGTTTCTTATCAAGAACCATGAAGATCTGCCTCAGCCGCAAGCGATCTCGGCTTAATTATGATTAAACCGTAATGTTGTAGTATTGAGCTGAAATCATTTATGACTGAGGTACTGCAACATTTCTTGTTTAATTCCTATGCAGTATCGATATGATATCAAATAAAGTATTACCTCGGCCGCAACTGAGCTCGGTTTAATTATGAAAAAATTGCAATGTAGCATGAAGCCGAAGTAATTTATGGCTGAAGTACTGCAATGTTTCTTGCTTAATTCCAATGTTGTATCAATATGATGTTAATTAAAGTGCTGCCTCGATCGCAAGCGACCTCGGCTTAATTAAAAAAAAAACTGTAATGTTGTATTAAGTTGAAGTCGCTTACAATTCTCTAATTCTTGTATTAAGTTGAAGTCTAATTCCAATGTTGTGTCCATATGATGTTAATTGAATTACTGCCTCGGTCGAAAGCGAACTTAGCTTGATTAAGACAAAACCGCGACGTAGTATTAAGCCAAAACACCTTTTTTAAGTCTTTTATGCATACATTTGCTGGATCTTCACAAATTAATCATTCAAATGTTAACACTAACCTGTGATTTTGAAACCAAATCTTCACTTGAGTCGGGGTTAACCTAATAATCGAAGCCAAATGTTCTCTTTCCGGTGCGGATAGATACCGTTGCTGTCGAAACCTCCTCTCCAGCTCGTACGTTTGCGCCTTCGAGAACAACACCCTCCGCTTCCTTTTTTTATGTCCGCCGCCGGATTGCTGTTGTTGCGCAACTTCTTCGTCGTCGTCGTGTTCTTCATCGGGCGATTGCAACCCGGAATTTTCTCCTAAGTGATGATGATGATGGTGATTCGAAGAGGTCTCCGCCGGCAGAGATCTCTCCGAAATTGACGGGCTCGTACTATCAGGACTAAGTTGTTGATGATGATGTGGTAATATTCCTGAAAACAAGATTTAAAAAAAATGGTGAAGAATTCGTTTTAGCACAGGAGGGGTTCTAAAAATCTCTTTATAAATCGTTTCAAAAAGGTTCTTAAATAGAGGGTTGGCCTTTTACCCTGATTGGTGGTTGTTACACGCCTTCGAACTGAACATTATTTTTTTGTGTAGTAGACAGCTGTGGATGGTGGCAGCTGCTTTTGTTACATCTATGTCATTTGTCAACAACCGCCATGGCAACCCCGATTGTTGTCGCGAGAGGAGGGTTGTTGTAAATTTCAGATTAGTTTGGGTAAAATAAATTTATTTAAAATCGTTAATGTTTTATCGTAACCAACGGAATATTTTCAATTAACCTAATGGATAAAATGCATCATCTACACCCGATAAAAGCGACGATAAGAAATAGTTTTATTTCGCTTATCGTTACATCATTTTTTCTTATATTTTAGGCATGTTGCAAGTTAGTATTTTTACGATTATTTTAATACTATCTAATACTCTATAAAAAAATGAGATAACCATCTCCTCCTCTATCAGTCATTACACGATTTCTATTTAAAAGGTGAATTTTCCTATTTCTCTGTTGATTTTACCGAATTGATTAGATTTTATTTTTTTTTGTTAATTTAATAATACCTTTAAAACGTTTTAATTTGAATGATTATTTAACTAATAAATTAATAACAAATCTACTTGTGAATCGATTAATAACTAACTTCATACTTACCTAAACATCTCTTAATTTAGAATATAAATAAAAATTAAATAAACAGTATAAATACAAAGACTTTCACGTGCGGTGCTAATTGAACTCATATTAGAACTAACCCAAAAGCTTCTTTGGGTTTTGAAAAAAATGTTTGAGGTTTCGAATCCTATGTTAAAATTTTTCAAAAATTAGTTCAAACCTAGTGTGTTTTAATTTTAGTTCAATTAAATTAAACAGTTATAGTTTCATTTATTAAATTGAAAAATTTTTCGAATTAATAATAACAACTAAGTGGTTAATAACAATCTATTTTTTTATTTAAAATGATTCCTATAGATGGCTTTAATATCAAGTTGATCCTGGATTAAACAGGTTTATTTTTTTATTTATTTTAGGAAGTTATAAAAACCCGTTATCGTACTAATAAATACACAGATGTTCAATTTATAACCTAAAATGTTTATTTTTATTAATTCTTACACAACTGATATTTTTATTATTTTTTAATTTATTTCGGTTATTAGCAGTGTTGCCAAACGTACGATAATTATCCAACATGTACAATTATTTCAATTCATGTTCAATAATACATTGATATTGATTATTATATGATAATTTGGAACATCTATAACTTTCAATACAACTATATTTTTTATTTGAAATTTGCACAATTGAGTAAATGGATTATTTTTGCGAATTATTTACTTATTTTTTATAAGTTATAAACTTCCAACCTACCCGGGGATTCATTGTTATGAGTTTATGATTCGAAAATAGTTAAAAACTGAACGACATTTTCGATACAATACAGGATTGTATCTCAATAATTACAAGTGATGGAAAAAATCTTTTGTGTATTATTCATTGTTATCGACGCAAAATTATAACATACACAGAGAAAAATAATGTACTAAAGTCTGTGCCAAAAGATAAGGTCCCTCATTTTAGAGATGGATATATTCGAAATCGCTCGATGAAAAAAAGTTGCGGTAATATTTATTATAATCACTGAACATTTCTGTGTATCATATACTAATTTGATGAATTTTCGCATCCACGGTTTCTTTTATCGCGAGTTAATTGAAAAAGTAACCGATTTTTGGGAGTGCCGGCAACTTTGTCTACTTTGCGATTCCTTTTCTCAAAAACTATCTGACGAAAAGATTACAAATTTGAATTGATGATAACTCGATGTGTTCTTAATGTAGGGCATATTTTATTTTATAGATGTTCCATATTTCGAGGATAATTGCGGTTTAGTATGCACAGTTATTTTGAAAACAACCAGGAGACTTTCAACGCGATTTTTACCAAAACGTGTTGAATAGCATCGTTTATCAGATTCCGTAATCAGTTTTTCAAAATTAGGTCTCCCTAATGAGCACCTCTTTAACTTCAATTCCCATTAAATCGCTTTTAAAAAATTAGAGAACCATAATTTTGAAAAACTGATAACGAATCAACACGCAACATTGATAAATTAAAATATGCACCACATGAAGAACACCATTTTGTAATTTTTTCGTCGAATAGTTTTTGAGAAATAAAATCGCAAAGTAAACAAAGTTGTCGACACTCTCAAATTCACTTAACTTGTGATAAAAAAACCCAGCACTTTTTTTACAGTACTTTTTTTCATCGAGCAATTTTGAAGATATCAATCTCTAAAACGAGGGGACTTGACATTTGGCACGGACAACAATCATTTAAAATTCGCATGATTGAGCTAAAATTTGTAGACAAAAATTAGCTTTTTACTCGATTTATCGACATTTTTTTGGATGGTTTTAGATCACATATGATTTTGAGTTAATGTGAAAGTGATAGAGCAAGTGAACAGTTGAATGACGCTTATGAAGCTCTGTTGGTACAAGAAATGGTTTCAACAAAAACTCTGCTGGCTAGGAATAAGAGCAATATTGTTTACAATTATCACAAGCGGAATAAATATTTTATATAAATAAACATTTTTGTATCTTATTCAAATGATTTCCCCCAAATAGCTAATTTTGTGAACATGTTTTTGAATAATACATGCTTTTTAATTTTAAAATTATTTCAGTTTGTTAATGTGCAGATTGGATTTAGAAGAAGAATTTGAAGCAGTGGAGTAAAAAGCGAAATTGTTGTACTCAGAAATGTAATAAGTTGATACTCGAAAATGAGATCGTAGAATCACGAATCAATTTCATGGACTTGGAAAAAGGTCAGCTTGGAAAAGATTTCAAAGACATCATTATCTTGAGTATAATTGAAAGTGGTAGAGTAAGTGAAAAGCTGAATGATGTTTACGAAGCTGTTTTGGAACAAAAAAATATGGAAAGAGCAAATTGCTTCATGGATTAGAAACAATATTGTTTACACTTATCACAAGCTGAATATCTGCCTTAAAATGTTTCTTGTATTTATGTGGATTGAAGCGATTTAAACATTTTTTAAATGGCGTTGAAACGAAATTATTTGCCGATTCTGAAGATATTGTTGAATTCGAATTACTGCTAAGTCCAGTAGATAATGTAATACCAATTGTTATTACTCCTGAAGCTTTAGTCTCGAAAGACAACGGTATATTTACAATAATTTGAGAAATTTGATTCACGACAATGCAAAAGCTGACTCAACCTTTACCTTCGCAGAAAATATATCAGAAAAAGAATGCAGCATTAACATCAATAAAGAAAATGGATGTTATCCAAGTTAACGAAGAAAGCTGAAAAATCCACAAAACAAAAAGAGAGAAAAAAGAGAAAAAGAACAAGAAAGAGAAACATCGAAAAAACCCAAAGGAAAAAAAATGTTGAGATTATTTTTTCCCTGTATTTATGTAATTTACCAACAACTTCTGTAATTTGTTACAAAGATAACAAAAATAGGAATTTGTGGTTGGTTTAGTGGAAAGCGGTATTCAATTTTCAATTTCTACATATTTTCATTTAAAAACATCGATTTTTTCAACTACTGGTTCAAAAGATAAAAAAAAACAATTCTTGACCTAATTGAACGAACGACAAAATTAAAATTTCGAACTTTAATGATGATTTTTATAATTTTCATTTTTTAGTTTCTATAGATTTCGGTTTGATTGGCCATCAACAGGAAATCACGTTATTTCACATAAAGTTCACTTACTTTTGATGTTTTTCAAATGATGTTTTCTTAATTATTTTAAATGGAACATACAGGGTATGTTTTGTGTTGGTTGAATTACCCATCAAGTTCCCTTTAATTAATAATAAGTAATGATAAGTTTATATAACCTAAAAATTAAGAAATTTCGCGCCTAAACAACTAACAAAGAATTTTGATACTTAAGATAACTTTGATTTGAATACAATCGAATAATAACACATGAGAGAAATAAATAATAAAAAAAGAATATGTTTAAAGATCATTAACTAAAATAAAAATAAAAAAAAGTAATAAAAATTATCGATAAAGTACGAAATTTTAATTTTAAAATAATTTCGCAAAATATAACACACACGATGATGAACGAAAATCACAGCATTAACTATTCTTGGCCCAGTTACAATTGTTTTCGTGATTTTTATAATTAATGTTGTACTTTAAGCAGAATTTCCACCAAAAGTTTCTAACTTAGGAATGTGCGGTTTATAGCATTGAGAAATATGTTCTATTTTCTATAAATTTCTACTAAAAAAATCTATTCTTCCGACATTAAAAAGTGTTGGATCGTAAAAATTAAAAATGATAGAAAGAATCTCTTGATACAAGATTTTTTAAATCATCCATAGAATGCATATCATTAATAATACTTGTATATTTTTTATTGTTACCAACGCAAGGTTCAATAATCGTTAAAAACCAAAAATTTGACATATTTCTTATCAAAAGACGTTGTACATGAAAAATTAAAAATGATAAAAAGAATCGCTTGAGACTACAAACTTTTAAGTGCATATCATTAATAATATTCATGTATTAATCATTGTTGATAAGTTCGGCAATTCTATTTTTTGTTATAATGATGATAGCTTGACTGATAATTTTTGGTGAGCTACAATTTGATTATTATGTAACGTTGTATGATGTTGTTTCTGACAGAGTTTTTGAGTTTTACAATCCTTCAATAAATGACAAATCTTTGCATTTATCTACGGATTTGTAAAGATAAGCAATAAGGGAGCGGATGCAAAATATTATAAGCCTTAACTTGGCTTCAAATTTTTTATGCTACCACGTGTACCAGAAATTTGTTCGATAGCTTCTAATGCATGAATTCAAATTTCAAATTGACGTTTCTGTGTTAAATTCAGTCAAATTAAAACAACACATAATGGTATATTTCATTTTCTAATAGTATCCAAATTTGTGAACCCTTAACTTTATCGTATCATATTTTAAAAAGGCTGAGGAATGTAACATTGTATTATAAGAATTTTTTAGTTATAAGAAAAGTGATAAAAACAATCATTTTTCAAATCATTCCAATAACACATATCATTAATAATATTTGGGTATTACTCATTATTACCAACGTATAATCTTTAAAAATCTCAAATTTTACATATTTCGTTATAAAAGGGATAGTATCTTAAAAATTAAAAGTGATAAAAAGTATCTTTTGGGATAAAAACTTTTTATATCATCCATGACAGAAGTTACCAACGCAAGACTCAAAACATTAAAAACCTCAAATTTGACATATTACGCATTAAAAGAGGTTGTATATTAAATATAATAGCTGATAGAAAGAATCTCTTGAGACAAAAACTTTTTAAAGTATCCAAGTATCCATTCATTAATCGTTAAAAATCTCAAATTTGGCACAATTCGCATTAAAAAGGATTATATCTTAAAAATTAAAGCTGGTAGGCATATAATATCATCCATAGAATGTATATCATTAATAATATTTGCATATTTGTCATTGTTACCAACGCAAGATTCATTAATCGTTAAAAAATCTCAAATTTCACATATTTCGCAATAAAAGGGATTGTATCTTAAAAATTAAATGTGATAGAAAAAATGTTTTGAGATAACAACTTTCTAAATCAACCATAAAATTCATATCATTAATAATATTTATATAGTTTTTATTGTTACCAACGCAAGATTCATTAATCATCAAAAACATCAAAATTGGCATAATTCGCATTAAAAAGGATTGTATCTTAAAAATTAAAGCTAATAGAAAAAATCTTTTCAAACAATAACCTTTTAAATTATCTATAGAATTCATATCACTAATAATATTTGCTTATTTGCCATTGTTACCAACGCAAGATCCATTAATGTTTAAAAAATCTCAAATATCACATATTTCGCAATAAATGGGATTGTATCTTAAAAATTAAATGTGATAAAAAAAATGTTTTGAGATAACAACTTTCTAAATCAACCATAAAATTCATATCATTAATAATATTTGCATATTTTTTATTATTACCAGCGCAAGAGTCATTAGTCGTTAAAAATCTCAAATTTGATATATTTCGCATTAAAAAAGGGGTTGTACCTTTAAAATTAAAAGTGATAGAAAAAATCTTTTGCGACAAGAACTTCCTAAATGATTCCTAGATTGCATATCATCAATAATATTTACATATTTTTCATTGTTACCAACGCATGAATCGTTAATCATTAAAAAAAACAAATTTGACGTATTTCGCATTAAAAGGGGTTGTATCTTAAAAATTAAAGGTGATAGAAAGAATCTTTTGCGATAAGAATTTTTTAAAACATTCCTAGAATGCATATCATTCATAATATTTGCATACTTTTCATTGTTACCAACGCAAGATTCATTAATCGCAAAAAATCTCAAATTTGACATATTTCGCATTAAAAAGGGTTTTATCTTAAAAATTAAAAGTGATAGAAGAAATCTTTTGTTACAACAATTTTTTAAATCATTCCTGGAATTCATATTAAAAACCTCAAATTTAGCATATTTCGCATTAAAAGTGGTTGTATCTTAAAAATTGTTTGGCTCAAAAACTGTTTAAATCATCCCAGAAAGTGATATTAGTAATAAATTTTATATATTAAACATTAAAACCGGCCAGATTCAATCAGATTCATAACCACGTTCAAAAATAGTTAAAAACCGAAAAATGACATTTTCAATAGAATAGTGTTACATCTCAATAATTAAAGGTGATAGAAAGAATTTTTTGATACAAACATTTTTGAAATCATTCCAAGAATGCATATCATTAATAATATTTGTATGTCTTTCATTATTACCAACGCAAGATTCATTAATCGTTAAAAATCTCATATTTCGCAATATTTTTTAAGATAGAAAAATTAAAAACGATAGAAAGAGATTGAGACAAAAACTTTTTAAATCGTCCCTAGAATGCTTATAGCATTAATATTTGAATATTTATCATCGTTACCAACACAAGATTCATTGATTATTAAAAATTATAATGAGTTTTGAGGTAATCAATTTCAGCAATTTTTGTATGATTATTCGAATAATATTTGGGAAAAAGATTATTAATTTTCGTTGTTAAATTACTACTTTTTGCGTTCATAAAGTATTTACATTATTTGACATTAGATAACAGCGATTTAATTATTTTTGATAATTATTATTATTATTGTTGTTAATATCGTCGATATTGATTGCGTATTAAATAAAGATTACTTATTTATATACTAAGTTTTATTTTTTATGCGCACGATATTTTAATTCAAAAACCGATCATTTCTCTGGGCATGTATGATAAGTATAAGTACTAATTTGGCAACACTATTAATTAGTTACAAAGTGAAGAACGTCAACGACCAAATTTTATCTACATTTTTATCTGAAAGCAATTACTATTTTTTATTAATGTGTAATGAAGCTTTGGGAGGCGTTGAAGAAATAATAACGTTAATTGCAAGGTAATATTATTAAATTTAGGTTAATCAATGTCAATTTGTATCAAATAGAGGTTATTGAAAAAGTTGGTTTGTAATTGAAGCTCAAATTTCTATATCTAGTTCTAGATCTAATCTTATTGTTAGTTCTATAGTGATTGTGTGAGTCAGATTATAATCTCATTGACGTTTGAAAGTTTAACATAATTCATTTTTCGGTATTAAAATCGTATTTAAATTATTGAATTTGTATTACTTAAAAAATGTATTAATTCATCACTTAACTTCAATTATTTACTTAGTTATCGAAAGTGTTACTTGAAATTAGTAAATACACAATCAAGTCCAATCAAGTCCAGAAATGATAAAAAATTAATGTTAGATTTTTAATTTAACCTACCTATTTCTGCGGGTGATGTTAAAGGCCAATGTCTCGTCGGTGGTGATGTTAACATAGTTTGGGTCGTAATGAGATCTTGATGTACTGGATAATTCGAAGGTTGATCACTTCCGTTTTCTAAACCTCCGGGTGTCCTATCGTTCAGTTCGAGAATATCGCTTATTGCAAATCCGGCTGGTTGCCTTTGACCGACACTCGTAGCCTTCATCGTATCTAATAACCTGAAACCAAGAGGAAAAAATCCTTAAAGAAAAAATAATAAAAAAAATCGTTTCTTTGAATAACCAACTAAAAATAAGTAACCTCTCAGGTATTTGAAAGAATTTTTTTCTCTTTAACATCAGGTGACAATGAAACCGAAATCTTCGGGAATGTCGAAAAGTCACGTTTAGGCAATCAGAACGTATCCGGTGGACAAGTGCCGTTTTAACAGCTCCTAACCAGGTTAAAAACCCCCAAGTGGCTATTGAAAAGATGATGGAACACCTGAACCATCGACAACGAACGCTGTTTAAACAGTTTAAAGAGCAAACAATGCTCCACTTGAAATCTAAATGATTCCTTTTAGTTGTATTATTTTCTTAGTTATAAGAAAGCGTCGAAAAAGAAAGTTGATCTAAATAATTCTTGCATTATTAATTTCACGCAAGATTTGATTTAATTCGCTCCAAAATGAGGAAACAAGAAAAATGAGGATAAAAGAATTGAAAGTTATTTAATTATTAATGACCTTATGGCAGCTGGTGAGCACCAAGCTCCTGGTAATAAAGGTGCCCAAGGATGTAAAAGAAGTGGTGGCCAAGCTAAAAAGGGAGCAGCGGCTGCAGCGGCTGCCGCCGAAGATGCAGTCGCCGGCGGCATCGTAACCCCAACGCCGACTCCTTCACCACCAGCACCACCACCCGGAGAGGTGACTTTCTTCTCTTCTTGAGCCACTTTGAATCACTTTAACAGAACCACCAAACAAAAATTCAAATTTAACTAAATAACCCGAAAACTGTCTCAAAAAAAATTTTTTAAACTGAGTTCTTGGATACTCTTTGAGTGGCGCACACGCGAACTCTTGAGGTCTTCTGGAGGACCACTGAATAGCGCTGAAGAGACTCTCCACTCGATGGTCCTCGTGCCGCTCTTAGGCGGCGCTCCAATCCGCACGAAGACTACCAGAGGCGGAGTTTTAGGGGGCCAATGGAAGGCCGAAATGGTTTTGTATCGAACCGGGTAGATGTGGTTAGAATGTGAAAGGTAACAGAGGTGGGGTTGAATTTGGGGGAGAGAGAAGCGATAAAAAGAGATCATGTAAAAGTTATTTCAACCCCCCTCCACCGAAGGAACAAAAGAAATAGGGGGAATTACATCAGGATGAAGGTGAGTGGTAATTGTTTCGTTTTGAAAAAGGGGTTGAAAAGTATGTACTGGTTACTTTTTTTTTGTTGTGTTGATTTTTGGGGACTGGTTTGTAATTGGTACAGATGTTTTGCGGTTTTAATGTATTCACATTGGAAGATTTATAAGTTTGCTTAGAAGATTTTCGTCCAAGAACTCATCTTGAAAAATAGATTTGCATTGTGTAATGGGGTTAAATTTATTATTTAAAAAATTAATCGAAGAAATATAAAGATGTCAAGTATAACGAATGATCTATAAAAACATAGAAGAAATGTCAAAAATAAAATTTGAAGAAAGAGATAAATGAATTAGAAAATAAATGTAGGAGAGAATGATGGTGCTCTAAGTTTCATTAATAACTTGATGAAATGGCAGAAAATCAAATAAAGTGAAAAATTAAAAATGCAGGATTTAGCTAGAATTTGAAACTGGGAAGGAAAGTGTCAGAAAGTGAGAATGTTGAACTCTGGATTAAACATAATTTGTTCTGAAAGATGTCAATTACAAAAACAAAGACTTAAGAATCAAAATTAGAGATTACTAATAAGATGATGAATTATAAGTTGATATAAGCATCTTCGGTTTGAAAAAATGTTTGCTTGGTTTCTGGGTGTTTCAAGAATGCCAAAAAATAAATAAAGGTTTTTAATGTATGTTAAAATGATTCTAACATTGAAGGAATATATTGAGGATACTTAACAAAGAAAAAATCAATTAAAATAATTAAATGGGATGTTGTCCAAAAGCTTTTCAAGCTTTTGGCATTCAGAATATGGGATTTATTGATGATTTCAGCTCAAAATTAGATCTATTTTAATAACAAAATATTATCCAAATAAATAAAATTGGTTTGTCACACTTAAAGAAGATGATTTAATTGAGAAAAACATTTGCAGGGTTTAAAAATTGTTTAAAAATTAGCTGCAAGCAGAAAGAAGTTGTTGGTGTTGGTGTGGTTGATGTTGTTCATAAACTTCAACGAATTCAAAATATGGAATTTATTGGTGATTTTGGCTCAAAATTGTTTTAAGTGGTTTAAAACATCTCTGTGACTGGTAAATATGATGATTAAAGTAAAAAAAGAATATTGGTGCGTGCTCAAATAGTTTCAATCGAAGAGACACATCTCTAAACCCAGGAAGCAGGAAGGAAATGATCTAAAGTAAAAAGATAAAAGGATGGAAACAAGTAATAAAGTTTAGAGCCATAATCTTGATGAAACCATAAAAAAACGAGAAAAAATCAAATGAAGGCAAAAGGAAATAAAATATAGATATTGAACGGTCTTAAAGACAAAAATATGAATGGATTCAGAAAGATAAAAGCAAGAAGTAAATCAGACAATTATATAAAACTAAGAAGAATCTGGAATCAAGCCAAGAACTATAGTCAGAAATGTAGATAATGTACTGTAATTAAAGATGATGAAGATGATAAAGAAAAATGTAGTTAGAAATAAGGAACGAAAATTCTAAAGAAATATAATAGATTACAGAAATTGAAATTAGTAAGAAACAAGATAAGAAAATAAACAAAAATTTTAGATGATGCTGAAAAATATTGAAATAAGAGATGAAAAACTTGACAAAGAGAAAAATTGGTATCTATTAGAAATGAAAAAGTAGGAAAAAATGAAGGTGCCATAATGGCAGAAAATCAAAGAAAGTTAAAAAATTAAAACTGCTGAATTAAGCTAAAATTTAAAAAGTCTGTTATTTTGAATACGAAAAGTGAAATCAACTCAGAAACTGAGATTGTGGTTCAAAGAAATTTGAACAATTTGGACGGAAATGACCAACAGTAAAAAGAAAGAATGATGGAAGCAGGCAATACACCAAAAGGTACCATAAAACTTAAATTAGAGCCATAATCTTGATGGAGCCATAAAAACACCAAAGTTAAATAATCAAAAATTAAAACTGCAGAATTAAGCTAGAATTTAAAGGTCTTCTATTTTGAATACGAAAAGCAAGACGAACTCAGAAACTGAGAGGAAAATTGTTTCAAAAAAGGCTTGAAATATGTCAAAAAGTAAAAGAAAAATATTAGTGCGTACAAAAAATTGTTTTAATTGACAAGACACATCTCTAAACCCATGAAGTAGGAAGGAAATGATATAAAGTAACAAGATAGAAGGATGGAAGCAGGTAATAAACCAAACGGTACCATAAAACTAAAGGTACCAAAAGGTAATATAAAAATTTATCAAAAAGTAAAAAAAAGGAATATTTGTGCGTGGCAAAAATTATTTTAATTGACAAAACACATCTCTAAACCCAGGAAGTAGGAAAGAAATGACATAAAGTAACAAGATAGAAGGATGGAAGCAGGTAATAAACCAAAAGGTGCCATAAAACTAAAGGTACCAAAAGGTACCATAAAAATTTATCAAAAAGTAAAAAAAGGAATATTTGTGCGTGGAAAAAGTTATTTTAATTGACAAAATATATCTCTAAACCCAGAGAGTAGGAAGGAAATGATCAAAGGTTAAAAGAAAGAAGGATGGACGCAGGTAATAAACCAAAAGGTACCATAAAACTAAAGGAATCAAAAGATACCATAAAAATTTATCAAAAAGTAAGAAGAAATAATAATATTGGTGCGTGGCAAAAATTGCTTTAATTGACAAAACACATCTTTAAACCCAGAGAGTAGGAAGGAAATGATCAAAAGTAAAAAGAAAGAAGGATGGAAGCAGGTAATAAACCAAAAGGTACCATAAAACTAAAGGTACCAAAAGATACCATAAAAATTTATCAAAAAGTAAAATAAAGAATATTGAAGCATGGCAAAATTATTTTAATTGACAAAATACATCTCTAAACCCAAAAAGTTGGAAGGAAATGATCCAAAGTAAAAAGAAAGAAGGATGGAAGCAGGTAATAAACCAAAAGGTACTATAAAACTAAAGGTGCCAAAAGATACCATAAAAATTTATCAAAAAGTAAAAAGAAATAATAATATTGGTGCGTGGCAAAAATTGCTTTAATTGACAAAACACATCTTTAAACCCAGAGAGTAGGAAGGAAATGATCAAAAGTAAAAAGAAAGAAGGATGGAAGCAGATAATAAACCAAAAGGTACCATAAAACTAAAGGTACCAAAAGATATCATAAAAATTTATCAAAAAGTAAAAAGAAATAATAATATTGGTGCGTGGCAAAATTGCTTTAATTGACAAAACACATCTTTAAACCCAGAGAGTAGGAAGGAAATGATCAAAAGTAAAAAGAAAGAAGGATGGAAGCAGCTAATAAACCAAAAGGTACCATAAAACTAAAGGTACCAAAAGATACCATAAAAATTTATCAAAAAGTAAAATAAAGAATATTGAAGCGTGGCAAAATTATTTTAATTGACAAAATACATCTCTAAACCCACAAAGTTGGAAGGAAATAATCCAAAGTAAAAAAAAGATGGATGTAAGCAGGTAGTAAACCGAAAGGTGCCATAAAACTAAGGGTACCAAAAAGTATCATAAAAATTAATCAGAAAGTAAAAAAAATAATAATATTGGTGAGTGGCAAAAATTGCTTTAATTGACAAAACACATCTTTAAACCCAGAGAGTAGGAAGGAAATGATCAAAGGTAAAAAGAAAGAAGGAAGGAATCAGGTAATAAACCAAAAAGTACCACAGAATTTACAATTAGAGTCATAATCTTGTTAATAAAAAAAAATAAATAAAAAAGTTAGAAAAAATTAAATGTAAGCAATAGAGAAATAAGATATTGATGTTGGATAGTTTTAATGACATAAATAGAAATGGATTCAGACAGAGAGAAGCAAGAAATAAATCAGAAAATAATATAAAATTTAGTAGAATCTAGAACCAAGCCAAAAAATAGAAGCAGAAGTAGATAATGTATTAGAACCAAAGAAGATGAAGATGATAAAGAAGAATGCAATTAGAAATAAGGAACGAAAATGCGGAAAAAAGAGAAAAATTAGTATTACATATAAAAATTAAGAGGGAATGAAGGTATCATAAGTTTCATTGATGATTGGATGAAATGGCAGAAAATCAAAAATGATAAAAAATCAAAAAATGTCTGCTATTTTGAATACGGAAAACAAAACCAACTCAGAAACTGAGAAGAAAATTATCAGAAGGTGAGAATGTCAAGCGAGCTAAAGATGAAACTGAAAATAGGGTTAGTTAAAGTCTAAATTAAGTATAAATTACTCTAAAAGAAATCATAAGCTTATAATAAGATGATCCCAATATTTTTCGGTTTGCAGCTCCCTAAATAATCAGAATTTTTATATGCGGCGCCTTAAATACATCCGATTTTTTTTAATTATTAATTTTCTTAAAAAAATTGGAAAACTTTCCGTATGTCGCTTAGGACCGCTAAACCCTAATGTTTCTAATTCTAAGTCTAGGATTAGTTATGAAGCTTAATTTGGTTGGGATGGGTTCCATCTTAAGAAAAGTACGACTAAACCTAAATACTAAACTCTAGCGTAAGTGTTGGCTCTATTTTTAGTCCTTATTCAGTTAGTTAATTTGTTGTATAGCTGCATCAAACTAAAACTAGAACTAACACTAAACCTATTACTGGAAAGGTTCAGGTTAGTTCTAGTTTTATTTGCCATTCATTGCTTGATTATTATAGATTCTTCTGGAACTCTTTCTACTCGGCCTAAGAACTTTTGACATATTTATGCTTTACTTACTACACCAGCTGATATTTTATTTCTTTGTAAATAAATTAATACATTCAAATTAAAAAATATATGTTCATGTATTACTATAAATTTTGAATTGGTTAAGTATCAAGTATTAATTGATCCGTTTGTCTTGATATCTGTATTTGTTATGAATACTTATATTATATATTATTTATATTATACATTATATCACTCTTTGAGTATTTACCCTAGGCCGGGGTAAATACCCGATTTATAAATACTATTTATATATAATAAATTTATAAATCGCCCAGCACCGACCTTGACAAAAGCAACTTAGACTTGGAAAAATGTTTGTATGTCTTCTGAAAACGGTTAAAAATATCAAAAAAAGTTTATTGATTAAAATGGTTCTAATCTGAAACAAACATCTTGAGGATACTTAACAAAGAAAAAATAAATTAAAATAATAAAGCGGTATGTTGTTCATAAATTTGTAAGAATTCAGAATATGCGATTTATTGATGATTTCAACTTAAAATAGTTTTAAATGGTTTAAAATATCTCTATGGCATTTAAATAAGTTGATTAAGTTAAAGAAATAAATATACAGGGGTTTGAAAATGATTCATATTTGACAAAAACTAGAAAAGAATAAGGTAAAATTATTGTAATCAACAATAAACCTCTCGATGATACTTTATAGCGAGAAAACAAGATAATGTATTTGAATGGGTTGTTGTTTATAAAGTTGAAAAAAACCAAAAAATTGAATTTATAGCTGATTTTACTTCAAGATGATTAAACTAATGTTGCACTTAAATAAGATGATTAAATTAAAAACAGTACTTTAGAGCGTTTTGAAAGTGCTTCAAACTTGCGAAAAAATAGAAAAAGATTATTGGTGTGTGTCAAAATTGTTTTAATCGACAAGAAACATTTCGATGATACTTAACATGGAAACAATAATTTAATATAATGAAATTAGCTGTTGTCCAGAAACTTGAAAGAATTAAAAAAATGGAATTTATTGGTGATTTTGATGCAAAATGAATCTAAGCGTTTTAAAAAAGCGCCCATTCTAAATATTCAGGTGTAATATGTTTAAATTGTAGTTCAGCATGAACACAAAACGCCTGCATGTTAATGTTAGTTATTAAATCAATAACACGAACTGCTTTGGTTACAAACGTAACATATTGTAACTCAAAACCATACAACATACCGCAAGACTCTAAAGTAACATCTTAACTTGCTAAATGGTTCAAAAATGAACGGTTGAAAGAATTTTCTCTTGCAATCCGAATGAATGCTAAAAGCATCATCTTCGGCTATTTTAATTTCTTCAACTTCAGCACTTTCCACGATTGCCTTATCTTTTATGGTTTCGTTTTGATTTGTCGTTAAACTTAATACAGCGGCTAGCAATCTCGGAGACACTAAATAATATGATTATATAAAATAAAGTTTTTTACTACTTTCTGAAAGTACTTCAAATTTGTTAAAATAAAAAGATTTTTGTGTTTTTGGTCTCGAAGATAGTTGGCATGGAAAGACTAAGTTAATATAATGTAATTGTTTGTTATTCATAAACTTGAAAGGATTCAAAAATGGAGATTTATTGATGATTTTTGTTCAAAATGATTTTAAATGGCTCATAATAGCTCCATGATAATGTTTCAAAGTTACTGTCTAAAATCGTTCTAGTGAAATCGAACTAACACTAAATCTAAAACCACAAATATTTGGTTTTAGGCTCATGTCTCTTAAGGTGGCAAAACCCGAACGGTTGTTGCCAAAAATTTAGTGATAGTTCTGATACACAGACATTAAAAGGATTTTGAAAATACGTATGGGTGCTGGAAAAATTGAATTCCAAAAAAAGTTCGTACCTCAGAGGAGAACTGTGTATATGTATAACACTAGAATTGATGTGTCAACACGAAATCAACAATTCAATGGTTGTAGCGCCTCGCCCGCAAGCTATTACGGCGATTTGAAGCTATATAGTTCATTACACGTCTTGGTTAAGATACCAAATTTTTTATAAGATGACATTTATACTCCAATTGCCGAGGTCGCTTGCGGACGACGCGCTAAAACCTTTGAATTGTCGATTTTGTGTTGACACATCAACTTTAGAGCCTCGTCCGCAAGCGAGGTACTTGCGAACGAGACGCTACAACTTTTGACTTGGCAAATTACGCGTTAATTCATCAAATATAGCGTCTCGTCCGCAAGCGACCTCAGCGATTTAAGACAATATCGTTCATTACATGCCTTGGTTAAAATGCCAAATTTTTTATAACGCTACAACCTTTGAACTCTAGCGCTCGCCTACGAGCAACCTCGGCGATGTGAGGCACTACCGTTCATTACATGTCTTAGTTAAGATACCAAATTTTTTATAAGATGACACATCAACACTAGCGCCTCATCCGCAAACGATCTAGGTGATTTGAGACGATATCGTTCATTGCATGTCTTGGTTAAGATACGAAGTTTCTTATAAGACGATAATTATACTCAAATCGCCTAGGTCGCTTGTGAGGAGAAGCTACAACCTTTGAATTGTCGATTTCGTCTTAACACATCAACTTTAGCGCCTCGCCTGCTAGCGATCTCAGCGATTTGAGGCGATATCGTTCATATCTTGGTTAAGATAAGAAATTTTCTATAAGAAGGTAATTATACTCAAATCGCCAAGGTTACTTATGGGCGAGGAGCTACAACTTTTAAATCGTCGATTTCGTGTTGTCACATCAATTCTAACGCCTGGCTCATCGCATCGCTCATTACAAGTTTTGGTTGAGATACCAAATAACATATTATTTATACTTAAATAGCACACATATACAGCGTAGAATTCGAAATGTGCATAGAATAAATTAGATCTAGACCTAAAATTATTTTATGCTAGATCTATCATTAGTTGTAGTATTATATGTATATATATACGCAATTGATAAATATATTTTGTTTTAGTTTTTATATCTTATTTATTCAATCCACTTGAAAACGTTGAATACGAAATGAAATAATACAAACAAAATTACACCAGAGTGTATTTATACATGACAAAATTTCGTAATAACAGGCAGTAAACAGTGATATCGGGATTATTGGTATTAATCCAGATGAGTACGCGAGGATTACCGGAGATTATCTCGTTCGTACTCACATTTTGATACAACACCGGAACACAAATTCCCTATTTACCTCGATTTTTCTTTTTTAAACCAATAAATCCCTATAAATACCCTTTTTGATATCGTAATAGAATTAACAGAATAAACCAGAAAGGACAAAAAAATTTTTGTTTGAATGAAGGTGAGAAATTTAGGCGGTTAGTTAATTTAACACCTACCTCGAGGGAACCTTTCGATTTTTTGGAGACTTTTATCCTCAAGCGCGAAACTTAGCATAACCCTAAAAGGTTTGTATTTTCCTCCAACCCAAAGAATTTACCCTAATAACACTTTGAGTCTATCCTCTTTTCGAGATTTTCGACACCTGTGTGCTCGACGTCTCGAAGACTCGAAGAACCAGGTAAATTTTTCTCTCCCAGACAGCTCGCCGCCACAAGATCCTTTTTTTTTTATTTTTTCGGACCACCCTTACGTCGGGTCATCCTTAAAGCGATTCTTCTTCATTCACAAACGTTTAACTTTCTTAACGGAGTTACGAGAGTCCACATCCGGTCGTTCCCGCTTTATTTTTTTTTAAAGGTGAGAAGTTGATGTAAAGAAAGAGATGGTCAAACGGACCCACTTAATACGTCTTCTCATAATTCGTCATCACGATTTTTTTTGATGATTAAAAAAAATTTGATATTACAAAGTAATATGAGGATCATTTAGTGCGTAAAGTGCTCTTTTTTTGGAGGATCCTAAAGTAACGAGAGGGGGAGGGTGAAATATCCCCATCTACATCTACCTCATTGTATTTGGGTGTGAGAGGGTTCCTGTGATCGTCATCAGGACTGTGGAGGACACTCAGCGGTCGTAAGAGTGCGTCCTCCACCAATCCCATCAACTCCCACGCCTCTAAGACAGAATCAGACAGAATGTGACCGTTCCCTCGCCGTCGGTAGGTGTATGGTAAAAAAAAGTCTGGGTTAAAGGAGGGGAATAACTCGGGATAGTAGGGGTTCCTCCCGTTAAAATAAAAGGATCATCACATTCTTTTTAGTCGTTACGCACGAACAGATAATTAATTATATAAATAGTAAAAAAATTAATTTACGTTGTCACTACAAATCGATTTGGATTTTTTGGTCGAAACGAGAACAATGTTGGTGATTATTATCAAATAATTAAAAATATATCATATGACCCTCTGAGCTAATCGCGAATCAAGATTGTGTTTTCGTATAATGAAAGGAGCGATTCGATCTATTGAAATAATCATACAATTCGGACAATAATTTAATATTAAAAAAATGTTAAACTTTAATAACACTTTAATTAACGTAAATTAACTTAAATTGAAAATAATAAAAAAAGAATGATACAGCAAAACAACCGGAATACTGCAACAATATGTTTAAAGATAAAACAATAATCGAATTCATCAAAACACTTTAAAAGTTTTTTTTATTAATAAGTTATTTGATGAAAAGTTAAGTTCATAAAATTGTGTCAAAATGATATTAAGTTAGATAAACAAAAAGTCGCCAGTTGTTTTGAACTAGTTGTTTTTGGGTTAGTACTTTGATATAGAATTGTACAACATTAAACATTACGTCACCGTAATAGTAGAGCTGAAGACAATCGTCACGTGACCTCTATTGCTTTATAATTGTCCAAAGGCAACCTCCAAATAATTGGTAGTTTTATTGTGTTTTGTAATTTGACGTTTAACTTACTTATTACTTTAACCACAAGCGACCTCGACTTCATTAAGACGAAATTGAGATATTGCAGTATGTGAAATACTATTTAGTTTCTTATAAAATATCAATTATTCCACATTGCTACAAAAGCAGTTTGGTTGAAGTTTATTAATGCAGTTATTTCTACAATTAAAAACACAAAGTTCTTTATTTTTATAATGAAGTGACATATTTGACGAGGATATTAAAAGCAGAACTCGCACAGTTTAAATTTATTAGGCAACCTTTTTTTTAATTGCATTTGATTTTACACCACTTTGAAAAAATAGTTTGGGGAAGCCCTTAATATAAAAATTTTCTGTCGAAATTCACTTATGGGTCGATGAAATAAAAGTACTATAATAAAATGTTACTATGAGAAGACAACAACTTTTCTTTTCAACACAATTTTCTTTATAAACGACGAGAAGTTTGTTGCTGTAAGTGATTTGGAGCAAAAATGCAGCCTATAAACAATACTACTGCATAAAGCTGATGTCAATGGTAGAAGACCAATAAATAAACGTCTTATAAACAAATCATATCATTGTAACATTTTTAGATCCGAAAATTGCTTAATTTTTGCTTTGATTTATATTAAGATTCAAAATTTCCTCTACAAAAACGTTGGTGACGTTTACGAAGTTATCGCTTAAGACCAAGAAAATTCACACGTGCACCTATTTCTTCTTCTAACCTGCCTTTTATTGATTTTTATTTCACGCCAATCGCGTGTGAAACGACGGTGACAATAGTTTCTCAAATTTTTTAATGTTTTTTTAAAGCCTATTATTTTGCTAAACTATTCAATCAGCCAATAGAAAATGTAACGGCCCCATTGTATAATGAAAGAAATAAACTGGTAAAACAACCTACTTTTCTATAAAACTAAGTATGATTATTATAATAATACCTAATACATTAAAAATGGAAATCGTTGTGATAACACAACGCTTTGATAAAATAGGATTATTATCCATCTGGGGTTTCCCGGATTTGTTTTAGATTTCGGGGCATCTAGGAAATGTTCGATCACCTTTCTTTCAGGTACATAATATTGATGTTTTTTCGTAAGAAGTATTAGATGTGGCGGAGTACGTCAAAAAGTTGTTAAAATTTAAAAATAGATGAATCATATAATCTGAACCTCGGTTAACCCTCGTACTACCAAAATGATTGAACGAACATTGACGACCATAACAAGTCAGTTTAGACCCATGCATGGTAAACCATCTTAAGTTTTGTTCAAAGCATTAAAATTAAATAATGTATTAAAAATATTTATGGAATGGTTTAAATCATTTCTTCGACGTTGATAGCATCCCCGTTTTTGGGTTGTTGATGTTTCGAATCTTCGGTAAGTTATTAAAGGGTCTTGGGTAAAGTTTTCTACCCATACCTTGCAATATTTATACAATTTGCTATTCCTTTTTAAACTTTATGAATATTTGACTTAAATTGAATTACACACATTTCCAGTCTAATTAAGACTTTTTTGTTCCAAATTACAAATTCATTATACGCCGCATTATCCAAATAATTCATAAACAATACTTATGGCCATCGTCTTGTAGTTCTACGGCAACTATATTCTCGAAGATAGGCATCGGAACAAGAGTACATATTTTGAATTGAGACTTGATACTGCTTCCAGAAGACTTGATACTACTGCTAGAAGGCTTAATATTACTTCTAGAAGATTTGATCTGCTTCCAGAAGACTTGATACTGCTTCTAAATGTCTTGATACTGCTTCCAAAAATCTATGTATCTATACGACTTGAAAGGCTTCAAGAAGAGTTGGTATTGCTTCCGGAAGACTTGATATTGCTTGCAAAAAAATTGAAGTGCTTCCAGAATACTTGCTATTGCTTCTGGAAGACTTCGAATCCTTCCACAAGACCTAATACCGCTTCTATAAAACATCAAATGCTTCCATAACAACTGATAATAACTCTCGTGAGATAGGCATCGGAACAAGAGTACATATTTTGAAATGAGACTTGATACTGCTTCCAGAAGACTTGATACTACTGCTAGAAGGCTTAATATTACTTCTAGAAGATTTGATTTGCTTCCAGAAGACTTGATACTGCTTCTAAATGTCTTGATACTGCTTCCAAAAATCTTGAAACGTTTTGAAAACACTTGAAATGCTTCCAAAAATTTGATATTTCTTCTAGAAAACTTCAAATCTTTCCACAAGACTTGATACCACTTCTAGAAGAGTTGAAATGCTTCCTCTGGAAACATTTCTTGACTATTACTACTACATGCTTGATATTGCTTCTAGAATAGTTCAAATCCTTCCACAAGACATGATACTGTTTCTATAAGACTTGAAATGCATCCAGCAGAATTGGTATTGCTTCTGAAAGACTTGATATTGCTTGCAGAAAACTTGAAATGCTTCCAGAAGACTTGATACTTCTATAAGATTGGAAATGCTTCCATAAAAATTGAAAATACCTCTGGAAGACTTGATATGCATCTAGAAGACTTGATACTGCTTCTAAAATATTTTATATTGCTTGCAGAAAATTTGAAGTAAACGTCAATAGTATTATTGGTTTTATTTGGACTTAAGTTACTATTTTCAATTATTTTTTTAATTTCAATGTATTGAGAGCATGTATTTTCATTTCTTTCAGACGTTTTCAAACTCAATTCGTCGCCTGAGTCTTTTGCCATTTCAGATTTTTTTCAGCACCCACACCTATATTCCGAAACAATATTTGGTTGGTAATATACTTATCTCATGTGTATGCTGCATAGATGATAAAACTATCACACATTTCATTGATTATAGATTTATGTCCTTTGCGGAATAGAATCAGAATGAATAACGAGCGCAATATTTTTAGCAAATCCTTTATATTTCTTCGAACAATCCCAAGTAATGTTAAATTTTTTGTGAGAAGTTCTTGAGCTAACAATATCCACCATATTCCACTATTATATTAAAAATTAAAAAAAAATCTGATAATAATTTTACTATTCGTTGTTTTCCTAGAGACTTGATGCACTATTCTGATTCCAAAGCAGTTTGATGATCACAATATTTGTAATATAAACTTGTATATCGCATGAGAATAGTAATACTAGAGAATATGTGGAAGGACAACAACATCCAATTTGTACTTCGAATACTATTTAAACAATTATTGTTTTCAGGTCATTATTGACCCAGTTTTAGTCGTACAAGGGTTAAACGGTTCACGGATGATCGGCACTTTACTGTATTATGAATCATACGATATACCTCACCACTTAAAAGGAAAGTTTGCCACACTCTTAACAAAGCAAAACTTGGTCTTGGTAAAGATTTCTATTTCTACCAAGTAATGACCCCATGCATAAATTTGTTCCGAAAGCACCGATACATATTTTAACTTTTTTCCTAATTTACACATTTTTTCTACAGCAGTCATTCGTAGTTTGAGTTTTGAGTATTTCGATATTAGAATTGTTTCTTAACTAATTAAAAAAATATTAAAAAGCTTCGGGTCATCGGGCCGTGCTTGCCTTGTAACAGGTTTAAACAAATCAGTGGTAGTTAAATTTAAACACGAAATATTCACTTTGGTTTAGAAGTACGTTCAATTCTGCTCAATCAGATGTAAATAAATTTAAAAATAAATTTAAGTAAATAAAAATTGACGTTTCTTAATTTAAAAAAAAATTATTACAACCCCCCACAACCCAACTTAACTCAACCTTATTCAGCATAATCCAACCCAACCCCTTTTCCAGAATCTGCCTTCAGTTTATTTTATTTCAGCTAGCTTCATCCTTTCAACATAAATAGCGTTTCCTAATCTTCTGACCACTAACTTCTTTCTTTGCTCACTCATTTTCTTCCAAAGTTATTTTGGGATTTTATTTCATAATTATGTCCTCAGATTTTTCATTATATCTTCCCTCTCTTATCGATCTCCTTCTTTCCTGTTTCTGAATGTCCCAGCCCAACCCAACCCAACCCAATTTAACCTATCTCAAAGCAAGGGTATGAGTTAATTGACACTAATCTGTCAGATTATTGGACAAAGTAAACACCATAAAAAATCTTTAGTAAACTCAGAGAGGCACTTGGGACACATTAACATTATTTCCCAATAGAAAAAAAAATATATTACAAAATATATAGTATTAACTAACTGATCGATTTAACAACACATGTTAAAATATTGTTAAAGGAATGTTTTTTCTCCGTTTTGAGCAAATTAAAGATAGTTTCATTTAATTTTGTACTTCTTATTAAGACGAAATGAGTGGTTATAGCTCTACCGGTTTCGGCCCTGTTTAGGCCATCTTCAGGAACTTTCGAGTACGTCTATGTTGATCTTTAGAAACATTTTCGACAACTTTACTGTGGCGGTAATAAAAGTTATCTTTTCTACTCAACAGCAGAGTTATGGTGGAGAATTATGGTGCAATTAAACAAAACTTCACGTTTAGTAATTTTAATATGAATCATTAAAATTCAATTCAATGTTTTCAAATCTTGTCGGATTGCATTGTTATATCGGTGTATTGCTAATTGAAGTATTGCCTCCACCGCAAAGCTCAATAAAAACAAAACTGTGATGTAATAGTGGTAAACTGAGGAGGGCTACTGCAATATAGGGATCTTCTCTATCTCCAATATTATATCGATATGATGAAGATTGAAGTACTGCCTCGGACACACACGACCTCGACTTAATTAATGCTAAACTGTGATGTTATTGTCACGCTCAACATTTGGAAGCAAATCATCCTCTTCATTTTCAGCTGCACTGTTTCTTCTGCTAAGGTGTGGTTAGTTTAAATAGATCCGAGGGTGACTAAGTAGTAGAGGGTACATAGATCACCTTGTTGGCATACATAAGCCATGTAAGGCTTATTACATGCTATTTCTTTTGGGGTAAAAGTCTTTGGAGTATTCAGAAACAGATTTCTGTACTCTTGTTTGTCTATGTCTAAAACATCGCATTTTCTATTATACTATCTCGATTATACTATCTTTTTACAAAATTTTATTCTTTCCGTATTAGAAATTACGAGATGATTTTCGTTAACACTTCGACCGATTTTGTTCATTACGTTTTTTACATCTATAAAATCAATGAACTACCCAACCATATCTGTCACAATAAATGGTTTTCCCTTCCTACAATTACGAATCAAGTCCGTCCATTCTTAAGTTCAGCTTCTTTTAGACTTTAGAAATATCTGAAAATTCAAAGTCGTATAAGAGTCACTAAATGTTTAGATGCAATAAACACTTTATGTTTATATGAATTCATCAATGATCTGACTCTTTCAGCTAAAGGATAATATTCTTTTTCCCTTGATTGTATGTGAACACATTTCTCACTATCTCGTTCATATTGAATGTCTATTCGAAATGTACAATATGTTTTGCATGTGTCCTTTTTGGAATATAAAAATGCAAGTTATTGGCGTTAAAAATGCTTCTGTACTAGCATTCTTAACAGGATCTTCACCAGCAGTTTTACATTTCTTAATAGATGAATAAAGTTTTTAAAAGATAATGATAAGAAAAAATAATGAAGAGATAAAAGATACTGATTTCAAAAGACGTGATACTGTCCCTAGAAGAATTAATATTGCTCTCAGAAAATTTGAAATGCTTCTAGAAAGCTTTATATTACCTCTGGAAGACTTACTGCTTCTTGAACACTTGATATTGTTTCCTGAGAAAACTTGAACTGCTTCCAAATGATTTGATACTACTCCCAGAAGATTTAATATCGCTTCTAAAAGTTCTGCTATAACTTCCAAGAGACTAGAAATGATTTTAGAATATGTATCTTCTCTATGTGTATTAGGCGACATTTGAGGACATTAGGAAGTAAGTTTAAAAGATATTGTGGATGACGTTATTATTATCATTATTGTTGCCGGGCTGAGAGGAACGACCACTCTTGTTATCGTGACCTAAGACATTTGTTGCAGTTTATGCCCATCGAAGCTTTAGGGCAAATCTAGCTTCTTGATGAACTTCAAAATTGCTCCAAAGTTTCTTTCTTTTTGTCGGTAAGTGTCAAAAGAGCTTTATCGAATTTTGTGTTTTATACCGCTTTTGGGAACGCCATTACACTGTATGTGTTCAGCTTGTTCTTTATGCAAGGACTGGTTTTTAAATGCTATACGACCGGCCTGGAATCCTAAGAGGTTTGCGAAGGAACTATCATATTTTTAGTTTGTCTGCGACCTTCAAGTTCTTTACAGCGTCATGCTACCTTTGAGGCCTTAAAACTATCGATTATCTGTTTTATGTGGCTATTTGTACTCTATAACCAGGTAGTCATCCATTGTAATACAATGAATGACGTTTCAACTAAATCCATCTCACCACACTACAACCTCTGCAAGTACGTTGCACACTCCATTCTTCTGGTTTGTAGAGAAAGAATCATAAAATCAGCTGATGTAACGTATAAATAGGACACCGTGTTATTGAAGTGTATAGAAATCGAAAGGCAACCAAAGCTATAAACAGCGTTTTTAGGGTACTTGAGTCTTCAACTCGATTCATGATCATCAGTATAAAACCCAAAGTGGTGCAGGCTTTCTTTTCCTCAATTTATTCCAATTCTCATTGCCTGAGAATTGCTTTCAGGGCGGACAGACTGTCTGCGAAAATGTTTATAGATACACACTCTATGTGCATTTGAAAAGTTTCCGGAAGAATTGATACTGCTTTTAAAACTGCTGGCAGAATATATTTTCATCGCAAAAACAAGATACTGTTTGAGTTTATTTTGAAAACATTAAACATTATTGGACAAATGCAAAATTGTAATAGGTCAAAAACTTTTACTTAAAGGGTAAATGCGGCTGGTAGAAGACATTTTTATTGCAAAAGTCAAGTAACGGGTACTAAAATTTGATCTTGCTTTTTAAATACCATATATTCTATTGGCAAAATATAAAATCGTTATGTTAGAAATTCAAAAAGTAGACCTACAAGGCTAAATATTGCTTGTAAAACTGCAAACTCTGCTGGCAGAAAATATTTTCATTGCAAACAAACCATTGGTGCCAGACACTTGGGAATCTTTTTACTTAGGAAAGCTACCATTCATCATTTGAGTCTTTTTTCATTAATTTTTTTCAGCATGCAGCACCCATACGTATTTTCAAAAAGCGCCGCCTATGTTCAGAAACTTTACTGACTGTTACAAATTTTTTGGCAAACAGTCCACCATAAGTGCATCTTCCACTTACATATATTTTTAGCTCTTTGATTGCTATTACATTAAAATTAGTTCATCAGCTCCCAATATTGAACAACTGTTTTCTTCCTAAGATTTAATAAAATCTAGTTTAAGCAATAAATTAGAAAATGATAAAGCAACAAAAGTATATTTCAGCATATTTCAAGAGTTAAATGGAGTAAATAGTGCATTTAGCGAGAACGAGTAATGATGTTTGTTTAAGTTTTTTAACTTTTCCCCGAAATCAATTCTTTTATATCCTTTTATATGTAAAGTCTTCTATAAGCCAACTTTATTCTCACTCTGCCTAGGTCGCTTGCGGGCGAGGTGCTACATTCTTCCTAAATGGACGATTTCTGTTGATATTTCAAATACAGCGCCTCGCCTGTATACGACCTCGGCGATTTGAGGCGAAATTATTTCTTGTATGGCTTAGTAAGTACATAAAGTCTTCTAAAGACGAGTTTATTCTCACCCTGCCGAGGTTTTTTGCGGCCGAGACGTTACAATCTTCTAATATAGACGACTTTCTGTTGATATTTCACATACAACCCTTCGCCAGCAGGCGACCACGGCTCAGCGATTTGAGGCAAAATCGTTTCTTGTATGGCTTAGTAAGTATATAAAGTTTTATAAAGACGAGTTTATTCTCACTCCGCCGAGGTTTCTTGCGGACGAAACGCTGGCGGGCAATGCGCTACAAACTACTAAAACGGATGATTTTATATAAACATTTCAACAATACAATACTTTATATCCAGCGCCTCGTTCGCAAACGATCCCGACGATTTGAGGTGAAATCGTTCCTTGTATATCTTAATAAATATATAGTCTCCTATAAGACGATTCTATTTTCACTCCACCGTGGACGCTTGAAGGCGAGGGGCTACAATTTTCCAAAATGAACGATTTCGTATTAATATTTCAGATCCAACGCCTCGCCCGCTGGCGACCTCGGCGATTTGAGCCGAAATCATTCTTTGTATATCTCAGTAAATATATAATCTCCTATAAGACGATTGTATTTTCACTATGCCGAGAGGGCTTGCGGCCGAAGCGCTACATTCTTCCAAAATGAACGATTTCGTGTTAATATTTCATATCCAGAGCCTCGCCTGTAAGCGCCCTCGAGAATTTAAAGCAAAATCGTTCTTTTATATCCTAGTAAATGTGTAAAGTCTCCTATAAGACGATTTTATTCTCACTTCGCTAAGTTCGCTTGCTATCTTCCGATATGAACGAAATTACCAGAAAGAACACCAGCAAAATCGTAACTTGTACAGTTTACAAATGAAATAAAAAAGATTTTACGTCTTTGTTGTTTATGTTTAATAATACGAAGTATTTGTTTTTAAGTGATCATTTCGGATCGAATAATTAAAAAATTTAGTACTTTCTGGGAATTTTAGAATCTTTAATATAGTACTTCCAAATAACAGAACTGGTAACCCTGTTGGCTGTTAAGCGATCTTTAATAAAAGTGACTCATATAACGAGAAACATCCTCAATATGATGCCTTATAAATTTGTTGATGTTACTGCGATTTTATTCTCAGACACTTGTTCACCTCTAATCCACTGTGAAGTGAAGTAGCTTTCAAGTAATTTAGATCAAATTTCATACTTCTAGGATAATGCAAAAATTTCACAAATAAAACTTAATAGTAGTTAATAGTAGTGACAAAGAAGTACAAAAAATGACATAACTCAATTTATGTAAAAATATTGATGTGATAACGAATGAAATACTACCTCGGTCGCAAAAGATTTAGGTTTAATTAAGGCAAAAGTATGGTATTACATTCAACCGAAGCGGCGACGTTGCAATCCATTCATTGCATGTTTCCACATCGTCCTTAATTGTTGCAATTATTATCTCAACGGTTCATTAGGTATATTGTTTCATTTCAACATCATAATCATCTTTGTAACTTCTCATTTTTCAAACAACCATTTTTATTATATATGTCATGATATGATGATCTTGCAACTTCATCAAAGTATGGATCATCTTAAAATTGCGAATTAACGCTGCGTTGTGGCTTTGCTGATCAATCATGGTAACATTAAGAAAAATGTTTAATGATTTCTTTTAATACGCAATATTAACAAATTCCCACAATCATTGTAATTCTTCTTTTCGCATCAATCTTTGTAGACCACTCGAATAAAAGAAAACGTTCTTTGGCGGAATTCTTTAAAACTACTTCCGTTAGAAGAACTGCAGGGTGCAAAGTGGCTCTCATTGTCCACCCGGCTGCGTGTCCGTTTCTACCTGTGCCTTATCTTTTCTCTTGGTCGTCTCGTGACTTACACACCTCGCAACAATTCTCCTCCATTCACTTCGGTTTCCGGACGATTCATTTCGGGTTTTACTACGAAATTCCACTACTACACATAGTAAAACGGCCCCATTCAAAATCTTTCCAAATTCAAAAAGGTAAAATAGAAAAGGAGAGAATCCCCTTTTTTTGCAACATAATGAGAAACTTTAATTTATCGTTTTATTGTACTTCATCAATAAAATTAATGAAGAAACTCAACTAATTCGAAATGAATTTTGCGAAACGCCTTTTTTTATTGATCATCAATTTTATTGCAAAACAGCGATTGTAAAATTTATTTTCGCACATAAAAACGACAATATTAATAATCCGATCGAGCTGATGAAATTTAATCGGACGACGAGGACGTTTACCTTGGTTGCATCACAATAAAATCTGTTTTAATAGGGGAAAGAAAGAAATATAAATCATCAATTTAAATAGTTAATAACAAAGTTTTAGTTTAGAAATGAATAAAGGAATACGTTTAAAGATAACATAAGGGATCGATTAAACGTTACATCACCGTAACAGTAAAGCTTAAGACAATTGCTTGCTTTATAACAGCATAAAGATAATCTCCGAAAAATTGGTAGTCTTTTTCGTTTTACAATTTAATGTTAATAAAGCAGAGCGTTAAGGAGGCGCTCCTTCATGTATATGGTGGAACAAAAGTATTAGATACATATTAGTTTGTATTATTCTTAATGTCATTCTATTCGATAAATAATGATTACATCATAAAGAAAATGTATTATAAAAAGTAAAACCGGAGAAATCGAATTTTTGGAAACATTTAATCAACAAATCAAGAATCACTACAACAACGGAACATCCCTATTAAGTCTTGTTTCAGTATCCGTCAAAATATTTTTCTTTAAGTACAAATTCATTAATGTAATCTCGATTTAAATATCTCACCCGATATAATATAAAGAAAATCTTATTCTATTTTGGTTATAAGAAGCACTTACGAAAATCTATAATCATCTTCTAAGTTAACGTAGTCCGGCGGGATGATGTGCCATGAATTGTCGTAACATTCCTCGTAACCGTTGGCCATATCGATGATATCGATGATATTCGTTTGGGAGTAATGAGGGGGTAAATTTTCTCGTCCGAATTAAACACCACTTCACCAGTCCATCGGACAGATGCAACTAAAACCCGTTCAAATCAGACACGATTTCAACTCTGCCCGATGCCATACAGATTCGATCGAGTTTTTTTGCTGATAATAACGATATCAATTCTCGGCGTTCGAATCATTCCCTTCGTAAACTGATAACGTTGCGTTTTCCCACCCAGGTGGTATTCGATAGAAAACGATCAACAAGTTAGGTTATTATAAGAATATAAGATATATTGATCTCTTTTTCATTTTTGCTATATGGGTTGAAAATTTTATAATCATAATCTTAATATAAACATAAATACTGGCTTTTCTTATCGGAGAATTCTTTATTTGACCCTATTCTTTCCTAAATCGCATTGTTTTCAAATCTTCATCGATTACCCTTTAATTTATTTTATTTGGTCAAACATGAGATATCTCTAATGGGAATTACATGTATGTATTATGAGACAAACTCAAATCAAATAAAGGGCCATATGGGGTAAATATAAAATATGTATAATGGGGTTATTATAAAAATAAAAAATATGTATTCTTTAATCAAAAAAAAAAAATAATCCAAACTTAATCGGTAGCCCTTTTATATGAGGATAGGATGTAATAATAAATATGAACGGATTCGATTAGCATTTTATTGTGATCGATGTGAAAGTGGTAATAAACCAGTGAGAAAACAGTTTATAAAGTTAATCCTTCGAAAGCTGACTCGCTGGCTGGCAATGATGTTGTTCGTAATGATGATCGAGGCGCATACACAACGTGTTCTGTTTACATACCTGCTCGGTTTACTTAAGATATCTACTACTGATGCGGCGTTATAGCCGGTGTGTGTATGTACGTGTGTGATAAATAGATAAAAACGTCTATATTCAAGCAAATATTTGACATAGTTCTGTCAACTTTGATTAATATCGGGTGTAACTTCATCCACATTCAGACCACCCGCATCACAAAACAATTATTTCTATTATTATTGCAAAAATAATCTTGTGTTGTTGAATAATGGTAAATAAAAAATTCAAATTAATTTCTTTTTAAATTTTTAAAGAGCGGCATCTGTATTATAAACTACAAATTAAAAAGCAGGAATTTATGTAGCCAAATATAGATGGCACTTCGCTTTCCTTACGCTTAAAGTCCCTAGATAATTAAAGTATCACGATTAAACATGTATATATATTCTTATCGCTTGCTTTTTCTTAATAAACTGATTTAAAGTGGACGTCATATGTATAAGAAAACAAAACTTAATAGTGCCATCTATTGAACCAGTCTTTCAACTAATTTTCTAATGTGAGATAATTTAAATGTTATACATAACGTGACCGTTTTTATTTCTACTGAAAACGGGACAAATCTAGGTACTTTTGTCGATAATCAGGTGCAGTCTAAAATTATTAAAATTTGGTTTTAAGTTAGACTTGATACAGTTTCTACAAAATTTGATACAGTTTCCTAAAAACTTGCAATGCTTCCAGACGATTTGTTATTGCTGCTAGAAGACTTGGTATTGCTTTCAGAAGACTTGAAATGATCTCAGACGACTTGAAATACTTTTAGAAGACTTAGAATGTTTCTAGAAAGCTTGACACTACTTCCAGAGGACTTAATGTTACTACTGATAATGATACTGCTTTCATAGGACTTGAAATGCTTCTAGAAAACTTGATATTGCTTTCAGAAGATTTGAACCACTAGATGGCTTGTTATTACTTTCAAAATACTTGAAATGCTCCCAAAAGACTTGGAATGCTTCTAGAAAACCTGATACTACTTCCAGAAGTTTTAATATTGCTTCTCGAAGACTTAAAATGCTTCTAGAAGACATGATATTGCTTCTAGAAGATTTGAACTGCTTCTAGATGGCTTGTTATTGCTTCCAAAAGACTTGAAATGCTTTTAGAAAACTTGATGCTACTTCCGGAAGTCTTGATATTGCTTTTAGAAGGCTTAAAACTACTTCCAGAAAATTTGATACTGCACTTGGAAGACTTGAAATGCTTTCAAAGGACCTGATATTACTTGTAAAACTGTTTGTAAAAACTGGATACTGTTGATAAACCAATTGACTATGCTTTGAAAATATTAAATACTATTGAACAAAATGCACAATCTTTACGTAAGAAGTCCATAAACTGTTACTAAAGGTTAAATACTGCTGGCAGAAGACATTTTTATGGTAAAAAACGAAGGACTGTTAATAAAATTTAATTTTCCTTCTAAAATATCAAATACTGTTGGCAAAATACAACATCATCCCTGATAATCTGTCACTGATGACATCCTCCAGACCCTGATAATCTGAACAAAATTGAAAAACATAAAATTTACATTATGTCCCTTGTAATCCGATATCTGCAGAGAAAGACGATTAATTCCAAAACACTGAAGAGCATTTGTATCAAAAATGCTGAGTCCATACTTTCTAAGGATTGCAAATCCTTGTAATTTATTAGCAAAATGGTAGAAATGTGTATTTCAAAAATCAGCAAATTTATGTATCATGCTGCAGCAAATAAGGCAATTTCTCCACGAAGATGTTGGGATAACCGAATTAAAAGTGAGGAAGTTAGTAAAAGTTTTAGTGTATCATGTATTGTAAGATAAACAGTCCGATAATGTTATTATCTAATACAATTTGACTATAATCCGCATGCTTCCATCATTTAAATTCAACTGATTTTCATTGATTCGGATTAGCGAAGCTTTACTGTAATTAGATACTTAACTACTAATTGTAGTAGCTGTAATTATTCTATGCTTCTATTTTCGTGGAAATAGTTAGTAATTATACTCGACTACTTTGTTCAAGCAGTTAGCCAAGCTCTGATTTTGATCAACTTTGCTAATAAATTTCGTGCAACGTGTGGGATAAAAACTGAATTTTTTCGAAACTACTGATATATTTTGTCCTTCGGTATTTAAAGCGGCTTGGTGAAAACCAACTTCTTGGGCATGCACAAAATATATGTATGTAGGAAAGCGGAGGATACGCAAAAGCACACAGCACCTAGGCCCCAACGGGCCCCTTGTACATTCTCCTACACTCTCTACGGCTACATCAACCAGCCTAAGGAATTTCCGAAGGCTAAGATACAGCTCAGAGGTGTGTTCCTGATGCCATCTGTGCTTGGCCAGTCCTCTCCAAAGTCTCTCATTCTGAGGTTTTGTAGAGTAGGGCATTCACACAAGATGTGTCGAACAGTCTCCTCGCTCTCTTGACAAAAGCGACAGAGAGGACTAGTAGCAAGCTTAGCACCTTACAATGACCCGTGATGAGTCCCGTTAAAATACGTAGGATGCTTCTACCGAGTCTTACGAAAGTCAAGGCTATCTTTGCAGAAGGATAACGCAACAGTTCTTTAGACAGATAGCAGCCTTTTGTCCTATCCCACCAGTCTGTGAATTTCTTGTGGGTGAAATCTTTAATAAGCTCAATTTGAGTTGATACGGACAGAGCGATTAACGATTCAGGTGGACAGATAGCTCGCTTGGCAGCTCTTTTGGCAAGCCTATCAGCGTACTTATTACCTGAACAGATCGAGTGTCCTTTTATCAACTGAAGTGAAACACAGTTATGTGCTGCAGCCTTCCCCAATGTTAGGTGACAGTCCATGACAAGTCCTAAGGTAATAGTTATTCTACTAAGGGCTGAAATGGATTCTCTGCTGTCAGTATAAATTGTCAGTACAAAAAGTCTTACCTGGCAAGTTGGATCTGACAATAAAGTCAGTGGCAAGTAGAATGGCGATTAATTCTGCCTGTATGACGGTGGTACCTTTACCTAATGGAATAGATATGTGGAGTTGGAGATCGTACGAGAAAACTCCAGCTACTGCTCCTTTCCGACTAACCGAACCATCAGTGTAGATTTTGTTACTTTTATTTACTTCTACTTCTGTGGAACTTGGATAGGTGAAATAACTCTTAGTAAAAATGTGTTGTAGGGGTATGAAGTCCGTCTTACGTTCCAGAATTGGCGAATAACCGACCATTTCATTCCAGAGTACGGCATTTTTACTGCTCCTCTCACCCATAAAGATTCCTGCTGTACGCAGTCGAAAAATGATCACCAGTGCCACTTCTTGAATGAACAAATGAAATGGCGGTAGGTTCAAAATATATGCATAAAATATACCTAGAATTCGAAGCTGGGATTGCCAAAAAACAACTTCAATATATTCGGGCATTAGATGACTAATTATTAGAAGAGTAACTATTAGAAGGAATGCCTATTAGAAGTCTATTTTCTTAGATTAGCAATCTAAAATAATTTTCTAATCTCACAAGCATTTTAAGCACTCTTCAAGTACAGGCCATTTAGATTTACTGTAACCCAACATTCTTTTATACTCTGTACCTATCAAGTCATAGAATTCTTTTACAGTTTCAATGTGTACACTATAAATATTAAAAAAATAAATTTTGACAATAATGCATTCTAAATCAATTGGTAAGCAATCGGCAATTTTAATTGCATTGTGGATAATGTCCACAGCTGCTAATAGAGCTTCACAGCCTATCCGGAAACGACACGTTTTAGAGTTTATTCGGGACGATGGGACTACTAACAGAAGAACGGGACAATCCCGTTCAAAACGGGACGTATGGTCACATAAGTTATACAGCACCAATACTCAACGTGTGCATTGCAGAACTCTAGGGTTCCAGGAAGCCTGTGTGGGGACTCCGCGAGACTTCAGAAAAAAAAACACCTCTGATTATCAACACCAATCTATAATCGACATGTTTGTTAGACTGTTGCAATTTAGTTGAGTAGATTAGTAAATCATTTAGGGCCACTTTTACCAACCTCCAGTTAAACTAACTAGCGGTGGTTATATTATTTTATGCGCTCCCATTGGCTATGAGCCAGTTTTTAACTGTTAGATAAATTTATCAAGAGGTGATAAAAGTGGCCCTTAGGCCCGTTATTATCATCTTCTGGTTAAGCTAGCTAAGGGATTATTACCATGGTTACGGCTATTTTACGCGCACTGATTGGCTAGTAGATGGGTTTATCTATAAGATAAATTTAACTAAAAGATGGTAGTAATTGGCCTTAATTGAGTCAATCCATTTCTTTATATTTCTCTCGGCCTACCACCACGCGTCACTGCGCAAGCGTTCATTTGTTAAACAAGTCCGAACTTGTCTACTCGACCGTAGTGCGAACGATTTGTGACAATATTATTCTTCTCGTCGTTGCTGCAGATCCAAATGACTTAGATATTAATAAATAAGAATGAAAAATTGACTTAGAGGCCTTAATCGTGTTACAACAAAATCTTTCAATGAAGGCGCAGGTTCAACAGCAGTATGGAGCCAGGAACAAATCAAGCTCCACGGTTTCAAAACCGAAGAAAAGGAAATATGATAAATCTAAATTTTTATTTCAAAGGCTCACTTTTCTATTTGATATATAGTAAACTGCTTCCTAATAGTTCTATGGTATCCGCTAAGATGCGCCGATATTTAGAAACTGTACACCCTGAGTTTAAAGACAAGACAATAGATTCTTTCTGACAATATATTTTTTATCGATTATCATTGATACTAGCATCTTCTGCAATATTAAAAACATCATTAAAGCAATTGTCCCATTTAAGTATAAGTCCATCTTCATTATCAAATGCGAGCTTGAAAACCGTGTTTACCTAAAACTAACCACATAGAGGAAATATTTTTCAGATTTATTCAATAACTTTTATAACAATAGCCAGATGGATTTTTACAGTACGGCCAAGTTTAGAATAAAGCAGATGTAGATTTTTGTTGAATCACTAGACTAATGCTAAGCTTAGAACTTGATTGAATTAAAATTAGAACTAACACTAGAACTTGAATGAAAAATTGTTCGAAACCTAACTAGAACACGCAATGATCATAGCAGTGTTTGCACTATTCCAAGAAATTCCAATATATTTAGCCTGCAGGCAGTAACACTCAGCGAGGTTCGCGAAATTCTTCGCGATCTAAAAAATAGTCCATCTAGGGATATCTTTGGCCTGTCGGTTATTTTCATAAAAAATAACGTAAGCTTATATGTTTTTCCTTTAAGTAAATTAATAAATGCTGCATTTAAGGAGGGAATGTTCCTGACAGCCTGAAGAAGGCCTCTGTTGTGCCGGTGTTTAAAAGCGGTAGCAGGAGCGTGGTCACTAATTATAGACTGATTAACTTCCCTTGTTCTCCAAGGTGTACGAGCGAGCGATCTACAATCAAAAAATGTCTTACGTAAAAGAATGTAATATATGACAATCAATTTGGATTTCAAGGAGGTAAATGTGCGGAGGATGCAATACTAAAATTAACGAATATTTGTATGGATGGATACCTTTAAAAATGGCGAGTATTGTATATCGTTGTTTTTGGACCTGTCTCGTGCCTTTGACTGTGTATTGCATACTATTCTAATACATAAATTAATAAACAAATATCATTTTGACACAAATGACAAGAGTCGGTAATTCTACATCTAACTCCTTACCGTTAATGAGAGAGGTACCACAGGGATCAATCTTGGGTCCCCTCTTATTTTTGTTGTTTTTCAATGATTTTGCTTACTACATAAAAGCAAAATTAGTCTTAATAAAAGTCTTAATAACTGTGAGTGCATTCCATATGCTGCTGATGCCACAATTTTAATAAGGGGTGGAAATAGGGATTATATTAATAGAGGGGCTGAGATGGCGCTGTCGAGGGCACGGGATTGATGCCTTGCGAACGAACTTTGTCTCAATGAAAATAAAACAGTCAAACTCCCGTTTACATTGGGGCAGATTGAGACTCCTTGTCCCAGTGTAACCAAGTTTTTGGGCCTCTAAATTACTAGTCCTGCGCTGCGTTTTAATGAGCACAGTGTGGAAATGAGCAAAAAGGTTAACCGTAATATATTTCTTTTGAGACGGCTTGCAGTAACTGTAATGCCAAAAGTAGTAAGAAGTGCATACTTTGCATTCGTTCATTCCATACTTTCTTATTCTATACTAGCAGGGGGAGCGACCCCTGAAGCTGCCCGCATGTTCGGGCTGCAGCGCAGGGCAGTGAGAATAGTGGCGAGTTTAGGTTATCGTGATGATTGCAGAAATGCTTTTATTACACAGTCAACTATTCTTTCTCTATACATCCTCCGGTGCGTGGGATACATCTTGGAGAGCATGAAACCTCTAAAAAAGCATGATGATGTTCATACCTATAATTTACGTGGGAGAGAAGACCTCTGCCCAGACTTTGTGCGGTTATGCAAAATAAAGTCAGGTCCCATATACATGGGACAAAAATTTTATAATCATCTGCCAAATAGTATGAGAGCTCTTCCAGCGAATGGGTTACTTGGGGAGTTGACAGGATTCTTACTAACGAAAGCATTTTATACTGCTCAGGAATTCCTGCGAATCTCCGTCGACATTGTTAGTGTTTGAGGATTCTTTCACATTTTTTATAAATTTAATCAAATCCATTCTTTTTTATGTAATTTGTAAAGATTAGTTTGTAAAGATTGATTTGTTCGGTTCATTAAAGAGGTTTTCTTTTTTCTCATGTATATATATATTTTTTTCTGGATTAACGAGTGTAAGGATTGTACTTTCTTATCAGCACAATAAAGGATTATTTAACTATCACTAGGACTAATATTAGATCTAAAACTAGAATCTTTTGAAACGTTAAACTTTTTTTTTATTTTTCTTTTAATTTTTTTTTAAACCACGAACGGCTAAGATATTCCATTTGACACACCCTGTATAATAAATGAATCAATTAAATAGTGGCGATTCGATTCTCTGAGAGAGCTACAAGCGCATCAAAAATTTGTAGTGACGACCTTGATGCAGAGAGGGCGTTAACTGTTCGGTTCAGATAAAGGCCCTAAATTACTAAAGTACTGCAGCATGTCAGTACATGTAACAATGCCGTTTTTTTTTGTTTCAGAGCTAAAACCTCCATGTAGAGTTTAAAATTAATTAGTGTAGAGAAATTATCTTCAAAAAATTGTAAAATATGATCGTAAACCGTCGAAATTTCTCATAAAATGTTCCTATTTAAAAATATTAACTTACATTTCGGTTTTATGGGTATCCAGTCCCAGTATTTAGAGTTCACTCCGGGATTTCATGAAAGAAATGATAAGTCTGGGAGTATTAAGACATCTGGAAATTAAGAAAAATTTAAAACGATTTTTACCGCCTGTTGATTTGCAATATGCTCGGTATCAAATAAACCATTTCAAGTCTTAAAGAGGCAATGTCAGGTCCTAGTAGCAAATCCAGTGTTCTAAAAGTAATATCAAGTCTTCCAGAAACATTTCAAGTCTTCTGAAAGCATTGTAAGTCGTCTGGAAGCATTGTAAACCGTTTAGAAACATTTTTTACTCAGTTACAAGCATCAGGTTTCTGGAAGTATTTCAAATATTCCGGAAGCAATATCAAGTTTTCTAGAAGCAGTTTCACATAATTTAGAAGCAGTATCCAGTCTCCTGGTAGCAAGTCAAGTCTTCTAGATGCAATATCAAGTCTTCTGGATGCATCTCAAGTCTTCTAACGGTAAGATCAAGTCTGCTGGAAGCATTTCAAATCTTCTAGATGCAGTGTCAAGTCTTTAAACATTTTAAGTTTTCTATAAGCAGTATCAAATCATCCAGAGGAAGCATCCAGTCTTCTGGCAGCAAATCAATTCTTCTGGCAGCAAATCAATTCTTCTGGCAGCAAATCAAGTCTTCTGGCAGCAAATCAAGTCTTCTGGCAGCAAATCAAGACTTCTGGTAAATCGTTTGGAAACATTTTTACTTTTTAAAAACTGGAAATATTTTAAGTCTTCTGGAAACAATATTACATTTTTTAGAAACAGTTTCAAATCATCTAAAGGCAGTATCCAGTCTCCTGGTAGCAAATCAAGTCTTCTAGATGCAATATCAAGTCTTCTGCATACACCTCAAGTCTTTTAAAACTAGTATCAAGTCTTCTAGAAACATTTCAATTCACCTGCAAGCATTGCAACGTTAGAACCATTTTAAAATGTCTGAAAGCATTATAAATCGGCTGGAAACATTTTTACTCTTCAAGAAGTAGTATCAGTTTTCTAGAAATATTTTAAGTCTTCTGAAAGCAACATCAAATGATCTAAAAGCAGTATCCAATCTCCTGGTAGCAAATCAAGTCTTCCAGATGCAATATCAAATCTTCTAAATCCAATGTTAAGTCATCTGTAAGCACTGTAAGCATATTTCCAAAAAACTGAAACTGCTTCTAGAAGAGTAAAAATGTTTCTAGGCGATTTACAACACTTCCAGACGACTTAAGAAGTGTTGTAAATCGTCCGGAAGTCCCTGGTTCGATTTCGAACCAGTTTCTGAGGAAGGTTACAACATGGCATCCGAAACGTCAAACATTTTTTCAAAACACAAAAGACTGGATGCTTCCTCTGGATGATTTGATACTGCTTATAGAAAACTTTAAATGTTTAAAGACTTGACACTGCATCTAGAAGATTTGAAATGCTTCCAGCAGACTGGATGTTACTGTTAGAAGACTTGAGATGCATCCAGAAGACTTGATATTGCATCTAGAAGACTTGACTTGCTACCAGGAGACTGGATAATGCTTCTAAATTATTTGCAAAACCCGAAAGTTTCTAGTTTTAGGTCTAGTGTTAGTCCTAGTGATAGTTGTAGTGATAGTTCTAGTGTTGGTGCTAGTTCTAATTTTAGTTCAATTAACACCGGTCGTGAAAGCCTTCGTACTTATAGATTTTAGCTGTAGTGAAAGAAATGTCGTGATCATGTGTCCAAGAAACGATTGATTTAAGTTTTTGTAAATAAAGTGCTTTTGATAAATGATGCAAAGGAGGTAAAATGTTTGAAATGCTTGATAAAAATCTGTGGTAAAAAATTGATCATTCCTAAGAATCGCTGTACCTTTAAGTGTGGTTGGTTTGGGAAATTCAGTTATGGCATTAACCTTAGATTGCGAAGGGCGAATGCCATCAGCAGATATTTGATGACCTAGGAAATTTAAATCTGAAACTTTTAAAATACATTTTGTTGGTTGTATATTGATATTATAGGAGCTTAACCTCTCAAATAGTTGTTGTAAATGAAGATAATGTTCTTCTTCATTGCGATTGGCTTCTAGAATATAATCTAGATACACGAAAAGATAATCTAAACTAGAAAGAACTACTTTAATAAACCTTTAAAAGGTTCGTGCCTCATTACGTAAACCGAAAGACATTCTTGTGAATTCGAACAGACCAAACGGTGTTTTAGGAGTAGCTCTTTTAGGAATGTCGTCTTCTTCTACAGGGACTTGGTGATAAGCCCTTACCAGATCTAATTTTGAAAAAATGTTACAGTTGTATAAATGTAGATTAAAATCTTGAATGTGCGGAAGAGGATAACAATCTGGTACTGTGATGTTGTTGAGCTGTCGGTAGTCAGTCGGTAGTCCACATGGTCTCCAATCGTTGGAATTTTTTTAGGAACCATGTGAAGAGGCGACGCTGTAGAAGAAGAAGAGGGTCGGCAAATTCCTATTTTTTTGCAATGTTGTGTTTGTGCACATCTAAACGTCCAGGACGACAAAACGATAAGTTGGTAGCTATTTTGTGTTTAACGTTATGTCCAATTTGTAAAGTCCGGTGTAGACGGTAATTTTGGAAATTTTTTCAAAAGTGCTGATTTCAAAAGAAAACATTTTAGGAATTGGAGTAGTGTTTTTGGTAATGGAACCGATTGAAAATAAATTGGTTTTCGAGTCTACTAATCGCTTCTTTTTTATATCCACCAAAATACCAAATGTATGAAGGAAATCTGCACCAATGATTGAAGTACTAACATTGGCTATGGTAAATAAGAATGGGAAATTCCTTCTAAGATTTAATGAAACAGTGAGCATTTTTTTACCATATGTAGTATTTGTTGTACCATTTGCGGCAGAAAGGTTTGAGTTCGTATCTGGGATACGTTTCGGATATAATTTGTGAGGTAGAACAGAACCGAAATGTCAGCTCCAGTGTCAATTAAAAAATTTAGATTATTTTCATCGTCAAAAATGAAAAGTCGACAATCGACAGAATTTACCGAAAATTGAGGTTAACTTTTTGTCAGTTTTGAATTTGGAAAAATTTTGTTCTTTGTTTGAAACCTTTACTAGTTTTTTTGATGTCGATGAAAAATTTTTATTTTTGTCGGTGAAGGAATCTGTAGAACTGTGAAAACAATTATAGTACTTCAACGTATTTGTTGGTATGGTTTGAAATTTTGTAGTCAAAACGTTTAGCTGGTTTTCTAAATTTTTTGTTCTGTTGGTGTTTTTGTGGAATGAAAGTCACAAGTGAAGTGTTACCAATTTAAAAATCAGCAAATTTTATTTTATTTATTCAATATCATTAGAACAAACTGTTCAAAATCAAATAAAACCAAACAAAAATCATTATTAAAACGTCGTTTTTATTTCAGTAGAAATAAATACAAGACATATGGAAAAATTGTATTCAATTGGAAAATTCGAATCGACGGGTTTTCTCTTTAATTCATTTGGAGGTGGTGACGTGGGGCTTATTTATTTATTATAATCTAACTTACACTACCTAAACGATACTCTACATAAATCATTTTCGACTTAAACAATTTTACTACTCCACTTATCTCCCAGAATCAATATATCATCACACAAACGCTAACAAATATTTCTTCTCTCTATCACAATTTATGTATACTCAATAATGACCAGAAATTATAAACAAAAAAAGGAAAATAAAAATAATAAAAAAATGAAGTATGGAATAATATAATATACAGAGTGTTTATTTATCGAGATAATTTAAATAATCACTCGGTATAAATACTAAATACATTAAATAACATTTATTTTTTTAAAATGTTTTAACCGCAATTTAGACTAATTGTAAGAGTGGATTTTTCTGCCGTCTACTTATTGTTATCGTTCATTTACTTTTATTTTATTTATGTATTTTTAATTTAGCTTGTTTTTCTTGTTTATTCAAAGAGTATTGGTCCAGTATTAATATGACTAGCGATTATCGAAAGAAAATCCAAATACATTGATAATTATATTTTATAGGCAGTACTTTCTGTTAAGAATAAGTAAATGAACTTAAAAAAATCATTACAGGATGATTTTAATTTTGACTCAAAGATTTAATTAAAATCTAAATCATACCTGTATGTCATGTTATCAAGATTACGTTAACTTTTAAATAATTTTTATTTTATGGTTTTGATTTGTTGATTGCGTCTCGGCAAAGCTTCTCGCAAAAGCCGATCCATGTTCTTTCGTAATTAGAGCATTGTCTACATGCCATTGATGTAGTTCCGGTTGCTGTTGAATTCCTTGGTATTGTTTGGCATACGAATTGCGCCAGTCAGTCGACTAACAATTTTTGTGACGTAGACAGCAATAAATCCTTTAAATTTCTAAATGATGGTCGTTGTTCAGGAAGCGCGCTCCAACATTTTCTCATTATCTAAACCAAAAATATATTAATTAGGACTAAATATGATGTATTAAACACCCAATATCTTATAAGATTTAGATCTAATTTTTGTTTCTGCACTAAAACTAACATTACACCTTGTATTAGCAATATTTGGAATTCGTTATGCGTCCGAAAACATTCTCAGATTTAAATCTTATAGTAAAAAATGTTAAATTTTAATAATTAACTTGAGTTTTATTTTTGTTATGGTGGGTTCATGCAACGTGTTTTAGTTTTAGTCGTAGTCATAGTTATAAGAGTGAAAAGTTAAGGTATTGTGTTGTAGTAGTACTGTTCATGCAAAACCTTACGGCTAAAAGGGTTTTTGTCCTAGTCATAAGAGTTGCCCAACTTTTAACTTCTTAAAGCTAAAATCCTCGGTCGCAATTTGAGGCATGCGCACTTTTCTCTTTCGTACCTTTAATGGCAGTGTTTTATTTTATTTTATAAATTAAATTGGTTAACTTTTGTATTTTATTATATTATAATTATAACAATAATTTCAATCAGAGTTGTTATCTTTTAAACAAAGTGTTTAAAACAAACATTTAGACTTTTAAAAACTGTATGATATATTTTAAACTAAATTTGTTTTAAACAGTTCAAAAAGAGTTTTATAACATGGGGTGTTGTTTAAAAGAATAGTTTTGTTTAAAAATTAACATATTCTATTTTCCTTTACATATGTTTAACGCCAAACCTACATTACAATTAAAATTTAATATGATAATTTTAATGTAATAGCATCCAAAGAATTTAAAAAAATCAAATGCAAAGATTGCTCAAATCAATCTGCCAGTCAAGATTTTGCATTTTGTCCAAAAGTATTTAATATTTCCGATGCAAACTCAAATAGTTGATCAACAATATCGTGTATTTTGCGATGAAAATGTTTTTTGCGATGAAAATGTTTTTTGCCAGAAGTTTTCAATACAATATCAAGTCTTCTGGAAGCAGTATCTTTGATTATATATATCTAGATAACTCACCCAATGCTAAAATTTGGAAATCAAGAATGTAAAGTGGATAGCCGAAACTCTGGCGGAAATAATTATTTTTAGGTATTTTTTAGATTATGTTTAATAGGTAAATGTGGAACTGATGGTTAGGTATTTGGCGTATAGATGGCTTGCTAAACAATGACAAGATTAAAACGTAATAATTTATTTAGTAAAAACTGAAAAGTTATAAATATTTAAAATAATTGTAAAATTTACTTTGAATTTTTCTTTAAAGTTGTTGTTGAGTCTAATGGTAAGCGCTATGAAACGCAATAGTAAATATTTTACATCCGGTCTCATGTCGCTAGCTGCCGCGCCGTGCTGGCTCAGTGGCTACTCAGATAGAGTGAAACACAAAAAGTAATCTGTAACCATTGAGTACAGCCATATCTAGCGATGTCGGTACACGGTTAGACATAGAGACATGGTCTTGCGACAAAATCGATTGTTTTTGGGTAGTATTTTTTAGTAGTATATTTAGATCAGTAGTGGTAATTACACAGGATGATTCACATAAGAACTGACACGGAGCAGGGATATGTGGAAGACAATAAATTAATGATTTAACGCACTTTATTCCTGTACTAAGTTGTACTCCTGAGGAGTTACAGCCCTTCAAAGGTGGATTATAAATTTTTAACATTGATATTGACATATAACTCCTCAGAGACACATCTTTGTGAATTGCATTAAATGATCTTAGTTTATCGTCCTTTCCATATCCCTGCTCTGTGTTGATTCTTATGTAATCTCCTGTATTGATAATTTTTATATACGTAATTTAATTTGCTCAATAAGTTTTTAATTTTAGTTAACAAGCAGTGTTCACAATTTTACGTAAATCTCTATTTACAGAAAATTAAGAATTATTGTTTTTATTACTATCTTCCTCTGAAATCGATTCATTTTACCTCAAGGGGTTTTTAGTGTTTTGTGGCGTAATTATAATATCGATTAATATCAATACATTAACTAAGGTCAATGTTAAGGAAACTTGACTTTTGTAAATTAAATTTGGCCCAAGTCCTATATCTCTAACAGTAGAAATATTTCTGTAATTTTTTATGTCATTTATAGTATGTAGTTTATATGTCTATAGATATTTAATATACCTACACGGGAAAAAAGTACTAGATTCAAACATAAAAAACATTCGATTTTTGAGACTTCTGTAAATATCGTCACATTATGAATTTTTTTCTCAAAAAGTATGAGAACAAAAAATTTTGTATGTCAACAGGTAATAGCCTATATTCTACATACAAGGCATACTCTATTTATTTATTTCCATATTTTGTACAGTTTCGCGAAGTTTTGCAGATTAAGGGAATGTTGTTATTTTGAAAATGGTTTGATGGATTTTAACACTATTTACACTGAATTGTACGCGATAAATCGATATGTTTATCGTCAGTAATAGTTTTTCAAAATAAAATTTTTCCGATTTCTTGAAGCGACTAAAGTATTTGTAAGAAACCAGAATTATACATTCTAAGGGGCGCCGGTGCGGGTTAACGCGCCAGCGATAATCGTCCTCAGGGAACCCGAGAAACCAGAATCACTGAGCCGACTGAAGGTCTGGTGCAGTGTCGAAGATGCATATCAAGGTATACTATGTTATCCATGGTATAACATTAATTTGTTGATAAATATTGTTTACATTACTGTAAATGTTAAACACACAATATAATTTAACATATAATATATATATATATACATATAATATAATATATATACATATAACATATAATTTAACAATATAATTTGTTGTAATTTGTGTTTATGCTACACAAAATAGATATGGTATGTATCTTCGGGTCTGAAGCAGATATTCAATCACCGCGGCCATTCTGGTTTATCGGGTTCCCTGAGGGCGACACTTTACTCATGTTAAAAAATCAGAAAAATTTGATTTTGAAAAACTATTATCGTCACTCGACATACAAAATTATTCTACATAATTCAGTGCAAAAGTCGTTGAAAACTGCGAAAATTCACGAAACTAGACAAAATATGAAAAAAAGATATATAGACCTCACAGCCAGAACATATTAGATTATCACCTGTTGAAATACCAAATTTTTCGTCTTATAGTTTTTGCTAAAAAAAAATCACAAAGTGGAGGCATGCACGAGAAACTAAAAAATCTGGTGTTTCATGTTTAATTTGCCATAAAAAAGAACTGAGGTACCAACCATTTTCAACTTCAAGTCAAAACTGCAGAATAGATCACTTATTATAACAAAGTTTACTGAACATTTTTTCGTTGAGCCGTTGCGAAGATATTGATCTTTAAACAGAAGGCAAGCAATTTTATGCATGTATGTATCTGCTGGATAAGACAGCTCAAAAAAAAACATGTATTTCTTTAATGTTACTTAAAATCATTGAAAATTCCGTAATTAGCTGTGAAAGCCTGAATCAATACGTCAAAATTAACAAACAGGTTATAAAATTATTTCTAAAACTTTTAAACAAGTGTAGTACATCGTAAATGCAAAATATTGTACTGTTTTTATGTACGGCATAAGGTTTATTTGTACTAACATTTACTTTTTTCATAACTGAAGTGTTTCCTAGCTCCTAATCCCAGAAAACTTTGAGAAGAAAACCACAATCTTCAATATAATCTATCGCATTAGTAATTAACTCCTGTAGGTTCTCGCTGTTTACTCCTGTTTCGGTAAAGAAGTATGCAATTGGCAGTGTTCATTTTTCAAATAATCTACTTATCATAAATACCATCATAAATGCCTTCTTTGGGTATAAATTACGTCGTCCTGAGCCTAAAGCTTCATAACCCTCTATCACATCAAGGGCCTTCGAGTATTAAAACAAAAAATTTGTAGATATCTCGTCAAAACAGATAACGCAAACAACACTTTGAACACTTCGAACCAGTTTCTGAAGAAGGTTGCAACGTGGCATCCGAAACGTCAAATATTTTTTCAAAAAACACACGTCAAAACGTAGTGTTAGTTCTAATTTTAGTTCAGAAAACGCAAACTTTTTGAATTTTAGTCATTGTCTGAGTCTTCATCTGTAGCTGTTTTTTAATGCTAATATAGTACCCGTGCAAGATGGTTGCGCAGCCTACCCATCGTTTTATGGTACTTAGACCAGGAAGAATAATTTGTATTTTCATTGTTCGGTAGGCATTTGGGCTGGAATAAAATAGCGAAAACGACAGTTGTTTTTTCCACTATGACGTTGATCCGTTATTTTTATTCATACTAAATTATTAATTAATTTTTAATAATTTTAATATTATCACACTCAAATTTCTTCTCAAACTAAACTTGACGTTCGCATAAATTGAACTAATACACAAATAACGAGTTAATGCTTTTTTGCCTGGTGCCTGGACACCTTCCCAATCAAACACAGCGAAGACGTTGTCACTTCCTTGTAAGGTAATAAAAAAATAAGAACGTTACAAGTTCGAATTCGACGTCAATGCGTCGTTTCAGTACCATTGGAAAATATTTTTATAACGTTGCTTAGGTTTATTAATAATTTGAATATTAAGTTATCGTTATTTATTATTTTATTATTGTTTTAATAAAACAATAATAATTATGTAGGTACATTATATTTTCATCAAAAAGTCAAGTAATGATCGAGTGTTAACGTCATTTGTAACTGGTCTTGATCTTTCTACACATCCATTTCGTTAAAATCGTTATCAATATGTTCTTCTTTAAATAATTTTAATAGTTTTAGTAATGTAAGTACGAAGGCTTTCACAATCGATGTTAATTGAACTAAAATTCGAACCAACACTAGCACTAATACTAGAACTATCACTAGGACTAATACTAGATCTAAAACAAGTCGAAACTGGTTCAAAATTTCTTCCATGATGCGCAGTAAAAACCCAAAGTTCCTAGTTTTATAGGTTGAAAAGTTCAGTACTTTCGACCGGGTTTATTATTTATTATATTTAAATTAAGACTAGTTTTGCTTTTTACAGCGAATCTTCAGAGACTACGTGTGAACGTTACAAAAGTCAAGTTATTTTCCATATTTTATGGGATCGTTCAAAAACGTGTGGATAATTAATTTCAATATTTAACATTTTACTACATTGAACTAAATTTAAGACTTAAAAGAAATTTTGAAATTTATAAAATATCTTTACATCACATTAACACCTTAAAATTATCGGATATTTTGGGTTGTTTGCAGAAGCCAAAAAGCACTACTTTTCCTGAACTTTCTGACAATCATTGATCAATGACATATTAATCCCGGATTCGGAAAAATTGGTTATTATATGGACAATCAACAACAATTTTTTTTATTCATGTTAAATAATGTTAGAAACAAAATATTTCTAATAAATAAAACGGTTTCATTCCAGGTTTCTTTTTGTATTTCTAATTTGGCACGACTATTTATATGTCCAAATTTTGCTTTAATGTCCTTTGCTTAAATATTGCATGAACCAATACCTTTTCTTACAACTAAAGCTAATGCTAACGGTTACGACTATGACTACGACTAAAACTAAAACGTGTTGCATGAACCCACCATTAGACGTAATCAATTAAAAAAATAAATACTATTATACAATAAGCGATTGAAATAAGAGCGATTGAATCCTGTAATAACTGTATTGAATACATTTCTTTCAATTTAAAATTATTATTAATCATATTTAGAATATCCCGACGAAGGCAATATCCCGAATGTACATAGATCCAAAAGAATTTTAAGATTGTCGTTATCTTCGGATGAGAGTGATGACCACCAAAATGAAATCGCTCCTGATGGAACTATCTGTACTAAAATAAAAGCCGAGTCTACACTGTTAGGAACCGTGCCGTCGTTACGGTCCTGTCTACAGTCCAGCTAGTAGAGCTGACTTAGCAAAAAAGGACAATTGTAGTTGTAGCGGTTATGTTTAAGATTAGATTGTAACGTGTCGTTAAAGAGTGAACACGCTGATAGCAACTCTTCGCCTTTTATTTCCCCAACCTGTTCAACCCTACTTAAGTGGCGTAGTCACTTAAGTAGGGTTAAATTTCACCCTGACTATTGGAGTCAACCCAACTACAGAAGTAGCCCTGACTATTGGAATCAACCCAACTACGGAAGTAGCCCTGACTATTGAAGTCAACCCCGACTATTGAAGTCACCCTTACATTCCATAACTGGATCAACCAAATTGGGGACCAGAATTTTCAAACAATTTCGAACACCGGACGTGGAAATGCTTTCGTCGGCGTTAATGTAAGTACGGTTTCATATTCCTCCTTTCTATTACGCCGTGCATTCCCACACCTTGTTTTGCAAATTTTTATACAACTCGCAATATTGAAATTAATTCATTATTTTGATTACATTTTATAATAATAATAATAATTTATTGCCATAATAAAAAAAAGAAAATACAACTTAATGTATACATATCACAACTTAATATATAGAGATATGAGCAAAAGGATTAATTTATCGCATAAACGATATCTTCCAAAGGACCCAATCAATGAACTGTACACTGTGTTACAAAAAAATAAATTAAATAGCTCAACGTTAAGTTTATGGTAACTATACTGATACGTTATGTTAGTTGCTAGAGTACCAGAAGAAGAGAAGCAAGAGAAGAAGAAGAAAAGCAAAGAAGAAGAGATGAAAAGTTAGAAGTTTTCAGGCAGATAATTGGGAAGCAAATAAATGGCGCTTTAGATGATTTTTAAATGTCGTAATGTGAGGAATATTACGAATATCAGTAGGCAGATTGTTCCAAAGGGTTATCGCCTGTACAGTAAACGAATTATGGTAAAATTCGGTATTATGGGTCAGGAACATAAGCAAAGAATCAAGCTGAGATCTTGTGGGTAAGCCATGCGACGACAAACGCTGAAATATACAGTACAGGTATCTTGGTGTTGGTTATGAAGAGCATTATGTAACATAGTCAATATACGAAATGATCTACGGTTTTGGCAGGTTAATATCTGTAAGTAGTTACGGTATGGGGTTATGTGTTGAGATCTATCGAGATCAAAAATATACCGTTTGCAGTTTATTTCGAAGTGTTACCGAAAGATCAGGGTATGCGGTGTCAGCGTAATCTATATGGGGGAAAATAACAGAATAACAAAGATTACGGACTAAGCACGGGAGGAAGGAAACAACGGAGTTTTTTCAACGAATGGAAACAATAGTAGACTTTTTTGCAAACATATTGAATTTGAGGTTTCCAGGACATTGTGGACTCCACAACATCACCACCCCAAGGTTTTCTAACCGTATCAGATAGCTGAATAACGTTACCGTCGAGCATTAAGTGAATGGATGAAAAATCATTAAACTTCGCAAGTAAAGGTCGACTGCCAAATGCAACTGCTTGAGTTTTAGCAGTATTTAATTTAAGGCCGTAACGTTTAGACCAATTCAAAATATTAGAAAGATTAAGATTGAGTCGTGCAACTGCTTCCGTAAATCTATCAATACTTGTTGTAGTATAAATTTGGAGGTCATCAGCATACACGTGATAATTACAAGAAATGCAATAGGTGACGGCATTAATAAAAATTGAAAACAGCAACGGACCCAACACACTGCCCTGGGGCACACCACATCTAATATCACAAGTAGACGAGAGCTCAGAATCAGTACGTACACACAAAGAACGACAGAAAATCTTGTAAATACTCTTGAACTTGTAAGTAAACAAGGCGTTGGAAAGCTTTTGAAAGAACTGATAAAATGGAAATAGGACGAAAATCGTTTAAACTTGAGGGACTCTTTGATTTAGGTATTGGTACAACATGAGCAACCTTCCAAATTGAAGGGAATGCTGATCGTTCAAGTGAAAAGTTAAAAATGTGAGTAATAGGCGTAAGAACAATATCCAATATAGGAAGAAGAAGTTTGAGACCAACTCCATCAGCTCCCACACTAGTAGACTTAGAATGATTCAAGGCATCACGGACTTCTGATGCGTTGACCAGAACAAAGGAGAAAGAGGAGGACTTAGGTGAAGCAAGAATTTCAATAATAGTAGCCGTCTTAGTCTCCCCATCAATAATCAAAGGAGGGTCAGCAAAGAACCTTGCCAATGAGTCCCCATCACAAGCATTTCGAACAGAGGGAGACTCAACCGCCGCCCCTAAGGAACGCATAATCTTCCAAAACATCCTCGGACTGGTATTGGATAGCCTCTGGTAGGAATAAAATTTTTTTGCATTTTTACATTGGTGATTGCAACGGTTACGCAAGATTCTGTACTTTTCGCGATTAGTAGCAGTTGAAATACTTTTAAATAAAAGTTTTGCACGGTTGCGTTTTTTCATCAGTGATCTTATTTCATCACTTAACCAGGGTGCCGGCGGATATCTCACTCTGCGTCGCCTGAGTGGAGCATGCTTGTCAAAGAGATTAATAACTTTAGAATTGAGGTAGGCAACTTTTTCATCAATATCGGCCGTTCAATAAAGCGGGACCCAATCAATTTTCCGTGCATCGGACAACAGCAAGTCATTATTAATGCGACTCAGGTCACGAACAGAAATGGTGCGTTACGCGAAAAAATGATGTCGCAGTCGCACCGCACAATAAATTAGGTCATGATTGGAAAATTGAGGGGCAGGAAGCTGACCATGCGTAAGTATGTTACTCGGACATGTCGCAATTATGAGATCCAGAAGGGAATGCGATGTAGGAAGATGATGAGTTGGTTGCGAAGGCAGGATGGACAAATTTAATGAGGATGTAATAAAGCGTAGTTTTTCACAGCGTAAGTCATTTTTTAGCAGGCAAGTATTGAAATCTCCCATCAAAAGAATATTGTTATAATTAAGAGAGTGCTTCTCAAGGGTTTCTTCCAATAGATCAAAGTAGTCAACAAGAGGAGGACAGTAAAAAACGCCAAGTAATAACTTGTTATAGGAACTTTTCAATTCCACAAGCATGAATTCAGCCCCCTGAACCGTTCCATCAGAGGTTTCAACAATCGTAGCACGCAGGGTGTCCCTGATAAATAAAGCCACTCCCCCACCTCGCGAAAACAAATCGCAAAAGATCGATCATTTCACAAAAGCTTATAATTAGGAAGTGAGACAATTGCTGAGGGGAGAGTTTAAGCCATGTTTCACTGACCATAACAACATCAAAAATGTTAGATTCGAATGTGATCAAGAAATCGTCAATGTGAGCAGTAATACTTTGCACATTAATATGACACACGGAGATAGAGTTTGTTAATCCGTCAAACAAATCAGCTAGAGGTATCCCAGCATGACTACTAATGTCGTTTTCATCAATCTCACACGAGCGATCGAGAATAAAGTCAGAAGTGGACAGAAGAGAAGAATCAACAGAAGAATTACAAGAGAAGAAAGAATGAGAAATAGATTCAGTTGAGCAACCAACATCAGCATCCATTTTTACTTGAGTTGAGTACAGATACAAAACAGAAATCAAGCAAAAATAAGCAGCGCCAATGACTAAAATCAGTTAACCAAAACAAAATCACAGTGCCAGCCATGCAACAAATAACCGGGCCATTAATATAAAATTATGAAAAAAAAAAGAAATTAATAACATTAACAATTTTCTTGTAGTTGAACAACAAAATATATATATATGTATGTATGTACTTCTAATCAACTATTAAATCAACAAACCCGAGACGATATCGCCACGCATCATTCAACCGCTGCACTACTCCTAGTAGTCACACCACGACGGGGCTGTGTTCCTCTTATCCCCTGCCAACGCAAAACATATTTGTCCATCTGAAGTCCAAGTGTTTTCAGCACCCATTAAAGCTTTGGCTTTGAGGTAGAGTTGTAGTCGACGGGCAGTAAGGGATTCAGAAATGAAGATTTTTTTACCTTTCAGTTGCTTCTTGTTGGCCCATATCAGTCTCCGCATGTTATAAGAAACGAACTTTACAATAATTGGTCTAGGAAAGGACTTGGATGGAATATTCTCTTGATAGGGCCGAGACGATGACTTCGATCTAACATGTCACAGGTGAATTTGATATTATTTAGTGCAAGATGTTCATTTAAGGCATCAATAACTAGAACATCGATATTTTCACGTTCCGACTCAGGAACTCCATGGATAAGAAGACAATTGCGACGGGAGTATATCTCCAAGTCATCAAGACGATTATCAAGGGTAGAAATCGTAGAGCGCACCTCATTTAAACAAGTGATGATATTTTTGCGGAATTCGTCGAAATCAGCCGCTAATTGATTGAGTGAAAGTTCACCCACCCTGTCCGCATTACGCGCAGTTCGAAGACGCACTTCGAATGAATCCATTCTCTCGAGAAATTTTGAGTCGAGAGCAGATAACGCACTAGAATGTCTCCCCCATAATGCACCGATGGACAAAGATAAGTCAAGGAGACAGAGAATCTCGCGTAAAATATTACAATAAAACTGATAATTAGCATTTTTTAATTAGCATTTTAGCGCACAATATATTAAATTTTATCAAAATTTAAAAGAAAAATAATCGAACATCGCAACCACGTCTAATATCATCAGTAATTTTGATGACCTAGCCGGAAACCTGATTGAAAATCAGTGATAATTTTATGCTCATCGCTCTAGTGGTTTGGAAATTACGGAAATAATACATATAGAACGAAAATCACCTAGACAAGTGGGATACTTATCTAAGTATACAAGTTACAAATAGAGGGAAAGGTCGATGTCTCAAAGGAGAAGTTAAATATGTGGAGTAGTGGAGGAATGATTACATCCAAAATAGGAAAGAGCTGCTTAATACTGACAGCATCAGCACCACTAGTGGCCTTAGAATGATTGAGAGCCTGGCGGACTTGAAACTCGTCAAACAGCTCCAAAGGAAAGTCTGGAATTGACATTAGCAGAGGCATTAATAGCGGTAATAGTTGATGCCTTAACTGAATCATCAAGAGTAATGAGAGGTTTGGCAAATGATAAGAAAGTGATTCAACTACACCAAGAGAACGCATAGTTTTCCAGAAAGTATTAGGGGTTGCGTAAATAAGTATATATATTACCCTTTATATTACCCTTTTTATAAACATGCTCCAGTTTTATTTAACATTATTTAATTCTTTAAATAAGGACCAACTACAATTTATTTAAATCGACCTAATTTGAGCCAATAAATCTAAGGGCTTCCGTTATATACGCATTTCAGAGATAGTGTATGATCATTAGCAAGTTAACAAAAATAAAATATTTATTACAAGGCAAACATTTTTGCGTAACAGCGCGTGAAATGTAAAAGTCACATCCAAACCGAGCATCCAACAAATGAAAACATTTTTGCTCAAGGTCCAAAGACCGTTTGTAGCATTTGTCCTTCAAGAAAAACAATGAAGGACCATTACACACGTGTCTTGTTAGGGTATAGATTTTTTTTAGTTTTCAAGTTTAATGTGATGGTTATGAAGAATATGTTTCAAGTTCATAGTGATTTCATGTACAAATAATTAGCGTACAAATTTTTCTTGTTATTTTTGCTAGTTTTGAGAAAATTGTAAGTTTTACGACGCGTTGGCAATGACGTTACTATGAAACACATATTCAACAAATTATACATTTTAGAATTGTAATTAAAACTAGTTAAACCAGAATATTACTAATTTTAGAGTTATCTCTAGGTCACTATTAATTCTAGTTTTAGTTCTAACACTAATTAATGAATTATGGTCTTTTTTAAAAAATTTACTTCTGGTGATAATTAAAATTTATTTTTCTAAACTAGTTTCGAGCCTTGTTCTTCTTCAGTAGATACCTACAAGTTTACAACATACGAAAAATGAACATATTAATATAGAAAAATAAAATAGTAAAATCTTACGTAATTATTAACAAATTAGAAAAAATAATTAAAATTTTTCAAAATTTACGTCAAAAGTTATTGTGTGACGTTAGTTTTTTTTTGTTTTTGTTTTTTATTTTTGTGTTTTAGGTACAGATCTCGCAGGCAACTATAGATTGGTTTTTGGGTCGGGATAATTTGTTCATTAAGGCTTATAATATTACTGTTAACTTCAATAAACTTGTTGATTTCACACATTTCCATTATTTCCATAAGGTTGCTTTTATTAAGTTGGTGTAGTAATTTAATATTTTTATTTTCGTCATATTCGTGGTTGTTGAAAATTAGATGTTTTCAGAATGCCGATTTTGAACTGTTTTTATGTTCTTTAAGCCTTGTTTGGATATTTCTCCCCGTTTCACCTATGTACGTGGCTGAACAGGTCCCACATTGCAATTGGCGAGAGTTGTAGTCTTGTTTTTGTTATTAACTAATAATGCCTTAAGATTGTTTTTGTTTTTAAATGTCATTGTTATGTTGAACTTATGGAACATTTTCTTGATTTTATGGGATATTTCTTTCTCCTGGGTAAGTTATGGATCTATACGTTGTTGGTGTATCAGGTTTTCGGTCGGATAGGGAATAGGTTGTTTCTTGAAGATTATATTTGTTTTGTATTTTCGAAAATATTCGTTGCATATATGTCGGTGGGAAACTGTTTTCGTTTGCAATTTGGTGGATAATTTCGATCTCTTTTTCTAGGTCTTGTTGTTCCAATTTTGAATGGAAAGCTCTGTGTATATAAGCCCGGTATGCTGCCATTTTATGAATTTCATCATGATGAGAATCGAATGGGATGGTGGTACTAGTTTGTGTAGGTTTTCTGTAGATGTCATATTTAATTTTGTTGTTTGAATGTCGTAGTGTATAGTCTAAGAAATTTAATTTTTGATTGTTTTTAGTCTAGATAGTGAAGTTAATATTGGGGTGTAAACTGTTAATATATTTATGAAGATTATCAATATGTTGGTCGTCTTTAATCAGTACTAAAATGTCGTCCACGTATCTTGTCCATAGGATAATATCGTCTCTATATGGGTTTTTGTCGCACATAATTTGATTTTTCTCTAGGTTGTCCATGAAAATATCTGCCATCACACTACTCAATGGTGCTCCCATTGGTAATCCATCTAGATATTGATAGTATTTATAGCTACAAAGATACAAAAATTTTGTTCTAAGCATAGTTTTAATAGCGTTAAGATGGAGCGAGTTTTGTCTTTGTTTTTGAGGTCAGTCTTTAATATTTCTTCTAATATCGTTATTGTGTCGGTTATGGGTATGTTTGTATATAGGTTATTGACATCAAATGAGATCATTTTGAAACCTTCTGGTAGCTGTATTTTGTCAATTAAATCACGAAGTTGGTAACGATTAATTATGGTATATTTTGGTTTAAAATTGATGTCATATATTATAAACTTTTGTAAAAGTTTTGCGAGTTTGTATGTGCTGGATTCAATGGAGGTTATTATAATGGATCTTATTGGCAATCCATTTTTGTGAACTTTAGGTAGTGCATACAATTTAGGGGTTTGCGGATTCATAGGTAACAGGCTGGTCAAGGTACCTCCCATTTCTGTTATTGTCGTTTTTTTTTTAATTATTGATTTTACTTTTTTGTGAAAAATGTGGGGTTTTTATTGATAGTTTTAAAGTTATTGTCTTTCATAAAGCTTTCAGTCTTATTTATGTAGAGATCTTTGGTTAAAATTATCATTCTTGCGTTTTTGTCTGCAGGAGTAACTATTAATTCGTTTTCTTTAATTTTCCGCTTGATGCTCTTAATAATTTTTTGTTCCTTTTCCTCTTCTCCATTTCTTATTGTTTGTTTGTCTCTTTTCTTCTTTAATTAGGATTTGTTGAATCTCCTTATTCATAATGTTTTCCTTTTCGTGTCCTTTGATAGCTGCCTGAAGTTCCATTGCCAGTATTGGGAGGTTAATTTCTCTTTTTGGAGCATATTTCAGACCTTTTTCCATTAATCTTCTTTCTTGTTGTGTGAAAAAAAACGTTTGAAGTATTTGTTACTTTGGGAAAAAATTTATGAATTTCTCCTAGTTTGTTTGTTTGATGTTTATTCTTTTCTCTTTCTTTTTCTGTTCTCAACTTGTTCAGCTTTTTTAGTTTCTTTTTGTGAATTTCATTAAGAATTATTGTATCATGTAATTTAGCTTCTTTGATAATTTCTTCGATTTCAATGTAATGATATTGGTTATTTAAATCCTGGTACCATTTATAAAGTTTAATGTTGAGTTCGTTAACTTTCTTATAATGGTTGTTTTGGGTTATACGTATATGTTGAATTTTCATTTTATTAACCATATCCTTTTTTATGTGTTGTGGATATTTCTTGTTAGTAAATTTTGGAAATAATCCCTTTGTTAAGCAGATTCTTAGAAATTTAATGTGTTGTAGTTGTAGTTTTATTTTATATGTCGTACGCTTGTAGGTCAAGATATTGTTGACCGTATTAGCCATTGAGTAATATAAAAAAACATACCCATAACCGACACAATAACGATATTAGAAGAAATATTAAAGACTAACCTCAAAAACAAAGACAAAACTCGCTCCATCTTAACGCTATTAAAACTATGCTTAGAACAAAATTTTTGTATCTTTAACGATGAATACTATCAATATCTAGATGGATTACCAATGGGATCTCCATTGAGTAGTGTGATGGCAGATATTTTCATGGACAACCTAGAGAAAAATCAAATTATGTGTGACAAAAACCCATATAGAGACGATATTACCCTATAGACAAGATTTTCTTAGACTATACACTACGACATTCAAACAACAAAATTAAATATGACATCTACAGAAAATCTACACAAACTAGTACCACCATCCCATTCGATTCTTATCATGATGAAACTCATAAAATGGCAGCATACCGGGCTTATATGTGTTACAGTTAAAGCATTCATTACGTGAATGTATACACTATCTAGACAATGCATACATTAACTAATTTACCTAGTTAATGTGTATATAAAATACAAAATGTAAACTTTTACTATTTAATGTATACAATTACTAACGATACTCAGTTAAAGTTTAATATACGTTTAAAATGTATTATATAACAAAAGTTGTAGAAGTTGTTTTAAATAAAAAACGAAGCGAAGACTGAAATATAAAAAATCAAAATAACTTATAACTAAAAAACTTCGATCGATAGACAACGATAGGTAACCAACCAACCAACTTGACCTATTCTTTAACAGTTCTGTTGAATGGTAAAATAGGTTGGGTTATAATATTTGTTCGCTTTAAAATCAATGTAAAGAAGACACAGTAGTTCTCAAGAAGTTTCAAAATAAGGCTTTATCTTTCGGTTAACTTGTTAAGTTAGTAAAATGGATAAAAATGAAATGAAAATTAAATTTCATAGTTGTATTGAAAATATTTCACAAAAGAGTAATAGCTTTCGAATGAGTTTATCAAAATATCGTAATTTAGTAGATGAAGTAAAAATTGCAAAGGCCTCAGCTCGGAAGGCAAACCGTCATTTTTGGTTGCTAAAACATTACGATGTCGTTACAATTAAAAATGTGGAAAAGCTAGTTGTACCAATTACAAATGATAAAGTGTTGTATTATGTTGTTGTTGAAGAATTATTTGATGTGTTGTATGAAGTTCACGAATCAATAGGCCATGGTGGACGTGACCGTATGAAGAAGGAAATTCAACAAAGGTATAAAAATATTACAACTCAAGAAATACAACTATTTCTAAATTTATGCGAATCATGTTTGAAAAAGCGAAAAAACGAAAAGAAAGGGTTTGTGGTTAAACCGATGATATTTTCACACTAACTCTAGATGCCAAGTAGACTTAATAGACTTTCAATCACAACCTGACGGAGAATTTAAATTTATATTAGTCTATCAAGATCATCTGACGAAATTTGTGATACTTAGAGCAATTAAAAGTAAACAGGGATTGGAAGTAGCAGATCAACTACTTAGTATATTCTTATTATTTGGTGCCCCATCCATACTGCAGTCTGATAATGGACGAGAATTTGTAAACAATATAATAGAAGATTTAAAACAACTATGGCCTGAATTAAAAAATGTTCATGGTAAACCGCGACATAGTCAATCGCAAGGCAGTGTAGAACGCGCCAATCAAGATGTAGAAAATATATTGAACACTTGGATGCTACAAGAAAAATTAACCATTAAAACCATTGGAGTAAAGGTAAAAACCTTTCAATCAAATCTTTCTTTTTTTCTACAATAAAAAGCGGTATCATGTAAATCTTTTTTCAGGTTTGGGTTTCATGCAATTTATGAAAAATAGGGCGCTTCATGCAGGAATCAAAAGAAGTCCATATGAAGCAATGTTTGGAGAGACAGCGAAGGTTGGACTTACTTCTTCTTCACTACCACGAGATGTTATTAAAGAAATTAATACTGAGGATGACTTGGACATATTAATAAAAACTTCTAATGCGTCTAATACAGAACAACAAGGTGAAATTGAAATCACTTTTCATAGTAATGTTGCTATTTCACAGGAATCTATCCCAGAAAGTTCTTTAGAAACCTTAGAAGAAGCTTTACAAGAAGAAATTTTGCTAGTAGAGGAAATAGCAACAACGTGCGTTGATAAAGAAAATAATGATATATTGAAAGAGAAGAAGTGTAGAAAATGTGAGGTTTTGTTATTGTCGGAAGATAATTCCATTTGTAATGTTTGCGTGCGTCTATATGAAATTAATAATAACAGAAATGAGGAAAAAGAAAATTTAAAACTTCAAGCTACACATATGAAAACAATATCTGATGCTTCTCATATGCCAGCAGAAAACGGAATGACTGTCCGGATTAAAGTACCAGATGTAGACAGGGGAAGAGGAGATTCTCCTTCAATCTTAAGATGTATAATGAAAAAAACCGATGATGGTTATTTTCAAATAGGAACAAGGAATGGTATTTTGAAAGGTCTTTACACTAGATCCCAATTTAGTGTATGTCCAGAGAAGATACTAAACATCGATGGTATTCCACCACAACTATTACCTCTTAGAACAGTGGCCACAGAGCAATCGGTAGGAAGTGGACAGGGATTTGTAAAATGCAATTGCAAAACAAAATGTAATGGTAATAGATGCACATGTGTAAAGAAAAAAATTTTGTGCAATTCGAAGTGCCACCAAAGTTTACCATGTTGTAATAAATAAAAGTTGTATTTGCATTAATAGATGAACGGATTTGTTCTTTATATTGTTTGTTTTTGTGTTTTTATTTTAAGAAATAAATATTTGTATTAAAAAAATCCGTATTTAAATTTTTGTTACATATCTTAGTACAAAAAAGCTTCCAGTTATTTTTCTGTTTTTTGATATTATTTCAAAAATGTATTTATTACTATACTTACTTACCACTTGCATCACATGCAATTCCGTCTATTAAGAAAATTATACCGTCCTTTGGAACAACTTTTACAGATATTTGTTAGCAAATGTATACACTATATACGTAGTATATGTACACATTCACTAGTAAATGTATACACTCTATGATTAGTAAATACTTTCACTAAAACATTACGTAAATGTATACATTGATTAGTTAATGTATACATTAACTGAAATGCACACTTTACCTGTAACATATACACAGAGCTTTCCATTCAAAATTGGAAAAACAAGACCTAGAAAAAGAGATCGAAATTATCCACCAAATTGCAAACGAAAACAGTTTCCCACCGACATTTATGCAACGAATATTTTCGAAAATACAAAACAAATATAATCATCAAGAAACAACTTCCCTATCCGACCGAAAACCTGATACTACACCAACAACATACAGATCCATAACTTACCCAGGAGAAATATCCCATAAAATCAAGAAAATGTTCCATAAGTTCAACATAACAATGACATTTAAAAACAAAAACAATCTTAAGGCATTATTAGTTAATAACAAAAACAAGACTACAACTCTCGCTAAGAGTGGCATACACCAATTGCAATGTGGGACCTATTCAGCCACGTACATAGGTGAAACGGGGAGAAGTATCCAAGCATGGCTTAAAGAACATAAAAACAGTTCAAAATCGGCATTCTTAATAAAAGCAACTTAATAAAAGCAACTTTATGGAAATAATGGAAATGTACGAAAACAACAAGTTTATTGAAGTTAACAGTAATATTATAAGCCTTAACGAACAAATTATCCCGACCCAAAAACCAATCTATAGTTGCCTGCGAGATCCGTACCTAAAACACAAAAATAAAAAACAAAAACAAAAAAAACCGAAGGTCACACAATAAATTTTGACGTAAATTTTGAAAAATTTTAATTAATTTTTCTAATTTGTTAATAATTACGTAAGATTTTACTATTTTATTTTTTTATATTAATATGTTCATTTTTCGTATGTTGTAAACTTGCAGGTATCTACTGAAGAAGAGCAAGGCTCGAAACTAGTTTAGAAAAAAATATTTTTGTCTATATAAATTTTAATTATCACCAGAAGTAAATTTTTTAAAAAGACCCTAATTTAATAATTGGTGAAAAAATGATAAGAAAAATTATTTTTATATTACTAATTAATGAATTAGAAACATTCAGGTTTAACTGCAATTCCTTTGAGACAGTTAAACCCAAGCGTTTTTAGTTCTAAATAGCACTAAATCACAATTAAAACTAACTCCAAATCTAGAAATTAAATAAGTTATAATAAATATTCCTACCTCATAAATATCTTTGTCGCAACCTCTTGGTTTCTCTAAAATCGTTCCTTTTTGAACTCGTTCGACGACTTCCGTGTTCTTAAGCCTTCCATAAGGCATTTTACCACAAGTAAAAACTTCCCACATAAGAACACCTTAAAAAAGAAATGATTTTGTTTCAATGAATGATGGAATAATGTTTTAAATACCATAAGCCCAAACGTCACTTTTCGACGAAAATCTCGTATAATTTAAAACTTCCGGGGGAGCCCACTTAATAGGAAATCGAGTTCCGCCCGATGAAGTGTATTGATCGTCCAAAACATATCGTGCAAGTCCAAAATCGGCTACTTTAACGACATTTTCGTGCCCAACGAGGCAATTGCGGGCGGCCAAATCCCGATGGATGTAATTGTGTCGTTCCAAATACGCCATTCCTTTACATATCTTAAAAAAAATTATTAAAGGAAGGAATATGGGATTTTTTAAAAATTTACTTGTATACACATATCCAGTAAAAGCCCTTGATTTGGTAGAAGCGATTGTTCGTGTCGTCTCAAATAATTTAATAAGGATCCATGCCTCATGTATTCCGTTACAATGTAAATGGGACGATTTTTACTACATACCCCGTAAAGTTGAACTAAATTCGTGTGTTGAAGTTTACTAATAAATAAATAAAGATTAAATTCGATTAAATTTTAAATATTTTTTTAAAATTATTGTTACTTACGTCATTACTTTAGCTTCCTCTATAAAATCATCTTCAGACATAGTTCCCTCTTTCATCATTTTAACTGCAACATCTATGGAACCTCTCCATTTACCTCTTCGTACTACGCCGAACTGGCCGGAACCCAATTCTTCTAATAACATTAATTCGTGTGGATCTATTTCCCACTTATCTATAAAAAATGGTTTGTTTTGAGAATCAAGTTGTTCTATTAAAAAAAGTTAACGACAGAAAATCTTTTTTGTTTATTAAACAACAAATAATCTTGATAACATCAAAAAGAGGGGATTGTCATTAAAAGTTTCACATTTTCTATTCATTTATACTATGAGGTGCTTTGTGATTGTGCTCGCTATCAATTTATATTTATGCAGTAAGTAATTATTACGATTTAACGATATTTAATAAAAAAAATTGTTGAATTTTACGTTAATTTTAAGTTGATGGCGCCACTTGTAACTGCCAAAATATTAAAAACTCATTAATTTTATTGATTTTTGTTGCTAATAAAACAAATTTGTTTAAGATAATGGAGGATATGGAAAGGAGTTGTCGTGGGAGGGTCGTCAAAATCGGAAATTATTGCTATTGGGAGGTGCCCCTGTTACGGATAAATCAAAATCAGTGGTTGGTATTTTTGAAATTATCATTTCTGGTCAAATTTTTTAATGCTTTGACTCAATTTTTAGTTTTCTGTAACTAGCGATAAAGGCCCGATGACTGCTGTTGTATTTAGAGATCAACTTATTGCTTTACCGGGGTAAGTTGGCAACAATTAGATATTTAAATAGTTTTATCGTAAAATTTACTTTATATTGAAATGTTTTTGTCGAATAACCAAAGTTTAAACATCACCATGACATTAATAGAATTGTCATATTAATGTCCAATTAACCCTGCGCACGCTACAACAAGATATACAATTACAAGAATATTGTATGTTTTAATTAAATTATACTACACTCAAAATACAATTAACAGTAAAGTTTGTGGTAATTCAATGAAAATATGCAGTAATCTAGCGATGAATCTAGAACGTTTAAACTACAACTAAAACGATGATAAAGCTTTTTATTTATTTTAAATTCGGTGCTATTGCAATTTCGAACGTTAAACGTTCTTCATCAGGCACGACTATGAGAAACAACAAAAGGGTATAAATTAAAATAGTAAAATGTAAAGTTATGAATTAAAATAAACAATAACTACACTCAGCAGCAGAAGTCTGCGTACAAAAAACTTGTAATACTTTAATTGAAAAAATAAGAGTCATAATCTAATGTGATAAACTTGATTTTTTTTATTTTGTATATTAACTACATATAATTCTATTAACAAAATATGCTTCAACAAAACAGAAACAGTAGTTACAGAAAAAAATCAAAACTAAAAATTCTACAAATAACGGGTATGCAAAAATCTGCGTACAAGTCAGGACAGTATTTATAAAAAATTCATAAATGAGATCATTGTTTCTATATTAATATGAGGTCGGATAACCTTTACTTTCGGTTTAATGACCTCCCTTAAACGTTTAGGCATGGAGTGCACTAATTTCTTCGTTTCGTCCGAACTGTTTTTGGCCCATTCCTCAATCATAACATTTTTTAACGTTTCCTTCGACGTTATGTTGTGTTGCCGAATCCTGCGTTCCAGTAAATCCCAGAGGTGTTCGATGGGATTCAAGTCCGGCGATTGTGGAGGTGTTTTAAGTTGCTTTGGGGTATTGTATAGTAGCCAAAGCTTAGTGTTGTGGGCGCAATGTTTGTGGTCATTATCTTGATGAAAAAAGTATTCGGGCCCCAAGCCCAAGTTTTCGATGCTAGGCTTCAAATTTTCTTTTAAAATGTCTATATACATTTTATGGTCCATTGTCGATGTTATGAAAACCAACCTTCCCACCCCTTTGGTGCACATACACCCCCAAACCATAACTCCACCACCTCCGTGTTTTACAGTTGCTTTCAAATTTTCGGGATTAAGGGTTTATTAGGTTGTTTATTAGGTTTTCTCCATACAAGTTGTTTACCCTTAATGCCGAAAATGCAAAATTTGCTCTCATCTGTAAAGAGAACTTTCTCCCAGAATTCAATGGGTTTGTCTAAGAGTTTTTTGGCAAAGGCGATCCGCTTCTGACGGTTGACCTCTGACACAAATGGCTTTTTTCGTGCAACGCGACTGTGATAGTTAGCTTTTTTAACGTCCTTCTCACCGTATCTTTGCTGATAGTTTTATGAAATTCTTCTTGTACATTTTCTACTATTTTTTTGCCGTCAGCCTAGGTTCTTTACTAACCTGCTGTACAATTTTTCGCTTCTCTCGGTTTGTTAAAAGGGGTGGTCTACCAGATCGCGGACGTGAGAGGTAATCTTCAGTGTTTTTATAATTATTAATTACTCTTTGAATCGAAGAGTGTGACCTGCCGACAGTTTCTCCTATTTTTCGAAAAGATTTTCCCTCTTTCCATAACTTTACAATAATTTTTCTCTCTCCCAATTCAATTTCCTTTCCTCTTTTATTTAAATCTGAAAGCGTACATCGCCAACTACGTATTTAAGTGAATAAGTATATTTTGGAGAAGGCGTCTTTATTTGTACGCAGATTTTTGCATACGCATTATTTGGAGAATTTTTAATTTTAATTTTTTTTCTAACTAATATTTCTGTTTTATTGATGCATATTTTGTTAATAGAATTATATGTAGTTAATACACAAAATAAAAAAAAATTGAAGTTTATCACATTAGATCATGACCCTTATTTTTTCAGTTAAAGTGTTAGAAGTTTTTTGTACGCAGACTTCTGCTGCTAAGTGTATATAAGTCTTAAAAATAAAATTAAAAAATTTAATAAATGTGTACTGTCGATATTTACCGTCAAACAAGAAGCTCCAAGTTGAAGGTTTTTCGAAAATACATTGAATCTTCGAGTATTTAAATATAAAATTATAAAACAGATTTAGTGAAAATACAGTTAAAAATTTGAAAAGTTTGTTTATAAAAAGGACAAAAAAGAATTAAAATATAATCCAAACCTGAAGAAAAAGTGTTAGAGAACAAATAAATAATTTATTATTAACTGCTTTCTCGATCTCCTTAAAATAGTGTGTAGTCAAAATTTCTTTGTGTTCAACAACCGATTCCACCAGATGAAAGATGGTTTGCCTATGGGCTCTCCTATATCTGGAATTATTGCTGACATCTGTCAATAATTTCGAGAATGAACTATTTTCTGGAAAATATAAAATAATTACCAATGACATTTTATTTTACGGCCGCTACGTAGACGATATCTTTATGATATACAATGGTAATCCAGCAAAACTATCCGCTCTTAAAGTCATTTTTAATAACTTATCTAATCTCGAATTTACCACTGAAATGGAATTAGATAATAAACTTAACTTTTTAGATCTCATTATTTCTCGAAACTCAGCAAAAAAACAGTTTAGAATTTGACATTTTTAGGAAACCCACTACAACAGACTCTATCATTTCAAAATTTTCTTTCAATTGCAACCAACACAAAGAAGCAAGTTTTAGATTCTTTTTTAACCGTCTCATCTCCATACCTCTCAGTGATAATAATTATATTAACGAACTTAAGAAGATATTGAAGATTGGCTTAAATAACGATTTTAATATGAGTGACCTACAACGAATTTACAAAGATACACGCTTCACGTATAAACAACACCATCAACCCTCACATTAAGAAAAAATATAAATATATTTCCCTTCCTTTCCACCCTTCTCTGCAATATAAATTTAAACAAATATTGGATAATTTTGGTATTATCCCTGCTTTTAATTTAGGTAATAAACTTGGTCACATACTAATTAATAGAGGACACAAATTTAAAAAGGGTGAACAAAGTGGCGTTTATAAAATAACATGTAATGATTGTAATAAAATATATTTGGACAGACAGGTAGAAATATCACCACTAGATTCAAAGAACACCTTACTAAAGACTCATCCGCTGTTTATAAACATATTCATAATCTAAATCACAAAACTACAATAGATAACCTAGAACTATTAAAATATATTAAAAAATATAAAGAACTTGATCTTTACGAAGAATTGTTCATCCACCAATATAATAATGATGATATACTTCTCAACGATTTAATAGACCTTAATGTTCATGAAATTTTTAAAAATATTTTTAACACTTAAACTTACATTCCTCCCACCAAACTCTCTCAACTTCCTCTCTTCTAATTACAATCTTACCCTCTAAACGCTGACTTTTAGTCCACCTCAATACGCGAGCCTGTATGGACCACTTTTATGTTTTGAGTTTTCTTTTAACCTTTTAATGTAAGTTAATTTTTGGATTATATTTTAATTGTTTTTCGTCCTTTTTATAAACAAACTTTTCAAATTTTTAACTGTATTTTCACAAAATTTGTTTTATAATTTTATAGTTAAATACTCGAAGATTCAATGTATTTTTGAAAAACCTTCAACTTGTAGCTTCTTGTTTGACGATAAATATCGACAGTACACATTTTTAAAATTTTTTAATATTTAATTCTATTTTTAAGACTTTTATATAGTTATTGTTTATTTTAATTCATAACTTTACATTTTACTATTTTAATTTATACCTTTTTGTTGTTTCTCATAGTCGTGTCTGATGAAGAACGTTTAACGTTCGAAATTGCAATAGCACCGAATTTTAAATAAATAAAAAGCTTTTTCATCATTCTCTCAATACATCTTTTAATATCTTATGATGAACTCGGAATCCACAATTTCTAAACTACAACTAAAACGTTCCCTATCAAAGTTTCCCCCCAAAAGTGTTTTTGCATGTTTACAAAAGCCATATATGCACTATCATAAATTTGCATTTAAATATGAAATTAGTGGATAAAACAAAGAAAAATCAATTATTTATTTTGTTTTTATGACTTGTTCATAACAATAAAATTAACAGTTAATAGAAAGATATCTGTGAGGAAGGATTCATATGAGGTCTGTGAGGAAAATCATTATATTTGTGCTTATTATGTGCAGGATTAAGCAACAATAAAATGGGGTTTAAATTACTAACTTTAAAACATTGGAAACACAAGAAATGACTGAGATATCGTTTTTTTAATCAAACTGCAAATTTCATTGTAATAAATTTGAAATGGAAACTTTAAAACCTCGTATCTTAAGGACGGAATAAGATATCATCATTGAATAAAGAACGTTTTAAAGCAAATTAAACTTGTTCATAACAATAAAATTAACAGTTGATAAAAAAAAACTGTCTGTGAGGAAAATCATTGTATTTGTGCTTATTATGAGCAGGATTGAGTAACAATAAACTGGGGTTTAAATTACGAACTTTAAAACATTGAATTACAAGAAACGACTGAGATATCGTCATGAAATAAAGATCATTTTGAAGCGAATTTAATGAAGAATTATTGTGTCATAAATAAATTCTTGATTTTTTATATACATCGATGATATGGCTTTTTAATCAAACTGCACGTTTCATTGTAATAAATTTGAAATGGAAACTTTAAAACCTCGTATCTTAAGGACGGAATAAGATATCATCATTGAATAAAGAACGTTTTAAAGCAAATTAAACTTGTTCATAACAATAAAATTAAGAGTTGATAAAAAATAACTGTCTGTCAGGAAAATCATTGTATTTGTGCTTATTATGTGCAGGATTAAGCAATAATAAACTGGAATTTAAATTACTAACTTTAAAACATTGGATCACAAGAAATGACTGAGATATCGTCATGAAATAAAGATCATTTTGAAGTGAATTTAATGAAGAATTATTGTGTCATAAATAAATTCTTGATTTTTTATATACATCGATGATATGGCTTTTTAATCAAACTGCACGTTTCATTGTAATAAATTTGAAATGGAAACTTTAAAACCTCGTATCTTAAGGACGGAATAAGATATCATCATTGAATAAAGAACGTTTTAAAGCAAATTAAACTTGTTCATAACAATAAAATTAACAGTTGATAAAAAATAACTGTCTGTCAGGAAAATCATTGTATTTGTGCTTATTATGTGCAGGATTAAGCAATAATAAACTGGAATTTAAATTACTAACTTTAAAACATTGAATTACAAGAAATGACTGAGATATCGTCATGAAATAAAGATCATTTTGAAGTGAATTTAATGAAGAATTATTGTGCCATAAATAGTCTTGATTTTTATAAACATCGATGATATGGTTTCTTAATCAAGCTGCACTTTTCATTCTAATAAATTTGAAATGGAATCTTTAAAACATCGTATCTTAAGGATGGAATAAGGTATCATTATTAAATAAAGAACATTTTAAAGCAATTTTGATAAAGAGTTAATGTGCCATAAAGAAATCCTTAATTCCCATAAATATCGATATTATGGTTTCTTTAATATAAATCTGCACGTTTTGTTATCATAGATTTGAAATGTAATATTTAAAATATCGTATCTCAAGAACGAAATATGATATCATCATGAAATAAAAATCATTTTGAAACAAATTTGATGAATAATTACAGTACTATAAATAAACTCTTAAAACTCATAAATATCGATGTGATAACTTTTACAATTTAAAATTATTGTTAACGATTTTAAGATTTTATTTTTATATGTACAGGTTGGTTCAAATTCGATGTCCGAAGCTATAAGAGTTTGAGAAAAGTTGTTTATATGTCTAGATCTCTCTTTTTTTAAATAAGTTCCAATGTCGAAAACCTCAAAGTACATTAAAAATATCGTAAACTCAACAAATCTAATTATCTTTGTTATTATTATAGGTGGGGTATTAAAATTCAGATATTATATAACAATTTTTTATAGAGAATTTAATGACGTGGAGGATGTATATAGTTTTTCATATAAGTATAGATTGGTAAGCGCTGCTAGATTTATAGGTCTTATGCGCTGAACTTGTAAGGAATAAAACGTTTGGTAATATAGTGTCCTCATATTTACAAGGAAATTTCAAATGTTTAAAAAACGGTCGTTATGGTCCAAAAGTTCATACAAGAAATGTTATTTAACATCCATTTGATCGAGTCATTCTTAAAGGGTAATAAAAGCATTCGCATACAGAGGAAGATATGGTATTCAAATCAAACCGATAAATTCAATAAAACCGTTAAAAACAATTTATGGGAAAATAGAATTTGAAGAAATAACGACTAAAGTATTTTTCGATTACAGCAATTTTTGACATTGAACCCCATTTAACAAAGATATTAAATTTTTTAATTAAGAAAATAGGTTTTAAATAGATTGTGCAAAAAGTTTGAATCAAAGTACTTTTTGGCTATAACGATTTTTGACATTGATGTATAGAGACGTACAAAAATTTGTTGAATTTAAAAAAAATTTAATTCTTAAAAATTGCGATTTTTTTTAGTAAATTACTCTTATTAATTAAATTCCTTTATTTGTATAAAAAATTGTATGTTAAGATAATTTTATGATTTTTTTTGTTTAAAATCTTTTGACTTAAAATTCAATTAAAACTATTTACAAACAAAGGATTAATTATAGTGATTGTTTACTTTTTTACGTAAATTTGTATTTCGTTAATATTAAATTTATTAATTCGTTTCTTAACGTAATTATTTACTTGCTTATCAAAAATGTCATTGACTATTAATATAACCTGATATATACAATCATTATTATATATCGATAATTATTTTGATTTAAATTAGAATCGTGGCAAACCCAAAAGTGGGAGGTACAGCCCTCGAAAGAAAATCATCGAATGGAGGGTGGACTTTTTGGAGTTACAAAGACGCCACAGTTGAACCGTTTGGAGATCACTACACGGGAGATGCCGCACCAACTGGAACTTGTGAAATTGTTGGATCGGTAAAAAACATTTTTAAATTTAATTATTAAATAGGATATTAAAAAAGTAAGAAGACATTAAAGGTCGGTTCTACAGTCGCTAAATAAACTTCTGTTAGATAAATGTCCATATAACTTGAAGTCTGTTTTTGTCAATATCTGTGTTTTTCAATATCTAGAAAACCATCTGATGAAAAAAACAATGGTGGTTAGGTTTGTTGTAGTCACTGAATATTTCTAATTGTAAGTAAATAACAGTATGTCCCCGGATCAACTTACAAATAGGTAAAAATTAATAATGCATTGGATATATTCACACTACTCATGGTAATCATTCCTATTTTTGTGTAAAAATTAGTTTTTTTTTTAAATTTAAAGTTCAATTTATAATCTGTAATTATAGAAATCATAAAATCGCGAAAGAGGGAATTTATGTAGTCAGATAAAAATATCCGGATACAAGAATAACTTACGTTGGAGCACACAATATAAAAAATTTTAGAAGCGGGTTCTGTATAAGGAAACAGAAAAGAAGAATAAATGAGGAAGACAATGCGAGCTGTAATGACGAAATCACGTATTCATAATTTACAAAGAAAATAAAATTAAATGACTTAGACCATGATTCAGACATATTTTGAATATTGGCGATGATGCCAAACGTTTCGATTTCTGCCTTGAGATTGGTAATGAAATATTAAATAACAGAAATTTTCATAAATGTATTGCATTTTCTGCCTCATTCTTTTCAAAAATTGTTAATACACACCATTGTCGCTTTTCGTGTTATGTAGATCCAAATTTTACACTCCCTACAGTAAGCCAACATTTCAAAAAAAATAAAAAAGGATTGAAGTAACGGCTCTATAGCCAGCATAAAATCCTGATCTTTCAATTATAGATATTTATTTTTGGGAACGATTGAAACAAATTGTTTACAGTGAACCATTGCATTGTTAACCATTGTTGACAATGCAGCTTTATGACAATTAAGACAAATTAATGCTATAGTATCTACCATTGTCGGAAATTCGTAGTTGTTATAAAGAACACATATTTGAATGAAAATATTTGATTCAATTATTTAACCATATTTTAATTTTTCTAAGATTAAATAATCTTGGGAATAGCAACCAAAAAGTAGGATAAGAAAACAACTTCCTTTTTTCGATATCCGAGCTTTCGCAATAATTTATTGCTTCATCAGGGAAACACTACAATATTAAAATAGATGGACAACGTTACAAAAATCTTAAAATTAAAGTTTCTATAAATCGACTTACAATGGAAGTAAGAAAAAGGTTGACTTCAAAATCCGATAAAAATTAATTGTAGTAAAAAAAAAGAAAAAGTTATTTAAAAAAAAATAAAAAATCACATTTGCTTGACACATTAAAATCAATGTAGAAGACAATAACATGACAAGGTTAAAAATAGAATGATTTTTTTTTTCAAAAACCAAGCACAGCAGCATTCCTATTTTACAACAATCAAACATCATTTACTCTATTCCTTGCGCTAATTGTGAAGGAACGTTGGTACATTGGTACGACAGCGCAGTATAGACTTAAACAACATCGGAATGATTGTAAGGGTAGAAATGAGAATAGAAGTGCTCTTGTTTACCATCATATTAAGGAAGGTCACCATTTTGATTTTAACAACGCAAAGATTTTAGACAGAGAGTCGGTTTATTATAAACGTCTATTTCTAGAAATGGTTTATATTAATAGAGACATAAATTCAGTGAATTTCAGAACAGATACAGAAGGGATAAGTTCAAATTACAGTTTCATAATTAACAACGATTTTACACGACGAGAGTTACGTCCTTAACTTTTTGAACCGCCTGTTTCTCTTTTTGCCCTCCAGTTTTCCTCTTAAACAAAATTTACCAGGGTTGTTCTTGTTTTTGAAGAAAAAAAAATTTATTCTATTTTTAACCTTGTCATTTTATTGTCTTCTACATTGATTTTAATGTGTCAAGCAAATGTGATTTTTTAAAAATAACTTTCTTTTTTTTACTACAATTAATTTTTATCGGATTTTGAAGTCAACCTTTTTCTTACCTCCATTGTAAGTCGATTTATAGAAACTTTAATTTTAAGATTTTTGTAACGTTGCCCATCTATTTTAATATTGTAGTGTTTCCCTAACGAAGCAATAAATTATTGCGAAAGCTCGGATATTGAAAAAAGGAAGTTGTTTTCTTATCCTACTTATTGGTTGCTATTCCCAAGATTATTTAATCTTTGTATACTGTACAACCGGTACTCCGTTTAGTGTTTAATTTTTCTGTATATTTTTCACCAATAAAATCGGGAATAATTAATTTCTATATTTAGAGTACAAAATTCAAGCCATTTATTGGCTTGAACATATTCGACGCATTATTTATGCTGAGATAAGTTTGAAAAATCGGCAATAATCTTTTTTTCTTTGTAACTCAATCCGGGGACATTGTGTAAATTTGAAAATTTTTGATTCCACAGTTTTCATAAAATAAATGAAAAACCCTATATCTGATGGCGCACAGTGGTCACAAGCGAAATTATTTTATCTAGCAAATTATTATCATATAATTAACGCTCTAAAAGCTTTATGAATAGATAAAATATAACATTAAATTTAAAAAAAATGTTTTTATTGAGCTCTTTCTTAAAATTTCAATTTTCATCTTCATTTTTGAACCTATTTACTCCACTCTTATATATCATACAATTTCATTTCCTTTTCAAAGACGCAATTTTTGGAGTTCTTTCTCTCATTCGTTTTCTTTATTTAAAAGATCTTTTTAATAAGAGGACATATCTTTTTAATTCAGAAATTAATGCGTTTCCTATAAATTATTTTGTCACGATGATTTAGAGGAGGGCGATATTTTTATATCCCAAATAAGGTTTTTAGTTATAGATACATCGGTATGTGTTGAAGGTCGTCTTTAACCCTCGTACGACCAAAATGATTGAACGAACATTGACGACCATAACGGGTCAGTTTAGACCCCCCATGCATGGTAAACCATCTTAGGTTCTGTTCAAAACATTAAAACTAAATATTGTATTAGAAATATTTATGGGATGGTTTAAATCACTTCCTCGACATTGATAGCATCCCCGTTTTTGGGTTGTTGATGATTCGAATCTTCAGTAAGTTATTTTTCTTCTGGTACTTTGCAATATTTATACAATTTGCTATTCCGTTTTTATCTTTTTGAATATTTGATTTAAATCGAATTGCAAACATTTCTAGTCTAATTAAGACTTTTTTGTTCCAAATTATAAAGGCATTATACGCCGTATTATCAAAATAATTAATAAAGAATACTTATGGCCATCGTCTTGTAGTTCTATGGCAACTATACTCTCGAAGATAGGCATCGGAACAAGAGTACATATTTTGAATTGAGACTTGATACTGCTTCCAGAAGACTTGATATTACTGCTAGAGGGCTTGATATTACTTCTAGAAGATTTGATCTGCTTCCAGAAGACTTGATACTTCCAAAAATCTTGAAACGTTTCGAAAAGACTTGAAATGCTTCCAGAAACTTGATACTTCTTCTAGAAAACTTCAAATCTTTCCACAAGACTTGATACCGCTTGTAGAAGAGTTGAAATGCTTCCTCTGGAAGCATTTTTTGACTATTACTACTATATACATTATATTGCTTCTAGAAGAGTTCAAATCCTTCTATAAGACTTGATACGTTTCTATAAGACTTAAAAGGTTTCGGGGAGAGTTGGTATTGCTTCTGGAAGACTTGATATTGCTTGCAAAAAACTTGAAATGCTTCCAGAAGACTTGATACTTCTATAAGATTGGAAATGCTTCCATAAAAATTGAAAATACCTCTGGAAGACTTGATATGCATCTAGAATACTTGATACTGCTTCTAATAGATTTTATATTGCTTGCAGCAATTTTGAAGTAAACTTCAACAGTATTGTTGGTTTTATCTGGATTTAAGTTACAATTTTCAATTATTTTTTTAATTTCAATGTATTGATAGCACGTATTTTCATTTTTTTTAAACGTTTTCAAACTCAATTCGTTGCCTGAGTTTTTTGCCACTTCAGATTTTTTTCAGCACCCACACGTATTTCCAAAAATCGGTGCCTATGTTCATCAATAAGTTTATCCAACACTCTATTCTTTATTTCGCTATATTCCAAGACAATATTTAGTTTGTAATATACTTCGCAATTACTTATCTCATATGTATGCTGCATAGATGATAAAACTATCACACATTTCTTTGATTATAGGTTTATGTCCTTTGCGGAATAGAATCAGGGTGAATAACGAGGGCAATATTTTTAGAAAATCCTTTATATTTTTTCGAACAATCCCAAGTAATGTTAAATTTTTTGTGAGAAGATCTTCAGCTAACAATATCCACTATTATATTAAAAATTAAAAAAATCTGATAACAATTTTACTATTCGTTGTTTTCCTAGAGACTTGATGCACTATTCTGATTCCAAAGCAGTCTGACGATCACAATATTTGTAATATAAACTTGCATGTCGCATGAAACTAGTAATACTAGAGAATATGTGGAATGACAACAACATCCAATTTGTATTTCGAACACTATTTAAACAATTATTGTTTTTGGGTCATTATTGACCCAGTTTTGGTCGTACAAAGGTTAATAAGGGTATTCTATAAAATCACTATCTCCTGCTGATGGTTCTAAGCCAACCGCTGCTTACTTAGTCAAGCTCTTTTTTTTCGTAAATAATTCGTCGATTCTGTTTTATATTTTTTTCAGAGTTTCTCCTTCATCATGAGCTAAATATTCAATCGCTTTTTTTTTGAGGTTTTCTAATTTGTTGCAGCATTATACTGATTCGCAATTTCTTTTCCAAGCGTATTCTACATAAATTAAATAGTAAACATTTTTTAAAATAGTCAGGTTTTAATGAATTAACTGTACCTTTCCCTTCCCCGTGATTGCATCTATTTTTTTGCATTCGTCGATTTTATATTTATCGATAATATCGATAACATGCATTGGTAGAATGGATATAAATCTGTTTTTAATTAATTTATTCACTGGTGTAACCAAGAATGACATCAAATGACATACATATGTCATGACAACTGATGACAACTTTGCTTACTCAACCTCCGGTCAACACCGGCTTCAACCTGCGGTTGAAATAACCTCCCTTTAACCGGAACGTCACTACTCAACCGTAAGTCGTGCAACGCAAAATAACGGTTAACCGCCAGTTGACGGGTTATCCGTCTGTCAACCGGACATCATAAAACCGTCCCTAAATCTACATCTAGATTCTACTACTAGTAACATTCGGATTTAGCTGTAAATCTTGCAAGACGGCTAAACCCGGATGATCCAAATATGCAGGGTTGGGTTGGGTTTAGCTGTACATTTGAAGACATTTTTTTAAAGAAGACCTCTGCAATGAATAGTTTCTGTAATAGCGTACCTTCCAAACTAATTTAGCAGCCATATTTAGTATAAGCTATTTCAATAGAAGTAAAACTAAAAATAACATTAGACCTAGAAGTGGAAAGATTCGGGTTTAGCCGTACGTCTGAAGAGTTTTATATCAATAGATTTAACCCTAGAACTAGAAACATTTGGTTTAATCATTTATCTCTCAAAATGACTAAACCCGGATTATTCTAGTTCTAGTTTCACTTCAGTTCAAATATACGGGATTGGGTTGGGTGATGTTTAGTCGTGCATCTGAAGATATTTTTTAACAAAGACGTCTACAATGAATAGTTTCTTAAGAGTACTTTTTTAATACAACATCTATATCATTTATTTGCTTCTAAGAAGTTCCATAAAGGTGACAGGTTAGATCAGGCATATCAGAAAACCAACTATAAATTTTGCAGTCAATAATAGTTAAAGAAAAAAGGAAAAACAAGTTATCGGACAAATGCGGAGTACAATGAGAAAATGTAACTAACTCACTAGCTCATTTTAAGTTAAGTTTTCGACATAAAGTTGCGAAAAGTTGCAGCTAAATTTAATATAAACCAATTATTAAAGAGTTATTTAATAACATTATCTGAATAATGCGATCAACACATGCCAATCCATGTTGTTTTACCTTATCAAATTTAACACAAAATTTAAAAATACTTTTTTTAAACACATAAATCATTACTAACATTCAACAAGACTCTTATTATTTTTATAGTATAAATATACTTTTGAAAAAGTACTTTATTCAGTGTATATTTAAGCACAAAAGTAAATATGACAAATAATCACGTAAGTGTGAGTGCATTCAAGCTTTATGATCAACTTGTTTGAAGCTTTTCCCTAAACCAAGTTGTTCGATGATGAAATATTTTAATTGCTAAATTTAATACTCCCAAGGATTCAGGATTATTTTTATATAATAAAAAACTTTAAAATGTCCAATCGAATATTTTAGTTTCTCTCAATAAAATTGACAATATTGACCAGTGTGCGTCGTAGCCAACATTGTCCAGTTAGATATTTTTTCTCAAAAACTATTTAAAAGAAAGTTGAACATTGAAAATCAACTAAATCCGGAGTGATATTTTATTTTTTCAGTGTTGCATACAGTTTTGCGGAAAATCGGGGTTTAGTAAGATGTAGATTGTTTCATTTTCAATCACCGTGGGTGTCCACATTCTTTTTTATATGTATGACAAAAACACCAGTACAAGTAGCTGACTCCGAACCAATGATAAAAGGATTATTGATTATTTCTTGAGAATATTTTCTAGAGTTGGCTTTTGAGATATACGGAAAATGCAGAGATACTAATGAAACAGTAGTTACTTAGTTTTGAAATTAGTATGAAAGAAGCACAGAACGCATCAAAGAAATATTGATAGAAGAGCAAAAGAAGTTGTTTACAAAGAAGATGTGAATATCCTTGATTATTTTCAAATATAACGGTTTTTGAAGATACGTTGGGTTGGGTTAGCTCAAACGATGATTCCCCCAAAAAACACCAGAAAAGTTCACATTTGCAGCTACCAGCATTGAATTAGGAAGAATAAGCTTAATAGCACAAACTAAAAATTATTTGAAAACCCAATAAGCCCAATATAACTTCAATCCAAATAAAAACATTAACAAATGTATGGGTGTGCAATTTTTTGGAAGAAGAAAGTTTTTGGAAGAATTATTTCAAATCTTCTGGAAACGTTATCAAGTCTTGGACGTAATATTAAGTATTTTAAAAATTGTATCAAATCTTCTGGAAGCGTTTCAAGTATCTTGAAGCAATATCAAATCCTCTAGAGTTCTGAATGCATTTCAAATCTTTAGAAGCAGTATTAAGTTTTACAAAGGCAGCAACGGGTCTTCTGAAAGCAGTTCACATCTTTTGGAAGCATTTCAAGCCTTTTGAAAGCAATATCAAGTCTTTTAGAAGCACTATCAAGTGTTCTGGAAGCATTTAAAATATTCCAAAGGCAATGTCAAATCTAATGGAAGCACTTTAAGGCTTCTAGATGCAGTAAATTTTGTATGGGTACTTGTGCACCGTGAGCAGCCACTCATTGGGCGCCTATACAATATGAAATTGCTCTGAAAGAAGAAAAGATTATCCAAACCAATCCATATTCACAATCCCAAAGAGTACAAGAAATTTTAGACGAAAAAATAGATAAAACTGTTAACTTAGGCGTGATTAAGCCAAGTGATAACTCATAATCTATGTCTATTCTATTCGGTGATATAATGATAATGAAAATAATACCAGGACGGATGGACACCACATATAAAATCACAGTCACTGTTGCCAACCGTAATTTTTTAGTAACTGAAAAATCACTGCTGTTGAAATACAGCTCATCTCTACTTTTTAAAATATGACATAGCAAAACTTAAGCATGCTTTACTCATTTATTGCTTTCATTTGACACAGAAGCGTTAATTTGAAATTCTATTTAATTTTTTTTAATATTTTTTCAGGTATAAGGTTTGTTCGAGCACATAATTAGTGCGACGTATTAGTTTGTAAATAATTATGAATTATAGACTGCTCCAATGACAATTATTAATTGCAAACTATAGTCTGTTCACCGAATAGATGCAGTAAACCTGAGCGAAGCACCGCCTATTACTCCTACTATTACCGCACACAAAAAATATAAAGAAAGAAACTTAGGATTGATAAGCATATAGTGTGATGGCAATGATAGAGGTTTATGTGTCATTTAAACATTTACCTAATTATATGAATATTTTATCCTATCCTAAGCAATTAAATTACACGTCAGCTAAACTTGACGATATCGGCTTCCTTAGTAGCATTATTGAGTCTTCTCTGTTTTTCGGCTATGATAAGCGGCGTCCATTACAATCACTGCATGCATAATTACAACAAAATGTGTACAATACGCACTGAAAAGTGCTGGACTCATGGCAGAATTACAACAAATTGAATAGAATTGAAATTGATTAAAATCAAATTAGTAATACGAATGACAAACGTCAAAACATACGTACAAGAAGATGGAGATTTTGTCTTTGCAGGATTGTATATTTCATGAAAAAAGAGATCGGGACATGGCACCTATTTTTTTCGTATCTCTTATAGTTTCAGAGATACCCTATAATAACACCAAAATTTGCCCACCCTGCACATAAATGACAAGGAAAATAATAAGAAAAAGAGCTAGTTTTGGATGACCTATGTAAATTGGGTTTACTGTTAGAAAAATTCTATTCAAATTTCGTGCATATTTGTAGGAGTTGAAATTTTAAATCACTTAACTACCTAACTTTAAGTAGTGAGTGCAATTGTGTATTAATACGGCATTATATGAAATGGATACACTAATTGATCACATCTGATTATTATATCTACTGATAGAAAAAGTCTGATAGGTTGCTTATAAAATACACCGTTCGGTGTACTACAAGTTGTAGGGAACTTATGATAATAGTAAACCTATCAGCAACATCTTGGAAAGAAGCTATCTATTACTAGCTAATTACAGATATATTAATATGTGCAGATTTTTTTAGTAACCACTCTATTTAAACAGAAATATTCCATAAATTCTGAGCACCTAAGCTGTTGTACTGTTATTTCGAAATTCGCTCTATTTGTTTTTCTTATTCATACAGAGGTATCAAGTGATTGACTCAAAAGTTAGGAAAGACTCATCTTCATTTGACGATGAAATATCTTACATAAAAATTGCATATTAAAAGCATACGTAGAAACATTCAGAACGGTTTGAGATCACAGAACTCTTGAACCATAACAGGCCTATGATAATTTGTACTACGAACTTAAGAACAATTACAAACCTATAAAAGAGATATTCTGTTTATACATATAAACATCAATTGTGTCATTCATTATATGCAGCAGTACTCAAAACTTTGGAACTCTTAACTTTATCGTTCATATCTTAAGAAGGGTAAACTACCAGATATGAAATACCAAAAACAAACTAAAAAATGCTCATTAAAAGCACATCAGTGTACCACTTGTTCAAAATTGATTTGTTTTTCATAGATAGTTTATGAGAATTAATTTATTCAAACTGGGGATTATCTAGGAACTGTAGAACTAGCCCTAAATTGATGTATCGAGTGCAATATCAGTTACCTAACCCAAACAAACAGAAATTAATTGCAACAATTTGTGGTATTTTAAGATTATTATTACACATTCTAAGTTTTAATTATTGTTTAGGATAACAATCAACAAATTTTTGTATCTGTAGCCGCCCATGTCGATATTTTTACTGAAAAACTAATCACCTTAAAAAGTCCATCGTTTTGCGAATCGGATCGAGGCTCAGCACTAGTTTGCGACAAAAAACTTGTGGGGATCGTGAGCGGTGGTGCGCAAGGAGGCAAATCGCCACATCAAATATATGTTCGGCGAAAACGACATGAAGTTGCATTACAACCTCGAGCAGGCTCAGAATGTACTAACGCATATCCTGTGATTAATATTAACGAATTGACCAAATTAAGCGGAGCCGTTTCGATTTTTAACAATCTGAACATCTTCACGTTAATAATCGGCGTGATTTTAATAGGACTTTTTTAAATGAATAATTTAATAATAAATTCCTGTACATCACAGCTGAAAAACTGTCTTCATTCGTCGAATTTTATTTATTTACATATTTATTAATAACGCAAAGAATTTTTTACAGAAAAATAATGTCTCGGTAAAAATATCGTCTACAACAGATGATGCGTTCAATGTCGAGGCGACTTCCGGTAAGATATGCTTCGCGGAATTAGGTGCGCCGATGCAGTGCGATGGTAAATTAGTTGGACTCGTACATCATTTACTTCCGAATGGAACTCAAAATAAAACCGAGAAAGTAGTTACCGAAGAGGAAGAAGAAACGACAGTCGGCGAAGAAACCAAAGAAACTTTCCCTGGTAAATAATTTAATTTGATGGTTCAACATTTTTGAAACATTCTTTTCAGGTACTGATAAACCGGAAGATGAAGAAACTCCTCCTCCGAAGGATAGAAAAAAACGGGATGACGACCAAAGTGAAGCTGATGCCGATGTAAAGGAAGATGATAACGATGAGAAAAAGGATGATAAAAAGGCTGATAAGAAGGACAAGAAAGAAGATAAAAAAGAAGATAAGAAATCATCTGGTGAATGTTCGAATTTATGCGAGGTGACGCCAATGGGGAAGATAAGCGATAAACCGGAAGTAGTTAAAGGGCGTAAAGGCATTCGAGCTAGATCTGGTGGTGTAATGTCGAAAATCGTCAAGATCGATTCATTGCTTATTTTGTTATTTTCATCCTTAATTTTGTTGATTTAGATGTTAATTTTTTTTACTTATTTCATTTACATTTCTTTTACATTATTATTATTTTTTGTGAAGAATGTTTAAATAAAATGCAATAAAATATCTATAATAAAATTCCTTTAACATAACTTTTGATATTTCGAATTTGATGTTTGACACTAACTGTATTTAATAGTACGCTTTTGATAATTAACCTAATGTATTTTAAAATTATTAAACGTCAACTAAAGTAGTACAATTTATTGTTGAACACGTAATAAAATGAATAATAGTTAAGTTATTCTATATTCACGCTTGTCAAGGTGAGATTTCTATTATTTCTATTGGCATTCCTTAAGATCCCTATAAAATCAAAGAACGTTACTATATTTTTAAATATAATTATTTTACAATGTTTGGTTGCTTGGAAAAATGTAGAAATAACAATGTGATTGTTTTTGTTCTCTGTTATAGACGTATTGCATAACTATTTTTATCAATAAAAATTATTATACGTCACCGTTGCATTCTTCCTTATTGTAGCTGTTGAAGTGTGAGCATATGACACGAATGAGTAAATTTTCAGCATTTAATAGTACCCACTATTCCGCTGGGTACTACTAAAAATCGTTTCCTATTTTTTCAGGTTATGAGTATCTCGGGTAAACCGTAACCCAAAAATCGCTCATGCAACTCGCAACCAGAAATTTTGCTCGTAAAGTGAAAACGTGTGTTTCAGCTCTTAACCCAAAAAAACTGATAACCCGAAGTTCCGAGAATTTAATGGCGTAGTAAAAAAATTGTTTTCACTTTTAGATTTTGAGATATGAAAAATTTGGGCTTTGTTTAATGGCAATTCGTCATTTTTTTCTGATTTCAATAATATAAGTTTCGATAGTCCTACCTATTGTTTTAGAATTAAAATTAATTGTCGGAAAAAATGTAACATGAACCATATCATTTGATACCTGGCTAATGAAAATCGGGATGTAAATAACAGAGTTACAGTTTGGGGCGTTTTTTGTGATACCCTATATTAGAGATGTGTGCGTGAGTGGGTCACGCACCCCACGCACGTGAATATCATACATCACGTAACTCACGATCGATCAAGTGATATTAATTAATCGTGTTTGACAGAATGGCAGAATTACCAAAGTATTCATTTTTTTAACTTGATACTGTTTCTAGAAAACTTTAAATGTTTTCGGAAAACTTTCAATACATTCAGAAGACTGATGCTGGTTATAGAAGCTTTGAAATGTACCAAAACACTTGGTACTGCGTCTGCAAGACTTGAAATGCTTCCAAAAGACTTTACATTGTCTCTGAAAGACTTGAACTAATTCTAGAAGACTTGAAATGTTTCCAGAGGTCTTAATACTCCCTTTGGAAGACTTGATACTGCTTCTAGAAAACTTAAAAAGATTTCAAAAAATTTTTTAATACATTCAGAAGATTTGATGCTTGTTACAGAAGCTTTCAAATGCTTCCAAAACACTTAGTATTACTTCTGGAAAACTTGAAATGTTTCCAGAAGACTCGATACTGCCTGTGGATGATTTAAAATTGCTTCGAAAAGACTTGAAATGCTTCCAGAACACTTAATATTCATCTTGGAAGACTTAATATTGCTTCTAGAAGACTTAAAAGGGTTCCGGAAGACTTGCAATATATTCAGAAGATTTGATAGTGATTGTAGAAGGATTAAAATGCTTCCAAAACACTGGGTATTTCCTATGGAAAACTTGAAATTACTTTGAAAAGACTTGAAATGCTCCCAGAAGACTTTATACAGCCCTTAGAAGACTTAATACTGTTTCTAGAATACTTGAATTGCTTACCAAAAACTTAACCTATTTCTAGAAAACTTGAAATGCTTACAGAACACTTAATAATCCTTCTGTAAAATTTGATACTGTTTCTAGAAGACTTAAAAGCTTTTCAGAAAACCTACAATACTTTCAAAAGATTTGATACAGCTTGTAAACGACTTGAAATATTTCCAAAAGACTGGATATTGCTACTAGAAGACTTAATGAAATGCTTCCTAAAGGCTTGATACTGCTTGTAAAACTGATGGCAGTAAACATTTTTATCACAAAAAAAAACCATTTGACTTTATTTCGAAAATATTGAATATTATTGCACCAAATGCAGAATTCTGACGTAAGTAGTACAGAAGTGTTAATTAAACTCTAAATACTGCTGAAAGAAGACAATTTTAATACAAAAGGCAAGAAGCTGTTAATAAAATTTGATTTTGCTTCCAAAATACCAATACTGTAGGCAAGAGTAATGAAAACAGACAAAAATTGCCAATTCAATGCTAGATACTGCTTGTAAAACTCAAAACACTGCTGGCAGAAGACATTATCTTTTGCAAACTAACCATAGGCGCAAGATACGTGGTTGTTCATACAGTCTTTTTCCAATTCAGTTGTTTTCATCACCAAATAACCATATTATTTTGCAAACCCGGCGCCTATAACCCTAGCTCTTATTCCCACCACTCGTATATTTCGTGTTTTTAACACTAACAGATTTTGAAACAATGAGGAATAACCACAAATTGAATCTCATCTTCAAAGTATCTTGGCTCCCTATCTTGGTTTTCCCAATATTTTTTTATGTAGAATCACCCTATTAAACAAACTAAATGCAATTTTCTGTATATGTTACGGCTAAAGCTCGAATTTCGCCTAAACCTAAGTTTAACCGGTTAACGTTGGGAATTACCCGAGCTTTACGGCTAATGTCCGAAAAGCTTTCAACGCTTCCAACTTTAACCGGTTAAAACTGGGTGTAACCAATGGTACTCGGTTAAAGAGCAAATAGATCGTTTTCGTTATGCATTTCGTTCTCTCGTGCATGTTTATTAGTTAACGGTTTCGACGACGCAACGTTTCTACAAATTAATCTCAAAAATGGAAGGTAGTAATGTGTTTAAGTTGAATTTCTATGAAGCATTCGAAAAAAAATTGTCCGCTAAGGATCCTCAGAATATCTTTCACATGAATTGTAAAAATCAACGATGCACATTTGGTATCTCTGGTATCTGGTATTTATTCATATCTGGTATGGATAAATTAATTGCTCTTATTTGAAGATCATCAACGAAGTTTGTGCAGCTAGGACCATTCCACGGTAAAACTGCTGAAGAAGTTGCTAAAGTATTGTTAGATATTTTTTGCCCCATCTAGATATTATTTGGAGCTCCATCTATTTTACAGTCTGATAATGGCAGAGAGTTTGCTAACAAAATAGTTGAAAATTTAACATCAATGTGGACAGGATTAAAAATAATGCATGGAAAGCCACGTCACAGCCAATCTCAAGGTATCTATGACCTGGATGAAAGACGAAACTGTAATGGTCTGAAGGACTTAGATTTGTCTGGCTGATGAAGAACAGAGCCCATCACGATGGTATAAAGCTATATTCGGCTGTGATATGAAAGTTTCCTTAAAGTTCCTTCCGAAGTAATTCACAATGTTTCTACAGAAGAAGAATTAGAGGAGCTACTGAAAAATCAGCAAGAATGCGAACAAAGTATCGATGATACTCAAAATGGAGAGGTAATGGTACTTAGTGATGTATGCGAATTGTGTATAAGCAGAAATGATTTATGATTTGTGCTCAAAGAAAGTTAACATTCTTGATAATAGACTCGAAACAAAGACAAACCTGGAAAAACAGGTTGGTGACAACGTTAGAGTTAAAATTACTGACGTTAATAGAGGTAGGGGTGACTTTATAAACATTGTTTTCACCATTCTCCAATGTAGAGAGGATGAATTGTACAAGTTAGTAACGAGAAAGGGACCATATCTGAAATGTTTTCAAGAAATCAATTTACCGTATGTGAATCAATATTTGTAAACATTGAAAATGTTTCAGCGGAAAGAAGTCCTTACGACAGCTTGCAAATTTACAGTCAACCTCTGGTGGTCAAGGATTTAAGAAAGGGCATTTGAAAAAAAATGCAGAACAAAAAAATGTCTTTGCAAACCTGCAGATGTTTTATGCAATTCTAAGTGCCATTCTAGTTTATCTTGCAATAATAAATAAACACTATTTTTTTGCTTTAAAATGAAAGTTAAGTTTAATATAAAATATATGACTTAGTTTATAATCTGTGAACCTCATTCATTTTTTTTTTGCAGTACTTAATAACATTGTATTCGTTTATTGTTTTGGATATTTGTATTTTTATAAATAAATTAATGTTCTTAATTATGGATTTCATTACTTAATAATTAATTATATTGTGCTTAATTTATTGTTCTACAAGCTCATTTAACGTAACTTCGCTCTTTACCCAAGTATCATTGATTACACCCAGTTTTAGCCGATTAAAGTTGGAAGCGTTGAGAACTCCTCGGACTTCAGCCGAAGGGCTTTGGTAATTCCCAACATTAACCTATTAAGTAAGGTTTAGCCGAAATTCGAGCTTTAACCGTAACATATCGTCACCCTGGAAGAAAAGTGACACAACTCAAAATATACAGGTTTTGAGTTATCTAGTTGAAACGATCAGAAATTCGATCAACTTTCTGGTAAAAAAAGGTCATAACTTCAATACTAATTCTCAGCGCTAGGTGGCACTTTGTGTCACTTTTCCGCCGCTGCAACTATGAGTCACTGAAACATGAACAACGACACAGTTAGAGTTAGTGCATGTTGGTTTGTGGTTTTACTCGTTAAAAACGACATAACTCGAAAAGTGACTTATTTAATTTGTTTTGCAAGAAAAGTGTCATATTTAGTGTTGTGACGGTTTTCGCGTTAAGGTGGGTAAGAATAAAGTTGTTTTAGTTAGACTTCTGCCACTTTTCGCGATTCAGGTGTATAGGTTTAAATTTTTTCAACTAGTTTTTTTTTGGGTTATCTCCTTATTCTTCTTAGGATGTTCTTAAAAAAACGTATTTCTGAATTTGTGAATAATGCTTTTAGTGCTGCGTCATTATTGCAGTGAATTAATTCTCAATTTTTGTATTTTAGTGACAATGTTGAATAAAACAACATTGATTTTAGAACTCGCCAAAAATACATTCATAGATGAAATCGTCGAAAATGAAAACAATACATTTTTTTGGCACAACCAGTTTTGAAATCTCCGGAATTGAACAAAGTAGTAGCTGTGAACCAAATGAGGGAGGTTCACCCAGTTCAAAAGATGGACCTCAAGTGATTTGCAATGTAAAGCCGGGTACTATTCTGGTTTTTAGATATTTTGAGACGATTTAATAAATGTTATTTATTTACAGAACAGCTGTGTTCAGACAGTTCGAAGGACCTCCAAACAGAAAAACCGAGCTGCTCAAATAATGAAAGGGGTAATTCGTCTAGTTCGTCCAGTTCGTCGAGTTCATCCAGCTCATCGAGTTCCTCATTTTCAGATTTCAAGGAAGATTTTGATGACAGCGTAGCAGATCCTAATTATAACTCGACTGAGTCATCAAGCAGCCAAGAAGATAATGCCTCCAACGTATCCAGAAATTCTGGCAAGAAAAAAGTACTGCGAAAAGTAAACAATACATATAATACAAAAAAGCAAGGGAAAAAACGTGTTGCACAGCCAGACAATTGGATAAAAAATAAAGCAAAATGTGCAAGAAATTGTGGTAAATCTTATACGTCTTCATCTACTTCCAAGAAAGTCTTCCAAGAAAAGAAATTATTGCCTCCTTGCACGGATAAGTGTCGGTTGAAATGTTCCACAAAAATTATACATGAGGATCGGATGTCCATTTTTAAAGATTATTGGAATTTAGGAAATTTACAACGACAGCGTGATTTCTTGCTTGCCAGCATTAAAGAGATTAAACCAAAGAATCGGTATGTTAGAGAAGATAGAACAAAAGTACGTAGTCTTAACAATGCCTTTTTCTTTGAGATTAATGGGCAAAAAATCCAAGCGTGTAAGACGTTTTTTAAAGCAACTTTATCCATTAGCGACAGACCAATAAGAACTATTTTAAGTAAACGAAATTATTCAACAAACAACATGATTTCTACTGACTTAAGAGATAAGCATGGGAAGCATGCCAGAATAGATGACAATATTAAAGAGGGTGTTAGAGTTCAGATAAATTTTATACCCCGAATAGCCAGTCACTATTGTCGTGCTAATACATCAAGAGAATACATAGAAGGTGGTAAATCATTGGCAGACATTCACAGAGATTACGAACAAAAATGTAAAGAGAATAATGAGCCGGCTGCAAATTACATGATGTACTCCAAAATTTTTAATGAAGAATTCAATATCTCTTTCTTTATACCGAAGAAAGACCAATGCGAACTGTGTATCACATATTCAAATTCAACAGATGAAGGAAAAGCCGAATTATAGTCTGTACAACGAGAAGTGAAGGTTCCACTCTAACACACGTCAAAGCGCGGATATAATATTTGTAACGTATGCGCAAAATTCTTACGGAAATCGATGAGTCACTTTCACTTCTCGTGGTACAGACTATACAAGATAAGTATAAGACCCACCTAAGAGAAACCAAATTAGCACGTACAGCAAAAGATGAAGACGAAAACTCACAAAACACATATGTTGCTGTATTCGATTTACAAGCTGTGCTTCCATGTCCTTCTGGTCAAGCTTCATCTTTCTATTATGTTTCAAAGTTGAGTGTTTTCAATCTTACTGTATTTGATTTAAAATCAAATAACGTTAAATGCTTTGTTTGGCATGAAGCCGAAGCGCAGTTTATTCAACTGATAAGATCCTTCAAAAAAACTGGTAATCCTTATCAAGTTATTGAAATGTGTCATGCCGACATTTTCGACTTGAAGTCTCTAGTTGCTGACCTTGGTTGGATAAACGCACCTAAAGATGCAGAAGGAAATAATTTTAAGATAACCGAGATAAAAGTGTTGAAAGTAGTCAATGAAAACTTTGGAAAACTACTTTATAAAACTAGTTATGAACAAGAAGAGTTTCAAGAAGTGGAAGTTAAAAATCAGAAGAGGCAGAAATTCTGTCAATATTAAGAATATCGTTTTAAAAAGAGCTTACCAAAATAAAGTAGGTATTTCTGAGAAAACAAAGGAGGGCCTGCTATCGCTTTTCACAAAGAAAATAATTCCAATGTCGTATTTTAAGTTTTACAATACCTTGTAAAATGAAAGCATAACTGAAGTCGTTTATATTTCTGGGAATGTAGTTGTCATTTGAAGCTATTTTTTTTATAAATTATAGTTCCTGTTGATGTTACTTAGTTTCATTAAATTATAGCATTTATATTTTATTTGTTGTTCAAACGTTTAATAAAAGTTTATTAATATGTACACTTTTTATTTATTTCGACGAAACCATAATTATTATTAATTGGCTTAACTCAAAATTGTGGAATTTACGTTTTCGAGAAAAGTGACCTAAGTCAAAATAAGGGTGGAAATTTTAATTTTTGAGGGATAATGACTTGAAATCGTTAATAAATACATGATCGCCAAAAAAATTTTGGGTTTATCTTATTACAGTACACTCAAGAAGAATTTGAAAAAGTCATGAAACTTTAATCGACTTTTCTGAAGAACTATGGTGTTTGGGTTGTGCCACTTTTCTTCCGGGATCACGATATATAAAAACAGTTTTCGATATTTCGACACATTTGATACTATCGATACTCCGATACTTTCGATACTGATACCTTGCGAGTATCGATTGTGGGTACCAAGGCAATATCGATACCATCGACAAGTATCAAAGCTGCAGGAATAGGCAAAGTATTAATATTTTGCCCCCTTTAACACCCTTCTAAAGGCTAAAAACTCATTCGTAACATATGATTCACGATCGATATGTACAAGGTCTCTTTGACGCTTTATTGTTGTATTTTCACACAATATTTAAATTGTTAAATATTACGTTTTTGTATTTTTCGTTAAGGCGGACCTAAACAAGTTCGATATACCGGTCTGTCCGACGTTCAGTAAAACATTATTATTAAAGAAGAATTAAGAAATCGATCCAATCGGTTCACGCCGAGCCCTGTCGAAAATAAAGCTGTTTACGATCACGCACGCTAACGCGAGTGGTACAAAAATATGTAAATATGCACGCTCACGGCGGGTCACGCATGACCCATCGTGACCCGACGGGATTCACGTAATTTGCACATCTCTACCCTGCATCTAAAATATTTTTTTTAGGATCACAAAATTAAACAGACTGGGTTATTCGACCCATACTTCGCATTAATATTTAATGCGAAGTATGTGTGTAAGTAAGTGTATAAGTAGCATGAATATTTAATGCATTAAATTAATAACCTCAAATAAGGCGACGTTCTCAACAGTAATTATGTAGAGCCGTCGGGCCCTGAGGAAGCATTAAATAAAAATGCGAAATATTTTCTCGATAATTTAAACTATTTAATATTATGATTCTATTCCTGGAATTATAAAAAAGATATTTTGCCGATTTAACAAAGGATTTTCCCCACTGATACTCTATCTAATTATTACCATGACTTAATCCGGCTGTAGCTGGCGCGGGTCTATCACATGGACTGGTTTTAAGTCGAGAAGCCAATCCTCCGCTATTATGTTTGTGGTAATTGATGAGGTCCGGTATTGAATTGCAACAATGTTTCTCAGATAAATAAAACTCCCCTCTCGCGTTTTGCTTGATATGGTAGTGCTTTACATGCGGATGGGGTCTAAAAACCAAAATGATAAATTTTAGCGTAAATAATCAACCAAATCATTCTTACACTTTAGTAAAAAGAGAGAGCGTATAAAGTCCTTTGGTAGAAGAGTTCCTTACTACAAAACATCCTTCTTTATCTTCTTGTTTTAAGAGAGATTCCGATCGCTGTCGAGACATATCGTTCACGTACCAGCTAAAAACAAAATCATTTAAATGGATATAAATTATTATGATGAGAAATTTACTCGTATTGTTGGAGTCCGACGAGTTCTTTTTCTTTCACGTAGTTACTTGGAATGAACCCAACATTTCTTTAACAAAATAAAAATTTTATCTGTTAATTAATTAATTAAATTAATTGGTTATTTACCCGTGACCATCACGTACTTTCCACCAATGTTCTTGCCCGTCATCAACAACTTCATATTCAGCATTCTAAAAGAAAATTTATTAGTTCTCTATTTACACGAATTGATTTGTTTAAACACGATTTTCAGATTCACACATACACAAGATGTTTCTATAAGTCGTAGCACAATTTTAATCACTCTAGAGGAAAAATGATGATTTTTGCACAAATTTTTGGTCTATATCTAGAAATGGTTATGGTATCGTTCCTCAAAGTTAAGAAATTTCTAAACATTTTCTTAATTATTTTCAATATGTTTGGCCTAGAAAGATAAAATTTGGCAGTTAGTGCAATGATTACAATGAATATGGTCACTATGATTTTGCGGTAGCTGTAGAATCTGAAGACGAATGGAATGAACTTGAAAAAATTACTTTGCAAATACAAGCAAACAAAAAGGAAATAAATAGAGCGCTGTTGACTATTTAGCTAGGCTTTAGATATTTTCCATTTCTATTTTATTAAGCCTGAAATTATGAAAAAAATTGTTAAGAAATATCTTCATCAAGCAATTTTGATCACAATTGCACAAATTGTAAGAGACAACACCTAGTGAACTTTTGTATTCTTCGCCCTTACAATGCTGATTATAAGAGCGAAGAAGCCGAGTATCAACGAGTATTGCTCCACAGAACCTGTTCTTATCACCCGCAATCTTTGGCTATCATCTGCTTCATTTCAACAATAATTCTAATCAGCCTTCAGCTGATAGAATGTACAAAATAAACCCAATTTTTGATAATCTGCAATCATTTCTTTGAAAATGTTTGCATTGACGAAAGTTTACAGCTTACAAAGAATGATTTGATTTTCAGCAATATCTTTAGAACAAAAATGTTCGTTATTTGCGACTATGACTTGTATATATTCGGACTACTATAAATATTATAGAAGATGGATCAATCATTTGAATAATTATTCACAAAAGCTATACATTATGACTTGATAATTGATATTCCAGTCAACAACTTTTTGACTGGCTTCATCAAAACTAATGCATGTAGAACTGTTAGGCCAAATTTTGAGGAAAAACTGAAAAGTGAACTAAAAGTTCATCACACTGACAAAATGATGGCATTAAAATGGTTTGAAATAAAGCAAACCGGTGAATTAAATCCAAAAACAAATCAACAAAATGTAACCCCAAGTTCATTCATTCAGTTTAACTCTAACATGGGATTCGTTGACAGATCAGACATGCTACTCAATTCAATAGAAAATGTGTGAGAAAATTCTTAAAATGCTACAGAAAGCTTTTCTTCCACTTTCCTGATATAACCCTTCTAAAGTACCAAACCATATTCAATGTAAAAACTGAGAACATAAATATCTTCAAATCAGATATTGGATTTATTGTTATTAGAGAGATTGTGAAAATATCATAAACCAGCGCAATATGTCAAAAGAGTCGATCAAATAGTGATGTACCTCTCATTGTCAGACTTACAAAGCGTCATCTTCCAGGTCCAGTTCCTTTTGCACCAAATAAAAAAGCTAAATCCTACCAGATATTGCCACATCTACATACATTCATACCTTAATAGGGAAGAGAAAACGAAGAGAAAGCAGATAGACATGTGTTGTACTTTGAATACTATTCAAATACTTTTGAAGGTATTTGAATTAGAATCAGTGATGGCCACGAGTAGGTATTTATAAAATGGGTATTTACCCTGGTTTCGAGTAAATATCCAAACGCGTAGCAACTTGAATGTCTTTAAATTTGTTGTCTAATGTTTGACTGTATTATTGTCTAATGTAGATATTGCAATAAAAGGTATAAACCCGACAATGTTAATAAAATGACAACTGACATTGTTAAACTCTGTTTTTAATGCCCATGGAAATATTCTCATATAAATAAAAGAAAATTAAGAAGTGATTTAGCAAATTTTCGCGAACACTTTTGTATTGAGGAGGTGCAAATTGGCAGATATTGTCATTCGGATATTATATAACAAAAATCAATTAAAATTGATTAGAAAAATATTGTTTTGTGATGATCCTGAGAGTGACTCATAATAGGAGATTGGAAGAAGTTGCCCATCAATCTTTTTCTACAAGAGCACGTATTTTGAATGAAGATTAATTCTGCTTCCAAAACATTTGAAATGTCTCCAGAAGACTTGAAATGCTTCTAGAAAACTTAATACTGCTTCCAAATACTTGCAATGCATCTAGAAAACTGAAACTCCTTTTAAATGATTTAGTACTGCTTTCAAAAGACTTGAGATACTCCCAAAAGGCATGAAATGCTTCCACAAGATTTGAAATGCTTCTAGAAGACTTACTACTTTCGGACGACTTGAAATGCTTCTAGAAGACTTTATACTGCTTCCAAAAAACTTGATACTGCTTCCTGAAGATTTGCAGTGCTTCCAAAAGGCTTCATAATACCCTTGGAAGACTTAAAATGCTTCCACAAGACTTAATACTAGGTATAAAGCTGTCGGCAGAAACAATTTCATCGCAAAGAAACAAGATACCTTTTATATACTATTTAAGTTTGCTTTGAAAATATCTTAACGTAAGTAGTTCAAAAACTGTTATTTAAACACTAAATACTGCTGGCAGAAGACATATTTGTAGCAAAAGGTTAACAAAATTTGATTTTCCTACCAAAACAACAAATACTGTTGGAAAAATCTAATATCATCATCTCAAAAGCTCAAAAATTGCTTGAAAATTGCAAAAATACTAAGAAAACATTTAGATGTCTGTTTTATTTAAAAATGCTGACGAATTCCAGAAAGATGTTGAAGAAACTGAGAAAAATATTACAAAGAATGTTTGAGAAAAAACTTTCCAGACATAACAAAACAGTTTTAAAAGATGTTAGAGAAGGATGTTGAGGAATATCATATTAAGAACAGTACCTAATTATATCAAGCATGATATTGAAAGATGATGCTGACAGATAATTGAAAATGTTGCTGATACTGAAGTGGACCTACACAGCATGAAACAATGTACAATGTTTTAAAAGATCTTACAAATTATCATAGATAATGTTGGAAGGTGATAAAGCAGATGTAGAAAGCATAGAAAGATAACATAAACAATATTAAGAAAAATTAAACATGCTATCTTTGAATAATGATGTCAAAGGCCAGAGATGTTATTTCAAAAAGTTGAGTAAGATTTTACTTTTCCTCAACATTATTCTAATGTATTGATGATTAATTAATGATAATATAATAGATAATGAGAGCAATTTAGAAATCCTAAACATTGTTTTGAATAACTTTAGGGATTAGCCTGTGGTATTGAAAGATAACAAAAGTGATGTTGACCTGCTGCCTTTGAATCATAATCTCTAGGGTCAGAGATGTTATTTATTTATGTTTGTTATTGATAAAAATGTTGAGGAGTACCAGAACAAACAAGAATACAGATCTTGAAAGATGATTAAAAGAGATGTTGGTAAAGAAAGAAATATAGAAATCTTGAACAATGGTCCAAAAGACCTTAGGTATTAATCGAGTCAGAGATAATATTGAAAGATGGCTAAACCGATGCTGATGAATGATTCGAAAAGATGTTGAAGGAAACTTGAAGTTTTTCAAGGATTTTGCTGAGAGATAACAAAAACTACGCTATAACGAGAAAAATCAAGCTGTAAACGATACTAAGAAAAATGTTTGAATGATAGAGTAATTGTTGAGAAAAACCAGTTATGCATTATATAATGTTGAGAAATCTTAATGACAATGTTGGAGATAGTTAACAATGGAAATATCAAGTATCAGTGATGATATTTAGAGACGTGAAAAGAGGAAAAGGAAATGAAAGGAACAGGAGGAATTTGGAAGTATTAGATTTGATCTAACATAGGCAATGTTAAGGGACAGTTAGGAAGATGTTGAAAGACAAATAACCAATTTTGGAATATGCTATATATAATATTTAGGATGATAACTAAAATGTTCACAAAATGATGTTGCTAATGATAGGGAAAATATGGATTAAATCGTGTAGATATAAGGTACTATGCTTAGAGATGTAAAAGAAAATATTGATATATAAATGTTGCTGTAGGAATACTTATATAAGTCGTGGCATAATTTTAATCACAAATGCAAGAAATACAATGTAAAAATTCTTGTTCTAAATCCAAAAACTTATGGGACTTCCAAGTTAAAAATTTTTTTTTAACCTTTCTTTAATATTTTCAATACAAGCTATCTTAGAAAGATAAAGTTTGGTAAATTCAGCAAGTAATTCAGTTGCATTAAGCTATTATTGTAGCTTAATATAATAACGTATAATAGTAGTATAATAACGTTGGCTGAGATATGTGCTTTTAAAGAGCATGGTGATATTTGACAAAAAACACTTAAAATCAAAATAACTCGCAAACAAAAAACGCTAGGTATCAATAACTGTTATCAAAGTCAACTTATTTTCTTACGTATAATTGAATGGTGTAGTAAATATTATAGTATTCCGTTTAAAATAACGAAGTTGAGGTCTATTTCCTGTAGACCGGAAGTGACCATCTTGAAAATATTTTAGATCAATAGATCGGAATGAATACCAAAATTTCAAGCCTCTACGAATGGTGAAACCTAAAAAAGTTCTAATGAACCAGTTACGTGAGACACCCTGTATACGCAAAATATATAAACGCATATAAATCCTGTCTATAGTTATAATACTCAATTTCTGGCAACAAGTTCACGTTTGTCTCTTTCGCAAATTTTCACCTTTGCGGATAGAGTGAAAACAAAGGATGATAGTTAGTTTCATTTCGACATATAAGCCAATATGGATAACGAAATTGGGACACCTATACACGTGTTAGATATGGCTAAAGCTGTGAATTACATGCATGATGAAGCATATATATTATTTAATTCCTTAGTTAAGAGTCAACTATGTTGGGGTATATAGTCGAAATGACGTAAATAAGGCAATCATAAAATATGTAATCCAAATATTATAAGAGACAAAATAGTTTCAGAACTAAGTGGCCTATTCATAATTTATAAATAACCATACACACCGAGCTAATTCTAGCTGGACAAAATTATTTAAAGGGCTTAATAAGGGTTAGAAGGCTAGCTTTAGAAATAATAAGATAGTTCTTATTATTATTATCAATGATGTTAAAAGCCTGTGCACTAAGTTTTCACAGGTTTTATTAACTTTATTAAAATTATTTGACAGTGTTTGTAATGAACCATAAACAAACTGACTCTCAAACTGTCATTATTTAAGAGTCTTATTACAAAAATGAATAGAAACTAAAAAATTAAAATCGATGGAGCATAAAAAAGATTTGTTATGATCTAAAGATGGATAATCCATCACTCATTAGAATTTGGCTATTAAAATTTTGCAGCAATAACGCCATTTATCACTGAAATAAAAAAAATCTTCTCTAAAATATCGTAATTGATGATTTTTATAGCAAAACTGTTTCATTAGTAAAAAATTAAAATGTATGGTCACAGATCTCACAATTAGTGAATGACTAAAATTGTTCATAACGATGTGAAAAAGCTTAATTCATAACCAGTTACAACCTAGATATGAGAAAATTGCAGAGATACAGCAAAAATTTTCAAAAAATCATAAGTTTATTGTTAGGGTTCAGCATAAAAATCGGCTACATATTGTTGGCAATGAACCATAAAGGCTTAGTCCATAATCAGATAAAACCAAAGATAAAAACTCTAGGAGAATTGTCTAAAATCTCAAAAAGTCGTTACTTAGAGTCTTACTATACAAAATAATAAAAGAAGAAGGAAAGAAAATCCTTTTTTTCACAATGATATAAATATTTATTTATTTCTTTTCAATATGTACTACACGTGTTTCGCTTTTTTCTTAAAAGCGTCATCAGGTACAACGTCAGTTACATCAGAGGTTGCAAGAAATTAAGCGAAGAGAAAAATGCGAAGACATTGGGTGATCCTGAACTCTCGTCATTAAACGTTGAAGAAGCAAATACCAATCTTTTCTTTAATTTAAAATTATTGAAAAATATGAAATTTTGTTTTTTTGTTTGATATTATTAATGTTGAAATGCAAAAATCTGAATTATAACTAATTATAAAACATTAATAATGAACGCTGATGTTAACGTTAAATTATTATTAAAGCCGAAGGGCGGCGTGACTGTAATGGCTGAAGGCAAAACGTGGTAATTTCTTTTTCAAGTAACAGTAAAAGTTAGATGAAGAACATTTCTTAATCTAGAGAGCCGTGTGCTTGTATCTACGTTTCGAAACGGTCTGACAGACCGTGTAGTACAGAACACGTGTAGTACAGATTGAAAAGAAATAAATAAATATTTATATCATTGTGAAAAAAAGGATTTTCTTTCCTTATTCTTTTATTATTGATATACACAATGAACCTGGAGTCAACAATCGCCAAATTACTATACAAAATAAATTTATATAATAAATGTTTTGTGGAATTAAATTTCCTGATGCCCAAATAAAGTATAACCTCTAAAGTAAATATGCTCAAATAGGCAATGTAATAATTAATATGCATGGAAATGAAAAAAATATGCAAAAAATGCAAATTAAACATAGGCTCAAATGATTTGTTTTTACATAATTTGGGAAAGATAAACAAAATAAAAAACTTTCTTCGCATATTTATATCATCAAACATGCATTTTGATAATAATCAGAGCTCTAGATATAGCTAATCAAGTTACTTTTTTTCTATCAATAGTTTTGAAGATAGCCTATCTAGACAACCAAATTAGGACACCTGTACACACTGAAGTGAAAATTATTGAGATAATTTTTAATCAAATGGCATACAAATGTAGGTTAGGTTTAAAAATTGATATCTCAAAAACGAATTGAGATATTCAAGATTGAGATTGACAATATTCCTATTATAAAGGAAAGTACATACTTTGCTTTACAAATCATAAAAAATTTCATTTTTTTAGTATAATTAAGAGTAAACAACAGTTTTAAATAAACAACATTTATGACCAACTTTATAATAAAGATACCCTAGTTCCATAATTTCGGAAGTTTAATTAAATTTTATTGTCAAATTTATTCTATGATAATATAGCACTAACTGTTGAATTTTATCTTTCTAAAACAAATCAATATTTTAGAAAATGTTTTTAGCCATTTATGGGATTAGATCAAACTTTTCCATTGTAATCATTATTTTCATTCTACTATTAATGGTTATATTATTTTACTACTTCTTAAATGAACTCTAATTAGAATTGATCTCAATATTTAAGAATGAATGACTAAAATTGTTCATAATGAAGTGAAAAAGTTTAGTTCATAATCAGTTACAACCTAGATATGAGAAAATTGCAGAGATACAACAAAAATTTTCAAGAAATCATACGTTTATTGTTAGGGTTCAGCATAAAAATCAGCTTCAAATTGTTGGCAATGAACCATAAACGCTTAGTCCATAATCAGATAAAACCAAAGATAAAAACTCTAGGAGAATTGTCTAAAATCTCAAAAACTTTGCTTTACAAATCATAAAAAAATTCATTTTTTTCAGTATAATTAAGAGTAAACAAGAGTTTTAAATAAACAACATTTATGACCACCCGTATAATAAAAATACCCTAGTTCCATAATTTCGGAAGTTTAATTAAATTTTATTGTCAAATTTATTCTATGATAATATTGCACTAACTGTTGAATTTTATCTTTCTAAAACAAATCAATATTTTAGAAAATGTTTTTAGCCATTTATGAGATTAGACAAAACTTTTCCATTCCAATCATTATTTTCATTCTACTATTAATGGCTATATTATTTTACTACTTCTTAAGTGAACTTCTTAAGTAATTAGAATTGATCCCAATATTTAAGAGTGAATGACTAAAATTGTTCATAATGATGTGAAAAAGTTTAGTTCATAATCAGTTACAACCTAGATATGAGAAAATTGCAGAGATACAACAAAAATTTTCAAAAAATCATAAGTTTATTGTTAGGGTTCAGCATAAAAATCAGCTACATATTGTTGGCAGTGAACCATAAACGCTTAGTCCATAACCAGATAAAACCAAAGATAAAAACTCTAGGAGAATTGTCTAAAATCTGAAAAAGTCGTTACTTAGAGTCTTACTATACAAAATAAATTTATATAATAATAAATGTTTTGTGGAATAAAATTTCCTGATGCCCAAATAAAGTATAACCTCTAAAGTAAATATGCTCAAATAGGCAATGTAATAATTAATATGCATAGAAATGAAAAAAATATGCAAAAAATGCAAATTAAACATAGGCTCAAATGATTTGTTTTTACGTAATTTGGGAAAGATAAACAAAATAAAAAACTTTCTTCGCATATTTATATCATCAAACATGCATTTTGATAATAATCAGAGCTCTAGATATAGCTAATCAAGTTACTTTTTTTCTATCAATAGTTTTGGAGATAGCCTATCTAGACAACCAAATTAGGACACCTGTACACACTGAAATGAAAATTATTGAGATAATTTTTAATCAAATGACATACAAATCTAGGTTAGGTTTAAAAATTGATATCTCAAAAACGAATTGAGATATTCAAGATTGAGATTGACAATATTCCTATTATAAAGGAAAGTACATACTTTGCTTTACAAATCATAAAAAATTTAATTTTTTTAGTATAGTTAAGAGTAAACAAGAGTATTAAATAAACAACATCTATGACAAAATGTATAATAAAGATACTCTTAATTTCGGAAGTTTAATTAAATTTTATTGCCAAATTTATTTCATGATAATATTGCACTAACTGCTGAATTTTATCTTTCTAAAACAAATCAATATTTTAGAAAATGTTTTTAGCCATTTATGAGATTAGACTTTTCCATCCAATCTTTTCCAGAAACTTTTCCATTCCAATCATTATTTTCATTCTACTATTAATGGTTATATTATTTTACTACTTCTTAAGTGAACTCTAATTAGAATTGATCCCAATATTTAAGAGTGAATGACTAAAATTGTTCATAATGATGTGAAAAAGATTAAAAATTGATATCTCAAAACCGAATTGAGATATTCAAGATTGAGATTGACAATATTCCTATTATAAAGGAAAGTACATACATATACATATATTTTAGTATAATTATGAGTAAACAACAGTCTTAAATAAACAACATTTATGACCAACTTTATAATAAAGATACCCTAGTCCCATAATTTCAGAAGTTTAATTAAATTTTATTGCCAAATTTATTTCATAATAATATTGCACTAACTGCTGAATTTTATCTTTCTAAAACAAACCGATATTTAAGAAAATATTTTTAGCAATTTATGGGATTAGACCAAACTTTTCCACTCCAATCATTATTTTCATTCGATTAATGGTTATATTATTCTACTACTTCTTAAGTGAACTCTAATTAGAATTGATCCCAATATTTAAGAAAATGTTTTAGCCATATATGGGACTAGACCAAAATTTTCCACTCCAATCATTCTTTTCATTCTACTACTAATGGTTATATTATTTTACTACTTCTTAAGTAAACTCTAATTAGAATTTAATAATGTTTACACTAATTCTCTTGTTACACATATTTTTTAGCAACCAATTTATGCTGCAAAAAGAGAATTAGGTGTATAATAAATAATAATAAATTTTAATTATTTATTAATTAATTAATCTTAAAAACTTACTTTTTCTAATGATAAATCTCCTGATTCAATAGCATTATAATTATACAGGGCGACTACAATTTTTGGTCGCGTTTTATCCTTTTGTTTTGGAATTTGGGGGGCCACCGTGGTTCCCCCGGGCATAATGGAACTGGGGACTCCTAAAAAAAATAAAACAAATAAATTGTTTGAATTAAAATTGTTACTAAAAAAAATTTTTTTTTTAATAATTAAATCTGGCACAATTTGCTTTCACTTCATCAATTTGGAATAGGACAGCACAAAAAGATTCGATTTAAATTCGTAACGTGATTGGACGTGTTCTCGACTTACCGGGAATGCTTCTTAACACCGAGGCGAGCATGTCGAGCACGTTGAACGACTCCAGTTTTGATTAAAAACGTTTCGTTTTCGATCGAATAACACGAAAAAGTTGGTCGTACGTCGTCAACATGGCGTAAAACGCGCTCGTTCCCTCAAGGATAACGATCACCGACCGAGAAGCACCGTTACTCGCGAAAGACCGCGACGTTTAACTCTACCCACTTTCCCTACTACTTCTTTACCTCGAAATAAATAATCCCAAGAATTAAAAAAAAATAAATTAACTAAATCAATATTGTCAATAAATAAAATGGAAATTTTTTAATTTGTATGCAGACTGTCAATTTCCTGCGGGGACATCCTTTTAGAATTAAATATTGTGTTAACAAAAAGAATTAAATGTTACCAACCTGTTTTTTCTGAATTTTGTTCGGGCTCAATAATGGACCAAGAAGTACAATCGCAACAGGCCACAGTTGAATTTTTTTGCGTGCTTTTACAACAAGTCCACTTTTTCGCGTACCACACGCCTTTATGGTAAGTGGTTCGTAAGTTTTTATTCTTGCTGCAAACTACAAAATTAAATTATGTAGATAAAAAATTTGTTTTAAAAAATCAGGTTTTGTGAATAACAAAGACATATTCGTCAATTATTAACAACAGAATTTAAGTAAAATATCCCATATTTAATAAATAAATATAAAACAATTTTGGTTTTTAATACAGCCATTTACCTTTCCCATCCGAAGTATTTTAAAGTTGGTAACAGATTTAAAATTAGTAAATCAATTGTAGTTTTAACTTTTATTAGCTAAAATGATATTAATAATTAAAATAAAATTAATGCAAGAAAATCAAATAAACATGAACGTATGAACTGGTACCAATCGAACATATTTAATAAGATGATAATATTAAATTATGCTAACCAGTATTCACTGGTGATCAACTTGACAGATTAATAATTATTAGAAAAAAAAACAAAGTTAGTGAATAATAGCTGATTAATCTGATTATATACCAGTATTCACTGGTGATCAACTTGACAGATTAATAATTATTAAAAAAAAAAACAAAATTAGTGAATAATAGCTGATTAATCTGATTATATACGTATATAATACTATAGTTTGTCCACGACTACTTTTTAATTTGATTATTAAAAAACCATTAAAAAATAATTTAAATATTCTTTGACATTTATGTATTAATTTATTAAACTTTAATATTTATGCTTCAGATTGATAGATAATCATGAATATGTCGACACCAACCCATCATATTTAATAATATAATAATAGTAAGATATTGTTATTAACCCTAAAATAAGATCTCACGTAAAATTTACGTATTAATAGTCCTTTATAACATTTAAATTCCTTAATTAAGCCGGGACAGTACCGAAAACTTTCGTTAGAGCACCGTAAGTACGTAAAATTTACGTATACTTAAAAATTACATTTGTAAATAGACGGAAATATCTCACAGCCTATAAGTACGAAGGCTTTCACGACCGGTGTTAACTGAACTAAAATTAGAACACTAGAACTATCACTAGGACTAACACTAGATCTAAAAGTAGAAACTTTCGGGTTTTGCCGTGCGTTTTTTGAAAAAATGTTTGACGTTTCGGATGCCATGTTGCAACCTTCTTCAGAAACTAGTTCGAAGTGACTTTCGAAGTGATAGTTCTAGTGTTAGTGCTAGTTCTAATTTTAGTTCAGATCTCGCAGCCTCTCACAAATAAACAATTCCAAGATATGGTAGAAGTTTGTGATTTTAGTGATATTGAAGGCTATGTCTTTATTCATTACAAAGTGAAAAATTACTAATTTTTGAATGTGGGTGTGTGGGTACTATTGAAATACTCATACACGAGATTTTTCTCTCGACATTGCTCAAGAGCTAAAACTTGTCGTTATAAAAGTAATATTTTACCACAAACACTTTTATTACAAAAAATAACTTAATACATCCAAAGTTGTTAACACAAGATTATGTGACATACGGGGTGAGTCAGAAAGAATAGGAAATCCGAATATCGGAGACACTAGACACCAAAATATGACAATTTAACCTAACATGTCTTATACAAATATCGGTGTTGAAAGTGTAATTTTTATTTCGAAATGTCTTAATAATTTTGAAGCTTGTTGTACTATTGACATAAGTGAGAAATACGAATTTGAAACTTGTATTGTGGTTTGACTTATGGTTTGATAAATCAAACCATAAGTTTTTTGGCTGTCGATTAATAAGCTACGACTAATAAGAGGTACAAATAAATTTATCAAGAGGTGGCAAAAGTGGGCCTAAGTCTAAAGGTTTTCGAGTTATTTACATTTAAATGTATTTGTGCTTTTAAAAATTTTATTTTTTAACATGAGCGAAGTTGGTTTACTTTTCCGCCAAGATTTCGACAATTGCTGGTTAATTGTCAACATTTATATATTGATATGATTTTTTTTGACAAATCGAAGATAACCTAATCACAAGGTATTAGGAATCTGTACAATCGCCTTGGAGAAACGGGGTATTTTCGTCCTAAAAGTAGCAATGGTTCGACATAAAAAAATTAACGTCAACGAAGAAGAGATCCTGTGGTTCGAGTTGCAGAAAATCGATCTGTAAGTACCCGCCGATTAAGTATTGCAACCGGAATAAGCCGTCAGTGGGTAGAATTTTAAAAAAGGAAGAAATCCGGCCATATCATTCTGTGAATTCCGTGAATCCACATGCTGTGAGGGAAAGACATTTTCAACACGAATTTAAAATCAATACTTGGTGTGGCGTAATATTCAATTTTTTCATCGGTCTATTTGAATACTCTCCCAAATTAAATGGACGTATAGTTTTCTTGAAGATCATCTACACAACCTTTTACATGAGCAACCAGACGTTCTAAAGGAAGATATATACTTTATGCAAGACGGTGTGCATAATATAGTCTTCCTTTTAGTACGCAATTATTTTTATTTATTTAAATAAATGTTTTCGGCATCGTTGGATTGGCCATGGTGGATATGTATGGCCACCGAGAAGTCCAGATTTAAATCCACTGGATTTTTCAATATGGTCATAAATGAAAGATATAGTATACAAAAACAGAATTGATTCGATCGAAAAACTGAGGCGAAAAATTCGAGCTGCTGCGACTGCAATTCGAAATAATGATCAAATGTTACTTAATATTTAAAGGTTTTTAAAAAAGCGAATTGCAAAATTGACTTTAAATTCTATGGTTATTCCTATTATTATTCTATTGTTATTGATTATTATCATTACTGTGTTATTACTATAGTTACTGTGTGTTATTGATTTTAAATGTAAAATTTTTTAAATTTGTTAACTGAAAAAAAAAATACTTAGAAACAATTAAAAGCAGATAACTTGGAAAAGTTATCAAAAACAGATGACTTGGAAACCAGTAGACTTGGACAATTTAAATAAGAGTACCCTTTTATGTAAAATTGAATAATCAGTATTATTTGTAGCTCTTATTAGTCGACAGCCAAAAAACTTATGATTTGATTTATCAAACAAACAGTGTGTATCTAGCGGCCTCTACAAGCAATCACGAAATACGAATTTCAAATTCGTATTTCCCATGCTCGAAAACACAAAACTACAAAATTTTATGTTAATAGTACAAAAAGCTTAAAAATTATCAAGAAATTTCGAAATAAAAATTTAACTTTCAATACCATGTGCCTTGAAAACCACCGACATTTGTATGAGAGATGTTAGATTAAATCGTCACATTTTAGTGTCTAGTATCTTCGATACTCGAATTATCCATTTTTCCTGACACGCCCTGTATAAGGACTTCTAAAAGTATTCGAACAAAAGTGTCCGTCAAGTTTTCGGTCACAGCCATCAACATCCCGGGAGGATATCAAATACTTGATACTGCTTACATTGCAACAGATTGATTGCTTCCAGAAGATTCAAGAAGACTTGATATGCTACCCAGAAGACTTGATACTGATTCTATAAAACTTGATATTGTTTCCAGGAGACTTGATACCGTTTCTAGATGAGTTGATATTATCCCTAAATGCTTCCAGATAATATTAAATGATTCCACAAATATTGCCTACAGAATACTTGAAATGCTGAAAGAAAACTTTATACTGCGTCCAGAAGACGCAGTATCAGAAAAATTGACATTGCTTCAAGAAGACTTCAAATGCTTTTAGAGGGTTTAATACTGCTTCTAAAAGAATTGATATTGTCTATAGAAGTCTTAAAATACTTCCAGAAAACATAAAATATGTCCACAAGGCTTAATACTGTTTCTAGAAGACTTGCACTGCCTAAGTAGCTCTGATTGGTAGTATATTATTGCAGTGTATTAATCTATGATATTTGAAACATCATAATATTGACGTTGAATTCGGCTAATCTTACAAGTATTGGTATGTTATACAAGAAGACCATCGAAAATATCCGATAATACAAGATGTATTTCCCCCGCGATTTTTCGTATAGTGTGTATTAAAGGACGCTAAAGGTGATCCTGATTTTTAATTTCCATTTGGGTTTGCAACAAATAGTCAAAATTCGATTTACATCGAAATCCGTCATCTTTTACCGCTACGCGAACTTTCGGAATTTTTTCTCCCTTAAATAATTACACCCCCATGCTATTTTTTTGGTGTATTAAACAGTGCTAAATGTGATTCTGATTTTTTATTTCCATTTGGGTTGCAACAAATAGTCAAAATTCGATTTACATCGAAATCCGTCATCTTTTACCGTTATCCGATCGTTCGGATTTTTTTTCTCCCTTAAATGTAAACACCCCCCGCGATTTTTCGTACATTGGTGTATTAAAGAGTGCTAAACATGATTCTGATTTATAACTTCCATTTAGGTTGCAGATACCAATAAAAATTCAATTTCATCCCCAAATGAATCAATTGTTGTCGTACCCCTGGCCTTTATGTCTTTTTATGTAATTTTTTTATTATTTTAAAGGACCCTAAACATAATTTTAAAGTAAAGTATGTGTTTTCAAGTGAAAAGTTATTGAAAAAATAATTACTCATAATGTCCATATAAAAATCTAACTTCGCAGACGTAATAAAATGTAGTTATTGTAGATCCCCATTCACCAAAATATTAACAAAATAAATTTGTAAAATCATACTATGACCGGTATTTTCAATTTCCTAACACTGTGGGCGATTATTATTATATGCTCATATAGTAATAATATACTATTACGATAACAATTATTAATATTTTATATTAATATTGTAATAAAATTCACATTTAGAAAAAGGAATAATAATTAATATATAAAAATAATTAAGACGTGGTCTGAAAAACTGAAGAATAATTAAATAATAAACAAATTAGTAAAGAAGAAATCAAAGAAGAAAGGAAAGAAAATAGAAGAAAGGAAATTGAATTTTTATATATTCGGCTAATTTGTTGGAACTTGGTGATCCTTAATTTGTATATTTTAATAAATAAATAAATATCACAATATATAATCATGAACGTGTCATACAACAGCAACATATGTCATAAGATAATAACAATAATAAGAAATATTTAGAAAATAAAGATAGTGAAATTAAAATTAAATAATAGGTAATAATCTATCTTTCTTACGTCAAATTATCACGGGTAAGTAGGTATTTAAAAAGACTAAATTTATTAATTTTTGGATATATCCACACGTAACTGAAATAAAGTTAAAAAAGGCAGTTTATGAAGAAGTACTGAAAATGGTATTAAAAATAAGAAAAAGAATAAATTTCATAAGTCCCTAAGAAATGGCAACAAAAAAATAGTTTTTATGATAACAATTATTAATGTTTTATTGTTAGATTAATAGATAATCAAAAACGTGTAAACGACACCAACCTAACATATTTCATAAAATAATAATAAGATAAGAATTATAGCACGAAATTAAAATTAATAAATTGCGCTATCTAGCTGTTTTACGTCAAATTATTATTAACGTAATCGTAAGAAAAAAAGGCGATACATATTTTCTCTAATGTTTAATTAACATACAGTGACTGATTCAGATTATAAAACATATCTGAACATATCATTTACATAAAAAAATCTAGTCGTCAATTTTCGACGTCTTATGTCAGGATTTTATAGCCGACACAGAATTTGCCATCATTTTAGGTAACATTAATGAAATAGACGTCTTTACTTATTCCCTTTTTTAGCAAAACGACAAAATTTTATAAAAAGTAGTAAGAGTGAAAAAAATTTTAGAATAAAATTCAAAGTGAAATGAGGTCATTATTATCGGATTCAAAAGATTTTACCCCTCACTTTGAAGGCGAATAACAAAGAAACTACTCAAAAGAAAAAGTTAGGACTAGCTTTGTTTGACGCGTAATTTAATACTTTATAACGTGTAGTAATTTCTTTTTCTTTCATACAGTCTTGTAGTAATTATCGCAGGTATAATGAAAAAGTTACCCGATTTCGGTCAATCTGAGAAGGAGCTTGACTACGATTTTTTTCTCCATAACTGTATGGCGAAAAGTTTTAAACTTAAACTGGCGGTAACCTGATGTTTTTTTAATGAAAAGCATATTTTATTTAATCGATATTTCGTAGTTTCGCGGAAAATCGCGGTTTAATAGGTTGCGGTTATTTCAATAACAACCGGGTGGATTTCAACGCGGTTTTAATCAAAATAATTTCGCTTATCGGATTCCGTTATTAGATTTTCAAAATTATATGTCCCTAATTTTTTATGAGCGATTACATATTTTTCCTACGGAGTAGTTTCTGTGTTATTCGCCTTTAAAGTGAGGGGTAAACTCTTTTGAATCCGATAATAGGTATCAAATTGGCCAAAAGGATAAATTATCATCAATAAAAATAAATTAAAAAAAAATAATATATCAAAATAATTTATCAAGATTTGTGGTGCCATCACCCTTAATTAAACCTTTGAGATGGTTCAATTGATCTCAACTTACTACCAATATCCTTAGTACAGTCATAACGTATATCAAATTTGATTTTTCTAATTTAATGTATGAGAGATTGGATGTTTTAGAAATTTAAAATTCAACTTTGAAGGACTGTAACTACTCAGGGGTACAACTTACAAGTAATACTAGGAATGTGCCATACGTCCATTTTATTGAAACTTTCCATACACAAGTAGTGTATGGAAAAATATTCGACGCATATATCATTTTAGAGATATGCTCGATTACTTTACGAATTATTTTTACGATTCTTGTGAAATCATGTCACTAATGGGGGCTTTTGGGGTCGCTGACAACGAATCTAATGTCCGTTTTCGAAAATTCGAAATGACGGACAAAAAATGATGGTGCATTTTTAAAAAATTGTATACCCTTATTAAAACTTGTAAAAAATTAAAAAGAAATGTAAGAAACGGTTCATATCAAAAACTACCCCTAACAGTAAGGAAAGCTTTTCACTACAAGTAGTGATGTATTATTGATTTTAAAATTTGTATTATTATTGTACGTTACGTTAACATTAGTGGTAATTGAATTGTTGCTCTTAAAAAAATTAATGAACTATATGATCGATGAATTTCATGCACAAGAGCTTTAATTGATATGCTTTGAGGAGATGCCTAGAGCGGGCTATTTGTTTCTCATTTCAATGGCTAAGCTCATTCATTCGCTATTTCGCTACCGTCCACTGCTCTTGTTGTAAGTTGAACTTTTGTGTTTTAATAGTTGCTGCTTGTTTTTGCTGCTTTCGATTTACGGATTTAAAGAATCTGTGTATTAATCTTGTAACTACACTTATGTGTATTAAGTGTAGTTACAAGATGGATTTACTAGAGATCTACGAAATCGATAAATGTAAAAAAGAGAGGAAGCTTAACTTGTTAAACGATCAATTGGATATAGTTTATAAACCTTTGTTTACTTTTATTAAGACATAAATATGTATTTTAGATATTTCAGTTCGTCTCTTGTTTTTGTATAACCGGTCCTTTATATACGAATATATTCGTTTTGTCTGTGTTCACATGCTCGTCGGTTAACAAAGTCGTTTTTATTGTCATTTCGACCTATTTTTCTCTTTTTTGTTATTAATCTAATGATACTTGATTCTATTGATACGGTTATTTAAATTATGTAGATTTGAATTTTACTGACGGTGAGTTTTTTTTAGTCGTTTGACTGTATCATCTTTTATAATTATAAATAATTACTTTACTTCAATATAATTTATAAGCAAGTAAGAAGTTGCATTATATTCTTTCTTTTTATATTTACATAACTTGCAAGATGGATTTAAACATATTATTCTTTACAATTACGTTCAAATTTTGTCTAATAAATTATTCGTTTTAAATCAACTTCTCTTTAAATTTTGAAGTATGGACTGTATCAAATAAGCTGTGAGTCAATGTAAGCCAAGGGAAATCCCACGAAATATTAAAATGTGGTTAAATAACTCGTAACAAATTTTGTCCGATGACGTCAACATCTTATAGTTTGTTATTATTTTCTTGTTTTGTTTATGTGTCATAAACCATAATATAAATAAAACCGTTTCACTGTTTTATTAATAATCATATTTTCTACAAATTCTCTATAATAAACATTTTTCGTTTCTGTTGATTTATTTAGCATTTGTACTTTTTTGTGCTATTGCTTAGTGTCCAATCATTTATGTGAGTTACTATCAGTTGAAATTTATCGCATTAAATTATCACTATTCTTTTCCAGATTAAGCAGGGCCACCCTAACCACAGGGCCAACCGGGCTTTAGGCCTAGGGCGCCAGAGCTTAGGGGGCGGCGATTTTTGACACGAAATGTATGTAGATGTAGATCGGAAAAAAATATCTTTGCTTATTCATTTGAAATTAGAAATTCAACATATTTCCGTCATTTTAGTGCCATCTACGTTTAAAGTTCTCCTTGTATGTGTACTTTACAGAACTGCCACCTAGTGGACAGTAAATTGTGTAACAGTGTAGGTACACTTTGAATTGTCCATGTTCCTAAGGGGAAGGCCCAGAATACATTGGGAAATAATAAACTTCTTTTCTAATAGTTCTATTATTCCTGTTTCTGTTGTTTAGAGTACATTTTTAGCATCCAGGATAACTCAAATAAGTAAATAAGGTAATGTTTACTTCGTAACGTTAATTTTCATACTACATTGTTATACGAATTGATACATTATTATTTTACTATAGTGCGTAATTTTTATAAAACTTGATAAAAGAAACAAAAACAAAGACATCTGAAAGTTCCATGATCAATGAATTGAATCAGAAAATATATACATTGCGGTACCTCTTTAAAAAAACACAGATGTTCAGCAATTAACAAGATTGTCCATTATGTATCAAAGTAGAAAAAAATGTTTTTAGTGCAGCAACCATTAAAAAGGAGGTATTTTATTGCTAGGTGTTACAAACTAAAAGGTGTTGCGCATTGCCATGGAAAGCAAACGGAAAAAGTTATATGGCTTTGCCAATCGAAAATTGAAGGAAAATAAAGAAGCAAAGCAAAAAGCTATCTTAGAAAAAATGCCTCCATTAACAAACTTCTTTAAAAAGGATGAAATATCTTCTATGGAGACTACAGAGCATCGGGAATGCGAAACAGGAACAGAGCAAAGTCAACAAGAATATGACAACGTTGTACAAGAACCAAAAGACGAAGAAAAAGAAAATATCTCAGAAGAGAATCAGGAAAAAGAACATTTAGACGAAGGTCAAGAAAATAACGATACATTGAGTACTATGATGATCCTGCATTATGGGGGGAATTAAGCGATAAAATAAATACAGACATAATCAAAAACATATTTAATGTAGATGGAGACATTGAAAAATTGGACTTTACTACATCTAAAGTGGTTTATGAATCACAGAGCAGGTATGCTACGAAAACGATGTTTTATAGACCCTTATTAAACGGAAAACAAGAAAAACTAAATTGGTTTTTATACTCCAAATCTTTAGGAAAAGTTTATTGCATTGGATTTTAATGACTGGAAACACAGCGAAAAAATTTTAGAGCATGAAAATTCCGCTGTGCATAAGGAAAATACTCGCATACTTGTTAATTGATCTACAGAAAAATCTAATTATTTTATAAATTATTCAATTTCAACAATGAAAGAACATATTAACTACTGGAAAACTATTTTAAAGCGAATTGTTGAAGTAATCAAATTCTTATGTTCCAGAGGTTTAGCTTTTAGGGGAGACAACCAAATTATTGAAGATAAACGCAGCGGAAAGTATTTAGGATGTATCGAACTTTTAGCAAAATTTGATTATTTAATTTTGCAAATAAGGGCACCGGACATGTCTCTTATTTATCTGCAAGAATTTGCGATGAGTTCATGAAAGTATTGAGTGCAAATGTTAGAAATATAATTGTCTGAGAATTAAAAGAAGCGAAATAGTAATATAAGCTATCATAGTTAGATATGTCAACAAATGCGGAACCCCCGTTGAAAGGTTTTTAATGTTTTTAGGAAATACTGGCCATAAGGGCGTGGAAATGGAATATTCTGTTTTAAAGCTATTATCTGGTTTAGATATTAATTTGCAAGACTGTAGAGAACAATCTTATGATAATGCTTCTAACATGGCTGATATATACAGTGGTTTCCAATCATACATTAAATCTAAAAACACACTTGCCATTTACGTCCCCTGTACGACACATTCTTTAAATTTAATTGGAGAGTCAGCGGCGGAATGCTGTCTACAAACAACTAAATTATTTTTGTTTCTAAAAAATTTATACAACTTCTTTGCCGCATCAACATCACGATGGAAGATTTTGAAAGACACACTTGCCCCATGAAACAACGTTCCCAAAAGGTTAAGTGATACTCATTGGTCAGCAAGAGCCGATTCTGTGAAAGCTCTGGTTTCCGGTTCACAACGATTGAAGCTCGGGGGCTGTTAAATAAAATGGGCTCACTGGAAATTGCCATTATGTCAGTATTTTGGGGCGAAATATTAGAAGTTCTAGATAAAACTAATATATCACTTTAAAAAGTAGACGCTACAATTGAAAGCATCACTACGCTATACGCCTCTATAGAAAAATTCGTACAATCCAAACGAAATACGAAATCATTTAACTTTTATAGGTTGGAAGGTATAAAATTGTCCGGTTGTGATGAGTACAAACGATTACGCAAAAGGAAAAAACAGTACGACGAAATTACATCAGAAAAAGTCGAATTTGATGCCAACAGTGAATTTCGCATAAATTAATATTATCCTGTCATTAACAAACTTTTTGCAGAAGTACAGAAGAGCAAATGTGCTTATGATGACGTTTATTCAAAATTTGGCTTTCTAGTAAACTTAAAAAATGTAAATGAAGATACAATTAGAAAACATGGTGCAGAGTTGTGCAAAATCTACATTAATGACCTAGGAGATAATTTTATTGAAGAGTGTCTTCATTTTAAGCACAAATCTTTATGTGAAAATAAAGGAAATATGTCTCACAGAGCTCTCTTTAAGGACTATAATAGACATGAAAATTGAGTCTACATTTCCTAACATAGCCACAGCAAACCGTATTTTTTTAAGTATTGCAGTTACAAATTGCAGCGGTGAAAGATCATTCTCTGCTCTGAAAATAATACAAAATTATTTACGATCATTGTTGGGACAAAGTAAACTAAATAATCTCAGTATTTTCTCAATAGAATGTGATTTGTTTAAAAGTTTAAAAGCGGGCAATATTACTAACCCTTAGCGAACGAATGCCGGCATACGAGCGGTATGACGTATTTGAAAAAGAAAATTGAAGAAATATAGTGATAAAAGTGATGAAGATGAAAGTGATGACTACGATAGTTCTGATAGTGTCTTATTTCCTAAAAAAAGTGTTATGCCTATTGCGTATAGTGAGAGTGATGATGAACTCAGCGAGAATGAAAACACAAACGGTGACAGCGACGGTCCAGCGAATGGGAAAATGTTACTGGAAGAGATGATATTTTTCAACAAATAAAATTTGCAGTATCTCCAAAAGTTACAGGCCCACAGATTTCTCCTAATATAATTGAGCCTATTGATATATTCAAGTTGTTCTTTACAGATGAATTAGTTGATAATATAATAAAAGAAACTAATAATTATGCAAATACCAAAATAAGTGCAAAGAGATTGACAAAGCAACCAATTTGGAATAATTGGAAAAACGTAGAAAAGGAAGAATTTTGGGCTTTTTATCTGTAATTTTCAATATGGGTAGTCAGAAAAAAAAATTTGAATATTGGTCAACAAGCGGTATTAGCAGAATTCCATTCTATTCGGATAAATTTACAAGGGATCGTTTCAATCAAATATTTTGGATGCTATTTTGGATGCACTTGAAGGAAATTCCGCCTGGCCATCCATCTCTGAAGACGCGAGTAATACATAGATTCCAAGTTTTCGAAAGCACTTTATATTAGAACAATGTATTTCGGTAGATGAAGCAGTTGTTCAGTTTAAAAGTAAAATTGGTTTTATTACCTATAACCCCATAAAACCAACTAAATAGGGTATAAGAATTGTTTTAACCGATTCAAAATCTGCTTATGTTTATTCTATTCTACCGTACTATGGTTCTATAACAACGGAAAAACTTCCAAATCCGGAGCTTCCAATAACTACCAGAATCCTAACATATTTATATAGAAAATTATTAGAAAAAATTCTAGGATATCATATGTTCACAGATCGATATTATACAAGTTTACCGTTAACTACCGAATTGCTAAAACTAAAATGCCATCTTACAGGCACAATAAAACCAAATCGAAAAGGATTACCTAAAGAAATCAGAAAGCCTAAATTTACTCTAAAAAATAGAATTGCTTTAAAAAACGTAACACGTTAGTCTTATCATAGAAAGATAAGAGAGTTGTCACTATGCTGAGTACTTGGGATACAGCAAAAATTACCCAAGTAAACAGGAAAATTCGAGGTGGTCAAACAGTATCGGTTGACAAGCCAGATATTGGAACAAACTACACCAAATCTATGGGAGGAGTTGAGTGCAGACCATTATGCAGCGACACATTGTTTCCTAAGGAAATCTTTAAAATGGCGGAGAAAGATGTTCTTCTGGGGATTGGAAATTTGCTGCGTCAATTCATATATAATATACCGACAACAAAGACAACGGATGAATTTGAACCCAGTTTCGCATTTGAAATATAGAAAAATATTGGTTGAACAATTAAGGGGTGAATTTAGAACACCAGCGCAACTCCCACATCGGGCGTCGAACTTACAAGCAGAAAACAGGCTGGACGGAAAATTTCATGTCATATGTTCAGGTACAAAATACGATTGTGCTGTTTGTTCCGATAGAAAAATGCCGGGAAACACGTAATTATTGCAATACTTGTACTAAAAAACCTGTTCTTCACATAGGGGACTGTTGGGAGAAGTACCATACTGAAAATAAATGTAAGTGATTTTGTATAAATACATTGTTATTCTATAAAAAATAAATAAATAAAAGTATACAAATAAATACACTACATACGCGTATCTACTCATTTAATTAAACTACCATTATTTTTCTTAAATTTTCACTTTAGTATCCTTTTATATGAATATATCTGTTCATATATGTACTACTTATTACCACTGAAAGTTTCCATAAAATCCAATAAAGCGCCTTTTCTCACTCTGAAATTAAAGCACCTAATTTATTTAGGTAAATGGTAGAAAATAAAATAGAATAAAATAGAAAAAGCTATTCTAGCTTTTATATATTTATTTTTCTAAATAAATATATAAGTTACATCTCTTACGATACGGTTTTTGTTTGAATTTTTATAAATTGTTCTAGTTATAACTTTTGTCTTTGACAGTTCCCTTTGATTTCGTTCTTTCTTCCGTGTACTTTATAAAGTAACGCAATTATAATACTCGATGGACTACAAAGTATTATTTGTCGCAATATTTATTATTGCCCCACTTATATTTAATTTTTTTGCGAAATAAGGGCGCATTGATATGTATAGCCCACGGGCGCGAAATTTCTTAGGACGGTCCTGAGATTAAGTATGTTGTACGCACACATATGAGTGTATGCTTATATAATAATATACTATTTTATGGCTTATACTTATTAGGTCATATAAAAATTTGTCAGTTTTATCATAATAATATTAAAATTGTGTTTAAAGTTATGTTGTGCATGTAAATGTCAATTGATCTATTATTGTCTCTCTCAAAATAGAATTACTCCCAACTCTTTTTTTAACTCTAATACCCGGGTATTTATTTTCAATTGAAAATTCCCTGGGTATGTACCCAACCCAACCCAAGATGATTATTTCGAGGAATTTATAAAATTTAAAATATGTACAAAAACAAAAGACCATTGGGAAAGATTTAAAAATACAAAAACTTATAAAAATAATCATTAAGGTTTTTGAAAATACGTATGGAATCAGTTGGGTTGGCTAAATTGAGAAGAAAGTGTTTTACAAGCAGTATCTAGTCTTCAATTGTCAGTTTAAACTTTTGATATGATGAACATCGTATTTTACCAACAGTATTTGGTATTTTTAGAAGCAAAATTAAATTTTATTAACAGTTCCTCGCCTTTTACAATAAAAATGTCTTCTACCTGCAGTATTTAGCCTTTAATTAACAGTTTATGGATTACTTACGTAAAGATTGTGCATTTTGTTAATTAGAATTTAATATTTTTAAAGCATACTCAGTTGGTTTATCAACAGCATCCAGGTTTTACAAGGAGTATCAAGTCTTTTGAAACCATTTCAAGTCTTCTAAGGACAGTATCAAGTCTTCTGGAAGTAGTATCAAGTTTTCTAGAAGTATTTCAAGTTCTCTAGAAGTATTTCAAGTTCTCTAGAAGCATTTCATGTCTTCTAAAAGCATTTCAAGTCTTCTAGAAGCGTTTCAAGTCTTCTTGAAGTAGTATTAAGTTTTCTAGAAGCATTTCAAGCCTTCTAAACGTATTTCGATTCTTCTAAAAGTATTTTAAGTCTTCTGAATACATTTCAAGTCTATTGGAAGCAGTTCAAGTCTTCTAACAGTAAGACTTGATATTAAGACTTTTAGCAGTAATAACAAGTCTGTGGTCCTGTAGGATATAAAATGACTCGCCAATTGACTTCTTTCAATCTGCTGTTATTATCATTCTCAGGATCGCGCGGGATCATCGCAAAGTAATATTCTTTAACAATTTTTACAGTTAACTACTGTCCAGCTCTGGTCAAAATAAAGTCAAAATTGTAGTAATTGAATCTACAAAAAGTACCTGAGTGAGATAAAGTTCAATAAATGATGGATTGATTAATTCAAAGGGGATTTTTAAAGGCAGAACAAGACACAGTAGTGTCTAATAAATTTTTACTGATTTTGAAGTATGTGACACTCCAAAATGTCTCAGCGTGGAATGATAAGAATGTTTCTAGCGAAAAATAAAACAAGAATAATGTTATGTATTTATTTATTACATAGTGAAAAATGATCAATTTTGGAATGTGGGTGTACTTTAAAGTACCCATACACGCAATTTTTTCTCAGCTTTGCTCAGAAGATTAAAATTTTCTTTATAAAAATAACACTTTACCACAAATATTTGTATTACGAAAGAAAAACCGAATATACCGTGTTATATAATTATCGTGACCCATGTGAGTGCTGTAATTTTGGGTGCGTATCTCAATCTTTAGTGGCAGAATCGGTATTTCTAAATTAGTAACTAGACTGGAACCAGATGTTGATACCTAATCAATCGAATGTTCTTGTTGTGATTTTTTAGTGCCTTTATGTTTCAAAATAGTTCTAGGAAACAGAATTATCGTTTATATAATCACATCTCGACATCATACTTGTTACAATCAGTGTTGACCAAAGTGTCGATACTTGTCGATGGTATCGATACCTACCTCAGTATCGATATTCGCTACCAGCAAAGTATCGGTATCGAAGTATCAAAAGTATCGAAGTATGAAAAGTATTGAAATATCGAAAGTGTCGAAGTATTGCAACCTGTTTTAAGTATACAGGAAACTGAGATTACAGTGTATTTAAGATCGATATACATCAGATCAAGATCTGTCCTAAATAATATGTGGTTATTCCTTATTAATTCAATTCCTGTTACAATTAATAACTCGAAATTTTACATATATTTTTGTTATTTCGCGATGAGTCCGATAATCAAGGAAAATTATTAAGAACATATTGAATCCATATGTTCTTAATAAGAGTTAAAGTGCGGAATTTATTTTGTCTTTATTATTTCCATCACTTTAACTCCAAAATTAAAATCTACGAAGGAAAATATTATTTCCAATAATTCGGTACTTTCGATACTTTGAATAGTATCACTACCACAAAGGTATTAATACTCTATATCTTATTTATGCTACCGCCACAGCCCTAGTAGTTACTAAAGAGAAATGGAAAATTAATGGAAAAACAGCACATGTTAACATGTCTGTGATTAACTAGTCATTGGACGGCTTCTTTCCGAGATGCAGTTGATAGGTTTAATATTAGCATAAGTTCCCTACAACCTGTAATTCAACGAAAAATTTATTTTATCAACAACCTATTAGACGAAGTAAAGAGAGACGTACTGAGACAATGAAAGGAGATGCAGAAAGATATTTTCGTACAAATTAATATCCTACAGTGATCAGATGTGATCATCTCTCATCCTTCATTTTGTTTTTTATTTCTACTGTCCGAGCTGTGGTAAAATACGGTGCTAGTTCGCAATTAATTGTCCATAAGAAATCATAATCTTTTCTATAAATTGATACGTAATTCTCTGTTCGAATAAAACAACTGTAAACAAGTTAGCAGACTGCAAAGTGATGAGTAGGAGCTTTAAGGCATAATAGCTCATGATATATGAAGTCTTTAAGATAGTGTACAATATTTGGATCAGTAATAGCTCATGTTATGAATAAGTTAGCAGACTTCAAACTGATGAGCAAGATTTTGGAGACATAATAGCTCACCCTGTCAACAAGTTGGCAGTCCTTCAAATAATATATAATCTATGAAATAGAATTGACTCATGCTATCAACAAGTTTGCAGACTTTAAGCTGATGAGCAGGTCTTTGGAGATATAACAGCTCTCAGCAGTCTTCAAGATAATGTACAGTGTTTAGAACAGGAATAACTCATGGTATCATCAAATTGACAGACTTCAAACTGAGAAGCAGGACTTTGGAGACATAAGTCTTTAAGATAATGTGTAGTGTTTGGAATAATAATGGCTTAAAAATCAAAATAATATATAGTCTGTGGAATGGTAATAGCTTATGCTGTTAACAAGTTTCAAGACTTCAAAGTGATGAGCAGGACTTTGGAAATATATTTTTGTTGGCAGACCTCAAGTTACCAAAAATGATTTTGAAGACATAATAGGTCATGCTACCAATAAGGTAGTAGTCTTTAAGATAATGTACAGTACTTTGAACAGTAAAAAGATAGTATACAGGATGTCCGGTATCTTCCGGATCAGAGGTATGTATTTTGAGACAATTTGTCTAATAAAATTTCTTCACATTGCTTATAACAACCGCACGGGAACTGTTTAAGGATGTCCAATAGCGATCCTGGAAAACGACTGAAGAGGTCACCTTATCACCTCCTCCTGCGTAGTTATTGTGCTTTTACATATTATGATACATAACTTATTGAATTATTGTAATTAAAAAATTTAAACATATTCATTTTTATTCCCTTAACCTTTAATGATATGTATCTTATCACAACAATTGAATTATGAATGTTTCAAAGAGAAAAATCAATATACAAATTCTTATGAGAAATAAGCGCGTAAGAATCGGATGATAGGCGAGGAATTGGACCGATTTCCTGAGTTTGATTTATGACCTCCTCTATCGTTTCCCAGAGTTGCTATTAGACTTCTTTTAAACAGTTCTCGTGCAGTTGTTATAAACAGTATGAAAAAAATTTATTAAAAAAATCATCTCAAAACAATGTATTCTAGATCGCTGGATACCTCTGATCCGGAAAATACCGGACAGCCTGTATCGGTGAACAAGATTATGTTGCCAACAAGTCGGCAGTCATTAAGATAACATATAGTCTGTGGCACAGTAATAGCTGATGCTGCCAACAAGTCTGATGAGAAGGACTATAGAGACATAAAAGCTCATGCCGCCAACAAGTTCACAGTTGTTAAAATAATATATAGTCTGTGGAACAGTAATAGCTCATGCTGTCAGCAAGTTGGCAGTCTAAGATAATACACCGTCTGTGGAATAGTAATAGCTCATGCTGTCAATAAGTTGGCAGACTTCAAGCTGACGAACAGAACTATGGAGACACAAGCACTCATAGTGTACATAAATTTTTGTTCATAAATTTCAAATTGATGAGCATGACTTTGGAGACATAATAGCTAATGCTGCCAACAAGTTAGCAGTTGTTAAGATAATGTGCAGTGTTTGGAACAGTTCTAACTCATGTTCCTAGCAGATTAACAGACTTCCAAATGATGAGCAGGACTTTGGAGATATAAACACTAACACTGCCAACATATTGGCCCTCATTAAGATAACGTACAGTACCCAAAAGTAAAATCTAGGAAGAAAACACATGAGAAATATGCTCATTATGCACTATTATTTCTAATAATTCGATGCTTTCGATATTTTCGAAATTTTTCATAGTTCGATACTTTCAATACTTCGATATTTTCAAAACTTTGAATAATATCGATACCACGAAGGTATCGATACTCAATAACTCATTTAAAGTATCTCACAGCCCTAGTTACAATAAGATTATGTAGCATATAAGCGCTTCCAAAAGTATTCGAACACGTCCGAACTTTGGAATGATCTATTAGGTAAATTAAACTAATGAAAGAACTTCTTTCTCTAAATAACTTAATTCGATGATGTTTTCATTTGTTTATCGTTCCTTACATGTTTCGGCCTTGTTCAGCCATCATCAGAGGGTTTCTAAAACCAAATCTATAATTATTAAAGCTAATAACATTATTTAAGTGACATATTTACAACATTTAACATTGAAAAGTCTTAAAATAATCTAAAAATTGTGAACATTAAGGTTATAACTTCTTTTTCTATTCTATATTAAATAAAATAATTTATTCAACTTACATTGTCAAAATTTGGAGATATGAAAAATCAAATTTAAAGTTCAATGTCATCACAGGAGGAATTTTGTATTTAAATGAAAAATTATTTAAAAATTATACTAGGTTAAAAACATTTTTTATATTTAAGAGAACACTGAAAGATCAACCATGTTCTTAACAGGAAAAACCAGCCGAACAAAAATTATGCGCATTGAGGTATCCGTTTTCGCGCGAAATTTTAAATTAAATCTTAATCGTTAAAGAAAATATATTAAAAAACACCATATGTATAATACCGTATGTATTCCCGGTTATTGCGGAATCATCGACACGGTCTAGACGATGAAACCCTCGTGTAACCGGGAAATTATTTAAATTTTGAATGGTTATCTAAGGTCTTTATATAATGGTTTGTGTCTAAGCTGTGTTTTGTCGTTGAGATTTTCGAGATGTGGGTTTTTAATCTTGAGGCGTCCTATTTCATAGTTTTCATAAATAAGTAGTTTATAACTTTTTTGAATGTTGTGTAGTAATTATTATTTGGAATGATCGGCAATGGCCTTTTAATGCCGATTAGTCGGATAGTCGTTAGTCGGTCAAAATCATAGTCGGTCCAACCTTAGAAACTATCATTAACCTTCGAGCGGGCGCGCTGTGTATAAAATTTTTAACACAGGTCCGTATCAATTTTATGATAACGGATTAGCATTAACAAGTATTAGGTTATTTAAAAAAACACATTTTCCTATTTAATATGTATTTAAACAGCTGTTAAAAACATAAAATAAAATCAATGAAATAAATTAATTTTTTTAAATCAAAAAGCATTAAAAAACTAATAAATAAATATTAAAAAAAGAAAACAAATTAAAAAATACACACATTATATTTTACATTTTGTGACATTTCAAGGTTGTTGCAAGGTGGTTTTGGCGGTTTGTAATTGTTAAATATTTTATATTTTAATTTGAATCAGATTCATTATTACAGTCTAAACAAATTACATCTACTACGGAATGTTTCTTACAAGTGAATGAAAAACATTTGGAACATTTCATTGACGCTGTTGTACGTATTTTCTGTTTTACACATGAAGGACAATGTCCACGTTTCGCTGAGGGTTCTCTGGTAGTATCCTTTTCTATGGATTGGGAGTAAGAGCTTAAAAATATTGCTATATCAGCTTGTAGTGATTTAATGGTTGATCTATACTGTAAGTGAGGTTTCATCAAACTAAATGATAGATTTTTTTAAAAAATTCTTATAACGCCTTTTTTTTACGCAAAAAAAAATAAAAAGAATAAAAAATTAAGAAACAAAACAAAATTATCTGATTCGCGATCTCTCAATTCTAAAATGATCTGGTCGCGGGACCTCGGCTGACCCAATGGAGAAGGGCTGAGTAAATTTATAAGGCGCCACGTAATCAAACCCACGACACCCACTAATTACGAAGTGAAGATCTTATTTTATATGTAAATTCAGGATCGAAATCAAAACAATTCACCGTGCGACAAAACAAGATAAAATAGAAATACATGCAACAACTCAACTGTATGACAAACTGAGATTTATTTAATAAAATAAAATTGATAATATGAAAATAAAAAAATTTAATTTAAGTAAATGAAAAGAAAGTGAACACGCCTTCGTAAGAGCAAACTTGTTCTAAAGTTTTAAACGTTTAAAAAAAATAATTATCGATACCGAAATCTCAAAAAAAATGTTTTTTTTCTTAAAATTAGAAAAATACAATATTCTTACATTCTGTAAATAAAACAAATGAAAATAATAAATTCAAAAAAAAATTACAATATTCTTTATATTCGATAAACAAAATGTGAGATTTCTGGTAATATTTAGGTTTTAATATTATAAAACAATAATGAATTTGAAGGGTTTCTTCGATTAATTTTGGCGGAATTAAATAAATTAAAATTTCTGACCTTCTTTTCAATATGGCACCAATTCGATGTCCATTCAGCAACCTCACCCAAAAACAGCTCCAAAGAAAAGGGAAAAAAATTAAACAGGTTGTTCTCTTTGGTTGAAAGAAGCCACGATAACAATGTCTCCTTATTAATTATTTCCAAATTTAAATGTTTCGAAAGTTAAGCTCCCACAAAAGTCTCAGTTGGTCGAGACTTTACTTCAGAAAAATAATGTTCCTGTTTTCGAAGAAATGACAAAGCCGGAAAATCCGTTATTACAATACGTAATTAATATCAAGCACGCGGTGAAAATCCCCAAAATAGGAAAATAATTTGTTAACGACCCCAAAATCACCAAATTAATCCAAAACGTCGCCTTCAAAACTCAAATTACACACGTGCGTTCTTCGAAATCTGAAGCGGAAAAGAGAGTGATCTCTCGCGCACGTTGCCCAAATTCCCTCAAAACACGTTTCAAACAAAAATTGTCTTGCGCGTTACAATTTCAAGTTTAAAATTTAAGCCATCAAAATAAGAAAAGTGTATATTAAAGTTATATAAAAAAAAGTAAAAAGAAGGAAACAAAAGTAAGTAATATTCGAGGATAATTTGGAAGCTGTTTTAAGGTTTAGTCGTTGTAACAAAAAATTATTATTAAACAGTCAAATGCCATAAGTTGCAGTTGTGTACAAATATACAAATACAAAAAAAACATGTAACATTCTACGGGAGTTTGTGACATTTGGTTGTGAAAAATAATATAAAACGTAGGCATTTATGCCAGCAATATTTAACAAATTAAAAAAGATGACACATGGTCATCTTTTAGTAATGCGAGTTACTGTGTAAGTGGCACACAATTTATCCACCGTGTCTACTCCACCTTTTGTTGAATTATAGTCTATTATTATGTCTGTTTTTTTGTATCTGTATTAATTTTATCATCGTCGTGCATAGTGGAAAGTAAAATTACGGCTTTATTTTTACGTGGAACGTATGAAGTCAACATTTTATTTTTTTGAAATCCAAATAACGTCGACGAAACGGGGCGAGTTTTATTTGGTAAAAATGCTGATGGGATTTTTTGTTTGTTCTTTTTTATTGTTCCAATCAGTGTTAATTTCTTCTGTAACAAATAATCTGCTAGAGATACGCTGGTATAGTAATCAGTAGTAACATTTCTGTTTGAATTTTCTATTGGCTCTACCAATCGCTTTACAACATCAATCGGTTTATTAGATGCCATATACGGACCATCTGGTTGCTTGCCACAATAAATTTCTAAGTTGTATGTATAAAACGTTTTCGCGTCACAAAGTGCATACACTCGGCATCAGAAGTCTGCGTACAAAAAACTTGTAATACTTTAATTGAAAAAATAAGAGTCATAATCTAATGTGATAAACTTGATTTTTTTTTATTTTGTATATTAACTACATATAATTCTATTAACAAAATATGCTTCAACAAAACAGAAACAGTAGTTACAGAAAAAAATCAAAACTAAAAATTCTACAAATAACGGGTATGCAAAAATCTACGTACAAGTCAGGACAGTATTTATAAAAAATTCATAAATGAGGTCATTGTTTCTATATTAATATGAGGTCGGATAACCTTTACGTTTAATGACCTCCCTTAAACGTTTAGGCATGGAGTGCACTAATTTCTTCGTTTCGTCCGAACTAATTTTGGCCCATTCCTCAATCATAACATTTTTTAACGTTTCCTTCGACGTTATGTTGTGTCGCCGAATCCTGCGTTCCAGTAAATCCCAGAGGTGTTCGATGGGATTCAAGTCCGGCGATTGTGGAGGTGTTTTAAGTTGCTTTGGGGTATTGTATAGTAGCCAAAGCTTAGTGTTGTGGGCGCAATGTTTGGGGTCATTATCTTGTTGAAAAAAGTATTCGGGCCCCAAGCCCAAGTTTTCGATGCTAGGCTTCAAATTTTCTTTTAATATGTCTATATACATTTTATGGTCCATTGTCGATGTTATGAAAACCAACCTTCCCACCCCTTTGGTGCACATACACCCCCAAACCATAACTCCACCACCTCCGTGTTTTACAATCGCTTTCAAATTTTCGGGATTAAGGGCAGTATTAGGTTTTCTCCATACAAGTTGTTTACCCTTAATGCCGAAAATGCAAAATTTGCTCTCATCTGTAAAGAGAACTTTCTCCCAGAATTCAATGGGCTTGTCTAAGAGTTTTTTTTGCAAAGGCGATCCGCTTCTGACGATTGACCTCTAACACAAATGGCTTTTTTCGTGCAACGCGACTGTGATAGTTAGCTTTTTTTAACGTCCTTCTCACCGTATCTTTGCTGATAGTTTTATGAAATTCTTCTTGTACATTTTCTACTATTTTTTTTGCCGTCAGCCTAGATTCTTTTCTAACCTGCTGTACAATTTTTCGCTTCTCTCGGTTTGTTAAAAGGGGTGGTCTACCAGATCGCGGACGTGAGAGGTAATCTTCAGTGTCTTTATAATTATTAATTACTCTTTGAATGGAAGAGTGTGACCTGCCGACAGTTTCTCCTATTTTTCGAAAAGATTTTCCCTCTTTCCATAACTTTACAATAATTTTTCTCTCTCCCAATTCAATTTCCTTTCCTTTCGTGTCCATTCTAACTTTTAGCTTCTAAGCCTCTGCTAATATAATTGACACCGATTATCTTTTATTTAAATCGGAAAGCGTACATCGCCAACTACGTATTTAAGTAAATAAGTATATTTTGGAGAAGGCGTCTTTATTTGTATGCAGATTTTTGCATACGCATTATTTGGAGAATTTTTAATTTTAATTTTTTTTGTAACTAATATTTCTGTTTTATTGATACATATTTTATTAATAGAATTATATGTAGTTAATACACAAAATAAAAAAAAATTGAAGTTTATCACATTAGATCATGACCCTTATTTTTTCAGTTAAATTGTTAGAAGTTTTTTGTACGCAGACAAGTGTAGTAGTCTGCTGCTAAGTGTACATTTTTATCCCATATTTAGCGGGTTTGCTTGGCATATACTGTATCCATGCACATCTACCTCGGAAAGGATGTAACATTTCGTCTATTGTGACGAATTCACCTGACTTGAAACACGCTTGACTGTTTTGTAGAAATTTATCGAAGAAACACCGAATTGGTGCCAATTTGTCAGTTTTACGCCTATCGACTCTTGTAACTTTATCAAAGCGAACAGATCGAGTCAAAAACAAAAATCGTTTGTAGCTCATCACTGCCCTAACCATTTGAATACCTGTTCCGTCACTGCTCCAAATCTCTTTAACATTGACAAAATGCGATTTTTTATATATATGTATAATACCAATTAAGAAAAGTATTCCCAAATAAGCCAATAATTCGTTAATGTTGGTGTCTTGGATATCCCTGCTTCGTGTATAATCCCGGTTTAATCTCAGAGATTCTATATAATTATTTGTATATGCCACAATACTTTCAAGCATTATGACATCGATAATTTTTTGAAATAGTTCTAACTCACTAAGATTTTTTACACCACAAGTAGGACCTGAAACTTCTTTTACTATGTTTATATTTTTAGTTCGACTTGATTTAACGTATTTTGATCTTTTCCACATAGTGACATTGTCTTTTCCAATATAAAAATCTTCCATATCTGTCTCAATGCTTTCTTCATCGTCTTCAGAAGAATTATCCCCTTCAGATGCGCTGTCAACATTATTAACTTCAATTTCGTCATCACTTAAGTCACTTCCGGCTTCACTATCTTCTTGTTCTTTTTGCGGTTTATCAAATAGTCCTTGAATGTTGTTTTCAATGTCACTTTTAGATAATATTTCTTGTGCTGCCATTTTTTATTTATTATATTTTAAAACTTGTTATATTCAGCACAATCAATATTTTTGTCAACACAAAAACTTTTGAATAAAATGAGTTCTTTTTATTCCAACGATACTTTACACAATGACTGTAATGTGGACCTCTTGTGGAAACTTATATATTGACAATTGTATTCTAAATATACCTCGAATCCTCCAAGGATTACGTACTCACAAAAACTAATCGTAAATAACACCTAAAAGTTAAATAAGACCCGTGCAAACAAACCCTCAAGACGTTTTAAAATTTAGTTTCCGGTCCCAACAGATCACTTATTTACAGGCAAAGAACCTTTGAAAATATTGATTTTTATACAAACCAGCGAAAAAAATAAAAATATTGAAATATAAAAAAAAATCCGAGGTCGACAAAACTTTCATTACGGACCTGTATTTTTCAAAAGTCCGCAAACAACCCGAAAACCTCGAAATATATGACTCGTAACATGTTTATAATATATTTACATCATAACTTTATCCTATAATATAAATACGGCCAAAAAAAATTATTAATCAGCAATTAAAGTGTAAATTTCTTATCTATTACACCTTTTTATTATTACACCTTCTCATCGTAATGTTCAAAGTACTTAGTTACACGAATACATTAGTGTTAAACCGCATAAAATGCATTATATAAGTAAATACATTGAAAAAATGAAGATTGTGATAAATTTTATAACAGCGCGCCCGCTCAAAGGTTAATTTTCGATGTAGAATCACCCTCTTCAACATTCGCATATCATTACGGAACACCCTGTATAATAATATATTATTTTATGGCTTATACTTATTAAGTTATATAAAAATTAGTCAGTTTAATCATAATAATATTAAAATTGTGATTAAAGTTACGTTGTGCATGTAAATTTCAATTTATCTATCATTATCCCTCTCAAAATAGAATTATTATAATAATAATAATAAAGGACTTTATTCAGCACAGAAATACATACATAGCAAAAATAAATATAGAAAGAGCATAAGGCGAGGTTCAGTCTGAAGACTGCTCTACCACCTAACCTAATTATACTACTTATAACTTATAAATAAATGAAAAGTGAAATGTGGGCTGAGCGGGAAGCAAAAAAAAAGAAAAAAAAAGGAAGAAAAATCAAATAATACAAAACAAATGAAATGAACATTTCTTAAACAAATAAAACAAAGAAAAAAAATAATAAAAACAATAATAACAAATGGTTACAATACAGCGGTAGAAACGTGGATAGACAAACGTGATTATGAGTGCTGCCGAGCAAAGAGATATGACCAGAGTTCCCGTTTGAACATATGAGGAGTCAACATAGCCACCCTCTCTAATATTTTATTCCACAGATTTGGCAGGTAATAGCTAAACGACTTCTTAAAGGATTCTGTGCGGTGTTTGGGAATCGTGAGTCGACCGCGAAATTTGACATTAATATTATGAATATCAGTTCTAAAGGTAATTCTATTATATAGATACGGTGGCGTAGCGTTGTGCAGAATCCTGTAAAACAACAAAGCTGCGTGAAATTCTCTTCTGTTACTCATATTAAGCCATTTGCCATCTTTTAATTTGTGCGATATTGAATAAGTCGTGCGTGGGACCCGATAAATCAAGCGCAAACATGCATTCTGCAACCTCTGCACTCTCTGCCTATCACGGAGTCCGAGATGGGTACCGTAGACAACATCGCAATAATTTAATCGTGATAGCACAGTTACCTCACAAAGTTGTTTTTTTATGTGAGTAGAAAGAATGTCGCGATTTTGAAAAATTAGCCTGAGCTTAAAGTAGCATGATTTCAAACAAGCATTTATGTGAGATGTGAAATTCATATTACTGTCTAACATCAGCCCCAAGGTCTTCACCTCATTTTTTACAGCTATTGCGATATTATCAATTTCTAGATTCATGCGATACGAGACTTCATTATAATATGAATTATTGCATAGCAAAATGAACTGTGATTTACGAGGGTTAATTTTCAGACAGTGGGATTTAGCGAACCGCGATAAACTTTCAAGGTCGCGATTTATTTATTCGCGAGCAAAGGATAGATACAGTTGAGTATCATCGGCATAAAGATGGCTTTGAACGCTATTAAGATGTGTAATGAGTTTGGATGTGTATAACGAAAAGAGAAGTGGACTAATAACCGATCCGTGCGGAACACCGCAATGTACCGCAAGCGGATTGGACTCATTACTATTATACACAACTAACTGATGCCTACCCCGCAGGAAACTACCGATCAGTTCGACTGCCGATGTTGACAGTCCACACGACGTTAAAATACCCAACATAATTTCGTGATTTATTGAGTCGAACGCTTTAGAGAAATCTAACAAAACAAGAGCTACGCATTCTTTTCTATCTATAGCTTCATGTACGTCGTCTAATATCTTTAGCAAAGCAGTGCTGCAGCCATAACCCGCCCTGAACCCCGACTGACATTCAGGCAGCAAATTATTATGATTTACAAAGTCACGCAGTTGGTTATCAATAATCTTCTCCAAAATTTTTGACAATATTGGAAGAAGAGCTATAGGTCTAAGAACATCTAGTCTGTCTGGGTTGGGCTTCTTTTTAAGAGGAACTAATTAAGCCGTCTTCCAGTTATGGGGAAATACAGAGTGTACTAAAGAGAAATTTATTATGTGTTATATAATCTAACAAAAGTGGGAAACACAACGACAGCATTTAATTGTTGACGCCATCACAACCAGAGGCATTGCTACTAATTGACTGGAAAACCGTAAACACCTCCCATTCGGAGACTTTTTTAAAACTGATTGGCTCATTAGTAAGCACTGGATTCGATAAATAGTCATTAACAACCGCCGCAACGTCGTGATCAAATTCAGGAATAGAATCAATGAAAAATTTATTTATATAGTCTGTACCACGAGAAGTGGCGGTAACTCATCGATTTCCGTAAGTAGTTTGCGCATACGTTACAAATATTACGCCCCTACGCTGACGTGTGTTAGAGTGAAATAGCTTCTAATAAATATATCTGCTGTACAAATTAAATGCACACACCGAAAAAGTATGTCTTTTCTAATATCGATAACTGAACAAGCTTCTATACCGACTGAAAAAACTAACCTCTAAAAACAAAAAGTAAAAGTTTCTAATTCTCGTTACTATAAAACGAATTATTATTGTTAATTATTATTTATAAAGTGTTGTAAAATGTTTTCACTGATAGGAAAAGTGTTTAACAAAAAAGCAATGGTTATGTTGATGAACGTTCACAATTACTTACTTATTGGAGAATCAATGAAGGTTTAAGTGAGACTATTCTTAACAAAGTAAGTATTTTCAATTTTATTATCCCAAATTTAAATCATATTTATTTAGAGAATTGCTGAGGCTTGTGGGGTATCAGTAACAACTGTATACCATACAAAGATCCGGTTTTAAGAGGCAGGGAACCAAGGCTCTTCTATAACAACACCTCACAGGACAGTAAATCGACAAAAAACTAAATCAGCAGATGTGCATGATTTTGTGAAGGATGCCGTACGTCGCAAAATATATGATTGTCATCAGAAATGTAAATAAATTATAAAATATTTAGAGGATTTAATGTGGCAAAGGTTTATTATATGCTTCTTTTTATAGGTTTGCCTATTACATTGCGCAGCCTTGTAAAAGATCTCCAAGATGATGGCATATATGAGTTCTCCACAATGAGCTTAAAGAGATTGCTACCAACAATAGGTTTTACCTATCAAATGGATGATCAAAGAAGAGGTTTGCTGGAACAGCCACATACAGCAACCCTAAGAGCAATATTTTTGAGAAAATTTATAGAAAATAAAGAGAAATTGCTGTTTGATCCTGTGTATGTCGATGAAACCTGGATTTTTGGAAAAGGCTCTCCACGAAAAAGTTGGCATGATGATGACAGTAAATCTGTTAGGAATAAAACTATTGGAGAAGGAAAAAGGTACACTCAGCAGCAGAAGTCTGCGTACAAAAAACTTATAATACTTTAATTGAAAAAATAAGAGTCATAATCTAATGTGATAAACTTGAATTTTTTTTATTTTGTATATTAACTACATATAATTCTATTAACAAAATATGCTTCAACAAAACAGAAACAGTAGTTACAGAAAAAAATCAAAACTAAAAATTCTACAAATAACGGGTATGCAAAAATCTGCGTACAAGTCAGGACAGTATTTATAAAAAATTCATAAATGAGATCATTGTTTCTATATTAATATGAGGTCGGATAACCTTTACGTTTAATAACCTCCCTTAAACGTTTAGGCATGGAGTGCACTAATTTCTTCGTTTCGTCCGAACTGATTTTAGCCCATTCCTCAATCATAACATTTTTGAACGTTTCCTTCGACGTTATGTTGTGTTGCCGAATCCTGCGTTTCAGTAAATCCCAGAGGTGTTCGATGGGATTCAAGGCCGGCGATTGTGGAGGTGTTTTAAGTTGCTTTGGGGTATTGTATAGTAGCCAAAGCTTAGTGTTGTGGACGCAATGTTTGGGGTCATTATCTTGTTGAAAAAAGTATTCGGGCCCCAAGCCCAAGTTTTCGATGCTAGGCTTCAAATTTTCTTTTAAAATGTTTATATACATTTTATGGTCCATTGTCGATGTTATGAAAACCAACCTTCCCACCCATTTGGTGCACATACACCCCCAAACCATAACTCGACCACCTCCGTGTTTTACAGTCGCTTTCAAATTTTCGGGATTAAGGGCAGTATTAGGTTTTCTCCATACAAGTTGTTTACCCTTAATGCCGAAAATGCAAAATTTGCTCTCATCTGTAAAGAGAACTTTCTCCCAGAATTCAATGGGCTTGTCTAAGAGTTTTTTTGCAAAGGCGATCCGCTTCTGACGATTGACCTCTGACACAAATGGCTTTTTTCGTGCAACGCGACTGTGATAGTTTTTTTTAACGTCCTTCTCACCGTATCTTTACTGATAGTTTTATGAAATTCTTCTTGTACATTTTCTACTATTTTTTTTGCCGTCAGCCTAGGTTCTTTTCTAACCTGCTGTACAATTTTTCGCTTCTCTCGGTTTGTTAAAAGGTGTGGTCTACCAGATCGCGGACGTGAGAAGTAATCTTCAGTGTCTTTATAATTATTAATTACTCTTTGAATGGAAGAGTGTGACCTGCCGACAGTTTCTCCTATTTTTCGAAAAGATTTTCCCTCTTTCCATAACTTTACAATAATTTGTCTCTCTCCCAATTCAATTTCCTTTCCTTTCGTGTCCATTCTAACTTTTAGCTTCTAAGCCTCTGCTAATATAATTGACACCGATTATCTTTTATTTAAATCGGAAAGCGTACATCGCCAACGTACAATCGTATTTAAGTAAATAAGTATATTTTGGAGAAGGCGTCTTTATTTGTACGCAGATTTGCGTATGCAAACGCATTATTTGGAGAATTTTTAATTTTAATTTTTTTTGTACTAATATTTCTGTTTTATTGATGCATATTTTTTTAATAGAATTGTATGTAGTTAATACACAAAATTAAAAAAAAATTAAGTTTATCACATTAGATCATGACCCTTATTTTTTCAGTTAAAGTGTTAGAAGTTTTTTGTACGCAGACTTCTGCTGCTAAGTGTATGTCTAAGAATAAAACAATGTTTTTTATATTTTTACATGAATAATTTATAGGTATATAATTCTTTATGCTGGAAACTCTCAAGGATTTATAAAGGGTGCAGAGGTATTGTTTTCTTCCACATGTAAAACAGCAGATTATCATGACAATATGAATCCTGACCTTTTTAAAAAGTGGTTTACAGAGCAGTTGCTTCCTAATTTAGAAAGGCCAAGTCTGATAATCCTCCATAATGCATCATATCATTCCAGATTGAAGGAAGAACTGCCCACCTTAACATGGTGTAAAAAAGAATTAATTGAAAATATAGTATAATTATTTTATTAGTTAGAAATATTCCATATCAAGAAACCATGTTAAAAGCAGAATTATATTCACTCGCCAAAACTCACCAAACAACAAAAACATATGAAATTGATGAAGTTGCCAATGAATGGGGCCACAAAGTTATACAATTACCCTCATATCATTGTCAATTCAATGCTATTGAATTGGTTTGGACGAGTACCAAACAATATTATAACAAACATATTGGCAGAGATGGATATGGGGATGAAAAAGTTTTGTCAATGTGAAATGAAGCTTTATGTAAAGCTACAGCAGAAGATTGGGCAAACTGTATAAGGCACACAGAAGAAGAAATAGTAAGATGGTGGAATTGAGAACGAAAGAGTGAGGAGGAAAATCCTTATCCCTTACGATGAAGTTAGAAGAGCACAGCAGCGATGAGGAAGAGGAATCTGACGATTCATAGTACGTATATAATATAATATAATATATAAATAATATTTTTTTTACTTTTAACAGATTATTTTAAATAAATATTTTCAGAAAGCAATACGTTGTTTTTTATGTAAAATTTGTTATAACATTTAACGTACAATTAAAATCAAATCATTTTTATTTTTCTATTTAATTGGATGCTTATCTTCAAAAAAAATATGGTTTAAGTTAGGTGCTACGTCCAAATCTTATTTCGTACGCTTTTAAACGATGAGTCACCTCCACTTCTCGTGGTACAGACTCTAGTATGAACGTCACTCAAATGAGGAGGCAGATCATTGTTATGTTTATCTCCTTCGCCCACTAGGCTGTTTAGAACTTTCCATAGAGGTTTAGCCTGATTAGTGTTATTTAAGCTGGATATATATGTTTTCCTTGCTGAACGACATTCCCGAGTAACTAGGTTTCGCAAGGTGCAATACTCACGCCTATTTTCAATACCCCCATGTCTCAGGAATGTCCGGAAAGATTAATCGCGCTGTTCCATCAAGAATCTGATGTGAGGATTCAACCACGGGGCCGGCGGTTTAGAGATTCTTCTAGTTACTAGAGGTATATGCTTATCGAATAAAATTTTAAGGGAATCAGTCAAGAACTGCACCTTATCATTAATATCACTGTAATGATAAATATTATGCCACGGTATACTCGATAGGTCGCTTTTGAATTGATCATAATTTAAATTCCTGAAATCACGATAAGTTTTAAAAAAGGGAACTATCTTAGGTCTCGGACCTCTGCATACGCAAAAAATGGTCTTGTGATCAGCAAACCTTTCCTGCAGAATGCCACACCGCACGACAGATAAACCTCTGCTTACTAGAATCAGATCTATCATGCTATGACCACGCGTGCTATCTGAAATTATTTGTTTTAACAATAGCTGTTCACAAAAACATAAAAGTTCCTGTGTCGGCTTTTCAGTCATTGCGCCATAATCAATATTAAAATCTCCCAAAATCATCACGTACAATAAAGTTCCACAAAAATTGAATCAATGAAACAAAACTAATTCCATTATAAAAATAAATTAATATAATCAGTTAAAGCAATAACATAATAAGTTTTTAGTTATGCTTTATTCATTCATTCTTACAATCAATTTTTGTTCAAATACTTACCCTTTCTTAATGTTAAAATCCAATCAGTCCTATCCTGCTCTTTTTGTGGATACAAATACAAAAGATATTCCTTCCCCGATTCCTGGTACCCAACTTGCAGTGGAAACGATAAATTTAAAGATTTATCCTCATTGTTGTTAGGGGTTTGAATAGCCTCAATGTACTGAACGTTCTCTAATAAAATCCGTCCCCGTTCGCTCCGTTTCTACAACAACATTTTCCTTAAAACTAATCACTTAACCAAAAATAACAACAATAGGGTCCGAGTAAAGAGGGACTCGACAAAAATAAACTTACAATAAAGCTTTATTCGTTGTTTAGTGGTAAAAACATTTCAACAGAGCGTTCCGACGCCCTTAAGACCCGCCCTAAAACTCGCGCACCCTTCTCATGCATCACATGCGCCCTTTCAACTCGATTCGTGAATAAACGCGAAATTAGCCGCAAAAATCGACTACAACAAGAAAAACGAAAAAAACTTACCCCCTGTCCCGTGTCGTAGTCGTAATAAATTAAAAACTCCCTCGTTAAAATGAACCATCGTTGCTTGTAGTTAACCACGGTGTAGATTTTTTTATTTTGGGACTGTTTTATCATAAAACCTTCTTTTACAATTTCGTCCCGTTTAAAAGCCATCGCGAAGATAACCTCACAATCATTACAAAATAAGTTTTTTAAGTACTCGTTGAAGTAGTTAAAAACACGTCACTGCTTTCCTGAAACGCTTTTACAAACACTTTATCAGAATTCCGGATTCGATACCGCATGAGCTTAGTCATGTTTTCGTAAACTTTTTTTTCAGGATATTCTTTAAAATAAACTTTTTTAAAAGTACTTTTTTACGGCACATTTTATTTTAAATAGCACGTTTTCGCAACAATTTGAATATAACCACAATTATTTTTGTTTAAATAAATCTACCGATAATAACCTACGTTTTATTTTGATTCTTAATTTCTAGGTTATGTTCAATTTATTGCCGTCAACATTAAAATTTGATTAAAATCAAACTTTATATAATTAAATTTTATACTAATTTTACATCGCTTTTTGATTTTATAATGTTTAATCAACAACATTTAAATATTGAATAGTATATTAATAGCAAATTTGAAAATTTATTCATCAATCTAGTTATTTTTTGTATTAAAATATTTAAGTTGGCGGCACATTCAAATTAAAAAAAAATAATTTATAAAATTTAAAAAAAAAATGATATAATTATTAATAAAAATTTATTAATTATACTTGAGTTAAAATGATAACGATTTGTGTAAAAATTTTTGGTCTAAACTAGGGATTGTAAATTTACCGACTTTCTCAATTACCGGTAATTCGGTAATAATTCAAGCAAAACCGGTTTTTATCGGTAATTTACCGGTATTTTTTTTAAATACACTTAGCAGCAGAAGTCTGCGTACAAAAAACTTCTAACACTTTAACTGAAAAAATAAGTTTTAGTCAATAACGATTCTAAACTCATCGTAAAATTAATATTTAAATAAAACCAAAAAATAAACGATGACAAAATATTTTAATAAATTATTTCGGTGCTACAATTGTTTCGGATATTGTATATCCTTCTTCCGGCACGACTAAAAATTAAACAAGTTTAAGAAAGATCGACTACTTAAAATTATAGTTAAAAACACAATATTTACCGTCAATTATATAACGATGATTAGTACATGTGTAAAATTCATAACTTTGTTATGTGTTCCAATAATTCATCGGAAGGATGATCCCAGAATTATATATAACTTACGTAAATTTAACTTATAAATTTAAAACATTAAAATGTTTGCTTCGAAAGAAATATCGTTACAGTTAAAAGAACAGATTTATACTAGCGATAAAACAAGATTTATGACATGCGAATTTTTTAAAAAATTAAAGAAAACAGGTTCTGAATAAGTATGACAAGGATGTAAAATATTTGAAGATATTATTAAATGTATGATAGGAAATATCGATTTTTGTTTTCAATATTGGTCAGATCATTTAGTAGCAGGTTGTTGTCTTTCGAACATAAGTTGATGTGAAGTTCTTCATATAGATCTAATTCGTGTGATTTTTTAAGGTTTTTAATGAGCTTAACATTTTGAAGTTGCATGTTATGGCCACTGTTTTGTATGTGTTTGAAAACTGAAGAATTTTCTCTCGTCATGTGTTCTTTAAATCTCGTACAAAGATTTCTACCCGTTTGGCCTATGTAAACCTTATTACACTCGGGACATTCGATTCGATATACTCCACTTCGCAGCTCATACCTCATTTTTGGTTTATTATTAATCAGTCTATTGTAAACTTTATTGTTAGAGATAAATGCTATATTCAAATTGTACTTATGTAGGTTCCTTTTCATCTTAAATTCAATTATTGGTGAGAAAGGCAAAGATATATATTTATTTTTTATTTTATAATGTGGGTATATGAGATTAATGATTTTTGAATTGTGCACCAAATTGTAAACATGTTGAATTTCATGAATATTGTAACCATTATCTATGCCGATTTTAACTATTGTTTTTATTTCTTTAGATATACATTCTGGTTGTAGAGGTATATTGTAGAGTCTATTGAATAAATATCTAAAGTTTGCGTATTTATGTTGCATACAACTAAATGAGTTGTTGGGAATAATATTATCAGTAAAGGTCGGCTTTCTGAAGATATCAAAATCCAGCGAATTTCTATTTAAGTTTTTCCGAATAGTGAGGTCTAAGAAGTTGATACTGTTATTTATCTCCATTTCCGTGGTGAACTCCAATTGGCTTAGATTGTTAATTACATTAAGTAGAGCTTTAAGTTTTGCAGGATTGCCTTTATAAACAATCAGAATATCGTCAACGTAGCGTGCGTATGTTGAGTGTATATGGTACATTTATATTGTGTATGACTGTACAATGGAGTTGAAAGTGCGCATGAGCGAATATAAAAGCAAGTGCGCATGTTATGTAAAAAGAAGAGAAGTGATGAAGTCGTTAAGAAAGTATCGTTGTTATGTTATAATAAAATAAGTAATATAGAAACGCTATTCAGACTTTTATTTCCACACCTCAACATGGTAGCAGAGGTTCGTGGTTAAAGTATTATCGAGTTTAAGTGAATTCTTGTCTACGTGGAAAATTCGAGATTTTTTTCGGGTGTAAACAAAAAAAGAAAAAAATGGCGAAGAACGAGGTAATGATACCGGTCTTTGATGGAGAGGACTATAGTATGTGGAAGAAACGTATATCGGTGTTTTTGAAGCTTAAAAAATGTGAAGAAGTCATAAAAAGAGCAAAAATCGAAACAGATAAAGAGGATTGGGATGAAAATGATTTAAAAGCAATAAATTATATATATAGTGCTATATCAAATAAACAATTGGAATTTGTATGTGATAAAACAACAGCGTATGAAATAATCAAGAAGTTTGATGGTTTATATTTGAAGGAATCTACAGCATTGCAGATTCTATGTAGAAATAAATTGGAAAAATTGAGGCTTAAAAATTATAATGACTCGGTAACATATTTTAGTGATTTTGAAAAGACAGTAAATGAGCTTAAAAACGCGGGCGCAAGCGTGTCTGAAAAAGAAAAGTTAAATTATATGTTGAACGCATTACCTGAATCATATAGTTATATTGGCGACTTAATCGATACGTTAAAGGAAGAAGATCAAACTGTGGATTATGTAAAAAGTAAGATTCAAATGGCTGAACTGAAACATCAAAAAGATGAGCATTTTGAGAGAAAATCGAATGTATTTATGGTGAATAAAAACCGTCAAGAGCGAACATGTTTTCAATGTGGTAAGACTGGACACTTGAGAAGAGACTGTAGAAGTGGTGGCCAAGGAACAAGTAATAGGACTTCATGGCAACCGATGCGTAACCAACAAGAAGCCGGAAGAGGAAATTACGGCAGAGGTCGTGGCAACTTTCCTAGTCAACGGGGAAGAACACATCATGCCAACCAACAAGGACAGAAGAATGAAGAAAGAAGCGCTTGGGTAGCGAAGATTGAACATGTTGAACATCACGCGGCGCATAATAGTACGGTAGATAAGGCTAATTGTTATGAAATAAATTGGTTATTAGATAGCGGCTGTACTGATCATATTATTAATGATGATAAATATTTTGATGAATTTAAAATACTAAAAAAACCTGTTGATGTTTGTTTAGGAGATGATAGGAGTGTAAAAGCTACTAAAGTAGGTAATGTAAAAAGTTACTTTAATGTTTTTGGAGAGAAAAATGAAATAAATATGCGAAATGTATTTTATGCTAAAGATATGTATACAAATTTGATAAGTTTCAGTAAAATAACTGATAATAATAATACTATTGTTTCGAGGGGTAATTTGACAAAAATTATAGATAGTAACAGTAAAATTATGGCAATAGCTTGGAAAGAGAATGGTTTGTATCCCATGAAAAGTAAATTAAAGCCTGTAAAGTTATCGGTAAATATTGCAAATAAAAGAATGGAAAACATGAGTCAAAAAGAGAAATGGCATCGTTTATTGGGTCACGTAAATTTCAAATATTTGAATACATTATCTGAAAATCAGTTGTTGGACGGTATTCCAGGTGAACTTGAAACAGAATTTATAAAATGTAAAACATGTATAGAAAATAAAATGCATAATATTCCTTTTGGAGAAAATAGAATTAAGGCTAAAGAGATTTTAGAGATCATTCATACGGATGTGTGTGGGCCTTTTCAAACAGTGGGATTTCAAGGGGAAAAATATTTTATTTCGTTCATTGATGATTATAGTAAGATAGCAAGGGTTTATACTATAAAGTCCAAAGCAGAAGTTTTTGATTGTATTGTACAACATGTAAATGAATGTGAAAATTTAACAGGAAAAAAGGTTAAAGTTTTAAGATGTGATAACGGGAAAGAATATTTGAACAGTAATGTTTATAATTTTACTAAAGAAAAAGGAATTGTGATTAAAAATTGTCCTCCATATGTGCATGAATTGAACGGAACCGCGGAACGGTTTAATAGAACAATAATGGATATATCACGATGTTTGTTAGAAGAGGCAAACGTACATAAAACATATTGGCCGGAAATTGTTTGTGCAGCAACTTATTTGAAAAATCGTACTTTAGCTAATACTATTGAAAAGAAAACCCCTTATGAGATATTTTTTAAAAAGAAACCAGACGTTTCTAATTTACATTTATATGGTAGTAAAGTTTTTGTGCGAAGACCAGAACAAATAAGAAAGTCGAAATGGGAAAAAAAGGCCGATATGGGAATTTTGATGGGATATAGTGAAGTGGGTTATAGAGTACTTTTGAATAATAAAATCATAGTTGCTAGACATGTAGACATTGTCGAAGAAAACGTAAAATGTATTGGTCTAAATGAAAATAATGAAAACTCTGATAACGACTATTTAAGTAGTAACCTTGAGGGTATTGACGAAAGAATAGAAGAAATAAGTAAAACATCTGAAATTGAAACTGAACCTGATGCGGGTAAACATCAGAGAAATAGAAATCCTCCAAAACGATTGGATGATTATTATGTTTACAATAGTAAGATTGTTGCAAATTATTGCAGAACGGATACTCCAAGTACGTTTGAGGAGGCGATTGAAAGTAATGAAAAGGAACATTGGGTAAAGGCAATGGACAAAGAAATTGAATGTTTGAATAAAAATGAAACTTGGAAATTAGATGAAAATAAAGAAAATAAGAAAGTTTTAGATGTAAAATGGGTATATACAAGGAAGTCTGATGATAGTTATAAGGCTAGATTAGTTGTTAGAGGATTTCAGCAAACTGATGTAATTGATGACATTTATTCTCCTGTAGCAAAAACGCAAACGTTGAAAGTTCTATTATCATATTGTTGCCAAATGGGTCTAGTTGTCGAACAAATGGATGTAGAAACAGCATTTCTAAATGGCAAGGTAAATTCAGAGATATATGTTCATCAACCAAAGGGGTATGAAGATGGCACAAGAAGGGTCGGTAAATTGATAAAAGCTTTATATGGCTTAAAAGAAAGTCCGAGAGCTTGGTATGAGTGTTTAGATAATTTTTTAATAAACTTAGGATTTAAAAGAAATAATTTGGATTATTGTTTATATGTTTTTGAGAATGATGATGATACTATTTATTTACTGATTTTCGTCGATGATCTATTGATTTGTGGCATGAATAAATCGAAAATACAACATATTAAGAATCTTTTGTCGGAAAAGTTTAAAATGAAAGACCTTGGTAAAATTAAAGAATATCTTGGGATTACCATAGAATACGATTCTCATAACTATGAAATGAAATTAAGCCAAACCAAATATATCGAATCATTAATAACAAAATATAATTTAGAGAATAGTAAGTTATATAATACACCCATGGAAACAAATTTAAAAATTGAAAAGTCCGATAATTGTGAAAGAAACGTTAAATATAGAAATATAATTGGTGAATTACTTTATATAAGCTCAGCTACAAGACCTGATATAAGTTACAGTGTGAATTATTTAAGTAGGTACCAGAATTGTTACAATGAAACACATTTTAAATATGCTATACGAATTTTGAAATATTTATATTTAACAAAAGATTTAAAGTTGACATATTATAGAAACAATAATGGAGAAATCATTGATTGTTATGTTGATGCCGATTGGGCTGGTGATCATATAGATAGAAAATCCACAACTGGTTACATAATTAGATTATTTGGAAACGTAATTGATTGGAAGTCTAGAAAACAAAGGTGTGTTACAAAAGCTTCAACCTATGCGGAGTATGTAGCATTGTCAGAAGCTGTAAGTGAATTGAAATTTGTAAAAGAACTGATAAAAATATTTAATATTGAGTTAGTAAAGCCGGTTAATGTTTACGAAGATAATTCGGGAGCAATAAATATAGCAAAGTTTGGTAACTTCACAAAGAACTCAAAACATATTGAGGTTCACTACCATTATGTGCATGAAGGTGTAAAGGAAGGTTTTATAAATATTACTAATGTTGATTCAAATAGCAATGTTGCTGATATGTTTACTAAATCTTTATGTAAAGCAAAATTTGAAACCTATCGATATATGTTAAATTTAAGATAATATATAAATGTAAGGAGGCGTGTTGAGTGTATATGGTACATTTATATTGTGTATGACTGTACAATGGAGTTGAAAGTGCGCATGAGCGAATATAAAAGCAAGTGCGCATGTTATGTAAAAAGAAGAGAAGTGATGAAGTCGTTAAGAAAGTATCGTTGTTATGTTATAATAAAATAAGTAATATAGAAACGCTATTCAGACTTTTATTTCCACACCTCAACAGCGTAAAAAGTGATGTCTTTAACAAATAGTTTATATTTGTCATCAAATAATTCATTTTCGATGTGATTAACGTATATGTCTGAAAGGATACCTGAAATGGACGATCCCATAGGTAGACCATTCTGCATTTTGTATTGTTTGTTATTAAAGCCGAAAAAGTTTTGTTTACACACGTGATTGAGTACCCTTAGAAAACTATCAATCTCCAGCAGATCAATATGTAAGTCTGTGGCATTTTTTATAAGAAAACTTTTAATTAGTTCCATTGTGGTGGTAACTGGTATATTAGAGTATAGGTTTTTAATATCAAGCGAAATGAGTTTGTGGTTTTTATCAATTTTTATATTAGAAAGTTTTTTGACTAGTTCAGCGGAATTTTTAATTGTATATTGAAATGTGTTATTGAAAGCACTGTATAAAAATTTTTGGATTGTTTTTGAAATTTTATGTGTGGGCGTATTAATCTCACTTTGGGCACAAAAATGTCCCTGCCTAATAAATTAAAACCAGTTGACCTGGCCATAAAATTAGAATCCCAATTACTTTATAATAAAGATATTAACGGAATATTCAACGAAAACAATAACATAATTAAAAATGTCAACAAATCACAATCAAATTCACTTAATAGCTTATTAAATCTGAATGAAAAAATAAAAAAACTTAATCAAACTATCAAAGATAATAACTTAATTGTAACAACAGGGGACAAGGGTGCAGGATTGGTGATTTTAGATAAGGAAGATTACATTTCAAAAGCCATGGAATTTTTTAGCCAAAACAACATCATAGAGATTAAAAATAATCCGACCATTACATATAACAATAAATTAAAGAAAATCATAAAAGAAAATCTAGCCTTTTTAAAGACATTTAATATTACTAGCTTTAATTCTATAGAAATGAACCCAATAACACCGCAGATGAAGTGTCTTATTAAGTTACACAAAGAAAATAAGAGCATTAGACCAATTATAGGAAATATTAATACGCCCACACATAAAATTTCAAAAACAATCCAAAAATTTTTATACAGTGCTTTCAATAACACATTTCAATATACAATTAAAAATTCCGCTGAACTAGTCAAAAAACTTTCTAATATAAAAATTGATAAAAACCACAAACTCATTTCGCTTGATATTAAAAACCTATACTCTAATATACCAGTTACCACCACAATGGAACTAATTAAAAGTTTTCTTATAAAAAATGCCACAGACTTACATATTGATCTGCTGGAGATTGATAGTTTTCTAAGGGTACTCAATCACGTGTGTAAACAAAACTTTTTCGGCTTTAATAACAAACAATACAAAATGCAGAATGGTCTACCTATGGGATCGTCCATTTCAGGTATCCTTTCAGACATATACGTTAATCACATCGAAAATGAATTATTTGATGACAAATATAAACTATTTGTTAAAGACATCACTTTTTACGCACGCTACGTTGACGATATTCTGATTGTTTATAAAGGCAATCCTGCAAAACTTAAAGCTCTACTTAATGTAATTAACAATCTAAGCCAATTGGAGTTCACCACGGAAATGGAGATAAATAACAGTATCAACTTCTTAGACCTCACTATTCGGAAAAACTTAAATAGAAATTCGCTGGATTTTGATATCTTCAGAAAGCCGACCTTTACTGATAATATTATTCCCAACAACTCATTTAGTTGTATGCAACATAAATACGCAAACTTTAGATATTTATTCAATAGACTCTACAATATACCTCTACAACCAGAATGTATATCTAAAGAAATAAAAACAATAGTTAAAATCGGCATAGATAATGGTTACAATATTCATGAAATTCAACATGTTTACAATTTGGTGCACAATTCAAAAATCATTAATCTCATATACCCACATTATAAAATAAAAAATAAATATATATCTTTGCCTTTCTCACCAATAATTGAATTTAAGATGAAAAGGAACCTACATAAGTACAATTTGAATATAGCATTTATCTCTAACAATAAAGTTTACAATAGACTGATTAATAATAAACCAAAAATGAGGTATGAGCTGCGAAGTGGAGTATATCGAATCGAATGTCCCGAGTGTAATAAGGTTTACATAGGCCAAACGGGTAGAAATCTTTGTACGAGATTTAAAGAACACATGACGAGAGAAAATTCTTCAGTTTTCAAACACATACAAAACAGTGGCCATAACATGCAACTTCAAAATGTTAAGCTCATTAAAAACCTTAAAAAATCACACGAATTAGATCTATATGAAGAACTTCACATCAACTTATGTTCGAAAGACAACAACCTGCTACTAAATGATCTGACCAATATTGAAAACAAAAATCGATATTTCCTATCATACATTTAATAATATCTTCAAATATTTTACATCCTTGTCATACTTATTCAGAACCTGTTTTCTTTAATTTTTTAAAAAATTCGCATGTCATAAATCTTGTTTTATCGCTAGTATAAATCTGTTCTTTTAACTGTAACGATATTTCTTTCGAAGCAAACATTTTAATGTTTTAAATTTATAAGTTAAATTTACGTAAGTTATATATAATTCTGGGATCATCCTTCCGATGAATTATTGGAACACATAACAAAGTTATGAATTTTACACATGTACTAATCATCGTTATATAATTGACGGTAAATATTGTGTTTTTAACTATAATTTTAAGTAGTCGATCTTTCTTAAACTTGTTTAATTTTTAGTCGTGCCGGAAGAAGGATATACAATATCCGAAACAATTGTAGCACCGAAATAATTTATTAAAATATTTTGTCATCGTTTATTTTTTGGTTTTATTTAAATATGAAAAAATAAGGGTCATGATCTAATGTGATAAACTTCATTTTTTTTTAATTTTGTATATTAACTACATATAATTCTATTAACAAAATATGCATCAATAAAACAGAAATATTAGTTACAAAAAGAATTAAAATTAAAAATTCTCCAAATAATGCGTATGCAAAAATCTGCGTACAAATAAAGACGCCTTCTCCAAAATATACTTAAATACATAGTTGGCGATGTACGCTTTCCGATTTAAATAAAAGATAATCGGTGTCAATTATATTAGCAGAGGCTTAGAAGCTAAAAGTTAGAATGGACACGAAAGGAAAGGAAATTGAATTGGGAGAGAGAAAAATTATTGTAAAGTTATGGAAAGAGGGAAAATCTTTTCGAAAAATAGGAGAAACTGTCGGCAGGTCACACTCTTCCATTCAAAGAGTAATTAATAATTATAAAGACACTGAAGATTACCTCTCACGTCCGCGATCTGGTAGACCACCCCTTTTAACAAACCGAGAGAAGCGAAAAATTGTACAGCAGGTTAGAAAAGAACCTAGGCTGACGGCAAAAAAAATAGTAGAAAATGTACAAGAAGAATTTCATAAAACTATCAGCAAAGATACGGTGAGAAGGACGTTAAAAAAAGCTAACTATCACAGTCGCGTTGCACGAAAAAAGCCATTTGTGTCAAGGCGCGTACACATACAGCGAACGAAGGCGAACGAAGGCGAACGAACGGTCGCGAACGAATTCGTTCGGTTGATGTGTACGTATCAACGAACACGTTTGAACGTGTTTGTTCGCATTCGTTGCGGTTCCCTTGCGAGGCGGTAAACTGGTAAACATAAAAGGATATTTGCCATAAAATTCGTACGAATTTGTTTTAATGTATACGTGATTTTGTGGCGATTGGCCGAATATTCATTTCAGTTCATAGTACACTTTCTGATACTCGTAGTTTAAAATGGAATGGAGTAATTCTAAAGCTCTAGAACTCATTAATGAGTACCGCAGTAATGAATGCCTGTGGAATCCGGCTGACGATAATCATAAAGATAGAATAAAAAAATGGACGCTTGGAATAAAATTGCTAAGCAGTTTAATTGTGAAGCAGACGCAGCAAAAAAAAAAAGGAGTCCCTTTTAAGTTCATTCAGGCGAGAACGAATGAAACACGAACAAACCATGAAAACTGGCTCTGGCACCAGTGATGTGTATACATCAACTTGGTTTGCTTTCAAACCTATGTTATTTTTAATGGATAAGTTTATTCCGAAAAAAACAAAAAATACCGAGGTAAGTGAAGACATTGTTATATTTTAGTACACAAGAATACAGTAGATAAGTATAGCTAGTAACGTACATATTGTTGAAGTTTAGGCAATATTTATTAAATGTTATAGAGTAATTACAGAATATTTAAGCGTAATTGTTTTGCCAGTCAACTCTCCAAAATAATCTGCAAACTCGTTTCTTATTGCTTCACAATTAGCTGAAGTTTTTCTTCCAACTTTTGCCATTGGAACAAACGATTGTGACGTCATATCTGTGACTTTGTGCCAACTTCCAGGCATAACGGTACCGTCTTTATCATCATCAAACGTTCCGGGCGGTGTATAAAGGTTTTGGGAATGTCTGTTTTTTCTTAAGAAATTATGTAAATAGACACAAGTCAAAACTACTGTCGTAGCCTTTTCTGGGGATAATAACATTACTTTTCTTAACACTCTGAACACAGCTGACATTATCCCAAACACGTTTTCGATCACTCGTCGGGCACGACATAATCTGTAATTGAAAATTCGTTTTTTTGATCCCTTTTTTTGTTCTACTGGATATGCTTTCAGAAGATGTTCATGAAGGCTGAAAGCATCATCGCCAACGAACACATACGGAACTTTTGTCTGCCTATTAGCTAGAACTTCTTCAGGCGGTAAATTTAAGTCACTGGTTTGTAGTTTTTTCCAGAAAACTGAATTTTTTAACACACTGAAATTCTACCCTGGCAACCGACGTCGGCAAACAAAAACGAATAATTTGAGTCGGCAATACCCATTAAAACAATACTAAAATTCTGTTTATAATTAAAATAGTCACTTCCGCTGTGTATTGGTGCTTGTAGTATGCAATGTCTGCCATCTACAGCTCCAAGGCAGTGAGGAAAATTCCATTGACTATTAAAGTTTTCAGCTACACTCCGCCACTCTTCTGCATTACTAGGCATCTGAAAAAATTAATACTATTATAATATCTAAGCAGTCACCAATATATACAATATTTGAGTTTATACAATATTCATATGTACATAAAATATGCGGTCAGATCGAATTTATAATCGGGTGACTTTGGCAACGTATTAAGCACTCAATTGTTTTAATTAAATTATTTTTTTAAGGAGTTATCCGTGCTTAAAAGGAAAACCCAAGAACAAAAGGTGGGCGATCTCGAAAAAATTGTTGAAGAACCCAGTGATTATACTGAGCACGCAGAAAATATAAGAACATCAGTTGAAACACCGAAACGAAAATCTGATTTCTGTTCACCAAGGAAGATAAAACGGTCGGCTATCAAAACGAAAGATTCTCGTGCAGAAGAAGCCTATGAAATATTAAAAGACACAGTCAAAAATCGCAGTTTCAGAGATGCCAGCACAATTTACGGGGAGCACATAGCCTCAAAACATAGAACTTATAGTCAGTACACTAGAAATGTAATTGAACACCTAATTGGTAATATTTTATTTGATGCTGATATGGGTAAATACAATGCCCCTGCTACAGTACCCATTCCTTCACCTTCACCCACAGATTCATCATGCTCACAATATGATCAAAATTTATCATACCCACGAAGTATTTGTTCTTCTGCTCCATCACCCTCAAACGCATCAACGACATACAACCAACCCTCATATATTAACACTCCCTATCAACAACCTCAAACTGATACTACAACTTCTTTGGCGCCTTTAGTAGATTACATTAATACTTTTAACGATGTCGAAAATTAATTTAATTTAATTCAAATAATAATGACTGTTTTTTGTATTTTTGGTAATAAACTTGTATTAAGAAAATATATTATTTTTACTTATTTTTTTCACTTGCCTTCACATAATCATCGAGGCTTTCAATTATTGCTGAACAAACTTCCGGTATGATGTAAGAAATTAGTTGTTTGGAAATTTTAAAGGTGTACATTAAACTAGTGAATGAGTCCCCGGTGGCTAAGTAGCGTAATGTAAGCATTAATCTTTCCGTTGGTGGTGTCGCTTCTCTGAATGATGCATTTTGTTTTGCTATTTTTGGGCCAATACGATTCAGTAGCCATTCAAAATCTACAGATTTCATTCTACAGAAATTTTCAAAGAGCCCATATTCTACTTCGGTCGTTAAATCTTTCAATAAATCCATTCCCCTATATCTACTTCTGCTTTTAAATAAAGATGTCATCCACCAGCGTCGTCTTCGTTTCTGCCTTTTCTCTTCGTCACTTATAATTATGCATGCTGCACTTGCAACAATAATTAAGTCATCATTTGTTGCCATTATTACTTCCACTAATTACCGAAAACAAGCGAATGAGCGCGAAACAATTCGTTTGCTACACATTCGTTTTTATGTGGACGCAAGCCGATATTTTCAGCAAACAGCGAACGAATTCGTCCAAATCTGTTCGATTGAATTCGTTCGCCTTCGTTCGCTGTATGTGTACGCGCCTTCAGAGGTCAATCGTCAAAAGCGGATCGCCTTTGCAAAAACACTCTTAGACAAGCCCATTGAATTCTGGGAGAAAGTTCTCTTTACAGATGAGAGCAAATTTTGCATTTTCGGCATTAAGGGTAAACAACTTGTATGGAGAAAACCTAATACTGCCCTTAATCCCGAAAATTTGAAAGCGACTGTAAAACACGGAGGTGGTGGAGTTATGGTTTGGGGGTGTATGTGCACCAAAGAGGTGGGAAGGTTGGTTTTCATAACATCGACAATGGACCATAAAATGTATATAGACATTTTAAAAGAAAATTTGAAGCCTAACATCGAAAACTTGGGCTTGGGGCCCGAATACTTTTTTCAACAAGATAATGACCCCAAACATTGCGCCCACAACACTAAGCTTTGGCTACTATACAATACCTCAAAGCAACTTAAAACACCTCCACAATCGCCGGACTTGAATCCCATCGAACACCTCTGGGATTTACTGGAACGCAGAATTCGGCAACACAACATAACGTCGAGGGAAACGTTAAAAAATGTTATGATTGAGGAATGGGCCAAAATCAGTTCGGACGAAGCGAAGAAATTAGTGCACTCCATGCCTAAACGTTTAAGGGAGGTCATTAAACGTAAAGGTTATCCGACCTCATATTAATATAGAAACAATGATCTCATTTATGAATTTTTTATAAATAGTGTCCTGACTTGTACGCAGATTTTTGCATACCCGTTATTTGTAGAATTTTTAGTTTTGATTTTTTTCTCTAACTACTGTTTCTGTTTTGTTGAAGCATATTTTGTTAATAGAATTATATGTAGTTAATATACAAAATAAAAAAAATCAAGTTTATCACATTAGATTATGACTCTTATTTTTTCAATTAAAGTATTACAAGTTTTTTGTACGCAGACTTCTGCTGCTGAGTGTATGTATTACTATGAATATACAATACTTGTTACAAATAAAAACACTTTATTGAAATAATAATAATAAAAATGTTACGTATATAAAGAGTTGAAATAATATAATAATAATAACAGGAATCTAATGTAATATTTTTTTATTTCTCTACTTTATTCAAAAAATAAGCACGTAAAAAACATAGTATATTCAAACTATCATTATTTAATCGCGACCTAATTTTTGTGCGAAGTAATCCAGCCCCAGAAAAAACCCGTTCGAATTCTACACTTGTTGGTCGGATAGTCATTAGTAAATCATATGCCGCCGGTATATATTTTCCCCTTACCTTTTCTTCCTGAAAATATGTCAATTCTGTTTTAACAACTTGATTCAGATCTTGAGCTGTTTTTCTGGTAAGTGTGTCTTTACAGGGTACATCGATTTTCATCTTTATTAGAGATGTTAGTTTTTCTTTTATTGATGCAGTGCTGGTATATATTGGTATATATTCCGATAGCAAAATGTTCGCTATCGGAATCACTTATTTTTTCCGCCGGTAATTCAGTAGTACCTATTTCAATTTTGTTCACACGTTCAATTAATTCTACGATGATCTTTGTAATTGCAGTTTTGCTGCTATCATCATTTAATCGCGACCTAATTTTTGTGCGAAGTAATCCAGCCGCAGAAAAAACCCGTTCGAATTCTACACTTGTTGGTCGGATAGTCATTAGTAAATCATATGCCGCCGGTATATATTTTCCCCTTACCTTTTCTTCCTGAAAATATGTCAATTCTGTTTTAACAACTTGATTCAGATCTTGAGCTGTTTTTCTGGTAAGTGTTTCTTTACGGGGTACATCGATTTTCATCTTTATTAGAGATGTTAGTTTTTCTTTTATTGATGCAGTGCTGGTATATATTGGTATATATTCCGATAGCAAAATGTTCGCTATCGGAATCACTTATTTCTTCCGCCGGTAATTCAGTAGTACCTATTTCAATTTTGTTCGCACGTTCAATTAATTCTACGATGATCTTTGTAATTGCAGTTTTGCTGGTTTTATTAAAAATTCCGTACGTCTTCCTCATTTGAACGTTTCCGATCTGCAATATCTGCATCAGAAAGATATTGCAGTACGTCAGAATAAGAAGTTCGCCTTTCTTTTATGCAATATATCAAAGCATTACTAAGTTCATTGCTTAAAACTGTGTTTAGATTTGCTAGTTCGTCAAGCATGAATTTTAGAGTTATATCAGCAATATACAGATTAACATCTTCACGACAAAGTGTTTCAACAGTAACTTTTATCGGTTGTAATGCTAATATTATGTCAGACAATAATGTAAATTAATCATTAGTAAATTGAATTCCTGATTTTAAATCTATGAGACTCTTCCTAACACAATCTTTATTCAATAAGAAACGTTCCAGCATATCCAGCAAACTATTCCATCGAGTTTTCGATTCTATCATCAATGAAACTTCTTTACCAAATTCTTCTTTTACATGTTTTTGTAATGTATCATCGTTTTTCGTTGGGCTCTTCCGGAATATTTTGCACACTTTTCGAATTTTTGTTATGAGAGAATTCATTTGTACGTTTTGAAAAGAATTTAGGTGTGAATCAGTTGTCATATCTTGTACTATTCCGAAACCTTCACCGTTGTCTTCATCATCTTCATCGTTGTCATCGTCAAATATGTCATTATCATTTGCATCTGCTGGCAATTCAACAGATGTATGTGCGCTGTCAATATCGCTGAAATTATTTTTACTATATAGAACTTTGATTACAGCCAACTGTATTCCATGTACAAGACATAATTAATAATTTGCATTAGTCAATCGTATTGCTTTCTTCATTACCGAAGCTCCGTCTGTAGTTATTGACACAATATTTTCTAAAGAAATTTCAAACTTTTTCAGTTTACTTTCAATGAGAATTACACATCGCTCAGCAAGCATAGATCCATGAATACGACATAAACCAAAGATCCAAAATTTGTTGTCTCTTCTGTGAACATTAATGTTCATATATCGATAGTTCTTAATAGATGTCCATTCGTCTAACGTTAGACTACACGCTTTATTATCAATTATCTCTTGGGTTATTTCGTTTACAATTTCCTGCTTGACTTTCTCTGAATGTCTGTATAGCCTTTAGCGATTAATAACATTTGCAAATCTTGAGGTGTACAGAATTTTATAAACGGGATTCCATCTCGTGCGGTCATTCGCGCTAGTACAGCAGGAAAAGAATCATCAATTGTTTTCTTAAAATATGAAGTTATTTTTTTTCGACAATCAACAGAAATCATCAGCCTTTTCCTGTTTTCGTTTTAATATATTAATTTTTTGTTGACTTTTGAGATGGTTATGTAAACCGCTGGTACTTCCTCCTGATGCTTTATTTTTTTTTGAACATTGTTTACAAGTAGCTACATCTTTTTCTACCGTTCGAGTAATATAGTACCACACTGAATTTCTATCCATAGCTACAACAATATATAAATATTTATACCCAAATAAGAATTGTATAAAGGAATTTCCTACCAAAGATTTCTAATTCATCGTATAATAAATTGTCTAATGGCTATTGATTGCGACACTATGCACTCATCGTTTGTATGTTTATAACTGTTATAATCTGTGTAGGCGTGTAGGGATGCGTAAAGTACTTGATCAAGTTACGAATGGGGAGTAAGGAGGAAGGTTATAGTGTAGAAAGCAAGGGTAATCACCCAAGTTTAAAACCAGGTGACGGTGATTCCCCGAAATATTGACGAATATCGAGTCGTGACCGGCGGTGACCGAATTGATGCCTGGGTATATTCGCTATATGTAATATATCGAATTACCGGTAAAAATGAACAATTACCAGTAAAAAAAAAGTACAGATATTTTTGGCGATTACCGGTTAACCGGTAAACCGGTTTACCGGTATTACAATCCCTAGTCTAAACCCATAAATGGCTAAGATATGGGCCTTCAAAGTTGAGAAATTTTTTAACATTTTCTTAAATATTTTGAATATAGTTTGTCCTAGAAAGATAAAATTTGGCAAACAGTGCAATGTTATCATGAAAAATCATTTAAGACCACTTTTGAAAACATACAACCACAGGATCAAGCTATACAGGTGTCCACAAAGGAAATTTCATTAAAACTTTTTTATTATGTCGTAAACCCTTAAATTTTCCAACATACGTTAGTCGTTAATTATTGTTTAAAACGGCAAATAATTTCAGTTTTAGTGAGCAAACTGACATGCTTTTAATTTTGGAAGAGTGTTTAGGAAAAACATTTCTTAATATCGAAAGACGTTTACGCGAGACAGGAAATTTAAGACCGAAGTATGTAAATAATGGAAATCAGAGGTCAGTTCGTACACCCGAACTGGAAGAAGATATTTTGGATTTTGTGGCAGATCGTAGTACTGCTGATATATAAAAACCGGATTTATAAAAAATATGCTTATGCTCAAAATTAAAGGCATTACAAATATATTTAAATATCTTTACGAATCAGTTAAAAATAAGTGAAATAAGACCAGGTTAGTTATGCCTTTTTTGAATTTTCATGCCTATTATTTTTTTAATGCCTATTTAAAGCCTTTTTCCAACTTTTTGGCGTCTTTTCCCCAAAAATTGGTTGAATTATGAAAAAATATTTCTCTGCGCCCCCTTACACAGGATTCCCCGTATGTGGTTTGACTTGCGTCGAGCCTTCAATTCAATTAGTTGTATTAAAGTTACTCGAGTGACAGTGTGAAGTTCTTGCGTAGTACAATGCCGAAACAAAAGCCAACCGTAGAAGAATGGATTAAAGATTACAAGGAATTGAAATATTAACGCAATCGTTTATTTTGCCAAGCCTGTTCAAAAATCTTAAGTATTGATGGAGTTAATCGAGTAAAAACAATTAATTATATTAATTATGTTTTTAAATAATGATTAAATTATGTATAATACCAAAGATTTTTAAATATTTAAAACCGAAATTTAAATCTTTTTACGGTAAAAATTGGAAATTATAAAGAATAGCATGTCCCAAAATTCATTAGAAATAAAATTCACTATTACTTCAATGTAGTACTTCGATCACTAAAATTAATAGAACAATATATTGATTGTTTAATAATTATGGAAGATATTATAAAATACTGACGTTATTAAATTACTGTTAACAGATTAATTGTGACAAGAAATACTACATAATTCAGCATGTCAAAACATCATTGCATCATGAAAAATTAAAACTGACTAAAAGTCAATCTAAAAAACAATAAACTATAGGTACAGCTATACAATCTGTGGCATCAACATCCGGCTACACTGAACAATCAAAATTCAATTTTGATCTTTGCAAAGCTTTGATAAAAGCAAACATACCAATCCATAAAGTGACAAATAAATATTTCAAAACTTTTTACAAACATATTTGTACAATGCATGTTCCCGATGAAAGCCATCTCCGCAAAAATTATATTACTTCAGTCTACAAAGAAGTTATTCAAGAAATAAAAAATATTATTGGAAATAATTATATTTGGATAAGTGTAGACGAAACAACTGATGTATGTGGACGATACGTGGCAAATTTAATACTTGGAGTATTAAGTGATGAAAATTCGTCAAAAAGTACCAAAGAATTAAGTAAAACAAATAATAATACGGTAACAAGATTTATTCACCACGAATTAACGCATTTTTTCTTACCGGAGCCGGTACCGAATGATAAAATTTTACTGATGGTGTCAGACGCAGCGGCATACATGGTAAAAGCTGCGTCTAATATGAAGATTTTTTACCTTAATTTAATTCATTGTACTTGCTTAGCACACGGGCTTAATCGAGTAGCAGAAACTATAAGGTTACAGTTCCCATTAGTTAATAAATTAATAAAAAGCGGTAAACAAATATTTGTTAAAGCCCCTTTAAGGGTAGAATTGTTTAGAGAGAGGTTACCAAATACCCCATTACCACCACAATCAATTCTAACAAGATGGGGAACATGGCTAGATGCCGCTATATATTACACAAACGCCTTAGATCATTTTAAACAATTAATAAATGAATTTCCGGCTACAAGTAGTAAAGCAATACAAGATTGCCAGGCTGTCCTAAAAGAAGTGGAGCTACAAAATAATTTGGCATTTATAAAAAGCAATTACAGTTATATAAGTGAATCTATAAAATCACTTGAAAAACAGGATTTACCTTTAGTGACTGCAGTAGAAATGATTAAAAAGTTTCAAGACAGCACGTATAGCGTACCAGGACATATTGGTCAAATAATTACGAATAAATTTAATGACGTTCTGTGTAAAAATGAGGGATTTGCCACATTACAAAAAATTGCATCAATTTTAAGTGGTGAAATTGTTACTGGATTTATTATGAATCCCGCATTAATTACAAAGTTCAAGTATGCACCAATTACAAGTGTGGACGTGGAGAGAAGTTTTTCGGTTTACAAGAATACGTTAAGTGAGAGAAGACACAACTTCACAATGGAACATTTAGAACAGCATTTAATAATTAGTTGTTTTCGTGATTAATGGTTTAATTATTATATATGAGTGTTTAGTTTAACGATGTATTTTTTAATGAAAACGTTGTTAAAATACATTATTAATTAGGTATAGCAATTTTTTCGATTTCTAATTTTTATGCCTTTTTAATGCTTTTGTTGCCAAAATTTCATGCCTTTTTAAGTGCCTTTTCCCGTCTTTTTTTGTGCCTTTTAATCCGGTCTTTACTGATATAAAACGACATTTTAGAATATCTAGAACTACAGCTTGGCGTGTTCTACACGAATAGCAATTATATCCATACCACTTGACCACAGTTCAAGAATTAAAAATTACTGATTATCCATTGCGAGTACAGTTTTGCCGTACTATGGTGGAAAAATGTACAATTGATGGTGCGTTTTTAGAAAAAATACTATTTACAGATGAATCTATCTTTTTAAAACATGGAACAATTAATTTGAGAATTGCTCATAATTGGGCTGAAGAAAATCCACATTTTACGTGTGTTTATCAATCGCAATGGAAATTCAATGTAAACGTTTGGGCTGGAATTGTTGGCGATTTTATTATCGGACCCGTTTTTTGCCCTCCAGACTTAATGGTGTTAATTATTTGGAACAGTTGGAAAATCTGGGAGAGTTATTGGACGACGTTTCATATGAAACAAGACTTGAAATGTGGTATTTACATGATGGAGCGCCTCCTCATTGTACAAATACTGTTAAGGAGTGGTTACATCAACACTAGCCTCTATCACTTAGCCGGCTCGATCGCCAGATCTAACTCCCCTAGACTTTTATTTATGGGGGCGTGTTAAAGATTTGGTATACAATTCAAATATTGATACTGTTGAACAATTACGCCAAAAAATTGTGGAGTCGTTTACAATAATAGGGCAAGAAAACGCATTGCCTCGATTACGTATTAATTTAAGACGTCGCTTTGAAATCTGCATTGATGCAGGCGGAGGACACTTCGAGCATTTACTGTAATATGTACTATACTTTATCCACTTTAGTTGTTGTTTTTCAAGTTTTTATTTTGTTTTACCCTGTTTTCTTAACTGATTTTTTTATTGGTATTTACGTTTGAAGAGCTGTTTTTGTTGTTGTTTTTGTAATTTGTTATTTTTATTGTTAATAAATTCACTTTGTACGCATTTACTAATAATGCCAAATTGCTTTACTTACGATTTGCTTTCATAGGCGCCTACGATTAATGAAAATCCTAAAAAACAAGCTTGAATCTTTTTGCGAATAACTCGAAAAGGATGCATCTAATCAAAATTGTCTAAGAGTGAAAATAGTTTTAAAATAAAATAGGCTTTTGGAATCAGTTGTAAAATTTAAGAGTTTACGTCATAAAAAAAAAGTTTTAATGCAATAAACTTTGTGGACACTCCGTATAGCAATGATCCCGTGGTTGTATGTGTGATCTTAAACGATTTCTCATTATAACATTGCACTGTCTGCGAAATTTTATCTTTCTAAGACAAACCATATTGAAGATATTTAAGAAAAAGTTTAAAAATTTCTTAACTTTGAAGGCCCATATCTTAGCCATTTATGGGTTTAGAGCAAAAATGTTTACACAAATCGTTATCATTTTAACTCAAGTATTTGTGATTAAAATTATGCAACGACTTACAGAAACAGCCTATATATACATTATTAAAAATATGATTAAATAGTATTTTATAGAAGCACTATTGTCGTAAATAATATTGTTTGTATTATCATGTTTATAAATAAACAAATTACTAAACGAATAAATAAATGAAACTGAAAATCTGACTGGTAAAATTATTAAAAAACTAAACAATTAACTAGAGAGAAAGATATTGTTGTAAACACCTTCCATCGTATGTATAGGTGGTCCAAATTGGACACTTCTAACCTTTTGTCGGGCGCATTATTAGTGCAAACGAATTCAGGAGCAAAACGCCTGAGAGGTACACCTGTAACAATCGGAACACACATTCTTAATTAGCACTTTAAAAGCATCTATTTATGTTCAATGGTAGTTTTAACCAAGAAAAAAAAGTATATTGAAAAGAAAACGCATTTATTAAAGAAAATAATACATATAAAAAATTATACACAAATTTTAACTAAGAAAAAGAAAGAATATTAGAAAAAACGAATTTATTTTCAAAATAATATGTAAAAAATATATTAACCCTCGCCGTCCCAAAATAATAAACTTACATGAAATCCCTAAATCGGGTCAATGCTGACCCACTTAATAATTAAGGTTATATGATTTGTAAATATTCAGTAAACTTTAATTTTATTTAAAAACTGTCAATGTCAGAATAAAATATCAAAATTTGTGATATTTACTGAATATTTACATTATAGTATAGATAAATTTTGAAACATTAAATACATTTTATATCTATTTATTATTAAAAAATTACAAACTTAGTGTAACATACTTAGCAGTGGCAAGCTCCCTGTATTGAAGCTAACCCACTGTTTGTATATGATCTCCAAAAAAAAGTCAACTTGACCTCTTAATGTCGAAGGATAAAAAATCTTAAATTCAAACTCAAACAGAAAGTAACAATGGAGGTCAAATTTACTCATAAACAGTGCCCTAACTTAGAAAGCGGTCTAATATATGCTATTGACGTTCAACATCAAAAAATTTATGGTTCACCATCTTCGTCAATATCTGTAGATCTTCGTCGACAACTATTACAATTTGTTCTTTTGACAGTTTGAGTCGTTTTGCTGTGCTTCGGGTACACAAACCGTCCACAACCTTTACATTTGGTACTGTACTTACTGTCGTTGCCGCGACAGGTATGACATCTGCTACGTTTGGTACCCGATACAGGATTTTCCTGCCTTTTACGAACAGCCACACCTGAAGCTTCGATGGCCGCGCACACTGTATTTGAAAATCCTCGACCATCGTCTATAATTTGATTAGACCTTTTAGAGATATGGGGTTTGCTAAGCCCCATTCCTAGTTCTTCTAGAAAAAGTTTTCTTCGAAATTTTATTGATGAATTTGAGTTCCATTCAGGATTTTTCAAAAGCCATATCACCAAACTGTTGTAACACGCAATGTCAATAAAATTGAAAAACAATCGTAAGGGCCACCTCCTCGTGCTTCTCTTACATGAGTATTCTCTCACTAGTTTATCTAAAACGTCAACACCACTTTTTGTTTTATTGTATATCAAAATCATTTCTGGCTTGAATTTATTTTCTGCAGTGGATATATCATGCTGATTATGTAAAGATGATAGCAGTACGACAAATTTTCTGGGTTTTGTAATGTAGGACACTAAAGTAATTTCTTTGGTAAACAAAAAATCAGACGAATACAGCGCTCGTTTTTTCACGTCCATTAATTGCTTTGGAATATCTTTACGAGTCTTTCTCAAGGTGCCAACCAACGTGAGTTTTTTTCTGAGTAATTCTTGTGCTAAAGGAATGCTTGTAAAGAAGTTGTCAGTCGTAATATTACGCCCACTTCCATGCCAGTGATGTGCTAAGGTCTTGACAACTCTTGAACCTTGATTTTTTTCACTTATATCTCCTACTTTTCCCAAATACACTTTGAAGTTGCAACAAAAAAATGTCTTTGCGTCGCAAAGTGCCCAAATTTTTATCCCGTACTTGCCGGGTTTGCTAAGTAAGACTCGAAAAGGACATCGCCCTCTAAAGGACACTAACTGTTCATCAATGGTTCCCCAAGGTAAAAGATCTCTACAATTTTGAGCAAAAATATCAGACATCTCACGAATAGGAGCTAATTTATCTTTTTTCTTTCTTTCAGGTCTGGTACTAAGATCGTCAAACCTAATATGTCTCATAATAGATAAAAATCTGTTTCTACTCATTATTGCCTGATAGATAGGTCTGCTGAATGCTTTGTTGGTAACTGACCATAAGCTATGAGGATTTTCTTTATTTTCTCTAAAACGACCAGCCAGAACAAGAATACCTATGAATCCAAACATTTCAGTGACATCGACGTCATTCCATGTCATCCTATTGGGATTTTCTGCATTTTGTTGTTCTTCATTGTAGACATCCACAAATCCTCTGGCTCGTTTATTTGTATGTTTCACAATAAGATCTATGATATTGTCTGATATAAAAAGTCTGAATGTATCCAATATAGAAGAAACATTCTTGCTTCTTTCGGTAAGACATTTAACTTTACGAATGAATTCGGTGACTCTCATTCTTCCCAATTTCGGCGCTATGTATCTCCAATTACATACGGACTCATCTTGAACTTCATCGTCGCTAGATTCACTAGTGCTTTGCGAGTCATTGTTAACTTCGATTTCGTCAGTTTTTTCGGTACACACTTCAATGGCGTCCTCAGTTTCCGACACGTCACTAAAAGCTTCGTCTAGCGGTAACTCGCGATAATTTTCATCATCTGAATCATTCAGAAGAGCGTTGAAAAGCTCTACATCCGTGAGAGTTTCCTTATTAGAAGACACAATGAGAACTTGTCCACAAGAACACGAGACCACACAAGACAATAATGTTTTTGCATCAACTTTGCTCTACACAGATGCGTGCGCAGCGAAAAAGTATAAGTTTTTAGTCAGTACCTTGTAGGTAATAACCATAACACCAACAGCCAGAGTCGGGTCAACAGTGACCCATTGTAAAATAATTGCAAATTGCACTTTTGTTAATTTTTAATTTGATGTGAAATATAGGAAAAACTGTTTGTGAATACTAAATAGTAGAATTCACAAGAGGAAATCGCAAGGAAAATAATTCTGAGAAAATGCTAGCCTGAAAACATGTTTTCGGGTCACGAATGACCCTCTTTTGGGACAGCGAGGGTTAAAAAATTATAGTTGTCTTGTTCATTCAGAGTCAGTTTCTTTGGCAGAAGACCGACACTGACATGCAGCATAACAGGTACCGCACACCATATTTACGTGAGACATGCAGATTGTAGACTGACATTTTTTACATTTATAATTTGTCATATTTCTGTTCCTTTCATCTGTACAGGTTGAACACCTACTCCTTTTTAGAGGTGGAGGAGTTGAATTTTCTAAATCATCAGCTTCATTGATGGGTTGGAACCGTTTTAGTCGCATTTGGAGCTGAGTATGGACTTCAACAGTCTTCATATTTCTCCGCGTAAGCTGTCCCAACGTCAGCTGATGGGACAATGTTTTTAGAAAAACTCGTCTTTTTGATGGTTCCAGTAGATTGCCGAGGTAAATTACTTGGGAGTTAATACCACTCACATTCAACATTGTGAAAAATATTACCATGGGCCACCGCTTCACATTTCTGTTTACGCTGCACAGTGGTTCAAAATGGCAAAAAGTGACGCATAGACCTTTAGAAATTTATTACGTTGATGAAATTTGGTATATAGGTATTATAACAAATATGATGATTTGTATCAAAATTTAGACCAAATTAGTTAACCGGAAGTGACACTTTACCTGAACACCCCACCTCCACATTTTCATATAAAGTTGTAATTTAAATTGGTGTAGATGAATGCCATTTTGTATGATCTATTATAATCTTGCAAAATATCCAAATATCAAATTTCAATCAATTCGCGTAACCGGAAGTGTACCGGAAGGTACTTTATCTGAGCACATCTCCAATTTTATTCATAAAAATTGTCACTCTAAATTAGAATAAAAATAAATAAAATGAATTGTAAAATTTCTAAAATTGTAGTTTCTATGGCCCTCCAAAATATTCTGACATCATAGTTTGGTCTTGTTGTGTAATTGGAACTAATAGAAAGTAAAGGAATAAAATATTCCATAGAATAGATTCAAGTAGTTTGGACGATATAAAATAAAAAAGATATGTAATGAGAATAGTATATAGAAGATAATATACCTACATGTATTGGTGCAGAAGATAAGTATACCTACATGTATTTATGCATAGGTAATTGGTTATGTGTAGGTTTTATATATAGGTATATATATATATACAAAAAAATGAAATACAACCAGTTTATTAAATTCAATAAACATACTTTACTATATTAAATGGTGTCTTCAAATTCTTCTGCGAAGACTGGTAAGGAACTTTCCTCATCGAATTGTATGTCGTCATCAGAATCTGAATCATACGATTCATTCAAAGGAGCATCTTCAAAATCAGCAGTATCATCTATGTGTAGTTTTTTTGTTGAAGATTTACTCTTTGCAGATGATCTATTAAATGCTCTGAATATTTTAAAAAATAAAGGATCAGACGTTAACATGAATCTGTTAAAAATATCTTCAAGTGTATCTTTGCGTGATGTTTTTCTTGAAAAGTCGGTCCTATATTTCTTGAAATCTTTGTTTCTAGACTCCAGTGGTTCTTCACTTAGAGCACCTATAAAATAAAAACTATAGTTTTCTTGTTTGTTGTCTATTCAAGTATAATTTACCTAATGGAATTGATCCAAAATGTTGAATATATTCATGCCCGTGAAACAAAATTTTATGCACAGTTGGAGAAAATGTGAATGAGGGGTATGTTTTCGAAAACTTTTGTGCTGTTGCAATGCCGTACATTTCATATTTCTTGAAATTAACTACTGTGTTGCAAGATATTGCCGCTAAAAGATTTGAAAATCGCTCGATAATTTCAACATCAATTCCTGTTATTTCTGATGTTAATTTACAATCTTGAAAGAATCTTCTGGCGGTATTCCCATCTTGGGAAATTCCAAAACCTGGCTTGGGTTTGTCTATAATTAGGCCAGTTTTTTCCTTGAACAGTTTTTGAATTTCCTTCTTCCGCACATCTGTTTGCTTGTTTTCGTCCAATCTAAGAAGAAATTAGTCATAGAAAATAAAGAAGTATTAGAAGTAAATCTCTTACTTATAGGCACATCGTAGTAAAAACTGCATCATATTAATTTTCGCATGTAATGGCGATATACCAAAGCCAAAAACAGTTTTGTTAATTGCTCCTTTGTCTGGAAATTTATTTAAGTCTTTAGGTCCAGCTAAACATACTGGACATCTCTAAAATCATTTAATTTTAGTTATCTTATTGACAAAAGAATTCTTTCGTTTCTGTCCCACGTTTAATATAATCATGAACACACTTACCGAAGTTGCGGGATTTTTAATAATAGCGTTGATAACTTTTTTGACAAATTTTTCCCAAGAATATCCAGAATTTCTCCATTTTTCTGCCCATTTCTTTAAAAAAGATTTTATTTGGGTTTCGTTTGGAAAAAGTCCGCGCCCATTCATGTATGTTAGTATTTCGTTAAATACCTCTGTTTCAGTTCTATTACTAAAACCTCCCTTAAGAAATTTATTGCATAGATCTATACGCGTAATTTCAGCTGTAATAAAAAAAATACATTAGCAAAAATAATAGCACTATACTATACAGGATATGATATGAAATAAACTATTACCAAAAATTTAATGAACTGTTAGCTATACTTACTATAACTTGATCAGTGATAGTGGCAATGTGTGAAGCGGAACATCAATATCATCTCACTTGTTGATTATATTAAAGGAGAAAAGATTTCTAATGATATCGGGGAATGACAAATTTGTAGCAAATTTTTTTCCAACTTTTGAGGGTTGTAGTTACCTAGGGGTGTCGATGTGCATGTGGTTCTTGTATATAAATCATCTACCTTAATTTTCGGAAAACAATCACTTCCCAAAGTTTATCGCATTTGCAGCGAAACACTATAAAATAAATCAAAAGTTGGATCCAGATGGTTTTAAGTTGGATTCACCACTGATAAGATAATACCCAAAATTATATTTACAATCAATAACTGCAGTGGGCTGAAGCTGGCGTAAACATTTATTATGACTTATTTCCTAATAGTTGCGTATTTTACGGATATGTAGTGTTAAAATGTAACATATTTTCGACAGGCGGATCATGGTGGGTCTAAATCATATACCTCCAGGTACGTAATACTTTAAACTATATTTACGATGAAAATTCAAAGCGGGCATAGGTGGGCGTCGAGACTTATTACAGTTTATAACTTAAAAATTGTCATAATTCATGATACACTTTTTCATAATGTTAGCTGATAATCAAGGCATCAATTGAAAAACTGTTATATACATATGATAATACTTACCTAAACGCTTGGATTCCATATTTTCTTCAGAAATAACTATCACTCGAAACGTCATAAAATTATCTTAATGTGCGCTAATGAAGCGATAAGGCAAAGTGACCTAAGAACCTGCCCGACCTCCTTATAAGCAAATCCATCTTACTCAGGTAGATTTGCATATAATTGACTTTGGGTATCGGTTTTTCTTGGAAAAAAGTGTTATTTATAAAAGGGCTTTCCCAAAATTACCTAGGGGTAAATTTGTTTTTTACCTCTATGCGTCACTTTTTCATGTTTTGAACCACTGTGCGCTGTGGGTAGGACACATTTGATCTACAGTATCGACAGCGCCCTTGGTGAAATTATAAAAAGTGATTATCTCTGGCTTTTGTTTCTCTTCAGATTTAGGATCGATGGTATTGTCATATAGTGTAGATACGAGAATTACATTCTTCTTTGCTCGTAGTATGTAAGATGCTAAAGTTTTTCCATGATTGAAACCAAACATGCTGGTGTATTATTTTCTTTCTTTGGCCAAGACAAATGGTGGTGGCAATTTTTTTTATTTTTTCTCACAGTTCCAACGTATGATAAGTTTTTCTTTTTAAAAAATCGATGAGATCTATATCAGTGTCCAATTATCGGCTGTAATGTTACGAACGCTTCTAAATATCGGTTTAGCCATTCCTTTTACTACCTCACACGGCTTATTACTGGCAGCGAAAACACCTTCAGGCTATTTCCCAGCATAAATCTCCATATTCAACGTATAAGTCGTCTTGGCATCAGCAAGGGCAAAACATTTTAAGCCGTACTTGTTCGGTTTGGACGGTATGTACTGCCGAAATGCACACCGTCCACGGAAACCTGGTAGCGAATTGGAGCAAGACGATTGATTTCTTTTCGTTCTGCTCTGATAGTAAAATCGTCAAATAGAAGACAACGCGTCAGAGTTTTGAACCGTTTGATATTCATTACCAATCCAAATTTCTCGACACCGTCGCCTTCTTTTCTCCAAAGTTCCTCCAAACTTTGACGATTTTCTCTCAGTGCTCTTGCTAAGTATAATAAACCAATAAAAGCCTTTAGTTCGATGATGTCTGTGGGCGCGACGTCTCTTTCTCTGGAAAATTTATGCTTTATCGATTCAATATATAGGTTTGTATATCCAACTATTGTATCCAAAATGTCGTCTGTGAATAAATTATGCCAACAAACAACCACAGTTTGACCATTTTTAGCGTTTTTTTTAATGACAGTCAGTTCTTGAGTTACTTACAGTATCAGCAGTGTCTAGTTCATCACATTCGAAAAAAATCTTCCCATTAACATATTCTACTTTAATATTAATTTATATATATAGTCTGTCTTACTTAACTGCTTATTTAGAGCTCTTTTAAGCATCGCTATTCATACAGTTGTGGAATGTTAATTTTGAAATATCAAGCTTTCCATTTATAATTTTCGACTTTTTTTGGCATCTAGAACTACATTCTTGGAAAATAAGAAAGGGCTAACGAATAAGTTACGTGAGACACTTGTATATTAAATCTGGTTATAGCTTAAAGATGACAACTCAGTATTTTCTGTCTCTTTTGTGGAATCACATGCATTTCTTACCTCTTCTCCGCCAAAAATCAAAACAGTTTGATTTAATGATGATCATCTCCATCTTATGTACCGCGACATAATCGAAATGTGAACTTTAAAGTGCTATGGCACTGTCGTGTGTAAATTGGTTTAATCTTATATATGAAAGTGCTTTAGTACTTTATTTTATAGTCGAGGATCATTACTTGAACTTACACAACCCCAAAGATGTGGACTGTATAATCATGCCGACAAGTAATCTGCTAATTTTATAGTTAACCTTTTTTAGTTTTTCCTCAATCTAGCCCTTATTCTTTTTAAACATGTTAGCATACTCAACCATCTTTACTTTTGTTTCTTCACATAAATGTATTCATAGACAAATTCAACACATATTAATCTGGCGTTTTCATAATTACTCCTAGCTGCATTGTTTTTATCACCATGTGGATTATATGATACTAATTAAGAAGCCTCAGCCGTAAGGAACTGCTACATAATTATGGAAAGTTACTATCATATAACCAATGGGTGTATATGATAGTAATTACAGAGCCTCGGTCGCAAGCGACCTTGGCTTAATCAAAAATTATTAGTAAATTTAATATTATAATTGGATGATTTTAATAAAATAAAGTGAACCATAAACCACAGTTATTTTAGAACTAATTTTACTTCAACATGATGTCCTTCTTTTATACCTTTTACTACTGGGAACAACAACATTTGCAGTTGTGAGAATTCTTTATTTGGTTTGAAAAATATAAAACTTCGCGACGACTTTATACTATAACTAGGTTTTGCAGATAAAATATTTGTTCTCACAAAAAACATATCAATAGAAGGAACAATAATAAATAGAAGTATCATAGAATATTTATGACGCTTCCGGGCGCAATGAGCTTATGAAATCAAGGTAATAATAAATCAATTCTAAAAAACGTGCGAGCTAACGGACCTGGTATACTGTAATCAGCAGGTAAAGAAAGTAGACTATAAAGAAGTACAGACTTTTACACTTTTTAAGACTAACTACTTGTGCCTGTCAGGCCAGTTGAATCTCCTTTTCCTATAAGAAATAGAGCAAAAATGAACGACTAAAACCGTTGTTTTCCAGAAAAGTGTATTTTCGAAAAAACTTGAAAAGCTTTGATAAAGCATTGTATATGAGTTAGATCTTCATAAACTCTGTATCATGATTATTATCAAGAAATAATGTTAAAAAGTGAAAACGATGATACTGATGAAAAATTGGACATGATAGTTTGATTTATACAATCTGAGAAGAGATGCCAGGAACTATTTTTAGGAAGGCGACAACTTTTTAATGACATTCTATGTAGAAACGTTTTAGTGGAATCACGAAAAAAATGATGAAATTTGAAGGATTGTGGACGTCTCATTATTAAAAATCAAGAAGTGATCTGCATATCAAATTAAAAGTTGAACCTTCTTCTTTCAAATGATGTATAACCCGTCCTTTCAACTTGAAGTCGATTCCACTTAGGAACTGTTAAAGGATGATGGGGCGCTAACTCCTGGGAGGCCCCCGTTTTTACGATGGAATTATACATGTATCCAGCGTCCCCTATGAAGCACAAACTTTTTTTTAACACTGTCAGGATTGAGTTGGGTTGGGTTTAACCGTACTACTGAAGAAATTTTTTGACGAAAGCTTCTACAATGTATGGTTTCTGGAATAAATTACTTTACAATATGGTTTGGCAACCCTATATATTTCAATTGTAATAAAATTAGGAATGTTTTGGGCGTTTTCAGATGCCACCTTCTGGGGGGACCTATTTTTGCAATGATATGGATAGTGCTCCATCATACATGTACCTAGTGTCCCGTTCGAGGTGCAGACCTTTTTTTTTGGGGCGCACTCGTTTCGTTCATCCAACCTAGCCCTGGGGCGCTGAATACTTTAGGACGGCTCTAGTTCAAATATACAGTTGGGTTGGGTTGAATTTAGCCTTTAGCCAAAATAGTATTAGGGAACGAAGGAGTAAGGGCACTGATTAAAGAACTTTTCCTGGACGACGGTAAAATCGACTGGAACAAAGAGCAGTTGTCAAACACCTCGAGTGTCTGGAGGTGACCGTGGACGAGCTACGTTTAGCAGCGAATCGGCTGAAGGACAGAAAGGCTCCAGGAGTGGATAACGTGACACCGGAGATTACCAATATGGTAGGTATGGTATTGGTAGGTGCGCAGAGTATGCCGGCTATGTATGGTGGACATCTTGGCGAATGCTCTTTTCCCCGCATTTGGAAAGTTGGAAGACTGGTCCTAATGGAAAAGCCGGGCAGCGATAAAGAAAAGAAATATCGACCGTTTAGTATATTAGACTGCTACCAGGCATTAATTAGGAACACACTAATCCAAGAATTAGAGGAAGTAGGCGGTTTCTAACAAAGCCAATACGGTTTTAAAGTGGAAGGTCCACCATGCACGCCATAGAGAGGGTAATTCACGCAGTCAAAAGTACCGATAAATATCATAAGGAGGAAGCGGAGGATGTGCATAATGGTGACATTCGACATACGAAATGCTTTCGAAATGTGAGCAGCTCCATGGCTCAAAATCGTCGGCGCTATGGAAGAGAAGGGTTTCTCGAGACAAATGATTAACGTCGTAAAGACGTATTTGTCGGATAGTAGTGTTACCTATAATGGGATTAAGTACAATATAACGAGAGGGGTACTAGAGGTCTCAATCCTAGGGCTGTTGCTGTGGAATGTTTTCTTTGACGGTCTTCTCGAAGAACGTAAGTGGAGTGATGGCGTTACGATGGTAGCCTACGCGGACGACGTGGCTATTTTGGCTTACGAAGTTGGGGAAATGGGACTAGAGCTGGCACCCGAGAAATCAGAGACTGTTTTACTTAGAAGCAGAAGAAAGGCAGTAACAATGAAGCTAAAGATTGGAAGAATAAAATCCGTAGTGGGAACGCTATAAAATATCTGGCTGTCATAATGGGCAAAGACTTGAAGTGGGGAAGCCAGATACAATAGATGGTCGATAAAGCGCAGAGAACGGTCGTGTGGAATAGGCTACAAAGGAACATCTTAATTAGAGTGACCAGTTCCTATAGGACGGTTTCAAACGAGGTCCTTCAGATCCTGGGGGACACGATGCCAATTGATCTAATGATTAAGGCCAAAGCGTCCATCGGTACGGGGGAAGGGCACTCTGCAACAGACAGGATCTTTGCCGAATGGCAGGGCAGATGGTAAAAGAATTCAGGAAAGGAGAATGGACAAAGAGAATTATCCCCGATATAAGTCTCTGCATTAAACGTAAATCGGGGTTCAATAAACTATAAACTTAGCCAGCTTGTCACGGAACATGGGTATTTTAAGGCCTATTTACAATTCCATAAAAGATCTGAGAGTGACCTCTGTGTATAAGGGGGAACGAGAAGACGCAGAGCACACATACTTCCGTTGTCCGCGATGGTACCGACACAGGCAGGCTTTGTTCGCGGTGTTGGGGCCAAGAATTCGACCGCAGATAGTCGTTAACATTATGTTGGAAAGTGAACAAAACTGGTAGACAGTGGAACGTCATATTAGAAAAGTAACTACCTGTAAGGAAAAAGAAGAAAAGGAGTACATCCTGGAAGAAGAGGACCGAGGGCAGGATTACCCTCCCCTCTCCCAGGTATGATATATTTTACTAGTAACAACAAAAAGTAATCTTTAATTTTTTCTTCTTATTGACGACAACACCTAAGGAGAGGAATCGTAGTCCCAGTGAGTAAGATAACTACAGGAAAAGGGGAGGATAGAGGGAAGTTCTCCACTTCCCTCACCAAGGTATGAAAAATAACTTGAATGTAATATAAAGTAGCGTGGGCCTTTTGTTTATTGTACGCAACTGGATCCGGACGGATTCGTTGGTGATGGATGAGGACACCCAGAACGGGAAGGAAGAAGATGAAAATGAAGGAAAGTAGAGTCAAGTCAACAGAGTAGAGCTCCGAAGGTATTTAGTGGATCGGAGACCCAAAGATGGGCTCCACCCTCACATTCCCCGGCCAATCAAGACTTAAGGCCGGATGCCTGATAGCGTGACAGCTGTGCAGATTTCCCCCGACTTCGATAAAAAAAGGGTTGAGTTTAGCAGCTGTAACCGATCATCTGTATATAACCTTTTACCTGGATAATAATATTAAGTGTGGGAAACAGCATAAGATGAGCAAACCAAAGTAGAAAACAAGGGTAGATAGGCTGAAATTCTTCCATGAGAAATTCCTAAAAAGAGCCTCATACAAACAACTTTTTGACCCTGTATGACTAGTGAAAGCGACCAAACAAACCTGCAATGAAGTATACGGGAAGAAGAGAAGCGAAAAAATGGAAAAATGATGAGGGTGGGATGCGAGCAGAGACAATGGAAGAATATGCAACAGCAAAAAAGAGCTTGAGAGACGTAATTAAAAAAGCGAAAAGAGATGCCTGGAAATCTGAATGCAAGGACTTGGATAAGCACGTGTGGCGGGACGCTTACAAAATAGCAATTAAGAGAACAGGAAATATCAGGAGAACCGAAACTGAACCTTATCAAAGAGCCCAACGCATAAAGGAGCTGTTCCCGGAGAGTCTAGAGGTCACGTGGGAAGCCAAAAAACTGTCAGCAGGGACAGGAATTTTTGTCGAGGTGACGGAAGGGGACGTGGCCAATCCGTCTTCTGAGCGCTTTTAGTAAGGACTTTGAGTCAATCATTAAGGCCAGAATAAATGAGGAACTGTGTGAGTCGGGAGAAATATCGTGCGACCAGTATGGTTTCATCGGGGAAAGGTCGACGGCTCATGCGATTGAGGAGATCATTAAGGAGGCCCAATTATGTGACAAATATAATAGAAAGACGAAATGCCTCCTGATCACAGTGGACGTTCGAAATGCCTCCGATATGGCGCCATGGACGTAAATCATCGAGGCTGTTAAGGAAAGAAAGTTATCTGTACATCTAGTCAAAATAATAAAGGCTTATTTAAGCGACAAGATGACAAGGAAAATTCCGCAGGGGTCTGTCTTTGGGTCGCTTCTCTAGAATATATTATTTTGATAAACTGCTGCAAAACAAGTATATGAGGGGGAACGCAAGTTCTCTCTATTCTCGCTATTGTCATCTCTGGCTGGAGCAAGAGGGAGATCTAGACAAAAGTGCAAGGAGCTCTAGAGCGGATAGTGAAATGCGTGGGTGACATGGGCCTGGGGATAGCCAGTGGAAAGTCTGAGGCCATTATGTTAAGAAGTGGACGTGAGGCTGGAGAGATAACCCTGACAGTTGGAAGTGTGGTAATTAGTACACAGGAGTATTTAAAGAATCTGGGGGTTATGATGGCGATACCCATGAGATGAAATGTACATATTGCGTATGTCGTTGAAAAGGCGGGAAAACAGTCTAGGCCCTAACCAGAATCATAGATTCTACCTATGGACCTAGAGAGGCGAAAAGAAGTGCTTCCTGTCTTAAGAGGAATGTTTGTAGATCATCTATGAAACAAGAGAGTCAAAAAGAAAGTGCGATGATATACTCACAGATTTTGTAAACGTGCAGAGCCTGGGGAGAAATCAGTATTAGTCTACTAATTTAATTCTAATGGCAAAGATAGTGTCACTTTTAAAGTATACATTATATATTTCAAAGTGCTTTTGAAAAAGTAATTTTCTTACTTTTTGACCATATTTTAAGAACTTAAATTTCTGGATCCAAACACTTAGTTGAAAAGTAATCAGCGCTAAGATATGCAACCTTTTCCCATTTTCTGTATCCCTTATGGTTTTCCAATTTCCCAATCCAAAATAATCCTTAGCCCTTCTGTAGACTTAGGCTTCATCTTCATGAGGGATTCCGTTAGTACAATCTCAGTACCTTTATAATTTATTTTTAACTGGTAATTATATTTTTATACGAACTTTTGGAAAATGTAATAAGAAAAATCCTGTATCTCCCCATTATTTTTAAATTTAAATGATTTTTTTTTGAAAAGTATCAAATTATAACAACAAGAAGATCAAACATAACCTAAAATTTAATCCAAACATAACCTACTTTTTTAGTTCCATGTGATTATTAAATAATTAAAAGTCCAATTTAATCCATAAAATAATGGTTAAATCAGCGTTTGCTGTTTATAAAACTCAAAAGAAGGATGAAGCGATTAAGAAAAGTACCAAAAAGGGGCAAATCACCAAAAAGAATATGAAAAATAAGAAAAAATTGGTTAATGTAATGACTAAAAAATTAGAAGATACAGAAAACATTGTTAAAACCAAAAAGCAACTAAAAATTAAAAAGAAAATTAATAAAAATGATAAGAATAATGTTAATATTACAACAGTACATTCAAATAATTACTTTGAAAGTGAGAAAAGATCATTGGATAAAATGCCCGAAGAAACGTTATCTTACATAATTTACCCATTACCAACATCACAGTTTTTTGAGACATATTGGGAAAAAAATCCTTTACACATCACCCGAAACGACAAAGCATATTTCAAAAATATTTTTTCCTCAAAACAATTCGATAATATTCTTCGTAATAACCCTTTATGTTACACAAGAAACATTGATGTTGTAACTTATGAAAATGGTGAACGAAAAACTCACAATCCCGAAGGAAGAGCTGTTCCTGCATCAGTTTGGGATTATTATTTGAACGGTTGCAGTGTTCGATTGTTGAATCCACAAACATATAATGGTAAAATTCGAAATATCTTAGCGACTCTACAAGAATATTTTGGAACAATGGCAGGGGCTAACATCTATTTAACTCCAGCGGGTTCCCAAGGATTTGCACCCCATTTTGATGATATTGAGGCGTTCGTATTGCAACTTGAAGGACGAAAACATTGGAAAATTTATAAACCTAACCTAGAAATGACTCTCCCAAGATATTCAAGCAAAAATTTTCCCAGAAATGAGCTCCCTGGAGAACCAATGGAATTAACGGTTGAAGCAGGCGATTTATTGTATTTTCCTCGTGGATTTATTCATGAAGCAAGAACGGACGAAGATTCTCATTCGTTGCATATTACAATATCCGTTTATCAGAACACTTCTTATGTCGATTTGATTGAAAAGTGTTTAATGGAAAGCTTAAAAGTTGCTTCTGCTTCAGATATTGAATTTAGGTAAGTTAATATAATAAAATTATGTACAAGTTGAACCAACATAGAACCACTTATCTCTACAACTTATCTTAATTTTTAAAATATGTGACATCTCTGTAATATAAGCTAGATATATAATATATTAAGCTAGATAAACCAAATTTGGTACTCATTATGAGTGCTAAGGGTATTATTAATTGGTAGCAAGTTGAGATCAATTGAGGAGTCTCAAAGAGTTGATTAAGGGTGATGGTACTCACCCTATAGCTCGTTTTTTTTCCTATAATACCTGTAAAGTTAATATTGTAAAGTGGACAAAACTAATTGCGCACTAGAGTAATAGCTCTAAAGTAATAAACTTAAAATAAGTATTGCATGTTTTCAAAGGTTCTTGAAGGGAATTTCTTTTAACTGTTTGGTAAAACCTTTATTGCTAACATTGATAAACTTACTTTTCTTAATGATCAATTTATTTTTGCTTTTGATATATTTTCTCTCATTGTTAAATGAAATCTGCTGTAATATTCTTTGTGAAGGAACCAATCATTTCAGAGCTTGCTAAATTCGCTATCATACTTATCAAAAATACAAGGTTTCCAGTGGTTGATAAATATAGCAGTCTTGAACTGGAATTTGATACCTCTCCTCATTGCTGTTTCCTCATTGTTGTTTGCTATATTAAGAGAAATTTGTGCAATGCTCTTGTTTTGTCTCAGCTTAACTATATGATACCATAATAAAATAAATACAAGTGTGTTAACAATGAAGTTTATTTATTAATTCGATGCAACCAGTTTCAGAATAACTTATTCCTTCTTCAGGCACGACTGAAAGTACATTTTGCAACTAAATATAGCTTAGGTCTAAGTGGATATAAATTTATTTACCGTCAATTCAGAGGAGTTTCATGTCATTTATCATGGTTTTGGGTAAATCTTTGGAGATATTTTTTATTTTCTGTGTAAATAAATACGACCGTGGTTAAGATTTAAAATTATGTAAAACTGTAAAAAATAGCAAAAATTAAAAAATAGAAATAGTAAAAATAAGAAAACAACCTGTGTCAAAAAACATAATAACAATAAAAATTTAAAACACTTAGAATCACGCTTGAAACTGTTCAAATTTAGGAAATTAGATAAAGAAAACCCTGATGTGTATGTTGATGTTTCCAATCTAGAACACATCTCATTCGCACCACAATACACCAATTTAAGTAACATCCAACTAAACCAAGATGAAATCAACGTTCTCAACCTTGGTCATAAATTCGCTCTTCCCTCAAAAACTAAACCATATGAACTAGCAATAAAATTAGAATCACAACTTATTAATAACTCAGCCCCTTTCAAAAACCTTAAGATCTTACGTAATAGTATTACCTTAGGTGATAAAGGAGCTGGCACTGTTATTCTAAATAAAACCCTTTATATTTCTAAAACCTTCGACTTTTTCAAAGAAGACAATATTATTAAAATTAAATCCAACCCCACTAAAACTTTCAATGATCAGCTTAGAAAATTCCTAAGAAAAAACTCGACTCTTTTAACAAAATTTAACATCCAATATCATAAATCTTTACAAATGAACCCCCTCATTCCGACCCTAAAAATTCTCATAAAAGTTCATAAAAAAGAGAAAAGCATTAAACCGATCATTAGCAATTTAAATACACCCACCAGTAAAATCTCCAAAAACCTTCAGAAATTTCTTTTCAAACTTTATCAAGATAAATTTAAATATACAATTAAAAATTCTACAGAATTGATTCAAAAACTTAAGAATATAAAACTTAAATATAATAGTAAATTAATATCTTTTGATATCAGAAATATCTATTCCAACGGACCCATAGAACCAACCTTAAATATTATTAAAAAACATCTAATCAACTTTCAAGACTCCTTCAATATCAACATTATAGAAATGAATTGTTTTATAGATTTACTTCGCTTAACATGTACTCAAAACTTTAACTTTAACAATGAATATTTCAAAATGAAAGATGGTCTCCCTATGGGTTCCCCGATCTCAGGAATCCTTGCTGACACTTTTGTTGACAATTTTGAATCAGAACTCTTCTCGAACCAGTTGTTTACTTATAATATTGCCTTCTATGCTAGATATGTTGACGATGTTTTCATTATTTTTAATGGTAACCCTGCTCATCTATCTGCTTTATACAATATCGTTAACAACATAAGTAACCTACAATTCTCCATTGAAATAGAAAACAGCAACATACTCAATTTTCTTGACCTTCTAATTTTTAGAAATGATACAGATAATACTTTACATTATAGTATTTACCGAAAACCAACCACATCATAATATTATTCCTAATAACTCTTTTACCTGTTATCAACAAAAAACAGCCAGTTTTAGATTCTTTTTTAATAGATTATATAACATACCCCTTAATGAGAAAGATACCATTTCTGAAATTCAGAAAATTATAAAAATAGGAATTAACAATAATTTCACTATTTCAGAATTACAAAACATTCATTACAATGTCCATAAATCACACATTAATAAAATAATATATCCACACAAAAAATCTATCCAAAAATTTATCTCTTTACCTTTTCAACCTTCTTTAAACAAATCACTTAGTCACAACTTATCTAAATATGGCATCACCACTTCTTTTAATTCTAAAAATAAAATCTACAAACACTTCTTTAATAACAAACATATTTTTAAAGAGAAGGAGCTGAGTGGTATTTATGAAATTAAATGTTCAGAATGCGATATGATATACATTGGTCAAACTGGTCATAATGTTTCAACAAACTGCTGCTTATGAACATATTCATGATTTTAAACATAAAATAGAAATAAACAACGTTAAACTTATTAAAAATATCTACAGATCTAAAGAGTTAGACCTATTTGAAGAATATTATATTAACATTAATAATTACAACAATCGCCTTATGAATAACATTAATGACTTCAACAACTTTAGACACTTCACTGAATTCATATAAATTTTATATAATAAAATAAAAGAAAAATTTCCCGTTTTTGAAAAAATTTGTTCAATGCATGCGTTTTCTCTATTGAATTTTATTTCTTTTAACGACTGTAAGTTATACATTTCATCACTAAATTTTTTTACTCTTTTTTTTAATTTTTTACTTTTTGCTATTTTTTACATTTTTACATAATTTTAAATCTTAACCACGGTTGTATTTATTTACACAGAAAATGAAAAATATCTCCAAAGATTTAACCAAAACCATGATAAATGACATGAAACTCCTCTAAATTGACGGTAAATAAATTTTTATCCACTTAGATCTAAGCTATATTTAGTTGCAAAATGTACTTTCAGTCGTGCCTGAAGAAGGAATAAGTTATTCCGAAACCGGTTGCAGCGAATTAATAAATAAACTTCATCGTTAATACACTTGTATTTATTTTATTATTAAGTAAACGACGAATTTAGAATCCATGATTGCTACCACTTGATACCACTTTACCATCCAGCTTTAAGTGCTTTTGATTCAAATAGAATTAAATAAAAGATTGTTGCCTATGGTTCATTTATAGCAACCAAAAATTTAATAGAATTTCTCATGAGTTAGTTGAATTAAAGTGGTTGTCAATGAAAAACAGAAGAGAGCTCCACACGTGGTTTCTTACCATAAATTAATGTTATGGAAGATTCCCGATTACTTGTTTAAGAGGAGAGCACATACTTCTCCATCCGTGAAGAGTTATGGACTACCACTATACGCCTCTAGGGGGAGGAAACCTACAAGAAAACTAAGCTCTTTGAAAGACTGAGGGAAAAGAAAACCAACTTATTCTCTCGCGATTTTAAATTCCTAAAACGATGTTGTGACAATGACTTACAATTTCAATTTCAATACAATTTCACCAGACTGACTCACCTCACCGGATCTTGACACACTGTTATCCTCAAACGAGCCTCTCAGAGAAGAAATCCGCAAACAGAGGAAGTATCTCAGCAACACTGAACTCAAATTATAAACCAACAGTTACACATCATCATCTGGACCTACTTAGAAATTCAACATTTTGGCGTTGCGAATCGAACGCAGCCCAGAAAATTAAGAAACTCCAAAAGAAGTTCCAAGGTTTAGAAACAATGTCCGCAAAAACATCTAACCGATCACGTTTTCATACTAAAAAAATTGTCTACAACCTTTCAGGATACAACCTATCAGATGCAAAATGAGCAATCTTAAGCAAAGGATTCAACTACCCCCAGGACAATTCCGGATGAAGAAATCATCGTTAACGTCGAATCCAGCTTAACCTTAATGGATAAACAACTTTTTGTTTATCCGAAATTTTTTAGAATGGATATCTCCAGGATCTTGCGTTCAGCTAAATTACCGTAGTCGAATTTGGACTTAGATACGGCCTACAAACTCATCGTGAGCGCTTTAAACTCACCGGGACAAATCCTTGAAAAGTACGTAATAAAGATCATGCAGCTTATAACACAACAAGTTTACTCTTTGTACGAAATTCTGAACATTCCGTTCAAATCTTACAACACGACCAAATTGAAGAAAGTGATATCTTGGCTCAAACAGATCTGAGAAAACGAAAACTTCCCCAGCAATATCGTAGACCTCGCTAAACACTGTGTCAATAATGCAGAAAACGTCAGAAGGGAAGCCAGATACAAACCAAAGTTAAGGATCTGGTACGTCGATGACATCTTCGTCATTTGGTTTTTTGGAAAAGAGAAGCTCTAGGAATTCCAAGGATATTTGAATACCATTCATCTAAAGATCAAGTTCACCACGGAAATAGAAGAAAATGGGCAGCGTACTAGAAATCTCTCAACAGCCGCCAGCACATTGTATATAAAAAACTTATCGACACGAACCGATACCTAAACGCATTTTCCCATCATCATCCTTCACAGATCCTATCATTCGCCAACTCTCTAATATTAAGATCCATTCGACTTACAGACAATGATAACAGACCATAAGAAATGACGAAAGTAACTCTGGCTTTTGTTTAAAACGACTATTCTAAATACATGGTGAAGAAAGCTATCCATCGACAAATCAAGCCGAAAGACCCGCCTCTACAAGAAGTGACCAGAAACCCAACGTCGTACTATCCTACATCAAAGGAATGACTAACTGCATTGGAAGCCTTCTACGCAAACACGACATCACTACCACCTACAAATCTAGCAAGACTATAGGAGCCTCTCTCAGGAATCCAAATGACCAAAGTAAGCATCCGCAACAAGCAGGTCACCTGTTGTTCCCTTACCACTATGGATATCTATAACTCTTCTGCTTTATCTTTTACTTCTCCTTCTTCGTCCCTTCCCTTCTTCTACCGCTCCACTGGATTCTCCTGTTACGGATACGTTAAGCTTTTCCTCTGAAAATATGAGTGAGGTAAGTGATATAGCTTCTCATTTGGATTTACCCCCTACTAATCTTTTATGTGGACTAGAGGATCATATTTCGGTGTGCCATATTAACGCTCAGTCTTTACGCCCGTTTTGATGACTTTTATTTACATTCAGGAGTCAAACTTATTTGATGTAATCGTAGTTAGCGAAACTTGGTTTAAGCCTACATTACTCTCTTCCATGTTTGTATTACCCGGTTGTTGTTTATTAAGAAATGACCGCGCATTTTCACGTGGTGGTAGAGTTGCGATTTTTATTAAGAATCATTTTCAAACCAAGCCTTTGGAATCATCTGATGGATCTCAACCGGGAATGAAGTTTTCGTTAATTGAGGTTAAATGTTGGTATGATAATATGTTTCTAGGGGTTTTTACTGCCCTGCAGGGACAAACAATTTGATAATTTTGAAGACCTCCTGGAGAGGTATGGGGTTAATTATGACTGTTACTGTGGGATTTCAACATTTTTACCCTTAAGAATGACATGCGTAGTAAAAAGCTTAGATTTTTCACCTCATCTTTTCCATGCATTTATAAGCTTGCCTGCGTAGTATCTATTCCCATATTAAAAACTCCAGTTTCTGTTAGTGACTTTCGCCCATGTTTTTACAAAATCTCTAGAGCGTGCAGTGTACACACAAGTATACAATTATCTTGACAAGCATCATATGATGCAATCTGGTTTTCGCCATAGCACCACAGCTTTGATCAAGAGTACTAATGATATAAGATATGCCTGTGATAATCGACGACTGACGGTACTCATACTGTTTGATTTCAGTAAAGCCTTTGATTCGGTCATCTATTGGTTTTTTCCCCCTTCTTTGTTGTGATTTCAATCCTATTTCGCCCATCATTCTTTATACGTACGCACCGACTCTGGCTTCTCGACCAATCATGAACTTTCATGTGGTGCACCGCAGGGAAGGGTTCTGGGTCTGCTACTTTCTCCATTTTTATTAATAGTATAACCCAAGTCATAACTTCCATTCATCACTGCGGGATTAATTATGTCGCGATAGTAGCGAGAGAAGACTCAAAAAAATACTGACGGGTGAAGTATCAAATATTTTATTAAATAAAAAGATAAGTAAATTCGGAAAGAATTGGAACTAAAGTTTCCCAGAATTAAACTCTTTCTTCAGTCGTTGTTGGCGATGGTGATGACGGTTGACTTCGTGACTGTAGACTCGTAAGTTAGAACTCGTACTTCTGACTGACTGCTTTGGACCGATCCTGGCTCTTTTATGCTCCGTTGGAACATCTGAACGTGTTGTTCCGATGTTTTGGACATCATTTCGGGATTACCCGGCGAAAGCGTTTCCGGGAATCCAAGACCAGGACTGGCCGGTGAAAGTTTTTATGACCATTCTTTGTTTTCCAAAGAATTCGGTTGACAAAGCGTCTTTCGGCCACGTTGTAAAAAAACTTTAATTGTACCGTAGTTGTTTGCCTGTCAAAAGTCCGAGAAAGCCTTTTGTCTTTTATAAACTTAAGACAATTCTGGGCTCTTCGGACTTCCCAGGGCTCTTGAAGGAATTTCGTTTGGTAGATGTTCGCCACAATCACCTATATGCAGACGATCTCCAAATCTTTACTAGTACAACCGTAGATGAGTTTCTCTCAACTGTTGATCGTCTTAATCGTGATTTTGCTATCGTACTTGACTGGGCTAAGCGTTTTGGATTAAAACTAAATGCTGTTAAAACTCATGCCATTTTATTTGATAGAAAACCCCTGTTGAATAGATTGCCGACTGGTGCAACATCGCAACTTGTCCTTGATGGCGTTAATATCAAAATCCCGTCAAACTGTCTTGGCTGCCACAAATTCAACCTGTTTTTATTTTATTCGAAAACTTAAAAGCCTTCTTCCTTTTTATGCCCGTCGTAATCTGTGCTATACGTTAACCTTTCCCCATTTAGATTATGCTGATACTGTTTGCACTGATTTACTGTGCGATTGCACTGTGTAACAAGCTACAATGATTGCAAAATAACTGAATTCGTTTCATATTCGACTTGGATCGGTATAGTCACATCTCGAATTACCGTAGTATGAGAACCGATGCTCCTTCCGTGTATAGTCGTCCACATCGAGTTTGGTTTTTATTACCCTGTCACTTTCCTATTGTAGTTGTAGAACGAACAAAGACGGGGGCGCAACAGGTAATTTCCCATTGAAGAATTTTGGGATTCCTCACTCAGGGCCGCATTAAGGAACACCCTTTTCCTTTCCTTCCAAGTTTTAAACAAATAATAGGGTGATTTTATATTAATTATTAAATTAAGTACCTACTTATTTTTTCTAAGAAATGTTTTGCTGTTTCTATCACAGAATTAAAGTAAAAGAATTATTGTTAACGTGTTCGTTAAATTGCAAGAAAAAGATTGTTCTGCTGCCTGTAAAGTTACCAGTGAATTGACAGGGATACCTGTAACAACAGTACGTAGATTCATTGCGCAGTTGGAGAATAGAGAATCTACAAGTGATCAACCCACCAAAGCTTGTCACCTTTTCCAAAGAATTCCGGATAGTTACACAACGGAAATAAAAAGTTATTTACGATATGTATTCAAAAAATATCGTGCCTACTGTCGCCTCTTTAAAGATAAGATTACAAGAACTTCATGTAGAAATACCTTATTCTGAAGAGCACTTTCGACGATATCTTCGAACAATTGGATTTCACTACAAATCCCTGGACGGAAGAGCTCATATTACCGAAACTCCCCGGCTAAAAGAATGGAGGTGGGAATTTATTGATCAAATTAGAAAATATCGGGAAGAGAAGTGGAATATTGTTTATTTAGACGAAACTTGGTATGATACCCATGATGTGAAAAAAAGGGCCTTTCCAATGGGAGTGATAAATGTGCATTGAAGATACCGTGTTCAAGAGGAAAACAAATTATTATTCTTCATGCAGGGGGAGAAAATGGTTGGGTTCAAAATGGATTACTTTTATCTGCAAAAAATATTAAGGACTGCTCCGCAGATTATCACCAAGATATGGATGCTGCGTTGCAAAGAGGCATAAGAAACAATATATTTTAACATACATGGAAGAACATAATATTGCCATGCCGGACGGTAAGATCACAAAAGACAAACTGTTATCGAAAGTCAATGAAGTTGAGATTCCAACCGATTACATAATCGATGGTATGGCAAAAGAAGCGGGACATATAGTTCTACGATTACCACCGTACCATTGCGTTTTGAACCCCATAGAATTAACCTGGAGCAATTTAAAGCGAAATATTAGAAAAAATAATTCAGCTCTAACCTTAAGCGCCAAAGTGGTGGATTTAATTCGGCAAGAGGTTGACAACATACCGACAGAATGATAGAGAAATTGCGTGAAAACACATAATCGACGTAGAAAATTCTTATGTATCGCCAAATAATCAACGGTTTATTATAGATATCGGAAATGATAGTTCCGATGAAAGCAACTTTGAAAATTCTGATAGTTGTGATAGCGACGACGAATAATTAATTTTTTAATATAATCTTTGGTATTTTATTTAAGTTCGACCCTGTCCTTCTCACACTGTCATAAATCTTTAAAGGTACTCGAGCGGGTAAAACTCACCGCGGGTTTTATTTATGACTGTCATAAAAACCAAACTCGATGTGGACGACTATACTATCGTTCTTGTATAGGATCTTGCATAGCCAAATACACACATATTTGTTCAATAAATTTACGTTTTTGTCGGTTCATAATCAGTCAGCAATCTGATTTGCTACTCTTGTTCCCAATTCATCATACCAATATCTACCATAAGTACTTTGCGTTGCATGCGATCACCCTCTGGAATAATCTCCCCCTGTTATTCGTAAAGTTTCTTGTCTTTCATCTTTTAAGGTATCTTTTGCACAACTGCTATTTGGTTACCAAGTATTTGTACAACAAACATGTTGATTATATGTGCTGAAATTGTTTCAAATAGTTATTTCTTTCATTTTCTATCTATTTTGTCTTGCCTTCTATCGTATATTTTCTTTCTTTCTACTTTTTTATTGATGTCTTTATTTTTCCCGAACATCGGTTTCGCTTCAAAATTAAGTTTTGGTCGGACACTAATTGGCTGATCGACTATAAAAAAAGAAACCGAGCCAGCTTCAGATTGGAACCTGAATCCAATTTCTTTTTTCTTTCTTTTTAACCAACCCTTGGATATGCTTCAATTGATCTCAATTTGCTACCAATTAATACCTTTGCTGCGCTCATAATTTTGCATATAACTTCACATTTAGCATTTTAATCAGCTTCAATTTAGCAATTTCGATATAATTGCAATAGTTGTATATATGGGCATGTTTTCACATTTATTCGTCCATATTTTAGTCAGAGCGAAAATTTATTCATAATATGAAGACAAAAATAAAAGGTCGTACGGATTTTATATATTTTACTGCATATTTCGACCAATTTTAACCACAAATAAACAACTTATATTACTTATTTTTATTGTATATGAATCTGGATCTTACACATAACGTGTATCAAAGATGGTTTTGGTAGCTTAATGTACGACTGAGATATTGAATATTTTCAAAATTTTAAAATAAATTTGAAGCACTATAACTCTTGAGGGATACAATTTAGTCTACAGATAAATTACCTAAAATCATCTTAATTTTTTGTTTTCTAATATGTATACATATATTTCAAAACAATTAAAATCGTTTTAAATTAATATTTATTGAATTTTAGGCAAGGACTACCACTGCAATATTTAAAACACGTCGGATTAGCAAATAACAAAATTAAAAGTACCACAAGAACGGAAATAATTCAAACCGTTAAAAATTTAATAGGAAAATTATCCGAATACGTTTCCGTAGATAACGGTGCCGACCAATTGGGTCGTAAATTCATGTACGATTCGTTACCCCCTCAATTAACAGAATCCGAACAAACTAGAACCTGTAAACACGACGGCGATTTTCTAACAAACGGAAAAGTCGTTTCTCGAGGCGTTTTCGAACCGGACACTGAAGTTCGTTTAGTCCGTTATCATTGTTTACGATTAGTTTCCGAAGAAAACGTTTTTAAATTGTATTATTGCACCGAAAATGCCGACGTTTACCATGGAGAAGAAGAACAGTGTTTGGAGGTAAATAAAGAGATGGTGGCCACTTTTAAAGTTTTACTTAAATCTTATCCAAATTATAAAAAAATTGAGGAACTACCTAATAAGGATCAAGTTGAGTTGATGCATGTTATAGGCGATTTGTGGGAGAAGGGGTTGATTGTTACTAAAGTTCCACTTACTGTATATAATGACGATTAAAAAGAAATAAATGTGATTAATTTAGAAATTGTTTTCATTAATTTATAACCAAAAGTTATTTGTTAAGTTATTAAGTTATTTGTTTAAAATTAATTATTTCATTTTTCTTTGTGTAAATGAGATGTTTTATATCTTATTTGTCAATTTTGACGTCTTGTGGCAACAATATGTCTTTACTTATTTCCGTTTTTTAATTAAACGATAAAGTTTTTTTTTTAATAATAAGAGTAAACAAAGTTTTAGAATTAATTTCACATGAAATGAGGTAATAATTACAAAGGAGCCTAGCCTGCACTAGCGAGCTGCATTCTAAATATACTCTCAAAATAGTCGGTATGGTTCATGGGAAGTTCGAAAACATCCTATGTGATCGAACTTAAGCTGGATTGAGAATAATCGAGCGTTGATGTCAAGACAATTCTCTATCGGTTAACTCCAATTAGACAGAGATGGTGCTCTTCACAAGGAAAAGAAGGCTGGGTCACTCTTAGAGCGCCCTGGCTTTGCAAAGTTCCCTCGCGCTTTGCCAATGAAGTGACGTATCTGGGGTTAACTCTGGACAAAACGCTGCCTTGGAGTCCGTACATCGAAAATAAGATAAATAAAGTACGCATTGCGTTCGCTCAGTGCAGAAGGGCCATAGAGACTTTCTCGGGTTCAATACTTAAAATATTCCTATGGTTATAAACTAATTCACAACTATCTTTGCTATCTCCGCTAGCTTTTATCACTGTTAGCGGCTACCTCACGCAGCTAGTAATCACGTTACAATTTGCTGAACAAAGGGGCATTCGGGAAATAAACTTCATGACATGGCGGATAATTTAAAGAAGAAAGCTGCAGATGAACATCCGGGACACCAGGATGTCGCCATGTTAAGGGGGCTCTAATGTACCTAAACCCCAAACGACCTGATTTATTTATGAGGCTTTCCAGGAAAAAACTACGTTTGGTTACAGGTCTAATCACTAAACACTACACAGGCACCTACGGAACATGGAAATAAGTGACAACGACATCTGCAGAGCATGTAGTGAGGAGGATGACTCGACGGAATACGTTCAATGCGACTACTTGGCCCTGCAATCATTAAGGCTTTCCATTTTTGATATCCAGATTGGCATGTTCAGGGCAGAACAACCAGAACAAATTCTAGTCCTTGCTGACCAAAGAGGGAAGAAGTTACAAGGTGTAATATTACGTTTAAAATAACATCAGCATCGCGACAACCAGGATCGAGGATAAACGATGGAGTTAACCTGTAGATCGAGAGTTGCTCGACAGCCGTTGAGGAGCACGTGTAGACCAAATTTAGCAATAAGACAAACTGTTACTTTTACTCTTTGTTCTAAACTGTTAACAGTAGATTAATACACTAAACAGAAGTGTTTAATTGGACCCACAACACCACATTTTAGCGACGAGAATGGGATTTTAACAGAAAATCTATAAAGGCATCGAACACCATGAAAGGGTCCACGACTATGGCGGCGGAACAAACCGTAAGACATGCAGCGGGGTTTCGTTTGAGCGTAACAAACATAACAATTATCAACGGTTTCACGTGCGCTTACCCCTTACTATGACGTCAATTTCGTAAATAAAAAGCATAAAAGCGGTGACAAAAAAGAAAATCGAAACGAGTCATTTATCCGAAGAAGGAGTGTTTATTTTGTAGTAGAAATAAACACAAAAATAAAACAATGTTCGGTAGTGGGAAGAATTTGTGCTGAATGTTCTGGAGACAATTATTTCGCTAGAGTCTGCGTTAAGTCTGGACACACAAGTATTTTAGAAACAAAATCAAATAAAAGCGAAATATACGAAAATTAAACGAGGAAAACGATACAAGTGCAACATACGAAAGCACAGATGAAGAAACGATCTTCAGAAACGTCTTGGGGTCGATTTCTGTAATAACACCCCTAGAAACAATTTCTCATCATTCCTGTGTCCCAGTAACCTTGATAACGTCTTTCTAATGACATTAAATCTTGATGGAACCGTTCGACTTGTTCATTACTTTCTGCTCCAAGATTGCTTGGAAAGAAATCTAATTGTAAGTGCGAATGGAAAAAATAGATTTTGAACGACATGTTTGCATTTATGGCATGGTAATTGTGCAATAAGTTGGAAACTATTACGCAATAATTCTCATCTTTATGCCTTCTTTTAGTTTAGCGTACGATGTTTGTGGAAAGAGCTGGGTTAGATATTTAAATGCTGGGCCTTCTGGATTCACCGTTTTCACAAAGTTTTTCATCAAACCCAGCTTGATATGTAATATAAGCAATATAACAAAGACTTATTTAAGACATTGAAAACACCAACATCGTAATGTTAGGTCAATTTTTGCGGATATAATGATGCTTTCTCGCTCGGCTATCCCATAAACAAAGAAAATAGCAATATTTTGTAAAACCGCCTTGTATGCCAGTAAGCACAGCAACTATCTGAAAATCATAGAAATGTCAATACTTAAAAAGTAAAAGTTAGTAAATTTCTTTACTGCGACAATTACCTTTAAATCTGCACAAAGTTTCCATTCGAATGTGTTGGTTTCAAATGCGTAATATGTCTGATATGCGCACATATGTGTCTTTACGTCAATGTTAATGGCATGAGCAAGTGGAATAGTTGGTAGTGTGTTTCCATGATAAAGTAAAGATTGTTTTTAAAACTTTTTAAAGATTTTGTTGAGATGTTTTAGACTATAGCAAACTAATGGAGAGTCGGATGGAGAGTCAGATTTATGCCATTAATACCTCAAAATGTTTGTGAGTGTGTTTCTATAATAAAGTAAAGATTGTTTTTAAAACTTTTTAAAGATTTTGTTGAGATGTTTTAGACTATAGCAAACTAATGGAGAGTCGTAATGGAGAGTCAGATTTATGCCATTAATACCTCAAAATATTCGTCTGGATCTTTACTTTCATGTCCATATAGCTACAGGAGTATACTTTGCAAAATAACAAATATACTGAATATAAACCGTTACTGTGATTTTTAATTTACGATTTTCGGCTGTAGATTCTCCTTGGTTTGTTCGTAACGATCAGCACATGTCGAACTAAATATAATGCCCGTTGAGGAATTCATAAGATGTGCAACAGATATTGTGCTGTTGATCGATAACTTGAGCGATATTCGTCCATTGGGTTTCTGAAATATAATAGGAGCTATCGGACCGATATCGAATCGATAACTATATCGCATGCAACAAGTACTTATATCGACTCGATAAGTGTGATTATCGACAATGACGTATGTCAAAGGTGATCGTTTCTATTTTCTAATTTATATTTACGTAATTAAACATTGTGCATTATTTTGAAATTTTTAAAAAGGAGGTTTCCTTGCTTATCGATAAAAATGCGATTAAAACGTAGGACGATGTACTTTTACATCAATTTCTTCATGTGTAGTTTTATACAATATCTGCATTGGAAATGTTGCCATATTTGAAGAATTGGGGAAAATATTAATGAATCCCTTTATTTGAATTGAAGGAATTTTTTGGGATTTTACTAATTACTCGACGTTTCCGGGTATTACTCGAAAACAAGAACTATCTGTAGGAGGAAATGTTTCTTGATAAATTTACGGGCATTTTAAGACTTCTGCGCTTTGACTGCTTTCTAACACGAGAAGAATCAAAAAATTCTGTAAGGAAGATAAAATTTCATCCAAGTTCATCCAAACACCCATATTATAAAAATTCTAGACATTAACCAAACTCGCCTATGATGATTCATTATAATAATAGCTTCTTTTTCTATTTTATCATGTTGAGAACCCAATTAGAAAAACTTTATTCCTTTTTTGAGATAAAGGTTATTTAAGTTAACCTAATTTTTTATGATTTTTTGAAATTAATAATCTTGTTTTAAAAAAATCACGAAAAATCGAATTCTTAAGATATCTTAATTAATTATTCATGATTTATAGAGGAAAGTGTCTATTTTCTCGTGATGAAAGCGGATCTTGAAAATATTTATTCTTTTTTTGAGATATAAACCTTTAAATTCAACGTAACATTTACGGCTATCTTAAGTTAAGTAAAAATCACCAAAAATCGAATTCTGGACAGTTCACGTTTGGCTTTTACGCAAGTCACGTGCGCCTCCTATTCTTTCTATAAAAATCGATTTAGTGTAGTGATTTTATAATATTAGTGCCACGAATTTATTGCTTTGTACTTGCCTAAGATTCTACGTCAATCAAACACTGGGAGTCCTTTAAAGACATGGAATCACAAGGATCAGGGGCTTCGGCCTCTGAATCCGACTTAGACGGGGAGTTTACCACCGTCACTAAAAAACGCGGCCGACCAAAAAAACACCCACACACAGATCGTCCGCTCAAAAAACCAAATACAAGCGGTAGCGATTCGGCGTTTAAAGTGCCAAAATTACCGAAACGTTCGGCCATTTCGGAGTCCCCAAATACATACAATCGTGCACCTCATGCTCAATCCACGAACCGGTTCACCGAACGGCCTTTCAATCAACAAAAAACAAAAATATATAACACAGTATTTTTCGTTAAATCTTGTCGCCCTCTAAGCAGAATCGAACTGTCGGAAATTTGGGCTAGTAATGCCTTAAACCCTCGCGACGTAATTATTAAGACGCAAAATGGTTTCATTATAAAATCAGACATTATAAAATCAGAAATATTTTTAAAGATAAAAATATAATATCGGAATTCTTCGAAACAAAAAATTCCATTCCTTCCGAAAAAAAAATCCCCTTGGCATCATATTCGGCCGTTATCTCATCGGTCGAGTTGGAAATCGGAGACCAGGAAATCAGCGCGGAACTTAACCTGCAGAAAATAACACACAGATACTGCAAAAGAATAATAGCCGAAGCTACTAACAACCCCACTTATAATATCAGAATTATCACCGGGTGTGTCGATTCGTATCAAAGACTACTCCAAGAGGGTTTCTTTTTCAAAAACTGTCATTTTCCAGTGCACGAAAGCCGGCCCCCGCAACCAATTCCAATTCCATGCAGCAAATGCCATGAATTCCTTCATACCACAGATAAATGCACTGCTGCAGTATAATGCACCAAATGTTTGGGCCCGCACAGCACTACCAAATGCACCTCCCAACTCCCCGAGAAGTGCAAGTCATGTGGTATAGAGGGCCATAGTGCATGGTCCCTTAAATGTAAAAACCGACCCAAAGCTCCAATACAAGGCGTCCCAAACGTCAGAATTAAATCGGCCAACAAAAAATCACGTGAATGCAACAGCGAAAGCCGCTTTCACGACCCCGTCACTATCCACGACCAAATTATAAACACATACGTCACAAAAATTAACTCCTCCAAACAGCGCGACCGCCAAGAGCTGCTGAATGCAATTAGACGCAGATTCGTCGAACGATATCAGATTGACACAATCGTTGCATTCTCTGGAAGTTATATGTATATAATCATGATCGACCTGCAAGACGCAAACAAACCTTCTCCCACTGAACCGATCCACGGCAACCAATCCACGATTCTGCAGACTCAGCAATGACTGAAATAAGGTTACTCTATGCAAACATCAATAGCTACAATCCTAAGAAACACCTAATAGGAAATTATATTACCGAAAACCACATCCATGGTGCGATGTTTGTCGAAACTAAATCCAAATCGCCAATTCATTTCAGAAATTGGACAATCATCCAGAATTTGGGGAACGTCGTGAATAGGGGTATCAGAGGCGGAGTGGTGGCCATGGGCGACCCGATACTACATATGGGAAAAACCGACCCGCCTAGAATCAACAATCCATTAAATAACGCGCTACACGTTTCTATTGAGATCGGTACAGAACGGGTTCATATCCTGCTAATTTATATACACCCATTTAGCCAAATTGAGGAAACAATTTTCAACATGGCCGCTCGATACGACTCCTGCTTAATCATCGGCGACTTTAATCCTAATCCAACCAAGAAAAGATATATCAACCAATTTATTACTATGTCAAACTTCGCTCGCATTACAACCCCTCCCACATATGTTATGGCAAATAACCCTAACAGTACTCCCGACCTTATATTCTGCACAAATAACTTAAGACACCTCATCACGTCGGTTAATGTGGTTTCTGACCTGTGCTCGGATCACCTGGGCCTCGAGATTCACATCACCACAACTACTCGAATACCCAAAGCGACTCCACTTACGATCAGAAACTATAAACAATGTAACATGGAAAGAGTGAACGCGGGGATGAGGGACTATGTAAGATCCAATCCGAATATAACACCAGAGTCGATCGCAAACTTCACAAACGTCTACAACACTTGGTTGATGAAGCAAGTCCATTAAAAAGCAAGAATTATTACAACTTTCCTTTGCCACCGTTCATTATACGCCTAATCAAGGAAAAGCGACGACTCTACCGCGACTTCAGAAGCTTTGAAGAGTCGGCATTAAAAAGACAGTTCAATGAGCTAAACAAAAGCATTCAGAAGATACTTCGGCAATACAGAAGCGAAAAATACATAGAAGCCTGCGACAGAATCAACAAAAGTAGAGGCAAAACTTATTGGCAAGAAGTCCGCAAACTCTCGAAGTACCAGAAATCCCCTAAAACGCAAGAACTGGTTGATCCCACAGATGGATGCCCGTATTCTAGCCCCGAAAAAATCGCCAATATTCACGCGGAGTATCTTCAGAGGGTATTTTCCTTCTCCTATGAACCCACGTTCTGTCCTCTCAACAAAAAATTAGTCGACGATTGGTTGCAATCGGCCTTTGCGCACTCGTTCGAAGCTTCCCAGGATGCACTTATGCAGGAGGAAGAATATTACGCAGCTCTTCACAGAGGGAAAAACACGGCCCCTGGGTACGACAATGTCTCCCGAAAAATCCTGAGGATGTTAGACCAGGAAACCCACTCATATATCAGAAACATGTTGAACTTCTGCATCTCCGAACAGTACTTCCCATAGGATTGGAAGATCTCTATAATTATATGCATCCCCAAAAAAGACTCCCGTCTATCCGAACCCGAGAGCTATCGTCCCATTGCTTTACTCCCCGTTTTGGGGAAACTCTTCGAGACACACCTTAGAAACAAACTGCTCGATGCTGTCTCAACGAGGATACCGCCATACCAATTTGGATTCCAACCACCTAGATCGACGTCTCATCCGCTGACTGCGCTGATCTCCAACATTCAGGCTGCCCATTCTCAGAAACGAAAATCGGCCGCTCTGTTCCTGGACGTCCGCAAGGCGTTTGACTCAGTGTGGCACAGAGGCCTACTATACAAGCTGGCAATGTTGAAAATACCACTCTATTTGCTTAATCTCCTCAATAAATTTCTTTCTGACCGCTCTTCAAGGGTCAAAATTAACAACCACTATTCCCACACCTTTACCGCAGAGCAGGTAAAGGTGCTCCCTCAGGGGCCCAGCCTCCCTCAGGGTTCACCCATCTCCCCAGCGCTGTATAACATTTACTGCCATGATATATACAATAGCAACCCAGACGTCTTCGATCTGAAAGCATACGCTCTGTTGTATGCCGACGATACCACTCTCGTCGCTCACGATGTGGATATTCCATCAACAGTTCGAAGACTGCAGGTTCTGGTAAACAAGACAGAGGATTGGTTCAACAGATGGCGCATCCTTATAAATCCCTCCAAAACTCAATTCTTTGTCCCATTCTTACCCACTCGCGCCCCCGCCCCTACGATAACAATCCAAGCCTCCCCCATCACACCTTCACAGACCTGTAACTACCTTGGCATTACCCTAGACAGATCCCTCAAATTTTCTGCTCACGCCATAAAAGCTAAAATGAAGACTAACACCAGAGCCAAGCACTTTCGATCTATGACATTCAGAGGCCGTGGATTGACGACAAAATGTGCGACACTTATATATACACTAGTATGTCGCCCGCTACTGGAGTATGCTGCCATTATTCTCGACGATGCACCAAAAGCGACTAAATACCACCTCGGCTTGCAGAAAGATCAGCACTTAGAACCATTACCAGAGTCAAACATCCTCGCAATCCTCTTTTCAATCCAAGCAATCTATTACTTTACAGCATTGCCAATATTTCCCCCATCCACGAACGACTTCAATCTCTTGCTCAAAAAGCAGCCTCATCTTTCCCTTTCACCGATCTGAAAAACCTATTTATCTCCACTCAACAATGCCACCGATCCTACCAACTCATCGCGAATATCTCCCGGTAAAAGTGACAAAATTATAAAGCCAAATAAACAAAAATAAAAGGGTTATACTTGGACGCAACTTCTTATCCTGGGCTGAAAGACTACGGTCGATGGCCTTTTTATCCGTTGCGATTTCGTTTTGCGTGTGTATTATAATTTTACTATGTATATATTTAAATTGTTGTTTGATCAGCGGATTAATAAATGTTTGTTCTCTCTCTCTCGAATTCTTGGGATATTGTAATGCATTGAAAATTTATAGAGGCAAGTGTCTATTTTGTCATGGTGAGAACTAAATTAGAAAATCTTTATTCGTTTTTGAGATAATGATTATTTAAGATAACCTAATTTTTTATGATTTTTGTAAATTAATAATCTCGTTTTAAAAATCACGAAAAATACCGGGCATAAGTGTTCCAGTGCAGCCAACATTGGTTTGGGTCTCAAAAATATGCATAGCCGTTTAAAAAGAAAGTTGCCACAAGATTTAATGTAAATTAAGATTGAACTATTTGCCTTCGTAAAACCACTATTTTACACTTAAAACCGACATTATTTAAATTGATCACCCCCTCTAAATTTTTGTGTCCGTTTGCAGAGGGGTTAAGTGAATTTTCTAATATGATGCTACAATCCTAGATTTTGAGAAAAAATATTTACATCTTACACCTAAAACCGACTTAATTTAAATTATTCACCCCCTGCCCCCATCCCTAAATTTTTGTGTGTTCATTTTCGGAGGGGTTCTAGGAGGGTTAAGTGAATTTTCTAATATAGTTGTAGGGTGCTATACTTCCTAGATTTTGAGAAAAAAATATTTACGATTTACACCGATTTAATTTAAATTATTCACTATTACCCAACGTTGATACGCGACTCGTCGCCAAATATTATATACTTGTATTGACACAACACTTGATACTCAATAAACACTTTATTAGACATACAGCAAGATAAATTCTTACTTAACACGCTTTTATTAGAGTTTGCTTACCGCCATGTTCAGACATCATGACAAGACAAAGCTCTTGTTGTAAGCCGTGTCCTTTCTCTCATAATCCTTTCATATAGTCTTTCAAGTACCTTCCCGATGAATCAGGAAAGACTGATTGGACTGATGAAGACTACCTTCATTTCCCTCCAGGATAAAGGAACCTAATGGAATGCTAAGCTACCTTACCTCGCCATACACCACTGTAGTAGCGCTGGTAGAATACCACCCGGCCTGGCAGATTTAAATGGTGAGAAGGACTGTATGGCCCAGTCAACTTTGGTTTGAATCTTCAATCAAACTGATTGTCATATTTAAATTTGTCATCGGATGTAACACACCTCTTTCACCTCTGTATTTAGGCCACCTTTCCGGTTTAAAGTACTGATACTTAAAATAGTTATCGCAAGAAGTTGATCGAACGCCTTCTCTTGCAATTGAAACAATTCTTTTTTTTTTGTGAAATTCTCCTTCTATCTGACGTTATTTCTCATTTATAGTTTAGAATTCTTCGTTTCCTTGATATAAGATGATTTTGAATTCCTATTCTCTTCTCTGCATATAAAGGTATTTAATTAAAATGAAAATATTAATTTTTTAAATTATTGATTTCGCGTTGCATGACTTCATTACTATTTTTTAGTTGATTTATTATTTCTTTCTTTTTATTTCTTAATTATTTCTTAGCTGTTTTTAATTTTTTCTGATATTCAGACAGGATTTCTTTTAATTATTGTTTCATTTCAAACTTGTTCTCTTTTAGTTTTTCTTTTAAAATTTGTTTCTTTTCTTTATTATCGTTTATTAACATTTGGGTAATATATCCATTATGTTTGTTAATTTTTATTTATTATCTAAGAAAAATTTTAGCTAGCGCCCTTAGGAAGCATTTTCGGACCAGACTTTATATAAACGCGCTTTCATAATTTTCGGTGTACAATTACCCCTTTAAGTGCGTAGATGCAATTTCCGGAAACCTGTACATACATAGTTCTTATTTAAAAGAATAATATTTTTTTGTGTTACTATTTACTGTTAAAAATAATGGAAAAGAAGAATTTAAAAAAATTAAAGCATAACCTATTTAATGTAATTACGTGGTTACCATGGAAAGTTTACAAATGAAGTACTTTACAGCGGAAGTATTACCATGGAAACTCATGCTTATTTACTTGTCGCTTTTGATATTTGTCAAAATTGTCAGAAAAATCAAAATTTTTTCGTATTAAAAATTAATACAATTCATCAAAAATGAAAGTAGCATTTTGTACGGATTTAGACAAAAGCGTGGTTGTTGCAAACTGCGAAAAAAGAGGATGGGTTCAAGTGGGTCCGGAAGATGATTGGAACGTCTATTGGGCAGGAACATTAACATGCCGAAGCTTATTTAGCGTAGATAGCGGATATAGAATGAACGATAATCAGTAAATTTAATCCAAATTTATTATTTTAATAATTTCTTATTAATCTTATTTCGTTTTAGGATTATAAATCATTTTCCAAATCATTATGAAATCTCTCGGAAGGATCTTTTAGTAAAGAACATTAAGCGCTATCGACGCGACTTGGAGAAAGAAGGAAATTCGATGGCGGAAAGAGGCAATTCGAAGTATTTGTACTTAGATTTTATCCCGGTGACCTTTGTGCTTCCGGCCGATTATAACATATTTGTGGAGGAGTATCGGAAGGCGCCGCAAAGTACTTGGATCATGAAGCCGTGCGGGAGATCACAAGGATCCGGAATTTTTTTAATCAACAAACTCTCCAAGTTGAAACGATGGTCGAGGGAATCAAAACATCCCTTTCAACAACAATTATCCAAAGAAAGTTACGTTATATCCAAGTAAAGTTTATTTATTGATAAAAATATATATTAATTTAATGGTTTAGATGATTAAAACACTTTAATTTAATTTATTGATTAAATATGGTTAATTACAACGTTTAGGGAAAAATTCAGATAGTAGACTAAAAAATAATTTGTTAGTTATAATTATTTAAAAAAAATTTTTAAGATACATTTAATATTTACAAAAATTAACTAACAACAACAACAACAATTTGCAAAAATTTTTATGAAAGAAGTTTCAGTCAGAAGACTGAAATAAAAAAATTTCTATTCGAGATCGCTGTCATAAACCATGCGTGGTGTAAGAATCTTAATCAGACAGAAGAATGCTGATTCATGTACAGAAAACCAGTTACATAACAACCTAAAAGACAAAAATTCATGATAATAATGTAAAAAGTAAAGAAGAAACTTTGATAACGTAATTCATGACTAAACATATAGAACGTATGCAGAGTGTACCAGAAAATACTAACAAACCATTTAAAATGATAAATGATAAAATGATAGATCAAATAATTTCCTCAGAATCAATACAGTATATAGGTTGTAAGGACACGGGATAGTGTGCGAATGAACGCACACCACACTTAGGCCCTAATGGGCCCCTTGTGCAACTCCCCACTCTACCTCTGTTCACATCAACCAGCCTAAGGTTTTCCCGAAGGCCAGGACGTCACTTAGAGGGAGGTGCCTGATATCATTTGTGGATGGCCACTTCTCCCAGAGTAACTTCTTTCTGAGGTCGGTTAAGGAGGGGCAGTCACACAAAATGTGAAATACAGTCTCGTCATCCTGTTCACAGGCCCGACAGAGAGGAGAATTAGCAATCCTCAAGTTATGAAGATGCTTGTTTACCTTACAGTGTCCCGTGAGGAGACCTGTAGCTAATATGAGGGTGGTTTTGCCCAACCCAATGAAATACTGAGCAGTTTTCTTTGAAGGATATTTTAGGCTGAAAACAGATCAAATGATCTTGGCTTGAAAACAGCCCGGATTATTGTCCCACGCTTTTAAAAATTTCTTGTGAGTAATGTACTTAATCATATCAATATGAGGTGGATCATATCAATCATATCAATATGAGGTAAACGACGGTGGTGAAATTACCTAAGGGTTTTGGCGGATCCTAGGGTTGTGGGAAAACACACCCGCGCCAGAGCCATACCGTCTTTTTGAACCATCAGTGTAGACTTTCAAGTTGTTATGTGTATCTGTTACTGTGGAACTGATATTGGTGAGGTACTTTCTAGAGAAGATGAATTTGGCCGGTATATCATCCACTTTACACTCCAGAAGGGGTGAGTCCTCGACTGCTTCCCTCCAGAGAGACGTTCGACCACCAGCGACCTCCACCTTTTTGGTAGCTATTGATTGTAGTCTTTTCATGGTTACCAGTGCCACCTCTTGTATGTAGAGATGTAGAGGTGGCAGGTTTAACATGACCTCCATGGCTGCTGTAGGAGTAGAGCGCATCGCACCTGTAACAAACAGACACGCAAGTCTCTGTAAACTTTTGAGTGCTGCGATGTTGGTGATTTTTGAAGTTTTATTCCGCCACACCACAGCACCATAAATTAGCATGGGTCAAATAACGGCAGTGCAGATCCAAAGGGCTACTCGGTGGGACAACCCCCATGTCCTCCCAACACCCCTTCGGCATTGGCCAAGAGCAACGTATGCTTTTTTTACTCTATAATCTAGGTGGGCTTTCCACGTTGACTTACTATCCATAGTTAAACCCAAGTACTTAACCTCATTGGAAAGTTTAAGTGGAGTGTTCGCAAGCGTTGGTAGATTAAGTCCGCCTCAGTTGCGTAAGCGTGTAAAAATTACCATCCCGGTCTTCTTGGGATTTACTGAGAGAGTCTGTTTGTTACACCAGGTCTCAATTATGTTGAGTGCTACCTGCATCCTTTCAGAGAGTACATTTATGTGTTTCCCCCTGACGAAGATGGTCAGGTCATCAGCGTAGCCAACGGTTTTAAAACGGGCTAGTTTTAATCGTTTTAACAGGCTGTCGAGTGTAAGGTTCCACAATAGAGGTGAGAGAACACCCCCCTGTGGGCAGCCCCTTGTAACGGTACCTTGTAAGTTGGTATTGCCAACCCTTAGATTCACGAGTCTATGCCTGAGAGCGTTCTCTATACAGCCACAAAGTGTCGGAGGAACATTATGCTCAGCCAAGGCCTCGTATATTCCTGAGAAGGTGGTTCAATCGAAGGCTCCTTCAACGTCGATGAAGACACACAGGGCGGCCTCTTTGCGGTCCACAACGTCGTTGATGAAGTCAACCACAGTGCTGAGAGCCGTCAGCGTTGACTTGCCCTGTGTGTGGGCATGTTGATCAGAGTCCAGTGGTCTGGTGATCAAGCAGTGGTCTCTGATGTATCTGTCACACAGTCTCTCTAAAGTTTTCACAATCCTAAATTATCCTAAATCATAAATTTAATTTTTGAAATACCCAAAATATTTGAGGAATGTGTCAAACAATGAATAACGTCTTCCCAAAGAAAGTCTGATTTGAGTCTGAAAAAATACAAAAATGGAGTACGCTTGAACTAGGATGCGAATGCTCAATTCTAACTTTAATTTAAATAAAATCATTAACGGTTTTGTATGGGTATATTTTTGGAAATGTTTTAAGTCTTTTAAAGCAGTATCAAATCTTCCAAAAACTGTATCGAGTCTTCTGCAAGCATGCAAAATATTCTGGAAGCAATGTAAAGTCGTTTGGAAGAAGTATCAAGTCATTTAGAAGCAGTATCAAGTGTTATGGAAGCATTTAAGATCTTCTAGATATCATCAGGATGTATCAAGTCTATTAGAAGCATTTCAACTCTTCCAGAGGCAATATGAAGACTTTTCGAAGCATTTCAAGTATTCTGGAAGCAAAATCAAGTCTTTTAGAAGCAGCATCAAATCCTCTGGAAGCATTCTAAGTCTTCCAGAGTCAATATCAAGTTATCTAGATGCAGTATGGAGTCTTCCGGAAGCATTTCATATCTTTCAGAGACAACATCAAGTCTTCTGGAAGCATTTCAAGCCTTTTAAAGGCAGTATCAAGTTGTGATAACTGTTGATGGTGTATTGAAAGTACATATTAAATGTTTTTGATGGTAGAATTAAAAGATTTAGATTCGTTGTAATACTTTTATTATTTTTATAGTACATTTCGTAACCATTCCCTAACCAGTATTCAATTACAAAGTATTCTGGATGCACTTCAAGTCTTTGGAAGCATTTCAAGTATTCTGGAAGCAATGTTAAGTCTTTTGGAAACATTTTAACTCTTCTAGAGGCAGTATCAAGTCTTTTCGAAGCATTTTAAGTATTCTGGAAGCAATATCAAGTCTTTTAGGTGCAGTATGAAGTCTTTTCGAAGTATTTCAAGTCTTCTAAACGCAGTATTAAGTCTTCTGGAAGTATTTCAACTCTTCCCGAGGCAATACCAAGCCTATCGGAAACATTTCAACTCTTCTAAAGGCAGTATCAAGTCTTCTCGAAGCATTTCAAGTATTCAGGAAGCAATATCAAGTCTTTAGCAGTAAATGCTTCTTATCGAAGCATTTCAAGTGTTCTGGTAGCAATATCAAGTTTTCTAGAAGCAACATCAAGTCTTCTAGAAGCAGTATCCATTCGTCTGGAAGCAAGTCTGTTGGAAGCTCTTCAAATACTCCTATGATGTCTTCTGGAAGCGCTATCAAGGCTTATGGAAGAATTTCAAATCTTCCTAAAGCAATACCAAATCTGCTCGAAGCATTTCAAGCCATCTAGAAGTAGTATGAAGATTTCTGGAATTATTACAAATCTTCTAGAGACAGTATCATTTATACTGAAAGCTTTCCAAATCTTCTAGAAACATTTCAAATATCATAGTTGCAGTATCTAATTTTAGAACTGTTTCTATCTTTTGGAAGCTGTTTTAGGTCTTCCAGTGAATCGGCTATTCTGGAAACAGTTCAAGTCTTCTGGAAGCAATTCAAGACTTCCGGATGCAGTATGAAGTCTTCTAGACGTAATACGATAGCTTCTGGAAGCATTTCAAATGTTCTGGAAGCAATATCAAGTTTTCTAAATGCAGTATGAAGTATTCCGGAAGCATTTCAAATCTTTCAGAGGCTACATCAAGTCTTCTGGAAGCATTTCAAAACTTTTAAAGGCAGTATCAAGTTGTGATAACTGTTGATAGTGTATTGAAAGTACATATTAAATGTTTTTGATGGTAGAATTAAAACATTTAGGTTCGTTATAATACTTTTATTATTTTTATAGTACATTTCGTAATCATTCCCTGAGTAGTATTCAATTACAAAGTTTTCTGGATGCACTTCAAGTCTTTTGAAGCATTTCAAGTATTCTGGAAGCAATGTTAAGTCTTTTGGAAACATTTCAACTCTTCTAGAGGCAGTATCAAGTCAGTATGAAGTCTTTTGGAAGTATTTCAAGTCTTCTAAACGCAGTATTAAGTCTTCTGGAAGCATTTCAACTCTTCCCGAGGCAATATCAAGTCTTCTCGAAGCATTTCAAGTATTCAGGAAGCAATATCAAGACTTTTAGCAATGAATGCTTCTTATCGAAGCATTTCAAGTGTTCTGGTAGCAATATCAAGTTTTCTAGAAGCAGTATCAAGTCTTCTGGAAGCATTTCAACTCTTCGAAAATCAATATCAACTTTTCTAGAAGCAGTATTACATCTTTTGGAAGCAATCCAAGTCTTTTAGAGTAAATATCAAAGATCTTCTAGATACGGTATGAAGTTTTTCGGAAGTATTTCAAGTTTTCTAGAACCAGTATGAAATCTTCTGGATGTACTTCGTCTCTTCTAGAGGCAAAATCAAGTCGTTTGGATACATTTCAAATCTTCTAGAGTTAGTAACACATCTTCTGAACCATTTCAAGTATTCAGGAAGCAATATCAAGTGTTTTCGCAGTAAATGCTTCTTATCGAAGCATTTCAAGCGTTCTGGTAGCAATATCAAGTTATCTAGAGGCAACATCAAGTCTTCTGGAAGCATTTCAAATCTTCCAGAGGTAATATCAAGTCTGCTGGAAGCTCCTCAAATACTCCTATGATGTCTTCTAGAAGCGGTATCAAGGCTTATGGAAGAATTTCAAGTCCACCTGAAACAATACCAAGTCTACTGAAAGCATTTCAAGCTATCTAGAAGTAGTATGAAGACTTCTAGTAATATTTCAAATATTTTAGAAGCAGCATCAAGCCTTCTGGAAGCATTTCAAGGCTTCCAGAAACAATGTCAAGTGTTTTGGAAATATTACAAATCTTCTCGAAACATTTCAAATATCATAGATGCAGTATCTAATTTCAGAATTATTTCTATATACATTTCGTAATCATTCCCTGACTAGTGTTCAATTACAAAGTTTTCTGGATGCACTTCAAGTCTTTGGAAGCATTTCAAGTATTCTGGAAGCAATGTTAAGTCTTTTCTAAACATTTCAACTCTTCTAGAGGCAATATCAAATATTTCTGAAGCATTTCAAGTATTCTGGAAGCAATATCAAGTCTTTTAGATGCAGTATTAAGTCTTCTGGAAGTGTTTCAACTCTTCCCGAGGCAATACCAAGCCTATGGGAACCATTTCAACTCTTCTAAAGGCAGTATCAATTCTACTGAAAGCCTTCCAAATTCTCTAGAAGCATTTCAAATATCATAGAAGCAGTATTAAGTCTTCCAAAGGCAGTATCATGTGTTCTGGTATCAGTTCAAGTCTTCTGAGAGCATTTGTCCATTAAAAATGTTGTATACACGTAACATTTTTATCGTTAATTGGTAATTGTTAATTTTGTAAATGTAAAACGTGTCTAAAAAAATAATTTTCTTAAATAATTGTTTCGAAAATTCTTGTTTAGTCTACTATCTGATTTGATATCATTCCCAAAACGTCATAATTGACCTTATTTAATTAATAAACGAAATAAAGGAGGTAACATATGTTACGTATTTTAATCATCTAGATCAAGAAATTTAAAACCTTCATATAACAATTGTGTAATTTAAATTAATTTAATTTATTTAGATACATAGAAAATCCTTTATTAATTGGTGGAAAAAAATTCGATTTAAGACTCTACGTTTTGGTGACTTCTTTTCGCCCTTTAAAGGCATATCAATTCAAACACGGATTTTGCCGCTTTTGCACTGTAAAATACGATTCAAGCGTTGCTGAAATGGACAACATGTACGTTCATTTAACCAACGTTTCCGTCCAAAAGCACGGCGTAATAAAATTCATCAACAATTAATAATCAATCAACTAACAATTAAATAATTTTTAGACTGAATACAACGCTTTACACGGTGGGAAATTGAGCGTTCAAAATCTTCGTTTATACTTAGAAAGCACTCGAGGAAGAGCAGTCACAGAAACACTTTTCGACCAAATTAGTTGGTTAATTGTACACTCATTAAAAGCGGTTGCCCCGGTTATTGCGAACGAACGGCATTGCTTTGAGTGTTATGGTTATGATATTATAATTGATAATAAATTGAAGCCTTGGTTAATTGAAGTGAATGCGTCCCCATCATTGAGTTCGACCACCGCAAATGATAGGATTTTGAAACATAAACTTTTAGATAATATTTTTTCGATTATTGTCGCGCCGTGTGGATATCCTGAGTAAAAGATGCAAATTTAAAATGAATTAATAAATTAATAATTTTTTTTAGTGTTAGATGGAATAAAATTACTTCAAAAGAAGCCATGGGCGATTTTGACCTCCTCATTGATGAGGATCTTATTAATATGCAGGAAGATATGGAGATGATTGATCGGTATCAACCGAAACCTTCCAGTTTTAGATGGAAATAAATGGGGGAAAGATATAGAGGAAAGATTAAGATGATTTTTAATTGTTACATGCCTGTTTGTATCGTTTGTGATTTTTACTGTAAAGTAATTCGTGTTTTTTATTAATATTTTTAATGTTGTGTTAGTTCTGAATGTTTGTTTTAAATACATTTTTTAAAAAATATTTAATTTTAATTAAAATATCATTTGGGAATATATGAATAATAATTTTTAGGATGTGGCTATTTATACATACAGTATGTATACGCAATTGGCTATTTACATACACAGTATCTATATGTAATTGGCTATTTATACATACTGCATGTATGCGCAATTGGTTATTTGTACATAGAGTATGTGTATACAATTGGCTGTTTAGATATACTGTATGCTTGTATATATACCAATTACGGCTCCTATAGCAATTAAGTTAGGAATTTCTTTCAAATGCTCAAATAAAATTATACCCTTGTTTACTTTTTTCTAATACTTTTAACTGAACATCAGTTATAATCTTATACTTAATAAACTCACTTGCTTTTGTTTAAAATTCCTTTTTCATATCTCATTTCTTGCAAAAACATCTTATTACGTTTTTGCAGAGTTTTAATAAAAAAATCATAACTCGGATATTTAAAGATTTGAAGAAACGATCTCAAGCACATTAAATACTAATTAAATTTGCTTCAAGTTGCTTCTTATTTCAAAGTGATATCTCAATTAGCTCTTGAGATACGAATTCTTTAAAATTTCTTGATCTTTAATAAATGCATATAATTACGTTTTTACAAAGCTTTAATCAAAAAATCATAACTCAGAGATTTAATGATTAGGAAAAATGATCTTAAGCACGTTAAATAGTAACAAGATTTGCTTCAAGTTGCTCTATATTTCAGAGCGCTATCTCAATTAGTTCTTGAGATATAAATTTTTGAAAATTTCTTGATTTTTAAGAAATATATATAATTGCGTTTTTGTAAAGCTTTCATCAAAAAATCATAACTCAGAAATTTAATGATTTGGAAAAATGATCTTAAGCACGTTAAATTAGTAACAAGCTTTGCTTCAAGTTGCTCTTTATTTCAGAGCGATATCTCAATTAGTTCTTGAGATACGATTCTTTGAAACTTTCTTGATTTTTATTAAACAAATATGATTATGTTTGTGCAAAGTTTTAATAAAAAAATTATAACTTGGCGATTCAAAGATTTTAAGAAAGCAGCTCAAGCACGTTAAATACTAATTAAATTTGCTTTAAATCGCTCCTTACTTCAAAGTGATATCTCAATTAGTTCTTAGGATATACATTTTTGAAAATTTCTTGATTTTTAAGAAATATATATAATTGCGGTTTTGCAAAGCTTTAATCAAAAAATCATAACACAGAGATCTAATGATTTGGAAAAACGATCTTAAGCACGTTAAATAGCAACAAGATTTGCTTCAAGTTGCTCGTTATTTCAGAGCGATATCTCAATTAGTTTTTGAGATACGATTCTTTGAAAATTTCTTGATTTTTTATTAAACACATATGAGTATGTTTGTGCAAAGTTTTAATAAAAAAATTATAACTTGTAGATTCAAAGATTTTAAGAAAGCAGCTCAAGCATGTTAAATACTATTTAAATTTGCTTCAAATCGCTCCTTACTTCAAAGTGATATCTCAATTAGTTCTTGAGATATAAATTTTTGAAAATTTCTTGATTTTTAAGAAATATATATAATTGCGGTTTTGCAAAGCTTTAATCAAAAAATCATAACACAGAGATCTAATGATTTGGAAAAACGATCTTAAGCACGTTAAATAGCAACAAGATTTGCTTCAAGTTGCTCGTTATTTCAGAGCGATATCTCAATTAGTTTTTGAGATACGATTCTTTGAAAATTTCTTGATTTTTATTAAACACATATGATTATGTTTGTGCAAAGTTTTAATAAAAAAATTATAACTTGTAGATTCAAAGATTTTAAGAAAGCAGCTCAAGCACGTTAAATACTAATTAAATTTGCTTCAAATCGCTCCTTACTTCAAAGTGATATCTTAATTAGTTCTAGAGATGTGAATTTTTGAATATTTCTTGATTTTTAACAAATATATATAGTTACGTTTTTACAAAGCTTTAATCAAAAAATCATAACTCAGAGATTTAATGATTTGGAAAAATGACCTTAAGCACGTTAAATAGCAACAAGATTTGCTTCAAGTTGCTCTTTATTTCAGAGCGATATCTCAATTAGTTCTTGAGATACGATTCTTTGAAAATTTCTTGATTTTTTTATTAAACACATATGATTATGTTTGTGCAAGGTTTTAATAAAAAAATTATAACTTGGAGATTCAAAGATTTTAAGAAAGCAGCTCAAGCACGTTAAATACTAATTAAATTTGCTTCAAATCGCTCCTTACTTCAATGTGATATCTCAATTAGTTCTTGAGATGTGAATTTTTGAAAATATCTTGATTTTTAACAAATATATATAGAATTGCGTTTTTGCAAAGCTTTAATCAAAAAAACATAACACAGAGATCTAATGATTTGGAAAAACGATCTTAAGCACGTTAAATAGCAACAAGATTTGCTTCAAGTTGCTTTTTTATTTCAGAGCGATATCTCAATTAATTCTTGAGATACGATTCTTTGAAAATTTCTTGATTTTGATCAAACACACATGATTATGTTTGAGCAAAGAATTAAAAAAAATTATAACTTGGAAATTCAAAGATTTGAAGAAAGCAGTTCAAGCACGTTAAATACTAATTAAATTTGCTTCAAACCGCTCCTTACTTCAAAGTGATATTTCAATTAGTTCTAGACATGTGAATTTTTGAATATTTCTTGATTTTTAACAAATGTATATAATTACGTTTTTACAAAGCTTTAATCAAAAAATCATAACTCAGAGATTTAATGATTTGGAAAAATGACCTTAAGCACGTTAAATAGCAACAAGATTTGCTTCAAGTTGCTCTTTATTTCAGAGCGATATCTCAATTAGTTCTTGAGATACGATTCTTTGAAAATTTCTTGATTTTTTTATTAAACACATATGATTATGTTTGTGCAAGGTTTTAATAAAAAAATTATAACTTGGAGATTCAAAGATTTTAAGAAAGCAGCTCAAGCACGTTAAATACTAATTAAATTTGCTTCAAATCGCTCCTTACTTCAATGTGATATCTCAATTAGTTCTTGAGATGTGAATTTTTGAATATTTCTTGATTTTTAACAAATATATATAGTTACGTTTTTACAAATCTTTAATCAAAAAATCATAACTCAGAGATTTAATGATTTGGAAAAATGACCTTAAGCACGTTAAATAGCAACAAGATTTGCTTCAAGTTGCTCTTTATTTCAGAGCGATATCTCAATTAGTTCTTGAGATACGATTCTTTGAAAATTTCTTGATTTTTTTATTAAACACATATGATTATGTTTGTGCAAGGTTTTAATAAAAAAATTATAACTTGGAGATTCAAAGATTTTAAGAAAGCAGCTCAAGCACGTTAAATACTAATTAAATTTGCTTCAAACCGCTCCTTACTTCAAAGTGATATCTCAATTAGTTCTTGAGATATAAATTTTTGAAAATTTCTTGATTTTTAAGAAATATATATAGAATTGCGTTTTTGCAAAGCTTTAATCAAAAAAACATAACACAGAGATCTAATGATTTGGAAAAACGATCTTAAGCACGTTAAATAGCAACAAGATTTGCTTCAAGTTGCTTTTCTATTTCAGAGCGATATCTCAATTAGTTCTTGAGATACGATTCTTTGAAAATTTCTTGATTTTTATCAAACACACATGATTATGTTTGAGCAAAGAATTAAAAAAAATTATAACTTGGAAATTCAAAGATTTGAAGAAAGCAGCTCAAGCACGTTAAATACTAATTAAATTTGCTTCAAACCGCTCCTTACTTCAAAGTGATATCTCAATTAGTTCTTGAGATATGAATTTTTGAAAATTTCTTGATTTTTAACAAATATATATAATTACGTTTTTGCAAAGCTTTAATCAAAAAATCATAACTCAGAGATTTAATGATTTGGAAAAATGATCTTAAGCACGTTAAATAGTAACAAGATTTGCTTCAAGTTGCTCCTTATTTCAGAGCGATATCTCAATTAGTTCTTGAGGTACGATTTTTTGAATACGATCGCATCCATTTTTTTCTTAAAGAACATGATTTTGTTTAAGAATCTTTATCTCAACAATTAAATGATACATTGAAAATAAATGACTTCTATCATTGAAATGCTGAGGATTTCCTCTATAATTATCTCAAATTGCATTGTGATATCTATTTTACGTAACTACAGTACTTAAACATACAGTATGTATAAATATCCAATTACATATACATATTGTATGTGTAAATAGCCAATTGCGTATACATACCGTATGTATAAATAGCCACATTATAATTTTTATACCTCGTTTTATTTTTTAATTAATTCTTATTTATTATTGACATTTTTGTTATATTAAAATATCAATAATAAATATGAATTAAATAAAAATTCATTAAGTTAAAACGTTTAACGTATTTGTAATAAATCTTAAAATTTAAAGTTTAAGATTTATTATAAATAAATTTAAAGTTTAAATAATAGTTGTTTGTAGCGACCTCTATTGGAGGAAATATTGGAAAATGTTAGATACTTTTTAACTTTATAATATTATTAAAATAATTACTTAATTTAAGCTATGATTATAATACAATTACACAAGATATTTAAAGTATTAATTTAAAAATAAAACAAAATTTTAATAATAAAAAGTTAAAAGAAAATTATTTGTGGTGACCTCTATTCACAAAACACCAAAATGTTATTAAACACTTTTTGACACTTATTTAACCTCAAAAACATGTCATCAAAGAAAAATACAGATGTTTTTCAAAGGAACGACTTAACTCAAGCTGTAGTTATAGCAAACACGTTCGGACATGAATTTTTGCCGATCTCCAACAATATCCCTCTGGTAAAGTAACAAACTAAAAGAGAAAATAAACTTAACCTCACTTTTCTAGGCACTATTTTCGGTTGCAAATAAACCACTCATTGCATCAACTTTAGAGTTTTTAGCCCTTGGAGGTGTTGAAGAAGTATTCCTTTTTTGTACAGCTCATGTTGATCTTATTAAAGATTACATAAGGTTTGATTAACATTGCATCACTCATTCCAAATAAACTAAAATTAATATTTTAGAGGTAAAGAAAATGCAAATACAATTTGGTGCTTATCCTTAAAGATACATGTAATAGTTTCTGAGAGTTGCGTATCTTTTGGTGATTGTATGCGGGATTTGGATGCAAAAGGTTTATTGCGAGGGTATTTTGTTTTATGTGAAGCTGGAGTTATATCAAATATTAATTTGTTGCCAATTATACAGAAGCATAAGTAAGTTTAAATTGTTGCATATATGGTAAAGTCAAATATATAATGAAAAACCATAAATTTTAAGAAGAAGTTAGAGAATTGTTTAATGAAAGAAAAAATGTTATGTAAGGTAACCTTTTTTATTATAATATTAAACTATAATGATTTAGATTAGTGTTGCCAAACTTGAATATTATATTTATCTTGTGAATATTATATTTATCTTTGTACATGTAGTACAGGAAAATAATTATGTTTTCAACTAAAATATCTTACATGCAAAAATTAATAATCATTATTGTACAAATATGTTAATTTCAGGTTTTAATGATTATTGAATCTTGAGTTGTTACCAATGAATATTTTTAATGATAAAAGTTTTGTCTCAAGATTCTTTATATTATTTTTAATATTTGAGATACAACCCTTTTCAATGTAAAATATGTTAAATTTGAAGTTTTTGGCAATTATTGAATCTTGCCTTGGTAATAATGAAGAGTATGCAAATATTATTAATAATAAGCATTTTAGGGATGATTTAAAGAGATTTTTGTCTCAAAAGATTCTTCCTATTATTTTGAATTTTTAAAATACAACACCTTTTGGTGAGAAATATGTAAAATTTTACATTTGTATTGTTTATTGAAACTTGCGCTGGTAACAATGAAGTGTATGGAAATATTATTGATGATATGCATTCTAGGGTTGATTTAATAAGTTTTTTGTCTCGAAAGATTTTTCGTATTATTTTGAATTTTTGGTGAAAATTTAAGCAGGAGATTTTTATTCTTCAATCCCGTTAGCAAATCGAGTAAATTTCTACTTCCAGGATAGGATTGAGGACAAAAAGAATGCAATTATTTTTTCATGACCAATATTTCGCTTACATTTATTGAAGCTTCTTCAGGGTTTGAATTTCTACAAATTAACAAGCTCAATTAAAATAGCTAAAAACTATTTTCACAAAAACTTACTAATTCAACTTGAAATAGGCGAACACTCTTTAAAATCAACCACCATGCACAATTAATTTTCATTTAAGAACCAAAAGGTCGAACATCAGTCAACAACTATGCGAAAACAAGTTTAATAAAACACGTGTTCCTCGTGATGCGTGAAGACGTGATAAAAAATTTAAATTTTAAATTTGTCCTAAACACAACTAAAATAAAGTTTCATCAGAGGGTCCAGGTCAAAGTTGTTTTTTATGTTGTTGTAAAATGAGCCGACGTCAGTCCTGAAATTAACTGTATTATCAGTGTTAACAACATGAAACATTTCCAAAAATAAATGTTTATGGTAATTATCTTCTTTGTCCTAAATCTTAGTTTCTTCAAAATTAAACAAATGACCAGTGTCTAAACTATGTTGTGCTAAAGCGCAACCACCTTTTGAGTTTCTAACATCACTCTTGTGTTGATTTAACCGTTTTTTCAACCGATCAGTTTCTCTCATTCATTTGTAACAACACCTTTTTTGAATTCAATGGTAGTACATACCAACAAATTTTTGGTACTCCTATGGGGTCACCTATTTCACCTATTTTAGCTCAAATAGTCATGAATCATAGTCTAAACAAAATTATACCTCATTTGAATTTTAACTTACCTTTCATTATCATTATTATTTGTCTCGGTTGACATCAAATTGATCGGTTGAAAAAACGGTGAAATCAACACAAGAATGATGTTAGAAACTCAAAAGGTGGATGCGCTTTAGCACAACATAGTTTAGACACGGGTCATTTGTTTAATTTTGAAGAAACTAAGATTTTGGACAAAGATAAAGATAATTACCATAAACGTTTATTTTTGGAAATGTTTCATGTTGTTAACACTGATAATACAGTTAATTTTAGGACTGACGTCGGCTCTTAAAGTAATTTGTATTCTTTAATTTTTGAAATTTACAACAACATAAAAAACAACTTTGACCCTGGACCCTCTGATGAAACTTTATTTTAGTTGTGTTTAGGACAAATATTAAATTTAAAATTTAAATTTTTTATCACGTCTTCTCGCTTCACGAGGAACACGTGTTTCTTCACCTTTTGGTTCTTAAATGAAAATTAATTGTGCATGGTGGTTGATTTTCAAGAGTGTTCGCCTATTTCAAGTTCAATTAGTCAGTTTTTGTGAATATAGTTTTTAGCTATTTTAATTGAGCTTGTTAATTTGTAGAAATTCAAACCCTGAAGAAGCTTCAATAAATGTAAGCGAAATATTGGTCATGAAAAAATAATTGCGTTCTTTTAGTCCTCAATCCTATCCTGGAAGTAGAAATTTACTCAATTTGCTGAAAATGTGACAAATTTTTGATTTATATTGGTTATTGAATCTTACGTTGGTAACAATGAAAAATGTGGAAATATTATTAATGATATGCATTCTTGAGAAAAAGTTTTTTTGTCTCAAAAGATTCTTCTTATCATTTTTAATTTTTGAGATACAACACGTAAAACAGTAATATCAGTGCGGCGTGCGGTCACATAATTCGCGTCTCTTAAGTTTCAAGTGTATTTCATTGCTATATTTGATCTTTTCAATTTGTTTTTGTTGTTCACCCGCGGGTGTTGATTGGTGTGGTGACTGATTTCGTCGGTTTCGCGTTTGATCATTTTTTGAACGATTCATTTAACTTTCTTTGCATATTTTTGCTTTCTGGTGCGTGGCCACATCCTCTCTCGTTTTGACCTTTGTTCATCGGAACCGGTATCCCCGTAGCGATGTCGGGGTGTAGGATCTGTTCGTCTCGCCTGTCATCCAAGAGCCCCGGCCTTCAGTGCGGCGGCTGCCACGGGAACTTCCACGCCAAGTGCGTGAAACTTTCGTCCGATACACTTGAGCAAATTAAAGCGGGCGGCGTCTTTTGGAAATGTTCTAAATGTCGAGGGAATTTTGATAAATCCGTCATTATTGACGATGAAATGTCTGACTCCCAATCTTCCAATGGTCCTAGCAATGCTCAAATATATCGCCTCTTGTCCTCTATTTAGAATGATGTTAAGAATTTAACAAATACGACGAAATTGTTAAGTCAATTTCCTTCTACGGCGATAAAATCACAGATTTCGAGCAAATCCTTAGCAGTTTCGGTGATAAGGTCAAACAGGTTGATACATTGGTCGCTAAAAATTCCAAACTTAAGGCTAATCTAGTCGCCGCTGAGAGTCGTCTTGATCACCTCGAGCAATATTCGCGGCTCAATAAATTGATTATTTCGGGAATTCCCGAGCGTGTGGGAGAAAATCTTTCCGAAACTGTGACCAAGATTGCGGATGCTATCAAATCACCTATTGTGGCCTCCGACATAGATGCTGTTCATCGCTTACCCCATAAACCATCGCCAGGAAAAGACAGGGCGCGCACTAAGGCCGTTATTGTAAGAGAGCCCGTATTTTTGGCGCGGCTAAAGGAAGTCGCAAAAAACAAAAACTACAAGTATGTCTGGACGAGGAGTTGCGTGATTCATGCCCGGAAAGATGATAGAGCAATGGTTTTGGTGATCAAATCGTCGTCTGACTTCAATAAACCGGTTGGTGTATTTGTTTTTTGATTCTATACCTTTTTTAATTGTTTATGGGTATCAGTGTCTATTATCAAAACGTCCGTGGTCTATGTTCCAAGACAAATACTTGTTCAATTAATTCACATGCCTTATCGACTGATTTTATTTGCCTTACTGAAACGTTTTAAATTGATAATATATCCGACAACGAGCTACACAACACATCTTATACCGTATATCATCGCGATAGAAATTCAACGGCTTCCACCAAGAGCGATGGTAGCGGCGTCCTCATAGCTGCCAGGAATGACTTTCATACCGTTCCCATGCCGAGTCTGCAGAGGGGTGCGAAGGACTTGTGGCTGAAGGTTCGATGCGGTCAACTAAACTTTCTCTTGGGCTGTGTTTATCTTCCTCCTTCTGCTGATGAAGCGCTGAGTCTATTTTTATCCAGTTTGTCTGCCGTGCGCGATGGCTTACCGGATAGTATGATTGTGATTGTTGGTGATTTCAATATGCCAACTATCTCCTGGATTACATCTGAAGATAATGTACTCATTCCCACAAGGAATTTCGACCGTCGCGCCATTGTTTTTCTTAATGTTTATTCATATTGTAACCTCACTCAATTTAATTATGTATCGAATGTTAATGCTAGAATTCTCGATCTCGTTTTATGCGCTAATGGTCGTGTCGAGGGTCTACATCTCTGCAAAGATCCACTTCTGGATCCAGACTGCCACCATCCACCACTTGAATTTTTGATACCAGGTACGTTATTTTATTTGAGTAATGGTCCGAATGATCGCTTTCTTTTTAAGAATGCAAACTCCGTAGCTATCAAGTGTTTCTTAAATAGTATTGATTGGCAGACTGTTTTTGCTGGGATGGAAGTGGAGAGCATGGTTAAAGTTTTTTATGATAATGTTAATTACGTAATTAATAGAGATTTTCCTAAGCACATTCTACCTAAGCAACGTTTTCCTTGTTGGTACAAACGTTCAATCATTCGAGTTATTAAGGAAAAGTTGCATTGTCACAGAAAATGGAAAGCTACTGGCCATAGCAGGGATTACCTGGTTTTCTCTATTTTGCGCTGTAGGTCTAAGAAGCTTATCGCAGCTGACTATAGAGATTACTTAAACTCAGTTAAGGTGGGAGTTGTGGAGAACCCTAAAGGAATCTGGTCTTTTGTTAGGTCCAAGAGGGGGGTAACGTCTGGCATGCCATCTACTGTTTTCCGCTGATGGGTCAATGGTGTGCTCAGGTTCTGGTATCTGTCATGCATTTGGAGAGTATTTTGCTTCGGTTTTCGTGGATTGTTCCATTGACCGTTCAATGGTCCTCTGTGACCTGGGTGTGTCACCTTGGTTCTCTGCTGACGCAGTCCTTAATATCTTAACCCATCTAGACAAATTTTCTAGTCCTTGTCCAGAAGGCATTCCACCTTCTTTTTTGAGAGAGTTTGCTGTTGAACTGTCGACCCCACTTTTCCTTATTTTTTCGCAATCCTTACTGGAAGGTACATTCCCTAGCGCATGGAAAACAGCGGTGGTTCCAATATTTAAGCCGGGAATAGACAGTTGATATTAAATTACCGTCCGATATCTATTCTTTCATCTATCCCCAAGGTGTTTGAAAAAATTGTTTATAATTATTTCACTCACTCTCTCATTACCGAACAACATGGTTTCTTTTCTGGCCAATCGATTGAGTCTAATTTGGTGTCTTATGTTAACTTTATAAACTCTGCCTTGAATGAAGACTCACAGGTTGACGCAATTTACACCGATTACTCTAAAGCCTTCGACGAGATCGATCATGGTATTCTTATAAAAAAGCTGTCCTCTTTTAACATTCCTGCTGGCATTGTATGCTGGATATTGTTCTATCTGTCGGACAGAAGTCAGGCCGTTAAGATGATTTTTTTGATTTGATTTCAAACCCATCTCATCTGGTGTGCCTCAGGGAAGTCATCTTGGGGCCACATTATTTTTAATTTACATAAACGATATTTCTTCTTGTTTTAAATTTTTTAAATTCCTGCTCTATGCGGATGATAATAAAATATTTACTAGAGTCAGTTCAAGTCTTGACTGCTTGAGGCTCCAGGAGGACCTCGATTGTCTGCATGAGTATTGTCGCGTTAATAAACTTTATCTTAACTATAACAAATGCCAAAAAATAACATTCACATGGAAACGCTACCCCATTCATTTTAACTACAACCTTAATGGTAAAGCTATAATCTCTATTGATCCCTATTGCGATTATGATAGACGCTGTACGGTTTTTAGCTTTTTGTCTTTGCGGCAGCGTCGAGTTGTTTCGGACTTGGTCTTTCTTTTCAAACTGCATGCAAACAAATGGCATGCTGGACGCTCCTGATCTGTTGGCTGTATTGAACTTTAATGTACCACAGCGATTCACTCGGCACAATACTACATTTCATTTAAGCTTATATATTACGAACGTTCATCAGAACTTCGCCTGTTGTTCGGCTTCTTAATACATACAATCAAGACTTTAGCCATGTTTCTCTATTTGGACTCTCGCTGCGCTCATTTAAAATGTTATTGTTGCATAATGTTTAGAACTCTAGCAATATAGTGCAATTGTGTATTTTTTTTCTCTTTTTTTTCTTTTTCATTGCTTGTCATTAGTTAGCTTATTAATGTTATTATTATTCTCATATTATTCTTCTGTATTATTGTTGATCACTGTTTTAAACTGTTCTGTGCGTGGATGCTTCGCTGGGGATTTCTTCCCTGTTTGCATCCCACATAATAATAAATAAATAAATAAACACCTTTTGTGTGAACTATGTCAAATTAGAGGTTTTTATTTATTTATGTATATGGGACACAGTATAGAATAAACCCAATTTAAGCTATGCCACTAAACAATACAAAAAGAAATTCCAATTTTTTTGTAAAAGTAATTGTAAAGCATTTTCTATAAATAATGGTGATGAAGCCTCTAACTCTAACACATAAGACGCAAGCCACCGTTGAATACTGTGGGGTACACCAATTTGTACGACTTTTTCTAGCAAGAGCTGATGATCAACTTTATCAAATGTTTTACTAAAGTTAGTGTAGACAGAATTCACCTGACACTTATCAAAGGAATCAAAGGAATACAACATGAAATTGGTATCATGTTGCCAATTTCAATCATGTAAATCAATCTCAGATAATCGGTCCAACCCCCGCCTATCATCCGTTTCTTCTCTTTGTTCTTTGAAATTTTTCTCTTTGTAACACTTCACAATTGAATTGTTGTGACGCATTCATTAAGGGAATAAAAATGAACAAATTTCAATTTTTTAATTGCAATAATTCAATAAGTTATTTGTAAATGGGGGGTTCAGTGGATTACGTGAGATTGATTTACGACCTCTTCAGTCATTTCCTAGAATCGTTATTGGACAACTTTAAACAGTTCTCGTGTGACTATTATAAACAAAGTGCAAAAAATTTATTAAAAAAATCGACTTAAAATAATGTGCTCTACATAATTACATACCTCTGATTCGGAAGATATTGGACATCCTGTATTCAAGAAGATTTGTTTCTACTGAGCGCCCAGCAAAAATTCCGCGCTATCCAGTATCTAAAATATTTTTTACAATGTAAAAAATAGGCTTGTAAGGTAGTTGGGTTGTGTCGTGTTTCTAAATGCAATAGAAGCTGTAATTGAAAAGTGTTCACACATGATTTCATTTTGAAGCCTACATTGTAGAATGTCTTGTTCAATCAAATACTGGAACAAGAGCGAAATAGCACTTATATAAAATTGATCCCTTATGCTGACGACCTTCCTATCATAGCTAGTGGTTGGGAATTTGAAGATATTGAACAAACAGGCTGGCGTTGGATTATATAGGGAGTAAGATAGAGGAATTTGATGTAGAAGCCGCTCCTGAAACGATGGGGACAGTTTTAATTAGAAGCAGAAAAAAAAAGCTACGGTTAGAATCTAAAATCATATAGTCGAAAAACTTGGGTTCAACAACACACGGACCAAGGAAAAAATGGAAAAATTAAACTGATGAGGTGAATTGTCAGATCAAGGGAGGCACGAAGAACTGGCCATGTATGCCACTTTAGAGACCCAAAGACTGAGAGATTTGTTTCTTTTTGCTTATTTTCCTAAGCCGTGGATGATGTCCGATGCCGATTTTTGAGAGAACTACTACTCACTATCCAGCCATTCAAGATTACAGGCCGGATGTCTATTTAGCAGATTTCCCCCGACATTATAGAAAAGGGTTGTGTTGGGATGGGTTGTACTGTTGATTATTGCGGGGAGGTAAAAGATAGTGTTAGGGTCAGAAGAGAAGGATGCTGATAAATGAGTGATGCGATAGGATTGAAAGATATGGGAACATAATTATCCAAAATACTTTATCAAAGAAAGGGGTGAGGTAAAGAAGAAAGCCAGATTCTTTTGTGGCAATGAGTAGAGAGCGAATAAGTACTTGGTTGGGTTGGCTATTTACAGCTCATTGGGTAAAACAGTTTCGTGTCCGTTCCAGAGTGTCTATAAGACATGCGATGTTAATTGACGATATGTCATAATTCGTACACGGAGCCGGTATTTGAACCGTTTTTGTAAATTTTTCTTTGTTTCGTTCTTCGAAATTTTAAGGGAAAATATTTCTCGTTTTTCATCCCTGATATAAGCACAGCATATCTTAAGTATAGTCTGTACCACAAAGAATGAAAGTGACTCATCGATTTTTGTAAAAACTGCGCATACGTTACAAATATTATGTCCGTGCGTTGACGTGTGTTAAAATGAAATGATTTCTAGCGCGTACGGCTTTTCCGTACACTTTTAGGTGATGAGTCACTATAGTCTGTTCTCGTGGTACAGACTATAGTGACGAATCATTTGATAACGCAACACATACTGCCTCAACGTCCGCTAACATACTCAATTGCTCTACACCAGATATCATTTTAGACATGGCCACTCTACCACGACGCTGAGCAGTCGAACCATCTCATCATCCATGTAACGGTCTCGTCTGTAGATTGTCACTATAGTCTCGTGGTACAGACTATAGTGACGAATTATTTCATAACGCAACACATACTGCCTCAACGTCCGCTAACATACTCAATTGCTCTGCACCAGATATCATTTTAGACATGGCCACTCTACCACGACGCTGAGCAGTCGAACCATCTCATCATCCATATAACGGTCTCGTCTGTAGATTACAAATGTCTCCGGGAAAGCAAAAATCGGGAAAATACTCTCCGGAATCGATTCCAGGACAAAGCCAAGTCTAGCTTTTGGTTTCTACATTAAATAGTCCCTTTACTGCGTAAGCCGCGTACACTTTGATAACACTTGTATACAAATTTTAATCAAAATTTTCCTCAAAGACTGGGATATTTTTCTTATAACGTAGAATGTTGTGCTGATTCCGAAACTGTCTTCAGTTTTTCTCCATCACGTTCAGTTTTCGAGATATACCCAAAAATGTGAAAAATCGTAAAGAAAAAAACGCAGTAACGGGTTCATGTTCAGTATATTTGTTATTTGGCGTAGTGTACTTCTGTAACTATATGGACATAAAAGTGGATATCCGGACGAGCATTTTGAGATGTTGATAGCATAAATCTGACTGTCTGCTATTTTGCTACAGCCTAAAACAACTCAACAAAATCAATTTTTTTGGCATTTTTCTCATTTTCTTTTCACTTTTCACTTGGTCTTGTGATGTTATGATAAAAAAATATATGCGAGTGGTTCTAAAATGATTTGAAAATTATAGATATTCCAAATTATTACGGTAATGAGTATCAATATATTACTGTATACGACTTAAAATAATTATACATGTACAATAATTATCGTACGTTTGGCAACACTGATTTACACAGAAATAAAACCATTGTAGTAATGCACCATATGAAAAAACCAAGGTTCAGTTATTCGTTTGGGTATTCCTAGATTTTTTTTCAAATATTTTTTTTCTTATAGCTTTTTATTGAAAACCCCCTCTTCTTGAAGTTACAGCCCTATAAATATAAGAGAAAAATTGTTTTTGTTTAAAAAATCTATTATACAGGAATTTAGAAGGATGAAATTTGTACTTTTTTTATCTAAATGCAACTTTTTGATAATTTTTATAACACATCCAAACTTACACAATTTCTATTTAAAACTAAATTTAAACATAAAGATTTAATACTAACTTAATTTTGTCTTAGAGAAACATGTCAAAAAGACAAAGGAGCTGTTATGACATTAATTTACGAAGAATCAACGACGGGACAATACGGTCGATGTCCCACCGAAGAAATCGTGGTCGCCTCAAACCTACAAAACCGGATTTTATTTCACAAAAAAATCGGGTTGACCAAAACAAAGCGAATTGATATCCCCTTGGAGATTTTCTTAGACAACAATTGTCTCGCGATCAATCACAACCTCAAAGATACTCGCATCGCAATTTGTTCCCAAGAAGTTTTGCCACTTTTCTCCGATAATTTCGATTTCCAAACGCGCGATGATTTTATTAAGGGATTGCTTTTAAACGAGGAGATTATGGGGAGCACGATTTATTGGCACCCTTTGAAAGGAAATGAGCATGGTGGCGCAATTACTAATTGGCGTATGTACCAAGCGACATGGTATACATAAATAATTTCATTTTTATGAATTTTATTTTAATTTGTCGTTTTTTAAGCCGAGAAATGATGAATAATTGGTATTGTCCGATTACCGCAGATGTAACGTAAGTACCATTCATATATTGACAAAGATTAAAGAGTAAACAAGATGCGAAGCTAGAGTGAGAAAGTTTTAGTTTTAAAATGAGGAAAACATTTTAAAAAACTCATATTGATTGTATTTTTAAAAATATTGATATATATGTTGAATTGTAGTTTAAATAGATCATGATGTGATATAGGAACTATTAGAAAATGCTATTACAATTTTCAAGCAAAATTGATTAAAGAATAAACTATTAGCAATGAAGGGAAATTTTCAAAAAGACATATCGATTGTATTTTTAAGAATCTTGATATGATATGTATATTAAGTTGTAGCTTAAATAATTTCGATTATGATGTGATATAGGAACTATTAGATAATGTTGTTAAAATGTCCAAGAAAAAATTAGTAAGTTAAATTACTAATTTTTTCTTTCTAATTTTGTTAAATTAGTAAGTATACAGTACTATAGACTCAGTAAGTTTCTAGCACTCTCGAGAGTTTTTCGTTATTTTTATACATTGTAATGTTCGCAAAAATGAGTTTGACTAAAAAGACCTTCATGCTTTGGAAAGCGGAAGTGAAGACGAAGATGAATCGATCAATTTTTATAAATGAAGATATAAGAGCTGAAGAAGATTCGTGAAATGAAATTGAGTAGTTTCTACAGTTTTTGATGAATATCTCATGGATACAATCTTGAGAGAAACCAATAATTACTGAAATTTACTGAAATCGCAATTATCAACATACAGAAAATGGACAGTCAAAAACATTCTCAATTTGTCAAAAAACTCATTGTACCTTGACATTCTCGTTTGTCTTTCCATCGAAGAGCAGATAGATTTTTCCTCACTCGCGTAACTATGTCCCCTTTTTCAAATTTAAAAACTTTGGCCAATATCTTGGGGCCTATCAATTCCCTTTCTATTATATTTAACTGTTCCGCACGCATTTATTTTTCGCTTTTCGCTCCAGTAGGTCATCAAATAGTAATTGGGAGGAAAAGTAATTATCCATAAATAGCTTATGGCCAACATCTTCCACTCTTCTAACTAGTCGAAGAACTGTACTGTGCATTGCCGATATTTCTTGGCTTTGCTTTCCTAAATAAAATGATATATTCAAATGTGTATCTCAAAAAATCGCAATTCCGAATCTGTTGTGTTTTTTGGGAATATATTGATGGAACACCTTTGAATATCACTATCACTTCATCGACTGCAATATTTTCTGTTTGACTCATTTGGATAATTAGAGCTAAAAACTTATTCTTATTTAGTTCATAAATTGTCACATCATACATTGAACTTAAGGGCCTGGAACATTATCCCTTTCATAAAACTGGTGGAAGTATCTATTGGTTTCCATTAATAATAAATTGAATATCTCTTTAAAAAATAGTAAAAAATGTAAAGGAAGAGGAATCAACACTTATATGGGGAGTAATTCTTTCATTTATACCACTAAACGGTGAAGTGAAATCTAAAATATTGTCGGAATCACCTCGTCTTCTCGACCGAAACCTGTCTACTTCTAAATCAGTTTCGCCTTCCGAAGATGAAAAATTGGAATCATTTTGATCCTCCATTTCTACGTCCGAATCATCGTCCATTCAGACTTCAGAATTTTTGAATGAATATTTTTGTTATAAGTACGAAGGCTTTCACGACGGGTGTTAATTGAACTAAAACTAGCACTAACACTAGAACTATCACCAGGACTAACACTAGATCTAAAACTAGAAACTTTCGGGTTTCGCCGTGCGTTTTTTGAAAAAATGTTTGACGTTTCGGATGCCATGTTGCAACCTCCTTCAGAAACTGGTTCTAACTGACAAAATCGGGGATCGTAAAACAATATATAGGTCGAAAAACTAATTAATAATTAATTTATATTAATTACAAGCTAATTACTAGGGTACCAATTAAGGATGCGGTAGAGGGTCTTCGTCAAAAACTCATTCCGGAGGGTTTGCAGAGTACGTGCCAGATTTAGTGGAATTTTGTTTATCGTCGACGTATTTCAGTTGGAAAGGAGAGTTTTACGAACCGTTTGAGGGGGCAGCCTTGGGATCTCCTTTGTCGCCGGTGATACCAAACTTTTACATGGAATTGTTCGAAGAAAATGCTCTGAAGAAGAGCCAATGGAAACCAAAGCTATGGCTCCGATATGTGGACGACACGTTTGTGGTATGGCAACATGGTAGGGAACGCCTCTTTGAATTTCTAGGTCATCTAAACGCTCAACATCCCATGATCAAATTTACCATGGAAACAGAATCCGCCAAGTAGTTGCCCTTCTTAGATGTATTGGTCACTAGAACGACAAATGGTGATATGGAACTGGGGGTGTATCGAAGGAGAACACACATCAATAGGTATTTAGAGGCAACATCGCACCATCATCCCCAACAGAAGAGGTCCGTAATTCGCACTTTGTTTCAGAGAGCAGCAAGAATATGTAAAGGAGATAACCTAAAGAAGGAACAACGATTTCTACGGAACGTACTACAGAAAAATGGATATAGATTAAAGGACATCAACCGAGCCACCAAGCAGCGGAAGCAGGGAGAAGAAGCTGTAGCAAGTGCAGAACCAGCTGGTTTCATATGTCTTCCTTACGTTTCCGGTGTGACGGAACGAATTGCAAGACACCTCAAGAAAAACGACATCGTGGTGCGATACGGAACGGTCACCAAAATTCGGAATATACTCCCGGTAAACAAGGACAAGCTACCTCTATTAAAAGAAGCGGGTTTCTATCGGCTGTCATGCAGTTGTAGGAAGTTTTACGTTGGCCAAACCGGATGAAACATCGAATGCCGTATCAAGGAACACGAGAGGGATGTGAGGCTGAGGAAGATTCAACAGTCGGCGGTTGCGGAACATTGCCATTCGGAGGGACACCGAATAAACTTCGACAAAACAAAGGTTCTGGCTAGGAATAATAAATATCATCAACGGCTGACAAGAGAAGCCATAGAAATCCACCGACATAAGAACAACGTCAACAGAGAAGATGGCTGGGAACTCAGCAGAACATGGAAGATGGTGGTGAAGACGAACACGACTCCCAAACCGGACGCGACGCAGTAATTAGTTAGTAATTAGCTTGTAATTAATATAAATTAATTATTAATTAGTTTTTCGACCTATATATTGTTTTACGATCCCCGATTTTGTCAGTTAGAACCAGTTTCCGAAGAAGGTTGCAACATGGCATCCGAAACGTCAAACATTTTTTCAAAAAACGCACAGCGAAACCCGAAAGTTTCTAGTTTTAGATCTAGTGTTAGTCTTAGTGATAGTTCTAGTGTTAGTGCTAGTGTTGGTTCTAATTTTAGTTCAATATTTTTGTTTTTGTATCGCATGCGAACATACATTCTGTATTGTCCGCATAGTTAGTGGCAATGTAATGTGTTATCCTAGAAAATGCTTTTAAAAATTCTTTTTTTGATATGTTTCATTCTATCTCTTCATCTGATTCACAGTCAGATTCATTATCTTTATTCACAATGTATCCTTTTCTTGCATTTGTTTTTTTATTAAAAAAGTTCTAAAAAATACAAAAAGTCGGAAACGAAAAAATTATTTATTTACAAAATTATGGTTCTGACAAGTTTTGATTTTTCATCGTGTATTCTTCACTAATTTCCCTTTATTTTTTTTGATATTTTGAGCGTAACTACCTTCATTGCTCGTTTTCTTTTCTTATCTATCTGCACCATATCTGGAGCAAATGATTCATTTGAAGATGACAATTATCTCACTCTTTTCCATTTCTTGGAAGTATTGCATAATCGTATAAAATTTGCAGATCACTTGAGATCACATGATTTGAATAATAATTAACATATTCACACAAGGACAGTGTCATTAATATACCTGAATCACTATCTGTTGATATAGTGGTAAAATGTATTTATCTATTATTTACTGTGAATAGTTAGCCCTACTGCATTATCAAATAAAAAGACAATCAAATAATAATAGGAACGACTATTTATTACAGTTTATCTAACTACACAGCGGTGTTTTATAATACATGCGCTGGACGGACTTTAGGATGTGTTCAGGGATTTAATAAAAAGATTCGCATTTAGATAATTTTGAAAAGATAACTTTTGCATCTGTTTTTATTTTTTTTTAGTTTGCAATTATGAAGTTACCGCTTAGTTTTGTTAGGCTGGTTACTGCCATCTTCTGGTTAAGCTATCTAAGGGATTGTTACCATAGTTACGGCTATTTATCGCCCTTTGATTGGCTAGTAGATGGATTTATCTATAAGATAAATTTAACTAACAGATGGTAGTAATGGACTTTTAAAAAAACAATAGTATCATCACATATACATCATCCGTGTATTTATTATACACGGAAAAAATACCCGATTTTAGAAACACCTGTATCTTGAAAATGATGTATTTTAGAGGGTAAGTTAATAGAAACTTTTTTAAAATTTTTGAGCAAGTTATCACACCCTAAAGTATATTATGAAACACCCTGCGTAGTTACATAAATTGTAATGAATTGTTGTTTCGATTGATTATCATTTATCCGCTTATTATGTACTTAACTTATGTACAGAAACGCGTCTAAGAGGGCCATACATCATTTTCACGTCATATTTATATAATTTCTCTAATTTTTAGACTTACCGATTTTCATAATTAACACAAATTGAATTTCATATAATATTAAAATTACAACCATCACCTAATACAGTCAACCCTCCTATAACGCGGTGAGTGCGTACCGCGTTCTATGGAAACCGTGCTATAAGAAACTCGGATTTAACCGTACAAACCAGGGTAATTCGTAGCGCGTTCTATGGAAACCGGCTACCGCGTTGTATGGATACCGCGTTGTATGGAAACCGCGCTATAAGAAACGCAGAATTAGTACAAATCACATTATTCGTACCGCGTTGTATGGAGACCAATAAGAACAAGATAAATTATAAATTATTTTTATTGAATTGAAGACTTTATATAAAGAAATGATACCAAAACTAAACTGAAAAACTGTTTTTCAACAAAAACAAGAAAGACTTTTATAAAATTTAATCTTTCAACACTCATCCTCGCTGTCAGATAATATGAGTCGCCTAACTCGTCTTCTTTTAATAGGCAAAATGTCTTCCTCATTTGGCTCATCTTCACATTGAAATGGAGTTCTAATTCTTTAGCCAAATTTAGCCCTTTTTTCACATCTTGTAAATCGACATTTGGCACCCATTCGTTTTCCTTATTTTCGTTTACCAATGGATTTGAGCTGGGTGCATCAGTTAAATCCATCAATTCATCCTCATTTAAAGTTTCTTCCCCGAGCCTTTGATTTTTCAAAATGAAGGTCCTAGATGGTAGTTTTTTCCAATATAATGCCGTCTCATCGGCGTTAAAAATCCGATGAGGTGAATAGCCTCCTTCATTGACAATTCTAGCTAATTCCAGCTTATAATTCTCGGCAGCCTCAGCATCTGCTCATGCCTGTTCTCCTTGAAACTTAATATTGTGTAATGAGTACATTTTTTTAGTTTTTCAAACCACCTTTTACTCGCGACAAACGAATGATTTTCTAGCTCTGCAGAAGAATGCCCAATATTCCTTAAATGCTCATAGATTCTAAGTGCTTTCTGCTTGATAAGATTTCCACTGATAGGAATCTTTTGGCTATACAGTCTTCCAACCAGATCATTAACGCCCGTTCCATTTTAACCATATTAGAATTTCGTGTGCGAGTGACACGTTTCGCACCTAACGGACAGCCATCTGCCACAGTTTTCCTTATATTGTCTGCATTTTTCTTTAGGGTTCGAATTGTAGATTCATTCAACTTGGTTGATTTTGCAACCGACGATAGATTTTCCCCACCTTCTAAACGATTTAGAATTTCGATTTTATCTTCAAGAGATATAAACTTTCTTTTTAACCCTTTTCTTGTTTCTTACGTGTTTGACATGATGCAAATCTAGGGTTAATAATTACTTTATTATTATTATATTAGAACAAATGAAGAATATTACTTACAGTATTGTGTATTGTTGTCCAATTATAAACCACAAATTAAGCAGCAAAAAACTGAACGAACGGACGGTACAGAAAAATTTTTAGAAAGACTTGGTCACTTATAATTCAAATAGACCCTAACGAACTAAACATAGGCTAAACATTCTTAGGCTACGCTAACTTATGTGATGCTGTTGACGGAAACCGCGCTGTAAGAGTATCGTGTTATAGGAGGGCATTTGTTGCATTGTCAGCTTCGCGTTATATGGAAACTGCGTTCTGAGAGTACCGCGTTATAGCAGGGCTGTCGCATTTTCAGCTCCGCGTTATATGGAAACTGCGTTCTGAGAGTACCGCGTTATAGGAGGGTTGACTGTAGTTCATTTTTGATGATATCGTAAAAATTACATTGATTTAGTTTAAAAGAATGCAGTGTGAAATTATTTTTTTTAATTTTAACTTAGAACTTAATCACTACTGGATGTGATATTCACATATAATACAACGGTTCCGTATTTACAGGATCAGACTATTGTTGATATTAATAATTAATATCATTAATAATAATTAATAATATTATTGAAAGTTCGATCCTTGTACGACCGAAAATCGCATAGAATGGATGTAAAGGAAAACTATTACATTTAAAGTGCTAATGAGTAAGTCGCGACGGCCCGAAACAAAATTTTTTAATTATTGTCGGATATCGATGTCCACTTTTGATGATATTCTCAAAATATTAGAAAAGGATTTTAAAAAATTGTCATCTTCGTCCTTTGGAAAGTATTTCTGAAGATTTGATTGCAGTTTCCTCAAATGTTGTAAAACGACATTGCAAACGTTGTTGTCCATTTTTAAATTTTCCTCATTTAAGAATTCATTTAAGGTAGGAAAGCAATCATTTATTTTTTTCTACTGAAGAAATCCAATAATCCAATAATTTTCGTTTAAAACCCATTATTTTAGCTGTTACGTGAAAAGTAGATATATGGTTCCCTTGTAATGACAAATTTATTTCATTACATTTAGAAAAGATGTCCACTAAAGAAGCAACACCCATCAACCATGTAGAGTTTTCAAAAGAATCTACATAATTTGCTAGAACAAAAACCAAAAGAACATCAACAACTCGCTACGTAATTCAAACAACCTTGACAAAACTTTTCCTCTGGATAGCCATCGTAGTATGTAATAAATAAAGACCGGATTAAAAGGCACTTAAAAGGCATGAAATTTTGGCAACAAAAGCATTAAAAAGGCATAAAAATTAGAAATCGAAAAAATTGCTATACCTAATTAATAATGTATTTTAATAACGTTTTCATTAAAAAATACATCGTTAAACTAAACATTCATATATAATTATTAAACCACTAATCACGAAAACAATTAATTATTAACTTATTACTTATATTACTAATTATTAAATGCTGTTCTAAATGTTCCATTGTGAAGTTGTGTTTTCTCTCACTTAACGTATTCTTGTAAGCCGAAAAACTTCTCTCCACGTCCACACTTGTAATTGGTGCATAAATCCAGTAACAATTTCACCACTTAAAATTGATGCAATTTTTTGTAATGTGGCAAATCCTTCATTTTTACACAGAACGTCATTAAATTTATTCGTAATTATTTGACCAATATGTCCTGGTACGCTATACGTGCTGTCTTGAAACTTTTTAATCATTTCTACTGCAGTCACTAAAGGTAAATCCTGTTTTTCAAGTGATCTTATAGATTCACTTATATAACTGTAATTGCTTTTTATAAATGCCAAATTATTTTGTAGCTCCACTTCTTTTAGGACGGCCTGGCAATCTTGTATTGCTTTACTACTTGTAGCCGGAAATTCATTTATTAATTGTTTAAAATGATCTAAGGCGTTTGTGTAGTATACTTATAGTACTTCTGGAGGAGTTGAAATGCTTCCAGAAGACTTGAAACTGCTATCAGAAAACTTGATACTGCTTCTAAAAAACTTGATACAGCTTCTAACTACTTTAAAATGTTTCCAGAAGACTGCTCTTGCTTCCAAAAGGCTTGGATTACTACCAGAAATCTTAATTAATTAGACTCGATAACACCTCTGAAGGACATGATACTGTAGGCATAATATTTAAAATACTTCCAAAAGACTTAATATCACTTCCAGAAGTCCTGAAATACTCCAGAATACTTGACAGTACTCTGGAAGACTTGAAATGCTTCTAGAAGATTTGATATGGCTTCTGGAAGAGTTGAAATGCTTGCAGAAGACTAGAACTGTTTGTAGAAAACTCGATACTACTTCTAAAAGACTTGATATTGTTTTCAAAAGACTTGAACTGCTTCCAAAAGACTCGATACTGCTTCTGGCAGACTTGATATTGTTTTCAAAAGACTTGAATTGATTCCAGAAGACTCAATACTGAATCTGGACGACTTGATACTGAATCCAAAAGACTTGTAACACTACCAGAAGACTTATCACCTTTGAAATTACTTGAAATGTTTCCAGAAGACTTGATATTGCTTCTAGAAGACTTAGTGTTGCCCTTGGAAGACTTGAAATTCTTTCAAAACATTCGATACTGCTTCTAGAAGAGGTGATGTTGTTTCCAAAAGACTTGTAACACTTCCAGAAGACTTATTATCCTTGGAATAATTATTTGAAATGCTTCCAAAAAACTTGAAATTGCTTCTAGAAGACTTAGTATTGCCCTGGAAAACTTGAAATTCTTCCAAAAGACTGAATACTGCTTCTAGAAGATTTGAAATAATTTTGGAAGACTACACATTACCTCTGAAAGGCTGGAATGCTTTCAAATTAGGTGACACCGCTTCCAAAAGATCTAATATTACTTCCAGACTACTTAAACTGCTTCCAAAAGATATGATACTGCTTCCAGAAGACATGATACTATTTCCAGAAGAATTGATATTGTAATTTTAGGACTTGAAAAGCTTCCAGAACAAATGAAGTGATTTAAGAAGACTTAATCCTTCTTCTAGAAGACTTGATTTTGCTTCTAGAAGACTTGAAATGGCTTGATACCTCTTCTAAAAGGCTTGGAATGTTTTCAGAAAACTGAACATTACCATTAAAGACTTAAAATGCTTGCAAAACTTGATACTGCTTCAAAAAAACCATAACAAAATAAAGCACGACAAGGGAAATAAATTAAAAAGATATTTACCATGGTATATTAGAACCATGATAACTATAGCAGACATATATAGCGGCATCTAGCCATGTTCCCCATCTTGTTAGAACTGATTGTGGTGGTAATGGGGTATTTGGTAACCTCTCTCTAAACAATTCTACTCTTAAAGGGGCTTTAACAAATATTTGTTTACCGCTTTTTATTAATTTATTAACTAATGGGAACTGTAACCTTATAGTTTCTGCTACTCGATTAAGCCCATGTGCTAAGCAAGTACAATGAATTAAATTAGGGTAAAAAATCTTCATATTAGACGTAGCTTTTACCATGTATGCCGCTGCGTCTGACACCATCAGTAAAATTTTATCATTCGGTACCGGCTCCGGTAAGAAAAAATGCGTTAATTCGTCGTGAATAAATCTTGTTACCGTATTATTATTTGTTTTACTTAATTCTTTGGTACTTATTAGAACACTTTTTGACGAATTTTCATCACTTAATACTCCAAGTATTAAATTTGCCACGTATCGTCCACATACATCAGTTGTTTCGTCTACACTTATCCAAATATAATTATTTCCAATAATATTTTTTATTTCTTGAATAACTTCTTTGCAGACTGAAGTAATATAATTTTTGCGGAGATGGCTTTCATCGGGAATATGCATTGTACAATATGTTTGTGAAAAAGTTTTGAAATATTTATTTGTCACTATATGGATTGGTATGTTTGCTTTTATCAAAGCTTTGCAAAGATCAAAATTGAATTTTGATTGTTCAGTGTAGCCGGATGTTGATGCCACAGATTGTATAGCTGTACCTATAGTTTGTTGCTTTTTGGATTGACTTTTAGTCAGTTTTAATTTTAATCAGTTTTAATTCGGAAATATTTTTTCATAATTCAACCAATTTTTGGGGGAAAAGACGCCAAAAAGTTGGAAAAAGGCTTTAAATAGGCATAAAAAAAATAATAGGCATGAACATTCAAAAAAGGCATAACTAACCTGGTCTTATTTCACTTATTTTTAACTGATTCGTAAAGATATTTAAATATATTTGTAATGCCTTTAATTTTGAGCATAAGCATATTTTCTATAAATCCGGTCTTTAGTAATAAATGTGAAGTATATATGCCACCCATTTCATCACATCAAATTTTAAATAATCGGGATTGTAACGGCCTTGATTTCATTTGATTTATTGTTTTCACAACTGTGTCCAAAATATTTTGGCACTTTTCTTGTTACCAAAGCTTACCTGTGCAAAATACAGTGTGTTTTTGTTGCATTTGTTGCTAGTTCCTATATTCGAGACCCAACCCCCTCATCTTTCCCACCATTGATTGTGCATCATCTGTGCACAACAATATTTGTACATTTTTCCCAATCAAGTTGATTTTTAATAATATATTTATTAACACAGACAAATATACCTTCTGTAGTCCTTTTCAATGCTGCTATTATGCACATACCGTACAAGCACTAGCAAAACAGACAGACCTGCGACATCTGTTGACTCATCCATTTGTATTGCAAATTCGTTGCAAAGTTTACGGTGATTAACTAGCTCAGTTTTTACATCTGTTGAAAGATCGACAATACGACGCAAAACTGTATTATTGGATAATTTTAACGAATCAATTTTTTTATTAGACTCTTCATTAACCATACAGGATACAATGTCTTACACAAGGCTTCACCACTAGGTACACTGCGATAACTCACACGATAAGATACTTCTGTTGCCTGTTTATTGTCAGTTTTAGCAATTTTTATTAGTTGATGTTGCGATTTTTCCAGGGAGTTTAGTTCAGAATTCAGAACTCTATGTAGCTCCGTGCATAGAAACCCCTCAATCAAAAAATAACCGCTCAATCCAGATGTCCGAAGCAATTTTTACTCCTATTTCTGTGTTCTTTGTTCGCCCTTAAATATTTAATTTCTCTATTCTCAGTTTCACATTTTTTCGCAGAACACTTAGCGACTCTCGCCGGAACACCGGTGTTCCGGGGAACACAGTTTGAAAAACGCTGGTCTAGAAGACGCTGGATATGATATACATGTATATAACAATCAACAAAGGTGATTCATGAAACGCAACATTTTGTTTACCCTTTAATCTTTGGTATTAGCTTAAATTTATAAAAAAAATTTTAATTTTAGTCCTTGTTATTCAATCGAACGTGAAGTTTTAATAGGAAAAAATTGTTTAATTTCAAAAACCTGTACAATAACCAACTCTATAATCGGAAATAATTGCAAAATCGGTGATAACGTAAAAATCGAAAACGCCTTTACAATGGACAACGTTGAAATTTGCGATAATTCCACGATTAATCACAGCGTTATTGGCCCCAATTGTATTATCAATGAGAATTGTACAATTACAATAGGAAGCGTGTTAGGGGGTGGGGTCGTTTTGCCAAAAGATAGTTTTATCGAAAACAGTTTGATACAAGCCACGAAACCCGACGTAGAAGAACACGGCGATTTAGTTACTAGATTAGGAGAAAAAGCTTTTCGGATACCCCTAATTGATGACGCGGAAGACCCGGATGTATTAGGAACTCGTTTGGCGGTTAAATTTTCAAAAATGCATCTTTGCGATGAAGTGGAGAAATCGGATGAGGATTATTTGGATAGTAGTAGTGATTCTGAAGGATCATTATCGCATATTCATTCTCCTGTACCTGATGACACAAGCAGTTAATGCGCATAATTTAATTTTTGCGATGTCTTTTTTAATTTGTTTATTTTGTAGTGTTTTTCAATGAAGTAATGGATAGTTTATCCCGAGGATTCGAAGATAAATTACCCTGCGACAATTTAATCCTCGAAATCAATTCGTCGCGATACGCATACAACATCACATTAAAAGAAGTTAATTACTTCGTTATAAAAGCCATTTTAAACTTACCCTTTAACTACATGAACAAATCTTCGTATTTAGTAGCTTTGCGTGCGTCATTTTTGTATTTTTCGCCAATTTTAAAAAATTACATTAGGAATCATTCGGCGATGGAGGATTGCCTCCAAGCGATTGAGGTTGGGTTTAAAAAAAAATTTAATTTTTTTGAGTTGAATTGTGTTGATATTTTAGGATATGGCTTCATCTAACAATGAAATATCGGATTCCATAACCAATATTTTAAATTTTTTATATGATAAAGATTATTTGGAGGAAGAAATTATTATAACGTGGTCGAAGAAACTAGAGAAAGGGACAAGATTAAGCGAAAAAGTTGCTCCTTTTATCGATTGGTTACATGAAGCTGAAGAAACTAGTTCTTCGGAGGAAAGCGAATAAAGGTGTTAATAAAAAAATATAAAATAAAATTTTTGTTGTTTATTTTTACTCTAAAGTAATGAAATTCCTTTTATGTTTAATGTTGATGCCCGTTTTGTTCCTACAGCTTGTACCTTCCTGTTGAGTGCACCAACATAATCAAAATCCCGTCTGTCTTGATCACTTCTGTGAACGGTTCATTTTTTTTATTATTAATATCAAAGCTATAAGCTATATAGCAATTTCTTCACCAGCAGCGTTGTATTGAAACCATTTCAGTGTACTTTAAAGTCGTCGACTGTTGTTAAATAAGAAAAATTCCTAAATTTTGCAAAAGCTACTCACTTTTTCATATATTCTGATTGAGCATAAATCCCTCTACATGACGAACTCATCAAATCATATGGTTGTATAAGAAAAAATCGAGAAAAATGTATTTTCTGAAAATACTAAATCAGCAAATACAATTATAGTATGCGTAAGTGATGGTCGAAAGCGGCCATCGATCACAAAAACTAATTTCTTTCAAAAAGTCGAAATACGTAAACTACAACAAATGGTTAAACTAATCTCTAATTTTCCAAATAAAAATATTAAATACATACCTTACCAGTGAAACTTGTAGTTTAAAAATTCGTTTAGCTGGTTTAACACTAATTGCTAAATAACTCATTAAAGACTTTTTTATCATTTTGGATATTATCAGCCTTAATATTGGATATTATAAAAAAAGTGAAAGAAACAGCAGCATATACTGTGCTAACAGACGAAACAGCTGATATTACTGGCACTGAAGAACTATCGATTGGGATGCGATATTTTTGATGAAGAAACAAGCAAATACAAAAAATGTTTGTCGGATTAATTGAGCTGAAAGATTTGGATGCGAAATCGATAGCGCATAGCATAGATAAGTTTCTGAAAAAGAAGATCTGAATATAAATACATGCATTGGTTTTGATTTTGATGGTTGTTGAACGATGTCAGTAAAAGACGGAAGGGTACAAGCGATCTTACGCAAAAAGTACACCAAAGCCCTCTACTTTCATTGCTCGTCCCACAAACTGAATCTAGTTATCAATGATCTAAATTTACTTCCTGAAATTAGAAATGCTATGGAAATCACCAAAGATACAATAAACTTTTTTCCGGAATCAGTATTGAGGAGGAAGTTGATACCTAATATTTCCAGACTTTACGAGACAAGATGGAGTGAGAAACACAAAACCATCAGAGTTTTTAAGGAAAAACTTCCAGTGATTTTGGAAGCCTTACAAACATTATCTCAGGAAGGAAATAGTGCAACTTGGAAAAGTGCCTTCCAACTGCATGCGGCTACTTCCAAAATTTCTATCATTCTCGGGATTATGTTGGTAGCCAAATACTCGGCTTTGATGGAATCCGTTGTTAACGTACTCCAATCTGTAGCTTTGGACGTGGTCAAAGCCTCGGAACACGTCCATTACATTTAATTAAGAACCATCGTGAAAATCCGGAAAAAGTGACAGACGAAATTATAAAGGAAACTACTACTAAATTTTAAAAAAACTACTAAATTATATTACTAAAGTATTAAATTATGAAGTCGGACTGGAGGAGGACAGTACATTAATGCCGCATATCACGGGGAAACAATGTCATAGAAGCAATCATCCAGCAGAAAGCCCTTCAGAATACTGAAAGAGGTCTTTAGTAATACCATACTTGGATTCAATTATTACTTCCCTTCAATTACGTTTTGCTGAAGAAAACACGCCATCTTTCGCATTATTTAAGTTACAGCTGGCGCAGATGCAAAAGATAACAACTGAAAATCTGAAACAAACTCGTGAATCTATTGCCCAGTTTTATGATTTACCAAACATAAAAAATGAAATCGAACTTTGACAGCAATTGTGGCACGATAGGTATATTCTAACAAATCTTACAGTTGATGTCCTAAAAGAAACAAATTCCTTCTTTCCCGAAACGGAAAAAGCATTGAAAATTTTGATCGCTTTACCATGCACGACCTGTACGGTAGAGCGATCCTTCAGCAGTCTCAGAAGACTAAAAACATAGCTAATGGTGCTTCACTATTGCAGAAGATCGCCTTAATGGTCTGGCCATGATGAGTGTACAAGGTGGTTCAAATTCGAAGTCCGAATAGGCTATCTCGAAAGCTATAAGAGTTAGACAAAATGTAGCTTACATATCATGATCTATTTCTTTAAGAAAAATTCAATTCAAAGCGCTATCGTCTTTTATTTTTCCGCTAGACGCCACAAGTGAAAATATCGTAAAACCAGCAACTGCTGTAATCTTGGTTATTATTATTGGTATAGTATTATAACTAAGACATTATGTGGACACTTTTTTACGGAGAATTTGACGACGTAATTGAAAAGTTTTTTCAATTGTAAGCTTATTAAATTCCCTATTTTTTTCTGATTTCAAAAATATAAGGTTCGACAGGTATATTTTCTATTTAGAAAAACGAAAATCGTCATATCTCAAAATGTAAAAGCGAAATAAAATTTTCAACTACGTCATCAAATTCTTGGTCTAGGTCTAGGAAATTCATCGTAGAAGCGCGATGAATTTCTAGAGGCAATTTCTACCAACAAGAGAAAGTCCGTATCCGATTCACGACAAGGTCTATAGAGGGGGTGGGACAACATAGCTTCGTTAATGACCATCTTACGTCAGCTAATAAGGCCTTATTTGCTCCAACAAGAGGGATTGCCAGAGATAAGAGTTATCGTTTTGTCTGGATACGTGATTGTAAGATTTTTGCCAGAAAAAACGAATAATCGCCGGTGGTTCATATAAGATCTGCTAATGACCTGTCGCGGCTTTAATTAATTAATAATTAAAAAGAACTAATAAAACAAAAGCTCAAAATCCTACAACATATACAGAAGAGATCGTGTTGGTGTGGTTCCGACTGTAGTGTCTAGAGGAGTTGGGTTACTGATTGGTGTCAGTGCGACTCTTCGCAGTGTTTATGGCCAGGCGCGCACATGCGATTTTCTGTCGCGCGACTGTTTGGACGCAAAAATAACACACATAGCATTAAATACAAATGCGCGCATATGCGACTAAATAATAGCAGCGATTAAAAAGATGTAACCTGCTCCATTTTTGTAACGACGCGATTGTCGTGTCTTTAAATGTATCACATGAACAAGAATGAACATGCACGCACATGCGACTGTTCAGTCGTAGTCGCAGCACAGGTCGAAATTGGTGTATAGTATAATTATTACAACAAATTTATTAAAAATGGCTGAATCTTCAGAAGTGTCTGCTAATAGTGACAATGACTTGACATCTGGTGTCTTAGACACAGAAACTATTATTATCGAGGTAGAAAAAAGACCAGCTCTTTACAACAAACATTTGAAAGAGTATAGTGACCGAAATTTAAAGGAAAAATTGTGGGGAGAAGTGTATAGCAAAGTTATATCCACTTGGAACAAGTTATCGGCCGAAGAAGAACACAAGAGAGATACGTGATATTGTTTTTATTTAATAGTTTTTAATAATCTTATGTAATAAATGTTGTGCAGATAAGTATTTAAATTTTATCATATTGGCACGGAACTGAACCTTCGGGGGATGTAAAGTAATTTGCCATATAGTCTCTTATATTAAGACCAACTCTGTTAGGTCTTATTCCAGCTGGAGGACAGCTCTGTAATAAACACTTATAAAATTCGTCCTCCATTTGCACACCGTCTTTCTTTCGCACGAAGTTATGTAGAATGCAACATGCTTTAATGATAAGGTCGGCAAATTCGACTCGCACGTCTAATGATCGATGCAAAATACGCCATTTATTCGCTAAAATACCAAAGGTACACTCTACCATACGCCGTGCACGAGTCAGTCTATAATTAAAGACTCTTTGTTTCATTGTTAAGTTTCTTCGAGGATAAGGCCGTAAAACATTTTGTGATAACGCGAATGCTTCGTCTCCTACTATCATCTCGTTGTTTGGTAATTTTTGTGGAGTAGGAACATTTAATTGGTTATTATGTAATCTATGACCAAAATTCGAATTCTTAAAAACACTGGAATCGCTTCCAGCACCATATGCTCCTACATCTATTGCTGTAAAACAGTAGTCGGCGTCTACTATACCCAAAAGAATAGTCGAATAAAAGTTTTTATAATTATAAAATTCGTAATTATAAAACAATTTCCCTTATCGTGGTAGCCCCAAGTAAAAATTCAAAGTGTAAAGAATTGAAACTATTGCCGGTAGCAAGGTATCTGAAAAATAAATAATAACTGTTTTTTATTGCAGGAAAAATTATTCAAAAAAAATGGAAAAATTTAAAAGATTGTTTCGCTAGGGAATTAGCAGCCCAGCGTAAAGCAGTGTCTGGGCAAGCAGCAAAAAAAAAAAGAAGATATATTTATGTCGACCAATTGCAATTCCTTTTCCCAATAATGAAAGATAGGCCAACTACCAGCAACACCGGACCTTCTCAATCAATTGAGATTGATCAAGAAAATCAAGAAATGATATCTTCTCCTTCTTTAGCAACCAATACAGAAAATTCGGAAAGTACATCCATATCTAAAAGAAGGGCTGCAAGAAAAACTGTGCTTAAAACAATTCCATATGAAGAAAAGTTACTGAAAATATTGGAGGATAAGCAATGTGAAACAATCGACGAAGATAAAAATTTTTCACTTATGCTTGTTCCAATGTTCAAAAAATTAACTGATGACCAAAAACATTATGCGAAAATTGAAATCTTAAATATCATAAAAAATGCGAAAAACGTCGGAAATCCTCCAGTTTTTTACAGTTCAATGCAACAATCTTATTCTCATCTTTATCCTAACCGTCCGGTAGACCAAGTGCAATTTCCAAGATCAAATTTTCAACAACAGCAACAAGGAGGCAATGAAAGTATTTACTCCGCGCCATCGACATCAACGGTCAACTCTGCACAGTCCACACCATCAGCAATCATTTTTTCTGATGGTGACAATGCATATTTTGACTTGTCAAATCAATAAATTAATTAAATTAAACAAATAGAACATATATTTATTATTTAACCTTATTTTTAATATCTACTTCTATATATCTAGTCTAATAGTAGTTTGCAGAAAATATCTAGTTAATTTGGCAGAACGATGACCTTTTTACCTTATTGTTACTGCAAGACATTCCTCAGGTGGTATACATTTTCTCCATTTACTATTTTGGTACGATATTTTCGGTCCTATTATTTTTAATAATTCAAGAAAAGATTTTTCACTCATTCTGTAATAGTTAAAGAATTTACGAGGATGCTTTCTTAAATCTTCATGAAGAATGTAAAATTGACCCCGATGTTCTCTGTCAGATAAAATTGGATGCACCCAAAATTTTCTTTTCCGTTGCTTTTTTAATTTCTTTCGTAATAACAGAGCCACTATACAAGCGGTTTCTATAAAGTCCATGTTGATACTAGGCTCTAGTCACGATTAATCAGTCGCAAATGCGCGACCATACAAATTTTTTGCGACTACTACTTTTATGTCGCTGCGACAAATAATCGCATGAAAATCGCATGTGCGCGCCTGGCCTATCGGTCAGACTGGTTTCCTACCATTGAAGCCATTTGTGTAACACTTTTTTGCGATAAATGTAACAGCAAGCTACATATTTCTTGTATCTACATTCCTTCTAATGATAATGTTGCATTAAATATTTTGCATTAGTATTTTCTAACGAATTGAGACATATAGTTGACTGTTTCCGTGATGACAAATTCTTGATTTTAGGCGATTTTAACTTGCCCGAGATAGTTTGGTATGTCAATGGTTCTGGATTGTGTACTGCCTTTTCTGCTAGCCGTCGTTCAGCTGATTTCTTAGGTGCCCTTTCACTTTGTGCATTTAACCAACATAACTCTTTTAGTAACATATCCGGTAACACGTTAAACAATAACCGGTAACAGACTTGGTCTTGGAGCGATTTGTTATTATATCCAGAATAGAATTGAGTAACTTTTCTTTACTCCCTGAAGACGTAGCTTATTCGTCACTTTAGTTGGCATGCAATATTACACCTGTGAGCAACCTCACAGAACGACTTCCAATTACTTATAACTTCAAAAGAGCTGCTTTTGATGATATCAATGATTACCTTAATAATATTAATTAGAAAGCTGTATTAGCAGAAGTAAATGTTAATACTACTACTGACATTGAGGCATCGGACGGTAATCAGAACAGATGGCGTTTGCTATTTGCAGATTTGCAGATTTTGATGTGATGCAGACGGTTGATTCTTCGCGTGTACTTATTCATGACTTTGATCTCTTTGAAGTGGGGGGTATGCCTGCTATACTAGTCAAAAAGTGTGCTCCGGCGTTATCTATTCCTTTACAGCTACTATATAACAAATCTATTAAGATTGGGGTGTTTCCGGATGCGTGGAAGCGGGCCAACGTTGTACTCATTTTTAAGTCAGGTGATCGTCACCTCGTTGCCAATTATCGTCCAATATCTATATTACCTACACTTGGAAAGGTCTTTGAGAAGTTGGTATACGCTGTATTCCTGGACATATTAATGCTCATCAGCATTGTTTATATCCGGGCGTTCCGTCGAAACTAATCTTTTAGAGTATACCGATTTTCTATTTGCGTCACATGACAGAAATATTCAAGTGTACATCGATTTTAGTAAGGCCTTCGACAAAGTTGATCACTCTTTACTGATAAGTAAATTGCAACTTTTTGGTACATCTGGCAATTTGTTGCGTTGGTTTGTTTCATATGTGTCCGATCGCTCCCAGTCTGTACATATTGGTGACTATAAGTCACGATTAATTCATATTAGTTCCGGAGTACCACAGGGCAGTCATCTTGGTCCTTTACTGTTTTTAATTTACGTAAATAACATATTTAGTACTACTGTTTATTCACGTCGCCTGATGTACGCTGTTGACTTAAAAATTTATTTTCCTGTTCAAAGCATTGACGATTGTGTTAAATTACAGGCAAATCTTGTGAGAATTTATAATTTTTGTTATTGGTACAAAAATTATTATCAATTACACTTAAACTTTTCTAAGTGCCACACCATCACGTTCGCAATTAAAAAGGATTACATAAAATGTGATTACGGTCTTAACACTAAAGAGCTGCGTCGAGTTACATCTACAATTGATCTTGGTATTACATTAGATCAAAAACTACTTTTTGATGTTTATGTAGATGGTGTAGTTGCTCGATCCTACAGAATGCTGGGCCTTATAAAGCGATCTTTCGAGAATTTTACAAACCACAAGCCTATTATAAGTATGTATAATATATATGTCAACAGCATCTTAAACTGGTAGCGTTATCGTACTTGGTAGCGTAACCTGGAATACTCAAGACTCCGCTTATATCACTAGGTTGGAAGGAGTCCAGAAATGGCTAATTAAATACTTGTGTTATAAAACCAAACAAGTATATAGTGACTATGCGTCTAGCTGTGAAATGTTTGGATTGCTAACACTCTCCCAACGGCGAGGATATTAAGATATAATATGCCTATATAAACTTGTAAATGGTTACATTGATTCTGCATCACCGCTGGCTCGAATTGATTTTCACATTCCTTCTCGTCAATTACGGTATGACTTTCTTTTTTATATGTCCACTCCACGAACAAACGCATATCGAAATTCACCCATTCTGAGGATGGAAAGAACGTTACGATCCTTTCTCGAGTAGTCCACGCGCTTCTAAGCTTGCAATCCGTGAGGTTGTGAAAATTGCACATAATAATATTATATAATATATTTCCATCAGACTAAATAAATAAAATAATTCAGTTAGGTTAATTTAAAGTAATAATTTATTCATTTTTCTTTTCTTTTGGTGATTATTAACATATTGAGTTTTTAATGTAATTTTTTTGTATATGTATAATCAATTATGTGGAGCAACTTTATTGGATTTGTCCTGTTGTTGCTCCCCAATATAAATAAATAAATAAATTATATAAACGCTAACAAGTTATATTTTTAAGTTACATATGTTCATAGAAAGTGCATAGTTCTATACAACCTTATAATATGTTATAAACACTTCTGTTCTCTCTATATTCATACCTGTCATTATTTTATTATTTTCATATTCACCTGTTTTATTATGAATTCAGTCATACCTATCATAGTACCACAGGTCAAAATAAGATATGATAATATTCAACTATTTCTGAAAAACAAATAGATATATAAATACGCGGATCAAATAAATAGATATATAAACAAACAAATAGATATATAAATACGTGAACGAATGGAGAAGAAGAGCTAGTGCTCAGATTCTAACACCTTACCTGGAGGCAATAATCAATCAATTAACCTTAAAAATATATTACAAAAACAATACAGATTTTTTTATACAAACGATTTAATTCAAGCCGTAGTTACAGTAAAATTATACAGGTATTTAATTTAACAATAAAATTAACAAAAATTTTTTTCTAAAGCATTCAAATTATTTATAACATCCAAATACTCAACACTCCCCTTTTTAGATTCATCAACAATCTTATCAATGCTTTTTTTAACATTTAATAACCGCTCCTCAACGATTTCTTTATTCGAATTTAATCGTTTCAATACAATCTCTTTGGTACTCTTCATCACCTTCGAATTCATGCGAGTTTTACCGCACTTTTTATAACAGCCGGTTTCTTTGTTTTCTTTAACAATTTCGCCTTTGTAATAAAGTAACATCTCAATTTGGTTGTTTTTGAACGTATAAGGAAACAAAAAGATTTTCTTAGCAATCGACGTCGGGATTTCGTGATCAGTCCAATTATCATTGCAACAACAAAAATAACGAACGAAAGCCCTTAAAAATTTCGATAATAAAGTATCCCCAAGAAGCATTTTTTCGACGTAAACAATCCGATCGATTCGTTCGACCAAACTTACAATTTCAGCGTTATTTTTTATGCTTTGAATATCGCTTACAGCCAACCCGTTGAGTACATTCGAAAGGGTTATGGTTACCAGAAACACGAAGAATAAAAAGAATATTTTACTTAAATATGTTTCGAATGTTAAAGAGCTCGCGTCTAATTCCCCGATTTTCATTGCGATTACTTTAATGAAAGTTAACGTTGGGTCGGCGAAAAAATCGGTTTCTTCTGATTTTGTCGAGTTGTTTTTAATTTCCTTCGGTTCGTGGTAAATGATGTAAAATCCGAGGGTGAAGGCGATTAATAAAAAAATCGACCAAATTATAAACTTAAAAAAGTTCCAAGTTACCGTTTTAATCACTGAGATGTACGTCGAAAATAGCGGTAATTGCCCGATTAATAACATCATTTCGATCGACCCCAAAACGATTGAGCTCGCCGAAATTTGTTTATAACATAAATCATTTTCGTTATTTTTGTTGAATATCGTTAAAAATGTGGTCAGGATCAAAAAGAATTCGATGTAATTCTCAGTGTCTTTAACGTAAATCAAAGGAGCCAAAAATAACTCGGTAAACTCTCTTAATAATAATACGGAAAAAGTGAATAATAAGGAATAATAAAAAAATGGGACTTCGTTAAAAAAAATAAACCCGATTAGAGACATCATAAAAATTAAGTAAAAAATGAAATTAATAATAAAAAAATGTTTCATTTTTTCCCATTTTAAATACAATAACCCGGATATAACGGGGTGTTTCAATAAATATTTTAAATCCGAATTTTTACTTATTGATAAGATTACATCGCTTTCGGGGATGATTTTTTGATTTTTCCCGTCTATTAACGAAACATTTTCATAATTTTTTAACCCCTCGTTAGGGTAATTGCAAAATAACGTGGAATAATCGAACGAAACGATCGTACTTTGCCGATCACAAGGAGGGTTATTCTTTGTTTTTATACAATTATTTAAATGCGTTTCTAAAGTTCCCGCGTAAATATCATCAATAGGCATCACCCCTTCAATATTTTTATTCCCCAAAGATGCCCCGCGTTTTAACAGATTAATAATCGTCTCGCGATCCGAATATTTCACGGCGTAATGTAACGGGGTGTTTCCGTCTTTGTACACGTTGATGGGGATGTTTAGATTGTTTTGGTTCAATAAGAATTTTAAGCAATCTTTGTGGTTGCAATCATCGTTTGGTTTATAAATGACGTTTTGTAGGAGGTTTATTAAGATGTTTTCGTTGATTTTCACGGATGGTTGTTGTAATAATTTTTTGAAAATCACGTGAAACCCGTTTTCTGAAGCGATCTCCAAAGGGGATTTTCGGTTTAACCCCCCGATTTGATTCACGTCGATTTCTTTTGTTAATAAGAAATCGACGATTTTGGTCAAATTTTTTTCGCAAACGCTTTGAAGGAGCGTCTCATTGCGGAAAATCGCGTCGTTAAAATCGAAATTTTCTTCATTTTGGTTAAAATAATTTATAAATCCATCTTCGTTCTTCGAATTAACGAAGCTGATTAAATTTTCGTGCGGATTCTTATTAAAATTTTGATCATTAATTTCAATGTTCCAGCTCAAAATGATTTCTCTCAAACTTTTTCCACGGTAACTGTAATTATCGACATCAATTTTCTTTCCTGAACCCAATAATTTCCCAACAACGTTCTTATATTTCTTTCTAACGCTGATTAAAATAGGCGTATTCCCATTTCTATCTTCCTTATTCAGGTCAAGATCGTTATTTTCTAACAAAACGTCGAGGCATCTTTCAAAATCTTCTGATGCCCCATCACCATCTCTTATCAATAAATGCAAAGCGGTTTCTTTCATTTTAGTGACGTCATTAATTCGATTTTTATCAAGTTTGCTTACGATCGTTTTTAAAATTGTCGGGTTTTGCCCCAAAACGGCGAAATGCACTGTTTGTTGATTGTTGTTGTCACTTAAATTTAAATGAAGATCGGCGCCGAGTTCTATTAGACGAGAAACTGTATCTTTTGAGACGGTTTTCGAATAGTTTGAGACTGCGATTTGAATGATTGATTTTTGAAATTTCGGATAAATTTCGTTGATTAAATCGGGATTTTCGTTAATGATGGTTTCTATCGTCGAAATTGAGTTTGTTTGGACTGCTTTTAATAGTTGATCAGCGGGGGATTTACAGAATGTGCTGCTGTCCGATCGGTCCATATTGATCTGAAAATAGAAAAAATAATGTTTTATTAAAAAGTTAACTACTAAAAGTAATCGTTTTGAATTGTATTAATGATTATTTCTTAATATCTCTAAAATGCAGTACGGTTTTCTTTCTTGAGCATGCACGTGTTCTGTGATTAGTTTTTGGATTGATTGTTCTTAATAGTGGCAGTTTTATTTGTTTATTCTTCTTTTTTTTATGTTTCATTCAATTTTGGTATCGGTACGTGTCTTTTGCACCAACAGGTCTGGTTTCGCATCAGACTAGGGAGAAGTTTGTGGCTCTGCATCGATCTCTTTTCCTTTCTCATTGTTAGAAGTGATACTCGCGAGGAAGTGATGCTATGGACTCCACTAATGCCATTTCTCAGCATGCTCTCGTTGCAGAAGGCACTCCTCGGGTTACTGATTTAAATAATACTACAATTGTTACAAGAAATAATTCTTCCATTTCGAATAGTCAGACGTTTGTTAATGTCACTAAGTCGAAACCCTTCAGCTTTCCTTTAGCATTACAATTAACGGTAAATTTCTTTCTGACAGACGACTGGTTTGACCGGCAGCAAGTGTTGATGTTATCAAATGTTTCTCTTTCGCTACCACACAAAGTTATAGAAAAAGAGTTAAAAGCTATAGGGTTACAGATCGTATCGACAATCACCCTTATTGGCGTTGAAATGAATAAGACTGAATACCGCCACACATTAAGTTTTCGTAGGCAAATGTATTTGATATTTGAGGATAACATTGCTCTCCCCAGATCCTTTATTAAGCAAACATGAAAAGACCATATTTAGAATATTTTTAGTAACTGACGAAATACGCTGTTCTATTTGTAAAAAAGCTAGTCATATTGCTAACCGATGCCCTTCCAAAAATGATGCTGAGGTTTGTGAAGAAGTTACTATTGCGGATGTTCATTCTACCCCTAATATGGTTTCAGAAATCGCTAAATTAAACAGTGATATTATTCCTAATGCAGATCAAAAAATCACTTCGGCTCCTAAACTTGACGTCAAAAAAACATAAATACTGAACTCGACACTGTCGACAAGGAGACTATTGTCATTGACTATGACTTCTAAACTGTGAGAAAGCGTGGCGGAGCCCCTTCATCAGTGGGATCTGAATCAAAACATGTTGAGAAAACTTCCAATAACCCAACTCTTGTTACAGATTTTGTAAAACCCTATTTAAGAGACGCAAAGAGGAAAATGTTGTTGACGACCACACGACTTCAGGTTATTGTTAATGAAATGTTTATTTCATATGACAACTTCTGTAAGTTTGTCGCTGATTCTAAGGGCAAACAGGATGCAAACGCAGTAGCTTAGTACTTATTTAGTATCAAACTTCTATTTCTTTAACTTAAATAATTTATCCCAAGATCAAATGCAAAGTTACACCGAGAAAATTGATTTGACTCTACAAAAATTTATCTCCCACTGCCGTAACGTTATTCTTATTTAATTCGGCTAATTACCAAAGCTGCCTATTCTATTTTTGTATTCAGGCAACCGTATCAATAAAATCTAAAACGGCACAATCTTGGTGGGATGAGGAGTGGATGAGGATGAGGAGAACAGCACCCCAATCTCGATAACGATTTTTAGAGGTAAAGAAACCGACTAAGGGGAAAGATTCTTTAACGCCTCCCTTTGCTTATAATAGCATTTCTTTAAGTACATATCCGTATTTTCCTTTTTATTTTATGATGTTACTACGCACAAGCTACTAAATACATTCTTACACCATAAGTCGACAGCTCCTCGTTTTGATTACATCTTGTTCACATCTCACTACAATGGTTATACATCAATGGAATTACGGTTAAGTCCACAGGGTTTTTGTGTGACTTATTGGACAAGTTTTCATCGGGCGTACTAGCTTATGCAGAAGATTTGAAGATTTTTAGATCCATTTCTTCTAATTCGGATGTGTGGATTCTGCAGTCCGACTTAAACTTTTTAGCAGAATGGTGTAATCGTTATCATATGAAGATATTATGAAATGTAGTAGTATTAGTTATACACGCAAAAAGTCTCCTGTTACGTCAACTTACTAGATAGCTGGTGTTCCACTGCAGAAAGAATCAACAGTTAAAGATTTGGGAGTTACCTTTGATAATAAACTAACCTTTGTATCACACATTGAAGATGTTGCTTCCTCTGCTGCCCGAGTGCTTTGATTTGTCTTGAGAACTCCACGTGCTTTTACTGATCTCAACGTCTATAAGTCACTATTTCGTGAATTTGTGCTTTCCAGAATGGAATATGGCTCTGTAATCTGATCACCGCATTATGTATCACATAGACTTATTTTAGAACGGATACAAAAGAGATTTTTAAAGTACTTTTCTTTCCGCTTGGATGGCGCATATCCTGTTCGGAGAACAGATTACAGATCCCTGTTACTTCGTCACAATTTCTCTTCACTTGTCGTGTGGCGTGATGACCAGATGATCAGCTTTTTGCAGAACTTATTTGATGGCAGTTTAGATTGTGGGTGGCTGTTATCGCGTTTGACTTTTGTTGTGATCTTTTGTAGTGAAATTGATATTCTTTTTGTGTAGCAATGATGGGTTTGATGTTGTATTATGCGGTTCTGAGAATATCCTAATATGATTATTATTTTCATTTACATTTATTTTCTTTATATTCTGTAACATGTGCCATTTCTTTTTAGTTATGTAATTTTGTTCCTGTAATTTGTTGGGCAATAGAGTGAATTACCATTATTATTATTATCTCGTACGATCTGATAGAGCATCTTGCTTTAGAAGTAAAGCAATTTTTATTAAGCATTTACAATGAGCTGTGGTCTATAGGCAATTACATTTCGGAGTTCAAAAGTATTACCTATTCTAAAAAATACCTCGATCTCGGAAGAAGAGTCATTAACATAAGAACGATTAATAAAAACGCGTCTTGAGTGGTGGTTAGATCAAAATAAAGTCCAGCGTTGTCAACAATATGGCTTCAGAAAATCGGTTAGTGCTTTGGACGCAGTGGCGCATTCAGTTACCGAGGTTCAACTTGTTTTTTCAAAAAACATTATTGTGTATTCGGTAAATTTGGACATGTTGGATCAAAAGATGAACTCTGTGGGTCTTCCAGCTAAAGTAGCGCGTAGTATTGTAAACATTTTTTGGGATTGTGCTATTATGTTCGTGATCACAGAGGACACTTTATTGGTTCTAGTAAACTTGCCTCAGGGCTCCATTCTCAGTTCAATTCTTTGTTAATATTTATTCTATCGATTTTCATAAGGGTTTGGGGATTGCAACGAAAACTATTCAATACACCCATGATTTTTGCCTTGTTTCATCTAATAACACTTTAAAAGAGCTCAATCACAATCTTACATACACATTCAGTATTTTGAAACGGGGATAGAAGATAACGGGATGACTCTTGCGTCTGATAAGTCCGTAACCTTATACTTTTCTCGATACAAAAATATTGCTTTAGGGAACATTGGGCCCTGCGTAATGTAAGCTTCTAGAAGACTTGCTAAGACTTGATACTTTTTCAAGAAGACTCGTATTGCTTCCAGAAGACTTGGAATGCCTCCAAAAGACTTAATAATGCATCTGGAAGACTTGAAATGCATAAAGAAGACTTGATACTGCTCTAAAAGGTTTCAAATGCTTCCAAAACACTTGATATTGTTTCTGAACAACCTTTCCAAATAACAAAGTGTTCCCATAAAATTTATTACTATCTCAAAAGAATAGATTCTGCTTCTAGAAAACTTGATGTTGCTTGTAGAAGACTTGGAATGCTCCTAGAAGGCTTGCAATGCTTCTAAAGGACTTAATACTGCTTCAACAGGACTTGATACTGCTTCAAAAAGACTTGATATTGCTTCCAAAAGAACACCCTTACAAAATTGTTAATGGTTGTATCTGGACTGATGCTATGAGAGCCGTCATTTGTCGTTTTAGTCTATTCCCAATTCAGTTTTTTTCAGCATTAGTACTTTTAAGATTAATTGCCTTTAAAGATTCATCGAGTTGCTTTTCGTTGTAAAACAACAGGCGGTCGAAAAATCCTTCAGGATATTTTAATTTCTTAATTTCAAGACTTTAAAGATTCTGAGATTTCTTAGTGATTCCGGATTTACCATTACTGATGAAAATAACCACGTTTCGAAAGATATATCTGCAAAATTCATATAATCAACTTTTTCATTCGCTCCAAAACTTCACAAATCTTTTTCATTTTGTCATATCCAGATTTTCAATTGAGCGTATATTCTACTACTTATGGCGACATGAACGAAATTTAAATGTTTTGTTACTTCTTCTAACAATTGAATATTATTAATTAAATACATTTGAGCAGTTTCAGTCTTTTTAATTCCAGATGATAAATTGATTGGTTCACTTTTTGTATTATTTATTGGTTGATTTACTGCTGAATATTCTAATTCAATTAATCTGTTCAAAGCATTATTGAAATATGGACAAAACATATCCTCATATGAACTTATATGCGATTGTATCTAAGTATATGGATAAGAAATTATGAAGTTATATGTAAAATAAGCCTATAAAGATTCAGTTCCATAAAATTACAGTTGACCGGATAAGTAATAATAATATTTATTGGCAATATTATAAACAATACAAAATAAACAGCTTAAATGTTTTTCATCAACCTTTCACAAAACCAACACCAATTACAAAAAAAAAAATAAGTAACTTCCACTCCAGAAAAAGAAGAGAAATAAATTAGTATCCCAAGCTATATAACAAAGGTTTGTAAAAAATATCCAATTGATAATTTAACATGTAAAGTCTCTTATAATCTCATATAAGAGTTATAATCTTATAATTCTCATCACATTTGTGTATTAAAGTAGCTTCCTCATAATTAATGTTATGACCTGTTTCAATTCTATTGTAATCATTTGATTGTGGTTTTGTTTTACGTTCTTATATTCATGTACATAATTTTCTTCCGGTTTGACTAATATATACAGGGTGGGGCGCATGCTCAGACTTTGCTTGCTTGTATTGTTTTTGGTTTCGTTGCTATGGCAACGAACATTGTTATCTTGAATGGAATGCATATGTTTTTGCATGTTCTGATAAATCCCTCTATGCGATGGACGTATCAAATTATAAGGTTATATGAGAAAAAATCGAGAAAAATGCGTTTTCTAAAAATATTAAATCAGCAAATACAAACATAGTAGGCGTTGAAAAGATGTCATTGACTGATAAACTTTTTGTGTGATTCGTGTATGGGCGTAAATATTGTTGAACAATGTACACACTTTACTGTGAGGATGCTTTCAATCATCATACCCATACATCATTAATATTTCGATTCTTTGACATCATTTCAACGTCTACTATATTTGCTGATTTAACATTTTCAGAAAATGCATTCTTTCTCAATTTTTTTCTTATACAACCATATGATTTGATTAGATTTATGCTCTATAAGAATATATATAAAACACATATGCATTCCATGTAAAATAACAATGTTCGTTGCTTTGCAAACATTTTTCTTTAAAACCACCATTTGGGAAGATATTGCCTATATTCCAGCCATTTGACACACCCTGTATACTCTCATAATTGCCACATTTTATAGAATAAACTCCGTAATTATCATAAACATTATTATCTAACATTTTTTTACCCCATATTGCCGTAAATGTTGATGTAATTAAAAATCATCCAGAACACAATGCTATCAAAAACGATCTCATTTCTTCTATCTCGAAAGAATCCAAAAAACAACATTATAACGAAAAACAAAAGATGAGTAGAATATTGTCAAGTCCATCCGTAATAAACTCAAAAAGGGGAATAATATTTTTGTGAAAGCTGACAAAGGCGCAGGAGTAATTATCATGGATAAAGACACATACCACAAGAAGACCTATAAGTTTATGACGGCGAATAATCACTAAAAACTTACAAACAACCCCCTAGCATATATCATTAAGATATTTTAACTAAGGATATCATCAACAAATGTAAGGAAATTTTGATTGAATACTCTCCTAAACTTAACAATTCCAACAATAAATTTTTCTGCACCGACTTTTTCATTCATATGAATCCCCGCGTTCCTGTACTATATTATTAGACCTATTACCTATACATTATTTATCGGCTCCCCACTGGAAAATTGACCAATATTATACAAAACATATTTAAAATGATTTGTTTTACACCAACATTCAGCATAAACAACTCGCGGAAATTCATCAAAGGAACAGAAAATTTAAACTTTAAAAACACAACCCTTATTTCATTCATTTGATATAGTAAATCTATTCACGATCAAATCGATGTCACATTAAAACTATGCTCGGACATGTTTTCTAAACAGTTTAATAACAAAACTATTATTAAAACCCTCACCGACTTACTAGAGCACATAGTAAAACAAAATTATTATAATTTTAACGATGAGTATTATAAAATTTCTGAAGGCCTACAGATGTAAATGCCCTTTTCGGATATATTACTTGAAATATTTCTAAACCACATAGAGAATGAATTCATTATTGAATTCATTTTTATCAATAATAAAAACCCTTATAAAAAACATATCCCTAAATGGGGAAGATATGTTGAAGAAAAGGGAAGGAAATGGGACTGTCATTCGATAACTTTTACAATTCCTAAACTGATTACATAAAAACTTCAATTCACTCTTGAAACGGAAAAAGAAAGAAAATTAAGCTTCTTGGATCTATCCTTAGAAAACATAAATGATAAGATAATGTATAATATATGCAGAAAACCTACCTTTTGAATCTACCCATTCAATAGAACACAAATTTGCTAATTTTAGGTTCTTATTACGTAGAGTTATAGAATAGCCTCTTACAAATAAAAACCGTACTCTAGAATTCAACTGTATACAGGGTGTCTCACGTAACTGGTTCATTAGAACTTTTTTAAGTTCCACTATTCGTAGAGACTTGAAATTTTGGTATCATAGGTTGCTCATTCTGGTCTTTTAATATAAAATATTTTCAAGATGGCCACCACTTCGGATCTACCGGAAGTAGACCTCAACTTCGTTATTTTAAATAGAATGCTATAGTTTTTATTACAGATAATTATTACAGTTCAGTTTTATTACAGTATTCAATTATACGTAAGAAAATATATTGACTTTGATGATAGTTATTGGTACCTGGCGCTTTTTGTTTTCAAGTTATTTTGATTTTAAGTGTTTTTTTGCAAATATCACCCTGCTCTTTAAAAGTGCATATCTCAGCCAACGTTAACTCAAAAACGTTTTGCATTGGTACGATAACTCTTCATATGCTGTCAAATAGATTGACATTTGTTGTATCAGTGTATTTTATACAGGCTGGTCAAAAAATGAGTTACCGTTTCTCTGTATTCAATTGCGTGAAAGTCGAAAATTTTAAATGGAATGCCCTATATTTTCATACCCTATCAGAAAGGGAATTTAATTATCTAGAAATTATCTGTAAACTTTCCTATACCTATTTATTATAGTTTTCTTGCTATTGAGGAATTTATCAAAAAAATACGTACAATTCCAAAAAGCCGTTCGTATTTTTGTTAGAAGGCAATGACATTTTGACAGTTTTATGTTTAATTTATTTAAATTATTGTTAGTATTATTTCTACAATGAACTGTGATTGAATAAACTTTAGATTGCTAACTGTTATTTACCAAAAATAACCAAAAGAAAACCGAATAAATGAAACAATGAAAAACAAGAATTTAATGACAAAAATTAAAATCAATAACATAAGAAAATCAAAAACTTCAAATTATAAAAATAAATTAAGGGAATTTAATTCTTTACAAACTATCTAGAAACTTTCCTGTGCCTATTTGTTGTAGTTGCCCTCATATGGAAATTAATGGACGCATACAATGCTAGAAAGCTGGTTTTATGTTAGAAAGCCATGGAGTTTTATCAGCTTTTCATCCATATTTATGTTATTGTTGTCATTAGTTAGTTGTGTCATCACTTACTTCTGTTAATGCCTTTGAATATCATGGCGAATTATTCCAACGACAACATTTTAAATTCGTTTTATATTCATGGCGGATGTAATAAAGTTTTGGATAGGATCTGTTTCTTAGTTTTGGAAAGTTCAAAATAACAAGAAACCATAAATCTCTATCACCAGCAGATTAAGATAATGGAATAAATGTTTTGTCATATTTTCTTGCTTTACCAAATTCTCGATGATGAATTTCGATTTAGATGAATAATATTTCCAAAGAAAGCACCGTTAATAGATAAAGTGAATTCTTTAGGAATATTTCACCCTTCATTTTGTCGAATATTACGCCATATTATTGTTTTTCATTGTTTCATTTATGCGTTCTTCTGCTGATTATTTTTGGTAAATAAAAGCTAACAAACTAAAGTTTATTCAATCGCAGATCATTCTAGAAATAATACCAAGGATAATTTAAATAAATTAAACGATAAACTGTCAAAATATCACAGCCTTCTAATAAAAACACGCATTTTCTGTAGGATTTTGATAAAATGCTTAATATGAAGAAAACTATAATAAATAGGTATAGCAATGTTTATAGATAATTTGTAGAGAATTAAATTCCCTTTCTGATAGGGTATGAAAATATAGGGCATTCCATTTAAAATTTTCGACTTTCACGCAATTGAATACAGAGAAACGGTAACTCATTTTTTGACCAGCCTGTATAAAATACACTGATACAACAAATGTCAATCTATTTGACAGCATATGAAGAGTTATCGTACCAATGCAAAACGTTTTTGAGTTAACGTTGGCTGAGATATGCGCTTTTAAAAAGCATGGTGATATTTGCCAAAGAACACTTAAAATCAAAATAACTGGAAAACAAAAAACGCTAAGTACCAATAACTATTATCAAAGTCAACATATGTTCTTACATATAATTGAATGATGTAATAAAAACTATAGCATTCCATTTAAAATAAGGAAGTTGAGGTCTACTTCCGCTGGACCGGAAGTGGTGGCCATCTTTAAAATATTTTAGATTAATAGATCGGAATGAACAACCCATGTTACCAAAATTTCAAGCCTCTGTGAATAGTGGAACCTAAAAAAGTTCTAATGAACCAGTTACCTGAGACACCTTGTATATAAATTAGCTCAACTAGCTAACTCAAATTAGCTAAAGCCAATAGAAACATGATACTATCCAAAAATATTAGATACGCTAAGCAGCGTGCTCATAAAGTTCAGCTACTTTTTTAATGTTTTGCAAATGGTTTTTTTATTGAGATTTTTAAATGAACCTGTACATTGTGTGCTGGTTGAATTGCCCATCAGATATCTGTCTAACTTTAATAGTTTTTCTGATATTTAGAATTTAAAGAAGGATGTGTGATAAAATTACTTTAATATTTTAATATATAGGTATTTATTGTAATAAATTATAAATTATTGTATTTAACATTATATTTTATCTATTTTTATCAGTTTTTTTGTGTTTCCTTTTATTTTTTGATTAATACTTTATAATGTAAAATAATTCTTCTGTCATATACCAAATTTTAACGCGACTTGGTACTTTGAAATTTACAAAGAATTATGTAATAAAATATGTTATTGTGGTACCATATAAATTTATTTTTTATACCTTTATCAGGATTTGCTTCTTTACATCGTGATCCGGCGGGACCCACGTAATTTGCACATCTCTATCCTCAAAATTCAAAAAATCACTGTATTTTGAAATCTTGAAAACAAAATCGAAAGTGGTACAAACAATTCTCTTCCGAATGGTACTAATAAAACCAAAACATCGTAAACTCGGGTTCCAGGTACACAGAGCTATAAATTGTGTAAATTTCATCAAGAATTCGATATCTTAAGAATTCGAATTTGGCGATTTTTTTATTAAGGATCATTTAAATTTGGGTAAACTTAAAACGTCAATATCTCAATAACGAAAGAATTTTTTTAAGTATGGTTCTGTTCATTACAAAATACATACTTTACAAATTGTAATTTTTTGTCCAGATGTCTCAAAAATTCGATTTTTGGCGTATTTTTTTATTTATTAAGTGTGTTTCTGTACATTACAAAGCACGCTATACAAATTATGAATTTTTCAACCAAATATCTTAAGAATTCCATTTTTTTTTAAATTGCATTTATAGAATTCTACAAAAACAAAAGTTTTGAAAGTACGGTTCTGTTCATTTGAAAATACAAATAAAACAAAATACATTGCTCTATAAATTGTAAAGATTTTATGAAGATCTTAAGAATTCGATTTTTGGCGATTTTTTTTTAAATTGTCTTTCTTAGAATTTTATAAATTTGGATTGATTTAAAAACTGAGTATCTCAAAATCGAATGGATTCTTTTTTTAAGTACGGTGGTATTTTAACCACATATCTTAAAAATTAGATTGCAGGCATTTTTTTAAATTGTTTTTATATAATCCTATAAAGTTGGGTTGCCTTAAAAAGTCATTATCTCAAAAGCGAATGGAATTTTTTAAGTACAGCTCTGTTCATTATAAAGTACAAGTTTTGCTCTATAAATGGTAAAGATTTCATCAAGATATCTTGAGATTTCGATTTTTGGCGATTCTTTTAAATTGTCTTTGAGTTGGTTTGATTTAAAACGTCAATATCTCACTGTTCTTTGTTTAACACTGTCTGTGATTTGATGACCAAAACAAAGCTCACACGGATCCGTCAAAGCAAAATTCTACCTACACAGATCCTTGATGACCTTTGTATGGTCACCACGACACAAACTAACAGTATTAAATTATATTTATATATGATTTATTAATTTTGTAGTATTTTTAACGCATATTTTACTGCATATTTCAACCAATTTTAACCGGATATAAAAAGCTTATTTTGCTTATTTTTATCAAATATAAGTCCGGTTTCTAGTCATAGCGGAAAAGAAACTATGTGCGATTCTGTTTGTAAAAAAGCATATAGTACTCTATATAGTGTGAGTATTTCATTGAGATATCTTAAAATCTCGATTCAATAACTTAAAAAACTAATATCTCAAGAACGAATCAAGATATTCAAGTATGCTTAAAAATGTTTATAGAATTTTTTACAAGTTATCACGCGGTGATAAAGACGTCAACAACCACAGTCATCACGCCAGCTCAAGAATGTCGTTGAACCAAGCTGATTCATAATGATACAAGACTAAACTTGCCACACAAATATAAACTTAACTAATCATTAAAAAAAACTTTATCCCTAAACACAATTTGACCTTAATACAAATTAATAATTGGATTTCACGCTGAGTTATTTTCCCACGCGAAGTCGTTCCATTGAAAACGCAATACTACATCCGTGCGAACCTTTAAATAATGAAATTTAAAACTCCCTAACAAAAAAAAATGTTTGAAAAATTAAAATGCATTGTATTTAGTCGATGACGTTGTGCTGTTAAAAATAATCCAAATTCAACCCACGTCCATTCAATGCCACTTCGTTTTGCCGTGTTTATCACAAGAAGTTTGTTGTTAATGTGAGTCATTTCGAACTGAAACACTCAACAGTTGCGTCACTTAAAGTGATTATTCGTTGAAAAAGGGACAATTAAGAAATTATAAAGGAAGTAATATATATAGGGGCGAAGAAGTTAAATTGAAGTTATTCGCATAAAGGCTTATTTTAAGTAGTCTATTTTCGATTTAAACCAGATGGTTCGCCTGTACTTTTGACATTGACGGGAGCCACTTGTTAGTATTAAAAAAATAAAATAAAAAGAACTTACCTTTAAGCTCTAAATGACTTTTTCAATCAATAAACAATTACACTTAATATAATAAATTGACGCACCACCTTGAAAACTTTTATTTAAAAAAACTTTTAATAGAATAAATTTTTTGTTACAACTTGTAACTTTTTTTAAATTTTTTGCTGTTAGTTTTGTTGTCGTTAGAGTATACAGTGAATGATATAATGAAGCGGTCGGGGACGCCAACAGCCAACAACACCGAAGAGCAGATTTTTCGAGAGTGGGAGTGCGTTTTCCGCTTCTCGTTCAAATTGATACTGTCCATAAATTCGCCGTCGAGAACACTTAATTTTTTTTTGCTCGCATTCGATTCTGCTAAAACTTTTCTTGGCAAGAAACAAGAGCCCGATTGTCCCGGATGATTGATGCTCAAACCGTTCCAAATTTTAACAAAGCAACTAATCTCATAAAACTAATAACAAAAACTTTGTGTTTTCATTTATTTCTTTTTTGTGGTTAATAAATATAAACAATGTCTACTAAAAGAACGTTGTGTTTATTTTATTAACCACAAAATAACTTTGAATGAAATTAATATTAATCTTATGTGTGTGTTTAACTTATTTTTTCATTCATTAATGAGCTGTTCGTGGTTTAATAATCAATAACTCTAAAACGAAAAGAATTTTTTTTGGGTATTCTATAAAAATAGTTTGACTTAATTATTGGCGATTTTTCAAATATTGATGTTTTGTAAAATCTTTATTGGCTTAAAAAATCTAGAAGAGTTTTTTTAGAAGAGAAATTTGGAACAAAATAAAATGGAAATGAATTAAAATTTAGAAGGAATGAAGCAAAATTTAATCAAAATTAATCAAAATTCGAAGAGAAACTGGAACGAAATAAAATGGATATGAATGAGAAATTGGAACAAAAAATGAATCAGAATTTAGAAGGAATGAATACAAATTTAGAAAAAAAAATGGGAAATAATTTGCTTGAAAATCAAAGAAAATTTGTTGAAACAATTCAAGGATTAAAAAAAGAAATTATCATACAACTCGAAAATAGTAACGATGTTTTACAACACGAAATCAATAACATGAAAGATTAGCTACTATTATATATTGAGAAAAGAGTGGAAGAAAAATGTAATATATTAGAAGAACAAAAGATAATTAAAATTATATACAGGGTAATTCATTAGCACTATGACAAACTTTGGCAGATGAAAGATGATGCGATTCTATGGAAAAAATGTTATATGAATATGGGTCTCATTCATTTTGGTTAAAGAGTTACAAGCCTTTGAAAATTTTACACAGTTCAATTCGCAACAATAATTACGAAACACAAATACAAAGTTTTCTGTGATAACAAAACTGAGTTCTTTATGTCAAACAATTCAATCTACTCTATTTTGTGTGTGTCAAAGTTTATAATTGTCAGAGTTTTGATCGAAAACGGAAATGTATGTATTTACGACTGAATATGCATATATTATTTTTGTATCCGGGCTTTGTAACGGAAACGCTCGGCAAGCTGCAAGAAAATACCTTCCAAATAGACATCAACCTGTCCATACAGTGTTTAGTGCATGATTTCGCAGACTGAGAGAAATAGGTAACCCCGCTCCACCACATTCCGTTCGTCCCCATGAAGTGAATGTACAAAATGAAGAACGTGTAATTGATTTAGTACTTGACGACTCTTCAATTAGTACTCAGCGTATAGCGAGCATGTTATAAATATCCCAAAATTTTGTATGGCGTGTATTGAATCAAGAAATGTTGCATCCGTTTCATCGCCAAAATGTTCAAGCATTACATCCTGGAGATACTGAGCAACGCTTAGCATTTTGCCACTGGATTATTCAGTAACATGCTCAAAATAATAACTTCATTTCCTAAGTTCTGTGGTCTGATGAAGCGTGTTTCATTAGGCATAAATAATTTTCATAACGAACATGGCCCTTGCAAAATCCACATGCAATTAGACCAAGAAGATTTCAGCAACGGATTAGTGTAAACGTTCGGGGTGGCATTTTTAACAATTCTTTGCTACCTTTATGGGTGATAAATGAACGCTTAAATGCAGATAAGTAGATAGAAAATGCCGATTCTGGACCGGAAGTGGCTCCCTGGCTCCCTCTGACGTCATCAACTAGGCGACGTCACCGCGTCATCAACGCAATGACGTCACCACCTAACTAAATTTAACCACTTGAAAGATCCCTGAACGCGAAATTCTTTCCACATTAAACCTTTTAAGGTTCTATTTAATCGTTCAACGATCGATGCTTTCAATGCGCTAAACGTAGAGTAATGATTAATTTTTAATTTACTCAGAAGTGAGATAAAATCTTTGTTATAAAACTCTTTTCCTTGATCGGTTTGAAGATTTTTGGGTATATTTCCATCCTTTAAAATACTTTTCATTGCTTCAGTAACATCTTTACCTGATTTAGTTTTTACCGGAACAGCCCATGCATATTTACTAAAGACATCAATTACAACAAGTATATAACGATAACCTCTATTTTGTCGTGCATAAGGTATCATCTCTACTAAATCGGCCTGGTATAAATCTTTTATACCTTTAGTAAGTACATGTCTTCTTTTGAAATGAATTCGAGCAGGTTTATGAAGCTCCTTCGCTAATTTTCGTTTAATATCACCGGACATTTTACTATGATTTCAGCAAATAATAAAGCAGTACCTGTAGAAGCAGGGAATTGTAATCTACCACCTTTCTTCAAGTTGATGCCCTTCCATTTTGTGCTATCATAAATCCTATTGGTTACTCTAAGTGTTGCGTTCGATGGTGAAATATTAATGGAGTAAATTATTCCAGATTCAATAGGAAAAATATAATATTTTTTTAAATTATTCAACGCATAACTTATACTATGCGAACTACTGGAACCAGTCAAAGTGATATTGAAGAAATAATAATGTTCTTCTTTTGGTAAGGAGGAAGAAGAAATGTGATGTCCGAACTTATGAACGGTCATAAAGTAAATGAAACAATTTGTTGAAGGTTTACACAATTATACGAGCTTCACGCAACTCTTCTATAATACTATTAATTTCATTACCATGCGATGTATTACCGGCAAGTTGAGAGGCTATTAATAGTTTTAATCTACTTACTAATTCATTAGGATCATCCCAATAAATAAAATTTGACCGTTGATTATTGTACTGTTGCATAAGACCTTCTCCAGTTGTCATACGAATAGGAACGCTTTTTACTCTACTCCGTCGAACAACTTTTTCCGTTGCATTTAAAATAGGTGCAATTATTTGACGATACTTATCCGACTTGTCACCGATAATTTGTTTACTTTTATCATGATTTTTGTTCAATGCTGCAGTTGATTTAAGTATTTCAACGTAATTCTTTTGATCATCACTGGTAAATGATTCTGGATCTCTTTTGAATATTAGCTCATACAACCCTTTTGTACCCTTATAGGTTTTATTTGCAATGGTTATATCGTCGGTTTTATTACTAAAGGATATTTCACTATCTCCAATGTAATACTTATCTGTTACAATATTAACACGAACTCCCTTCTTGCTAGAATCGTATTCATTGTTATTATCTCTTACATAACCCTCAATGTATGATCTTGTTAGAGGAGCAAATTGTTCCAAGTACAATAAAAATGATTCTTCAGGAATGTTCATAGTTTCTTGTAATGGAGATACGTCTTCTGCTACTGCTGCTGGAGTTGGTGTCGGTGATGGTGGTGGTGATGGGGATATTGTAAAAACATCATCATCATCTCTTAATATTGGTATTACTGACTGTTCTACTTCATGTTCGTGAAGATCGTGATGAGGTTCTGGTATCCGCGCTGAAGATGATTGTATTGCTTTTAGCACTTTCCTTTTCTTTATAGGAGCTACTGTTTCAAATGTCTCAACCGGTTGCTGTCCTTGATCAGATTTAGAGCCCTCTGTCTCTTTCTCACTCTTTACTTTAATAGGATGTTTAATTGTAGAAATTATTTTTTCTAAAGGGGTTGTTACTGCTTTATATTGCTCTTGAAGCAAATGTTCAGATTTGTGTTTCATCGCTTTTAACTTATCCAATTTCTTTTTTACATTAGCTCTAGTTTTAATAAGCTTCCGCGTTAACTGTTTTGAGTCCATGTTTTCGGTACAATGAATGAACGCTTACTGACTAATACTTCCGATCATCCGCTTTTATCTGGTCAGTTCGGTTGTTCCATCATCAACCTGTCTCATTCGACCAACCGCTTTTATTGGTCAGATCGGTTGCCCGATCATCCGCCTGTCTTATCCGACCAACCGCTTTTATTGGTCAGATCGGTTGTCCGATCATGCGCCTGTCTTATCCGACTAACCGCTTATATTGGTCAGATCGGATGTCCGATCATCCGCCTGTCATATCCGACCCACCGACTTTTATCTGGTCAGTTCGGTTTTAACAGGCCGATACTGATTCTACAAACCAAAACCCAACTTTCGTTTTACTTTCATTGCGTTAGTAACAAACCATGCGTTAGCTTTTTCACCAATCTATGAATCTTTTGCTAATACTCTCTTCTATGCATCTTCTGCTAACACTTTATCTGCTTTATGTCGATTCCGCAAATCTGTGTATTGTGTATATGCTAAATCGTGTCGTTTACACGCTCTATCAAGCTCATTAATACCAGGATCTCCACGTATTAATCGTTTCGTGAGATTTGTTCCCGGGCCACAGAACTGATAGCCGGGTAAATGTAGCTTACCACCTGTCCGTATCACAAGCATGACTGATATAAAAACATACACAATTACAGTTTTATATAGTAATGAAACTCATTACGATATCTGCCATTGTTCATATCATCCTCCTTATTGATTACAACAAAGCCGAATCTATCTTTTCAACACATTGAACACATTTTCTTAAATACATTAAAGTTCATGTCGGTTGTTACATGATCATTATAAATATGTCTTAAATTTAGATCATCTTGTTTGAAAAGTATTAAAAAGTTTGCATTATCACGTATTAAATGCTTTAGAATATGCGTGTAACTTTGGCATAAATAAAAACTATCTATAGCCTTATGTCGTCCCATACAAAAATAATCACGAATAATTGACTGTTTATCGCAAGCTACATCATCAAATATAAAAACTGAATCTTCATTTGCTTTAGAAGGATGCATTATATCATCACTGCTGTTATACTCATAATATCCTATACCTTTTATAGGTTGCAGTAACTTTCTTAAATATTGGTATTTGTTTTGATACAAAGTCTTTGAATATACATATACATTTCGAAATGATAATCCATTAGGATCCTGTAATAAGCTAATTATCAGATTCGTTTTACCAGAGTTGGAAGGTCCGCATATTATACAACGTAGATTATTTGGAAATAAATAACTATGCTTTCTGTTTTCCGGTGATGGATTATCAAATTGTCTTGTTACATCATCAACGTTTAATGTGTAAGGTTGTTTTATCACTTTCATGTTTATAACATAACTGACTTTTATATAAGCCTGAGTTTGATTATATACTGTTCATTTATCTGTTGACCATTGAAGTGGTCGGTCGATCATGAAGAAACGAGTAAGTGGAAAAGAGATTTCTTTTAACAGACCTCTCAAAAATGCAAAAATAAAATTAAAAAAGTCAAGGGCTAATGGTTTGAAATCTGATGCGAAGTTAGCTGTACATACCGTAAAAGGTGTTACCAAAAAGAACCCTAGTTCTAGAATTATTACGGTTCCTAAAAGCGGCGGTATACTTCCGCTCATTCCAATTTTCGCTGGTTTAAGTGCATTAGGAGCATTAGCAGGTGGCACTGCTTCCATTATAAGTGCTATCAACAAAGCTAAGCAAGCACAAGCGGCGCTCAAAGAAAGCCAAAGACATAATAAATCGATGGAATCAATAGCTTTAGGTAAAGGTCTGTATTTAAAGCCATATAAAAAAGGATTAGGGTTTTTTTTTAAAGACACGCCAACAAAAATCAAACAACAGCAAAAGGCGCTAACAAACCTTGACTTGATGCGTTATGCACAAGTGTTAAGGATACCTGAGTTTAGAGGGATATTCATGCGAGATAAATTACCTGTACGTATTAATAACAATGAAAGAGGTATTATTAACTTAGATAGTGCGAAAGGACCTGGCACTCATTGGACAGCCTATATTAAGAAGGGAAACGTAATCACTTATTTTGATAGTTTCGGCAATTTAAAGCCAAGTAAAGAAATTGTAAAGTATTTCAAGAGTGCTGGAAATAATGTAATCATTATACAGGGTGTTCCCGTGACTCGGGGCATAAAATTAACCACATATACTAGAGCAAAAATGATGATGATTCGTGAAAAAAAATTATTATAAAAGAAAGAGAAATTTTAACACATTTTTCTAAATATTTTCAAAACCATTAATGGTAGAGGGTTGAAATTTGGTACAGAGTAAACAAACATCATGCAAAATCATTGAACCAATTTTGACTTTGGCCGGATGACGGCAACCATGTTATACAGGGTGTTCCTAAAATTTGTTTGCTCAGAACTTTTTTGTTTGTTCGTAACCCTACATTTATTTTTGTAGTTTTTAATAGAAAATTTATTTTCGAAACTTTTTTCACTCTTTGAAAATTTTGATAACATTGACTGTTTTCGAGTTATACGCGAAACTGTTAAGCTTTGATTTCAATCGTAACAAATAAAACATATTCCGCAAGATCTGAGAAGGCGATGACAATTGAAAAACGAACTGATCTAATAACCATTATTTGCATAAATTTCTCAGTGTAGATTTAGTTAAATCCAGTGTTAATTTATTTTAATTGAATAAAAGAATGTAATTTCCAAAACAATAAATTTAATTTTCGCGGTAACAACAAACAAGAACATAATAAAAATTCTAACAAAAATATGAACAAGAACAATAAAATTATAAACAAATGGTAATAAATAAAACAGAACAAAAAAAAATACTAAAGCAGATGTTCAAAAACACTCCCGCCGGCTTCAATGCACGCCTGATATCGCCGTCTTAAATTAAAGCGCACTCTGCTGAGGACGTTGATTTCAGTTCGAAGTTGATCAAATGAATCAACAATTCGTAACCTCAGTTGATCAACTGAAGTTATTTCAACGCAGTACACAAGCGATTTAATGCGTCCCCATAAATAAAAATCTAGAGGTGTAAGATCCGGCGATCGGGGGGGCCAACTTATCGGTGCATCCACTCCTCGTCCAATCCACCGTTCCGGAAACCGTTCACATAGAAATTCTTGGACAGCATGTGTACTATGCGCAGGAGCACCATCATGCATATACCACATTTCTTGTCTTGTGTTTAAAGGAACGTCATCTAAAAAATCATTTAATTGCTCTAAATGTCCCCTGTATGTATGGCCATCCAGCCTTGACGGCAAGAAAACGGGTCCTATAATGACATCGCCCACAATGCCAGCCCAAACGTTAAGAGAAAACCTCCATTGCGATTTCCAAGCTTTCTTAAATCTTGGATTTTCGTCCGCCCAACTATGTGAATTTCTCAAATTGATGATTCCATCTTTAGAAAATGTCGATTCATCTGCAAAAAGTATTTTTTCTAAAAATTGATCATCAATTTGGATTTTGTGCTGCATTATTTGACAATATTGCAGTCGTAGTGGGTAATCAGCCTGTCGAACTTCCTGAACTTTATAACTATGATATGGATAAAGCTGTTGCTCGTGAAGAACACGCCAGATAGTTGTTTTTGACGTTAAAAAATGCCTCGCCATATCCAAAGTACTAGCTGTAGGATTTTCTTGTACGTAGTCTAGAATATCTTCTTCTAGTTCGGTTGTTCGGACTGATCTGACTTTACCGTTGTTACTAAAATTCGGCTTAAACGTCCCATTTTCCCTTAAACGGGTTTCAATTCTTAAAAATGTTTTTCGATTGGGCGCTCTGCGGTTCGGAAATTTCTCTCGATAACGGTTAGCGGCTGCTACGGCGTTTCCATGACATTCTCCCAATGTCAAAATCATGTCAGTTTGTTCACTAAATGTGTAATTGTCCATTTTGAACACGCAAAATTAATAAAAACTTCATTAACAAACAACTTTATGTTTAAACTACATAAGCAAGTTGACGGCTCAATTTGTTTTTTTTTTAATTGCCATGGCCAACTTTTTCGAAAATTATTGTGTTTAGTGTTACCATTGAAATCGAAGCTTAATATTTTCGCGTTTAACTCGCAAACGGTTAATGTTATCAAAATTTTCAAAGAGTGAAAAAAGTTTCGAAAATAAATTTTCTATTAAAAAGTACAAAAAAAATGTAGGGTTACGAACAAACAAAAAAGTTCTGAGCAAACAAATTTTAGGAACAGCTGTATAACATGGTTGCCGTCATCCGGCCAAAGTCAAAATTGGTTCAATGATTTTACATGATGTTTGTTTACTCTGTACCAAATTTCAACCCTCTACCATAAATGGTTTTGAAAATATTTAGAAAAATGTGTTAAAATTTCTGAACTTTGATGGCCCATATCTTGGCCATTTATAGACTTTTATAATAATTTTTTTCGCGAATCGTCATCATTTTTGCTCTAGTATATGTGGTTAATTTTATGCCCCGAGTCACGGGAACACCCTGTATATAATCACCATCAATATCAAACCTATAACACTAGTAATTGTGGCCATTTATGTTTAAATTTCTTATCATCAGACACAGTATAGTTCCAACACTCAAACCATGTGGACGTTTGATTTGATAGGAAAAACATCTGTTCTAACAGCAAATTATCATCCCTCAATAGAACTGAATCCTAAATATCAATATGAACTGGCACTGGTAAGATTTGATGGTTATAACTCAATTCCAAATATTGATGAAACGAATAATTGCTTAAAAATCGATAATGTATTGATAATTTTACAACAGGATCTTATGAATTAAATCATATTTCGAATGCTATTAATAAGCAACTGAAAGAAAAGAATATTAATGGTGTGACGTTTAGCCTACAAACAAATGAAGATACACTACAAGCTGGGATCGCATTTAACAAAACTATTGATTTTAATGTAAATAACTCCATCTCCACAGTATTAGGATTTAATAAATCCGATGTACTAGATTCAACGAAATCCCCGCACAGCGCTCAAAATATTGTAGATATATTTAAAGTAAATTCTATACAAGTACAATGTAACATTACACATGGAGCTTATCACAATGACATACCTGCGCACACTATCTACTCATTTTTCCCTACAGTACCTAAAGGTTATAAAATATCAGAAACTCCTCACAATTTAATATATATGCCTTTGAATACACAAGTAATTAATAACATTACCCTTAAAATAGTTGAACAAAATGGATTATTGGTCAATTTTAGAGGAGAAGTCATCAAGATAAGACTACATTTGAAGCTCTGCAATAATAATGGTGCTTAAGATTAAAGGCAATATAAGTACACAAAATCGAACCAACACGGCTAGTTCTCTTCAGACCGTGAAGCAGTTAACACATCAAAATAAACAATTTTTTGAATCATTGGGATTTCAACTAATAAAATAATATCAACATGAGTATCTTAAACGTTTCGGATAAAGTAGAATTTGATAATTCACTGATACGGATTCACTACCACAATCATTTACCATACTCATCAAATTCTTTTAACAATAGTGATGAAATACGTATTGCGATTCAACAACAAGACATTTACACGTTACCAAGTCAATCACTTATTTTCGTACAAGGGAAACTACTGAAAAGTGATGGAACCGTTGATAAAGATGCGAGAATGGTAGTAAATCCAATCGGTCATATGTTTAGTGAAATACGATTTGAATGTGGAGGGACTGTAATTGACAGAGTGAGAAATCCAGGAATTGCTTGTACATTAAAAAATCTTTGCTCATTAACAAGATCAGAATACTATCATGCCTCTAATGTAGGTTTCGAATATATAAATAACAAAGTAAATGAAAAGACAGGCGATTTTGATTTTTGTGTTCCATTGAAACATTTTCTTGGCTTCGCAGAAGGTTACAATAGTATTTTAATAAAACCTCCGTCTAGAATTAGTTTTAGTACGCAGTAATTCAGACAGGAATGTTATTGAAAGCTTCATACCTAATATGGCGATTAATATTAATAAAATAGTATGGAGAGTCCCTCATGTTTCTGTAGCTGATGTTGAACGTTTAAAGTTGTTAGAATACATAGAACAAGGAGTTGAATTAGAGATGGGATTTAGATCGTTTGATTTACATGAATATCCATCATTACCAAGGAGTAAACAGCATTCATGGACAATTAAAACATCTACACAATTAGAGAAGCCTAGATACTTAATATTGGGATTTCAAACCGATAGAAAGGATAATCCATTACGTTCTGCATCACTATTTGACCACTGTAATTTAACAGATATGAAAGTGTTTTTAAATAGTGAGAAATATCCCTACGAAGCTCTAAATTTAAATTTTAAGACGGGTCAATTTGCAATTTTATATGAAATGTACTGTAACTTCGCAAAGACCTATTACGATCGAGAACTTGAGGAACCAATATTTAACAGAAACGCATTTATAACATATACACCGATTATTGTAATTGATTGTTCACGGCAAAATGATAATTTAAATGTTGGAACCGTTGATATTCGCATTGAATTTGAAACGAGTGAAGATATACCTGATGCGACTTCCCTCTACTGTTTAATCTTACATGACCGTGTTTTCAAATACGTTCCTTTAACTGGTATGATAAATCAAATATAAATCACCATAGATGACGGAAGTTGGATCAAGAAATCAGATATTGTGTACTAACTAGATTTTAAATAATTTTTTAATATATATGTAGATTTAGTTTATAATTTTTATTTTTTAATTGTAATCAGTGTTAATGTAACATACTCATATTTTAAAATGTAATTAATATTTATACATAAATACATATATTTTTTTAAACACATGCGATTGTATTATTATTCCCGAAATATTCTTAATTTGCCGCGCACGCGCATTCAGGCGTGTGCCTTCAGATGTTTAATAATTTATCTTTTTTTGTGTTGTTTCTTTCATAATAGCATACGGAAAGATCCAAATATCATCAAGATCCAATAATCAAAATTAACTTTGATAAAATTGACAATAGCGGATAAATGCAACAACATAAATAATTTTATAAATGAAGTTGTAAAACAGTTTTGGAATAGTAAACTATTAAATGGAAAATATAACGAAAATTGGAACCAAGGAAATGTATGTGATGTATACAATCGTAGTAAATATATACAGGTTCTTGAAGAAAAAGAAATAGCAGAAATTCTAATCAAACATTTCGTCAATTTAGATAATATAGCCCTTATTTATCAAAATATTTCCAGCATAATTGAATTAATGGAGATTTTAAGAAGGTTAGACGATTTTACGGAAAAGAAAAAAATTTAACTTGTCAAAATTATCAAAATATAAGCTATAATTACAGCTACGATAAAAAACAGAACAAAATCAAATACATTACAATTACTACAATAATAACTATACGAACTATGGTAATGATAAAAACTATAATAATAATTTTAATATGACAATAATTATTAATATAATATAATATAGAAATTCTCAATCAAGATTTCAAAATAATGACTATCAACACAGAGGACCACCACGTAGATACAATTTTATATCATAGAATCGAGGAAATCACCATCCAGAACGAGAAAATTTATAGAGTGTGAAGAACTTCTCGATACTCAATATCCTGACGCTCAAATTATTAGAAATGAACAATTCAATGACACTGAGTTAACACATCTACTCGATAAGCAATTTTCAGCAACCAAACCATCACGATATTTGTTATCACAACAATCAATCTTACCGTCAAACATCAAAGTATGGTGCGAAATCTAAAAGAATAAACCTCGCATCTACATACCTCAATATTATCGTTAACAAATTTTCGACAAATTTCATTGCCTAACGCATCCAGGAATTCGTTCAACAATTCATTTATTAAAAACCAGATTCTTTTGGCCTCACATGTCAAAAAATATATACTTATGGACAAGATCTTGTTTGCAATGTCAACGCACCAAAACTTTTAAACAAGCCAAATCACCACTTCAGCAAATTCCAATACCAAACTCACGTTTTGAACATATTCACATCGACATTATTGGTCCCCTAGCTTCGTCTCTTAGTTGCACTTACGTCCTTACTGTAACCGAACGATTCACACGTTGGCCAGAAGCTTTCCCACTAAAAGACATAAGTTCTGATACCATAGCAACTTTTCTGTTTCGGCATTATTTCAGTCGATTTGGTATTCCTTGTACAATAACTCACGACCAAGGACGACAATTTGAATCAAAATTATTTGCAAAATTTCAATCATTGTTAGGCACCCATCAAATACATACTTCACCATTTCATCCACAAAGCAATGCAATGGTAGAAAGATCCATCGAACTTTGAAAGCTGCGATTATTGCACACGAAAACACCATCAGGTGGAACAATGATTTACCACTGATACTCCTAGGTCTTCGATCATCACTGAAAGAAGATTTAGGATGTTCATCAGCGGAACTAGTTTATGGCCAGCCTCTTAGACTACCTGGAGAATTCTTTATTCAAGATAGACAACCTCCTGAACATGAACCTTTGACTTAGTCTCGACCAACTACGTTTTCACTAAAATCAACGGACTTAAACCTTCCTTAACACCACGACACGAATGACCATTCAAAATTCTTGAAAAACATCAAAAATATTTCGTTATATACAAAAATAATAAACCGACTACTTTAAGCATTGATCAGCTTAAACCTGCCTTTATGCTAAACGAAGACATAAACTCAATTAATAAATCAATTCTCTTAACAAACAAACCTAAAAAAATTCGTTTCAACATTTAGTTTAAACGCTAAACAATTTAACAAAATGTTATTTACTTTATTCCTTTTCTACTTTTCTTCCGTGGGGGGAGTAAGTGTAGCGTGCTCTGCAAGACACCACGGCTAACTATTGTCATTTAGTTATATAAAAAAAAACTTTTTTCGTTTGTTTATAAAAAAACAACAACATAATAAAAAGTTCGAAAACTCTCCAGTTACGTTCCAGATACCAAAAGACACCTGGAACGGAAGACCTCATTGAACCTACCAATGGCGGTGTGTATTCTAACCCTGAAGAGATTTACCGAGGAAGTTTCGTTTTGTTCCTGCAATGAAATCATTATAGATAACTGGTACAAATCCGCATTTTTGAAATCGCTCGAGACACCCGAGGATGCACTCATGTTAGAAGACGAATAATTTACAACTTTTGGAAAGGGAAGTGATACCGTATCCGGTTATGACAACATGACAAGGAAGCTGCTGGGAAGTCTAACAATAAGTCTTAAAATGTCTTTATAAAAACAAAGTTATACTTATTTTATTAACCAGAGAATAACATTGAATGAAATTAAAATTTACCTTATTTATTTATCTTATTTTTTAATTGATTAATGAGCTGTTCGTTTCTTTCCCTCATCAAAGCCCTAACACTACTAATAACGTCGTCAAGCGAAGTATCTTTTTTTTCCGCTTCTAAAGTACCCTCAAGTTCCATTTTTTTGCTTTCAAGTTCTTCAATTTTCTTCTGAACCTCCACCACATCATGATAAGTGGGATTATCTTCCAATTTTTTCTAAACAAAACAAAACACAATAAAACATTAACTTAATTTGTCAAAATCAATTTACCTCAATTTCATCTTTCCGTCTTAACCCCTCATCAAGAGCAGCTTTCGTAGATTCCAACTTCGCTTGGAGCACTTGATTTTGATCTTCTAAAAGGGCGCATTCCCTCGCCATCTCCTCTTTACACCTTTCAACATTCGACATTTTTTCAATTTCCTTCAACATTTCGGCTTTTTTAGCTTCGATTCGGTTCGATTCCGATTCAAAATTATCACTGAACCGCGTTAATTTTGCAATTTGTTCCTGTAAGGCTGCGCATTTTTTGTTCCAACCTTCTAAACTTTGATCGTTTGGATCGAATTGAGTCATCCCAAACTCTTCAATATTGAATTCGGCTAAATTCTCAACCATTTGATCTAAAAGATTAATAACCGTTTCGTTGGCTTTGATAACTTTTTCTCTTGCTATTGAAACTTTTTCATCGTAACTTTCAATGAAAGAGTCCATATGGGCTTCGCGTTCTCGAAGTTCTTTATGTTTTTTTAAACGCGCACTATCTTTATTTTCGAGTTCTTTATTGATTTCGGCGATTTTTTCTTCCATTTGAACGGTTTCTTGTTGGAGCGTTTCGAATAATTTTTGCAACGTTTCGATATCCGCTTTGTCTTGTTTAACTTGTTGGAGGAGTGTTTCTCGTTGTTGAGCCGGAGTTTGAGTGTTTGATAAAAAATTTTGTAACTCTTCTTCTTGATGTTCGAGGTTACGAATTGTTTGAATTAACTTAAATCGTTCTTGAAGCTCAGGGGATTCTGATATAATCACCTTGTATTTATCATTCTCCTCCATTTCTTTCTTAATTTCATCCTGCAACCCTTGAATTTCATTCAACACCTTTTCATGTTGCTTTTGAAGCTCAAAATATTCCTCTTTTTGCTTCTCGGGCAACAACTCGATCAATTCTTTGATAGCATTTTCTTTGCGAACTTGTTCCTTTTCCATCCGATCGATTTTTTCTTGCATTTGAATCTTTTTCGTCAAGACTCCATCGAGTTCTTTCATTTTTAGGTCGTTATCTCGCTTCATTTTTTCAATCTCTGCCAAAATTTCTTCCTCTTTCGTTTTTGAAATGTGCATTTCTAAAGCGATATTATAAGCTGACAATAACTCCTGTTTTTCCTCGATTTTCTTGGCTGCTTCTTGAGCTTGCTTATGCAAATCGTCCAAGTTTAAGGTTTTCATTTTGTTCTCATCCGTTAACTTTTTTAATCTTGCGATTTCATCACGAAGGGAGGTATTTTGAGATTGAAGTTTTGATAAATAGAAACGGTTATCTTTATAGATGCGTTGTCCCCCTGCTGTTGATGGTTTTAGCCCCATTAAACCTTGCTGTGTTAACGGTCTTGACATCTAAAAAGTATTATTATTAAAGGAATGCGGATTTTAATTCTAATATGTGTTTTTACCATGGAAGCCGTTCTTGGCAAAGAAATACCTGACGGGGGTCGTGTTGAAGACGCTCTTCCACTTAATTCTCGTTCCATTCTTGAATTCTTTACACGATTTTCGTTGTTGAGAACTTTGTCACAATGACATTTGTGTGTTGTAATCAAAATTGTGCGGTTGCCATGGCAACGAAGGTAAAACGCGACCTCTAGTCGATCAATCTATAACTATTTTTAAATTAATATAGAAATAATTTTTCTTATCCTTTTTTCACCAATTATTAAATTAGGATCTTTTTAAAAAATTTACTTCTGGTGATAATTAAAATTTATTTTTCTAAATTAGTTTCGAGCCTTGCTCTTCTTCGGTAGATACCTACAAGTCTATACAACATACGAAAAATGAACACATTAATATAAAAAAATAAAACAGTAAAATCTTACGTAATTATTAACAAATTAGAAAAATTAATTAAAATTTTTCAAAATTTACGTCAAAAGTTATTGTGTGACGTTAGGTTTTTTTTGTTTTTGTTTTTTATTTTTGTTTTTTTTGTTATCTCGCAGGCAACTATAGATTGGTTTTTGGGTCGGGATAATTTGTTCATTAAGGCTTATAATTAAAGACCGGATTAGAAGGCACAAAAAAGACAGAAAAATGCACTTAAAAAGGCATGAAGTTTTGGCAACAAAAGCATTTCTACTGCAGTCACTAAAGTTAAATCCTGTTTTTCAAGTGATTTTATAGATTCACATATATAACTGTAATTGCTTTTTATAAATGCCAAATTATTTTGTAGCTCCACTTCTTTTAGGACGGCCTGGCAATCTTGTATTGCTTTACTACTTGTAGCCGGAAATTCATTTATTAATTGTTTAAAATGATCTAAGGCGTTTGTGTAGTATATAGCGGCATCTAGCCATGTTCCCCATCTTGTTAGAACTGGTTGTGGTGGTAATGGGGTATTTGGTAACCTCTCTCTAAACAATTCTACCCTTAAAGGGGCTTTAACAAATATTTGTTTACCGCTTTTTATTAATTTATTAACTAATGGAACTGTAACCTTATAGTTTCTGTTACTCGATTAAGCCCGTGTGCTAAGCAAGTACAATGAATTAAATTAGGGTAAAAAATCTTCATATTAGACGCAGCTTTTACCATGTATGCCGCTGCGTCTGACACCATCAGTAAAATTTTATCATTCGGTACCGGCTCCGGTAAGAAAAAATGCGTTAATTCGTCGTGAATAATTCTTGTTACCGTATTATTATTTGTTTTACTTAATTCTTTGGTACTTTTTGACGAATTTTCATCACTTAATACTCCAAGTATTAAATTTGCCACGTATCGTCCACATACATCAGTTGTTTCGTCTACACTTATCCAAATATAATTATTTCCAATAATATTTTTTATTTCTTGAATAACTTCTTTGTAGACTGAAGTAATATAATTTTTGCGGAGATGGCTTTCATCGGGAATATGCATTGTACAATATGTTTGTAAAAAAGTTTTGAAATATTTATTTGTCACTTTATGGATTGGTATGTTTGCTTTTATCAAAGCTTTGCAAAGATCAAAATTAAATTTTGATTGTTCAGTGTAGCCGGATGTTGATGCCACAGATTGTATAGCTGTACTTATAGTTTGTTGTTTTTTGGATTGACTTTTGATTTTTCCTGATGCAATGATGTTTTGACATGCTGAATTATGTAGTATTTCTTGTCACAATTAATCTGTTAACAGTAATTTAATAACGTCAGTATTTTATAATATCTTCCATAATTATTAAACAATCAATATATTGCTCTATTAATTTTAGTGATCGAAGTACTACATTGAATCAATAGTGAATTTTATTTCTAGTGAATTTTGGGACATGCTATTCTTCCAATTTCCAATTCTAATTATTTAATCTTCCAATTATCTTATTTATTTAATCTATTTTATTATCATAATCTTCAAATTTTTACCGTAAAAAGATTTAAATTTCGGTTTTAAATATTTAAAAATCTTTGGTATTGTACATAATTTAATCATTATTTAAAAATATAATTAATATAATTAATTGTTTTTACTCGATTAACTCCATCAATACTTACGATTTTTGAACAGGCTTGGCAAAATAAACGATTGCGTTCATATTTCAATTCTTTGTAATCTTTAATCCATTCTTCTACGGTTGGCTTTTGTTTCGGCATTCTATTGACTTGACGCAAGTCAAACCACATACGGGGAATCCCGTGTAAGACGACACGGCACAACGGGGAATTCCAAAGCTTAAGAAGAGACGCCAAAAAGTTGGAAAAAGGCTTTAAATAGGCATTAAAAAAATAATAGGCAAGAAAATTCAAAAAAGGCATAACTAACCTGGTCTTATTTCAATTATTTTTAACTGATTCGTAAAGATATTTAAATATATTTGTAATGCCTTTAATTTTGAGCATAAGCATATTTTCTATAAATCCGGTCTTTACTTATAATATTACTGTTAATTTCAATAGACTTGTTGATTTCGTACATTTCCATTATTTCCATAAGGTTGCTTTTATTAAGTTGGTGTAGTAATTTAATATTTTTATTTTCGTCAAATTCGTGGTTGTTGAAAATTAGATGTTTTCCGAATGCCAATTTAGAACTGTTTTTATGTTCTTTAAGCCTTCTTTGGATACTTCTCCCCGTTTCACCTATATAGGTGGCTGAACAGGTCCCACATTGCAATTGGTATATGCCACATTTAGCGAGAGTTGTAGTCTTGTTTTTGTTATTAACTAATAATGCCTTAAGGTTGTTTTTGTTTTTAAACGTCATTGTTATGTTGAACTTATGGAACATTTTCTTGATTTTATGGGATATTTCTCCTGGGTAAGTTATGGATCTGTACGTTGTTGGTGTATCAGGTTTTCAGTCGGATAGGGAAGTTGTTTCTTGAAGATTATATTTGTTTTGTATTTTCGAAAATATTCGTTGGATAAACGTCGGTGGGAAACTGTTTTCGTTTGCAATTTGGTGGATAATTTCGATCTCTTTTTCTAGGTCTTGTTGTTCCAATTTTGAATGAAAAGCTCTGTGTATATAAGCCCGGTATGCTGCCATTTTATGAGTTTCATCATGATGAGAATCGAATGGGATGGTGGTACTAGTTTGTGTAGGTTTTCTGTAGATGTCATATTTAATTTTGCTGTTTGAATGTCGTAGTGTATAGTCTAAGAAATTTAATTTTTTATTGTTTTCAGTCTCGATAGTGAAGTTAATATTGGGATGTAAACTGTTAATGTATTTATGAAGATTGTCAATATGTTGGTCGTCTTTAATCAGTACTAAAATGTCGTCCACGTATCTTGTCCATAGGATAATATGGTCTCTATAAAGGTTTTTGTCACACATAATTTGATTTTTCTCTAGGTTGTCCATGAAAATATCTGCCATCACACTACTCAATGGTGATCCCATTGGTAATCCATCTAGATATTGATAGTATTTATCGTTAAAGATACAAAAATTTTGTTCTAAGCATAGTTTTAATAGCGTTAAGATGGGGCGAGTTTTGTCTTTGTTTTTGAGGTCAGTCTTTAATATTTCTTCTAATATCGTTATTGGGTCGGTTATGGGTATGTTTTTTTTTATATTACTCAATGGCTAATACGGTCAACAATATCCTGACCTACAAGCGTACGACATATAAAATAAAACTACAACTACAACACATTAAATTTCTAAGAATCTGCTTAACAGAGGGATTATTTCCAAAATTTACTAACAAGAAATATCCACAACACATAAAAAAGGATATGGTTAATAAAATGAAAATTCAACATATACGTATAACCCTAAACAACCATTATAAGAAACTTAACGAACTCAACATTAAACTTTATAAATGGTACCAGGATTTAAATAATCAATATCATTACATTGAAATCGAAGAAGTTATCAAAGAAGTTAAATTACATGATACAATAATTCTTAATGAGATTCACAAAAAGAAACTAAAAAAGCTGAACAAGTTGAGAACAGAAAAAGAAAGAGAAAAGAATAAACATCAAACAAACAAACTAGGAGAAATTCATAAATTTTTTCCCAAAGTAACAAATACTTCAAACGTTTTTTTCACACAACAAGAAAGAAGATTAATGGAAAAAGGTCTGAAATATGCTCCAAAAAGAGAAATTAACCTCCCAATACTGGTAATGGAACTTCAGGCAGCTATCAAAGGACACGAAAAGGAAAACGTTATGAATAAGGAGATTCAACAAATCCTAACTAAAGAAGAAAAGAGACAAACAAACAATAAGAAATGGAGAACAGGAAAAGGAACAAAAAATTATTAAGAACATCAAGCGGAAAATTAAAGAAACGCAGGAATGATAATTTTAACCAAAGATCTCTACATAAATAAGACTGAAAGCTTTATGAAAGACAATAACTTTAAAACTATCAATAAAAACCCCACAAACAATCTTCACAAAAAAGTAAAATCAATAATTAAAGAAAACAAAACGACAATAACAGAAATTGGAGGTACCTTGACCAGCCTGTTACCTATAAATCCGCAAACCCCTAAATTGTATGCACTACCTAAAGTTCACAAAAATGGATTACCAATAAGACCCATTATAACCTCATTGAATCCAGCACATACAAACTCGCAAAACTTTTACAAAAATTTATAATAAATGACATCAATTTTAAACCAAAATATACCATAATTAATCGTTACCAACTTCCGGATTTAATTGACAAAATACAGCTACCAGAAGGTTTCAAAATGATCTCATTTGATGTCAATAACCTATATACAAACATACCCATAAACGACACAATAACGATATTAGAAGAAATATTAAAGCCTGACCTCAAAAACAAAGACAAAACTTGCTCCATCTTAACGCTATTGAAACTATGCTTAGAACAAAATTTTTGTATTTTTAACGATAAATACTATCAATATCTAGATGGATTACCAATGGGATCACCATTGAGTAGTATGATGGCAGATATTTTCATGGACAATCTAGAGAAAAATCAAATTATGTGTGACAAAAACCCTTATAGAGACATTTTAGTACTGATTAAAGACGACCAACATATTGATAATCTTCATAAATATATTAACAATTTACACCCCAATATTAACTTCAGTATCGAGACTGAAAACAATCAAAAATTAAATTTCTAATACTATACACTACGACATTCAAACAACAAAATTAAATATGACATCTACAGAAAACCTACACAAACTAGTACCACCATCCCATTCGATTCTCATCATGATGAAACTCATAAAATGGCACCATACCGGGCTTATATACACAGAGCTTTCCATTCAAAATTGCAACATCAAGACCTAGAAAAAGAGGTGGAATTTATCCACCAAATTGCAAACGAAAACAGTTTCCCACCGACATTTATCCAACGAATATTTTCGAAAATACAAAACAAATATAATCTTCAAGAAACAACTTCCCTATCCGACCGAAAACCTGATATACCAACAACGTACAGATCCATAAATTACCCAGGAGAAATATCCCATAAAATCAAGAAAATGTTCCATAAGTTCAACATAACAATGACATTTAAAAACAAAAACAATCTTAAGGCATTGTTAGTTAATAACAAAAACAAGACTACAACTCTCGCTAAATGTGGCATATACCAATTGCAATGTGGGACCTGTTCAGCCACGTATATAGGTGAAACGGGGAGAAGTATCCAAATAAGGCTTAAAGAACATAAAAACAGTTCAAAATTGGCATTCGGAAAACATCTAAGTTTTAAACAACCACGAATTTGACGAAAATAAAAATATTAAATTACTACACCAACTTAATAAAAGCAACCTTATGGAAATAATGGAAATGTACGAAATCAACAAGTTTATTGAAATTAACAGTAATATTATAAGCCTTAATGAACAAATTATCCCGACCTAAAAACCAATCTATAGTTGCCTGCAAGATCCGTACCTAAAACACAAAAATAAAAAACAAAAAAAACCTAACGTCACACAATAACTTTTGACGTAAATTTTGAAAAATTTTAATTAATTTTTCTAATTTATTAATAATTACCTAAGATTTTACTATTTCATTTTTTTTATTTTAATATGTTCATTTTTCGTATGTTGTAAACTTGTAGGTATCTACTGAAGAAGAGCAAGGCTCGAAACTAGTTTAGAAAAATAAATTTTAATTTCATATTCATATTATATTCATTCATTCATATTCATATTTATTTAAATAAAGTATACATTAATACAGTATTACGTCAAAAAAAAAGATATTGCATATAATTATAAATGATCGGATAACATATATTCTTGGACTGAGTAGAACTCCTTTTCGAGTAACATATTCTTCACAGCAATTCGAAATTTCTTTACTTCCAGACTTCTCATTTCTAGTGGTAGGTCATTGTATAATTTTACAGCTATATAATGATAAGTCTTTTGTGATTTCACCACTCGGTGAAACGGAATTACAATATCATCCTTGTATCTGGAATTGTGATCATGATTATCTGTATTGTTTGGTAGCAAGTCTCTTTAATTCTTCTAATGTATTAATGGAAAACCAGTGCTCTGCATTTTCAATGTTTTGTTTTGTTTTTTCTTTAAGCTCCTTGATGTCACCATTTCTTGCAACGAAAGATGTGTCATCCGCGTAAAGACAAGTTACCTCCGTTGTTATACTGCTTGGCAAATCATTAATGTATACGAGGAAAAGTAACGGTCCCAAAATCGAACCCTGGGGTACTCCAGTCGTCACCTCCCTCCAAGATGATTGTTGTCGTCGCCAAAAAACTGATTGTTTTCTTCCATGCAAATATGATGCTAGAAATTTTATTGCATTCTTATTCCATATCTCTCTAGTTTTGCTAATAATATTGGATGGTTCACCGAATCAAAGGCTTTTGTTAGGTCACAAAAAGCAATTTGAGTAAATTATTGCTGATCAAAACCGTAGATAATTGCTTCTATTACGCTGAGTAGGGCACTTATGGAAGACCTTTGTTTTTGGTACCAATGTTGACAGTTTGTAAGCAGTTTGTTGTCATTGAGATACTCTCTTTTTTATTTACTATGGTTTCAAATATCTTTGATAATGTTGGTAAAATAGATATTGGTCTGTAGTTACTATAAGTACCTTTGTTTCTCTTTTTATTGGAGTTACCTTCGAAAATTTGAGCTTATTTGGAAAAACTTCTTTTATTAGCTTGGTAGACAATTCGTATATATCTTTTGTATTTTTTGCTTTTAGATTCTTAATTGTATTTATGACCTGTAAAACTGTAACTTCTCCTAGTGATTCTATCGCTGAGCTTGCCGTATTAACTAAACTGATTGCTTCGACACAGCTGGTCGAACTGTGTTTTGATACAGCCTCGATTTGAGAAAAGAAATAGTTTAAGTTTTCGACATTCAATGCTGGATCTTCTGCTGGTGTTTTCCTGGATTTTCCAGTTTCCTGTTTGACAAGTTCCCAGGCAGCCCAAATTTTGTTATCAGACTCATGTATGTATTTGCTATAAGCATTCATCTTTGCTTCATTAATTTTTTTTATATACTCTGATTTTAATATTTTATATAGTTGTTTTAAATGACTGTCCTTCGTGACTTCAATTGCTATATGTAAGGCGTTTAATTTATTTAGTTATTTAGTTCTTCTATATTTTTTGTTTTCCATTGTAGATTTGTACCCGTAACCAATTTTTTAACATTCTTCTCGGGGAACGCATGCCGAAAGCAATTGATAACATGATTGTGGAATATTGTAAAACAAGTTTCCGCAGTTTTTGTTTCTGAGTATATAGGTGTCCAGTTGATGTCTTGTAGTAAGGATTTGAATGTCCCCATGTTCACAGTATACATTTTTCACATTTTTATTTGTTTATGTTTTTCTGTTGCAGACGATAGAAAGTTGCAATTTGTGCCAAGTGGTCTCCAAGATGCAAGTTCACGGTATATGCTTCAATAGGATGGGTGTATCTGTCTGTGAATACATTGTCCACGCAGCGCTTTCCATGAAGTCTGAAAGGACTATTTAAGATAGGACGCAATTATCACCAGAAGTAAATTTTTTAAAAAGACCCTAATTATTTTTAAATTGTTCACATTTTTTAATTTTATCATAAAAATATGTTTATTTATTTCTAAAGAAAATTAATTTTGATTAATTAATCATTTACCAATTTATTAATAAACTATTAATAAATTAACCTTTCAGTCGTATCTTTATGTACGACTGAGTAACGTGATCCAAACATATCCAGAATTATCCCAGCATAGCGAACCAAATAAAGCCCCACTTAGCACCTCTTATGAAACACCAATAAAGAAATTTACTTTATCGGAGCTTAGAACACTCATTGGTTCCCTAAAAGTTAAGAAATCACCCGGTTAGGTTCTAATGACTGGATAGGTTCTTAAACATATTCCTGAGCATGGATTATGTATGATACTACTCATCTTTAATGCAATATTAAGGCAAGGCTCATTTCCGATCCAATGGAAGGTATCTCAGATAACTATGGTGCTGAAACCAAATAAAAATGTAAACGACGTAGTTTCCACCATCCAATAAGTCTACCTCCGTTGTTGTCGAAAGTGTTTGAAAAGCTTCTATTGAAAAGACTTCAAGACATCATTGTAAATAAAAAATTAATTCCGAACTATTAATTTAGATTTCAAAAACAACATAGCACTATAGAATAAGTTCACAGAGTAGTTAAATCAGCTAGAGATGCCCTAGAAACCAAAAAATATTGTACAGCTGCATTTCTAGACGTGTCACAAGCTTTTGACAAAGTATGGTATGAGGGTCTTATAGCCAAACTTAAAACTTAAAATAAAAATCATGAAAAAACTTCTAACTTGCGTATATTTATTTGTAGTCGTACTAGTTTCGGGTTACCCCATCATCAGCGACAACTACAAACGTAAAACCATAAAAAATAGTAAAATAGTAAAAACAGCAAAAAACAGTAAAAAACTTGTGTATAAAACATTCAACGAGGCAAGAACAAGCGTTTAAGTTTACAAATGTTTAAAAATTTTTTTAAAATTTATATTTGAAATTGAGAATGACCATGTGGAAAATGGAAAACGTGGAAAACATGAAAAAACACCAAAATGCAAAAAAAATACTTACAGTCAAACGAGCTACGACAGATGTAGACTGGAAAAATGAATAAAGTGAAGCATTTTGTAATCTGATGGATAAACAAAATGAAGATTGCAAAAAAGTTTTAACGGCGATGTTGCGAATATGAAATCTGTAGATAAAAGAAAAAAGAAAAGTTGAAATATTTAGAAATAAAAAATTATAGATTAAAAAATGACTATTAAAAGTGTTTAAAGTAGAAAATTACTTACGAAATTAATTAGAACAATGAAATAAAAAACATTAATATCGTATTAAAGTTGTGTTAACGTGATGAGAAGAGACGAGACTAAAGCAAAGATCGAAATTTAATGTAAAACTTGATTTGGAAAAGAAAGAAAACAGCAAATAAAAGATGGGAGATAGTCCGCGGCTAAATTATGAATCAAGTTTTAAATATTTTAAAATAGGTTTATAAATATTTTGAATTTGGTCATTAAGTAAAGTATGGTTATTATTTTTAATATGTTTATGGATTTCTAATAATTCCAGTAAATCAAGCCTATAACCCTTCTGACATTTGTGAATAAGAGAAATATTATTAAAATCTATGTTGTGTCCAGTTTCAAATTTATGTTTGTAGACATTTGATGGAGATTTGGTTTTGTGTTCGTTAATTCTGTTTTCAAGCTTTCGGCCAGTTTGTCCCACATATATAGCATTACAATTAGAGCATCCGATCGAATACCCGGCACTCCGCACTCCTTTAATATATCAAATTGTTTGTGATGATAATTAGACAAAAGTTTAAGTAAAGAATTATTATTTGAAAAGGCTAAATTTATATTAAACTTTTTAAAAATATGTTTTGATTCCATGGTAATGTGATTGAAAGAAATAGGTTTATACACTAATTCAATATGACTTTTTGTAAATAAAGGACCTTTTTGTTGTTGAATTCTGTTATATAATTTATTAATAATATTGGAAGGGAAACCGAATTGAGAAGCTAAATCATAAATGTAATTAAATTCTTTGATTCTGTCTTTATCAGATAGAGAGTAGTCGATGGCTCTATTTTTTAGAAATCTAAAATTAGCTAGTTTATGACACATGGGATGGCATGAGTCATAAGGAATAGTGGTTGGAATTACAGTGGGTTTCCTGAAAATGTTATATTTTAAAAAATCAGAGTTATCTCTGGTAACAGCAGGATCGAGAAAATTAAGTGTTTTGTCCTTTTCAATTTCTATAGTAAAATTAAGTTTTTGATACAAATTATTCAAGTACTTGTGAAAATTATGTAAATCAGTACTCCCCTTCCAAACACAGAAAATATCGTCGACGTATCTAACCCACTTGTGAATATGGTTTTTATATAAATTATTATCATTAATTATATAGGTATTTTCACTGTGATCAAGGAATATATCTGAAAGTAAACCTGACAAAGGCATGCCCATAGGAAGACCTTCACTGATATGGTAATATTCATTATTAAAAGAACAATAATTTTGAGAAACTACGTGTTTAAGTAAAATTTCAAGATGTTCTGAAATGTGATTATTATTAAAAGAATTTTTAAAAATATTAGAGACAAGTTGTAAAGTAAAATTTATAGGAACATTAGAATACAAATTAGTTACATGAAACGGTATTAAAATTTTGTTTTTATAGTTTAAGTCTTTAGTTCGTTCTATAAAATTTTTGGGATTATTGATAGAATATTTAGGTTTGAAATTTATAGTTCTAAAAATTTTTGGTAAAAAATTAGATATTTTTTCTCTTGGTGAGTTTTTAAAAGAGGTAATTGGTCGAATAGGCATGCCTTCCTTATGCAGTTTAGGAAGTGAGCATAATATAGGTATTGTGGGGTTCATGTGAATTAAATATGAACTATTAAAAATTTTTTGGTTTTGTAGAGAAGATGTGTATTCGATCAGAGTCTCTTTACATTGATTTATTGTTTCTCTGGTCTTTCTTTAGATAAGATATCTAAAAGTTATCTAAAACTTATCTACCTAACCCAATGTGTACTCTATTGGAATCATATTTAACGGAAAGATACTTTTTTGTTAAACAAAATGACGCATTCTCTCCGTTGCTAAAGATACATGCTGGGGTTCCACAGGATAGGATTTTGAGACCAACATTATACCTTCTATACACAGCAGGTATACCTACAACGAAGGACACTGTGATTGCTACTTACGCGGATGACATTGTAATAATGGCTACTCACGCATTACCTAAAGTATCGTCCCAAAACCTACAAAATCACTTATTGTTGCTGCAAAAGTGGTTAGAACAGTGGCGAGTAAAAATAAATCCAAATAAGTCCACTTATATTACAATCACTCTAAAAAAGGGAATTTGCCCCACTGTTACAATAAATAATTTCCATTGCCTGCTGAAAAAGAAATCAAATACTTGGGAATTTATCTAGATCACCATCTAACCTGGAAGAAACATATTTGGACCAAACGGCTTCATCTTTATCTTTCCTTCACAGTAAGCATCTGTGAAGGAAATAATTGCCCAACGAAGTTCTAAGTACCTGCAAAGGCTGCAAATTCACCCAAACCGACTTGCAAAAGATTTGTTACATCAGACAACTACCAAAAGATTGAAACGAAAGAACCTTCCGGAACTATTCACGATTGAATAGAGGCATAATGGATATCTTTTATCCATTTATTGTATAATATAGTAAAAATTTTATTGTACTAAAACCATACATGAACATGGTTTCCTTTTGGACTTTGAGTGGGTACCTACTACGTTTTTACTATAAAACGGTAACACTGGTTTATTTTACTCTATTTTTAAAATGATAAAGTTTGAAAAATTGTTGTTTTTATGATAGATTGTAGTAACATTGGAAAATAAAAAAGAAATATGTACGACTAAGGTAATAAAAGAGGTTGAACCAACTTTTAGCAAACATTTTTGTTTTGTCATAAACAATTATCTGACGGAGAGAGTCTTTCTGAGAGAGCTCAAGCTGACGAAGGTAACACCTACATACGAAAAAGGTGACATACACAATAATTATAGACCAATATCTATTTTACCAACCTTATCAAAACTACCATTGTCAATAAAAAAATAGACTATATATAAAAATAAACTATTACAATCTGTTAACATGGGTACCAAAAGTAAAGATAATAATCTACGTTTTTCATCAGCAAAGGTTCACTGAAACTGCATTCTGCGACCTAATTATACATAGACGCCGGTTTTTGAAAATACATATGGGTGTTGGGTGATGAAAAAAAGTGGATTCCATAAAAATGGTTCGAATCTTAGACCCAAATATAATGAACAGTACATTGATATTTCTTCCTCAAAAGTTAAACTAACTTCACTTAAGCGCCCCCATTGGCTATGAGCCGGTTTTTAACCGTTAGATAAATTTATCAAGAGGTGGTAAAAGTGGCCCTGAGCTGAGTTGCTGGATGATTCAACCAGACCCAATCCAAGTAGTCAACAATATACCAACAATATTTTCTACTAAACAGCTAGTTGGGATTACATCTTTTATACTATTAACAATTTAAAAAACAAGACAGTCTCGATCGACTTCAAAAACGTCGGCCGCCTCAAGTAAATTGAACAATTCTTTGAGTGAACAATTCCTTAAGCAGTAGGTAATCTTAACTGACTGGTTGGCTTGGGTTGAGTGAACCGAGTTAAGATTGATGGCGCAACCCAACGCAAACCTTTTCTTGCACTTAGGAGAAGAAAAATGCTTTATACACTAACCTCGGTCAGATGTGCGCATGATAGAAAATTTTATCTAACCAAGAGTGTGATTTTTGTGTCGGCCTCTCTGGTTACGCCATTAAAAAAACCCCTTTTTTCTTGCCTATTGGGAATTGGCAGTCCGGACCAGCTTACGCATTACATTAGGTTGCCTTGGCGATTTTTTTGTTGTTCTTTGCTTCTATTTATTTAACTTCCTCCACCTTTTACTATTCGTCAGGTTCTTGTTGTGACCCATCAAATCCTCTTCTCCAATCCTTCATTATTCCTTCCTCCGGACAAATCATAACAAAACATTTCGTTAATTTTTTAACTGTTTTTTATTATTAACCTACCCGGGTGGGGAAGGGTTAGGTGACCCCCCCCCCCCTTCCTCCTTTTGTTATGTATATTTAATCATTCATTTTTTTCTTCCTTCGGATGAGTTACAGTAAATCATAATAAAACATTTTTCAATTTTTTAACTGGTATTAATTATGAGGATACCTGGACATACCTCTTCCTCGTCTTGTTATACAAACAAAACTGAGCGTGGTGAGACAAAACTGCCTCACCCCACTCATCTTCTCAATATTTTTTCTGTTCTTCTCTAATTTTCTCTTCCATCTCCCTAATTTTCATCACCTAATTTTCATTAGCTATCTCATTATGCCGTCATGTATATTCTCTTATATCTTTTATATACGTTTTTGCCCACCCGTCAAAATGATTCCATCCCCCTTGCCACTTCGTATACGTATATTTTGTGTTCTGTTCTGCTTTCTCTCCCTTTGTCTCCCAATTTATACTCGTTTCTCAGGGTACCAAATCCATAGATACGTGTCCAGCCAGCGTACCTACAGCTTTCGTCGCTACTATGCGATATACATTTTAGCATATTTCTAATACCCAACTGCGCTTTCCCAAGCTTGGGCTCCGTGTAAAGTGACCGATGTTATTACTGTCGCCATTGGACCTCCTTTTCTAGGCATCAACCGCGTTAAGTTATTATCCATTTTTCCGACTTTCTCTGAGACTTTTTTAATAAGCGCCGTCACACGTAGATCGTTGTCTAAATGGATTCCTAAATACTTTATCGATTCTGAGCTTTTAATGATTTGTTGGCTTACTCTAAGCTCTATTGTCTGCAGCTTTCTTCTTCTTTCTAAAATCGCTATCTCAGTTTTCTCTTCTGCCAGTACTCAGCTCTCTCATATTCTCTACCACTGCGAAATCATCCGCATACGCCACCATCGACATTCCTTCTTCCATGTTCTTTTCATTAGTTATCCCATCCTCTCCTGCTGCATTTTTTTGTCTTAAACTGACTCAGACTGTATTAAGTTCTTCTATGGTAATCATTTCTGATTGTTGATCTCCGCTTTGATCGTTATCTTCCTCCTTGTAATTCTCTCGCAATACTGGAAATAACGTTTTGAATTAGTTTACCACTGTTTCCTCATCTAACTTCTCTCTCTCTCTCTCTCTCTCATTCGCACTCGTTTCGTTACAATTTCATTCGCCGTTCTCCAGATATTGTTTTCTAATTGATCACACAAATTTTTAAACATGATCTCCATATTATTCTTTATTAACTTTGTCAATTCCTTTCTTGCGAGTCTATACTCCTCCCTTGTTTTCATATCTTTCTCCACACTAATATGCTTTCGTCTGAATCTCTGAATCTTTCTTTTTTTGGCTATGCAGTTCGCTGTTTTTTGGGGTAGAAGAAGAAGAACAGAAGTGATGTCAATACTGTAAACAACCGATTTAACACGTCCCCATAAATAAAAGTCTACTGATGTAAGGTCAGGTGACCGGGGCGGTCATTTTATCGGTGTATCTACACCCCGACCAATCCAACGTCCCGGGAAATGCTCATCCAAATATTCTCTTACGGCATTTATGCTGTGCGTAGGTGCACCATCATGCAAATACTGTATTGTTGGTATAGTATTTAGCGGAACATTGTCTTGAAGGTTGTCGACTCTTTCTAAATGTTGACGGTACGTAGTACTATCAAGTCTTGAGGACAAGAAAACTGACTCAATAATTACATCGCCCACAATCCCAGCCCAAACATTTAAAGAAAATTTCCATTGAGATGTTTATGGTTTTATAAATTTTGGATTTTCATCCGCCCAACTGTGTAAATTCCTTAGATTTATTATTCCATCTTTTGAAAAAGATCGATTATCATTTTGAAAATAATGTTAAATTTAGAGGTAACGGAGTTGAGAAGTGGTACCGGAGTTGACAAATAATAATTTAATTTCAAATTTTCTTTCTAACTCGTAATTAAACTGAAAGACACTATAACATAGAGGTGTTCTATACTCGATAGATCCCAAGTTATAGTGTGAACAAAGTTCGGTAGGTGCACAATACAAACATGTCAGCTCTCTTAAAGTAAGTCTAATTCTTCGTTTATTGATCCAAGTGACTTCATGAACTTTCATCGTACCTTTAAACGTTAGAGTATTTGCTGGGATCAGTTCGTCACACACGTCTAACAATCATTTTTATATCATCAAAAACGTATCCTAAGTGTACATATATGGCTGAGGGGTCATGGCGAAGACTATTTGATACAGTACAGTATGAGATATGTTTAATTGAATTAATGTGTGCGTGCTTGTAGTATACAGTTACGGTATGAAGAGATATCCGAGGCTTTGATGAACCAAAGTGTGCAGATTGTACTTCTTCAGTATATTTGCAGCAGTAATTTTCAGAAAAATCCAGATGGATCAAGATTTCATCAACAGACAGATTCTTCTTTACTGCGTTTATACATCGATATTGATGGGATATATTCCTGAGGTGCAACATACATCTCGGAATAGATTCTATCAATTGTGTAACTGCTTGGTGTTTTCTACTGTTTGCTTTTCTTTCACTGTTCTTTTGCAAAACCTTATTTTCCCTTTTACCATTACTTGTACTGATTTGTTAACTCATGTCATGTACATCATTAATTCCTTTTTGTTGTAATATAGCTGCTATAGGCTGTAAAATCCAAAATGGTCTCATTCGACAAAATGTTGAATAAATACGTAATTTTGGGTATATTTTATTAAATTTTCTATGTAAATTCTGAAGGGAATCATTCAAATAGGGTTTTTGTTTTTCTTGTATGTTATTGTGTACTTTTTCCCAGGACAGAGAACCAGTCTTTTAGAACCATTCTTAAATCTATGCGTTAATTACCCCAAGTAAAAGAACAGTAATAAAATAATATAATATTGTGTGTTTTCCGATTTAGGAATAGTTTTACTTATAATTTCACCACAGGGACACCTGAACGATTAATGAAGTCTGAATCAAGTTTTAAAAATTTTTAGATATAATAATAATAATAATATGACTTTATTTGTCCCATTAGATATACATTGATTTAGTATATATATAAAATAAAGAATATAACTTAAACTTAGGACAAATTAGGCGGAGTTCAGGAACAGCCGTAACTGCACCTGCTCTTAAACTCAAACCTAATAAAACTAATTCTAAATATAAGAGAGAAAAAGATAAGAAAAACAAAAAGAAACAGGAAAAGAAAAAGAAAAAGAACCGATACTGAGATCATAATAGATTATTAAATGTAAACTGCCCGATCCCTGTCGCCCTACAATGCATCCTGAATCTGAAACAAACGGCACCTCACTCTACGACGAAATAACCTTAAGGAAGTGCTACATTTTATAGTTGACGGCAAATCATTAAAAATATGTGTTATTTGGTATGAAAAGCATTTCTTAAACAGCTGGTGATGATGGATCGGCGGTGTAAGAGTGCCCTTGAATTGAATATTCAAGGTGTGAACATCAGTACGAAATTTTATTTTATTGAACAAGTATGGAGGTCTCTTCAAAGTAATTATATTAAAGAAGAAAACTGCCGAATGAAGTATTCGCCTGTTTTCATGTTAAGCCAACCTAGACTCTTCAGTTTATGCGAACCATGCTAACGCCCGCGCAACCCAAATATCAAACGCAAGCAAGAATTTTGAACTTTTTGAATTTTTCTTGTATTATTATATGAGATACACGGATCATACAATGTATCACAATAGTTAAAATGCGATAATACCAAGGCCTCGGACAAGAGCACCTGTGCTTTGCGATTAAGGAACGACCGACCACCATAAATTAGCTTAAGAGCAGCGTAAGCGGATGCAGTGCTCTTGTTTATATGGCTATCAAAATTCAAATTATCATCCAATAAGACACCCAAGTTTCTCACACAATCTTTCAGCAGCAATACTTGATTGTTGACAACTATCCTGACCCTATCCCGAACAGAATTGTCACTTATCACCTTCCTTGGGCCGAACAAAATCAGCTCAGTTTTAGCAGCATTCAGACAAAGGCAGTGACATCTAGAAATTTGCTTCAAGGCCTCTATATCCGAAGTCATGCCAAAACAAGCATCATCGACATCCGATGGCAGAAAAGATTATTTATGTATTTGTTAAAATGCGATGTGTAAAGTGAGTATAGTAGTGGACCCAAAATTGATCCCTGGGCAACACCGGATGCTGTCGGAAGAAACGATGAAATGTGTCAAGTAATTGTACAAGAACCCCGACGCAAAATCATCAAACCCAATATAGCGAGGCATGGCATATATCAAGTCATGATTGATAGTATCGAAAGCCTTTGAGTAATCTAAGAGACACATCAAAGTCAATCTCCCTTGGTCTGTGCTTCTAATGATATCATCCACAATATTCGATAGAGCTGTATTACAACCATGTTTTCTAAAGCCTGACTGTGTAGGCGGTAAAAGGTTGTATTCCGTAGCATAATCCTTTAGTTGTGATTCGATTATTCTTTCCGTAATTTTTGCTAATATCGGTAAAATACTAATTGGACGAAGGTCATTGAGGTGATTGGCATTCGCTTTCTTTGGTAGAGGTAGAACCATGGACCTTTTCCAACAAGTGGGGAAATGACCTGCAGAGAAACACCAGTTTATCAAATGTGTGATAAAAGACAAAATATGTCTTTAAACCATCGAAACCCGCCGAGTTATTTTTAATTATGTACATAAAATATTTGTTACATTATCATAACTTAATGAACAGATACTGATGAATCACACCGCATAGCTTTTTGCTCGAATGAACGTAGATATCATACGTTTTAAAGATTTGATATCAAAGGGACGCTTTTTTGGTCTTTCTGAGAATGTAAAACTCAAAAACAGTAAATTTTATCTAAATTTCATAAAAGTTTCTAAAATAAATTTTCTATTAAAAGGTGTAAAAATAAGTGTACGTTTACGAGCAAATAAAAAAGTTCTGAGTATATAAATTTTGGGAACAACCTGTATAGTATGGTTCCTGTGGATCGATTTAACTCACACCCTGATTACTACTTCTACTTACTACTAGTTTACACTGTACCAAATTTTAACGCTCTGCCTTTAACAGCATTGGAAGTATTCAGAAAAATCAGATAAAATTTCTTAACTTTGATGACCTATAACTTCGCCACTTATTGGTTTAGACCAAAAATTTTTATATGAAGCATCATTCATTTTCACTCTAGTATATGTGGTTTAATTTGTGCCCAGAGTCACCGAAACACCTGTATACTACTTTAATTCTGCGTTTACTCTTTCCATATTACAACGACGATTTCTTTTGCTTATATTTGTTGCTATTTAAATAGGTTATTATTCCCAATTGGATTTTATAATTAATTTTGCTTTTGAAGATTTGTTTCGAATGATGATAATTTCTTTATCAATCTTGGTCGCTTGTAAATAAAACTACCAAGATTGATAAAGGACCCTCGAAACAGCTCTCTCAAAGAGCTAAAGATCAAAGTTCAAACTCTGATCGTCTATTAAGAAAGAAGAAATAAACTCTGAAATTCTATATTAAGCTTTCCTTTGTAATTTCAAATTCTTACCTTTCCGTGGCTCTCGTGTTTTGTTTTTAGTCGCCATAAATAGCCCTATGGTGTGAAGCTATGTGTCCCTGTCATTTTGTTTCCTTTTAACATCTTATAGTAATGTATTTAAAGATTGGTCATCTCAACGTCCGCTCGTTAGCGGCTAGTATGATGGAGGTTAGAAATCTGATAGCGGTTAATAACTTTGACGTCTTTGCGATATCTGAGACTTGGTTAACCAAAGATATTCTTACAACTGTTATTTCTGTTGATGGTTACCAGTTTTTTCGCTCTGATCGACACGGTCGCGGCGGTGGTATAGGTATACCACCGCCAATACCATTCGTGCTTCAATGGAAAAGACCGCAATTTCGCCGGTTCTGGAAGAATTATGGATAAAATTTAATATTAGATCAACCACAATTCTGCTTGGAGTGTGTTACAGATTCCACCCGGATCGAATCAATCCTCGTTTTTGGAGCAAATAGAGGATTCTCTCGCTATGACAGCTGCATTGTCTGATGTGTGCGTATGTACTGGTGATGTTAATATTGACCTTCTAAATACGAATGACGGTCTAACTCGAAAATTTCTTGATTTACTACACTCTTTTAACTTAAGTCAGTATATTGAAGAACCAACTCGAATAACTCCCAATTCGCGCACTTTGACCGATCACTTGATAATGAGTTCGGATACACCTTTAATCAAGACCTCTACATTCTTCAATGTTATTTCGGACCACCTTGGAATACAGTGTGCTCCAAACTTAACACCACCACCGCCTAACAATATTGAATATATCTTTAGGTCATATAACGAATTTGATTATGAGCAATTTCAAAATGATTTCTATAAAGTTCCATGGTTTCTGATTTATATAACGTCGATTTGAAGGTCGATTTTTTAATACTAACATTACCAGTATTTTTAATGCTCATGCTCCGATAAAACGAATTAAGACGAAGCGGTCCCCTGCGCCTTGGCTCACGTATAATATCAGATTGATGATGAAGTGTCGTGACAAAGCTCTTGCTAGATATCGAAAATCTAAACAAGTAAGTCATTATGACTTTTACAAACAAGTGCGTAATGAAACCAATCGCGCAATCAAAAGAGAAAACTGTGCATTTTACCGATTCCAATTTGCTTCTAATCAGAAAGATAGTAAAGCCATGTGGAATATAATTAATAAGCTTAAGATCGGAAAAGCGAAAAATTCTACTATCCCATCTAGTTTAAGTGATGTCGAGTTGTTAAATAATCATTTTTCAGCTTCCCCTTCTCTTCCTGTCAATACCCTACCTAACTATAGTTCTTCACCTAGTGAATCACCCACATTTTCATTCCAACCACTCTCGTCTGAAGACATAGTTGAAGCTTTTAAGAGATTGAAGAGTAACTCAGTAGGATGTGATGGTATTGATCTGCGTATGTTGAAGATTTTCCTTCCTCTGCTCTTGGATTATATACTCCATATATTCAACTTTTGTATAGAAACTTCGACATACCCTACTATATGGAAGGAATCTCTTATAACACCTTTTCCTAAATCGTCACACATTGAAGATCTCAGAGATCTCCGGCCGATATTCTCCGGCATATTACCCGCCCTCGGGAAGATGTTCGAATTATGTCTCGAGGTGCAGTTCCGGAAGTTCGTGACTGATAATGATATTTTGTCGCCTTTCCAATCAGGATTTCGTTGGGGTAAGGAATGATAACAGTTTTGGTTCTTCTTGACTTCAGTCGTGCATTTGATACTGTTGACCACCTTATCTTAGCATCTACAATGTAATCAATGGGAATGTGCGGCTCGGCTGTGGACCTAATTACGTCTCACCTACATAGAAGAACTCAGAGAGTAAAGCTTAATGGTGAAACGTCTACTGCGGCGGTCCTCTCCCATGCAGTGCCACAGGGTGCTATTTTAAGCCCATTATTATTCTGTCTATATACAACTTCCATCTGGAAGATAAGTAGTTATTGCAATTACCACCTTTACGCTGATGACACTCAGGTGTATCTGTCATTTAAGCCCGACGAGTTCGCCACATCCTTAAAAAATCTAAATGAAGATATTAATAGATTGTTTTGCCATGCAACTGTGTTAAATCTTACAATGAATCCTGCTGAATCTCAGTTGATAGTTTTTGGCCCTAAACAAATCAGAGAATCTCTTTTACCGTCTGTAGTTGTGTCTGTCAATGGCGCACAGATTCCCATGGCCTCTACTGTATCTAATTTGGGCCTACTTTGATAAGTCTCTTCGATTTGAGGAACACTCGTCGTCTATGATCGGAAAGGCGATTAGTGCATTAAAATCAATATATATATAAATTGACAGCAATTTGATTCCGGTACCAAGCGCCTGCTTTGTGACTCTTTAGTATTATCGAAGTTCTCATACTGTGATGTAATTTACAATAATAGCATAACCAATCAATGTTCGAATCGCATTCAACGCTTGCAAAATTCTTGCCTAAGACTAACGTATGGTATACGTGGAAGACGTGGTGTGTCAGAAGCCCTTAGGCGATTTGGTTCTCTAAATACGAAAAATAGACGACTGGTGCATGAAGTATCGTTTTATTTGAACATCTTGCGTACAAAGCAGCCTCCGTATCTATTCAACAGGATTCAGTTCCGACATCAACAACATTCACGAAACATAAGACACTCTAACTTGGTCTCCATACCTAGCCACAAATTGGAGTTGTTCAAACGCTCTTTTTCCTACAATATGGCAAATAAATTTAATAAATTAATTTATCCAATAGTGCGAGACTATAGCTATTCACAGTTTAAGTGCCTTCATTAATCAGTTACTTGACAATCAGTAATTAACTGTTGTGTAGAAGACTTGGAGATCTTTAGTATATTAAGTTGTTTATCCATTATTTACATTAATCGAATTTATAAAATATTATCCATTTTTGTTATTCTTTTTCTCACCATTTAATCTTAATTTTATCTTTTCTAAATTTATTTTGTATTTAATCAGCGGCTTAGCACTTTAATGAGTTTACAATTTATCATTAATACTTTTTTTTTCAATTAGGATTAAGAAACTTTTCTTTTGTTTGTTATATGCTTTTTTTATTATTAAAAAGGCTAAAGGAAGAGTGCCTAAATGCCTATGGCATTGGCGATTTAGTCTTATTGGTACAGTAATAACCAATAGTAAATTTACAACTGCCAATAAATTTTATTATTATTATTAAAACCATTGTTTATAAAGTATACTGTATAAACAAGGAAAAAATTCAATCTTTTAAATAAAACATTAAAAAAATAAACAAAATTATATTATTATTATTACAAACATTAGATACTTTTAAAAATATACAGACTTTTATGCTACACAAGACTAAAATTATTCTTAAAAATAACAAACAGAATCTCCATAATACTCTTTTCTCATCATCTTCCCGCAATCTTCTCATTTCCTTCCATTATTTTAATAAAATTTATAAATTTATAAAGCCATCATCACCATCTTTCCTATTAACATTCGTATGTATAGGAACAGGAGATAAATTCCTCCTTCCAGAATTTGGCTCACTCTCAATCGAGCCATAACTAAATTGCTCTTCATTTTCGTTTTGATACAATCCCCCGGTTGGGGCGCTCGATGATTTCGGCACCAAATTTGAATACTCATCTTCCCCCCTTGTCATAGTATACATACTTCTCCCCCGAATTCTCCTACTAATCGATGAGCCAACAATCCCTAAATGTTCTTGAATGTCGCGATGCACGTCTGAGACGTCCAACATCGCAAAGAAAGCGGCGCAACACGATTGAGATGACCCAGGTCTTATGTACGGTTTGTAAGAGAAGCTGTAGTGATGCGCGATGGCCGCCATGCACATTTCGATGCATATTATGAAGTTCTATTTAACAAAAATTAAATTAATTATTCATTTTAAGTTAACATTAAATATATAGTACTTGTAATCGTGTTGATATGCTGAGATCATCGTCGTTGTTTGGTTTATTTGGGGTGATAGCACCTGAATAGACTAAGATGTCGATTAAAACGCCTTGGCTGTTAGAAATTAAATCAGTTTAAGTTTTAATTAAGTCATTATTTGAGGTAACATACAAAAAAGAGAAGAAAACGACTGCTTTGATGCATAAAAACTTTGGTAAAGGTTTCATTGGCCTTAACTCTGCAAGACTAGCTTTATAAAACATGACCAGACAATACATAGCAATAAATTGGCTTATATTATTAACCCCCACTAAGTACGGGAAAGCGACGTTTCCTTTAAATTCGCCCTCTCCATAAACATCATTAACTTTGCAGATGCTAAAATTAAATTGCTGATTTATTGATGATGAAATAAATCAAATCATTACAAAGCGATGGCTGTTGTTAAAGGCCTGATAACAGTGTACTGTAAAATCCCATGTTTGCAAATGTGCACAAACTCTTTCCCCATTTCCCAATCGGGTAAACAACACAATGGGAAAATGTGTTTTACTTGGGGCTTCAATTCCAAGCTCACTTCAAGGTTCATCTCCATGTTTAAATAATTTAAAAGGAATTTCATAAAGTTGTAAATTACATAGGCTTCATAACATTCTCGAGCGCAATCAACATAAATCGAATAACTTGGATATGTTAATCCGAGCCACTAAAAAGATTTTTAATAATTCAAATAAATCTCGATTATCTAATAAACATTACTGCATTTCCTGCGTAAATTGGTACCATCCATAATATTCTACAAAGATAATCACAAAAAACATCATTTTTCTGTTTTAATGATTCATTACCTGATTATGTGTTTTTGTAGCTTTGGCTGTGTGTAATGGATAACGTGTAAAATGATTTCCCATAAAGAAATTGGTATGGCCAAAAGAACGAAAACCCCGGCGATTAGGATCTCTTGGTCCCTCCGATTAAACCCATCCTGAACCGATTTCACCAAGAACAAAGGCACGAAAATTAACGCGGCTAACGCGTATAAAAGAATGAATAACGGTCGTATCCACAATCTCCATTTCGACAAGAAATTTAGGCAGCCTTCCGGTATCATATCACTCTTTCGAAGTCACATATCAAATCGATTTCCACTTGAAAATTAATTACCACAAGATAATAATATGAAGGTTGACCAATGACAATAACAAACAACAAATTTGACACTCAGCTGATCAACTTGACAGTTCCAGTTTAAGAAATAGATTTAAATTTATTATTGATTTTGTTAATTATTATTGTAATAAGAGTTTTGAAATAGAAATGAATCGGATTAATAATTAATTGCTTGAAATAAATGATTATTTAAAAAAATATATTCTTGTATTACCAACTTAATTTGTCGATAATTTTTGAAATACTGACTTATTAAGTTAATGGATCTTTTTATCGATAAAGAAGCGAATTAAAATTAATAATCAATTTTATGAATAAATATAATTAAAGTGGTTAAGTAAAAATAATTAGGAAAGTTTTAACCTTGTTTATAGATAGATATACATAGTTATTCAACTGAAGTTAGTTTGTGTTCGTGATACCTAGATGGCAGGATACCTAATGTGTGCCATTCAAAAAATTTAAATTTTACTATTCGCGCCTTGTCCGTTTTACTTTGAAATTGTAAAATAAGTTGCATATAATTCGATATACACTCAGCAGCAGAAGTCTGCGTACAAAAAACTTGTAATACTTTAATTGAAAAAATAAGAGTCATAATCTAATGTGATAAACTTGATTTTTTTTTTTTATTTTGTATATTAACTACATATAATTCTATTAACAAAATATGCTTCAACAAAACAGAAACAGTAGTTACAGAAAAAAATCAAAACTAAAAATTCTACAAATAACGGGTATGCAAAAATCTGCGTACAAGTCAGGACAGTATTTATAAAAAATTCATAAATGAGATCATTGTTTCTATATTAATATGAGGTCGGATAACCTTTACGTTTAATGACCTCCCTTAAACGTTTAGGCATGGAGTGCACTAATTTCTTCGTTTCGTCCGAACTGATTTTGGCCCATTCCTCAATCATAACATTTTTTAACGTTTCCTTCAACGTTATGTTGTGTTGCCGAATCCTGCGTTCCAGTAAATCCCAGAGGTGTTCGATGGGATTCAAGTCCGGCGATTGTGGAGGTGTTTTAAGTTGCTTTGGGGTATTGTATAGTAGCCAAAGCTTAGTGTTGTGGGCGCAATGTTTGGGGTCATTATCTTGTTGAAAAAAGTATTCGGGCCCCAAGCCCAAGTTTTCGATGCTAGGCTTCAAATTTTCTTTTAAAATGTCTATATACATTTTATGGTCCATTGTCGATGTTATGAAAACCAACCTTCCCACCCCTTTGGTGCACATACACCCCCAAACCATAACTCCACCACCTCCGTGTTTTACAGTCGCTTTCAAATTTTCGGGATTAAAGGCAGTATTAGGTTTTCTCCATACAAGTTGTTTACCTTTAATGCCGAAAATGCAAAATTTGCTCTCATCTGTAAAGAGAACTTTCTCCCAGAATTCAATGGGCTTGTCTAAGAGTTTTTTTGCAAAGGCGATCCGCTTCTGACGATTGACCTGTGACACAAATGGCTTTTTTCGTGCAACGCGACTGTGATAGTTAGCTTTTTTTAACGTCCTTCTCACCGTATCTTTGCTGATAGTTTTATGAAATTCTTCTTGTACATTTTCTACTATTTTTTTTGCCGTCAGCCTAGGTTCTTTTCTAACCTGCTGTACAATTTTTCGCTTCTCTCGGTTTGTTAAAAGGGGTGGTCTACCAGATCGCGGACGTAAGAGGTAATCTTCAGTGTCTTTATAATTATTAATTACTCTTTGAATGGAAGAGTGTGACCTGCCGACAGTTTCTCCTATTTTTCGAAAAGATTTTCCCTCTTTCCATAACTTTACAATAATTTTTCTCTCTCCCAATTCAATTTCCTTTCCTTTCGTGTCCATTCTAACTTTTAGCTTCTAAGCCTCTGCTAATATAATTGACACCGATTATCTTTTATTTAAATCGGAAAGCGTACATCGCCAACTACGTATTTAAGTAAATAAGTATGTTTTGGAGAAGGCGTCTTTATTTGTACGCAGATTTTTGCATACGCATTATTTGGAGAATTTTTAATTTTAATTTTTTTTGTAACTAATATTTCTGTTTTATTGATGCATATTTTGTTAATAGAATTATATGTAGTTAATACACAAAATAAAAAAAAAATCAAGTTTATCACATTAGATCATGACCCTTATTTTTTCAGTTAAAGTGTTAGAAGTTTTTTGTACGCAGACTTCTGCTTCTAAGTGTATCTTGTATACAAAAAATCAATAATGTGTCATTCAGAATAATACCGTTGCAGACTTTTCGTCGGTAAAATATCGATTTGTAAACGGCAAATTTTTTACGTGGGTGTTTAACCAAATTTATGAGAGGATACCAACTGCCTTAAATCTTTTAAAGAAATTTGTCGGAGTATTATTCAAAATACTGCGTGACATGATAATAATACAAATTAAATATGCAATAAGTAGCAATTTTTATATTTTATAATCAATTAATTGTGAATGCAGGTTTTTAAAAATGTGTTTTATCTTAACAGTATTTTATATTTAACCCTCCATCTGTCGGGCGCGCTTTCTTAACACTTTCGATCGGGTGTGGTCTGTGGAGTCCAAAATAGAAAAAACTCTAAAGGACGCCAACGTGTCCTCCAGTGCTAATTTCTCATAAATATGTTTTATATGATGCTGATACTATATAATAGCCTAATACAGGGCCAATTCCAAACTCACGTTTTATGTTAATTTGATTTAAAGAAAATGTTTATAATTTAATCACATATTTTTCAAAATTTGGAAACAACGCCTAAATAAAGGAAAAGAAAATCGATCTAAAACAATATTTATTTAAAAATGTATAAAGTGTTATAAAAAAAATGTCTTAACTAAAGAATAATATTCTATGCACAAACTGGAGGGCTTCAAACTGCGGTCCGATATTTCCCGAACAATCGTTGCAGCACGCTGTTATGTGCTCCATGCACAACCAACATTTACAAATTTTACAAAAATAACGAGTTTTTGTCATTTGCAATATTTACAGTTTCCTCTTTTCCCTGGTTGTGGCTCTGGAATAATCTCCTCTTCAACATCTGAGAGCCTCAAGGCGGAAGTACACACACTTTTGGTCAAGTGCTTATCAACGGCTCTTCTTTGCATGTTATTTTTCACTAACTTCATATCAAGATTTTTTTGAAACAGTCTGCGAGTTTTAGCAAATTCACCATCTGGTATGTTGCCTATGGTATATATTGAGGAGGTTATAGAAAATTACCATTGGCCAACGCTTTGTGTTTCTTGCAACATTGTATGATGTGATCATTCGATCAACAACATCTACTCCACTTTTTGTGCTATTATAGAAAGTAATTATTTTGGGCTTTTTCCGATCACCGGTAGCTTCATCGATATGATCGTCTCGGTGCATTGTTAAAACTAGAAGCACATTCTTTCCTTTTTTTGAGTATATATGAAACTGCAGTCATATTACTAAATGCAAATAACGAAGAATATATTTTCCTATTTTTAACTTGTGTTATTTCAAGAGGTAGTTCTCTTCTATTGGCTCTAATTGTACCAACCACAGTAAGGCGGTACTCTCTTAGCAGTTTCTTTACAATTGAATATCCTGTGAACCAACGATCTATTGTAACATTTCTTTCTGATCCTAATAAATGTGAACACATTCTTTCAGTTACTGCAGCGGTAGAGTTGTCAGTTTTATATGGACCATTGGGTTGAACACCAGCGTAAATTTCTATGTGGGAAGTGAAAAATATTTTGGCATCAACAACGGCGAAGACTTTCAATCGGTATTTGTTTGGTTTACTTGGAATGTACATTCGGAAACTGCACCTACCCCTAAAGGCAAGCAGCATTTCATCTAATGTTACATACTCGCCCACAGAATAAGTTTTTTTTTCTTTGACCTCTAGTTGTGGTATCGTCTAAGCGAATGCATTTCAATAAGAAGACGAACCTCCGTTTTGCCATTGTAGCAAGAAATATCTCATATCCCACACCGTCTGATGACCAATACTTTGCTAGATGTGTCGTTGATCCATGATGGAGCCCAACTAAATAAAGCAAACCCATCAGCCCTTGGATTTCTACAGAGTCGGTAGGTCTACACTCAGTCTTATCTTGGTATTTAACAGAAATTTTATCAATAAATAAATTAGTGTTTTCAACTAGAATATCAATGCAGTTTCCAAACATGTACATCCAGCATTGAATGGGAGATAATGCGTCATGTGCTTCACCGATGACCCCCGGCAGGTGAGACACTATGTTTTCGTTGCGAGTTCTAATATTTCTAGATGGGACAGCCTTTTTCCATTTAGTTCCATCTTTACCAAAAAAATACGAGCATCTATCACGAATCACGGGTTGTTCATCTTCATCATCCTCGCTGTCATCCTGATGCATAATATCTGCATTTTCATTTACATTTTCCTGCTCGGTTGCTGCATCATGATCACTGATACTTACAAAATCTGGATCTGATATCGAACTATCGTCAGACTCTTCTATTTCACTGCCCGTGCTAACTTCTTCATACAGCTTCTGTAATCTTTCTCTCTCCTTTTCATAAGGATCCATATCACAATGCTATCAAATAATAAATCATTTATTATTTTATAAAATCATATCAGAAAATTGTGTGATACTACTTACCTATTTGTAAGTATGCTATTTGTAGATTGCTACCTAGATATTTGATATTAGTTATAAATAATTTTTTATGCACTTTTCTATTTTCTATATTTGTAAAATAAATAACACATAACACAACGCCTCAAAATGGGGTTCAATAGTAAACTGGCGTGTCAAAGATACGGTAACCGTATATATAGTAATTATTAAGGGAACTATCGAACTATATTGCGATCACTTAGAGGTATAGTTTTGTAACTCGGTAATACCCCTACAAACACAAAAAGAACGCATAGAGTTCCAACTGGAATACGACATCTGCGAACATTGTTACACATTTGATCGGGAAGGGTCTGTCAGGACAAAATATTATGTAGCGACTATTTGGAATTTTGAAAAACAGTTTTTTATAGCGAAAACAGTTGATATTCAGATACTTGAAAGGTACTGTGACCGTAGAAGTTTTGAGCAAAATAATTTAAAAAATATTTCACATAATCATTTTGTCGTGGACTCGTAGACCACACCCGACAGACGGAGGGTTAACTTTTATTGGTAACAATAAAATTAAATATATAATACATGTCATTTAAGATTGAGCAATATATGCTCTGAGAGATGTTGAAAAAAATACTAAATTATAAGAATAAGACGTAAAGTAATACAATATATAAAATATTTTTTTGACTTTGATGCCCTAAAATAACGACTGACGTGATGCAAAATATCAAAAATAGCTAAAAGTAGAGCTAATACCAACACTACAGCTAGCGCTAGACCTAGAGCTAAAACATTTGGTTTTACAATAATAGGAAAAGCTATATGAAGAAAAACTTAACAGTAACTCCTGACCTCAAAGTTAAATCAGGAAATTCTTGGAAACTATTTTTCTGTATATAGATTAGAAACGGGCGTATGAGATCGCGTCATTTTTTTTAAGGAATGTAGTGATCGGGGTCTTGCTTTCTCAGTTACCATTATTTTAAACGGTGACTGTGATTATCGGTACCTTTTACCGTTTAGAGAGGTGTCCACAATTCCCCAGACGTATGACAAAAATATCGTGAAAAGTAGCTGACTCAAAATCATAGGTAAAAGGATTATTGAACAGTTTTTCTGGACTTGATTTTCCTTCAGAGGTACATACAGATCTAGGGAGAGTGTTGTTAGTAATCTAACTACAGAATTTTTGAAACAAAATGGTGCTAATATAATACACAGGTCTGCATACCATCCTCAATCAAATGTAATAGAAATTTTTGTAGAAAAAATTTTTTTTTTTATTCATGTAGTGTTTAAGAGAATACTCAGAGCTTTGAGTTACGGAGATGGAAGAGAGTAGGATGAGTATACTGATCCAGCAATATTTTCCATAAAATGTGCACCACATACAACACGCGGTTTCAATCCTGTGGAATTATATTATGGGAAGCAAATTAAATATAGGCAGCGGAAATCTTGAAAAATAATGTTAATGCTAATTCAAAGATTGCAAAGATTATGGATTATAATAATATTGAGTACCAAAAAGAGGCATATGGGACAAAGTAGGGAAGAAGATAACTCGGGGGCTCTCCCTAAACCAGATATATATGTAAGTAAAAGCTAAAATTTCAAAAAGGCATGGGAATACTTTGATTTTGTAAAAGGAAGTGTGTAGTGCTTAGTAACATCGCTTAACACAAGGAGAATAAACAGAAGAAAGGAGAAGAAATGGTGAGGCGCTTTTCTCCTTTCCATCGAGATGAACTATGAGACCGTGTGGGTTGCACAAGGAAGAGGCATCATGGGAAGTGATTGCCTTTACAGGAAGAATGTGCGAAAGATGAACGACGGTTGAAATGAATGGATTCCCCGAAGTAACCCTGCATTCATATCTCGCCTGACTTCGAAGATGTTGGCCGACAAAAGCATCACTAAGTTGGATTGGATTGGGTTAAATTTCGAAATTCCAACCCAACTCAACACTTGAAGACCACCTAAGATTGGGTGGTAGAAGGCTTTGGGTTGAAGTGGAATTTCGAAATCCAATCCAACCCCGTGATACTTTGAGCGGTCGACTTCGAAGACGTCGGCAGAAATATGAATGGAAGACGATTAGAAGCAGTGGATATGGGAGAATATTAAGGTTGAAGTTTTGTTTATATTAAAAGAAATAATTCGGCCAATTACGAAGCAATACCGGTTTTCAATAAAGCTCATATTTCGTTTAGAATCCCGGTATTTTGAGTTCCGGAATATCGGTATTAAAAACCGATAACTATAATAGATTGAAAGAAATTAATAAAGAAAATATCAGATACAAACTATGTATATGTAAATTTATTGAAACCTTACCATGAAAAACCTGAAATAGTTGAGATATATGTTACATATTCAGGGGAAGAAGAGATCGTAATGAATATATGTATATGAAATGGAAAAAGAAAAGAAAAAAACGACTATAGAAGTTTTACACCGACACCCATTGATGAGAAGTACTGACTGTGAAAAACTAGAGCAAAACTAGAAACTTTCAGGTTTTGCCATGCGTCTTTTCAATAAGTGTTTGACGTTTCAAATGTCATGTTGCAACCGTTTTCAGAAACTGGTTCAAATATATCGGTCGTAAACTAATTAATTATCAATTTATACTAATTACAAGCTTATTACTAACTAATTACTGTATCGCATCTGGTTTGAGAATCTTGTTCGTGTTCACCACCATCTTCCATGTTCTGCTGAGTTCCCTGCCATCTTCTCCGTTGACGTTGTTTTTATGCCGGTGGATTTCTATGGCCTCTCTTGTCAGCCTTTGATGATATTTCTTAGTTCTAGGCAGTACATTTGCTTTGTCGAAGTCTATTCGGTATCTCTCTGAATGGCAATGTTCCGCAACCGCCGACTGCTGACTGACAGATAAATCCAGCTGGTTATGTACTTACTTCATCTTCGCCCCTCAAATAATATACGATTTTCTGCAGTACGTCCCATAGAAACCGTTCCTCCTTCTTTAGGTTATCTCCTTTACAAGTGTAGTTCACGGATCTCTTCTGTAGGGGATGATGGTGTGATGTCGCTTTTAAGTACACGTTGATGTGGGTCCTCTTACTATGCACTCCAAGTTCCATGTCACCATTTGTCGTGCTAGTGACCAAAGCATCTAGGAAGGGCAACTATTTGGTAGTTTCCGTTTCCATGGTAAACTTTATCGTTGGATGTTGTTGACGTCGTTTAAGTGACCTAAGAACTCCTGGAGGCATCCGCTGTCATCTTGCCATATCACAACCGTATCGAAGCCATAGTTTTGGTTTCTACAGACTCTTCCTCAAAGCATCTTCTTCGAATGAATAATCGGCAACAATGGAAATTCCATGGCTACCCCGTCAAACTGCACGTAAAACTCTCCTTTCCAACAAAAATACGTCGCCGATAAACAGTAATCCGTAAACATATTCTGGTAATCCCTCCGCAATGAGTTTCTGGCGAAGACCGTTTACAGCATTCTTTATTGGTTTCTCTAGTAAAAAGTTCTTATTGCTTCGTTCGGCACATCCTTTATAGCGATTGCGTAGTGGAGTCCTTTGGTCAGTTCCATGGTTTCTTCTTTCGTTTGCTAGACACTATATCTGTTGATTCTTCTCCATTGTTAGTCTGTCCACTTATCATATTTTATATTATTAAGTGATAATGAAGATGTGCATTCGATAGGTTTAGAAGATTGTATTACCGAATATTTCTCGTGATATATTCGGATTATATCGAAGCATGTTATTTAGAAAAAAAAGGTGAAGTGATTGTGAGATGCAATAGTCACATTTTAATATTGTAAACGATGTTTATTTTTTTGTTTATTTGTGAACTCAAATAGTTGCAAAAATCTTAGATTTTCTACCTACTCATTTCGATTCGATGTGTCCATTCGGGTCGACCGATTACTCAAAAGAACGCACGGCGCCAACCACGTCTGAAATAAGTCTGCAATAAGATGAATATTGTCTAAATAAAATGTAATTTTTATAAAAAATATATTTGTAATTCTCTCTTATCAAACAATTCCATATTATTTATGATAAGTCTCTTTTGTGTAAAAATTTTAATATCCTATCATATTGATTTTCTAGATTGAGTATACAACTTATATTACAAGTTGAATTTTTCCAATTCATTCGTAAATGTAGTTGCTTTCGTTTGCCGTTAGAGGTAGCACGGGCTACAACAACCCAACTCGACCGGTTGAATAACTATGTATATCTATAAACAAGGCTATCATATTGATTTTCTAGATTGAGTATACAACTTATACTACAAGTTGAATTTTTCCAATTCATTCATAAATGTAGTTGCTATCGTTTGCCGTTAGAGGTAGCACGGGCTACAACAACCCAACTCGACCGGTTGAATAACTATGTATATCTATAAACAAGGTTATCATATTGATTTTCTAGATTGAGTATACAACTTATACTACAAGTTGAATTTTTCCAATTCATTCATAAATGTAGTTGCTATCGTTTGCCGTTAGAGGTAGCACGGGCTACAACAACCCAACTCGACCGGTTGAATAACTATGTATATCTATAAACAAGGTTATCATATTGATTTTCTAGATTGAGTATACAACTTATACTACAAGTTGAATTTTTCCAATTTATTCATAAATGTAGTTGCTTTCGTTTGCCGTTAGAGGTAGCACGGGCTACAACAACCCAACTCGACCGGTTGAATAACTATGTATATCTATAAACAAGGCTATCATATTGATTTTCTAGATTGAGTATACAACTTATACTACAAGTTGAATTTTTCCAATTCATTCATAAATGTAGTTGCTATCGTTTGCCGTTAGAGGTAGCACGGGCTACAACAACCCAACTCGACCGGTTGAATAACTATGTATATCTATAAACAAGGTTATCATATTGATTTTCTAGATTGAGTATACAACTTATACTACAAGTTGAATTTTTCCAATTCATTCATAAATGTAGTTGCTATCGTTTGCCGTTAGAGGTAGCACGGGCTACAACAACCCAACTCGACCGGTTGAATAACTATGTATATCTATAAACAAGGTTATCATATTGATTTTCTAGATTGAGTATACAACTTATACTACAAGTTGAATTTTTCCAATTTATTCATAAATGTAGTTGCTTTCGTTTGCCGTTAGAGGTAGCACGGGCTACAACAACCCAACTCGACCGGTTGAATAACTATGTATATCTATAAACAAGGTTATCATATTGATTTTCTAGATTGAGTATACAACTTATACTACAAGTTGAATTTTTCCAATTCATTCATAAATGTAGTTGCTATCGTTTGCCGTTAGAGGTAGCACGGGCTACAACAACCCAACTCGACCGGTTGAATAACTATGTATATCTATAAACAAGGGTATCATATTGATTTTCTCGATTGAGTATATAACTTATACTACAAGTTGAATTTTTCCAATTCATTCATAAATGTAGTTGCTATCGTTTGCCGTTAGAGGTAGCACGGGCTACAACAACCCAACTCGACCGGTTGAATAACTATGTATATCTATAAACAAGGGTATCATATTGATTTTCTCGATTGAGTATATAACTTATACTACAAGTTGAATTTTTCCAATTCATTCATAAATGTAGTTGCTATCGTTCGCCGTTAGAGGTAGCACGGGCTACAACAACCCAACTCGACCGGTTGAATAACTATGTATATCTATAAACAAGGCTATCATATTGATTTTCTAGATTGAGTATACAACTTATACTACAAGTTGAATTTTTCCAATTCGTTCATAAATGTAGTTGCTATCGTTTGCCGTTAGAGGTAGCACGGGCTACAACAACCCAACTCGACCGGTTGAATAACTATGTATATCTATAAACAAGGTTATCATATTGATTTTCTAGATTGAGTATACAACTTATACTACAAGTTGAATTTTTCCAATTCATTCATAAATGTAGTTGCTATCGTTCGCCGTTAGAGGTAGCACGGGCTACAACAACCCAACTCGACCGGTTGAATAACTATGTATATCTATAAACAAGGCTATCATATTGATTTTCTAGATTGAGTATACAACTTATACTACAAGTTGAATTTTTCCAATTCATTCATAAATGTAGTTGCTATCGTTTGCCGTTAGAGGTAGCACGGGCTACAACAACCCAACTCGACCGGTTGAATAACTATGTATATCTATAAACAAGGTTATCATATTGATTTTCTAGATTGAGTATACAACTTATACTACAAGTTGAATTTTTCCAATTCATTCATAAATGTAGTTGCTATCGTTTGCCGTTAGAGGTAGCACGGGCTACAACAACCCAACTCGACCGGTTGAATAACTATGTATATCTATAAACAAGGTTATCATATTGATTTTCTAGATTGAGTATACAACTTATACTACAAGTTGAATTTTTCCAATTTATTCATAAATGTAGTTGCTTTCGTTTGCCGTTAGAGGTAGCACGGGCTACAACAACCCAACTCGACCGGTTGAATAACTATGTATATCTATAAACAAGGCTATCATATTGATTTTCTAGATTGAGTATACAACTTATACTACAAGTTGAATTTTTCCAATTCATTCATAAATGTAGTTGCTATCGTTTGCCGTTAGAGGTAGCACGGGCTACAACAACCCAACTCGACCGGTTGAATAACTATGTATATCTATAAACAAGGTTATCATATTGATTTTCTAGATTGAGTATACAACTTATACTACAAGTTGAATTTTTCCAATTCATTCATAAATGTAGTTGCTATCGTTTGCCGTTAGAGGTAGCACGGGCTACAACAACCCAACTCGACCGGTTGAATAACTATGTATATCTATAAACAAGGTTATCATATTGATTTTCTAGATTGAGTATACAACTTATACTACAAGTTGAATTTTTCCAATTTATTCATAAATGTAGTTGCTTTCGTTTGCCGTTAGAGGTAGCACGGGCTACAACAACCCAACTCGACCGGTTGAATAACTATGTATATCTATAAACAAGGTTATCATATTGATTTTCTAGATTGAGTATACAACTTATACTACAAGTTGAATTTTTCCAATTCATTCATAAATGTAGTTGCTATCGTTTGCCGTTAGAGGTAGCACGGGCTACAACAACCCAACTCGACCGGTTGAATAACTATGTATATCTATAAACAAGGGTATCATATTGATTTTCTCGATTGAGTATATAACTTATACTACAAGTTGAATTTTTCCAATTCATTCATAAATGTAGTTGCTATCGTTTGCCGTTAGAGGTAGCACGGGCTACAACAACCCAACTCGACCGGTTGAATAACTATGTATATCTATAAACAAGGGTATCATATTGATTTTCTCGATTGAGTATATAACTTATACTACAAGTTGAATTTTTCCAATTCATTCATAAATGTAGTTGCTATCGTTTGCCGTTAGAGGTAGCACGGGCTACAACAACCCAACTCGACCGGTTGAATAACTATGTATATCTATAAACAAGGGTATCATATTGATTTTCTCGATTGAGTATATAACTTATACTACAAGTTGAATTTTTCCAATTCATTCATAAATGTAGTTGCTATCGTTTGCCGTTAGAGGTAGCACGGGCTACAACAACCCAACTCGACCGGTTGAATAACTATGTATATCTATAAACAAGGGTATCATATTGATTTTCTCGATTGAGTATATAACTTATACTACAAGTTGAATTTTTCCAATTCATTCATAAATGTAGTTGCTATCGTTCGCCGTTAGAGGTAGCACGGGCTACAACAACCCAACTCGACCGGTTGAATAACTATGTATATCTATAAACAAGGGTATCATATTGATTTTCTCGATTGAGTATATAACTTATACTACAAGTTGAATTTTTCCAATTCATTCATAAATGTAGTTGCTATCGTTTGCCGTTAGAGGTAGCACGGGCTACAACAACCCAACTCGACCGGTTGAATAACTATGTATATCTATAAACAAGGGTATCATATTGATTTTCTCGATTGAGTATATAACTTATACTACAAGTTGAATTTTTCCAATTCATTCATAAATGTAGTTGCTATCGTTCGCCGTTAGAGGTAGCACGGGCTACAACAACCCAACTCGACCGGTTGAATAACTATGTATATCTATAAACAAGGCTATCATATTGATTTTCTAGATTGAGTATACAACTTATACTACAAGTTGAATTTTTCCAATTCATTCATAAATGTAGTTGCTATCGTTTGCCGTTAGAGGTAGCACGGGCTACAACAACCCAACTCGACCGGTTGAATAACTATGTATATCTATAAACAAGGTTATCATATTGATTTTCTAGATTGAGTATACAACTTATACTACAAGTTGAATTTTTCCAATTCATTCATAAATGTAGTTGCTATCGTTCGCCGTTAGAGGTAGCACGGGCTACAACAACCCAACTCGACCGGTTGAATAACTATGTATATCTATAAACAAGGCTATCATATTGATTTTCTAGATTGAGTATACAACTTATACTACAAGTTGAATTTTTCCAATTCATTCATAAATGTAGTTGCTATCGTTTGCCGTTAGAGGTAGCACGGGCTACAACAACCCAACTCGACCGGTTGAATAACTATGTATATCTATAAACAAGGTTATCATATTGATTTTCTAGATTGAGTATACAACTTATACTACAAGTTGAATTTTTCCAATTCATTCATAAATGTAGTTGCTATCGTTTGCCGTTAGAGGTAGCACGGGCTACAACAACCCAACTCGACCGGTTGAATAACTATGTATATCTATAAACAAGGTTATCATATTGATTTTCTAGATTGAGTATACAACTTATACTACAAGTTGAATTTTTCCAATTTATTCATAAATGTAGTTGCTTTCGTTTGCCGTTAGAGGTAGCACGGGCTACAACAACCCAACTCGACCGGTTGAATAACTATGTATATCTATAAACAAGGTTATCATATTGATTTTCTAGATTGAGTATACAACTTATACTACAAGTTGAATTTTTCCAATTCATTCATAAATGTAGTTGCTATCGTTTGCCGTTAGAGGTAGCACGGGCTACAACAACCCAACTCGACCGGTTGAATAACTATGTATATCTATAAACAAGGGTATCATATTGATTTTCTCGATTGAGTATATAACTTATACTACAAGTTGAATTTTTCCAATTCATTCATAAATGTAGTTGCTATCATTTGCCGTTAGAGGTAGCACGGGCTACAACAACCCAACTCGACCGGTTGAATAACTATGTATATCTATAAACAAGGGTATCATATTGATTTTCTCGATTGAGTATATAACTTATACTACAAGTTGAATTTTTCCAATTCATTCATAAATGTAGTTGCTATCGTTCGCCGTTAGAGGTAGCACGGGCTACAACAACCCAACTCGACCGGTTGAATAACTATGTATATCTATAAACAAGGCTATCATATTGATTTTCTAGATTGAGTATACAACTTATACTACAAGTTGAATTTTTCCAATTCATTCATAAATGTAGTTGCTATCGTTTGCCGTTAGAGGTAGCACGGGCTACAACAACCCAACTCGACCGGTTGAATAACTATGTATATCTATAAACAAGGTTATCATATTGATTTTCTAGATTGAGTATACAACTTATACTACAAGTTGAATTTTTCCAATTCATTCATAAATGTAGTTGCTATCGTTTGCCGTTAGAGATAGCACGGGCTACAACAACCCAACTCGACCGGTTGAATAACTATGTATATCTATAAACAAGGTTATCATATTGATTTTCTAGATTGAGTATACAACTTATACTACAAGTTGAATTTTTCCAATTTATTCATAAATGTAGTTGCTTTCGTTTGCCGTTAGAGGTAGCACGGGCTACAACAACCCAACTCGACCGGTTGAATAACTATGTATATCTATAAACAAGGCTATCATATTGATTTTCTAGATTGAGTATACAACTTATACTACAAGTTGAATTTTTCCAATTCATTCATAAATGTAGTTGCTATCGTTTGCCGTTAGAGGTAGCACGGGCTACAACAACCCAACTCGACCGGTTGAATAACTATGTATATCTATAAACAAGGTTATCATATTGATTTTCTAGATTGAGTATACAACTTATACTACAAGTTGAATTTTTCCAATTCATTCATAAATGTAGTTGCTATCGTTTGCCGTTAGAGGTAGCACGGGCTACAACAACCCAACTCGACCGGTTGAATAACTATGTATATCTATAAACAAGGTTATCATATTGATTTTCTAGATTGAGTATACAACTTATACTACAAGTTGAATTTTTCCAATTTATTCATAAATGTAGTTGCTTTCGTTTGCCGTTAGAGGTAGCACGGGCTACAACAACCCAACTCGACCGGTTGAATAACTATGTATATCTATAAACAAGGTTATCATATTGATTTTCTAGATTGAGTATACAACTTATACTACAAGTTGAATTTTTCCAATTCATTCATAAATGTAGTTGCTATCGTTTGCCGTTAGAGGTAGCACGGGCTACAACAACCCAACTCGACCGGTTGAATAACTATGTATATCTATAAACAAGGGTATCATATTGATTTTCTCGATTGAGTATATAACTTATACTACAAGTTGAATTTTTCCAATTCATTCATAAATGTAGTTGCTATCGTTTGCCGTTAGAGGTAGCACGGGCTACAACAACCCAACTCGACCGGTTGAATAACTATGTATATCTATAAACAAGGGTATCATATTGATTTTCTCGATTGAGTATATAACTTATACTACAAGTTGAATTTTTCCAATTCATTCATAAATGTAGTTGCTATCGTTCGCCGTTAGAGGTAGCACGGGCTACAACAACCCAACTCGACCGGTTGAATAACTATGTATATCTATAAACAAGGCTATCATATTGATTTTCTAGATTGAGTATACAACTTATACTACAAGTTGAATTTTTCCAATTCATTCATAAATGTAGTTGCTATCGTTTGCCGTTAGAGGTAGCACGGGCTACAACAACCCAACTCGACCGGTTGAATAACTATGTATATCTATAAACAAGGTTATCATATTGATTTTCTAGATTGAGTATACAACTTATACTACAAGTTGAATTTTTCCAATTCATTCATAAATGTAGTTGCTATCGTTCGCCGTTAGAGGTAGCACGGGCTACAACAACCCAACTCGACCGGTTGAATAACTATGTATATCTATAAACAAGGCTATCATATTGATTTTCTAGATTGAGTATACAACTTATACTACAAGTTGAATTTTTCCAATTCATTCATAAATGTAGTTGCTATCGTTTGCCGTTAGAGGTAGCACGGGCTACAACAACCCAACTCGACCGGTTGAATAACTATGTATATCTATAAACAAGGTTATCATATTGATTTTCTAGATTGAGTATACAACTTATACTACAAGTTGAATTTTTCCAATTCATTCATAAATGTAGTTGCTATCGTTCGCCGTTAGAGGTAGCACGGGCTACAACAACCCAACTCGACCGGTTGAATAACTATGTATATCTATAAACAAGGCTATCATATTGATTTTCTAGATTGAGTATACAACTTATACTACAAGTTGAATTTTTCCAATTCATTCATAAATGTAGTTGCTATCGTTTGCCGTTAGAGGTAGCACGGGCTACAACAACCCAACTCGACCGGTTGAATAACTATGTATATCTATAAACAAGGTTATCATATTGATTTTCTAGATTGAGTATACAACTTATACTACAAGTTGAATTTTTCCAATTCATTCATAAATGTAGTTGCTATCGTTTGCCGTTAGAGGTAGCACGGGCTACAACAACCCAACTCGACCGGTTGAATAACTATGTATATCTATAAACAAGGTTATCATATTGATTTTCTAGATTGAGTATACAACTTATACTACAAGTTGAATTTTTCCAATTTATTCATAAATGTAGTTGCTTTCGTTTGCCGTTAGAGGTAGCACGGGCTACAACAACCCAACTCGACCGGTTGAATAACTATGTATATCTATAAACAAGGCTATCATATTGATTTTCTAGATTGAGTATACAACTTATACTACAAGTTGAATTTTTCCAATTCATTCATAAATGTAGTTGCTATCGTTTGCCGTTAGAGGTAGCACGGGCTACAACAACCCAACTCGACCGGTTGAATAACTATGTATATCTATAAACAAGGTTATCATATTGATTTTCTAGATTGAGTATACAACTTATACTACAAGTTGAATTTTTCCAATTCATTCATAAATGTAGTTGCTATCGTTTGCCGTTAGAGGTAGCACGGGCTACAACAACCCAACTCGACCGGTTGAATAACTATGTATATCTATAAACAAGGTTATCATATTGATTTTCTAGATTGAGTATACAACTTATACTACAAGTTGAATTTTTCCAATTTATTCATAAATGTAGTTGCTTTCGTTTGCCGTTAGAGGTAGCACGGGCTACAACAACCCAACTCGACCGGTTGAATAACTATGTATATCTATAAACAAGGTTATCATATTGATTTTCTAGATTGAGTATACAACTTATACTACAAGTTGAATTTTTCCAATTTATTCATAAATGTAGTTGCTTTCGTTTGCCGTTAGAGGTAGCACGGGCTACAACAACCCAACTCGACCGGTTGAATAACTATGTATATCTATAAACAAGGTTATCATATTGATTTTCTAGATTGAGTATACAACTTATACTACAAGTTGAATTTTTCCAATTCATTCATAAATGTAGTTGCTATCGTTTGCCGTTAGAAGTAGCACGGGCTACAACAACCCAACTCGACCGGTTGAATAACTATGTATATCTATAAACAAGGTTATCATATTGATTTTCTAGATTGAGTATACAACTTATACTACAAGTTGAATTTTTCCAATTTATTCATAAATGTAGTTGCTTTCGTTTGCCGTTAGAGGTAGCACGGGCTACAACAACCCAACTCGACCGGTTGAATAACTATGTATATCTATAAACAAGGCTATCATATTGATTTTCTAGATTGAGTATACAACTTATACTACAAGTTGAATTTTTCCAATTCATTCATAAATGTAGTTGCTATCGTTTGCCGTTAGAGGTAGCACGGGCTACAACAACCCAACTCGACCGGTTGAATAACTATGTATATCTATAAACAAGGGTATCATATTGATTTTCTCGATTGAGTATATAACTTATACTACAAGTTGAATTTTTCCAATTCATTCATAAATGTAGTTGCTATCGTTTGCCGTTAGAGGTAGCACGGGCTACAACAACCCAACTCGACCGGTTGAATAACTATGTATATCTATAAACAAGGGTATCATATTGATTTTCTAGATTGAGTATACAACTTATACTACAAGTTGAATTTTTCCAATTCATTCATAAATGTAGTTGCTATCGTTTGCCGTTAGAGGTAGCACGGGCTACAACAACCCAACTCGACCGGTTGAATAACTATGTATATCTATAAACAAGGTTATCATATTGATTTTCTAGATTGAGTATACAACTTATACTACAAGTTGAATTTTTCCAATTCATTCATAAATGTAGTTGCTATCGTTCGCCGTTAGAGGTAACACGGGCTACAACAACCCAACTCGACCGGTTGAATAACTATGTATATCTATAAACAAGGCTATCATATTGATTTTCTAGATTGAGTATACAACTTATGCTACAAGTTGAATTTTTCCAATTCATTCATAAATGTAGTTGCTATCGTTTGCCGTTAGAGGTAGCACGGGCTACAACAACCCAACTCGACCGGTTGAATAACTATGTATATCTATAAACAAGGTTATCATATTGATTTTCTAGATTGAGTATACAACTTATACTACAAGTTGAATTTTTCCAATTCATTCATAAATGTAGTTGCTATCGTTTGCCGTTAGAGGTAGCACGGGCTACAACAACCCAACTCGACCGGTTGAATAACTATGTATATCTATAAACAAGGTTATCATATTGATTTTCTAGATTGAGTATACAACTTATACTACAAGTTGAATTTTTCCAATTCATTCATAAATGTAGTTGCTATCGTTTGCCGTTAGAGGTAGCACGGGCTACAACAACCCAACTCGACCGGTTGAATAACTATGTATATCTATAAACAAGGTTATCATATTGATTTTCTAGATTGAGTATACAACTTATACTACAAGTTGAATTTTTCCAATTCATTCATAAATGTAGTTGCTATCGTTTGCCGTTAGAGGTAGCACGGGCTACAACAACCCAACTCGACCGGTTGAATAACTATGTATATCTATAAACAAGGTTATCATATTGATTTTCTAGATTGAGTATACAACTTATACTACAAGTTGAATTTTTCCAATTCATTCATAAATGTAGTTGCTATCGTTTGCCGTTAGAGGTAGCACGGGCTACAACAACCCAACTCGACCGGTTGAATAACAATGTATATCTATAAACAAGGTTATCATATTGATTTTCTAGATTGAGTATACAACTTATACTACAAGTTGAATTTTTCCAATTCATTCATAAATGTAGTTGCTATCGTTTGCCGTTAGAGGTAGCACGGGCTACAACAACCCAACTCGACCGGTTGAATAACTATGTATATCTATAAACAAGGTTATCATATTGATTTTCTAGATTGAGTATACAACTTATACTACAAGTTGAATTTTTCCAATTCATTCATAAATGTAGTTGCTATCGTTTGCCGTTAGAGGTAGCACGGGCTACAACAACCCAACTCGACCGGTTGAATAACTATGTATATCTATAAACAAGGTTATCATATTGATTTTCTAGATTGAGTATACAACTTATACTACAAGTTGAATTTTTCCAATTCATTCATAAATGTAGTTGCTATCGTTTGCCGTTAGAGGTAGCACGGGCTACAACAACCCAACTCGACCGGTTGAATAACTATGTATATCTATAAACAAGGTTATCATATTGATTTTCTAGATTGAGTATACAACTTATACTACAAGTTGAATTTTTCCAATTCATTCATAAATGTAGTTGCTATCGTTTGCCGTTAGAGGTAGCACGGGCTACAACAACCCAACTCGACCGGTTGAATAACTATGTATATCTATAAACAAGGTTATCATATTGATTTTCTAGATTGAGTATACAACTTATACTACAAGTTGAATTTTTCCAATTTATTCATAAATGTAGTTGCTTTCGTTTGCCGTTAGAGGTAGCACGGGCTACAACAACCCAACTCGACCGGTTGAATAACTATGTATATCTATAAACAAGGTTATCATATTGATTTTCTAGATTGAGTATACAACTTATACTACAAGTTGAATTTTTCCAATTCATTCATAAATGTAGTTGCTATCGTTTGCCGTTAGAGGTAGCACGGGCTACAACAACCCAACTCGACCGGTTGAATAACTATGTATATCTATAAACAAGGTTATCATATTGATTTTCTAGATTGAGTATACAACTTATACTACAAGTTGAATTTTTCCAATTTATTCATAAATGTAGTTGCTTTCGTTTGCCGTTAGAGGTAGCACGGGCTACAACAACCCAACTCGACCGGTTGAATAACTATGTATATCTATAAACAAGGCTATCATATTGATTTTCTAGATTGAGTATACAACTTATACTACAAGTTGAATTTTTCCAATTTATTCATAAATGTAGTTGCTATCGTTTGCCGTTAGAGGTAGCACGGGCTACAACAACCCAACTCGACCGGTTGAATAACTATGTATATCTATAAACAAGGTTATCATATTGATTTTCTAGATTGAGTATACAACTTATACTACAAGTTGAATTTTTCCAATTCATTCATAAATGTAGTTGCTATCGTTTGCCGTTAGAGGTAGCACGGGCTACAACAACCCAACTCGACCGGTTGAATAACTATGTATATCTATAAACAAGGTTATCATATTGATTTTCTAGATTGAGTATACAACTTATACTACAAGTTGAATTTTTCCAATTTATTCATAAATGTAGTTGCTTTCGTTTGCCGTTAGAGGTAGCACGGGCTACAACAACCCAACTCGACCGGTTGAATAACTATGTATATCTATAAACAAGGTTATCATATTGATTTTCTAGATTGAGTATACAACTTATACTACAAGTTGAATTTTTCCAATTCATTCATAAATGTAGTTGCTATCGTTTGCCGTTAGAGGTAGCACGGGCTACAACAACCCAACTCGACCGGTTGAATAACTATGTATATCTATAAACAAGGGTATCATATTGATTTTCTCGATTGAGTATATAACTTATACTACAAGTTGAATTTTTCCAATTCATTCATAAATGTAGTTGCTATCGTTTGCCGTTAGAGGTAGCACGGGCTACAACAACCCAACTCGACCGGTTGAATAACTATGTATATCTATAAACAAGGGTATCATATTGATTTTCTCGATTGAGTATATAACTTATACTACAAGTTGAATTTTTCCAATTCATTCATAAATGTAGTTGCTATCGTTCGCCGTTAGAGGTAGCACGGGCTACAACAACCCAACTCGACCGGTTGAATAACTATGTATATCTATAAACAAGGCTATCATATTGATTTTCTAGATTGAGTATACAACTTATACTACAAGTTGAATTTTTCCAATTCATTCATAAATGTAGTTGCTATCGTTTGCCGTTAGAGGTAGCACGGGCTACAACAACCCAACTCGACCGGTTGAATAACTATGTATATCTATAAACAAGGTTATCATATTGATTTTCTAGATTGAGTATACAACTTATACTACAAGTTGAATTTTTCCAATTCATTCATAAATGTAGTTGCTATCGTTCGCCGTTAGAGGTAGCACGGGCTACAACAACCCAACTCGACCGGTTGAATAACTATGTATATCTATAAACAAGGCTATCATATTGATTTTCTAGATTGAGTATACAACTTATACTACAAGTTGAATTTTTCCAATTCATTCATAAATGTAGTTGCTATCGTTTGCCGTTAGAGGTAGCACGGGCTACAACAACCCAACTCGACCGGTTGAATAACTATGTATATCTATAAACAAGGTTATCATATTGATTTTCTAGATTGAGTATACAACTTATACTACAAGTTGAATTTTTCCAATTCATTCATAAATGTAGTTGCTATCGTTTGCCGTTAGAGGTAGCACGGGCTACAACAACCCAACTCGACCGGTTGAATAACTATGTATATCTATAAACAAGGTTATCATATTGATTTTCTAGATTGAGTATACAACTTATACTACAAGTTGAATTTTTCCAATTCATTCATAAATGTAGTTGCTATCGTTTGCCGTTAGAGGTAGCACGGGCTACAACAACCCAACTCGACCGGTTGAATAACTATGTATATCTATAAACAAGGGTATCATATTGATTTTCTCGATTGAGTATATAACTTATACTACAAGTTGAATTTTTCCAATTCATTCATAAATGTAGTTGCTATCGTTTGCCGTTAGAGGTAGCACGGGCTACAACAACCCAACTCGACCGGTTGAATAACTATGTATATCTATAAACAAGGGTATCATATTGATTTTCTCGATTGAGTATATAACTTATACTACAAGTTGAATTTTTCCAATTCATTCATAAATGTAGTTGCTATCGTTCGCCGTTAGAGGTAGCACGGGCTACAACAACCCAACTCGACCGGTTGAATAACTATGTATATCTATAAACAAGGCTATCATATTGATTTTCTAGATTGAGTATACAACTTATACTACAAGTTGAATTTTTCCAATTCATTCATAAATGTAGTTGCTATCGTTTGCCGTTAGAGGTAGCACGGGCTACAACAACCCAACTCGACCGGTTGAATAACTATGTATATCTATAAACAAGGGTATCATATTGATTTTCTAGATTGAGTATACAACTTATACTACAAGTTGAATTTTTCCAATTCATTCATAAATGTAGTTGCTATCGTTTGCCGTTAGAGGTAGCACGGGCTACAACAACCCAACTCGACCGGTTGAATAACTATGTATATCTATAAACAAGGTTATCATATTGATTTTCTAGATTGAGTATACAACTTATACTACAAGTTGAATTTTTCCAATTCATTCATAAATGTAGTTGCTATCGTTCGCCGTTAGAGGTAACACGGGCTACAACAACCCAACTCGACCGGTTGAATAACTATGTATATCTATAAACAAGGCTATCATATTGATTTTCTAGATTGAGTATACAACTTATACTACAAGTTGAATTTTTCCAATTCATTCATAAATGTAGTTGCTATCGTTTGCCGTTAGAGGTAGCACGGGCTACAACAACCCAACTCGACCGGTTGAATAACTATGTATATCTATAAACAAGGTTATCATATTGATTTTCTAGATTGAGTATACAACTTATACTACAAGTTGAATTTTTCCAATTCATTCATAAATGTAGTTGCTATCGTTTGCCGTTAGAGGTAGCACGGGCTACAACAACCCAACTCGACCGGTTGAATAACTATGTATATCTATAAACAAGGTTATCATATTGATTTTCTAGATTGAGTATACAACTTATACTACAAGTTGAATTTTTCCAATTCATTCATAAATGTAGTTGCTATCGTTTGCCGTTAGAGGTAGCACGGGCTACAACAACCCAACTCGACCGGTTGAATAACTATGTATATCTATAAACAAGGTTATCATATTGATTTTCTAGATTGAGTATACAACTTATACTACAAGTTGAATTTTTCCAATTCATTCATAAATGTAGTTGCTATCGTTTGCCGTTAGAGGTAGCACGGGCTACAACAACCCAACTCGACCGGTTGAATAACTATGTATATCTATAAACAAGGTTATCATATTGATTTTCTAGATTGAGTATACAACTTATACTACAAGTTGAATTTTTCCAATTCATTCATAAATGTAGTTGCTATCGTTTGCCGTTAGAGGTAGCACGGGCTACAACAACCCAACTCGACCGGTTGAATAACTATGTATATCTATAAACAAGGTTATCATATTGATTTTCTAGATTGAGTATACAACTTATACTACAAGTTGAATTTTTCCAATTCATTCATAAATGTAGTTGCTATCGTTTGCCGTTAGAGGTAGCACGGGCTACAACAACCCAACTCGACCGGTTGAATAACTATGTATATCTATAAACAAGGTTATCATATTGATTTTCTAGATTGAGTATACAACTTATACTACAAGTTGAATTTTTCCAATTCATTCATAAATGTAGTTGCTATCGTTTGCCGTTAGAGGTAGCACGGGCTACAACAACCCAACTCGACCGGTTGAATAACTATGTATATCTATAAACAAGGTTATCATATTGATTTTCTAGATTGAGTATACAACTTATACTACAAGTTGAATTTTTCCAATTCATTCATAAATGTAGTTGCTATCGTTTGCCGTTAGAGGTAGCACGGGCTACAACAACCCAACTCGACCGGTTGAATAACTATGTATATCTATAAACAAGGTTATCATATTGATTTTCTAGATTGAGTATACAACTTATACTACAAGTTGAATTTTTCCAATTCATTCATAAATGTAGTTGCTATCGTTTGCCGTTAGAGGTAGCACGGGCTACAACAACCCAACTCGACCGGTTGAATAACTATGTATATCTATAAACAAGGTTATCATATTGATTTTCTAGATTGAGTATACAACTTATACTACAAGTTGAATTTTTCCAATTTATTCATAAATGTAGTTGCTTTCGTTTGCCGTTAGAGGTAGCACGGGCTACAACAACCCAACTCGACCGGTTGAATAACTATGTATATCTACAGACTGCACGCGGCCGACCTGCGGATAGATGCATTAGCAATAGCTGGGCGACCGTAAGTGGGCGGAGCTTGCGCTCTCAGATATCGAAACCTTTAATGCTTTGAGAACGGGTGATTTTTATTAAAGTTAGTTATCAATTGTTTTTACTAACCACAATTTGTAAAATTATGTAAAATAAGAAGGATTTGTTAAAATTAAAAAGAAATAAATCCCTGGTACACAGTACTAGTAATTTTCTTAGTTATGAAGCATCAGATCATTTTAGTGCAAAAATATTACAGCAACAAATTTTCATCATAACTTCATACCAATAAAAAAAAATAAAACAAATAAAATGAAACATAATTCTCCTCATTTATTTAATAAATGTTCAAATAAACCACCCTCTTGAGCTGAACAATAACCCAACCGGTTGTACAAATTTATGTTATTTAAATTTAATTTACCGGTATTTATGCTTATGCAAAATTTTTAGCACTGTTGTTGCTCCAATACCAATTTCACGGGCAATTTCGCGAGAAGATTTGTGCGGATTCAATTCTGCTAATGCACATATTGCAATCTCCAAAGTGCTGATGTTATCTTCTGCTTCATTTTTGTTTTTATTATTTATTAATGTGAAATTTGATTCGAAATATTTCACTGTATTTCGTATGGTATTTGCAGAAGGAATTGGCCTTTCCGGATAGTTCACAGCAAATAAATCGCGACATACTTCCGCAGAATTACCACCATAAAATTGCTTTATCATAAACAACTTTTCTTCGGGCGTATAATACTCCATTTTGAGAAATTGTGCACTACAAATTTTAGCGAAATCGCTAGGCACACTAACCCAACCACAATCGCTAAACAAATGCAGTAAATGAGTAAAAACCAGTCTTTATCGTTCTTCTGGGATGATTTGACGCCTGTCTGGGAATGATGTCATAGCTCTGTGCGAAAAAGTAAGAGAATTTCGATTTTTTGTTAAAATAAAAATCAATTTTTTAGAACCTCTAAAGATTTCATTTTTAATAAAATTAAAAAGATAAATTCCCAATTTGTATAAAATCGCATTGTACCGCCCTCCGTACGAGTATCACGGCTAGAACGGTGCGGTTGATTACGTCTGTCTCCGTCGCACTACGAGTTTCGTGCGGTTGCAGCAACCTGCGGATAGGGCTTTTCAATGTGTTAGACAAGGCATAGGACTTTAATGAGTTAGATAAAGAAATACATATCAACTCCAATCGGCCTGAGAAGTAAACATAGTATATCTGTTCTGTGTTAACTAATAGAAACCTTATGCCGTTCTTTTCCCACTTACGTTAAGCCTATCCGCAGCTCGAGCGCGAGCAGTCTGTATAAACAAGGCTATCATATTGATTTTCTAGATTGAGTATACAACTTATACTACAAGTTGAATTTTTCCAATTCATTCATAAATGTAGTTGCTATCGTTTGCCGTTAGAGGTAGCACGGGCTACAACAACCCAACTCGACCGGTTGAATAACTATGTATATCTATAAACAAGGGTATCATATTGATTTTCTCGATTGAGTATATAACTTATACTACAAGTTGAATTTTTCCAATTCATTCATAAATGTAGTTGCTTTCGTTTGCCATTAGAGGCAGCACGAGCTAGCAACCCAACTCAACCGGTTGAATAACTATGTATATCTATAAACAAGGTAAATAGTATTAAAATTAAGAAAAGGAAACCATATATCGATTGCTAATAGTTATAAAGAAAAATCAATATACGTTTTCAATGAAAGAAAAATGAATTACCGACTGCAGGGACCTGCATAGTTAAAGCGCAGTCTTAAGGAAAGAGAAAAATAATCCCTGTATTACCGACATAGACGTTTGTCAATAAACACTTTGAAATAGAGGTTATCTTTTATGTCAGAACAAATAATAATTTTTGAAGAACGACCAAGTTCTGCACCAAATGGACTCGCAATGGATATGTTTCACATCGCCGATTGTTGCAGATCATGCCTCCGCATCGAATGTTCCCTAATAGAAACCACATCACCAGATCACGACGGCATAAAATTCAGCGATAAATTAACCGCTTGCGTCGCGGAAGTGGTAAATAAATCATTAATACGTCCGAATTAATTATCAATTTATTTATTAATTGTTTAAGATGTGGCTTAAAGAAGGTCTTCCGTCCTTAATATGTCAAAATTGCATTGAGCGCCTCCAAGTGGCTTACGATTTCCGCACGATCTGCTTACAATCTGATCAAACATTTACAAGGTACATTTCTCAAATATCCCAAAAAGATGATCCCCAAGTAACTGATTCATCGAAATTTGAGTTTACAATCACTCAAAATGTAACTGATACTCTACCATGTATTATAGAGGAAGCTCAAAACCCTGAATATGTTCATTTAAAACATTTTTTGGATAATGATGACCAATTGGTTAAATCAGAACAATTTGTGGAGAGGAATTCATCACCTTTTCCTGGGGATGGGAAAAGTAAAGACTTTGTTTGTCAGATTGAGGTGGAAAAAGAGATTCAAGAGCAAATAATTCCTGTTGTGCCACAAAAACAGATTATAAAAAGAACAACTGGGGTGCAAGTGCGTCCAAGGACCCCAGAGAATGTAAATTCAACCACAAAGAGTTATACTTGTTTAATTTGTGGGAAAAGTTATCGAAAAAACGCGAATCTTCGCATCCACATGAGGACCCACACTGGAGAGAAGCCATTCGAGTGTAAATACTGTGAAAAACGATTTTATCACTCATCCCATTTACGAGAACACATTCGAAGACATACAGGGGAAAAACCGTTTCAATGCGCAGTCTGCGATAAGCGATTCACAATTAAAGGAGAATTAACTATGCACATGAAGAGTCATACGGGTGAGAAACCTTTTGGTTGTACAGTTTGTGATAGGAGATGTTTAACTGCGGCCGATTTAAAAGTTCATATGAGAACCCACACTGGGGAAAGACCCTATAATTGCGACACGTGTGGTAAGAAATTTGCGAGCGCTTACATTTTAAATTCTCACATTAAAACGCACACGGGGGTTCGGCCGTACGTTTGTAAAGTTTGCGAAAAGTCTTTCACGCAATCGTCCCATTTAAACGTTCATATGAGGAAACACACCGGCGAAAAAGTTTCCTGTAAAATTTGCGACGCTAAATTCACACATTCGAGTCAATTGACGATACATATGCGCGAACACACCGGGAAACAACCATACCGATGCACCGTTTGCGAAAAAGTCTGTAATTACTCTTCCGAATTAATGGTGCACATGATGAAACATAAAGGGGAAAAATTTACTTGTTTAACGTGCACGAAACAGTTTACATCCGCGACTTATCTGATTGAACACCAAAGGATGCATACAGGGGAGAATTTATCGACTTGTACAATTTGCGATAGACAATTTACGAGGCATCAGTATTTAGAGAAACACATGAGGACGCATACCGGAGAAAAACCGTACTCGTGTTTCACGTGCGGGAAAAGTTTCACGCAAAGTTCGTCTTTGAAAGTACATATGAGGATACATACCGGCGAAAAACCGTATTCTTGTACGATTTGTGATAAGAAGTTTACGACTTCTTCGGATTTATCGGTTCATACCAAAAAACATAACAAAAAGTATATCGACTTGTGAATAATTAAGGACAGAATTATATTTATTCAAATTTGGAACAAACGTGATTTTTAGGGATAATAAGATTTATAGTGAAGGAAAAACTCTACATTGAGCATCAAATTATGAGGTTTTTCAAAACATATTTGGTGTATTTTATATAATTATATTATAAATGAAAATAATTTTAAATAGTAGAAGGTGGTGAGTCAAATAATTTTTGTATAAAACTTTTTTCCTTGTCCAACGGTTTAGTGATTATCATCCGCCAGGATACTAATAACTCACCCGGTATATATATTCAATAATCATCAGAACTGGTTATTGAAAGCGGGAACAATCTTGAATTCTCGAGGTTACGATTCAAAACGTGAGACATTACTTGTATTTTCTTTTTAAAGTTTGAAAACTGTTTAGACTTCGTTATATGTATTGTGATCAAAGTCAAATACATTAATTAACCCTTTCAGCCCTGAAATTTTTATATAAACAATTTTTTTTGTGTGAAAATTATTGATTAGGTCTTCACTAGGAACTCCAAAACCAAATTTGAAGTGATTTCCTCCAAGGGTATAGAATCCAGAAAGTGGTGGCAAATGCCACTAGTAGGTCTTTAGGTTAAAATTCACAATCAATATTGTTATTGATTATTGACGATTGTAAAGTTTCTTCTTTAAATATTAAAGTGTCTCTTAAGTATCTGGACATGAGAATTTGAGCTGGCGAATAAATTCCATATGCAGAAGTGTTACGTAAGCTTAATAACGCTAAATATATATCCGTTATTTTGAAGACATTTTTTAATCATTTTCTTTATAGTCTGAATGTGACGTTCTACATGACCATTCGACTGTTGATGATATGGTGATGATGTAACACCAATGAAATTCAATTCTTTAGCAAATTGCTTAAACTCGTGACTAGTCAATTGTCTTCCACTGTCTGACATAATAATCTTTGGAATACCGTGCCTAGCAAAAATTTATTTTAATTTATTTATTACGTTTTTAGTTGTTAAGTCATTATTCAAATTGCAGATTTCCGGATATTTAGAGTAGTAATCAACCACAATCAGATAAGTCTGATGTTCTAGCTCATATAAATCTATTCCTACTTTCTGCCATGAATGTTTCAGAATTTGATGGGAAATTATTTCGTCTTTTGGATTTGAATTTGCATATTTATTACATATTTCACATTTATTTATCAAGTTTTCAATATCTTGATTGATCCTTGGCCAATATACCGTATTTTTCGCTCTAAGAACGAATATCATTTAAAATTTTGTTCCTCCAACTTCTTGGAACGATTAACCTTTGATTAAAATATAATAATCCATTTGATGCCTCTGTTATTTCATCTTTTATTTTGTGATAGTATTTTAACTCATATGAACATTGCGATTCTTTATTTAATTTAGACATTTTTGGCCAACCAGATCTTGTGTAGTTTTTTAATTGCATTAAATCTTCATCATTGTCTACCACGCGTTTTAGTTGTGCCAACCTTTCATCAGATATTTGAATGTTCTTTTCTACCAAGCATACTTGTGCTTCTAAATTCATTTCGTCAAGCAACGGTTTATTTATATTAGACCTAGATAGAGCATCCACTATTATTAAGTCTTTACCCGGCTTAAAAATTAAGTTTATATTGAATTTTTGCAGGGAGAGAAGCATTCGTTGCAGTCTCATCGGACAATTATTTAATGGTTTTTTGAAGATACTTATGAGGGGTTTGTGGTCTGTTTCGACATCAAATTGTGTGCCAAAAACATACTGACAGAATTTATTGACTCCAAAACAGATGGCTAAAAGTTCCTTTTCTATCTGAGCATATCTAGTCTGAGTCTCGGTTAAAGCTCTCGATGCATATGCACATGGTAATCCATTTTGCATAAGTACTGCTCCTATGCCTGATTTAGAGACATCAACTGATATAGTTGTTCGCAAATTTGGGTTAAAGTATCTTAAGGATGTATCATTTGAAATTTGGCTTTTTAATATTTCGAATGCCTTATGCTCATTTTCCCCCCAAACAAACATATTGTTCTTTTTCAGCAATTGTCTTAATGGTTCAGCAATTTCTGAAAGGTTTTTTATAAATCTTCCCACCTGAGTAATCAAACCCAAAAATATTTGAACATCTTTAACGCATTTAGGTGGTGGCATATTTTTTATGGCTTCAAGTCTGTCTTCGTCTACCATGATTCCATTTTTTGAAAATTTATGGCCCAAGTACTTAACTTTTTTTATGCTGAATTGACATTTTTTAAATTAAATTTCACGTTATGTTTTTTAGCAATTTCAAATATTTGTATTAATTTCTTATCATGGTCATCTTTATCTTTACCATATATCAAGATATCGTCTACGTACGTTTGTACTAGTGATGTGCCGGGTCGTTCCTTTCGTGGACCCGTTCCTTTCGTTCCGGCTCCATTAAAGGAACGGGTCCGACCCGATCGGTCCTTTGGACCTGCGGATGCGTGGAGTTATCGGCCCAATAGAGTCACGAAACACTCGGAGCTGTTAGCATTCGCGAACCGGACCTTTTTTGTTGCATTGTGTATCCAAAAACAAATAAGAATTGGAACTCAAAATGAAATTTTTATTATTCTTACATTTTAAAAAAATATAAACTATTTTAAGATGTATTCATATAACACATATTAATAAAAACTATATCTATAATAAAAAATAATAAAACAATATATGGGTATAAACTAATACTCAACCGGTTTTCTGAAATGTTTTAAATTTGCATTCAAAAAAATTATTTTTTCAACTTTATTGTGAGATAGCCTATTTCGACGTTCTGAAATAATTTGACCAGTTTTTGAAAAAATTCTTTCACACGGAACTGATGTAGCTGGTACTGATAATATTGTCGTCATAATTTTATATAAGTTTGGGTACAGCTGTTTCCTTTTTTCCCACCATACCAGTGGATCTTCTTTTCTATTAAGTAGTGGTGTTTTCAGGTATTGGTCTACCTCTGAAGTTGCAGCTTCATTTGGATTCTGAACAATTCTTTCGTTTAAAGCCTAGCCAAATTATTTTATTATGTTCGTATTTTTATATAACAATTAAATATACTTACAGTGCTATCGAAAATGTGCCAAATAACATCGTCATTTTCCTCCATTGGTTGGTCAAGATTATATTCTACTTCGGGTTGGTTTTCCTTGATCATTGCCTCCACTTTTTGGATTATACTATTAACAAAGAAACTAACTTACAGTTACTGTCGATAAAATGCACAGTGATAGCCTGGTACGATTCGTTATTTATTGATGTCCATCCATCTGTTGTAATTGCTATGTTTTCTGCATCTTTCAGTTTAGTTTTCACCATTTCTTCTAATGAGTTATATAATTGGGGCAATAAAGAATTGGAAATTATTTTTCTACTAGGAAGCTCATAATTTGAATTTAATAGTTTGCAGAAGCTTTTAAATTCCACATTATCGACTAAACTGAGGGATTGATATTCAGAAACAAGCATTTTCACAAGTTGTTCGTTTATTTGTTTTGTTGTTTTCAAAGGCAATGGCCTTTTTATATAACATGTCAGTGTTGTCTGTTTAGTTGTTTGTTGATGGCTTTGTGTTGTGGCAATATCGTCGGTATCTGTGTTATTATTTGCATTTTGTGTCGAGGTTTGGGCCATTTCTGTCGAAGACGATGTTTGTTCCAACCTTTGTTCTAAACATAGTGGGTGCTTTCGTTGTAAATGACGTTTTAAATTACCGGTAGATCCGCTTTTGTATGAAAATAGAATGTTACACAAATTGCACTATGCAGTGTGTGAATTTACTGCACAAAAATGTTTCCAAATATCACTACGCTTCTTATCCATTATGTAATAATACTCCAACCGATTGACTTAGAAAAATGTGGTGTTGTTTTGGGCCCGTTCAACGACTGTATCGATCGTTATTCGGATTTCTTCGTTTTAATTCCGAACCTGAATTCATTTTTACAAATTACGAATTGTACGGGACCAGCACGAATGGCACGACGGCAGGTCGGTTCAAAGGAGCGGATCCGGACGGCCGGTCGGACCCGATCCTTTCGGATCCGGAGATGGACCCGATCCAAAGGAACGGGTCGTTCCGGATCGGCACATCACTAGTTTGTACACCTGGCACAGAAAATATTTCAGAAAAACATTCTTGAAATACTTGACTTGCTATATTGATGCCAAAAGGCATGCGTAAAAACCACATTTTTTACAGTTTTTTACAATTTTACCAATCAAACCTGTTTCCTTTGTACGTCTATGGTTTTGATGAATACCTCTGGTTTTATATTGAATATTTTTATGAACGGTTTCCACTTCTTTATTCTTCCCATTCTTCTCTCTTATTTGCATTTGCTTCAAATTCAGTCTTGATATTTCCGTAAGGGTGCAGCTTTCCATCATGCGGTCCAACATGCGGTCCAAGTTTTTCTCTTAATACATCGTCTTTAGCACTAATGATGACCATTGTTTTGATTAATTCTTCCCTTAAGTGGCCAAATTCACATTCGTTAGCTTGATTCTTTCATTTAGTAATGAACTGTTCCATATTAAGGTGACCTTGACACCATGTGAAAAATGTATGTCTTTCGTATGTTAAGTTCTTCTTTGGAGTGAAATACTCTTGAAACTTTTTCTTTAATACTTCTATTTTATTATTTTCCTCTTCTTCAAATTTGTACGTGTTATATATTCTGATAGCTTCTTCACCGATTAAATGTAACAATTGCGCACATTGGGTTTTTTGTTCCTTTTTATCCAGTTCTATGGCGGCTGAATAAATTTCGAACCGTTGTATAAATTTTTTCCAATTTTCCCCTACATTTCCGCTCATCACCAGAGAAGGAATACTATTTTTCGAATCCATCTTCTTTTTCTTTTAAATTCTTATTATTTTATTTACTTTCGTCGTTTTATTTGCACGTTTTAATCTCGTGACTTTTGTCGCAGCGCCATGTTATATTCGGAATTCGGTGCTTCGATGTTAATCATACGCCGGCTAGTTGTTAACTCGTTTTATTTACAAGAATACATTTCTACATATAATACATGCAATGCTGGTGACCTATACTACAAATATAATAAAAAAAACTAGACAAATTGTTCAATCATTTATTTGAATTTATTGAATCAATACCTTGTCTTTCACAAGCAAAGAGGTACATTGCATTTATCTCATACAATACGTAAACGAATTTGCTGACAATTCTTGAATTACAAGCGATTTCTCATGAAGTGTAAATCTGCATCCACATTACGCGCTACTAAGTAACTTGACTAAAATACACATTACGTGCTTACTTGCCAAGTTACAAGTTTTTAGAGAATACACTTCTCGCCGAACTGCGAATAACTTCTAAAAATGTACGAAAATGATAATAGGAAGATGTATTCTTTATTAAAACATTAAGAAACTTTCTTGTACACTCGTCACAGCAGAAGATATTAAAAGAATAAGCATTCAAAGAAGATAAACAAACAAAATGACGATGAATTGTAGCTCTAGCTGTCTTTATAATATTAAGTTGTGGTTATTTATGACATGCAAGTAAAAAGTATGGAAGATTTTTCAAAAAGATACGACAGGATTCCGAAAACGTACTTTTTTGAAAAACTCTACATGGAGTTAAAGAGATACATCTCCCAAACTATAAGAGATATTCATTAGCGCTCAAAATCGAGCCTCAGAAAATCATTTTTTCTTTATCTTTTATACATTCTACATATTGAACGTATATACATGTGCACTGTGTACATAAAGTATGGAATCGATTCTATATAAATGCTGGAAATATTCTAAGAAACAAAAAGGCTTACACATCAATGATATATTTTTAACGCACAAGTTTTACGAAAAACTAAAATGTGCATGTATTCCAAAATTTATTAAATACCATGCCCAAATTGACGTTTTTAAAATTTTATGTTCTAAAATTTTTTATGTGTGTTAACTATTGGGGCACCTGCATTCAATTATCTGATACGTATATCAAAAAATTCGTGTTGATAAATATAACAAAGATGTGTAATCATTTTTTTCTAAGAATGTCCCCTGAATTTATATCGACTTGATTCCATACTTCATATACACACTATGTAGCACTGTAAATAAGACGTCCAGTTCAGGTATTTAACGCTATATCAGTCCCGGGGTTTCATGAAAGGAATAATAGGTCCGGGGCCAGTAATTTGATTTTAAAAATACGCTCAGTATTAGGAGATAAACCTTTAAATGCAACTTGGAGAATGTTGAATCCACTAAGTTTCTATTTTGTTTTTTTTTGTTATGTTTTTGGAAGCATTTTAAGTCTTCTGAAAACATTGCAAACCTTCTGAAGACATTTCAAGTTTCTGCAAGCAATATCAAATTTTTTAAAAGCAGCAGCAAGTCTTTCAGAGGCAGTAGTAAATCTTCTGAAAGCAGTTCAAATCTTTCGGAAGCAAAGGGACTATTGAGTCTATTGCACAATACAATATCAAGTCTAAGGAAGTACTTCAAATTTCTCAGAGGCGATATCAGGTCTTCTGGAAGCTTTTTAAATTTGCTAGAAGCAGTATCAAATCTTTTGTAAGCATTTCAGGTCTTCTGGGAAGTATTTCAAATCTTCTATAGGCAGTATCAAGTTCTGTTCAAACACAATTCAAGTATTCCAGAGGCAATATCAAGTTTTCTAGAAGCATTTTTACCCTTTCAGCCTTGAAATTTTTATATAAACAATTAATTTTTTTGTGTGAAAATTATTGATTAGGTCTTCACTAGGAACTCCAAAACCAAATTTGAAGTGATTTCCTCCAAAGGTATAGAATCTAAAAAGTGGTGGCAAATACCACCAGCAGGTCTTTATGTTAAAATTCACAATTAATATCAAAAAAAAACTAGACAAATTGTTCAATCATTTATTTATTGTGAAATTTTCTAAAACAATTCCTTGTCTTTGACAAGCAAAGAAGTACATTACATTTATCACACACAATACGTGAGCGCCCTCCACAAGTTTCTAGCTTGCATCTTTGCTCATGGTCTTCATTATGCATAGGCCAGTGACCTATGCTATCATATCTTATGTCACTTATAGGTAGATTTTAAAGTACTTTCCTTTTTGAAGGAGCAGGTGACTTAAATTCGCTTGACCTGCCTTTTTATTCAGCGAATTTGCTGACCCTGAGAATGCCAACGCTTGCGTTACTTCCAGCGTAAATTCCAATAAATCCATTTGAGAATTCATTAATATCCCCTCACTGTTTTTGTCTTTCTGATATTCTAACCAAGCGTTGCAAACAGCCAAGTTAAAATAATGGAATATCACCCGTAATGTCCATTTTCGGGATCTGATAAAGGTCCGATACAGTGCAATCAAAAAATCGCTTTTATCTACACCTCCCATGGCTATATTATATAGTCTTACAATCGCAGGACGCTTTACTATAACATACTTCTTTTCCTTACTGTCCCATCGTCTTACTTCATTCATCGGTTCATGATCGACAAAGTTGGATGCCATATTTACGCATTTATTGTCGTACCATATAGTTGCTACTATTTTACCGTCACCAGTTACAACAGAATCATAGCAGCCTCGCCCAATTTTTTTAAATTCTTTTTCCGTTTTTAAAGGAAATTTTTGTAGCCTATTGGAGCGAATGATACCAGCAACAAAAATACCTTGCTCGCGCAATTCTTGAAAAACTTGAAGCGAAGTGAAATAATTGTCACAAAAGAGTTTGTATCCTCGGTGTTTAACAATACGTTCTGCTAGGTGCATTACCAGGCCGTTAGTAGGAGTGTATTGTTCTTGCAGATGCGCAGGAAGAGTTGTAGACCCCTGATATACTAAGGAACGGTATATTATACCAGACGCTCCACAAAACATAAACACTTTGACACCCCATGGATTAGGTTTGCCTTTTATGTACTGCTTTATGACCAATTTACCTTTAAATGGTATAATTGATTCATCAATGCATAAATTTTCCTCGATTGACAATTCTTCGCACCTTTTTTCGAAGGAATGTATAATAGGCCTCACTTTCCATAATTTGTCATTAGAATTGTTATTGTTTATGTCTATAATGTGAAGATTATTTCTCAAAGATTCGAACCGATTTCGTGAAATATTAATATTATTCATAAATTGAATTCTGGTTGCCGGTGCCCAGTACATCCTCAACCTAGGAAATCGGATTACTCCCATTAGAATATGAATAGTGACAAATCTTTTTATTTCATCAACACTGGTTGCTATAGTGCAACCATGTTTTGCTATTGAGTACATGTTGGTCTTCTCTGTCAGTTCAACAAATAGTTCATCCGGAAAATATTTTAGGAAATACATTAGCGGAGTTTGCTGCACATAATTGTTCTCCTTATTACCCGGTGAAAAATCGGTATTTGGGACTACATATGTTCTTCTTTTCCATGATATATCTTTTTTCTCCTACTTTCTTCCATCATTTGATTTCCCAGACAATTGGGATAATTGGACGTCATTTTCATCGTCTTGCACTACATCTAAATCTTCATCAGTATCATCGTCTACATCGGAATCTGGTAGTGCAGATATGGCAGCTTGAGCCTCTTCTAATGTAATTTGTTTGGCTACTTCCCTTAGATTGTTATAGAACATCAATGGTGTATGCCATCATCACCTAAAAAAACATCAAGCATAAATATTTTCATTTTCGTATATTGCGTAAAGACCTAATGGTGGCAATCGCGTACGCGAGTTTGAGAGCGCTGCGACGAGGTTATGTGTACACGAAATGCTACCATCTATCGTTTTACTAATACTACAAATCTTACAGTTTAGATAGACGTAAAAATTAAATGATAAAATATGTTTTTTGTAATAATTATTTGTACTCACCAAATTTGTGTTTCAAGTTTTCAGAATCCATTGCGAGAGGTACTAATTAACTGTTATTAATTAACGCGTCAACAAAGAAATAGCCGATTTGCCGCTCTTTTCACTTTCTCAACAAGTAGTAGGAGTGATAAATGAATAAAATACTGAATACGACGGCTAACAGAGACCTGTAAACTAAGTGGTGGCAATTGCCACCGTCAGGGCCGAAAGGGTTAAATGAAATAAAAATAGACAAATTAATACTATAAAAAAAATTATTTAAAAATTAATGAATTAAAAATTAATAAAGAATAATGCATCAATTGATTAAGCTAAATTAGGTTATCAAATAAATAAAAACATCAAATAAAAAATAAAAACTGATATCAGTCACAATCGATTAATTTGATTTTTCTCTCTCAGTGTATGGATTTCTTAAGGGGTCATGTCTAGTTAGAACGCCAGAAAATAAGAGATTTTTCAATTCTGTTTTGCGTAAAGTATAAGACTTTTTAATAATCGCGTTTATGTGTGTGAATAATATGAAAAATATGAACAAAGGTACAAGTAAATCCCATTCTCGTGAAGGCCTGTTTGAAATACCGCTTTTGCGGTGACCACTACTGCTCTAATATGGATCATCTAAAATTAAAATGAAAACAAAAATTATGTTATATATGAATACATCTAGTACGAGAACGAAGGGTTTTTCGAAATATTCATTTTTTACACAATGGCAGACGTTGAAAGTGAAAATCTCGATATTCGATGAAAATAGCAGCCATTATCTGTTAATAAAAAAAAACTATGTATCGCAGATCAAATTCCTACGTTCAAGCACTAGCTTATTATATGTTAAATAAACGTACAAAATATAGAAATAGATCGATGCAGTGGTTTTCAAGATATGTTGGTCACTGATTATGAAAATGTAGTTTTCAGATAATCGCGTTTAAAGTTTCAAGAGAGGTTTGCACCAATAAGATGTTTATTTGCTATCTTACATTTTAGTCATCTATTCCAGGACCATACATTAGAGTTTCCGAAGAAGTTGGAGCTTCTTCAGAAACAAAAGATCTCAAGAGATCCAGCTATTGCTGTCGACGGAGCATTCTTCCTTTTTTAGTGGACTATTCGCGCGACGCTCGGATGTTTCGATGTGAATTGCATCCTGTGTCGTCACATATCTGTGGGCACCCTATGCTCGCTAGCAGTTGCAATAAAGCTTCTGAACCTTCGTTGAAAACACAGACAGAAATATGCGCAGCAAGTTCAACTGTCTTCAATCCACTTGGAATTATTTTAGGAGATATCTTTCAAATTAGTTGGTTATAACTCATTGTTATTTTGATTGAAACCGCCAACACATCTTGATAATAACTCTTCTTTGCTAAGATCCTGGTATATTGGTTTAATAGTATCCAAAACGTCTTGAGGTAGGGGATTATAATCATGTTTATAGAGTGTTTGTTGTTAGCGAAAGCGCGCTACAAGGCGCACGACGACCATGTTCCGGTTGGGCATTTATCGTGTTGCGGATGTTCATCTGCGGAACTATAATGGTGATATGTAGCCCACATATATTTTATTTTCTCTACTGAGTCACAATTTCGCCGTATCGCCAAACCATAATAAACAGTCAATTTGTCAATCATCTTGGCAGTCAATTTACCTTTTCCTCCAAGTCCTTTATTTTTTTTGCACTCACACAAACGATGCCCCATTCTTTTTTTTTACATGTTCTATGCACTCCTTTTTAATGATAATATCATCACCATAAGGAGTACCTTTGATAATCCCGGTATAAGTTTTAGAGTCGCCATCACCTATGTAATTCACCTACTTTACACCATACTTATTTTCTTAGTATCCTAGTTTCTTAGTTTCTTCCAAGTATCGTCCCCTGATATGGATAGCTTGTTCATTTTATCGATGTGTCTCGTTTTTCTCTCGTTTGGGTTGAAGCATTGTTTCCTTTTCTTCCTTCGTGATTTTCGAAAATTTTCTGTTTGCCGTGACTCTCCCTAATCTTTATGAGAATCACCATTTTTGCCATTTTACCTCACACTTTACCGCTTGTTGTGGTTGGTAAAGTGTCTCAGGTATATACTATTGTAAGACTCCCCTGAGAACAAGTGGAACAAGTGGAGAAGATAAATAATGTCGTTTTGTTACAAAAGTTACGTACCCTAGTTATTAGAAAACGGAGCGTACTTTCAACTCCTGTAACTTCGTCATTTTCAATGGAATCGAAATAAAAATTTCAAGGAAATGTTCTTCATAAGTTGTACGTACTACTGTTGCTCTATTAACCCTCCAACACCTTGTAGCGTAGCATAGAGGTTAGTGCAATAGTCCGGCAAACTGGAGACCTGGGTTCGAATCACAACGCTGTTATCATTTCTTTTCATATTTAATCCTGTCTATACGTGTGTTAGGTAAAATTTCTTTCCTTCTGTTTTCATTTATATGTATTACACGTAAAAATTCCAATTAATATTTCCTAAAAGAAGGTTGTTTTTTTCTGGCTTCCTTTTCCAACTTCTTTTTCTTCTTCAGGGCTTCTTTTTCTTCTTTGATTTTATTCTTCGCTTCATGAAATTGCACTAGGGTATCGAACATTTCCCTTCTTCTCAATTATTGGAGTAATTGTAGGAAACTTGAAATGTTTTTCGAAAGAATCATTAATAATTTGGATTCTACAGAAATTCGGTTGCTTTCCACTTTATCGAGGACCAACCTGGGAGCAGTAATTTTAATTTGTTGTTCATCGACAGTATTTTCACGTTGTCTTGTATTCATGTTTCCACTCTTTGGTTTCTTACACAATTCAGCATTTACCGCAGCACTCGATTTTTCTGAGGGGAGTTGTCCGGGGTATTTAAAGTTGCAGTAATATCCGTAAGGGGCATATTTGAAATTTTCAATTCTTTAGAGCACATATCTGGAATGATAGTACAAGGCTCTTCCAAAGGTTCCATGTAAATAGTTAAAGCATCCTTTGTGATGGGTGCAGTAGGATTTAAATTGTTGTTGTATACATTTTCCAAATTGTTTCCTGTTATTGGATGTACTTCACCATTTAAGCAATAGAATTCTTCATTATGAGTGAGATTTATGTTGCTTGAATCAAAGTTGACGTTCATACATTGAGACACAATATCCGAAATATTTAGGTCACTGAAAGGTACCACGGATATGTCGCCCAGTGATACTAAAGATCCGAGTTTTGGAATGTGAGTTGAGCTTTCTGCGGTGGATGTTAAGATCATCCCCGGTGAATTTGATGATGCTACTTCGGTATTGAGGGAGTAATTTGGAGATTTAGAATTTCTGGGGGTCCTAGATTTCGATCGGCGATTTTTCAAATATGACGATTTCATCAGTTCAAGTTCTGACATTATAATTTTGGGATCTATTCCTTGTTTGGCTATATTATCGTTCATTAACGAAAACACTTCCTGGCGATATCAAAGTGCCTTTCAGTAAAATGTTTCACTTGAGGAGCGACATCACTACGCATCCAGCCCGACTCTGTTTTACCTAATACCCATTCATCTGGCATACTATTCAATATAGTTTTTGGCGGCCTCAAATAAGGGAACACGACTAGAGGTGGGCAGATCTCGCCAGCTGGACGGTGTATACATTTTTGTAACCTCTAGGAGCTAAGACTTTGCCTTTCTTAGGGCAAAGTGAAATACCCGTTTCGTCATCATTTAGGATATGTTTCGGTTCTTTTAAAACATCGGAAAGCCCTTTGGCTGATAGAAAAATTTCGAGCTTTGTAAACCAATTTCTTATATGAATTTCTTTGATAGCTTCCCTTTCTTTGTTAATTCCCTCAGGCTCACGGACACCAATTTCAGGATGTCTTCGGAGAAATTTCTTATACCACCTGATTCCAGGTTACTCTCCTGGGAAACAATTTTCTATTTTAAGATCTTTAGCCAGATTTGCTACTGTGTGAAGCAAATCTTCTTTGTTTACAGGAATTTCACCTTTGGCAAATTGTATAATCCAGTTAACAATTTTGGCATCACCATTCACACCAAATATAGGGTCGGGGCCTACTTTTCTTGGTTTTTCGGTTACCCTCCCCGAAGAGAGGTTATCTTGAATGGTTGTTCTAGGTGTACCGTACTGACGGCTTGTTTCACGTATAACCTTATTGTCGCCCAGTTTTCTTTGAAGAAGTCATTTGTAATCAAAACTGCTTTCAACCAAACAGCACATTTAACAGTTAATATAGAGTTGGTTTGAGCATAAACGGAAAATTTACATGGACATGAAGAACTATGGGATAGGAACGACAATGAACAAACCCTTGCGTTTAAAGCAAATTAGGGTATAAAGTATGTATCTATGCAGGAAAGTACCTAAATTGATTTTCAATAGTTTAACAATAAATAAATTTTATTTACAAAATAAATTAAATTTGTACTAGTTGTCGACCAAGCTGAACTGGTTTACGGCCGCTCGAATATTCACACATTTCACACCACATTAGTTCATAATTAAGAATTTTTTGTTCTTATAAAAGCAACACATTGCTCCTCAGCAGGTTTTTAACCGACCACTGCTATAATTCTATAGCACTAAGGGCCGGTTTATCAATATCGAGTTAAATCTGTTAGGTATGCAACTAATAGATAAACTTGCCTAACAGTTAACATCACTGAAACGTTTATCCACGCACTTTCAACCCGACAGGTAGCAAGCTACACGATAAAAAGAAGTTGGTATCCCGGAGTGTTAACTTTAGAAACGGAAATGAAATGTGATTGGTTAAATTTGAATAATTGACATTGTGGATCGTGTTTAGAGATTATCATTTCCGTGTACATTGTGCGATGATTACGAAAATCTCTTTTATAATGGAATTCTTACATGAGTATTTATTAGACAGCGATGAAGATGTCCAACTCTTAAATTATAAACGACGACCATATATTATAAAAGAAAGACAAAACCACTTTCAGGAGTTGGACGACCACGATTTTTTTGTTAGATTAAAAAGTTGTCAATCTTGGTTAAAATAGAGTCGAAATTAGAATTCCAAACCGATAAGTTTGTGTTTCTTAGTAATAATTTAATTAGACTTATAATTTATAAATTATTGAATGTTTAGGAATCACACCATTTTTCCTATCGATCAGTTGCTCCTTGCACTAATATTCTATGCTACAGGAAACTTTTTGATTTCATGTGGCAATTATTTTAATGTTAGTAAAAGTGGTGCCTGTAATATTGTAAAAAGCCCTTGCAGAACTGGCATCAGAATATATATGTATGCCTGCTGGTTATCAAATTGGGAGATTTTCATTGGTGATAGGCCATATCGACTGCAGTCATATTAGTACTATATCGCCAGGAAAAGAATCGAATAGAAGAATTAATAGTAATTAGTATATAATAACTATAGGTGGGCCACGTGCAGAGACATTTTGCAATCGAAAAAGCTTTTTTTCGTTGAATGTTCAAACTGTGTCTTCCTACTGAGCTTGGTAATGCATTACTAGTGGGTGACAGCGGATACCGTAATATCAAATATTTAGTAATACCTTTGCTGAATACCCGAAATAGAGTCGAAAAACTATATAATGAATCATAAATAAGAACTAGAAATCAAGTGGAACGGCAATATGATATGTTTGAAGTCTGCGTTTGAAGGGCAATTGAAATATTTTGGTATGTCCATTTGAAATATAAGAAATATTTAAACTGGGTGTTGATTTTGATTTTTCTTGTCATTTCTATCTAAAAGGTAAATCCTTAACCTGTCGTTCAAACTGGTTGGTATCCAAATGTCCTAGTTACCTATAAGATAACTCTAAACTACGGGTGGATAAACGATTCGTCGACGTTAACTACCAGTTAAAATTTTAACTGACAGATAAATCGTTCTAACTAGATATTGATAAACCGGCCCTAAGGAGGTTGGAATAACGAAGAAACACGCCTGACGCGTGCTTCAAATGGCTCCATTTTCAAAACGTGTGTTCAAATACAACCCTTAATAATGAAGATAATTTAACAAATGGCCGAAAAGGTCTTGGTCGCGTAACCGGTTAACTTACCCTAATAATGAAATTTGAAAGATTATAGAGCAAATTACTCTATAATTTTTTAATTTCATCATATACAAAGTTATTTTCTATATTTCTTTTGTAATTTTTATGTAAAAAATAACACGTAACAAACAACCTCTAAATATATGAAATGTATTCTGCTGATTCTGACTAATTCTGACAGTCAGAAAATTTAGTCTTAAGTTGCTATGTAATCGTGAGCACTTTACTCAAGTAAAAATGCATGGATGGATGTTGTTATGAACGACTAGGGTTATGACTTTATACTGTTTGTATTTGCCATCATAGTGGTCCTGTATCACTATTTTGCTGTTATCTTATAATGTCTTATAAAATCTCATAAATTGGAGCTACATGTAGCATTTTGCCCTTCACTATATAAATTAAGAAAATTTGTGATCCTCAAAATTTATTACATTTTTAGTTTTATTTTAATATTAATCGCAGTATTATAAGCATTAATTTATTAATTTTAAGCATGATCAGAAATAGTACAAATACAATCGACCATGTCAATTAAGATCGTCGCAATTCGACGAATTTCTTTGCATTACTTGACATGACCGATTGCATTTAACGAATACACGACGAGTCGGGCCGCTTGTTGGATCAAACTTGAAATATAGTTGTTCTTATTTTAACTTAATTTAAAATAGATACTCAATTAACTCAGTAATAATGCAGAAAAATAAATACTTTTTAAACTATTTAAGATAATTTATTGATAACGAATCATAACAACGAAGTGAACTATAAAAACTTCAGTAGTGACATCTCTAGTGGTGACATCATCATTTTTGGGACGAAATTCTTGAAAAAGTAGGTATTAAATCGAATTAAATTGTAGAGTTGGTTCGTCCGTCACATATTTTATTTATATTCTAACTTAGCAATCATTATTTTTCGAGATACCTTTAATAATGTTGAAATAATCTGATTCGGCTTATTTTTGTGAGATTACCCACGTGTCATCATTGAAATAGATTACTGTAATCGATAACGTAACGTTAAGTTGCGCTATTAAACGAGAGGTGTCACATAAATTTTTTTTTAAATTTGATTAATTTTTGTTTTAAATATTTCAGATGTCGGGAAATATAAATCCTCAAGATCAAACCGAGTTTTGGTCCAACCAAGAATACTACGGGCAATTTCAACAAACAACCCAAGATTCTTACACTTTTATGCCTGACCAACAAGCTCAATTTGTGCAAGAATTGTAAATATTTTTTTATTTAAAATAAAAAGAATCGGTTTGTGGGGCTCTAAACTCCGTTTATCTGTTGTGTCTCGAGAATTGGGGTGGCAGTAACCGTAATTGCTTCACTTCGGGTAACGAACTGGTCGACAGTTGTCGGGAGGGGCCACAACTGCGGTGCTCTCAAGCACGGAACTGGAGACCAAGCTGATTAGCTCCACAGTAATTCAAAGCTACACAACTGGGATGGGATTGAAATTGATTTTTATTTTATTTTTTTTCATTTTTTAAATTTGGCAGTTAAACTTAAATACTACCAACGCAAATTTAAAAACACCCTAATTATATTCTAGGTCATTTCAATCATTTGAAACTTCGGTCGAACCAACCGGGGGCGCTTACCCCAATGTATACGGAAACAATCCGTATTTAAACCCTCAAGATGCAACTTTTTCTTCTCAAAACGCTCCTGGAGAAACGTATCAAGGAGAGAACTTTGAAGATGAACCCCCGTTACTTGAAGGTACATTATTTACTCAATTTTTTTTATTGTTCGTGTCAATTTGTGTGATCCTCGTCGTGTTTTACGAGTGAGCACGTTTGCCAACTGCAGTTGCGATCGTGAAACGCTCGCCGTTGTTTATTTTCGCGGGATGAGGCTGGTGTTTATCCTGAAATGTGGCCGCGTATATCCCGTTTAAAGACGGCGAGGGCTGTCGTCGCCAGGACGGCTCGGTTATCTTAAAGTTAAATTTTTCCAACGCGAAATATGAAGACGTTTTTTCTCCCCCACGAAGATGTAGATAACGCACGACTTCTTTCTCCATCTTGTACTTTCTTAATATCTTTAAATTTGTTTTATAAGAACATCCTCAACAAATTTGTTTTGAATCTTTTATATTTACCAATTATTCATGAGTTGCATTAATCGCAAGGTTGATAGCTTTAGGGGGGCTGCTAAATATACACGATGTCCTAATTTCAATGTCCGCATAGGCTACCTCCGAAGCTAAAAGAGATAGAAAAAAAGTAGCTTATATGTCATATCCCATTTTCTAGCATTCTTAGGTCCATGCTAAACTGTTTTAAAATACGAAATTTGATAATATGAAGTTTGAAGAACAATGTTTAATGTTATCAAACATGATGGTGACAGATAATTAATAATCTTGACGATACTGATGTAGACTAATGCAAACGGATTATATCACTGGTATACAAGGTTTTGGACTGGAGTAACCAAATAGTGTTTTTAAGGTAATTTGGTGCGCTGAATTCGAATCTGTAACTGGTTTTTCTCTGTCAGGCCAGGTTTGTGAGATATAAAATATTATTGTTTTCGTATGTTTTTAATAAAAAATCGTTAATTTATAAAAAATAAAAGAAATTTTAAAAGTGAGTGGCAGTGTTTGAACGTCGTTTGTATTTCTCTGGGTCAGTTTCACGTATTAGAGTCCAGCAATAATCTCCCAGCATAGTTTTGTCCCAAAATCCTTGATAATTTCTTTCAATTTTCATTAAATCTTGATGAGCATGTTCTCCTTGTTCATCACTCACCGCACCCAGGTTTTGTAGGAAACAGTTCAAATGTGAATGCAAAAACTGCATTTTGAGCGACATCCGTGCATCTAATTAGTTATCACTTTTCTTGTTTCCAAGGAAACCATCTACGATGCTTTTGAAAGATTGCCAGGCTGCAGATTCTTTCTCCAATAAACATTGTGAAAAATAATCACCATTCAATAACTTCCTGACCTGAGGACCAACAAATATGCCTTCTTTAATTTTGGCATATGAAATTTTAGGAAAAACTGCTAACAAATGTTTAAAAGCAGCACTATCTTTATTCAGAGCCTTAACAAAGTTTTTGAAAAGACCTAGTTCTATATGCAGTGGTGGAAGTAGAACGTCATTTGGATTAATTAATGGTTTATTTGAAATGTTTTGTTTTCCAGGAGAATATTCTGTTCTTTTTGGCCACTCTGTTCTGGTGTAATGATGACTTGTAGCTCGACTATCCCATAAACAAAGGAAACAACAAAATTTTGTCAAACCTCCTTGCATGCCAGTTGACAAACCAATTATCTAAATCAATTTGATTTAATTAAAACTTGCAATTTACAATATACATACAACATTCAATCGGATACCTTTAAAACACCACATATCTTTCATTAATGATCTCCATATTTGAGTAAAGTTAAAATTTCAGACATTGTTTCGTAATTTTCCTTAGTATTAACAGCATGAGCAATTGGTACGGATGGCTTTTTATTTCCATTGTGTAAAAGAAGAGCCTTTAAGCTGTACTTAGAGCCGTCAATGAATAATCTCCATTCATTTTTTCATATGGTTGGTTCATTGTTTTAAATAAACCTTGAATGTCGTTGCAGTAGAGTTTATAATAGTTTATAAGAGTTTATAAGAGTTTATAATAGTGTTTTTCTTCTCAAAATATTCAGCCAATCCCAAGCTTCTTTCTCTATAAACTGTTACTTTTAACCCAACTGCAAGATGTTTCCATTGTTGCATACGTGAAGCCAATAATTCTGCGTTTTGTTTTGATAAATGTAAATCACGAACTAGATCATTCAGTTCAGCTTGAGTCACTAAATGGCATTCATTATCAGGCTCATACGAACTACCACTGCTGGGAACAATGTCATTGAAAGATGATTCCGAATCACTGCTTTTAGTACTAGGAACGACTGGCAATGGATCATTTGGTAAACGTTGAACTGGTTTTGAAACAGATGGAACATTTGCTATTGCACACTATTTCGATTTTTCATATTGATCCCAACAACTTTTGATAAACAAAAATAACAATCGGTTTGGTGATTACTTTGCTCTCTCCATATTACTGGAACTGAAAAGTCGAAATATTTCTTCTCACCAGTCGATCACTTGTATAAAATAGTTCTGCAACTATTGCAAAACATTGTCGGTGTCCACGTTTTGTCTAAATTTCTGACAGCAAAACCAAACTAATGTAAATATGCATATTTTAGTGGTTCTATTATTGCATATCCTTTTCTTCCAACCATATATTTACCACAGACAAAGCAGAAATAGCTGGAATTAGTAACACACGATTTACTTGACATATTTAAGCACTATTATTATGAAGATAGAGAAGAAATGTGGGTTTCTGCCAAATTACTTTATAGTAGCGCCACCATGCGACATAAAGAGAACTAGACCTAATAGCGTAATTCTGGCGTTAAATTTGAATTCTACGCACCCAAAATAACTTAAAAAACGTCCTCCTCTTTTCCAGTCAATTTTTTTTTAATTTGTAGACCGGTGTATTCTGAAAGATCCTACAATTAGTCAGAAATTATGTTGGACGGTAATAAAAGCAATGTTAATGGATAATTGGAAAAAAATGTTAAAGGAGACTAACCCTACATTATCCTAAACAATGTTCTGTATGATCTTAGGAATTAGTTTAGTCAGACATGATATTGAGAGATGGTAAAGACGATGTTGATGTATGATTGGAGAAGATATTGATACTGTCTTAGTCTGACAGTTTAAAAAATACCAAGGATATTGTTAAGAGATGTTTGAGAATGATGGTCTTATAGTGCAGATTTTATTTAAAAATGTTGATGAATTCCAGTAAAGTGTCGAAAAAAATGAGAAAGGTATTACCAAAGAATGTTTAAAAAAACTTTCGAGACAAACCAAAGTAATGCTGGTGGTAATGCTATTAAAGATGATGTTTTCCGAGATGTTAGAAAGAAGTTAAGGAATATCATATTAAGAACAGTACCTAATTGTATCAAATATGATATTGAAAGAAGACAAAGATGATGCTAACAGATAATTGATAATATTGACGATACTGAAATGGACCTAGAAGATTTTTGATTTGCAATGTGCAAATCAAAAATTAGTTTAGAATCTAATTAAACTCCGAGATCTTTAATGGTATCCACACGATGTAGAATACCAGTTTTAATATACGTGCCGTATATTAAGTAAAAGTGATAGCTCGACATTTAGAAATATTTAAAGATAAGTTATTACTTTCACAGTAGTCATATAGTTTTTCCAAGTGATTCTGAAGAGTGAGACAGTCAGCATGATCAGTAATTGGATGAAATATTTTGAGATCATCAGCGTACATAAGGCATTTTGAATTATTTAGGGATTTAGAAATATCATTTACGTAGGTTATAAATAATAATGGTTCCAAATGACTACCTTGTGTTTGCACATCAAACGTTAGTGTGATGGGGTGAATGGGGTGACTAGGTATCCACTGAGATTAACAACCTGAGTTGGATTGAAAAGGTAGGAACAAAATTAGCTCAATAGGACACCGACAACACCGACACAATCTAATTTTATAAACAATAAATTACGATCTACTTTATCAAATCTTTAATCAAACCTTTATCAAATCCATCCAAAGGCAGTCCGTGTAAATAGCATCCATTTGAACGTTCTCATGAATGGTAGAGTGACGAAAATCCGTATATTCTAATAGGTTGGTATCAACATAACGACCATAGTTATTAAAAACTATGCTATACCTTATTGATAGTTGATTGGATTTGAAAAAATAATCTATTGTAAACTATTCTTTCGAAATTTTTTCCCATTATTGGCAAAATGGATATGGGCCGTTAATTAACCATGTTGCTGCGGTTGCCAGATTTAAAAATTTGAGTAATTTTAGCTCATTATTCCACGCAAGCAAACACGCCAAAACGTAGGGACATCTTAAAAATCAATTGTAAAGGTCTAGAAGGTGCTCCGGAGCAGCCTCAAATGAAAATTGATGGAATATTATCTGAGCCTGGTCCCTTAAAGACATTAACATCACGAGGCACCTGTTTAATTTCTGACCATTCCAATTTTTTAACAAAGGCAACGTTTGAATATTGAATCCCCTCAGAATATAACCCAATTACAGGCTCAGCAACAACTGAGCCAAAATATTCAGAGAAAAAAGCACAAATGTCGTTACGATCTTTAGTTGACACGCCATTTAAGTGACCAACCATCGGCACGCCAGTTTTGAGATCAGTGGTAACCGAATTTTGAACGCGATTGATATAATTTTTATGATCGCAAGCAAAAAGTAAGGTAATCAAGGCAAGACCTGTAGCGTTTCTATTTTGTATGCACATATTTCTTATCAAGTAAAGTATTAATATAGTATAGTATGTATCTCGAGATAACTCTCGAGATATTAATATAATTGTTTATTTCATTAAAAGAGGCTTTGTAATAATTATAACTAACAGTGGAGAGTGCGGGAGTAATGTTGGCTTCTCGAGGCACATCACACTTAAACTCAAGCGTTCTCAAGCAGCATCCTCAAAAATCGACGGTGCAGTGCTCAAATGGAGTTCCGTCACATTCACAAAAAGATTAAAAATGAGTTCGAGGGTATGATTATGGGCGTTTAAAAAATGGTTATGCTGATCCCATTGCCACGGCATCCAAAAAGTCAGCAGACCGAAAAATGGCTTGTAATCCAGCGTATTTCAGGCAAATTAAAGTCACCGCAAATAATAAATCGATCGTCCAGGTTTTGAGAAGTAATGTTAATTAGGTTCTTCGAGAAGGAAGACAAAGCAGCAGTGTCGTTGGGCGAAACATAGATGCAACAGACGAGTAATCTACTAAAACCAAGATGCAGTGTTACGCAAACTGCCTCCACACCCGGAAACCAGTCACTGCGTTCGGAGCTACAAATAGAGCTCGAGTCACGAGCAAGTACTCCACCATCCCGAACAAGAGAGTCCATGGTGGCGGAGACACGATTCCGTTTATAGTCAACATATGAGTTAGATAGAATTACAGCTGAACCAATTCCGGGGTAAAGCCAAGTTTGCGCTAAGCAGATCACATCAAAGTCTACACTTAATGGCTTATTGAATACGATAGGTAGCCTACCATGAATACTGCGTACATTCTGATATTAAAAAGAAAAAGAATGCATTGCACATGACAAGTTACAGTAAAATTGACCCAATCCTTCACAAGTTACATACCTGAAAGATCCTTCTCATTCCCTGTCTGAATTGATATAGACCCTTCTGTTATCTCGTCGGTACTAGCATATTTGATATGAAACCAGAGAGAGCATCCCATGCACCGTCCTTTGCCCCACCACACGACCACACTGCTAGCACATACTCGACCACTTTTTATCGTAAACAAATAAAACTGCGAATATGATTAATTAAGGATAATACGTACTAGAATGGCAAAACTGACAATCACCAAACACAAAATACTATCAGTAATAATGCACCTAAACAAACCGAAAATATTAATGAAAACTGAATAAGTCTAACACACTGTAAAAACACATCCTTCGCCGTTATTCACTCGCGAATACACCCAACCCTTTTTTTCCGGTCTTTTTTAACACGATTTTGAAATAACACGGTTCACCAATAAATTTTTTTACACGAATTTTTGTTATAGCACGAATTCAAAAAAAAGATTCGTGTAAAAAAATTTATTGGTGAACCGTGTTATTTCAAAATCGTGTTAAAAAAGATCGTGTAAAAAACAGTTGGGTATAATCGAATAATTAGTCATAGATAGTGTTGGAAGGTGATAAAGCCGATGTTGAGGGATGATTAGGAAAGATGTTGAAAGAGACTAAGTAAATCTTGGACAATGTTCTTGAATGAATGATCTTAGGGATTAATGCAATTAGTCATGATTTTGAAAGATGATGAAGAAGATTATGATGGGTGTTTGGAAAAGATGTTGAAGGAAATTGAGATAGTTTGAAAAATTCCAAGAATGTTGCTCCCAGCAACATCGACACTATGCTGTGGAAAGCAGCATAGAAAGATACCATAAACAATGCTAAGAAAAGATGTATCTATCTTTGAATAATGTTATTTCAAAATGTTGAGTAAGACTTTACTTTTCCTCAACATTATTCCAATGTATTGATGATTAATTAATGATAATAATTGATAGATTATGAGAGAAATGTAGAAATCCTAAACAACGTTCTGAATGACCTTAGGGATTAGCCTGTGATATTGAAAAATAACAAAAATGATGTTGAGATGCTGTCTTTGAGTGATAATCTCTAAGATTAGAGATGTTATGTGTTTATGTTATTATTAATGCTGAGAAATACCAGAACAAACAAGAATACAGATCTTGAAGGATGATTAAAAGAGATGTTGACAAAAAGAAATAAAAAAGAGAAAAAGAAATATAGAAATCTTGAATAATGATCATAAAGACCTTAGGAGTTGAGTCAGAGATAATATTGGAAGATGTCCAAGACGATGTTGATGAATGTAAACGATACTAGGAAAAATCAAGTCATTTGTATGATAGAGTAAATGTTGAGGAAAGCCATGATTGTAATGCGATATATGATATTGAGAAATCTTAACGACGATCTTGGAGATTGTTAACAATGGAGAGAAATATCAAATAACAATGATGATGTTGAGAAAAGATATGGTAGGAATTTTGATAGTATTCATATGAGGGTGTATTTAGAGACGTAAAAAGAGGATTCTAATGGAAGGAATAGGAGGAATTTGGAGGTAATAGATTTGATCTAACATAGAATGGCTAGGATTTTCTCCAGTAACATCGTCAATGTGTAAATTATAAATAAGTAAAATTCGACTTAAAAACGATGTTTATTTAAAGTAAGGATCGGTGCTACACGTGTTTCGACCAGTTCTAGGGCATCGAAAGGCACAACTGAAAACAAGATATACAGAAAATTCTTTAAGATAACCATTACAGAAAATTATTAATGTATAAACATAATGAACAATATTTACCGTTAAGAAAGCTACAGATGTACAAAATAGGATTTTGTTTATTAACCAAGTATAACATATCTTCTTATAAGATCTTTATGTTTCGGAAAAAACAATCCATTCAAGTCGAAATTTAATATAAAATTGTTATTAAATTCAAAAGGTATGATCAAAAATGTAAAAACTTATTTAAGTTCTAAAGAAAATTGAAACAGTTAAAGAATATATATTAACTTACCGATAAATTTGAGTCTCGTCATACTTTGGTGGCTGTATACATCTGTAGCCTTTTTGACGGTAAATATTGTTCATTACGTTTATACATTACTGATTCAATTTTCTGTATATCTTATCTTCAGTCGTGCTTGTCGATGCCCTAAAGCCGGACTAAACACGTGTAGCACCGATCCTTACTTTAAATAAACATAATTTTTAACTCGAATATTACTTAGTTACAATTGATCTAACATAGGCAATGTTAAGGGACAGTTAGGAAGATGAAAGACAAGTAACCAGTTTTGGAAGACGCTAGGGATTATACTGTGATATGTTTAGGACGATAACTAAAATATTCAAAAAATTATGTTGCTGATGATGGGGAAAATATAGAGAGACGTTGATTAAATCTTGTAGATATAAGTGACTATGCTTAGAGAGGTAAAAGAAAATTCTGGTATGCAGATGTTAGGAACACTTATAAATCACGACTTATAAGTCGTACCATAATTATAATCACAAATACAAGAAATAAAATTATAATGGTTCCTGTATAAATTTTTGATCTAAACCCATAAACTGTTAAGATATGGGCCTTCCAAGTTAAAAATTTCATTACATTTTCTTTAATATTTTCAATACAAGCTGTCTTGGAAAGATACAATTTGGTATATAGAGCAGTTAATTAAGTTTTACTAAGTTGTTAGACAAGCATAAAATTTCGTATTTTGGAACAGTTTAACATCGACATAAGCCTGCTGCACAAAAATGTAGTGACTTAAAAAGATTGGTTTGTATTATAGTAAGTAATCTCGAAAATAAATCATAGCAAATAAAATTCCACCTATGCCATTGAATTGTTGATGAAATGGGATCATAACATATAAGCTACTTTTTTACACCTGTATATTCACGACTATGCTACATATTTATAAGAAAGTAAATACGTAGGCTTGAAGTAATACATATTAGTCTACAGTCTATAGAATGACATAGATTCTAAAAGAGATTGGGGACTTAAACGAAGTGTATAATATGTTATTTAATGCTCATATTTCTTAAAAAGAGAATGCTATTTTATCACAATTTTAGTCATTCAAAATGATTTAAAGTCAACCGTTGGCAATTACCTTATAGGTGGCGCTAGGTATAGATTAAACAAAAATTAATTACCAATAAATTGTTGATTTATTGTTATGAATAAATTGCAAACACAACATAACTAACAATTAACTGTATTATTATTATTTCACTTCGTGTTTAAATACAAATTTATAATAGTAAATTTGTGACATTTGTAAATACAGTGTTAGTGGGTTTATATTTATAAAGGTGAAGCAATTTAACACTTAGTTAACATTTTTTACACTCCTTATAACGCCTTTTGATACTGAACTTAAATAGAATTCAAATTAAAAAAAAAAACACAAAATTATTTGATTCGTGAATTTTTGAAATGTTCTGGTCATGAAACTTCGGCTGACCCAATGGAGAAGGGCTGAGTAAATTTATAAGGCGTCATGTAATTAAACCCAGACACCCACTGATTACGAAATGAAGATTTATAAACAAAAAAGGATCGGAATCTTAAACAATGCACAGAATGACAAAAACAATGCAAAAGAAAGAATTCTTTCATATAAATGATAAACTTAGACTCAAAACTTTAATTATGGGGTTAAAATTCTAATTAAAACAAAAAAAAAATAACTAAAATGAACTCGCCCGAAATACGCCACTCGTACGAACCGTACGAACCAGCTTCTTCTAAAGCCGTTGTAAAAAAAATTAAAAAAATACATCGATACCCAAATCTCCTCAAAAGAAAAGAAATGTTTTCTTTTTACGATACAAAAAAATGTTAAATATAGACAAAAAATATATCGAACAATATTCGTTAAATTGAACAAAACAAAATATGAAATTTCTCTTTATTTCTAACAAATTAAATTTGTGACCTTGTTTTCAAGATTTCAATTTGATGTCTAATAATTGAAATTAAGCTCGCGGTTAAAATTCCCCAAAATAGGATATGATTTTTTAGCGACCAACAATAAACAAAAGTTTCCAAAATGTGGCCTTCAAAAAAACTATTTCACCGACACGTGATATCTTCGAAGTCTGAAGCGGAACAGAGTACGATCTTTCACCAACGTTACCCAAATTTCCTCAAAACACGTTAAAAGAATTGTCTTGCACGTTAAGATTTTAGTCCCAAAATTTAAATGATCAAAATAAGAAAAATTGAATATTAAAGGTATTAAAAAGTGAAAAAATAGGAAAGTAAAAGTAATCAATTTTAAAGGATAATTTGGGATAAGCTGTTTTAAGATTTGGTTGCTGCAAAAAAAACTGAAACAAACAAAAAATACCATCAGTTGTAGTTATCTGAAAAATATACAAACATAAAAAGCAACCTCCCAAAAATGTATAGAAGTAACACCGCATGCGAACGTCAGATTTTGAAGTGTAAAGTGTCTGCAAATGCAAGACTAAACCCAACCCAACCCTGTGTATTTGAATTGAAGTAAAACTAGAACTAACACTAGACTTAGTACTAGAATCATCTGGGTTGGCTACTCAAGATGGTTAGTCTTGAGAGATGTACGGATAAACACGAATGTTTCTAGTTTCAGATCTAGAGTTAGATCTAATGATATAAAATTAGAACTAACACCAGACATAGAAATAGAAAGTTTTAGGTTTAGCCTTGCGTTTTCAGACAAAGAGAAAGTTTCAGTTTTACTTCAATTGAAATTTACAGGGTTGCAAATCAGTTTGTAAAGTACTTTATTTTAGAAACTATTCATTGTAGAGGCCTTCGTTAAAAAATTTCTTAGATGCACGGCTAAACACAAACCAACCTAACCTGTATATTTGAATTGCAATAAAACTAGAACTAACACTGGATCTACAATAGAATAATAGAATAGAATAAACTGTATTGTACCAAAAATGCTAGGGCATATATATATACAGGGCATTACATAGTAATACAGCTACTTAGGTATTCGTTAACTGAGTAGAACGCATTTCTTAGCAAGAACTCCCTCATAATTTATTATATAAGACCTTAAAACTAGATAGAAGACCTCCACTCAGCCGGCAATATTCTATATAAATATTTTCACACTTTCGTGTCTCATAATTATGCATGTTAGCATACCATCAAAACTTTCAGTTGTCTGAAGACGTGACGACAATCATCTGCATAGCCCAGCCCTGAAATGCTTTGCGCTGCAGACCAAATATGTGGCAGCTAGCAGTAGTTTCCCCCATGCAATTATACAATAACATATGATTGAGTGAATCAATGAGAAATAAACGGTCCTGGCTACCTTGGTAGACACTGAACTAACCAATCTACGCAATAGGAAAATATGTTGGGCTATCTTTTTTCCCATCTCCGTCGTGTCAGCTACAAACTTCAAATCCGGAATCCATCAATTCCTTTAAATGATGGTGTCCAAGACTGAATAGTAATTGGACTGTGTTTCTTTATTTAGGCAAACTTCATTGGTAGCAGTCCGCCCATTTGCTGCCGTTAGCAACCCATTCAAAACACTTCCTTACACTCATCATCACTCACCAGCAGCGTTGCGTCATCCGCATATAACAAACATTTCACATCTCCGCGAAAATACTTTGGAAGATCGCTGAAAAAAGAATAAATAAAAAGGGATCCAAAATTTATCTCTTAGAGACACCCCTTTTAATAGGGAGACGCAGTCTCCGCATTTAGCTTGCTGGGATCTGCCGGAAAGGTATGATTCTATTAAGGCAACGCTATCTCGAGCAAATCGGAAGAAATGCTCAGGTTTGTAAAAAGCATGTTTTTTCCGAACAAAATTTCCGCTTTTCGAAGGCATCATGAGAAACGTTCATGAAATTCATAACAGCATCCTTGGTACTTCGGCCAGAGCGGAAACCAAATTGGTTTTCATAAAGTATATTGCTTGATTCAACATGTGTCATTTTTTGCCTGAACATTACACGCTCAAATATTTTAGATAGTGATGGGAGTATGCTGATGCTTCGATACTTGGAATAGTCATTTTTATCGCCTCGCTTGAAAACAGGAACAATGGACACAACCTTTAACACATCAGGAAATATGCAAGAAAATAATGAATTGTTGACCAATGTAGTTAAAGATTTCACAAATAGGCTTATATTACGTTTAATTGCCTTTGTTGGGACACCGTAAATGTCTCGAGCTCCACTAGACTTTAAACTCTAGACGAGACCTCCAATCTGACATTCAGATACCTGCGCAAACGAAAACGCAGGAACATCGTTAAAGTTTGTACGGCACACATCTGAAGAAGAAAGCACGAGACGATCAAGCCCAGAAACAGTTAAGATCTGCTGTATATTGTTTGTTTGTATTTGGTCTATTAAAATTTATAACTGACCAAGTTGCTCTTGATTTATTTTTAGAGTGTTCGATAAAGTGGTTTACAGCTTTACGTTTACCATCATCTAATCGTGCACGATATGACAATCTGGATTTATTTCTCATTTCTCTAAAATTATCCGATTTAAAACGACTAAAAAGATTTGAAATTAGGTCATATTTCTCTCTTAGCTGGCGTAGTGTGCTGTCAAACCACATTAATCCCCCCAACACTATCTTTATCCCGTCTTCTGCCTATGGGATATTAAATGTAGATAAAAACCTATCAAAAAAGTAATTAAATTTAGCAGTAGTGCTTAGGCTGCTATCAGATAGGCGTTCTCGAGGGTACTGTACAAAGAGTTAAAAAAAAAACAGTATTGCCCTAATAGTGATTGGCCCATCACTGCTTATACTGTATTTTACCGGAATTTTTGACTGGAACTCTGCTTACACAAATTGGCCATGATGGTCGGAGATATTATTTATGATGAGTCCAGACTGAACTAAGTATCGCTCTAATTTAATAAAAATGTTGTCCAGACAATTTTTTCCTCAAGTTGGTTGTGAAATTGTCGGAGAAAAACCAAAGGCGGAAAAGATATTACAAATAATGACTGCCCTGGTAATCTCACATCGTAAAGCCGCTAACTCAATCAATTTCAAATGAAAGCTTATTTATATTTTTCAAAATACTGCATTTTCATATAGTAAAAATCGCTACTCCACCATGAACGTGAGTAGTCCTAGCAAAAGACGAGCAAGCAATCCACCTTCCAATCCGCATCTCAAGTTCAAAGTCTATAATCTGGAAAAAGTTTTCACTTATACAGACAATATCAAAAACCATTGTATGTATTTCAAGAAACAGCTCAAGCACCCCTATCTTGGGTCGTAGCCCTTAAGTATTTAAGTGGAAAACAGAAATCACTACCTCCATGTTCTTGTCACTGTATCGTAATGGTCGCCGGCGTTCAAAGTTTCATTTAATTTATATGGAACAATTTTTTCTTGGCAGTTAAAGTGTTAAAAATATGAACATAGTAATAACATTAAAAATGTCATTAGGTATAATTTCAAAAATTAATAAAATCATTCTTGTACTAAATAAAACGCAATTTAAAATTACAAAGTAAAACGACTGAAGTTTCCGCGCAAACTTTTGCATTCCGAACTAATACATATATACAATAATAACAATTGTTTAAAATATAAAAGAAACGTAAACTCGATAGTAATAACAAACAGCAACAAAATAAAGACGATGGTTTAAAAAATGAAAGGATAGTAGGTTGCAATGTTTTCTGTTGCATATCCTTTTGAAGCTCTTTGTAAGGACTAAGAAGAGAATTCAAACCATTTTTAAATTTTGTGCTTCGTTTCGTTAATGGATCATATTCTACTATTTTTTTTTACAAGATCATTTGCTTCTTGTATAAATATATTAAGTTCCTTCAACGTTAATTTATTACATAGATAATTACTATTATCTTCTTCATCCGTTCCTGAAACATTTTCTATTTGTAACGCTTCTAAGTCTGCATTGGACAACTCTTCCTCTTGATCATTGAGGAGAGATTCGATATCAGCTGGTACAATGGTTTGAAAATCATCTCCCGGTAGCAACCGTGCAGAAAGGACAGCTCTGTTTATTGCCTTATCAACTTCCCTTGCAGCTTGCAAGTTTTGTAGATGTAATCGCATGATCAATATTGTATACTTTCCATACATCTTTTATTGAGAAAGAAATGTCATTTTGTAATTTCTCATGTACAAAATTGAACACGTGCCGGATATAGTGACTTTTAAAAGCATTTATAACACCTTGGTCTAAAGATTGTAATAAGGATGTTGTGTTGGGGGAAGAAATACCACCTCAACACATGGATGAGCTAATTTTAGAACATCTACTGTATGAGATGGGGCGTTATCCAATATCAATAAAACGTGAAATGCAAAATTTTTAGATTTTAGATAACGCTCTACTTCTTTAACGAAACACTCTTTAAACCACTCTAAATAGCTAAGAAGTCATCCAAGGTTTTGAATTAGCTCGCTATTAGACAGGAAGAGCTTCTTTGTCCTTGTTCTTTAAAGCTCGTATTAGCTGCTCGATATATTAACATTGGTTTTGTAATAAAGTCTCCGCATGCATTTGCACAAAATAAAAGTGTAACTCTATCCTTAGCCTATTTAAAAGCAGGTGCTGGCTTGTTCAGGATGGTAACCTTTTTCTTCTATTAATTTTATTATTTCATCAGGAAATTTTGCAGCCTGTTGATGATCTGCTGAAGCTGATTCTCTACACAACTTAATGTTGTAGAGATTAAAACGAGTTTTGAATCTTTCGAACTATCCTCTGCTGGCTTTAAAATTACAATCATCTTCAGCACAGTCTATATCACACGAAAAATGTTGATAAAGTTTTTTGGCTTTATCAACATTTATTAATCTAGCCCTAGTTAATTATATATTTTTACGACCATGGTCTTCAATCCAAAGATAAAGAGTCTTCTTCATCTTTTCAATAAACATCACGAACTTGTGGCGTTACCTTTAATGATGACGGTATGCCATTTTGTACGCTATTTCTGATTACCGCTTCTTATTTTTTATTTGTAGATATTATCGTTGATTTATTGACACCTTCCCGGAGCATGTCAAAGAACTTGAATTGTTTTTTCTAGAGTCAAAACTGACTTTGCATGTTTGCCAATTAAATTTATTTCCATCACAGGCCTGTTTGTACCCATTTTGACTATTGTTGTAAAATTAATTGCTTATAAAATTATGGTGTAAAAAAACGGGCGAAATACTAACTTGAACGAAATACAGAACACAAAAATAAGTACCTAACCTAACACAAACATTAAAATCGATCATAAATGAGGGATTCCCAGAGAAACGTATATGTGAAGCTGGTTGCTTGTACAGTAAATCTAGGGTAAACTTCGTTTTAAATTTAAAAAAAATGACACATACTTGCTATGTATTCGCGAATAATCGAGTCGTGAATGCTGAAAAAGGTAGCAAAATTAAAAACGCGAATATGCGATTCCGCGTAATTTGAAGCCCCGTATGTTGGGGCCCTATTGTATTAAATTCTCATTCACTACTGTATCATTAAAAAACAAAGAGTACTTTTGGGCATTAATAACTTCACACAGCGAATTAAATTTTTTTCTATTCCTATGCCCATTCAGGTGAATACCACCCTTGTTTAAATCATTCTCTTTCACTACATTGTTCATTTCAAAATAAATTAGATCTTGCCCTTATTTAAATATTTCATACAGTATTCAAATAAATCACAGTTCATTTCATTATATTAATTGATTAATCTTAAAGATTTGGTACAATATTGCCTAAAATCTTAGACGCATATCGACCTTGATTGTCAGAGAGTAATACAATTTTACCTAGAACTAAAATCATTCGGGTTTATCCGTCTCGAGAGATGTACGGGTAAACTCGAATGTTTCTAGTTCTAGATATAGAGTTAGATCTTGTGATATAAATCTAGAACTAATACTACACCTATAAGAGGAAAGATTCGGGTTTAATGATTCGTTTCTGAAGACACACGGCTAAGCGCAAAACTTTCCATTTCTAGGTCTAGTGTTAGTTCTAGATTAACTTCAGTTCAAATATACAGGTTGTCAAATTAGTTAGTAAAGTACTCTATTTCAGACACTATTCATTGTAGAGGCCTTCGATAAAAAAAATGTCCCAGATATACGGTCCTGTATATTTAACCCATATTTAGCCCAGCACAACCAGAGTCCTCTTAAGATAATCGGCGTCCCATGGTTGAGTTGGATGAATGAAACGAGTGCGCCCATTTTCCTATAACATTCAATGCCAAAGAAAAAGGTGCGGAATTCAGAGGGACGCTGGGTGCATGTATGATGGGGGAGACCATGTATTTATTTCATTACAAAATCAATGCCTTCTCCCGGGAGTTGGCGCCCCAAGGCTGTAGCCCTATTCGCTCTTACTTAGGTTTATGACAGTGTTGAAGACATGATGGTTTGGTATTACAGTAGACTCGTGATAGTGTGAACCGAAAAATATACGGATTGTTCACATTATCGCTTTTTTATAACGATAAGATCATATTTATCTCTCGCAGCTACAGAAATCATTTTCTATTTTTGATTTATTTTACCATATTGTAGATTGCGTCATACCGTATTTGTTAGCTGAATGTTCTTTCCATCTTTCAATTCTTGAATTACAAGCGATTTCTCATGAAGTGTAAAACTGCATCCACATTACGCGCTACTAAGTAACTTGACTAAAATAAACATTACGTGCATACTTGCCAAGTTACAAGAGAATTTTTATTACATTTTTAGAGAATACACTTCTCGCCGAACTGTGAATAACTTCTAAAAATGTAAGAAAATGATAATAGGAAGATGTATTCTTTATTAAAACATTAAGAAACTTTCTTGTACACTCGTCACAGCAGAAGATATTAAAAAATAAGCATTCAAAGAAGATAAACAAACAAAATGACGATGAATTGTAGCTCTGGCTGTCTTTATAATATTAAGTTGTGGTTATTTATTACATGCAAGTAAAAAGTATGGAAGATTTTTCAAAAAGATACGACAGGATTCCGAAAACGTACTTTTTTGAAAAACTCCCTACATGGAGTTAAAGAGACATCTCCCAAACTATAAGAGATATTCATTAGCGCTCAAAATCGAGCCTCAGAAAATCATTTTTTCTTTATCTCTTTTACATTCTACATATTGAACGTATGTACATGTGCACTGTGTACATAAAGTATGGAATCAATTCTATATAAATGCTGGAAATATTCTAAAAAACAAAAAGGCTTACACATCAATGATATATTTTTAACGCACAAGTTTTACGAAAAACTAAAATGTGCATGTATTCCAAAATTTAAATACCATGCCTAAATTGACGTTTTTAAAATTTTATATTCTGAAATTTTTTATGTGTGCTATAACTATTGAGGCATTCAATTATCTGATAAGTATATCAAAAATTCGTGTTGATAAATATAACATAGATGTGTAATCATTTTTTTCTAAGAATGTCCCCTGAATTTATATCGAATTGATTCCATACTTCATATACACACTATATAGCACTGTAAATAGGATGTCCAATTCAGGTATTTAATGCTATATCAGTCCCGGGGTTTCATGAAAGAAATAATAGGTTCGGGGCCAGTAATTTGATTTTAAAAATACGCTCAGTATTAGGAGATAAAGCTTTAAATGCAACTTGGAGAATGTTGAATCCTCTAAGTTTCTATTTTGTTTTTTTGTTATGTTTTTGGAAGCATTTTAAGTCTTCTGAAAACATTGCAAACCTTCTGAAGACATTTCAAGTTTCTGCAAGCAATATCAAATTTTTTAAAAGCAGCAGCAAGTCTTTCAGAGGCAGTAGTAAATCTTCTGAAAGCGGTTCAAATCTTTCGGAAGCAAAGGGACTATTGAGTCTATTGCAAGCTTTTCCAAACTTCTAGAAACAATATCAAGTCTAAGGAAGTACTTCAAATTTCTCAGAGGCGATATCAGGTCTTCTGGAAGTATTTTAAATTTGCTAGAAGCAGTATCAAATCATTTGTAAGCATTTCAGGTCTTCTGGGAAGTATTTCAAATCTTTTATAGGCAGTATCAAGTTCTGTTCAAACACAATTCAGGTATTCCAGAGGCAATATTAAGTCTTCTAGAAGCATTTTAACCCTTTCAGTCCTGAAATGTTTATATAAATAATTAATTTTTTTGTGTGAAAATTATTGATTAGGTCTTCACTAGGAACTCCAAAACCAAATTTGAAGTGATTTCCTCCAAGGGTATAGAATCTAAAAAGTGGTGGCAAATACCACCAGCAGGTCTTTATGTTAAAATTCACAATTAGTATCATAAAAAAAACTAGACAAATTGTTCAATCATTTATTTATTGTGAAATTTTCTAAAACAATTCCTTGTCTTTGACAAGCAAAGAAGTACATTACATTTATCACACACAATACGTGAGCGCCCTCCACAAGTTTCTAGCTTGCATCTTTGCTCATGGTCTTCATTATGCATAGGCCAGTGACCTATGCTATCATATCTTATGTCACTTATAGGTAGATTTTGAAGTACTTTCCTTTTTGAAGGAGCAGGTGAGTTAAATTCGCTTGACCTGCCTTTTTATTCAGCGAATTTGCTGACCCTGAGAATGCCAACGCTTGCGTTACTTCCAGCGTAAATTCCAATAAATCCATTTGAGAATTCATTAATATCCCCTCACTGTTTTTGTCTTTCTGATATTCTAACCAAGCGTTGCAAACAGTCAAGTTAAAATAATGGAATATCACCCGTAATGTCCATTTTCGGGATCTGATAAAGGTCCGATACAGTGCAATCAAAAAATCGCTTTTATCTACACCTCCCATGGCTATATTATATAGTCTTACAATCGCAGGACGCTTTACCATAATATACTTCTTTTCCTTACTGTCCCATCGTCTTACTTCATTCATCGGTTCATGATCGACAAAGTTGGATGCCATATTTACGCATTTATTGTCGTACCATATAGTTAGCTATTATTTTACCGTCACCAGTTACAACAGAATCATAGCAGCCTCACCCAACTTTTTTAAATTATTTTTCCGTTTTTAAAGGACATTTTTGTAGCCTATTGGAGCGAATGGTACCAGCAACAAAAATACCTTGCTCGCGCAATTCTTGAAAAACTTGAAGCGAAGTGAAATAATTGTCACAAAACAGTTTGTATCCTCGGTGTTTAGAATACGTTCTGCTAGGTGCATTACCAGGCCGTTAGTAGGAGTGTATTGTTCTTGCAGATGCGCAGGAAGAGTTGTAGACCCCTGATATACTAAGGAACGGTATATTATACCAGACGCTCCACAAAACATAAACACTTTGACACCCCATGGATTAGGTTTGCCTTTTATGTACTGCTTTATGACCAATTTACCTTTAAATGGTATAATTGATTCATCAATGCATAAATTTTCCTCGATTGACAATTCTTCGCACCTTTTTTCGAAGGAATGTATAATAGGCCTCACTTTCCATAATTTGTCATTAGAATTGTTATTGTTTATGTATACAATGTGAAGATTATTACTCAAAGATTCGAACCGATTTCATGAAATATTAATATTATTCATAAATTGAATTCTGGTTGCCGGTGCCCAGTACATCGTCAACCTAGGGAATCGGATTACTCCCATTAGAATATAAATAGCGACAAATCTTTTTATTTCATCAACACTGGTTGCTATATTGCGACTATGTTTTGCTATTGAGTACATGTTGGTCTTCTCTGTCAATTCAACAAATACTTCATCCGGAAAATATTCTAGGAAATACATTAGCGGAGTTTGCTGCACATATAATTGTTCTCCTTATTACCTGGTGAAAAATCGGTATTTGGGACTACATATGAGGAGCTCGCGTACAAAACCGGTTATATCCACATTTTGACGAAATTTACTGGGCATATGAATTCGTAAGCGAGATATGGCGTCTACCGCTTGGTAAATTCAACTGCAGGAAGAAGCGCACATATCACACTCTAATAACTAGTTAAAAATATGTATTGCTTATCTTTAAAGGCAAATTGTCAAAAGCTTTTCGCGTTTTCTGACACCTTTTTAAAAATGGATATATCCGGTTTTGCACGCGAGCTCCTCATATGTTCTTTTTTTCCATGATACATCTTTTTTCTCCTTCTTTCTTCTATCATTTGATTTCCCAGACAATTGGCATAATTGGTTGTCATTTTCATCGTCTTGCACTACATCTAAATCTTCATCATTATCATCGTCTACATCGGAATCTGGTAGTGCAGATATGGCAGCTTGAGCCTCTTCTAATGTAATTTGTTTGGCTACTTCCCTTAGATTGTTATAGAACATCAATGGGGGTATGCCATCATCACCTAAAAAAACATCAAGAATAAATATTTTCATTTTCGTATATTGCGTAAAGACCTAATGGTGGTAATCGCGTACGCTAGTTTGAGAGCGCTGCGACGAGGTTATGTGTACACGATATGCTACCATCTATAATCTAACAATCTACTCGTCGTATAACTATCTTTCTTTTTTCAATTCCCTGTATTTACTAATACGATTTTGAATGCTTTGTACTAAGCTTGTAAAAATCTTTTTTATCTTTTTATTTCGCTAATAAACCACGATATGATACCTTCATTTTTCCTTTTTTTAGTTTCGTCCAACCAAACACTTTTGGCATAAGTTTTCTGTTCTTTCGAACAGTTCCAACTACGTTCGTGTTTTGTTGCAATAAATTTATGGTATAATTGTGGCGATGAATACCATTTGGCCAAATACAGGGTATAACCTTTGTTTAGAATGAGTTGTACGACTTCCACGATGACACTCTCAGAAGGAGGTGCAACTGCAACTTAAACTTTATGCTTACCAACATACATTTTAAAATGAATGCAATAACTTGAAGATAATTCGCATAGTTGGTAAAACTTTAGGCCAAACGATTGAACGGAACGTAATTCAATCGTCCTTTGAACTATACCAGAGGTTCATCAGTTGCTACATTATTTTGGGGGACATAAAGATAACTAAACTTATTGTTGATTTTGAAAAAATCTTGAAACGTTAAAAACCTATCACGTAGCAGCATAGCGTTTACAAACGCTGGGGTATTGATAACATTTCCTTTTGACCAATACCAATGTTGTTTAGATTTTATTTATCTTTAAAGATTTTATTTATATTTTGTATAGATTTTCAATTTTTTTTATAATGCACAATTCAGTATATGCTTTTATTCATCTGAAGTTACAGGAAATCACCTCAAATTTCTTCTCTTTCTCAGTGTCTTCTTGTTCTATTATTTATCTAGTATACCTGTTTGTCTGTTTTGCTATAATACTCCAAAATTCTTCAGTAAGAACTTATGCATTATAATAGTCTTGTACATTAGATAAGTATATACTACTAGTAGATGGCATACTAGTAATATGTCACAACCACTATTGCTATCATATTTAATACGCAATTCATTGACATTACTAATAAATTCACATTACTACAAGAAAATCACTACGCATTTGTTAAATTACAATGACGAGTCAGAGTCATCATCTCCAACTTATGGATAACATATGCATGACAAGTCTCACTTGTCAAATGTACCTAAGGAGTTAACCATATATGCTACAATGATCGTGATGATGATTAATGTAAAAGAATAATGGCCAAAGACCTAAAATAGCAAAGATACAGGCCATCAATGATAGAAAATTTAACTAAACCGAATCCAGCTGTAAACTACAGAAAGCTACTTAAAATAGTTAACTATCACATGGAAGAATTCAAAGTTAGCTTCGCGCTAAAGAAAACTCCAAGCTAGATAGAGTTGGTTTCATTTTCCTGTTACCATTAACAAATGTATGGAAGTCTTTTTATTTAAACTTTATAGAAGAAGTATCTCGGCAAACTTCGAAGACGTAGTCCGCCTCAAATATTGTTCGTGATTAAGAAGAAAACATCTGCTGTCCCAAGTATCGTAAATAACATGCGGGGTGGCCGACGTCTTCAAAGTCAGCCGAGAATACTTTTTATATCAAGAACAATATTTGGAGTGGCCGACTTTTAATAGTCAGAATTGTTGTAATTCTGATTATTAAATTAACACACGATTTGTTTCTGGTTTGGGTCCATAACTCCTCTTATCTAAAATAGAAAAATAGAGGATTAGTAAAGAATGTTAGACAAGGGAGGAAATAGCCCGTTAAATAGCGGAAACTCCTCCGAAATAAAGGAGAGTTGGCGACTCTAATTGAGTACCTGATGACAATACTTTACTTTAAGCTAAAAATAAATCTGATAGGCGAGAACTAAATAAGAATTGACGTAATGCATATAACAAACACTCAAGTCGTTCATGACGGTAGGAAAATTACACTACACAACGAGTTTACACGATGCCATATTAACTCTACTCATGCGAATGATTTTTCAGTTATAACGAACTAACGTAATAATCCCGAAAATGTCGCTGTTTAACATAATCTAAACATATTTGCCTATAATGAATCTATTTATAACAGATATTCCGGTGTAACGAAATAATGGAACTAATCATTATTGAAGTTTCGGTTATGTTATAATGAACGCGTTCCTATTATTGACTGAATACCCGAGTTAAATACGCTAATACTGTATAACCTATCGATTCTACGTAATTTGCACAGTTTATTTATCAAAGTTGTATTGACCCGTGATTTTTGAGAAACATTATGGATTCGTTTGGGTGGGATTAAGCTCCAACGTTGTTGGGTTGAGTTTCAATTGTTTTCATATTGGGCGATACGTTGCTTTTGCCTCGCTGTTCTTCTTCAGCCAGGAAGTTGTTGTACACTTAATATTTGGTCGGGGTATTTTTCAATGAAGGTCTTTAATATCCAGCGGTCATCGCTTAGGTATTAACGTTCTTCTACCATTCTCCATTCTACCACTTTTTGACTCAATTTTTCAGACACCGCAGTAATGTGTATGACTGACTCTCCCTGCGAACCTCAGAAAGTTGGTACCTTTCCTCATTTATTATGACTAAATCATTTGCTCCCAAGAAATTTTCCAAAATTTTGCCCCTTTTATCTGTATGCCTTGAGTCTTATTGGACTGCTTTAGCATTCCAGACTCTCATTGGGGGAAAAGTAATAAGAAAATACACGTACTGAGTCGACATCCACAAACACAAAACCATCACAAGCAAAATCGCTTATAACAGATCCGTTTTCAATGTCATGAGAGCTATTATATTTCATATCACAATATCTTGTATCGAGTTTCTTGTTTTGCTCACAGCCAATTATCAGAACGATTTACGAATTATCTTCTATTACCATTTACAAATACTTAACAAATCCTCGCTTCTATTACAGCCTTTTTATATTTGTTTTATCGAACACTTTGGCGACTTATTCATTTATTCACGGAGCAGGATTGTAGTGCTTTGTGTGCCTTTCTTTACATATTTGTTGCTTCTCTTATTTTTTTTAAATTACTTCCATGCGATTAATCCCATTTCGTTTTATCACCTTCCCTTTTTCTCTCTATCCTATCATCTCTCTTGTTTGTCATTTTGTCCTTTTCACCTTTAATCTTTTTTTCTGTATTCTTGGCAAAAGCCTGTGCAGACCCTACGACCTGCCCATTTAAAGCCTGGGCATCGTTGTTCATTTTTGCAATCTTTCGCTTTATGATCTTGGTCCCTTCAGTTAAAGCATCATGAGCTTCTATATTCTCCGTGACAGTCTCTAACCAGGTGTGTTGGTTACCAGCATCTAGAGCAATTATACCTCTTCTTTTTCCATCTGGCACATGGTTAATCCCACCGTACTGTCTTCTCATCTAACATTTAGTCTACCGCTGTTTTTTCAATCTCAACTGTTATTGCTTTCATGTATCTTGCATATGGCCTTACTTGACTGGTTTTGAATTCTATTTCTGGGGTCACATTTTTTCCTTGTGGTTTCCTCTATATCTTCTGTTTCTGCTGCCGATGTCATCCCCTTTATGTTTATCGTTTTAGATAGTTTTATAAATTTCTATTATACTCCCCATAGTCTTGATCAGCACTTCCAATACTGTTCTCATTTTGTGCACTATCATCATTGCACATCCTCTTCACGTGGTGCACTGCTATCTTCTTTTCTCCTTTCAGCATTACTCGCATCTCCTTCAGATTTTCACATGTTTCTATTTCTGTTACCTCCACTATTTTCCCTCTATCTTTTTTTATTTTTCCCCTGATCTTTAGCACTTTTATTACTTTCACTTTCTCGCAGTTCTCATTTAAATATTTCAGAAACGCATGTGTTTTTTTTTATACTGGAGCTGAATAACTTTATCCATGCTTACGTCATCAGACTCTATCGGTACCACCTTAGCTTTTGATTCTTTCTGCCAAAAGGGGTTTCCTTCTTTTATATATATATCGTTTTAAAGTATTTTTCCTTCCAACTAATATCGCTTACATATTTCTCTTCGGCATACGACGATGCACGCTGTATTTTTTGTCTCTTCCCATTCTCTTTTTTCTCAATCTCCTCTTCCATATCTGTTTACGTTTCTTGAGTGGTTACTTCTATCTTCGCACTTCTTACTATTCATTCCTGTTTCCCTGTCCTACCGAGCACTTCCGCCAATTTTTCCATTTTTCCCACTGTCGTTTATTTCTTTCTTGGTATTTTACTCTATATTCTTCCTCAATTCTTCCACTAACCTCACCATAACGTTATGGGTTTTCTCTATGGACTCATCCATATCCTTTTCCTCCCCTTCCCTTCCTCTTTTTTACATCCTTTCTTAATGTTTCTGACATACCGCTAAACGGCCAGCTTCTCATTCGTGTTGGTGTCTCCTGTTCTAGTCCTCCAAATTAGGCTAGCTCGCCTTCAACTTTCCTTTTTGATCGTGCTTCTACCTTTATTTTATTTAACTCGTTTTCCTCCTCTGAAGATGATACACACAAGGTACTTCGCTTAAACGGTTGTTCCTCTTCTGGCAGACTCTTTTCCACGTGTGGCGTAACTGTTTGGTCGGCGGACCCATCCGAGGCTGCTTTTCTTTACCATAACCCTTATTTGGATAACCCACATACTTAACATTTACACTAATCTTCACTTAACACTTAATCCTGTGTCTCTAGCCAGTGGCTGATTTTGGGATGTCGCCGCCCGGGATCACGCAGCCTTCAGCTTTTTAAGGAGGTTTGCTCCTCGAACCCGTACCCGGAAAACGTACCCAGGCCCGTGTGGGCATCGTTTTTTTTTTTACGAGGTCGGAGAATATGTGCGGACAGACATCTGGCTTGTGGTGTTGGACGGCCAGGTAGTATGGAATTGGGGTCTTACACCCCGACCCACTGAAAACCCCTTTCCTCGTCTTCTTTGGAACCGCCAGAAAGGCATTTCTTAAGAGTTTCCACACAACGCGCACAGTCCTTCTTCTCCTCATCGTCCTCCTATACGACTTCATCATCTTTCCATTTACTCAGAACTCTCCTTCACTCCAGATTTCCATTGTGCCTCGCAGAACAGAAAAAAAACACATACAATTTTTTGAAGTGTGAATATATAATAACGTACCCAGCTTTAGGGGTATCTTTGTAGATTCCTCCCGCTTCGCATTTCGTCCTTTGCGATTCGTGTTCTTCCTGATTTCATTCTCCCGTCCTTTGCGTTTCCTATGGCCCGGATTCCTCTCCCTTGCCGAATATCCAGTCCTCGTCCTAGTTGTCCGATGTACATATCTAGGTTTGGGGGAACCTGAAAGGTCCCCCGTTCACAAACAAAGAAGTACCATCCCCGTCTTTTACTTTGCGACTTGTAATCCCATCGCTTGCAAAGTTCTTATTATCCGTTGAAGCGCGTAAGTTGGTTTGCCTTCTAAGTGTGCTTTATCGCCGGCTCGAACCACCACCGCCAGATCATCGGCGAAAGCGATCAAGGTCACTCTCTCCTCTACTTTCGTATGCAATATTTTATGATAAAATATCCATAGAAATATCCATAGAAAAGGCTCCAGAAGAGACCCTTGTGGAACTCCACCCGTGACTTTATAACTGTTTCCATCTGGCGCCACTACGCTCCTATATGATAAGTAGTTCTTAACAATTCTGAGTAAATACTGGCTGATTCCTTTCTCCTCTAAGGCTTTTATCACCCCGTTCTACTGGGCAGAATTGAAGGCGTTTTTTATGTCAATCAAGACCATAGCGCACACTTCCCTATGTGTTAGGGATTTGTCCTTTATATTCCCCATAATCTCCTGCACTTTCATTATTGCGTCTATCGTGGTACTTTTCTGGCTCTCTTACTCTTAGATAGAGGGGAAACATCGTTCAACCAAACAGTTATATACTGTTAGTATTTCTTCGGGGTACTTTTCTATGAAAATCTTCAAAATTTCTGGTGCAATGCCATCAAGGCCTGGGGTTTTCTTTTTTTTTTGATGTTACTAGTTTCAGATTCTAGCTCTTCCCCTGTAAAGAGAGGGATTCCTGCACTGGATCTAATATGGTCTCTTCGTATGCGACTTCATCTATTCAAATATAGATGAAATAAGATGCTAACTTGCTTTTCGACTGTTTCGTTATTCATTGGAAAATTTTCTCATTTTCAATTCTTTTTGCTATGACTTGATAAGCCTTGCCCCAGACATCATCATTTAGCTGCACACACAGTTCTATACATTTATTTCTTTTACTTTCTTCTATCTGTTTCCTATCTGTTCCTAGCTTCCTTGTATTTCCTCGTTACATCTTTCAACTCTTCCTCCCTGGGTCTACACCTCGTTAGTCTTGTTTTCTGCCTTCGTAATCCCACACAGAAAAGGACATTCTTAGCAATATCTTTATTCCACCAATATACAGGTCTACGTCCGTGCGTTCCTTTCCTCCCCTTAACCAGATATTTGTTACAGCTCCGCTCGATATTCTTTCTTAAATTATCTGCTGTCTTCTCTTCGTCTTTTTCAAATAAAATATCGTTATCCTGTCTCAGCTTGCACAACGCTAACTTATTTCCCTCCCATCCTTCGTACTTTTCTCTTATTGGAGTCTTATTTCCTGTTCTTATTTTGAAAATAATACGGCGGTGATCCCGCCTTATTACCAACTTAGATGTTCCTGTTCTTCCACCACTCTTCCATTCTACTACTCTTTGGCTTAACTTTTTGGACACCGCTGTTGTGTCTATGACAGATTTTTCCTGTGGCCCTGAGATGGTTGGAACGTGCGGGTATCCTAACCCTTTTTTTTACGAGGTCGGGGAAAATCTGCTAAACAGACATCCTGGGATGATGGGCGGCCAGATAGTGTGGGGTTGGGGCTAGTAATTAACCACGACCCACCAAAAACCCCTTTCCTCGTCTTCTTTGGCACTGCCGTTAGGCATTTCTTCAGAGTTGATTCCTTCACGCGCTATCTTACGACCTTCACCCTTCTAACTTCTCTCTTTCCACTCACAAGCGCATTCAAACAAAAAACATTACATTACTTTTTGCCTAATAACTATACCAATTTCATACCTGTTTGGGGGGGATCATTCCCCCCCTCGGTGGTCCTCTTCGGTGGTACTATTCCCCCTTTCTTTTCTCTCCTACTCATGTTACTTCACCTCATTTCTCTCGCTCTCAAACACTCTTTCCTTTGCTCGCATTTGCTCGATCGTTGATATAAAAAGAAATACTCCCTTAACTTTTTGAAATTTACATTGTTTTTTACATACCCGGTCGAGGGGGGCAGCCCCCTCTCGCTCCTCCTCCCTTCTTCTCTCCTTCATTTCCTTTTCGGCCTGGTTCTTCTCCTTCATTATCTTCCTCAGGAAACCCATCAACATCTCAGCCGTTTCCTTTCCGCTCTTTAGTATTTGTGCTACGATGTTTTTCAGATCTATCCTAGTTCCAATCTCTGTTTCGGTCATCTTTCTTTCCCTCTCGAATCTTTCACACTCAAACACGGTATGCTCCGGGGTGTCTATTTCTGCACAGCCAAACCAGCACACATCGGACTCTATTTTTTTAGACTTTTTCAGGTAGCTTCCAAAGCAACCGTGTCCCGTTATCGCTTGCGTTGTATAATAATCTGTCGGCGGGCCTTTTTCCTGCCACTCAGCAACGTTCTTTATAAACACACTACTCCATCCTTTGTAGCTTTCCCATCTTTTTGCCATTTCTCCATCATTTCTGAGTGCGTCTCTCTTCTTTTCTCCCCTTTACTCCTCCAATTGCGAGCTCTTTCCTCAATCATTAGGTCCAAACGTGGGCACCCTGCAATCTCATTCTTTTGTATTTTTTATATCTTAATCCTATTTCAAACGGAGCTGCGTAAAGATTCACCGAACTGATTGTCGTTGCTAGAATCGTTCTTTTTTTGTGGGACGGTCCTCCTACTCTCGGCATTTGTTTTGCCATTACGTTCTGCATGCGGGATGCCTTTTCAGAGATTGTTGTTATATGTGACGTCATTTTGAGATCTTTGTCTAATGTCACTCCATGATATTTCGCCGATTTCTCACTGGTGATCTCTGTTTCGCCTACTTTTATAGTGACTTTATTGAACTTTCTTCGTCCCTCAAGAATTACAACTTCCGTTTTTGAGTCTTCCATTTTCAGCCCCATTTCTTGTAGATACCGTCCACCACCAGTGTGAGGTCATCTGCATATCCATACACCTGTACCCCCTCTTCTTGTCTTAACTCAAGAATTCTATTATAATATAAATTCCACATTGTACCCCCCACGACAGAGCCTTGCGGTACTCCACAGCTCATCTGTCTCCGTTCGCTATTAGGCAGTAGTATCGTCCTCTGTGATAAGTAGGTATTGATCAGACTTCTTATCGGTGTCGTAACTCTTACTTCCCTTAACGTCTCCCTTACTTCTCTCCAGGGGACAGAATTAAACGCATTTTTTACATCAATCGTCTTTCAGTTTTACGTCAGTTCGTCTTTTTTTGGAATTGATAACGGCTGTTCTACTTTATTTCATTCTTCTACTACTACGGGGAAAAGTTTATCATATTGTTTATTTATAGTTTCTTCATTCAGTTGTCCAATGCCTCGAGTGCCTAATCTCTTTGTTAGAATTTGATATGCTGTGCCGGCTTAGCGGGTATCCTAACCCAACCAAACCAAACTCAACCCAACCCATAACATTCCTCATATTGAATGCAAGAAGTTGGGGCTATATTCAATCCTAAGTAAACCCAACCCAATCTAACTAATCCTCTAAGTTTTTGAAAACTTAGACTGTGAAAACTTAACTGTTTGGTTAGGTTGGGTTTCAATTTCATAACACCTCTCATATTGATGATGGAGTATGAAGTTGCAGCTCAACCCAACTTATAGGAAACTTTATATATTTACTATGATGTAAAAGAAACACAAGTCAATACAATAAAAAATAACGAATAAATTTTTGGATATAAAAAATCACGGTGCCACTCGTACTTTGAAACAGCCAAACGTCGCGCCACGATGGCACCGCTTGAGTCTGAAATGAATATCTAACGCCCTCTCTACATAAAAGTCGGAACTGTATACATTTTTTGCACTTTTAGGGATCTCAGAGAATTGAAACGTAGTCTTAATTAAAACAGTTAAATGTGATATTTGAAGTTTACGCTGTCACCATTATAAACTGATTGAAAAATTCCCAGCTATTTTATGAAACCTTATATGTAAAAATATTTATTTAAAATGTTATTTTTAAAAAGAATTTAAAAAATCGATACAAAGAATGTTAAAAGTCCCCGTTTTACCAAGTGGAACGTGCGGGATTAAGACGACGCTGAAGGAATTTAAATATCCCCAACACTAAGCGAGGATACAACGTAAAGTAGTCTCGTAAAGTGGTGGTATTTTTCCAAGTCGTCGGAACCGCCCCCTAATTGGGGCCCACCATTGACTTTTCCGCGATATAGAAGACGTTCGTCAATCGATCTACGTCGAAGGCTTCGTCGTTGCGAAATTTGGTTAGCGAACAAACTGCAGTTTCTGTGTCCAAATGGAAGTGTCATGTAACTCCGGCGGAATGATTAATTTCTGGGGAGACTGCTTTTCCCCACTAGTTAAGAAGTACGAGTCGGTGCATTAGGAAATCTGCTCTTATCCCGTTTTCCGCGAGGTCCTCATCCCCATTCCCCCATGGATTTACAACTAACAAAACAAACCGTTTAACGTACCAACGTAATCTCCGGCCGGACTGAATTTCTCCGCCTCTGCGAATGGATGTGAGAGAGTAACTCTCACAGTTCCTGACAGATCCCAGTTTAACAGTTTCTAACTTTTGGATGCTTCTAAACCCGAAGCCGACGATGATAGGGTTAAGTACCTTCCTCAAAAATACTTAACCTTCTAGTATATATGCTTATACAGTTACATTCTATCTTATAAACACGTAAACGTTTCTAGTTGTAGTTTTCTATTTATATATCTATTTATATATTTATATCTATTTATATATTTATATCTATTTATATATTTTCTATTTATATATCTAATTCTATAAAATTAAGATGTGGCTTGAGAATATAAACATACGAAATTAACTACACTAAATTTGTTAATAAACTCATTTTGACTGTCTCTTTCATACTCCCAGTACATTCTCTTTTTTTGGTGCTTGCATGTATTCACTGAATAATACTTTTTTCTTAGGTGGTTTACTATTAAATCCAATATTTCATCATCAAAGAAAAATGAAAATAGCTCCAAAGGGCCCATATCATTTTTATTAACTTGGTCCATAAAAATTATTTTATCTATTATCGTTTGTAAAATTGCTACTTTGAAGACATTTTGAACTCATACAGAACGTCATTAATATTAATTTTAGTTCGTAAATAAAATATTGTACGAAACTGCGTAAAATGCTTTTTTTAAGTTTTGGTGCTCTAAACATCGCGTTCTTGCGGAAAAAGCTAACTTTGCGCACTGTTTTATAAATAACTATTATTACAGTCCAAGCCATACACAGCTGCTAATATACATAAAATACATTTTCTTTGAATTTTGGAATATTATATGGTATGGTAATTTTGGGATTCCCATAGAAATTGGAATAATCGTTAAGTGCGACCAATCATATTGTTTTAGATTAGGGACGGGGTTTTATGTGGGTAACTGTTAACATAAAAACTTGTGATAGCAAGGTATGATTCAGATGAAGTTTTTAAATTTAATTTATTTCTATGAATTATAGAAAATACAACTAATCTATCAAAATCTCTAAGTAAGATATAATATTCTCTGTGTTCCTAAAATGCCAATATTTTTTCTTAGAACTAGGAACAAATCCCCAATTCTAGCATCACTGGTACACGCCCATTTATTAATTTCCTTTGTTTCATATTTTTTCTTTGCTCACTTTCCCCTCACGATTAGAAGAGGAATTTTGTTGTTTTGTCCTTGGTTGGAAATTGGAAGTTGTGGTCTTGGTAAATTACTAAGGTTTGTGAAATCTTCCTCACGCATTTTATAATGGACAAGTGGTCAAAGAATCAATGTTTTCTACCAGTCTTGAGATTTAACTAATAAAAAATTGATATCTATCAATCTAATTTATTTGATTATGGATGGTTTCAAAATATAACTTCGAATTTTGAAAATACAAAGATTTGACCGTGAACATACTATATATGAATTAAATATGCTGTAAAATTCTTTGCCTCTTTAAAGTGTTTCTTATATCGTTGCATTATCTCAACGAGTCCTCAAAAACATACATGTTTTACTAAATATAAATGAAGCTTGCTGTAAAATTATTTACCCCTTATCATGATCTCAATTAGTTCGTGAGATAGAACTGTTCAATGTCTTTTAATCTAATGTATTTGTTTGTGTTTGAGTTGGGTTGAGTTGAATTCGATTGGGTATGACTAACTATGGTTAAGTTCAGTGATTCGTGGTCTAGGTCTCCTGCTCAGTTCTGAACGAAATTATAACTAGAATCGCTCCACCTTACCAAATTCAAACGAACTCATTCCTACCCAACCTGCATCGCAACTAGCAATTTTTTTATTTTATTAAGATAAGATAAGATTTTATTAAGCTACTTTAACATGTCGGTTAGTTTCTGAGGGGCACAGACAACGGATGTTCGGAAGCAAGAAAACGGAGTTTGTTTTCTATTAAGCGACCCCTCATACTTAAAAAACATAAAATATTTCGTCTTCTAGATGTGTTTATTACATTTCGTACGAGAAATACGAATAATTTTTTGTGCAAAGAAATTAGATAAAGACGGGAAGATTTAAATTTTGGATATTGTTTTTTTTTAATTCAGTGCAAGGCAAAAATCAGTTGCTTATGCATGACAAATTACTTCTTTGTATTTATATAATACAAATAAAAAAAATAATATATTATGAACACATAATATTCAGATGAATTCTAACAAATGGACCCCTCCACCATCAATCACGACTAATAGGGGTGTGCGACATAGCATGAAGCGTATCGATATTCCATGCACATATTGTATTAATATATATCGGTATATCAAACATATACATGTATCGATATTATGTCGATACTCATAGCAATATTGTATCGATACTCATTGATATTGTATCGATACAAGATGCACAAGCCGAGCCACTGTTCGCAGAAAACTAGATCCTGTAATTGTAAACTGTATCTACAATAAAGTGTAGTTTTTATTAAGTGTTTCAGTCGTGCTTTGTTTTAAGATATTTTTTTCCTGGTAAATACACGCTTCTTTTACTTTTTTCTTCTTAACAATCTTACGAGAAATATATATCGCTTCCACCTCTGATGTTTCTTGGGGACTCTTAATTTAACATCATGTATTGTTACACATCGTGATCTCTAAATGTAAGTTAGATTATTGATTTATATCAAAAATTGTCAACGGTTACTGTTTGTAGCATACCCTGAAGAAGATAAAAATAAATTATCGAAAGCTTGGTTAAAGGAGGTTTTTTTTTAATTCTTTCCCACTTTGGTTGAATTTCCCAATATTCGCTCTCAATTCTTAACAAGCGCAACCAGTACTTCCACCATAGCTTGTTTATTGTTTTTAACTCTACCTGTTACAACTGCAACAGCTGAAAGAAGCTTTTCTAAATTAAAGCTTATTAAAAATTATCTCAGAACATCTATGACACAGGAACGGTTGACCAATTTATCTATATTATCGATAGAACAAGAGGAACTTGAGAAAGTAAAAACATCGTCAGCTATGAATGATATCATCAATACATTCGCCGAAGGAATTTGTCCCTTATGACAAACTGCTTCTTACTAAGAGGGAATTTAATACTGTGAACCACCATATACAGTTTACTATAGAGACTGAAACCATCAACTGTGTACCCTTCTTTGACACCAAAGTTATTAGGAAACCTGGCCAACGTGTCCTGTTAGATTGGTATAGGAAACCGACCTATTCAGGTCGTTTCATTAACTTCTATTCTTGCCATCCTACCCAAATGAAGATCAACACCCTTAGGGCGATGAGAAATATGGTCTTACGCCTGGCGGATGAGAGTTTTGTGATAATAATCTTACTCTAACAGATATTTTTTGTAATAATGGCTTCCCGAAATCTTTAGTCACTCGAATCATTTACTATCAAGATTCTCCCATTCGGCCAGTCGCTGTGTCAACACCCCCTCTTGACTGGTCGATGACTCATCCTCCAGACGATTCTTTACTTGATTCTCCACCCACATTCGTTAAGGTTCCCTATATTTTGGGTTTCACTGATAATCTAATCCGGATCTTTCGAGATTGTACCTTAAAGTTTGCTAAATACCCTCAGGGGTCTGCAGGTGCAGGTGCAGACCCCTGAGAAATATCTTCTACTCCCTGAAGGATACTACACCTCGTCCTCTACAATCAAATCTGATCTATAGAATTGATTGTAAGGGTTGTGACAGTTGCTATGTGGGCACTACTTCTCAATATCTGAAGTCTCGTCTGTCTCAACATCTAAGAGACTGTGCCACAAAGAAATCAGGCGGTACCGCCCTCGCACAACACCATGTTACCACGGGTCATAATTTTGATTTTGATGATACAAAAATTCTTTGCAAAGAAATGTTTTATAGTAGGAGATTATTTATGGAAATGTTCCACATTGTCTCTTTAGACAACACAGTTAACTTCAGGACTGATTCACAGGGGTTAAGTGAGATCTATTAATCACCTCATTGAATTGACAAATAAACCCAACAACAACTCGGTTTAGTCAGACCTCTCATGGGGCTCTATTCGGTTTTAACATCACACAGTTGATCCCCTACTTTAATTCCTTTTAATGTCCTATAGTTGTGTTCCCTAGAGCCAACTTTAACCTTGCGTCTACCTTCTGCCGTTTGTTATTGACTTTTTAGTCGTTTACAAGAATTTCAAATTTCATATTCATTTGGTTAGATTTGGGGTGAAGAGCAAATTGAAAGTCTCTGTCCTAGTCAACAACTTGTTCCATCCTTGTTTGCTGAACCTTCCTTTTCTTCTTGTTCTTGTGAAATACATTCGGTGATTTTTCGCCTTAAAGTTTTTTCCCCAATGTGACTTGGCGCACCTAGTTTCAACCTGTTTTTGGCGCCTTATTGATTGTATTGTTATACATCGTGATCTCTAAATGTAAGTTAGATTACTGTTTTTATATCAAAAATTGTCAACGGTTACTGTTTGTAGCATACCCTGAAGAAGATAAAAATAAATTATCGAAAGCTTGGTTTATAGTTAAAGGAGGTTTTTTTTTAATTCTTCCCCGCTTTGGTTGAATTTCCCAATATTCACTCTCAATTCTTAACAAGTGTAACCACCCTAGCTTGTTTATTGTTTTGAACTCTACCTGTTACAACTGCAATAACTGAAAGAAGCTTTTCTAAATTAAAGCTTATTAAAAATTATCTCAGAACATCTATGACACAGAAACCGTTGACCAATTTATCTATATTATCGATAGAAAAAGAGGAACTTGAGAAAGTAAAAGCATCGTCAGCTATGAATGACATCATCAATACATTCGCCGAAAAAAGGCAAGAAAAATGCATTTTTAAAGCTACACAAAGTTAATGTTTGTTTTCTAGGCATAATTGGTTTTATTATGATATTATAGTTTTTATTTAATGTATTTTATATATTTCTTGTTTTTGTTATCTTCAAATATATTTTATTTAGACAAATATTGTCGTTTGTTTTCTGAAAAGGGCCTCCGGATAAACTTTGATACAGGGCTCCCATAGAGATAGCTACGCTACTGACAATAACGTTGTTATACAAATATTGTCATTTGAAGAATCTATTCGACAAAAATTGGCGTTAGTAGAAAATTAGAAATTAAGTCTCCGCCGATTGAAAAATAAAGAAGAAATCATTTTCACTGATTCTTTGTTTTGTTTTAGAGCTTGGCGTCAACTTGGGACACATCTGGCAAAAGGTAAGTTTTATCATTTTATATTAGTAAAGTAAAAAAAGAAATGTGAAAAAAAATACAACCGCTGTCAGTGTCAAAGTGGTTAAAAAAAGGAGGGAAGGGTCGGACAAGTGGAACTGCTCCTGCGGTTGCAAAAAAGGCATCGCTCAGACAGCAAGGCCTTCCTATGGCAAACAACGAAATAGCATTAGCCCTGGCCCGGGCCCGAAAGAACCCCTCATTCACCGCAAACTGGGTTGAGTGGAATTTCTGGAAGTAAAACTGTAGAGGCATTTCAATTTTCGCTCGGAAAAGTGCAAATATTTTCTTTAAGAGTACAATGGGTAAAAGGGGTTTTAATGTTGTTTTTTATATTTTTCGAAATTTTCAATTAAAATTTCCTTATATATATATATTATATATAACTTTTTATGAATATATAATTAGTAAACAACGTTTGTTGATCCATAATTATTATTATTACGAAAATGTTTAATGTTGGTAGTAGTGCAGGAATAGTTTAAAGCATAGAACGTTCGTGAGACAGAGGCGTGCGAGCTTGGATAAAGCGAACAGATGAGCAACGATAAGCCGGGTTGCTTAGATAATGGGTGCGCTGATAGCGCATTATAATTCCGTTGATGTGCCATGTCGTGACGTAATTATCTAGTCTCTCTCTTACTTTGTACTTGTGCCGCTGGAGGGTTGAAACTCGGTTATTAGACGCCCGAGGCTACCTTTTGGGAAAAATTACTACCGCCGCAATCCACTTGGTAACAAGATGGTATTAATCAAGAGTAGCAATACTTTTTCTTTTTCCAACAAAAAGAATTAAGTTTAAATTTAGTTTGTTGTGCAACGCTTTTAAAAGAAGAAGATGAGAGGGGAAGAGAGTTGGGTGGCACTTCTTAAGGGCCATCGAATGCGCTCGTTAAAGCCCGAGTCCCGGGATGTACTAGGTCCTTCTTTAGAAATTCGCGGGACCCTTTCGGAACCGCGCACGGCTTTCTAAAGTAATTAATTAATGCATAATTAAGGAGTACGCGTGCCGTAGCCGTCACCTTTTCGGCTTTATGTGTTCCCTAGTTTTTGTTCGCCTCCCTTAAGAAAATTTTAATTACACAAAAAACACTATTTTTCCATAAAAAAGAAAATAATTTTTCATATTTTTTTTTTCGTTCGCAAACGAAATCCGGATTCGCGCTCGCCGAATTGCGACACATGATTGAGGCGTGCAAATATTTTTCCGGATTTATGACGGGTACTACGTAAATTGTAATTCCGTTATGTTTTATAGCGGAATCGCGCGCACTCGTAAATTTGCATAGATTTATGCCGGCGCGTTTGTAACTGTGGCCACCGACAATGTTTATATTTACCTTAACTTTTAAGCCGCTGCTAACAAACACGCGCCGAATATTTGTAGTCATTATTGCACCCGAATGAATTTTCATGTTTCACTTTTCAATATTTCTAATTATTTGAACCTGTTGTACAATAGCTCTCCGCTTGCGAGAACAATGACGTGAAATATCCGTATAAAACCATCAGGGATATCGATTTTGTCAGATTCAGATAGGCAAATAGGGTACAGCGATCCTCATCCACAGTTAATAACGTTTGCACTTGTAGATTCTAGGATGTAATTTCAACTCTGTTAATTATTCTCCAATTGTTTTCATCAACAACATATCATTTTTTGTTTTTTAATTGATGATTAACGTGTAACGAGATACTCATTTGTTTCATTTTGCGTCGAATAATTGGAAATAGCTACCAATTTAACTCTATGTTAGACTTCGCATAATATCTCGTTTATCGCCAACTTCTATAATAGCTGTTGGGTTAGATTGGAGTGAGTGAATGACATTTACTATAAAATGTTTTTTTACCATTGCAACATCTAGGACAGTATTCTTCAACACTTGTCATCACATGTTTGTATGGAACCCTTCGTACAGTAACACATCCAGATTTAATTTTAGAGATGTATGTGTTGCGTTATAATTACATATTACATGATATATAGGGGTGTCTCCACCTTCGTTATAAAAACAGCAATGTGGGGTCATGCATTATCTTGTTGGAAAGTAGTACTCTGCAACGTCAGCATGAAAGATATTAAACCGGTTCTAGAACGTTGTCGATGTAACGAGGTGCATTTAATATGCTTGGAATGCATGTAAGGGGTGACCTTCATCCAGCACATACCGCTCCGTCTTTGAACTAACTCTAAATTTCGTGGATTCCCTCCATGTTGCCGCATTCTTGTATGACCATCATTCACCCATAAATAAAATCTTGATTCATCACTGAAGACGATGTCATTCTATTGATGAACACACCCTTGCCGTTATAAAGATAATTCGAGAACCAAAATAGACAGAAATAAATATTATTGATAAAAGTTCATCATAATTATCCTAAAGTACATAATCCATTATCAGTCATTATAACGATGACAGTTCCTTTCAGCATTTAATATGCTTGGAATGCATGTAAGGGGTGACCTTCATCCAGCACATACCGCTCCGTCTTTGAACTAACTCTAAATTTCGTGGATTCCCTCCATGTTGCCGCATTCTTGTATAACCATCATTCACCCATAAATAAAATCTTGATTCATCACTGAAGACGATGTCATTCCATTGATGAACACACCCTTGCCGTTATAAAGATAATTCGAGAACCAAAATAGACAGAAATAAATATTATTGATAAAAGTTCATCATAATTATCCTAAAGTACATAATCCATTATCAGCCATTATAACGATGACAATGTTCAACATGTTCCTTACGTATGTACCAAGAAATATCAAAATGTGAGAATCAACAATTTTGGTTATAAACATAGGTTGTAACGCGAGAACCACAATAGATAGATATAAATGTCAGTAATAAAAATTGTTCATAAATGTCCTAAAATACGTATTTCATTACTAGATAGAGTCTAACGATGACTGTTCCTTATGTGTGTAGCAGCAAATATCAAAATTGACAATTTTAGTTATGGATATAGGTTGCAACTCGAGAACCAAAGTAGACCAAAATAAATGTTTTTAATTAAAATTGTTCATAATTATCCTTAAATACGTAACTCATTACCAGATAATGTCTAACGATGAAAGTTCTTTATGTACATTTGTAGGATAATCAAAATGTTAAAATCGACAATTTTGGTTATAAACATAGGTTGAAACGCGAGAACTAAAATAGATAGAAATAAATGTCATTAATAAAAATTATTCACAATTATCCTAAAATACATAGTCTATTATCAGATAAAATCTAACGAGCACAGTTCCTTATGTATGTGGCAGCAAATATCAAAATGTCAAAATCGACAGTTTTGGTTATAATCAAAGGTTTTCACTCGAGAACTAACATAGATAGAAGTAAATGTTATTAATAAAAATTGTAAACAATTATCCACGAATACATAATCAATAAACAGATAAATTCTAACGACGACAGTTTCTTTACATGTAGCAGGCAGCATCAAAATGTCAAAATCAATCATTTTGGTTATAAACATAGGTTGTAACTCAAGAACTAAAATAGATAGAAATTATTGTCATTAATAAAAATTGTTCATCATTATCCTAAAATACGTAATTCATTTCCAGATAAAGTCTTGTTAAAGATTAAAGTGTAATCAGTATAAAATAACTGTTTATAACTTTAGCACTTAAAAATTAAGAGTAAACCCGTTAGTACCAACCTAATATTTGTGTGATATTTAGGTCGAAGACCCAAACCAATCCAGGGAACACAACTTTTATCTTTTTTAATAAAATTTGTGTGGAGGCAACTAATTCGAATCATTTGAATTCAAAAACTTGTATCATTAAAGTTTAGGAAAACAAAGATGTGACCTCGAATATACCAAATATGAATTAAATTAGCTATGAAATGCTATTTATACCTTACTGCAATATCTCAATTAGTTCTTAAGATATAACTCGTTAAAGATTGATATCTTCTAATCTAATGTTTTTGATTATGGTTGTCTTCAAAAATATAATTTCAAAGATTAAAAATACAATGTCATAAGCGCGATCATCGTTTTATTCTGTTGCATTATTTAAATTTAAAATTTAGGGATATAACTTGATAAAGATATAACTTGTTGAAGTTAGTTGGTTTGGGTTGGGTTGGGTTGTATGACGAATTATGATGACTGGAAATGACAGGAGGAGTGAATAATTAGAACCGGAACGATGGAAGAAAAAGAAGGTACCTAGAAAATATTTATTTATTTACTGAAGCAGGCTGGTTATAATCCTAATTACATGTTTCAACTAATAGTAATAAAACAAATCATATCTCGAAAAACAATACTAAAATCAACCCAAATACAGTAGTAAATGTAACCAATACTCAATCAATCAAGCGCTACAAAGCATTTAGCAAAGCATTAAACTCCTTGTATAAATCTGAAAATGTTGGCAGTGACTTCTTTTCTGATAGTTTATTATATAATGATACCATTCTATTTAATGGTGAATTTCTCTTAAGTTCCGTAGAAAAACGCATTACATTAAACAAAGCCATAGGGCGACCAGAATATGCAGCGACGTACAAACCAACATCTCTTAAAATTGATGGAGCATCACCATAAGGTGATCTAAGAAGATCTAAGTCTTATTTATATTGTACAGATAACTTTATATACAAAGCAATAATGTTTAGTATATTGTACAGATAACTAAGACTTATCACCCCTCCGTCTGACCGATAATTTTGTTAATAACCGATAATCTCTACGAGCGAATTCGTAGGATTGAAAATCAATAAATCTATTTTATTTTTTGTAGAAAATATATTTAATAAATTTGTTTTGACTGTTTCAATTATATACGAATGATAGGCTGTTTCAGGGCCCATATCACAATACAATATTCCATCTTTGATCTGATTAATGAGTTATACAGATAGTTCATGGTGTCAATATTGGAAAAGGAGTGACAATTTCTTATGATAAATCCTAACAACCTTAGTGCTTATGCAGTTGTGGCTCTTACATGCTCATCAAAGTTAAAGCTCTGTGTATATATTACCCCTAAATGCCACTTCCGTGCAATGTTTTTCAGTTTATGGTTATTGATGTCAAAGTAAATTTTTTCACATTTTTTTTTTTTGATTAAGGTGGAGTCTATACTCATTGCACCAAGTCATTAGTCTTCTAAGATTTGGCTGTAGATATTGTGTATGTCATTTTCATTATATACACTTCGAAAAAGTTTCAGGTCATCAGCAAACAGTAGATATTCAGGCTCCTCTATTATGGACGGCAAGGCATTAATAAACAATAAGAAAAGTAAGTGTTTCAGGTTACTTCCTTGCGGAACACCACAGATTATTTTAAATTTCTGCCACTCACTATGTTTGTAACTGACGTAGAAATGTCTATTCGCAAGATAAAATTTACAAATTTAATGTTTCTCTAGAAAAACCATACAAATTGATTCACTTTATCACACGCTTTCGCAAAGTCGGTATATATAACTTTCATTGTAAAGGTAATGTACAGGTGGAAATGGTTAGGTTAAAGATAATAGAGAGAGGCAACACAAAAAACTTTTTGCAGCCTTTTATGATGTAAGAGGGTATATTATCCGATCCTTGTGCCATTTTTGGCTTTAATCTTCCTATTGCTTCCAATATTTCATTATTCGAAATGGCGTTAATTGTAAGCATATTTAACGAACTTTTCTGAAAGGATTCATAATGTTTATTAAGCGTATAAGTAGAAACATTATCAAAAACAGAACTAAACTATTCACCATCTTATTTTCTGCAGAAGAAAGTGTTACACCATGTTATTGAAAACATGTTGCTTCGTTTACATTTCTTTTTTTTATGAGAAATGAAATTCCAGATAGTATGTGGCTCATTCTTAATATTTTGCTCCACCTTAGCTATGTAACTATTTTGTGTTATGCCAGTGTCATGTTTTATGGTAGCTCTTAACTCCTCAAATTTACCCATATGGTATGCAGAAACGTTTCTCAATTTGTGGTAAAGTTTTTAAGTTTAATGCTTTTTATTATACTATGGTTAAACCAAACAGAATATTTCGTGGAACAGTCCCTTCTCATTTATGTATATTTTCCAATTATGTCATTAAGTATGTTATAGAATGCATCTACAGCGTCATTCACGTTTTGAAATGAACTTAAGAACGGAAAGTCAATAGTATTTAATATAAATAACTTTTTGAAATCCTTTTTTCACCAATTATTAATTAATAGTATTTAAGTTTCGATAAATACCCAAAACATTACAGTGTGTTAACTAATTATCGTACCCGAAATCTAGGCAACCAATATCACAGTATTGGTATTGCAACGCGACCAATATTCCTATTATTTGAAATAATTTTTTCGAAAAATGCTATTAAAAGTTGTAAAAAGTTGTAAAAATGATCTTTTGTTCAAATGTCGTAAAAAAATTATTTTTTAGAATCAAAAATAAACATTCAGTGATACGTTGAAATAAATATTGAAAGAAGTGGTTATTTATTTATTAAAAGAACATTGCAATTATTACATCATGTGTTGAAAATGCTCTCCATTATTCTCTAGACAAATATTAATTCTTCTTTGTAAATTATTAAACACTCGTTGCAATTCCTCTACAGTAATATTATTAATTTCTTGTCGAATTGCAGCTTCTAAATCGTCCAGATTGTTAAGTCTATTTTTGTAAATCTTATTTTTTAGATTTCCAAACAAATAAAAGTAGAGGGGAATTAGATCAGGTGATCGTAGTGGCCATAGTTTTTTGCTTATAGTTCTAGCCACAAAGTACTCCGATAAGTACTCGACTGTTTTCTTGGCTGTATGGTGTGGTGCATTATATTGTTGGAAATATCCATCCTGTAGCTCGTCATCATGGAGTTGCTCTATAAAATTACCCAAAATTTCTCGGTATAGTACTTCATTAATTGTATCGTGGAAAAAAATAGGTCCAATAATTCGTCGTCTTGATATTGCGACCCATATGCCAACATTTATTTCATGCAGATCCGTTTCTACAAATTGATTTGGGTTTTCGGTAGCCCATGTTCTATAATTTTGCGAATTGACATAACTTGATAAATGAAACCATGCTTCGTCGCTGAAAAAGGTTCTATCCAGTACCTCGTCATTATTTAAATTTTGATTGAACCAATGACAAAAAGTTACTCGTTTGTTATAATCAAGTGGTTGCAGTCGTTGCACTACAGTAACTTTAGAGGGATACATTTGAAGTTGTTTTGAAACTATTTTGTGACAGCTTGCAACGCTAAGTCCTGTTAAAATAATAATATTTTAGATAGACAATTTCGTTATAATTTAAAAAAGATTAGCAAACCTGTCTCGGCAGATAACCTTCTCATTGATTTGTTAGGAATAGATTTGTGGTCCATTCGCTCACGAATGTTATCTACCACATCATCAGTGATTTTAACTTTTCTACCACCAGCTTTTGTTTGCAAATGCAACTTCGCTCTTCAAAACGAGTTACACCCACATGTTTCCTATGCTTAAAAGCGTAATAATCAACGTCGATATCTGGGAAACGTTGGTTGAATTGCTGTATACAGCTTTGTAAGGAATAAACCCAACTAAATCTGGTTACTAATTTAAAAATATCACCGTTACCACTACACAATGAGATAGATAACCAACATTACAACGTGACGTAGGTTACGATAATTATTTAACACAGTGTAGCTTTCCGAAAATCACGCATATATTTAGGAGTTAATACTATTTTACTTACATAATAGTTTATCTGAATTTCTAATGAGGAGTGATAACTATTTTCAAATGTGAGTGGATGATAACATTTATATACACTAAGATTCATAGCAGAAATTATTAAGTGCTAATAGAAAGTTAATAAAATGCCCAAAGTTATTGTACTTTATACATAAAATAAAATCAACCCAATACCTGTAATTAATGGCAAGTTAAAATCATCTAAAAATATAAAGTTTGCTTCGTATGTCATATATATATTGGTCATTAAGTTTATAAATTCTTGGTACACTTCTACATTACTTGATGGTATGATATATGATACCACTAGTATTATCAACCTATTACCAAAATTTGCCTGAAACTCAAGCACAGTTTACTTAGTTTTGACCCCAATAAGAACACCACCCCCGAGTATACCCATAATCTCAGTTCTCTCCACCCTAAAAACATTGCATCTCGGATCTATAATCTCCGCGCTAAAGAAACCTGCAGGTTTTCTCTGCAGTTCTCAACCGCGTTTCAGTTAGACATTATAGAAAAATCCTGACCTAGACGTTCATCAAAAAGTTCTCGGTTTTAGTTCTCAATCCCCGCACATTCTGATAGTATAATGTAATCAGTCCTGCCATTATGTAATGGTTACCGCCGCAATTATTATTGAAACCATGAAGTAGTAACAAAGAAAAGTACATATAAACAAAATAATATGATATGATATAATATGTTTAACTATACAACCTTCCTTTCTGTAGAATATACTTCCATCAGTGGCCCATGTGTTTTTAAATCCATATTCCTTGGCGTATCCCAGGTAAACCTCCTGTCTCATTCTTCGCAAGTCCTCTCTGATTTCTCTCTTGGATATCCCTACCGTTAAGTGCCGATTTTGCCTTAAAAATCTTACTTCTTGCACCATAATTCGTAAACTTGACAATTATGGTCCTCGGCTTTTCCCTTCCTGGCTATCCAATACCATGCACTCTATCTAAATGACTCTCTTCTATGTTTAATTTCATCTTCTCATCCATGATATGCAGTACTTCCTTATTCGTATTCTGATTCTTCCCCTCAAGCACACCAAAGACTCGTAAGTTGTTACGACGACTGTATTGTTCTAAATCATCGCATCTGTTTTTTAATGCGGCAATTTTTGTCTCGTTTTATGAAGTTATCTCTTTAAGATCGCGATATCCTTCTTGAACTTTTCATTACTGCATTCAATAATCTCACATATTTTAGTACTTATTATAGAGCATCCAAAAAATCGGTGTTATTGCGCATATCCAGTAAAAGCGGCTTAATTTCAGTTCTCTCCTTTTCAACTCGAGTCGTTGGAGGCCTATTTGTTTACGTTATTTACCACCCGCAAAACGGTCCAGGAGCTTTGTCGTGGATGTTATTTACACCTTGGTTTACACGATATTTTGTTTTGGCCCAAGGAATAACCAAAAAAAGATGATGTTACAAATAAAATGAACAGCACTCTACACTTTCCAACTGATTAGTAACAGATAATCTCGCAATATACACTTAAATTCTATAAGAATTGCGGCAGCTCACAAAAGCATGACTACACGTTACCGGCCAGTTTTATATTTTATTTTAGACAATACAAGAAGTGCTAGCCATACGTTATCTAAAGAAATACTCACTAAAAGAGATCAAAAATGATTAAAATCATATTAAAAAGATGTATAGATACTTATCCAACCTTATCAAAGCAAGAACAAATCAAACAATTAGCAAGTAAAAAAAAAACAAAACCAAACCACGAAAGAACAGAGAACAATCTATCTACGCACTAGTCGTAGAGGTGCAAGGTAAGAAATACGAAGATGTAAAGAGCATTGAAGAACAGATGTGGAGAAAAGCAGAAATAGACAAAATAGGGAGAATAAGAAAATTTCGGAACAATTCTGAGTCAAAAACACATACAAAATAGATCTAGAGGGCTTATAAGGAAAAATGAGGAAAAAGAAGTATAAAATAATAAATAGAAATGAGACAGAAGGCGGCCGAAAACGTGATAACAGAGTATAAAATCAAGATAGTTTTCATTTAGGTTTCGTTCACATGCTTCCACTCTTATTCGACGTGTTTATTCAATACTATGACTTCTTTACACAGTAATCGATGCCTGCTTAATCTAATATTACAAGCTGACTGGAGTTGTGAACACATTGGAAGTATTCAGCTTCCAATCGTATTCATAGACGGAACGCCTGCCTTCATTTTATTTGCGGAATGAACGTATTTCACATACACTCGCCTGGGTTAACTGGCTTAATATGGGACGTCGAGAAATTTTACACTCAACATGTCTCTTTCATAGAGTAATTTTGAATAACCCATTTTTATGGAGTAAAATTCGTTTCCGATGCTATACCTGTACGTCATTCGCAGCTTTTTGAACGTTCTTTTTCATATATGTAGGGTTTATAATGGTATTCCGTTGCACATCAAACAGCGTGATGAGTCTGGCTTTAATGCGGCTTTTAAAAAGTTTATGCTTTATTCTTCAGCAATTATCATAACTTTCTTATTCACTTATTATTTTCTTGTTCTTCTACTTTTTACTTACACATCTTCTTCTTGTGTTTTCTATTTTCCTTTCCATTCCTTTTTTTCAGTTTTATGCATCTTTCGCCTTTAGCTGTGTAGCCGTTTCCTCTTTCCTTTTTTGTTGATGCTTTTCATATTATTATTTTATTATATTTACTCATTATACAAACGAGTATATATAATATACAAAACATAATTATATACACGTTTAGTATTAATTATATACACGTTTAGTTCCTGTTTTTTTAATTCTTCAGAGGTTGATAAAAACAGTTACGCAGTTTTGCTTTTTTGGCAAAGCGTTAGAGTTAAGTTTTTAAGTTATAAATTTATAAGTCTATTAAGTTATTTCAGTAGTGGTTTGATAGTTTTATTCTTACTATTTGTGTGGTCGCTGTGAATGAAATTGTTTGAGCTATATCTTCACGTACCATAAAGCAATCACTTAACATTATAACACTTACGGAAGTTAGATTAATGTATTTAGATGTAATGTAGTTCGAAAATGCTGCGTGAGACCCTTTGATCAGTATTAACATCATTGGAAGCTACTAGAACGTTAAGAAGATTGTCGGCAGATTTTCACCCTCTCTTTCCGGAACCTCTTCGATTTCGATATTGTTACGTCGTGAATATTGCTCCAGATCAGCTACACTTCCAGAGAATTCCACAACCTGTTTCTTCAGTTGAATAGTTTCGGTGTTGGGTCTGTCCATGGCCTTCAAAGTGCTTTTTTCAAAGTCTGAAACTCGTTGTTTATAGAATTGCATGAATTCAATTAATATTGATGTAAAGAAATGATAAATTAACCGGATATGATTAGATAATGTAGTAGTAACGTAATGTAATCGTTCTTATATTAAAGAACCTTCGAAATGATTTGGAGGACTTCGACTCGCGACCTTAAAGATTATAATTTTAACAAGAAGGGGGAAGAGTTGTAGCAAGCTTTCATTAAATCCTCAAACTAGCTGAGAGGATTTCCACTGGTTGTCATGATATTATATTATATAAATATATACTCGAGATATAAATATATCTCGAGTTGCAACTATAATGTTGGTCTAAATTATAGGTAGTTAAAACATTATATACTTCGTGATACTATAAACATTGGATTCGTAGCATATTTCGTGTGATGATAAAAATTGTTTTTAAAAAAAGAAGAAATACATTATAAAACAAAAGAGAATATATTAAAAAAAAATAATAAAATAGTTATCAATCAACTGCAACACAAATAGTTGTTAATAAAAATTATTTAACAAAAATACAAATATAGTATAGTAGCAATAAGCAATGATAAGCAATTGGCATAAGTAAATTTGAAAAATATTCATTCAACATCAGTGGCTGTCCTATCTTCGGGTAAAGATGAAGTTAACAATCTTCTTCACAACTCCTTCCATTTCTTCACAAATGCCTTTTGAACAAAATCCAATAAAACCCGCTATCACACCCGCACTCTCAACAACCTAAATACACTCACCAAACAAAATTAATTTGAGACACTATGTACACATATCAATCATTACTAAAAACTTTGGAAATTCAATAACAAACAAACATCGATAAAAATAAATTTTTAAAAAATACCAATTACACATAAGACACTGTAATTGTTGCAAAAATCATCATTATTTCGCGTACCCGATTTAAAAATAATGATATATGCCGGTATCACAGCAAATATGGATCGAAAGCATATAAATTTCAACAACCATGTATTTTTCAGCAAACAGTTTTGAATAAACCTTCAAATTCATTTACAACACCAAAAAAAAAAAATAAAATGAATAATTGATTCAAAGAAGCAGAAGAATCAATCTTTTTCAAAATTCAAAATCACGACTAAAAATTGGTTACCCAAATTTTCCATTCAAGGTTATTTATTTTTGATAATCAAAATAATTAAAATTTTTTAACCAATACAAGAGTAAATATTTCTGTTTTTTTTTTTGACAAAAATTGGTCATTTCTTTATTGTATAATGATGCGATGTCTAGCTTACTGCATACGGTATAAGAATATATTTTTTTCTATTAGAATGGTTCAATTACCGCTATCCGTATGTTTAATCAAGAAATTATTTGATGTTCAATTTTGTTAAAAATATTGCAATGCTAATTATAATGTATTGTAGTATTTAAGGTGCATTAAATATTCACTGACTTTATATAGTGATAGGTATTACTTATTATTATTTACCTCATTATGTTTTTGTCCTTGAAGTTAAAAAATTAACATCACATAATCTCGCTTCTATTTAATGTATCAAGCACGTTTCATCATAAATCATGCCAATTTTTAATTTTGTAACCTGAAGTATTATCTATAGGATGGTATATAAGACTTCATTTACTTGCACTGACTTTAGAAAATATTGAAATAAAAATAGTGGCATAAGTTCAAGTTAGTAATATGACAATGGCATTTTCAAATCTCCATTAGAGTGGATTCACACTCTACTGTCAAACCTCAACGAAATGAAATAAAGTTTTAAATTTAAAATTCCAATGTAATACTATCTTTTAAAATTATTACTTAATTATTTTTTTATGGAAATAGCATGTTTTAAAATTCGACATTTCTGTTCTTATATCCCATCAACAAGCTATCTCACTGCATGGAGGTTTATTATAGCTTATAGGAATATTTTAAATCAATGGAATGCTAAGGTTGTAAAAACTTATAATAAAATCAACCCCATTTAAAATTGATTAAATTAAACTTGATTTATACTTTTGGTAGTTCTTACAATTTTTTTATTATTAACCCATATAATCCCAAGGTATCAAAATTGCAAATAATTAAAACTTTTTTATAAATGTGTAATACCATCGGACTAAAACGAAGCAAAATATTTTTATATATTTTTTTAAATCTATGAGAATCTATCTAAGAGAAATAATAAATAGAACTAATGTTTATAACCTCTTTTATTGCTATCTAAATGTAGAACAGTTACTAAATAGTTAAAAAAGTTTGAGAACAATGTTGATGCAATCCAACTCCGCATTTGCTGTACCTAAACTTTTTTGTAACACTGACGGCATCGAATTTGAGTTTCAATTAATAATGTGAGTAATAATGTGATGTCTTTTTTAAATTAAAAAGTATTTTTTATCTGTACTTGTATTGGTAATTTATTATGAATGGCAGCTTTACATGTTTCGACATATTATGGTCATCTTCAGAAGCTCTAATAGAGATGAACAATAAAAATAAAAATATTTGTTAAATCAACAAAGTAAACTGTAAAAAACTATGACATTAAATGCAACGTCTAGAAATAGATTTAAAATTACAAAAATAACTTGTTAAAAAATTGAAATAATAAATATTCCAAATATTAAATAAAGTTAATTACACATTTGTTACACATAAAACTAAACACATTAAAATAAACTAAAACTGAGCGTTAAATCTGTAAAAAGGACGAACAAGACAACTGTATCAAATGTAACAAAAATGCAAGTATTATATGCGAAAGAACAAGTTCTCGAAAGAAACGGCATTGCGAGAAAAGCTTACGTGTGAGAACAAGACAGAAAATGATAATAATAATTTTTTGAAAATAGAAACATTAAACCAAAAAATTGAAATACATTAATCCATATTATTTATTTATTGTGCTGTTTATTCTGTTTTTGGGGAACGGATTAGATAGGTATTTATATAAAGGAACTTTTGTGAAATTAATTTGATCATTGAGACACTTTACAGTCGAATTATTGGATCTGAAATTATCAATTTTATATGTTTCTAGAAGACTTAGTTTATAACCTTTGTCTTGTTTATGTAATAAATCAACGTTTTTATCAATGTAAAAATCATTATTGTGAAATAGTAAATGTCTTCCAAAATTCGATTCTTCTTTCTGTAAATGTTCTCTAACCCTAATCTTCAGTTTTCTACCTGTTTCCTCCACATATATTGCTCCACAAGTATCACACTCAAGCTTGTAAACTCCATTATTATCCAATGTCTCTATTTGATATTTAGCGTTGAATAATGCTCTTTGTAACGTGCTGTTATTTCTAAAAGATATGTTAATATTATGGTTTCTACAAATAGTTTGTATATTGTAGGCTATTATTCCTGGAAGTTAATGGATGTCCTTTTTTATCCAGTCTTATGGAATCAGGCAACTTTTGTTTCAATAACACTGACAACTTGCTGTCACTTCGTTTTGAAGGAGATGTAGAGAAGTTACCAAGCATGATATAAGTTTGAATTAAGTATCTTGTGAACGACAAAAATCATGAGTATTTTAAACAAAACTAAAATTTCTTTGCAGGTGAAAGTCGGTATAATTGAAATGCGTTATTAGTACATACATTTATAAGGAACATCATCACTTGTCATTACCACCTCTTTAGCCTAATCGCAATTCTGTAGGTTTCCACATTTTGATCAAGTCTGTCTACACCACTCATGAACTTGTTATACAGTCGGTAACATTGTAGTTGATCGATGTCCACTCGTCTATTTTTACACCAACGTTTCAGCTTACCAAGTGAATGAACACCACTCTCAGTTGAAGCTATAGTCACAATAATATTATCATTGTAACACACCTACGTCGTATTAGAATTGAGATCTGTGACTTGATGGTAAGAACCAAGTCTATTAGCTCGTACGGTTCCTGTGATAGCATGCCCCATTTGCATGACTTCCTCAAGTAAGCGTAAAGATGTAAAAATAATATCTACGTAAAATCGGTGTTGTTCACCACTTGGCAACTTTGAAATCAAACCTGTTACCACAGAACCACCTATGACAAGTCTTGGCTTAGTATTTCCAATTTTAACTCCCTGGTATGGCTCTCCATAGATAAGATAACCCAGTCGAGTGCAAAACCACCAAATCTTATAGCCGAAACATATTGCTTGCCATGAATATGCTGCCTGGTTCCATGTTTTCCGAAATACGGCACCATTTGCTCATCTATTGATAAATGTTTATCTCCAGGGTAATACTTCAATCATCTTTCATTCATTATATTGCATAGTAGTCTAACTTTGACAAATTTATCATCTGGATAGAGGTGGCTATTGTCGCATGCATGAAAATACCGTAGGATTTCTTGAAAACGATTACGGGCCATGCAAGAAGCAACTCCTGGATGATGGGTATCAATACTCTGATCCCACTACACTCTATATTGCGAAGCGCTATTATAACCTGTTACGAGTAAAAATGCCCACAAAATTCTTTATTCCCTGTATAGGCAATCGAAAATTGATCTGCCCTTTGACTATGGCATTGTTTTCCGTAGAAGAGAGTAATAATTCATAAACTTCGTTATCGAAAAATATCTCAAAAAATTCTAAAGGGTTATCTTTATCTAAAACGAAATCTGATATAATAGATTGTTTTTCAGACTTTGGCCTTAAATCGTTTTATTTCCATTTTCTTTTCACTGCAATCTTAGGATTCTTACAAGGTGATTCCACAGGTGAAGATGTTGATGGTTGCGATTGCTGTTTTTCCTGACTCATATGTGGCATACCTTCATAAGTTTTCAGGAATTCTTCCCCTGATGGTACGCACGTCAGCTTCTGCTAATAATTATCGACCAGCAAGGTTATCAATTTCCCCTGAATCCTCATCTTCACTGCCTTCGTGAAAAATATATCTGCTGATACTGAATTATCCCTTTCTAAAACCGATATAATTTCATGAACACTCCTGTGTCGAAAACAGAACGACGGTTAAAACACAAGAAATTGAATCTTTGTGAGAGACTTTGAAGAAAGTCACGTTGCCTTCTGTTCTCAGGGCACCTCAATTCGGGCGTCAAAAATTCGTAATTCTATGCACAAACTACAAAATATCGTTGTTGTCTACATGAAGTAACAAATTAGACATAAGACTATATGTAAACAATATCACGTAATTTTTTAAATTTTTCAATAAGAGTTATAAACCACTAAAGCGCTTGAAGTATCATCTAGTTAACGACAAAATTTTCAAATAACCGATTACTATTCAAATATGTACTTTTGGATAAAATAAAGGGGCACTATAAATGGGGCGCTTGGATAATGAGGGTTAATCCCAGTAAAATTCATAACATTAATAACGTTCACAACGTTTGAAGTTTGTTATATCAAACGGTCAATTAAATCCGTTGAATAGCTATAGTAACATAAATATAAATAGACATAAATCCATGAAGATTCACGATTTACTGTAAATTAATTCATTGGAATACTTTTATTGCATTCAATGATACAGCCGGTTTGAATATGAAAGGTTGCCTAATTTGACTGATATTTAATATCCACATGTTTACATATAAAGGCTATACACATTTTCATGTATTTATCCTAAATATGCCAATTAATCTAAAATATTATTGATGGTGTTCAGATATAGGTCCGCTTCCAATTACATCGTTTGAGTGAAATTTACGATATGGATATTTCTCATAATTTTAATCGCTTATCGCTAGTATTTAATTTGTTTAACTCTCTTTAAACAACAAGTTTATATAAAACAAGTATAGTTTATTATAGTTCTGTGTACACTCATCATGGCCAGATCATTAAGGCGATCTTCTGCCCTAGTGCTTCTTAGCCATGTTTTTAGTCTTCTGAGGCTAATAAAAGATCGCTCTACGGTATAGATCGTGCATGGTAAAGCGATCCAAATTTTCAACGCTTTTTCCGTTTCAGGCAAGAAGGAATTTGTTTCTTTTAGGACATCAACCACTGTAAGATTTGATAGATCTTAATAGATAGGCTTAATCTAAGCCTATCGTGCCATAATTGCTGCCAAAGTTCGACTTCATTCTTTACGTTCGGTAAATCATGAAATTGGGCAATAGATGCACAAGTTTGTTTCAGATTTTCAGTTGTCATCTTTTGCATCTGCGTCGGATAACTTAGATAATGCGAATGATGGCATGTTTTCTTCAGCAAAACGTTCTTGAAGGAAGGTAATAATTGAATCCAAGTATGGTATTAGTAAAGACCTCTTCCAGTATTCTGAAGGGCTTTCTACTGGATGATTGTTCTATGACGTTGTATCCTCCTCCAGTCCGACTCTCTCCGCAACAGCAGTAGCTTCTTTTATAATTTCGTCTGTTAATTTTTCCGGATTTTCACGGTGATTTTTAATTAAAAGTAAAATCCTTTTAACGTATTCTAAGGTTTAGATCACGTCCAAAGCTACAGATTGGAGTACGTTGACAACGGGTTTCATCAAAGCCGAGTACTTGGCTACCAACATAAGCCCTAGAATGAAATAAATTTTGGAAGTAGCCGCATGCAGTTGGAAGGTTCTTTTCCGAGTTGCACTATTTCTTTCCTGAGATAATGTTTGTAAGGTTTCTAGAATTACTAGAAGATTTTCTTTAAAAACTCTGATGGTTTTGTGTTTCTCACTCCATCTTGTCTCGCAAAGTCTGGAAATATTAGGTATCAACTTCCTCCTCAAAACTGATTGCCGAAAAAAGTTTATTGCATGTTTGGTGATTCCCAATAAATATTTCTTGGACTTACTGTGTTTCTTTATGAAAATATCGCATCCCAAACGATAGTTGTTCAGTGCCAGAAATATCGGCTGTTTCGTCTGCTAGCACACTATATGCTGCAACTTCTTTCACTTTTTTTATAATATCAGCCTTAATAACGCTTCCACAAATAATAATAATTTCATTTTGAATATCCACTGAACGGTAGCTTGTATTCTTCTTCCCTTGCTCAATGTGTTTCTTTAAAATAAAATCTCCCGCGTCAATTCGCAGCCTGTATAAATCCTCGAGAACGCCTGCATCATAATGTTTACCTCTCAGTGTTAAGTCGTGTGACCCGCAAGACGTAATACAAGAAATAATAGATTTTATAATCTTGTTCATTCTCTTCATAAATTTTTCTTCAATAATTCTCTGGGAATATTTGTTCAATTGCAAATCGACAGGCACACCTTCGAGAAAAGATTTAACAGCTTTCAATGCCTCCTTTTGGAAGTGGGTTCAATATGCTTACGTGAATATCTTTGAACTTACAAACGGACCTTATAGTAAATGATCCCAATATGACACTAAATGAATTTGGATTTGTTGGGAACAACGTACAATATTTACAAAATGCTCCTTTTTGGCGCCTGGAATATATCAACCATGGAGAATATGTTTCCAACCAAGAATAATTAAATTTTCTCTTTAAATGTTTTGTATTTTCCGCAAAGTTATAGATCGCGGAAGGGGACCAACAGTTTTCAATCAACTCCTTTTTCTTTTTGGTTGATAACATGTGTGTCCGTCCAACATATAGAACGATATCATTTTCATTGCAGTCATCCTCATCCATCAATGAATCAGGATTCGACGCCAGAGTCAGATATCTAGAGAAACTTGGTCTAGGTAGTTCTTGTGGCTGAATATAATTATAATAATATAATGTATGTTTATTGATGATAAACACAACAATAACAATAATGAAAAGAATACAATTCAATACATCATGGGTTGAGTCAATACAGTCCAAATAGACTGTTATTGTATTTCATCAACCCTTAAGGAGAGAGAAAAACAAAAGAGAATTTCTATTGTAATAAATGCAAAAGTAAAATAAAATAAACAAACAAAACAAAATAAAATTTATTTTTAAAAAGTTGATTGAATTATAATAATACAATATTTAAACAAAATAAAATAAATCAGTAAATTAGATTTTTATTATTATTGATTTTAATTAAATTAAATTCATTCTGTTATGCTCTATCTCCCCTTGGCCCCCTAAACATAATTAATCACCACCCACTGATTCCTCTTCACCCTCAAACCAACTAAAATTAAGACTTACTCCCATTCTACTCGTTCAGCAGAAATTCTTTGTAAGCTGACTTGAAGCCTCGCTCACCCCGCCGCCTGACTGATAATGGTATGCTATTCCATACTGAAGCTATATTGTAACAGAATGAGCGTTTAAAAATCTGTAGCTTATGACGGAGAGTACATAACATGTGGCAGCGTCGGATATTAATATTATACACATCGTTACGAAATCTGACCTTATTAGTTAAATAAGGAGGACAACTGTAGTTAATGATTTTGTAAAAAAGCCAATTTACCCAAATCAACGTGTAAGCAATCCTCTCCCGCCGTTTGACACCATAAATAAACCGCAAACATGAATTTTGTAGCCTTTGAATATGCGTCTTGATAACAGCATCCAGACACGGATGATATATCGCCAAAGTTAATAATGACAAAACAAGACAAAACATATTACCTGTTGTGGTTGTGGTGACCGATGAAGACACATGCAACATTGTCGTTACTTTGTCCTATATTTACTTTGTCTTGTCCTTTGTCATTCTAGTTGTGAACATTATACTAGAATGTACATTAACATTATACCTGGTTTAGGTCTATGTCATTGAATCCTGGTCTACGTTCATTGAACAAACGCCATTTAGCGTCGAATAGTAATATTAGGTTTTACAAGGATTGTAGTCGATTTATTCAACTGTAGGTGTTTCTTATGAACACTTACAGATAGCATCCACAAAACCAATTAAAATTGTATGGTCGTAACAATAACTTCTAACTTTAGGTATGCCGCATACAAATTATACAAAAGTAACGTATGTACACACACACCATACCTACCTCGTACCTATATATTGTTAAATATGCAAAATATATAATAAAACAACTTCTTTACTTGCTTTTGTTTATTTGTTCGGTACCGGTTTCGAGCTTTACAAACTCATTATCAGCCGAATCTACAAATTAAAATTGGAAATCAAATATAAACGTCGAATTTTGTTTATTCAACTATATGTGTTTTTTTTGCAAAATATTTCTTTAAAAGTTAATAAATAATAAAATTAAAATTAAAAACTTACGTCAAAATATTGAAATACTACAAAATGGTAATAAAAATATAAAACATTTCCACAGAACAATTTACACGAACTACACAAATACAGAGAAAACTAAACTGTAGGTAATCTTCTTCGAGCGAAGTAAGAGAGGGATTGATTTAGAGAAGAAGAGATGATACAAAATTAAATTTTGTATTTTATAATGTTTTGGGAAACGTAAATAAAGGATTGTAGACGTGTGCTACTTGATCATTTAATAAATTTAAATTTTTGTCTTTATTGTGTTTGTCGATTTCGTACATTTCCAACAAATCCATTTTAAAACCTTTCTTGCAATGGTGTATCAATTTAGCATTATTATAATTTATTTTGTATCCTGTTTCAACGGTATGCCTATATACATTAACATTTTCTTTTGTTTGATGTTCATATATTCTAGTTTCTAGTTTTCGACCCGTTTGTCATATATATATATATATATAGAATTATAGTTTGTACATTCAATAGAATAAACCCCATTCTTTTGAAGATAATTAATGAATAATAATTTTCAAAATTGAATTTTAATTTGAAAATGCCAGTGTGATGTTATTGTTAGCAAATATTTTCTTAGATTTGAAACTTAACGTATTAAAGGATATCGGTTTATATAAATTGTTATTTAGGTTTTTTGTATATATTGGGGCTTGTTGTTTTTGTCATTTTTGATACAGTTTATTAATTAATTTGTGTGGGTATTTATTTTGATCTGCGATTTTAAATATATATTTTAATTCTTTATCTTTGTTATTGTTCGATAAAGGATATTTAAGGACTCTATTTATCAGATAGTGAAATCCTGCCATTTTGTGTGAAAATGTATGTGCGGAGTCATAAGGATAATAGTAGGGACATCCCCCTCCCAAATACAAAAAACATCATCAACGTATCGTATCCATTTTACAATGTATTTTCTATAAGGATTTGTGTTTTTGATTATGAATTGTGTTTCTACATGTTCTAGATGTATGTCTGACATGATACCTGATAAAGGCATTCCCATATAATGTCCTTGAGCAATTTTATAGTATTCATCGTCAAATGTACAGTAATTCTGTTCAATAATGTGTTTAGTTATTTTATTAACACTTTCAATTATGTTGTTATTTTTATTTCTAAATATATTCTTGAACATTGTTGATGTTAAATTGAGTGTTGGAACATTTGAGTATAAATTAGTAACATCAAAAGATACCAGTAAAGAATTATTTTTTAGTTCAATGTTACTTGTTGCTTTTAAAAAAACGATGGAGTTTGATGTGGTAAATGATGGTTCAAAATTTATTATACGTAATACATTCAGCATAAAGTTAGCTAGTTTAGAAGTAGGAGAGTTTTGGAAGGCTGTAATGGGTCTTATAGGCATATTTTCTTTATGTAATTTTGGCAATGAATATAGTTAGGAATTGTTGGGTTCATGTGTATAAACTTCTTGCTGAAAAAATTACTATTGCCATGTGATTGATATAGATTTGGGGAAAATTCGATTATCTCTTTATATATATATATTGTTACACTGTTTAAGAGGCTACTTTACCGTGTGATTCGGCAAATTACAAAAAAACATACATTATTTATTAAAATAATTCAATGAAATTTTATAAATAGCTTTTTCTAACAATTCTACATAACGCATGGTGGAAAATTTTTTAATTTTCCAAAGAAAAGCCTTTTTTGCCAATTTTGTCGTTTCTTTTTTAGTTTCCGTGATGGTGTACTTGAAAATAGTAATATTTTTCAAATGAAATATTTCAGAATTTTTAGTAATATAGGAATAGTTTGTAATTTGCTAAAATTGCAGGAAAATTGCAGATAAGGTAAAACTGAATATTTTTCGTCAAGATTCCCACGTGGCGTTACCACCGCGTTAGTATAAAACAAGGAGCATCGGTCTTTTTGTTGTATTTCTAGCTTTTTTTTTGATGCAGTAAAATAATCACCTCTAAAAATGCCTTTTCGACGTTGTTTAACTTAACTACATTTTTGAATTTATAGATTACCATTTATAGCTTATTGTCTCTGTATCCTTCAATGTTAATATAGTTTGTGTAAAGTTTACCAACTCATATATTATTTCTACCGGGCTAAAGGAAGCGGCTACTCTTCTCAATGCAAGCCATAAGGTCTATTGTAACTTTAGCCCTTCATGGTTTTTGCCCCAAAGATTTGTTACTTTATGGTGGTGGGTGTCAAAAGAGCTGTACCAAAATATTTACTGTTTCTAACTCGTCGTTGCAAAGTCATTAAAAAAATTTGATCGGTATCTTGTCCTATATGGAAGACGTGGTATCAGAAGGATGCATGGTCGGTCAGAAAGCCTAAGAACGTCCTTAGTTTTCCTTCCGGCATGATGCTACTTTTGAAGTCTCCCCACTGTTGTTACCTATTTATGTGGCTGTTACAAAGATTGGTGATTTCTTATAGTATAGGAATATTTGTTTTTCTATTGGAATGATTTAATTACCACTATAAGGATGTTTAATTAAGAAATTATTTAGTGTTCAATTTTGTTAAGATTGTAGCAATGCTAATTCTATTGTGATTATCACTACATCTATAATACATTTAGCATGTATAGGTACTCCTGTTTACTTCATTAAGTTCTTGTTTTTAAAGTTAAAAGATTAACATTACATAATTACACTTCTATTTGATTTGTCTAGCAGGAATCATCATGAATCATTCCAATTCTTTTTTAATGTTGTAACCTGAAATATTACCTATTAGATAGTATATAAGAATTCACTTGCTTCCACTGACTTTAGGAAATATTGACTGTGAAATAGAAACAGTGGCATAAGTTCAAGATTAAAATTTTCAAAAAAGTAATAATATAAAGATTGACGAAAAGGACTCATTTTTGGTATAAATCTTAGATTTTGTTACCAATCGCTACATGCTAGATTTCATTGCTATAGCTTGCTGGGTTGTCGAGTTGTGAATAGTGTCCTACTAAATTTGTGAAATTGGTCAACGTGTACTAGGTTTGAGATGTTTGCATTTTCGCTGCCTCTTTGGTCAGCTTTTGTTTGGCCCACCTTCTTTTTTTTCCTGAATGTTATTGTGAATTGAAATGAGACTACAGTGTAACAGTATCACCTCTCAGGTTGTTGGTACCATAGGCACCGGATATGTGGGTGCTCTGGATAAACAAGCACCCATACAAAATTTTTAATGAGTGCGGAGCACTCATAGCGGATAGTTGGGTTCTCTGGGTGTATAGACACTCATAAGAAATTATTGATATTTTTATCTGGATTAAAGTTAGCATGTTCAATTAATAGTTTAAATTTAATGAACTATTCAGCTTATTGTTCAAAATTTAGTCCCAGCATCTGTTGCAAATGTTTTTTGGAGAGCATGTATTTTGAATTGAGACTAGATACTGTTTCTAGACTACTTGATACTGCTTTCAGAAGCCTTGAAATGCTTCCAGAATACTTGAAATGCTCCTAGACGACTTGGAATGATTTCAGACGACTTAAACTGCTTACAGAAGACTTGGTATTGCCTCTGGAAATCATCATGAAATTTCTCCAATACCGAATACTGCTTGTAAAACTGATGGCATATAACATTTTCATTCCAAAATACAAGATACTATTGATAAACTACTTGAGATTAAAGATAATTAAAGACTTAATACACTATGCACTATAATAGTGTTTAATTTTTCGTAATTATTTTTTCTTAATTTTAATGTATTATTGATCCTTTTCTTTCAAATGGAGTCTCAACATCTGCTGCGAACGATTTTCTCAGATGAGAAAATTTTTTTTTCAGAGAATGATTTTGTGAAGAGCCGACATTCATTGATTTGAGTGTTTTCCCAATTCAGTTTCTCTTTCAGCACCCAGAACCCATACGTATGTTCAAAATCCGGCGCTTATTTCTGATACATATTTTTATAAAACCTAAAATCCATCAAGAAAAATTTGTGAAAAATGAAACTTGTGGCAATGTTTTCTTGGAGTATTGCTTTCAATTAAGAAAATCAATTCGAAAATATTTGTGCTAATAAAAAATAAAATTGAATTGTTTGGGCTCATGACTATATCTGTCACCGTTTTCAATTTGTACAAAGTCTGGGGTTGCTTATGTAGAGAAGTGTATATTATCCTATCGAAAACAATTTAAAATTTTGTTATGATTTTACTACTGTTCAGAGCTATTTTATTTATTATTAATCAAGTGTTGTATAAATCCAACATATCTAAATTAGTATGTCTTAATATAAAGGGTGCAATGAGATCTTGTATGATTTTGGAGACTTACTCGACCATACATTACACCACCACCTCTATACTACGCAAAAGGAGGGTAGTTTTATGTGCATTATCACAGTGTACCAAGAAGTTACTGTATGGTGGCTTTCAGGTCATAAAGACCTTAAAGTGAACTACGAAAAAGTCTTTAAGGTGGTCCTGTGCTGACAAGAACTTGCAGACATAATCACGCGAAAATTAACTCTATCCCTGAAGAAACTAAAAAAGTTTCGTGTCAGTAAAGGCGATTCTAAAATATATACCCTTCATACTACCTCTTCCACATTGGGCAAGCTTAGGATCAAACTGATCGACTTTGCAACGACGGTTCAGAGGTCACAGCACATACTTTGGGGAAATGCGACCAAAAACTGTCTGACAGAAATTTTGGAAATGGTTTCCTGACACTTGTCGGTATAAAGAAACAAGACGTTGAAGTAATACTAAGCGTTCATCGAGGATCTTATCTTCACATAAACCTTTGAAGAGTTGAAATTATAATACATCTTACAGGTAGTGATTGATAGTCCATTTTTTAAGTTTTAGTTATTACATGTTTTATCTCGAGCTTGTAGAAACCTCTAGTTTCAAATAAAATTACTTGCAAGGTTACTTTGAATCACCTAAATATTTTGAGATCATGATAATATAAGGATATAATTTATTTATTACATTTGCAATTAATTTTTGCCTTGCACAAAACTTATAAAACCTCAATATCCAAAATCTCCGTCTATATCTAATTTCTTTGTTACAAAAAATTAATATTCTATTCATATCAAAGAATAAAATACTGTATTCGTATTTCTCGTGCGAAATGTTGATAAACACGTTTAGAAGACGAAATATATAACTACCTCCCGTGCCACACTTGGTGACGCCCATGGCTTCATTCAGACGTTCCTTTTAATTTAATATCAATCAAAGGTGCTAACTATGCAATCTTTTAAGTGTTGCGCGCGTAAGTTTTTGTATCGCATGCAGAATTTGTAAACACCACAATAGGCACTGAAATTAAATGTGGTTGCTGGTTGAGGAAACAAATGTCAGCAGTGAACATTTTTGAATGCCTTTTAATTTATAATGAAGTTATTTGGTTTATTAGTTACAACTAAGTTCAACTACTTCAACTTAAGTTTTATAGTCGTCATTGTATGTATGGCGATAAAGTTATATAAATAAAGTTATATATTATTATCATATCAAAAAAAAATAATAGTAACAAAATAGCTATTAATACAAATAGTTGTTAATAAAAATTATTTAACCAATATAGTACAGTAGGTACTATACCACGTGCTATAGTTACAGAGGACTTCTGACTGCTGTTAGAAGACTACAGACAGCCTGACAAAAGACTAAACATTAATACTATCTCTAATTAAAAGTTTCCTGTCTACTGCCTCGCGTGGAAATTGATATAAGAGCATCTAAGTGCTCGAATTGAATGGATTTTATATGTTTTGTATTTTTTAGTAAAACGTTAAAATCCGAAGAAACCGGTGTTGAGAAAATCTGTAGGTTTGCGCGCGCATTTTCTCTTACGCTTCGGTGATATTTCACGGCGACAAACAACACTTGCGACCCCTTTGAAAAATGCTCCCCAGCGTCGTTTATTCCAGCGACAGGCGACGGCATCCTGCAGATTTTCCCCGCCCCCTCCTTGTTTTGCGGCTCGCAAACGGCCCAGCGCCGGTGATGAGCCTGTCTCCGGCTATAAGGGCGCCCCGCCGCGGCAAGGGTCATATTTCAGCAGAGAATCCACTCCGGACCGTGCGGCTCCCGAGTCTCTTCACGCCCGCCTACAAAGAATCTCGCACTAATTGCGTAGGCATCCGACTCTTCTCGTTTCTCCAGCTGAAGTGAAACTATTTCAGTACCCTACACGTACATACGTAGTTTCAACGGGGGAAACCCAAAAAAAAAAGTAAAAAAGGTGAAATTAAATTTCTTGATGATACTTTAATTCTTTGTGATTACTCGTATTGTAGTCGAAAGTAATTTGTCAAAATCTTCATTTCGAGCCGGGTCTTAACGAAGTCGACCGGATGTAACTCGAAAGACAAACGAAAGGGGACGCGCGACGCCCCCTAACCGGTCGTGGCAAATCCGAAACTTGTGTTTGTTTTGCATATTTTATTAATCCCCGGTTGAAAACGTGACGAGTTTTCCACCTTTTCTTTTTCGCGCGAAAGAACATGACACGAGGGGACCGGGAACTTTCGCCGCGGAGACATTTTTGACAGATTAGGCTTCTAATCTACAACCCGCGAAGAGGTGATATAAATAACCACGCCATCTGTTCGCGTCGGATTTCAGTCGTCGTAGAATGTAGAGCACGTCGATAAACAACAAAAAGCCCGCGCGCCGGGTGTATCTCTAAGAATCGATGAAATGAGAGAGCTTCGCCCCCTGAGGAATGGGGAGCAATCGATACACGCGGGCCGCCCATCAAACCGAGTGTAGTGGCGCAATAAAACTATAATCAAAGTTTCTGACGAGAGGGGGGAAAACGTCATTACGCGTAGCGGAAGGGTGCTCTTTCGTTCACCTGTGCCCCCTCTTTTACTTTTTCTTCTTCTTACTCGTTTTTTTGCACCCTTTCTCATCGTAGATTCGATTTTATTTTATTAACTCCGGTTCGCAAACCGTACTGCGATCGCAATTAGGGGGGGTTGAGGCACGATTCGGAGGAGCCCCATACGAGCAGCCGTAAAAGGCATTTGCGGCCTCTCGAGATGGTGCTCTCACTTTTTGGATGATTTTGCGAACGATCTCGATATCGTTTCGAGCGAGGTTCAAATTTTCACTGTCGACAGATAAAAATCAAATGTTACAGGTTATATTTTGCATGTTAAATACTTACAAAAAACATTTTTTATTTCAATCAATGAAACAACCGATTCACTTTAATCCTTTTTTTCTGTATGCAAAATTTCGCTTCTCTCAACAAATAGTGAGAACGAAAAGTGGTGAATAAGCAGATTTAGCTGGCGACGAAGCGAAAAATAATAACTTCGGAGTTTGAAAATACAAAGATATGAACTTGAACATAGTTTTAGTAATATTATTTGAGGCGTAAATGCCAATATTTATGTGAATGACATATCAGAAGTCATACCAAGTATAAACACTACGTTTGTACGGGCGTTGGTTACCGATCATTACCGATTCAAATAATTCTAACCTATAACTACGCTGCATACGAGGAAAAGTTATTTGTATTAGGTATTTGCTTTCGAATCCTTTTGGTTCGTTAAATATTAACAAAACCCTTCACATTTAATAAATAGTTTATTAATAACTTTATTGTAACTTTTCCAACTTATGACTACAACGTTTTTAGCGTCCCTACTTTTCTCTCTCTAGAACTTTCTGTTGCCAACCTTTCTTTTTATATATATAACTAAATATCCACATTTCTGCAGAAGACAAATAAGAGGTGGTGGTGTGATCATTCTAATCAGGGATTACCACAAATACGAAGAGATTGCTGAAGTGAAAACGGTATCGAGCAACATGCAGAAATGGGGGCGATTGTGATAACCAAGGAAAAGATTGTGATAATGTCATTATACAGACCGTCTTCAACCCTCTTTTATTCATACAATTAAAATATCCAGAGTATGAATTACTGGTTACAGGGGACGTTAATATAGATGTAATTAAAGATTCAACTCAGGAAAAAGAATTAATCGATTTAACCAGGTCTTACACTCTAATCGATTGCTTCGCCACGGTGTCAAGGCCAGCATCAATAATATGCGTAATTTGTTTACGAATGTTTGCAAACATATTATTTACGCATCTTGTTGTTGCCGGCCTCGACACCGTGTAGAAGCAATCGATTAGATTGTAAGACGTGGTTAAATTTGATGTCGCAAAGAAATCGCTCAGCAGTTGCATTTGTCGGATCACTACGGCCAGTTCATGCAGGTGTATAGATAAGGGAACTGTGTAGCCAAAAAGGCAACAATATCATATGGTATATATGAGTGTAATAGAAAGTTATTTAAAGAAAGGATGGATACAGTTAGTTGGGAGTCTAATATTCAACATGATTATGATGCGAATGAATCTTATAATGCTTTCCATATTGAATTCCATCGCCTACACAGCATATATTTTCCTGCAAAAAGCAAAATTAAATTTCAAAGCCAACGAAAAACTGCTTTCATCAGTTACCTGAATATACATATAAAGAAAATTAAAAACAACTTAAACCTGCTGCGAATGATTGTATTTGTGGAAAAAACCGAAGAAACATATGACGGATATAAATAGTGCAAACTAGATTATCATCGTTGCCTAGAATCTGTACGGAAAGGCATATGGATGGTATTTGTCATCAAAGCTGTTGGAACTGCAGATAACAAACAAAAGGTTATCTGGATAATGATAATCAGAAATCAAAGCAAAAAATCTGGGTAGCGAATGACAGGCAATTTCAGTGAATATTTGGCACAAGATGTCGAAGTACTTCTTGAACGGATGACTGCATCAATACGAAATTATAACACCTACCTAAAAAATATTCAAAATGACTACTATACTATAGATCATGTTTCTTTACAGCGACAAATCGTCTCGAGTTTGTAGCAATAATACGTGGTATCAAATCGAAGAGAAGCGAAGTGGATTATGGTATGAACATAGCTCTTGCTGAAATCTTTAATAGGGGTCTGGACGAAGGTATTTCCAGTATGTTTTCTTCGGCCTATCTCAATACTCCCTGTCATATTAATAATGTTCGAAGATTTAATAAAGAAACGGGTAATGAGCTACCTGAAGAAATATATTTTGAATGATGTATAGTATGGCTATAGAGAGGGACGATCTATAATCACATTGTAAAAGTTATTGAAGAGATTACGGTAGTCCACGATCATCTTGAAAAGATTAGTATGACCTGCTGTGACGTGAGTCGTGCATTCGACACTGTTAACCACGAAATATTGTTAACCAAGATGTCAGCATATGGAACACGAGAAATTCCACTTAAATTAATGAAATCGTATCTTAACAATAGAAGCCAAATTGTGACTTGATGTAGTGAAAGTTCACAAATGAGATCATGCAAACATGGGGTACACCAGTGGTCGATATTAGGTTGAGACGTACACAAAACACAAACCAGACAATGCAAGCCTCAATTAGGGATTTGACCACTGACCAGCTTTTAAACAGTGGAGAAGGGGGAGTTCGAATTTTTAAGGGCGCCACGGACTTATTCAAAGTCCCTATTGACAACTGCCACAAACCAATTAAGTCCGAACTTAGTACAAGAAGCAAAGAACAACGGACACAAAAAAAAACAACTTATAATCAAAATATAAATTGAAAGAAAATATATTAAATGTATTAATATAATACAATTATTAAAAAAATAGTTGAAATTATTAATTCTTTTGCAACCATCAACAAAATATAAAAAGTGATCGGCGAAACCGAAATCGCACATAAAACACAAATTAAATGACCCCCCTGGTGTACCAAACACACCAAAAAAAAATAAATTAACGCGTACCGATTCAAGTAGCTACGTGATCTCGATGTAAAATAACTCAACTGTACTCGTCTCAAAAATTAACCCAAATGTTGCGATGACGTGTACAATAAAAAAATTAAAGTTAATTAGTTGCAATAAATGAAATTAAATTTTATAACAATTAACTAAGAGTCCAACTGTTACAGGAAAAAAAAAAAAAATCAACAATAAAAATTAAATCAATAAAACATTAACTAAATATTAAAGCTTATCTGTCCAATTTCCTCGGCTCGACCTCTCCGAACCATGAATTCGTCAAAGAATCCCAACAATAAATGCACGGGGTAACCAATATCCTTCCTGGTTTGATTAATTGGCTACAACGAAGGATAACCCACGTGTCTCAATATTTTGATATGGCGGTCAAGGTCACACGCCGTTGGATTTTTCTCGAAAACCAGACCCAAAATAGCAACTTCTTATTATTACATCAGTAGTAATACGATGTTATGTACCAAAATAAGTACAAGAGATAAAATAAAAATGAAATTGAAAATAAAACTGAAAGCCTAAAACAAAGAAAACCAATTATGCGACCGTCGAGTGAGAGAAAGACCAAACATACCTTTAGGTGTTAAACGGCTTGACGATGGAGCATCGTTCAACGTGGAAATCCGGAAAAACCGTTGGTTAATTCAAACCAGAATTAGATCGTGAGCCCAAATCCGTAAAAACGATATGAAAAGGATCCTCCAAATCCAAACAACAATGAGGAACTTTTCTCAAATGGCAAACACTCTCTACACGTCGAACCAAACGCTTTCTTTTACAAACGAAGTTCTACGCACCAGCGTCTAAGAACAACAGGGACGCGACGCACTCGATTCTCTAAGAAGAATAACACCCCGACCAATCGAAACTCAGGAAATCGATTATTACCATATATGGTCAACCACCTCATCGACGCACGCATAATTAACGGAAATAAAACTAAAAATGAAAATTCAAAAAAGAAAATCAAATAAAGAAAACGAAACCGTTACAAGGTCCGATATTATTTATCATGTACATGAATCACCATGTTTATATGTAGATGACATATCGTTCGTGGTAAAAAGCGTAACATCGGCGAAGATAGAAAAACGAGTGATGTCGTTAATGTTACAAATGAGTGGATGCGCGCAAATAAATTTCATATAAATAACTCTAAAACACAAACTTTACATTTGTTTTAATGGTGGTGAAACATGCGTTGAATTCCTCGGACTGACACTTGATGCTAAGTTGAATTGGTACAATCACGTGGACGCTACAACTATTAAAAGTAACTAACTAATATTACATTCTATAACACATAAACTTATTTGATACTTCAATAACCTTCTTCGGACGTTCTAGTGTTTTGGTATTGGTCCTTCTAATACTGGTAATCTTTTTTGGCTTTTCGGTCGTTATTGCTTTAGAAATAATCAAATTTTTGTCTACGTGTTGTTCCACTTCGTCTTGTATGTCAATGACTTTCTTTCAGCTGCTTCTTATCTTCTGTTTTTTGGTCACAGAAGTTTATTCTGGATTTAGTTTTACTGCGAAGAAACAATTTGTTTGATAACCTCAGAAGATTCACGAGGTAAGTTAAAATTTTTGATTTTTCTTTACTTTATTTTTCATTCATATAGTCATTTATACATTTTATTTCATTCAATCCCTTCATACCACTTAAATTTAAATGTAAAAAAAGTAATTACACAAATATTAAGATTGATAATTAAACAAGTGATTAAAAAAAAACTTAAAACTTAAACTATCCTTAACACTAAAGATTTTTTGGTTTCTAATAAATTTTAATTGATAGGCTTTTAGAGGGAGCAATTTAACTAAGGAACATTCTTAAGTTATCCTCTTGGGGAAATAAAATCGTACAACCTAAAAATCAAAATTAATTATCGTGAGGGAAGTTCGTCGAAAAAGAAATACCCTACCTTCAGTTCTTCCTGGATGGATATCTGGAAATCGTCTCCTTGGTAACATTAATTAAGGAACAGGTCAGTCGTTAAGCTTTGTTACAAAGTTACTTTACGGAAAACCCGATTTTTTTTTCGTTTCATATAAAGAGATTCGTTCAAAATTAAAATTAATTTCAATAGACGAATACTTGAATTCATTCATATTTTTGCTTTATGGTTTTGAATAGGTTTCATTTAAATAAGAACATTTTCCAATTCCATTTCAGTTTTCATTATTCTTATAATTCTCTTCACTTGAATTGTGAATTACAATTTTCATTTTCTTTAATATATCATATTGTTTTGTTTGCTATTCATGAATTTCAATTATTTGTTGTTGTGGTTGTCTCATCCTTGCTAACCAAAAATTTTGAAATATTAAATATCTTCTTTTCGCTATTATTGTTTTATCGTGGGTTATTCAATGGTGTGGCGCAGTATAAATGAAATAAAATCACCCCTTCTCCATTGAGCTGGTCGAGGTGCCGCGATAAATTCAATTTTCAAAATTAAAAATTAAAGAGAGGTGGGATAAAATTGAGTATTTTGTGGTTTTATTTTTGTATAATATAGCGGTAACAATCTCAATTGCTTTCACAATTGGTTTAATATGAATTAAGTTACGACGCTATTTGTTACTCTGCATTAACTACATTAGATCTGCCATTCAACTTGTTTTCTATTTTTCCTGTTGTCCATAGTTTAAATTTTTCAGAATATAATTGAGCAGCTACCGGCTAACCTATTTTCAGTTGTGGTAAATGTTTACTATTCCTATCATTATACTGTTCTGATATTTGTCTATTTGTTTCCATCTTTTCTGGTACGTACTTTATTACTTCTGACATGTAGTTAGCTTTAGCTGCAGGTATTAACACTCGCGTCGTTTGGAGAATAATCGTTGGACAGGACTACTTTCAATGTGCTTTGGTATGTTATAAGATGTTGTAAACCAAGTCATAAATCTTCTTTATTGTTTTCAGTTTTCTTTATCAATTTGTATCAATTCTAATCTATTATGGCTAGTATGAAGATTTTCTAAGATTTTCTATCGTAATGTAAAGGGTATTACTATTTTATAATTTTTATAAATAATTACATTTTGGTATGTTAGTTCGTACTTGTAAGGGTTATAACCTTTTACGTCATCTTCTTGATATTATCAAATTCTTTCATAGTCGTATTGCTACTTAATTTTTTAACAAATCGGCTTAAATATGTTATCATTCTTAACAATCGATTTAAATTCTTCTTATTTTTAGGTATGGGAAACTGTGTAATCGATTCAATTTTCTTCTCATCCGGTTTTAAACATTTATTTGTTAAGATGTAGCCATAAAATTTTTCTGATTGTTGTCATAAACTTAATTTATTTTTGTTTAATTTACAGTTTTCCTTTCTTAATCGAATTAATAATTTTCTAAGTTCTGGTTGTGGTCTAGTATACCTTCACGTTCTGTGTCCCCATGACCCATTACTAAAATATCATATAGCTAATATTTCAATTCTTTCTAAATCCATTAAGATCTTTTTCAGTTCATTTTGAAAAATTTCAGGTGCTGGTGCATTTGGAGTCAACCAAAAGGCACTTAGAGCCATTTGGAACGTCCATATGGAGTCCAAAACGTAGTCAATTCTGAACTGCCATTATCTAATTGAACTTGCCAAATCCCTTTTTTTTGCATCCATTGTGCAGAATATTTTTTCGTTACTCAACTTAGGCAGTATTTCGTGAATGGTTATGAATTGTGAATCAGATCTTGTCAAGACCTTATTCAGAAAGGCATTGGGTCTAAACAAATTCTAATACTAACAAAATCATTTCCTTCAACTAAAAGAATATTGTTCACCCAATAGTTTTATGTAATTTTATCAATTATTGTCATTTCATCATCTTTATGCACATAGAGTTATTTTTTAAATGTAATAAATTGGCTCCTTTATGTTGTTTGTCAAAACATAAAGAGCAATAATTGATAATTTTGCTTTCTGATAAGTATGTTGACTTGGATGAGTGGATTGCTGACAAGCACTCCGTTCCTAAGATTCTGGTCAATTATCTTTTCCATCAATTTTAGGAAATTGGCCTAACTTCCTGGATTATAGATAGTTAGAGTAAGATTACTCTGGTTACGCACGCACAGCTTGGCATTGTTGGTAATTAATAATTATTGATAAAGATATTCACCCCTTTTGTTTGTGTCTGAGTTGTTCCACGCGGGATGACGTTTCACCTTCTTCTTGCTGTATACTACTGTAGACAGTATCACCGGCACAGCAACCAGGTCTTTGGTAATAAATTAAGTTAAAGATAAACAAGTTATGGAGGATTTAATAAGTATCGCTGCTCTCGCAGGGTACTCTCCTCTAAAATAGATTAACTTATCTACTTTTGTAGTTAATCTTCTGACTCTGTGGAAGCCTTTGATCAGCATGTACAAGGCACTTTTACAGTGTTGGAAAACTTGATCATACGTCCTTTTTTAATCATAAACCTCTACAACAAAAGACTATAACTAAGAAGATTATAAATGTAATAGAAGGTACTCTTGACTGGCAGTAGATGAAATGGATGATAGTGGAGAAAGACTCCTTTCCTCACTCCCTTCAATATCTCCATTCAACTTGAATATAAAGATTTTCCTGACATTACCAGTTGATGAAAATGTCAAAGTGGTTAGGAGGATGAAATGACATTGCAGAAAGTAAGGGAACACGATATTAAAAGAAAAAGAAGGAAGTACTATGAGGAATGTTTCCTAGATAAGGTCGTTTTGAAATAAAAATTAAACTAGTAGACTTTTCTTAATAGGGCTTGATGTTGCATTTATGGTAATAAGAGGGTAACAAATTGTTCCCAGTTTGAATGATCTGACGCGTCATAAACGAAGCGTGGTGCATGACCTGATAATGGATTTCAGTCAAACGTAAACATGGTCGAATGATATTCAAAAGATGTACGTTACTTTGTTACCCTTGAAGACTGAAATATAACCTAAATTTGCTGTAACATGGTTTTTATCCCATGGCATTATCATAGTTAGTATTGGAGAGCTCCTTAAAAATTGTTTTAATATTCTTATATTTATTTTTACTCGTTAAAAATTGACTTAATATTGTTATATTTATTTTTATTAGTAAAAACCGGTGATAATTTGTAAAAATAGCTTTAGATTTATGAATGAATGCTGGATATAAAAGGGATTTAGCATTTGAAACCCCTCCCATTTCCGGTCGGTTCGGGTTTAATGGGCCATAAGGTGCAGGGGCAAATAAATATAATCGCAGTCTTATATCACGGTTGCGTTATAAGGAGTTTAGGAACGAACGTTTTCAGGTATAATGTTAAATCGAAAAAGAACAAAGCGCGTCCCGCGTTTGCAGCTTACTTAGTGTTTCACTTGCGAGAATGGTTAGATTTTATCGTTCCGGCTCGATTCGTAAGCGCAATTTTAATTTTATACGCGACGAGAGCAAAAGCGAGAAACTAGAACGGGAAAGGGAACTCGCGCCGGTAATCCCCACTTTGGAAAACTCAATTTCCGGTAAAGACTGTGAAATTTACAAACAAAATAAATTCTCGGGACGTGGTCCGTTAGCGGGGCGGCGATTGATCACCGCCGGCTTCTTCGGCACATCAGCCTAATGACACGTTATTCAAAGGGGGTCTCTCTCTCTCTTGGGGTACTTAATTAACCCCCCGGCAGGGATCTGCGTTGTCTTGTTTCCAACGTTGAGACTAATGGCCCAACGAAACTCAGTTTCTACCCCAACAACGAACGCGACCAAAATGGCGGAGGCGCCGGGTTATCTACACAGATAAATAAATAAATAAATAATCGGAGAATTGGACGTTTTAAGGCATTCAAATCGACGACAATTGTGCACCAAACGCATAAATCGACCGAAACTCGAGCCCCGTTTACCGAATTTACTCGATTTACTCGGGTTATGTTGTTATAGAGGCGCCTCGAGCGGCATAAATTGACGCATTAATTTCGAACGAGTATTTAGTCGGTCTCTCAAATGGTCGACACAGTAAATTACATAGTTTACATTATGTAACAACGAAAATCTTCAGCGAATATCAACTTACTCAATTTTTTTTTGTCTTTTTAGGAAAAAGTTAAAATGTTATCTACGAGGATCTAAACGCGAGGCTCGTTTAGGCAAGGGAAAATTTCGCCAGTAGACATAAAGGAAAACTTAATAACTGTAATTAAAACTTTGTGGCGTCGTCGTCGGGCGAAGAAAAACACGGTCAAAAAAAAGGATGGCCCCCGAAATTCGCAGCCAGACGGCGAGCGACGCCGGCATATTTAAAGACGCCCGGAGACAATATCTTTACACGGAATTAATTTTAATTAAGAACTCTTACAAGATGTTTTCGTCGTCGCCAGTTGAATCTGCATATTCGCCACTTTTCGTTCTCACCATCTGTTAAGTGAGAAGTGAAACTTCGCAGACATACAGCAAAAAAAATTAAGATTTTAGTCGGATTTAATTAAGTCCGTTGTTTCGTTGATTGAAATCAATGTGATATTATTTTTCTTTTTTGTAAGTACTTAATATAATCTGTAAAGTTTGTTTTTATCTGTCAACAGCGGAAATTTTAACAATAAGTTTTTTTTATGTCCATCATATGAAAAAAAGAAATAATGAGACATCAATTTTTAAAGGGTAATATCTCAAGAACTAATTGAGATAATTCAATGGGATAAAATACATTTTACAGCATCTTTAATTTATATTTAATATGTTCAAGGTGTCTTTGTATTTTCAAACCTTTTCTCTTTGTGTTTTTGAAATCAACCATATTCAAAAATATTACATTGAAACTCACCAATCTTTTACTGGTTGATTTTACTGGTCAAGAACAGTTGAGTATCCGTTTTTTTGTCAATAACGTCAAATTTTGCAATCTTTGAAATGATAAAGGTTGCGAATCCTATGCTCCATTTATATCCAATATTCATTCATAGTTCTAAAGCCATTTTTCATTCAAAATCAGTCATTTAGAATTAGTCGTTGTTGACTCAGAGCTTACAAAAGATTGGATGTTGTGGGCAAAAAACCGGATACTTTTTATATTGCTTGGAGAAGACAGTAAGTTTCTGATACAAGATGTATTTCTTACTACATTAAAAACAGTTACTGATACTACTTTAGACTTTAAAGGCTGATAAAAGTCTGTATCCAAAAGATTAGAATATGCTGGTAGACCAAATGCTACTTATAGCTTGCAGAATATTGAATGGGTCGAACTATGGGTTTACTAATTGCAGTAAATACTTCGATATTTCTCGGAAGTTACTTTATCGGTAATTTGTTGCGTGGAAATTTGAAGTTTTTACTACGAAGGGAAGTACATGCTACAAAGTACTACAAAGTAGCATGTATTACTCTATTTTAACGATTGTTAGGCTTTCTGCGAACCTTACGAAATGACAGCTTCGTTAATTTTGCTACGATGCAGCAGTGTGAAACATGTTTCAATTTTATTTTACACATATGACTTTACTTGTCATTTTATACATTTATTAAGGAGATCAAGGATTTGAAATAGGTAATGGTATGGATTCAGGGATTTATTATTCAACAGTATCTAAAATTGTAAAAAAGTTTCTAGTCAGAATTATAATAAAAGAAATATTGGGGTAAAATATCCTACTACGGAATTAAATAGAGCTGCTGAAACAATATACTGCACTAATATGAAGATTTTAAAGGAGTGTGTAGTATTAATGTTCAAGCAACATATAATGCAAAAGAGATGTTGATGCTTCATGGTCTGAGTTATGCTTTATATTTCCAATCATGCTTAATAACCACCAAGGTTTATGTTTACTGGGCGACAATGGCTATGCTTTGACACCTTGGATGTTCATTCCATATGGGCATTCGATGACAAACGTTGAGCTTCGATACAATAAATTCAAGAAGAACGGTAGAGTCGAACGTGGACAATTAAAGAGAAGATCCCTATGGTATATTATGCAATAAGAATGCAAACTTATCGAGTTTCTTGATATACTAAGTGCTATATATAAAAAACGATTTTTACTGTGATGAATATTGTTTAATTTATTTGTTTTTATCAGTTTCGTTCACTAAACATCATCAGACATCTACAAACGTTTTTCTTTAAATAAATGAATCTTAATTCAAACAATTATAAACTTACGTCATAGGGGTTTTAAGGTCAACAGAATTCGGTAAAATAATATCAAACAAAAACGCAAGAAGAATTTAATGTAGCGTGGTTGGAGAATGTAATACAAATTTTTTCTTTCTTTAATTCAGGTTAAATCTACTTTAATGCTAAATCGGCAATAAAGCGAACAGTAAAATGAACACATGTTGTGAAAATTTTAAACATCAGAGGTCGTATTGTTAACAGAATGAATTTAAACAGAAAAATTATAACGGACTAAAATGGACGGCCCATAACGTCCTACTCTACAAATGCTCAACTTTTAAATTAAAACTTCAATTCCAACACATCAAATAAACAAACTTAAGATTAAATCTTAATATTATCACACTCTCAATTTAAGACTATTACCTTTATCAAGAATTCACCAAACAATTTCATCATGTCAATATAGAGTTGGAGGACGTTAACGAATATCGAATCTTTCAAATGTTGAATTCACCCAGAAAGAAAATGAATTGCTATACAAAGGTAAAAGATTTGGCCCGAAAAGTGACATTAATTTACCCTTACTGGCTATAGAGCTTCAAGCCGCAATAAGAGGACATAAGAACGAGAATGATAATCAAGAGAGACTTACAGCAAGCACTCATGAAAGAAGAGCAAAAATTAAAATACATTAACAAGAAAGAAAATCAAGAAGGTACAGATACAATGAAGACTATCATGAGCATAAAGGAGAAAATTAATGAGAACAATCTAAAAATCACCCCAGCCGACAAAAATGCGGGAATGGTGATTATGAACAAGAACGAATATGTCAATAAGACAGAACAATTCCTACAAGCCAACGGATTCAACAAAATCAAGAGAAACCCCACAAATCAATTCCAAAAGAAAACCAAAGATATCATTAAGAAATCGGACAGCATCGTTAAGAAATATCTGGGTAACTCTAACACTTTATTTAATATGAACCCTTTAATCAGGAATTAATACTCACTTGTTAGATTACACAAAGAAAGCAACCCTATAAGACGGATTAATTCCAACACTCATAAACTTGCTAAAGCCTTGGTTGCTTTTTTCAAAAAAAAGATAAATTTCAAAGCTAAACATACCATTTCTGACCGTTATCAATTAACTGAATTAATTAATAAATTAAGACTTCCCCAAGAGTTCTAAATCTCTATCACCCTATCACTTATCTCTAACAAAAGAGATAAGTGATAGGGATGATGTTAATAAGTTATTCAATATTTTAAAACACTACCTTAAACAGAAATTCTGTCAATTCAACAACTAATATTACATCTTATCGAATGGGCTGCCTATGGGCTTCCCCTTAAATAGCCTTATAGCTGACATCTTCCTTAATAAAATTGAATGTGACAAGATTTTTAGTGACATCAATCTTTACAAACACGACATCATTTTTTGGACAAGATATATCGACGATATCCTTGTCATCACTAAGAATGAACTGAACATCAACAACTTAGACAAATTCATCAATGATCTACATCCCAATTTAAATTTTACAATCGAACTAGAAACGGACAAATAACTTAATTTCCGAGACTATAGTTTATAAAGAACAGAATGTGGTATAGAATTTAAAAACTTTCGCAAACATTATTCCTTCTGAATCATATCATGATGATAACCAAAAATTTGATGCGGTCAGGGCATATTCTCATAGAGCTCTTAATTCTAATCTTACTGCTCACCAACTAGAGACCGACTTCATGATAATACAATAAATAGCACTAAAGAACGGTTTCTAACAACACAACATACAGCCTGAGAAAAATATATACTTACACACAAATAGGGCACTTCGTTAAGTAATACCAACCATATTAACAATAAAAGATCTTCGAACAAAACGACATGATACTCATTTTTCGTTCTAGAAATTCAGTTAAAAATATATTCACCAATAATAAAGACACAACCAACTTTCTAGATAAAAGTTGCGTTTGTCAATTACAATGTAATAAATGTAATGCCACGTATATAGGTGAAAACTCGTGAAACTCGTGCAGACTTCAGATTTGACCATCATCTCATATTTAAAAATCACGACTTTGCCGAACCAAGATCGTTGGGATTTTACACCAACTAAATTTGAAAAAAGTTTTCACATGGAACTACTTGAGTTCTATGAAATAAATAAATTCATAAAAAATAATCGTAGCATCGAAAACCTCAATGAACAGAATTTTTCTGTTAAACAACCACTTTATGAATGCTTGCGGGATCTCTTTCTCATGAATAGGAACAGAAAGAATAACATAACAAATAGCACAAAAGAGTCAAACTAGTATAGTAATTCGATACCTGCAATCCTCTCATTACCTTACCCCTAACCCAGTTTTCACTTTCCTTTCTCTCTGAACAATTGTTTTGTATTTTTATTCGATCGATTGTTTTAGTTGAATTACTTTGTATTTTTATATTAAAACTTGTAAATCATTTTAGTCTGTTATAATTTTCCGTTATAATCGCCTACAATAGTTATTTATGTACCAAGTCAGCAAAGTGAATTTTTATCGAACGGGCCTGAGTTTACGAGTCGAGCGAGCGAGGCGAGTAAAAGGCGAGTTGTATTTAAGGATTTATACTTAAACGTAATTATTTTAAAGAACGCACATTTTATTGTATTTCTTCAATTTCCCATTTATAACTGAACTCTTAATATTTGGTGCACTCTTAAAACTAGTTCTAGTGCGCAGGCGAACGCAAATTAAATAAAATAAAATATATTACAATTATTTTCCCCTCACAAAATATTTTTCTTACATCTGTTTTAATGCATCTATTAGGTATACTTTTTTGCGTATTACAAACAATTATAGGACTAGATAATGTTATGAATAGCTTCTGCAACCATAACATTAGAATCGATAATTTTGGTGTTTTCTTGGGGTTTATTAATAGGAATGGAAGACGGTGGAAAAGAAAATTTCTTTAATTGATTGTAATGTCTTTTCCATTTAACTGATTATTCGGGTATTTCAACTAAAAATGTTCTATTACCGATTAATTTTATAATTTTTCCTTTGATACAAGTAGGTTTATTTACTACAATGTAGTTTTTAACTAATACTGATTTACCTAACTGAAAATGTAAAATGAAAATGAAAACGAAAATGTTCAAGTCGTCTTTCATAAATTCTTTTTTTCGTTAATAATGTAGAAAATCTTGATCAAATAAAATCGACAATATCGAACAGGGACTATGGCCTGTAGTAAAATGGGGAGTATTCCTATAGTCAATTACATATCTATTTAAAATCAAACTTGAATTGTTCCTAATATTGTCGATAAGACATGTTGGCAGTTCTGACTACATTTTCTGCTGCTTCATTCGACGACGGGTGGTGATCGACGAGTTATATGTTTTGCATTATTGTTAAATAAGAATTCATCAATTTCTTTAGATACTAAACCAGGTCCATTGTCAGAAACTAACAAATAAATCAAACCAAACTTGGTGAATAATCTTAAAATTTTGATTGTGGTTAAAGAATTTTTGTTCTTGCCATTAAAAACCTCTATCCATTTAGCAGAAGCGTCGAAAACTATTAAATAATATTTTTTTTATATTCAACATGTAATCTCTCCCATGGTCCTTAAGGTGTAGGCCAAGGTAAAATTTCTACCTTAGCGGTTAGTGGTATTAATAATACAAGCTTCATAATTTTTACAAATAATCTTAATTAATATGATTTGTGTGAAAACAGTATTATCCGCATATGTATAAGTTGAGCAGTAGGAAAAAGAGCAAAAATAGGATCGGATTCAACAAAATCCCTAGAGAATACCGAATATAATTTGAAGACTGTCCGTATGCTCAATGTTAAATTTGACCAGTTGTTTACGACCCGTGACATAAGACCTTCAGAAATCAATACCCGACAAAGACCCGATACAGTACAGTAAAGCGAGCAAATTGTAATGATAGAGTAAATCGAAAGCTTTACAAAAGTCAAACAAGACGAGAGCTATAACTAGTGTGGAAATTATGTCATTCAATAATGAAGTAGTACAATTAAATACTGACTTGAACCGTTATTGCTTTTGACGTAAAATGTGAAATTTATCCAAAAATGTTTGTATGCAAACATTTTTGGAAATATTATTATTAAATTAATTAAATCCACTTTTACAATGTGAACATATAGAGTAAATTTTCAATGTTCAGAAAAGACGGAAAACTGGATACACCAATTACAGCTATTGCACAAATAGGTAAACGTTTTTGGACAACACAACTGTACCATTTTTATACTCCCTTTCATAGGAGTTTGGATTGACAAAAAGAAATGGTTAATTGAACTAACTATGCTAATATGATCAGGAACCGAGCGATCTCTAATTATTTATAATAATTGAACTTATTATCACTTGGCTGAGATTTAAATTTAGAGTAAGCTCTATCCATTAGTTTGAATATGAGCTTAATATTGTAGCCATGGCCCGAACTAACAGTGCAGAAAGATGGTGAGAACTAGAGCGTGTGGATCAAATAATGTAAGAATAACGATGTTCCTAAAATTAACCATATCATTTATATTGTTGCAATTCATCGTATAATGCTACGGGATGGTTGTGAAGTCCGATAAGAAATGATCAAAATCCAATTTATTAAAGTCGCGATATGTCACTTAAGTGACTATGAGTGCAAGTAAGGTTCAAAATAATAACAATCAAGTTGACAATATCATCATGGTGAGTGATGGCTATAAAATCAATCAGTTGTTTGTTTTAAAGAAATCGCTTGGATGGTATTTATGCTAAATCACCCAGACAGATCAATTCATCGCAATAAGGAACAACAGATAAAGCATCTTCAAATGATTACAAAAAGAACGTCAAGTTGGCAGCCTATAAACTGCCGATTATTAAGTTCACATTCGCATTCAAAAGTTTAATTTTTATCCATACATGTTGTATGGATTGAGTACCCGTCATCCATAACATTTTGGCCCTATATTCCGAAATTTTGGAACAATTATCTTCGAATACTTCACACTTTTTTATGTGTTCATATTAATTTTTTATCTCTTTGTGAAAATAACTTAACGATTATAGGCCTATGGTAACGTGAATTTTTAGTAAAGCTACCAAGGCAATAGAGTGATCAACAACTGATATATTTGGAGTATAATTTGGAATTTTTAAAGTAGAAAATAACGATAGTACACTCAACTTCAAGTTTACAACTGTTTCCTTTTCCGGTTCCTTAATACACTCGTACCTCGGTAAACGGCGGTGATACGTTCCTCGAAAATCAGCCGTAAAACGAAATACCGTATAACGAAACTACGTTTATCTGTAGTATGTGAAAACTCACGTACAATTTTTATTTCATTATTTTAAATAATAAATCGTTCTGTATACGATTTTAATAAACAATAATCTAAATAACGAAGCAAGAGTATGATAAAAATCGTAAGATAAATTTATATTGATTCGAAGAAACTGTCTAGTTATTTTTTGAAAATAAAATGAACAAAAACTGGTCACGTTTTTATCATTATCTCTATACAGCTATACATCTATACAGCGTACTTTAAGTTAACCAATTTAGAAAAACAGCGTGAGGAATATCTGGTTATACTCAAAATTTAAAAGGTTTGTAGTAAAGAACGTTGTGCACAAATGATTTATAATGGGTAAGAATACACAATCCATAACTAGGTATGGCTTAATTATGATTATATTCCAGCTAAAATCTGGAAATCCACAATATATTAATATGGATTGTGTTCGTTATTAAAATTGACCATAACTAAAATAGTAACGATATTGGAGCAAGCAATGTTGAACAGAAATTAACAAGGAACATCAACATTGCTAGTTGAGATATAATCCATAAATCCCCAACCTATCAAAATTTGGGTATAATAACTATAACAACAACTAATAGTTAGGGAATAATTATTTGATGTAAATTGTTTATAATGAAGTGTGAATCATAGATAAATATTGCTTAATTATGATCATATTATAATTAGAAGACGGATATCAATAATATATCACAACTGATATATTGTAATGGTGATGGAACAAGAAATATAGAACATAAGTGGTTTATAATGGTGCAAGAATGCACAATCCATAAACAGATAGGCATGGTTATGATCATATTCTAGCTAGAATTTGGTTATCCATAAGATATCAACACAGGTCGTCGACCAAAACTCAAAAAATAACGGTGTTGGAACAAGAAATGTTGAATATAAACTGTTTATATTGGTGCAAGAATATATAATTCATAACCAGATATTATTGAGTTAATACTAATTTTGAATTCAGAATGTCGATTAATTACGATTAATTACGAGTCTTCTAGATGCAGCATTAAGTTGTATGAAAGCATTGCAAGTATTGCGGAAGCGTTTCAAGTCTCCTACAGACAATATCAAGTCTTCTGGAAGCACTCAAGTCTTCCGGAGGCAATATCACGTCGTTTCTAAGCATTTTAGTTTTCTAGAAGCAGTACCAATTCATTTAGAAATATTTCAAGTATCTGAAAGTATCATTTCAAATTTCCCAGAGACAATATCAAGTCCTCTGGAAGTATGTTATTTGTGTATTTTAAGTTTTTTCGAACCAGTATCAAGTCTTTTGGAAGTATTTCAAGTCTTTCAAAGGCAATATCAAGTCTTCTGGAAGCATTTAAATCTTAAGTATTTCTTCACTTAAAAGTATTTTAAATCTTCTGGAAGCATTTCAACTTTTCCAGAGACAAAGTCTGCTGGAAGTAAATCAACTCTTGTAGAAGCAATACTAAGTCTTCTGGAAGCATTTAAAATCTTCTGCAAGTCTTCCGGGAGCATTTAAAACTTAGAACCAGCATCAAACTTATGTAGGTATATCTAGTCTTTCAGAGGCAACATCAAGACTTCTGGAAGTATTCTAAAATTTTTAGAAGCAGCGTCAAGTTTCCTGGAAGCATTTCAAGTCTTCCAGAGGCAATATTATGTTTTTTGGAAGCAGTTTAGTATTCTAGAAGCAGTATCAAGTCTTCTGAAAGCAATATTCCGGGAGTCTTCCGGGAGCATTTAAAACTTAGAACCAGCATCAAACTTATGTAGGTATATCTAGTCTTTCAGAGGCAACATCAAGACTTCTGGAAGTATTCTAAAATTTTTAGAAGCAGCGTCAAGTTTCCTGGAAGCATTTCAAGTCTTCCAGAGGCAATATTATGTTTTTTGGAAGCAGTTTAGTATTCTAGAAGCAGTATCAAGTCTTCTGAAAGCAATATCATGTCTTTTAGAAGCAGATCAAGATTTCTTTCATTTGAAGCCTTCTGGAAATAAATCAACTCTTCTATAAACTATATCAAGTTTTCTTGCAGCATTTAAAATAACGCTGGTTGTAGATCAACAGAGAAATATATTTTTTTTTAACTTTTGGTAGCGGCTATAACGGCGAATAAGTCATGTGGGATTGTGGGATCGTGACATCAACTATTTCTTCTTCCGCCTAATACGTTTCGTTCTCTGCATGTACAATTAACTCAGCATGCAAAAGAGGCTAGCGAGCAGCTTCCAACAAATTCAAGGCATCATCTTCCAAGACCTGAAAACAAACTTCTTTTGCTAACCGTAGTATGTTTTGTTTAATTGGAAGCAGACCTGGGCTATAGATGTCTCATCATTATTGGAGTATTATTGTTAATTTCAACTTATTCAATGATTTGTCGATATTGTCTACAGCAGCGTTTCTCAACGGGTTCGAAATCGACCCCAAGGGGTTGATAAACCTTAAAGAAGTGATATGGAGTCGATATTCAAAGGTTATGAATATGTCAATTTATTGAAGTTGTTACTTAAATTTATATTACTTTATTTGGGAATTATGTTTTATTAAAAATACATTTATTAATACATACAGTGTTAGAAATAATTCACGAGTACATTTGTATAATCTGATTGAGTGTACAGCAATGAAATTTGGTATGGCAATAGTACTAAAGTAGTATCCAACTGAAACAGTATTTGAGTAATATCCTGCTCAAATTCTACTGAAAGGGGGTGCAGTAATGGCAAAAATGTCCTGAAGGAGCGGCGCATATCATCGCTGCACGACATGGCATGGAGTTAATATGTGGCTATGTTGTTGGGTGATAGGTAGCCAATTATGCTGACTCAACACGCCTCTATAGCTCCTCAAACTGAAGAAGCGGGATAATGTCGACGTTTCCGATCCAGCGTACAGCAAACATGTTCGATCGGACTGAGGTACAGTAAACATTGTCTTTCGTGTATAGAAGACTTAGGCGTTGCCGAAAGTGCTAAAGCACAACGGTACCTCATCTAAGTATCATTAATCCGTCATGGTCTGCTGTAAACGCAGCTTACATGTACGTCCATTATGTGTAATTGCACTCCATACCAAAATGCGAATAATTGTTGTTGGTTTTGATTCGATCTCGAAGTCATTATTATTGGGTATTAACGGTTTGTACTGACTAGGGAGAGATCAAAATTGCTCACATGCTGCAAAAAAAATCGACAAAAGTGGACACCATTGTTATACACAATTAATATTGTATATAAAATTGTCTGTTTCTAATGGGGTCGATGCAATAACAAAAATTCTTACGAGGGGTCGTCGCGGAGAAAAGGTTGAGAAACGCTGGTTTACAATATCCTTTATAATGAATTGATTTCATAGTCATTAGTTGACAGTTTTTTATGAATCTTTTCAGTTTGATTTATAGGCTTAATCAGGACAGTTGTACATTTAGTCAGATCGCACATCTTCAGACAGGTACGATATAAGTGTATGATGTCCGGGACTATTATCTAAGAGAAGTAAAATTTTTGTACTCAAATCGTTCTTTTGTAGGTATTTTTTGTTTCAAGACAAAAGTGGTTAGATTTGTTTGAGATTAGGCCGTAAATCGGAACATCATCGTAAGCCGTAAAGCGAAATACACTGAAAAGGCCGTGGTAGCGAATAGCTGTACCTATAAAGAGGGACCGTATAGAGAGGTATGAAAAGACTTGAATTCATCGTTTATACTATCACTCGCCGCTCCTGATGACATACTAAAACATGGTCCAGCACTTTGGATAATTTGTTGTAACATTCATCCATTGTTTTCTTAAACTCGTCGGCTTCTGTTCCTAGTAAGAAATAAACTGTTGCACATGGAAAGTATTTCTTAACAAAATATAGAACAATATTTGCTGTTAATACAGATGGTTTCGTTTCTTACAGAAGCTAAAATCACCTTTCTGAAAATAATTGATTTTAGGTAATGGTAACTTTTTAGTGTATTTGAAGCTCATTGCCGTATTTGTTTTATATAGCTTGTGAATTTGAATGTGATGAAGTTGTAAGATTTAAGAAGGTAAAAAAGATAACTTAAAAGAATTTTATCGTAGAACACCAGAGTACCAAAACGGTCCTCTGGGAGCAGGTCCCGAAATGGTTCCGTTACACCAACCGGAAGTGATTAGATGCGTCCGGAGGGACGAGTCGACGTCGTCCTCCTTTACTCAGGTTTACACCTTAATACTCGCACGGGGTCCAGGGCCGGACGCTGCAACTGCCCCCTGAACTGATATAAAGGGTACGAAAGGGCCGTCTCGGCGGTAAAGTGCTCCCCACAAACTGCCCTTATCTCGTCTGGCACGATGCGTTCCGACCAAACACAATTAGACGACGACGACGAGGACGATGCAACTTTAAGCAGGACCAGTTTCGGCAATATTAAAAAGTTGAGATTAAAGCAATCTATCGATTGGAGGTTTCGAGAAAATCGTATCTATTGTTACGAGAGGTTTTTAAAAGTAAAGTTGAAATGTCTTAATAAATCAAATTGTTGGGGTGATATACGTTTCGATGGAATCGTTTGAGTCCGGTCCTGTTGTGTTCCGGGGCACCACCTACTCTTTGGTACGCGCGTGTCCCCGACAGTTTAATATTATGTTCAAAGTTGCCCGTTGTTGACAGTTCGGCGACATCGCGCGCCGAAAGTTTTGTTCGCAATTTCGAGCCAATCCTCATACGGCAGTATTCTAGCTTTCGGTAAAGTACAAGTACAAGTACAAGTAGCGAGCCTCCTCCGTTCGATTAGTTCCCGTCTGTTCCGTCGGTAAAGACACGTCCAAGAAATCCTTTTAAATAAACAACGCAACGAACGGTTTCGACTTTTAATTGGCTGAGAGGAAAAACGAGTTAGCGCCAAGACGGCAGCCGTTTAAAACTTACCCATTAAATCCGTCCCTCGCCTAAATTGTATATTAAAATGTTTTCGTATCGCGCCATTTTGGATTAATTAAACAAGCAATTCAACTCCGGACGAACTACGCTCGAAACGTCTCGGAAAAAGTTTGCGCTCCATCTTCGAGTTTTTAACGGTGAATAATTAATATGCAGATTTTTATGCATTTCACTTCCTCTAATTGCTAACTGAAAATTTTATCTTGAACGAAATTCAATTCTTACAATTCAATCAAAAAAAAATCTTAACATAATGTCAATTCAAAACGTTTTAATTAAAAAAATTACTGAACAGAAAAAGATGGTAAGATGAAAATTTTAGTTTTACTCCGTATTATCTATAAGTTTCCAACAAATATTTGATCTCATATCGGCTCGAAGGACGTCCTACAGATGAGACTTGTCGACTACGACCACTAGAGTGGTCAGTTTGTTGACCACTCTTTGTAAAAGTTCTCAGATTTCGCGTTTGAGTTGAGTGGTTGGTCGATAGCCGAGGCGTGGAATACTTTATCTGTGTGAAGGACGATTTGAGTGTACCTTTTATCGAGCTCCTTAAATCCTCACTCACAATCAAACTAAACTTAATCGTATATGAGATAGTATCTTTAACAAATATCTTTATAATTACAATAAAATAATAAGCTTTAATCAGGCATTAAACGGATAAAAATGTTATTCTCAACAATATTGCTCTTTTGTGCTTGTGTACTTCGATGTATAGATGTTAAGAGAAATACGAACATATGAAATTTTGAAGAATTTCCTTTGTTTACAAGTTGCTTCAATTGGTAACACTTGGGAATTTGGGAAATTAGTTAGAAAAAACTTTTTATTCTCAACAATATTCCTCTTTAGCATTTTTTCGTTTAGATGCTTTAATAATTTTTAATATTGAAAATATGAAAGTTTGATCTGGTAGCACTTGAAATATCTGTTATGGGTAATCTTCATTGAACCCACAAACTGGAATAAAAATGTGTTCTGTATGTAGGAAAGGAGATGGTACGCTTACGCATAGAGCACCTCCCATCTATACCAAGAGTCCTACATCAACCAGCCTAAGGAGTTTCCAAAGTTTAGCGCAAAGCTCAGAATAAACAATACAACACATTTTTGTTCTGGTGGTGGTTACATGGTATCATCAAATTGAGGCACAACTCACTTTATCGCAAATTACTAATGATAAATTTAAACATAATTCATAAATCACACATTTACCAACATAAATATTATCCATGGTATATCATGTGGATTCTCTACCGGTTTCACTCAACCTCTTTAGGGGTTCTACGCATAGGCGCTAATTTTTGAAATTCCAATGGGTGCTGAAAAAACTGAAATGGGGAAGGACTTAAAGACGAATTGGGACTGAAAAGGTCTAAAAAAAATAAAATACCTCTTCTCTAATTGAAGGTTCGCAGCAGTTGCTAGGACTGAATTAGGAAGAAAGAGCTCAACAGCTCATTAAAATTGCAAAATTGATTGAAAGTAACTTTAATCCAGATAAAAATATGTATTAATATTATTGTATGGGTGCTCGTTGGCTACCATTTGAAGACTTCTAAAAGCAGTATTAAGCCTTCCAGCGGCAGTAGCAGGTCTTCTGGAAGCGGTTCATGCCTTCTGGAAGCAAATTAAATTTTCTAGTTTTATCAAGTTTTCTGGAAGCACTTCAAGTCTTCCAGAAGCAAGTTTCAAGTCTTCCAAGGACAGTAGCGTTAAAAATATTTTGGAAGCGGTATCAAGTCATCTAGAAGCAGTATCAAGTCTTCTGGAAGCAGATTAAATCTTCTAGAAGCAGTATCAAGTCTTCCAAGGACAGTAGGAAGTTTTTTGGAAGCATTCTTGAGACATTTCAAGTCTTTTGGAAGCGATATAAAGTCATCAAGAAGCAGTATTAAGTCTTCTGGAACTAGATCAAGTCTTTTGAAACAGGATCAAGTTTTGTGGGAGCAGTGTTAAGTCTTCTGGAAGCAGTTCATGCATTCTGGAAGTATTTAAAGTCATCTGGTATCATTAAAAACTTCTACATTTACACATAATGGCATAGTCCAATTTGGATAAAATTAAATCCGGAAATATCCAAACGTGCTGTAAAAGAATTGGTGCCTTTCACAACAATCAACTTCTGTGGGATATCTTGATGCAATCAGATATTGATCCAGATATGACAGAGTCATGAATACTACGATAAACGATTAGAATTGCCATGCTAACATTTGAAGCTAATAATATTGAAGAAGATTATAGTTACCTTTTGAAGAATGAAGCCACCATCCCTAAATTCAAATATGAGTGAGATATTGAACAGTGTTTCATAAAAAAAAATATTTCAAGGAATGGTTCTGCGCGATTACAAAGGTTGAAGAACACTATATTTCATACGTCTTCCTCTTCCAACCTGTTTTTTAGTACAAATATCTGTTCCAAAAAATGTTATATGTTTAGGAAATAAACATCGCCTTTGCCTTTCCACTTTCCAACAATAATTCCTTTGGAATTTTATTTACTAGTCACTTCTTCTTTTTTAGTTTTTTTGTCATAATGTCATTTGTTAAGTACGTCCTGTTTTTCCTTAGGGTACCTAAGAAATGGGTATCTCTGTAAAAGTGATTGCTAATGGCACTGATGTATTAATTTTATCCACTACTACTAGCCGAGATAAACACGTTTTTCTTAACAGAGTATCAGCAACAATTTCCGATGTTGGAATCTGTTTGTAGATCAGGTGACATTGGTGTGGAAGAGGGTTAGGTTAGGTTGGGTTGGGTTTGCTTTCGAATAACTGTACTGACGATAGAAGTTTTTCGATGAAAGGTGGACTCTAGTAGATCTTTTTCATGCCCTGAGCAATTTGCCTGTTTACTTATCGTCACCTCGTTTAATTTAGAAATACTCAAGAGTTCTCTTTCAAATCACAATTGACTATAAGATATACAAACACCATGACAAGTAGAGGGTTGACTTTTTAAGAATCATTACTGAGGATATCATCTTTTATTAGCCTTACCTAAGGCCAGGCGACTTCTAATGATGCTGCCATACCCTCAAAAGTCATGCATACCATCATACCTATGCACTTTTTGATCTTGTTGAATAAACTAATTGTCACAAGACCTAGTTTTGCAAGAGATAGTATGTAGATCGATATCAGAATGTCGCCTTAGTCATTTTAGGATCCGCAGTGGTATTTTTATATGCGTCCATGATCCATAGTATTTTCAGAAAATCTTGTGAATGCCGAGGATATAATGGCATAACAGTGTTTATTAGGTAGTGGTACCCAATCTTAAAAAAAATGAGACACATGTATTGTGTCCAGAGACACATACCCAGAGACAATTTGGTTATTTTTCTCCTGCTTTTAGTTTTATCTAAGACCCCATAATGTCTCGTAAAAATTGGTGCACTGAGCATCGGGTTGGAATTGATGCGGTGTTGCGATCTCCAATGATCCTCACAGTCATCAATTATTTATTGTTGTAATGGAGGAATGCAATCAACTCTTGAAAATGTCAGGGATTAATTCACGAAAGAAATCAAACATTTTTTCATCCCAAGGGGTGCTGGTTAGAGCAATAGATGGAGTTTTGAGTTGAAACTAATCAATGATCTTCAAGTACTTGATAAACTGGCCTTATTTGTCATTCACCTTAAACATTGTACTGGTCTTTGATTATAGCTGTATAACTGGAGTAATATTTTCCTTTATACAAATTGTTTAACCGTAACTATCTTAGCTGCCCTGTATCTTATCGAGAGTGCTCATCTCTAACCGAAATTGAATAGTGTAACAATATGTATATGATATACCTTTTGTAAAATCATTGTTCATTCCATAACTAGTCTCAATCTTAAGAGTATATTAACATTGCTTATGGCTTTTCAAGCACCCTCTATATAAGATGTCCATAAATTATTGCAAAATCTTATTTCCTCTAATAAATGTTCTGTATTGTTCGGGTTTAGCTTGCTAAAATTAACTGTAGAGAGTCCGAGTTTTCGGACGTCTCGTTTACTTTAACGCCCGTTTCACCCGACAAAATATACGGGATCGTTAACGTCCCATTCGATCCACGATTTGTCTATTCAATTTCTAATGGTTCAAAACATTCGAAATCCTATTTCACTCTGTCTCTGGTAATCGACAGAATTTATCGAGTTACAAATAGCAATATCTAAAACTTGTAAACATAAATATTTATCTACGAAACTAAACTGAAATATTGAGAATTACGGATAGTTCACTGAGGATAAGGAAGTTGGAAGTTAATTCATTCGTTAAGAATCAGCAAACTATCCCTATTTTAACAACAAACACAAATTTAGATTGACTCTTTTAGCAGATAAAACTGAAAATTATGTGTTTGTAAACTGGTCTAACTTGATTGGTTACTTTCTATGTTTTCTATACAAATCGTTTTTATGCTTTTAATTACAAGGGTTGTAATTTATTATTTAGGATTCCGTCGAGTTTCTGTTAGAAGCGACAGTTTATTATTGGATAATATCAATTTATATTAATAAATAAGATTAATTAAAAATAAATTTATTATAAGATGTTCTATTATTATCACTTTCTCTAATTGAAACATTGAGGAATCGGAAAACTTTTCGATCCCCTTCATTCTGATTAAATAACACGCGCGTACCACCGTCCTCGACTTCTTTTTGCGCTCTCGATTCCTATCCCAAGGCGCAAAGTTTCACCACTGTAATTACCAAAGTTTCTCGAGCTTTTCCAAGCGATACACAATCCGACTCGACTGCATATAGGTGAGTTTATCTTTATCTTCGATCGTGTCAATAATACATACAAAAATTTTATTATTATTTGGGTGTATTATACAATACCCTCCAAATCTTCCTCTAAGGCTTCTCCCAAATCATCATTTCACGTCGAGATTTTTTACGAGATCTCTGTAAACATTTAATAAAATGTTATCATATTTTTACGATTTTTTTGGTGCAAATTTAATTCAACATTGCTGTTATACTAACAAGTACCTTTCAATTATCGGTTTTAAAGAAGAATATTGGGGATAAAATTGGATCTAAATGAGTTATTAACGAAGCTTAATTTTCGTTTATAGTATGATATTTATCTTACAACAAATTTGGTATCGCAACCAAAATATGGCGCTAAAACGAGGCGCTAGAGTTGATGTATCAACACAAAATTGTCAAATCAAAGGTTGTAGCGCCTCGCCCGTAAGCGACCTCGGTGAATTGAATATAAATGTCATCTTATAAAATATATGGTACTCAACCAAGATGAGAATGAACGATTTCGTCTAAAATTGCCAACATCGTTTGCGGACGAGGCAGTACATTTCATGTAGCAACACGAATGCGTCAATTATATTACATTTTATGTATATACGGTTAAGATACCAAATTATTTATAAAATGATATTTAGACTCAAATAGTTGATGTTCCTTGTAGTTTAGACGAGCGCTGCAACCTCGATTTCATCAATTTTTATTTTTCAAATTTGGTTGGTATTGAAAACATAACTAGATCTGGTAAATTTTTTGAAAAAGTAAATATAAAATTTAACACTATTTCCCAATTTATGGGTCTCGACCCAAAATTAGGTGCGAAATAATATGTATATTATATAAATATTATGTCCATACGTTGACATGTGTTAGAGTGAAATAGTTTCTAGTGCGTACGTCTGTTTCGTACACTTTTAGGCGATGAGTCACTATCACATCTTGTGGTACAGACTATACAGCAAATTTTCTTTTTACACGAAAGACATGTTCTCAAAAGTTCTCATCAAAGCAGATTTAGGTGTAAGCAATATTAACCCTTCTTCTGTAAACGTTTTTTTAGCACCTTCTGTCTGTAAACGTGGGTCTTTCAAGTCCAACCGATGTTTTATGACGTTATGCATTTAAAAAAATATGAAACAATTGATAAAATTCATTATTGTAACCTTATGAGTTCCATAAGATTACTTTATTAAGATAAGACTTATCCAAAATTAACTGTGAGACCAAAATGTCGTCGTATAGCCGTTTTTGTGTTTTTGTGATACATGAAGGTTGCATTTGTTCTATAGGTTTATATTTCATAAAACTAATATTAACCTCAGTTTATTTTGATACAACTCCTACAAGATTTATTCCAAAGGTAATCCAAGTCCAAAAAGGTTATTTTCCAAAATTGACTAAGTCCACGCTCACGGGCATGCGATTATAATTATCGCCGAAATTGTCAATTAGAAAGTTTTACAAAATATGGTGGTGTAATGTAAGAAAAACATTAATGCTCCAACTATATCTTTCAGTAAATATCACACAATATTCGCTAGGAAATTCAATATTGAATTTAGTAGAACAGTTAGAGATGACAAATACTATAAATAAGTCAGAACTCTCTCCACCAAACCGAAAGCTCACAAACTACGTGCAAAAAGTTTTATGAACTTTTAAAGAAAGGAATGCTTAGTAATATAGTGAAAGATTTTCGATATGCAGAACGAACCTCTGCTAAAATTAAACATTTCAGAGGTGTATTATTCTTGTGATTATTAGCTCATTCAGAATAAGGAAAATTCGTTCTTGTATACATCCACCGAAAACAAAACTGCTAAAGGTTATTCTCCACTCAACATTTTCTTAGATTATCAGAATCAAGATATGTTGACATCGATCCTACAAATAAACTTTACTCCTTGGAACTGTTCTCCGATTCATGTCCAAGGCTAAACAAGAACTCTTACTTTGAAGTATACAATAAATTAAGACTGAATAACTACTAAAAATAGAGCCAACACTAACGCTAGAGCTAATACTAGACCTATAACGAAAAACATTAAGATTTAGTCGCACCTCTCTTAAGTTGGAATCCAACCCAACCCAACTTATCTTCAGAACTAAAACTAGACTTAGAACTAGAAACAATAGGGTTTATCGGTCTTAAGAGATCTACGGAATGTTTTCCAATTTTTCAAGAATGTTAACAATTTAAAAAAAATCGGATGTATATAACGCGCCGAGTAACAAATTCCGATTATTTAGGGAACTGCAAGCCGAAAAAGATAGGGAGATTATTATATTATTTTTGTATTTATGTGTATATAATTATTCTTATTGCTTTTAATTAAAAAAGAGCTGGTATTTTTGGATTAAACATGGTTACTTTTTTAGTAACCTTTGTTTTTGTTTTGTTATACTTCTTTTTTTAATTTTATAGATATCTCAAAGTACCCATCTTGTGTAAATCCCCGGGGTATTTGATTCATAAAATTTTAAATTTCCCTAATTATTTTTGAAAAATCGTAAATAATCGAATTCTTCAGATATCTTGATACTTTTTTTGTAATTTACAAAGGAAAGTGTGCACTTTCCCGAGAACAAAAGTATGCGTGAGTATCTCAATTCGTTTTTGAGATATCAACTTTGAATATATCTAAAATTTGCGGCATGTTATAAAATATAAAATTTTCTGAAATTATTTTTGAAAAATCGTAAAAACTCGAATTCTTAAGATATCTAGATGATATCCTTTTGTGGTTTATAAAGAATGGTATGCATTTTTTCGAAAACAAATCCTTGCATGAGTATCTCAATTCGTTTTTTTCAGAAAATTAAAAATTTCCTTAATCGTTTTTAAACAATCGAATTCTTAAGTTATCCTGATAAATTTTTTATAAATTATAAAGAGAAGTATATGCTCTTTTTAGCAAACAAAACAATTCTTGAATATATCAAACTGTTTTCGAGATATCAATTTTCGAACTCAACCAAAATTTGTAGCATTTCATAAAACTAACAATTCTCATTAAAAGATATTTTATTTTCTTTTTAACTCATGTAAAAAATAATTTGCGTAAAAACAAAATTAGCTGTAACACTATCAACAATTTCGAATTATAGGTCGGGCAACATTTTTCTCGTGTTTGGGTCGCAGTATAAGAAAGGTTCGGAAACGCTGATCTTGAACTTTGTTTCTATTATTCAAATAATTAATTTATCCTATTAGGGCATATTCATTCCCATTCTATTGCGTGTATTCTCTTAAATATAAAGTAACAAAATAATATATTTATTAATTTTCTCGTAAGATATTTTCTTCGTACATACAACATCATACAACAGATCTATATTTACTTAAACTACAATCTGAATTTTGGTTTTAATACTGTAATAAATTCATCGTCCCAGTAGTGTTGGGACTGCTTTATGGTGAGGTTGCCCAATATCATTTTGTTCAGCGTTGCCTGTACTGTAGTATCAATATGGTATGTGGCACCATCAAATATGAGCAACACTGTTCCAATAGGTTTATATTTAGTAACATCATTAAGCCATTTGCAGAACAATTCAGTTGTTTTACTACTTTTTGGTTGCCAAAAAATCTTATTTTATTTATAATAAATTTTATTTTATTATATTTTACAATTAATTAAAAGCTTATTGAACCTCTTCAAATAATATCATTGCAGTATTGGGTTAGTTAGAGCATTAACACATGCTACAATCGTAACCTTCTCTCATGTTCTTGTGACACCAAATGGATAAGTTTTGCTCGTTTTAATACCAATATCGACTATTGATGATATAAAATCAAACGATAACCGTTTCGTTCATTCTAAATATCTTTTCGGGTACATATTTAAAATCATATTTTGAAGTAAGAAAATAGTAAGAAGTAAGAAATAATCTTTTTCTATCTCGCTGGTCTCAACGATTGTAAAAATTATAAACGGCATTATAAAAATGTAACACACCAATCTTTTCCAACGATTACTTTCCCCTTTTTCTATTGAAGCAACTCATTGCGATTGGCTTCTATGAAATTAAAAATATTTCTACTCATAGGTTTTGTGGTAAGAGGAAGCCTTGCGGCTGCTAATTGAATTATTCTGTTTTTCCAGTATGTTGTTCCACTTCCTTTTGCGAATGCCTTTGTTATAAAAGTCTCGTATTCCGCGACCTTAACATAACGCCCACGAATGAATTTCGGATAATAGGCGTTATTTTCCGGAATACATATAAGTCACAAAAATTCATTATTTGCATTTAATAGCAATATAGCTTAAACTTCAATATGGTAAAATAGCGTGCCCTCTAACAACAAACAATTAAACTTACCTTTAAGTAAAGATTACACGGGAATCCTACTTATTAAAGTGATGGACACACATGGATCGACTACATGTTAGTAGCAGAACGCTTTCGGACCATCATAACTGAGAAATTTGAGTGTGAACATTATGGAATGTCCCCTCTGAGGTGCGAACCTTTTTTGTGGAATTCACATTTTCCAGCACTTGTACCCACTCGTATTTTTAAAAACCGGCGCCAATGAAAGAGAACGTTGGAAACAGAAAAGAAAACAGGATAAGAAATTGTAAATGTAAGCAATTGACTTTGTAGGAAAGACAGAGACTGGGAAAGGATTAGTAAAATAAAAATATACAAATGCAAAAGCAAGAAGATGGGTGGGGAAAAGGAAGGAGAGATAATATTGCGGAACAAGCATAATCACGTCCACCATTATGTTGGGTTGGGTTGGGTTGACTGTTTCTAATTCTAGATGTAGTGTTAGTTCTATCGTTACTGTTAGTCATTGTTTTAGTGTTTATTCAACGTTAGATTATTATAGATCCTTGTTGAACTAAAACTAGGATCTTTTAACATTTGTTATGCATCTAGGTGCGTAACAAATTTAATCTGCATGCCTGCTCTCTTCTACTCATTGTCACTCCAATAATGGTCTTTTTTCTTCATATCTTCTTTTTACAGCGGAGCATATTAGATTATAACCATTAGATTATAACCAGCCTTGCACCGCGACCCTAAGAATCTATTGTATCCCGAGAGATGAGGTCAGTAAATTTTGCGGTGTAGTCCAAAAGAACCGGTAACAAATTTTTCATATCCTTATGGGAAATAAACTGTGACATGGCGATAGCAAATACCTTTGCTTGAAATACAGTACAGTACCCAGGTTGTATCTCGTTTGCCTAAAATATTTGCCTAAACTAGAGAATCTTCATTTTCAACCCAAAACTGTCATTTAGCCAGTTTAATCTGGCATTGAGCATTAAGCTATGTCAATGGCTTCGTCAAGTCTGACGGCATTGATAGCACAATATCAGTACCTATAGTATCTTCTTTAGCCCATTATTAAAACATGTCAGAACAGGTTTCCAGGAATTTCCAGAATTGTCCACTTTCTCCATACGTACGTGCAAAGGAGTTACGCCATGTACAACATCCATTGCTAGAGTTAGTGTAGTGTTTATCATATCAGAGATGCCGATCTACCTACTCGTTGAATTCTTGAAAGTTTTATCGCTCAGGTCATTAAATAAAAGGAACCAAAGTAGAGGAGATAAAACCCCTCCCTGCAGGCAGTCACATCCCGTCTAAAAGCGTATCGTCTCATCGTCTAGTGAACTAGAAACAACTCCACATTATGGATCCATATCGCTATAGCTGATTCGACTCCTCAGTCAAAAGCAGTTCTTTCAAGATATTGTGATATTATATTATTGAAGGCATCCTTTATCAACAAGATTGTATAGATCTAATTCAGCTGACTTTCCCGCTTAATGACTCAGTGTGAACTTTCCCATCGTTTCAGAACTTTTTCATGGATTTTCAACAGAAATGACATTAGGCTGATGGGTCGAAAAGTATTAGGAGTAGGACCTATTCTGTCTATAGATATTTCTACACGATACTTGTTCTGAAAATTTGTACCAAAATAAGCAACAATAATAACAATCTTTGCTGTAACAGAGCATGTATATATTATTTAAAGATAAATAAAAATTATCTTATCTTATGGTGCTCCACCAAAAGGTACTACACCAAAAGCTGTAACAGAGCAGGGAAGATATTGTCTTATTAATAAAACAATATCTTCAGTCAGTGTAAAGCTGTAACAGAGCAGGGAAGATATTGTCTTATTAAAGGGCCTGGCCGGCAGATGTATGAGTACGACTTTATTAGCCACATTTGAATTCGTATTTGTAGGATTGTTCGTCATGCAGGAATAGGAAATTTGAATACGTTTTGAATATTAAATGGATACAGTTTTCCGATGTTAGCATGATTACTGCTCCACGTTCGTTTATATTCTCTCTTTTCCCCATCTATAGCACTTAAAAAACGTGTTTTCCACTTCATCTCCTACTACACTAGGTATCCCACCACAATAAGATACCTTTCACCATCACCTCTCTTATGTGTTTCAAGCATCCATATCCCCCAATGTACTGGGAGTTATCATGGACTATCTTTCCATTTTCTAAGCAGACTAAAACTAGAACTAGAATTATTCTATCCAACGCAATTCTTTTATTAGATGGGACAAAATCTGCTATCGAAATATCTGGCCTGGGATTATGGGTGGCCAGATAGTGTGGTGTTGGACTAAAATCTTCAGTAAATACTGTAGTGTCTTATCTTCTCTTCTTCGAGAAGTTCTCTTCTTCGTCACCGTGATGTCATCAACAAAAATAAGAAACTTCCATCAGTCTTTTGAAAGTTTTATACTAACATACCTTATTGGGTTGGGTTGGGTTGGATCTCAGGCCATTTCTTCCTCTTCATCCTTCGATGTAATTTCAGTTCTCTTCCACGTAAAACAAGCTATTGATGCAATTTCATGCAGGAATTTTGTCAATATTCCCCCTCTTGTCATTCATTCTTTCTTTCTCTTCTCTTCATTGCAAACATAAAGAAGGTGTGTTTTGTGTCGTCTTTACAGTATACACAGAATTTGTCGCTTAAATAACTATCCACTATGTTAAGAAAGTGGTTTGAGATGTTAATTTAATATCGCTTCGGTGATAGTGTGTCTATTAAAGTGTTTTTCTACGTCAATTTTGATTGACAGACATTTCTTTCACTTCCTTCTCGTGAATTTCTGCAAAATTTTGCTTTTCCCTAAAATGCTCTGTAGTCGGGCAGTGTAGAAATCTTCTTATTCCACTACTGCAGTGGCGCAAATTTTAAAATTTTTAAAATATAACGGCACCGTCTATCATTCATCAGGTAAATTTAAATTTTGAAACACCTGAGTACAGAAATCTTTTGTGGTTTAGTTCCACTACTCACTGTTAGAAGGTACGCATTTTCTAATTACTTTTTTTAAATCTTTGGATATTTAGTTACTTTCGATACCACCCAATTTGTTTCCTTCAGATTTTGGTTGACACCACCCCCTATTCTTATAACGCAGAAAGAGCATGGAGACCAATTTCCACTCTAGAACTATATTGTTATTTTGATTTTAATATTTTCGCTTTTTCCTGTATTTCCTCTTACAGCTTCTTTGACAAGAATCATCAAGTTTTTTTTCTTGTGTATATTATTAATCCATTATTGGTCGTGTTTTTGCCTTGATTCAAGACGAGATCTTAAAATTTTTTAATTAATTATAATTCGTCATCTCTAAGGATAGGAGTTAACAAAACGGATAAGAAATTATGGATAAAATTTTGTTGACATTGTCACACGAGTCTTACATTACCCTCTAATATCAGCATTATGTAAGGTTTTTATTTGAGGAAGTGTGCATGTTGTCACGAAATCAAGAAGTAGCGAATCGAGTACGCTTCGCCTACGAGTACCTTTGGGATCAAATATTTACCTTGACAAATGAAGAGAATATAAAAGTTTCAAGAGACAAAACTGGAACAGATTCATAATTTAAAATGAAACACGCCATAAAGCACGAGTCCTTTTTCAGTTCGCATCTTTGCGTAATTCGATAATTGATTTCTGCCGAAATCCGTTCGAGGGTCCAATGTCGACGTCGTCGTCCGGCGGCGACTCTCAAAGCCATGATTCATACAGGATGACGAATATGAGTCGCATGTCGCCGTACGCATAAATATAGGAGGGTCGGAATCGGGCTTAAGGCTGATTTATGACCACAGGAGGGATAATGCGGGTTCGATCCGTGACCGTTTTTTTCTAGTGCTCTATTTGCATTGTTATTATTGTCGCCACGAAGAAGAACCGTCCCACGCAACAAAATTTATTCGTTTCAAAATTATTAATTATATCTAAAGATACCTTGGGGGTTCTTAGCGTTTCATTAAAGATAAATGCTTCCATTATCTGGTTAGATGATGTGGGGTTCCAAAAAGGGGGGCACACATCCTCTACGAGATTGGTAAAGTGCATCCCGAATGCACTTAGGGTTACCCATGACGACGATGACAGCCTTGTGATCTTCGTCCTCTCCATCGCATCGACGGGAGTCGATCGCCTGATGTTGAAAATCCAATTAATTACAGCAACGCTGAAATATACACTCGCCTTGCATCGATACTAATTGAGAGAGCCTAGTAGGTAGGGAAGAGTCTCTTTACTTGGCAGTCTTGTCAAATGGGCGACGCGCTACGGAATGTGAATATCGAATTAGCCCAACACAAAGAGGAACGTTTAATCGAATCAGAATTAATCGAATAGCGGCGTGCACTTCGTCGAAATATAATGGACCTTAAAAGCTTTAATTATTGTGGTCTTATTCGATTTGCGTTCGAAAATGATTTTAAATTAATACATAAAACTGATTTAAGAACAAAGGCTTCCATGCCCGGAGTTGATTCAATTATGGAATGAAATGTGTGTTTATTATAATATTAGTTCATGGTGATTTTATTTTAGATTATTCGTTTTTTTGTAAATTTTTTGGTGTGAGGTACTGTGGTGTGATCAGGTAAGTAGTTATTTTAAGAATACTTTGTTTGTTGTTAAACTCGAAAAATGCGAATTGTCTAGTGTTGGACGGAAAGCGGACTTGGTAAACACGCTGAAATCGATAGATAATTCGAGTTTTTTACACCCGAACCATGATGATAAATCCGAAGATCACTCATTAATTTCTATTATTAATAGGAATTAATGTTTTGTATTACAAAACATTAATTCGCATAATATAAAAATATTAATGCTGCAAAAAAAATTTCGGGTCAAATTGCTAATGATACGTTAATACCAAGCTCATCTAGTGTAACAGCAATTAATCAAAGAGCTGAAAAAACACTCTTTAGAAATCCTAAGCCGGTTTTAATACTACCTAGTTTTTCTGGGTGAAATCTTTGATGTATCAAATGATCAATTAGTGTTTCCCATATTTTTTTCATCGTGGAAAACTTTTAAGATCTAACATTTTAACGAAACACCGCAGTGTGTATACGTGAATATAGATAAGTATCACATCATGGAGAAGTATGACAACCATATTTCAAGACTTTTTTTTTAGTTATGTGAAAATTATTGTCCCGATGTATTCTGAATGGCATATTCTTGTTAAATAATTAAATATCTGGTTGATATGGAATACATCGAACACATCATTGTTTTTAAAAATAATAAAATTTGTTTACATCAAAAAAATATTTATATAAATATATCAACTTTCAATATTTTACAAATGTGGTACTGGCATAGATACTCCCCCTCTCAGAAAATAATCAGAGGTAAAACTTTCAAATCTTATCTAACCAAGAAAAAATTACCATTAAGATAAACAAATTATCAAATTTCCGATAACAGTTCGATAGGCGATTTCTGCTGCTCAGAAAGCCATTAATGTGCCGGGTTACCAGCTTGTAAGTATTTATTCTCGTTCTGTTGGAGATCATGGTGGTATTCTTATACTCGCGAGATCTGACGTTCATGTAAACTCGGTTGAGTTGGATAGATTCGCTAAGGGTATGTTGTTTGAGTGCTGTGCGATCCGGTTTAAACACTCAAACCACAATTATGTTTGCGTTTGTGTTTATAGGCCACCCTTGAGTTGGTGTGAGGCTTTTATAGATATTTTAGGTTCAATGTTGGAATTCTTGTACTATAATAATAATTTTGTCGTGCTTTGCGGGAATTTGAATGTTGATATTAGCAAAGATACTATGGAATCTAAAATTCTCGGGGGTTTGTTTTATTCTTATGAACTGCGCGGAGATTGAGCAGTGAATAGGTCAACACTTGACTATATTGTAACAAATTTATTGCCGTCATTATGTTCTTTCGATGTTTTTGACGGAAATATAGCAGACCATTTTGTCTGCTTCTTGGTCTATACTGCTCAAGGTTTGCTAATTGAGGATTCCAACCGATCGGTCTTTTTTTCTAAGCGGAGATTTTCCTATAATAATTTATCTTTTTTAAATCATAAACTAATTTTGTTCGATTGGGATTCTCTCCTTGCTGTGAATTTGAATGATGAATTCTTTGTATGCTAGTTTTTTTGAGACATTTTAGTATTACTATAACTTATATTGTCCGATTGTTAGAAGGGAGCCTCCCGTAAAATATGGCTCACAGAAAAGATGGGTCACATTTGCAATCGTGCAAACCGGACAGGAACTAAAAAATTTCCATTGGTTACTAACAAATGGTTTTTCGGAACTTCGCGCAGAGTATAACAATAAAGAAAGGACATATAAAGATTTAATTAACCAGGCAAATAGAGATTTTTTAGTAAATAAAATTGATATTTCTTTAAACAAATGTAGAATGCTGTGGTGTTGCATCAACGAGCAGTTGGGGCGTCATACGCAGAGTAGTTCTATGGTGTTGTCTGTTGATGACAGACTGATAGATGATGTGTCAGACTGTTGCAATCATTTTAGTGAGTACCTTTCATCCGTATTTCAAGACAGATTGGTGACTACTTACGGATCATCTTTGTCACAATCTTGTATGCTGGGTGACTGTAGGATCTTCTTTGTATTTTGATCCCGTTACGGATACAGGGGTCTTCGTTACTATTAAAGGCTTGAAAAATGTTAAAGCTGTTGGATGGGATGATGTTTCTGTTGATTGCGTCAAATTTTTAAGTGATAGCTTACGCGTGTCTTTTTCCAAGACTTTGAATCGGTCAATTGAGTTAGGGGTTTTTCCTGACTTACTGAAAGTGGCAAGGGTAATGCCTGTTTTCAAAAACGGCGATGCGCATAGTATTGAGAACTACAGGCCTATTTCTGTTTGTAGCGTGTTTTCAAAAATATTTGAAAGCGTTATTAAGTAGAGATTGTTAAGTGTTTTTGATGCATTTCAAATAATGTGTCGATCGCAGCACCGATTTCGAAGGGGCTATCTACGAACACCTTGACAAGGGTAATTATGTGGTTGGTCATTTTTGACCTTTCCCGAGCTTTAGATTCGTTGCCTCCACACTTCATCAAGGAAAAGTAATGCAATGTGGGTATTCGTGGAAGTCTGCTTAAATGGTTAACTTCTTTCGTTACAAGTCGTAGTTTGAGAGTGGTTCTGTCGGAGATAGCTTCAGAGGACTCACCTGTAAACCTTAGTGTACCACAGGGTTCCATACTGGGTCCCTTACTGTTTTAAATTTTTGTAAACGATTTACCAAGTTCTTTTCGAGAATGTTCTTGTGATGATGTATGCAGATGACACCTCTATCGCTATTGCTGCTCGTAATCGGAGTGAGCTTGATAGGTTATTTGGTAGCACTGTTGAGCGTTTTGTGGATTGGTATACCCGAAACTGAATAGTCTTGAATGTACAGAAAACAGTCTGCGTAAATTTTCTTGTTGAGCGACCGCTTTGTGTAGAACATCTTGCAGGGATTCCTTTATAGAAGTAAGACAACTTTTTGGGCTTGAGCATTGATACCGAAATGAGTTTTGGACCACATATAGATAACGTATATAAATGATAAAGTTCGTCGTATTTTGCGTTGGTCAAACTCAAATATTTGTTGGACAGGAAATCACTCCTGGACGCATATTACGCGCTTTGCTACTCACACATCTCATACAATATTCTTTTGTGGGGAAGAAGTTCTCAGTGGCGGCGTGTATTTGTCACTCAGAAACGAATAATCAGATTAATTTTTCAGTTACAATGTGGTTAGTCCTACAAGGAAGTTTTTAGCAAGAATAGTATTTTTACCTTCCCTTGTGTCTATATTCTCAAAGCTGTGGTGTTTGTCCACAGAAATCATGAAGATTTTTGAGCTCTGTTAGCCAGTATGAGACGAGACGTGTTGATTTGCCGTTGCTGGGACAAAAAATAGCATTTTTCGAGAAAAGTCAGCAATACGATTTTGTAAAACTAAACAATAAGTTACCTGTCTCAATAGAAAGCGTCATCGCTCCTCGTGCATTCAAAAATAAAGTTAAGGCGTACTGGATCGAGAATGTTTTTTGTAGTTTTCGGGAGTACCTCTGTGGGATCACGGACCTATCATAGGTATAAAGCTGTATTTGCCTTTTCTCCTTTCTTTTTTGTGTATTTTGTAATGTGTAATTATGTACTGTATGACTTATCTCCATCTATAGTTATGTGGCACTAAGACTAATAAATTATTATTATTATTATTATTTTGAGTAGCAAGTCGAATGACATTTTTAAACCAAATTATATATAGCTTAAGAAAAATCTAAGAAATTTAATTAATATTTGTGGTATCGTTTAAAATTATGTTACTAAAAGTTTTTTCGTAAAGGTTGAACATCTCATAAAAAATTCACCAATTTAGATTTTTTAAGGTTTTTGATTATGTTCATGTTATTTAAATGTAGCAAGTGGTTATTAGAAGTAAGATGTTCATAAAAAGTTAAATTATCTTGGGATATATGTTCTTTATATCTGAGTTTTATGTTACTACCCATATGACCTATATAAAAGCACTCGCATTACATTGATTTACATTTGATTTTGTAAATTCCACTTAATTCTTTTTCATTAAATCTGTGTTTCGTGTTGGTTGAAAGTTGGATAATTTTGTTGGAGTTAGAGAAAGCTGGTGTAACATTAAATTTACTAAGATTTTTGTTAAAGTCGGCAGTAAAGTAGGCTGTATTTTGTAATTAGAAAAATCAAATTAATTATGTTGTTATTGTAAACATTATTGTAATAATCTTGGATTTCGGATATCTGTAAAGAAAGTGGTATCTGAACGAGAGAATCTGAACGTCGCACTTTTACAACTGTAAAAACTGTAAGAATTTTAGGAATAATGATGTCTGTACTTGTTGATTTAGGAAAAATATTAAAATCTAATGAATATTATTCAGATTTCTGTAAAGAGTTAAATCTAGAAAATTTATGCGGGGTATTCATCAAAAGTAGGCCATCTTTCATGGGATAAAATTTGTTATCAAAAGTAAAAAAGTTTTGTTTACATACAAGATTAAGGATTTCTATTAAGTTCTTGATGTGTTAAGAAGTTATGTGGTCTGAAATGTTAGTGTTTAATTTAAGTAGATGATTTTTATTAATGCTTAAAGAGTCTTTTATGGAAACGTTAGAGTAAAGGTTCTTTACATCGAAAGAAATTAATCTAGAGGTTTTATAATCTATTTAAAGATTTGAGTTTATTAATTAGTAGTTCTGAATTTTTGATGCTGTGCTTAAAGGTGTGATTCAAATTTTGGAATAGAAATTTTAGTTTAGTTTTATTTTAGTGTTATTTATGATTGGTCAGCCTTATGTAATTGTATTAGACCTTTTAAGCATGGAACCGGAGGTTCCATTTCAAACATATTGCAAAAAATTATGTTGAATTTGTGTAACTAAATTTGTGTTTATTAATGAGTTGTTAAAGTTTAAACTGAAAAGATGAAGTTGGATTATTATTAATTTCAGATATTCTATTTTGGTTGAAAAATTTAAAAGTTTTTTGAAGATACGTATCTTTATTTAAAATAACAAGAGCAGCATTTTTGTCTCCCATCGTAACTGTGTAATGATATTTATTAAATCTGGTAGTAAGATTAGAATTGTTAATGTTTTTTTTATGATTCTGAGATTATCTTTAGTGAAATTTTTAAAAAATTAAATGAATGTACTATGAGCTTCTATATTAATAACTGAATCCATTGACTTTAGTTTAGTAGGTAATGGAAATTTGAAACTAAGATTAAGAGTACATATTTCATCTTGGGAAAATTGTGAGTCACTGAAATTTAAAAATCCAGGGCTAATCTTATGGTTAGATTCAGTTTTTTCAATAGTTATGGAAGTGAGTGGGGCATTTGTGAAAATTCTTTTAAGGTTCAAAATTAGGAAATTAAGATTAGTATTGTGTGGAATGAAATTTGATGTATTATTATTTGAAGATTTGATTAGAAGGTATTTGGAAAATTATTTAACCTGTGAAGTTTTCGTTGTGTTTGATCTTTTCCTTTTTTTCTTTTTTTGCTCTTGAGTGTGTTGTAGAAGATTTCTGTATTAAACTTCTGGAGAATTGTTTGGTGTTCTATGTGATGAAGTTATTGTTGTAATCTGTTGTATACATATTTTAGTATGATACAGTGGACTCGCGATAACGTGAACAGAATAAAACCGTGCCTGTTCAAGCTACCGAACTTGTTCACCTTAAAGAATGTCTTTTCTTCTATTTACATTACTGCAAATTTACAAATAATAATGTTTGTTGTCGTAATTTTAAAAGTTTTATTTATAAGTTTTTAACAAAATTTATATATTATGTAAAAAATATGAAGTTATCTTCGCTTGTACTTTCTTGCTTGTAATGCTTCTTAGGACAGCTTTTTCATGAATACGTTTTAAAACAATTATTTCACTAAAATCGATATTATTGTTTTCGGCCCATTGTATTGCAGTTTCTAAACACTTAATTGCGTTAGCATGGGTTATTGTATGGGTGGTATCCACTCTGGAATCGTTTTCTTCTTCGAAAATATCGGCTTCTTCTTCAGTTATATTTTCTTCTTCTGAAATGTTTTGAATTTCACAAACGTCGCTATTCCATAGCTCAACATCTTTAAAATTGTAGTTGGCCTAAAAATTATTTGGACAGATTATAATTTCAACTGAAAAGTGTGTAACCAAATTGTGCACTACTTACAGGTTGAATTTCTTGTAGAAGTGATAGGGTGTCTTGAACGATGTGTTCCGTTTCATTTCTCCAGATTTCTTGCAAAGTTGACAGCGGTAGTTCATCTTCATCATCATACTCTTCATTACTTCTTATTTTTTTCCAACATTTTTGTAAAATTGTTGGTTCTAATTTCTGCCATGCTGCTGCCAAAGTTTCCACAGCAAACTTAAGTGATATTTTTTTCAGTGCACTTCCAACTTCTTCTTTACTATGACACAAAATAAAACTTAACAAGCTATTTCTGTAATGCAGTTTCGTGATTTTTAATGCGTTTTGATCCATAGGCTGGATCAAAGCAGTTACGTTTGGTGGTAATATCATTCCATCTTCAGTTTTAAGTTCTTCTTCGGAAGGATGTGAAGGCGCATTATCTAAAAGGAGTAACGCCCTTTGTGGAAGATTTTCATTTTTTAAATATCTTTTAACCCAATATTCGATCAACTATAGGAATATTTTTTTCACTAACACATCTAATAATTATACCTCTGGAACGAAATTGTCAAAAAAACAAGTTTTAAAAACTGCCGCCGTCATCCAAGCATTTTTGGGATTTGTTGTAAATAACTGGGTTATTAAAATTTTTAAAACATCTGGGATTTTTTGCTTTGCCAATTACTAGAGGTCATAATTTATGAGATCCAGACGCATTTGCACATCCAAGAAAAGTTATGCATTGTTTTGCCGATTTCATACCAGGAGCTGATTTCTCGTCCAGAGAAACCTAAGTTTTGTCTGGTAACAGTTGCCAGTATAAACCCGTTTCATCAGCATTGTAAAGTTGATGGTCACATAGGTTCAGTTCATGAATCTTATTCTCCAATTTACGTTTAAAGGGCTGGACAAGTTTAGGTTGGGATGACAGTTTTTCTCCACACACCTTTAACAGCCTTACTCCATATCGCATTTTAAACATTTGAAACCAACCATCACTAGCGTTAAATCTTCCTGTATAATATTTGTTAAAATAATATATGGCTCTTTGTTTCATTAAGTTCCCATTAATATGCGCTTGCCTCTCGCGCTGGCAACGAAACCATTTGTACAACGCTTTCTCCATTTTTGGATATTCTGCTTTTTTCACTGTGCATTTTCGACTTGATCTTAATGGTTGACCTAGCATTGCTAATATTTTTGATTTTTTATTTTTTATTGAACACACGGTTGATTTTGCTATGCCGTACTTTCTAGCTAACGCGGAAACACTTACTCCTTTCTCATATTCTTCAATTACTTTAGATTTTCCGCAGAGAGATAAACACTTACTTTTTATTTTCGGCATTTTTAAGAAAACTAAGACTCACAAACGACGATTTCGTCTCCACTACTACACAGCAACCATCACTTTTCTAACAAGACAAAACGTGTTTGACTTTGTTATTGTGAATCACGTTATCGAGATTACGAATTCATGTTACAGAGTAGTATATACAAAAATTTTGGCGTTCACGTTATAGAGTTGTTCACACTAGCGTAAGTTCACATTATTGCGAGTCTACTGTATTTAGTTTATTGTTTTCTGGGTGGTATATTCATATGCGTTGCTTCATCAGTTTATATTCCAAGTTAAATTGAAGGTCTTTAATGTTTTTGAATACTCTTATCCGAAATGAAAGTGGCGTGAAAGTTGTAGTATCATTTTTGAAAAAAAAAAAAATGATGTGGGTCTAGATATCTTTTCTCCTGCGTAAGTAACCCCTTAATTTATGAAGAAGTACGGATAACTCCGCTTCTCATAAAATGGCTGAGTTCTCCAGGTTTATCATTATGTTATTATATATTATCTATAGTTCAAATACATCCGCATCTAAAATATAATTTAATATTTTAAGGTTACGTTCTCGTTTCGTAAATCTTTTCTAAATTCTTTTGCTAAATTCGTCACTGCTACATTTGATAACATCTTGGATACATTGCTCTTGAGTTTCAAATTGTGTCGAGCGATTAACTTGTTCCAACAATAAATCGAAAGGAAATTTGTGATTATCATCCAAATGTATTAGTTTTATTTCTTCTATTAATTTTGATGGAGTCATTAGCAGTGGATATACAAATCCTCTTTTTGCATAATTTAAAACGTCTATAAGCTCGTTCAAATTTCTTGCCGTCATTTCATAACATTCAATAATTTTTATGACATTTTCATTGAGCCACAATAAATCAAGTTTATCATTTAAATTATTAATTTTGTTTACTATCAAATCAAAATTATTTCGAACTTGAGTATTCGTTTTATTTGCCAATTTTGCTAAATAATTCAAATTATGATCTAATTTTTCTTGATTTTTATCTAATTTTGATATCAAATTGTCATATCTTTCTTCAACTGAATCGTCAAGGTTTCCTGTAATGGCTTTTATTAATTTTTCTGTGATATTTATTAATGCTCTTTTATCTCTGTTTTAAACTCAAAATTTCCAACTTATCACGTATTTTATTTTGTAGTTTAGCGATTAATTCTGCACATTGAGTGTTAATCCTTAGATCTGAATTAATAAAATTATAATTATTATATATAGTATTAATAACTTCCCTTAAATCTATGTCTAATACTAATTCCGCGTCGGAGTGGCTGTTATATGCGATTCCTAACTGATTGATTATAACTCCATTGGAATTATAATAAAAAGGTGATGTTTTAGTTCTTTCATGTGTGCTACTCTGATTCCTTTGATATTTTTGGATTTTAATTTTACTTTGGTCCAATATACTTTTCTTTTAATTTCTTTCTCGTTTGTTTTAGCCAGAATGCTTGTTATCCTATTTTAAACTGAGATTCAGGTATATTTTTGTTAACTTTTTCATTTATATTGGCTTTTCGTGCCTTTTCTTTCTCATTTATTTTCTCACAAATCAATTGAGTAATCTCCTTTTGTTTATTGATATAATCTTGTGACACTCTATATTCGTGATGGATGTTGATTGGATTGAGGTCTAGGATAATTAAATTGATTTTGATTGAAATTAGTTTGTGGTTAAGTTATGGGTCGTGGTTGCATATTAAATTGTGTTCGAATTGGATTTTTATTAAATTGTTGTGGATATTTAACAATCTTAATTTATTTAAATTTGATGACAAATTTAACGGATTTGTTTTGCTTTGTAAATTTTGAAGTATGTTAAAATCTTTTCCTGGAATAAATTTTGTTTTGGTGAATTTTGTTGATTTTTCTTTGAAGCTTGTATACAATAATACTGCCAATTTTGTTTTTCTAAAATATGTTACATAGCTGTTTCCAAATCTGCTGGATTTTTCAAATAAATATATTCTTCATAATCTGAATATTGCATCAATGCACGCAATATTCAGACATTAAACAATATTAATTGTTTATCAGCGAGTTGATGTACTATTAATTTAACTTTTATCAACGAGAGACTTAAAACATTTCTAATTCGGTTACCTAAAGAATACGGATTTTCGTTTGGACTAGCAAAATGTTCATTAAATCGGTCAATAAACAACTTTCTGATCGTTGGTCACTCTAAGCTAATTCAAGACATGATTTTATTTCCATCCATGTATTTAATTCTCGTGATGTCATTAAACCTTGTACTTCTCCTTCAAAGCGAGATTTTATAATTTGAAATACATAAAAATTTGTTGGATCATCTTCATTAACCCTATTTGCTCGTCTATCTATTAAACTTTCTGATGCCTCAATAAAAAGCGGCAAAAATACAAGATTACCAGAAAATTTTGGAATAATATTAACTTCTACAGTCGTTATTTGTTCTATTCTATTTGTGTCACCAACAGGTTGAACTTGATTTGGAGTTGCCATTTTTAAATTTAAATTTTCGAAATTTGCCAATAATTCGTCAATTGTGAAAATATCAGTTTTACAATACTATGAAATAAATTACTTACAGGACTACAAGTAGAAACTTGGACCACATAAATTGTTGTTGTTGTTATTATTGCGGAATGTTCTTTTCTTAATTTCTAAGTCGTCGGTTTCTTTTTGTTTTCTTCTTTGTTTGCTTCTTCCCTTTCCTCTCCTTTTCTTTTGGCTATTGCGTATGGGAAATATTATCCTAAATAGAAACTCCTTATCATTATTCTCCTACTCTTTATTTTATTCCAAACTGACAGGATTAGCAAATGTAACTCTTGTTCTTCTTTTTCATAATTGATAGTTGTTAAGATTGTTCAGTTTCATTTTTAATTTATTAACCATTACAAAAATATCTTTCAAAAATGTTAAAAATTTAATGTAAATAGTTTTTCGGCTTATTAATTTTCAAATTAGTACATTTAAATTAATTTCATTTATAATACATTTCCTTCTCGTTCTAACTACCGTATGCTTTAAATTTATAGAACAACAATAAATTGAAAATGTTATAAGATGTTTCCGAAGTCTCTCGATCCTGCACTGTTTTACAACAATAATTAATATTATTGTTATTTTTAACAATTTTAAACTTTAAATCTATCTTAAATATCCATTAATTTAATTAAAGTCGTGCATGAAGACGATCTTACTGTAGATCGAAACATATGTAGCACTGAATTTATATCGATAAAATTTTTCATCATAACCAAGCCTTGATATTTTTCATGACCAATAGTTCGGTGTCAAAAGAATCTTGAAAAATTGCCCTGGTAAACGGCAAACGTAGGAGTTGACCGTATATAAGTTCGGCAGAAGAGCAATCAAGATCTTCTTTGATAGTAGAGTATTATTGAAAGCTCTTCATACCACCGGTTGTATTCACAATTGGTTGTAATTAAAGTTTTGAGAGATCAATAAAAACTCTCTAAAATATCATTGCTCTATTGGTGAAAAGATAAAGTATGGATCTGTTTTGATCTTAATAATTCATTAAATTGTGGAAAAATATGGGACTCGGATTGTCTGCCTCTATCGTGTGTGATGGTATGTGGTATGCTAAATCTTGAGAAGTAGTGATATGAAAGTGTATTAGCGATTGTATTCGCTATGATTGTCCGAATGTGAGAGTAATCTGATGAATATGGAAGAGAGCCAATAAGATCTATGTGAATATGTTCATATCTCCCTTTTGGAACAGTAAATTTTTGAAATGGTGATTTTACTTATCTTTTTGACGAAAACAGGATTTTGTCCAAGAATATATGTCCTTATTCATTCGTGGCCGTGAGTTTTAAGTGAGTGTTGAGTTGGACGAATTCCTGGATGAGAAATGTTGTGAACTGTAAATTTTGAACGAATTTGCAATGTACCAAATTTTCAATTTAGAAAATAAATTTTCTTCTTATGAAAGTTTAATTTTGTTGACTCCTAAATATTATTTTGGTAAAAGTTTTCTTTCTTAATTGTAAATGGTCTTCTTGTGCAGTTTGTATGGTTTTAATATCAGGATATTTGAAGATCCTTTATTAATCTGATAACGAGGGATAGAAAACTAAACGAAAACGAAATAACGGTTTTAACCGGTACTTTGCAAAGAATGTAATCGAAACCGAAAACGATATCGAAAATACCGTTCTCGAATGACAACCAAAAGTTTTAAGTAAACAACTCAAAAGTACTTTTTTTTAAATACCTCTTACCCAGTATTCTAAAAAGGTACTGAGTTCTTTTTGAATCTTCTTTTCGCTTTAAAAAGGTTTCCAGTTCATCATCGCGTGGAATGAAGTTGTTTATCTGATAATATGACCTCTATATTATCAGTTCTTATTAGTGTACTTAATATCTTAGATACATTTATTATGTATTTTTTGCTGTTTCAATTTGATCACTTGTTAAAACACCTTTATATCTGGGATTGAGGTATAACACTGCAAGTACAACCTTATTTTCAAATAGATTTTGTTGCCTTTCGTGCATATAGTAACTTAATTTGTTTGCAAATGTTGATTAAATTTTTGGAGTTTCGTGTTTGCATTTATTCCACATTTGATAGAAGTCACTGGCTAATAATTGGCTGCTTTGCATTTTTACTACTACCTTTGCGGGATATAACGCTTTAACTAGATTAGTTGTTGAGTTCCACTTTGATTACATGATGATATGTCTACACGGTAGTCTTTCTAGCATATCATACATACTTTTCTATCTTGTAGTACAATCTATTATTGTCTTGAGCATATTCATTTTATTAAGAAACTTCATATTATTAGTGACACGTAGTGCTTTCAAAACCGGATCAAAATCTTAATACCTTTTTTAGATATTTCTATTATATTAAAACCGGAACATCGGTGCCCATTCCGGTATTGGTTGATTGTTCTTTACTATTCCAATATTAAAGAATCCTGATGCACAAAAGCTTTTGACTTTTGTTAAATGAAATTGTTTGAAAAAACTGCACGTCTGGTGGTGGTAATATATCAAAGTAAGATAGCAAAATTGAATCTAGAAGTCGCTCCTGAAAAGACAGATAGATTTAATAAGAAACAGCAAATGCAGAAAAGAAGCTACGGTTAGAGTGTAAGACATGATCTCAAGTTGAATAAAAAAACTCATTAAACCACTCAGGTATAATGATTGAAAAAAACTTAAAATGGAGCGCATCGAGTATACAGGGTCCTTCACCTCAAAAAACACCTCAAAAACAAAAATATTTTCTAATTACAACCTCATCATATTTCTTAACATTTAAAAAGTTATCTGCAGAAAACTCGTATTTCATCTATTCATATGTTTACTATTTGTTAGTAATGGAAATATTTTGATGGAAATATCTTGATGGAGCTTTAACTTATACGTTGCAAGTCAGAGACCATCTTAACGCAACCTTCTCAAATTGGTGGATTGCTAGAGGTGGACCAGTTGCTTGGCCTCCTCGATCACCCGACTTAATAAGACTCGATATCTTTCTGTGGGGCTACGTTAAGGAAATTGTTTATAAACAACCTCCAACGATACCAAAAATTCTGGCAAAAATTTCTAAGTATTGCACCCGCGAAGTATTAAAAAACGGCAGGCATATCGAAAATCAATTCCAATTGCTGTACACTCAAATTAAATTATTGTTTATTTATGTTGTATATTTTATAAAATAAATTATTTCTCATACCATCGATTTTTATTAGTTAAAATTGCCGTTGGAATAGTTAACGAGTTTTTGGCGAATAACATTTTAAATGCCAGGAATTATAATGATATTGTTATTACAAAATATTTTTTTAAAATTTTGCATCGATTGAAATAAATTTTGGCACTAGATTGTAGCCATCCTGTATAAATTTGAACCAACAGAACTTAGTTAATGTTAATTTGAATTTACTTAATAAGTTTGTAATGAACTTTTATTCATGAGACACTTTTGTATTTCTGTCGTTTTTATTTTTTTGTGTGCTCATAATTCGTACGGAATCTCGGACACGTAATTCCTTTTATGCTTTGGTTATTATGGTGCAAAGATTTCTCTTCATCTTTTCTATAAAGCTAATTGAAATATATGCACATTTTATATTTTTCATAATACCAGCAGTAATAGTCTCAAGTATTAACCGGTATTTAACTAATATTTTATATAGCTTATAACCGTTCTTACATTTTCTTTTCGTTCCTAACGAAACCGAATGAAATATTTTTTGTTTTTCATCCCTGTGTTAAAGAGGCATTTGCGGGACCATGTATATTAAGATTATTCACTTTACTTTTTAATGTATTACCTGCACTAGAAATTTGTAAGCGGTTTTTTGAATCACACTGTATACATCATAAATTTAAAGCTAATCGTTTTCGGGATACCGTATTTTGAGAATCACTTTCTTATAACTATTAAGCATATAGTTAATGAAGTCAATTATCAATATACAATAATAGGCCGCAAAATATCGATGAATGGAAAGAAATCCTCTCAAGACATTGAATTTTCAGTATTCCTCCCAATACTTGTTGGATTCTATACAAACAAAAAATTTTTGTTCGGCGAATACATTATTTATCTGGCATAATTTTCATAAAATTTAAATTCCATAAAAAAATTCATAAAATTTATAAGAAAGTGATTTTAAAAGTTCAATATCTGGAAAACGGTAAAGTTTAAATTTTTGTTGTGCTTAATGAATGTTGTTTAGAATTTCGAGATGAATTGAAATATGAAATAATATACAGGTATTCCATCAAAGAAAAAGCAACCTTTTTTTCTGACTTTTTGACTGACCTTGTATACTTATTTGTCTTTATTGTAAAAGATTTTAAAAAACCTTAAATCTTTTGCATTAATTTTTCTTTTGTTCTTTTGTAATTATTTTCGTTATACGGTACAGATTTTGTGCCTGTAAGATGACCTGTATTGGAGTGAGATGGAGTGTAGAGATCGTCACCGGATGAATTTCTCTAAAAGAAATACAACCTTATTGAATTCAGAGCGTATCAATTTTCTTTGCGATCAGGTATATTGTAATGGCAAGAAAGTAAAACCTTGTTAGTAAGGATTTTAAACGTAAAGAAGCTTATTGTAATTTTTATGCTATTCTTTGCTTATAGTACCTTTAGTTACATTTCAAATATAAAAAACTATTTTCATATTAAGGCTAGTGATTTCTTTAAAGGATAAAGTTAAAGATGAGGAACTATTGAAGGAATCGCTTAATTTAAGAAAGGGTAGGCACAGACGTGAACCTTCATGGCAGGCCTCAACGTGTAGCTATTGATGGTGTAGTACCTCAGAGCAGATATGATTATTTATGCAGGTGTTTCTCAAAGTTCCATCTTAGGCAAGATTTTATTCTCGATCTACACTGATCATCTATTTAATGTATCCAATACACAAATATAAATAGCGACCTTAGGGCCACTTTCACCAACTCTTGATGAATTTATCCGTTAGTTAAAAACCGACTCATGAGATTTTCTTTCTTCTCCTCGATCCTAATGACTTTATTGCTAAAGAAATAAAAAAGTGTCGGTGAATTAAATTTATTAATATTTTATATTTAAATCGGCGCGATACGTATTTCGAATTATAAACAACCACCACCATTACAGGTCTATCCTTGACCTTCAATGGCTTTAATTTTTTAATATCTGTATTTCTGAAAGAATAGAAGAATATTTCTTCTGTCTATATTTTCTCGCCTATCTCTTTCCATGCTTCAACTGCGATCGTTTGTGTTTTCATTTCTCTGATTAGTGGACCAGGCCATATGTCATCTTCTGTGATCGTTCGTATTTTTGATTATTGAGCAATTGGTTTATTGACTCTCTATTTAAGATGTCCATTTGCCTTGGGTAATTTCTTTTATCTCTCGTTTCGTATTTTGCTCATTACACGATTTTAGATCTATCGATAGTTTGTTAACCATAACCAAATAAATTAAAGCATTCCACACTCTCTTTTATTATATAAGCCTGGCTTTCTTGATCTATGGGGTATATCACTATATCGCTATAGACGTGTCAAGAATTTTCCTCTTTTTGACATTTTTCGTCAACAAATTGCTTCTATGGTGTCCTTAGATGTTTTTCAGTTGTGAAACTTTGCCCTTTTCCCTTTCTTACTCTACTTTGTCTATGCTTCTAAAATTTTCCATTTCTACACATACATCGGCGTATCGTGGATGGGACGGCGGACCGGATTTGATTAGGAATGGATGTACCCTCGGTGAAGGCACCTCATCTAGCGGAAACGTCCCCTACTCCAGTTCTCTGAGGCTCGATCTTTGCTTTATCTACCCAGCACATCACAGACGGTTGGCACTCACCCGTATCAATGAAGAGTTCCGACTCTCGATGTTTAGTGTCGATTACAACATTATTCTTATCTTATTTACTACCATCCGGGCCAAATGGACCCTATTTTTTTACGAGCTCGGGTTTGCTAAACCCGTACCCAATAATCAAACCGGGCCTTATCAACTTTATCGGATCCCAACCCAACCTACCTAGGTGGGTTAGTGCTAGATTTTAATTGAGTTGGGTGAGTCGTCAACTTTAACCAAACCCAACTAGCTAGTTCTACCCATAATATTAATCGGGTTGGGTTGAACAATCAACCTGATCTGAATCCAGCTTAACCCCACTTAGTGCTAAATATTAGCTGGTCTAGGTTGAGCCATTAATTTTAACTCAACCCAACCGAACTAACTACTTGGCACTAAATATTAGTTGGGTTGCGCCATGAGCTTGAGCCCAATTGGATAATTAGCAGTAGATATTCGTAGGGTTCGGTTAAATCACCAAAATTAAAAATTGACCAGACGAGCATTCAAAATTTTATTGGATTTATTACTTTCATAATGAACCCACTGTACATAAATTTATAATTAATTAATTCGTTTGTGTAGAAAATAGAATTGGGGAATAGTTCACCGACAAATTTTATTATTTTTGTCAACGTTTAAAAGGTTAGGGGTTAAATCAAAACATTTCATGACAATTTTTTTCTTTACATTTCTAATAGATTTGTTTATTGTTATTTGTCTTTTTTCTCTTTCTCCTTTTATGCCTTACCAACCTACTTCACCATTAGTGTGGGTTAAGAAAAATTCAATGGCGTGGTGAATTACCCCTCGAACCCTAAATTAGCCAGGGGCCTATTGACTAATCTTTTTTTTTTGAATAGAAAGTTAGAAATATTTTTTTCTGTTAAATTACATCAAAATACGGAATTACGATACGGCTTTAACTATATAAAGGGCAATAGTTTTACGATGGTGTACATAAACAAGTAATAAATGAAGTGGTATCGTCTACATTCACATAAATCAGGCAAGGCATAAGCAACCTTACTAAGTATAATTTAAGTGTAATGAACTCGATGAAATTTGTTAGTACGTACCTGACGTTCTAAACTATATGGGGTTCTCGGTCACAACTTACAAGGAGACATCGCAGTTGACTGTTCACCAATTTGGAGGAAACTTTTGTGGTGAATCAATATTGAATATGTAGCAGCTTTACCAGAGCTTTTGTTCTAATGGCTCTTCTAAGAGCCGATATTTATTTTTAAAGTTTAAGGGTATTTAAAATAAATTTCGTATATCGTAAAGAAAAATCGATTTTCAAGAACCGGGTATACTTCGGTGAATAATCGCCAAGCTTACGATCTGAATTCCTAGGAGCGATCCTCAAATTCGAACTTTTTTTTCCCACTTATATTGCTAGTGTATTAAATGTTTTTATAATTTACACATATACTTTTTTTAAAGTAAATTTTAATATAGTATAAACTTTAAAAGTAAATATCGTCTCTTAGAAGGGCCATTGGATCAAAAGCTCTGGAATTGATACATATTCAATACAGATTCACCACAAAAAATTTCATCCAAATTGGTGAGGAGTCAACTGCGATGTCTCCTTGTTAGATAGAAATAATATTTTTTTACGGTTTTCCTTGTTTATAAGATTTCTCCAACGACATGGTTATCAACTGGACTGAGTGTTCACCAAATAAAGTGATGCCGGTAGCATATGCAATGTTTGAGATATGCGTGATGACAAAGCGTTCTTATAGAAAATACCACAATTAGTTAACTATGAATCCGTTACTTCATGTGAATATCTAAAAGGTTAATTATTAAAATATAATCACAGTATAATTATGATAGTACACTTTTATGTTAGCTACAATATTTAAGTAACTTAACAATGTTCTTCGCTCATACTTTCGCGTATGACATCTTGCGATGGCTTATTATTTATCATCATTATTTAATGTAGAACTAATAAAATACATTAATGTAATGGGGATATGCAAGTTTTAAAAAAAGTTTCAAAAAAGTTAAATTGCGTATCGAATACCGGTATTTAAATTTTGGTCCGATATTGCAAGTCCTAATTGGCGTCATTTTTTTACAAGGCAACTCTGTGGAGCGCTCAGCCCAGTTAATAACTGTCACCGAGTGTCTCATTTAACCTGATAAAACGATATATCTCAACACCTACGCACCCAACTCAAAAAAATTTGAAATAAAAGTTGCTTGGTTTAGAAAGGGGACATTTAGTGATTGTAAAGATGGATTATCTCTCACCTCCTGACGGCGGAAACGAAAATAACTTACAAATTTCTTGATTTTTTTTGTTTAACTACTTGATTATTAATTGCCATGTACTTTATTAATTTTTGAAATGCGTCAAATAGTGATAGTCTAGAATTTGCAGTCCTGAACAGGATATTAGTCAGATATTCAATACCCCGCGGCGGAGTTAATTGCCTTGTCAGTTATCTGACGCTGACCTAAACGGAAACCGGTTTCTTCTGGTAGCCAATCGATCAAATTTAGCGGCTGACCTAACGTGCCGACTACTAGATTTCGTGGGCCAATTAATCCCAATCGGTTTTCAACCGAATTCTGAATTATATTTCATCGGGAGAACCGACAAAGCAAGAACCCCGAGGTTTAATTAATTCCGGCGCGCATTAAGACGAATTCCCCGTCGACTTTTTATTTCACAAATATAGGAGGGAACGTCGCTGTGCAAACAATGCGAGATAGGATCTGACGCTTCCGTGGGTAGATAAATCTGAACTTTGCGTGCGAAGGGGCGGCTCCTGAAGCGAGTCCCTTTGATATTTCTTCATCTTCCAGTGTAAACCCTGTTTTTTTTCGTCCTTTCCGTAAACCGCACGCGACCCCTCCGTTTGTAACGATCAACGCAAATTGTAAGCGACAGTTACCTTATTGTTTTGAAAAAACGGAAAACAAATTTATCGATTTAATTTGGTTTGATAATCGCGGATTAATTAGTACCGAATCCGATGATTTAAGTAATTAATTGAGGCTCGAGTGTCGTAATTTAATGCGACAAATGCCAATTAACGCGGACAGTTTACGTCACACCAAAAATATTAACAATCACGAGACCATTTTATTACCGAGTACCAATCTATTAGGATTAAATAACCAGGAATGCTATTGATATCTATTTACGCTCGGCTTTCAAGTAATTTACGGAAGATCATTTTTATGTGAACTAAAATTAGAACTAACACTAAAACTATCATTAAGACTAATATTACAACTAACAGGATTGCGTTTTTTAAAAACATTTTTGTGTTTCGGGTGCCATCGACGTTGCAACCTTCTTCAGAAACTGTTTCGAAGTAAGGAGTTGTCCATTTTTTTCGCTGCATTGGAATCGATGTGGAACTTCACCTTCAAGAAGATTGGAGGTAGGTACTTTTCTCTGCATCTTCGTAAAAGGGCTAGTTTCTGAAGATGGTTGCAACATGGCATCAAAACATTTCTTCAGAATACACACGGCAATAGCCAAAAGCTTCTAGCACAACATGTTAGAAACTAACAAAACACAAAAATAAAATTCTTATTATATTACATTATTATTAACCTATGCTCGGGATCTCCTTAAACTATAAAATACATTTTCAAGCAAAAAAGTTTTGACCCTATTCTTTAAAATAGGTATACTTCTAATCTAGAAAATACCAAATACCTGTACATAATATAAAATTGATATTGAAACTAACAGTCAATAGCCTGACGGATATATGCCTGATAACCTGATATCCGGCAGAAGATGATGCCGAAGTATGTAACAATATATCATTTGGTTTTAAGATATGTCAAAATTAATTACCCCAACACGTTAAGTTGTGTTTATTTACCGAGAGTTGGATTAATGGATGAGTTGTTTTAAATTAGCTTGAGTTGGGTTTATTTACCTCTCCGGTAGAACAATATTTCTTCCAGATGGTGATCAAAGGGCAATTATGACCTGGCAATTGTAGTAGAAGGGAAAACGAATGGGGAAATTGTAGATAAAGCCGAATATTCAATGAACAGACTAACCGAACGATTGAGAAAGATGGGATTAAGGTTAGAGGAGACCAAAACGGAGATAATTATACTTGAGAGAAGAGCTTTAAAGGAATTTGATATAAAAGTGTCCTAATTATAGTAAGGATTAAAGATATTTAAATAATATATACTAAAGCTATCACAGAGGAAGTGATACTAAGAATTTAACATAGAATTCATAAATGAACAAGAAATGGAGATTCCTATCTAAAAATATCAACATAGATATGGTATCTCAAATATGGAACACCTGTACATTTCAATTTTAACTAAGAAGATGTACGCTAAAAACACATAGATGTCTAGGCCTGTATATGGATGTAAAAAGTATCTTGATGAAATTTTTCGTAATTTATAAAGGAGAGTATGTACTTTTCTTAGAACAAAACCATACATGAATATCTTAATTCGTTTTTGAGATATTTTTTGGGATAAAGTTGTAGCACTTCATAAAAATAACAATTTTCTTAATTTGATGAAAATTGTCGTGAACTATGGAGGTTTTATACTCTTTCCTCAGAATGAAGCTTTACTTAAGTATCTCGCTTCGTTTTTGAGATATCAAACTTTGAACTCAATCTAATTTTGTGGCATTTCATAAAAATAACATTTTTTTAATAATTGTTGCAAACATCGTAATCTATCAAATTCTTAAGATATCTTGATGAAAATTCTTGCGATGTATAAAGAAAAGTATGTACATCACTTAGAACAAAACCCATACATGAATAACTCAACTAGTTTTTGAGATCTTTTGAGATAGTAAATTGTGCTATAAAAAATGCTACAAAAGCATTTCATAAAAATAACAATTATCTTAATAATTTTTGAAAAAATCGAATTGTTGAAGTATCTTGATGAAAATTGTTGTGATGTATGGAGGAAAGTATACACTTGCCTCGGAATGAAACTATACTTAAGTATCTCACTTCGTTTTTGAGATATCAAGCTTTGAACTCAACCTAACTTTGTGGCATTTCATAAAAATAAAAAATTGTAAATAATTTTTGAAAACATCGGGATCTATCAAATTCTTAGGATACCCTGATGAAAATTCTTGCGATCTATAAAGAATAGACATACTATTCTTTATAGACATACTATTATATCTTAGAACAAAACCATACATGAATAACTCAACTAGTTTTTGAGATCTTTTGAGATAAATTTATAGCATATCATAAAAATTAAAAATGTTCTTAATCAATATTGAAAAAATCGTAATAAGTCGAGTTCTTAAGATATCATGATGATGTTATGGTTTATAAAGGAAAATTTGTACTTTTCGCAGAACAAAATTATACATGAATATCTCAATTCATTTTGGAGATATCTTAAGAGAAGTTAAGAGTAGCATTACATAAAAATAACAATTTTCTTGATGATATTTTAAAAATCAAGTTAGATATCAAGTTTTCAACTCACTGAACCTAAATTTGTAACACGTCATAATATTAATAGTGTTCTTAATCATTATTGAGAACAGCGTAATAATTTGAATTCTTCAATTTTTTTTCAATATCTTTTTTAATTATCTTTTGTGATAAATTTGTAGCATTTCATAGAAATAACAATTTTGAAAAATCGTATTAATCTGTATTCTTAAGATGTTATGATGATATTTTTTGTGATTTGTAAAGGAAAGTATGCACTTTTCTCAGAATAAAACCGTATATGAATTAGTAATGGATCAATTCGGGTTTTCGCCAAACCGAGCTAACCGAGTTAAAAGTTTGCGTACACCGAGTTTAAACTGAGTTACTCAAATCCAGTTGATAGCAAAAAATCTAAAATCTGTAAATTCGCAAAACGCGCACTGGTTTGAATTGATGAATATCTGACCCCTGGAGATTCGTTCGGATATGGCTGATGGCGGTCACGTGACGCCAGTACATTCACCATCAGCTAATCCGAACGATGCCCCAAACACCGAAATCTTGAAATTTCTCTAGCACTAACAGCACATTAAAGGTGCCATAATTTTAAGACCCCAGTACACAGTATATCTTCATTGTTTCTAACTCGTCGTTGCAAACTCGATAAGATTGATCCTCGGCTTGTCCAATATGAAAAAAGTGGTATTTCAGGGATCCCCTTTGTTGGGGCATACAACCTCTTGAGTTTTGTTTTGCGAAGGATCATACTTTTCGCTTCTCTGTGACTTGGAAGTTTTTTGGTCAAGTACCAAGACTGCAATTTTCGATGTTTCCAGCTTCGGTTTCTCTTCTCTCATCATATCTCATTTCTATCTATATATATCTAGTTTTGTCTGGTTAGGTAATGGATAGTCATTACAAATTTTGCTGTTTCTTGTGATTTCATTATTACAGTAAAAATTACAGTAAAATAAATGTTTTTGAAAAATTATGTATTTATTCTCATACTACACAGACAGAGAAATATTCTTGAACGAAGATTATTACCCGTGCCTCAAGCTTTTCATATTATTATATATCCACAAGAAAATTATTTTGTTGAATGAAGTAAACCACATATTCTCAAAGCAAATATATAAGTATTCTTGATGATCTAAGTATATCAATTATATCGAAATAAGAGTATCTTAATATTGCGTCAACAATCTCATTTCCTTGTAATAAATGTATTAACAATCTTGGCACACGAACATAGGCGTCGAACAGAAATAAGGCATACAATTTTACAGGATTACTAGAGCTGCAATGGATTTGATATTTAGCACGTCGATAATAGGCCAAAGATAAATTTGATGAACATTGATGTCTAATCTTTAGACAATTATTGGCTGTTAGAGATATATTTCAGATTATTAGTTCTCAACCTTTTCACTATTAAAGACCACTTCGTGCCATTCAAAATCTGAGGCTATGTGGTCCACATACGATAGAATTAAGGTTTCCACAACAGCTACATAGGGTAAAGGTTGATTTTAAATGAAGCTTTAAATGATTCATGAGAATATTGTTTGTTTGTTTTTTTGGCAGCCATTCATAGTTTATATATGTTACAGCAACTAGATATCAACATAAAATCAATCGGCCATCCCTCCAAAAGTATGAAAAGTCTAAAATTCAACTGTATCTTTTCTATATTTATCAAGAAAATATTCAAACTTACTTTGTACATTTGTTTGAATTTATTACCGTTTGCTCATATTGTAATATGATGTTAAATTAAAGTTTTTAGGCTCGAATATCATGTTCATAGAACGTAATTAATAAGCTCTACTTTCATACATGTCACTAAAGTCTGTTCCAATCCAAGGTGAACCAATACTTTGTAAAAAAATAATGAGCAATATATTGTAGAGTTTTAATTGCAGGAATTAATGCGTACCATTATTTAACACATTTCTCTGATTTATTTCTCCAATAATTTTATACAAAATAATTTATTTTATTCTTAATTGAATTTATTCTTTTATTAACATCAAAATATTTAGCTTTTAATGCGGACCTGTTCAATGTTTTCGTATAATCACGTGATTGGCGTGTGATGCTGTTTACATTTAGTTCGTGTTGGACAATAGACTATAGGTAAAATGAAATGAATCCTAAAATTGTATCAATGTATTTTATTAATTACAAAGTAAACAACATATTGTGGGCATAAAAATTGATTTATAGTGTGGCCAAATTTGCATTTTAATGACATTCTTGATTTTGCATTTCACCTCAAAGTTTCCCAATGTTCAGCTTGAACGGTGCCAGTTTCATCGGAGCATTCAAATTTAATAAATGATTTCTATGTTTATTTTTGATGCTGTTTCACAGAGATAAGTAGAATGAAAAGGAAGGAGAAGTTTGAATGTATTTACATCAGTCAATTCAACCCAAAAGTCTGCAACGTTTTCACAGTGAGATTTCATCACTTTTATATGGGCATAAGATGATGATCCTAACAGCGTTAAAGTTATAAAAAGTGACAATGAAAACAAATCTTTCAAAGTATGAATAAATGGGTTGAATTTCAATCGCAAATTGGAATAATTTCGCGTTAAAACACAGTTGTACGTCTGGTAATTTTATTGACGACGTGGTAGGGCGACATGAAGCGTCAACATTAATTATAATACCGGTGGTCCAGGTAAAAATTACACAGCACACATCGTCAGACCGAAATTATTTATGGGAAATTATTTATTTATTTGGACGTTGCAGGCGGCGCTCGAAAATAGTGGAAAAAAACCAACCGGTGTCTGAATAATTCAATACTGTTTACCATCAACAAATATCTCTTTTAAATTTTATCGCAAAAAGCGGACGAGTTTGTACTACTCAATGAATAAACAACACTACTGTCATTTCACCTCCAAAAACTGAAACAATATCGACCTGTTGTTTTGAATCGCCGTTGCAACAAATAAATAACTTTTGAATTATTTACGTTTATTTCTTGGTTATTTTCGATAATTAAAAAGTTAAAAAAATGGTAATGAAATGTTGAGATTTTTGATAATAAATCAATTCAAGTTCAATTAACCACTCCTATTTAAATTAGAGCTTACGCTAATAAATAATAAGGACACGACCTCAGCGGGAAAGGAAACTCCGAGTGTCAATACAAATTGTCGCCGTTAATGGAGAGCGACATGCGAAGAGGGAATTTATCGAAGATTAATCGTGGTACTGTCACCTGGACGGATCGAGACCATTTAATTTCGCTATTTGTCTTTTTGGAATTGTGTGAAAAACGAACTCGCAACCAGTTTACCGGTAGCGCGTGTACCTCAACCATTTCCATTTTTTTCCTACCACCTAAGTTCCTTCCTTTTCAAGAAGTATCACCGCGCGGGCCATTAACGATCAATAAAAAGGGACGTTCCTTCGTACCGGTAATCCATCTCTTTGTCCGGCGTATTTCTATTTGAGGACCAAACGGGAAGTTTGCCCCAGATGACCGTCGCGGGGCCTTCGTGCGTTGAATCGGACGAAACCTCGATGTATTAATAAAAACGTTGATGTATGACGGCCGGCGACGTCGTCGTTGTCGTCGTCCGGAATTTATCACCGAGAAAGAAAATAAAAATAAAATTTCCCAAAGAAAACGGGGATTGATGGATTTCAATAACACAACGTGCGGAGAAAATTCCGATAACGCCGGGATTTAGGTCAATTTCGGGGGTGATTAGACCAATAACCGTCGTGGTTTGCATACGAAATTGATTCATAAATGAAATTTAAAACGATCCAACTCGTTAACAAATTTTTCTCAATAAATAAATAATCTCTCTTAATGCGAATTAAAGCTAGAGTGTCGTCGACAAAGCAGCTTGATAATTAATTTATAAAAACAAATGGATAACCAAATTTTGATGCGCAAGCAGTAAATTGCGGATACAAAAAAAATCGGCGAATCCAATTTATCTCCTAGAGAATAAACGCGGAAAAATGAGGAAAACCTCGAAAACGTATTATCGGGGTCGGACGATTCTTTTTTTAATTAACCAGAAGTGGTGCAGCCATTGGACCAGTTTTCGCTACTACTTCACCGGGCGAACAAAAAAACCTCTACCAGATGTTACACAATCCAATCACACCGTCGAATGGGACTGATGCATCGGATGCCGGCCGAAACGCGCGCCCGGGAATTAATTCCTGAACGAAAATTGAATTCGGGCCGCACGCAGTTCGCTTGGATAAAACGATGACGCCGTGCGTCGCGACGCCGACGCCGATGCCGATGCCTGCGGAAAACATCGACAGATGTTTTGAAACGGCTAATGGAATTTGCGCCCGCGTGATATTCTTTGTTTTTTACGGCCCCTCTGAAACTCTCCAAACTACCGCACCCCCGTTTTAGTAAATGTCTTTCAAAACGATTGCAGTCGTTTGAAAACAAACACAAAAAATATGCACTTTACAGTTGCGAACATTTGATAAGTTCGGGTTTCAATTGTTTTACTCCTATTTTTTAAAAATCATGAACATTTTCAGCTATGCCTTAAACAAAGTTTTTACATGCAAGGATTAACTGGCACCACACAGTGGAATGCTACTATAAAAACAGGACGACCAAAATGCGGATATAATTCGAATATATGATAATTTCATTATAAAATGGCCTTAAAACAGCATTAAAAAAGTTGTAATCTGATTTAAAGTTACTTAATGAAGATTGTTATAAATCACTTAATATTTGTAACGTAATTACGATCACTAAACGAAGTACCAGTTGTACTGTATACAAAGATTAAAAAATCTTGGGAATGGCAACCAATGAGTAGGATAAGAAAACAACTTCCTCTTTTCGATATCCGAGCTTTCGCAATAATTTATTGGTTCATCAGGGAAACTACAATATTAAAATAGATGGGCAACGTTACAAAAAATCTTAAAATTAAAGTTTCTTTAAATCGACTAACAATGGAAACGTAAGAAAAAGGTTGACCTAAAAATTCGATACAAATTAGTAGTTAAAAAAAGTTATTTTTAAAAAAATAAAAAATCACATTTGCTTGACACATTAAAATCAATGTAGAGAACAGTAAAATGACAAGGTTAAAAATAGAATGACTTTTTTTTCGGTCTATCTCAAAAAGCCTTGTTAGATGACTTAATACTTCTTCCAAAAGATTTGAAATGCTTTCTTGAAAAATAGAGTCGACACTGCTTTTTGGGACTAGATACTGCTCTTAAGAAGAATTAAAATGCTTCTAGAAGACATTTTAATTCTTGTTTTTTTTTCAAAAACAAGAACATGTCAGGTAAATTTTGTTTGAGAGGAACACTGGAGGGGCAAAAAGAAATGCAGGCAGTTCAAAAAGTTAAGGACGTAACTCTCGTCGTGTAAAGTCATTGTTAATTATGAAACTATAAATTGAACTTATCCTTTCTGTATCCGTTCTGAAATTCACTGAATTTATGTCTTTATTAATGTAAACCATTTCTATAAATAGACGTTTATTATAAACCGACTCTCTGTCTAAAATCTTAGTGTTGTTAAAATCAAAATGGTGCCCTTCCTTAATATGATGGTAAACAAGAGCACTCTTATATCTCATTTCTACTTCTACAATCATTCCGATGTTGTTCCAGTCTATTCGTAAAATACTGCGCTATCGTATTGTTGTAAAATAGGAACGCTGTCCTTGTTTTTTGAAAAAAATCTATCAAGTGGTAAGTATATTTAGCAAATTTAATATTGAACTGATCGAAAAAGGAGATGAACCTAGATGTAAAGCCTTTGAAGAAGGGTATTTTTACATATTTAAGCTGTGTTGTTGCCTCAACATCAGACCTTCGTCACCATCAAAAGGACTTATGGAAGTTACTTAAGAATGATTGAGAATTCCATTCAAAAGACGCGGTGGATAACAGTTATTAACAAAAACATTCATCAGTTTTTCTAGGTTATGTTTATGAAAGGAAGGATGAGAGAGTTTCAAAACTCTATACTTCATCCCCACCACAGTATTAATCTTTTGGTTCATTGGATGATTAGAAAAAAAGTTGATGTATCGAACCCGTGTAAGTTTGTTTAGTATACCAATCCAGGAGGATCATTTAATCCTCACTTCTCATCACTCGGGCATCCAAGAAGGGAACTGAACCTTCCGTCTCCGTCTCCATTGTAAATCGAATACTAATATTATAGCTATTGAAAACATCTAATATACTGTGGAGATGATCACTTGGTACCGAACAAATTATGTCATCCACATATTTGAAAATAAACGGCAATTCAAACGGTAACTTAGGAATACAATAATCCAGTAAACTATCCATCACCATAGTGGCCAAAATTGGACTGAGAGGACTTCCCATAGGCGTACCAAAAATTTGATTGTACACCATTAAATGTAAACGACGACGTATCAAAAAGGAAAGTAATTAAATCAATAAAAGTTGTAATGTCTAAACTTGTGTTATCTTCTAGATGACTCCAGTTATCAACTATGGTCTGTTTTACTAATTCTAAGGGAATGTTCGTAAATAAGGATACAACATCAAGAGATATAATCATATAGGTGGGAGGTAGAATAAGGTTCTTCATTCTTTCAGCAAAAGTGAAAGAATCTTTAATACTATATTCAGTCCTTTCCGCGAAGGTCGACGATAGTATATTAGATAGAAATTTAGATAGTTTATAAGTAGGTGATTCCACAAAAGAAATAATCTGACGCAACGGGCAGTCCAACTGATTTTAATGTGTCAAGCAAATGTGATTTTTTATTTTTTTTTAAATACCTTTTTTAACTTCCAATTACTTTTTATCGAATTTTGAAGTCAACCTTTTTCTTACTTCCATTGTAAGTCGATTTAAAGAAACTTTAATTTTAAGATTTTTTGTAACGTTGCCCATCTATTTTAATATTGTAGTGTTTCCCTGATGAAGCAATAAATTATTGCGAAAGCTCGGATATCGAAAAACGAAGTTGTTTTCTTATCCTACTCATTGGTTGCTATTTCCAAGATTTTTTAATCTTTGTAATTACGATCATATACATATATTGATGTTTACAAAAAATGCTTAAAAGTGCAAGAAGTATTAGCATAGATAAATTAGTTATAGTGTCTACTATGAGAAATTATCTATATATTATAAGTCCCTATCCGAACAAAGAATGTTTTCTACATTATTTAATCAGAAACACTGTTTATTGACCAAAATAAATGTTTTCAAATTTTTTAAAGAAATTTCCGTTACTGCAAGGTGAAGTATTGGCACAGAACTGATATTTTTCGAGTTTAAAAAAAACATTTAAAGGTGTATTATGCTATATATATATATATATACAGCGGTGTTGTGTCAAAATAGATTTGTACCATTTTTAGTGATATATATCGTAATTAAGTCGAGGTCGCTTGTAGGCGATGCGCTACATCGATGCTATATCAATAAAGATGTTTTAGTTAGACCATATATTTTCAAGTTACGCCGAGGTTGCTTGCGATCGAGGCGTTATATTGATATAATGTTAATAAATGTATCCTATTTGGAATAGTATTCTATCATACCCAAGTTCATGAAGTGTCCCGGAGGTTGTCATCAGCTCCATTAGGTACACGGCCTAGTCCATCTGCGATAACTCTGGAATCCTTGTACGGTATGATGCGGGTGGAATACGACCAGATAACGGAATCGGTTTTAGTCGTTTTTCTGAGTTTGAGAAGACTATTGCTGCTCTGAACAACAAGTTCAAAATTATTAATAAGCTATCAGCTCAAAATTCTCCTCGCTGCTACTATCCAAAAGAAAAACTCTACACCTTCTAAATCGGTTTCTGATCTCAAGAATAGTGTTGCTGACTGCTGGTGTGTCAGTGAACATTTAACATCTTCTAACAAGATCCTTCTTCCAATTGTGAGGAGACTGGCTAGGGAAAAGGGCTTTCGTTACGTGTGGACTTGTGATTATAAAATCTTTATGCGAAAAAATGAATTTTTACCTGCTATCCGTATAAAGTCAGATAGAGATTTGTCATGCTATATTTATATAATTTAATGTTAATTACGTTTGTATTTTTTGTCTCGCTATGTATTCCCTATCGTTTTATTATCAAAATGTACATGTCTGCGAACGAAACTTGCTCACTTATTTATGAATGTATTAAACAATAATATTATTGTTTAACGTTAATATTATCGTTAAACGTTCTTTGTTTCACTGGGACGTGGCTCCATCCGGGCATCTTCTCTGCCGAGGTTCTACTGAAATTGTACTGGGTTTACAGGCGCGACCGGTTCAATGCTGTTGCTACTCGTGTGGGGGTGTTTTGATCGGTGTGGTTAAGTCCATACCTAGTGTCCTAAACCTAAACGGGTTGGTTTCCTGATATTGAGGTAGTGAGTGTTACCGTGTGTTACAAGGATACAAATAAAATCCACATCTATTCTGCAATTCTGATGCTCTTAATGCTTTTATCGTCGAACTCCTTGCTGTAATAGAACGACACCGTAATGTCACATTTATAATTTGTGGCGATTTCAATGTTCCTGAAATTGAGAGGAATATTCATGAGTTTGGACTCTGTGTTGCTTCGCTTGCCATTCATTAGTGAACGTTCCGTCGATTTACTTAACGCTGTTGCTCTCTGTGAATTCGATGAGATTAATCACTATAGAAATGTATATAATAGCACTCTTGATCTCATATTTACACAACTTGTTACAGTACTTGATTGCCACAAATCATTGACCCTCTTAATTCTTGAAGATATTGCTCAGACACAGCTCATCAATAATTTGCAACTGTGTGCCGCTAAATTATAATAAAACAAATAAATGCATTATGGAAATCGGTTGGGTACCTAACATTTTCTCTATAGCGGGGTCGTTCTAAATTTTTAATTGATATAGATTATAAGAAGTACATTGATCGCACACAGATTTCTGTGATCTTGGATTCTGAACGGTTCTGGGATTATATTAGACGTCGCAAAGGGACGCCTGGTATTCCCGCCCAAGTGACTCACAATGACGAGACGGCTACTGACGGGAATAGTGTTTGTTCAATATTTGCTTATTGTTTTGCGTCTGTTTTTACTCAACCCGAAGCCTATATCGAACCGATGTTGAACTTGCACTTAGTCAGATGTTGCCCAACAAAGTTCCTGATTCTGATGGCATTCTATCAATTCTGATCATTAATGTGCTGCTGCTCTTTCAGTATCTCTTCCTTTCCGTAGCATCTAAGCGCGTCAACGTTGTGGCAGTTCACAAATCTGGTGATCATGGTTTAGCCACTAATTATCGCCCAATTTCCGATAGTGTTCTTTCAATTAAAAAATATTCTTCATGTAAACCAACATGGCTTCTTTCAGGGCCGGTCTATGGAATCGAACATGACTGAGTATACGAATCTGCTTTTGTCTTCTTTGGATAATAATGTTCCAGTGGATGCAATACATACGAATTTTAATAAGGCAATCGACAAGATTGATCATAATTTGTTACGTGACAAATTAGTGCGTATTGGTTTTGCGCACTCTCTGCTAAACTGGTTTGCTTCCTATGTTTCGGAACGAACTTTCATTTTCAATTACAACTGCTGTATCACAGGGCGCATTTTTTGATATTTTTGCTTCTTTTTTCTACTGTCGCTATCTCATGTACGTCGATGATCTCAAAATATTCATGCTTATTAGTTGTCTAAACGACTGCACCAAGCTGCAGAGTGACCTTGATGATTTGTACAGGTATTGCTCTAATAAATACCGTACACTTAACGTCTCTCAATACACAATAATAACTTTCACAAGGAAACAGAATTACATTACATATAACTATTTGCTCGGTAACGATGGCTTATACTGGTCCTCGTCCGCCCGGGACCTTGGTGTTATACTAGATTAGAAGTTGACTTTTAATTTGCATATTAACAGAGTGGTGAATAGAGCATATAGAATGCTAGGTTTTGCAATGCGATGTTGTGCTGATTATACGAATCATCTTGCGATCATTAACATTTACAATGCTTTTATTAACAGCTTACTAATCTTTGGCATCAGTATCTGGAATCCCATGTACATGTATTTGCGTTAATTTTAAAAAATCTATCGACTGTTGAAATCCTGCTACAAAAATCTAAGACACACTTTATACAGGTTAAAATAAATTTAAAATTGATTTTTCTTAATATTACTCGTATATTTCAACCAATTTTGTTCAAATTTAGTGTAGGGCAGGTACTTTGGCATGAAAAAAAAAACGATTATGGAGTCTGTTTTACTACACGATGCTCTGTGAGGTGTTCATTACAAATTAAAATAACTATAACTTTTTTGACAGCATACTTTTTGACTTTTTCAATAAAAATTCTTATTTTCTGTACTAAATAAAAAAGTACTTTTATCAAAGTATATCACTTTTTTCAGGAGTTGGACCAATTTTTTCAGGAGTTGGGTACAGAATAAGTAAGTTTTCTAATGTTAACCTCAATGTTCTTGTTTATTAAAATATTAAATACACTATTCTTTTTCTTTAACGTGTTTAATTGTTCTTTTTCATTTTTTTTCTGTTTTGCATAAAAACTAGAGTCAGCAGATATTCATTTTGTTTGGTGTTTGCGAACGAAAACTCAACGTAAGCAGCTCGTGAGTATAAGAGAAAACCAAATAGAAGATCCAAATAGAAATATTTGAACAAGGGTTAAATAATGATCAAGTAGATCTACGGATTTATAGGGCACATGTTCATCACGTTTTAAAACATGATGTATCAAGAACGGTGTGTAACGTTTTGTCATTGGAAAAGCCATTAGCGCCAATAAGTTGATACCAGTAATCAGTAGCGATGAGAGATAGAAATATCTCTCATCGCTACTGAAAAGTAACAGTGATATTTCATCGATAATAAAAAAATAAGGTTGCAACGATCTTTCCGGTTAATTTCCATTATTATCATACACCTACGTCTATGATAATGTCATTTGATAAGCGTTTCATCTATCTCTTATCCTTTCGTTTTTCAGATCAATATTATGTTGAACCAAATTGATTCTTTCAGGTCGATTTGAAAATATAATTTATATGTGGAATGTCATTGTTAGATCCGCATCTAGCTTGCTTTTCCCAGCTGCTTAATTATCTTTACTTTCATATTGGTGGCTTCTCTTCTCCCCTGTAGCGTGACGATATTAGTCTTATGAAGAGCAATGTCTATACTCAATATGTTAAACTGTTGCTACAAGTGTTACTCGTCGGCATACGCAATAATATACCTTCTTCAAGCTGTGACCTCAGTGTATAATTGTAAAAAACATTTCATAGTGTAGGACCTTGTATTGAGCATAATTTAAGAAGAGTAACGGTCGTAATTGTTAGGAACCAAAGGTAACGTAATATCGGGAATACACGACCAAACTACAAAGGTTAAGTAATTAAAAGGCTTCCTTTTATCTCTACCAAGCTTTCGGAAATTTTATTTTTCCTTCGTCAGGGTAACTACAAAATTGAACAAACAAATTACAATTACATAAATATATCATACCAAAACTTACAAAAGTGGATTGCGTATAAAACTGAATCAAAAGTTAAACATGAGGTCGACAAATTTAGAAATAAACATTTTTTTTTAAACAGCAGTCTTAAGACTTAATGCATGTAACGTCGTTTTGCAATTTTAAGTGATGATTATACTCTTTCAATTTTATTTTTTTTTTAAGTTTTATAATTTGGTTTATCTCAAATTTGATATTGTGTGATGTTTTATAAAAAAAAAGTGCTGTTTTAAAAAAGATGTTTATTTCTAAATTTGTGCGACCCCCTTTAAAATTACTTAACCTTTGTCATTTGGTCGTGTATTCCCAATATTACGTTACCCTTGTATTGAGCCTTAGGCTACGTGAGCTGGAATATTTTTCCGTTCGGTACTACTATCTCTCTTTCGGAGAGGTAGGATTTTATCATCTGAATTAGAGACCCCCTGACGTTTCCTGCCTTAAGGACTCTAATAATATCCAACTATGTGGCGGAGTTGAAAGCGTTTCGTATGTACAAGGTTACCGCAACACATAGACCTTGATGCTGTTTTCTTTTTAACGTTGTGTAGTGTTTTCTGTAATTGTTCTGCCGATTACATATGGTTGATTTCCCCTGCCTGAGATCATACTAGTCCTTGTATATCATGTAAAATTTGTTTAATTCGGGATAACCGGTCCAAAGGGTATGTTAATTAAAACAACTTTTTCATATGCTAATATTTCGATTGTTTATTCAATCTTCTTCTAAATTGAACCAGCATGTCAAGTTACAATGAAGAAAAAGCAATTGTTTTATTTTATTAATTCTAGAGAAACTCACTTGTTATAAGAAGCTTACAATCATGAAAACCGTCACAACATTACTTAAACGTATTGAACACATTAAAATATAAAAATTAGGTTAAAACTTTAAAAATTATAAAAAGGACATCACGAAATGTTGGACAAACAAATGGACAATCAATTTCTATAAAAGTGTAAAAATTTTTAAGAAAAAACCTGTTCGTGACTGCAAACCCAGTTTGAAATAAAACTCACTGCGCATGACAAAGAATGAGACCAATGAAACGAGCGATATTATAAAAGCGGTAACGTTTTAATATTCAAAGATTACAAGAAAATTATAAAAATTCTAATTGATTACAAAGGCAAAGCCGAAAATTAACAGTGGGAAGATTAAAATGATTACAAGATCTTAATAATTTTTAAACCAGCTAGACCACCAAACTTCAGAATATCACGTCCGTGGAGTAATTAGACATTCCAACAATGGAATCATCATAATGTGGATTTGAATTAAAGTTTTGGTTAGTTTTGTCCTTTGTAAACACGTAAGCATAAACATTGCTCAAATTCTGTGTATCTATCTTAAAATTGATCGCATTCTTAGTGTAATTGATATGAATTATTTCAAGAAAAAGTCAATTATGATAATTCATTTCAGTGTCTAAATTCTTGACATCATCGAAATTAAAGGTGTGTTTACAATCATGAACATGCTGGGATAATGCACAAACTGTTTTGTTCAACCGGCAATTACTTTTATGTTTTGATATACGACTTTTTAACCATTAGGACGTTTGGCCAATATATCTACCATCACAGTCATTACATGAAATGCAATAGATTTTAATCTAGTGAAATGGGTTGCTAATTTGTTTTCGTAGCAGTCTATAATTTTTATATTCTCAATGACTGTGAGTGTTTTCTTTAAGAATTCACTTAATTTGTCAATAAAAGGAAGCTTTTTATATACCAAAGGTTCAGTTTCTAATAAAGTTGGATTTGTTAATCTGACCTGGTCGGCGATATTGACATTAGAAGTTGAAAACAATAATTTATTGATTAGTTTTAGTGGATAACCATTGTTAATAAAATTACTTCTAAGAAATTCTAAGATTTCCTTTAAAAAATTCTTTTCACAAATTTGAGTAACTCTATGTTTCATGCACAGAACTGTAGAAATTTTGTGTTTAAAATTGTGATTTGAATAATAGTTTAAGTAACGTCCGGAGTATGTTGGTTTCACGTACCAATTAAATTGAATTTTATTAACAGAATTTCGTATAACTGTTGTATCTAAAAAAGGTAAACTATTGTTAGTTTCCATTGCTATGGTAAACTGAATGCTCGGGTGAAAATTATTAAAAGACTGCAAAATTACATTAACATCATCTTTGTGAACTCCCAAAATTAAATCATCTACATATTTCTTAAGAAAATTTATGCGAAACTTTGAACCGTTATCAGTCAGTATCTCATCCAACGCGTAATCTATCACAATCAAAACCAAAACTGGTGATATTTTTGATACCATTGGGGTACACTCAATCTGGTGATAAGTAACGTTATTGAAAGTAAAAATTGAGGAGTCAAAGATTAATTTTAAACCAAGAAGGAAAGTGTCCTTATCCCATATGCAATTATCAGCAATAATGTCCCATTTTTCATTAACAATGTGATTGACCAAATCCAACGGAATGACTGTGAATAAACTTACAACATCCAAAGATATTAAAATGTGGTCCTCTGGAAGGCTGTAACCCCTGAACGCATCTACGAAACGAAAAGTGTTTGTGATGTTATCGTCCGTTCTATTACTAAAAGTACGGCTCAAAATGTCTGATATATACCCAGACAATTCGTATGATGCAGCACCAATTGAAGAAATTATAGGTCTTAAAGGTACACTTTATGAATTTTAGGTAAAAAATATGCCTTAGATAAAACAGAATTATTACAAATAAGTTTTCTTTTTTTTATTTCAGTTATGTATTGTTTAGCATACAACATTTTAATATAACCATTGATTTTAGTTTGAACAGATGTTATTGGATTTGTATTTAAAATTTTGTCATCGTTAAGTATACTTTTTGATTTTTCTAGATAGTTATCTCTGTTAATGATAACTGTAGTAGCACCTTTATCAGCTTTTGTAATCATTAAAATAGGGTTTTCCCTCAGGAAAATATTAGTTTTTTGTAAAAGTTTATGAAGTAAATTGTGCAACCCATCACACGTTCTGCCGGTATTCATAAAATTGGTAATAATGATCGTGATATTTCCTCTCATAACGTTTTTTGATTCATCCTTTAAAGTAATTATAATGTTTTCTAAATACATCAACAACCTTTTCAAATTTAAATTAACCGAGTCCACAGGTAAACTAAACTTAGGACCAAGAGACAGCAATGTTACAACCTCCTTAGGTATATTGACTGTGGTTAAGTTAACTAACCATTTTTTATTATCATTAAATAATTTAATGCTATTATTGGACTTGGTCAATAACGCTGCTAGCTTTTTACAATTAACTTTCTTAATATTACTATAAACTAATACTAACTTAATACTATTATATATTTAAATTTTAGAGAATCAATCAAATTACTAAATACATTGAAAGGTAAAACTGATTTGATGCGATCAGATAAATCGACAAATGAGATCCTGGACTTATTTAAAACATCTATAGTGATTTTAATTTCTAAATTTAATGTGCTTATTGCCCACCTGTTTTTATGTTATCTATTTTTCTTAAAAGCATTGATGAGTTAGTTTCCAACAAATTTATCCAATTGACTGCACCATTCCCGATATGTGGAGGTAGACCACCATTTCTACCATTTCTTCGACACTTATTTAAAAATGTGAGACGATTTTTCATTTTTGCAAGCTTGATATTTATCCTAGATAATTTCTTCATATAATCTACAGCGAGATTACCAAAATTCCCGCTGATTTCCTCAAAAAATCTTTGCTGTTCTTGTATATCATGTCTTTTTCCTCGATTTTTTTTTAAGTCGTGCTCTAAGTAATAATTGCAGTAGCTTCCCTCCGCTCGATGAAAAAAATTGCGGTAAAGTTTATTGTAATCAGTGAACATTTCTATGTATCATATGTTAATTTGGAATTTTTCGGGTCTGCAGTTTTTCATTTATCGCGAGTTAAGTGAAACGAGTACCCGACTTTGAAGGTGCCCGCAACATTGTCTACTTTGCAATTTTTTTTCTCAAAAATTATTCGACCATAAAATTTCAAATTTGACTGTTGATTAACCGATGTGTTCTTAATATATTACTTTAGACAGATCCGGCTATAGGAGACCTCGTCATTCATATCTTTACTTGACTTTTCCACTAATACTCTCAAGTGTCGCCATAAGGATTGCAGGTGTTATCCTAGGCATTAAAAAGAAGGCGTCAGCCCCACACCATATGGGGCTGATGCCTTCGTTTTGCGAGGTTTCGTCACTGCAGCTTTTAGCTCTGCTATGGAGAACAAATGTATAAATGTTACTGATGTTACTTCTTTGCAGGGCCACACAGTTTTCCCTGTCTGGGACAGTTTCGCAATCTGCTTCCATGTTTCCTCCACGCTTACCACTATCCTATTTCGTAAGATAAGTTTTCCCCATACACATATCTCTATCCAAGTCATCACATAACTCTTTCCACTTCTCCTCTTATTGGTGTATATCAAGACCGTCAGTTCTCGTTTCCAAGCTTTATGAAGTTTAACTGCTTCTTCAATGTCCCTCAAGGCAATTTTATTTTCAACAATACTGCTCTTTAAACGTGAAGAAAAAAGTATTTTAAAATTGTAATGTACGTTGTTTGATCTCGCTTTGAATGCGTTAAAGTTAAGCGATAACCTCCATCAAAAACGTCCGACCAATTAAGTTTTACGATGCGGCCATCCTCTCATTAAGAATTCGGTTGGCGTTTGTATGCGAGAAGTTCCAGAGGCACGTCCTCTGTATGTTCTTTGTCAACACAAGTTTCCGGGAACAACGCCGAACCGTACGCGGTCATTCGTTACAAGTTCGCAGTCAAAACTCGGATAGCTACTACCGCTAACGGCTCGTTGGGCTCGCTTATTCGAAACTGCTAAAAGAGACCGTATTTGCACCATTAAAATCAATATTTGTAGTTGAGTTGGCGATGTTTACCATCGCGTTAAAGATAAAATGTAAAAATGTACTCATATATCTCAAAATCCGGGGTATACAATGCGATAGAAATAGGACGAGAAATACATCTAAAAGGGAGTGCTCCGGTAGGAAGCGAACTCACTCTATGAAGGAGTTTTCAGTAAATTGATTAAAATGTTCTAATGGAACTTTTCAAATACACCGAGGACATCGAGGGTTGAGGAAAATTTCGAAAAATCGAAAAGTTATTGCGCGAAATTAATCAAATAACGGCGGGAATAAAAAGAATAACAGGATTTGCGGACCCGGTTAAGTCTAATTTATCATATATAAAAGTTCCTAAGGGTGCCATAATTTGAGGAGCCGTGCCGGGCGTTCGGAACGCGTTCTACAAGAACTTTTACTGCCCCGTTAAAAACTTGAAAGATTAACGCGTTGATTAAGTAACCCCTAATCATACTAACACTATTTCACGCGGGCGCAGGGAAAATCGGCTTGTTTTACGCGTAGTAAAAGCGGCCGTAAAACGAACGATGGGATCGTTATCGGAAACGGCGCACGGCAAAAATTCAACGGGATAGCCACCGTTGTGTACATTTTGTATGCGTGAGGATGATATACCACGCCCGGATCGCCCTTAATGGTAATCCGAGCAATTAACCCTATCCCTTTGATCCACCGGGTACAATCGAATAACGTATTGAGTGTAATTGCAATTGTTGTACCGGTATAATTACATCGGAGAACCATTACCAACCACTTTACTGTTTTGTATAGGTATGAACTACGTTTATTAATTAGCTCCATTTCAGTTTAATTAATAACCCATTCTAAGAGTTAATTGCATTATGCGTTTAATTATAACATTAACGAAATAAAGCTTGAAACAAACTTGAATTTGTTTAAGTAGAAATAAATTTCATGCGAATACGTAAAATGTTATAATAAAGAGGGGTCGACCTCGTTGCGACCAGATAAGAGAGACAACGTGACTCCTTCACTTTTAAACAAGGGACTTGCTCGGTTACATTGTAATTTTACGTGCGACGTCGAAAGTGTCCACCAAAGTGACATTGAAAGTCACGGCGTATATGAAAAAATATACTATGGAGAAATGCAATCATTTTCATCCCCTTCTTTTTCTTGTTTGTTATTTATTGATAATAACACTATTTACTTATTTATGTTTATACTTATTATTTTTTCCTAAGATACTAAATTATTACGTTATGAAAATACAACCTTGGTTGAGTTGGGTATGCTAGAGTTAAAATGAGTTGGATCAATTTTGTTTGGTTGGGTTTACATTTAGCGAGGCGCAACACCTCGAAGTTTCTTTCGAATCGTGGTACCCTACAAACTTATAATAACAAATTTGACGTGTTGAAATCGCATAATAATATTCAATAAAACGCGAAGAAGGAAAAATCATAGAAAAAACCTAAATCAACCCAATTTAGCCTTTTTTTATTCAGGAAGAAGCTTTTCCAACTGACCTGACTCCACACTAGAGTGAGGGGTTCTCCCTCTCTAAAAATATCTTGTAGATCACTGCAGATGGGCTGAAATACGCTTCCTTCTCCCATGCATTCGCTCTCTTGCATTTTCCTGGAATATTTCCGCCGTATCATCTCCCACATAAAACTGCTACAATCCTTTCTTTTTCTCGTTATTTTCACCTCTTCTTTCCATTCATAATGGGTTTTTACCCAGTTCCACACATAACGTTACAGAGTTGCAATAAATCAAAATTACAAAAATCAAATTTTAATTTTTGTGAAAAGAAATTCTTTACTCAACGCACTCGGGTGAGAGGGTGGTACCCTCTCACCTTTTCCTCTTCCTGCGCAATACTGAAGTTTTACTTTCCAGACTCGGGTTGTCGATGTGACCATTAACACAAAAAGAAAAAAACCTGCTAAACTTTTAATAAAAATATATTCTCAATAAAGCACCTGGAACCTCCTCCTATTGGCTTCTTTGTATGCGAATTGAACTGAAACTACGTCACGTGCGTTACGTAGTTTTCAACTACCTTCTAAATCCCCCCACTCTCAAGTATAATTCTAACGCCTGTTCGTCACCCTTCTCAGTTCTTTCCATTTATTGTAATAGTAAACCGTATAAACCACATCATCCATTTGTTCCCATCTACTTTGAAAGCGTTTTATCTATTTCTTCATTTATAATTTCTCGTACTCTTAGAGATTGTGAGTCTGGTTTGTTTCGGACCATAAATGCCGGTTTTTGAAAATAGGTTCGGGTCGACGGCGAATTGGCTCTAAACATATTCAACATACATGTTACCCAAAAAAATGTTTGCATCAGATAGAGGGAATGAATTGGAAAAAGAAAAAGCACAGTTGTACATTAATATTTAAAAAATAATTGTAAATGGTAACTGCAACCACGGGGTCGCTCATCTCTACTCAAGTCCATTCTCTTCTATATGTGCTAATCTTCTTTTAAGCATTAGGTCTATAAGTGGTGAATCTGCTAGAATGAGTAGTGCTTCTGAAGATATTGTTCTGTAGACACTGATGACTCTAATTAGTATTTGCCTTTGAAACCTTGTTAGTTCAACCATGTGTTCTTTTTTCATCTTTAAAGCATTACGCCAAGATTTATAGACATATAAAATTTGTAACTATATAGCACTTATAGATTTCCTTTTCCCCTTTTTTCAATGCATAGTCTGTAATATGTTGACTCTGATGTTTGTGATCGTTTCACCTAAGATCTTTCCCGATCGTCACTCCTAAGTATTTCAAAGATCTCTTCGTTCGTATTTTGTGTCCTCTTACAGTAAACTCCATCACTTTCTTACAACGCTTACTATTTAATGTGATCGTTTAGGATTTCTCTGGGATGGGCTCCAAACCTATAACTTCCAACTGGCTCGTTAACTGATTAACTATTCTTTACGAATTCATTTCACTGATATCCAATGCTGAAATCACGATAGGCTAGAACATCAGTATATGTTACAATGTTCACGTCCTCTGTTTCTGTACTTATCTGAAGAATTTTATCGAAGAAAATGCTCCTGTTGCAACTGTTCTATTCAATATATCTATTGCTAAGATATTCTCCATTGCAATTGGTAAGTTGTACTGTTATACCCTTTTTACCATAGTATCGATTATTTCCCCTCAAGGTGCGGTGCTAGAAACATTTTTCAAAATCTTATTCCCCTTCTAAACTTATATAAGCTATTTGACATATTCAGAATCGTCTCTATTGCATTCACCATTAATTTACCTCTGGTAAGCCGAATTGGTTAATGAAAAGACCTCTTCTTTTTTGTACTAAATGCAGCTGATGTTGCTATTGCATACTTGCCTTCTGTATTGCGGATCATATTTCTATATTTTTTGTGTTTCATAACAAATTCAAATACAGGAGTTGCGTAGAGGACTACTAAGCTTATTATTGTTGCTAGTATTTGTTTTGTTATGGGACGGTCTTCCCACTCTCGGCATCAGTTTTGCCAAGACATTTTGCATGTAAGCCGCCTTCTCCTATGTTTTCTTTGTCTTTGGCTTTATCCAATGTTACTCCGAGATATCTCGTAGTTTCTGTGCTAGAAATGTCTGTTTCGCATAATTCAATTGTTACCCTGTCGAACTTCCTTCATCTCTCCAAAATTTTGATTTCCGTTTTAGACTCTCCCATTTTCAATCCCTTCTCTTGTAGGCTTTCTGTTACTCTTTTAATTGCATATTTAGCTTTCCTTGTTATTGTCTCTGGCGTACTACTTTCCACTACTAATGCAAAATCGTCTGCATATACTAGCACCCTCAAAACCTCCTCTCATGCCTATTTAAGAATCTTGTTATAATACAGTTTCCACAGTGTACCTCCCACAACAGAGCCTTGGATAAACCGCAACTTATTTGTTGTCATTCACCATTTGGTAGTAGAATCATCCTCAGGCTTCTGGTCGGTGTCGTAGCTTTAGTTTTCGCCAATGCCTTTTATACATTCCTACAGGTTACAGAATTAAAGCAGTTTTGATATCTATTAAAATGATTACGCTAAATCCTCTTTTCATTAGTGATATCTTCTTCCTTTTTTCGTCATTTGTACAACTACTATTACTGCGTCCATTGTCCCTCTTCCCTTTCTGGAAGCGAACTAAAAATCGATTATCGCATGAAAGGCTTCAAGTTGTTTCATCATCTTTTATTAACTACTCTTTCTAGAAGCTTTTCCACCGCATTTAGTAGGTACAGGGGCCTATATGACTGCATCCCTCCTGGTTACGTTAGCTTCTCTATTAACATTTGTTTTGATTCTTTCCAGGTGTCTGGGAAACATCCTTTTGCCAAAAATTCGTAGAAAAAAAACTCCTGTAGAAATGCAACCGGGTTCATTTCAACGCAGGCTTTCCAGTATCTTGTTGGTAATCACATCTCTTCCTGGGGCTTTTCTTGGCTTTAGCATCCCTTTTTAAATAATTGCCAACGGTTGTTCAGCCATTTAGTTTTTCACCACTATGGGGAATAATTTATCTAATTGCTTATTAACATTATCCATATCAAGCTGTCTTATCCCTCGTATATGGAAAGAGGCTGGCTCTTTCGCAAAACTTAATACGCAGTGACCCATACATCTTGCTCCAGTTCTTCGCTAAGTTCTTTTCATTTTGTTTCTAAGAGTGTTTTAATTTTTATCGATAATTTTTTCTTGTACTGTTCTTTTTTCCTTCTATTTTCTTCTTTAACCGCTCTTAACCTATTTCCTCTTTGCGTTTCGCTTCTCGTTCTTATATATTCAAGTTCTCTCGTCCGCCAGTGTTTTGGTCTTCTATCATTATTTCTTTCAGTTTTTACTTTGAGTGTTTTATTACTTGCATCCTTTATTCTTTTTATTAGAGAATCTGGTGTTAGATCTTTACGAGGATAATTCTTAAATCTGTCCTTTAAGGCACTCATTTTATCGATAATCTTCCAGCATTTGTTTTCATTTTTTTATTCATTGTTTTTTTCCTACAGAAAAGGATTTTAGCACATGGTCGCACAGCATTTCTAGATCTTCTCTCATTTCCTATTTCAATATTGAATCTATCATTCTTTTTGGTTACTATTGTCAGGTCAATTACAGAGAAACTGTTACTCTTGGGCCTCTATATGTTGTTACCCCTATTACATTTGTTAGTGTTAGTTTAGTTTTTGCTGTCCATTCTTCTAATAACATGACCTGTAAAATTGTACATACTGTCTCCCGCCATGATCATCCTTGCATTGAAATTCGCACATGATAGCTGGTTTGTTGCTTGCTCTTACATTTCCTTCAATCTCATCAAGTAGTTGTTCAAATTCCTCATCTACTTTATTTGGAAAAATATAAACTGACCACAGGGTGAAGTCGTCTAGTTCTCAAAAAACCCTCTCCTATTTTTCATTTTTTTAGTGTTATAGAGTTTGTCATTATTTGTATGAAAGCATCTCCCTTTTTTTTCTGTACTGTTTCATTACTCTTCTTGTATTCGGTTATTGTCCTACTATTATATCAACATTTTGTTTTTGCGCTTCTGCTTCTAGCATATCGTAGATGTCCCATCTTCTATTACAATTCAGCTGCTCTATTTTGGTCTGGGTACACATTATTACATACGATCCACACTCATGGATAGACCGTTTTGAACCTTTCTCTTCTTATTTCCACCTGCCTCGTTTCTTTTCTTCTCGCACTGAATTTTTTTAAAGGTATTGTACTTTCCCGAACTTGCTCTATGTACTTCTCTACTTTCTGCGGGCAGTATTCAAAGCAACCCAACCCACCGAACTCAAACCCAACTTAAGTTAACCATAAAATGAATTATGCACCATGGATGTACGGCAAGAGGCGATGAAGAGCAAAGGAGTCGATGAAGATGGTAAGGATAACAAAGAAATTTTCATTATGAAATTTCATTATCAGAAATTTCATTTGAGATAGAAATTTGTAATTGATCTTGTGGTTTTCATTGACCCCTTCCATAATGGTATAATGGTTGAAAGGGGTAACGTAAGCGACGAGTTAATATCTCTCAAAGACCGGGATTAATCGCACGTCGCTGCCGGATTAGGGCGGTGAAATTGGACTTTTTCGACGACGCCTGCGACGCCGGTGAGCATGCATGCGGAAGCGGATGCGGTACTGGATTTTGGTTTCATCGATCGCCTTCCGGCGAGTGGTTTACGTCAAAATAAAGGATAAGCTCCCGGCCACGGATGCACCACGGGAGGGCTAACTTGGGTTGAAGTTTTTATCGCGCGACACTATATTCCCATCTTCCCGGACTTTTATATCTAATTTCAAAATAAGAAATAGAACAATATCTGACCCGTAAAGAGGATAAAACGGGCGCACTTATCGAAAATAATAAAGAATTGAAACAATCTAATTCATTGAAAGGGGGGAAAACAAATACGGTTTTACTTATTTTACGATATCCCTCCATTAGGTAGTAAAGTAAACTGTTGAGAAGTTGTCGCAAAGCTTTTGGATTTTGTTTCGATAAAATTTATTGAGGGCGAATTCGGGAGCTTAAACGTAATTGATCCTTACAAAAATCTTGCCAATTTAAGATTTCCGTTGTTATACTCGGTTTCGTTTTTCTTTTTACGGAGAAACGCGTTTACATATTTAGCAATTAAGTTGGTCTCGGCGGAATACCGCTTGGACGCAAACACTTAGCATGCTAATGGGGTAATACAAATTTAATTTGGGCCGCTCGGGCGGCAAAAGCAGCCTTGCGGTCGTATTGATTAAGATGGGATTCCGCCGTCCCCATTTTCCGGTCAGGTTTATTTATTGGGAAAAAATTATTTTTAAAATAGCATTTTGGGGGATAAAAGCTTTTTCATTAAAAAGAATTGCTTCTCGAAGTTTCAAAACAAATGGAACGGGGGATGTTTTTCTTATCGACCCCCTCAGGTCCCGACAACGAAACGGGATGCTATGTAAGTTTTATGCCGACCTCGGCATCGATTGTAGTACTATGTAGGCACGAATTAAAATGTTAAAATATTACGTATCTGGGTCAGTTTGGTGCCGTTGCATCGATCGGTTTGCTACCACGCTAAAATATACAGATTTGCACGTTATTTCCAAACCGGAGGTCCTTTTAAACCACTTGGCTAAAATCGGTCGAGACTAAACTACATAGAATACAGAATCGAAATTAGCATACGTTTGGATGAACCGGTTTCATATCATTGCGATTATCCAAAAATAACAGTTGAGTAAATCGGTTATTGATGGGGTTATTATTATTATTGCCGAGTTGAGGGAGCGACCCCTCTCGTCACTGCGACCTATAGATCTATTGTAATTTTACCCCTTCAAAGATTTAGGGCAAATGTAGGCCCTTAATAAAGCTTAAAATTGCTCGAAGATCTTGTTCCCTTATATCAGTAACCATTAAAAGAGCTTTACAGTAACATTTTTTAGGTTAAAATGTGAATATAGTATATGTTCACCTGTTTCTCACTCGTCGTTGTAAAGACGACAAGTTTGATTCTCGGCTAGTCTAATATATTGTATTTAAGAGGTGTATGGTTAGTCAGGAATCCTAAGGCATAAAACCTCTTGGGTTTTATTTTGCGAAGGAATTATCATACTTTTTCGCTGTTTTTGACCTGAAAATTCTTTCAATAAACCACGGTTTTTGCTGCCTCTTTGGCCAGATTGTCTGCTTTTTCATTACCCTCAATGTCACTCTGATTTGGAACCTATCATAATAAGTAGTTTTTTAGGTTGCTGTTACATTTTCCAAACAGTACCGAGTCACACATGAAGGACTGGATGGGGAGACAGTTCAATGCGGCTGGTTGGTTCACTAATGTTGTATTTACTAATAAAACTAAATGTGGATTTATATTTAGTGTCTTTACAAATACTACTTGAGAGCGTCATCTTCTGACTAACTTGTTTATTTTATTTATTGGGTAACACTTCTTTAAATATTTATTTTCTTTATTATTTTTCCTTTTTTCCATGTTGATTTAGGTTTCAATTGGTAGCAAACATTATTACCTATTTCTTACTCTATCATATCCGTAGATGTTTTATCAAAGCAACTTTCTATCTTTCATAATTACCAAGATACCCTGCAAACCCATCAAAATTTGGACACCCTGTACAGTGTTTGGAACGGTAATAGCTCATGCTTCCAATAAGTTGGCAGACTTAAACTGATCAGCATGATATTGGAGTCGTAATAGCTCATGCTGCCAACAAGTTGGCATTGTTCAAGATATTGTACAGTGTTTGGAATAGTAAAAGCTCATGCTGTCAGCGAGTTGGCAGACTTTAAACTGATCAGCATGATATTAGAGTCATAATAGCTCATGTTGCCAACAAGTCAGCAGTGTTTATGATATTGTACTGTGTTTGGAACAGTAATAGCTCATGCTGCCAACAAGTTGGCAGACTTTAAACTGATCAGCATGATATTGAAGTCATAATAGTAATTATTAATAATTTTATTTTTTAATCTATTGTCATGTAATATATTAATGTATTTGTTTTTATTTATTGTTTTATGGTCTAGTTTTTCTCTCCATTTACTAATTTATATCTGAGATGTTTTATCATCAATATTTGTGCTGGTGCGACCTGAATTATTTATTGATGTATTTCTGTATAATAATAATGATAAATAAATATCTTATCTTCCTTATTCAGATTTTATCAATTTCCGTAGAGTTTGTTTTGAACATTCTGCTTGTGCGTTGCATTGTTGATGATGTGATGATAATTTAGTTTGAAAGTTCCAAGTATTTGCAAATTGTTGATACTCTACACTAGTGAATTGTTTGTACTATCTGATACGACTATTTTTAGTATGTTTGTCTTGAAAATAAAGAATTAATTTGATTTATGTTATATTTGCAATAACTAATTATTATTTATATTTTTGTCCCTTTAATTAATGTCACTACCCACTTTCTACCATGATTTCCTATATATTTCATGAGATTTCTTTTGAGTTTGAATTACCATATTTATTGCAAATAAAACATCTATTTACCAAGTTTTCAATATGTTCATTTATTTTGGGCTCGTCGAACAATTATTTGCTTTCATTATGCATTTAGTTATTCCAAAATGTTCTCTATGTCATTTAAAATTGTTGATTTCAATTTAAAGGTATTATTATTCTTTGATTCATGTATACTATATTGTTTAATTCCAAGGTAATGTCAGATAGTAAGTAATGTTTTCAATCAATTTTTTTTATTTTTGATCATCTATTTTAATATTCTTTTCTATTGAACAAACGTGAGCTTCCAAGTCAAAGTTTTCTTTATAGGGTTCTTTTAAATTCGCTCTTGACAATGTATCTGCAATAACTAAATCCTTTTCTGGTTTGTATATTAAGTTTATATCAAATTTTTGTAAAGATAATAACATGGGTTGTCATCTTGCAGGACATGAATTTAAAGATCTTTTAAATATGATTATCAGTGGCTTGTGATCCGTTTCAAGATGGATCTTCCATAGATGTTGGTAACATTTACTCAATCTAAAGCACATTGTCAACATTTCCGTTTTTATTTGTGCAGAGTTCTGTTGAACTTACGTCAAAGCTCTCGAAGCATATGCGCATGGTTTTTCGTCTTAAGGTAATACAACATCCAGTACATAATTTAATGCATCTATGAATATTTTTAATGGTCGTTTACTATTACTCTTAGTATTAGTATTATATTACAATAATACAATATTGTCATATAAGACTTTTTATTATTAATTGGTTTAAAGACCACAGTTGTCTTTTCTGATAGATTTTTTTGTGAATTTTCCAATATAGGTGACAAAGAAACTAGAAACCTTTGAATATCTTTTTTACAGTTTGCTTTTCTCTTTATCTATGCCAATAATTTCCTTTGAAAATTTATATCCCAATTAAATATCTCATTTATACCTAGCTTACATTTTTCTAAATCAAAGTTTACATTTTTTCTTTAGCTATTTGAAAGACGCACTAAATTTTTATCATGATCTTCATCTGCTTTAGGCGCACTTTTACGAACCTTCAATTAAACTAATTAGCGGTGGTTATATCGATTTTAAGCGCTCCCATTGGTTATGAGCCGGTTTTTAACTGTTAGATAAATTTATCAAGAGGTGGTAAAAGTGGCCCTTAGCGTATATCAATATGTCATCAATATACAGTTCTACTTTCGGAATTTGAAATATTTTCTTAAAGTATTCTTGGAAAACCTCAGTCGCTATGTTAATACTAAACGATAATGTTAAAAATTTAAATCTTCCAATGCAGTTCCAAATGTAGGGACATAAAATGTTAGAGTATTCATAACCATTTTGTGCTATCCAATTAATTATTTGTAATAATACTCAATAATATCCAGTTACAATATTAATAATAAATAATTATATTATATAATAAATTAACCATTTGCAGTAATTTCTCTTTTATGGCATCATTATTCATTCCAATTATTAATATAGTCAATGCTAATTTCGTTGTTAACTTTTCGCATCCCAATTCGCATTGTGGTCCCTATCTTTTAATTTGTCTAATAAATTGTTCTATTAATAAGTTTCCTTGTCTAGCAGTGAAAAATTTATGCCTCGGAGGTTACATTCTTTTTGTTAATGTCTTTTTTTAATGTTTCAATGTTGTTTCCTTTTCCGCATTCAAATTAAACGTATTGTATATCCAGTACATTTATATTACATCTATTGCACATTAGATCTTCTCATCTTTTCTATCAAATTCCGTGGCTGTTGAATAAATCTCGAATCTTTGCCGTCATAACCTCCAATTCTCGCAAGTGTTGCCCACCAAATTCATTATATGCATATTTTTCCTATATTTTTACAACTTGCGCAATTGTATTTATTGTATTTACCAATAAAACGAAATGTATTTACACTGAGTGTTTTTATTAATACTACTTAGTTAAAATATCGACTTTGAAGCATTGATACTAAGTAAGGACATCTCTTTTAAGTTGAGACTTCGCCTTTCATCCCTGCTTCTAAATACGACCTTATACGGCTAGTCGAAGTTGTATTTTGTTGGAATAAGATCCCTTTTAATGTCAATCAAGTGATTTCGACATGAGTCCATAATTATATCAAGATGTAAAAGACTCTTTTTGGACGTTTTACAGTCTTTTTATTTTTAATTTTAATTTACAAGATATATACAATTATTTATAAAATATTTACAGCTGGACTTTTGGTGTTTGGGGAGCTTGATTGTTACCTTGCCTCCAATATCCATGTAAGCTAAGAATGTTGGACATCCCTTATAGTTGACGGTGTGGGCATCGTCACAGTTGACGCACTTTGCTGGAGCGTCTCTCGGCTTCGCGCATTTAACACATTTTGGAGTTTTTGTGCAGTGGGAGCTGCCGTGGAGCTGCTCTCTTCTTGTAGGGTTGGAATTTTAGAATGACGTTGTTGATGGCTTCGACCTGGCGGACTTTGCCCATGTCCTGGGCGAGGGGGAACTCTGTAAGGAAACTTGAGCAGTAATCAGTCTTACCTTTTAGTGTGATGCATTTGCTTACCTTTACCCCTAGCTTGGAGAATCCTTGGACGATTTCCTCGGGAGTGGTGAAGGAAGCTGCCTTGATGACTTCTTTATCCTTTCGCTGTTCAGGGCGTAGGTGTGAAATTCAAATTCGGTAATCTTCAACAGCTCGATAACTCTTTGGTGATCGTCTTCGTTTTTCGCCCTGACGAAGATTTCTTTTGGTTGTAGTTGAGAACGCACTCGGTCGGTCTCGTCGTATTATATAATATATGGTTATTGATGATCGATAATATGATATATTCTAAAGCACTCAGCGCTGATTTCTTTTCTTTATATAGATGGATGTAGTATATAAGTATCGTCATAAGTATGGAATATAGTATATATCTTCGTAAATGTTCACTTTATAAAAAAAATATTTTTTATAAAGTAAAGGAAACATTTTTCTTTAAAGGAGAACATTTTGAACATTTATTTTATGTGTTAATATCATTTTTAGTGTTAATTTCCTGTTTAATTGTTTTATTTTTAAATGTAGATTTTATTTGCGTTTAATTGGTAAATTTTGCTTAATAAACAACTTTTACATTTTCTTCAAAAATTTTCTAATCTAAGGGTACTAACATTTTATGTTGTCGTAAAGAGAAAGAGAATCTCTATTGAATGAGCCTAATAAAAGGGTACGTTGCCATTAAAAAAAGTTAAGTGTCATTCGTTACTCATTTGTTTTCTGAAATAAAAACATTGAATACTGTCTTATTATGGCAAATAAAATACTAAGGCCCACTTTAACCAATGCCCAATTAAGCTAACTAGCGGTGATACAGCGATTTTAAACTCTCCGATTGGCTAAATTTATCAAGAATTTGATAAATTTATCAAGAATTTGTGGTTAAAGTGGCAGTAAACAAGTTTTATATAAAAAGTTTTTTTTTAATAAAGCTGATACTCGAAACATATAGGACACCTGTATATTAAATTTTCGTCAAGCTATTCTTTATTTTATTATTATATGATATAAATTTTTCGAATTCGAATGATTCTATTTTTCAGTTAGTTTCAATGCGTTGAGTGTTAGGTTAACTAAAACCAACACTACCACAGCTTCAGATATAAAACACTTGAGCTTAACCGTCTTAAAAGCATTACCCAAATATTTAACGAAACATTATGACTTACTAACATGTTATTGATCACTCACTTTACACGTGACAAATACACAAAAATTAGATTACACATCGCAAATTATTATCGTCTATTATCACCATATGTCGTTAATCATAAAATAGATATAATGTTTTTAATATTTTTGTATTTGTGCTGTATTTAGATCCCAGTTCCTTCTAAGGAGCGTATAGTATATCTGCTTAGCCGTGATGGCCTTTTCCTTCACCTTGTCTATGTTCCACCTTAATTTAGTATCCAGTATTACACTTAGCCTTTGTTTTTAGGATATTAGTTTTGCCTCCATTGAATTTTCCTGAATTGATGCTTAGGCGATTAGTCCTGGACCAAGTGCTGATAAGTAGTGGTTATGTGGAAAAGAAATGCCTAGGGCCCATACACGTGAGCAACCAGTAGAAAGCATCTAATCGGGTTGAACCGTCATGGTCTATTTAAAGAAACTACTTTTTAGAAAGCTTGTTGCGGAAAATTCCATGGAATATGGTATTCGGGATAAGGTGGATGAATTAGTTGACAAAATTCCAAAACAAATCTAGTTTATTAACCACACTCTAAATAAATCGCAAAAAGTTTACATTTTTATAAAAATAACAACTTAATTATAACAAACCTAAGCACAAACCAATGTGTAAAACCAAATCAAAGCTACACTTGAATCACCCTCACAATTTACATTCCCATCCCGCACGTGGTACGCAAAAATTAACCTAATACTCACATAAACGATAAATCAAACTGGGAACCATGTTCCAAACTAATATTTCGATTATTTATTATAACTTTCCTTATAGCTTTTTTATTGCTACAAGAGATTAACAAAATGGTTAGAATTGAGCTTATCTAATTTAGTCAAAAACTTACTTGTTTTTTTAAACTAACACTTGCAAAACAGCGAAAAATAAATTACAAAAAAAAAGAAAATATCACAAATCAATAAAAAAAAAGATAACTTAGCAGGCACATGGCAATGTCTGTCAAGAATGAACCCAACAGTTGAAACTGTATGTAATAATTATGATTTGTATGAGCATGCAAACACCTTCCCGAATAAGTAGGTTTAACATACCAATTAAACAGAATGACATTCTCTTTATTATGTATCAATTTCATATCATCCTTATTATCATCCTTGTATATACCCAGAATCAGATCATCCAAACATCCCTCGGTATGCTTTGACTTTAAAACTGCATCAATAACAAATCCACAATTAGAGCTAATACCGGAGAAACTTTAGATCCCATTGGAGTGCCCCCAATTTGGTAATAAATTAAACCATTATATATAAAAGTGAAGATGAACTATGTTGTGTTATCAATTCTAATAATAGTTCTTTGTGCATTAGAGCTATAACTGTATCATATTTTCCTTGGATTGTGATTACCTAGCCATCAGCGTATTACTAAATCATGAATCAATTTATCAATTGCAGCTTCCTTCTCCGAATGAAAGGGGCTAGCTCTATTTTGTTAGGATTAATGCTAAGGCTATATATGCATCAAGTGCTAATAAGTGGGTTTTTGCGTTAGTTGAGTTATGATTGTATCATATTTGCCTCGGATTATGCATCCACTCTTTGTTAGGTGTTCATTAAGCTGTCTATTACCAGATACCATGAGAGAGGTGAGAATCCTCCTCCTTAAGGATTTCCCCTAAATTGGTTGTGATTTGTCAGCTTTTCAGCATGGCATATATTTTTACATTTAGAGCATTCTCTATGGATAAATAGGAGGTGTCATCAAAAGCTAACGCCTATAATGTCTATGAAAGCATAATATTTCTTTGGTTGCAATTGTCGTCTCTAAAGTGCTCATCAAAGCATGGAGGGCACTAATTGTTGATTTTGTTCTCTGGTCAGCGTTTGATTCCCTACCGCCTTTAGGTATGAAAACGCTTTTCTGCAAAAAAATAGTCATAATTATATCTCGTTCATTTTAAAGCCTTAAAATATTGATGAGGTTAATAATCGATTTTAAATGAATAGGTGTTGAAATGGAATATTTACGAGGTCGTGTCGTATTCAGTAGACACCGCGAATGGTATTCCATATATTTATACGTGGATATATGTGGAGTTGTCACCGTCTAGAAAATGAAACCGTTACACCTCTCGCGAACAGTGGATGCAGCACCGAGTGGCTGCATTTGTCCCGTCGTCAGACGGCGTCATATTGAATTTGTATAGTACTCCGAGCCAGATTTATAGGGTTTTCGGTGAATTCTCGCGGACGAAGCCTCGACGCTGACAGCGCTTCGGCAATCTATTGAAGCTCCATATATTCGTGTACCTAATAATTCTCTTTCGTTATGATTTCTTCTTTTTTTTTGGCGCGTGTTCCAGTTAATCGCGATCTCGTCCATTTTAACCGGGCGAGCAAAACCGAGGGTTCATTATTAAAGGGGGGACTACCACTCGTTGTCGTCATCAAAATTTTAAATGAATGAAACGTCCTCGGGGAGCCGTAAGCGTCCCTCCGACCGCAGCCACTAAAAACTGCCACTCTCGCATTACTCCGCTTAATTTACTAATTGATGTTTTGGAATTATCCCCTTAACCCAGAGCGGCGGCGTGCTTAAAGCACTAAAACAAAGCTTTCCTTTTATAAAAGAATAAAAAGGTTAGAGAGAAAAGAATTTTATTAAAAATTTCCTCGATGAAGATATGAATGAATAAAAATAAATAAAAGCCGGAACGTTTCCTATTTACAAAAGTGGAAGACAGGTATCGCGTGTTCTTATTCGTTTCAGTAGAGTTCCCCATCGGTTCGGTTCCGTTAGAAGAAGAAGTGGGACGAAGAGCGGCGGGGGGCGAACTCCGCCAAGTGCCACTGATTTACGAGACCGGCGTAACCCTTCATATTTCACCCGGAGTGGTAATCTCGTTTGAATTATACGAATTTTTAGATTCTGCAGGAAACTGCTGTTGCCCGACGTGTCTTGGACCGCTTTTCGTTTTCTTCCCCCCTTTCGGATTAATAAAGCTTCGCACTTCATCGGTTTATTAACGAACGGTTATCGCAATTAATCGTCACAAGGGGGCTTCGAACGTCGAAGATTTAACGACGCCATCTCTTATCGGTTAAGTAAAATACGAGACCGTTCGAGGAATTCAATTCCATTCGAGATTAAATCGAAAGAGACAAGCAACACGGCGAGGAATAAATCGTGAAGAAACCGGGGAGCGGCAACTCAATCAATATCAAATTAGACGTGTATAATGGCGCCCGTCGCGGCGGAGGCGTTTGCTAATCCGAAGGATTTCGATAATTTGAATACAAGAGACGCGGAGGCGGGAAATTAGGCGCCCGATATTGTTACCCCCTTTCGGTAATGGCTACAGCCCTCCGAGCAATATATTCCGGCGTCGGGGAGAAGTCGAAATCAATTGCTGCAGCTTTTGCAAGCACGCCGGGCAAACGCGGGGAGGGGGCCGGGGGAACGTTCGGGGGGCGCTACCATTGTCGCTGCCTCCCGGAGACTTCGACTAGATTTATATCCTGCCCTCCTTTCGCCCGAAACCCTAACGTTGTCTTTGTGAGAAGCCCACAATTCGCACCTCAATAAAAGCCTAGAGTTAGTGCGGCGCAGGAGAACTTCCGTTCTGTCTAAATCGCCTTCCGACAGCCCCCTCCAATACCCCCTTTTCTCTCAGATTCCCGATCTACCGATCGCGGTGGCGCCGACGTTCAAACGGGAACAATTCCACTTTATTGCGGGGTTATTCAAAAAGCCGAGAGCTTAAATTAGCACCGACTTGTAAAGTTAACGCTTCCGGTTTTACCCCCTGTACGAGGTGATTAGTTATTCATATCTGGAAAGTTACCTTGAATGATTGATGGATTAACTTACCCATTTATTTCATTAACTGATTATCCAAATTGTTCTTATTATCTTTATTGTGCTAATAAGAAACTTGCACTCTTTATACTCGTTAACCTATAGTAAATAGAATTTATAGAAAAATTGAATTATATAAAAGATGAGTGAATTCTCAAGCACTGTAATATATTAATTAAATCGCCTTGAGCTAATGAATTACGTTCACCTTTAATAATATATTTCTTTATTGTAAATGTACAGGTTCGATACAACTTAACATATTCTTGTTCTGTTTTGCATAACGACGCTTCTATTCTAATTCACTTATTTTACTTCCCCCAGCTTAAAACTACAAATTTAAACTATTAGACGAATTAATTTGTCTACGTAATCGGGTGACATTCTTAGCACTATTTACAATGGGTTTCTCCTATACATCATTAAATTTAGTTACTTTCGGTTCTAATAAATCTACTAGCTATCTTAAAAAGAAAACACTCTTCTCTTCATCTGTTTTGATGCATGGTTGTATATATACACTGTTGGAAATAATTCACGAGCACACGTATAACTTTTTTTATATATATTTTATTTACTAGACCAGTTTTGAACTATACATGGTAGTCACCTTCGTTCTCCTAAGAACCTTGTGAGTAAAGGAAAATTTATTTACAATATGTATAGATCTTGGGATAATCTCCGTTACAATCGCCTGTGAATATGTCTTCTGTCGAAATTGTAGAGTTTTATCGCTTCACACATTTGTAGTTGTTTGTAAATCTTTTTGGTTTTAGTTGAAATAAACTATTGAACTGTTTTAATGCCTAGTTCGTCGTATAGTTGCTTGTTTTTTATAAAGCATTCGGCGTCTACAGTTATTCTAAGTATCTTATTTTGTAGGGTACACAACTTCTTCCGATTTGAATCTGCCGAATTTCTCCATATCACTGGCGTACATCACAATTGGGCGAATTAACGAGGTATAAATTGGAGTAGTACATTCCGATTTAAGAGAAGATTTCCTATTTATGATGCTATATAATTCAGCCAATCTACTACAACCTACATTTAGCTTCAAGTTGATATGATATTTCCAAGTTAGTCTTGTGTCCAGATGAACCCACATGTTTCTCCACTCTATCTGTTCATCGTTGAGAAATGATTGTTAACTATTTATTACAAGCCTTAATATAAAGATTGTTGCTACACATCTTTGTTCGTTAATGTCTAAATTCGATAGGTCAAATCATTTGTTTATCTTGGTCATACTAGTATGTAATTTACTTATTGCTGTTAATAGATCTTCATCTTTTGGAAATAAGACTGTATCATCCGCAAACATAACAATGTCATCTTGAATAATTTGGGTTATATCGTGTATATAAATAAAAAAAAGGAGGCCAGGAAACTACTTTGTGAAACATCTGCTCGTATTGATGATTTGGAAGAAAAGCAGTCGTAGATTTTGGTGAAAAAAGTTCGGTTGTTAGAAAAGATAGAAGGATTGATTTGAGGTATTCTGGTATATTAAGTTTAAGGATCTCGAATTTCAATCGATCCAATCAAATTCGATCGAAAGCTTGTATAATGTATAGGAAGAGCGCTGTTGTGAAACCATCAAATTACTTAAATTATTTGTTGGAGTTGGTAATTCGTTGAATGTCCTTGTTTAAAGTTGTCTATTTAACTTATCCAGCTATCTCCTTTTAATGATGTTCTCAAGGAGTTTCGATAACGTGAATAATAAACTAATTGGCCTGTAACTTTCAAGTTTAGATTAGCATTTACTTGGTATGTGGAATAGCAGTATATTAGCATGCTTCTATGGTTCAGGAAAGTATCCAATTGCTCAACATATATTGAATAAGCTGGCCGGGTAAGTACAAATTTTTTTGGGAGGTTCATTAAGATAACATGTTTTGAGCGCTGTTATGAAACCATCAAATTACTTAAATTATTTGTTGGAGTTGGTAACTTGTTGAATGTCCTTGTTTAAAGTTGTCTATTTAACTCATCCAGCAATCTCTTTTTAATGATGTTCTCAAGGAGTTTCGATAACGTGAATAATAAACTAATTGGCCTGTAACTTTCAAGTTTAGATTAGCATTTACTTGGTTTGTGGAATAGCAGTATATTAGCATGTTTCTATGGTTCAGGAAAGTATCCAATTGCTCAACATCTATTGAATAAGCTGGCCGGGTAAGTATACATTTTTTTGGGAGGTTCATTAAGATAACATTTATTATGAGGTTATGGCCAGGAGCTTTCTTCTTAGGTAATGAATTTGTTATTTCCTGAATTTCTTTGGGTAATGTAGGATTTGTAGAAATTTTATTTGATATTACATTTTGCACTATAGTGCAAAAGGGAGTACATACGGGTAATAAGATCATTGTTTAAGATTGTATATGATTTGTTATTTTCCTTATTTATCGAGATATCATTAGGTTTCCTAAAAAAATTCTATGCGTAATGTTACACATCACTTGTTCTCTATACATATTAATTTAGTTATCCATATACCTACCTCGGTATAATCGCATATATGTACATACGCATGTTTCTACATTTATTCGTCCATATTTCAATCAGTGTCTGTTGAGTTCTAGCAATAAAATAACACTAAACCTTAACATACAATCCATTAGTATATATGTATAGCATTTGGAATAATTGATAGTAGTTTATACTGGAAATAAATTGGCAGACTTCAAAAGTGAAGCGCTTGGAGACATAAAAGCTCATGCTGCTAACAAGATAGCAGTCGTTAAGATAATGTATAATGTTTGGAACAGTAATAGCTCATGCTTGTTATAAGTTGGCAGTTTTTAAGATAATGTAGAGTGTTTGACAAACTTTAAATTGATAAGCAGGGCATTGGAGACATAATACCTCATGCTGTCAACAAGTTGGCAGTCTATAAAAAAATATATAATCTGTGGAACACTAACATCTCATACTGCCAACAAGTTGGCAGTCTTTAAGATACAGTACAGTGTTTGGAACAGTAATAGCTCATATTGCCAACAGGTTGGCAGACATTAACTTAATGAGCAGGTCTTTGGCAACATAACAGCTCATACTGCCAACAAGTTTGCAGACTTCATGCTGCCAACAAGTTCACAGTCTGAACAGTCAGAAATACATTATGTTTCCAACAAGTTGACAATTACTCTTTTTATTTGGGTATCTGATACTTTATTCGAAATTTAAATCAAGTAAAGCATAGTTGTAAAATCATCAGAAATGTGAAATTTCTATGAAGTTGTCACCATTTCACCAGATAAATAAAGTAAAATGTATTATCATTCTGTACTTGTATTGGTTAGTTTATTTTCAAATTGCAGCTGTACATGTTTCGACTTTTAACGGTCATCTTCAGCTTTGTTATACAATCAAAATAATGTACATTCCAAAATATCAACTATATAATATAAAATTGTTACACATAAAAATAGACAAATTAAAATAAATACACTGAAAGTTAAAAATGTTGAATGGACGCAAAACGTCTTGTTCGTAAAATTCAAGTCAGATGTCGTGAAATTTCACCACATCTAACAACGATACGCTTCCCCAACTCTCGCTTTATTGCCAACTTAAAATATTATAAGACACCTCACTTTGAATGATGGCAAGATGGAATCAATGACTTTTACACTTGGACAAAGTAGTGAGTCAGGGAAGGGAATCAGATTTGTTAGTGTCCATGTGGATCCTGGATTTATATGAAACTCTCAGTGAGTTAAATTACTACATACCGCCTATTTTTCAAAGCTATATTAGCTATGGTATACACCCTTAGACTGCAGCGTGGAGACACACCCTTATGAATAAAAGAATATTCAGTATACAAAGAAGAGCCATTCGTGATATAGCTAAACCAAATTATAGAGAGGATTGTCGCTCTTCGTTTATTGATTTAAAAATTTTGCTGCTTTTTCATTATAGTAGCGACATCCTTTGATAGTCTATAAATCGAAAATCTTAATGTTAAAATATTGTATCATGCATCATATGGTTTCAGGAAGCGCTTAAAAGAAAGGAAAATATGTTGCAACATTGCATTTGTACACTGTTAGATGCTGTAATATTTTCTGAAAATCAATCTATAAATACATTTTCTCGTTAGTCCATCTTAAAATACTAATCAAAATTACAATTACAATTATTGATTAAATTCATAAAAATAAAATAAATCACATTTTTTTAAAATTTTTATTGACAAAACTGTAAACGATGTTGTCAAGTGTATTTTTCAGAAATGTGCCTATGTTAATTAAGAAATGATAAAAACAAACTTTAAAACATAAATAAAACAAATCGAATAAAGAAATTAATTTAAAGTTCTTTATGTACATACTAAATTATAGCCGCTTCCATCAACAGATATTGAATATTAATGATTATTTATGGACAAATTATCCGAAATTTTACAACCTCATGAAGACGATGGTACTACATTATAACATTAACATTTTCGCTTTAGAACCGAACGAAGAATGTATATTTTGGAATATCTAAAATTTATGTCATTGCAACATTCGCAGCAAAAAAAGGAATATTGTTTGTGAACATCAACAAATATGAAACCAGGGCGAGTAATGACGTTCGGCATGTTTCACTACGAGTTCATAAATCAAAGAATGCTTATAACTAGAGTCCGATTTTTATGCCATTGCATATTTTGCATATAACTTCATATTTAGCATTTTTACCGTATATAAATTTAGTTATCCATATACCTCTGAAAATTATAGTTTGTAATCTGAAGACAGATACGAACTAATACAATAATTCAATGTTGTACGGTTATCATTTTATTTTATTGGAATGTTTTTTCGTCTTGAATTAAAATATTTATTTAATAATTTTTGCACTTTTATTAAGACGATAGTATTTCATACAATGTTTCTACCGGTTTCGGTCTCGTTTGGGCCATCTTCAGGAAATCCATTTTTAAAAAATTGTTGATCTTATTTTAAATTTGTTGTTTAATATTGACGTTTTATTTTTATTTATGTTGTGATTTATGATATGTTGTGTCAATGTGAAAAATTAAAATAGGTTTAAAAAAAAAATTAAAATTGAATATTTCCCAAACCAAAAGTTCAATATCTATTGTTAAGGAGGTAAAAAAGAAAGTGAAAGGAAATTTGTATTTGGGAAGGGAAATATGGGAAAATGTTGTTATTGCGGTTTGAGTCCATTGTATATGTTGGGGGTTTTTAATTTTATTTTTAGGTGGAGTAAATGGATTTTTCAAATACATATATAAAGGTTTTTCTGTGTAGTTCATTTGGTCATTCAAACATAAAGTTTGTGGATGATTATGTTTAAATTTTCTAATTTCATAAAGTAATCATAATTTTTTTAGGCTTAAGAATTTTAAAAACAGCCAACGGACTTCATACAGTATATATAGAAAACCAACACAAACAGATACTATCATCCCAAATGATTCCTTTCATGATTATGCTCATAAAATGGCAACTTTCAACGCATATACCGCTTTATACCGCTTTCCATTAGAAGGTAAGTTATACTACCTTAGTATTACTTCAGTGTCCTCTTTTTCATAAAATCACTTTAATAAAATTTTTAAGGTATTTCGTTTCGCCAATTTCAAAATTTACTTCTCTTAAACCATGATGAAATCGTGTTTGGCTTTATTTTGATTTTACAATTGTTTTTCTATTAGAAAGTTCAATCGTGTTTTTACTTTTTTTCGAAAACATATTAAAGGAGTTTCACCTCTCGCACAATGAGGTGTATTGCAGTAAAAAACAAATATTTACTAATATCTGTACGAGTCCAATTATCATGTGGCTCATTTAAATTTTTTTTAAAGAAATCCCTAAATATCCTTACTGTATTTTCCGCAAACCAGATTCGTCGCTGGATGGTATGGTGCAGAAGTTCGATGTATTATTTCATTATTCTTGCAATATTTCTCAAATTCTTCACGAACAAATTGAAGTGCATTATTAGAAATAATCACAGTTGGTAATCCAAATCGAGAAAAACAATCACGTTATCAATAAAAAATATTAAATATAAATCAATTTTATTCATCTCGTAAATCTCACGCAAATTTTGAAAATGTGTCTGTTATAATTAAATAAACTCTATTAGCTAATGGTCCTAAAAAATCAATGTGCATCCAATCAAAAACATGTCTAGCTTTAATAAATGTTATAAACGGTGTTTTATCACGATTTTGCTGAATATTTCATACATATATTACAATTTTTCCTTATGTCTCCATATTTACGTCTAAATCTTTTTCACCCATTTAGACTTTCCTTTAGTATTTGAGGAACGATGAAAAACAGAAAACGCGACCAAATTTTCAAGGATTTCTACATAACAGCCTCCTTTTTTCTATATCTTGCTTTCGGATCTTTTTTTCCTTCATCAGGGTTACTGAACAAAAGAATACAAAGCATGAACAATTTTTCCATGAACAATATACAAATTTTTCTTTTTTTTAAAGGTACAAAGTCGCTTATAGGATGATATTTATCATCAAATCGCTAAGACCGCTTAGTGGCAAAAGAAAATTGTAGCACTTGGCCAACATGCAACCTCGGCTTATAATGAAGACTAATCTTCAAATAACAATTAGGGTGGTATTGACAAAGTAACTAGATCTGGTAAACTTTTAAATAATAACTAAAAATTTTTAAAATACTGTATGACTATGACCTAGCGCAATTTTCCAAACTTTTTCAACGTGGGACACTTTAAGTTCTCACATTTTTGCGGATTATTATATATTATTATATAAATAATTATTACATAGTGGGAAAATATAACAGCCGTTTTTCACAACCTTTTTTTAATTACGTTAAAATTGTTGACCCGAGGTATTCAAATACTTTGTAATTTGCAACGACTGCAGAACTAAAATTAGGGAATCTACAAAATCTTCTACATAACTAAAAACATCCATTCAATGCCTTCTATGCAATTTATTTTTTGAACCGCAAATTCTTGTTAATGTCTGGTGTGATATTGGAAACACGATATCTGATATCAGATGCGACCCCTGTATTTACATTTTGTGACAGTGTATCGCGAAAAAGCAGAATCGCAAAAGTAGGTTGTCACAAATGGACGTAAAATATGTATAGCTTGATTTAACAAGACAACATTCCTCTGAAAGGCTTAGAGCTCCAAGATACATTCAAAAACGTTGACTTAAATTTTTGTAATTGTTGGTTCAGGATAGGATAGAAGAAATAATGGCAATCTGAAATCAAGTCTGAATCCTCTTCAGGGAATGAAAATTTTCTACAAAAATTACAAGTTAAAACTGATCAGTAAGTAAAATTACCACTTACGATTGTAATGAAACTGGTTAAAATATGTTGAAAACATCGAATACAAACATTTCGTCTTTAATTTTTCTTAAAAATCTTGAAAAAGCGATTCACATAAACCACGTTGTTATAATTCTTAGCGCTTTCTGAATGACAATGCCACCAACCTTGTAGAAGTAACACGGCGATTTCACATGAAGAAGCGCCAAAATTTTTTTAAATTCAATTTTTTGATATGTTTAAATTTTTAAATTTATTTCTACAAAAGTCAAAAATTAGTGCATATATAGAGCTTAAGGAACTTATATCTGTTCTACAATTAACTGTATTTTGTGTGGTTGCTATGTGATACATCTCTAAGAACAGTCTATTGTGATAGCTGTTACTAGTATCAATAACTTTTGTATTACCGAAATCAAATATATTGGCCATTGTCCAAACTGCGTTGGGCCAAAGCACATGATCTTTTATTGCAACGTATATCACTTTTATGTTAGTACAATCTTCTTTTTAGCCATTGGGACATTTGTCCCACATAGCAACCATCGCAGCCACCACATGAGATGTTGTAGATTACCCCAGATTTATATAGTAAGGGCATGGGGTCTTTAAGGTTTGTAAAAATTGATTGAGCTTTCAGAGGATAGTGTTCTACGATCTTCAGGTTGTTTAGATTACAACATTGTTTAATATTTTTGTTAGTTTATCTGTTAACTCAGGGATGTAAATAAGTTTTTTCTATAAAGTGAGTTCCTTAGTGTTGTCAATGGTTGAGTCAACAACCACAACAGCGTCAAACACAATAGCACCAAACAACAGCTTATTAAACAGCTTGGGAGAGTGCATATATTAGGAGGCTACATATATCTTATTATACATTTGATATTATCTATCAAATCTATAAAAATTGTTTTTAATTTATTGAGGTTTATGTTAATTTAATTTGGTTCTGATATTTGTTCTATTCTATACTTCATTGCTAACACTGTGTTAATTTAATGTTTTATTTTATGTTTTGAAGTGAAATGAATATATCTTTCCGAAAACATTGATTTCGTGTACCAGTCAAATTTGATTTTGTTATCTTTATCACGGATGACCTTAGTATCCAAGAACGGAACTGAGTTGTTGCTTTCTGTCTCCTGAGTAAATTATATAAATTTGTTGTATTTTTTGAATCTTTTTAAAATTGAATTTACGGAATTATTAGGGTCGCGGTTATAATATCATCCACATATTCTTTTTTAAAAACGGAATTTCAAAATCCAGCGTTTGTAAAATTTCGCTTAATGCATGGTCCATAACAATCTGGGCCAAAATTGGAGACAGCGGAGAACCCATTGGTGTACCAAAGACTTGTTGGTAAGTAACACCATTGAATGTGAAGTAGGTATTAATACAAATTGTTGATATGGTTTTTAGGAGTAACTGCTTTTCAAATTCATAATTTTCTAAGATGTAATGAAAATTGTCTTCGATAACATAACCTTCCGGATGTTCGAAACCTCTCAATTCCTCAACAAATTGAAAGGTGTTTTTTAAATTTCGTTCTTGATTCAAAAGCAACCGTGACTATTTTAGTTAAGTAAAAGGAGATATTATACGTAGCAGCACCAACTAACGGGATTATAGGTCAGTGGAGTACCGGGTTTATGTATCTTTGGTAGGAAATATACTTTGTATATTAATGTGTTATGTTTAATTCGTTTTTTAAATTCTAAGTCTCCAATAAAATTTTGGTTGAGATCTTTTAATAAACTGTTAATGGTGTTTTGAATGATATTTGTTTTAGCAGTGTTACCAATTAACTTGTAAGTGTTATCTTTTAGCATTTCTTCTGCTTTTTTAATGTATATGTCCCTTTTGATTACTACTGTGGTTGAGCCCTTATCTGCCTTAATTTGTTTATAAGGATTCCGAATCCCAGAATTGTCTTCTAAACATTTAAGAAAATACTACTTAAGATTTGACTACTGTTGCCCAAAATGTAATCAAATTTCATTGGAAACGTTATTATCTACTTTAAATTTTCCTCATTTACAAATTCATCTAAAATTGGAAAACAATCAAATTATTTTCTAGTATTAAAGAAATCCAAAATGTCAATTTTCGTCTGAAACCCGTAATTTCATCCGCCATATCACAAACAGATGTATGTCTCAGATATATATCACGGAGATCTGCTCCGTGGCTATTTCAATTTGATTACAGTTCCTAACGGTAGTCCAAAATGTCAACTTTCGTCTGAAATCCGTAATTTCATCCACCATATCACAGACAGATATATGTCTCAGATATATGTCACGGAGATCTGCTCCGTGGCTATTTCAATTTGATTAGTTCCTAACGGTAGTGATGATACTAGTTAGGTTATCTGCAAGGCAAATCATAAACAGGTCCTAATTAGTGTTACGGAGGGGATGGTCAGTCCGATTTCATCCCTGAACCAATTTTAAATTGAATTTGTAGACGACGGTTCAGGGGATATCCTCCAAGACGTTGTATGTGAGGAATTATTTCCTTTCTTTATAAGAACCTATAGTCATTAGGCATGCAGGATTTGTTAAACATCAAAAAAATTTTGTCCAAAATTGTCTGAACTGATAATGGTTTATCATTTTTACAGCTGTGCCCAAAATGATTTTTAAATATATCGATATTTTATTTATTAGTAATGCTTGCCTGTGCAAATCACCATGAGTTCTTATTGCATTTGTAGCTTCTATCAATATACAACTTATAACTCACTTCATCTTGCCCACCATTGCTTGTACATTATCTGGACATATATTGGTATATCCTTCCCCTAATATTTCTTGTAAAGAAGATTCTTATAAAGCAATCGTACTGTTGGAAAATACCTGTATTCGTGTTATATGAAAATACTTGTATTCTTTATATGTGTAGAAACCACCAGATCTGGTTCCTTTACTCTCATTATACTCAGAACAATGGTGACATTACAGGGAGTGTCCCTTAAAAGGAACATCAAAATGAATGTAAATTCAAACATACGTGTTTTCAATTATTTCACAATGCAAACCTTTTTCTGTTGGACAGACCAAATAAAGTTAATAAAAGAAGCCTTTTTGAAATCCCCCTTTTCCAGCTATTAGCACTCATCCGCATTTTCAAAAACCAGAGCCTATGGGTACATCGTTTTAAAGAGCACAGCTTAATTCTGATCCATTAGCATTCTTAAAAATAAAATTTTTGCAACTTTGGTTCTAAACGTTTTTTGTAACATACTTTGATTCCCGAGTATTACCATTAAGATTTTATAAAACAAGGAAATTCATCAAAATTTTCATATTTTTCTTCATATCTGAGCATTTAAGAACAAAAGTGCAATAAATCAATATTGATGAGTCTAAAATGTATACCAACTTTTGTTGCAAAATTATTTTCGTAACATGCCTCGATTTCCAATTAAGATCTTGTACGGTCGGAGTCTATGAGACTTCAAGTCAGTTGAAAGCGATTAAGCTTTAATTTCAGACATAAATCATTTCTTTATACCTAGAAATGCAGCAGAAATGAATTTTAATGTTTCTTTGTAAACTTAATAATATCTTTTCTTTGATTTTATGACACACGTTAATGTCAATTCTTATTTTAATATTAGCAAAAAATATTATCACTATTAACTGTCTATTCCGCTACACTGCCCCCTCCCTACGAAATGATTTTCATTCCAAAATAAGCATTTAGGTGGTGCACTGGTGTTGTTTGGTGGCTTCCAGTTGTAGCTTCCCAATGGTCACCAGCAAATGATGCTAGTCGGTTAAGGTGAATTATTGTTGGTTTTCCACGTGGTAATTCCTGAATTCTGTAGGCAACATCGTTAATTCGGTCCATAATGGTGAATAGACCTTCCTACAAAGTTTTGAAGTTTCGGTGATTAAACACGACGTCTGTGCGGATTGTATAATGTAACTTGCTCTCCACACTGGAATCCTTTTTCCGTAGCGTTAAAGTCATAAGTCTGCTTCATTCGATCGCTAGCGGTTTAGATGTGTAAACCTACCCATTTATGGATATTATTAATTCGTTGTCGCAGACTGTTCACATAATTTTCTTCGGAAATCTTCTCGTCTGACAGGGATTCAATCATCAAATCGCAGACTAGACACAACTCACGACCTATAACTAGCCGACGTCTGTGCCACTATTATGCCGCCTCAAAACTTCTTCCTTGGTCGGAATGCAACTCTAAAGGTATGCCGAATCTGCAAATCCAATCGTTAACGAAAATATCTTCTATCGTTCCGTCTTTTTGGTTTGGCAAGGCGTATGCTTCCGCCCATTTACTGAAGTAGTACATCACCCCAACGATGTATTTATTGCGTTCATCAATCTCAGGGAATAGATCAGTGATGTCAATAGCAATCTCTCAATGAGCTCCCAACATTATACTGTCTTATTGGTATATTTACTTGTCTTTATGGCCCATTACTTGCAGCGCACGTCACACACTTCCTACACGAATCTTTTACGTCATCCTTGCAATTTGCCTAGTAAAACCATTCATTTAGCTTATTAAGAGCATTAGTGACACCCAAGTGACCTCCAGTAACTCCATTATGAATTTCCGTTAGGACGTCGCTGCAGAAATCCGTCAGTCAACACTAAAGAATTTCATTGTGCACAGTAAGTCTTCATAGCCGCTCTTGACTTTTCCAATCGAGGTCTGGTTGATACCTTGGTCAGTCTTTGCGTACTACAACCGTTCCAATGGTCATCTATTATAGTTGTTCTGTAGACTTAAGCTTCCTTCATTTCCATTCGTTGACAATGCTTGCAGTTTTCAAAACATGGTCTTCTTGAGAGAGTATCAGCTCGATGCGCTATATTAATGTCAAACTCTTGCAGCAAACTCTCAATCCAACACTGGTTGCGAGTTTTCACCTATCACCTTTTGCTGACCCTTTTAGATTTGGAACAAGATCTCTCCCAGATCTATATTGCTAACATCCGTCTCTAATATGAACTTCTCATCTGGTAATGAATAGCTCAATTTTTAACAGTCTTCTCCTCACTGATACCAACTATTTACCTCCGTCAGTTTCGTGAGAAGCTTGGCGATATTGGCAAAACCAGGTACATATCGCCTGCAGTAGGTACATAGACCGAAAAAACTTCGTCATTCATTCTTCTTGCTAGGTTCTGGTAATTCTTGAAAGGTGTTCACTTTATTTGTATCTACTGCAACCCCATGACTAGAGATAATATGTCTGCTCTTCTTAAAACGGTTTCCATCAATCGCTCAAATGTGGCTGGACAATTGCAAATTTCAAACGGCATCACATTGAATTGCCATAGTCCAGTTCCCATAGCAAAAGCTGCATTTTTCGGTTTTTCTGGTGCCATTTCAACCTGCTAGTAACTGCTCTTCTAATCCATTGTCGAAAAGATTTTTGATCCGGCCAAAGTATCTAATGTGTCATCAATTCTTGGAAGAGGATAATTGCTTTCTTCGTCACGTTATTGAGTTGACGATGATCCACAAAAATCGAGCCGACCCATCCTTCTTCTTGACTAAAACTGCACCCATGAACTGCTGGATGGTTCGAAAATCCCTTCTTTTTCAATATCTTAATTTTATTTCTTCTTTTTTTCGCAAGGGGTAACCTTCTTGCCCTCTGACGGATAGGTGGTGATGTCCCAGTGTTTATTTTATGCTGGTCCTATTTCTTATGCTAATCCTCTAAAAGGTTGCTTAGTAGATTTTGTTGATGTGTCGCTTACCCGACGGATGCTAACGATACCAAATTGTATAACTTCTTTGGACATTTCGAGGAACATTCTATGGAGACATCAACGTTCGAAACAATTGATGAAATTGATGTGCAATATTCCGATATGGCCCTCTTCCTTAAACTCAATGGATGAGCTTTGCCGTTCATCACCCAAACAGGAATCGTCCGAGCAGTACGTATTAGAGCTTTACCCACACCAATCCCTTGTGCGATAACCTCGTCATACGTTTCCTGATCGAACATCATAATGCATCCTTCACTAGTCATGCTGTCCAAAATACCATCCAAAATGACTTCGCTTCGTTTTGGTAAGGAGGTATCCTTAGTTAAGATCAAAAGAATGGTTTCATTTCCATTATTTTGCAGCACTATCTTGTCACCATTTATTTTCAGTTCACTACGTTTAAAATTTAATTCGAAGCCTTTCGAATTTATAACGTTCATTCCAACTATTACTTCGACTTCGATGTCTGCGACCATTGCCGATTGTTTTATTATTGTAATACCCATAAGGATGTTAATATCCACTTTAATGTGAATCAATACCGGTTTTCCTGTTGTAGTATGGAGTTTCCATTTCCTCGGCCTAATCTTTATTGATTTCTAGGATACTGGGAATAATGATGGTCTCTGACGAACCATTCGAACAAATTCATTACATTCCACATAATCGCATGTTTGTGGAATAAATTACGTTACTCTTGGTTGAAAAGGTGTATATGAATGAAATTGTATATGTAGTTCGTAGAGTCCAATCAAAGTTTCTTAACGATTGAACCTACTCGCTAACCACAAGTCGCACTTTACCTGAACACTCACCAAATATGTGTTATGTTAACCAGTACTTTAAAAAGAAATAACTGAATTACATGTTGTATAAGATTTTTTAATGATAAAAAACGTTCAAATATTAAACTTTAATCAAATCGTACAACCGGAAGTTATGATTTACTACTATGTCGGCGATTAACTGAACACATAACCACCCATTTGCATTTAAACTGTTATCTAAAATTGAGATAAATGATTAATATTTTGTACAGCATCTTGTAGTGATGAACAACATTCAAATATTAAATGTCAATCAAATTACATAATCGGAAGTGGTATTTTATCTATTTACTTATTAGTGGTACTATATGTGATGTATGGACTAGGACCTTGTGTACACTCGAAGACTTGTTGAACCATTTATATTCTTTTACGAACAGCTTCCAAGTTTTCCAAGCATAATCTCTTAGCATCTACTTCTTCGTTGCAGGTTATTGTTTTTAAAACGATAGGAAACCGTCGAATTAAATCCTCATTTATTTCGATTATTTCTGTCGTTAAACCTGGATTGGCAAAATATCTTATCGAAGTATTACCATCTCTACTTATTCCTGTCCCTTGCTATACCATATCGACACTTATCACCAACATTTCACGAAATTTTTCTTGCAGTAATTTTTTTTGAGCATCTCTCATCAGTCGTGTTTCACTGTTTGTTTTCCAAGCTGAAAATTTTAAATTATATGACAGATGGAGGAGACATTCCAAATTATATGGTTTCTTTGTTTATAGATCTTTCCTTTATTTCGGATAAATTGTTTATCCGCGAAGTGGCCACGCCACAAATAAAACACGAAGAAACTCTTGAAGTTCCGGTCACTGATTGAGCTGTTTTAGAGTCAATCATAGTAATCATTAATATATGTTTAACCATGAATGTACGGTTGTCTATCTTAACAACAGTCTCAATCAAATTTAAAATTTTTGCAACGACTCTGAGTTTTTCAGTCGGTGTAATTTCAGCAGTTTTCTTTTCGTATGAAAATTGTAGGGTTCTGCAGTATCTTATTGATGATGGTCGGTCGTTGCTCCATATAATATAATCTTCATTTTCTTTTAAAGTTAATTTTAGCAACACTAAAAGATCTTTCTTAGCATCTGAAACATTTTCACTTTTGGAGAATTAATAAATAATTCTGATTGGATTCGTTTTGCCCAGAAGCACCATCACAACCCCACTTGGTGTACAACGTAAATAACCTTTCGTCTACTACAGAAAGTTCTTGCTCTGTTTTTGTTTCTGACAGCCTTGTAGCCATATTGTAGCCCATAAATGTTGCAATTTCACGCTAGCAGAACTATCTATTATATCTATTTGTTTAGGTATCTATTATACCTTATAATACGGTGGGAAGATGTAATGTCCTTCGTCTTTAAGTACTTGCCTCAAAAAATTGAAGCCGAATAATTATTCGGTATTCGGCCTATTCGGCCCTATTTTTGCTATTCGGTATTCGGCCGAATATTAGGTTCTATTACCGAATATTCGGTTTTACATTTAGATGCCTTAAATAAATATCAATTTGTTTACATTTCTTAGTTTATTAAAAGAAATAAACTGTAACACAATCGTCTTAAATAAAAATCAACATTCATATTGCATGATGATTTGATCTAATTACTGATTTACTGGTAACAGAATACATAATGTATAAGACAACATGCAACATTTTCTGATGCGACTCTACAGTAAGCTATTAAAAAAATGTATTCTGCTAAGAGATAAAGCGTATTCTGCTCTTTAATATTCATAATTAATTCGAGGTAGATTATTATGTAAAAATACTAATTGTTCAACTTTATCAGGCAGTAAGCGATTTCTTTTTTCCTCGTAGATTCTACTTCCTTGAGAGAATAGTCGTTCACTGCGCACTGTACTTGAAGGTGCTGATAGATATATTTTAACAAGTTGGCTCATTTTCGGATATTTTAAGCTACACTTTTTCCACCAAACTAATGGATTCTCTTGTTTGCCCAAAACTTCTTCGCATAAATAAGAATCCAGCTCAAGAGCAATGTCATTTTTTCTTGTTCTGTCGCTATATTTAATATATTTATTAGAAGACGCTATTTCTCTGTAACAGTCCCAGAATGTACAATGAGCTTCATCTACTGCATTTGAACATAGTTGCTGTTTATTTTTCGTACAGATGTTGTTATTAGTTTCATCATCGGTGCTATCGCTTAAATCCCTTCGAAGAGTTTCAAAAAAAAGTTTGTCTTATTTCAGAAATATTTTTGGGTGAAAAAAATTGCAACCGATATCGAGGATCTAATAGTGTCGCTAGAAAATAGTACGCATTCTTTTCTAATTCAGCGAACCTTGTTCGTAATCCCTGCATTAAACAAATTTGCATTTGAATGACATTTCCTGAACGGGCTTCCTGTTTTGTTAAATATTTGATTAATGCTTTAATATTAGGAATCACTTCAGATATTATTGCGATGGAAGAACTAGCCATTTTTGTAACTTCTTCGAATGGCTTTAAAAGCATTAAACAATCTTCTAACAGTTGCCATTGGATCACCGTCAAGTTTTCAAATTTTATCTCATTTTCCAAAATATATAATGTAACTGCCCTGTTTTGTTCAACTAATCGGACAAGCATATAGTATGTACCCCTGATATCCCTGATATCGCCTTTCGAATATTATCACCTGTGTGCTGTCCAGAAAAATGTTTCATTTGCAAAACACTATGTTTCTTTAGAAAATCGTTTGTTATCCAATGAACAGTTAAACTTATAAAACTTTGCATGTTGTTGTTATTTGTCCACATATCTGTAGTACACGAAAGAACCACAGCTTCTGTAATTTGCACTTTAAGAACATTTTTGGTTGGGTTATAGATGAATAGATAGAATTACTACATCAGTAATATGTTTTCGGCTCGGAATAGTGTATTTTGGTTTTAACTTTTTGGTTAGTTTCCAATATTTCCAACAATTGATTATGGCTGATTGTCAATAACAATCATTTCTGCAATGGCATAATGCAGTTCTTTTGCTCTTACATCATCATGATCCCATTGAGAAGAGCTTGCAAAACAATCTTTAATATTCGATTGTATTTTTTTTTAACATTCTGCATCAGATGATACTTCATGTTGTAGATTCTTAATTGGACCACTCAATTGTTTATATGATTCAGGATGCTTTCCTGAAATAAATGATGGGAGTGAGATAAGTCCTCGAATATATCGAAGATATACCTTTAATGTGGTTCATAAGTGAACTTGTTGTTGCCAATTTTCCCTTGCCTCCTCTTGAAATTAACGTATTACACAATATACATTGAGCTTTATTTTCATTCTCCTCATCATCTTTAAAAAATAACCAAACTTTTGATTTTCTTGACAAATTTATTATTTCTCTTCTTATTTCACACCAACTATATCTCAATAAACCACCCTCTCAATAATCGTTTCTCGAAGACTGAACAACGCGAAGTGAACGACAAGAGGTATCAAGTATTATCGGGGAATTACCGTATTATTTCCAAGGTACGAATAAAATACCGATTAAACGTTACACCGAATATTCGGTATTCGGCCGAATATTCGGTAAAAAATTTTGCCGAATATTCCGTATTCGGTTATTCGGCCAAACTACTATTCGTCGCATCACTAATAAGGACTGATTATTATTTTTAATGCAGGAAAATAAAAGAAAGTTATTTTGAGACAATCGTAACGTGTTTTATAGCAAAAAAATACCCAAATTGACAATTTATATGTAACAATTGTAATAATATAATAATAAAATTATGAATAATCTCTCTTTGTTTCGAAACTCAATCTTGGGTTTAATTTAAGAGTGGGGTGTTCAGTTTTTATAAACAATTTCACAAAATGGTTGTGAAGCAACCAATAAAACTATATTGCGTTGATTTGACCTTAGATGCGAACTTCTGCAAATCGAACCATCTCAGATTCCTCAGCTCTTAATTCCTCTGGATGGTGGTGGATTAAATTTGAGGATAATTTACTTGTGGTGTAAATGGCGGTTTATAAAGAAAGCCTCTATGTGAAAATGAAAAGTCTATGCGTTAGTTTTATGTTAAAATTTAAGTTTTCGTAAAAAAATTAATGAATGATTTTAAATAACAAGAAATGACCAAAAATCTTACCTCAAGTTCAACGAGGCTTGAACGTCGAATAATTGTTTTTCTTTGTGATAGAATTTCCGGAAAATTCTGTGATTGATAATTGTTATTATCCAAAATATATCGTATTGTGAAGTAATCCATTTATAAATCCATTCTTTTAATGCAGAAAAGCATATCCATTTTCTTTTATACCCTTACTAACAAAAACTTGGTTTTAACGTCTCTTCTTGAACTGCGTGTTTCAAAACAAATTTTAATAAAAGTAATGCTGAATATTTATATAAAAATGAAAATTATAATGGTTAATAATAAGAATATTAAATGATATTGTAAACAATAATGAAATGTTGAAAATTTGTTAGTTATTAAACTATTTAAAATTTTATAATATTCCATCTATAGTTGAATGGAGAAAGTTTAAAAGTAATAAAATGTTTTATTTAAAAAAATATAAAGGAATCCATTACTGAGATTGTAACCACTATACGCTTGTCAAACACAAAAGAAGAAATGTTCGTTACAACATCGTACTGATATTTTGATAATTTGGCTTGCATTGAACTTTGCTAATGTTTTATCAGAATCAATATGTGCAGAAGCAACCTTCCTCGATGTCGATGCATAATTTATTAACCATTATTAAATGGTTCAATGCCTTTAATTAATTATTAAATTTTAATGCCATATAGTAGGATCAATTCGTGCAGTTTCCATAAGTTCTGTACAAAATACACCTTCAAGCCAATCACAATACTCTTTTTCAAATTAACTTCCGGTACTGCATGCATCATTCCATCTTCATGTAAAATGAGAAATAAAACGTTTCTGCACTGATGAATCAAATATAAAAAGTCTGATTTGTTTCGTCTAATCGCCATCCTCAGAGACAAAGTTAATATAAGAAATTAATTCGGAATATGTAAGTCGGTTTTCATAATCACATAAATAGTATCAGTTAATTAAAACAATTTAAAATATAATAAAAACGCGGAACAAAATTTACAAATTTGACGAACCTGAGTTAAATGATCTAACTCACGTTTATCGTGTAATGATTTAACATTACACGTTACTGGTAAAATGGATATTCAAACTAATTTTAATCAGTTTCTGCACTGCACTAAATATGATATCCATTTGATCCTCAGTAAAATGTATGCGGCTTTACCCGTTCTAATCTTCCGGTATGAAAAGTAGTACTATTACTACTACTGTCCACAGTTCCAACATCTAATTTCTCTCTTCCTTTTATTGAGTAACTCTTCTGGACGGTATACTAAATCTTCGCCACCATGTTCATCTAGCTATCTAACACGAGCTTGATTCTTGCTGCCTGTTTTCACGGCCTTCATCTCTTGTGTACGAGCTAATGCATCAGCTATTTTTGTCGAGCATATTGGCATCACTCGTTGTTTTATATCGTTATATTGGAGTCGAGCAAGGAAAGCGTCCAGTTAGTTGTTCTAATATGTCTGTACTTACTATTGGCTAGGCTAACCTTGTTAATCGAGATACATAAAACTCAAATTCCGTCTGATTCATTTATTCTCTCTTGGCGAGCATTCATCTGTGAGCGATAAACTTGTTTTAGATGTCCGACCATATCGCATCTCCAAATGTTTTACAAGGGAATCATAACCGCCTAGTTCTGTTGACAACCGTTTGTCTAGTAACTCAACCGTATCACCTCGCAAGAAGGGTATTCGTAAAGTGGTTTTCTCCTTAATTGACCACTTATTAGCATTCGCTGCTACTCCGAAGTGCTCCAAGTTGTTTCTCCACCAAACTGTAGGGGTTTAATGTACGCATGCGATATTACTGGTGTTAACTCATTCATTACAATGTCAATCATTGTATCGGTCTCTTGTAAGATAGATTTAATTTCTTGTCCACTTCAAATAACTTTTGTTCAGTTTTATCACTATTTTCTTGTTTGTAATTTTCAAAACTCTTTAAAAGCTTCTGTTCCAATCTGCTGGAATTTTCTTGCAATTTTTCTTGGAGCATATTTTCAAAGTTGCTACATTCTTTTGGATTTATTGCAATAATATCGCAATCAACGGTAACACGAACATTTCTGCATCTTTTCCTTCTCTTTCCAAAGCATTTCGGAATCGATATTGTATGTTGCTTTGTTCCAGATATGTCAAATTCTCTTTCTTGTAATTCATGTTTCAACTCTTGTACTTTGAATTCTTTCAATAATTTCTTCGTGGCTAGAGCTATTTGTTACACACGAATCACACCTGACATTAATTGTAACGTCTCTTTATAAACTTATTCAATTCTATATCAATTCTTATTCTAATATTATTAAGAAAACATAATATAACGACTAGTGTTTGTTTTACTAATATTTAAAAGTTATCATCTGATTTCATTATAATATATTATTCGGTTGTCATATATCATATTAGCCGCTTATTTTGCAGTTTATGTTATTATCTTCCACTCTACATGGAAACGTAAGCACCAAAACGATTAAAAAAAAAGAGTCCTATAAAAAGCAAACTTTGTGTATAAAGCTCATTTTAACTGAAAAAACTTTTATAAAGTTAGTTGGTGAGATATGAAATAGCACGTAAAATATTTTTACGTTCTTTTTATTGTAGTCGTTTTTTGGTGTATTTCCATTAAGAATAGATAATGTTATTAAATTTGTAGCTAACAATACCCTAAAAATTCTATTAGATGAAAGAGTTTTGGAGCTCGTTTGAAAATATGTTACGGGGGTCCCGAATCGATATCTGATACATAAAGCGATAACCGGGGGCCCTGCGAGCAAACTTTTACGTCACCGCGGCCCTAGTTTATGAACGCCATAACGGGGGCCGAGCCGACGGCCGGCGCCGCGCCGTCTCAAAACGGCTATAAAGAAACACGGCCCGAATCAATCATGGACATGTGTTGCTTCCTGAGGCGCGTCCGTCCGCCCGCTTCAAGACGTCACAAATTTCTTTGGGTCACACCGTTTATTAAAAATAAAGTCTACCAGAAAGAAAAAAAAAAAGATGAAGAAGGGAAAGGGAATTCGGAAGGGTGTTTAATTTTCCGATTAAAAGCAAACTGTTAAAAATAGCGAATGGGGCCCTCCCGCCCGTACCGGCGTCGAAATTTGCATGCGCCATATCGTCGGTAACAATCTGGGTGCATTCCGGGCGAGCACGCTACCTCTACTGGCGTTAAAATTAATATTTATGGGCATAATGGGGAGGCTAACCAAACAACCTAATCCTCCCGTAATACCTTCGGGATTAAGGACGGTATCCAGCGTCAATAGGCTTTGGCCGCGTACCGGAAACCCACTTACCCTCGTTCATATCCACCTGGACCTACCTTTTCAACAAAAAAAACGATCCAAAGAATATAGTATAAAAACGTGTACTCCCTATATACTATACACAATAGGGGCACCCTTATTATCGCGATTTATACCAAGTTTTCGCATAATAAACGAGCTGGGAGGCCCGAGACAGCCGGAAAAATTGCTCTCCACGCGCGAAATAAACCGCGACGCACGAGATTGATGCGCTTCCCCCCCAAATTTGACAAATACAGCGTTCTTATTTCATTAGGGGGCGGCGGCCGAGACTCGCGTCCCCTTTTCAAACCCTGAAAATGCAATTTACGTCGACCGAAATCCCTCTGTCTACGTCGCCGTCCTTTACGAAGGCGACGGAGTCGACCCCCTTTTAATATTTAATTTTGAAATCTTGTACTACGTGAAAATCAGAATTTTCGCAAAAGGAGGACTCTCTATCCTCTTATTCAATTTCAAAGTGGTTTAATTTTAATACTTTGTATTTTCAAAAAATATAATAAATAAATAGTTTATGTAAGTACGAAGGGTTTAACGGTAGGAGTTGAAAGAGTTTAAATTAGAACTAGCATTAGAACTATTACTACTGTATATAAAACTAGAAATAATGATAAAGCGTATGGGTGCTGAAAAAACGTAAATTCCAAAAGAAAGGTTCGCACCTCAGACCCAAGTAAAATGAACAGTACTTTGCTACTTCTTCCTTAAACAATAACTAGTGTTAACTAGTTGGGTTGAGTTGAGTGAGCTGGGTTAAGATTGATGGCTCAACCCAACCCAACAATATATGTATAAAAATATTTTGAGTTAAATAGCTGTACTCTGTTCACCGAACTGTTCCATTACTTCTACTATTACACAGTACCCAATTTCCCTCTATTAACCCATCCCTGTATATATGAACCACAGCATTTCTAAGATATTCAGCTCCCTTGACCTAGGTTCGACGAACGCAATGAGTGCGCAACTTTTCATACAAAGTTTAATAAAAGTTTAGTAAGGCCCGTTACTACCATTTCTTAGTTAAAGTTATCTTACAGATAAACCCATCTACTAGCCAATCAGAGCGCGTAAAATAGATGTAACTATGGTAATAATCTCTTAGATAGTTTAACTAGAAGATGGTAGTAACGAGCCTAAGACACCACGTTCCGTCTGAGGTGGTCGCCAACATCATCCGGCACCGTCATTTCAACTCCACTCGGATTGGCCGGAAGCCTCCTCTCCCCGCATGGCTTATTTCTGTTTCTCTTTAATTTATAATTCCATTAAATTGCTCACAAAAAATTAGGAAAACCTCATTTTGAAATAACTGATAACGTTGTCCGACAAATGACATTATTTAACACATTTTGGTGAAAATCGCACCTGGTCGTTTTCAAAATAATCGCATCTTACAAAACCGCCTTTTTTTTGAGAAAAAAAATCGAATGTTAGACAAAGTTACCGGTAATCTCAAAATTCGGGTACTCTTTTCACTCAACTCGCGATGAAAGAAAAACCGCAGATCCGAAAATTTCCAAATTAACATGATACATAGAAATATGTTCATTGTTTACAATAAACTTTACCGCATTTTTTTTCATCAAGCGATTTCGAAAATAAAAATAAAAATACTGCTTTTGTTTTGGGTTGAGCCATCAACCTCATCTGATCCCAACCCAACTAGCTAGATAGCTTTAACATGAATCGCTTAACTAACCCAAGTAGTTAGATAGCATTAAGTATTTGTTGGTTTGTGCTCACCTTTATCTGATTCCGTCTTAATCCACCAAGCTAATTAGTGCCAGATATTAATTCGGTAGAGGTGAGCCATTAGCTTTACCTAACCCAACTAGTTAGTTAGTATTAAATATTAATTGTGTTGAACCATCAATCTGATCTGAACCCAAACCAACCAAAGTAGTTAGTTAGTGCTAGTTATTAATTGGGCTGGGTTGAGCCATTAATTTTAACCCAACCCAACTCAACTAATTTGTTGCTCTTAAATATTAGTTGCGTTGAGCCATCAACTTTGTCCTAATTAGCTATTTAGCACTAGCTATTACTCTGGTTAGGTTGAGCTATCAGCTTAATTATTGACCAGATGAGCATTCAGAATTTTATTGAATTTATTCCTTTCATCATGAACACACTGTATTATTATTGTTTAAAAAATAATACCAATTCATTATACATAATTTATATTTAAGACAACATTGTTTAAAATAATTGACCCGTCCGCGCATGAATTTTCCGTGAATTTTTGGATATATTCTACAGATCCGCAGGACAAAACGATGTTATAGATTTTGTATCTTTACTAGGATATACAAGGGAGGCATTCGTTTCAAAACGCCGAGGTCGCTTGCCGGCGAGACGCTAGATTTTACATGTTAATATAAAATCGTCCATTTTAGAAGATTGTACCGCCTCGCCCATAAACGAACTCGGCGGAGTGGAAATAAGATCATCATTCGGACACTTTATAAAAAATGATGACGTTCCGATTGTAACTCGCATACCAAAATATAAAATCTAAATAACCGGTAATTATGTGTAACTGTCAGTTTCAAAAGTAGTTTAAGAAGAGCAAATACATTTTTATAAGCAAAACAGCATTTAAAAACTTTATTAAATTTTGAGATTTCAGTCTTGAACTCGATTTAAATATACAAATAAGGATGTCCTAATTTGTTGTAAAAGGAAAACCTTTAAGGACCTGTCGTAATAATCGGGAAAAGCCGGATGTTCAACTTCCATCTGGTATTTGGCCGGATTTTAAAGTCGCCGCCTAGGCCGGATGCTGAATAGTTGCCGGATATCCGCTCCACCCTTAATATTAATCTAAAACCAATATCTAGGTGGAAATCGAAAATCACTAAAATCTTAAACCTGTTCACTTTAATTTTTAAAATCAGATTACAGCTCGAATCGCAAAACAGTCAGTAATCAAATTTGTGGATATTAAAATTTGTCATAGTGGATTAAATAATCATAATCCCGAATTAGTTTATATCTAGCAATGAGGATTTTGCATGTATGAAAGAAAAATTTGTTTTTCGTTTTCTCTACATTATTCTTCATCATCTAAATAGCCAAAAAGAACGTTCTAAATAATGAAATTTCATTAATATATATCACAAATTTCTGAAATTAACATGATTCCTAACCTGTTCAGATATGTTAGAAACACTTTTGTAACAAAAATTGCAGTATATTTAATTTAATTTAATTTAATATTTTATTTTTTTTTTAATTTACAAAAAAAGCGAAAGTTTGATGAATTTCTTTGTTTTAATATACAGGGCGAGTCAATAGTGCGAGGACGGAAAATTGTGGCCTTACTGTTGAAAATAGAAAAAAATGCTTTTATGTCTCATATATTACAATCAAAGCTGCATCGATTAAAATTATTTTCAGTTGTACAGGGTGTTTTACTATTCTACGACCCTACCCAACTAAATTTTTTTAAATGGAATATGCATAGGATAGGAATGCATAGGGCATCTTGTTACATGTGTTGATTACCTGTCTTAAATGCTATAAGTACGTATTTAACTTTTCAAATTTTGAATGCAAGGTTGTCTAGTTATTAATCATATTGTGAAAATATTTGAAGAATCATGTGGTGACTTAATTCGTTATTTTCATTATTATTATTAAAGATTGTAATTTGATCTTTCAAACCCCATTAACACAATTCGATAATATTATACAAGAAGGTTACCAGAATCCGTTAACATGTGTACTTTTTGAGATATATTTTTTTGAGACTATTTTAAAAATGTCGGGATAAATCTGATTTTTTACAAGAAATAAACTATGAAGGAGACATTTTTAAATCAATGTAAGTATGCTTATTTCGTAAAAGATGGGAAAGTATGGAAGTCTTATAGGAGACTTCACATATTTACTAGGATATGCAGGAAACGATTTCGCCTCAAATCACCGAGGTCGCTTATGAGCGAGGCGATGAATTTGAAATGTTTACATAAAATTATACATTTTATAGGATTGCAATGCCTCGCTCACAAACGACCTCGCCGTTTTGGGAGAAAATGTTCATCTAGAAGATAAGTACGAAGGCTTTCACGACCGGTGTTAATTGAACTAAAATTAGAACTAACACTAGCACTAACACTAGAACTATCACTAGAACTATCACTAGGACTAACACTAGATCTAAAACTAGAAACTTTCGGGTTTCGCCGTGCGTTTTTTGAAAAAATGTTTGACGTTTCGGATGCCATGTTGCAACCTTCTTCAGAACCAGTTTCTAACTGAGTTAGAACCAGTTTTAGATCTAGTGTTAGTCCTAGTGATAGTTCTAGTGATAGTTCTAGTGATAGTTCTAGTGATAGTTCTAGTGTTAGTGCTAGTGTTAGTTCTAATTTTCGTTCAATTCATCTAGAAGACTTTGTATCTTTTACTAAGACTTGTAAGGAGCTATTTTGTCCTACTTCGCCGACATAGCTAAAGTTGTCTTCAGGTTCCTTATATTATTGAGATTTAGTAAAAAGGTGAAAAAAATTTAATATGATGTGATTATAAAATTGATTGTAAAAAAACCATTAAACAACTCATTATGTAAAACCTACCGTCGAAAAAATCTCAGAGGTAAATATGGGATCAACGTAAGATCCTTTTAGATCCTTTTAGATATCATGCTGTAAATGCATTGATCGCAGGGCGTACTGTGCAACGAAACCGGGGTATCCGTTAGGCCCCTCGAACTTCCGATTTCTTTCTTTAGGAATACCTGAAAACAAAAATGTCTAATAATCCATCCAGGACAATCCTAACTGTGAAACATTTTCAAGCACTTCTTTCAAGAAGGCATATATTGCAATAGAGGACATTTGGCGGATGTAATAAAAAAAAATATTTTTTTGAGATTGTAAACTAAATGAAAAAAATATGTTCTCTAACAATAAGATTATTTAAGAAATCTTTCCGTTTCACTATCGGACCTGAATACCAACAATATTTTATGTTAATTAGCTATAATTTTAACGAATTCGAAGACGACCTTTCAATAGACTTTTTAAAAGACGATCTTTTTAACGAATTCGAGTTATATCTTTCATACCACTAATAATGTTATCGAATAAATACTCTCGCCCGACTTCGAAAACGTCGGCCGCCCCAAGAAAAGTGAACTAATCGCCCTACGTCTAAGTCAGCTGATAGTATTTCTCCCATATGCTGATAGGAACAAATCAACTAAATCCAACACAACCCAACTCACTCTCTTCCTGGTATCATACTTCAGAGTATATTTTCGGGGTTTCAGCATGCGCCTCAACCTTAAGCCTGTATTATAACATCTCGCATCTTCTAGGATTGGATATTTTCTATTCAGTTTCTTTCGGTTCGAATATTATATCACTCTTCGGGTGATTTCTTTTATATTTTTAGGCACTTCATCTAAAACTTGGAACTGATATGCAACTGTTCCAGGGTGCCCTTCTTATGCGTTAACTTTTTGTTTGTTCACTGTTATATTTCGTAGCTAGATGAGACGAAAGTATCCCCGTCATCTCTTCGTTCCATTTCCTCTTCTCGTTCCTTCACATTCACACGTATCCGGCGGCTATGTATGTGTCTACTTTGGAAGTATTGATGAGTTTGTATTGAAGACAAGTTTGTCACTTGATTTCTTCGATAACTCTCATCACAATTCATTTAATGGTGTTCAACATGTATTTCTATATTTTTTGTGCCATCGTCGCAAATATTTGAATTTTTTGGGATGGGATGTCTGAATAAGAAAGATTATGTTTGATGACCTATTGAGGAGTGCACTGATTTAAAATTAGAAGCTTTCGAGTTTTGATGAGCCTTCAAAGTTCAGTTTCTTCAGACACACAGAGATTTTGTAAAATTTTTTTCAAAAGACGCACGACAAAATCTGAAATCATGTAATTTTACATCTAATATTAGTTCTAGTATTAATTCCAATGTTAGCTAAACAAATGATTTACCTTTATCAAAATGTAAAATTATTCTCAGCACTACTCCACACAATTCGCATTCTTATTGTCCCAAGACACCTACCTACTCACCGTTTCCCCTATATTGTATTACGAAGTTAATTATCTCGACATTTCGCCCGTTTCTTCCGTTTTATATAAATTTAATTGTCTAACCGCCGGATAAATCACCTGAACGTAATCCGGCGTGTTATTGTATTTTTATGGGGACAGCTATTTCGATGTTGTATTTTCCTCATCCCGAAATAGCACCGCACCGCTCAATAGGGTATTGTTATTTATGGTATCCGTTCGGGCGTGTTTCGGTTCGTTTTTGCCTATTATTACGTGGCGAAATCTGTGCCGGGGAAAAACCGGGGATCGTTCCCCGTTAACGCAGATGTCACCCGACGTAATGAGTTATGTCGCCGAGGTTTGTGACGGGTACAAAAAATATACATCTAACGCTTTTTATTTGCGTCTGGAATATACAAATTAAATCATTTTTGTAAAAATTAATTTAAAATATTCGTGATGGGCTAAATAAAATATTGATATCACAAAATTGATTTGTTACCTAAGCAATTTGGGATTTATTATTAGGTAGCTACATAAAGCGAGAATGAGGATGGTTATAAGAACATAGAATCTTAAAAAGGCCAACATTTTTTGACAATTTTTCGAGACACCCTCAAGATATGCTTGAGCGATGAAGATCTATTAGAAGATCTCATCTAACTAATTACTTGAAATATTTTCTTTGTTCACAGTAATCAGGTTGTTTGTGATCAAGATGTCTTCCAGGATTCTGACCTTTTTATCTATGTACCACAAAAAACTCCACAAAAAACAAAGGCATCATCAGCAACGGCGCTGATCATAGATTCGTTTTCTACACTAACAAAACTAACACAGTTCCTATCACAATGTTTTTTAGCTACAGATTTATTTCATTCACAACCAATTATCAAATCAATTCCACTATCTATCACAGTCTTCATTAACATATCATGCGCCAATTCCAGTTCAGCTGCGCCATTCAAAGTACTTTTTCCTCGGTCCCCATTTTCTAAGTAAAAGCTGGGGTGATTGAAACTAGTGATATTTCTCGGGTGAACACGTCCCTTCTGTTCTTTCCCTGAGCTTCCCTTCGTAGATTTCTAGTTTCCTTCTCATTAACGTTCTTAAGCGACAAAATAAGATAGAAATGTAAAAGCTGCGCTTCAACCCAACCCAGCTCAACCCGAAAATTTGTAGTTTTAGCTTAATTTCTGGGACGTTTATCGACAATAAGAAATAAAACTAAACCTAGAAAATTTCGAGTTTGTTGAGTTTACTTATAATGGGGTGGGCAGAACTCAGAAATGTATCATTTTATTTAAGTGAGATCTCCCCTCACATAACCCATTATGTCACCATACACAAAAAAAATCTAATGCTTTTAATTTGCATCTGCAACATTCTCCCATACAAAATCATTTTCGTCTCGTCGCAGAGAATTTCTCACTGAATATTTAATTGGCAACCGGGAGGAAGACGAATGCGCGATGTTGTAATCCAAAAGACGACATCCTCGCGTCGCAGTGGTTGTAGATGTAAATCGTTATGTCTCATTCCCCTCGAAACGAAGTAAACATCGCCAAGATATATACACATTAATCGATTATTTCGTATTAATAAACTCATTTAATTAAAGTAATGTAAACGAGATTAGAAATCCTTTTTATGATTTAATTATTTTATAGAGGAATTAAATTGTAACAGAAAAATATTTGCTCATTTATTTGATTATATTTTTCCATTATAATTACTTCTACGTAAATGTAATCCGAGTATAACCCTCCCATTCGATGTAGCTAATCTAAAATCAACAATTGAAACACTTCAATCTCTTGTAAACGAGATACGTGTGCGGCATTTAAATTAATGGCGGATTAATCAGCGCGCTATCGCAGAACGACGCTTTAATTGCGAGGCCACAGAGGACATGAGGGCCGATATAAATTGCTCACATTGACACATCAACCCAATACGTCATGGAAAAACGAGCTTCACCCAGGCGTAATAGGTTCGCGTCATAACGAAAGAAAAGGCCAAAAGGGCGGGTTACGGGGAGACATCTCGAAAAATAAAAGATGAAACGAAAAAAAATAAAAAAAATCGGCAACAGACTTGCCGTGACAGCAAACGACGAGAGAATTTTAAACAGCAAAAGTGCACGAGTAGTAAATTCGAAGAGTTATCGCACATAAATGTTTGCGCAATCGTACTCGGGCCCTTTTGCCGTGCTTTGTTTGATGTTCGTATTCATTAACAAAATTTCGGCTTAATTACTTTGTCGAGGACCGGGTGGGGGGAGCAATTTGAATTAAAATTATGGGCTTGTGTACGAATTTTACAACCCCCAACGGTAGCACCAATTGCAAACTGACTTTGCGACTGTATATTAACTACCGCTACGCATGCAAACATGCACGCCTGCATTGTTTAAACTAATAAAAATGGATTTTAAATAAAATATAATCACTTAAAATTATATACTTTTAAAAGTTTAAGAAATAATGTCTCTTCCAAGCTGTATGTTTACCGCCTTGATTTTTTTTTACTTCTGATTTTAAGTACTACAGCTTCAATTTGTTTTTCTAATCCTAGTCGTTCCATTCTCTCCACAATATCCTTCAATGCCAACTGCGCCCTCTTCTACACTCCACCCAATCGCCAGTAACGCGAAATTATCCGCATACGGCATCAAGTGCGTCTCTCCATTTGCACTTCCTTTAGCATTTCATCAAATGCTATATTCCAGAGCAAAGGACTCATCGCGAATCGCTGCGGAACTCCCCTCGTTATTTGGATTTCTCACTCATATTGGATATACAGGATATTTCGATACTTGTTTTTCATCATAGCATCAATAATGTAATAGCGTTTTAAATGAGTTTCTCACGTCAACCGTTATCAAAAGACATTTCTTCATTTTACAATCTCTCTTTTTCTTCGTCGGGTATCACCTACCTTCTAGAAACTACCGCTTCCTCCTCGCATTTTGAAAAGACCCTGCCTTCTTTAAACATTGACTTTCCGTATAGATGTATATAATCGTATTACGCTTGGCGAAAAAAAGATTAAAACGATTCGGTTACATTTAAAATATTTATTATTGCTATAGCCTCACCTGGCTAGAGGGGGCTATAGTTCCTCTTCGTGTTGTTTATTCTTCTTCATTAGTAGACACTATTTGTAACAGCCGCCCATCTTTCCATCAAGCCAGGTTTCATCATCCCCCTTTCCAAAGCGTATGTCGTTTTATCTTCAAGCTCTGCTGGACTTTTACCCTTTATGTCCAACGCAAGATCGTCTACATATGCGATCAGATCTACTCCACTCTATAATTATGTTTGTAATATCCTGTCATATAAAACTCATAAATGGGTTGGGTTGGGTTGGGATGTGATTGATCGATCAACATTAAATATTTACCGATGCCTCCGTCTAGAAGCGAATCCACAATTCCTCTCCATGTCGCCTAATTAAAGGTATTTTCTATGCCTAGCAATAACAAGGCACATAACATGCTGTTCTTCAAAGCTTTTCATTTTATGGTATCTATCTCGTCTTGGCCTCTTTTTGCTGAATCCACTGTAAACCTACCCCGAAGATAGCCAAATTGATTTTTATGGATCAAGCTCTTTGTATCAGTCTCTCTTTGAAGTCTCTTTCTCAATAGACCTTCCATCAGTTTTTCGATTGTGTCGCAAACGCTTATATGACATCTCCATTCTGTTTTTGTTTGGATTTTCCATTAGTACAAGTGTCACTTGTACAAACTCTATCTTTCAGAGTTTCGAGAACGTTCTATTCCCCAGAGAGCTTTTCTAAACCTCCAGAAACTCTTCTGAATATTTATTTACTATAGTCACCAACATTTCTGCCATTGTTTGATTTGGCCCTGGTGCTTTTCTTGGCTTTATCTTCCTTATCGTAGACATGAGTTCCTCTTCTGTAAAAGGTTGTAGATTCTCAACAGGTGCATAGCGCCAAGTTATTTTTTAGTATGCTTAGGGAAACGTTTTACAACTTGCCCTTCCACTGTCTCATCTGTGATCGCGAGTCGCTTCCGTAACTTTAGTTTCTCTGTAACTATCTTGTAAGCTTTTTCCCAGACGTCATCTTTAAGCTCCTCGCACAGAGCCTTCCACTTCTTTTACTCTCTGCAATCGCCTTTTTAAAATCAGCTCAGCTCGATATATATGAACTGTAACTCTAACGCCTTGTCGACTTCCTCCTCATATTACTGCATGTAGCTCTTTTCTCATTTATTTCTCCGTTCCACCAAAACACAAGAGGAAATATTTTTCAAAAGGGAGGAGGGTGGAGGAGGAAAAGGGTAGTGAGAAGAGGAGGGGGAAAATATCCCCATTCTGCATATACGTTGGTCAATTGAAATGATTCAAAAAGTAATTTCATCATATACTTCCCCACAACGCGGAGATCAAGACGATGAAATGAAAAAGAGAAGATAAGGCGCCTCTCTCAGGGATCCATAAGGTAGGAAGCACCATCAGAAGTGATTGTTGTCCCAAGTTCACAAACGTATGAGTAATCAAGGACAAAAACGGCGGAATAATGAGAGATGGTCTGATTTTGTTTCACCAAAGTAATGCCCTGAATGGCGGTTTCGGGAAAAGAGGGGGAAAGGTTTTAAATAGTGGTTTTCCACTCCAACCGGTCACTATCCCTAACCCCCCGCAGATTTCATAATCCCCTCATTTTAATAATAAAAGGGTTGAAAAAGTGTTGAGTTTGGTTAAGTTAAAATTGATCGAAATCAATTAGGATTAGTTGGGCTGAGTTAGAATTTGTTAGGTTGAGTTAGGATTGATTGAGTTGACTTAGAGTTTCTTAGACAGAGTTAGAATTTGTTGGGTTAAGTTAAAATTTGCTTAGTTGAGTTAAAATTTGTTTGGTTAAGTTAGGATTGATTGTCTGGAGTTAGGATTAGTTGAATAGAATTAGGATTGAGTAAGTTGAGGATTGATGTCGTTGACTAAAAATTGAGTTTATTTAGATTGAATCATTGAAATGTTCCACTTTTAAATCTCTATTGTAGTTGTTATCGAATTAAACAATCTTACCCCTACAGAAACCTTAATTACGTTTGAGATAATTATACATTAACATTTTATTAACATTTGACTTGTTAAAACAAGTATAACACCACTTAATACCCTAAAATATAAAGAATTGTTGAGATCATTAATTTAATGAAGAGATTTTAAGGAAGAATATGTTTAAGTGTCAGTTTATTAGAATAAAAGGAGAGGTGAAATAGTCATTAGGAGCGTTGATTGTAAATTTAGTAAGAAGCCGACGTCTTAATCGACCATCCTCAATTTGGGGCTGTATTTCAACGGGTATCCGTGAAGCCCCTGTTCACGGTTTCATTTGCCGAATACGTCGAGAGGAGTACCGTTAACCTGGAGAAACCGGGAGAATTACCGGGGGAGATTTATAACGATACCTTCCCCGGGAGGCCCTCCAAGAGTACGGCATTATTGAGTCTTAACTTGAATTAAGATCTACAAGCAAACGATTTTAAACGGTATAAATTTGCCGGGTCATTGTGTCACTGGAACGCTGCGACGAAATGAATCCGACACTTTCCCCTTCTTGCCCAAATTCAATGAACTCTTTCTTTTTGTCTTTTTTGACCTCCCCTTTTTTTGAGTGCGATACTTTTTCCGGCACGTTTTTCCATATTTTTTGCTTTCAACCGCCGTTTAAATTCATTCGTAGAACAAAAAGCGACGGCACTAATCAACTTAAAATGGTAATTTCAAAGGAAGGAAAAGGCGGCAATAAAATCATGTATGCTAATTCCCGGTCGTAATGTCGTTATGCGCCCCTTCGGGCCTCGATTCCGAGTTTTCGAATATTGAAAATCCGGTGCCGCGGCGAAAACACCTACCCCGGACACAAATCGCACCAGGGAGAGAGATCGAAATCGTTATGCGGCGGTCGTCGAAACGGGTTGGCAAAATCGATCGCCAGTTAACTGCTCTCTGGTAGCGATCACCGAATCCCTTTTAATAAATTCCGAGGGGAATATTCGATAAATCCCAAAGAGTCACCATCCGAGGTTTACTTTCGGCGCGAATTCTAGTTTCATAGATGCGTTAATTAGATTTGAATTGTATCTATTTTTTGTTTTAATTTCTTTGATTTATTGATGCGACGTAAAAAGTTAATGGAACAGTCGCAACGTAACGAATTATAACGTCCCGAGTGTTATAATTGGAAAGTCCGAAATTTCAATAAAATAAACGCATCCCTATCTCGGTGGTTGGCGATTTCGTCGTCATAATCCGGCGCGCGTCGCCATCCGGGACAATTTTCCACGCTACCGGTCCAAAACCGGCAACCGCCGCCGACCCATATACCGTAACGAACGGCTTTAATCATACCCCCGTTTGTCAATAACCGTTTAATGAGAATTTTTGTTCGTCCGACGCGACGTCCATTTGAAAGGTTATAAAGATTAAGTAAAAAAATCTCATTTAAAATTCCACACAAAAAATGTGTGTACAGGGTGAGTGGTTCATAAACATATGTATTGAAATGCATTACATACATTTTTTAGATGTAATATTACATAAGTCCCGGTGTTTAAAAGTACATATAGGTGGCTTAAAAATAAGAACTTAAAAAAAGGATTTGCCCCTCACACCCAACTAAAATGAAAAATACTTTGATGCTGCTTCCCTTATCAATAACTAGCGTTAAGTACTTCGGTTGGGTTGAGTGAGCTGAGTTAAGATTGTTGGCTCAACTCACCCCAATAATACAGGGTTTACTGAGCTAAAAAATTAGAACTAACACTAGCTCTAACACTAGAACTATCACTAGGGCTAACACTAAAACTAGAAACTTTCGGGTTTTGCCGTGCGCTTTTTAAAAGAATGTTTGACGTTTCGGATGCCATGTTGCAACCTTCTTCAGAAACTGGTTCGAAGTAACAAAATCGGGAACTGTAAAACAATATATAGGTCGAAAAACTAATTAATAATTAATTTTATATTCATTACAAGCTAATTACTAACTAATTACTGCATCGCGTCCGGTTTGGAAGTCGTATTCGTCTTCACCACCATCTTCCATGTTCTGGTAAGTTTCCAGCCATCTTCTCTGTTGACGTTGTTTTTATGTCGGTGGATTTCTATAGCTTCTCTTGTCAGCCGTTGATGATATTTATTAGCCCTAGCCAGAACCCTTGTTTTATCGAAGTTTATTCGGTGGCCCTCTGAGTGGCAATGTTCCGCAACCGCCGACTGTTGAATCTTCCTCAGTCTCACACCCCTCTCGTGCTCCTTGATACGGTATTCGATGTTTCGTCCGCTTTGGCCAACGTAAAACTTCCCACAACTGCATGATAGCCGATAGACACCTGCTCCTTTTAAAAGAAGTAGCTTGTCCTTGGCTATCGGGAGAGTATTCCGAATTTTGATGACCGTTCCGTATCGCACCACGATGTTGTTTTTCTTTAGGTGTCTTGCAATTCGTTCCGTTACACCGGAAACGTAAGGAAGACAGATGAATCTAGCTGGTTCAGTACTTGCTAGAGCTTCTTCTCCCTGCTTCCGCTGCTTGGTTGCTCGGTTGATGTCCTTTAAACTATATCCATTTTCTGTAGTACGTTCCGTAGAAACCGTTCCTCCTTTTTTAGGTTGTCTCCTTTACATATTCTTGCTGCTCTCTGAAACAGAGTGCGAATGCCGGACCTCTTCTGTTGGGGATAATGGTATGATGTTGCCTCTAAATACCTATTAGTGTTGGGTTATCTTTCGATACACCCCCATTTCCGTGTCACCATTTGTTGTTCTAGTGACCAATACATCTAAGAAGGGCAACTGCTTAGCGGACTCCGTTTCCATGGTAGATTTCTTCATGGGATGTTGAGCGTTTAGATAGAAATTCAAAGAGGCGTTCTCTACCATGTTGCTATACAACAAACGTGTTGTCTACATATCGGAGCCATAACTTCGGTTTCCATTGGCTCTTCTTCAGAGCATCTTCTTCGAGTAATTCCGTGTAAAAGTTTGCTATCACCGGCGACAAAGGAGATCCCATAGCTGCCTCCTCAAACTGTTCGTAAAACTCTCCTTTCCAACTAAAATACGTCGATGATAAACAATATTCCACTAAATCTGGCACATATTCTGGCAATCCCTCTGGAATGAGTTTTTGGTGAAGACCCTCTACCGCATCCTTAATTGGTACCTTAGTGAAAAGAGATTCTACATCGAAACTAGCCAAAATATCCTCAGCATCTAACTTTACATTTTTCACCGATTCCACGAAAAGTGTCGAGTTCCTAACATATGATTCTGTGTTGCTTATAAAGGGATAGAGAATTTTCGCGAGATGTTTGGCTAGTAGGTACGTTGGGGAATTGTTGGCACTGACGATAGGACGAAGGGGGGACGTCTCGTTTATGCATCTTCGGTAGTCCATAAATTCTCGATGGTACCGGAGCCTGTACAAACAAACCTTTCTGATATTCTGGTGGAATACCTGTGGATTTTACAAGGCTCTTCATATTCCTTACGATCTTGTCTGTAGGGTCCTTCTTGATCTTCCTGCATGTGGCCGGCTCCAGTAGGTCCATCATTTTGGCATCTATTTTTTCTTGTCCATCACAACGGTGGCATTCCCCTTGTCTAACAGGGGTTCTAACTGTATTTCTTGTCTAATACAGGGTTTCTCAGCTCAGCTCCCATCTTGGGATTATATCTTCTATAACATTAACAATTTTAACGGAGAAATAACCCCCAAATAAGCGCCATAAGTAAAATGAACAATACTTAGAAACTTCTTCCTTAAACGATAACTTATGTTAACTGACTAGTTCGGTTAAGTTGGATGAGCTGGGTTAAGATTGATGGCTCAACCCAATCCAACAATATATAACAACAATATTTTATTATAATAATTTGTGATTGCGTTGGTTTTCTATTTAATATTGAAACGACTTTATTTAACGTTAAAGCATTTTATTTATCATTATATGAACAAGTGTTCTTAGTTATAGTCTGCGATAGACTGTTTTTGTATTAAATTCTAAATCGAAAGGAAACGAGTAGTTCACTGACTTGTGCCGTCAGCATATTGCAATTCAATATGCTATTTCCGACTCCTCAGTGAACTACACGTATTTAATATTATTCAAAATACAAAACTAAAATGTCTTAAAACATAATGTCAAATTACACCATTACCATTACATTATGCTAAATAGCTAGTTGGGACTATATCTTCTTTATCATTAACTGTTTTAACGAAAAAACAATCTCCAGGTAAAACAAACAATACTTTCGGCGGTCAACATTTTCGAAGTCGGCCGAGATTATATCTTTCATATCATTAACTTTTTCTAAAAGAAACTCTCGTTCGACTTTGAAAACGTCGGCCGCCCAAGAAAAATGAACAATACTTTGATACTGCTTCCTTAAACAATAACTAATTTTATCTGACTAGTAGGGTTGAGGTGGGTGGACTGGGTTAAGATTGCTAGCTCAACCCATTCTAACAATATACAGGGTGTGTCAAATATCTGGAATGCAGCGAATAACTTCGCCATTAGTGGTTTTAAAGAAAAATGTTTCAAGCAAAAGTTTCTTTATTAATTGTAGCGCATTTTTACTCGAAATTTGTGTGTTTGTATTGTGTTTTGTTTGCCATAGCAACGAACATTGTTATTTTAAATGGCATGCATAGGTTTTGTTTTGCACACATTATGAAATAATCAAAAGGAAAAACTTTAACATTTGTTCGATAATATGGTTCTATGTATGTAAATTTAGTTTGTAAGACATTTTGTGTTGTGTTTATATTCCGCTTAATTTATTCAATAATTCAAAATGTTCGACAGATATGTTTTCATTGTGATTGATTTTTTAATACGTGACAAATAAGAAAATTTATTTGAAATATTTCAAATTTTTTAACACCGTAACTGAGCAATTATCTGTACAACCATTAATCTGTATTTCTGAAAACTTATTGACGTCGTGCCATTAAGAAGGACAGCTTACTTTCCGAAACATATATGTAGCACTGAAATAGAAAATATATACATCTCCATCGTATTTAAAGTTTTTCCTTCTGAATATTTCATAAATCTGCAACGATGAACATTGAATTATAATTGTCAAATTACACATTATGGTAGTACACTCTAACACACGTCAACGTACGGAAATACTATTTGTATCATATGCGGAAACTACTTACGAGAAGTCACTATCACTTCTCATGGTACAGACTATACATCTTGTATATTATTAACAATTTTAATTAAGAAATAATCTCCCAGTAATATAAATACAGGTAGACGTCGTTTTACGCCAGTTGTTCCGTTTCTTATTTGATACGAAAGATTTCAAGGGGTGATTTTCAGCAAAAATTAAGGGGTTTCTTTCATATAACATTTTGTTCAAAACCCCCTCTCTTCGAAGTCACAGCCCTTTAAACTTATTATTGTTTTAAACGCTTTAACTTATTATTGTTTTATGGACAAACTCATGATGTTAGGAAAATTGAGAAAACACAAAAAAGTTGTGTATTGAAACTAGAGATGTGCGTGTGAGTGACTTTTTATGTCCGCTCACGATTTAGATCCATGTGTGTTACGCACGCCACTCACGTGAATATCATTCATGAATCACGTGAGTCACGCGTGGGTCACGTCAATTCACATGACTCGTACTCGATCAGGTAATCAAATGTATGAATCATGTTTGATTACTTGTTAATTTGATTATTAATTAATCGTGCTTGACAGAATGGCAGAATTAACAGTGTTTAGTATTATTTATGATGTTCTGAAATAAATGAGACTGCTATAAAATTAAAATATACAATAAAAGCTGGCATATTCTTATAGGTAATATTAATTTTCTCAATACTTCCTTTAAAAATAAATATTATTTAAATTTTTAAATATCTTCCTCCAACATCATACATTTAAATTAAATTTTGTTCTATTTCATTAGTTTCTAGAATGTTTTTACAACTAATATTCACTTCGCTAACTTAAAAATGAATTAGAATATTGACCTCAACATTTAATTACTAAAATGTAACAATGTATTAACTAGCATTATTTTCTAAAAACAAACCAGAACAACAAAAAAAAATCTGAAAAAAAAATCAAAAAACGGAGGCTAATTTTGATTTTAAATAGCGAAATACTTTTGAAAAAACTAAATAAAATTGAGAGTTAGTTAGAAATGAATTGAGAGTTACCCATAATCTATTAATTTCACCATTTTGGTATCGATAGCTTCGTGATCAGAAGATTAGCCTCCTACATTTGCGGAAGAACTCAGACAGTGTTAATTAGAGAGCACAAATCAAGTTCATTGTCAGTGTCTTCAGAAGAACCGCAGGGCGCTCACTTAGAAGCCCTCTTATTCAATATTTACATCAATGACTTATTGGCTTTTATAAAACATTCTCATTGCTTAATGTACGCCGATGATTTGAAATTATATACGCGCGTGGCATCAAATCTGGATGGCAGAGTGACTTTGACGCTGTGCAACAGTACTGTGACTCGAACCACATTACGCTCAATCAGGACAAATGTGATATCATTTCCTTTACAAGGAATTTGAATTTTATTAAATTTGACTATGGTCTTGGTGGAACAGCCGTGTCAAGAGTATTTCATATTAGAGATTTTGCTGTGACAATTGACCAAGAGCTTATCTTTCAGAAACACGTTCGCAGAGTGGTTTCCAAAGCGAGGCGTATATTATTGTTTTGTTCTTAGAACAACAGTAAATTTTGTAGACATCAATGCTATTAAAACATTTTATTTTGCATATGTTCACCGTGCATTAAGTCTTTGAAGCTCTGTTTGGAATCCTTAATATCAACATCATATTAGCAGAATTGAAGGAATTCAAATATGCAACTTATTGATTATGAATCTGGTAGTCGTAACTTAATCTACCATCAGTCCAACAACGTCGATCTTGTAATGATACGTCAACTTATTATAAAATTATAAATAGCTTAATTAATTGTCCTCCTCTACCGAGGAGTGTTAATATTCATGTCCCACCCCGACTGCAAAAATTAGATTATTTGTTTTTTATTTCAATTCCCCATACCAACGTTTTTCAAAATTCTCCTATGTTGAGAATGGCTCGAACTTGCGATCATTTTAAGCGTACCGGTTTGAAGATTGACATTTTTTTTGATTCTTTTAGGCAATTTAAGCGACTAAATTCTCTGACATCCACTTCCTCTGGTCACCTATTCGGATTTTGGTAGCTTTTGTTTTATTTTGTTGTATTTTATTGTTTGATTTTATTTTTTTGTGTTATAATTTAGTTTTGCGTAATTATATTGTTTTTTAAATATATATTGTTTAAAAATCTATATTGTTTTTTTTATTTTTGTTATGTTATATCAAAATGATGTATATTTTGTTCTATTTTTTTGTTGCAATTTTGAGGTGTTTTTAGACACAGTTTTTTTTAGATTTGTGCCATTCTGTGCCCAACTTGGTGTAAATAAATATAATAAATAAGACTATTAATTAACCATGACAAAAAACTGTTTGCATTTGAAACCATAGAAATAAAAAATAGACTTTTATTGCATTTGTCAGTTTTATTTGTTTTATCTAATGTAATTATAGATTGACTAAGTGTTAGACACAAAGTAGAAATCGTACGCTTTGTTGGTAATAAGCCGCTTTTGGCAGGCGAAGCAGCTAGGGAATTTAATAATAGGTATTAGATATGCCTCCGATTAGCGCTAGCACCGTTCACCGAATTAACAAGGTATTCTACGATACACGCAGCATATCAAAACATACACTAAAAGTTCAAAATACCTGTCAAGAAATAGGAGATAATAACAGAATAGTGGAATACTTCCATAATTATCCTTGTTCGAGTTTGAGAACAGCTGCCAAAGATTTAAACATTCCAAGAGATTCTATTAGAAGGTGCCTTGTAAAAAACAAAATTAAGTCGTCTACACACACTTGAACCATGAGATAAAGAGAGACAGAGAAGGTTAGAATTCTGTTTATGGGCTCAAAGTGAATATTTGGAAAACAATAATTTTGTAAGGGAATTTTGTTTACTGATGAGTCTAAGTTTACAATAAATGGCATGGTATCACAGACAATCTAGAAATGTGTGGTGTGGAATGCTTGACAATAGAATTATCGGTCTATTGGAAAGCAATTTAATTTCAAATAAATTTCTATATTTCTTAAGAAATGAGTTTCTTAACGTATTGGCGTTTATAAGCTCTACTTCAGGTACACATGAACATGATATGGCAATTAGATGGGTCTCCTGTGCATAACGCAGTATTAGTAAAGCAGTGGTTAAATAAAAGTTTATAAAATAGGTGGATAGGATCTCCATTTTGATGTCATTAGACTTTTTCTTTATTTTACAAATCTATCTTCCTTAATTTTATGAATTTATTATAAATATTATTGTAAATAGAGTAGTAAGTTGTATCATTCTCTGTATTTTCTTACATCTTTATCATGGTCTACTACAAGATCACGTGAAATTAATTGTTAAAAAAATTTAATAAATACTTTATACTACCAAAACATGAAAGCAAATACCTGTTAAAAATATAGATCTAATTCCCTGTGTTTGTTTGAATAAATGCTATCTAACAATTAATGCAAACCGACAGAAACAGGGTCAAGATATTTGAAGAATATTATGGATTGCGCAATTATAATTTAGTCATCTTTTTTAGCTTCCATTGTAAAAGGTAGTGAATAAACAAAGTAGGTATGTAAAAGCTTTTTCCAAAAACCCCTTTATGTATCTGCTGGGGGATTAAATCGTGTGCTTAAGCGAAAAAGAAATACTACTGTTCCTTCGACTGACAGAAGAGGTCTTACACCGTTAGCTAACAAAACACCGACTGAAAAAATCGATGAAGTTAAAAAATTTATAGACAAATTTCTGACTTATGAAAGTCACTACTCTTTACATAAATCGCTGAACCGCAAATATCTTGCACCAGTTTTAAATAAAAGCAAAATGTATTTCCTTTATTGTAATGACAATAGCAAACAAAACTTAGTATTCACATATTCAGAAAAATTTTCAATAAACCTTATAATTTAACATTCCATGCTCCACTTTCTGATGCTTGCCGTAAATGTGATAATATTGAAGTAAAGATACTTGCTTTGGACTCTGACGTGGACAAAACAATTTAAGCGTACAAAAATGTTACATTTGTCTAAAGCAGAATTAGCCAGATCACAAATGGGTGCGAACGAACTCAATGCAAAAACTGATGAAAATGCAACTGCAATTGCCTTTGATTTTATGAAAGCATTGCCTACACCAGTATTAACAACGGGTATTTGCTATTATAAAAGACAATTGTGGACATATTATCTGGGTATCCATAATTTAGGGATTAATCTGGTAACTATGTTTGTATGGGATGAGTCAGTTACATCTCGTGGTGCTCAAAAAGTGGATCATGCATATTGTATTACGTAAAACATTGCGTCAAAACTACAAAGCTGATCATGTACTCTGATCAGTGTGATGGTCAAATTAGAAATATTATACTTTCTGTGTTATGTCAATACATTGTATCACTTTCTTATTATGTGTTAAATGAAATTAACCACAAATATTTAGTCAGTAAGATATATTTAAACACATATTTATACCTGACAGTTGGATTGATGTTATCAAAGCTACCAGAAAGAAAAAATGTTTTATTATTGTCAAACTGAAAACAGAACATTTTATTTCAACCAAAAAACTCGAAAGCAATATAGTAAACAGGAAAAAAGTCAGGATGGTTATAAAATAGAGTGGCTTAAATTCCAATGGTTAAGATTTATTAAAGATGAACCGTTTAAATTTTTTTATAAATATTCTAACGATACTGCAATTGAATTTTCACATGTAGATATTAGAAAAAGAAATGGCGTTACAAAAGTTTGAAAAAATAAGCTTCAAAAAATAAAAGTTGGTTCAGTACTTTTAACTAGTTTTATTGGCTATATTAGTCTGACTAGTTTCGCTTTTTATAGCATCTTCAAAGACTATGTATGAAATGGTTTACAAAAAATGTGGATAATTAATTCCGGGTAATTACTTTTATTACATCGGACCAATTAGACTTAATAGTCAAAAATTTTAAAATTTATAAAATATAAAATCTTTACATAAGGTTACAGGGTTAGTCCACATTTGCTCTTATTGCCTTATTTGTTCTAAGGTACAGTTTTTTACGCTTTACAATTTAAAAAATAATGTTGAAACCGGATAATAAATACGAATTTTACGAGGGTGCTCCGCTTTCAAATTGATCACACTGTAGATAGACTAATGATGCCAATGACACTCCATTCAAGGATATCCAAGCTGCAACTGTGAAAAATTTTAAATTTCTGCTCGAACTGTCAAGAAAAATACGAAATTGTAAAAATTCACACAATATTTAAGAATTGAATGAATTTCGAAAATGTGATGATTTTTTTTGTTTCTTGTTGTTAATGGCCATAATCGAGAATTTAAGCGCGCTAGAAAAAACTTTTACAATTAATATAAATAATTTTTGGAATCCATTATTCACCAATCATTGATTAGCGGTTTAAAAAATATTTACTTTTGGTGATATTAATCAAATTTATTTGTTTTACACCAGTTTCGAGCCTTGCTCTTCTTCAGTCGTAACCTACAAGTTTACAACATACAAAACAAAGACTATACATATTAATTCAAACATAAAATAGTGAATTCTTACGTCAATATTTTTACATTAGTACAAGACACATTTAAAAAGCCAATTGTTATAATGGTTATAATTAAACTTTTAAAGAATTAGAAAAAATTAACTTAAGTGAGTTTGCAAAAGGTTAGGTCGGTAATACAGAACACCAAAACAAAAATTGAAAATCGAAAAATGTAAACGACCCAAAACTTGATTAAGTTAACGCTATAATAAAATCACTTGGTTGATCAAAAAATAGGGTGATATCTTTATGATACTGAAAAAATATTTAAAAATTTATATGTTATTATTAAGCCTCCAAACACCAAATACCGCCACCAAACACATAACTCTCTTGCACTTGTACATGAAAATGGTTATACTCGTTTTTGTTCTCTATTTTTGTATTTTAGGTGTGGATCCCTTAGGCAACTGTAGATAGGGTCGGGATTGGGTCGGGATAATTTGTTCGTTCTGACTTATAATATTGTTGCTGTTTTCAATAATCTTGTTGATCCCGTACATCTCCGCTAGTTCCCTAAGGTTGCTTTTATTAAGCTGATGTAGTAATTTAACATTTTTATTTTCATCAAATTTGTGGTCGTTGAAAATTAGGTGTTTTCCGAATGCCGATCTTGAGCTGTTATTATGTTCCTTCAGCCTTGTTTGCATACTTCTCCACATTTCACCTATGTACATGGCTGCACAGGTCCCACTCTGTAATTGGTATATGCCACTTTTAGCAAGTGTTGTAGTCTTGGTTTTGTTGTTAACTAATAATGCCTTAAGATTGTTTTTGTTTTTGAATGTCATTGTTATGTTGAACTTATGGAACATTTTCTTGATTTTATGGGATATGTTTCCTAGGTAAGTTATGGATCTATACGTTGCTGGTGTATCTGGTCTTCGGCCAGTTAGGAAAGTTGTTTCCTGAAGATTATATTTGCTTTGTATTTTCGAAATCATTCATTGAGTATATGTCGGTGGGAAGCTGTTTTCGTTTGCAGTTAGGCGGTGGGAAGCAGCTTGCTGTTCTAATTTCGAATGGAAAGCTCTGTATAGATAAGCCCAGTATGCTGCCATTTTATGAGTTTCATCATGATGAGAATCGAATGGGATGGTGGTACTAGTTTGTGTAGATTTCCTGTGGATTCTATATTTAATTTTGTTGTTTGAATATCGTATAGTCTAAAAAATTTAATTTTTGATTGTTTTCTGTCTCGATAGTGAAGTTAATGTTGGGGTGTAAGCTGTTAATGTACCTTTGAAGATTATCAATGTTTTGGTCGTCTTTAATCAATACTAAAATGTCGTCCACGTATCTTGTCCATAGGATAATATCGTCCTTATAAGGGTTTTTATCACAAATAATTTGGTTTTTCTCCAGGTTGTCCATGAAAATATCTGCCATCACCCCACTCAATGGTGATCCCATTGGTAATCCATCTAGATATTGATAATATTTATTGTTAAAGATACAGAAATTTTGTTCTAAGCATAGTTTTAATAGTGTTATGATCGAGTGAGTTTTGTCTTCGTTTTTGAGGTGAGTCTTTAACATTTCGTCTAATATCGTTATTGTTTCAGTTATGGGTATGCTTGTATATAGGTTATTGACATCAAATGAGATCATTTTAAAACCTTCTGGTTGTGCTATTTTGTCAATTAAATCAGGAAGTTGGTATCGATTAATTATGATATATATTGGTTTAAATTTTATGCCATCTATTACAAATTTTTGTAAAAGTTTTGCGAGTTAATTTTACAATTAAGGTTGTAGGAAATTTAATTTTAAACAATATTGGTCTTTTATATTTTTGCTCTCAGATGCAACAGGGTGGAGAAAAAATAACATTATGTGAAAATTTGATGAATTTTGTTGTCTTGGCTATACTCTGGAATCTAATTGTAAGCGTAAAATTATTTATTTACTATATTTGAGATGAAAACTGGAAAGCCCAGCGAAGCATCCAGTAATAAATCACAATAAATAACATAAATAAATAATTAATTAACAAAAATAAAAATTGCTGAACAAGAAATTAACAATAATGAAAATTAACAAAAGAAAATCGAATAATAACGAAAATTATTAGTAAAAGAACATAATTAACAAATAAGAAAACTTTTTAAAGGCTCAATTACACAGAGAAAAGTTGTAGGTAAATTATATTTATTATTATTTTCCAAAAATAATAAGAAATCTGATCAACAAATATCTCAAAAACCAATAAAGATTTTCTAATTTGGTTCTCACCATGACAAAATAGACACTTACCTCTATAAATTTTGAATGTTTCATTAAATATCTCAAGAATTCGATTTTTAGTGATTTTTAATTAACTTGAGATAGCCATAAATGTTCACGTTGAATTTAATGATTTATATCTCAAATACGAATAAATATTTTCAAGATCCGCTTTGCTCTCATGAAAATAGACACTATTCTCTATAAATCATGAATAGTTCATTAAGATATCTTAAGATATCTTAGTTCATTAAGATATCTTTAAAACAAGATTATTAATTTCAAAAAATCATAAAAAATTTGGTTAACTTAAATAATCCTTATCTCAAAAACGAATAAAGAGTTTCTAATTTGGTTTTCACCATGACAAAATAGACACTAACTTCTATAAATTTTGAATGTTTCATCTCAAGAATTCGATTTTTGGTGATTTCTAATCAACTTGAGATAGCCATAAATGTTCACTTTGAATTTAATGATTTATATCTCAAAAACGATCCGCTTTCATCACAAGAAAATACACACTTTCCTCTATAAATTATGAATAGTTCATTAAGATATCTTAAGAATTCGATTTTTCGTGGCTTTTTAAAACAAGATTATTAATTTCAAAAAATCATAAAAAATTAGGTTAATTTAAATAATCTTTATCTCAAAAGCGAATAAAGATTTTCTAATTTGGTTTTCACCATGACAAAATAGACACTAACTTCTATAATTTTTGAATGTTTCATTAAAATATCTCAAGAATTCGATTTTTGATGATTTTTAATCAACTTGAGACGGCCATAAATGTTCATGTTGAATTTAATGATTTATATCTCAAAAACGTATAAATATTTGCAAGATCCGCTTTCAACACCAGAAAATAGACACTTTCCTCTATAAATCATGAATAGCTCATTAAGATATCTTAAGAATTCAATTTTTCGTGGCTTTTTAAAACAAGATTATTAATTTCAAAAAATCATAAAAAATTAGGTTAACTTAAATAATCCTTATCTCAAAAACGAATAAAGATTTTCTAATTTGGTTCTCACCATGACAAAATAGACACTAACTTCTATAAATTTTGAATGTTCATTAAAATATCTCAAGAATTCAATTTTTGGTGATTTTTAATCAACTTGAGATAGCCATAAATGTTCACGTTGCATTTAATGATTTATATCTCAAAAACGAATAAATATTTGCAAGATCCGCTTTCAACACCAGAAAATCGACACTTTCCTCTATAAATCATGAATAGTTCATTAAGATATCTTAAGGATTCGACTTTTCGTGGTTTTTTAAAACTAGATTATAAATTTGAAATTGATAAAATCGACCTGAATTCTTTTGAGATACAATTCAGTGAGAAGATGCTGGAATTTTACCTAATACGTGTAATTATATTTTTGCCAAATTTTATCTTCCTTCCAGGATTTTTTTTTCTTCCCGTGTTAGAAAGCAATCAAAACGCAGAAGTCCTAAAATGCCCGTGAATTTATCAAGAAACATCTCCTCCCACAGATAGTTCTTGTTTTCGATTAATACCCGGAAACGTCCAGTAATTAGTAAAGTTCCAAAAAATGCCTTCAATTTTAAAAGATTCAAATGGATTTAATTTGGGATTCATTAATATTTTCCCCGATTCGTTTTTCAAATATGGCAACATTTTCAATATAGATATTGTATAAAACTATACATGCAGAAATTGACGGTAATATCGTCCTACGTTTTAATAACATTCCCATCGATAGGGAAGAGAATCTCCTTTTTAAAATTTCAAAATAATGCACAATGTTACTGTGCATTATTGCAGTCACCGATATAGGTACTTGTTGCATGCGATATAGTTATCGATTCGATATCGGTCCGATATCTCTTATTGGCCCGTTCAGAAACCCAATGGACGGATATCGCTTGAGTTATCGATTAACAGCACAATATCAGTTCGATATCGACATGTGAATACGTACGAGAAACTATATATGTTTCCTTTAATGTTAACTACAAGAAAAATAATAAGATGCACGACATGCTACTTATTATTTTATTTGGAATCATGGTGCAGTTGTTTTAAAATACGTTTATGTACCAATTACCCTGTAGATATTTAAACATATATATTTAAAATCAAGATCGTAAATAAATAATAAAAGCGTTTTAATATTTCGAATATTATGTGTGCCGGTTCAGTGAAAATCGTTAAAACATATACAGGCGGTAATACAAAACGTGTAATTAATGGTTCGATAGACAAAATTCCAATCGGTTCGTTGTTAAATTGTTTAAATTTTATTTAAAACGGTGTGTCATGCAGTAAAACCCATCGAGCGTGTTTACGTAACGATCAATATTGATAAATCCTGGGAAAAACAATCGCAAAAATTAATTGAAAAGGCCCCCCAGGGAAGTGAAGTAACTGCAAAATTCAATTGCGCTTACGGAACTTAGACCGGAATGCTCACGAGGGCCCTTTATGTTAACCGCCATATTTATCGTCGGGGGCAAATTGGAGCGTCCGCATTAATATGCCGTGGACGCGAAGACCGAAATTAAACCGTCCTAGCTTCATGTTCACGCCCCCCGTTTGACAAGTCGGCGGTTAACTGGGCGACAACTATGTGCGCTCGTCACTTTAGGAATCCTCTGTCCCCCTTAATTGAGTGCACGAAAGGGACACTTTCCCTCTTAACAGACCCCGCGCTGCTTCAAAATCGATAATCCGACGTTCGGTTGCGTCGCGACGCCAAGCCGCTCAAACAACAATTGGTCACGATTCTCATTTCGCGGCGACCGACGATGAATAAAAATCAACTTGACTCTTTCTATCTAAAAATCAATTAGTACCGAAATTAGGTTCGAACGGAATTCGGTGTTACAACGTAACCCAATAGGAAATTGCTTCCATTTAAACTTTAAAACTTTTAAACCAACCCTTCAAATAAATTTCATCTTGTATTGTTACATCTTTTTTACGAACAATTTATTTCCTACTGATTAATATCGTAGCACCTCGCTTTTATCAAACCATCGTGATTAATTAAACCAAGGTCGGTTACGACCGAGGCTAAGTAATTAAAATCATATCTATTTGAATTTGGTTATATGTAGTAATTGCTTGACCACAAGCCATAAGTAAGTAATGAAGCCGAGACCGAATCTTTGAGATTAAAATGAAATAGTCAAATACACTCTATTTACATTTAAACTGAAGTTTCTATAGACTTTTAGATTTGTGTAAATATTTATTTATCTCTTTTCAGTAGTAATATTAACGAATAATTATTAGCTCACATGCATAAAGTGACATAAATAGGGGACTTTAACAAGAACTTATCGAGAAAATTTGTTCTCCATGGTACACTAGGTTATTTCTCAAATTTACTAAATTAAAAAAGGATTTAAAAAACTGAAGTTATGGTCGCCGTTTTCGGTTCTAAAAATTACTCCTGCATGCTTAATTTCATTCTGAACCCTAAATAGGTATCCCAAAAATACAGAGTTCTCTGATTTTTTGAACAAATGTGTGTTCATATTGCGAAAAAGTATCAAACTATGAATATTTAACACTTACAATTTGATAAAAAAGCTTTTTCAACAAAATTTGTATCAAATTTTATTTTCAACAATTTTGCTGTCTTGCACTATTGTTTAAAATATGAATATTTGATAAATTTCCTTTGTTCCGCTATAGATATAATAATAATAATAAATATCTTTATTTGTACCCAATAATTATAACAAAAAATAATATTAGAAAATAACTTAACTGTTATGGCTCAACTAAGAAAAGAGAATAAAAAATTTAGTAGACAAAAAAAATTGAGAAAGGTACAAAAGGGCGAAGTTAAGTGTCAAACACTGCTTAAAACTTTACCCAAAAAACAAAATAAAAAAGAAGACATGAAATCAAAATTAAACAGTAATAATTATAATTACTTACTTTAAATTTAAGTTACTTAAATTTTAAAAAAGTGCCTACAACTCTCCGTTTGTATGTAACGTATATGTTTATTTAGTTGAACGGATACTAAATAAACATATACCAAGTTGACAAAATTATAAGTAGCTCATTATATTGGAGTAACTTAAAGTGGGAGCACTCAAAGCTAGAACACTCACTAGTAGGACACCCATTCATGCACGCAATTTTTTCTGTCAGAATTCAAATGTTGATCTATTTGATGAAGTTGGTCCCCGAACAGGGCACAGCGTATGCGACATCTAAAGCAGTATGTCGTTAATATTCTGATAACTACTCGATAATTAAGCAACCGTTTAAAAACCGTTCTGTGTGTAGGTAAGTAAATCCGTGAATCTTAGATTCGCTTTATGAACATCCGATCAGTATTGTATCTTATTGAGGAGGTATTCTGTCTTCTGCATTTTAATAATTTTATAATAAGAGGCAAGTATGTGCAATTCTCCTTCTGTACATATTTAACCATCGAGCCTCACACAACCTATGAGAAATACTTTAAAATTTTCTTACACCATAGATGTATCATAGAAATGTGTTTTGTACATATGTCACATCCCCGTAATTAAATTTCGATAATATTATAGAATCACACAGCGAAGTTTTAAAATGGATGTTAATGTCCCCGGAATTGCATTTCCTGTTCATTTCCTGGATAACCAAACTGCGTTGATTAGCCATCTATACCAGATCTTAATTTACAATTGCAATGGCACTGCCCAACTCATCAGATTTTGATAAAATATACATCTGAATGTCATTCGTATACAAATGAATATTAACAGTAATCAAACAGTGAGTAATCGGAGCATGTTGCAAAAAAAAATTTATAACAAAAATTGTAGCAAATTTTATTCCTAGTTGTACTATTCTTGTTCTTAAATGTACATACAGGGTACTTCAAATTCGATCTGACCACTGAGATCTCAAAAACCATAAAGGATATAGAAATGGTTAAATGGGCAAAGTTAAAATAATAACAAAGGAACATATGGCCGAAAAACAAAATAATAATGACAAACTGGGGTCTGGAGAGTTGGAGAGTTGGAAGGAATCACTTAAAATGCTATTAAGTTAAATGCTATTAAGTACACATTTCACAAAACTTACATCAAGGAAATCCAACAAAAACCTTAGCGTATCGCAACTAGATTATAAATCAAATCATATCATTTCTCCTGATTTTTTAAACAACATAATTTGGACTGACGAAAGTACTTTTACAAATGTTGGTCATTTTAAACAGAAACAATAAGCATATTGGGAGCATCAACAATCCTATGATACTATTAAGGAAATTATGCCACAAATTCGTCTTAGTTTATATGTATAGGCAGGAATCTATGGAAATCGAATATTAGGTCCACATTTTTTCCGGAGTAATTTGAATGGAGAAATGTATCTGCAATTTTTGAAAACATGTGGCTATTAACAAATAACAAATACATGAAGAATTTACCTATTGCAAACTACAGCAGATACTGGTTCCAACACGGCGTTCGACGACATTCCTGCTCATAACACTCGAGCAGTGTGTGATTTTCTTGATGCAGAATTTCCAAATTGAATGTCGTCAAATCGACTATAAGATGGTCTGCAAGGTCTTCGTATCTAAAAGTTTTGGATTCATTTTTATGGGAAACTTTAGTGGACATGGTGTATCAACAAGAACATGATCATAATGAAAACCTCAAAAAGAGTATCATAACTGAATTTAGATCCATAAGAAGAAGAGGTGTAAAGAGAGTTGTAGGAAATATTAGTCGACGTACACGTTTATGCATCTAAGAAAATGGCCATCAATTTGAACAATTGCTTTAGTTGCATATTTGTATTTATAACAAAGTTTTATCATGTCTCGTTTCTTTTCGTATGTATCTTAAATCACTATTAGTCTACTATTTTATAGTAGTTAACATTATAGATATTTTTTAGTAATTCTATGGAAACATTTAGCGCATAAGTTACACCACTGCCTTCTAATAAAATATTCGTTTTTTGAATAATCCAAAGGTTTTTAAATGAAATACATTGTGTGATATATCATTTAAAGCAGGATTAATTATCCTATTTTTTGCGTAAAAGTCAAATATGGTGTTCATAAAAAAAGAGAAACCTGGTAATAGTTTTACGAAAACAAAACGTGGGAGAAGATTTCTAGTTAGGTCATGATATTTTTCATAAATTTTAAATTAAAAATTTAAATTAACCTTTATTAGGTTGGGTTGGGTTCCGTTTTAAGAGAGGTTCAGCCCAACCAGACTCAAAGGTTTTTCGTTTTAAGTCTGGTAGTAACTCTACCGTTAGTATTAGCTGTATGTTTAGTTGTTATTTAGTCTTAAATTGTTGTATACTTATATCGAGTTAAAATTAGAACTAACACTAGACCTAATACTAAGATTCTGGTATAGCCGTGCGTCTGAAGACGTTAGTTCTAGTTTTAATCGTTATTAAGCTGTAGATTGTTATATATTCTTCTGAAACTAAAAGTATAACTAATACTAGACCTATAACCTAACTTTAGTACTAACATTAGATCTAGAACTATAAACATTAGGGTTTAGCCGTAAGTCTCTTAAGACGGCTAAATACATGTCCTTACGTATTCGCTTTTTTAAACAAACGACAAAGTTTTCAAAAAGTAATAGGGTTGAAGAAGTTTTAGAATTAACTTCCACATGAAATGAGATAATTGGTATTAAATTTGTCAAAAGGCGAAAAGAATCTATTTAAATGTGTACCATCACCTTTAATCAACCCTTTGAGATGGCCCAATTGATCCCAACTACCATTAAATATCGTCATAACGTATATCAAGTTTGGTTTTTCTAGCTTTATGTACGACTTAGATATTGAATGTTTTAAAAATTTTAAATTCAACTTTGAAGGGCTATAACTTAACAGGAGTACAACTTAGTATAAGATAAATTAGATAAATTGCATTAACTCATCTTAATTTTTCGTCCTCTATATGCCCCTGTTCTGTGTCGGTTCTTACGTGAATCACCCTCTATAGATAGGTAACCATAGTCATTTCAAGGCTTATTTGAATGCAGCTGAATTTCAATATAGGGTGTACTACATGAAAAACTCCCAGAATTTAATGTAGAATTCATAAATACAGTAACGTATCCAGAGGGGCAAAAGGGGCAATTGCCTCCGCTTCAAGGCATAATCTTTTCATTTTTTTAGTGTAGTACCATGTCTTTAACAAAGTTGCAATTTTATATAGTACTATTATATTACCTTTAATTTTGCCCTTTTTTTAGTCGTTTTATGCTTTCCCTCTCCAAGTACTCTTTTTAGATACACCACTCCTCCAATCACCAAAGTTTCCATTTCATTTCTGACATCTCATCACAATATTCCTCGTATATTCTCATTCTAGGAAAAGTAAGAAAGGAATAATCTTAACATCTTTTACTTTGTAAGTAGAACCCATAAAAAGTGCTCCATCTATCCCATATAAGACGTAATTTTGAAGTGTAGATTTCAGCCTACCTTGGTTGGCCTCCTCTACGGTTTAATCATATTTAAGCACTGGAACAGAAAATATGTTTAAACATTCTCAAGTACTATAATGTTCCGTTATATAACCAAACTAAACGTGTGTAGAGTGTTGCAGAGGGATATTTTACATTAGCGTAAATTCGTCTTCTCCATGTATCAGGTATCTGGTACTGCGCATCCAAACCAACATATATCTATCCGATTCTTATTTCTTTAACTCCGTTAGGTAGCTTTCAAAACTGCCGTATCCGGTGATCGCTTGCGTTTTCAGAATAGTCTATTGGTGGGCCCTATTGTTACCACGCTATGACATCTCTGATGAATACACTGGCCCAGCCTGTGTAATTTCTCCAACTAAACTGCCATTTTTCCAGCATTTCACTATGTAGTTCTTTCTTTGTGCTACCCTTGTTTTTAAAATTGCTTGCCCTTTCTGATATTAGGAGATCCAAGGGTGGGCATCCCGCCAGGGCTCCCGCTGTATTAGTTGATACGGTCCGGTACGCTGACGTAATCGCTATGGTGACCTTGCGTTCAACAGAGCGAATAATGTTCTTATACTTTTTATGCCTGATTGCTTCCTCCCACGCAGGTGCCGCATAAAGTATTACGGAGTATATCATCGACGCTAATACTCTTATTTTCCTGTGGTTTTATCGTTCTATTTTAACGGTAATTCTACTCTATTTATCTTTTCAATCACCACAGGAAAGAGTTTGCTATACTGGTGCTTTATTGTGTCCTCATCTATTTTTCCGATTCCCCTTGTGCCTAGCCTTTTTGTCAGAACCTTATATGCAGTGCCCCAGACATCCTATTCTAGTTCACTGCATAGGTCCTTCCACTTCTGCTCCTTCGATCTCTTGATCATAATTAAAAGTTCTTTCCTGATTTCTCTATATAGTTGCTTTTTTTCGCTGTTACCATTTTTGTCCGTTCCCCTCCTGTTTTCTCTTTGCATTTCTCTTCGCTTTCTGATACATTTGTTCCTAGCTTCCGCTATGTCCATATGGTGCTGTGTCCACCGGTATTTCGGTTGACTGCCCTTTTTGCTAGTTAATCTACTTTTAAATGTTTTATTACATGCGTCGGTGATTCTTTCTACAAGAGATTCTGAGGTTAAGTCTTTTTCAGGGTTTTTCTTAAAATTTTCCCGTAGTGGACCTAATTTCTCCTCCGTAACCCTACAACCTGCTGTCTTCTTTATTCTTTCCGTGGTCTGTCCAAATTACCACTGAAGACTTCTTTCCGAATTCCAATCATTCGTGCTTCGATTTCATTTCTGACATCTCATCCTAATAATATTTCTTATATGTTTAGTCAACATATTCCATGGAAAGTAAGAAGGAAATAATCTCAGCGTCCTTTACTTTGTAAAGTGCCTGTAATGTTTCTTTATAGAAACAAACGGCGTATCCAAAGGAGGCATAGGGGTGTTATTGTCCTTTTCTCATTATCACTAAAGGTTTTGTGATAATTTAATTTTTTTCACAATCACTAAATATTCAGTGATAATGAAATTGGCGATTTAACTACCACTGACGAAAAAGTGGTAATGAAACGCTTATTGCATTATCGGCAAGGTTGGAACTTATGAGACTACACATTAGCTTCAGTGATCTCATCAGTGAATGAGCATCACCTGATAGAGACTCCCTATAGATGTGTCTTTTCTTCAACGTAGTATTTTTGCAAGAATAAATATAATTGAAACATAATTCAGCTCTAAAATTACGGGTATTTAAAGTTATATTAGGTTGTATTCAGAAACTATGTTGGAAATAAATTTTGAAGTGTTTGTCGTGGCACAATCCTCTCCCCACTAAGTGTATATTGCATTCCCCGATTCCATGTTCCACCCAAAGTGAGAGGATCCCCTCATTTCTGTATCCGCGAGCGGAACGTTGGCGGGCACCCGATTGATATTCCAAATAAATTACGGCCATTGGAAACGGCGCGCCGTGGCCCCTCAAGATAAATTAGAATGGAGCCGCGCCGGTAATGGCAGAAACGGCGGGAAAGCGGCGTCGGGAGCACCCGGCCGCACCGCCACTGTATATATTTGGCGTTCCGCGTCGGAATTGATTCCGTCGTTTACTACTTTCGCAAGCGCCGCGCCAAATGTGCCCCAGATAGAATTTCAAATGGGGCCCCGTCTCCGTAAATTACCGAAATCGCCCGCGGAAAAAATTCGGGCCCAACTTCTCCGGTTCCAATTAGCGTTCGCACGTTCAAATTGTTACCTACGGTTGGGAAATTTTCGTCCTGGTACCTAATTAAACTCGGAAAGTTCGCACAAACTTTCGACAAGTTATCATAATTTAATCCCGTCGTGTCATCGCTCCCCATCCCAAAAAACGATCGTTTTACCATCCCAAAACCAAACCCTTCACTATCCCGTTATCGCTAATACTATCCCTAATATTTTAAAAGACTTTTGCAAGTAACCCGACGGAAAATCGAATATCCCGATACCGAAGTTCTTAGCCTGGTTTTATGGGTAATTGACGTAAAGGCCGCCAGAGAGAACCGCTCCCGTTTCGTACACACATGATTGATTGAAAATCGCTGAATGGATATGCATGTATGCGTATTTCCCGGCGCGGTTCGCTTTTTGCTTTGCTCCGTATTATTGATGGCCCGTCCAACCTGTATCCTTTCTGCGAAGAATCTCCAGGGACCACTCTTGCATTTACCTTAAAGTGGTTACATGTCGTTTTCGTTTATTTTGATAGATGAGCTTCCGATCATATCGCTATTTCATCAACTGTTACTCCCCTGACCATTTCAATCATTCTTCTGCAATTTCACCAGATTGATGAATCCATTCCACATCGGATCTCTAAATATAAAATTTAATTTCATTAAATTAAAGTACCTATTTGATCTAAGCGTATTTTTTGCGGGTTAGATGCGCATGGATTAAAATAAAATTATTTTCGAGAAAGTCTTCGGACGTGGGATTTCAGCTTATCCTGAAACCCGAGCCTGGAAATCCCTCAAGGCGTACACACGCGGATTTGTAATTTTTTGCTGAATTTCCATCGTTAGGGGTCTCCAATTTGTAGTCGCCTAAAAAAAGGAGGACATTCGGGACTTTGGGGAGAACGTTGGATCGTTAAAGACAGCACACGCGCCCACTATATTCAAAACGACCCATCAAAGAAAACAAATTCAAATTTTGAAGGAACCGAATATTTCACGAACGGGAAATTCCAATTAGAATAGTATATGACCACGAATTAACCAAATACCGGTTTATGCCCTCAAGTCGTGTTTGCGAACTGTTGTGTTGTGTACTGGCGAGTTAGGTTTCGTGCATTATCGGCACGTCATCGGCTTGCAGTCACGAAATGCCATCTAAGTTCGAGTAAAAGCCTCGCGGTGTAATTAACACCGCACAATAGTCGAACAAATTTAACCATCAATATTAGTATTGCAAGGGATATATATTGACCGGATGACCTCAACGTTTTCACTGTAATTTCAGACATTTAACTGCAGATTGAAACCCAATCTAATGCTTGCCATTTTTTTAATGATTCATGCTTGATCGACACAAATCCAACCTTGTTTTTGTTATATGATGATTGATTATTGTAATTATAAATATTTTTTTTGTGGATTGAAACTTGGACAACCAAATTCCTGCCATTTTCTTGAAATTTCATCCTGGATCAATACAATTTCAAACTTGTTTTTGATATATGATGACTAATCATTGTAATTTCAGACACTTTCCTGCAAATTGAAACTCATCTAACTCAATTCTTGTCATATTCTTGACGCTTCATCCTTGATCAATACAAATCCAACCTTGATTCTGCTGTATGATGATTGATAATTGTTATTCTAGATATTTTCCTGTAGATTGAAATTCATCTTACGGGAGTTAGACGGGAACTTTTGATGAATACAAATCAACATTTACTCTTCTGGTATGTGACGATTAAACCATAGTAATTTCGAAATTTGCTTGCAGATTGGAACTTACCCAACTTAATTCCTGCTACATTCTTGAAACTTTACGCTTGATTAATACATATACAAGTATATATATAGGTAGGAACCCAAATTAAGTATTCTCTAACAAAGTAATAGTTATGTACAAAAAAATAAAGAAAAAGTAATCAAAAGCAGCTTAGACCAAATTAAATGGATTAAAAAGAAAACTAATAATAAAAATAAATGTACATATTCCTTGAAAACAAGAAGTGAGTTAATAAATAAATCAATATTGCTATAATGGGTAATGAAAAAATGCATTAAACGTAATAAGGGTGAGTACGCATAGGCTAAAGACCTAGAGGGAAGTAGATAGAAAAGTGCTGAAAGTGTAGAAAAATCTCCCCAAATATATATAAGAACATCATATTACCAACACCTCGGCGATCACTTAGAGATATTACTAAATGGAAGGTTAACTTTGTGACGATAACTGACGAACCTTCTTTGCAGATTCGCCAATCGGTCGATATATACAGCGTATGAAAGATTCCAAACCACCGAAACGTAATTCAATGCATTACCAACATGCACTGCATATAAGGAAACGATGATCCGCATATTGGTAAAAAGACGTAAAACCGGAATAATAGATCCCAATCTTTATGAGACTGCAGTTATAACCCTATCTACATTATCGTAATAGAGCAATTGGGAATCAAGAACAACGCTCAGCTCCCTAATTTAGAAAATATCTCTTTCTGTTGAATATGAGAGCCTCTTTCTGTTTGACAGATTAGTGCTGGTGGATCATGGATGCGTCGAGAATTATCATTTTGTTTCTTTTTCATTAAATTTTTTCGTAGTACTTTTTTTATTTTATGTCCCTTTTTTTGCGTTAAATGGCAGAACGGGTTTGGTCCGAATTTCGCCGTTTGCAAAATATTGTTATTTTGTTTTCTTTTTATATATACAGCTTTATTTTTATTTTTGCAATAAAGTTTATTATTATTATTATAATACTATAGCACCTGTGAACCGTTAAACAGTCCGACATGGATCCAATTCCAGAAAAGAGCTTATAGTCATCCCCGTACAGCAAGAAATTGGAATCAAGGAAGCACTCATTAATATAATTGATATAAATCAAGAACAAAATCGGTCCAAGTAACAGACACGAAATTAGAAGCAACAGTGTCCACCTTAACTGTATAACGTCTGTTCGAAATGTAAGAATCCATCATGTTGGATGGATTCTACAAACTATTTGACAAGTTGATGTAAGCGAATTTTACCATGACAATACAATGATGTGTCCTATCGAGTGCCTTAGTTCGTTTACACACCAGTTTAAAAGATAGAAAGTCGTCAGAATAGGCCAATTTCTTCCATATTTTGTGAAATCTTAGTTTTTTGATAGATATTACGGTTGATGTGGAATACCAGTCAGGATAACGACCACTACGCGTGGAACCACGCGGGATGAAATCGCCCATGCAGCGATTAAGAACTGAATAAAACGCCATAACACATTCATCATCATCATTCATGTGATCACCAATCCATGGCTGTTAATACACTTTTATGACCATCACAATCCGCGCGATCAAACCGCCAACGAATCTTGTGACAACTCCTCAGATCACGAGTCCGGTTAAGACAAAAGGTAAATTGTGCAGTAGGATGATGAGCAGCTAAAATAATTAGCGGATTATTGCAGAAAAATACAGAGTTAATTAAATCTGAATTACATACGATTAGATTTAATGTTCTACCATTAAAATTTACAATGTTGTTGAACTGAAATAAACTACAATAGGAAAACATAAGAAGGAACTCTTTCACTCTAGTATTTATCGGAATGAGGCCGCATCCAGAAGAAGCACACTATTGCCATCAGATTTTCCACAATCAGACGATTTCTATACGGCCAACGAACTTCCTGTATTATGCTTAAGGTTTCATTCTTGATGTCAAATCCAAACTTATTCTGCTATATAATGATTAATCTTCGCGATCCATACATTTAATTGCAGATTAAAACTCACCCAACCTAATTCCTGCTATATTTTTCAAGCTTCATACTAGATCTATACAAATCCGAACCTATTTTTGATTTATGAATTATTGATCATTGTAATATAAGACGTTTTCCTGCAGAATGAAACGCAGCCAACATAATTCCTGAATAATACTTGTAGCTTCATTCTAGATGACTGCAAATACAAATTTATTTTGTTATATGATGATTAATCATCACAATCCAGATATTTAATTGCAGATTGAACCTCATATAACCTAATTCCTGCTATATTTTTGAAGCTTCATTCTAGATCAATACAAATCCAAACATAGTTTTGATGTATTGTTATATGATTAATAATATGTAATTCAAAACTTTTCCTGCAGATTGAAACTCAACCAACTTAATTCTTGTCATATGCCTGAAGCTTCATCCTTGATGAATACAAATCCAAACTTATTTTGCTATATATAAATATAATTACAAAATAAATAAATATAATTATAACCTAGTTTCCACCCAGTAACTTATAGTATAAGTACTAATTACATTCAGAATTTCCTTAATTGTTACTAATATGCTTTCAGTAAAGCCTTTGATATGATTAATCATAATATATTATAATATAGCAGAAGTTAACTAACTGATGTACTGAAACGTCTTTTGGTATGGTTGGGGTGGTACGTAACGGGACGTTGTCAGTTAGTAACCATGAATGGGGTTACATCCTCTTATAACCTTACCCTCTTTGTGGCGTATATTAATAACATTTTCTCGTGTTTAAATATGCGAAGTTCCTGCTCTATATGGATGATTGCAAGATATCTTCCAACATCGTAAACAAACAGAAAGATCTAGACGGGCTCCAGCTTTATTATGTTGATAAAAGCCTCTTTCTGAATATTACAAGTGCTGTAAAGTTACTTTTACACGTAAACGTTATCCATTTAACTATTTTTATGCATTGCGGACTGAAGCATTGTTCTCGAATGACCTCATAAATTATCTTGAAGTTTTGTTCGACAGCAAGCTGATGTTGCAAAATAAAATGCAAAACATTTTTATCTGACGTGATTATCTTTTGTGTTGCAGTGCTCTAGGGTTTCAGACATTGGAGTGGAGGAGATTGTGCTACGATTTACTATTTCCGTATAAATTAGTTAAAATTGTGTTTTGTTGAGTGAATTGTATTTTTACATGCCATCCTATTTGGCACGAGGAGAGTAGTCCTCTTGTTAAAATAATGAATTCTCATAACTCTTACTGTAGAAATATTGACATATTTAATGTTTCATTGGATGGTTTCAAACGTGTTGTACGGGGCTTTTTCATTTCTAGCTTTTTCTTTAAAAGGTTTTTTCTTATATTTACACTATTATTATTTCTTTGGTTACTAAAATAAAGGTATTATTAAATCTACTTCGACTTTCAGGTTCTTTTTGTTTTGTATGTAATTGTTGTTCGATCACTCCTTTACACTTCACCACACTTCATTGGTGGGTTTCTACGACTTAACTTTTAACTAACATTAGACCAACACTTTAATCATCTGGATTTAGCTGTTTTGAAGGATGTACAGCTAAACCTGAATGTTTCTAGTTCTAAGTCTAGAGTTAGATTTAATGATATAAAACTTGAACTAATACTAGAAATAGAGGAAGTGGTAAAATTTGGATTTATCGGTGCGTCTGAAAACTACTACAGCAGTACACTATTTCACTTAATGTAATGTCCTATCTATTCATAAAGCTTTTCAAGCGTTAAAAATAATTTCGCTCGTAAAAAGTGATCACTGTTAGATGCTAAGCAGAAAATTCATTCTGCCTCATGGAGAGCTAGCAATTCAATCGCTTTTTCAAGTTATGTCATCTTCTTTCTCCTTAGAATGAAGGAAATATTAGTTTTCTACCTCGTAGTAAAGGTTTATTTTTTAATAGCTTAATAAAAGCTTTTTAATAGCTTTTGGTATCCACGCTGTTACTCTTGTCATTTTTGGTAGTTTATCTTCCTGAACTATATGTAGCTTCCCCTTCCCATGGGGAGCATTCGTACTATGGGGCGAAGCCAGTTTAAGGAAAATTCATTTTGGCGAGCAATCATAAAAACTTTTAAAGTTTTTATTATTTATTTTTGGAAGAAGTCCTTTGAAGGCAGAGGCTTGCTGTCTCTATTAAGCTCTTTTAGATTTAGATTTTTCCCGTTTTGTTGCCGCCACATAGGCTAGCCACCCTCAAGTGCGAGGTCGTAACATCTCTGATTGATCATTGTAATTACACATTTACTTGCAAATTGAAACCCACCCAACCTAAATCCTGCCATATTCTTGAAGCATTATCCTTGATGAATACCAATTCATATTTGTTTTTGCCATATGCTATCTCATCATTTTAATTTCAGATATGCTTTATAAATCTAAAGTTTAAACAACAATTTGATTATAATTAGAGTAGTTCCAAGCTTTATCTTTCAATTTTTAATCTTGTCAATGTAATTCTTGCAATTCAAAAGCTCTTATATTTTAGGTTTCTTGTGTTTCCTGTTTTATGCATTTCTCTGTAAATTTAGAATTGTAACATTAAAATGAATGTTAGCCAACCTAATTACCTCAATAGCTGAACAAATTTAACCAATATTTGTATAACAAGAGACATTTATTGATTGGGTGACCTAAAAGTGTTCCCGAAAAGTTTCCACGCGAAATATATATACCTTGATTAAATACGTAAAACTCGCGCGCAAACGGCATAAATCACGATTCGAAAGCGGAAAAGCGCGTGGCTGTTATACTTTTTAACGTATCGTCGGTGATAAATCAATGTTTGATGTATATATAGAAAAAGGGAAGTACGAGACGCGTTCTGCTGGCGACATTGGACTTTCGCATTTTCTACAACGGAAATGGCAAACTTTGAAAAGTCATCGTCATTGTTTTTTCTTAATGGCTTGTTGATGGAATTCTGGTGAAAGAAGGATTTAATATCCTGAAGGAGAGATACTTTAGAATGAGCTTCAGTCATCGATAAATAAGGCACTTTATCCAGTTTCGGTAATGGCGTTCTGAATAAGTGTTCTCGAGGTAGATACCGACTTTTAATGGTGAAAGGGAGCGAGCGCGACCGAATTTTGTCATTCCGATATCTAAATCTCCCCGGTAATTGGTTTTTCGATGATTTGCAACAAGCGTAATTTCGGGCCGGGAACGGGCTCCCGCGTATTTTATATGCAAAGCTCGACTTTAAAGGGACTCCGCTTCGTGAGCCGGGCAAAATTAAAGAAAGAAATGGGGGATTAGTCGCGTATCGCTCGCGCTATAACAATCCGGTGTCGGCTGAAATTCCATTTCACGGTGTAATGCTCTCGGTTTCATACCCGCACCAACGAGTTTTTTCAGCCTTTCCGGTTTGACACGAAACCATCCGATCGTGGCGATTTAATCAAACGAAACAGATCCAGAGCAATCGACTTATTACGTGGTCGGTCTCCTTAATAAAAAGAATCGGGGGAGGGTTTCTATTAATGCATACAACATCTACGATCTTGGTTCGTTTCTAGACGATGTCGACCTCTTCATTAATTTTCACATTCAATGGGGCGAGCCCATTAGGTCTAGTGGACCAGCACATTCATCACGCAGTACCTAACCCCTCATTCTACTGGGAACAACCCCCGGATCGATCGAGAATCGGTACGTCGAGTCGCGAGTAATTTCTCATTTAGAACCAATGGAAAAAGTGTACAACCCCACTTTTTTTGTTGCCTCTCCTAATGACAATGAGAGATGTTCCGCAATTTATCAAAGTCACTATAAGAAGATACGATATATTCGAGTATTCAACTTTAAAAAAAATGCAGGGAAAAAGATTGAGACTAAAGGAAAAATTTCCTACGTTTTTAAGGAGAAATATGTAATTACGAGAATATTTGATGTCGGAATAAGCGCAACCTTTCGAATAATCAATCCCGGACAATGCTTTGGCAATGTATTCCTGGCGTTTGCCGCGGGACAGTTGCTCTTTCATCCTGGGTATACGGTATTTTTACTCGCACTCTACTTCCATCCTTTGTGTGCCACAACTGAGTGTAAAAAATATCGAAATATCAAATGCTAATTATTTTTCTTTTTTGTTGTTACGCAGGTGTAGTAAAAGTTGGACACATTTTTTGTTTTATAATTTTTATTTGATTTATACTCTGGTAAAGAAATTGTAACAAAAGGATTAATAAGCGTTATTTGCCATATTTGTTGAGTTGTTTGTCAGATTATATTGTACAGTAGAATATCTGCACTTTCAGAATTTTCTGTGCAGCCATTTTCTTGTAGTTTGAAACTTTACCAAAATAATTTTGTGAAATTGGTGTCATTTCATGGAAGATATATTTCAACCATGTAATCGACAATTGAAAATGTGAAGCTATTTTTTAGTGTCATGCATCATCATGTGTCATTAATAAATAATAAGTATAAATCCAAACCAAGTATTATTTTGCTATATGATGAATTCAATAAGAAAAATACTCTTTTATAGGTGGGATAAGAATAAAACACTAACATCCGTATTATGTGCTAATTGTGGAGATGCTTTTCACACTGGTTATAGAAAGAGAGCGGGTAAAGTTGTGAAAACTGTTATATAAACAGCTACTTGAAGGGAAAATTGCTAAAATCAAAGCTAAAGATGATATAATTAATGCGAAAGATGTTCTCGTTAAAATATTGTGTGCCAACTAAGATGGCAACAGAAAGAGAGTAATGTCCAAAATCCCCAAAAAATCCAAATAGTCACTACACAAGTCTCCACGATGTGAACATGGAGACTGTTAAAATTTTATTACAAGACATTACTGGATACCCATATACTCAGAAATACATACTGCGAAAACTTGTTTTATAATATTAAACAAATATGTCATCAATTGCTTTCAAAATGGCAAATAACCCTGAGAAGAATGTTAAAAAAACTTTTCGGGTGTAAAACTACAAAGGAAAACAAAAATACATAGAACAACTAAAAAATAAATTAGACGCTTTACACATAGCAATAGAAGTCACGAAGAATAGCCGTTTAAAATAAATATACAAAATATTAAAATCAGAATATATAAAAAAAATAAATAAAGCAAAGATGAATGCTTATAGAAAATCCATAAATCAGTCTGATAACAAAATTTTGGCGCCCTTGAAACCTGTCAAATAAGAAACTGGAAAATCCAGGAAAACACCAACAGAAGATTTAGCATTGAATGTCGAGCACTTAAACCTTTTCTTCTTTCAAATTGGGGCGGCATCGTAAGACACTTGAACCAACTAGGTTTATGCAATCAGTTTGGTTAGCTCAGAGATAGAATCATTAGGAGAAGTAACAAAGCTAGAGGTTAGAAATACATCTAAAAGCAAAAAATACTAAGGACATATACAAACTGTCGACAAAGCTAAATGTCTTCAAATGTCTAAGAAAAAGTACCCTAGTCAGTGTCATAGAAGCTATAATCTATGGTTTTGATCAACAAGACTTCACTCTAATTGCTTTCTGCGACTTAACGAAAGAGTTGATTCAATAAACCATCCAATATTATTATCAAAACTTGAGAGATATGGAATAAGAGAAAATGCATTAAAATTTCTATCGTCATATTTGCAAGGAAGAAAACAATCAGTTTTTTAGCAAGGTCAACAATCAATTTAGAGGAAAGTAGCGACTGGAATAACCCAGGGTTCGGTCTTTTGATTCTCTTCCTTATATATTTATGTCTTTATGCCGATGATACATCTTTCGTTACGTGAAGTGATGACATCAAATATTTTAAAGAAAAAACAAAACATTGAATACGTGGAGTACTGGTTTTCATAAACAAATTAGAGCTAAATACAGAAAAAAAAATGTACTCACCTTCTACACAAAACAGTATGATGAGATAACTGATAATTCCATAAAATATCTTCGAATTACCATCTCAGAAACACTTAAATGGGGCCAACGCATATCTGAGTTAAAGAGACTATTAAGTGCTTTATACTGTGTAAATCTACGTTGTAACCTACTACCAGAAGCGCTGCGATTATTCTATGGGGTACGTGAAGAGATTCAAGAGAAATTGAAGCCATTTTTGTTATGCAAAAGATAAAAAATCATGGGAGCTGTAGAACTCACTTTAAAAAACTAAAAATGTCTTGAGTGTATTCACAATAAAAAAGAGTCGCTACCAAACAATACATATAATCATTATCATAACATCCGCTACAAGATTCCAATTCCGTTTCACCTAGTGCAAAAATCACATCAAACCTCCCATTATATAGCTGCAAAATTGTGTAATGCGCTAACACAAAAAATGAAAAATATGGAAATAGAAAGTTTCAAATTCCTGTGAAAAATATGCTATTAGAAAATATGCTTAGTTACGTAGTTGGACAAATTGCAATCATGATTTGTGATTATTTATAATTATATTCAAACCGTTCTTAAAACTTATTTTCTTAAATGTGTTAGAAACGTAATGTATTATTTTAAACTTTATTTAAATAAACATGAATATGATGAATAATATATGATGGCCCATACTGTGCATCATTCAAAATGTCATATTTCTTCGGATAGTGAATTAGCATTTGTAATATAATGATTCATTGTTATCCCAAACATTTTTTTATAGATTAAAACTCAGGCAAGCTAATTCCTGCAATTTTCTTGAAGCTTCACCCTTGATCAACACATATCCAAACTTATTTTGCCATATGATTCTTAATCATTGTAGTCCATACTCTTTCTTATCTATTAAAAATTATCTAACCTTATTCATGCCATTATCATGAAGCTTCATCCGTGGTCAGTACAAATCCGAACTTGTTATATCATGATTAATCATTGTCATTCTGATATTTTGTTGCGGATTGAAACTCATCCAACTTAATTATTGCCATTTTCTTGGAGTTTCATCCTTGATCAATGAATATCCAAACTTATTTAAAGTTATTTAAATGCGACGAAGGTATGGCGTAATCATTTAGGGATACTCGGTTGAAATGGAGCGTGCTTTTATTGCTCAGAAAAAGTGTGTGGGGGCAGTTTATGGTCTTCAAATAAGAGAATCATGTAAACCGGTTTTCAAAATTCAGGAAATCCTAACACTTCCATCAATTATTGTTCTTGAGTCTGCAATGTTTGTAAAGAATAACTATAGATTTTTCAAAATATGAACAACAGTATTGCTATGGAACAAGGGCTATAGAAAGGTGTTATTTGCTACCGTTTAAAACTTAATTTACAAAAGTGTAGAAGAGTACGAATAATTTAAAAACGAAACCATCTATTACTTCCAAAGCTTGTTTGAAGCGCTATGTTTTAGAAAACACCATGTACATAGTGAACGAATTCTTTGCCGGCAAATTGTGTTCTCTCCTATTTTGACGTTTTCTGTACTTTTTGGTATTTATAGAAATAAAGTCTATCATTATTATTTTGCTATATGACATCTGATCATTGTAATTCCATGGAGTTTCTTTCAGATATGAATCTCAGCCAACCTGGCCTTCCAAACCTCGGACGATTGGTATTGAAAACCGATATTATCCTAAAGATACCGAAATTTCTGGAAATTTATGGATATTGGTATTATTTCTAAAGTAATTACAAAAAACTTAATAAAGAACAGATCGTCTGATACGATGCCACGTCTCGGAATGTGTTGAGCCCAACCCATTCTAACCCAATAAGACAACACAACACAAACATTCTTTTAGAAAGCAAACCCTCTCATTTCCCCTTTCATCGTTCACTATGCCATTATTTCATTACCACACCTGTATACCGTTCCTTGAAGAACTTTCATAAGCCTCCTTCACCACTATGGCCTATTTGACAAACTTTTATATTTTTTCTCCGCTCTATTGCACCACCATCCTCAGTTTCCACCATAACCTTAACGCAGTTTTATTGTAGTTAATATTATTCATAATTTTTTCCAGTTTTCGTGTATCTTATTTTCCTATCTTGCATACTCAAAAAGGCTGCTCACATCGTTTATGTGATGCTTAAAGATATAGATTCTGAAACAGCCGCGTCCATTAAAGAGTTAACTTATAATGTGGTGCTTCCTCCCTTTGTTGCGACTGCCATGTATCTAATTCACATATTATCCGTTTAGGCCGATGCACCAACAACTCCTTTCCTCGTCTTCTTCTCTGAAATCGCCGGATAGATATTTCTTCGAAGCTGATTGTTTCTTTTACATTCTTATTCGTCAATCAAAATAACAACACAAATCATCTCTTACATTTTGTCTACTTCTTTACACCTTAGTTTACTTGGATGTGGGGAGATGACTCTTCTGTTTCCCTAGTACCAAATTTACTGTATCTCCGCTTCCTCAGTCTCTCCCTCGTCTTTTTCGCCATTGGGCAGGGTAGTATCTAGAACAAAGCAAAACCCAAAGGGGATGGTGGTCCTCCAATCTTTGCTCGCCTGATATTTTCACCTTACAACCAGAGTCATCGCTTCCACCTCTTCTCTCCTGAATTCTTCTTCTTATTTTGTTTTAAAAATAACTGTGATCAACTGTTGCATTTTTTCTCTGTTAAAATTACTTTCCATTATGATTTAATTTATTATCTTTTGTCGGTCTTATGCTAATTTTTTGAAAGTATCTTAATAACCCTTTCTATTTTGAATTGTGGGCAATAGAACGTCATATGTTTCGGCCACTAGTTTCTTGCCATATACACCCTGATCGCTGAGAACTTGCATCATATAATAATCTATTTTACTCCAATCTCTATTTATCCACCGTTCCTTTATTTGGAATCTTGGTTCTAACCCGACCATCATATTCATCTCACCCTCGGTCGTAGGTCCTCCTATATTAGATGATATCACGTAAAATATTATACATTTTTACAGCCTTCTCTGTCATTCTTTTAATATGCACTGTCGTTTTTAGATCTTTGTGTAAATAATTACCCAGATATTTATCCATCGACTGACTTTCAGTGTATCGATGGCCACCTTAATGGCCATACATAATCAGCTATCAGCTTTATTTTGTACACTTCCAACAGCTTAGCCATCGTATTTTCCAAGCAGATTGGGTGGTATGTTCGATTCCCATCTAGCTCATTATTTGATTTCCGAATCAATACCAATTTTGCGATCTTCCATATTTTCGGAAATATTCCCTCTTTCAAGTAGTTATTGACGATTTTTAGAAAGATTGTTTTATTCCCAATTACAACCACAATCAGTATTTCCGGTGCAATGTTGTCCGGTCCTAGATTAGAGAATATCCCATTTCAAATGATGGGACATTCTCGACAGGCACTTCTATTTTGCTCCACTTTATCTGACCGTGTATTGGGAATGGCTTTCTAATTTGTTCCTGAATAGTCCCTAATTTGCTGTTTTTGTCGTAACACTTTCATCTGTTTATCCCACACATTTCTGCCTCTTAATCACATTAATTGTATTCTGAGTTTATTACATTCCGACCTCTGGAACATCCTTTACTTGCTCGATTTCCGCTTCTTTTGCTGAAGGTTTCATTACATAACCTCCTAATGCTTTTTGTAATCTTCTCTGCATTTCGATTCAGATCAGCTACAAACAGATCCTCACACTTCTTCGAGTATCTTTCAAGAGTATTCTAAGGAAGCTTTCCACATTTCTTGATCGGTATTCAGAACACAACCTAACTCAGCCTAATCCAAGCCAATCCAACTCAATAGTACGACTTAAGTAGGACTGATCTGTCAGATGATTAGATAAAGTAAGCATATTGGATAAGAAAACCTTTAATGAACACGATGAACACTCTGTTTGGTATCGTTTCCTAATAGAAGCAATATAAGGTGCACTAAAAGTTCTACTAGTTGTCTTATTCCGAAAATCGGTATTCTAATTTTGATGCGGTGTTGAAAGCACTATTTGAATCGCAACCAACCTACTTTCTGCCATTTTCTTAAAGTATTATCTTTAATCAGCATGAGTCCAAACTTATTCGTGCTATAACTTGTTTCTGTTATATGATGATTGATCATTATATTTCTAGGCATTTTCTGATAGATTCACCCACCTAATTCCTGCTAATTCTTTTAATGCTTTATTCTTGATGAATACTAACTTGAGTAACTGGCATTACTTTAACTGGCATATTTTACTTTTAATTTGCACAGCTTTGTTTTGCAACTTGAAATAAGTTGAAATAACTTTGGAATCAGTGGAATCAAAACACGGTTACAAATGACCTTAGCTCAGTTGCTAAACATATTAAGTCGAACGCTTTGGATATACTGTGTTATTCTCTAGTTAACTGAGGCACTGCCTCAGTTGCAAAAGAGCTCGGTGTCACTTCTTATCAAATAAATGTAATAACTGGAAAACATGAAATAAGAAGAGTCTGGGGTAAAACTTCTGCCGCAAATTACCTTGCTGTGTTGAGTGGAATGAATATGAAGTCTAGTTTACTTCCTTGGTTGCAAGTGACTTGTAGTTTTGTGATTTCATTTAGTTAATTAATTTTTGTTCAAAATTTAAATGATTAGATTTCGTTTGTTGTAATTAATTCAATTTAAACAATGTTTTGATGACATTTCGAAATTAATTTTGAATATAAAAGTAGATGTTTGTTTATTGATTAATTAGAACACACTAATCTATGGTGTGTTAGAGAGTTTGCCAATCCTAATTTCCACAACGCATCTGTGCGTTGTTGATTCACTGGCATTGATCGTTGGTCGAGTTACTCTGGCGTAATGAACTTGTTGACGCATACGTTATCGGAACAACTCGGGGCCACATAATATGTTTTCGTTGTGAAAATGGATGCGAAAAGGAAAGAGTGAAACCCGTGAGTGGTTAGAGATATTCGCGAATGGAGCGCAATTAAGTTCGGTAATATGATGAGACCTGCAAATTCCATTACTCCGTGAGCTCTTTTTCTTGAAGTGGGGCGCGAACGTTTAGGGTCGCAAAACTTTCCACAAACTAATTTAGAGGAAAAAGAAAATATAATTACCCGGGAGTTAGATTGACAAGGGCCGCTTAAAAGTTTTCTGACGCGCGCGGCGGAATTTCAGCGAGGGATCGACTTTGACTAACTCGGAATTTCCCTTCAAACTATGCGATGGGTCATTTCTCAAAAAAAGGGAAAAACGCCGACGGCGCTATACGATACGGCCTAACGGCACTCGGGATTAGCTGTAACGGAACTGCCCTTCTCTTTTCCGTAGAAATCATTAATTTGACTCCTTTGGGAGCACCTTCCTTTCCTGAACTTTCCTTCTTACGACCGAACAACCACTTAGCGACCGGTTTCGAAATCGTTACTTTAACGGAAAATGTACTAAAATGTCACGAAAGACTTTGTTATTACCACTACAAGATTTACATACAAGCAACACGTTACACTTGCATGTTAATTAAGGTCGAAAGGGTCTAGGACAATATGTAGGTCCCATGAACAGATTATGGCGTGTTCTATAACATTTTTTTTATGTTCGCTAATAACTCTATGTAATTACGTTACGCAAATTACATCAACTTGAACGAATAGGTCAGGATTAGGTTATAATTGAGCTAAAAATTACTAGACCTTTAAAATTAGTTTTAGTTCCAATTGACTGGCCTATTATCGTTTACACAACACAAATCCTTGCGGAGCTCACTTACATTATTTAGCCCCACGTACATGTTGAACACGACTCGTGTCTATCAAGGTAATTAGGAAAATTTATATAGAACAACGTTCTGGTTAAGTCGAGCACAACCGTTTTAAATCGTTTAATATCTAATCATATTGAGTGGAACAACTTAAATTTGAAGTTTATTGAGGTAATACCTCGGTCACAAGCCTTGGCATCAGTTTTAATCAGATAAATATAATGAGTGGGAAACTTGAAGTATTACAATATAATATTATTCTTAAACTTAAGACTTAAATGCGGTCTCTGCCACATGAGCCAACGGAACAAACAAATATAATATGTAAAAGTAGCTATAATTAACATTAATTACCAAATAAGATTAAGTAAGAGAAAAACAAAGAGGAACATAAAGAAAAGCCACGAAAAGAGAAAGATAAGCTAAAAGATACCAAAAGAATCTTTGATGAGAGGAAAACAAGAGAAAGGCAAAGAAAAGAGAATTAGGAAACAGACAATTAAAGGGCAACTAAGTGGTTTTTTAAAAATGATCAGTGTTAGATATATTACTAATTTCAAAAGGCAGTCCATTCCACAGCGTAATCAACTGTAATGTAAACGTTCTGTGATACATTTCAGTGCTATAAGAAATGTACGAATACTATTAGAATGAGAACGAGTAGCAAACTTATGAAATGATAATTGCTGGAACTTTAGGGTAGAGTTGTGAAGGATTTTAAATAAAACGGTTAATAAACAAAAGGATCTACGTCTCTCACAAGTAAACATCTGTAGCCACTGCAATTTATTCAAACGAGTTATCGAGAGATCGGGATAAACCACATCTGCATAGTCGAAGTGAGGAAATATAAGTTTTTTTTTTCTTTTCTTTCCACTTAGTATTTAGAAAACTACCTTAAAAGTTGTTTATTTGTTCAAATTTGTTGATCGTCTGACTGATTGTGTTCATCTCCAGGTTCCGGTGGACACCACTACTTCGAACGTACTAGGGTGTATCAACGATGTTATAGCACTTTATTCTGGAATCTTTGAATAATTTAGGTGTTTCTTACGCTGGCACATCCACGTAGTTGAATCCCTTATATCCATATCGGCTTCAAGATCTGTTTATACATAAGTAATTTATTATATGTTGGGGAGTGGATTTTTTTCCCAATAGTCAATACATTTTTTTATATTTGATTCCGAGCTCCTTCCGTTTCTTTTTGATATGTACCTTCCAACGAAGTTTAGCATTTAAGGTTAATTCCTGATGTTTTGCTGTGTTCGCACATGCGATCTGTTTCGTATTTCGAAAATGTCCGCTTATGACAATAATTAATCATAGAAAAATTTTGTATTGGGCCCAAGATATACAGGTGTTTCAGGTTTCTGTAGAGAGATTTATTAAGCCGATAGATCTTGTAATATGAACACAAAAACTTTATATAAACAAGAATCGACTAACACTTTATTTTGTGTATTCCAATTTTTAAATTGATTTTTTTAATATTACACGTACGTATTCCAATTGATTCTATTCAAATTTTGTATACATGAGAAAGACGATTATTAAAACAAAAGGGATACTATTATCAATATATACTAAATTTGATCGTTTTCAAGATAATCTTATATAGTCGTCTCTGTTATTATTAGATATAGATCACATTTCTTTGAGAATAGTTAAAATGATATGTGCCATGGGAACAAAATTAGTAAATTAACTAATGCTTCATTTTATTAATAGCTTTTAATCTGAATTATAAAAAGAATAAAATTAAAGACATTGTTGACAATGTAAACTATTTTGCTGCATTTAAAACAATCCTCTAAAAAATTGCTCTAAATCGAATAAGAAAATATATAAGATATAAGAAAAAGGCAATTTTAGCGCATTTTGATGAGAATACTCTTTTTATTAGTTAATGTTATCCATTATTAACATACAAGTTACTTTTATTTTTTTTAACATATAAGTATTATTTAACAAAAATCAATCACTTAGTAGTCACTTAGTAGTTACTTAGTTCATATGATTTTATTAAACAGTACCCTTTTTGTTTGCAAAGGCTCATAGAATAAGAATTTTTATTCGAATTCGAACGTAAGTTCTGATGGTATCGGTCTCAAGTTCAAATTCCATCTAGACAAATGGAAAGTCAATCGCTTCGAGAGACCTTATAGTGGTTGCGTAAAATTTGATGGTAGAATTAGTACGTATTGAGCAGTGTTGTTAAATGCCGTGGAATATATTTAGAATGGTGAATTCCTAGAGTGCAGTTATCAAAAATTACTGTTTTTAGCACCAAACAACAGAAAAAAAAAACAAATTTAACTTAATTATAATAATAATGACTTCATTTCACCATAGAAACAATAAAAACGTTTACAAAAACCAAATGAATTAAAATTACAAGTACAAAAGAACAAAAACCAAGGATATATAGTTTATAGATGTTGAAAGAGGCGAAGTTCAGAACATAAAGGTTCTGCCCAGACGTAACCTGTTTAATAATAAAAAAAATATGTATTTCAGCGAACGAAATACATGGACAAACATCACGCTTCACATGAAAACATCGGACGACTCGGGCATAGACCAACACCATACAACATGGCTTTTGGGCGGCATCAAGCAATTACGTAAGATTTAATATTAAAACATAAGTATGATAAAAGTACTCTTTATAAGAAATAAGAAGAGACAAGAAGAGGCAGTTGCAAAGGATTCCGCCTCCAGATTTATATATGAAATAAAAGTGTTTAATCTTTACGTGAATCCCCGACCGGCCCAATGAGAAGGGAGGAATTGTTTTTATTTAGACGCAGTTAATCTTATGTGATTCACGAACTACGACATGTGAAACAAAATGAAAGATAATACCAGCGAGCAACTAACGAAAAGGATTTTACTTAATAAGAATGATAAAAAAAATTAATCGCGTCGAAACCCCGTAGTGTTGAGCTCAAACTAAAGTTTCTAAACTTCAATTAAAAAGGAATACATATAAAAAATTAATCTCGTCAACAAAATGCGAAATAATAGTAAAAGAAACAAAAATTTAAATAAGGAAATATAATAATTCAAGAATAAAGAAAATTTTAATGTAGTCCGAGAACTATAATTAAAGCTAGAAAGTTCTTACATGGTATACGTAAAACTTCCCAAAAATGAACTCAGTTTTCTGCTTATACCAGAAAAATGTCCGCAAGTAACACAATAAAATGATTAATCAAATAAAGGGAAAACTGAAGACCACCAGAACCATGCTGCTGTAATAAAATTTTATATTTTTATCAAAATGTAAATTTTATAAAGCAATAAACATTAATGATACATTAATGATTTTTGTAATAATGATAATTATTACAAAAATGTTACTCAATATGCAACACAAAATCTTCATAAATAACAAAAATTACAGCACTATGTTGTAAAGATTCGCTACTAAAGAATTCGTTTTAAATAAAACTGTTCTGGCCACATCTTCTTCTATCTCGAACATTTGCTAAATCATATCTTAACTTTATTTAATTTATACATATAAAAATGCTTTCCCACGCTATAAAAGGCTAATTTCATCTAATTTAATTTTAATTTAATGTAAATTTTTCTTATAAAATATCCAAATGAAACATGGAATCGTGTCCGTCCCACAAAATGGTTTTGCCCTTATCCTCTTTATATCGAAAATTTGCTAATTCAGATCTAAACTTTTTGTCATTTATATAAGAACTTTCCCACATAAGAAAGCATTCTTGTAAAAGTGTTTCCATGACTGACTGAAAATAACTAATGTTTTTGCTATACATAAGAAAAGCCCATAAAAAGAACCATTTAGGCCAATACCTATTTTGCCTATTTTTGGGAAAATCTTTGGTGTTATCTTAAATAAGCTGTTACTTGGTCATATCGAATCAAACAAGTTGAATTCGGAACAGTTTGGCTCCAAAAGGAATAAATCAACGACGGATGCTGTTCAAGCACTGGTTCGGATTGCTCAAGATTATTTATTAGCATTTGATATAAACGCTTGTGAAGTCATACGTTTACCAAATATACATGATGTCCTCCAGGGCTCAGTGCGGGGTCCACTTCTAATTTTAATTTTCATCAATAACTTACCCAAATTTATTCCATGGGATTCAAATTAGATGTGCGCGTGAGTGACTTTTTGTGCCTGCTCACGCACACTCACGATTCGGACCTACGAGTATCACTCACGGGAATAAAATACATGAATCACGTGAGTCACGCGCGGATCAGGTGATCAAATGTATGAATCATGTGGATTACTTGTTAATTTGATAATTAATTAATCGTATTTAACAGAATGGACAAAATTGACAGTGTTTAGTTTTATTTATCATGTTCTGAAATAAGTGAGTCTGTTATAAAATTAAAACAAACAATAAAAGCTGGCATGTTCCTATAGGTAATATTAATATTCTTAATATTTGCTTTAACGTTTTAAACACCTTCCTCCATTCATCATAAATTTGAATTAAATTTTGCTTTATTTCATTAATTTATTAAAAATTGATTAGAATTTTACATTAACATTTAATTAGTGAAATGTAATAATGTAACATCCAGTATTATTTTCTAAAAACAAATCAGAACAACATAGAAAATCAGAAAAAAAAATCAAAAATGGAAGGCTATTTTTGATTCTAGATAGCGAAATGACACTCTTACTTTCGAGAATGGAAGTTGAAAGACAACAAAAACTCTCTGTCTAGTTATTCTTCAGTCTTAAATTGTTGTATACTTGTATTAAAGTAAAAACTAGTAGTTTCGAATTAGTATACGCAAATAATAGAATTTAAGCACATAATGAAGCAAAAACATTTAATACATATATATAGCAATGATTACAATAAGAATATATAGCATCGATTTACTTTTTGTCTTGCTTATTTTTAATTAAATTCTTCCGTTTTTCAAACCCTGTCTTGTTTATCTTTTCATTCATACTTATTAGGTCATTAATTAATTATTCTTTTTTTCTTTCGTTTGTATGACCTGCTTGTTACTTTTGTTTTTTAGTAAACTATTCCTTCATATATTATTTTTTTAAAACTATTCTTAAAATCATCAAACCTCATAAATGATATAAGATGCTGAATTCTTTCTTGGGACGTGGTGGCGCTAAATATTATTCGAGAATACAAAGGATTCTTGCTCCACAGGAATCTCACTCGTTCTCTTTTTGGTTTTTAATAAATTTTAACTCTATCTATTGGAATCTAGAACCTTTGCTTTTCAGGATTCTTACTATAATCGGTGGGGATAAAATTGGTCAGCTTTTTGATAGGTCCATTTCACTACAATATCGAACAGTTCGTAATTTATAAACAACTTCAAGCAATCTACAATGTATTTGACGGTTTTCGATTTCGCATTCAAACGTAGTTTGGTATTCGCTATGTCCCGAGTTTAACGACGATGTGGTTTTGGTGGATTAGGACTCCATTTTGATGCATGCTTAGCTTTGTATAGAATACCTTCTATACCGCCTTCATTTATGTCATCATCACTGCTTTCGCCATAACTAAATTCGTACTCTAAGAAAAACGCATTTGATTTACATCATAAATTTTTAAAACTCTTACTTTCATTTTGAAGACCTTACCATTTCGCTTTGAACTGCTAGATTATCTTCTAAATCAGAGACATCCGAAAAAACTTCACCTTTTTCATCCGACACCTGTTCTGAGTTCCATTCCTTTCGAGAGTTATCTATCACTGTGATACTGTTCATACAAGCACGAACATTAACAAACATGATTACACTGATGTGAGATTGCATACGAAGGCCGCCTTCAGATTTATATATGAAATAAAAGTGTTTAATCTTTACGTGAATCCCCGTCAGGCCCAGTGAGAAGGGAGGGATTATTTTTATTTAGACGCAGTTAATCTTATGTGGTTCACGAACTGCGACATGTGAAACAAAATGACGAGGAACTAAAGATAAGGATTTTACTTTATAAATATAATAAAACGAAATTAATCGTGTTGAAACCCCGTAGTGTTGAGCTCAAATTAAAGTTTCTAAACTTCAATTAAAAAGGAATACGTATAAAAAATTAACCTCGCCAACAAAATGTACAGTAAAAGAAATAAAAATTTAAATTATGAAATTAAATATAATGCTCAACCAACTTTTCGTCAAAAGTTGAATTAAGATTTATAAACAAAGTACATAAAGTACAGTAATTCAAGAATAAAGAAAACTACAATGAAGTCCGACAACGATAATTAAAGGCAGAAAGTTCTTACCTGGTATACGTAAAACTTCCCAAAACTGAACTCAATTTTCTGCTTTTACCAGAAAAAGATTCGCAAGTAATCGAATACAATGGATTGGAAAATTTCATAACGTGCGAAAAATGACAAACCAAACGATTCCATAATTTGAATAAATCAAGTTTGATGTGATTTTCGAAACTGGTTATTAAAAAGAGACCCTAGAAGACTTTTGAAAAGTTTTTCATATGACAACACATATAAAAAAAGTATACATATGCAAAGTAAGATTTAAAATAATTTCTCAAAGTGAATAGAAGAATCTCTAAAAATAAAATTATTAATAAAATAAAACGTAAACTTAAGACCACCAAATGTAATAACATTTTATATTATTATCAAAATGTTAAATTCACAAATTAATAAACATTAACAATACAAAGTATAATTATTACAAAAATATAAATCAATATGCAACTAAAAATTCTCATAAATAAAAAAATTACAGCACAACGGGAAAAAGATTCGTCATTAAAGAATTCGTTTTAAATAAAACCGTTTTTGCCAAATCCGCTTCTATCTCGAAAATTTGCTAAATCATATCTTAACTTTATTTAATTTATACATATGAAAATGCTTTCCCACGCTATATAAGGATAATTTCATCTAATTTAATTTTAATTTAATTTATTTTTTTTTATATTATCCGAATGAAACATGGAATCGTGTTCGTCCCACAATATGGTTTTTGCCCATATCCTCTTTATGTCGAAAATTGGTAAATTCAAATCTAAACTTTATTTCATTTATATAAGAACTTTCCCACATAAGAAAGCAATCTTGTATAAATGCTTCCCCGACTGTCTGAAAATAGCTAAAGTTGTTCGTATACATAAAAAAAAGTCCACGGAATGAACCTTCCAAATTTAGATTAATATCTATTTTGCCTATTTTTGGGGAAATTTTTGATACCTTAAATAAATAGTTACTGGTTCATATCAAATCAAACAATATGTTGAATTTGGAAATGTTTGGCTTCAGAAGCAATTGTTTTGATAAATTATTATTTAGAAGAAGCATTTTACAATCTAAGGAAGGCGTTTGACTGCATGTTTCATGATCTACTTCTTAACAAACTAAGCACATTTAATATAAACGCGAATAAACTTGAATCGTAATTGTAACTTGAATTGCATGAGTTCATATTACGGGTTTTAAAAGAATGTTTGTGTTGCCAAAACAGCGAATGTTTAGGACTTATAGAATTCTCGGAATCGTGAACACATTCACGGTATCTTATTTGCGTGTTGAGTCAATTTATGCAAAACTTAATGGTCTCAAACCTTAAATTTCTTAATTATGGCGAGTTAAACGGAGCTTCACACTTTCTTATAAGACAATTATAAAACGCCTCTAAGAACTGCACTTACAGAAAATTCTATTGCAAAAGATGAATGTAGTAGTGAAAATGACTATGATACGGATTAGAGTTCTTCGAGACTTGTTAAGTTATAGTTGATCAATCGGTTTCAATATGTTTCCTATTGTGGGCAGGATTATAGTCGTTTACCAATTATACATGGAGTCTCCCAGGGCTCAGTGCTAGGTCTTCTACTTCTGCTTTTAATTTTCATCAATGACTTGCCCAAAATCATTCCAAGAAATTCAAGTATGATTCTCTTTGCTGACAACACCGTAGCCACGGCTTGCGCGAATGATGTCGATACATAGTCACTATGTGGATTCACCTGCGATCATCACAAGTTGGTTTCAAAAAAGTAAACTCAGCATGAACGAAACCAAAACGCAAACCTTAAGTTTTTCTCTTAAACATTTGGAGATTTAATTTAACTTAATTCGGGTCTCACATGGGAAACTCGTGTTTCGCATTAAAAAATAATCTGAAGACCACTATCTTTGCAATTTGTAGACTGCGTGGTTCATGTGCTGATGAACACATACTATGGTTGTTTCTTTAGTCATTCCACCTACGCCTTATTATACGCCTTATTATAGCTTGGAGTCACTCTGCCCATACTGATCAAGTCTTTAGAGTGTAAAGAAGGTGGCAAAAAATTGATTCCGGGATTGCTGGAGTACTTTTATTAAATTTCAAATGTTAACAATTCCTTGCTTTTGCCTCTTCAGCTGCCTAATGTATATCAAAAACTACATCACTAAAACAGTTACTGCTAGTCATGACTATAATAGGAGGATGGCCCCAAAGTTGGCATTAAATTGTTTTCAAACGGCAAGGGCAAGAGACCTTAATTACCTGGGCATCAAATGTTATAATGATAAAAAGTCTTGCCTGATCGTGTCGTTGTGTTAGAGAGGAATCTGTTTAAACACAATGTTAGGAATTAATTGGTAAAGAAAGTCTTCTATTGCGTGGACGAATTTTTAAGTAATAACTTTGATGATCTGTCGAACGTGTAGAACGTGTTGCCCCCATTTGTTGATTTTTGTTTTTGTAATTTTAGCTGTAATTTCAATATAATTGTATATGAGTCTGACTTACGGAAATCGTATAAATGATATTGTTGTCAATAAAGTATTATTATTATGTTAAAATAATAAAAAAAGGATTGTTGTAGTACATTAACTGGTTTTATTATTAAATTTATAGTCTGACTAGTTTCGCTATTTATAGCATCTTCAGAGACTATGTCAAAGGTATATTTGAAAATAACATTAATGTGTAAACTTCATTGAAACTTCTTAATTCATTTGTATTTCTTGTAAATAGATGACTTAGTTCCGAATTATATGTATGTTTACATATAAAGTAAATTTTGATATACTTCTATTTATAAAAAAATTAAATAGTAACTGGACAACACGTTAAAAGTTAAAACTGTAATGATCATTACAATTTTAACGTTATTTATTATATTTTTATTATTTATATTTTATTTTACATTATTACACTGCTATAATGAATAAATTTAACTTCACTTCGTATATTATTATTATTACTATAAAGTATAAACATCACTGCGTGTAACAACTATGTTAGTTGGTAAGAATGTTTTTCAAATGTTGTTGACATTTATAACAGTTGTTAATTCAGTTGTAGAGAGTTGTCATTTTCTTAACTCTGCTGTACTTGATTGCAATACTTGCAGATTACGCCTTCCTACTCATCAGCTTTGAAAGACTCAACTTTTCACATTTTTATACATTTCATTATGTAGTAAACTGATACTTTTATTTCTTTGTGATTAAATGAATATATTCGAACTAAAAAATATATAAATATATTACTATAAATTTTTAATTGATAAGTACTTGCTCTAAGCCGGAGTAAATACCCGGATAAAAGCAATTTCATTAATGCCTACCCACCAGGTATTTTCGTGGCGTCCATCACTGAACGTAATATATCCGTAAACATGATATCAGCGGTTCTCAACAAATATCTCTATATTACAAAGATTAAATTTTTTTTTGTTAATTATGCATTACGCAAGTAACAAAAATAATGTAAAATAATGTATGTTTGAACCGTCAATCAAACCGTATGTGGTAAGAAATGCTCGGCCATTATTTCAACTTTAACGGTCTATATCTTTGTAATTATTAAGTTGTGGCCAAACCATTATTATGAAGCCCGTAGTACCTACTTTAACAGTATCGTCCGTATGTTGTAGATTACAATGTAGATACATTATTTTTGTCAAAAATTGAGAGGTTTTAAAGAAATTTTTTTAAATGTTGTGTATATTTAAAACAGTTTTTAATAATATGTGTTGCCATCTTATTAACATTGTCATTAAGGTTCGCAAAAAGAATTTATGGAGGCAAATCGTAATTAAACAGTAATTATCATATTAAAACTATGCAAAACAATTATTATATACAGTATGTACATAAAGTTTGGAATATAGAAATGCAATAAAATATGGGGATTCCTATTTAAAAATGTCAACTTGGACATGGCATGTTAATTTTGGAACACCTGTACGTTTCAATTTTATCTCAAAAAATGCGCGTTAAAAAATCGTCTCAATATAGTATGTTCTATATCGCATATACTTCTGATCCGAAAGATACTTGTATAGTAATATCGAACAGACTTGGGTTAATGTGGAAATTGGAGGCAATTCTGTTACTTTTGGTTGTATTTACACAGCCCTGGTCCACTTATTCTGGAATCTGACAGGTTTGTTTGCATGGGTGACTTTAATATAAATGTAGTATATTCTCGACTGGCATGTACGTGAATAGTTTGATTCCTGTGATCGAATCTTTTAACATAGTGCAAATTATAACCCAATCCACCCGAGTAACGACAGGTACTATAAGTTTAATTGATCTTTTCATGGTTGCATCAGAATTGCAGGTTCTTAATACTGAAGTCACTCCCATTGATTATGTGGCATATCATAACGTGATATAAGTTGAATTCACTGAAGATGTTGGCGTCTAGTCTGGTCTTAGAATCATTTCCTGTAGAACTTTCAAATGTTTCAATACTCAGGCATTTGAAGTTGATCCGTATTCTCTACCGTGGTAAGGTGAGGCAACACTGTCAGTTTTGGTTGTATTTAGAGACCCCCTGGTCCACTTGGTACATTCTTTGAGGAATTTGAAGATGTATTGTCCACACTTGTTCTGGAGTCTCATAGGTTTGTGTGTAATGGTTGCATCTGAAATGCAGGATCTTAACTATCTGGCGTTACACTCATTCATAATGAGGCGGATCATAACGATATGTGTTGAGTTCACTGAAGATGTTGGCGTCTAGTCTGGTTTTAGAATCATTTCCTGTAGAACTTTCAAATATTTCAAAACTCAGGCATTTGAAGTTGTTTTATGTTATCTACCGTGGTACTTTGTTTTTGAACTTAGTAAGGTCAATGATAAATTGTTGTTTTTCAATGATCTGATTACCTGGTTATTTGATACGCATGCTTATTAAACAATATAAAATATTTAATAAAACTTCGTGAAGAATTGGGGATAACTAAAGGTACCGCCAATTTTAATTATTATAAGCAACTAAGAAACTTTATAAACGGTGCTATTAAACGTGAGAAAAAAGCGCACGTAAGCATCTTTTAAACCTGAGGCTTCAGTTATGTCACACACTTTCCTTGTCAATTTTTAATTATGGTTGCCTGCTGTATTATTCCTGCTGAGATCGCGTTGACAGTGCTTGTATCCAGAGGGTGCAGAATGCGTTTTAGCTTGGGCGCGTTGATTGAATATGGAAAACGGCTGAATATAAAATTGTGTCTGCGTCTATCATAAAATATTAAAATTTAAAGGTCGAGTCTACTTTTACAATAAAATTAGAATCAGAACTGATTTAGACAATATTAATGTCCGAAGCAGACACGCCGTTATAAGTTCATGTTCTTATTGCGTGCTACTTCTATTTAATGATACATGCGACCATATATACCCAGTTTTGAGAATACTAACGTATAAAAATAAGTTAGATCCCTCTTAAATATGTGATAGTTCGATTATGATCTGATATAAATGCATTGGTATTCGTCTTTTTTTATCTTATAGCATATATTTATTAAATTTTTCGACTTTTAATTAGCTGGCGTAGCATCGCACTTATTATTTGGTGATATAATTCTTATTGTAACCCAACTTTTTTTGTTTCTTCTTTTTTTTAATATACTCATATGAAGTACAGTATATTATTTTCTTTTCTAGAATATTATTTTTATTGACTATAGAATAAATATTGTTTGTTTCAAATTTGGGGTCCAGTTGAAATCCAGTCTATCGCAAAATGTTGCGTTAGCACTGACAAAATTCCTTTTGAAAAATACCGCTGTAATTTGTTTATTTGATTTATTTGATTTATTTGATTTATTTGATTTATTTGATTTATTTGATTTATTTGATTTATTTGATTTATTTGATTTATTTGATTTTATATATTATTTGCTTTTATTATTGTTGTTTGTAACTGTTGATATCTCAATAAATTTGAAATTATTATTATTAATTAAAAATGAATACATATAAAAACAACCTCACCAACAAAATGTACAGTAAAAAAAATTGATGTAATGATACTAAATATGATATTTGACCAACTTTTCGTTAAAAGTTGGAGTAAGAGTTATAAATTACAATGCGAACAATAATTAAAGATGGAATGTTGTAACCTTGTATTAGTAAAACTTTTCAAAAATGAACCCAAGTTTGAACCCAACAGTGTGATTTGAGAAGCGTAATTTAGTTTTCTCAAAAATTCTCAAGATTGGATTAAATCACTCGCGATGAGATGACTTTTGAAAAGTTTTTCATATGATAACACAAATCAAAAAAAAAGGATAGTAGTAGATTAAGATCAAATTTTTAAGAAAATAAAAAGAAAACTTATAGGACCATCAGAACTATGTTACTGAAAATTTTATATTGTTATCTAAATTTAAACTTCACAAATTAATAAACGTAAAAAAATGTAATTATTACAAAAATTATGCAACTCAAGATTTTTACAAATACCAAAAATCAGCAACGAAACAGCACAACGGGATAAAGAAAATATTTAAAATTTTGCAACCTAACTGCCAATATGTTTTAAATAACATCGTTTGCCTCTTCTATCTCGAAAGTTTGCTAAATGATATTTTAACTTTATTTTATTTATACATAGAAGAATGCTTTCCCATGTTATACAGAGTGATTCACAATATACTTAGAAAGGTAGATATCAGGTGGCCAAACTAAAAAGATTTTCTTAATAAATGTGTGCTAGACATTTAATAGTTATATGGATATCGCTCGTTGTTTTTATATATCGCCCACTTTTGAGAACTACTCATTTTCAATAAAAAAAATTAAAATTGTTGTAAAGGCCACCTTTACTTTTGAAGGAGTTATAAAATTACAACCAATTTATGGTACATCATTAGAAATGCTCTGCGATTATTTCAACTTTAACGGTCTATACCTTTGCGATTGTTAACTTGTGGCTAAAACATTATTAAGATATCTCCAATTTGGCCGGTAGTATCCACTCTATTATGAATGTGTCATCTTGAGAATATTTTAGATCGAAAGTATAAATATCCCATGTTATTAACATTTTGAATCTTTGCGAATAGTGGATCCTAGAGACATTCCAGCGAACCAGTTTCGTGAGACCTTCTATATGACACCTTGTTTATGTAATATAAGCATGAATTATGTAGTCTTTTATTAAAAGTTACACAGTAAAATTGTTAAATTCATATCATTTGAAGAAAATGATACATTACGTAAAATTTTTTAGAAAAAAACTTTAAAAAATTATTAAAAGCTCTTTTCAACAAAACCAAACATATTAAATTGCTTTTATTTACAAAAATTTTTTGATAATAGCTATCCTCGGAAGAAACACGTACAAATATGTACTTGTCAAACACGTGTTAATGTCGTTAGTTTTGTGTTGTAAGTTCTTACAGAAATGAGTTTCACATACTATTAGATAATATTTGTACAATTCCTTATATATAAGTGATGTTTTAAGTATTTATAATTGTTTGTCAATATTTTTGTCAAATACATTTTCTTTGCATGTTTCTTCTGAGAATGACTATTATGAGTTGAAACCCATAAAGCAAAATAAAATAAAATAAAATTATATCACTAATCAGCCAAATAAGCGTGCAAAGCGTTATATCTCGGAGACTGCTTATTGGAGAAACTTGCAATAAAAAATCTTGTGATTAAAGTGGCTAAGCGTAAATGCTGAAAATTATTTTCAGATTCCTAAGATGATCGCTGGGGATCGCAAGCGCCTTCTTGAATTTAAAAATGTAGATCTTTACTTAAAATGTTGATCTTTAAAAACAAAGTTATGGGGGATGTTTGAAAATGTTTGTAAACAAATGCCAATCATTTCGAAATGGCTGAATGGAATTTAATAAGCTTGGTACCGTTGAAAAGAGCTTTTCTTGGACTATACATCCCACCTTATTTGTGTTCAATGAAATTTGGAACTTAGCCACCAGACAGCAGGTTTCGGTATTACAACAGAAATTGTGAGTTTGTTTGTTGAATGTTTATAAGCAAATTTACAAACATTTTCAAACGCCCCCACCACTTTATTTTGATCTAGATTATTTTGTGAAAATGTTATAACAAAAAAAACTAGAATTTATCTAAAGTTTAGAAAGCATATGCTTTTGTATTATGTTAATAGGTATTCTTGTTTAAAAATGTCAACTTAGGCATGGTACCCAATTTTTAGACACACTGTGCATTTCAATTTGAACTCTAAAAATGTTTGAAATATATCAAACTTTATGTACACACTGTATATTCAAAATATAAAAGATACAAATGCAAAGGTATATTATTTTTTTATTTATTATTTTTTTGTTAAATTAAATTAATTAATTTTTGTGTTAATACCCATTTTATAAATACCTACCCACCGGATATTTACTCGGCGGCCATCACTGATATTGAGTGAAACAATTTAAATTTGCAACAGCCTCCTCCGTAATCGATGTCGGTTTCAGTTTTAGTCAGATGCTTGAAATAACATATTGAGGTAAAACCTTAGCCGCAATAGACCTTGTCCAGAAGCTAAATAAGTGACTATATTGACTGGAAAAAGTTAAACTTGAAGTCACCTGAGCGACTGCTTCAGCCGTAAGCGACTTCAGCATTAATTCTAATAAGATAAAAATAATAAGAGTAAAGCTTGAGATAAGAAGATTGAAGTAAAAGCTCGGCCGCAAGCGACTTGAGATGTGCAAACTCGGGACCCGGCGTGACCCGATTGAATCTATTTGTAAACTTTTCTTTAATAATAATATTGTACCGAATGCCGGGCAATTTTTTATGCTTTCTGTTGGTGTTACCGAGGATACGAATTAAATTTTGGATGTTTTCCGGATTATTAGTAACATTTATAGTAATTAAATATTGATAATACTCTAATCAATTTTTAAGTAATTACGTTTTTGGCGAAGTGTATATCTATATTAAGTGCATATCATAAAAATGAGTGATATAACGGATAACCGCATCTACAACTGCGGATAATCCGCATTGTTTTGAGGATCTGCATCTGCATATATTTTAACGGATCTCCGGTATATCAGTGTACGGCTTTATTTATTTATTTATTTTATACAATTTGGGACGCAAACAGGGAGACCATCCCCTGCAAAGCATCCACTTACAAAATACAAGAATACAATACAATTAATTATAAAAATAAATAAATATATAGTATTAAAAACAAGTAATATGAACAAGTATAATCAATAATCTGAATAAAATACATTTAAACGATTGCAACGGGATGGCAAATAGAGAAACATGATAGAGCCTCTGGTTATAAGTGTCAAGAATCCGTATAATAGGAGAGTTAGAATAAGCGTTTGTGTTAGGTGTTTGTAAACGAAAAGTAATATTGTTCCGAGTAAATCGCTGTGGTACGTTAAAATTCACCACAAAGGATCAGGAGCGTCAACCATGCCATTAACAAGTTTGAAAAGAAAAATCTGATCAGATAAAAGACGGCGCTGACCCAAGGGTAGTAAGTTAAAAGCTGAACAACGCATAATATAATCGCAGTGCGAAAGATAACACTTACGCGCTAAGTAACGGCCAAGTCGACGTTGAACTGATTCGATACGGACACGATAAACTGCGTACAAGGGATTCCACACTACAGAACCATAGCTCAACACACTGTTAACAAATACCATATAAAGAGACCTAATACACTTCAAGTTGGTGAAGTTCTTGCTCAATCTGATAACAAACCCCAGATTGCGCAGAGCTTTTTTCACCATAAATTCGATGTGCAAGTGGTATCGCAGTTTGGAGTCAAGCACAATGCCGAGATCCTTAACGCTATCAGTGGCCACAATAGCTTAACCGTTAAAGTTGTAGTTAAGGTGAAGTTTATTGATTACACAGTAATCATGCAACCGGTCAAGGTCCTCCTGAAGCCGTAGGCAGTTAAGATTTGAGCCAATTTTAGTAAATATTTTATTGTCATCAGCATACAACAAGAATTTGGAGTATTTGAAACAAGAAGCAATATCATTTATATAAATTAAGATTCATGTTGGACCAAGGTGGCTACCTTGAGGTACTCCTGATGTGATAGGTCTATAACCGGACAGAAAGTCACCAATCTTGACCGCCAGACTTCTATCCGATAAATATGATATGATCCAGTGAATAATACCATTTGGGATATTTAAGTATAAAAGTTTTTGCACGAGAATAGTATGGTCAATTTTGTCAAAGGCTTTAAAATAATCAGTGTAAATGGCGCACAGTGGTTCAAAATGGCAAAAAGTGACGCATAGACCTTTAGAAATTTATTACGTTGATGAAATTTGGTATATAGGTATTATAACAAATATGATGATTTGTATCAAAATTTAGACCAAATTAGTTAACCGGAAGTGACACTTTACCTGAACACCCCACCTCCACATTTTCATATAAAGTTGTAATTTAAATTGGTGTAGATGAATGCCATTTTGTATGATCTATTATAATCTTGCAAAATATCCAAATATCAAATTTCAATCAATTCGCGTAACCGGAAGTGTACCGGAAGGTACTTTATCTGAGCACATCTCCAATTTTATTCATAAAAATTGTCACTCTAAATTAGAATAAAAATAAATAAAATGAATTGTAAAATTGTAAAATTTCTAAAATTGTAGTTTCTATGGCCCTCCAAAATATTCTGACATCATAGTTTGGTCTTGTTGTGTAATTGGAACTAATAGAAAGTAAAGGAATAAAATATCCCATAGAATAGATTCAAGTAGTTTGGACGATATAAAATAAAAAAAGATATGTAATGAGAATAGTATATAGAAGATAATATACCTACATGTATTGGTGCAGAAGATAAGTATACCTACATGTATTTATGCATAGGTAATTGGTTATGTGTAGGTATTATATATAGGTATATATATATATATACAAAAAAATGAAATACAACCAGTTTATTAAATTCAATAAACATACTTTACTATATTAAATGGTGTCTTCAAATTCTTCTGCGAAGACTGGTAAGGAACTTTCCTCATCGAATTGTATGTCGTCATCAGAATCTGAATCATACGATTCATTCAAAGGAGCATCTTCAAAATCAGCAGTATCATCTATGTGTAGTTTTTTTGTTGAAGATTTACTCTTTGCAGATGATCTATTAAATGCTCTGAATATTTTAAAAAATAAAGGATCAGACGTTAACATGAATCTGTTAAAAATATCTTCAAGTGTATCTTTGCGTGATGTTTTTCTTGAAAAGTCGGTCCTATATTTCTTGAAATCTTTGTTTCTAGACTCCAGTGGTTCTTCACTTAGAGCACCTATAAAATAAAAACTATAGTTTTCTTGTTTGTTGTCTATTCAAGTATAATTTACCTAATGGAATTGATCCAAAATGTTGAATATATTCATGCCCGTGAAACAAAATTTTATGCACAGTTGGAGAAAATGTGAATGAGGGGTATGTTTTCGAAAACTTTTGTGCTGTTGCAATGCCGTACATTTCATATTTCTTGAAATTAACTACTGTGTTGCAAGATATTGCCGCTAAAAGATTTGAAAATCGCTCGATAATTTCAACATCAATTCCTGTTATTTCTGATGTTAATTTACAATCTTGAAAGAATCTTCTGGCGTATTCCCATCATGGGAAATTCCAAAACCTGGCTTGGGTTTGTCTATAATTAGGCCAGTTTTTTCCTTGAACAGTTTTTGAATTTCCTTCTTCCGCACATCTGTTTGCTTGTTTTCGTCCAATCTAAGAAGAAATTAGTCATAGAAAATAAAGAAGTATTAGAAGTAAATCTCTTACTTATAGGCACATCGTAGTAAAAACTGCATCATATTAATTTTCGCATGTAATGGCGATATACCAAAGCCAAAAACAGTTTTGTTAATTGCTCCTTTGTCTGGAAATTTATTTAAGTCTTTAGGTCCAGCTAAACATACTGGACATCTCTAAAATCATTTAATTTTAGTTATCTTATTGACAAAAGAATTCTTTCGTTTCTGTCCCACGTTTAATATAATCATGAACACACTTACCGAAGTTGCGGGATTTTTAATAATAGCGTTGATAACTTTTCCATTTATCATGGTGAACAGAAAACTATGTGTCATTTCCACCTCGTATGATTCCGACATCTTAATCATTGATGGCCTTAAATTTTCTATTACTGTCATCATTCTTGTGTACTCTGCCGTTATGGAATTTGGATCTTCTTTACAGAATGCCATTCGTATTGGCCTACATAGACTAAATTAAAAAAAAAACAGGAGATTAGAGCCTGCGTTACAATATTTTATATGAAAAAATACCTTGACGAATTAGGAGAGTCATTATTCCAAACAATGACCTTATCACCTTCTATAAATAAGGGTAATATGTGCGTACACATTACGGTGGCATCCGAATTTTCTGGATTAATAAACCTTTGTTTAAATTCAGGATGACCACTGCTGCCATCCATACCCCATTTAAATGTTATTTTCAACCTGTTTGGGCAATTTTCTATTGGAATATTTTTCAAAATTCTTTCGGCTGTTCTGTCCACCATATGTTGAAGCGATACCTTTGCCTCTATTTCCGAAAAGTTATCGGGATTTAAAGTGGGATAGCTTTCTTTTTTAGCTTTCAATATTTCGTGGTATGTTGGATATATATCAACTTCTATAAAATAAATACAATCAAGTAAATTAGGTCTACATACTTAATAAAATGAATATTACTTTTCCACAATGCTGCTGAACGCATATTTTGATACTGAGCCTTTGTTTGTTTGCCATTTATAATAAATAAGGCTATTGCTTCTTCCGGAGGAAATGGTTCGGGAGCACTGCGCTCCACAGGGGACAATACGTCTTCTGGGACTAAGCTAGCCAATTTTACAGCTTTTGCTGCATCGATTTTATGCTCTTGTCTAAGGGCAGATGTGGCGGCATACGCTAATTCTTCAGACGTGTAACTATCTCTTATTTCTAAAAATAAATTTTATAGCCACATTATATCAAACACGTGCTGATCTATTACCTTTGGTTACTCTATTTTTTTGAGAGGTTGACAAATCTGCAAAACATTTTCGTTTCGAAGGTCCAGGTTCTGACACATTCTCATCACATAATTTGTTAAATGGTTTGTCATCTAACCAAAGTTGATTTTTGGCAACAAATTTTTCCCAAGAATATCCAGAATTTCTCCATTTTTCTGCCCATTTCTTTAAAAAAGATTTTATTTGGGTTTCGTTTGGAAAAAGTCCGCGCCCGTTCATGTATGTTAGTATTTCGTTAAATACCTCTGTTTCAGTTCTATTACTAAAACCTCCCTTAAGAAATTTATTGCATAGATCTATACGCGTAATTTCAGCTGTAATAAAAAAAATACATTAGCAAAAATAATAGCACTATACTATACAGGATATGATATGAAATAAACTATTACCAAAAATTTAATGAACTGTTAGCTATACTTACTATAACTTGATCAGTGATAGTGGCAATGTGTGAAGCGGAACATCAATATCATCTCACTTGTTGATTATATTAAAGGAGAAAAGATTTCTAATGATATCGGGGAATGACAAATTTGTAGCAAATTTTTTTCCAACTTTTGAGGGTTGTAGTTACCTAGGGGTGTCGATGTGCATGTGGTTCTTGTATATAAATCATCTACCTTAATTTTCGGAAAACAATCACTTCCCAAAGTTTATCGCATTTGCAGCGAAACACTATAAAATAAATCAAAAGTTGGATCCAGATGGTTTTAAATTATTCACCACTGATAAGATAATACTCAAAATTATATTTACAATCAATAACTGCAGCGGGCTGAAGCTGGCGTAAACATTTATTATGACTTATTTCCTAATAGTTGCGTATTTTACGGATATGTAGTGTTAAAATGTAACATATTTTCGACAGGCGGATCATGGTGGGTCTAAATCATATACCTCCAGGTACGTAATACTTTAAACTATATTTACGATGAAAATTCAAAGCGGGCATAGGTGGGCGTCGAGACTTATTACAGTTTATAACTTAAAAATTGTCATAATTCATGATACACTTTTTCATAATGTTAGCTGATAATCAAGGCATCAATTGAAAAACTGTTATATACATATGATAATACTTACCTAAACGCTTGGATTCCATATTTTCTTCAGAAATAACTATCACTCGAAACGTCACAAAATTATCTTAATGTGCGCTAATGAAGCGATAAGGCAAAGTGACCTAAGAACCTGCCCGACCTCCTTATAAGCAAATCCATCTTACTCAGGTAGATTTGCATATAATTGACTTTGGGTATCGGTTTTTCTTGGAAAAAAGTGTTATTTATAAAAGGGCTTTCCCAAAATTACCTAGCGGTAAATTTGTTTTTTACCTCTATGCGTCACTTTTTCATGTTTTGAACCACTGTGTGGCGTCGACCTGGCAGGTTGGTTTTTTCGAAAACTTTGGGAATCGACGAAAGAATGGATATCGGACGGTAATTAGATAACACCTGTCGGTCACCTGCTTTAAAGATTGGCACGACAAAAGCCGTTTTCCACTGGGATGGGAAAATACCTTCACGTAATGATTTCGAAAAAATTAAAAACAGAGGCTCAGATAGTTCAGTAGCAAATTCTTTGAGGAAGGTGCATGGAATACCATCAGGATCAGGGGTAGAAGACTGGGCAATATTTATCAAAATTTTATAAACCGCGTCCACAGAAAACCAAGGTGAAACACCTGAGCCACTAGATATTTTAGTGCTGTAAAGTTAATAAATAATTTTTTTAAATCGCTTTAACTTAAACGCTATCGTTTTAGTGATAGTGTTTCTCACGCCACTACCAATTAGTATATCCCATAAGCATTTTTTTGCATTTTCTGATAAACATCTCATTTAGTGTTTTTTAATTGTTTTATTTACACACTATTACATACTCTTAAAAATTCTTTCAAAAATCCTAAAATCAATTGTTTTAAGTTTTTCAGCATTGATTAAGTGTCTCAGAGGTGCATTTAGAGCAGTAGAACCGTTTTACTCAAGATCAATCAGTATACTTGAGATCAAACATATTTTGTATTTTCTGGAAAACGTCGTATTGTTTAATTAATTTACATTGATTAAGCAACCTGAAGATGTATAGAATCAATTGCTATCATTTTATATTAGAAGACATAAGACATTAAGATGTTACAAGGTTTTTCAAAAATCTCATTTTAAGAATATTAATTACTTTAACTGTTGGGTTTCGTGTTATATGTATATATATATATATATATATATATATATATATATATATATATATATGTTACCGTCAATCTGTATAATTCAAGTAAAATTTACCTACAGCTAAACCGGTTATAACGAACTTTAGGATATAATGAACTAATTATTATTGACGTTGTTGCGGTTGTAATGAACACTTTTCTGTTTTCGAGTGAATCTCTAGCAATGTACGCGAGTACTGTTTAATCTATGCATTCTATGTTAGCAATGAAGAAGAAATGTTTAATGAAGAAATTGACATGATACAGAGTTTATTTCCAAAAGTTATATTGGTCCATAATTTTTAAAGAATGCAATGGACTGGGTTGGGTTAGGTAGAGCTCCCACTTCATACTACCCTTCATATTGAAAGGTATGATGTTGGAGTTCAACCCAGCCTAACCAAACCCAGCATAACCTAATCAAACTCAACCCAACTTAAGCAAACCGAACGCAAGCAACCTAATCCAACCCATAACATTCTAACGAATTTGAAGTTTTTTCGAAATATTCCTTGACTTTTTCTTTTATAATTGAATTGGGTTGAGCTTCAACTTCAAATTATTAACTATGAAGTTGAAATTCAATTCAATCCAATCCAATCCAAATATAGAAGAAAAAATCACGGAATCTTTTGATTTTTCCTTCTATTGTTGAGTTGTGTTAATCTTCAACTTCATGCCATCTCTAATATATAACAAAAAATCTTATCCAAAATAACAAAACTTCTAAGTTCAATTCAATATGAACCGTTCGGATGGAACTCAAACTTCATAGCATTCAATATAAGGGATGGTACCCAACCCAACTTGATGCCATGATATCAGACAGATTTCTTTCAATTTCTTCCTAAATTGCTTAATTGCATTCAATTTAATAATAATTAAAATGGTCAAGTTAATTTAAATATATTAATTCATAATTTTTTGAAATTTTTTCCTATAACGAACTTCGGTGAAACAAACCGATTTTCAAGTACCTTGAGAGTTTCTTATATTTGGGTTCCCTGTTCGCTCTTCTTACACACATTATCTGCTTATCTGCATTCGATATTTTATAGAATTCCTAGGTAAAGTATAAAATTAATATCATTTCATATATTACCTAAACGTTTTAGGTATTCTGTAAATTTCCTTGGTATTGTATAGAATACCGGAGGTAACATACAAATATAAAATAGGAAAATTGCAATAGAAATATTATTTTCATCAATATGTTGATATGTAACTTTCATATAAGTCTCCATCCGTTAAGCCCGCATCCAAAAATCAGCAATCGTTTACGCATCCTCATCCGCGAAATTAAAATAACGAAATTAAGTAACATCACTAATAAGAATAGCTTTTATAATTGATATTATAACAGTATTATTTATTTCAGGACACGATTAATAAAACCAAACACTCTGTTAATGCTGCTATTCTGCCAAACACGATTAATTAATAATCAAATTATTATTATGTTTGATTAGTTGTTAGTAATCAAACATGATTCATACATTTGATCACCTGATCGAGTGTGAGTCACGTGAATTGACGTGACCCACACGTTAGTCATGTGCTTCATGTATGATATTCATGTGAGTGGCGTGCGTGGATCTAGATCGTGAGCATGCATGAACGGGCATAAAAAGTCACTCACGCGAACATCTCTACAAGCGACCTTATTCTCAGATAGTCAACATATTGAGTACAACATCTTAAATTTAAGTTGTTTGTCTGTCTATCTAATAAGGTACTGCCTCCGCCGCAAGTGACCACGGCATCACTTTTAATTAGAAGAATTTAATGAGTAGAACGGCTTAAGAAAAACCTCGCCTGTATCACAATATGTTTTTATCGCAAATCACTCATCATCACAGTGTCGACACTGTCATTTCTGTTATTGTTCGTAACAAAGCACAAAATTGATACTAAATGAAAATAAATAATTTCTTTCTTGTACAAGAAAAAAGAATAAAGAGAGATTTAACTTCTTTTGAAGACGACGTTTAGTCATTGAGAGTAAGTCGGTGGAGGCAATGGTGCCACCGGCACCTCCACCGATAAATCACTTCCAGAGATCACCTACAAGCAAATTCGCTTTTAAAAGGAACCAAGTCGCGGCCCAAATATAAAGCCGCCGCCGACGGTCCCCTGCTGAATATGGAAGGGGCATAAATCAGGGGGTTCGAAAGTAGCGAGACGATGCGATATCAGAACGGAACGAGACAGGTCCGGACCGACCGATAGCGACCGCTCAATCAATTCCAAAAAGGCTGCCCCCTACGCGCGGACCTTTCTCCGTATTTGACAACTCTACTTAATGGTTTTTAAAATTAATGCCCATTCATACCGACCGAACCATTAATATCCTTCCATCCCCCCGATACAAGGCACCGTTTCCCAACAATACCGATTGACGTCAAATCAAAGTTTCTCGCCTGTAATCAACGCGGTTAGCACCAACTAAATTAGCACCCTTTTTTTCCATTAATCAAAAAAGAAAATTACGTAAAAGACGTCGACGGCCGATATCTCATCGCGTTTCGGGGTTACGAATATAGAGGAAAAGGGTGATGTATGGAAAGGAAGTTAACCAGGGGTAGAGGGCGCTGTTTCTACCATATGCACTTCACGGGCGCAATTTCTTTCGAATTTCCACTCGATCCAGAAAAGGGGCTCGTAAACCAAATCCCTCGTTCCACTGCGAGAACGGACGTAAAGGTTCGCGGCTGAATAAATAACTCTTAGAAATCGCACCGCGCCGCGCAATGCCGCCAAAGCGGCTCGTTCGAATTCCCGCTAATCTCCCTAAAAGGCCTTTACATGTACTACTAAATAACAACACGACGTGTATTTATTAATCGATTTATTTTGATTGAAAAATCATTTCAATTTCATAGCGGAACGTAATCCAATTTCATTGTTCATATTTTTATTTTTACTTGTTAATTCTGAATGTAACGAAATCAGGGCATTGGCGGCCAGTTCCAAAAAGCAATCGCGAGAGTGCAAAGTTAACCAACCAACAGCGGCGAGTTCCCATGTGGTTTCAACGCGTACCACCGCAAGTTCAGAAATTCAGTGCCCGATAAGGGTGACAGCGACACTCTTGAGACCGCGTTGGGCCCCAGTCACGGCAGCCCGAATTTACATTTACACACACACACATACATACGACGTCACGACGCCCGGCGTCGTCTCTTCGCGATAACCGACTCTGCGATATTAACCGAATTAAAACGGTTGTGCCCGGCTCCTTCACCAGAACGGTGTTCTATATAAATTTTCCTAGTTATCTTGACAGATCCGAGCCGTGTTGGACATGTACGTGGGGCTCTTTAACGTAAGTGAGCTCCGCTAGGATTTGTATCGTGTAAACGATGATAGGCCACTCAATTAGCACTAGAACAAAATTTAGGGAATGATTTCCTCAATTATATCATAATCTTAACCTATTCGTACAAGTTGATGTAATTTACGTAACATAATTGCGTTTTACTAATAACTAGTAAACATAACTCAATAGTCTTCTTATTTCAAGCATTTCACTTATCATAATTAGGTGATTAGAACTGCTGCCGAGATCGTTGACGGTACACTAATGTTCCGGGCAGGAACATTACTACCATCTTTTAATTAAATTTATCTTATAGATAAACCCATTCACTAGCCAATCAGAATGCTTAAAATAGCCATAACTATGGTAATAATCTCTTAGATATCTTAACTATCAGATAGTATATTTATATATTATTTTAGTGTATTTATATATTTATCTGATTACTTCCATTACTTACTTGTTTAGTATCTAAGGATAAGAGGCCTTAGAGCTGCCAAAATTTTTGCCTCAGTATTTTATTTCAATCATTCAACTCATTATTTTTAACTGACTGAAGATGATGCCGAGATAGCTGGCGGTTGAGGTGGTACCGCGAGTACATTTTAAATTTACCCGGGGGCACTTACTGGAGATGAGTATTATGAAATATTTACAAAATTTAAAAAAAAATACAACAAATACAATACAATGCAATATTTATTTTTATTCAATATTTCAGTGTACAATACATACATTATAATATATCACATTTGTTGTAATTCGTATAAAACACAACATAACAAACTGACCGTTAATTAATTTAAAAAACAAAGGTCATTTACATCATCCAAATACTGAAGGTACGAATAATAAGCCTTTTTTTAATAAGAGAATATTTAATAAGTTTGAATACCTTAGGTGATAGCCTAATAATTTCTGCAGGAATTTTATCGAAAAATTTTATTGCCATAAAATTAAAGTAGCGTTGACATTGGGAAAGTCTGTAGAAATTAGGTACCAATTGCACTCTATTCTTAGTATCATATCCCTGTATAATGTCGTGAGTGACGAATTTTTAATATTTTACCTGACATAGATCACATATTCTAGGATGTACAAAACCAGGACAGTTAATTTTTTTTATTTTACGGAAGAATTACGACAGTCATCTCTATATTTTAAGTTATCTAAAATTCTTATGGCTGTTCTCTGAAGTCGAAATATTCTATCGCAGCTTGAAGCACCCCCTTCAAACCAGGAGTGCATATGTCATTATACTTTGACAGAGTGAAAAATACGCACATTTTAATACTTGTATTGACACATTATTGTTTAAGAAACGACGTGGATATATCTCAAGTTAATTTAGGATCTAGATAAATGCCTAGAACTTTGCAAAATCAGAATTTAAGTTAGACTGCAGTGAAAAAACAGTAACTGTTGTCTTTTCAGTATTTAATTTCAGTTTGTTAGGTTTAAACCACATTTCGGCACCACTAAGTGCAACATGCGCCGTCGACTGTGTCATTTCATAGGTATTTTCAAACTTTATTATGGTTGTGTTATCGGCGTACATTATTACAAAAGTCACGCGATAGTGTGAACATCGCATAACGGAAACCGCGCATAATGTGTACAACAAAATATTTATGCATGGACACCGAACACGATGAAACTGTAAACTGCATTTTCGTTTATGGAAACGTATTTTAGTAACTTTTAAAATCAACAGCCAGCCATTGCTTTGAGTGTAAATGTCTGATAAATATGGTATTTCCCCAGTGAAGCCGTTGCATTCACAATGAATTCACAGTAGATTGTGTGGACCAGTGTGGGCAAATTGTTATTAATAGTTCTTATGTGACCAAAATGATCCGGCATTTGTGCTGAATGTCTCGAGATTCCCGAAAATAGCTCCGATATCAGAATACGTTTGCAAAACAATAATTGAAACCGTGCATTGAGTTTTTTTAACTTAATGTTAATACGTGGGTGCCCTGGGTACGCAAGCACTCATACAAAATTTTCAATGATTCTATCTAGATTGAAGTTGCTATTTTCAATACCAACTCTTTCTTCCCAATTCAATCCTAGCATATGCTGCGAACGTTTTTGAACCTTCAAATCTGAAATGATTCTAGGAGACTCGATACTGCTTCGAGGAGGCACGAAATGTTTCCAGAAGACATAATACTGCTTCTACATGACTTGATATGCTTCTAGAAGACTTGATATTGCCTCTGGAATACTTGAATACTTCTACAAGACTTGGTATGGCTTCTAGAAGACGCGATATTGGTTCCAAAAGACGTGAAATGCTTGCAGTAGACTTGATACTGCATCAAAAAATTTTGAAATGCTCCCAAAAGTCTTGATATCGCCTCTAGGATATTTGAAGTACTTCCAGAAGACTTGATATTACTTCTAAAAGACTCGATATTGCTACAATTTCTTCTAGAAGCTTGAAGAAGCTTCCAACAGACTCCATACTGCCTTTGAAGGACTTGACACTGCTTCCAAAAGATTTGAACTGCTTCCGGAAGATTTACTACCGCCTCTGAAAGACTTGTTACAGCTTCTAGAAAATTTGATATTGCTTGCAGAGACTTGAAATGCTTTCAAGTTTTCAATGTTTTCAGAAGACTTCAAATGCTTCCAAAGACATAACAAAAATATATCGTTTTTTGGAATACCTGCACATTTTAGGTTTATCATAAAACTTGTGCATTTTTTATTTCTTAGTTTCCATTTATCATTTTTACTTATATTTCCAGCATTTATATCGAATTGATTCTGCTCTCACAGTAATCAGTAATAATATTGCTCAGTAGTCTTTCAAATATCTTTGAGAACACCTGGAAAAATAAAATTGGTCTAAATGTTTTTAGTTGCTTTTTAGCTTAAGAGAATCAATAATGTCACGTACTTCATAAAAATGCTTTCACAGATGAAAAACTAAAATGCTTTGCGCTAAAATTTTATCAAGAAAATAAGTGAATTTGTTTCCCAAATAGGAGTTATTTAAGTTATTATTATATCAAGGGGTACATTTAAAAAGAAATCATTAACTTTGTTAGGATCAAATTCGGCTTTAATTTGTTAAGGCTGTTCGACCGATTTTAATAATTTGCCTCATTATTTTCCTTGAACATTGAGACTCCTTAATAAGTCTATCATTATATTCTATTTTAGCTACTTTAATCTTTTTATTATATTGAGCTTGGACTATATTTTTCATATTCTTTACTACTTTACTTCGTTACTTTATAGATTGTGTTGAGAACATTTAGCCTATTGCGTAGCGTATATAGTTCAGAAGTAAACCAATTATTAGATAACCTTAGCTGTTTTTCATTGTTCGGAATCCAGGTTATTGTAGCAAACAAAGTCCCAGTCAATATTTGACACAGATTCGTAAAAGACAAACCTGCCCCTCTCCGTCATACGCCCATGACGGACGTATGACGCCCTCTCCGTCATAAGTAATTTTATTTAATCGTGACGCCTGATTTAGTGTGCACCTCACCACGATACTGGTGTGATCAGACAACTGGTCACTTACTACAGCTTCATCACATGTAGAGTTAAAATTTACGGAATGAAGTCGAAAGTATTGAAACATTCAAGTACCAATCACGTATCGTGCCTGTCAGTACCATACCATACATTAAGGTCACCCATAACGATGACTCTCTGAGGTCTTGTATTAGCTTTATCGATAGTGTTGGTCCTATGTTTAATTGTTATTCAGACCTAAATTGTTGTATACTTGTTTTAAGCTAAAACCAGAACTAACGCTAGACCTAGCAGGTCTAGTGTAGTTCTAGTGTTAGTTCTAGTTTTAATTGCCATTTAAAGCTTGATTGTTGTAAATTCTAAACTGTTAGTTCCAGTTTAGAATTAGTATAACTAATAATATGTTACGGTTACTTTTCCACCTTAAGAATAGTTTTTTTTTTATTTTATAAATGTTTTTGTTTTTTTAATGAGGTACTAATTCATTCATCAATTTCCGTTTCCATGCTGAATTATATATTTTTATGAAAGGTATTGAACAGTTCAAGGACATCATGTAATCCTTACCTTAAGATATTTAATGGAACCACATATTTCCAATAACATATTTAATGGAACCATTTATTTCCCTGACAAAGTCAAGAGTATTCTGACGTTATAGCTAGTTTTTGACTCAAATGCTCTGGCAAGTATCTCAGGCAATATTCCTGAAATCCCATTCGTGGCCGTGTTATGCTAATGTACCAATTTTTATGTTAATAATGTAAGAAAACACATAACGCTAGACCTAGCAGGTCTAGTGTAGTTCTAGTGTTAGTTCTAGTTTTAATTGCCATTCAAAGCTTGATTGTTCTAAATTCTAAACTGTTAGTTCCAGTTTAGAATTAGTATAACTAATAATATATTACGGTTACTTTTCCACCTTAAGAATAGTTTTTTTTATTTTATAAGTGTTTTTGTTTTTTTAATGAGGTACTAATTCATTCATCAATTTCCGTTTCAATGCTGAATTATATATTTTCATGAAAGGTATTGAACAGTTCAAGGACATCATGTAATCCTTACCTTAAGATATTTCATGGAACCACATATTTCATGGAACCTCAAAGTTCAACTCAACCAAAACACAATCCAAAACATAATCCATTACAATCTGAGCAATTATGGGCGAGATTGCTGAGTACATAGGAGTACCAAATACCTGTTTGTACATCACTTTATTAAATGTGAAATTAGTACTGTCAAATACTGTAACTAAGGACTTTATGAAAAGGTCTTGATTAATATCACAAACTTCAATTATGTAGGAAGATTTCTCTTTTATAATTCTTAATACCAACACCAAAGGTATATTCGTGAACAAACCAATTATATCCAAAGAATGTAACCTTGGGGTAAACTCAAACCATTTATTTCCCTGACAAAGTCAAGAGTATTTTTGACGTTGTAGCTAGTTTTTGACTGAAATGCTCTAGCAAGTATCTCAGGCAATATTCCTGAAATCCCATTCGTGGCCGTGTTATGCTAATGTACCAATTTTTATGTTAATAATGTAAGAAAACACGATATTATTCAAGAAGAACGAAAATAAAGTGTTAACAATTGGACTAAGATAAATTGGGTTAAATCGCAATAATTTTATGTAAGGAATTTTCTGTTACTATATGTACTATTACTAACAGACCAGCCTGTATATTAATATTCTCACAAACTTCTTAACAAAAAAACCTCCTCCTATTTGGTTAGAAGCACATTTAATTTCTTGTCAAAGACACACAGTAAAATTTTTAAAGGATAACCCAAACATCAATGTAACAATAGCTGATAAGTGTTCAACTACAGTAATCATAAAAAAGAAATATATATTAGTAAGGCTGAAGATATGCTTAAAGATGTCAACACTTATAAGTGATTTCAATAACAAAGGTACATTTTGTTGGTTTTGATTCCACAACGAACTTTAATATCAAAAACACCTTCCACTTTGATGAAGAGTTATTAAGAGGATTGGAACTTCGTAAGGGTTGCGTTATTAATTGCCTGGACATTGTTAGTCCTGGACTTGATTTGGATGTTATTGATGCAAATTTCGATTATGTGCTGGAGCATTTTGATGTGCAGAAGGAATTGTTTTGAGGACGATATCCACAATTTCTGATAACACTTTTTTCACATTAAATGGTATTACATACAAACAAACTTTGGTACGCCAATGGGTTATCCAATTTCTCCCATTTAGGCCCAAATTGTGCTGGATTATGTTTTAAATAAAATTCTACCTATGATAAATTTTGAAGTTTCGTTTTTGAATCCGTATGTAGATGACATAATAACTTCGGTCCCTGAAACTGCATTGGGTACGATATTAAAGAGTTTCAATAAGTATAATAAGTTTATACAATTTTGTTGCTCAATCTGACAGCGATAATACTATTGATACTGTTGCATATAACCGACACAAAACAGGGATATGTAGATGACGAAAAATTAAGTTGATTAAATACAATTTTTCTTTATACTATGTTTATCGCAACACCAAAAAATACCGATCTTTCCGTAATTTTGATCTTACGTCCTTTACGCAGGATAGGATGGAAACCCCATGGTTCCATATTTACTATATCAATGACATTACAGAGAAAGTTTTATTTTTCAATTCCAGCCATGACATAATGCTCAATGGCGAACACCGGTTTTACAGGAATTAAATTTGATAAAAATTACAGCCTAAAAAAAGTTTAGAGAGACGGGACTAAGAGCAATCAAAAGACTTAGATTACTATCAATCTCTCCGGAATCAATATAATTATGTGTATGTGCAAGAAAGAGAAGCAGGTTTATTTCAGAAGTAAACTAGTACTATAACTAAAGCTTCAGATGTTTGGCGGAAATTGCGTGTATAGGGGTTATCTCGTGGTAATAAGAAATCTGACATCCCTGTAGCCTTGCGCGATGTAACTAAAATTAATGATGCTTTTAATAATTTTGTAGTGGAGGCGGAGTATGCCGATGGTGACTTAATATACATATAAAGCAATAATACGGCACTTGATTTTGAGACTAAACTTGTTTCCAAACACTAAATCTATGTGTTTTAGATAACATAAATCTTTATATGATTAGGCTCTGTTTTCCATTTGTCCTTCCATTTATTTTGCACATTATTACCTTTGTTTACGGAAGAATATTTTTCCTAATTGTTGGAAGAAAGGTAGAGTGGTGCCACTGCCAAATGTTACCAAGCTAAGGACTATAACTACTACTTCAAATATTATCTAAAGTTCTTGAAAAGAAGATTGATGTGCAGATACGACAACACTTAAATTGTTATAGAGTACTTCCAGATAGGGAGTCGGGGTTTAGGCCGAGCTTCAGTTATTAGACTGCACTGCTTGATATTACGGATGATACATTGTTAAATACCGATCAAAGTAATTTTACTCTGCTAACTCTGTTTGATTTTAGTAAAGGATAAATGATACCATAATGATACTAATAAGTAATAATAATAAATGATTGAATAATAATAGTAATAATAATAAATGTACACATAATAGTTATTTTAAATATAAGGACATTATAAATACAAAACCTTATTAGAAGCCTTTAATAATTACAATAATAGATTAAAATTTACAATAAAAATAACAAAAAATAAACAACTACCCTTTTTTGAGAAATTTCCAGCAACAGAATACTACACAGATACACCATATTTAAAACAAATTAAATCACAAATATATGATTTATTATTAGAAAATTCATTCCATATAATTGCAATAAATAAACGGAAACTATTGATACGCCAATAAACGTTAATAAAAATTTAAGAACCCAACCGTCTAATAAATACAATCTTAGATCGAAAGAAGAAAATAATAAAAATAAAAATATAAACTTAATAATTAATTACATAAAAGTGACAAAACCAACCATACCTACACTAGAAAATACAAACAAGCAAAATTTTTTAAACATTAAGAAAACTATAAAGGAAATTAGTACATCATGAAAAGAAAATTAGTACATCATATTACAAAATAAATTACATCCCACAATTAACTAATAAAATAACATCTATATTTAAAAAATATCAATTAAAAGAAATTGGATTCGCCAAAACTAATAATAAAAAAATGAAAGAATACTTTACTAATATGAAGGATAAAATAAAAATAAAAGATAGAAAATACAATATACCAACCAAATTGTAGCAATTGTGACAAATTACACATTGGCGAATCAAAACAACATTTGAAGAAAAGATTACAACGTGAATACGATACAAAACAAATAAAAAACATACATCAGACAGCATTATGATATCACAGCAACATAGAACAACATAAAATTAACCTTGAAGAACCAAAAGTTCTTTTTACTAGTCAAAATGCACTACATTGAAAATATTTTGAATCTATCTTTATGACAAAAAAATATAGAAAATGCGGTTAATTATAAAATTGACGCGGGAAAAATTGGTACGCATTATGCGGGAATAATCCGAGAGTTAATTATATAAAAGTGATTTTTATTTTAAATTTTATTTTAATTTCCTTTTAATACGATACATTAAAAAATTAAAAATAACAAATTCAAGCATTAAGATTCACTTTAATATACAAGTTTATGATTTACACGTTCAGTTATAAAATCTCCTCCATTTTAAAAATAAAATGGCATTTAACACGTTGTAATCAATAAAAATAGATATTTACAATATGTAAATTTACGCTTGATGGTATGTAATTGCAAATATTATGTCTTTTACGATTTAAATTGTTCCTTATATTTGTACCGTTTGTATGACTTTAATGTTAATTTTAAATATTCTTGATAATGAGCTGATTAAGCTCGAAACGTCGGAGTTTTAAATGTTTTTAACTTTTGAAATAATAATTGAAAATTTTACTGAGAAGCAGTGTTTATTATAATTGAAAGATTTAATTTTATCAAATTACGCAAATTACTTTTGTCTTTTATCTTCATATTAATATTCATTATATTTGTATCACTACAGTGTATAATAAAGGCATTTATTATTATTATTAATCGTCAAAAGGCAAAAAAAATATTACTATAATATTAATAGGTACCATTACCTTAATTAACCCTTTGAGGTGGTTCAATTGATTTCAACTTGCCACCAATTCATATCCTCGGTACACTCACAACTTATACTAAATTTGGTTTTTCTAAAGTTGATGGGTTATTTGAGGAGTTCTCAGGGGTACAACTTCCCTGAGTTCCTTCTGTGGCGAAAATTACCTAGGTCGAATACTACCACTTGAACTAAAATTAATATTAACACGAAAAACTGCTATTTAAACGTATTTATTAATACTCCTAAATAAATGTATATATTAAACTCTACGAAACCTTGATGTTTGTACCTTCATTTAACGATTTAAATTTGATGGTTTTAGAAAATCGGAGATGGTAGCTTAACGACATAAATTCTTCTTCATAAGTTCTTTTGCCCCAGAATTTCTTGCTAACATTCAATCGGTTGTTGTACATTCCTTTTTACTGTCATTACGCGCTCTTCATTGTAATCTGCTTCCTGTAAAATTTCTTTGCCATTCCATATGGAATTAAGTGCTTCCGTCAATTTTGCAATGGTTAGGACTTTTTCCGGTTGCGCTACTTCAAAATTTTTGTTTTCATTTTCATTTTGTTGCTGCATTTCAATCAGCTCGCCAAGGGTAAGCTCCTCATTATGTGACTCTAAAAGCGCAATGACATCTTCGCTATCAGATTCCAGATCGATTTGCTTTCTTAAAGTAACAATATTCGCTACTATTTCGAATACAGAATCATTTCCTGGTAGAGTTTCAGATGAATCAGTAAAGAGTCCGGACAACCTTTTCCAAACGCCCTTCATTGTTTTTGAAGAAGCTTAGTTCCACGATTACCTTATATATTTTGAAGATATTCCAAAAATCTATAACGGATAACTTGTGATCGTAATTCATAGATTGATGTAAACGATTAAATACCGTCGAGTATAATATGCCTTAAACGTGTTAATAACACCTTGATTCATAGGTTGAAGTAAACTAGTCATGCTTGGGGGCAAAAATATTACTTTAGCGCGAGGATCATAGTTGATTAGGTTAGCTACTGAGTGTTCAACTTCCGGGATAAAATGATTTCCAAACCAGTCTTCAAATAAAGAAGCAGTAACACAAGCTTTTCGATTGGACTTCCAAATTACTGGCAATTCTGATCTTGTTTTATTCTTTACGACTCTAGGGTTTTCAATGCAATACACCGACAAAGGTTTCAGTTCACAATCGCCAGCAGCGTTTTAATCAAGCATAATTGTTAATCGATCTTTCGATGTTTTGAATCCTAAAAATATTGTTTCTTGACGAGCAACGGATGTTCTATAAGGCATTTTCTCCCAGAAAAGCCCTTTCTCGTCTATATTAAAAATGGTCTGTATGCTATAACCACCTTCTTCTATTAATTTCTTTAATGCGATAGGAAAAGTAGATACACCGACTTTATCGGCACTTGCTGCTTCCCCAAATCCTGCAATATTGTGACAATCGCATCTCTTTTAAGATGACAAAACCAACCACTGCTGGCTACAAAAGTTTCATCTTTTGCATCATCTGCAGCTAATTCTTTTAACTTTTCAAAAATATGTGTGGCTTGATTACATATGGTATCCTAGTCTACCGAAAAAATTTTGACCTTCACTTGGTTTTTACACCTCACTTTAAGCAAGGTTTCCATGTCAGCTATTTAATGCCTGAGCATATTTAACAGCGTCAAGAATTTTAGCTTTATCTTTTATTATTGTATGGACAGTAGTGTAAGCAAGGTTTAATTTGTGTGCCAATACACATGTTTTCACGCCTCCTTTAAAATCTTTTACAATACTGTATTTTAATTCAAGTGTTAAAGCTTTACGTTTTCTTTGAAAATTTGGAGAATCAAATGCTTTTCTTTTTATTGACATAATACCCAGTATCTAAGGAAATAAATAAAGTTTTCAATTAATGTTTACCTATATAGAATATGAAATGCTTACGTTGTTCTAAAACACTATTAAAAATATTCTTACAAATCGACTAATCAATACTCGGCGGATTCTCCTAAGAAACTGATGTGAATGAGCTAAAAATATTATGACGCAATCTTCTACTGAGCGAATTAGGGAAAGAACCGCTTAACTACGTAGCTCCGAGTTTACGTAAGTCGGGATCACATATGGAGGTATTACTGTACTAACACAATTTACAAGCAACAGGTTTTTATCCGTATTAGTTGCGTTAATTGACATGACTTGCAGCATGCATAACAATTTTAATTATTCTATCGAATTTTACATAAAAAGTTACTTTGGAAATATTTTCACAGAAAACAAGATGTTTCTATAAGAAAATAGTTGTGAAATATTCGAAAATGCACTTTATATAAGACATTCTGTATCTCTGAAACCGTAATAGATATGGAAATGCAGTTTTCGCCATTAAGTTTCTTATAACATTCGATATTCAGACACTGATATCATTTTTCTTTTTCTTTATCTCTTATAGAAAGAGGAGTTGCCCTTTAACAGTGTCCAATTTGGCACACCCTACACAAGGGACGATTTCGCCTCAAATTATCGAGGTCGCTTACAGTTGAGACACCAAGTTTCATATATCGACATGTGCCTACTTAGAAACCGAAAATTTGCGAAGAAATATGAATTAGTCTTACTTTTAGTGTCTTCGAACCAATGAAATTAACAATTAGCACTTTTGGTGTAATTGTCCTTGAATGAAAGAACTTATTGAAGAAATAAGAATCAAATGCAAGAATTGAACTTCACTCTCTGTATTTTAGAAGAAGACTGAGAATTTTACAAAACAATTTTTTGAATTCTAAAAATAACTCGCTCGTTGATCCTCGACACTAAAACATTATTACTTAATATTACTATATACAACTATATGTATATAGTTAGTAATAAATTTCAAACTTTAAACAATGCAAAAATGTCACTTACGAAAAATTGTTTTTGTATGCGTGCAAACTGCCGAGGTAGCTTGCGACCACGGTTTGATATATTGACACGAAATCATTAGTTTTGGATAATTATATGGATTTAACAGCGGTATAATATAATTTATTAGAATTTAGTATTTATTCAATCACTTTAATATTTACTGTAATTGATATAAACTAAATACAAACTCAAAATTTCCACTAATGAAAACACGTGATCCAAAATCCCCCTCGCGGGCAAATCCCATAATAATATTGAAACTACATAATAAAGTGCTTACGAATGCCCGTATTTCAGCCCCCATACAAGCGGGGCCATGCACGTGTCGGGGTCATTTGGCAAAACCGGCGCGATTCGCTTCGACCCCCCAAAAACAATGATAATTTAAACGCGTTACACTCGAACGCGGCTCGCCGCCGATATGTTAATTATTTTAATTGTAATCGCGCGGTAATTAAACGCGCGTCAAAACGTTGCGTCCCTTCCGTTCCGTTCAACCCTTTTTTCCCCAACTACGTTATTGCGGCTTCCGCCATAATCGAAATGCAATGGATAATTTCCGAACAGCAAAAAATTGAATCGGGTTTTGAATCAATAAATAGATATTCTTAGAATTTGCGGTCGAACTGGATTGTTTCAAATGCGCCGAATTAACTGTAATCCTTGTTGGGATTATATAATTAAAATGTATTGGGAATGTATTAATTTCGTTTCAGAGCATTAGTGGCCAAATCAAGACTTTCCAATTACCGTAATATTTAGTGGGGTAAATACAAATGGTTAATTGTTGAATTTGAAGGGGGGAATACTTAATGGGTTCGATTTATGGAAAAGGGAAAAAGAAAAACAACGTTCGATCTCGATAAATTTTAACGAATTATGTTCACCCGGCGATTTTTTCGAGCTTGGGGTATATATCTCGAGAGCGGCGGGGCCAATACGGGGGCGATACCACCGGCATATATTTAGAGCTTCGCGCCATATTTCCCCCGGACGGGGCGCTTTAAACTTGCGAAATAAATCCCTTCTTAGGGCGCGTTTTGTTTTATGACCTACGCTGTCGGAGAGGTGATTAATTCCGGCCGCGTTTCGTTGACGAAGTTCGTATTTTATGAAACGAATTAATCTTCCTACACCTAAACCGACGGTTTAATCCGTTTAGATCTTACTATGAAACCAATCGATTTAGAGAGAAAAATGGAATTAAAAAGTTTAGATGAGTGTGAATAACCACGTGGTGCGTTTGGAGTTTGGACACCGGCTGTTTCAGAAATGGTGACAAATGGTGAAAGAGAAAGAGGGGAAGTTGGGGTTCGGGATAGACAACTTTTCCGGGTTCGGGAACGCGCCACTCGCCCATTAGAAAGCCACACAAACTTCCGGCTGCGCATTTGTCGGCCGAAGTGAAAATTCCGACGGCCGCCGGATACCTGCTGAAGCGTCCGTCGCGAAAATCCGACATCCAACTGGCGACGAAATTAAATTCTGTTGCGCATTTTTGAGGTTTTGCGGCCGGGATTCCGCCAAGTTTTGTATATGCACCCGGTCGGGGGCTCCTCAACTATTCCCTCAGACCAAGTTTGCGGTGTGGACATAATTCCGCCAAGGGATTACGGATTTCCAACTCACCCTTTTTATAGGTTTTAAGATCAACTATTCCCTTGGATCAAAAGAGCGAAATATCCAAGCCATTTTTAGATATTTTGTTGAAAGACTACATTCAATTTCATTCAAGGCTATTAGTTAATTAAACTTTTATTTCTTCTATGTGGAGGTTTTATAGTTACTTTAATATATGAATTATGACCTGATTTCAATCCTTTAAAAAATTTAATAATCACATGATATTTTGTTAAATAATTTTTATCCTAAGTATTTGAGTATTAATAACTCATGGTATAAAATAAATATAGAAAAAATGAAATTTGATACGAATAAACAGAAAAACCTTAATTACATAATTCATGCCTAAATTAAATAATTCAGAGAAAATATTTCCGGAAAACGATTTTAATACTCACGAGAATAATAACAACAAAAATACTCATAACAAAATATTCTTTAAAATTAAATTTATACCAACATTAACAAAAAAGTAGTGATTGAATGGTTGTGATGCATGTGTTCGGTATCTTCCGAATCAGAAGTGTAAAAATTTTCTTAGTCATTTTTGAAAACTCGTAAAAAATCGAATTTTAAGATTTTCTAAGGAAGGTATTACACAAAGAGGAGCATGCACCCCGTGCCTTACCTTTTGCTTACTTCTTTTCTCTGTGGAAATTTTGTTAATAAAATGTCGTCTTGTTAATTGCAACGGTCTGTTAACAAACGTTGTTAACAACGGTCTTGTTAACATGAGCATGACCTACTGTTATGGATTTTTATTGCCAGGAATGTATTTTTTAAATATTTGTCCTATTAATTCGAGTTGAAACTCCGCTAATGGTGTTTTTTACACCTTTCAATGTTATATAGCATATATGAATTGTAGATACAAACATCTACAAGGTAGAAAACTACTTTTTATACAACTTAATGACTTTTCTATTTATAAACAGCACCCATATTTTCATTATATGCCTATTATTTGTTGTCAGTTTTTGTTGTAACCATTATTGACACTTCATGCGTGGTTATACACCACTATCTTATCGCATCATTTTATAGCAAGGATTGGCCCTGATGAATAAAAAATTGCATCGTAGTCTTTAGGAAAAATCAGGCATTTGTTTTGTACTTTTTTTTAGCAGTGTTAAATAACAATGGACTACTGTATCGGTTGTCCACACATAGACAATGTCTTTTATGGACATAATTATGCAAAATTGTTAACATTATTAATCTTGATTTTCCTAATTCAGGATTCTCAGTTGTTATTTCAGTGGTAGTACCAGTATAGATGATGAAATATTTTTTTTACAATCACTAACAATGCATATTTTTATGCCAAATCTACTTCGTTTGGATGGAATCTTCGAATCTTCATTTTGAATTTAGTCCTGCCCCTTTTCATTGTTTTAGGAAATATAAATGTTTGTAGTAAGGTATTTATTGACCAATATTCATGAATTTCCAATCTTTTTACGCTACTCATAAGGTACGTTATTCCAAAAGATTCATGAACTGATCTGATTCTATACTTCTTTTAAGTATTTTTGTTGTATGCAATAGCATGTTTACAATTTTTCATAACTGAAACATTATTTGCACCTCTACCATCTTCCTCCATTTCCACACCCTCGACTCCTCGGTCCAATTTCCCCCTCATCCATCTCCTGCCTTCACCTCTCACTCCCAAAATCTGCTTCCCGTCCAAACCCTCCACAATCCACACAAATCCTCTATTCTTCCGCGGTATTACCAACTCCCAAAACACCCTCTCTCATTAATAGTTTACCCTCTCCCCCACCTCCAATTTCCGCCATCAATCCACGACCCCTCCTTCAACTTATTCCACAACGGAACATAGCCACCAATTTCTTCTTTTCATCATCCCCTTCCAATAACAAGTGTCTAGGAAAACCCTCCGTAATTATGTCCCGCTACCCTTCGTTATACCTCCCCTCTTTTCTTTGCGTCCTTCTTTCCTGTCTTTGCACATCTGGATCCCTATCTCTCAACTCCCCCCACATCTCCCTACCCAGCCTACTGAGTTACCAAATAGCCCACTCTTCTGTAATAGTTGTCTCTGTTTCCTTTACCATATCTGACCATCCCTTCTCTGATTTCCTGCCAACACTCCCCCAAGATACCGCAGTTTGGCCTTCCTTTTTTTCCCTGAAGTTGGATAACCTTTACCTCTTCTCTCACTATATGGCCCGGTGCTTCTCTCGCCATCCCAAGTACCCATATCTAATAACTAGCTTCCACGTCTTCTAGCATTTCCTGCTCCCTCCATCTCCATACCTCTGCTCCATACATCATCACACTGCTAATCAGACCTTCAAAGATAATCTCCCTCGCTGCCACATTTCTTCCAAAGACTCTTTCCCCCCACTTCTTAGTTGTACCATCACTTTAATTGCTCGAGATCGAACCCTCCCTGCTATTCCATCTAAGTACATACTCCAAGTAATTATACTCTCCAATTTTGCATCTTCTTTCCCTATCATCTCCAGTTTTCTGCTCTCTTTTCCTGCTCATCTGCCAGATGCTTCACCACATACACGTTATCGATTAGTCCCTATTCCTTCCGTAAATTCTTCCTCCATGCTTCCCAACAGTATCTCCGTGTATACTTTGTATGTCGAGTCTTGCAAATTAATTCTACACTTCCTATTTACCCTTTCTTTATACTGGATAAATTACCCCTACTTTCCATCCCTCCTGGATCTCACCCCTTGTCCAGACACTATTCATCCTTCCAACAACTTTACCTTCACCACCCTTAATGCTTTCAACCCATTATGAATTACCCTAAGCACTGTATCCATCTCCTTTCACTCATCTCTCCCACAGCCTCCCAACCTCATTAGCTTCGTCTCAATTCCTCCCAATAATCCCATAAAGTAACTCTTCCATTCTGTCATATGTATTTTGCTGGTGATTCCCTACCTTCGTTATCTTTTTCAGATACCTCCAGTTCTGTTTTCTTTCTACCACACTCCAGTCGTTCCTCCCCACTCTGCCTGCCGGAGTACTTGGATTAGCTCTTGCAACCTCTTGATCTCTTGTACCCTATGCTGCCAATACTCCAGGTTTCCCCTGTAGAATACTACATTTTCTTCCGATCAGTCTGTCTTATGAACTTGCTCCCCAGTTCCGATCGAAAAATCTTCGATCGAATATTGATAAATCGCAAAAAATCGAATTCTTAAGATATCATATTTTTTTTTGTGAACCATAAAGGAAAGTATGTACTTTTTTCAGATCAAAACAAATATTTAGGTTGAGTAGTACTCAACCTAAATGAATAACATTGCATAAAAATAATAATTTCCTTACTCATTTTTGAAACATCGTAAACATTCGAACTCTTAAGATATCTTGATGAAATTCTTCGTGGTTTATAGAGAAAAGTATGAATCTTCCTTGATCGACACGATATTCGAATGTCTTAATTCATTTTTGGGATATCAACCAATTTTGTAACATTTCATAAAAATAACAATTTCCGTTATCATCTTTGAAAAATTATTTGTAAATAATTTGAATCGTGAAACAATTCATTAGATTATATATTGAATTCTTTGGATATCTTGATGATTTATTTCGTATAGTTTTAGATTATCCATCTCGTTCTAATGTGATAACTTCGCTTTTGTACGGTCTTCATAACCAGGAATTTAGGTATAGTTCAATAAAACTATAATGGAGTAAATTTAGAACTACTTTTATTATTGATTAACAATATACTGATTCTACATTATTGCGATAGTCACTTTGCGTACTCATCAATTGAGCAATCGGTCAGCGACCAAACTGCTCGTTCAACAAACCGCGGTGTTGTCGTTCCATTTAATGCTTCCACAACAAAGGTGTTTGCGGTGTTGTCGTTTTACTTAATGCTTCCTATGCTATTTTACTACACCTATTTCTAATTCATTAAACAAATCTAACTCTACTTATTTATTCAACTACACTAATATGTAGTTACAACTAGTGATTTGATTTTCAGTTGTAGTCATCAAGTGGTCTAATTCGGCATAATGCGGAAATTAGTGATGGGAATACCACTCATAAGCGGGTCGCGCCCCAAAAACGGTCGCTACACAAAAATACTGTTCCAAAAAAGCGCTCCAAAAAAACGTGACCTTGAAAATTTTAATATTTAAATTACGTATGATGTTTCGATTCTAGATGGTGGTATCACACACTCGATGATATCCTCTTTTTTGTTGGTCAATTATGACATTTAACTTAGCTTTTAAATAGCGAAAGATCGCGAGGAGCGTCAGTTTTTAAAGAGTTTTTTACGAAGAGAAACAATAATTTTCAGGTGTAGGATCTTGGACAAAATTAAAGTAAACTATTTCAACATGCCAATATTTCGATTAAATTTTTAATCTTCCTCAGGGCGTGTTTCTACAACCATACATCAAACAATAAAAAAAATATATATATATATAAGATAAAATAATTCTCAAACATACTAAGTCTATGAAACTGGCAAAATTTCATATAAAACGTCGACAACATTAACACTGCTGAAATATTTATTTATTTTTTAACAGACAATGTTTTGTAAAGTACAGTTTTGGAAAAATAAAAATACAAAATAAAACGTACAAAACCAAACAATAAAATTTAAAATTAACTATTTACTATCAACGATCAACCGTTGGGATGTTTTACTTTCAAACTTGTTATAATTATCAAAAATCCAAGAGTAAATGTTGCTCAGTGATCCTGTGTCTGTTTTAAAGTTAACGGCGTATTTTTCATTTTTAATATGAAACATCTCTAAAAATATGCGATTATAGTAGTTATTTTCCCTATCCAGAATTGTTACGTTATCAAAATCAAATAGGTGTCCTGTTTCTAAATTAGTTTTTTACGGTTTTTGAGTTATTCCTTTTATTTTCTTAAATCGTCGTCCGGGAATAGAACCTGTAATCGTTTGAACAACTAAGTGAAACAGAAACTGTTTATTGAAATATATACTTTAGTTAAAGAGTTTGATTTTTTAGTTATCAATCAATCCTTCGAACTCACAACAATTACCTTAATCCGAAAATGCATCATAAAGGAACTAGAACTTTTTGAAGTTGGTGGCTTCAGGCAATAAATTTTTCAACATTCAACTGTTTACAAATATCGATACAACGACATTTAACCTACTGTCCTCATCAGAAACGTACGAGGTAAAACTTTAGTAACGTTCGGAATCGGTTATTTTTAATATTAAGTTGGAATGATACGTTTCATTACAGTAATGCTCCAAAGTATCGTTCTCAAATACCATACCATAACTACAAATATGTAAGTATATTAGTAATGTTCTGTAACGGGTATTTTAAAGTCGCGTGGAAGCGGTACGCTCAACACAAAATACCGCTCCAAAATACCATTCCTCAAATACCATCTCGAGCGCAAATGCAAGTACCATTAGTTGCCACCATTTCACTACAATTCTCTTATAAATGAGATATAAAACAATCTATAAACAATGAAGCTAATTCCCAATCCAGGTTCATCATTTTGAAAATTATTTAGTAGAAAGAGATAAATTAATAGATAATAAATGATGAAGAATGTATTTAAATATCGGTGCTACATATGTTTCGAGGAATTAACCTCGTCTTCAGGCACGACTGCAATGAAACAGAATAATAATCAAAACTTAAAATCGTTAGTATAAAACAGTAAAATAAAATATAATACCGTCAGTAGTTTCCTTTAAAGGACATTTACATAAAGATACACAAGTGTAATTCAGATTAACAATCTGGTAGGTAGCAATGACAAATATCTTTCTACAGTGAAAATGTTAATTAAATTAAATTAAACTACAATAATATACTATACAACAAATAAATGGCGTTACTCACGTGTTAAATATGATCGAAGAAATATTAAAACGGTATTTTTTTATCTCTTTTTGATTTTATAATACGAGTTACAACAGAGTTATATGTTTGATTGTAGTATATATTTCTAAGTTAAAATAACGAGCATGGACGACAAATTGTTATGATCTAACAGAAATTTCTTGTATATAACGTTACAAACGAGTTTAAAAATTTTATTGCGCAAATCATAAAAGATATAACACAATTAAGGGATTGATGGGTGAGGCGATCAGAATTCAGAATCGGACTAAATTATTACTTGCAATATTTCGAAACTTTATTGATTCTTCCACTGGCAATTACTGTAAACAATTATTACAAAATGTAACTGACTCAATCCTCTTTTCAAAAGACAAAATGTTTACTTACAAATATAGTCAACTTAAGTTGTGAAGGTTGAAAAAACTACAGAACATTTCTTGATCTGGCATCACAGATAATGCAAAATTAACAAACAAAAAACTCTTTTAAATGTTAACAATTAAGATGGATGAAGATTCGTGAATTAAAACGTGGTGTATACAGATAAAAACACAAGAAATGTTAAAACCAGTTAACAAGTCAAGTGCGTCTGCGCCTCATCCACCAATCCAGTACGCGAAATAGAACAATTTAAAAACCGCCAAAATTTAAAAATTTGAATTTGAAATTTAAAGAATCCTATGAAAATTATCATTAATTAAAAGTTATCATTAACAAAAAGTGACAAAATTACAAATTGAACATGAAATCAAACAAAAAAGTATCAAACTTTAAAAACAATGAAAATTTAAAAAATCAAAGAACCATCAACACTACTCGTTACACCAATATCCCTTCTGGTTTTATCCCAATGAATAACATAAGAATAAATGTTACTTAAATTGTTAGTATCCGTCCTAAAATTAACAGTATCATCACACAAGTTAATCTGATACATCTCAAGAAATAATCTATTATAATAATTCTTATCACTATCGAGAACGACCGGGTTTTCAAAATCAAAGTTGTGACCACAAGTAATCATATGATTAGCAAATGCACATTGAGTTTTTTAGTATTAAAATCACTTTTGTGAGAACTTATACGTCTCTTTAGCCATTGACCAGTAACATCAATGTATACCCCAGTGCATTCTTTACAATTAATTTGATAAATGACGTTAGATTTATACATTAAAGGGTCAGGGTCTTTAATCTTGGAAAAGAAGTTTCTTATCTTTAAAGGGTAATATTCAACCAATCTGTTATCCTCAGGTAAATAAATTTTTAAAATGTTAATAATTTGCCTTGATAAGTTATCTACTTTCACTATTTTGACATACTTCGTAGGTCTGGTAGTCAAATCAAAGATACTGGGTGGAAGATGATGAGGTGTACGAGTGGATGTGGAGAACAGAATCCTGTTAACTATCTTTAGCGGAAAACCGTTGTTGATGAAAACTTTCTTGAGTTTTAATAAACCTTTAGTTTGAAATTTAGAGTCAACAATCCTTAAGACTCTGTTCTTCATACCTACCAATGTGTTAATTTTATGATTGAACGAATGACCCGAAAAATAATTGATATAACGACCCGAGTAAGTAGGTTTGGTGTACCAGTCAACAACCACCAAGTCGTCCTCCCGAATAACATTGCAATCAAGAAAAGGTATACTAAAATTGTTTTCTATCTCGATAGTGAATTGAATACTTGAGTTAAAAGAATTGAAAATTGTCAAAATGTGATCAGTACCATCCCTGGGAACACTAGTAATAATATCATCAACAAATTTCTTTATAAAAGGTAATTCAAAATGTAACTTAGGTATAACATTATCCAACACGTAATCCATAACTATAAGCGCTAAAATGGGACTTATGGGTACACCCATAGGTGTACCGAACTTCTGTAAATAAATTTGATCATGAAAAGAAAAGTACGTGTTATCAAAAACAAACTTTAACAAATTACAAAAGGTGTCAGAAGAGAAGTTGCAGTTGTCACTAATAAGCTCCCATTTATCTTTTACAATATCTAAAATTAAGTCAAGGGGGATGTTGGTAAACTCCGCCTAGCGTTTTTAGAAGATATAAAATCAAAAAATATGAAATTGAAAAAAGGGGCGAAAACTTAAATTTAATTGCTATCAGATGACATGAACTTCAAAAAGTATCTATCATCGAAGTTAGTGACTTCATTCATTATTAAATGTCCATTAAGTTTCTTATGTCTAAGGATTTCGAATTCTTCCATGATATCTTGTTCTCTTGATTTATTTATTTTGTTTATTAGTCTGTTTGTCCAACATAGTATTTATTACAGTCTCCACATGTGAATTTATAAAGCCCGTTAAGGCTGCTTAACTGAGACTGTCACCGTAGATTTCTAATTACTTCCTTATTTATTAATGGATTGGATTAATTTTTTCTGTGTCATGTTTATAAAACAGTTTTGAATCCAGGGCAAGAACGGAAAATGAAATTTGAAGAAAAATAGGGTTTTATTTTTTAAAATAATAAGATTTGTACGTTTTTTTTTCTTGGCCCGGATGTAGAACAATAAAATAGAAAGATTATTCCTGTAGCACTTTTACGAAAAATTGATAATAAACTCGTAATTAGTAATTTACGATTTTACATTAAATTTTAATATTTGGGAATATATTCTGCTACCCGGATCTCACGAGCTATGATTGGTTAAAGATAAAAACGTGTGGGTTGCCTATGTGAACCTTCGGCGAATAGTTTGTAAGTTCACTTTACGTTATTCCTGGCATAAGAAAACGTTTTATTCGAGTTTTGCTAATAGTTACGATTTTCGATATCTTTTATTAGTTGTTTATTGGTTATAATAGTTATTAGTAATAAGTTCATTAGTGTAGGTACATTTAAAGTTAGTGTTTTAAAGTTCCTAATAGTAGTAGGTTAAATTAAAGTTTTATTTTTATTGTGATCTTATAAAATGGGAAAAGTGTCGAAAACAGAGTCGAGAAAGAAACACCTTCCTCCAAGCACAAAACGATATTCTCAAAAAAGAACGAATAAACTCAAACGGTAAATACTTTAAATATCAATTTGATGTTACATAAAAATTATACGTAAATATTTCATGTAGAGCGGCTCGCAAAATGGAAAGTATAAGTATTAGTCATGAAGAGCATCATGGAAACAAAAATGATTCGGGTTATATATTTGCTGATGATGCCGATGATGCTTTAAACATTCAAATAGATAATAATACCGAGAAGAATTTTTTTATCACAGGATGAAGAATTGTTGATATAGGCGTCTTTTGGAAGCAAATAAAGAATATGAAACATCCTCCATTTTTTAATTGCTCTATTGATCAGTGTGAAATAATCAATGAGAAATTAGTAGGTTTTAAGACAATAATCACTGTAAAATGTAAAATGTGCGGTATTGAGAATACTTTGGACACTGATAAGAGTGAGAGCGAATTAGATGTTAATTCAGCTGCAGAGTTATGTTAATAAGCTTTACTTATTAATTTTGTTTGTTGTGAAATACTGAATGTTACTGTGTTTAGGTTCAATTGCAGTTGGTATTGGATGTTCACAATTAAGACAGTTGTCGTCCATTTTGAATATTCTACCTATCTCTCCAGCACTCTATCAGAGAACACATACACAATTAGCCAATATAATTGACCATGTGAACACAGAAAAAATAAAAGAAATTGGTAAATTAGAGTCTAAATTGGCAGTAGAGGAGAATTCTGTTGATGAAACTGGAATTCCATGTATAAGTGTGATTGCTGATGGCGCTTGGTCAAAACGGTCTTATCGTACAAATTATAATGCTTTGTCCGGAGTAGGTGTAATAATTGGCAGTTTGACAATGAAGATTTTATATGTAGGTGTACGCAATAAGTATTGCATAACTTGTCAAAGAGCAAAAAATTGTAATAAAATTCCAAAAAAACATATATGTTACAAAAATTGGTCGAGAACATCAACCTCAATGGAGACCGATATAGTTGTGAGTGGTTTTAAAAGTAGTCTTGCAACGCATGGGATAAAATATTTAAAATTAATCGGGGATGGTGATAGTAGTGTAACAAAACAGTTAAAAATTCAAAAACCATATGGGACACAACAGGTACGAAAGATTGAATGTGTCAATCACCTTTTAAGAAATTTTTGCAACAAATTACGAGAACTATCACGCAATGCACGCAGTTCAACCCACCAACCTGTACCGTTGAGGTTAAGAAAAAAGTAGAAGCAAGCATTCTAAGATTTAGAATAGCAATAAAAAAAGCGGCTGCATATCACACTAGCAGTGACAAAACACATTCGGAAACTATTATCATTTAAGAAAGATATCTTAAATTCTGTAAATCATATATTTGGCAATCATTTACAATGTGAAATGTATTTTTGCAAAGGACGTGATAATAATGATGAAGATTTATCCCGAGAAGTGGAAACATGCGAAGATTGTTGCAACGTATAATTGACAATTCAGCGTCTATCTTGGCTGATAAAAACAACAACCCTGCAGAACTTTTCAACAGCCTTCTAAACAAATTTGTGGGAGGAAAACGGGTGCGTTACGTATACATAAAAACTTGGTTTTTTGTTAACTAAAGTACTGTTTTTTCAGGTAAATTATTCTTTGGGAGGCACTTATAAATTGCGCTGTCATCTTGCAGCATTAGCTTTTAACTGCCCTCATGATTATGTGACAAAAACCGCAATTCAAATGGGAAAAAAAGCCGGAGTTTATACGCAAAAAGATTATGAAATTCAGAAGATTATTTGGGAAAAAACGAAAAAAAAAGAGAAAGTCTACTGCAAATTCAATAGCTTTGCGAAAGAAGATTAGAAGCTGCAAAGAAGCCGATGAGGATTACGGCAATATTGATGTAATGTCGGAAGAAGAAATTACAAGAAAAAAATAACATAATTTCCATATTAAAAAAAATGAAAGGGAGAGGGATACGTTAGAAAAGCATACTAGAGGACAACATTCAAATCCCATATGGAGTGAAGAACGCTCTAATCGCATAACGGCTTCCAATTTTGGGAAAATTTGCAAAAGAAGAACCAATACGCCTAGCCATAAATTTATAACTTCGTTCCTTTACAAACCATTTTTAGGTAATAACGCTACAGCGTATGGCAGAGAACACGAAGATGTTGCTTTAACGTATTTTAAGGAAACCACTCGGCTTCAAGTCTCTGCCTGTGGGTTGTTCATTGGCAATGATGAAGATGAGTTCTTCTTGGGAGCTAGTCCCGATGGAATAGTAATCGGTGAAGACGCTCTTGTAGAAATTAAGTGCCCATTTGTTTTAAAAGACATTAGCGTGCAAGATGGTGTAAAACAAAAAAAAAAAATAGATACTTATCATTTGAAGAAAATACTTTAAAACTTAAGTCCAACCATGATTATTACTACCAAATTCAGGGACAACTTCATCTAGCAAAGAAAAAGAAATGTTATTTCTTGGTGTGGAGTCCTGTTGGGTCTCCACACATAGAAATAATTGAACGAGATGAAATGTTTTGGAATGAACAAATGTATCCAAAATTAAAAATTTTTTTCTATGACCACATGTAACCTGCATTAATAAAAAGTATATTATAAGAAGCTGCTCTTTACTTTGCAACATATATCTACCTAAAAATCTTATATTAATGTCATAATAATTAGTGTGTGTTCTTATTAAAATGTCTAATAAGATACTTTATAATACCAAAAATTAAAATTCGAAAACATTACACCCATTACACCCATTACACACCCAAATAAACCGTTTTTATTTTCCTAATAATTTAAAAAAGAATGTTGTAAGCTCTGTGAGGGTTTCACCAATATTTAATTTATTATTTTTATTCAATATTAATTTACCTTAATAAATTTTAGACAGCCACAGTTCTTAATTGTTTCCGATTGTAAATACATAATTCATAAATATCCTTCATTGATAAAACGCATATTTTTATTATTATAAATGTGTTTATAATTTACATCACATTTTTCGTTTCCGAAATATAGGGAGAAATGTACTTTTTCGGATTATATCGAAATCGGTACGCCGCAGTTGCGTTATTTCTGTTGTAATAATTTTATGTAGAAAAAAACGAGTTAGTCATAGCCAGCATAGCCAATAGGAAAACAGTGGGAATGTCTTACCAACACATGCTACCCTTTTCTGAACTTTCGTTTCTCTGTCGTCAAACATTTTCTCATCAAACGGTTACGGAGCCTTAAGGTCTAGGGTGTTGAATTTATGTTTGTTATTTATGAGAAGATTTCCCAGTTTGTTATTTGATGTAAAAGCCAGGTTTATATTTCCTTTTTTTTTAATTACATTTAACATTCATTAATGTTGAGTGGTAAGGTAGTGTGCTAAATTAGTTGGGTTCCTTAAAATGAGGGTATATGAAATTAATTCAACGGGTATATACTCGATATAGCAAAGTTGTATTTCGATTTGTCGTTGAAAATCATTGAAATGGTAAATTGCGCTTCGACTTGGATGAACCAAATATCAGGTTTGTTAACCCAGAAAGGAGGTAATTTAATTTTAAAAATATTATTAATAGAATTATTACCACTATCTAGTTGTTTTATATCGCGGCAAAATAAATAAAAATTAATTTGGATTTAAATTTGGATCATTAAAAAAGTAATAATAAATTGCTCTGTCTAAGTCTCTGTCTACAGAGGACTTACCCGTAACCTATTCTATAATGTTTCAAAGTTAAAGTTGTAGTCTACGAGGAACTCCAATCTGGACGGGGAGGCTGATTGATAATCCAACGATAATCAAAAAAAAATACGTTAAAAAATCCAAAGCTTGTTCAAAACTTGTCGGGTATAGATCCAAACGAATCAGGTTAATTGCAAAAAAAATCGTCAGTTCTAAGTAGCCTTCGGTTGAAGATTTGTTGAGAACAAACTTTTCTCTTCCATAACTTTACGAACAAACACTAATCCACAATATTAATGTATTATTAATCGCAATAAGACGATAGACATAACAACGCGCTATTGATTTAACGAATAAAGTTCAGGTCATAACATCATCGCAACGAACATTTTTCATTCAAGAATATTACTAAATAATTCACTTAAAAGAATCTTATTTCTTTTCCATATTATGCACATGAGTGTATGTGACATTTGTGTATGTATAACAAATACATAATGGATTAAAATCAATAATTCTAATAGAACAATATAAAATATAGCATAGATTTTGAAGTAAGTTGTAGTGTGCTTAATTTAATCGTACAGTATTTTGTTTAAGTGCATAGGTTAAAGTGATGCTATTTATCTTTCAAATGATCCGATATACTTCATTTAAGAAAATGTTCGCGATTAATTGTAAAAATACTTGAACTTTTGTTTTTAAGAATATCGGTAGGTTTAACAGATATATACAACAGATTTGTATATATCTACATTTAGTATGATTATACTCAAATTTAACAAGCACAGTATTAAGATGTCATCCGTAGAATAGACAAAAAACTTATAAGGTTTTCTGCTGCCAGTCACTGTACATAATAAGGGAACTACATATGCGACAAACATTTTGTGCTTGTCACAACCGGTGCATTTACTCTATTTCACATACATTATGCACGACAAGTTTGCGGTGAGGACATAATTCCACCGAGGGTTTACAGATTTCCAACTCACCCTTTCTATAGATTTTAAGATCAACTATTCCCTCAGATCAAGAGATAGAAATTTCCAAGTCATTTTTAGGTATTTTGTTGCGAGACCGTCAAGCTATTAATCAACTTTTTATAGGACCGCTGCCTCACAATGGCCCCCTTTATGTAAATTTTTCCCTTATCTCGAGCAATATAAATATACACGGCCTCGTCTGCAACGTCGTCCCACCAAAAAAACTGACATTTTCCAGTTACGCGAGAACAAAATTGCGTGTAATATCAGCCCACAAACATGAAATGACTCTTATCTTACCACGGAGGCAATTAGCGAACCTCCCGAAAGGTAATCGTCGTTCTTGAACGTTTTATTGACGCCCCGCCGATGTATTTTTCAATTATGAAGGAGCGGACTTTTTCTTATTTTTTACCCCCATTTTTACCCACACAGAAACCTCGACGGAAAACGAAAGCGTCTCTACCCTAACGAACTATTGACTCGGGCGGAAAATCGCCTTAGACCTAACCGAAAATATATATAGTATACGAAATAAAATCGCTCGCAGCTCTCTGCCTCGAAATTGATATCAAATGACCCATGAAATATATAATAAAAAGATGAAAAAGATTTCGAAACATGTCCCCTTCCCTCTACTCCACTTCTTTCTTTCCTTTAGACTCTTCGAGGCGGCACGATTTAATTTAATTCCCCATTGTGATACGAGTTTTTTGAAAAATTTAAGTTTGAATCGTTCCTTTTACGTTGTCGTATGAGGTAGATATTAGGATCCTTAACTAAATGAACAATTGTTCGTGCAGAGCCAAGTTATTTACGCTCACCGATTTACATTTTGCTCGTGTGTGTGCTAATGAAGGAACGCTCGCACAGCGCTAGGTCAAGGTAAATTTACTTAGCTCGTTTTGCGTATGCAGTCCGACTTTAACTGATTAATTAGTAAAGTTCTAATTCAATGCAAACATGTTTCTCAATTGATTTTAAAAATAGATCAAAACAAAACCCGGATAGATAACTTTACACATTTCTTTAGTCTTAAATCGATAAATCATCCATCTTTCAGCAGTCCGACGAATCCAACGGGCGAAGGCAACCGGGCGTGTAAAATTGTAACGCGCCGAAACCGCAAAGGAAAAACAGACCAATGCAACTATGAATACATATTAAGTGAGCTTCTCTGATATATAATTCATGGTGTTCAGCGACTCGGAGGCTTTCGGATCGTCGAAATCTCTTCTATCCAACGAGCACCACCGACCGGATTTGTTTTTATCGGATTCCAACCGCCATTCTAAAGTGAATAAACTGATTTTTGTTTCTTTTCATATTCGTTTTGTTCCTCGTGTAAGTATATTTCGTAATTTCGGTGCCCCTCCGGGGCAAAAATATTAATATCTGGCGAGTAATAAAAGGCGCGCCGCCAAGTTTCTTTGAACCAGTGCCAATTTGTCCGGAAGACAAAAGTAATATCCCCTCATATTAATGACGAAACTTGGCGCCATCAAAACGAGAAAAAGGACCTCGGTCCGTTCCCATTTGTCCATAAATTTCAGCCACTTGGAAGAAGAACTCCCCGCGCGTTGTGTAACTTATCGTTGACGCAGTAAATTTCGAGAAGGGAGACACTATCTCCGGGGAAAATTTAAATTAATGCCTTTTAATACTTTCCCAACTGAATTATTGAGATGGATTTTACTGCGCATTTTCAATCACAAAATACAATCATTTTACTTAATGCACTTCAAAATTGCCTTCGAAAAACGATTTTCTAAGAAGCTTACAAAGTTATTTTCTCGGCGTTTTATGTTGATCTAAAGATAAACGACTACTAAAAACAAAATTATGCATTGTCATCAAATATAAACATTAAATTCTTATATAGAATCTAATTATTCCTTTATGACGAATTAGCCAATTGTATCATTTTAAGAGTTTATGGAACATGTGGAGTCATGTAAAATGCCCATGAAAGCAATTTTTCATACATTTTCAGGCCCAACAAAAACATGGAATTATTTAAAACCTGGTTAGTTGCAGTGAACAATCAGGAATTCGTTTCCAAAAAGCGTATAAGATAACTTCTAAGATAATCTTCTCATTACGGATAGTGAAAATAAGCGGATTAATCATAAAACTTTTCCTGAACGCGATAGAAGGGGAGGTAAAAGTAACGATGGAGACAGCTCACTCGCAGAAGAGGTGAAAAGAAGAAGAGTAGAAGAAATTATTTAAGAAAAGTATGTGAAGTATTGAAACAGATGTAAACAATCCGTTCTCCGAACCTGTCTAAAATTGATATTGTATCAAGGTTTGATCCTGAAGTTGGGGAAGTGACCACGAATAATTGAACCGATAAAATAGAACAATTGGAAGTGATTCATAATTAGTGAGAAGATGTGAAAGAAAACCTACTGGTATGCACTATCTAAATTAACTGGAATTGCAAACGTTTAAATAATGGATTGAAGAATTACAATAAAACATGGGCAGAATGGAAGGTAGCGATCTCCTAGGCTCCTAGTATTCATTCATATACTTTGTTGAAAATCTAAGTGCGCATTGGTTAGAAAATGTGAAATAAGTAATGTCATTGCAGTTTCTGTATAATTGATCTACAACGAACAGACAAGACTGGGATTTATAAATGCCCGGAAGAACTTTTCCAAAGATTTGTATGTAAAATCAAAATACCACAGTGGTGCAAAAACCAAAGGACAGGAATGCCTGCTATATTGGTGGAAAGTTAGGACACAAAGCCAAAATGTGCTAAAACCTATTATTATTTTTTGGGTTTACATTCTTATCTTAGATAATTTATATGAAATCGTATATTAATTATTAGGCTTCTAACTGAGCTTCTGAAAAGACTAGTTAAATGGATGTGGTCTTCTGTACAAGAAAGTGTTTTCACTAAAGTAAAGTCCCTTCTTACGTTCAGGCCATTATTAACTATTTATGACTCAAAACTTCACACTGAGTTGCATACTGCTACAAATGCTAGGAGACTAGCATAGGGGTGTTCTAAAATCAGTTAAGTATTATAGTAGATCTACTACGAAACAAGTAAGCATATACCATTTGCTTTCTTTTTGGAAACTCTCAAGTCATACGAGCTTTAGTAGGCTTCGGAAGCATGTCAAACTTCATAAGTGTTAAACTTTTTAAACGTCTTTGTTTGCCAGTAATTCAGCATTGGAAATAAGAGGACTTTATTCAGTAACATCTTTTTATAAAAAAGGCTCTGTCCAATGAAAAAATTCTATCCAATCAGACATACAACCTTTAGAATTGCGAGCTATAACTTCCAGCATTTGTTCAAAACAGCCACCTGTAATTTCCATCATTAACTTTTACAATCATCTAAACCATTTACCGTTTCCCGACGAACTTTATCCTACTATCGTGGAAATTGATTTACAACTGGGAACTGAATTAGTGCCTCAGATTCTCACGGGCGGCTGCATTCAAGGTGGTCTAAATGATCCGATAGCCATCGAGTCGATTTTCGAATGGGTATCAATGGCAAAGTCAATTGTATCTTCAGAAAGCTCTTCTTCTAACTTATCCTGTTCGTGGTACTGACTACCAAACGTAACCTTGCACGTAACCATTTCTCTTTGCTGAGCACTCGAAGAAGATCGTGTTTGGTGAGACGAATTGTAAGTGGTTACTCTCCTGCATCAACTTCTGCATACCAGGACGTGCTACCTGTCATAGTAGTGTCCTCTACATGAAGGATTCTAGAACTAACCAGAACATGTAATATTTTGCAGTTTTGAACACTTATTTTGATTAATCTCTTTCATCATTGTAACAGGCGGAGTATCTGCGTGAGGTATGTTATAAATATTTCTGTGTTTAAGGTATTTAGCCGCGAGAAGGAATACATAAATAATAAACTAATAATAATTAATAATTAACTATCAATTATCTGTTTGACAGACATTTAATTGTCAAAATAATTTTTTTTAATAATTATAATTCCTCACAAACCTTTCTTTATTTAAAATGAATGATCAACGTGGTGATTCACATAATATAATTCATGAAAACGTGTCCTCTATTAAATTACCACCTTTTTGGGTAAGTACACCAAATGTCCGATTTATTCCAGTGTACAAAATTCTGTTTCTTCAACAAAAACAGAATTTTGTTGCAGCTGCTGTATTGACGCATTACTTTTCTAGATTTGGTACACCGCACACAATTACGAATGATTAAGCCTGTCTTAAAATCTCAATTTGAATCTCAACATTTTGCAGAATTTGTAATGGTATCTTTGAAAGGTTTCACAGAACTTTGAAAACTGCCATTATTACTAGGGGTAAAAGTAATAGGTGGAAACAAGATCTTACTATAATATTATTAGGTCAAGGTTTTCCTTGAAAGAGGATTTAGGTTCTTCATCAGAACTAGTTTATTTGTTAAAAGTTTCTTTTGCAGAATAATACTCAAGTAATTCCATGTTTTATTTCTTCCCAAAGATTGCATATTTTGAGCAGGAGAGTATCTGTAGCGTTACCGCCACAGAACCCACCTGATTTTAAATTAAATATTTGTATATAATATATAATCATTGTATAATTTGTATATAATCATTGTACCATGGCATTGTTATGAAAATGTATTATTGTTTATATTGGGAATAAAACTTCATCCCATTTCTTCAGTTCATTGCGAGAACACGCATTTTTATTTTTATGTTTATATGAGGTAGTCCTCAGATATGATTACTGGTACGTGATCTGAGCTTAATTCATGGCGTACATGTGGTTTGTTGAAGTACCATTGGATGAGAATGTTAATTATATCTGGCAGTCGATCTCGTTGAATTGAATAGTAAGTGTAATCCTCAGGTGGTATTATATATGCATTTATAGTCAAGATTTGTTCTAATTTAATGCGACGTCGGTTATTAGCACGACATCACCATATTTTGTTTTTACAATTTAAGTCTTCTATCATATCTATATGCAGCTCCTATCTTAACTAAGCAACTGTTGTAGAATTTCGGTCCTTTCTGTATAGGTTGTGTCCTGATATGTTACATCTTCCACCTTGCTTGAAATGTGTTTCACTATTGCATGCTATTTGGATGTTATGACGATAAAGAAATTTAATGACTTCTGTACGTTGATTCTTTAATCCATTTTCGTTTCAGTTCATAACGGTGATATCTTGCATTATTCGACTGTTATTATCCATTAACAAGATTAGGAAATAGGGAATTTGCGATAAACTGTTTAATTTATGTTATTACAGGTGTAAGGAGATCACTTAGAAACCTGGTTATGGTATCTGCAGTTGTGGATAGTAGAAGCATTTATGTTTTGTTGTTTTAAAATTTGTGAGTAACCTTTTGCGGTGATTTCATCGCTGTTTGCTTGAAGATTCGTAATTGCGTTTTGAGTAAGGGGTGCTCTTCGCCTGGGTGCATTGCGTTGTATGTTTTGATGAACCGTGCAACTTCTATTATTTGCCGGAAGATAACCGCTGCAACTAGCGCATATTGATGGGTCTTTTTTATCCTTGATGCATTTCTTGGTTAACTGATTTGTTCTACATTTAACACATTTTGGCTATTGGAAACAATAATTTCTGGTATGACCAAATTCTTGAAATCGATGACATTGTGGTATGTTCTCTGGTTTTCTTCGCGCTTCGACGCTAATTATGCCTCGAAAAATTGAATTAATATTGTATATAATAATAATAGTAACTTTATTGCCCAGCAGATAACGAAAATACAAAATAGAAAAATAATATAATAAAATAAACATTAATAGTGGATGAAGTAAATCGCGAAGTGATGGTTCAGGAAGGTAAAGTTTAACCACGGTTCATCCACCAGAAACCTCGAAAAAATATAAAGAAAAACAAAATTAAATCTATTTTACAGAAACAGAAGAAAAAAAATCATGTACATAAACAACAACAAAAATAAACTTAAATCAATCAAAAATCTGATTAACATTACAAAACTCATGAAACATACTTATAATTCTGCGACGTGCGCGACGAAATAAGATAGATCACCCCGCAATATAGAATCATTCTGGTTAAAAAATAGTCTATCAAACAACCGAGACCTAAACGATCAACCAATACTTAATAATCTCTGTCGCAGAAATAAGATTTATAAATATGATAAGAAAAACATTGTTCAAATAAAGAAGTTCTATGGGTCGGTGGCGTGATAAGAAAACAACACCTTATCGAGCGATCATGGACATTTCATCTAAATTTAACCCTCTTAAACAAGTACCCAGGTTTGGCTCTCTTCTATTCTTCATTGACAACCACCCAGCTTCAACTAACCTATAAGAAATTTCATCAAATTTCCGATTTCCATAAAAGGAGCGTAGGCAACAATTTTGTATTTTTTGAATTCTATTTAAATCAAAAGCAATTAAAGTTGAATGGTAAACTGGTACCACATAATTAAACTGAGACAAAACGAGAGCCTCGCACAAATTTCTCTTAATACCTATTGGCAAACAACCTCTATGAGGAAACAACATGACGGATTTTGAATCTTTGGAATCGGTTTAATAAAGCATGTTGCAACCATGCCTTAACATCCGGAAGCCGAGCCTCTGTAATGCAATAGTTAAGGATATGAGTTAGGTAAGGTAAAATGATAGGACAGGAAAGCTTTATCATATCGGAACTAATTCCATCACTACCGTCAGAAGGCGACTTAACAGCATGTGTCATTTTTTTTACTAAACTGGACTGAACATTACAAAATTTTAATACCTTACCGTTACTAGACAAATTTGAATGGAAATTTAAAATCGAAGAATCAACTGGCATGGTGTTTAGAATTTCTTAAATGTTTGTAAGAAAAAAGTCGTTTAGATCATTAGCTTTCCTCAAGTCGTCTGGAACATCGTAGTGGGACTTTTTTTCAAAGGGAGTGACTTTAATCAAACCACATTCGTTTTCTGTTACGGGTATTCCCGGGTTGGGAATACGTGATGAAAACAAGCTCGTTTTGCACCTTTAAGGGTAAATACTGTCAAATTCCTAAGAGGCTTGAAATATTCCCACTTACCAGGAGTCCGGTGCCCTCTAATATCTGCCTTATCCCGCAAGGACATCAAAAGCTTCTTCTCTTCAAGAACTCATGAAAACCTGTAACATCAATACATCTTAAATTTCTCCCAAACAAGGAAGTGGGGGAAGAGAAAGATGCAATACAGATTAATTTACAAAAATTAATGTCATGAACAGACATCTAAAAAGTAATATTCCCTGCACGTTTTATCATAACCGAGGAAAAAGATAAGACCAATGAGCTTAGTGGAAGTAATTCTCTTTGGAACATCGACCAGCTGCTTGGCATCAAAGGTAGAAAATAAGCTCATTAAGGCCGCTGCGTTTAAATTTGCTGGATCTAAAAAACCAATATTAAAATCGCCACAGATAATAATCTCATCAGTGATAGCCAAACACGCAGATAAAGTTCCCTCAAGTTTCCTCAAGAAAACCGGGAGAAAGATAAACCACTCCCATAATAACTTTACGTCTATTTAAATGAAGTGACAACCACAGATGTTAAGTGAAGTATTGAGTCTGGAATATTTAAAGTTGTTTTTAATATAAAAACTGACTAATTCTATCCACTCTTTCTACATTATAACCATTAACGTTCAACGACTCCAGTAGCAACAGCTGGCGACAACCAAGTCTCAGTTAAAGCTAAGACATCAAAAGCTTCATTAGTAATAATATTATGGATTTGGTTGAGTTTAGGTACTACAGATTTTTTGTTATTTATTGTAAAAGAAACAAAAAAAATCCATTGCATTACGTCACCAAGAAGATCTACTAAACTAAGTTAACTGATAAATAAAATAATAAAAATAAACAAAACAAAAAAAAAACGTTCGTCCAAAAGAAGTCGTAAAGTAGACTTGACCGCATAAATAATGTTAAAAGTATAAATATGATTTGTCGCGCGTGGGATTAATTACTTTAATTATTTTTATTATTATTGATTGTATTTATATTTTAATAACATCATCGTGTTTATAAAATATATTACCATTTTCAGTAAAAACATTTTTTTGATTATATTTTTTAACTAAATACCTGACTATGTTAACACGACCATAAGTTAGGTCCTCACGAATAACCATTCCAGAGCCTTTCAGTTTGGCTTTAGCCCTATAAGTATCGTTACGTAGCAATCTTCGACAAAATTTAACAATTATAGGTTAAATTATAGACTTCTTGTCATTCGGTCTAACAGGTCCAAGGTGGTGGCAATAATCGATATCCTTGATATCAACATTAACTTTGAGGTTGTCTTTATCTTCGTAACATCCGCAACATTTTTTTTGCGTTTCTGATTAACACCAAAAATTCATGAATTATTACTTTTTCAATAATTCTGAGCACCAGGACATCTTCATAACAAATTGACATATTAACAAATTTTAATATGTCTTTATCGTTTCTTTCTGGTCTCAGTTCGATAGCACATATTGGTATTAGTTACTTGTTTTTGCTAATTAATATAATAACTCTAATAATAGGTAGTTTCATAGTTTGTAATTCATTGAGGGCCACTTTTACCACCTCTTCATAAATTTATCTAATAGTTAAAAACCGGCTCATAGCCAATGAGAGCGCTTAACCTTTATGTGACTGAGAAATAAAACACCGGCTAATGACGAGAATAGTACCCAGGTACTACATACCGATAATCTTAATGTTTGATATTGAAATCGTTTTGTATGACATATAGAATCCAATGAATTTAAAAAATACTTGTGTTAACATATCATTAGTAAGCATTTATGTATTTAGACCTGTTTATAAACATGTTCGATCTTGATTCTGATATACGCGTGAAACAAGTACTCGTCACATCAGGTTACACTATTCTATCGTAACATCTGGGACATGGTGCATCGTAAATTACTGTAATTATAAGTAACAATTATAAATATAGTATAAATTAATGTTTATAATATTTTGCTATATAATAGTATTGTGGTGTTGATAAAAAATGACAGATACTATCATTGGATTGCGTAAGCCAAGATGTCAAAAGAAAAGGTAAGAAAATAGTAAATATAAAATAATAGATATATATAATAATTATATCCACTGAAGGTTAACACCTGACAAGCTTAGAGAGTCTTTAGACGAGTCATCTGATGAGGAGACTTTTATTCCTTTAGATGAAGAGGAATATGTTCCCGAAAATTTAGATTTAGAAGCGTCCGATATTGAAGAGCAACCGTTTATTGAACAACGTGATACGTCAGATGAAAGTGACGACGATGAACACGAAGTAGAATTAGAGTGCTCTTCAAAATCTACTATTTTGACAAGCAAAGATAGCACTGTATGGAAGCAATTGGTATTTTGAGAAGTAAAATGGGTGTAACGGCAGCAACTTCTACGTATACACCAAAGGAATTATTTAGAACTATCTCCAACGACATCTGTTCCACAATTCTTCGAGAAAGTAATGCAGAAGGCAAACTGATAAAAAAAAATTATAACACAAATGTTTTAGGAAAATAATAAGGTCGTACTAAAAGGCAAAAAGTTTTTAAGTCACTTACACAAGAAGAATTGGATGCGTTTTTGGGAATTCTCATAATTGCTGGCGTTCATAAGTCGAACAACGAACATATTACCGAAATATGGAAACGCGATTTTTTGCCACTTATTCGAGCAGCGATGTCTCGGGATCGGTTCAAAATGTTTCTACGCCTTTTACGTTTTGACAGCCAAACTACTCGTGCTGAACGTGCTAAGAAGGACAAAGCTACTCCTGACCGTGACATTTGTATGATGCTAAATAAGAATTTGGACGAACATTATATGCCAAAAGAATGCAGAACGGTTGATGAACAACTGTTTCCTTATCGAGAGCACACAAAATTTACCCAGTATATTCCATCAAAGCCCGCCGGCTGTATGGAATAAAAGTATTTTGGGCGTGCGATGCATTGAATGGTTACCCTCTACAAGGCCAAATTTATACAGGAAAACCGTCAGATGGTATACGACAAAAAAATATTGGGGAACGAACTGTATTAGACTTGGTGGCCAAATACAAGAACTCTGGAAGAAACGTAACAACGGATAATTTCTTCACAAGTTTTCAGCTAGTGCAGACTCAATTCCTGGAAAATGGCTTTGGTAGGAACCGTTAGGAAAAATAAGACATTTATACCCTTCAACATGCAAGCCTCCAAAGAAAGATCTGTATATTCTACAAACTTTGCATACAGCAAAAATGCAACTATATGCTCATACGTTCCAAAAAAAAAGTCAGTTAATCTTCTCTCATCAATGCATATGACAGGAGAAGTTGAGGAGACTGACGTTGCCAAACCTGAAATAATAAAATATAATAACAAAACTAAAGGGGGAGTTGATGTAATGGATAAAATGTTGAATATACAGTGAAACGACGTACAAACCGTTGGCCGTTGGCTTTTTTTTTCAATATGATTGATATTGCAGGTTTGGCGTCGTATATTATCTATCAGGAACACAACCCACAACATAAATCAACCGACCAGAGAAGAAAATATCTGAAAACTCTTGCAATGAGTTATGTGTGCCTGCTATTATTACTCGAAGCAAAATTCCTAAAGTAATTAGAAATAATTTTACACGCAACTCAATTGAATTGCCTTTAGGTCGTCAAATTACAGAAGCAGTCAATACAACACGAGATGTAGTAAATAGGGATGAATCTGGACGTATCCAGTGTGTTGGATACTGTTATGTCTGTCGGTCAAATTTCAAAAGACAAAAAAAAACACGAAAACCATGCAGTTCTTGCACAAAACCCATTTGTGCCGAACATTCTATATCCAAACCAGTGTGTGATTTGTGCAATCATAGAGCTAATTAATAAATTTGTTATTACTTTTTTGTTTGTTCACGTCAATGTTGTTTGCTAAAGTGTTTGTTTATCGTTGCCATTTATCGTTGTCTTAATACTTGGGTCACACATTAAGAGATTTAAAATTTTTCAACATGATTTTAACCGAACAAAAATTAAAACATGCAAAAATATTTTGACAATGACATACTTCAAGAGGTCACGCACATTTGCGTACAAAGAATAATAAATAAACATGTTATAAGATATTAAATACGGAATTAGTACCCCGGTACTATTTCAGTCACATAAGGGTTAAAATCGCTTCAACCACCGCTAGTTAGTTTAACTGGAGGTTGGTAAAAGTGGGCCTGAATATTTCTTCTTCAGTTGGTGATATGGGCAAATGTCTTATAATCACAGACATGTATGGAATTACGGTATTGAAAGGAGTAATATTCAAGGCCTTTCTCGGTGTAAAATTTACGATAATCGCCGATAAAGTTTATTTAAGTACTACTGTCTTATTAAGTACTAGAGAGTAGTCTCTCTAGTACTAAGTTTATTTTTAGTGTATTATTAGTGTACTTAGTAGTAAATTCATTGGTTACTTTAGTTTCTTTGTCTAGTGTCTTTTGATACCTCTTGATAATGTATTACTTTATGTAAAAATATTGGTGGAATTTTAAACGATTTTACAAGAGTTGATTGATCATCTATTTCGTCTGCTTGGGTGGTTGATAATGGATAATATTTGTTGTTTTATAATAGGATTTTAGGATGAAAGTGATAAATCATCTCGTTTTCTTTTGTTACGTAATTATTTTGTTGCAGTATTATCTGCAAGGTAGTCCATTCTTACCTAGCAGTCGTTCTGGGAAGGAGCGTTTTACAATTATTTTATTTTTATATTTAAATTATTTGGTACACGTGATCGTCACAAGACAATTTAATAAAAACCGGTGTTTAGAGCATTCGGCACATCCAATTGCCTGTACTGTCAAACGCGAACACAAAAGCGCTTCTAGCTTCTACGCTTTATGCGGATTAATGCTTTTCTACGGATTAATACCTTGTCATTGCCTCCGATACCTCTGTAATCTTAATCCCACTATATCTAAAGCCAATGTCATTAGCGAGTTCTCCCAGATTAAACATATATGTCTAAATTGCGATGTTAAATAATAATTCAACATTATCAAAGTGATTTCGGTGATATAGAGAATGCTAGGTTTGAGCGTACGATTCAATTTTGGGAATTCTGAATATAGTAGGGTATCAAAATATGTTCGTCGTCAAACCGCAAACGGCAATAATAATCAGGTGCGGCGGTAGTATCCTGAACATTTATCGAGTTATTGTCACTTGAAGCATAACCGGATATCGAGCGGTGACGTATCGCAATTTGCGGTTGCGTTCGGACCGGTCAATAATAAGAGCGCTCTCTAATCCTCGCTCTGGATTCGGTGGCGCGAATCTCAGAACTTGTAGATCGCATCCATCAAAACTTACCGCCGAAGAGGGAGATGGAGATGGGTCGATAATGCGTCATTTACATATGGAAAGGGGGGTATTTTCTCTCCGAGAATTTAAACCGACTCTCTATGATATTCCCCTTTTGTTTTTAAATGCTCTCGATCGCGAATGATCAATATTTATGGGAATTCCTATTATAACGGTGCCGTGGTATTACGATGAAAACCGCCACATACGGACCTGATAATAAATTCCTTTCGTAATCGTTAAGTCTTGCGCTTGAAAACATAAATAATGGACGTTCTACTAGAATCGATACAAGGCTGGAGGGTGTTTAATGTTGAAGGAGGTCGCGCGTGGATTACGCGTCGGCGAAGAGCTAATAACGCGCTCGTTTAATCATGAGGGCGTCGATTTTCAACGACGACATCGCGAGAACGGGGCCTTCGCGAAAGTTAATTTAATATAACCGGGAAACCGGGAATTGTTCGGGTGAAAACTCAATTCGCCGACGATCATATATCTTCCCGGGCATCAAGTGGGCCGTACAATGCAACCAAAACGCCCGGGCGTCTAACGTTATATACACGTTAATCCCGCTGTCATCCGGGTATCTGCCGGAACTGGCGCGCCGTCTTCGGCCCCGGCCATTAGAGAAATATCTCCGGCTACGGTGGACAGGACGGGGCTCATTGTAAGCTTTGATTAATGAATATAAAAGGGATGCGGACGGAGATCCTCCCCTACCCATGGGGACACTGTGTGGGACTTGCCCGCAGGCTTTCCTGCACGTCTCTGATACCATTCAAAATTTGCATATGTCCTCTGTTTTTGAGCCTAATTTACTTCCTTTGTTTTCACATTACGTCACAACTAATTGGTTCATTATAATTGATTACTATTCTTTTTATAGCCAGCTTCACATCCACATCATCATTACCACTTGTTTACTTGTTACATAGCGTTGATGTGTTATTGATGGTTAATGGTTAGATGACGTGATGGCATCGGAAGAATTTTTATTTACTAGCAACGGCGCGAGGGTGAGGGTTAATACATCCTCGTCTTCTCTTTTAAGATAAACGAGTAAAGGCGAAAGGTGAAGTGTCGCGAGAGCTTCGGGACGTCCCCGAACAACGACGCCGCCGCGTCGTGCGTTTTCCAACAGCGCCAGCCGGTCTCGAATTTCCATTGTGAAATCCCGCATCAACTTTCGCGAGCATGTTCCGCGAACTTTGCCCCGCGGGGGGCGCCCCTTCGCATTAAATACGACCGTATCACGTATCCCACACAGAAACGCCCTCCGTTTCGACTTGCGGTATGCAAATGAGCGCGGTCATTCCACGGCCATCAGGGGTCAAACGTCCATCGTATTGTGCTAATTCGTATTCTGGTGGGAACCGCACCGCGGCATATATCCCGACTATCTCTCTGCCTCCATCCCTTTTACTCCAACTATAAGAGATTCTTATATATTTTTGTACCGCCCTTATTTCCAAGGAGAAAACTAAGATTTATCTTCGTATGTGCATAGTCCCCCCCTTAATCTTAATACCGCTTGTGTTCCTAAACTACAGGGTGATCTAACTGTTGAATACAGGGTGATCTCATTTTTATTCGGTTAAATAAAAAGAAAGTAAACCGCGGGATGAAAGGAGTTTCGACCAAGTGGGGTCGCTGTTAGGGGGTGACCTCGTTATCCTAAATTTTAAAGGTCAAGTCCTCTTTACACGGACGCCACAGCCGTTTTAAACCCTCGCCTTAATCCCCGACGGGCAGCCACGTGGCACTCTCATTTCGTCGGATGGGACTCCCGAATTTACAGCGGTACACTGCCCCCGTAACAATTAGTGAGAATTACTCCACGTTGAGTGGAATTAAAAAAGACTCCTATTGTATTGAATATTCATTGTTTAACATTTAATTAAGTACTACTACAATATTTTTTATTCTATTTCATATCTTTAAAGTAAAAAGATTTTCTTTTCATTACTAAAGGACTAATCTTGGTTTATTGATCTATTATTAAGAGTAGAAGTTATTCCATCGATCGTGAAATTGGTTTTAAAGAAGCGAATCTATTTTGCAATGTTCTTGTTTAAAACTCATCTTCATATCTTACTTAACATCATTTATCAATCGATCGAAAATTGTTCTTAAGTAATCTAAGGTCCAAAGTAATAAAAGGTCGTTTGCTAGCGTCGAAGTACATTTGATCTACCAAGGTGTAATGTTCAAATTTAGGGAAACATCTGTGCCGTGGTCATTAGCGCTAGTTTTAGAAAATTCGTATGGGTGCTGAGTGCTGGAAAAAGTGATGTCCAAAAAACAGTTCGCACCTCAGAGGAGACACTAGGTGCATATTCTCTTCAAAACAATATCCGTATGATTAACGTTATTTGATCTTTCCAAAAGAAAAAAGAAATTTGCATGGTGAAAAAATTGAATGCACGTATGTCTGAATTAATATTAATTTTCACTTTCCTCTTAGGCGACACTATCTATACACTAATACATAGTGGTCATTTTTAAATACATCATAATGACTTACATCTGAGTACTAAAGAAAATGAAGTATCCATAGGGCTGTTAGAAATAACTTGTGAACAGAAATTCTTCATGTTCGATAATAAGTTTTTCAGGATGGGAAATGGCCTACCTATGGGCTCTCTTATTTCCTCTATCATAGCCAGCATCTATGTTAGCTGGTTTGAGATTGAGTTTTTCTCCGATAAATATTCACTTTTTACTAATGACATAATTTATAAACCGTATGTCGAATGATATTTTTATCATCTATAAAAATATCATTCGACGGAGAATGATGCTAAACTTTTCGGTTTGAAAAACATATTTAACGATATTTGCAAACTTAATTTTACTGTTGAAACTGAAACCAATAACTCTATTTCATTTTTAGATCTAAACATCTTGAGGAACATAACAAACAATACTCTTAACTTATTTTTTCGAAAACCCACTACCACAGATGTATTTACCCCCAAATCTTCTCATAACGGTTTGCAACATAAACAAGCCAGTTTCCATTTTCTTTCTAATGGAGTTATTAAGTTGTCTCTTAATAAGGCAGACTTCATAACAGAACTGGAAAATATTTTAAAAATAGGTTAACTACGATATCAATATCATGTAAAATATTTTTAATACGGTTCATAAGAGTCATACCCTCTCTTGAGCATTTATTTAGTAATGTACGTAATACTTGTCTTATAGTTAGTTCTATGCTCTGAATGAGTTTAGTCGTCATCCCATAAACAAAATATATTTCGTATTTATCATATTCATGTTTATAACTACCAGTACTACTTCTTCTTCTTCAATTCCTTCTATTTGCATTTTATCTTCTTCTTGAATTTGCGTCTTGTTTTTCCGGTTTCTTGCTTTACTGTATTCTAGGCAGCAGTTATTTTGTTTTCAGAGTTTACCATAAATTGTTTTTAAGCTTCCTTTTATATTAACTATTAGTTTTCTAAACTCCTTTTGTTTGTTTTATACAATCCTTTGTATTTATTTTCTTTCGTTACTTCAGCTATTGTGTAAATAGTGTAATTTTATTAACACATATATACAATAGTTTAACAATATAAATATTTTTAATATTTTGAGTTTTCTTTACGAAATGTAAAACCTCTTCCAATTTTTCCAGAAACTGTTCATTATCTGCATCTGGTAAGTGATATACTATAAACACATAATTTAATGGTGGCATTTTTACTGATCTCAGTTCAATATCTTTTCTACATTATATTTTTCTAAACTAATTGAAATTGATGAGTATTTTTCATTTACTAACAGCAAAACACGTGCCCCCGAAAAAACTTTTCTGCAATTATAAGATACTATTTCATAATTTTCAAATTTTAATGTTTTTATCTCAACTTCTGTCATTCAATGTTCTGTAATAGCAATTATGTTCGATTGTGGTTTATTATTTAAAAGATATTGTAATTGGTTTGTTTTATTTTTCAAACACTGTGCATTCATATTTACTATTTGTACTTTTTTATTGATTAATTGTACAGCTTATTTTTTTTTGTAAATTTTCTCTAAAAAACGATTTATCCGTACCCCAGTTCGAGCACTCAATTATTACAGAGATTTTAAATGAGGAATATTCAATAGGTTTTTTGGCTGCCATTTGTTCGCATTACTTTATTTATTGGAACTATGACCAGAGCTACCATCAAATTCCTACTTGATTATTAAACAAAGTTTACTCAAATCTTTATCATCTAGTAAATTTATGACATCCTTTGTACAATAATTAAACTTTTAAAAGTATGATTTAGCAAACATTGTAATTCAACTTCTGCTGAATTTGCTGTGATATTTATACTTTCCGGATTATAAGGAAAGAAAAAAAAACTTTTTCTCTTCCTGTACAACTTCTGGGATAAATATATGTCTAATATCTAATAATGTTGTACTGACGTTAAGGTTATTTAGCTTCAACCAGTAAGAAAAGGGCACCTTACGTTGACATTTGACAAGACTGAGATACTTGCTGAAATTTGTAAACATTGATGTATTTGCTTGATCGTATTGGAGAAGTGTTGATAACTTCTTGCATCAATTTTGATGCCTTTGAACTTAAGCAATTCTTTTCTGCGCATTTAGTGCGCTCGTTACATTCCTCAGCTGCAACAGCTAATTTAATCGCTGTTTCACGATTAAAGAATCTTGCACTCTTTAGAGAATCATAGCGAGGAAAAGAAATTATAGTTTGTAACCGATCATGATATTTCTTTAAAAAAATTCTGTCTGTTCTATACCCTTCCAATTTAAACTTAAATTAGTAAACCCACAATTTTCCGTTTCGCACTATTGACTCACCCTGTATATATGTATAACGCTCATGAATATACATATTAAACTTTTATTAATTTTTTTCCAATATTTCCATATACATAATTTTTATCATTAACATCCTTTCCTTAAAAGCTTGTGTTATTATTTTTTTTATATGGATAGGAAAATTTTATAACTTTTCTTAGAAATAAAAGAATAAGGATAAGGATAAAATATCTCATTATCTTAGGATACATAAGGATAATGGATACTTGATCCGCTTTGGAACTAAACTTAAACTTTACTTTTTCTATAGAATAGCGAATCTAAAAAGAGAATGTTTATCAAAAATATAATAAGTAGTTTGAGGTGTACTGGATTTAGCTATTATTAATAAAGATTGTTAATAAAGGTTCATTTATAAGTTACATTTTAAAAATCAAATCGATTATGAACCAAGGAGATACTTAAGCGCATTTTTATTTTTCGTATTTATGCCATTTATTGAGCTTTTTTGCCCCACTGTACCACGCCTCAAAATTCAATAAACGAATGAAAATTTATTATTAATTTACCGGAGTTGCACTAATTTTTGCTAATCGAATGTATTCCAGTGCGATAATGATTTTACTACTTCACACGATTAGAATTAGAATTAGGACTATGTTCCCCATAAAACCCGCCACATTGTATTTATCAGAATCATGGTTTTTCCGTAACCATATACTTTTCCCGAAATGATGTTTTACTACTTTCCAGTTATTGTAGCTGCCAAAATACCATGTTATCTCATAGAAATTTGTACCAGTCATTTTAACTGCTAAATCTAGTGTTAGCTATCCTCTAAACAAATTGGACTGTATGATTGATAAAAAGCGGACTATCTTGAAAACGATCAACTTTAGTGCAGTTTGATAAGTCAATTTTGAAAATTTAAATTGACAGCGTTTATTGAGCTATGTTTATATGAAGTTTTTGTACTAATTTTAAAAATTCTATCGACTGTTAATGTCCTGCTATAATACTTGATCCACCCGAAATCATTAAATGTCATTACATAAATTAAGTAAATAGATGTGTGAGTTATTTAATCATGCCGTTTGCCCTTAATGAGTAATTTAAAATTTAAAGGAATCAATAAAAATTAACTCTGTTTAAAAATCAGTGTAAGTGGTATTTATTTAAAGTTTAAATTGATTTATTAAAAATAAAAAGCATGAAATTGGATGAAAGTAAACTAGGAACGGTCGAAACGCTTATTTACTTATTAATTGGGCATGGCGATTTAGTGGACTGGAATCGTTCCGGGACATAATCGCCCCAGGGAGCAATTCGGACTTGTGCCCGGTTATTACAATTTAATTTCGTCGGGGAACGGCTGCTGGGCGTCCGGTTGCATCGTCCCCTAGTTTCCCGACGAAAAGGGCGCCACTGTTCCCGATGAACTAAAATTGCCGACTCAGCTTTTTCTTCTTCTTCGCTTTCTTCGCCTGGCGAACGGCGAAGACAACCGTGGGTTGGATGAAAATACTGTGAATACTGTGTACAAGAAAGAGAACGACGAGAAGCCGCTTCGGAGGCTTACTCGAGCGTGTACAGTGATTTTATGGAAGAGTGGACAGTCAGTGGACGCCGCTGACAGAAGTGGATAACTGGGACGTCTCCCCCGAGCTGGCTAACTGAGAAAAAAGGGGATGAAATATTTTTTAAAAAAGTCGGCCGCATATGAAGCCTGATAGAATTTAAAACTTTACGACCAGATATTTGAATAACAACGTTACGCTTTGAATTTGCTCGATTTTTTTGCCCACCCAAAAGTAAATGGGACACCCGTATAGACTACAATACGTTCAAGCTTTGAGCTTTCAAACAGTCTCGCGTCGAGTTTATTAAATATTTAAAAGTACTCGCGGGACCGGCTCGACGCGCTCCAAGAGCGTAGGTCTACAGGCAACAGCCATTTGACGGCAGCCCCCCGAAGGGTGCCGTTTGGCTCCGATCCGCCTTACATAAAGGGGAAAATATTGAATAACTTACCGTTGCTTCGCGGACCTGGCGACAGCCGAGCGAAAAATGTGCTCTTCGCACTCCTCCGCCAACGGCAACATTTGGGCCTCGCCCTCCCTTATCTAGACATGTCCCGCACGAATTCACACAAATACGTTCTCCCCCGAACCTTACGTAAATACAAACCTTTCAAAAGGACGAAAAACAAAAGCATAACAACCATAACAACATATTTCTTCTTTATTTCCAAATTTAAATATTTCGCAATAAAGTTGCTGATGCGATGCCGCATCAGCATCGGGGGAGTTAATTTACAATCTGATTTAAGCATTTGCTTATCAGGATGGACCAAACAGACCGAGTAATCATAATTTCACGAAATCGACTAGATTAATAAACCGGACGCTGAAGCCTAAAGCCTATTTACAACGGCTAAACTAAATGACTCCTCGTTTACGCCCACTGGCTCCCAATAATTTAGTTTAATCGATCACAAAATTCATTACATTCGATCGAAACCGCAGAATAATATTAATAAAGTTACCAGCGATGGCTTCAGTCGCGCCGCTTCCAGCAGCAAAGCTAATTACATAGCGAAGTTACTGCCATGGGACGAGTAATTAATATTATTGGATACGTTAACCTAATATTAACAATGAGTCTACCAAATTCAACGTTATTTGTGCACCAAATGGATTTCAATTCTTATTAAAATGCCCTTGATTTCATCATGATATCTCAATTTGTTCTTAAGATACTATTGTTTAAATCTCCATTTTTAAAATACAATGAACTAGATAGAATTGAGTTTGAAAAATCATAACATCATGTTTGTTTCATAATTATGTCTCCCTTCAGTCTTGAGATACAATTTATTAAAATCTTATTATACTGACTAGAATGATGGGATATAGAAGGTTAGTATTGGCATATTTAATTTTTATTGAAACTTCTTGAAGATTTCTTCGGACAACATTTTTGCCCAGCGTTCCTTTTTTATGCCACTTTTCTTCCTGTAATGCGTGTACCACGGTTTTCTTTTCCAATTTGCAATTGACCTGAATTATGTCTAAATATACAGAGTGTTCCGAAATGAAGCATAGAAAATGGTTCCACGAGATTCTTTGGTTCAAAGGATTCTATAGAAAAAGCGTCTCGTTTAGTTATTGACCCTTCAAGTTCTGGATGGTGATGGTGAAGAATTTACCACTTGCGCATTGCGGATGGACATGAACGTTATCAAAACGTACCTTCCACCGATAAAAAAATGCGCTGTGAATCTCATTAAAGTCGGTTAACATTTTCTTCAGATATAGCGAAAAATATTATTTTTTTCAACAACTTTCATGGTCAGCAACTTCTAAACGAGATACATTTTCCATGCACTTTTTTGAACCAACCTTAATCTTGTGAATCAAAGAATTTCGTGGTAGCATTTTCTGTACTTCATTTCGGGAAACTTTATATAAAATTTGCACACTTAAATATGTAAATGATCGCTATTACTAAAAATTAATAATTTTAAGCTGCTAATTTAAACGTTGGTACTATCTGAAACCTGGTTACGGAATGATTGACATACACAGAGAGGGTTGGTGTTTGTATGTATATTCCTTCTAATTTGGAATACACGGTTATAGATTCTCCATTAGTTATTGAGCAGTTCTAAGTAAAGTTACATGATAGGTCTCGTGGTCTGTATCTGGGTTGCTTGTATAAACCTTCTAATAATTATTATATTCATTTCTTGAAAGAGTATAAAATGCAGTAGCAAAATATTTAACTAAAACTGTTAAAATTTATTTGTTGTGGAGATTTTAATATTAATTTAAGTAAACCTGATAATAATAATGCTGAGTATTTTCTGATACTATTGGATTCTTTGGGTTCGCTCATAGACTTGATAATTACCATTGATACTTCAGCCGTACTGAGTAATGGTGTACTATCCTGCGATATTTCTGATCACAATATAAATTTTTGAGATATTAAAATTGCAAATAAACAATGCATTTCAATTTTCAAATGGTTAGGTCATTGAAAAGTGTTCATCGGTCATCATTTGTCAGTGATTGGAGATCAATTCCATTTAATCAGTTATTTTTTATGCAAAACATTAATGATAAAATAAAAATAATCACTGAACTGAAAAAATGCGTAGGTACACAAAGCCCCAAGCTCCCTGGATTACTGATAATGTCAGAATGCTAATCAATCTATATCATGAAGCTAAAACAAAATTTATAAAATATGGGAATGAAGCTTATAAGTCGATTAGATATTACACAACGACTGTTATTAGAAATGAAAGGAGAGAATATTTTGCATCGGTGGTGCTCATTAGTTAAAGATGGATGCAAAGCGTAAATTCCATTGCTTGTCTTTATTCCTGTTTATTTATTTGATAAAACAGAATTTAAATCCTCTGTGAGTTGGTATTCAGTAAGGCTGGAAAGCATAGCTATTTACCTGTCTCCTCAACCCGGTCGTTTAGTTACCATGTTTATAAATCATATGGGTCTCTGTCTGCAACGGTTAGAGGATTGAGTTACACCAGTTTTAGAAAGCATTTATTTGAGGTTAGTTTTAAGCGGAAATATTAATGTTTAATTAATTATTTTATTCTGTGTGGCAGAAATGTGATTATTTTATTTATTTTATGCTGTCATTATATTTACTATGTAACGCTAGGTTTTGGAAACAATTTTCATTGCCTTCAATTTTGTGATGTACTTTACTTTATATACAAAGGCAAAGTAAAATAAACACAATCTAATTTTGATTTTCATGACGTAAACATTTAATTAACGTTATTCTTTGACATAACTTTTTATACTTGTTTAGTTAAGTCTTTTAGATCTACGATATCAGTAAATGTTAATTGGTGCATATTATAGGGACGTGGAGTTTCTGGCCGATCTTCTTATCTCTTCTCATAATGTTCATCCAGTCAGATACTGAATAGATAGGCACAAAACTTTGTTCCTTTTCGACAGCACTATGCATACTATCTACCTCCATAAACGAGTGATCAGACTTTAAAATTTTGCTCTATAACGTTTAATTTAATAGATTGAGTAAGGTAATGTCGCGAGATATTGGTTACTGTTTTGTCCGCCTCAGGTATCCGAAAATATAGAAATCTCTTTAACTGTATCTGGAAGTTGATTAATACAATTCACTATTGCAGTTTCAATTTCACTGCTGCTCCTTTTACTGTTTAATTATGATCATATCACACAGTGTGCATCGTTGGGAGGCTTTGATTCATAAACTGTAAAATTGTACATACATAGCTTTTGGAAATAATATAGAAGTGATTCGCTAGCGGACAAAATCAGAAAAATTTTCTGTAAATCACGTAGAGATTCGAATCTGCTTATTATTAACTTATCCTTTAGTTTCATTTTCTTCACATTTTCTAGCTTGATGGTCTTGATACTTGGCTATAATATACCACGTTATTGCCTCACTATAATGGTTACATAGCACACATTTTTCTATACATCACTAAACTTATAGATATATTATTATTTTTGCAGAAGTTTTTATACAAACATACATTATATTAATTTAAAGTTTACAGTCTAAGTGCTGCCTCTAGCATATCTTCCGACAATAATATGGCCTCTCCATGGGGAAACATTTTGATATTTTTTATATGCTGCTTGACTAAGTCTACATCCTCAGGTTTTGTTTTCTTTGATAAAGATTTTTTACTGCATTTAGCTTCGTCCAGAAAAGATTCTCTTTGTTCTTTAAAGGCTGTTATGGTTGGCTTGTTGTTTATACATAGTGTTGTTTGAAACAAAATCTGGTAAACGCATATTTTAGTATCACTTTTAAAAAAATGAAATAACGGCTATACTATCGTCTTTTATCGAGCGAAACGTTTGGGTTAGGACGACATGTCTTTCTGACATTAGTTAATAAACCCTAAAACATTTTACAAATTTCTGCCCTACTGTCCTCAGTAAAGTTTTGTACACATTTAAACGTTTGCTTTTGGGAATTATAAGGGAAGGAATCATAACATCTCTGTTTTGCAACCTTTTCTGCTCAATTGGAATCGCGTCGATTTCAATTACCGTGATCGTTTTTGCTTTTGTTCTTGTCCCCTCTCATTAGATAAAATTGTATGTTGACAGGTTCAGTCAACCCTACCCAAAGCAGAAGTACTGGGACATCTAAAAATGTTTCAGCTGTAAGAGAAGCAGTTGAACGATCCCATATTAAAGATGTGCACGTGAGTGATATTTCATACCCGCTCACGAATGTAGGAATCATATTTGGTTACTTAATAATTTGATTATTTATTTATCGTGTTTCATAGAATGGCAGAATTTACAGGTAGATTTCGTTCCTCGGTTGTCAGAATCAATTTTAGCAGAAGCACTACATTTAGGTCTTCAAAGGCTAGCTGTTTTACTTTTAGGATAGTACTTTAATACGGATTGGCATTTAATAGATCAAGCAAAATCTAGAGCTTTATTTAGCATTATATAAACAAACGTGCTTTTACGTAAATAAATATATGTTATAAACTTTAACAAAAACTAAAGGAGCATATAGTTTAGCAGCCAAAAATTCTAAAACATATCACTTTATTTAAAAGAAAAAATGAGATATTTTGGACAGAACGTTGAAGGAAATACTAGTTTGGCCGTGATGCATCTCCCCCGTATTAAAATTGATAAAAGGCTACTACACATTTTTCTTTCATCGCAGACGAAATGATGTAAACCAATTCAAAACCAAGTTCTAATCTATGCAAAGCAAGCTATTGTTTGTTGGTCCTATTGGCTAACAGGGCTGCCTTGGGGTGGCGCCTGCTATTTTATTAGTTTTCAAAATAGACTTTTTAGAGTTTAGTTTATAAACTTATTTGGCAACCCTGTATATTTTAATTGATGCAAAACTAGAACTAATACAAGACCTAGAATTGGAAAGTTTTGGTTTTAGTCTGAAGACGCAAGGCTAAACCCAAAACTTTCCAAATCTAGGTCTAGTGTTAGTTCTAGTTTTATATCATTATATCTAACTTTAGATCTAGAATTAGAAACATTCGGGTTTAACCGTACATCTCTCAAAACGGCTAAACCCGGATGTTTTTAGTTTTAATGTTAATTTTATTTTTACTTCAATTCAAATATGCAGGGTTGAGTTGGGTTGAGTCATGCATTTGCAGATATTATTTTAACGAAGGCCTCTACGATAAATAGTTTCTGAAATAGAGTATGTTACTAGTAACTAGGATCTTTTTCTTTTAATTTTGTATAAAAATGGGCACACTCTTTTGTTCGTCCAACCCAGCTCTGGGGCGCTAAATATCTGCAGTTCTCTATCTCGTGTTCGGTAAAATATTATTAAAGAAGAATTTTAAAATCGGTTCACCAGGTCAAGCCGGATCCAGTCGTTCACGGTCACTAATGCTCACATGAGTAGTACAAAAATTGTTGCGCACTCACGATGGGTCACGTAGGACCCATGGTGACCCGGCATGACTCACGTAATTTACACATCTTTATTTCATACCCGTTGAAATAAAGATATACCCGCTGTTAAACTTATCTCTGGTTTAGGTTTATCATTATTCTATTAGATGAATTTTATATGCCGAACTGAGGTTCCGCCCATATAAAATGATATCTCCATGCGATTCAACCGACCTATTAACGAAATGAAATCAGCAATACAAGAAGAAATTACGGGAATGTTGCCTCATGTTACTGCTTGAGTGACGAAAATTTTCAAACATCAGCTTCGAATGGGTATTGAGAAAAATGATTGGTACTTGGACTCTATAATATTCAAAATTTAATGAAAACAAATGGCATAGAATATATTTTCAGATAATAACTAAAACAGTTAAATAGCATTTACAGTGGCGTTCTTATCCAAAATTAAAATATGGCAGATCATTTTGCCAGCCCTGTACATACTCTAATTAGAAATAATCATAGGAACACATGAGACCTCTTAATTTTATAAATGTTCACATATTATGTTTGAAGTTATATTTTTATTCAACTGTTTCTTTTGCAATCTCATTATATATTTAAGTAACTAAATACTTATAGTAACTAGTTTAAAAGACTAACACTACGTTTAATTCGCGCTGAACGCCAATACTTTCAAACTTTACACCACGAGGTTAACTGATCAAGCCAAATCTCTAACTGATATGTAAACAAAGTGTAACTAACCCATTTCTTGTAAAAGTGAATTTTTGAATTTATGATTGAACATCAATTGAAGAGTTTTGCTTTTAAAAAAATTTTCGAATACTTAGTGATTTTCGTATTAACTGCACGAAATATGCTTATTTGGTACGTTATCGCATTTAATGATTTTGTTCCAGTTTTAAATGCAGTTAGTGGTTAAGTTATTCCAAGTTTCTTAAAAATACCAGTTAGCAAATTTTGAATGTAATAGGGTAACATAATCTTTATTAATTCATTCTTGGCATATTTAATCTTTATTAAATCTGCTTTACGACACTTTATTTTATGGTGATATCTCAATTAATTCTAGAGATACAATTTTTAACTCTGTTTTTTACGATATAATAAGGTTGAATTGAGTTTGAAAAATCGTTATTAAAAGCAATTTCAAATTCTCCATTAGTTCTTCAGATGTGACCTTTCAAAGCTTTTATAATTTAAATAAAAACGTATAGGACTGAACTTTGTGTCACGTTATTAAACACGAGTTTTCGGATTTCATGCAAATTTTTAATTATTTTTAGTTAATTAAAGAGAAAATGCATAGATGGAAACGTTATTTTTTTGCTCGATGTCAAAGGCAACTGTTAATTGCTTATGACAACGTGGACGGTTCATAAAAAGCACCGTTGGTTCAACGGATTAAAAACGTAAAAACATTATCCCGGGCCGGTTCACGATTATAAATATACCGAGAGCAACTGCAGTCGGAATGAAATTTGAACTTTATTGCGATGCTTATTGCACCGCGGGGCGAAGGCATCCGGCTTCAAATATGTCGGCGATACTGCCGCGGCAACTGGCCCGTAATACAGATTACTGCATTACCAGGGAAGATGTGTTAACGTTGCACTCGGGCAGAATGCTTAGGAAGAAATTGCCGATAAAAATGGGGCGCGCGAAAACGACTTGTTTTCAGGGGGATAACCGACGGATTAAGTTGGAAAATGCCCGAAACTCGAAGCGAGCCGTTCTCCTTGTCGTTAGCAATTTTTGTATTTTACCGGGCTTTCCGGCTTGGCTTGCATTGACTTGGCTTGGCTTGTGTACGTTAAGTGCAAGAAGCCGCCGTTGCCGCAGCCGCAATTAGACCTTTTCAAAGAGATGCGCGTTCTCGCTGCAGGATTTTAATGTATTTCCATAAATAAATTATAAAGGAAGAAGTTTGCTTCGTGAAGCACCCCGTTGTGCAAAACAATAAGTGCAAACAACAGCGTAGACTCGGGATCAATAGGGCTCCGCGCTAATTGCCAAGTTTTCGCTTTGCGTTTCTCTTACGCTTACTCTTACTCTTACCACCTGGTCTCTCACGTTATCGTTACAGCCCTCTTTCTGTTACGACAACTTATTAAAAAAAAATTCGATAATTCTTTGAAATTTCTCATTGCACAATCCTACGGATAATTTGATGAACGACGTGAAGTATTTAGAAGCTTCAAAATTACCTGTTCAAGATTGGGATACTTTATTAATATACATCGTGACATTAGAATTATATCAAAATTACAACTAAACAAGATTTGAACGCAAAACATACAATAAGCGAATTGCCTTCATATGAGCCTTCATATCAGTAGAAAGGAATGAAAAATGAAAATAAATTTCGAAGAGTTATAAGCTTTATGGGGCATTTTCCACATCTGAGACTATACGTCACAAATATTTCATTTGTGACAAAAATCAGCATATTTTAGTATGATGAATTAAAAAAATTATCGCACGATGAAAGATGTAGTTTAGTTAAGGAAAAAACTTATTCTTCAATTATTTATGTCCAAGACATACTGTAATTGCAAAAGACATTTTCATAAGGAGAAAGCAACATCAACGGTTCAACTAAATTTAGAAAGGAAAATAAAACTGAATTGATCACGAATATCACATCTTGTATTTATAAAATTAAGTACAAATCGGAACAATCATTATTATCCACTGCGTATATGCAAGTGCGATGCATCATTTAGGAGCAAAGAATGCAACAATTGAAGGAATCACTGATATTACAAATAAATCGTGATCGTCCAGTTCCAACATAATCAATTCAGTAATAATAGTAATAAACTGCCTTTATTTAAACAATAATAATAGACTTGCACTTATAATGCAAGATAAAGATAACCAAAAAATAAAAGAAAACAATATATAACACTATATATATTTTCAAATTTGTCAATAAATCTATTATTATTATTATATTTAAAAAAGAATATAACTTAAATACAAAATAGCTGGAAATCCTAACGATTAGTTCAGAATGCGCCCAAGACATAGCACGCTTCTGATCTTTCACTTCACCTCATAATAAATGCAATTTCATTCGTTCCTACTACACGCTTATTCCTAAAACTAGAACTATCCATTGATTCTGCATGATTGATTTATAATCTTATCTTATATACCAATAACAATACGAAAAATAATGTAAAGAAATAAAACAAGACAAATTGTTTCACTTGAATTAAAATTAGATTGATCCACTCCACAAACAAACAAGAAGTCGCTGTCGCCCATACAAATAAATAGCTGCCTAAACAACAAAGTTCTAAAAGCTGAAAGGGAGGATCTCTTTAGGCTCTAATGGTGAGAGAGATAGCTTTATTCTGCCTATAGGCACAGTAGCCAAACATACGACAAATCAGAGCTGTACTATAAGAAGGTGGATTAACAATGTTTTATTTCTAATGTTTATGCTGCGTAAATCTCCTCCAAATTGAATCTTTTTACACAAATAACTAGGCGACCCGGTTATGACAACCTTATAATACAGCACTGAAGCCTGAAAAATATAACGATTATGAACATTCAGCCAAGTCAACTCTAAGCTTTTAGGAAATTCTCAAAAGTTTTTTATTCTGAATATATATCTCAAGCGTTCTCAACACTTTGCATTCTCAATCTATCCATGGAATCCAATCATGGATTATTGAACAGGAATACAATAATTAAGCAAAAACAGTCAACAACAAAAAGAAATATCAGCAACCGTTTAACTTAAGAATCAGATTAGCTGCATACATAGGAATTTTAGAATAATTGACAACTTTTGGAAGCATAGATGTGTATAAACAAAACAGCAAAATACCCAACACTGAACCACGCGGGACTCCACGCTTCAGCTTCAATGGTTCAGAAATTAAGCCATTGACCTGAATACATTGGTATCTGTCTATTAAATACGTTGATCAACTTTATAAATTCCTCGCTGTATCCAAAATAGTGAAGCACAGCATAATATCATGGTTGACAGTATCGAACGCTTTACTAAAATTTAACGACACTACTATACTTAAGTGACATTTAAAGGTGTCGTTGTGCAATTTCGTCCAGGCACAAATCCCGATTTGCAGTCTGATAATATATTATTTGAAATAATAACATTTCTAAATTGGTAGGAAATAACTTTTTTGTTATGTTATTAATATTGACGTCAGAAATAACATCAATAAATGAATAATTTTTCTGACTTACGTTAGAAAGATGAGACGGTATATCTTTCATCTCTTTACTCCCTATATAACATTCACGAATAGTGTTCCACATTTCATCCGTGTGTGTATGTAAATTATTAAAGTATACTGGCGTTTCGTGTCAGATAGCATTAGTTGTAAAATTTCATAATTGCTTGTGATAATTCCAAGACGTAGTTGTTCTGCATTTTTATATCTTGTTTTAGCATCATCTCTTAATCTTTATAGTAAGACGATATTGTCAGTCAACCAGAGCATTTTTGGTTTACGGATTCTTACAGTACGCATTGGTGCATGACGCATGACAATTGACAAGATTTACTTAGATTACATTTCACTAGTAGATTTCACTAGTAGATTGCATTTTATCATATGTCTAGTACAATTTCACACTAGACATATGATAAAAGTGAATTGTGCGTAGATCAGCAAAAAATTATTCATAATTAAATTGTTAGAAATCCCGATAAGTGTGCATAAATGGCATGGATTTCAAATGTTCATATTTCAGACGACAAAACACCAAATCATGGTCAAAAATATCTGAATTAATCACACCAGAATCAGTCACCACCAGCTCATCCGAAACCGCAATGATGTCTAACACAGTTGCAGTAGTTTCCGTAACTCTGGTAGGATCGGATATAAGCTGCAACATACCAAACGCCAGAAAATTTTAGTCAACTCAATGGCCTCACTCATTTCTTCGTTAAACAAATAAATGTTGGAATCACCACCACAAGCAACAAAATCATAATTCAAACGAAGATCAGACAATTGAGCCTTTGATTTGAGCAATTGACAATGAAAGTAAAACTAGTAAATGCAGAATAATATTAATAATATGTCGAAATATATTAAATATAATATGTTTAAAATATGTCGAAATTATAACTATCTACTCAACAAATAGTTATTGTATTTAGGCCGATACCATTAACAAGTGAACCAACTAAAAATAACAGAAAATTTAACCCAAATGTAACTGTATGTAAACAGACGCAACAAAACTAAAAAACAAGTATATTATTAGGTAAGCGTTAAAAGATAAACCTTAATTAGGCATGCGTCTCATCCTCCATCTTTGTAATATCTTCTAATCTACTTATTTCTAAGTATTTTCCACCCCAATTTGTGTAGATATTACAGTTAGGTGTCCACATCGATATCGGCCCCAGCTACCCAACAACTGTTTTTAAATATTCTAGATGACATTTAATTAGCAGATAATAAATTCAATAAAAGTAAGCAGATTGCTTTATTGGGAGCTGCTGTGTCTTGGAGTATTTTAGAAAGCCGTAATATCACTCTACGAAAACGGAAACCAATTTTATCTAAAAGACATAAATATGCATTTTGGCAGGCACCATGCAAGCAATACCAAGACTACCTTAAGTAATTATGTTTCTTTTTGGATCAGATGCGTGCATTTTGGAAATAAGAAGAAATTGAAGCAACCGACAACACATTACAAATGACAACTGAACGCGAAAAGATGTTATATAGATATCACATAAAGATATGACAAAAGCTTTGAATAAACGTTTGCTGATATACATACCGTTTTATCGAATTGGAAAATGTACGATCAACGGCGTTAAGAAGGTATTTTAAATCGAAATTAATTGTTTTTCAAAACTGAAATATCTTAAGAATAAACAAAATTCAGGATTAGCTTCGCGATACATGGAATTTGTGAATAAATATAAAGAATAATAAAGCGGTCAAGTTTAACCACCAAACTAAGAACAGCGTTTGACGGCGTTCCAACAACAGATACTGCAAAACAACAAAGACGAAGATATTAGCTGCTTTAAATTAAATACAATAACTTATGGATTAACTACAGCCGTCTTTTCCTTTGGCTACTCCTTGTTTGAAACCCAGACATTTGTGATATTATACAAGAGAACATTTATGTACATGAGCAAATACGATCGAAGAAACGGTCATTATAATGAAAGATGTATAAACAATTCTAGAAACAGCTAAATTAAATTTGAGTAAGTGGATTTCGAATGAAAACAAATTTTAGGAGAATATAGATAAATTGATGACTTGGATGAATTCAAAACATTAAATCTTGCTAAAACTGAATCAAGTAAAACCTTAGGATTATTATGGAATCCTGCGAAAAATTACTTACATTATTTTGTTCAGAAGGATCAAAAAATCACAAGAAACGTTCCAAAACGTTCTTGCAATTGTCCAATTCATATACAGGCTTTTTATGCAAATGTTATGGAAAGAAAATCTTAACTGGAATGATCCTTTACCTGAAGATTTATACAAAGAATGGATGACATATATTACAGATGTTCCAAATATCGAAAAAATTGAGATTTCACGACAAGTACTTACGAAATTACTAACTAGATTAAAACTGCAGGGCTTTTCGAACCATGTTGTCTGTGTGTTGACGTATATAATTAATTAAGTGGATGTTAAGAGTAGCCACGGGGCACGTGCAGGTTTACTCGCTGCTGGCGCATTGCATGAGGAATCAGATTTGTCTGCTCGCTCTTGACAACGGATGCTAGTATATCAGGCCTATTAGTAGCTTAAAAGCAAAATGGACTTCGGAATGCTACACAAACGTCCCAACGTTTTGTCAATAAAATTTTATCATGTTTTAAATTCCTTAACGTATATTTAGATTCACATTTAACGTAGTTATTCAAACGATTAAGTGATTATAATATCCACAGTCAACCTTCTAAATGCATTTTTAGCGTTAAAACTTTAGATTTTCTTGGACATCACATTTCTTCAAAAGGTATTCGACTTTCGTTATCAAGAATTAATACCATTAGGAATTTTCCTAAATCTGTTTCCTTAAAAGAACTACTATCATTCTTCGGTATGATAAATTTTTATCATAGGTTCATACCTAACCTATCACAGATTTTAGCATCACTATATAGTTTATCAGTTGGTCTTAATTCTAGTAAAAACAAAACCATTTTTCATGGTCAACCGAACATCAATTATCATTCAAACAAGCTAAAGAACTTCTTTCTTCTGCGACTACGCTTGCGCATTCATCTATTCATGTGACTCTTTCTCTAACTACTGATGCTTCCAGTATAGGCATGGGCAGTTATTGCTCAAACAATCAATTCCGAAGAATTCCGTCTAAGTTGGTGAAGAACAAAATATCGTAAATGGAAAACTTACATATAAAATAGTGTTGCTGATACCCAACAATCAACCGACAGGAATAATAGGAATCACATTGGTATGAACGGTAATGCTGCGAACATGTTAACGCATGGATGTAATGTGTAATATTTGAAAACATGCAATTTATGGTGGCATGGACCTGAATGGTTGAAGCATGATGTCGAAATAAATGTTGCAGATATCTACAATGAGTATGAAGAAGTTCTAAAAACACTAAAGCTTGAATAAACTAAAGATAAGAGGATAAATTTGAATTATTCAATCGCTATTCTTCATTTTCAATGAATGAAGAATATGCCGTATTGTTGTTTACATTTTGAAGTAAGTGCATAATTACCACATTCCAAAAGGGAAGCATCTAGATCAGATAACATTAAATGAAATCAAAATTACAAGAAGTGGTTTATTAACAATATATAAAGCAGAAACCTTCAGAAACGATAAAAATAAATAATAAATTAGTAAAATGTCTCAAGTGGCTGCTGGTAAGCGACATAGTAACGAAGTAAACATAAAAAAGCACTTGTTATATAAGCACTTTCAAGAACTTATTTTTGGTGGAGGCGCCAGACGTTACATTATTTTAACAATAAATTGACTGATTATCAGAGCGGAAAAGGACGCATCGTCGGTTTCAATTTTCGAAATCCCAGGGTGGTCGATTCCGGTCATTGAAATTCTAAACGGTCGGATGGAACATTGTAAATAATTATATAATGTGTCGGCAAGCGCGATTTATGTGAGGTTTTGTTTAATTTATAAATTCGCTTACGTAATCAAATGCGTGTAGAGTGAACGAGTTGTGGGGAAGTGAAATTATCCCCCGTTGCAATAGGGCGGGGACAGGTACTTGTCCAACAAACCCGTACGTGGTTCCTGTAATTTTCAATTTCGACGGCAAACACATCTGAAGTCGACCGACCGAGCCTCGACGAAGTAGGTTACGTTTAAACGAACGCCAATTGCACTTTACCCCGGTGTTTTCCTCGTTTTCCTCCTAATTAGAAATATCATTAGCTTTAGTACAGGCAATTAAGGTGTCCCCGCTACAATGATAACATTTCCATAATGGCGTTACATCGAGTCTTGAATCTATTCCCACACTGTTGATAATAACTACCTTTATTAAACAAACATTTATTTATTTTTTATTTAATTCTCTCATTAAACGATAACTTAATCACTGTAGGTTATTTTTGTTTTCCTCCGGAAAAGCAACCCAAATTAACCAAAAGTTTTTAAGTTTTAATTATTTGCCCAGAGAGGATAATTTAAATTAACCCTCAGGCCGCCACCTCGTAACTCGCGAATTAAAGCAAATATTGTTTTTAATTAAGAAAATTGGTCCCGCTCGGAAACTCGATCTTTTTTTTCTGCTTTTGTTTCGAAACATTTCGCATTTTCAGTTATAAAACTCCTTAATCGCTATATTGACGTTTTTGATGACATTTTCCTTATATCTCGAAAAGTTAAATTGTCAGGAGAAAATGTTTTTGATAAAAATACCTGACAAGAATTAATCAATCATGAATTAAGCTTGAGATGTAAATGATACAAAAAAAAATGTTCTAAATTAGTCAGAAAAACTTAATACATAATTAATTTGTTTGGAAACATTTCGCATTTTTAGTTACAAAATTCCTTAATCTAAAATAAATTCCTTAAAATAAAAATGTTAGAAGAAACTGCTTTTATGATTCTCATTCAAACTAATCAATTTAAATGATCAGTAAGGTATATTAATTTACCTCTATTTAACTTACTTTGGTAACCTAACAGACGTAAAGTTCTAAATACTTCATTTAACGCCTTTCATAACGAAATAGTTTAAAACTTAAGAATTAAGGGATTGAGGTATGCATGATGTTAATAAGAGCAGTTTGAAATAACTCTAATAAAAACTTAAAGTATAAATAATTTAATAATGTAAAAATCGAAAAAGGTATGTATTATTAAAACGACGCATTTAATTGATAAATTTAATATTTATTTATTTCAATCCTGACATGTTTCGATCTTATCAGTCTTCATCGGAGGATTCTAAAATAACAGTGAAATGATATTTACTTGATAATAAGGTTATGTTAATAAAAACTTGTTCAAAAAATAAAATTAAAAGCCTTACTTTAAACCTTACATAACATAATAAAAGCCTTACATTGTCAAATAAAAATTGAGAAATTCTAAAAGTAAATTTCAATCTCGAGGTACGGTTCATTAACAATTACAAACAATGATCAAAAATGAAATGAAACACATTAGTACGTTACTAACGTAGTTGTATGAGACACTAAACCTGAATTCTTTACGTCTGTGTGAGAAAACCAGAAAGAAGACCATTGTATTGTATATAAGGAGGAGTAAGGAAAAGGAGAGGAACAAAGTTTTAGCCACATAGGATCAAATTATTGCAAAGTTAATAAAGTGGCTGATTTATTAAAATTCTCGAATAATTTGGGGGGGAGGGTTGTTTAGAATCCTCCAATGAAGACTGATAAGGTCGAAACATGTCAGGATTGAAATAAATAAATATTAAATTTATCAATTAAATACATCGTTTTAATAATAAATACTTTTTTCGATTTTTTCATTATTAAAACTTTACGCTGAAAACAATGGATCACAAAACCGTTAATATAAATAATTTGTTTAGATATATTTCAAATTTTGAATTATATTAATTAATTAACATTAAGGCCCAGTTTATTCATCTTTGGTTTAATATAACTATTGGATATTTACCATAGTTTTTGGTCATATAGCCAATCATGGCAAGTGAAATTACAGTAACCATGGAAAATATCCAGTAGTTAAATTTAACCAAAGATGAATAAACCGGCCCAAATATATATGTTGGATAAGAATTGTTTATAACAAACCCATACAAACGATCAGTAAGGTATATTAATTTAAGTATGTTAAATTACTACTTAAACTATGAATTAAAAGTTTGACATGTAATAATTGTTCGTAATTAGTCACAAAAACTTAATGCATAAATGGTTTGTTTAATGGCTAGAGATTTCTCCGGGTTCATCATAAGTTTAATGAAAAAGTAATAAATTGGAGATTATAATCAAAAAATTTCTGTATTAAAATAAATTATGTGCTTTAATTGTTTCGGTTTAACAAATCGTCTTCATACACGACTGAAATTATAAAAGATTAAAAATAACAAAAGTGATATCGAAAAAATATTATCATAACAGTAAAAGTTGAAAAATTAATAATTATCGTATTCATGGGGTTGTAGTTTGCAAGATCAAAAGCATATGAATATCTCAAATCCTTTTTTGTTCGGAAACTGCTATTAAAAGTTCACTTCTGCGTAGTACTCAAGCGACTGTCAAGACAATATTTTTTTTGTTCACAAAAAAATTTTTTATTTCATTCTGTGTGTTAAACAAAATTAGCAGCTTCTTAACGTGTTAAGTACAAAATTTTATCTAACACCGCTTTAAAATTGAACAAAATCACGAATTTAGTTTGAATTAATCTGACAACGCTTATATATCAATTGAATTTAATTTGAAACAAGTTACTTGGGTGTTGCTACGAATATCCATAGTAACATCTAAAACAAATCAATGTACAGTTAGGTAATGAGTTATTACACCACTAATGACATAATGATGAAATGAAACCTGACATTTCCTAGATAAAAGTCTTTTAAAAGTCTTTTTTTCGCTCAAGTGCTTTTGATATTACTGAAATAATAAATATAAGAGGAAATCTATTTAGACAAATAGGGCACTTAACTTTTGATATGGGTACTAGTTTTTAAACAGTAACTAGTTTTTAAACAGAAGCGAAACTTGATGACCCAGTGGAGAAGTTAAATATGTCGAGTAGAGGAGGAATGATTACATCCAAAATAGGAAGAAGCTACTTAATACTGACACAATCAGCTCTAACACTAGTGGACTGAGAATGTCTAGAAGTCTAACGGACCTAAAATTCTTCAACCAACTCCAAGGAGTCAGGAGCTGATATTAGCGGAGGTATGGGATACAATCAAAACTACCGTGATAAGAAGCTGATTTAACTACACCAAGAGAACGCATGGTTTTTGAAAAAGTATTGGGAGTAACACAGGATAATTTAAGATATATATAATTTTTTTTTATTTCTTACAATGGTTGTCACACGGTAGCCTTCCCACGTAGCTGATCAGATTAAATTATTAAATTTTTGTTTTTTGTACTTAAGCTGGTTTATTGACTAAACAAAAAATGTTAGTGCGATTAGTTTCGGCCGCAGGCCATCTTGAGATACTATTCTGAACAAAAACAAATCACATATCAATTAAACATCTTATTAAACTAAAATTATTTTAAACTACTAAATGTTAATTACTATACTATTAACATTTTAAAGGTAAGAACGTTCTTACTAGTCAGACTCAAATTTTCTGTTTAATCAATAAACCAGTTTAGATATAAAAAAAATTAATAATTTAACCTGATCAGTAATGTTAACTGATCATAACTTTCATTATTCTCATAGCATAGGAAGGATGTCTCTGACGAAAAGTTTTGCAACATTGCATCTGCACATGATATCTTCGATGTCATTATTGAATCAGGGTGTAGGCAAGTACTTTGATTTGCGTGGAAATAAAGGAGCATGACAATCATATACTTTACTAATTTGTGTATTGAAATAATTGTTTAACAAAGAATCAATAGCCAAAGCATCAAATATCAACGCTTCGATATTGATGCTGCTATAGCTTCGAGTAAAAACATAGTGTCTGTAGTTGAAGCATTGAATCTGTGCAGTGATAGATCACCATGAGGTGTAGGTAAAAATCTTGTATCGTAGCGCAGTAGTAGTTACAAAAAAATAATAAAAGCCGCCGACGCACTGTGAACGATATCCATAACCATCATGACTTCTTTGTTATTACTTATCTTAATTGATTTTCTGAATTTAAACCTACAAATTTCCAGGTAAAATTAACAAAAAAGTGCCAGTCCTGCACTTGTTTCTTATTAACAACTTTAATTGGTTTCATGACTTTAACCTAATTAAAATTATCGTTTTAGTATGCATTAATAAATAATAATTAATTCAGAATACAATAATTTTTCCAAATTCTTATCTGATTGTAATAGAAGGTTTATTCTCGTAGAATATAGACTCTGGTGAATCCAAACCGACCAGCCTGTTTTTTTAAGTACCTATCACAGATTCGACGGTTCGACTATAGGTATCATACAACGTACAATCTCAAATGCGCAACAAGACAAGTCGTCGTTGGAGAATTGAGTCCCTGGAATCTGACCATGAGAAAGTAAGCTCTATAGACAGGACGTTATAATAAGTTCCAATACCAACTCAGATATTAATAAATTGTATGTAAGTTGGATCGATAACAGACAGATTTAGGGAAGAGGTGCTGCATTTAAGTGATGAAGCAATACTAAGGACAACGGAAAGGAGGGCTTGAGCCATGTCTCGCTAATCATGAAGATAAAAAAGTCTGTGATCCAAATATGACCAAGAAATCATCACAATGAGCCCAGAAACTTTATGAGTTTATGTGGCAAGCTAAAGGAAATTACGCAGCCCAGGAAAAAATTTTGTTGGAAGTGCACCCAAACAAGCATCAAGATTGCTATCATCACCCATGTCATCACTTTGTGTTGAATTACTTCGTACATATACAAGGATTTGTTTTCTTCTTTCAGTTAGTTCTTTTAATATGTAGTTGGTGTTCGAAATCTTTACTATTTTATTTGGAATGCCCAATTACATTTGTAATTTATTCGTTCTAGCTGGTTGACATCACATAAAAGAGAGTAACTTTTATGCAAATAATTTTTCTTGTGTCTGTTTTGTAATTAACGGCATTAGGAGTGTAATTTATATGAACCACTTCAAAAAAATCCTATTGTGGTAATTATTTTCCACGTCTAAAATTTCTACGTTATCAAAATCAAAAGTGTGTTTGCAATTCTGAACGTGTTGGGATGAAACACAAACTAATTTTTCCAACCTGTAGTTACTTTTGTGTTTAGAAATCCTACTTTTAAGCCACTGAAAAGTTTGGCCAATATATTTCCCCATTACAATCATTACTAGTAATGCAATAAATTAAATTAGATTTATATTTATTTTCTGTTGTGTCTTTAGGTTTCGTAAAATGGTTTCCAAGCTTATTATCATAACAGTCAACCAATTTCACATTTTCAACCACCGAGAAAGCTGTTTTTTAGAGATTCACTCAAATTTTCAATGAAGGTAGTTTTTTATAAATGATAGGTTCAGTTTTAAGTAAAGATGGATTAGTCAAACTGACCTGATTAATGTTGTTATTATTTGACGTAGTTGAAAATAAGATTTTATTAATCAGTTTAATAGGATAATCATTGTTAAAGAAAATTTCTTCGACGGAATTCATTGTCGCAGATGTTATAGACTATGATTCATGCAACGTACAATTTGCAACGGCAAATTTTTTAAAAATCTTGGTCAATATTGAAAAAAAGTGAAGGAGTTAAATTCGAAATGCAATTTTTACTATTCGATTAAATAAACATTAAGGTGTCTTGAAACACCTTCTTTATAATTAATGTAATAATCGCCGCTGAGATATTTTATTCGATAATTGATTATTTAGTAAACAGTTATTACGTAAATTATATAAAAAAGATAAAAATTGTGATTTTTGATTAATTTTTTCATTTATTTTATTTCAATATGTTTTCAAAATTTAACATGGAAACTATTATTGGTAATAAGTAGTATTTTATAATATACACAATGTGAAAATTCGATAATTAGTTTTTTGTAATATTGTTTGACTACATCATATCTTAAATTAAGAAAATATTTTTCCACTTTTAGATAGGCAAATATAATTTGGTTAACATTGTTCAAAAGGAATACTGTATACAGCTTGTAGTAAAAAGCGTACTATTGTAGATTTTATTAAAATTTCTTGCGGTATTATGCGGTTTCTCCTTCACAAAGGTTTCATTGTATACTGTGTACATAAAATGTGAAAAAAATTGTAGGATTGCTATGTATTTCTGTTTGGGAAGCGCATCTGCAAATAGAAAATAGATATCAAGGAAACCTTTTCATCGTAAAGATTGATACTACATAGTGCCCACAAAAAACTTTTTAACCAAAATTACAAGGTTCAAGGTTAGGTTTTTGTCAGTCAAACAAATCTTTGATTAATACAAAAGCCGGTCCGCTTTCCAAAGACGCAGAAGTATCGCTTTTTGTAAAAGCTAATTTAACAGAATTTCCGTGCATAAAGTCGCTATTCAAATTATGAAGGTACTTTTCCAAAAAAAGTTGCTATCCAAACAATCTGTTAGATAAAACGGCTTTGTCTCTTCAAAACTTGTTGACAGTAAGGTACGAGACATGTTCCACTACTTTACACCTATTAAAACTCTAATATCAGAGCACGCAAGTTCTAAACCGTTCCTGGGTTTGGCAGAAACGATATTAAATATTTTCACAAACGTTATTCCAGGAGAACTGGTCTGCAATAAGCGAAGTCTGTCTTTGGTTCTTAGTCCAATCTTGTATTTGGCCAAGGCAAATGATACATCAACTACTGGTGCTGGTCTAACAAATGCATTAACGCTGCCTTCTCGTGCTAGCTCATCTGACAAACTGAAAAGTGTTGATGATCTTATAATAAATTCTATTACTGAAAGTCTTACTCAATATCTCCGATATGTGTCCCGATAAACCGCAAGATGTAGCACCAATTGAAGCGATAATCGGTCTTAAAGGTACTCCTTCTTTATGATTTTTTGGCAGAAACTATGCTTTAGCTAAAGTTAAATTATTAGTTGTTAACTTTTCTTTTGAGATAAAGTAATATAATTCTTTGAGTACAAATGCTTATTAAAACTATTGATTTTGTTTTGAACCGTTGTTAAAGGGTTCAAAACAAAATCAATCTCATCATCAAAATCAACAAGACACCTTAATGTTTATTTAATCGAATAGTAAAAATTACATTTCGAATTTAACTCCTTCACTTTTTTTCAATATTGACCAAGATTTTTAAAAAATTTGCCGTTGCAAATTGTACATTGCATGAATCATAGTCTATAACATCTGCGACAATGAATTCCGTCGAAGAAATTTTCTTTAACAATGATTATCTTATTAAACTGATTAATAAAATCTTATTTTCAACTACGTCAAATAATAACAACATTAATCAGGTCAGTTTGACATTTTTAACTATGCTTTAGCTAAAGTTAAATTATTAGTTAACTTTTGTTTTCAGATAAAGTAATATAATTCTTTGAGTACAAATGCTTATTAAAACTATTGATTTTGTTTTGAACCGTTGTTAAAGGGTTTGTATTTAACAGTTTGTAAACATTTATATCAAGTATACCTTTTGATTTCTTTATGTAATCTATTTTATTAATAATGTTAATAATACTGTTCTTGAGCCCTTATCTACCTTAATTATCATTATGAAAGTGTTGTCCTTCAAACAAATTTTTGTTTCTTTTAAATAATGTCTTAATTTAATGTGCATTAACTACATTTAATGTGTAGTTAGTTATAATATTAATAATTTTGCCTCGCACTACATTTCTGGTGTGAGTTTTTAATTTGCTAATGATATTTCCTAATTACGTCAACAACCTGCTCAGATTGAAGTTATAAACATCAACAGGTATATTAAACTTCGGACCGAGAGAAAGTGATAATAACTTCCTCAGGTACATTTACATATGTTAAACTAACTAACCGTTTTTGATCATTAAAGAATTCAATTTCATCTCTTGACTTGGTTAACATTAATAAAATTTTTTAACATTACAAAAAATCTTATTATACCTAACTTTAAGGGAATCGCCAATGTTATTGTAACATTAGGGGGTTACATGGCTTTAACATGACTGGACATATTTTCAAACGAAAATTTTATTAGATTTATTTAAATTATCTATTGCGATTTTTATTTCTAAATTTAAAGTGCTTACTGCACACCTATTTTTGAAATTTTCTAATCTTCCCAAAAGTGCGGATGAGTCTGTTTCCATGAGGTTTATCCAATTTTTTAAGCACTCTCCATTATGCGATGGGAAGAGTCCATTTCTTCTACATTTTATTAAAAAAAAAAGACAATTTTTTAACTTTGGTGTTAAGTCTGCAAATTTTCTTTAAGGCGTTAACAATATATAAGCCAAAATTCCTTCCAATATCTTTAAAAGATCCCATCATCTATAAATTGGTGGGCAATAAGAGTGAAAACAATTTTAGCTCAGGATTAATAGTCCACAAGGTATTCAATGAAACAATTTTTATAATTGGTAATATTTCGATTGTGTATTTTTTCACTCTTTTTCAGAGCAAGAAAAAAATTAAAAATTTTATAAATAAAACATTTTTCACTTTCATAATTTTGACATCGAACAAATTTGGATATGTAGAAATTCCATAACTACATTAAATTCCACATTTGATTGTGGATGGTATGCAGACTACTTTAATACCACTTTGTTCGAAATATTTCGTACTTAGTTTCCTAACACACATTCTCCACAGATCGGTTTGTATCTCTGACGGAAAGTGAACTCTAAAACATTAATAATCCTTATTCCTGGACACCTCTATATGTAATTGAGAAAGAACACTCGTTTACCTAAAAATTACGGGATCTTTAACTTTAATTATCTAATCTTAATTCATCTTTTTCAGCTTTCTTAAATTTCAATATTTCAGTTCAATATTCAATGTTCACTTTCAAATTTAATTCGTTTTCATTGTCATTTTAACTTTCAAACATAACTTTTAAATATTTACGTTACAATGGTATTATTTAGTTCAAAATTTTGTAACAAGTGTTTTTCAGCTTCAAAACAATCTTTAATTAACAATTTTAATATTATTTCAAATATTTTTCAAACAACTTAAAAATGTATTTCTTCAACACAATGTTTACTAAATTTTTCAACTTTCATTGTTCTGATAACGATTTTTTAAATATCACTTTTGTTATTTTTAATCATTTCTAGTTGCAGTCGTGCTTGAAGACGATTTGTTAAATCGAAACTATTGTAGCACAGAATTTAATTTAATAAAGAAATTTTTTAACATAATCTCCAATTTATTACTTCTTTATAAATGGTATGCTTAAAAATATTTTGCATTTTAAGTTATAAACTATAAAAGTCAGATAGTTGTGTATTAACGATTTAATTAATAATTTATTGTTGTTGTTTGACCTATTTTGTGACACTATAGTAACTTGAAAGTAAATGTAGGATACATTTTATTTATTTATTTTCTTAGTTTGTGTGAAAAATATGATTTGTTTGGAAGCAAGGCTAAAAAATGGTTATCTTTAGCGAGATCAGTAATTGTTTCGCGTCTTATCGTAGCGGAAACTTTGATAATGTCCCCTCAAAACGGTTTGAAACGCACAGGGAGTGAGTATTGTAGATGCGGATCTAAGAAAACATTTTCTGGGTCGCCGTCGTAGCCGCAACCCCTCCCCGGTAATGGACTCGTTGAATACAAAAGGAATCAATGTTCGAGCCTTTTGTCGACCGAGTCTTTCACTCGAAATGGAATCTATATCTAGACCGATCGCAAATCTCGGATAATTATTTTCCCCTCTACTCGATTTCGCGGAAAAACGAAATACTAACTTGCAACAATCGACGGGATTGATCGTCCTCTATAACCTTGTATGGGCTTTCATCTAAATTGATCCTCGGGTCAACATCTAGTTCCCAATCTGGCGTTTTCAATTGCAATCTGTTATCGTTAATAAGAAATCGATCAAATACTAATGGTGAATACGTGTAGACAGTCAGACAAGAGTACATCATTGATCCGGTAACCAGGTTTTTGAGATCAATTTGACAGCAAACATCAACCGTACCATGAAGCCCAATAATTTGGATTAATCGCATCCGGAAAGCTCTTGTTCCATGTCCTATTGAACGCGTCACCCGAAATCCCTCCGACGAGTCCATCGGGAAATCGCAGATGTTCGAACGCGCGAAATGGGATTGTTGCGGGGACAGCTTCATTGTTTCACGTTTAGTATCTGTGACCGATACGCGACGACATAAAATGCTCTTTATTCTCGCCCTTTAAGGATTCCGTTTCCGTGCGGGCCATGCCGGGTAATCCCGCGTTTGAGATAATCCCTTTCGAAGAAGTTAGGGACTTACGGCGAAACTTAGGGATGGAATCGATATGAACGAAACGAGAAATTAATCATTCTTCTCCCAGAACCAATCTCATCTTATCCTTTTACCCTTCTCCAATGTTATATCCCTTTACTTAATGTATTTAACTTTACCAATTCAAGATATTACCTTCTCCCATTTTTTTATTTTTAATTTATCTAATTTCTTCGGTACCGTAGGTAACCCATTGTTTGCGGAGTAGATGGAATTTCTGAAACTATCCGCATCAAGTCGGTAATACGGCTACATCAAAGAGGTTATACACAAAGGTAATAACCGCTACTAGGCAATTCCGGTACGTATTAAACCTACATGGCGGGTATTGTTGGACAACAGGAGAAACGGTGAATGCAAAGTTCGTTTGGTCACCAAATATCTCGCAAATTAATACCCTTACGTGTGGATTTGCCGTATTAGCATCTACAATTTGGCTGATTAATTGTCCTTTATAACAATTATAATATGTTTTGACAATCCACTATTTATTTTTTTTTTATTTATCACTCCTACTATTACATAATAGCAAGATTCACGCAAAAAATATAAGGAAAGAAGATTGACTATAAACATGTGGCGTGCTGTTAATGATACAGGTTATATGTTATTTAAAAATTTACTCAATTTGTATGAATATTTTTATAAAAACAACGGTTACCGGCAGTTAGGTTGGGTGTCAATGTGCATTTCAGAGATTATTTGGAAATTTTATGATGTAAATCGTGAACGATCAAAGTAATTTGTAGCTAATAATTAACCCTCTACTACTCGATTTTTTTCTTTGAAGTGAGTGCTCTCACCAGACTATAAGTCTAGGTTCGAAAACCAAACAAGCCTCCTCTTGCTTGTGTGAAATACGATTTAATAAACTAATGTATAAATAAATATGAACAGTAGAAAAATAAAAGAATTATTAAATTGCAAACTAAAGACCATCTAAACAATCTGATGACACATAATACACATAATAAACAAAATTATGTCATCCAAAAAATACAAATTTCATCTCAAAAAATATGATTAAAAAACAAAATAAAATAAATTTTACAAAATCTTCTCTCAAGATTTTAAAACTCTTTCAAGACTTTTTGACTTTCGGCTGAAGATGAGTGTGATTCGAAACTAGTACCCTGAATGTATACAATATAGCAAGGAAGAAGTTTTAATTTAATTCTTTTATCACCTTTTGATACATTTAAACTTCTAACATGGATAATCATAATCATAAATTTCAACAAATTTTAATTTGATCCTGTTTAGTACTATCATAAAGATCTGATAAGAAATTCAGAAGGTGTTCTTTAACGTAATATATTTAAAAATATAAATGGTGTAGATATGTGACTCGATATTTAGGACTCAAACTTAAAACTAGGGCTGGACGGTACCTTAAATGACTTATCGAGTATCGATACCTTCCTGGTATATTATTCAAAGTATCGAATTGATGAATAAGTAAATTTATGTATTTTTCTTCGTAGATTTTAATTTTGTGGTTAAAATAGTGGAAAGAATAAATGTAAAAAGAAAGAGAAACAAATTACGCACCCTAACTTGTACAAATTGTGGATAGTTTTATCTGGATTGAAAGTTATCATCATCTTCCATTATATTTTTAATTTTAATGTACCGTCAGTCCTAGCATCTGCTGCGAGTGTTTTTTTCAAAGATCGTATTATGAATGAAGAATTAATACTGCTTCTAGGAGACTTGATATTGCTTTCAGAAAAATTGAAATGTTTCCAGAAGACTAGCAATATTTCCAGAAGACTTGATACTGGTTGTGAAAGACTTAAGTTTTTCGGAAAACTTTCAATGGATGCATAAGACTTGATGCTGGTTATAGAAGGTTTGAAGGTTTGAAATGCTTCCAGAAAACTCGATACTGCCTGTGGATGACAAGAAACTGCTTCGAAAAGACTTGAAATGCTTCCAAAACACTTACTATTCACTGAAAGACTTGACATTGCTTCTAAAAGACTTAACAGGATTTTGAAAGACTTGCAATACATTCAGAAGATTTGATGCTGGTTATAGAAGCCTTGAAATGCTACCAAAATACTGGGTACTTCCTCTGGAAAACTTGAAATTGCTTCGAAAATATTTGAATTGCTTCCAAAAGACTTTCTAGAATCAAGTCGTTTAGAGGCAGTCTAAAAGACTTGATTCTAGAATACTTGAATTGCTTCCCAAAATCCTGACATTGTCTCTGAAAGACTTGACCTACTAGAAAACTTGAAATGATGGCAGAACACTTAATAATTCTTCTGCAAGATTTGATATTGTGTCTAGAAGACTTACAGTACTTTCAAAAGATTTAATATTGCTTCTAAAAAACTTGAAATATTTCCAAAAGCTACTGAATATTGCTTCCACAAGACTTAATAAAAAGGCTCGATCCTGGTTGCAAAATTACTGGCAGAAAAATATTCATCGCAAAAAGCAATATAAACCATTTGACTTTATTTCAAAAATTTTAAATACTATTGGACAAAATGCAAAATGCTGACGTAAGTAGACCAGAAACTGTTAATTAAACTCTAAATACTCCTGGAAAAAGACAACTTTAATACCAAAGGCAAGAAGCTATTAATAAAATTTGATTTTGCTTCCAAAATACCAAATACTGTTGGCAAAATACAATATCTTTATCTCAAAAGTTTAAAAATTGCCAATTGAACACTAGATACTGCTTGTAAAGCTCAAAACACTGCTGGCAGAAGACATTTCGTTTGCAAACCAACCATAGGCGTAAGATACGTGGTTGTTCATACAGTCTTTTTCCAATTCAGTTGTTTTCATCACCCAATATCCATATTATTTTGAAAAACTGACATCCCTGACCCTTATTCCCACCACTCGTATATTTCGTTTTTTTAACACTTAGCGGATTTTGAAAAAATGAGGAATAACCAGATATTGAATCTCATCTTCAAAGTATCTTGGCTCTCTGTCTTGGTTTTCTCAAGTTCTTTTTTTGTGTAGAATCACCGTTTTAAATATACTGTACATGCAATTTCCTGTATATTAAAAATAATTTTCGATATTTCGATATATATTTCGATATTTGGATATTTTCGATACTGATACTTTGAGGGTATCGATTGTCGGTACCAAAGTAGGTATCGATATCAGACTCCCTAAAAAATTTAAACAAAAGAAATCTGCTATGGAGGCCAAATTGATCAAGAAAAAATCAGAATTCAATACAAAACACTTGCAAAATACGATTCCATACTCAAATATATTCACCGCAAACTACAAGAACCCTACATTTTAACGAATAAGAGGAGCTCACACAGAAGTTCGAAACAGGAAATACGAATAAATCTACGTATATAAAATACGATAAAAATATCAAACAGAAAAAGCTTGATAGGTTAGTTGAAGATAGGATACATGACTATAATAGACACATAATTGATATGTTACCCGAATCATTGACGATGTATGTCAACATAATAATAGTAAGGTTGACACAAATTTTAAGTTCACTATTAATCACTATTAACGTTAATAAAACAAATATTGACATCAACGTTGATGATCTGGATGATTTAACTTTTGCCCCTACATTTACTTATCTATACAATGTTAATTTTTCAAGAAACGACATAGAAGTTTTTAGTCTGAATCATAATTTACCTTGATTCAGTCATTCCTTTTTAACACGTTCCATAATGCATTCTCTTATACCATAAAAAAATCAACTGACCTTATTCATAAACTAAAGAATCTTAAACTTTCTGAAAAATGTAAACTTATTTCTTTCGATATAAAGAATTTATACACTAACGTACCCACAATCACTTCCATTTGAATCATTAAAGAATTCCTCATTTCAAGACAAGATTACAACTAAATATTAATGAAATTAACTGTTTTCTCGAAATTCTTGAAATAGTTTGTAGTCAAACCACAAACTTCTTTGTGTTCAACAACCCTTTTTATAGAATGAATGATGGTTTGCAGCTTCGAGAATGAATTGTTTTCTAGAAACAATAAAATATTTACCAATGATATTTTATTTTACGGCCGCTACGTAGACTACATCTTCATTATATGCAATGGTACTCCGCTCTAAAACTCATTTTTAATAACTTGTTAATTAATAACGTTTTAGATCTTGTTATTTCTCGAAATTCAACAAAGCAAATCTCGTAATTTTCTTTTAATTGTAACCAACACAAAGAAGCAACTTTTAGATTCTTCTTTAACCGTCTCATTTCCATACTTTTCAGTGAAGATAATTATATTAATGAACTTAGAATAATACTGAAAATTGGCATATATAACTATGTTAATATAAGTGACCTACAGCGAATTTACAACAAAGTACACGCTTCACGCTTGAACATTATCTACCTTTACATTAAGAAAGAATACAAGTATGTTTCCATTCCTTACAACACTTCTCTTCAATTTAAATTTAAACAAATTCTTTCAAACAAATCCTAATTAATAATGGATACAAGTTTGAAAAGTGAGTTAACATGTGGTGATTGTAATAAACCTTATATTGGACAGATAGGTAGAAATATCATCACTAGAGTTAAAGAACATTTTGCTAAAGATTCATCGGCTGTTTACAAATATATTTATAATCAAAAACACAAAATTACAATAGAAAACTTAGAACTATTGAAAAACATTAAGAAATCTAATGAAGTTGATCTTTACGCCGAATTGTTTATTCATCAATATAATAAAGAAGACATAGTTCTTAATGATTTAACAGACCTCAATAATTACAGAAAACTCCTAAACTCTTTCAATTTCCTCTCTGCCACACTCTTAGCCTCTAAACGCTGACCTTTAGTGCACCTCAACACTCGAGCCTGAACAGACTAGTCTAATTTCTCATTTATTTTTATCTTTTTGATGTAATTTTGTTTTGTAATTTAAGTTTTTTAAAATTTTTATCTTTATCCGTTATTTATTATTTTTGTTTTTTTTCAGGTTTGGATTGAATTTTAATCGTCTTTTTACAAAATTAACTTAAAGAAGGAAATGTTTCTGTGAGAATATTATTTTTCAACAATATTCTCACAGAAACTATTTTATAAGTAATTATGCGAAGACTCAATGTACTCTCGAAAGCCCTCAACTTGGAGCTCCTTGTTTGACGGTAAATATCCTTTATATACACTTTTTAAATTTATTTTAAGACATATATAGCTTTTGTTCAATTAATTCTTAACATCTCATCTTTAATTTATTCCTTTTTGTTGTCCTCGCTGGTCAGAATATATATTAAATAAAACTTTTCATCGTTTTTTCATATATATTTTCTTCCTATTGGTCTACTTTTACACGGTTATGTAAATTCAAGTGGCCTTTTCTCTTCTTCCTAAAAGTGCCAAGTAAGGTAAAATTTTGTTTTTTTAGTTCTTCTAGCAACTCTGTACTTGTGTACCAATTATCTGTAGTAATATATCTACCACTATGCTTTATTAGTTCATAGAGTTTCAGTACGAGATCGACTGCAGAATTACTAACGCTATATTTGCCAGTGATCGGTTGCTTCCTTGTATATATTTCCAAATTTGACGTATTACCGCGAAGTAGTACCACGTCGCATCAGCTAACGCAAAGATCTCTCCAACTTCTAATCTATAATCATCTGATGATAGGGACTGTATGCATTTCAGCAATTTTCAACAAATTGTTGAAACACGTGATTTTAAGTGTTGCAGAAAAAACGAAAATCTGTTTACTGATATGGCCATGCGAAAAATTTCAGGTCTATCGGTTCTCTGGGTGTTAAATAGGTAATCTCTTTACATTCAATCGGTTTGATTTGAACACCCCTGCCAAGTAGATTAACCCAAATAATGCTCGTAGTTCTAAATAATTAGTGTGCTGATCCTCTCTTTCACGAGAATAATTTTGTAAAATGGTATCTATGTGTATATTTGTACATATAACTATTTCATGTATGATCTAATCATCAAAAAAGAATTTCCAAATATCAGATGCATATATTAGGTATGCAGACGATTTTTTCGGGGCAGGTAAATGAATTTTTAATGATTCCCTTTTTTTATTAGAGATGGAGCCATTTTTTAAAGTAAAAAGCATTAGAATCATTTGAATAACCAAACCAATCTTATCAATCGGAAATTTCTTTTTCTGTATCAGAATTATCGTTCCTCTCTGTCAAATTATCTTCTTCAGTTTCATCTTCTTGATTTTCGTATCCTTCTATCTTTAAGTATATATAATATAGAGAGCCCACGCTTATGTGAGCTTATTTTGTATGGTTGGTAGGCTAATATAAATGTTTTCATTTTATTTCTTAGCTCGTTTTCAAACTTTTATAATAATATCGAAGAAATAAACTAATGAATAAAAATTAAGATTATTCGATTACATTTAATTTAATTATTTAATATTATACAAATTATACAATTTCACTCTTATAAGTAAATTAATGAAATAACTACGATATTCAAGATACATATTTCTAACATAACTGAAAACATCTCTACTTTCTTTTTTTTTTGTCATTATTATAGCACAAATGTTTTTTAAATGTGGTTGAACGTCGATGACAGAAAGCAATGTATCAAGACAAGTTTCTGTAATTTTAACTATTTCTAATTTTAGAGTTTTTAAGCAAGCAATTAGACTCTTTATAACATACTTTAAATTAACTTAATACACTCCGCGTCATAAAAAATGCTTCACTTAAAATGATTATTAATTTAAAATCACAACAATTTTTGATCGAATTGCTCGATTTGAATAAAGTTTTTCTTTATTTGAGTGTTAAACCTACTGCCAATATTTCAGTGGATAGTATTAATGTGGTAATGTCTGTGGAGTGCACCGATTACAGCCTTGATTAAATTGCCGTTGATAAAGCAGAGCTACACACGTGCTTCGAACCAGATTCCTACCCATATAATTACAGATCTTGCCTGACATCGTAACATTTCTGAGAAGCTGCACTATGCACAACGCTCTTCTGCTTGAGAGTACAACTGAAGCCTTGACTCATCTGAGAACAGGTATGAGATATTGTAGCTTGAAACTGGTCATTATCTTAGATAATGCGTTTTTTATGCCACTGCCAATGAATGTATGTAATCAATCATTCACTGTCAAGTCAGTGAATTGAAAACCAGAAATATTCCTCGTTCCAATAACTTTCTGCAGATCATTTTACAGAGCAATTATATGAAATAGTTTATATTATATTAATTGTATAAATCTTGGTTTCGAACGCTGTCATTTGTTATTAACTAGCAGTAACCTATCAGCCCGTCAGAAGGTTCTAAGCTAAGGTATAGTCCCATCAGCTGATATTTTATGGTCCCATTTGGGTCTCGAAACCGCTTCCACTTTTTACTATTGACGTGGACTATCTACAATATATATAATTAAAGCTTCTATTGTGTTGTCCAATAATAATTTCTTGTTTTCGTCGTTGTCACTGTATGAATATAAATTTCTTTCTTCAATGTGTTTCGACGATATTTCGCCCTTTTTCCTCCGTAACACGTCCCAAAAGTAACTTCATAAAAAGTTAAACCTCATAAAATTTTGGAATTAATGAATAAAAGCTTTTTATTAAAAGTATGCTCCGTAAGAGCATACTTATTGCAAGCTTGTACAATAAATATGCCCCACTAAGGAAAAGAAAAGCAAAACATTTCCCGGTCTCTGGCTCACTGAGGAGGTTAGGAATCTTATGCGGGATCGAAATAGAGCTAAGGCGCAATTTAATCGCAGTCTAGCGCATATTCATACGCAAAGATATCGTGTGTTGCATAATCGGTATACGTAAAATTATTACATATCAATATAAAATACTATTAAAAGCAAATGAAAAATTAACAAATTAATTCAAGCCAACTACGATTGTAGAGAAGGTTTAAGGTGATAAAACAGAATAGAACGAAAATAATGGTTAGTTGTTCAATTCTGCCTTCGAAATTATTCGTTTCTAGCGTAGATACGAATGTTAAAAGTTGTTATTTGCATTCATTCTACTGACTTTCACAGCAACGAGTGGAAACATTTTTCACCCACTCTAATTTTTTTCAACCACTTACAGCTAGATAATACTACAACATATAAAGAAATAAAAGTAATAATTACACATAACGTTTAAAACGAAAACACTACTTACTTAATATAAATATTAACTGTGCAACTATTAAATATAGGATTATTTCAACTTGTATTGCTTCATGCTTATGCTCTACCACAACTGTTTGATCTATATCGATTAATTCTGATTAACTTCTAATGAAGTGATGCAGTCACTTCCCGTTCTTTCTTATTTGAATTGTTACCATTCATATCCTCGTCATTTATTATTTTTATCGCAATTTCTTCTTTATTTGTAAACGAATCTTATACATACCCTTCGGCACATTTGAAGATCACCATCCTCCATGTCTTTTTAGGGCTAAAATGTTCTCTAAAGCATCCATGTATCTTTTTTTGACTTTTCAGGTAGTGAGTAATACGTAGCCGAATTTGCTTCATTTACATTTTCTTCCGGAACATCCAAAAAATCGTTTTTTAGCTCCATTTTAATGATGTCAATAAATAGTTTTCAGCTATTTCTCACAAATTAATTGTTTATTTATTTATATTTAAATGCATGAAAATATGACAACGACAAAAATTGTCGCCCACGTTTTAAAACATTAAAATTCACAGAATTGTAAAAAAATCTATTTATCATGAATTTAGTGTCAAGATTGAATAAATCGCTATACAACATACGCTCAAAGTTAATTAAGAGTATTACTTAATTAATTTATTAATTTTACGGAAAATTATAATAATTATCAATTTGACATAAATAGTTGTTTATATTAATTAAAAGCATGACAACATTAAAAACTGCCGTCATTTCACGGATTTAAAATTGCCCAGGAATTAAACAATCTTAAAATCTGATTTTCACTAGCAGGATTAAACAAACCGCTATACAGCAAGCACATGGGAAACCAATACTTTCCACTAACTTGTATATCTTTCCATCTGACATGCACGTGACTAAAAAAACCTTTGTTTCCTCACTTGTACTGTAATATTCTATTACTTGACCAGTTATGAAAAGACTAATTTTGTTTAATGACCGTAATATTTACAACAGTGTGCGACTTTTGTAAATTAGTGTAAATTACTAAAAATAACAAGTTAAGCACAAAATTTTATCTAACCACACCTTAAAATTTAACAGATTGAATGAATTTACTTGGGCGTTGCTATGAATGTCCATAGGAAGACCTAGAATAAATAAGTATTCGGTAAGGTAATATTTCATTATACCAAGTGATGCAATGAAAGGACAGTTGTGAAAAATGTGACAAAACGTTAAAATGACATGTAAAAGCCGATATTTTATAGCGGAGTAATAATGTTTATTTTTTTAAGCAACAAATTTCAAATTGCAACTTATAAGATTTTTCAAGGTAAATACTGATTGCGAACCCAAAGCTTCCGGCACCGTTTACAAGCAAGCAGGTATGTCTGCGGACATTAACATTACGAGCGTCCGTTCTAAATTAAATGTTATTTTAGAGGTAAGCTGGAGTTTTGAAAACAATAATATTATACAACGAATCAGGGTAACGATCGTTTAAAATTCAGACCAATCACGTGATTTTTATATGGTTAAATTTGCCTGGGTTTTATAACTAATTAATACACTAACCTACAATACAATAATACAATAACCTACAACCAATCAGTGTAACGATCCTGACCAATCGCGCGATTTTATAAGTGAATAAAGTTACCTAGGTTTTATAACTGAATAAAACACGTGTGATATTTTATAACTGATTAAAACGCGACTACCATATGTATACTTTTGTTTACACCCTCATGAAAAAGTGACCCCTCCTTGTTTTCATATTCAGCCACTGTACTTCAGGAAACTTTTATGAAATCCTTTGATTTCGACGGCGTTGGAGTGATTGAAGTGGAAAAGTATTAATGTATCAATGAGCAAGACCTTATATTTCGTGCTGAAATGTTTTGGATTAAGAATGAAAAAATTAATGAAAAGATTAAAGCGTGGCATAAGATTAAATATCTAATAAGTTATTGATATGTGTATTAAAATGCATATTCGAATCCACCTGTGAAATTGTTGGGGGTGTGAATTTCACAATATCTATCACGTTCAATTCATCTCTGCTTATGTGAATGCTTGATGACGGTTTGGCAGCTCCAAGGTATTTATTTCTACCGAATATAATAGCTAATAATTTCGAACTGTTAATCAATAAACCATGCCCTTTTGAAATATTCACCACGCGTTCAATATATTCATTTAAATGAGTTTACACTTTCAATCTCTGACAATGGAAAGCTCATATATAGCCGTGTATCATCCGCAAAAGTTTGTAATTTACAGTAACGGACATATGACGAGAAAGCACTAGCATATGGGATAAATAAGATAGGACAGCAAATACTCATAGAGCAATTAGGTTTTCCAAATTCGTCATTATGATATTAAATAAAGTGAAAGATTTGGTTTGAATGATGAAAAATTATGCTACAAATGTATCGGGTTCTCGGCGGATCCGTCTTCAGGCACAACTAAGATGAGACAAAAACTAATTTTAAATTAAATAGGATAAAGGAAATGTTTACTGTCGTGAAAGAGGTTACATAAAAAATTGATGTTCGAAAAACGAAAACATCTATATTTGAAACTTTCTTCAAATTGTGATATTCTTTTAGATTTTCGTATGATATCTTCACGGTAGCGAAATGAAATTTGTTTGTACAACTTACTACTTGTAAGTTTCAATAGTATAGTACAATGCAATTGAGGAAACCAAGGTTTTTTCACTCGTTCGTATGACAGATTTGATTAAAAAGACAAGTTAGTGGAAAATATTGATTTCCCACGTGTGCTGTATAACGTTTTGGTTAATCCTAAAATTCGTTAATTCCTGGGCAATTTTAATTCCGTGAAATGACGGCAGTTTTTGACGTTGTAATGCTCTTAATTAGTATAAACAACTATTTGTGTCAAATTGATAATTGTTATAATTATACATAAAATTAATAAATTAAGTAATACTCTTAATTAACTTTGAGCGTATGTTTTATAGTGATTTATTCAATTTTGACACTAAATTTAAGGAAATAGATAAATGTTTTTTTTACAATTCTGTGAATTTTAATGTTTTAAAACGTAGGCGACAATTTTTGTCATTGTCATATTTTCCTCCATAAATACATGGAGGATGGCGATTTTCAAATGTGCAAAAGGGTATGTAGAAGATTCGTTTACAAATAATAAAGAAATTGAAAGATCGAGAAAGTTATTGACAGGAATATGAATGGTAATAATTCGAATATGAAAGAATGGGAAATGACTAATATCACTTCATTAGAAGTCAGTCATTCTGATTGATTTCTAATCGAAATAGATCAACCAGTTATAGTAGAACATAAACATGAAACAAAACAAATTAATCAACAAGAGGAAATAACAAGGTTGAATACAAGTTTAAATAATCTTATATTTAATAGTTACAGAGTTAATATTTATACTAAGTAATTTTTTAACATTTTTATTGTGTGTCTAGTTTCTTCGTTATAAACGTTATGTTTAATTATTATAGTTGTTTCTTTAAATGTTGTAGTATTATTTAGCTGCTATGAAAGTCAACAGAGTGAATGCAAATAACAACTTTCAACACTCGTATCTTCGCTAGAAACGAACAACAACAAGGTTTTTTTAAAATGATAAAAATCACATTAACACAAAATGGAATCACAAAGACGACAGATTAAAAGTAGTACTTTTAATCTGACACTAACAATTTAGTAAATTGTTCTATTAAAAATAAATAAATAGGAATTTATCAAAAAATAAAATTAAATAAATAAATAAACATCGATGTGATATCGTGTAGTGAAGACATCATTACAAAAGGCAATATTAATATTATGTTTAATTAAGTTTTGTTGAAATTTGTATTATAATTGATGTTGAAAAGGAAGTGTTATGTAAATCAAATTCAGTTGCGTCTAGGAAGAACCAGGTTATGGATGTTATTTGTGTGGACTCTGTTATAGAAGTTTTGTAGATCATTCACGTTATAACGATTTCTGAAGCCAATTTCAGCGATCAAACGTATTTCATCCGTAAAATCATCGCCATTAAGAGGAGTTTGGGTTGCTCTCTGGTAAAAGAATCCATTGTAGTGGGTTTCCTATGGATTTTATATTTTAGAGGTTTATTTTCTGTATTTTTCGTTTACAAAGTTCTGCAATAATGCGTCAAGCATCCGTAGCTCCTATACCAATTATGTTAGGAATTTCTTGCAAGCGCACGATTTTACTATATATACGAGTGTATTCCTAGAAAATATTTTCGTATATACGGGGTGTTCTAACAGAATGACACGGAACGTACTTTTTTTAAATTGAACACCTGTACTTGTTTACATATACTGATTAGCTGTCTCAAATGCTATAACTGCATATCTTGTTTTCAAAATTTTTGTGCAAGTTTACCAAGTTATTAACCATTTTGTGAAAATTGTTGAAAATTTATCTAGTCACTTAAAATTCGTAATTAGCACTATTATTAAATATTATAGGTTTGGCACATCGGTAAACAAAGCTTGGGTCTTTCGGACACCACAAATAGTGTTGGATAATATTATACAAGTCGGATACTAGAATTGGTTAAATTATACAATATTTAAGGGACCATAATATTGTAATTTTAAATACAATGTAAATTTTCAAATTTATTTCTCCTAATATTACACGTGTATTTCAACCGATTTTGTTTAAATTTTGTATGCAAGTTATTATGGCATGAGAAAGACGATTATGGAGTCTGTTTTGCTATAGCCGGTAGAAAGCACTTTACAACATGTCCATTGCGAATTAAAATAACCATAACATTTCTGATAGTGCACTTTTTAACTGTTTGATTAAAAATTCTTATTTATTATACATTTTAAAACAAAAAAGGTACTCGTATCAAAGCGATGGTTTTAGAGTTGATCGTTTTCTAGATAATCCGCATTTTATTAATCGATTTTAAAGGATAATTAAAGTTAGGTATAATGTGTACCATGGAAACGTAGTAGGTAAAATAATTATGAAACTATGTAAACTAGACTAAAATGGTCTAGTTTACTAGTGATTCTTAATCTCAATAATAGAAGTAAAAATTAAAGAAATTCTGAAAATCATTCATTATGCTGAATGTGTGACAGTGTTTAAGAACAGCCTAATGTTATTACAAGCATTTCTAATTATATTCATAAGTTCATCGCTGTCTCAGAACCGATTTCTCATATACATTTTTTTCCAATTATCCCCATACAAAAAATATCTAAAGAACTGAGATCTGGAGATCGTGGGTACCATACAACTAGTCCACAGCAATTACAAAAAAAAGCTGTATCGATTAATAAAATGCAGATTGTAACAAGCTTTATTGAAAAAGGTAAAAAGTATACCATCAGAAATGTTATAGAGCACCCGTTACCGGCTTTAGCAAAACAGACTCCATGGTCGTCTTTCTTATGCCGAAAACCTACGTGTACCATTTGAACAAAATTGTTTAAAATATACATGTAATATTAAGAAAAATCAATCTTGAAAATTTTATTTAAACACCCTGTATCTCTGAAAGCGTTTTCGACATATGTTTATATGAAGTTTAGGTGTTAATTTTGACAGATCTATCGACTGTTAAAGTCCTGCTACAAAAAACTGAGACATCGTGTATAGTACAAGCCAGCGTTTGAAAGAAATTCCTAACTTAATTGGTATAGGAGCTGTGGATGCCTGACACACTATTGCAGGACTATGTATTTAATCCAAAATCTAATACTGCGATTTGTCTTTTCCTCTATAGCGAATTGTATTCAGCATTTATTATTTGTAACGCCTTTTCATTTAAATATCAACGTAAAAGATTATTGAAACGGATTATTACAAAAACGGTCAGTCAAAATCTAGTTTAACGTTGAAAACACGAGTCAGTACCAGAAATAAAAAATTTGCACCATGTGCCGTTATTGAGATATTCGTGATGCTGCCAGTTTAATATTAAGCTAGCAGGACCACTTTTAAAAAACATTTAAAGTAATAAAACAAAGATGGTTTTGAGAAAAGCTGAATTTGTACTACCGGTAAAAATTTTTTCATTTCAAGTCTTTTGGAGCTTAATATTAAACTAGCAAGACCACTTTTAAAAAAGACTTAAAATAATAAAACAAAGGTGGATTTGAGAAGAGCTGGATTTGTGAACCGATAAAAGTATTGTATCATGCATCATTAAAGAGAAATTCGTCGCTTAATATTAAGCCTGCCAGCTTAGTATTAAGCTACATGATGCACTTTAAAAAGAGATATAACAAAATAAAATAAAAGTGGATTTGAGAAGATTTAAATTTACCACCGATAAATATTTTGTACCATGTACCTTTAAAGAGAAACTCGTGGCGTTGCTAGCTTAATACTAATCTGGCAGCGCCACATTTAAAAAAGATGTAAAGAAATAAAACAAAGGTAGATTTGAGAAAAGCTAAATTTATACTAATTAGTATTACCGATAAAAATTTTTCATTTTAAATTTTTTGGAGTCAATATCATATCATCTTGCAGCAGTATCAAATCTTGTGGAAACACAGCAAGCCTTCTAGAAGCAGTATCAAGTTTTCTGGAAGCTGTATCAAGCCTCCAGAAGTAGTATCAAGTTTTTTGGAAGCAGAATCAAGTCTTCTGGAATGTTCTTAAAAATAATGTTTTGTATTGCAATAAAATATTAGAAGCTTCAAATATATGAAATTGTATATGAATATACAGGCTGATTCAACAAACCGCTGACAAACTTCTACGTCAGATTTAAATGAAGCAGTAAAATCTTCAAAACTCTTTCTTAAAAATATTTTTCGATAATTTAGTCAAACACTTATTATTATTGATAAATAATGAAAAAATAAAAACGATAATCGAATTTATTAAATAATTGTTTCAGTGCTACATATGTTTCGACCCGATTAACAGACCTTCTTCATATCAATTACAAACAGAACGAAAAAGGTAGATATAAACATGGATTTAAACATATTTAAACTATTAAAGGTATCCATTTTTTTCATCAATTAAGGTTAATTTAGAAAATCAGGTGAAATTGAAATTTTCTTTTTAACTGGTGATTGATGTTAAAATTTATTGATTTATTCTTCCCTTACATGTTTCGGCAAGTTGCCATAATCAGATGGTTTTTCGTCAAAGTGGAGGAGTTTAAATGTTATCATAAAAGTATTATTTGTGTTATCTGTATTTATGTTGAATAGTTATAAAAATCACAATTGTCACCAAGAAAAAGAAGAGTGTGACACTTCCCCACTTTGTTTGACTTCCACTTTGCAACTTGCCGAAACATGTAAGGGAAGAACAAAGAAATAGTTGTAAGAAATTTTAGAATTTTAGAAATTTTAATATATGACAACATCGATGCTAAACGTCTCCTAATTAACGTTGATAGTAAGCTTTAAATGATTGATACCGTTAAAACAGATAACTATCGAAATTTTGCCCAAAATCTCCGAAGACCCCAAAAATTTTAATCTTCGACGTTTTTACACAAAAACGACTTTACTTACGAAGAGCATGGCGCAAGAGAGAACAAATCAAGTCTGTGTATTACGGATATACAGACTAAAATTTAACATAAAAAAATTTTCGCTTGTGCACCTGGTTCTCACGTTGTAAGTCAAGACTTGGCTTCTAAGCTGTGAAGATGGTTTTTGAGCCCAACATTATCTCTGCAGCTCTTTTAGGATCTGGAAAAAATATTAAAGATCTTTTTAGATATTAGAGAAGATATTAAAGAATAAATATTAAAAAATATATTACTGAATTGTTGAATATTGCAGACAAAATTTGGGATTCAATAAATACCTTTTCAAATTTTTCATGTGACGTCTATAATCTTTTCGATGTAAATAAATCGGTTAAAAATTCTTCGGATTTTGTCAATCACGACATTTTGAAAGCGTTATCCGATTTTACATTAACTTGTTAATTTCTGCTCAGTAATGTCAGTCAGAAACAACATCAACAATCCGATTTGCAATTGCCATAGTCACAAGACGCAATATTCTTTTTCTCGCCAACGTTCGCACTTTCATAGTAGACAATATTCTCATTCTTTCACGGTGTGTTCATATCACAAACGATTCGATAATCAGGATTTTAATTGTCAGGGACCATGGTGTAAGGTCCCTGACAATTCTTTTTTGAGATTTATTACTCCAGTAAGCAAATATCCAAATCACCATCTACTTCTATCCCAAAAAATGAATAAACATTTCAATGGATAACGATAAACACAAATCGTCACAAAATTTTCTTAAAATACCGTATCTTTGGTTTCTTATAAATATATTTATTTTGGACGAAATCTTGTCTACGTTGTCAAAAAACGAAGATTTACAAATATACTAAATTATCATTCAAAAGATTTGCAATTCCAAATGGAAGATTCGAACATATACACTTGATAATGTTGGTTCCGTTCTTCCTTCTCGTGGTTATACCTACATTCTTACTGTTATAGAACGATAAACACAAATCATCTATTCATCAGATTTGTTCTCGCCTTTTCATTTTTGATAAAGAAAACGGATTATTTTTTTTAATTAGTACAGGTGCGGATATATCTGTTACCTCACCGAATTTTTCCTGATAAGCAAAAAGGTTCAGAACCATCTCTTTGTGCTGCAAAATGGATCTTCTATTAATACTAACCGTAAAAAGATGTTAACAGTAACATTAACAGTAACTTAGGGTCTATATAAAAAATTTACTTCTGGTGATAATTAAAATTTATTTTTCTAAACTAGTTTCGAGCCTTGCTTTTCTTCAGTAGATACCTATAAGTTTACAACATACGAAAATGAACATATTAATATAAAAATAAAAGAAGAAGAGCAAGGCTCGAAACTAGTTTAGAAAAATAAATTTTAATTATCACCAGAAGTAAATTTTTTATATAGACCCTAATTTAATAATTGGTGAAAAAAGGATAAGAAAAATTATTTTTATATTAACAGTAACATTGTATTTAAGGAGAAACTTTATAATATTATATTTTAATATTGTTATATTAAAAATCAACGATTGATTGATTCTACAACCAAAATAACTTCTTCTGGATCACTAATGCAAATATCTGTATTGTCTCCGAAATTATTTTCCATTGAAACAAAATATTCCTGTATATCAAAATCTTTTCCCAATTTAACTTCAACACCTGAAGTTTCTTCCTCCATTAAGCATTCCTCAAAACACCATATCGTTACAAAATCCCATTTGCCCCTCTGCAGACTAAGACGTCTAGACTCAACAAAATTTGCAATTGCCAAAAAAGAGATTGATTTAATAGAATGCCTTGGTATTTGTCGCCCCTGATCTTCTTCCACTGCTTCTCCATTACATATGATTCTTGGAAAGGATTCTAGTGATTTGATAGGATTCTTGCGCAGACTATCGCCAATTAAACTTGATTATTGTTCCAGATCATTACCCACTACCTCACATTCAAGATTTTGCATGGTTGTAATTTTTTTTCAAAAATTGACTTACAAAAATTAAGCTGCATTACAACTCCTTTTGATCTTTACGAATTTACTAGAATGCCATTCCGACTGAGAAACGCAGCGCAGACATTCCACCGGTTCATTAGTGAGTCACCAATGTTTTAATCTTTGTATCTGTGTATTTACATGATATTCTTATAACGAGTAAGAATGAGGACGAACATCTTTCAAATTTACAACTGTTTGAAAGATTAAATTTGTTGAAAGATAAAAGTTTTGGCATGAATATAAACGCTTCAAAATGTGTTTTTGGCGTTCAATCCAATAATTTTGTTAGTCATACCATTTTATCAAATGGAATTTGTCCTTCATCCGATAGGATTCAGGTCGAAAATAATTTTACAAAACCGAAAACCGTTAAGGAATTGTAAAGATTTTTGGTTATGATTAATTTCTAACATCGTACACTCTTTGTAATTCCTTGAAAAATAATAATGAAAAAGACATCACTATTTGATTAGATAAACATGACCATTCATCTAATACCACTAAAACTCTTTTAAGTCAATCAACTATTCTTGCGCACCCCTCTTATGCAGCCAAATTGTCAATAATAACAGATGTTTCATCTACAGCAATTAGAGCAGTTCCTCTCTGCAGAAGACCTTGATTGTTCTTCTGCAGAGTTAGTATTTGGACAACCTCTACATCTTCCAGGAAAACTATTTCTTAGATCGCACGGATCTTTAGATACTCAACCTTTACTCATAGCTTTACGTGAAACCTTTTCAAACTTACAAACTCGACCAGTTTTACATCATACATTCGAGAAATGTTTTGTTCATAAAGATGTATTTAAATCAGATTTCGTTTTCCTTCAATTAAAAGGTATGCTCTTCTTTCTTATATCAGTTGTGTGGCATGTTTATATTGGTTATCATTTCTTCAATTTCCAAAAAATGCATTCTTTCTCTTAAAATGCGATGGATCTTGTTTAAATTCTCGTAACATAAATTTATAATTCGGAAGTGTTTGCGTGTTTCAATTTTAGTATCCTTTCCGTAATGAAATTTAGTTTAGTTAATTCAACATTTGATTTTGGCGAAATTAGGAACTAGTTTCTGTTACATTAATTAATTGTAATTATGTACAATTATTAATAAAGTTGAGATGATTTTTTGTTATTTCCAGTTTTATGTATATCTTTTTGTATCCATGTATTAATGATGAAGTTTTAGTTGTAATAATATTATTAAAATCCATGTTGCGAGATTAGTTAATAAAAATTAAAGTAGGATAAAACAATAATGTTTTTAAACTTCAGTTTCTCGCGTTTATTGTCAATTTCCTCGGTACCGGTTGCGACCCTACAATGGGTCATCATCAACCAGTCGAATCTACAAAAATTTTCTTAAGTTAGAAAATATCCCGTACAATTGAAATTATTCAAAACAAATTTTTTTGTGGTGTTATATGGTTTTACTATATTTGAACGAATAGGTGACAATGGTCAATTAAATGGTCAATGGTCTATGGCACATACCTACTTGGAATACCACCTACACACCTGATACCGCTTGAAACACTGCTAGCAGAAAATGTTTTCATTGTAAAAAAACAAGGTACTATTGATAAATCATTTGAGCTTGCTTCAAAAATAGCAAGAAAAAATAGTGCTAGCAAGAAACAAAATTTTCATGTTAGAAGTTCAAAAACTGCCGATTAAAGACTGGATACTGCTTGTAAAACTCGAAGCTTTCCATTGCAAATGAACCATACACGCTTTTGTTGAGCTTATTAATCGCTTGAGTCTTTTCCAATCCAGTTATTTCAGTACTCATACGTATTTTCAGAAATCGGCGCCTATGTAAAGAAAGAAAGTTAATTGTTGAGATAACTATGACAAAATCTCATTCTTTATTTTCGATTTAAAATTTATTTTTGTAATGTTAAAATCTACAATTTTCTGAATACTGCAACTAATTGCGCGCGGTATTTAAACTTGGCTAATGCGACTGAACGTCTTTGAAATTCGCCCCTACTGCAGCAATATAGCAGCTACGTGTTCATTTCGCGAATTCTCGCGCAAAGTACACAGTTGCGAAACTGTTGTTTCCATTCGAAACAAACTCGAACAAAGTTTCCGCTCATTTCTCGCACCGTACGTTTTCTTTAAAATGCGTTTTCGCTTTACCGAACGACTCGGAATTATCCGACATTCTGTTTATACTACCTATCGGCGTGTAAAACGATAAAACTCATCAATATTTCCCGTGAAAATCTGTTTTAAATTTGCAAAGTGAAAAGCTCGTCGAGTGGCGGATTAAAATTTTCACCGTGTAAAATTCATAATTGAATTCGCAATAATCGCACTGCTTGTAATTATTTCATTATCGTCGGGTTAATTTTCATTTAAACAAGCTTTTATTGATATTTCGTTTTGTTCCGAATTATGCACACCGTTCGTATACGAAAGGTGTCATCCTCTCCTATTAAAGGTAAAAGCACAATCCAGCTAATGGAAGCGATCGAACGAGAATTCCGTCCTTTTGCATTGTCAACGACGTCACGCCGTGTCAAGCCTTTTGTACGTTTCCAGAACCGGGAGAAAAGGTCGTCAGCGATGACAATAAAAAAACTGGAAAAAAGACCTCTTTTTTAGCTTTTCAAGGCAAATATGCACCGAGCATTACACCTACTGCTGTCATTGACGATTTGAAAACAACAAATAAAAAGGCAAAATGGATAAAAGGAAACCTTCCTTTCTAGGTTAAAATTGAAACCTTATTTACTCTTGAAGAGTGTAAAATCACATGAGGGAATCGATGCGTAACTTCACGCGATACTTGGTGCTCAGCCTGTTTCGTTGTAAGCCGGAACGAAAAGAAAGCAATTTGTTCATTCGGGAAGGAAAGGTTACGCGCTGTTTCTTCAGAACAATAAAGAGTTTACTGAGAGAAATCCGATGACAAGATTATTAGTCGAAAGGTTTAAATAAAATGCAATTATGAGTTTATACTTTCATTTTGATTATTGTTTTCATGTTTCTTTTCATTAAGTGCAAAAATCTACTAAATTGATTCTAAATCGATTAATAAGACAAATGTTTGATGTCTGCGTTCGTTTTTGATAAAATAAAAATTATAAGGACTCCTCTGTAAAGAACAAAAAGGGTTATTACTACTCGTAAAGGATAACAAAGATGAATAGGATTGCAAAAAAAATAGACGGGTTTGATGGTCCAAACCCAAAAAAAAGTTGGAAAAAGTGTAAATACATAATTTACGATTAGGGCCAAATTTCTATTCTAACAGGTGTCGACACATCCCTATTACTCTACTAAAAATATTAAAATATTCAATTTAAAACTGAACATGTGAACAAATTAATATACCAAAATATTCATCTTAAATGACATACTATAACAAAATCATTTTACTTGACTATTTGGCATCCGTATTTTGTATTAAATATATTCAGATGATATTTAATCAGTTTTATATTCAAAACTGATTAAAACTTTGTAAAATGGATACTCAAGTTAATCATATTTAGCGTCCACTTCAAATTTTAGCTGTGTGCTACGATGCGATCTCTTTTACAAAATGAGAGTTTTTCATAAGAAAAATTTTGATAACAAACTTTTACTCACAATCAGTGAAACACTATATCAAAATATTCACGGAATATCCTATAGTTATGGATATTACTCCACAAATGAAAAAGACCCGTTCTCATTTAGCATCAGATTTTAAAAGGAGATAACTAAAATCTCAAAGAAATAAAGATATGTTTTTTAAGGAAAAGGAGAATTGAATAGATTATTCCATAAGGTTTACTTTTTCTTTATTTATTGAAAATATCTAAAGGTGTAATTGCTTAAAAAATTACGTGAAACAAACCACTTGCTTTGTTTATTGTACCATTCTTGCGGACTCTAACAACGAAGTGAGACTGAAAAGGTCTGAAAGAAATCAAAGTACGTGCTATTCAAAAAAACCGTTCGCAGCAGTTGCTAAAACTGAATTGGGAAAAAAGCTCACTAGCATGTACATAAAATTTGATAATTAATTGGAAGTAATAACTTCAATCCAAATAAAACCAATAACAATATTGTATAGAGGCACTTTTGACATTTTAAAGTCAAAAAATTAAAAATTTAAAACATTTTATGTATTTTAAAAGCAGTATTAAGTCTTTCAAAGCCAGTGGCAAGTTAGTTGAAAGTAGTTCAAGTATTCTGGAAGCAGACCAGAAAAATAAATAATATATAAATATAAATAATAATATAAAACCAGAATCAAGTCTTATGGAGGTAATATTAAGTCTTCTGGAAACATTTCAGGTCTTCTAAAAGCAGTAGCAAGTTTCAGGCAGTTCAAATCTTCGGGAATTAGTTCAAATATTCTGGAAGAAGTATCTAGTATTGTGGAAGCATATCAACTTTTTTTGAGACATTACAAGTCTGTTAGATGTAGTATAAAGTCTCAATTCAAAATAATCTCCCAAAAAATGTTTACAGCAGATGACTGAATTCAGAAGAAAATGCTTGATAGTTCATTAAAATTAGAAAAAATGATTGAAAATGATAACTTGAGTTCAGATAAAACCCACCGATACACCTGATTTACCAGAAATCTTTAAATTCTATTTATGGGCTGACTCCATCCTCATTAATAGAAGTAGAAGTATTATTATTAAGAGATAAATCTAAAGAAAGTTTCATTAATTCAAAATATTTGTCTTTCAATTTGAGACCCTTTTTCAAAAGATTCACACGGCTCTCAGAAAATTCATTCATTCTCTTTAACCATCCCAAAACCTATCAAAGCTTCTATCCAAAACAGCCTCTGTATTATCCTCATCAGTAAATAGATTATTAGGATAAAATTGAAAGACCTCAACTTTTCCTTCTGCAACAATGAGGTTAATTGTTTATCCATGTCTTCCACGGTGGAAGACACACCTTGAACAGTAAACTCGTAAGTCAATTATCCCAATTATCCTAGATAGATAATTAATAGTAACCTTAAGCGCCATAATGATTGAAATCGGAAATCAAAATCCAGATAAGAACAACGAATAAAGTCAAAAACAAATCTAAGCTCCTCAAATAATTTTTAGGTTTCAAACGACTTTCATCAAACAAACCCGTTACAAGATATTTCCTAACAAATTATTAATTTGCACTAATAAGCTCAATTGGTAGATTTAGTAGAAGATATCTTAAATACTACGATAAATACGATCACATTAATTCTTTATTAACGATTTTAAATTTATTTTGCAAGCAGAAAAAGATTTTAAAGATAACGTAAAATAATACTACCGAGCTTAGAAGCGAAAGAAGAAAGTTTATTAAAAAAAGCAAAACTTTTTCAATATTAATTTTTTATTAAGTTTTTACTACATGTGTAATCAATCCATTATAATTATTTTTCCCGACATTATCATCTTTTTATCTTAAATATATTTACCTCATTTTCGTTCGTAGATTTTTATCTAGTTCGGGTATAAAAACTACATATCTTTTAATTTGCAATTTTCTGTTTCAATTTCTCCAATTGCTTCTGCTTTAAGAACTTGATCTTTCTTAGCTGTTCGTATGTTTTCGTTTAGGATTACCTTTTCTCTAATAATTCTTTCACAACTGACATATGAGCTGAAGCACTTGAATTTGAAATCCATTAATTCTTTTCGTTGTTGTTATGAGAAAACTAACTTTTTCATTTTTCTTCTTATTTTTAAAATAACATTAATTTTTCTGGTGTTTGTTTTTCTGACATGTTTTACATTTCGTTTCATTTCTGCAATTTCTTGTCCTTCCTTCTTTTTACATTTACAACATGTAAATATTTTCTCTTTTATATTACCTTTAAATGCAGCTTCTACAACCTTTTTGTGTGGTAAAATAAATTAGTCTTTAGTATTAATATTAAGTGTTAATGATAATTAATTAGTTAATTTGTGAAACGTGAAGTGTTTTCGACTGTTCATGTTGGAAATTGATTGTTGTTGCACCTAACATTAGATAAATGCATATGTTAGGTTACAAGAGGGAAATCGGTCGTTGTAATATGTAATTGAAGGTGATAAACTAGTTCGATAAATGAAATAGAAGAATTTCTTTGTCCTTATTTCTTCGCTTAATTCTATTATTGCTGATTCCCACACACTTCTAAAATGAAATAATACAACAATTTAGTTATTTTCATTTCTTCACTAATTTCTAGCTTTCGTTTTTTTTTAATGTATGTCTCAAAATATTCCAATCCTCAAATATCCGTTGTCGTGCCAGCTTCTTTTTTATATTTAAGTTGATAAAATTGTTTTAATAACATGTATTAGCCACATTTTTTCTTTTGCGTTTTGGCAATTTAATAAATAAATGTGTTGCTTTTCTATTTTTGTTATCGTAATTTTTAGCCTCATTGCATCCTTCTGTTACCAATTTACTAGGGGCTCAATTATCAGGAGCACCAAATTTTCAACAATCTGAAGCAGTTTTGATTTGTCGACGAAGGTGTAAATTAGGGTTGGAACGGATATCTGACAACTATCCGGTATCCGGGTTATCCGGCCATTTTTTTAAATTCGGTAAATCTTTTTACGCAAATGTTAATTAAGTGTGGTACTGCTTTAATATGACCCGGTGACAGACTTCTAAGGTATATAATACATGAAAATTACGATGAATAATCTTAATATACATAAGAGATTTTACATCCCCACAAAGATATGTAAAGAACAAGTTCTGCTTCAATCCCCGAGGTCGCTTATGTATGAAGTGCTAAGACAATGTTGCAAAGTTGTAGGTTTTCTCAAAGCACGCACGTTTGAGTATTTAAGATTAAATCCATTTCTATAAAAGCCTTTGTATCTTCATGAAGATAGATGAAGAACAATTTCTTCCCAAATCTTAGAGATTGCTTCCAACGAGACTTTAAAATCTCCAAAATTGATGATTTTTGTGTTAATATATCAAATCGAGCACCTCATCCGACATCTCATCCGCAAGCGATCTCGACTTTTTGACTGTAAACCTCTTTCCGTAAATTAATAATATAATATAAGATAATGATTTAATTTACTTCACACCATACTGTACGCCATATTGGGAATTTTGGTTAAATGTCTTCTTAAACGAGACTGTGGATACCTAAAAAGGTAATCAATGTCCCGTTACGCAAAACTCCATGTTTCAAGAAGAACAAAAGCCAACCTCGATGTACAAAGAACAACTGGTAGTATTTTGAATATCTATTTTGAATAACATTCATTAAAAATAAGTGATATATGATATGTATGATATAAATAAACATTTACGCTAAACAACATTAACATTAATAATATTTACGGTCTGATTAATTTTTATACAAATCCAAGATTTAAGAATAAATATTATTAAGTGAGTTTATGTCAGTTCAAAAATTTACAATATTGTGTTCAATAGTAACGTGAAATATTTCTAAGAAGGTTCTATTGTACAAATTGTTTTCAAAGTCTAATATCTTAAAATTATTGAAATCAAAATTTTGTTTCAAATTTTTCAGACAACTCTAAAATCAAATAAAAAAAAAAGAGTAGACAATGAGAAATGCTTGAGAATCCGATAAGATTGCAAAATAACTTACTTTACTAAACACTAACAAAGGAGTGAAGTCAGCTGTTCCCTTTCTCAGATATTTCTACTGTTAATTTATATTTCCAGTCTTCAAACAACTTTTCCTCCATCCATAATCTATGTTAGGTTCGATTAGAAAGAGATTTTCTCTTTTAAGAAAATGACCATCCATGAAGTTTGCCTTCGTGTTATTATTATCTTAAGACCTCTTCCGTTGAACATAATAAATCAATAACATTATTGCACGATATCTCCTAACTATGTCACATTTCGATTCTTAAGATGTCTCAATTTATAACAGAATCAAAAATCGACATGTCGAACAAAAATGATTTATCAAAAATACTTACTCATTTAATTGGCTTCCTTTTCGAGGAGAGTATAGGGGCGCTCACCGGCGAAGAGAATCTGTCTGTTCTCGACCGGAAATTGAAGCTCGACAGGTTTCGTAAACGAACCAAGAACCTGTTTCTTTTGATAACGAAAGGCCCAGGCAGTCGCGGAGGGGAATTAAAAGAGGGCCGTCATTAAATTTTACTTAAAATGGTCCGCCGGGCGTTGCGCATTTGCCATGATTACGTTCGTCTTCGTTCGCGGGGGGCTAATTGGAAAGTAAATATTTTATAAAATATCGCCTTAAAGATTGTTCCGAGGAGGAACCCTCCAAGTTGGCGCGCGTTTTGCCGAGTGGGCTTACTTCAAAACTGAAAACCTTCGCGCTTCAAGTGGGACACTTCGAGAAAGGAGCGAAAAGGGGAGGAAGTTGTATTTTCATTCGGTTTTAAGATATTAAATTTAGATTTAAATTAAATTAAGTACTTCTTTTCTAACCGCAGAAAAAGGTTAAAAGGAATCGTTTCTAATCTTTTTATCGTTTAGCTTTATTTTTATAAACCTTTGTTAGAGGGGAGCTAAGAGTAATCACTTTTTTCACTCGAACTTGACAATCATAATTTAATTATTAATTAGTTAGTAATTAACGATAATAATCTATTAATCTAAACAAAACAAGTTGTAACATGAAGTCATTTTCAACAGACGAACGGTTTTGAAACGGTTTTTTCTAATTTTAGTGATTCTGTTAGTGATTACTAGCATGATTCATATGTACAACTAAAATTAACACTACACCTAGAACTAGAAAAATTTGGATTTGACGTTAAACTGTTTTAAAGATTGTGTAAAAATTCACTGGGATATTATTTTTTTAATTTTAATATAGTATTAAGCTTTTTCTTCACGATTCAATCCAAGCATCTACTGTGAACGCTTTTCTTTTGAGAGCACGTATTTTAAATTGAGAGATGAAGCCATTTCTAGGAGATGTAGAAGTTTTCATGCTCCCACAACACTTGAATTCTTTCCATAAAACTTTATACTGCTTCCAAATAACTTGATACTGGTTCTAGAAGACGTGATATTGAGTTTGCCTCTGGAACACTTGAAATACATCCAAAAGACTTGAAACTGCTTCTAGAAGACTTGATATAGCATTTAGATGACATGATTAGCTTTCAAATGATTTGATACACTTTCTAATAGACTTGACATTGCCTTCAGAAGACTTGAAATGTTTTCAAAAGATTTGATATCGCTTCCAAAATACTTGATGATACTTGTTGATTTTGTACATAAACCATTTAAATTTGCTTCGATAATATTAAATAATATTGGTCAAAATGCAAAACTTTTACAAGACGGAATGAGATAGAACAGATCAGATCCTATAGCAAGAAAAGAAAAGCATAGGTGCAGTTGAGTAAGGGCAGAACATTTTGTTCGAGAAAAATCTGAAAAAGAAGCCAAGAAAAAGTTAAGGAAAATCCTTTCATATCTCAAATGATGTTACAATAATAAGATGTCACAAACGATGTAAATAAGTGATGAAGAAGATATTGAGGAAAGAACAATTTAAAAGATAGTAGGGTTAATAGTATAATACCTTTAAAGAGGATTTCAGTCAAATTAGATGAACTGATGATTTTATGCAGAAGGTGATTAGAGACTCAAAATATCAAAATTCACTAAAATAACTTGTATACCAATTAAAACACATCTTAAGATATACTTTTCAATGATGTTGCTGAATGCTAAAATATGTCAGGGAGAATGTTAATTTATGAAGATATTGGAGAAGATTGGAATGGAACTAAGATTGATTTGATGTGATGTCTTGAAAAGAAGGATGCTGAGCGTGACCATACCGACAAAATTAACCCGAGACGAATTGCTAAATAGGCAAAAATGCAAAGATTAAGAACCAAGCATGTAAATGGAAGATTGCTTTCAAAACAGCTACAGATCATAATCGTAAAATGAATTGAGATGAATTGATGAAATGGATTGGATTAAGTCCTATAGCAAGAAGACGCGTCGATACAATGCAAGTATACAAGAACAGAAAATTGTACCTTAGAAGAAAATGAAATCGAAGCTATAGATGCTGCTAAGAAAAGTAACATGATATCTCAAATGATATTCCCCAACATTGGCACCAGATACCTCGCATCAGAAGAGCTTCTTCTTCTCAAGATGGTCCCTTCATTTGCTTCGAAAGTTTTTGTTGGAGAGCAGCCTTTCATTCATAGTTTTAGTCTTTTTTAAAATTAGTGTTTTTTTCAGAGCACCCATACATATTTTCAGAAATTAGCGCCTATGCTTAGTAGACATGAATTTCTAAAAAACACCTTTATTTTTGATTATATGCAGAAAGTAGTTAAAAGATAACGTTGAAGAAATAATAATCTAAATTAATATAAGACATTTAAAAAACCAGCACGGAAATTCTTTTTTAAATAAGAAACACAGAAAATCGTACACATTCGAACTCTGAGTATGACAGCCAATTACTTTGAACAAAATTTTGTCTAAAGTCATAACCGGTTATAAAAGAAATAAAAACATCATAGTAAAATATTTTAAGGGAAATTGACTATTTCAAGAAAATTCATTTTTAACCCCTTATTAAGTTATGTTTTGAAATGTTCGATGTACATCTGGTTTCAGTTATATACAGTGTGTCCCCGTTAGGTATTATTACGATAAATTTTTTAACTCAAATTCCATCTTTTGCAATTAAAGTCTAGATGTCATAAAATGAAATATAACCAAGTTTTACGTCAAAAGTCCCCAAAGTACCAAAGTTAACGCAAAAAGTTGCTTAACCGTTGCAGGTAAAGTGGTCTTTCTAAGCAATGTATAACAAAGGTTGATTAAAATAAAATGTTTGTTATGTTAAATTATAGCGATGTGTCGAATTTTATTAATTCGCAGAATGCAGATCATAACATTAACAAAACATATTCATATCTAAACTTAATTAACATAAAAGCTTTTTCAATAATGCCACCAACAACACGAACATATAATTCAGCCCATTTCCTACATTATTTATAACTTTCGTTAATGTGACACAATGGAATTTTTGTAATAACGGTTTCAATTTTTTGTTTTAAATAGTCTAAATTGTTATAAAAATTTTCAATATATACATAATAATAGATAAATCCGGACTTCTTGGCGGCCATGGTTGCGGACTATATCTACCAATTCATTTTTTTTTCAAATAACCTATTTAAATAATTTCTAATTGAAGTTCCGTCTTTTAAAATTTTGTAACCAAACCACAAACAATAATCTAAACGTTTTGGCTCATAACCTAATTCGATAGTGCGGTTAAATTTTGCTTTACACGGTAATATTTTATATTCCCGATAATTTTTTTGTAAATGGGATTTAGTTATACCAACTTGAACTGAAATTTTGTCTTAAGGACACCTTACCGTAATCCATTGCGTTCGTTAGTGCGATTGTTCGTATCAATCGACGAACACTTTTTAACGTTTCCCAACTCCTTTTAACAACTCCCTTAATTGTTTTTTATCTACTAAAGATCCAAATTTTTCCTCAAATTACCTTAAAACTGCAATGTAACTAATGTTCCCCAGTCCACAGTATTGCACTGTAAATATTTTATGTTGTAATGTAAACATGATTAATTAATATTTGACAGTACGCTAAAGTTAAGCTATCAAATGATAGTTGTTAGTTCTTTTACTCTGATCATTTGTTTTTATCGTAAACTAGAATATTAGAAAAAAATGTTCAAGAAAAAACTCATTTTTTCTTTTATATGTTAAATTAATAAAATTCGGCATATCGTTGTAATTTAACATAATAAATATTTTATCTTAATCAACTTATGTTGTAATGTACTTTTGTTGTACATTATGTATGTACATTATGTATGTACATTATGTACATTACAACATAAGTTGACACTTTGTCTTTTTTTTGTTTGTCATTAGCTAATATATACACAATAATTTTGTAATATGGTGTTGATTTCGCAATTTATTTTAATGGATGTTATTGACCTATAGTTGTTACAGTTATTTTTATTTGTAGTTTCAAGGATCCAGATTTATGAGGTTTTTGTATAGCAACTTATGGATGATAGAGTTTGGACTACCGGTTTCTATTGTTAAACTGTCAATACATTTTAGTTCCGGTAGTCTAGATGTAGAGTCTAGAGGTAGAGGACATTTCAAAAGTCTGACGGTGTAGGTCTAACTTGTAGGTATCGCTAACTTGTAGGTGACCCATGGAAAATCCATATTCAAGTTTGTTGATCAAGTATTTTAATTAGGTCAGCAGTGATGATTTCATCATTAAATGTTGAAAGAATATATCTTCAATCACCTTTAAAGCCGTATAAGTACGTGGATCAACATTTGTATAGAGTTAAGTTATGGATAAGTGTTAAGTGTTATGTGTTAAGTTTTGGATAAGTTATAGTGAGTTTTTGGTTAATAATCTTTCAGTTTAAAAATGCCCGATATAAAATTAGTAATTTTAGATGTAGGGGAGTGAAAACATTTAGTTATAGGTCTAACAGGTAGATAAGCCTTATGGAATTTTATGAGAGGATAAAGTTGTGCTACGAAGCAATTCATAGGTATTACGAAATATAGATTTTGATCAAATTTTGTGATAGTATCCTTATGTTTATTGATGACTACCTTATTCTTGGCTATTATGGAATTTAATGGGTCTTTTTTAATTTCTTTGTACCCATTTCCTTTTAAGAAATTAATCGTTTTTTATGGTATACAGCTTTATCAATAATAATTGTGCCATTGACATTTTTGTTCAAGTTTTGCAATTTGTAAAATTGTAGATTTGTCTGATGATGACATCATATGTAGAAACTAGTATCAAGTAAACAAAATTAATTTAACAATAATAAAATATTTAGAGGTCAAGAGTTTTACTTTACATTACTTTTTCCAAAATTTGCACCAAACCAGTTCAATTGATGAATTTGGGAGATGTCTCAAAAACTACGACAAATACGGTAAAATCTCATCCCTTATTTTTTTATTTACGTAGTTTTCTACTTGAAAACGACTTTAAAGAGTAGTCCAATGTACTTAATGGTGAGAGAAGGCACTTAATTCTAAAAAGACACGTTTATAAAGTTTTTGCACAGACTGCTTATTAATAACTGTTAATTTAAATAATTTCGTTGAGTGCAAAAATCGTCTCTAAATCACCAAAAACGAATAACTGTTCTCTCCCTTCAATTTGTGAATTTAGAAGGAGATATCATTTAATTACGACAAATACAATAAAACCTCATTCTTCATTTTCTTTAGAGGTCATGGAAGAAAGTTAATTTTAAAAAGAACTGTTTCTCAAGTTTTTGCACATATTGCTGATCAATTGCTTTTATAATAATTTAAATGATGCCGTGAAGTTTAAAAATCGTTTTTAAATCGATTAAGAACAATAATTTTTTTATTTCTCCCTTCGTTTTTCAGATATTTCCAAAAAAATGATTAATTTGTACCAAAAAAGCTCAATTCATGAATTTAGAAGGAGATATCTCAAAAACTACTGTTCGTAGGTATAGGATAAAATCTCATTCTTTATTTTCGATTTAAATTTTTTTTATCAGAAAATGATTTTAAAGATTGCATAAACTTAATTCCACAGAATTTAGAGGTGAAGGAAGAATGTTAATTATAAAAATTACTTTTTAATAAAATTAAAATTACTTTTTTAATAATTTAAATTGTTTAATAATTTTAATAAGAATTTTTTTATATCTCTTTGATTTTAAGATATTTATAGTGATGGAACGGATATCTGGATAAGTGTCAGTTTTAAAATTAGTTTCATATTATATACAGGAGTCCGTTATTTCCTGGTTCAGAGGAATATAAAGATATAAAATATATCTTGATAAAATGTTTCGTGATTTATGAAGGAAATTATGTATTTTTCTTAGAACAAGACGATATTTTTGTTTTCGATTTAAATTTTTTTTTTTATCAAAAAATGGTTTTAAAGAAAGCATAATAAACGTAATTCCCCAGAATTTAGAGGTGAAGAAAGAATGTTAATTAAAAATGCGTTTTTGTTTTAGTTTTTACATATATTGTTTATTATTAAATGCTGTTATAAATATTAAATTGTTTAATAATGTTTATAAGAATTCCTTTTGATATCTCTCTTTGATTTTAAGATATTTCAAGTAATGGAATAGATTGGATAGTGATTTCACGAAAACCGGATAACAGATACCACCGGATATCTGGATAAGTGTCAGTGTCAAACTCAGTTTTATGTCATATACAGGAGCCCGTTATTTCCTGAATCGGAGAAATATATAGATGTAAAATATATCTTGATAACATTTTTCGTGATTTATGATGGATGTATTTGTCTTAGAACAAGACGATACATGAATATCTCAATTTCTTTTTAAGAAAAATTTGTAGGATTTCATAATATAGAAATTCCATTAATTTTAGAAAAAATCGTAAAAAATTAAATTCTCAACATATTTTGTTGAAATTTTAATAAAATCATATTTGAGTATCTCGCTTTGTTTTTGAGATATTTTCTCTATTATTTCTGAAAAAATACATACCTTTACATGTTTTTCTTTGTAAGTTATATTAACTTTCGTCAAGTTATATTAAGAGTATCTTTAATAATCATATTCTTAACATATCTTGATGAAATTTATTATAACTTACAAAAAAGAAGTATGTACTATTATACGCGCAAAATCATACCGGCATATCTCAATGCTATTTTGAGATATCTTGTTTTGAGGTCGACCTAATTATGAAGCATTTTATAAAAACAACAATTTTCTGGACTTTTTTTTTAAAGTCTTAAAAAATTAGCTTCTTAAGATATCTTGTTGAAATTTTTATAAAATCATACTTGAGTGTCTCGCTTTATTTTTGAGTTGTCAAGTTTTGAACTCAACTTAAATTTGTAACATTTCATTAATCTTTTTTTTAACAATTATATTAATCATTTTTGAAAAAATCGTAAAATATCAATTTCTTAAGACAATTTGATGTAAATGTCTGTGATTTACAAAAATGTACACAAAACTACATGAAACAATCAGAATTTTATTACTTCACAAAGATGACAGTTTGTTTCAATGATATTCAAAAAATCATACAAAATCGATCAAGTATTATTAAAACCACAAAAACGTCTTCCTTGCTATTTACTAATATACTGGGTGCTCAAATATTGGCGGATAATCTACATACGACGTTCTCCGATCGATTCTGAATCGAAAATCTTAATGACAAAATGCTGTATCATGCTTCACATGGTTTCAGGAAGTATTTAAAAGAAACGTAAATATGTGGCAACATTGTATTTGAATACCAATTTGTATTTATTTTACTTTCATTTTAATATTTACAAAGTTATAAATCATGTACGTAACAATTATTTTTTTTACATTTTAGCAACAAAATTATTCGAATTGAAACTCAAACTCTCTTAGTCTAACCATGCAACCAACTGATCACAAAAATCATAAAATCCTCGATATTTTCATTACTTATTTTAAATAACGTCGAATCAAAAAGATACAAATCTGACAATCAAGCTTGTTCAATGATGTGCAAATGCCAAAATTACAAACTGGTTCTACTGTGTTGTCAAATGTGTTTCTCATGAGAAACTTCATGAGAATATGATAATAAAAAAATATTAAAAACCAACATTAAAACTAAAGAAAACAATTTTAACAATTATTTGTGGACAAATTTTCCGTAAGTTGAGAATCTTTTGAAGGCGTATGAAGTATAAAATAAATACTTTTAGAGAGACGATGAAATTTATTTTCTATAAGTGATATTCGTTTCGGGAAAACATTTTCCTTCTTCAGGTACAACTACGAAAGACAATTACAGAATGAAACTTAAATACATAAAAGATTGTTGATATTTGCCTTCAAAAGTTATAGGATAGTAGAGAAAACCATCTGTTTATCGAGATGAAGATTATACTTTTTTAATATAAAAAGTTAAGTAAAAAGCCGACTTTTAAAAAGTTGACATAATATAATAAATTATTACGTTTAGTTATTAAAATCGCAATATTAATGAGTAGAATTATCGCTTTAAAATCAAACGAAAAACAGCCTGTATATGGGACATTATGTTACATGTACGTATAGATTTGGCTGAAGATAGCCAATTAAGGTAGCGTGAACTGGGCTAGATATCCAAGCAGTTTATGACGGTAAAAGAGAAAAAGTGGTTTAATAATAAAAACCATAAAAAAATCACAAAACACCTACCTTTACAAATAATTCGGGAACAGTACCCAATATGAATAAGAAAATTGTGGTAATTTTCTTAGTACAAATAGGGCAATAGGGTAGCTAATAGTAGAGAATAATAGAGAGCTTAGTTTATCCAAATCGTGAAATTAACTATCGTTCCTAATGGCCCAACTAGTGATTGAAGTACTCCTCGTGCACCGATGCACTTTGCAGTTGAAGAACAAATCCACAGTTGAAGAGCAAGTTCATTCCTTCTCTTTTTTCGAGGCTTTTAAATATTTTTAAAGCTTTATTTTATTCCACTCCTCTCTTGTTATCACCTTGCCCTATTTATATCGAAGGTCACCACCTCCGATGATAGACAAAATATTAATGAAATCAGTTATATGTAGAGAAAAGCCTGTAATTTAAAAAACTGTCTTCATTTTTGAGATTTGAATTCTTGAACTCAAGATGAACAAGAGAACAAGTTCACGGAGACAACAATTTGTTCAAATAATTTTCAAAAGATCAAAAATACCGAATTCTTAAGATATGTTAATGAGATTTAAATTTTTGAAATCAATCGGAATTTTTATTAGTTTACGAAGATGACAATTTATACCAATGATTTTCAAAACATGGTTTCAAAGAAACTATGTACTTTTTTATGAACAAAACCAGATTTAAAAAATTCTATTCATTTTTGAGATATGAATTTTTGAAATCAATCAGAATTTTTAGTAGTTTACAAAGTTGACAATTTGGACCAATGATATTCAAAAATCATTAAAAAATCGAATTCTTAAGATATGTTAAAGGAAACGATGGTTAAGTGTAGAGAAAAGCAGGTACTTTTTTATGAAAAATTGTATTTATTTTTGAGATATGAATTTCTGAAATCAATCCAAATTTTTATTAATTCAATTTATCAAATTGAATTTTTAAGATATGTTAATGAAATGATGGTTAAATATAGAGAAAAGCATGTATATTTTTACTTGCAAAACCGAATTTAAAAAATTCTATTCATTTTTGTGATTTCAATTTTTGAACGCAATCGGAATTTTTATTAGTTTACGAAGATGACAATTTGTTCCAATGATTTTCAAAAAATGATTTTAAAACAAATCGAATTTTTAAGGTATGTTAATGAAATGATGGTTAAGTGTAGAGAAAAGGATCTACTTTTTTATGAACAAAACCGAATTTAAAAAATTCTCTTCATTTTTGAGATATGAATTTTTGAAGTCAATCAAAATTTTTAGTAGTTTACAAAGTTTGATTTCTGAAGATATGATAATGAAATGATGGTTAAGTATAGAGAAAAGTATGTACTTCTTTTAGCAATACCGAAATTACAAAATTGTATTCATTTTTGAAATTTGAATTTTTAAACTCAATCGGAATATTTATTAGTTTACGAAGATAACAAATTGTTAAAATGATTTTCAAAAAATCATAAAAAAATGGAATTCTAAAAATATGTTAATGAAATGATGATTAAGTACAGAGATGCAATAAAGTATGTACTTTTTTATGGGCAAAACAGAATTTAAAAAATTCTATTCATTTTTGAGATATGAATTTCTGAAATCAATCGGAATTTTTATTAGTTTACGATGATGACAATTTATACCAATCATATAAGTACGAAGGCTTTCACGACCGGTATTAATTGAACTTAACTGTTTCACGACCGTGTTAACTGACAGTTAGAACCAGATTCTGAAGAAGGTTGCAACATGGCATCCGAAACGTCAAACATTTTTTTAAAAAACGCATGGCGAAACCCGAAAGTTTCTAGTTTTAGATCTAGTGTTAGTCCTAGTGATAGTTCTAGTGATAGTTCTAATGTTAGTGCTAGTGTAAGTTCTAATTTTAGTTCAATTATACCAATCATTTTCAAAAAATAATTTCAAAAAAATCGTGTACTTTTTTATGAGCAAAACCGAATTTAAAAAATTCAATTCATTTTTGTGATATGAATTTTTGAAATCAATCAGAATTTTTAATAGTTTACAAAGTTGACAATTTGGACCAATGATATTCAAAAAAACATATCAAATTGAATTCTTAAGATATGTTAATGAAATGATTGCTAAGTGTAGAGAAAAGGATCTACTGTTTTATGAGCAAAACCGAATTTAAAAAGTTCTATTCATTTTTGAGATATGAATTTTTGAAGTCAATCAAAACCTTTAGTAGTTTACAAAGTTAACAATTTGTTCCAATTATTTTCAAAAAACTATATCAAATTGAATTTTTAAGATATGTTGATGAAATGATGGTATAGAAGTATACGGACAAGCATGTACATTTTTATTTGCAAAACCGAATTTAAAAAATTCTATTCATTTTTGTAATTTCAATTTTTGAACAGAATCGGAATTTTTATTAGTTTACGAAAATGACAATCTGTTCCAATGATTTTCAAAAAATAATTTTAAAACAAATCGAATTTTTAAGGTATGTTAATGACATGATGGTTAAGTGTAGAGAAAAGGATCTATTTTTTTATGGGCAAAACCGAATTTAAAAAAATCTATTTTTCCATTTTTGATCCATTTTTGAGATATGAATTTTTGAAGTCAATCAAAATTTTTAATAGTTTACAAAGTTAACAATTTGTTCCAATTATTTTCAAAAAACCATATCAAATTAAATTCCTAAGATATGTTAATGAAATGATGGTTAAGTATAGAAAAAAGCATATACTTTTTTTAGCAAAATCGAAATGACAAAATCGTATTCATTTTTGAGATTTGAATTTTTAAACTCAATCGGAATATTTATTAGTTTACGAAGATAACAATTTGTTAAAATGATTTTCAAAAAATCATTAAAAAAAATGGAATTCTAAAGATATGTTAATGAAATGATAATTAAGTATAGAGATGCAATAAAGCATGTACTTCTTTATGGGCAAAACCGAATTTAAAAAATTCTCTTCATTTTTGGGATATGAATATCTGAAATTAATCGCATCTTTTATTAGTTTACGAAGTTGACAATTTATTCCAATTATCTTCAAAAAAACAAAAAAAAATGAGTTCTTAAGATATGTTAATGAAATGATGGTTAAGTGTAAAACCGAATTTAAAAAATTGTATTCATTTTTGAAATATGAACTTTTGAAGTCAAACAGAATTTTTAGTAGTTTACAAAGTTGATAATTTGGTTCAATGATATTCAAAAATCATTAAAAAAATGGAATTCTTAAGATTTGTTAATGAAATGATGGTTAAATGGCGGAAGGACACATACTTAGGTTTTCCAAATCGTTAGATCAATTATCGCTCCTAATGCCCAACTAGTGAGGGAAGCACTCCTCGTGCACCGTTGCATTTTGCAGTTGAAGAACAAGTCCACAGTTGAAGATCAAGTCCATTCCTTCTCTTTTTTCGAGCCTTTTAAATATTTTTTGAAGCTTTATTTTATTGCACTTCTCTCTTGTTTTCATCTTGCCCAATTTATATCGTAGGAGGTGAACCGATGATAGACAAAATATTAATGAAATTATGGTTATTTGTAGAGAAAAGCCTCTAATTTAAAAAAATCTATTCATTTTTAAGATTTAAATTCTTGAACTTAAGATGAACAAAAGAACAAGTTTACGAAGATGATAATTTGTTCCAAAGATTTTCAAAAAATCAAAAATATCGAATTTTTAAGATATGCTAATGAAATTATGGTTAAGTGTAAAGAAAAGTATGTAGCTTTTAATGAGCACAACCGAATTTAAAAAATTCTATTAACTTTTGCGGAATAAATTTTTGAAATTCATCAGAATTTTTAGTAGTTTACGAAGTTGACAACTTGGTCCAATGATCTTCAAAAATTATAAAAAATCGAATTTTTAAGATATCTGTAACATATCTTAAAAATTGTTGTTAAAAATGTTAAAATGTTAAAAATTCTTTACACAAACGATGGTTATGTGTAAAGAAAAGCATGTACATTTTATGAGCAAAACCGAATTTAAAAAATTCTATTCATTTTTGAGATATGAATTTCTGAAATCAATCGCAACTTTCACTACTATACGAAGTTAATAATTCGTTTCAATCATTTTCAAAAAACCATATCAAATTGAATTCTTGAGATATGTTAATGAAATGATGGTTAAGTATACAGAAAAGTATGTACATTTTATGATCAAAACCGCATTTTTAAAAAATATTACCATATTTGCGATATGAATTTCTGAAATCAAGGGGAACTTTTATTAGTTTACAAAGTTGACAATTTGTACCAATTATTTTCAAAAATCATAAAAAATTGAATTCTTAAGATAACATATCTTAACAAATGTTTATCTTAAGATATGTTAATGAAATGATGGTTAAGCATAGAGAAAGGATGTACATTTTTATTACCAAAACCGAATTTAAAAAATTCTATTCATTTTTGTGATTTAAATTTTTGAACTCAATCGGAATTTTTATTAGTTTGCGAAGATGACAATTTGTTCCAATTATTTTCAAAAATGATTTGAAAAAAAATCGAATACTTAAGATATGTTAATGAAATGATGGTTAAGTGTAGAAAAGAGCACGTACCTTTTTATGAGCAAAACCGAATTTAAAAATTCTATTCATTTTTGAGATATGAATTTTTAACATCAATCAGGATATTTAGTAGTTTACAAAGTTGACAATTTGGACCAATGATATTCAAAAATCATAAAAAATTGAATTCTTAAGATATGTTAAAGCAAATGATGGTTAAGGGTAGAGAAAAGCATGTACTTTTTTATGAGCAAAACCGAATTTAAAAAATTATATTCATTTTTGAGATATGAATTTCGGAAATCAATCAGAATTTTTATTAGTTTACGATGTTAACAATTTGTTCCAATTATGTTCAAAAAATGATAAAAAAATCGAATTTTTAAGATATGTTAATGAAATGATGGTTAAGTCTAGAAAAAAGCGTGTACTTTTCTATGAGTAAAACCGAATTTAAAAAATTCTACTCATTTTTGAGATATGAATTTCTGAAATAAATCGGATCATTTACTAGCTTACGAAGTTGACAATTTGTTCCAATTATTTTCAAAATATCATAAACAATTGTGTTCTTAAGATATGTTAATGAAGCACTTTTTTTTACTAACAAAACGGCATTTAAAAAACTTTATTCAATTTTGAGAAATCAATCGAAATTTTTATCAGTTTTCTAAAGAAGATAACGATTTTCAAAAAATTATTAAAATAGAATTCTTAAGATATGGTAATGAAATGATGGATATTTGTAAAAAAGGCATTGACAAAAATTTGACAATTTCATGAACAAAATTTCAATCGCTTTTCAAAAACTCTGTTCGTCTTTGAGATATGAATTTTTGAACTTGATCGGAATTTTTATAAGTTTATGCAGATGACAATTTGCTCCAATGGTTTTACAAAAATCATATAACATCTGATTTTTAAGATGTAGCTATTTGTAGAAAATCAACAAAAATGCATTTGAAAAACTCTATTCGTATTTGCCGTAAGAATTTTTGTGTTCAATCAAAATTTTTAATTATTTTTTTTTAATTCGTCTCAAATTTGCAGCAGTTCATAAAAATAACAATTTTCTTAATTACTTGTAGAAGGAAAACCTTTAAGGATCTGTTTCAATATCTGACAAAAACCGGACATTCATGAACTATCCGGTATCCGACCGCATAGGTCGGATATGGGATAGTTACCGGATAAATATATTAGCTTGTACCAAGAAAATCTCAATTGGTGCATTTAGAAGAAGATATTTTAAAAACTACGACAAATTCGACAAATCAAATTTTTTAGTTTCGATTTTAAATTTATTTTCTATCAGAAAATGCTTTTAAAGATTGCTTAAATATAATTCCAACGAAATTGCTAAAAAATTAAAATAATGAAATAAATTAAAAATTTACGTACTTTTAGTTTTTATAATAATTTAAATGATTTCGTTAAGCGCAAAAAGCGTTTCTGAATCAATTAAAAATAATAAATTTTTTTGATACCTTCCTTCGCTTTTGAGATTTTACCAAGAAAGTTATTATATATTAAATTAAGTTATTATATATATATTAAATTGTACCAAAATGCTCAATTGGTGAATTTAGGAAATATTTCAAAAATTACGACCAATACAATAAAATTTCATTCTTTATTTTCGATTTTAAATTTATTTTCAATTTTAGATTTTAGATATTGTTTTAAAATGTTTTTATAATAATTTTTTTAAAAGAATTTTTATCATATCCTTTTTGAGATATTGTAGTATTGAGTTGAGTTAGGTTGGGTTAAGTCACAAACTTTTTTATACAAGGAAAATTCATTTTAACTTGATTTGTTCTAATTTTAGATTTGTCACTTCAATTTATAATTATTCTCCACATTCACATTATTTTTCCGTTCACCCCAACATTTAACCAAAATTGTTTAAATTAAATTATTTATATCGACCGATGTTAACAAAATTATTGGAATTAAATAAATTTAAAGTGTGATTCAATAAATTTGTATAAAACCTTTCCGTGGTTTCGCTCCATATTGAAATATATAGATGGAAATAGTGTTACGTCGGTGGAATAATTGTAACCAGCGGTTGTTAATCATTCTGATCGTTGTTATTGAAAACCGCGAACCTTTATCTATCAGTCCGTGTAGCAGCAACGTTCGGACACAAACGCTGCAAATCCATTGTGGCCGCCAACGATCGATCTGACCATTGTTTCTTTTATGAAAATGCATGTTTGGCACGACCGCTCGATTTCCACCAAGCTGTTTTATCGCGGAAATTTCCGCAAATGGGAGATTTTTCAAAAGAAAGAAAAAAAATAATAATCGTAATAAAAGAATTTTTTGTTTTGCAAAATGCAATTTATTTAATCGTTTAAGTATATAACACATTTTCCCCACATATATTTACATTTCCGTTACTGGTAACATTATAGAATACTGTATAATTTATTATCAATTTATCATCTCGATTTATTTGTTTAAATTTTTTTTCTCACATAGATACCGTTTTTCAACTCGAAAAAGAGTATTTTCACATATAGAAAACATTTAATTTTTTTTTATTCTTTAATTTAATTTTTCACGAGAACAACGCCATTATTTTATTTATTTAACTAGATTTTTTTTTCGTTTCTTTATTAAACGATATTTACATGTATACAGACATTTATCCGAATTACTTTACTTATTCAATATTATTGTATGCAGTTTGTTAAAATACATCTCCCTAATAAATACAAAAATAAATTATTATTGTTATTATTACATACAATTGTATCGTGCTTTTTCATCAAAAATTCTTTTTCTTTTCATTTTTTTAATATACATATATTTTTAATACACATATATTTTTAATATATATACAATTGGAATTCTTTTTTGCTTTTTTTTTGTTATTTTTTTGTTAGGAGGAATTCGGGAGGTTTACAACACGAAATTAATTTAGTAATTAAAAAAATAAATTGACTAGATTAACTAAAAAATTTTTAATGCGTTACTTTGTTGATTTTATTTTTTGTTATTATTTTTTACCTACTACATTCTTCAGTTTCAGTCTTGCCGATGATGTTGAAAAACTCGTCATCTCTCTATGCAGCGATCCCGTAATTACTAAGCTAACTCACAAATTAGTTTTTAATCCTTTATCACACATTATCATACATCATTAATGTCACATTCAGCACTCGTAATTCTTAATCCTTCGAGTCATTGAACAAAATTAATTTTAATTTATATCGTAGGAACTGAGCTTCGTCTTTGGTTTTTTTATTGTTATTTTTTAATTTACACATCCGTGCCACATCCTTCTTGATACCCCTCATCCGGCGAGTTTCTATTTTGAGTGAAAACCCTTTTTAACGCCGTCACGGGGGGTAACACTGGTACACCACTTTTTTGCCAAACCCTTAATGTTTTGGCGTTACTCGGGATAGTGCTACTCGAAGTGGAGACATAATTCTCTCTAGCTTCTATCGGAAGTCCATAATCTGATGGGTACCCGAGGACGTTCCTATTAGCACCGATATCTTCTTGGGAGTTTGTAACGCTGTTCCCGCTCATAATGGGGGTTTTATCGTCGTAATGGAATCCCGGGTTTGTTGCGCTCATATTCCTAAAAGAATCTTGCTCGTGTTCCCATAAACCTGACGGGTACAAAGAATCGATGTTTCTGCTGTATTCCCCACTTTCCGGTCGGTCTATTGCTTCAACTGAATAAGCGTCTTCTCCCTCAAATTTCGCGTTGGTGTCGTTGATCAAGTCGGGATTATTTCCTGAATTTGATGATGGTGAGACGAAACACGAGCTAGGATTAATAATAGATCCATTTCCATTATAATGACTTGTGGTGTACGACACGTCGTTTGTCCTGGGCGGTTTTTGAACCGGGTTGCAGAAATTAAGATCGGTCGGAATTTTCCTCTCTGAAAATGAGGACGTTTCCACATTCGGATTTATCGGATTGACCGGTGATAAATTGGCGGCCTTTCCGTTGGGAACAGCCGATCCATTAACAACAGTGACAACTTCGATTTGTCCGGGCGTTTTGCTCTCAGAAAACGGCATCCTCCTCAGTCTAACCAACAGGAAGAGGATGATCATAAGAATGAACAGGATGAGGAAGACGAGAGCAGCACTCAACCCAGCAATTTGGCCACTACCCAACGTGATCATTCCTGCGGTACGCATCGCAACACGCAAAGTGAAATTGGCTTCGGCGTTTCCTGCCCGATTCTCGGCCACACAATAAAACTCGCTCGAATCGGTTTCTTGGGCGTTCGTTAAAACTAAATTGCTTCGTTTTTCAAAGCGACCCTCTTCAAAGACGAAGATTTTTTGATGCGATGAAAAGGCGGAATTATTAACTAAGAGCCTCCCGTTCCAGTACCAATTGATGTGCGCCGAAGGAACCGCGCTTGCTCTACAAGCTATAGTCGCATTGTCCCCAGCGGTGGTTTCAATATAGCGGTTAACTGGAAGAATTTCTGGTTTACAAGCGAAATCGTCGATGTGAAGATCTTGAAAGGACTTATGAATAACCCTTTCAGGTCCACCGAGGCAAACCGGCGACTCAGATATCGGAATGTTGTATTTCTGTAGCCATTCTTTGATAGGACGCAACCTACAATCACAATGCCAGGGATTTTCTTGCAGCTCCACTGCATTCAACTTATACAAAACTTCGACGGTCCTTGGGCGAAGTTCACTAAGGCGATTTCCGTTTAGTTTGAGGATTAGTAAAGATTCAATGCCTTCGAAAGCTTTTGGTTGGATCGTTTGCAATTCGCACTGAGATAGGTCGAGCTTAATCAATGCCGGGACTGTTTTGAAAGCGTGCGAATCGACTTTTTGGATGGGATTATTAGCCAGAACCAAATCCCTAAGGAACGGGATGTCTTGGAAGGTCCCCGATGGGATGTCGGTGAGTAAATTTTGAGATAGATCTAATTCGATTAGGTTGGTTAACCCGTTAAATGCTTCATCGTCGATTTGGCCAATGCGGCAATTTTTGAGAAATATTTTTTGGAGGTTTACCAATCCCGCTTTGACGAAAGCTTTCCTTGGTAAAATTTGTAGATTATTTCCGGACAAGTCTAAAACTTGCGTAACCACGTCTAAACTTGTCGGGATCGCAATTAAGCCGCGATCCGTACACTCAACCGTTTCTTTTCCATTCTTCCATTTGCACGTACAAACAGAAGGGCAATTTCCACCACTTAAACTCGAATCCACACGAATAATCGTCACCAAAAATAACAACACCGCTTTTTTCACAAACATTGTCATAAGAAAACTTTGTGATCAAGTCATCCACGCACCTACGTTCACTACGATCACGCCGCAGCGTCCGCATGTACACTGAACAGTTGAAGAGCGGCGCGATCGTGAGTCCTGCGCCCCCACCAACTCAGTGAGTCCTCCTGCTCCTTGCGCACTCCACCCTCTTTGTCCCTCTTCTCCTGTTATCTCTCTTTCGTCTCGCAAAGCAACAGCGGTAACCACTGCAACACGGATACTGATTTTTGCACCTTTCGTTTTTTTCGTTACTTTTCGACCCACGAGAAGAAAGGACAAATTAAAAGGGAGACTCGTTCCCGTTTTCCTTTCGTTCTTTCTTTTTTTCTTTTTGGGGAGAATCTCTCCGCGGGACTTTGAAAAAGTCTGTCTTGCTTTGGAGCCGAATTTTGAATTGCAAATTCACTAGCCGGGTCCGATATTGAATACATACATGAATACTAATGGGGCGACGTTGCAATGACGTGTTTTTGATTTATGGACACGTGCGGGCTACATGATGGCTGGAAATGTGTAATTTTTTGAAGGCCCTTTTTTCCCCGCCGGGGAGGGGCTAATAATTTAACAGGAAATTAAGCGGAGGAATTAAGATTAATATTCGGTAATGTTACAAGTTCTGTGGGGGATGTAATTATCAGAAACTTCCAAGCGAATCAACTAATGGATTAATCTATCCATGAATAATAAATACTATATCATATTCGTGCGTAGGTGTGTTTCCCTTTCGGCGAATAACAGGAGACTTGGTCGTATGTCATCAATGAACAGAAGAAAGACGTTTCTACCTGGTACCATTCAGAAATAAATTGTCGTCTGTGGGACTGGAATCCTCCTGGAACGTGGTGTTTGTGTGTTACAACCAGGAGGTCGACATAATTGGCTACTTTTGACGCCCTCCCGTACCTCTCTCAACACACTTGCCCCGTTTATAATAGACCTAAATACGTTCATCTATTTTTGGCAACGAATTGGACCGGCTCAAACCTGTTTTCAACTCGTGTGTACCTGGCGAGGTCAATATATATTCCAAGAATTAGGGTGATTCTTAGCTATTACTAAATACGGCTTTTTCTACATTTTTTAAAACTAATTTCAATGGAGAACGCAACATTTACTACAATTATGCTTTTACAATTTTTATTAAGAAAATAATTAGAACCACCGTCGGGTTTCTTATTAATCATTAATAATTCTCTGGAAATGCATGGAAACTCCATTAAAAATCTTAAAAGTTATAAATAGTTCTTGGTAAGAAATTTCACTAACATTGTTGAAAATTAATAAAGTTGTATTAAATTCATGAAAATTACTAAATTTGCTTGTAACAAATTCGATTACAACGAGCTAATTATTATTAAAGTGGTTCCGGTTTTAAAGAACACTTATCTATTTTCGTGTGAATTCCTGAGCAGAATACGTCAGTAAATGAAAACAAACAAATGTAGTCTTTTACTTCCAGGAATAGAATCGATTAATTACAGCAAAATTTAATTATCATGCGAATATTTCGCATTAAATTAATGCTTCATTTGAGCCTACAAAGGTAAACAATGTTAAACCCAATTATAATTATATAAAAAAAACTTACAATCTTCGAAAAGCCAAAATAAAATAAAAAAGCTAAACCCTGAACCGTTCTTTTTGTTTAATTTACTCGTTAATCTTAACGGTTGGGAACATGTACAAGGAATAAAGGAAAACTTTAACTCTTCACATACTCCACATGGCACACAATAAATGTCACTCGATTGATATTTCTTATTTATTTTATCCTTCAATAGTGAACAATAAGATTCCAACTTAAATGGGTAGTGTTCTACTGTCTTTGTATTATGTTCCTGGAAAATCTAGATTAATTTTTTCGTAACTCCAGGAACAAAGGTAAGATTTCTGTAATTAAAAGAGACAGTAAATTCTCATTCACTTGAGAGGAGACATTGAAAATTAATTTACTGAAATTAATTTTACACAAGACTACGTAAGCTGCGACAAAATTGCCACTATATTCTTGTATAAAAAGGCTTGTGGTGATGATAAGTAAACTGAGACGTTGTCAAGTAATGAGAATATTTATTGATGCACATCAAAATGTTGAATAAACTTAATTTGAAAATTCATTCTACCGTTAACGTGTAATATAAAAACTTTATTTTGTACTTTAACCGATCCTTTATTTTAAAAATATTATCTGACAAGTTTCGGCTAATTGCCATCTTCAAAGGTAACGTCAATATCAGAAATTAACTCGAAATATGTAAGTCGGTTTTAATAATCACGTAAATAGTACCAATTAAATTAAAAACTTAAAATACATTAATAACATTGAAAACTGTCAAAAACAGTTAACAGTACAAAATAAAGTTTTTTATATTTGTTTCATCACTTCATTATAATAAAAATACATCAAATATTCTAATTAACTCAACATTGTTTTGATTGAAACGTTCGACTATCCTAAGATCTAAAGCAATGTTTAATAGACCATAACTTTGTAATTTTATATGAACACCTATATTTTTCTTAAGATGGCTTTTTGATTATGGCACCATCACGGCCGCAAGTGACACCGGCTTTACTTGGAATAAATCGTTTCTTCTAATAGAAGCAACAATTTTTATTACTTATGGCATACTTATGGCAGTGCCTTTTGGAATTTATTATACTCAGCGTTAGTCTCAAGTAGGGTACTTCTTCTGATGCATTTCTTATGCATTTTTTACAATTGTTTATTTGAAGAACACGAAGTAAAGTATTAAAATTTGGACGTATTTCTTTAATTTAATTTTTGCTTAAATATAACAGACACAAAAGTGTTTAATATCTGACAAGAAATTTCCTAAATCATCAATTCATCGAAACATGAAATGAAAAAAAAAATTAACTAGACTTTAAACACTTCAAGAAGACTCGATATTACTTGCAGCAGACATTAAATCTTTACAAATGACTTGAAATACTTCTACAAGACTTGAAATATTTCTAGAATACATGATACTGCTTCCAGAAGAATTGATATTGTTTCCAGAATATTGTTGATATACCATTTGGGTTTGCTTCGAAAATATTAAATACACTTAGACAAAATGCAAAATGTGGACGATTTTTTTTTAAAAAGGCAAAAACTGTTAATAACATTTATTTTAATTTAAAAAATATATATGTATATAGGGTCCTGCAATAGTGCATCAGACATCTACTGCTCCTATACCAATCAAGATTAGAATTTCTTTCAAATATTTTCACATATAGATGGTCCAAAAAAGTGTGACGGCAGAAAATGTACTTTTTTTAATGGAAGATTTTTTAAATGAAAGCTCAAGCATGTGTTAAAAAGAAAGTCCTAACTAAATCAGTATAGGAGCTATGGATTCCCGACGCACTATTGCAGGACCCTATACATATTCGACAAAATACAGAATCTTTAGGTCAGAAGTTCAAAAACTGTCAAAACTAGATATGCTTGTAAAACTCTCAACACTGCTGGCAGAAGACATTTTCATTGGAAACTAATCATAGGCTCCTGATACGTTGGTTCTGTGAATCTGGTACATACGTTAATGGTTTTGTCTGAATTGGTTAATTTTAATGTATTGACACTTTTCTTCCCAATTGAAACCCCGTATCTATAACAAACGTTTTTTCAGAATTTTGACAAGCCATACGTACTTTCAAAAATCGGCGCCTATATTTAAAATATATCATTTTTATTGATTAAGCCAAGACCGTTTTTGGTTATGAATGCCTTCACTTGGAATGTGTAACTTATTCTGATTAGGTCAAGTTCACACCGCGCGACATTAATGCGGTACTTCTTTGTTATAGTTCAAATTTTTTAACTCAAAAAAAATGTTGTGTTATTTCTTTTACACTGAAGACAAAAATGATCAGATAAGATTACGGCGATTTTGGTTAGGAATTTAGACGTTCCATTTGATGTGAAGCGAACATTTGACAGCCACGTTGACAAAGTTGTTGCTAAGGCTTGGCACGTGCTTGAAAAGGCTTTATTTTACGTATGTACGTTTTAAGATTCTGCAACTTGATTCAGCTTAGACATTCCTAAATTATTCATGCTTTAAAAGCAACCTTACTTGTACTGATTACATATCCGCCTGTGTCTACTTTAGCTTTTTATCGCTTCGTCAGCGTCGTTTATGTGGAGATGCATTAACATTTCATAGAATCATTAATGAAAAATTAAAAGTGTTCATTCTCTTATTTCGTTCTACGTCGTCGCCTTAAATATTTGTTTTATATACATATATTTTTAACTGAATTTTAAAGTTTTTTTTTAAATAAAAGACCGATTAATTTGAGTACTGTCCGGAGTTGGAATTATAGTTACTCTTTAATTGAGGTACACGCATGAATGTTCGGCTCCGATCTTGCTTAAAAGGCCACTACGTTTGGTAGCTATAGGCACATGCCAAATGTTACCAAATGTACTACTCGTACGACTGCCATCCAGAATTCTTTCATGTTAGGAATGGCGCTTACGTGCGGCCATTTATATCATAATATGAGGCTAATGTGTTTACGCGTTTGATTTGCAGCATACAAAGCAGATCATATTAGGCCAAGTACGTTTCTGGCAAGACATTTTTTCGGCAGCAAACGATTTCAGCTTCAGTTGAAGTGTATTTCTGATCAAGCCAAGATGTTTTTAATAATGGCATTTTCTCGGTCGCAAGCAACCTTGGCTTCAGTTGGAATCTATCAAATGTTCTAATTGAGCCAAGATCGTTTTTAGTTTTCGTACTCATTCGGCCTTTTTCAGTTATGACTCCCTCGGCTGCAAGCGACCTTGTTTTCCTTGTTATGAAACCCCGAAACAAAGACATTTTGCAGAATATCGCATTATTCGGAATTAGTTATGGATTATGCAATAATGGATCATTATAACCAATCTTGTTATTTTTAAGCTTTTGTAGCTTTCTACCCCTTATTAAGCCCATAAAATAAGTTTGTCCATTTAAAATCGGGATTCAGCCCAATGTGAACCGCAAGTAGGGCCACCCTAAGTAAAGGGTTAAAAGGGGTATAGCCCTAGGGCGCCAACTCTATGGGGGTTCCTGTATCTGTTATTTTTTTGCAAGTAAATGTAATACATGGTTCATTTTTGTTTATTACGTTGTTAAGCCTGGAAGGGTGTTGCATGCTAACGTCATTGCTATCGCGTCGTAAAAGATACGATTTTCTCAAAATTGGCAAAAGTAACAAGGAACAATTGTACGCTGATTATTCTGCGTACAATTCAGCTATCATCAACGTATAATTCTTCCTTGTTGCGTTTGCCAATTTTGAGAAAGTCGTAATACTTCAAATTTCTTTTTCAACAATTTTGGCGGAATTTTCATTTTGTACTTCTGCAATGTTCCGACAATCATCAATTTGTAAGGGTAATCTAACATTATCTTCGCCAAATCTACGAACGTAAACTATTATCTATAGTCAAATTTCTATTTGATCCACAGACCGTTAGTTTTAACTTTTTTACATAATAACTGCCCAGCGAATCACTATTTGTTTTTGTACCTTTTCCCAAGTACAGAGCAGCATCAATCATATACTTCCTATCGGCAGCATATAGCATCACAATCTTAAGCCCATATTTCGCCGGCTTATTAGGAATACACATCCCAAATGAACATCTACCACGAAACCGTAAAAACTGTTGCATCAAAAGTTGTATCAGCAGTAGATTTTGAAAAAAAAAAATAAGTTGATGCTGTCAGGATCAGCCACGTGGGAACGTAAATCACTAATATTAGCCCTTATAATATTATACCGTCTTAATGTTTTCCACATTGTACAAGATCCATCCAACAAGCAATTATATTCAATGAAATCTCTCTTCTTACGACGTGTAATACCTGTAACAAATTTACGTAATTGTTTATAATGCTAAAAAAGTGTGGGATCCCTCTTTTCTCATAACGTCTTAAAGAAGACTTACGCAGAGCAATCATCTTCCTTATACTTGCAGTAATCCACGGCAAGGACTTCCTACCAAAAGTTCTAATAATTAGAGGTGCATGAACATCAAATAGGGAAATCATAATATGGTTAAAATAATTAACTTTGTCATCGATAGTAGGAAGATCTTAACATCGAAACCCCTATTAAAATTCTCCACATTAGTATTGCGGTAATTTCTATAAGTAACAACACTAGACTCAACTCTAATCGTTTGCACGGATAATTCACACGACACCAATTAAAGATCAGAGAAAGTTAGATCAACTGTATGGCAATTAACAGCAGGCAAACTACTAGATAAGAAGATTAAGTGAAGTAGGGAGTTCGATGTATTCGAAAGTCTTGTAGGAACATCTACCATCTCACGTAATTCAAACATTTCAAACGTTGTTTTTAAAGATATAAGAGGTAGATTCTCATTCAAGAAATTAATGTTGAAATCACCAACCACCACCATTTAGTCAACTAAAGGATGTATATCAGAGAGACCTTTCAAGAATTTCGATAAACAGTTTCACGTCAAAGTTGGGAGATTTATAGAAAATCCCAAATGCTATGTGAATTCCTTTCACATCTAATTTCATTCAGAGCTGCTCAATTCCAAGATCCACTCGAACATCAATTGTTCTACAAGAGCAATAATTTCTTACAAAAAACGCCATTCCACTACCTCTAATTCCTCTATCAACTCTAAAAACGTCATACCCATCAACGTGTACATCAACATGTAACAACAACACCTCATCATTAACTTTCACACTCAACCAAGTCTCCGAAATACCAAGCATTTCACAAGCAGAACGGAAGAAATATTCCCTAAGCTCATCAAAGTAGGCCAGCACCGATCTCGCATACAAATGCAAATAAAACTCCTGTAATTCTGTTAGTCTTCACTATCAATATTTAGTTGAGACTCACAAACATCATCCGTATCGTTCCCAGAATCATCGCGCTCCATATTCGTTAACAACTTCTTCAAAATCGATGTCAGTCAAACGACGTTTTCTTCCGCTATTACAAGCCATATTGCTAGTAATGTAAGTGAAAAATTATATGAATTTACATATAACTATGAACAACAAAACTTATCTATACGCTATCATACATAAACTCTATGCCTTCGTAAATTTTACGAAAGCTGTATTATTTTATAGAGTAAATAATACTAGAGTTAAGCCAAAATCTCTTACAGTTATGGTACTGCCTCTGTCGCAAGCGACCTCGGCTTCGGTTGGTAATGTATTTCCAATGTTGTAAATAAGCCAAGATCGTTTGTCATCATAGATCACTTCTTCTAATCGACCCAAAATATTTTTCAGTAATGGCACTGCCTCGGCCGCAAGTGATCTTGGCTTTACTTGGGATGTATTATATTTTCTACTTGAGACAAGATCTTTTTTAAAATATCGCTGCTTCGGTCGCAAGCGACCTCAGCTTTAATTAACTCGATTTTATGAATATAATATTATAAGTAGAAAAATGTTGACTAAATATTCATGTTGTACATTGAACCGTCGTGAATACAATAGCCGGCGCATAAAGTAAGACACCCAAACATAAAGAACACCTGGGCATTTTCAAAGCCATATTTGCCTTTACGTTTTCATATCGGAGATATTACTACTAAAATTCTTTTAGTGGAATTTCTTTCTATTTGCACAATGGTCTCCCTCCCAGGAGAGCACCCAAGGTAAATACCGTACGCTTCGCGATCGAATAGTGAAAAGCTCACAAGAGGATTTCGCGTAAATAAAATCTCACGCCACCCCTAACAATAACAGGAATCAATCATTATTCCAGGAAATTCAAATACGAATGTTAAGCTAATAACGGTTCCTTATTTATCGCTCTAGCTCCATTTGTTTTTATGTCGACAGCACACCACGAAATTATTACGATTATTACCCGCGATGGCAGCGTAGTGTGAACGATTATTGACGAAATAAGCTTTAGTATCGCGTGAAAGGGGTTCGTGTTTCGGGGCAGTTTTGAGAATCCCCAAAAATAGACAATGTTTTGATTTGTCGATTTAAAAGGGGATTTGTATTGTAATACAACTCTTTTGATTTATAAGAAAAATCGTTTATTGCCGTTTGGTGTAAAACTAAAAAAGAGTAAATTTATTTTGATCGTCGTTGTATACGCCAGGTCACATTCATATTGTGAGACGGCTTACAAGAAAAATGTCCGATCTTGAAGGACAAAACCCGGACAATTCTGAGAACCTGTAGTAGGTGGGAGCGGGAGATACCCACGTCCTCCCACGCTAGCGCCGCTCCTCAGTGAAACGGATAGAATCGGTTGGCGGTAGCGGTGGCGGGAGCGCAGCAGTAACACAGAATGGCAACCTGAGAGAGAATTGCAGAAATATTATTACCACAATACCGTCGGCCGGTTCGGTTGGGTCTGGAAGTCTTGTCGAACAGCACGTTTCCTGCTATTCCCCGCGAAATTTTATCGCCACAGACATTGCCGGACGTGCGGGACCCTTTTATTGTCGACAATTTTACGACAGTTTCAGAGATAAAACGTAAATTATAAATACTTTTCGGCGACGGGGTCACTTTTGGGTCCTTTTCGTATAAACAGCAAATCAATTAAACTCGACTTATTTTCATAAAAACAGCAGTATTCGACATTTTTAAAATCCTCGATATGCATAAGAACTTTTATTTTTCTTACATAAGTGTTAAGTAAGCACCGGCTAATATCTCAAAAGCAAGTTACAAAGAATCTTTTACAACAAAAGTTGTAACTAATTTTATTCTCAACAATATTTCTCCCATACACTTTTGTTCTTATATTCGGCAGAATTGAGGAAAGTGTAAATACATGAAAATTTACCGAATTTCCTATGTACGCCAATGTTTTGCTATGAGAATCGCTTGGAAAACGAAGCATGTTCCACTACAATGGTTAGAACAAAATTTTATTTTGAGCAATATTGCTCTCTTGCACTCTTGTTTTAGGATGCCTGGATATTGAGAGATATAGGAAAATGTAAAATTTTTTCAAGAGCAGTAGAGAAAGAGAAAATGAATGTTTGGATGGATGAAGATTAGTAGTTGCTATAAAGGAGATATTTTAAAGATCTTGGTATTGTATGAATTGAAGTATTCGAATCTGATAGCGTTAAAGCGACCTTTAAAGCCTTGATGGCTATTAATGCTTGTGGCGATGACATTAGGTTAAAAAAAAGAATGAATAGATCATGTTGAAAAGCGCATGAGTGCAGGACTGAGGAACGTGAAAAAAAACATAACAAGATTGGTGGAAACAATTAGATGACTAATAAAAGAACTATCGATGTACTATAGGTTAGCTATAATGAGACATCCAAATTCTGTTGAAGATATGTATAATGCTGCGTGGGTGACTTACTAGCATAATTTGCATTTAAACGAAAATAACAACATATGTATTGCTCAATTGAATCCGAAAGCGATACTCCATCCCGAGGTTTTAACCGCTATAAAACCAATATATATATAGACCTATCATTAACTAAACCCAAATGTTATTTCTAGCGTTTATGTTGGCTCTAGTTTTTGTTGTACAGTGTACAATGTTTTCGTTATGTTTTCGTGTAGGTAAACAAAAATTCCTGCAAGAAATATGCGAACACAAGAATATGTCACGTTGGAGCATGCAAACTTATAAAATAAATTTAGAAACAGATTTTAAATAGTAATTATTAATAACTCTTTGATATGACTAGGAACACTGGTAGATAGCAAAAAGAGATATTTGAATGCAATTTAGCGCAAGGTCTGGATTCCCAATATGAGTTCATATTGACATAGCACTGAAGTTTTGGTTTAAACAGATCGCAATTAACCTTTATTGACCGAAATTCCTATTTTAGGCCGCAACTGGCGGAAACCGAAACCACAATTTCGATCGGACGCTACTTGTCATCAAAAGAATTCTTGTAAAGATATTTAGGTTGTGAAATTCAAAGTAATAATGAAATCTTTAATTCAACTGTATGGTGTTTAGCCTCCATCTGCTTACATACTAGCCAGCATTTTTAATGAAGGCTGTGGGACCAATCAAAATTCAAATTTGTGAGTAGATTTTTATTTAGGTCAACTTGGAATGAAAACAGTTTGGAACTATCGGCACAACAAAGCATTCAAGCAACAAAACACTTAAAAACCCTAAAAAGCAGATTAGCCATATATAAATTGTGCTTAAAACTTTAATTGCGTTTTTCTAGAACCGTACTTTTTACATCTGTTTGACAATACATTTGATTTTTAAAAAAACTACTAAATCGATTGACTTGAAGTTTTAACTATATATTCAGAAAGCATCTTTCTGTCGTTAAGCCTACAGAGAAACTGATATATTATGTAAATATGTTTTATCAACTAAATTTGCGAATTTTAAGAGCAAAATCAGTTATTTTCATATAGTACCATGTATTTTCAATAATATTTTTAGGGTTGCCAATATGGTGATTTTCATACGGAGACTCGGGTTTTGACGATCAGTCTCCGTCCTCTGGGTATACAGCAATATTATCCAGGCTTCTTGAGGTGATTAGTCTTATATGATGGGCATGAAGCACTTTGAAAAAAATATATATAATGTTCGAAAATGAGTTTGTTTTCACCTCAATGTTGGTAATCCTAGTTTCAGATCATCTTAAGAGTAGCTATCGTGTCAACTAACAATTTAAACACTATGCGAAAACATTGATGGATATAGAACTTGTTATTCTTTGTAAATAAATGTGTCTTCAAACAAATAAATATAACTTAAGCATATACTATAAACTTAGGCAAAATATTAAATTGAATGACCATAGTTATCGTCAATAATCCATACTTTATTTAATAAAAAAAGATTCCCCTTAAAAATATATTAAATGGGCGGTCAGCTTTTTATTATGATCATAATAAAAGTCTACAATGTTTCTAAATCAGATCTCTATTCTGAAGAGATCTAGATTCCGAAATGATTTAAATTCTGGAGTGATCTGCATCTCAGAGTGATCTGTGATGTTGAGTGTTTGGAGTGTTCTGGATTTTAGAGAAATTTTAATTCTGAAGTAATTTGAACTCAGGTTCTGTATTCTACAATGATCAGCGAATTGGCAGCAATATGGATTCTGGAGTGATTTAAATTTTGGAGATCTGGATTTTGGAGAAATTCTTATTCTGGAATAATCTGGATTCTGAAGAGATGTGGATTCTGGAATTATTCTAGAATTCTCTACATTCTAGAGTAACTTGGTTCAGATTATTATATTTGGTGCAAATTTATTCAATTAAGTATGTCATCTATGTTGATCCACCCCGATAATTTAATAATTTCAAAATACAACATCAAATATTCATGACGAGTGTTGCAGGTTTGGTCGCAAAAATATCTTCAGGAACAGATCTGTACTTGAAAGATTAACAACATCATTTCGGGGAACTCCCATAAACGTAATGGATGTGTTCCATGGTGTACCTCTTATTATTAGCATAATAAAAGTTTGTGATCTATATTCTGGGAAGATATAGATTTGGGATTTTGGAGCAATATGGATTCTAAAATGATTTTCATTTTGGATTTATCTAGATTTTAGAGAAATTTTAGTCATGGAGTGTGTTTTAGTTAATTTTAGTCATGTGTTTTCGAGAAATTTTAATTTTGTCAAAATTAATCTGCGTTGTAGAGCGATCTTGTTTAAATTCTCATATTTTTTTGCGAATCTCAAACTCATTCAACATTATTATTAATCCGTATTAATGTTATGCTATGCTATATGCTAGAAGAAACTGGGATTTTGAAGCAATATGGTTTTGAAGTGATTTGGATTGATCTGCACTTTGACGAAACTTTAGTTCTACAGTAATTTGAATTCTGGAATGATCTGCATTCTACAGTAATCTGCGATTTTGCGAAAAAAAATTTAATTAAATTTGACAAATTTAAATTCTGTAATCTATGGTCTAGAGTAATCTGATTCAGATTATTATGGCTGTTACAAATTTTTACAGTACAAGTTCTTAAACATCATCCATATTGATCTATCTCGATGATATGAGTATTTAAAAATAAACCATCGAAATATTATCCAAAAGAAATAGAGCTTTGGCTTTATGGAAATATCTTCAGAACCAACATTCTAAATCTAGAATCAATCGATCTGGGATTTTGAAGTAATATTAATTTTGGAATGATTAGAATTTTGGAGTGATCTAGGTTTTAGAGAAATATTAATTCTGAAGTTATTTGCATTCTACAGTGATCTGGGATTTTATAGCCATATGGATTCTAGAGTGATTCAGATATTGGGGTGATCTAGTGTTTAAAGAAATTTTAACTATGGAGTGATCTGGTGCAATTTTCTGAAATTCATTCAATTAAGTAACAACTAAGTAACTCATTTGCTTAGCTCTTAACCTTAAACCATGATGATAAATCTCGATAAGTTGGGAATTTCAAAGTATATCATCGAGTTATTGTTCAAAACGGGTATTTTCAGCTTTGGCTGCATAAGATTATCTTCAGAAACAGATGTTTAAAAAAAGTGTAATATATAATAACAAAAGTTTACAGTGATCTGTATTCTGAAGGGATCTAGATTCTGAAATGATTTTAATTCTGGACCAATCAGGATTCTGGCGACATGTGAATTCTGAAATGAATAAAATTATGAAGTGATCTGTATTTTAAAGCAATTTTAATTCTGGTGTGATTTGCATTCTGGAGAGATCTGAGACTTTGAAGCAATATGGATTCTAGAGTGATTTGGATTTTGGAGTAAACTGCATTTTAGAGAAACTTTAATTTTAACTTTAATTCTGGAAAGATGTGGATTCTGAAATTAATTAAATTCTAGAGGGATCTGCATAGTAGAGTGATCATGTTCAGACTATTGTCATTATTGCAAATTTTCCTCAAATTAATTCAATTAAGTAACAACTAAGTAATTCATTCAGTTAGTGCTTAACCTTAAACCATGTTGATAAATCTCGATAAGTTGGGAATTTCAAAGTATATCATCGTATTATTATTCTAACTCGATTAGGAATATCTTCAGAAATAGATTACTTAGCCTTCTTAGAACTTTATTGTAAACAATATTGGTCTCTTGAACTTTTGTGTTTAGATGCATAGATATTGAAAAAAATAGTAAAATTTGAAAATTTAAAGAATATTACAGCAGGGTTCCTAAAGTACGGCCCGTGGGTCAAATGTGGCCCGCAAAGCCCATAAATTTGGCCCGCGATATAACCCGTGTGACATTTTTTTTTAGTCGCTCTTCAATCAACGTCATTCTGCGTTTACATTTTTTGAAAATGCTATATTATTATTCTTTTTGGACCCTTGCTATAGGATCTTAATGGTAAAACTTAGGAATGGGAGCATGTCACAAAGAAAACGTTCAGAATAAGAGTTCTAGCATTGTTCTTAACAATATTATTCTCTTGCAATTTTGTTCTTAAATTAGTTAAACTCGACAAAAAATATAAAAATTTGATAGATTTCGTGCATAAAAACATCTTAATGATAATAGTTGAGAATTGGATCATATCGCCAAAAAACTTTTACAACAAAAGCTGTAGCAAATTTTATTATTAACAATATTGTTTTCTTATGTGTCAATAGCGAGCAACAAATTTCAACATTGAGAAATATGCAAAAATATGAAAATTTGATCTGACGACATTATGAGTAACATTGCTGAAGATGATGCCGGATATCCGGTTTCATGCTTTTTGTAACATCACTACCCGTTCCATCACAAATATCTATATAAGTATATAAAAAAGGATTTATTTTATGAAAGCCTTTATATTATTTATGTCGTCCTTTTTGATCGATGGTGTTTCTCCGATCGTTTTCCTCGCTTCGTTTTACTTGGTCGTTGAAATAAAACTGAGAACTTGGTCGCGAGATGTGAAACTTGAAGGTACGGCGCTAAAACTTGAAATAAGATTTCATGGCTCAGGGGCCGTTGTCCAATGAAGTGTATGATGTAATCGTGTTCACGTTGTCGGCCATATTTCTCCCGGGGAGAGGCGGCGCCCGGCGTCGGGACGCTTTATTATCGCCGAGGAATCTGAACGGCCGCCGGAATCAATGAATCAATGGGGAAATAGAACAGGACGTATTTAAGTGATTCGGGGCTTTCTTTCTGATTTATAGTGATCTTTTATTTAACTACTTCATTTATTTTTTTAAAAGTATATAATTTCAAATAAAATTATAAAAATGGATCGTGCCGACAGAATAAATCGAAAAAATAACGCGTCGTAATAAGCTAAGGGCACCCAATTTTCACATTCCCCTCATCCAATTATGTGTCGAGGAAAAAAAGCGCTTCGCTTCGTGTGTACCTTTCATAGAATTAATTTGATAACGAGTCTTCTTGCCATTCGCGGAAGCGTTGATTAGTTGCGAGAGACGAAAACGAAAAAAGAAATTTATAAAAAAGGAGAATATTCGCGTTGAGGTAGTTCTAAAGGAGGCGTCCGGGCGCTTGTCGCCATTTATCATATCATCCCGTTTCCTTTCCCCTTGTGTAAAACGCCGGGACACATCCACTCATAACTAAACGTCATCCTGGGGATGGAAAAATGTTCCGATTCCATTTTGTTCGGGCTCGGAACACATATCTCGGCGAATTTGCATCCCGTAGGAAACTTCGCGACCATTACGCTTCCTTATTCCCTCCTGCGAGCAAACACCGCCACCATACCAAGAAAAGGGGTGAAGGGATACCCCAAGGCCTTTCTTCCATCCCTTAAACTTAACCACTTAGAGAAAACGCTGAGGACGCACTTTTCAAATAGATCGGTTTTCCTTAAAGATCCTTTTATGTAGTAATTTTTGTTATTCGAAAATATAATTATTAATTCTTCTCAATTCTATCTGTTGGATTTTTGGTAATAAACCCTCTGTCGTAATAAGCGCATCATTTAAAAAGAAGAATGATGTTGGATTATTGGATTAAAAGAACTCCCTCTTAATCTATCCTCCTCTTAGGGAAATCTCAAAAAGATTTGCACATTTGACAATTCTCATCGAGAATTTTTTAAATCTGAAACAATTGGAGACTATTGAAAAAAAACAACGCTACAATAATTATAGGTAATTTTATTCTGAACAAAATTGCGTTGCTTTCCAAAAGCGTAATGGGGAAACGGAGTATGTTACAAAAATACTTTTAAAATGAAAGTTGTTGCAAATTTTATTATTAACATCATAGCTCTGTTGAATTTTTGTTTGTATAAGCATGGATATTTTTCAGTCAACAACAGTAAATTTTGATTGAGTTGATTAAATTCATTGTCCTCCAATTTATTGATTAATTTGGTATGAACGCTGGAGTGATTAAATTGAGCCTAATTTGCTAATTACTCCGCTAACTAATCTACTAGATCATTGCGTTCGTGAATCTATTTTTCCGGCCGCTTTTAAAACTACCTGTATCACATCAATGTGTATCACCTATCTAAAAATCAATTGGCATAGTATTTTAAATGTATTGAAAAAAATAAATGCATGACTCTGTTTAGTTTTCGACATAGTAGATCAACCACAGGTGTAGTGTTAACGTTAATGGAAAATATTGTGGACTGTTTCGACAAATCAAAATTTTGCAATGTCTCTTTTGATGACTTAACAAAGGCTTTAGACTATGTTGCTCATATCACTCTTTATGTATGAAAGGAAAATATAAATGTATAACATATCTCCTAAAGCTAGTCGCTTATTATCGTCCTATCTGTCCAGTAGGTAAGTATTGTGGACTGTTTCGAGAAATTAAAATTTTGCAATGTCTCTTTTGTTGACTTAACAAAGGCTTTAGACTATGTTGCTCACATCACTCTTTATGTATAAAAGGAAAATATAAATGTATAACATATCTTCTAAAGCTAGTCGCTTATTATCGTCCTATCTGTCCAAGCATAAAAAGTCTCTCATAATTTTCATTCACATTCATAGTTTTCTGACCTCGGTAGTATTAAGCACGGTGTATCAATATGGAATTGGACCTTATTTTATTTCTCATTTATATTAATGACCCACCACAATGATATATTTAGCCTTTTCTTTGAATGAGTGACCCTATCATAGAACACAGTCGTCACATTTTTTTTGTACTCAGAGGAGGAGAAAATGCTTTACCCATCTCGGTCTTGTGTTGAGATTTATTTATAGAATCGGATAGTAACATAGTTTTGCCAGGAATCTGGAACTATGTTAGGCCCCTCGCTAACCACTAAAAACTCCCTCTTACTTCTTGGAATCACTCGGAGGGGTTGCTCCCTTATTTTCTCTTCGTCTTGCTGTTTCAAACTCACGTCTTCATTATTTTATATTTTTCTTCTTTATTATGGGTCGTAGCAGATTTATTATTATCTATCCTCTTTTCCTCATTTCATGAAATAGGAAACATTATCTTCATTAATGGTCCCTATATTCAAAAATTGTACTTCTCGGCGTATCGGGTTTGTCGCATCCATGCCTCATAGTTTTGAATTCCTTTCTTCCCAATCTCTATTGCTAGGTCGTTAGCGTATCCGATAAGCTTTACCCCCTTTTCGGTTTTCTGATGAAAGACCCTAACATAGAACACATTCCATAAAATTTCGCCCAAAACTAACCACTGTGACACCTCTACACGATCCTCAGTTTCATCCCTCTTGGCATTAAGGTCTTCCTCTGCTTAAGGTACGAACTTAAGATACTTCTTAGTTTCGAGGTAAAAAGTCCGAGATTCTTTAAAGGATCTCAGACTTTTATCCATGGTACCGAGTTAAAGGCGCTCTTTATATCCAGAACCACCATAATTCTGTATGCCATATGGGCATGTGATAGTACTCTTCTTGCTCTTTCGTCCTCAACTAAAGCGATCATCACACCGACCGTACTTCTTCTTTCTGTATCTTTCTGTATCCACACAGGGGGTTGTTACAACCTGTACCAAACATGGTTGTTGTTAATTACTTGCCTTTATGCCAGTTCTACAACCAATCTGACGTTAATCAAGCACTCAAAATGGTTGCTCACTACGCTAAGCATACAAATAGGCCTGTAGAATTTCTCTTAATCAGGCTTTACAGATTAAGGTATATTCAAAAATTTCCTTCTATTAAACATTTATTGTAGACATCGAGGATGGTGCTGGATTCTGATTTACGAGGGCTTTCATAATTTCATTTATAATTGCGTCTTCTCACAAAACGTTTCCTCAATGGTGAACAAGTTGGTAAGTTTTTCCTTACCTTGCTGTTTTGTTCCTTTCTGTCTGTTTTGATTTTCCTCTAAATAGTTACCCCTTACTCTCAGTCTTTTGGTAACAACTTTTTTTCTAATGGTTGGGGAAAAATCTGCTACCAGACACTTGACCTAAGTTCTTGAGGGGCCTGATAGTGACAGGTTGAATTTACTGACTGTCTAAAAGCCGTTTTCCTAAAAACATCCTTTTTGGAAGACCAGGAATACGCTGTCTGTTTTATCCATCAGCCCTCCGAGTTGTCAACAGCATCTCCACTTCCCTTCTTCTACTCATTCTTCATATTTACATAAATTAAACACCCCAACATTTTTTTGTTTTTCACCAATAATACATATTGGGAGGAGAGGGGATTGTCTCTCTGCTACTCCGTCAGCATGCCTTTAACATATTCGGCTATGAATTTCCACTTGCCTTCCAGCATGTAGTGAACAGTGTTTTCTGGCATCAGACTTTCTCATATTCTCTAACCATCTTGTACAATTGTGGAAGCTGTGCTTCGCATCGTCTTTTTTGTGGCAGTAGACAAGATGCCTCAGTTGATCTTCTCTTAAGCTTCCAGAGGTAAGCATTACAACATCCATTGACGGAGAGAAACTGTAATAGATGATGATCCACTTCATTCCATCCCCTCTCAGCCCATCGTCGCAATTCCATTATCAGTTTCTTAGTCCACTCTGCCTTTCTTCCTTCTCTTCTATCGTTCCCTGTCGTTCTTCCCACTTTGCCGCAATTTCTATGATTCTAAGATCCATAGACATGTAAATATCTATAACTTGTAGTGTTTCCTTCGAGCAGGTTTGGTAAGCACTGCGCTATCAAATTAGCATCCCTTTCTGTATTTTATGTAAACAATCCATGTTTATCTTTAAACTATATGCATCCTTCCATGCTCTACATGCATACATGCACCGGGTACATATGTTGATCCCATAATTTTTTGCAGAGCATGCACGACAGACAGCATAAGTTTTTCCATTTGGTATCTTTCCCCAACGTAACTACTAGGTATTTCAGCGAATCGGTAGATCTAATTTGAAATCCCTACTAGCAACCCAACTAATTAATCCCAACTAGCAACCTCGCTTATCTGAAATTTCAGAATTTCACTTGTAATTGCGTTTTCTCTCGAAGGTTTACTTAATTTAAACTGGTTGAGGTTCTGTTCTAATTCCTCGAAGGTTGACAAGCTAGTGCCCCTTCTCTTCTGTTTATTTCTATCTCTGCTGATCTTCCACTACCTGTAAAAACAGTGTCTTAAAGAATTGCTTTTTACGTTGCTCATAGCTAACCCGATGGGACTCGTTCAGGATTGCAAATATCTGGATTTGTATCCTTACATGGGCTGAGCATGAGGTTAAGTAAGCGGGTGGACTGAATTCTGCTGATTATTTTTACTGAGAAAATTATCTGCCACTGTCTCTACTTATGCGCTACGAATAGTATACTTCTCATTGCTACAATCTCATATCACTTATGGACTAACAACTTAGGAACAGTCTAGTATGGTTAAGCAAATCTTCGCGATTCAAAGGAAAGCAATAAGTCAAAGAGAAAAACAAGTTTTAGAATAGTTTTGTCTATCTAAATGAAAAACTTTCAATTTATTTACCATTTTCATACAAAAGAATCTAGACGCAAACTGAACGAGGGTGGTTATGTTTAGTATCTTGGAAAAAAATATACAAAGTACAAATAGGGTCAAAACTGCCGTATTATGAGCTAAATTTACACTCCAAATTTCATTTTCATGGTGTTTATACTTTTCGCCATTTTTGGAGAGGCGTAAGTCCTCAGGGGAGCCGAAGTCGCCCGGAGTTTATACAAAAAAAGTAACCTTAAAATTAGCTAACCCTAACTACTGAACCCTGAAGTTTGGGAGAATCATACAAATACATCCTTTATATTAAAGTTGTAGCCAAATTTATTCTCAACAATATTGCTCCCTTGCAATTTCATTTACAAGTTGCTATAAGTACCACTTGGAAAACGAAGCATGTCGCAAAAAGCTTTTAGAATACATGTTCTAACTAAGTTCATTCTCAACACCACCACTGTCTTGCGCTTTTGTTCTTAGATGCATGAATATTGTGAGAAACACAAAAAAAAATTAAATTTAATGAAGAAATTTCATTCAATTTGAACTAAAATTAGAACTAACTTTCTGACTTGGAATCATTTTCTGAAGAAGGTTGCAACATAAAATTCCGAAATGTCAAACATTTTTTCAAAAAACGCCCGAAAGTTTCTAGTTTTAAATCTAGTGCTAGTCTTAGTGATAGTTCTAGTGTTAATGTTAGTGTTAGTTCTAATTTTAGTTCAATTAACACCGGTCGTGAAAGCCTTCGTACTTATAACTTTCTATTTATAAGTTGTTATGGGTAACATTTAGAAAACAGTCAGAAACTTTATTTTGTACAATATTACACTCTATCACTTTTGTCCTTAGGTGCATAGATATTGACGGGAATACGAAAATATGAAAATTTTATGACTTTCCTATTTACAGGTTGCTATAGGTAACATTTGGAAAATGGTGCATGTTACAAAAAACATTTAAAACAAAAGTTTTAACAAATGTTATTGCTAACAATACTTGTTTTGCTGCATAAATGATAAGAGCAATTTTACAAAATAGTAGATTATCATATTATATTGGTATATCAGTAGATTATCTTCAATTACGTTGTAGTTAAACGTTTTGCGTTTAAGGATTGACGTTCTTCGGTCGCCTGATCATGGGATTTATTTAATCCGTCTTGTCCGGCCGCGACGGACCGTTCGGGACACGTCCCTCGGGTACCTTATAAATATTTATGTGAACCGGGCGCGCAAGATGGGGCCCTCTCCCCCTTGAAGTAGCAGCAGCCGCGACCAGAAATCTCTTTTCGAGTCTCCGAGCTTCGGAAGTTGTCGTGGCAAAAAGATTCAATCGCGCCCTCAAAAACGTGAAATTTTAATAAAACGCCGACGGCGTTGCCGGACAAATATCGAAAAGTTTACCGCTTTACTTTCTTAAACTAAACATGAACCCAGTCTCCAAACTTCTTGGTTCGGGACGGCGAAATTCGACCGGATCTTTTTCGTTTTGCGACCGTATTGCTGCTTCGAACGTTATAAGATTATTGAATATACTGAAATAAAATAATATAAGTACCAAGTCTTTCACGAGTGGTGTTGATTAAACTAAAATTAAAATTAATACTCGTAGACGCCGGTTTTTGAAAGCTATGAATGATCTTAAAATCAAAAAAAAAAATGTCTGAAATCATCAAAAACTGTCCAAAATATGTCTCAATTGTCTAAAGTTGTTTAACATCTCAAAATTAGATTCTCATGAAGTTTCTCAACACGAGACGAGGCCATTTTACTAGTGGACACATTTCATCTCGAACAAACACAAACTGGCACTCATGAGATAGATTTTTGGCTTCATACCATTTAGTTGGACTTTGAATTGCTTTTAAGTAACATTGACTCCTAATCTTACAACATTGTTTGGTGATTTTTGATTTTTAAGCTTGACTGAGTACTGTTTGGATCGTCGAAAAATCAACAAAGTGCCGTGAATTGAGCACAACTTTGATTTGTATTAGCGAAGTGATAATAACCAACTATTTCCTTTAGATGACTTAACACTTTTGATGTTAGATTTCCATTTTCATCCAAAATGGTGTGTTGAAAGCGGATTAAATTTCCATTCTGTTCCACCGTCAGCAAGAAGTAGAGCGAGTTCTTTTCATTCTTTGTTTATTGTAGAAAATTAGTTACGAAGCTCTCGCTCTGCTCCCACTAAGTTAGTACCGCAGTATGATATAGATGCATTTGCATAACCCTCTTCTACCAGTGAACCACTTATAGGCTGCGATAAAACCACAAGTAGAGTAATTAGTAGGAACTTCTAAATAAATGGCTTATGTGATTAATCAAATAAAACGAATTAAATATCCCTCGTAGGAGAACCCCCTCATTCTCGGATTTTACGAAGTTGAAAGGGACCAGCATAGTCCACTCCAGAATGAAGAAACGGTCGAGACGGTGTCACTCGAGGTGGTGGAAGCTAATAACTCGTTTCGAAACTTTACATCTGCAACACAAGAATTTTTATGAAATGGAATGATTCGTCCACTAATTTAGTTTGATTCCTTTTTTAGAAATTGGATCAACAGAAGGCTATATGGATGATGGAGATCTGAGCCAAACTGGATAAAGATACACTGTAACGATTTTATTATTTTTATTCAATTAATTTTGGGGAGTTTTGATTCATCAGTTGTCGATATTTAGTAATTTTTGGTATTTAAAGGTTAGTTTTCTGGAACTTGTTGTTGTGGTGAGGGAGGTTCGAGAACTTCAGCTGCGTGGATTGGCATTCGTGCGTTGACTGTGACGTTGTTTACTTATACATCTGCTTTTAAGAAGAAAAGAACGTGGTTGTTAGTTTGAAATTCTCTTTTTGGGTTAATATTTGGAAGAAATATTGTTATTGTTCGAGAAATTCATCGTCATTTGACGGATTTGTGGACCCGTTCAATGTAGATCGTTTCGATCAGATCAGATTTTTCTGGATTTATTCTTGTTAGAGCAGACCTCGTTTAGCCGATCGACATCTTAAGGCTTTAAGTTTCAATTTAAGTTTCAATTTCACTTTCAATCTTTGGATTCTAATCCCATCTTCGGATTTGAATTATTGGAATCAGGTTATCGCCGTGACCTTGACCGTCATCTTGTGGGAAATAAACAACTTGGGGAAACATAACCTCAAAGTATTGTTCTTCAAGGAATTTTGATAGAATTTCTTTTTGGAGTCCGATTGTGTTGAAGGTTTCCGAGACCAGTACCACCACTGAGATTGAGACAGATAAGATTTTATTGTATTATTTTTATTGTTAATTCTAATTCACTTAACGTAATAATTTCTTTTTGTTGTTCCTTTCATTTAATCAAATTTTGTTTTAAATAATAGTAAAATACATGAATATTTTATAGACGTGCTCAGAACTTTGTTATTTCTACGTTGAAACTGTTAAACAATATTTTTTTTTTTTATTCTGTTTTGTAACTTTATCGCAATAATTCTTTTGATTTAATTTCGTTTACAGGCAAAATTTTGTCGTTTTCGTACAACGAACGTAGCTACATTCGGGGTATCGCGATCGGGTGTTTATATTATTTTGTTTGTTTTGTGCAGATTTGGGCACTACCATTTTTATTTTCTTTTTAGCTCCACATTGCGATTTAGATTTGACGATTTAGTTTTTTTTTTATAGATTTGAAATCGATTAATTTGAAACAGTTTAACGATACCAGTTAAGGGAGCACGGAAGTTGATGTTCTTGTTTCAATTTTCATTCTTAATAAAGAATTGTCGTGTGAATAAATTTGGATTGTCTTGTTCTTTATTATTTTATACCAATTTCGAACTTAGTTGGTTTGTGTGCGAGAGATCCGGTGGGCCAATCTGGTAAGTTCGTGGCGCCCTATATTAATATCGAACCCTCCCTTCTCCACTGTAGAAAAGTTAGCTGGAGCCCAGAGCCTATTAGGACTCGCATTCGTTTATATTTGTGTATATTTAGTAAAATAAACGCCACAACACATCGAGAAACCAAATCAAAAGGACTTTCAGCACTTGGTACATATTGCCAATGAGCGCCAGAAAGTTACAATAACTTTCTGATAAGTCACGCGATTTTGAACGAATTCTTTCTATGTTGAACGTTGATTTCGAATTCAAGCCAAACGTACGGTAGAATCGACAGTATATTTTGAAAAGTCTCTTACACTCCGAATCCGATTTATTAGCCTAGTAACACGGCGGCACACAACTCGATTTGTGATATTATAATTCGCTTAAAGACACACGAATCTCTTCATTAGTTAAGAGGAGCCACCTGAATGGATCAAAGGGACGTGCGATAAATGATATTACCTCACATTTAGTAAAGTTTTTGTTATTTTTTAAATAAAACAATCCTCACGATTATGCCTTAACAAACCAAGAGTTCGAGTTGATGTTTCCTCAACATTCCTCATGGAGAACGTTGATATTAGTTCTTGTCAGACATGGTTTAGAATATCTGGATGATTAGACACCCACTTTCTTGCTTTAAAGCCGCCTGACATCAATACGTGGTTTAATTGAAAAATAACTTGTAGAACTTTGTCAAAATTGTTTACGCCAGACAAAATGTTATCAACATATGTGTTTTTATTGATTTCAGAAGAATATAATGGTTGAGATTCATTGTGTTCTTAATAATAATATGTGGAGTAAATCAATGGTAATGGAATTGGAATCATGTGATCGAGTTTGAGATATTCAGACATAAATTTTACATACTCGATTTTAAAATTAATATTTTTGGCAGGGGTATCTCTAAGTGCTTAAACATTCGGAGAACTTGGTTTTGAGATTTTTTAAACTGTACACTTCAGCAGAAATACATGGATAATTAATAGTATCGGTTTCTTGTTTCCAAAAACCTTTCATCAATTCGTGATATTCGTGATCAATAGAATACTGAAAACCACATGTAGAATTACTGACATTGAGTGAACCACCGTTGCTTTTTAAAATACCGCTTTCAAGGATTTTTGAACAAATACTGACCCCCAATATAATTTTCGAGCTGGTGAATTGAATTCAGGATCGGTCAAAGTGGTAGAATTTAACCCAACAGCACTCGCGTCTTTAAAAATTATGTGGCCACTTGGCTGTGGGAATTATATTAATAAATCTTTGAAATATTGTTCAATGTTATTGTTTTGCTTTTTATTTTTCGGTGTTACTTTCATAGATGATATGAGAATTTATTACTCCAAAGCCTAAAATTGTAAAGAAATTTCTAAAAGGTCACCACAACAAAATCTGGAAATTGAATAAGTTGCTTTTAGCTTATCCACTACATCAACTCCTGTAGTTAGGCGATTATTTCCGATGTTTCCATGACGCCAGACTCGGAGTCGATTTAATCTCCAGAATGATATGTTTATAACATCAGTACGTTTTTTGGAGATTTTGGTTTGTGGGATAATAATACAGTTAGTCCTTTCAGAAAGCAAACATGTTACTAGGTACGGGCCTTCTAAGATTTATATGTGAATCTCATGATGAGCCAGCTAATGAGCTTAAACGACGCTATGATGAGAAAAGCCCTCACATGCAGACGACTGAAATTCTCATAGGGAGAGTGTTGCAGGGTTAAGTTAAATCCAATATTAACAATACATTTTTGAAATAGATATGAAGTATGTTTAGGCAAGATCAACTCTTCTTCTTCGAACATTCATTCTAGAAACTAAATTCATTGTAACTAACCCATAAGATGTGCACGTTCTATGTGATCCGACTTTAGAAATAAGCACTGTGACAGATTTTCGATAATCTGTAATCTTAAACTTTGAATAAAATTTTCTAATATAAATGAACCTTTGGATCTTTGATCTAATCAATGTCTTAACAGCTATACTTTAGCCATGAGTGGACATTATCCCGGCCGAAGCAGTAGGTAACAGTACAGGAGTGTAGACATGATATATGTTTATGAGATGAGGAGAATTTGAAGGTGACTTTTGAAAGATTTCATTGGCCGTATGCTGAATGAGTTATGTACTTGAGTTTGACTTGATTAAGCGATATTTAAATTAACTGGCTTAGCATCATGCAAACTAGTGTGATAATTTTTATTACATACTTAGATAGTATTAGTTCGGATTAGAGATGAGCAATATTTCAGTAACAGTAATTTTTCATCGTTACTAAAAAATCACGGTTGCTAACGGTGCCATAAAATAAAAAAGAACGGTGACCGTGATTTCCCGGTACTAATATAATGGATCATCATAGACGGGTTGGACTAACTTGTAGAATTTTTGCATAAAAAATTTACACCTCAAAATCGCATAAATCAGCTTCTTAGTACAGGTTTCATTGATATCTTAAAATAAAGCTTGATTAAGAAGAATTTTACTCCAAATTAGTAGACTTCATTACAACGTCTAGAATTTTCGAAACATGGGTGTTAGTATGAACTTGAAATTGACAAAATCGACTAGATATCTTTATATTTCATAACTTTTGAATAAATGAAGATATAGTGGTGATTAATATCTCAAGAGAATTCCTAATTCACATCAATTTAAAGCCAATATTGCGCACATTAATCAATTTCTTAGAATCGCTCAAATCTGCTTCTTAGTATAGGTTCCTTTTGCTATAATCAAAACCTATCTTTTTCTTTGATATTATTTGAGCGAGTAAAGATACTTCCATATTATATATCTCAAATAAAGCTTGATTAAGTTGAATTTCACTTCAAACCAGTACACTTCATTACAACGTCTAGAATATTTGGAATGCGGGTGTTGAGATCTAATTTTCTGACAAGAAGATAAACTAATGATAACTAACATTTTAAAGATTCGAGAGAGATTTCATGTCATAAGAAGATTCAGATTTTAATTTTTTGCTTAAAATATAGCCGATAATTGCGAGTCCATAACTAATGTCTATTTTAGTATCGTTCAAGGAATATTTTCGACGTCCGATATCTCGTATTGAAGTTTTTCAACATCGGAAAAATCATTATTAGTGCTAACTAACTAAAATTGTTAAAAAACTTGTAATGTAAATGTGTACGGTAATAAAACCCAGTATTTTTTATTATAATAGGTCACAACGAATCCCCAGCATTCGTTCAAAATGAGAAGCTTCTATGTTTATGCGTATGGGTGGCGCCTATGCTAATATTAGAACTATTACTAGGACTAATACTAAATCAAAAATTAGAAGCTTTTGAGGGTTGTCCGAGCGTCTTTTAAAAAAGTATATGAAGTGACTTCGAACCAGTTTCCGAAGAAACTTTCAAAAGACACAAGGCAAAACTCGAAGGCTTTTAGTTTTAGATGTAAGTAAGTATTAATCATAGTAATAGTTCTAGTGTTAGTTCTAATGTTAATTCAATTAAAAAATAAAATTGACCAGAGAGACCAAAATAAAATTTTGATGACGCTTTAATTAGTGATCCCCAAATATAGAATCGGCCTTTCAATTTTTTCGCAACGAATTTGTTTTAAAATCGAACAAGTTACTACTAAATGTAGTAAGTTCGTTCCCAGAGGGTAAAAATTAGTTTTTGAACAATCGGAGAGGGACGAGTTCGTTTAGTTACTGAGAGGTGAAAACTGGCCGCAGTCGCTGGAACTGCCATTCAAATCCGAAAATAATGAACGGATCTCGCGCTTTAACAATTTCGCGAATTTCTCGATGGCTATTACTCACGGTCGAGGGCGAGGGGGCCGAAAGCGGGGGTGTCGGGGAGGCGAAAGGGGAGCTTTGTTGGCCTCGTTAGAGGAACGGGGAATCGATTGGGTTTGCGATTCGTTATTCGCCATTTTTCGATAAAAGGAGTATTTATTACGCGAAGAGTTGTACAGCGAGGACGGAATTAATTCAATATTATCTTCTTCGGGGAAAAGTCGCAACAAAGGCGCTTTGTTTTTCGGCGGGGGCGAAACCTTATCGCACCACTTATCGGCGCCGAGTTTAATTAATACTATTCGTTATTGCGCTTTATCTTTCCTCTTCGGTTTTCGTTGTTCGGTACGCGAGGACGAAATTTTATTAATTACGTCCCGACTGATTTATAAGGTTATAATAAAGAGATTTTCGAGGTTCCTAGGAAAGCCAGGTAACCGAGTTAAGACGACGGCGTCGCCACCCTCTATTTCTCTCGTCTCCTTCGAATCCTCCTTCTTAATTGGTGGGCGTTCCTCCAGACGGTTTTTAATGAATAGATTTCCATGCTACTTTAAATATTTCGGCCAGCTTTGTTTCGTTTTATTTCATCAGTTTGGAATTTTTCGATTAATTAGTAGTCGATACGACCGGATCCTATGAATACTAATGAGCGGTAAATCGGGAGCCGTGGCAATCTGGAATTCAAACCGCGCGATCCTCGTAATTATTTATCGTGTCGGTTTATAAAAGAATGGCTGCATCCCCATTTATTATTTTCAACGTTTACCGACTCGTGTTAACTAAATTTACGACTTCGGCGGGTTGGCGCGTTTGCATACTCTTTGTATTGTACTGTATCCTTCGCTGTATGAACAGTTCAAAAAGCTTTTATGCATGCCCATAACTCTCGCCTAAGTAAACTGGGGAAAAGATTGATTACAACGGTGTCACTTGTTCTAACAAGTTTCAACGCCGAATTACGAGCTCCACCCCGGTTTATCAAAATCGTCGATTATGCGGCGTTTTTGATCGATTTGATGTGCATCATCTTATACGACCAACGCATATAATTTTTAATTAATTTTTTGAATTGTAGGCATTATTCCAAAAAACAAAAAATTGTTGAATCTTGAGATACCTTTGTATCTTAACATTTAATGTATCCCTCTTGAAATTAATCTTCAGAAATATTACCATTCGAAGCTAGATCCTCCAGTCGAGACTTGTAGTAGCAGCGATCAAATGAGTTTCTAAGGTATCGTATGAGTTCTTAAAGGTTTATTGCTATCCCATGTTGTATTCCTGGCAACGATTGGTAACACTTTCAAATGTCAAGGGTATTAAAATTGTCGTCGAAGGATTTATTGACCACAATATGCCTTTTCCATGGTCCATAATATGATTTTGGCAAATTAACATGGATTCAAAAGGTTTAGGTGTTTTCAAGAATAAAAGCTTCTTTGTGGGTCATTATCTTCAGCTTAAACGACGATAAATGTATTTTCATTAATGTTCAAATTTGCTACAGTAGTTCTCAAACTTACATCGTTGCGCACTATTTATAGCTATTTTAGAGATTAGTGTGTACCACTGAATTAAAATACAGTATATTACATACAAGTGAGGAAACAAAGATTTTTTCACTTTGCTGATATTCATAGTTATGAATGAGTGAACATTTTCTCACTCGTAAGTTCAAATTTGTTACACTCGTTGCTATGAATGTCAGCAGAGTGAATGTACATAATAATTTTCAGCTCTCGTTTTTACACGAGACTTCACTTCTATAAGTGAAGAAACTAAAATTTTTCATTAAAGCATGTGTCAGAGTTCCACACGAGCCGTAGGCGAGTCTATCAGTATAAATAAGATATTGGGAATTCCAAAGTAAGTGCAAACATTGAGAACACTAAAAGCATTGGCTAAATACAAAGTTTCGATTGCGTCAACGTTTACAAAGGACTCGTAATGAAACCGAGCAAAATACAATAGGGTCAATGTGCTGAGCGGAGGAAAGGGTGGAATCGAGATTCCCCCAAGATCTCTAATAAAGAATACCCGTGTAAAATTTTCGCGAGCAATGCTTTACGGTCGAGTAGTTTTAAGTGCAAAAATCAGAAATCCTGATATAAAGATACGCTGATAAAATTTGAGATTATCAAGATACATTAGGCAATGATATTGTTTAACAAACTTTGAAACCAGCCCAACCCAGCCTTGAGGGACACCAACATTTTTAACCCGAATTTTTAACTATATTTTCAAGCCTCCATCACATGCTTTTCATCGATAGATAAATTATGTTGAGGTTCATTGTGAACAAAGAAGTTTTTTATCCAAATAAATTATAGGTAATCCTCCTTAAACTTGACAATAAACTTTTATATTATTAACAAAATTAACATACACATTTATATCATACTCAGTAACTAAGATAACGATTACAAGTTTTCGTTTGATTTGGAATTGAAGTCAAGGATATTATCCAGGATATTACAGCGACTAAAAATATCGGATTAATATATACTTATAATAGTCATAACTCCTCGGTCAATCGATCACGCAGATCAAATTTAGTTTCCATCAGAAACATTTGTACTTCAGAATGTAATTCAAGTTATCTATATAAATTTTTTTCACCTGAAAGCCATCTCAACTCTGTATGAATTAACAATTGATTATGATCATTGGACATTTCTGAACACAATTTTGAAAATAACGGTGAGTTCAGTGCACGAGATTTTAAATAATTCACTACTTATCAGCTTCTTGAAGAATATTCTTAAAGTCATCAGGATTGAGCTTTATCACGAGAATGTCTTTGTGAATTGCACAATACGTAAAAACACAAATTTGTGCAAATGTATCACTATTTCTCACTCTCTCTAATAACACAAAATCTATCGATTTTTAATGTTACTTACTTTTATACCGAATTATTTAAGGCTTATGGGTGTTAAACGAAGAAGTAACCTTGTGTAACCTTGTCTGACTTCTCATTGAGAACATGCTTTTTACTCAAATTGATGCAGAGTAACCTTGAAATGCTTAGGGACTCAAGTCTAAATCATTTGCACGAAATTAGACGGATCTTATTCCAATAGAATACAATTTGAACTGGCCGTATAAGGTCATATTTTCAAGCAGGGTTGACTGAAATAAAGGTAAGCCTCAACTAAAAGAGTAGCCATTGCTTGATGCTTCAAAGACAGTTCAATTCGGAGTAGACATGTGCATTAATCGACCAAACAGCCGCATTAAACTCTCACTTAGTTATCACACTCATACCCTTGTCCACTTCTTACCCTCTCATACCCTTCATACTCCACCCCGCTTCTTGGTTTTCTACTCACTTGTCTTCCGCTCTCAACCTCCTTTCTCTTTTCCACCACTTCCTTTTCGACCGTGATCTTTTGCAAAAAGCTCATTGTCTCCTCACTCTCCTCCTCATCTTCAATCTGCAGTTCCACCATGTCCCCCATTGTTGTCCTTCTTCTGATCTTAACGTGAGTATCTGTACTATCTCTTTCAAACTTCTTACATTCAAAAATGTATGCTCCGGAGTATCCTTTTTCCCGGATATATATAGTGTAGTAATCTACTTGCGATCCTTTTAGTTGCCATTCTCTAACGTCCCTTCTTCTTGCATGTCTTGGATCTCCTTTCATCGTTAGTGTGTCGAGTTCTTATATGTCAGCCTCGCTTTCTCCGCAATCTTCCTGACATATCTTCCTGACATATTTGAAATCTTTTCTCGGATCCTTTTCAATGTATGAGAATCATCACGGCATCCACAGTTCCTTTTCCCTTTTCAATACTTTTCTCAAGACACTCACCAGGTATAGTGGTGTATATGATCTTTCCGCTATCTCTTTGCTTGGCTTTTCGATAAGTACAGCTCTTTCCCATATTACTGCGAACGTTCCGTTCCTCCAATATCGGTTATACGTTATCAATAAGATATCGTAAATTAATCGTTATAAATAAGATATTAAGTATTTACATCTTAGTTATACCATCATTAGTTGGCTCAATACATTTTCACGTCCTTGGTCGTAAAAGGCTCACTTTTTTTATCCCCAATCTCCTCCTCCGCTATTCTCTCCCTTTCTCTTATAAGTGGAAACAGCATCTTAAATTGGTTCTCTACGGTCTCTACCTCCATATTTTTCTTAGCTTTGATTTTCATCTCCTTTGTTACTATTTGGTACGCCATTCCCCAACCATTCTCCTCAAATTCTGATTTGAGGAGGATTTGCATTATTCTCGCCTCAGCCACTCTGCCATCTGTCTAGTAAACTCGCTTTTCAGTATTATCTTTATCAGCTGCTCCGCATCGTAATCGCTTTGTCCCTTGGTGCTCTCCGTGAAGTCTTTTCAATAGTAATAATGATAATAAGAAATTACTATTTTAATCCTCTTTCACAGCTTCCCCTTTTCTTAACCATTTTAACGTAACCCAACGGTTTTTCTTTCAGCTCATTACCTCCTCCGAACATACATTATGCTCTAGCATTTCCTGATGATCGTACCTGTTTGTTCCTTCTCATTACCACTAGCATCTGATCACTAGTTCAGTATTCAGTATTTTGGAAGCCCCTCCATAATTATGTTCCCATATAGATGAATGATATGGTGACATCCCTATTCCAAACTACTCCAAACATTGTGAATGGTTTTCCATTAGAAAAACTCTCATCTCTGGATCTCTTACTAAATCCATTTTTGGAAAAGGTATGCATCCATTCAAATGGAAGTTGAAATCCTAAATATGTGGAAGAAGGTTTACAGTTACCTTAGTAGGTGGAAGAGATAATATAATCGGTCCGTGATAGTAACATTATTTATTTTTCGATAATCTTCACATGGTCTCCAGTCATTGAAATCTTTCTTGGGGACCATTATTATTATTATTGCAAGCCTGAGAGAAACAACACCACTCGTGATCGCTTACTGTAACTATAAGATCTACTATAACTTAAGTCCTTTAGATCTTTTGAACAAATGTCGCTCCTTAAAGAACCTTAAAATTGCTCCAAGGTCTTGTTCCCTTGTATCGGTATCCGTCAAAAGAGCTTTACCGAACAACTGAACTGTTTCTGTCCGTACAATTTGTTCAGTCAGAAGAAAAAAGCTATCTTTGAAGCCTCTTAGTGTCGATTACTTGTTTTATATGTTTTTTTTGAGATCATATGCAGAGGTGCTGCTGTTGAAGAAGAAGATGGTTTATTAATTTCTATGACAACCATTTCTTCAAATTCCTTTTTGACTTTGATAAATAACAAAATCCTTGTTATAATTATGTATAACGTGGTGAAAAAATATGGTGTAGAGAAGAGTTAAGAAGAAAAAAACAAATCAAAATCAAATTGCAATTCAAAATTTAATATAACTGTTATGCCCAATTGCCGACCCTCCAGACAAGTGCCGAAATTATCGAACATTTCCCGGAATGTTGAAGTGCAGTTGAGTAAATGCTGAAATAGACCTGAATTTCGGCATTTGAGCTACTAATTTTAAACTAACGCAGATTGGATAGTTCAATTCTGCACAAACTCCAATTATACACCTCCTATTTGATCAAGTACCATTCTTAATAAAGGTTAATTAGCGGTTAGTTTTTAGATTATAAAATTCACAGTCCAGGCAGCACTACTGGCAATCGAAAGAAGTGTTTGTTTTATTCAGTAATGTATATCTTTTTATATTCATGCTGAAGCGTTTAATGATAACCAAAAAATGTGTCTTATTGTCAATAATAAAAACTTTACTTCAAGAGGTTCATTTACATCAGAGAAATTCAATGAAATTATACAAGAAATAAAAGTACAAGTCATTCTAAGTAAATCTTGTCTTTAAGATATATATTTTGTAATTATTATTAATTCTTTTCTGAAAAAGTACTTTATAATTGTACTTAATTCCTTTTTTTGAAAAAGTACTTTGTATTGTGGCGTTTTTTTTTTTTAAATTGAGCTTCAAATCATTTATTTGAAGCTCAATTTCACACCTTTTGATTTCTATCCCAATAATTTCTCGTTCACACTTTAGTTATCGTATATTATTTTAAAGAAGGCATTTTCGTCATCAATTTGATCCGTTTTTTTTAGTTCTCCCATATTTATAAGTTTACTATTATCTATGTTGAAACGCAATCTTACATACTTCAGTTTTTATCAGAATAATTTTTGAATAAAACAGTGATTATCATACATTATTTTAAAGAAGACATCTTCGTATTCAATTTAAACCATGATTTATTCCTTTATCTCCATTATTACACCCCAAGCGATTTCTTAAAGTTTAATTGATTTGAAGCTCGATTAAAACTTGAATCTGACACATTTTAATATTTATCTCAATAATTTCTCGTTTAAACATCAGTTATCCTATATCATTTTAAAAAGGACATATTCGTTGTCAATTTTTATATCCATTACTTCAGCTAGGACGATTGAATAAGTTGAAACACAATCTTACACACTTCAATGTTTGTCTGAATAAGTTGTGTGGAAAACAGCGATTATTATATATTATTTTAAGAAAGACATCTTTGTATTTAATTTAAGCCATGATTTATTCTCTTACCTCCATTATTCAGCCAAAGCTGAATTGATTCTTTTGAAATTTAATTGATTGATTGATGGAGCACAATCTTACACATTTTAATTTCTATTTCAACAATTTCTCGTTGAGTTATCAAATATAATTGTGAAGAAGGCATTTTCGTCTTCAATTTGATTCGTTACTCATCCCGTTACGTCCATTATTTTATATTGTTAAAGGAATGTTTTTTCATCTTGCACAAATTAAAGATATTGTTATTTAATTTTGTACTTTTTTTATAAAGTAGAATTTTATTTACTATAGTGCTACCGGTTTCGGCCCTGTTTAGGCCATCTTCAGGAACTTTCGAGTACTGTTGATCTTAAGATTATTTAAAATCTATTAAAAATTTGTTGGTTTTATATTGGCGTGCTTTTTTTTATGACGTTATGTGTCATTATGAAGTTAGTTATATTTTATGTAATGTGAAAATAAAATTAGGATTAAGGTGAAAATAAAATAAATACAATTGAATATTTCCCAACCAAAAGTTCAAATGTTTGAAAAACACATATCTATTGTAAAGTTTTTAAATATTAAGATGTTTCTTTATTAAATTAAATGAAAAAGGAGGCAAAAAGGGGATTTGAATTTGGGAAGGGAATATGGGAATATGTTGTTACTGTGGCTTGAGGTCTTCGCATATGTTGGGGGTTTTTTATTTTTATTTTTTGGTGAAGTATATGGATTCTTCAGATACATAGATCAACAGGGCCGAAACCGGTAGAACTATAGCAAATAAAATTCGTCTTTATAAAAAAAGTACAAAATTAAATAAAAATATCTGTAATTAATCCATTATTTTAACAATGATGATTATTTTTAATCTTCTCATTTTTATTATTTTATTGTTATCTAATTTGAATCGCAAACTTACTTAATTTTTATCTCAATAATTTTTGAATAAAACTATGGTTATCATGAATTATTTTGGAAAAGACATCTTTATCTTCCTTTTAGACCACCATTCATTCCTTATTATGAAAGCTAAGACAATTTTTTGAAGTTTAATTGATTAGAAGCACAATCCTACACATTTTAATCTTCTACGGTAATAATTGGTAATAATTTCTCGTTCAAACATCAGTTTTCCTATATAATTTTAACGAGGGAATTTTCGATCCATAAATTATGATACGGAATATTATAATTCCTTATTTTTTTTTTATTTTCATTTCATTGTAGTTGGAACTTAATTTCACATGTTACAAGTTTTATCATAATATATGTTTGGCATCCCATAAGAAAGAAAAACGTCTCAAAAATAGTATTTGGTGGCATGGTAATGTGTGATAGTGCTTTAGGCATCGCGTCTAAAGTTGATATTGTGGACATCCGTACGAAACGGAATTTTGTAGTACAAATAGGGATTACATTTGCATAATATAATACGACGAAACATACATACAGTGTGTAATATATGTCTGTGTCATATTTAACCATATTTATTTTATCTAAGTTTCAGAATTATTGTTTAATTCTTAATGGGTGGTGTATTTCGTGTGAATGAATGGTCAGTTTTTAATCTTTTATTTTAAACATCAACCAAGATACCGGGTGGTTAAAAGGTGTTAAAAAAATGGTCCATCACAACGATGGTAGTGTCGATAACACAGGGGGATGACAATTCGAGGCACCGCTACGATTATGGATTTATCGTCATTGTTATCGCTCGCACAATGGTATTATAACGTGCGCCTGATTGTCCAATGAGGGATGCAATTGTGTCCCATAGTCCCCGTACCCGCCCAACTTAATTACCATTACGTTTCAATATAATTTTCTGGTAATAGTGTCGAGGACTATTAGTCACGGCCGATCGATGCGAGTATTGCACGTGTCGGCCGACGTATTCGACGGTTTTTGTGTTAGTTATAACGAGAATCCGTTTATACAACAACCGAACCGGAACGTTTCGCCCAACCCAACCTATTGTTAGTACTGTTTTACACGATTATAAGCGATAATAACATCACTTTTTGCTCCCCGATAAACGGTCGGGAATAAGACGTGATTAAGGAAGATAAAATTAGGGAGGGCGACTAAGCTGCAACGCCAACGACGGCGGAATTGGGTAATTCGTTAAACAGTTTAACCTCCTGTATAGATCACGGAACTCTTCGAGGACCCCACTTCGCTAAATCGGAAAAGTAACGAGAACAATTAGTAAGTTCGCTACGGTTAGGATTGGCTTCCCTCCATTGCACAGTTCCACGGAATCTGGCCACGCACAGTTGGATCTGGATCCGACCGGTTCGAATCAAACCCGGTACTTAATGGAATTTAAATGTTTAATACGTTTCTGATCCGATCTGACGGATTTACTTTCGAACTAAGTGCTTAATTTAAAAGAAACCTATTACAACTCAAACAAACTCAACTTATAAGACCTAAATTAAAAAGATCGGATCGTTTTTTCGGTTGATATTTTAATTAATTTCAATTCACGTCATTGAATATTTTATAATTTTCCATTGAACGGTTACGAAAATCGAGCTTATTAGAAATTAATAACGACATTCGCAACGAACGGAATTACGAAGGAACCCTTCCGCCACGCTACGCCGTGCCGCCTCGGTTTTAATTACGTTCTATTAATAATTTAATATTAAGGAAAGGAACCGCACCTCCTCAATGGGATCTTATCGAAAAACTGAAAATATCGAATTAAATTCGTCGACGCCGGAATATCATCTCGTCAATAGAATATCATCGTCCGGAAAGACGACGTCGTGGGTCGTATCCCTTGATAACGATTCCGGACACGTAGAACGCGCTTGTAACAGGCGGCGGCCGCGCCGTTAGACCGTCTGAATCTGAATGAAAAGTGTCCCAAACGAGCGCGCTTACTCGGCTTATCGTTCGTCCTCACCACTTTCTATCTGATATCCTTATTCGCGAGCCGAGAAGGGACCCACGCCGTCGCCCCCGGGGGCGCCAAACAAGCAACAAACTTTAACGAATTAACTTTAAAGACGGCCGTCGAGTTTATAAAACACACCCCTAACACCTCAGGTCCTTTATATGAAACGACGAAACCGTCGTTTTAGCCATCAAGATTTCCTTTCAAAAATACCTACACCGATTTCTTGTGTGTCTTTGTTCTTTTCTTATCTAAAAGTATACAGGGTGATTGGTACATAAAACGTATTTATTGAGATGCATTATTATAGGACTCATTTGCATTTGGTTAAACCAAACATGCACAGAACTACTAAAACAATTTAATAAACTTATAAATTCAATCAAGTCAAATCACTCAAGTTTTCTATTTAATACCTTCAAAGACAAGCTTAATTACAACATAAAGAATTCACAAGACCTGATAAATAGAACCAAAGACTTGAATATTAACAATAACAGAAGACTATTTCCACTCGACATAACAAATCTATACGCAAATATACCTATAAAAGAGACGATTTTAAAAATCAAAAACTTTTTGATTGATAAACACATTGAACTAATTGAAATATGAAAACATAGTATCTTTTACTAACCTGCTGCAATTAATTTGCAATCAAAACTATTTTATTTTTAATAACCAATTCTATCAAATCTCAGACGGTCTCCCAATGGGTCCCTATATCGGGAATTTTAGCCGATATCCACGTCAACTTTAAGAAACTTAAATATTCACTAACACATACGAATTAATTAATAAAGATATCATTTTGTACTATAGATATGTAGACGATATCATAATTGCATACGAGGGTAATGATGCGTACACTTATAAACGGTATGCTAAACTTATACAAATTACTTTAAATTATTACATGTAATTGATTTATGTTTATTTAAAGTACAAATTAAAAGTTATATATTCTGGTTACATAAATTCACTGATAATTTCACATTCATTGGTAATAAATTTTTGAATGTTAACAAAATTTATTCTTTATTATCATATTCGTCCTCTACATGCCCCTGCTCTGTGTCGGTTCTTATGTGAATCACCCTGTATTATAATACCTATGTAACCAATAGTATTATTATTTCTGCTTTCTAACAACAATATGCTGAATACATTTTGAAGCAAATTGTTTTAAAATTCCACTAAAGCAAAGACTTTTAAGTCATTCACCAAACAATGTGCTAGTTGTTCAAATACTGCTCATCCGAAGCAGAAATCTGAAGATAGAACCGAAAGGTTGATTCAAAGAACAAGAGCACTTCGAAAGGTCTACTAGGTTCAAATTATGGGGTGCTTGAAGAATTTTCAAATATTTGCAACACTGAAATGCGAATAACGCAATCAGAATAACAAAAGTTTCAGTAAGTACATTTTCAAATTGTAATTAGAAAAGCACTATTTTTTAATATTAGTTAAAAATTATTTTTTTATAGTAACAAAGAAAATGTATTTGCTTTATAGAGAAAACTAAAATGAGATTATGGAGCTTAAGAAGAAAGTGAAAATTCTGGAAACCCAGAATAACCAACTTATAAATCCAACCCTAATAACATACATTTATTGTGCAATATTAATAAATCTAGAGAATTAGATATGAGGAATTCGACATATTAAAATACAAAACAACTAACCTTAGTTCTCAACGAAATCACTGAATTTAATAACAGATTTTTTACGAGATTCATTCAGAATTCAGAAACTTTCATAATAATAACTTTCGTAATAATCACTTATGTTAAGTACTATACCTATATTTTGTCATGCGCAGTTTCTTTTCATTATATTGATAAACCACTTTTGCAACCCTATCCGAAACCATACCAGAAAGTACATTCTTTTACATTTTTCATTTTCAACTTTTTAACCACTGTGGTTTTATTGAAATAATTGATTCTTTTCTATTGTTGAATATCAGAAATCTGTTGTTTTATACTTTATATAAGAAATACATTTTATTTATTTTGTATCTCGTCATTATGTTTCGATTTTATTGTTATCCCTTTTAATTTTACAATTTATTTTAATTTTGATTTGATTTGATTAGTTTTGGTGGAGAAAAAGAATAATTTTAGGAGATCTCATTGTTCCTTCTTTGATCCATACTAATAATCAATAAATATCTAATAATCACATTTAATATATAATTTTTGGTTAATCATGGGTTCTGCAACCCGCGTTAAAAATAATTAAATTAAAAAAAATGAAAATATGCATGATTATACAAATAAGTAAATATAATAAAAAAAAGTAATAATTAATTGTGCCCGACCAAAGAATTTTCGGTTTCGGTTTCGGCCAATTTCGGCCTAAAATAGGGATTTCAGCGAAGTTTCGGTTTCGGCTGCATTTTGGCCGAAACCGAAATTAAGGTTAATTAACCATAAAGGTTAATTACAATCTATTTAAACCAAAACTTCAGTGGTATGCCGATATATCCTGATATTGGAATTTCAGACCGTACCCTATCTTGAAATGGATTGCATTGAAATATCTCTCTTTACCACATTGGTTAATTAATCAGTGCAGTTATTGATATAGTCACATTATATAATTATCAATAATTGCTATTTAAAATCCGTTTTCAAATTTATCGTACATCTCTAAAGACCGAACCGAGTCCAACCCAACCTAGCTTGAGAACTAATACCCGACCGAGAACAAGAAACATAAAAGTTTAGCCGTCTTAAGAGATGTACGGCTAAACCCTACTGTTTCTTGTTCTATGTCTAGTGTTCGTTCTGAATATTCAGATTAGTTCTACTTTTCATTCCAGAAAAATTTAGAATTATCTAGACCTAAATCTATTGAACCTGAATCTTTAATAGCTAAGTAGAGCAAATACCAACACTACATCTAACACTAGACCTAGAACTAAAAACATTTGGGTTTACCCGCACGTTTCTTAGAATTGTTAAACCCATATGTTGGAACCACGTCCATGTCTTTATGTTCCTAAATCCAGGGAAACCTAAGAGCAGCATCACTAATTCTTTATTCAGCCCAAAATCTGAGAAAAAATAATTAATTTCCCCCTATGTGCAGCATTAAATACACATGTATCAATATAAACCATTTTGTAGATAAAATATTAAAGAATAACTTGTGTTGAGTACATAATTTAAATATGTATTATTTTAACAAGAAATAATCATTTATCGACTAGCCAATAATAAGATCAGGATTAAGATAAAAACGTTAATTCCTGATTGCGATAAATCCTGAGGTTGATATTCAATTCATTATCAGCTTTCAATCAAGCTGATAATAAGTAATAAACTAACAAATGTTCGAAATATAATTTTTACAGGTGGCAAATATTATTAAGTCTGAGAATTAATTATACAAGAAAAGAAGCAGTTTTAAGCATCACATAACATGAAAATGAACAAGTAACTAAAAGTAAATAAGGCTTTGTTTAAAAACTTGTTCTAAAAGCTTTTTTCTAGCATTCTTAGATTTCCGAGTAAAAGCATCAACAACTGATAATATAACGAAATTCGTGAAATTATTAAATTTTCATTTAGTAATTTTAACATTTACGTTTTATTTTTATAAAACTTTTTTTCTAGGGTATTTAGATTCTCGAGTAGAGCCATTAAGACGTGATAAAAAATGCATTCATCAAATTTCCACGTTTTTGTATATTTCTCGATATTGTATTTGAGAGCAAAATACATACGAGACATAAGGGAGCAATATTAATTAAAATTAAGTTCCGAAATCGATTTGCCACCAAGTAAAAATTATTTAGCTCTAAATTCCAACATATCTAGGGAGTATATACTGATAATGTATAAAACCAAAAAAAATTGAAATAATCCCTAAATTAATCAACTTTGTATAAGGTATATTTAATTGGCTTAATCAATGCAAATGTGCTCTGTAATGATGCACTTCAATAAATACGTTTACGTACCAATGGTCCTGTATAAACATAGGTTTAATAAAAAAAAATTATTTGCTCAATCACTATTAATCGTCCTTTGTTTACTTCTTATGTAGGAGAGGTTAAGCACTACATTGTGCGGCAACTTTGTCTGGCGGCAATAAGACAATCCTCATAAACCAGTCGCGGGACGACGACGTTTCCCTTTCCCCGAGGCAGAAATCTACTGTAAACGTAGCGCCTTCGGCGCCGTAATAATCTCCGGAAGTGCCGTAAAGCGCGTCCTGTCATAAAAGTATGGTTTCTTGGCCTCAAAATCCGGGATAACGCGTTGATCTCGGTTCACCACAACGGACGTCGTCTTTCGTCGCCTTATTTAAAGACGAAACAAAAAATTTTTTTGAACTTAATATTATGAATCCAATTGGTAACTTTTTTGCGGGCCTGCGGAAAGTTTGCACACCACCTCAGGCTAAGTTGAACCCTCCTTCGGGGGCCATTAACTCGCGTAACAATGCCGCATTAGCGGGGAAGGGGGCCCGGAAACTAATTGGCTCCGGTTAATGACGCCAACTTGAGATTGCTTTGACATGACCCGCTCTACCGAGTGTATACTTCGTTTGTGGACCTGTTAGCGTCACGCGAAATTCACCTTTACCAAATTAGTTCATTTATAATTTCGTTATTTCATACAATTTGGTATATTGCTGTTTATACCATCGATTTGAGACCGGTAAGTAAGCTATAACATCACAAGGCTAGAAATTTCTCCAACTCATCCAGATATTTCAGATGTTTTGTTCATATTTCAAGCATACGTGAAACAAATTTGCTATGTTAGTACGTTTATAAGATTCAGCAGTAATTAAACAAATTAATGGTAAACAAAAAAGCTATTTTAAAAGCTCTTGCGTATACACCGGTACCGAAAATTACTTCCTGTTATTATTTGTAATTATTACTGTCCATTATCGCCCAAGCCAATAATTAACTAATGGATTGTTGAATTTTATGTTGATAATGTTGAACGCATTAAGAATTCTGTGCTCAGTTTTGATGACGTTTTGGCAGTACTAAATGTATATAGAGTGCATTTTAGACAAGGATATTTTAAAACGGTTAGCTTTTATTGAAACATATTTTTCATTGTTTCCATTAAAAATTGTTACCTGTTTTCCTTACTGGTTATGGATTATACAATGATACAATGATGAAATATTAAAAGATAATAATAAATAATTTAGAATAAATGTCATGAAAATGTATGTTGATGTTTTGATTCTGGGCGTCCACAGAGTTGATACAGGAACTATACTTAAATGCTTTAACAATTTTCACCCAAACATTAAGTTTACAACTGAAGTTGAGACGAATAAGATGATTCCTTTCTTGGATACTAAAACTATCCGTAGTGATGCAAATACTCTTATCTTTGATTTACTTATTTTGATAGATACCTTCACGTCAACTCAAACCATAACTTTGACCACAAAATGGTGACAGTACAAATAATGAAGCACAGAGTTACCTCTGTGAGACACTCTGTTTTTAGAAAATACTCTAAAACGTAACGCAACGTTTATCAACAATGGGTACCCACCGAATTTAATTAACAAATTATTGTAAAATTTTATAACAGAACCTTTTTGGAAATGCTATATATCAATTACACGGATAATTCCATTAATTTTAAGACGGATTTTAAGTAACAATTATGCTTACATAATTAATAATGATAAATATAAAAGTGAATATAACGACAATTCATATTCTAATACATCAACTAACAAAAGTTTAGTACCTAGAATTTTTCAATTTTCGACTTACTAACTTTCAAAGCAAGGCCGCCGAGCCCAAGCTTGTTTGCATTGTATACGGAGGACTTGAATGATAGATTGAGAAAGAGGCAGATGGAAGAGGTGGTGGGAGATAGAAAGGTGCATATGTTAGCGTATGCGGATAACATCGTGGTCATGGCGTAGTAGGCGGTGGAGAAGAAGGATACGATAAAGACCTTGGAAAGATATCTTAGGGGGAAGGGGGTAGAAGTGAATGTAGGGAAGACGAAGATTATGAAGTTTCGTAAGGGCAGGAGAAAAAGAGTAGAAAGCTGGAAATGGGAGGAAAAGGAGGTCGAAAAAGTTAGAGAGTATACTTACTTGGAGTGTATGTCTAGGCAGGATAATAGGGAGGGGACGCACGTGAAAGCAATAGCAAAAAAAGCGAATAAGGTGATGAGACAAGTATGGGGTTGGGTTGACGAAGAAGATTATGTTTGAAGAGCTGGAGTCACTGGACTCTATGATGCTAGCTAGTTATTGGAGATGGGTACTTAGGGTGGTGAGAGAAACACCGTGGTATATAGTATGGGAAGAGGTAAAGGTAGATAAGGTCAGAGGGCAGTGAAATATGAAGAAGAAATAGAAATTAGAGGGAAATTTCGTGGAAGAGGGTGGAAGGGGTAAATAATATCTCAATAAGGGAAAATATTGTACACAATAAAACTCTTATGTATACCCCGGCCTAAGGTAAGTACCTAAACAGTGGGTACTTAGCCAAGCGCGCAGCAACTAGAACATTATTAAACTTCTGCATCTCCTGCATTATCAAACTTCTGCGTCGTCTGCAGCCGACGGTATAAATCCGGCAATGTTAATGATATTTAATATAATTGCATTCTAATATAAAAAAGAGAAAAATTAAGATGTGATTTAGCACATTTTCGCCAACATGTTTGTAATGAGGAGGTGTGAAAGGCAGATATCGCTACAAAACTTGATACTTTTTCCCAAAGACTTGAAATGCTACCAAAAAACTTGAAATGGGCTTTTAGAACACTTGTCATATTACTTGTAGAAGATTTGAAACGCTTCTACAAGGCTTGACATACTTCTAGAAAACTTGATACTGCTGTCAGAAGTCTTGAACTGCTTCGAGATGACTTCGAGGTTACTACTTCCAAAAAATATGAAATTCTCTCAGAAGACTTGAAATGCTTTTAGAAATCTGGATACTACTTTCAGAAGACTTGAAGTGTGTTTAGAAAACTTCATACGGCTTCAAATGATTCTACAAGACCGGAAATGCTTTTAGAAGGTTTAAACTGCATCTAGATGGCTTGTTACTGGTTCCAAAAGTTTCGAAATTGTTCCAGAAGACTTGATGAAGACTTGAACATGTAAAACTGCTTATAAAAAGGTTTACTGTTGATAAACCAATTAATTATGGTTTGAAAATATTAATTACTATTGAACAAAATGCAGAATCTTTACTTAAGTAGCCAATAAACTGTCAATTAAAGTCTAAATACTGTTTACAGAAAATATTTTTGTGTTGTAGAAGGCAAGCTCAATAAAAGTTAATTTTGCTTCCAAAAATACCAAATACTGTTGGGAAAATACTATATCATTATATCCGAAGTTTAAAAACTATCGATTAAAATTAATGTTTCATGAGATTTTTTGGAGAGTTCAAGCTAACGCAACCGATCTTAATTTCGGTTGAGTTGGCTCGATCTTAACTCTGACTTAATTTAAATTAGATCAAGTTATTGTGATCAAAACTTTATGTATTATTTAGGATTTATTCTCTACATCGGTTGTTGTATTTTTAAATTAATCTTAGTTACTTTTTCGATGGTCTTTGTCTTTGTAATATTTTAAACTTTTATAAATCTCTCGAAATACCCACCATAGGTAAATATCCTTGGGTATATACCGTGTGATTGATGACCGTGTGATATGTCAATGAAATAAATATTTATAAAATACAACACCAACATACCATCATCAGCTGTAGTTGAATGAATGTTCAAGTTTGCATTTTTCCTTAATTTATTAAGAAGCCATGTTACCTCTGACAATTAAGCAGTAGTTGCTTTTTTGAAAGAAAACCTAACTTAAATTAAAAGTTGCTCAAAGTTATAAGATTCTACGATCATTTGTTTATTATATTTTTTATATTTTAAATAACTTTAAATTTATAAATAATCTTAATTTAATACCTACATCATAAGTTTCAGATTTGTGTGTTAGTGTCAAAATAACTGACTTTTATTAAATATAATTTATGTATAGTAGCTAAAAAGTTGTTAACTACTAACTAGAAACTAGTAACGAGTCATTTATTTGTTATTCTAAAACTTTCCATGCAGTTTTGCAGTTGTAAGTATAAGGTGACCAAATAAACGTTTTTAAATTTTATCACTAACGTGGCCAAGAGAAAATGCTGGAAATTATTTTTAGGTTTCTAAGATAACCGTTAGGATCCGTAAACGCTAACTTGAATTTAAAAATGTGGATTATCTCAGAATTCCGCCGTATTAATATAACACAAAAGCATATGCTTTCTAAAGGTTAGATAAATTCAATTTTTTTTGTTAGAATATTCTCGTTCTATCCCTAAAACTAAAGTTGTGAGGGATGTTTAAAAATGTTTGTAAACAAATGCTAATATTTTCAAATTGGCTGATCGGAATTTACTAAGCTTGGCATCGTTGAAAAGAGCATTCCTTGGACTACCTTATTTGTGTTAAATGTAATTTGGGATTTAGCCACCAAAGCGCATTTTCCGGCATTACAACAAAAATTATGTGTTTTCTTAGAACAGTTAAATGGGTTGGTATTACTTTATTACGAAATAATTTGCAAAACGTATCCCAAACAAACTGTTGAAAACCGCACCTCAATATCTTGTTCCTAAGAAGATTTTATGAGAAAATTCGATGGATTACGATCAAACTCACAATTTCTGTTGTAATGCTGGAAAATGTCCTCTGGTGCCTAAATTCCAAATTACATTCAACACCAATAAGATAGAATTTATAGTCCAAGAAAAGCTTTTTTCAACGATACCAAGCTTATTAAATAGCCATCCATATTGAATTGGTTGGCATTTGTTTACAAATATTTTCAAACACCCCCCACCACTTTATTTTTAGAGATAGAGAGAAAATGTTGTAACAAAAAATGCTAGAATTTATCTAAACTGTAGAAAGCATATGCTTTTGTCTTATGTTAATATAGCAGAATTCAGAGAAAATTCACATTTTTATATTCAAGATAGCGATTGCGCTCTTTAGCGGTCATCTTAGAAACCTGAAAATAATTTCATTTTCTCTTAGCCACTTTTCTACAACGAGTAGTCTCCTTAGGTCTTAAAAGTGCATTTTTATATGCGACAAAAATCCAGACCTTAGTTATAAAACACTTAGTGAACTTATATCTGTGACCTACTCTCGGTTGTAACATAATTATTTTAAAAACATTTCTAGTTCGTAATCTGTGTCATTATGGATAACAGAGCGTAAAGTAACGAAATAGTGCGTGAAGTGACAATGTATTTCAAATGGGATTTACTGTAACACACGCTTTAGTAGTTAGCGCGTTTCCATTGTAAAAACTCACAAAAAATTGTCAAATTCTTTTCTTACTAGTACCAAAATTGGTAATAATTATTACTATTAAGTTTTAGTTCGTTGTTAGAATATTAAATGAAACTGTGCGTGTAGTGTTTTTACGCACTAATGCGATATATAAACATCACGTTAGAGCTGAAAGAGCTAACTTTACGCACTATTTCATAAATAACCACCGTTTAATGCTTTATAAAATAATCAGTCATAAGAAATTCAATAGGATTGATTTAAAACATTGTTAACACTTTTTTATGGATATAAAATAAGGAGTAAAGAACGTTTGAAAGCTGGATCGTAAAAACACCAATAAAACAATATCTGCGCTGGTCCCGGATTTGAAAGAGGGAGAAAGAACGTTAAGAGGCTTCCGTGAGGCATTTTAGATTCAGCGCTACTGCCACTCGCACGAGCATCCGATAAGAGCTCATAAATATCGCATTAGTGGAACCCGGTTTCGCGGTTCGGCATCCGCAGCAGCATCCTCGGGCATTACTAACTCGTTTGGAACGTGGAAAAACGCAGTCTATCGGTCCAAATTTACTCGCGTTTTATTCGTTTATTGCGCCCTTAATACGCCTTACTTTCGGGTGCTCAAACGGGTTGGAAACGCGCCTCGTTACGGTCACCAACAGAAAATTCTCCGCCTCTAATCGCTGTTACACTAAATCGTCAAATTGAAGCGAATAATCTCCGAGCTACTAAGGTTTCGGTTTAATTACCATTTTTTTAGCTTTCTTTTTTGTTGGATTGTTGGACGTCGTTTTAATTGAAGATGAGTCTGCTTCGTTAACTTTAATGACGTCATGGTTAGAATTTCCCAAAGGCCATAAATAACGTTAACGCACTCGCTAAACCGAGTAATCTCTCTGAAAATTTATAACGCGACGGGTAGTCGACGAAAAAAAAAACAAAGCTCATTCGTAGGTGATTTGATGGACGATAATGGGAGGGCCAATTCGGGCCGACCAACTCTAAAAATCGCCCCCCATTAGCATTGGGGGGACACGGCGGCGGCATCGGCGGCGGCGGCGACCCGGAGTGAGCAATCAATGAGTTGGGTCCCATCAATTGCGATTTATACGCCCAAATGCTACCCACCCGTTTCCAACCCCTTCTATGAGAATCATTTTTATGAAGCTGTTCGAGAGGGTGGCGCAATTGATTTATGACGAACACGATTTTCAAACAGAACTCATTTTTAACTATTAAATTCAACAAAAATGTTCTGAAACATTCCAAGTCATTTCTCTTTCAAATTATCGTTTAGTTTTATAACTTAAACAAATGCTTTAATTGAAAAAAAAGTATTTATTTATGAAAAAGTAAAGTTTAGATGTACCATTTCGCAATAAAAAAGTGAAATTATCTTTTCGTTTTGGTAATGTTAAGCAGATGGCGTCTGTTTCCTGCAATGCACTGCTATATTCGTACTCACAGAGGAAGGAAAGCTATGCTATTTACATTTACAAGATATTGAAGTATGTGCACCTTGATACCGGCATTTCGTGGAAAGCTATTAGCATAATGAACAGTATATGAACAATATCTTCGAGGGAATAGCCGGAAAAGCGAGGAAGTACCCCGTTTGGCTCACTACATCGAAAGGTCAACAATCATCAGTCAAGAAATTCTGACGTCAGACTTCAGTTACCTCGAGAAATGGGAAAGTACGCTGTAAACGAAGACACCAACGCTATTACTGTGTACACAGTTTCCAAATAAATGGCGATATAAACATCTTACCTTCTTGTTTCTACCTTCTCACACAGATAGATGTTAATTTCTCTCACTTGTGCTGTGATAGCTTATTTCAACTCTTGCAGGTTTTTAGGTTTATCGACATAAACTTCCACGCATAGATGTCCTCACAAAAAAAAATCTGGAACTGTGAAATCGAGAAAATGCTACGTACAACTTTCATTGAGGCTAGTGCTATATATGCTGTATCACCATCTCCATAGAATCGAACATTTCTTGTGTTAATTCTGCGTCGACGCAATTCTGAGATCAAAAAGTTTTGCAATATGAAAATACATCGGACATTACAGTTGCCGTTGTCCTTTGTGCTTTTTTAAAAAAATAAGGTCCAATCAAAGCTATCACATCTTTACCTTCATTTGACTTGACTGCAATACGCACGTGCCTGTAAGTCATTCCTATTTATTTTAGAAGGCTTTATTATTGTGCTTTTATACACTGTAATACAGGGAAACTAATATCAAAGTAAATACTATACCGGAGAGGTAATATTTTGATTCGATAGGAATCATCGAAACTTAATGTAAAAATAAATAATTCAACCTTGATAGGAGAACATGCCTGAGAATGGAGCAGCTGCTGAATTAATTATTCATAAACAACGAGCAAAAAAGAATTTCACATGGCTGAAGAACTGTACTGCTGAATTCAAAACCCGTGACGATTTGGCGGTGTTAACTTTTGATTTCAATCATCAATCTGTTGATCAAGAAATGTTCAAATTGCTAAATTATTAGTTGACATATTCAGTAGCCATAAATGTAAAAAGTAGCGCTAATCAAGGCCCTAATGAAGTTGCTTCATTTTTATGGAATTATATTCAAAAAGAAATACTTAATACTGTCAAAGGGTTAAGCCTTTACAGTGACTAATGTGTATGGCTTTCGTTGAAATCAACAGATTTCAGAAAATAGAACAGTTTCTTCAAAAGATATCTTAAGAAGCAAGATAGAATATATTCCCTCCATACTTATACAGAAATTATTGCTTCAACTGCTAACCAGAATTTTATGAAATATTTTCTAGTCATTCTCTATTTTGAAAACTGATGGCCTAAATATTATAAAAAAAACTGCAAATTCTCTTGAAAGCATGAAACCCGAAGTAGTTCGTGACAACAAAAAATATGTATGAAAAAATATTCAATACTTTCTTCATAAACATAAAATTCCGAGATATGTTGTTTATTCAGATTTTATAAATGGGTTATCATTCCACATATTTCTTCAACCGGATAAAAAATAAGTTTGTTTTTGTCAATATTTTCATTTTGTAATAACATTTCTTTAAATATATTTTCATTAATATCCATATCGCTTTAAGAATAATATTATTTTTGAATATCGTGTCTCATGCCAATGTGAGAATACAAGAAAAAATAAAAACAGTGAACGTCTTATAGCTAACTGTACAAACGTACTAAGTGCTGTTTTTTTTTATTTTATTTGTTCATCATAGGAATTGCAAAAACAAAAATTCTGTTATACAGTGCGCGCGTAAAGAATGGAAACATGAAAATGTCTTTTTAGTAGGTTGATCAATTTAAACAACAAATTGTATATTTATAAGTTATGCAGTACCTTATTACCTTATATTACATTACCTTATATTAATTCGGTAACTCGTCTTAATATACAGGCTGTACAAAAAATTTTGTATAATGGTTCCACAACTTTAACTTGAATTTAAAAAAGTTTTAAATGTGCAGAAATAAAATGAAAATGATGATAGCAGTTAAATTTATGACAAGGTGAGTGTGTTTTTTAAATGGAACACTCTATATATTTTAAGGTTTTGTGATTCCCTTTGATAAGGTGTAAAATGCCATAAGGTTGATGCTTTAAATTGTATAGTTTCCGAGGTATTGTAACTTTCATTTAGAAAGATGTGACAAAGCAACAACCAAATTAGGGCGTCATTATGAGATTGTTAAATTTCATTGTGACAAATAATACTTAAAAAATATTTTTTTTAATTTTATAACGAAAAATAACAAGTAATAAATGAAAACGGTAATAGTGTTAAATTAAATGTTCAAAATGTTGTTTATTAGCAGCAAGGTGACCTAAATGATCACTAAAAGCACGAATTGGTGACCATTTAGTGACTCTTTAGGTGACCTCATAACTTCCCTAAGGACAACATTACAGGCCCCTTCGGTCTATCCAACAATTCAAAATATTTCAACTAAAGATTTGCGTACCTTTAGATGATAGTGAGGTGGTGTCCCATCTTGTTGAAACCAGAGATTTTTTTCGTTCGGAAAAACAAAATTCCAAATATATGGCGATATAAGCATCTTAACTTCTTGTTTCTATCTTCTCATTTACTTGTACAGTGATTTCAACTCTTGCAGATTTTTAGCTTTATCGACGTAAACCCTCGAATCTTGGTGAAAACGAACATTTCTTGTGTTAATTCTGCGTCGACGCAATTCTGGTATCAAAAAGATTTCCAGCATGAAAATATATCCCCCGGACGTTATAGTTGCTTTGTTCTTTGCTGCTTATGCTGCTTTAAAAAAATAGGGTCCAATCAATCCAAGGCGGATTCAAGAAAATAAAAGAAATCATCTTCTGGTAATTTTTGCAGTAAAGCCTATTTATTGGGATGTTGTTTATCCTTTTTCAAGATGTTTTGAATAGATCCTGTACTGTCATCGAAATTTAAGACTCATATCTTCATTTGTTGCAACATTCGGTGGACAGCGTTTTGGAATATCTTGTACTTCTGTCTCCTTATAACATATTAAAGTTTTACTAACAAGCGATTAATTAATTGTCGGTCGATTTGGATATGTTTCATTGAATAAAACACATACCTTGTGATGCTTTCTTGTACGATCTCTTGTACTATCTTAAGACTTAAGATATTTTCTGTAATAATGGCTTCCCGAAAAGCTTAGTTAGATTCTCTCATTCGGCCAGCCGCTGTGTCAACACCCCCTCTTGACTGGTCGATGACTCATCCTCCAGACGATTCTTTACCTGATTCTCCACCTACATTCGTTAAGGTTCTCTATATTTTAGGTTTCACTGATAATCTAATCAGGATCTTTCGGGATTGTACCTTAAAGTTTGCTAAATACACCCGCAGACCCCTTAGAAATATATTGTCTTCCCTGAAGGACACTACACCTCGTCCTCTGCAATCAAATCTGGTCTACAGAATTGATTGTAAGGATTGTAACAGTTGCTATGTGGGCACCACTTCTCAATATCTGAAGTCTCGTCTGTCTCAACATCTAAGAGATTGTGCCACAAAGAAATCAGGCGGCACCGCCCTCGCACAACACCATGTTACCACGGGTCATAATTTTGATTTTGATGATACAAAAATTCTTTGCAAAGAAAAGTTTTATAGTAGGAGATTATTTATGGAAATGTTCCACATTGTCTCTTTAGACAACACAGTCAACTTCAAGACTGATTCACAAGGGTTAAGCGAGATCTATTGTCACCTCATTGAATTGACTAATAAACCCGACAACAACTCGGTTTAGTCAGACCTCTCAAGGGACTATTCGGTTTTAACATCACACAGTTGATCCCCTACTTTAATTCCCCAATGTGAGTTGGCGCACCTGGTTTCGACCTGTTTTTCGCGCCTTATTGACTCTGATCCCAACCACGCTATCTATTGGTGTTGTCCTTTTGTGTAAATATCTTACGAGAAATATATATTGCTTCCACCTTTGATGTCTTTTGGGGACTCTTAATTTAACATCATGTATTTTTATACATCGTGATCTCTAAATGTAAGTTAGATTACTGTTTTTTATATCTAATTTGTCAACGGCTACTGTTTGTAGCATACCCTGAAGAAGATAAAAATAAATTATCGAAAGCTTGGTTTATGGTTAAAGGAGGCTTTTTTTTAATTCTTCGCCACCTTGGTTGAATTTCCCAATATTCGCTAATAATTACTAACTAACTATAATAACATTTTAATAAAATTTGTACAATTACTTGAGATCGCGGAAACTAAAGTAGACTTGAGGAATGATATAATAAATGTATTTCATCTAAATATGGTTGATATTATGTTTATTGAAGATTCCCTTACTTAATGAGGTGACTCGGTTGTATGGTGTAGGTTTGTATGTTTTATTTAAGTTTACAAATTTGGAATATAATGGTTGATACTGGATCTTAATCTGTTTAGCCAGATTATTAATTAGCTTAGAAGGAAAGCCAATGTCTTGTACCAGCTTATTAACAAACATATCGGTATTTCTACTAATGAACATAATAACAGCGGGGTTTACTCAATAGAGTGTAAACAATGTAATTCTGTTTATGTTGGACAAATGGGGAGGGATTTATTGGAGATGATGGAAATTAACAAACATAACTCTTATAATAATTATAATTTACTTAATCATATATATATATTTTTCTTCTTTTGATCTGACATTTACGACTTTTTTACGTCGAACCACTTTCTCTCTCTCTCTCTCATTCGTTTCTCTCGTCTTGTCATCTTTAAATAAAATTGTAACTTGTATCGAACGTGCGTTGTGTTATATTTATAATTTAAATTTAATTATAATATTTTGAATTGTATGTATTCATGTGATATTTTCAACTGATGTTTTTACAACTTCCAAAAATGTTTTTTCTGTTTTTATAAAAATTTGATAGTAAGTTTTTATTAATTTAATTCGAAACGTCGAACGTTTGACATTATTATTTTTAAATACATTCCGAACTTGTAACATGGATCCACTTACCTTAATGATGATATTTGTCAAAAAACACTTAAAATCATAATAACTCGAAAACCAGAACGGGTATAATTAAATGGTATAATAAATATTATAGTATTCCATTTAAAATAAGGAAGTGAAATCTATTTCCGGTAGACCGAAATTGGCGACCATCTTGAAAATATTTTAAATTAAAAGATCAGAATGAACAACCCAAGCTACCAAAGTTTCAAGCCTCTAAAAGTAGTGGAACCTAAAAACGTTCTAATGAAGGAGTTACGTGAGATACCCTTGAAACCATCTTTGAGATCTTGAAAATATTTTAGATTAAAAGATTAAAATAAACAACCCAAGATACCAAAGTTTCAATCCTTTCAAAGTAGTGGAACCTAAAAAGTTTTAATAAAACATTTACTTCACACATCTTATATAAAAAAGTCGACGTAGTGATAATTTGCGTCTATAGATCTCTTTCTTGTGATATTCAGCCATTTTGCAACATTATAAGCTCGGCATTGAGTATATTGCGTCATTATTCGCGTGTTGTCGTGGTGGGTGACTTTAATGTTTGGTTTGGGGACATATCATGTTAAAGAATTATTTTAACATGTTACATCAGTTCGATTGGAAAATTTTGATGCATATTATCGTTAATGCTGCAGATGGAATGTTTCATGATATCTTTATTCGGGTTTTTCATGCATCTTTTCCAATATGTAAAATAAATCTGTGGTCTTGTGATGGTGGCTTCAATTGGTTTAACAATAATTTTAAACACATAAGGAAAACTCTACTTGCGAGCTTTATAGAAAATTTAAAACGGATAACTTACTTTATGCTGGAAATAAACTCAGAATTCAATGTAGCAAAACGATTTCTGTCGCAAAAAAAGGCACCTTTGAGTGAATTTATTAAGCAGTGCATGAATAAACCAGAAGCAATGTGGAATTTTATTAACAATACTATGCGTAATGGTATGAATGATGACACTTCCCATTTAAACCCTAATGACTTAAATATTTTTAATGGTTTATTTTTTTTAATGGTACTTCTAACGAGGTGGTTCGAGGTTTGTCAAATTCAACTGCTTGCGCTATGGACGTTTGTCATACGCTATCTCCATAAGGTCTGTACTTTTCGTGTTTGAAAGTTACGTTGATTGAATTCCGTAATCTGCCGAGTAGCCTAAAACCTAGTAACTCTAAGCATATACAGGGTGTACTATCGGTTATGGTATTGGCTTTCTTGAGGTTTACATTTCAAAATAATGAATCCAAATTCAATATGTATTAAACCACCCTATTTGGTCAAGTCGTGATCATGTTAAATACATTTTCTATTGCAGATATATGGTTTTATTTTTATGGATTCTCATAACATGTGATGTGGGAGTCATAGTAAAATAAAGTCACACCAAAAATATTGCGAATTATTCATTATTTAGGACAAAAATTAAGAAAAGTGAAATGACAGTTAAATTTATGGTACCATGGTTCGAAACTACAATCTTTACTAGGAGTCGCTTGTTTATTGCTGCAAGGCTAATAAACCAACCAATCAGATCAGTGGTTTGAATGATTTTGTCTCTTACGCTGTTCTCACTGACCTGGTCAGTTGGTTTATTACCCCACCGGCAATAAACGAGCGGCTCCTAGAAAGAGTAGTAGTCTCGAACCATGGTACCATAAATTTAGCAGTCAGTTCATTTTTCTTAATTTCTTTTAAATGAATAAATTGGATCTTTTTTTGTTGTAATTACTTTGTTATGACTCCCATATCATATGGCCTCATAACCGTTAAAAAATAACACTATAAATTTTGGCATTTTTAACACTTTTACAAATTATTTGCAAACCGTGCAATAATAAAACTATCTGACATGCTATATACATGGTATATATTAACCACCTGGCCAAGTCAGGTGGCTTAAAATATACCAAATCTGGAGGTTCCATCTTGAAGTTTAGACGTCAAAAAAAGCCAATACTACAACCGATGGTACACCCTGTATATGGGATATCCACAAACGTTGTGAATGGTAACATCTATAGACCGATGTCCCTTTGCGATGATGTAACACCCTTTACTAAATTGGTTAATCTATCTATTTCATTTGGATATTTCCTGACTTATTAAAAATAAGTAATATAATTCCAATAAGTATTGGAATAAAGAATTTTCGACCTATATGAATTCTACCCACCTTTTCCGAAACATTTGAAAAGGTTCTTTTCAACAGAGTCAGCGCATACTTGGATTAAAATAATTTATTGTGCCCTCATCAGTTTGGATTTCGTAGGGATAGTTGTATGTCTGATACGGTAACTATGTATGTCAATATATGTCTTGGCATTTTTGAAAAGGAAATTCTTATATTATGGACTCTATCCCCGAAGTTACATAATTCGTGTTCATGTAGCAAATCTAGCACCACGCCCGCAAAGAGACCTCAGCAAAGTGAATGTAAACATTTTCTTAAATGTGTTGAATACTTTAGATTTTACTAAAGGCTCTTTCATACTTTTCGGATGTTGGATATCGTGATGCAAAACATTTTGTATGGATCATCCAGATAAATGTATTGTATCCGATGCATTGTCGATTCCGACGTTGCCAACTGTTTTATACAAATGTTTTACAATTGTATAGCGCTCTAGCAATATTGATGTAAAATTCATTTATTTCTGTTGGAGTTAGTGTACAAAAGATCTTATTATATTTTGCAACTCTATTGATGTTAATAATGTCCCACATTGTTTTTATTGAAGCAGTTGACTTCTTGATCCGTATATTATTACATAAGTTTACTATGCATAATTGCAGATTTATAAGTTTTTAATAATTGAATTCTATGACTATCAAAACGATAATTACACTAGTTTACAAAAAAAGTCTCAAAGTTTGTGATACTTTTTTGTAACGCAGAATATTGTGCTGATTCCAAAAGTGTTTTCAGTTATTACCCATCACGTCCAGTCTTGTGCAGCTACATGAAAGAGGAGATCCAGATGAACATTTTGAGGTATTGATGGTATAAATTGGACTCTCTGTTATTTTGCTGTAGCCAAAAGCAACTCAACAAAATCAAATTTTTTGGCGTTTTTCCCATTTCCTTTTCAGATCGTAACGAAAAAGTATTATATATGAACAAAAAAGTTAACTATTCTATCCTATAGAATATTTAATTCTCTAAATTTCGAAATATTTGACATCATGGTCGAATATATTTTACCAGAGATATTGTTAATTTACGACAATCATGCAAAATTTCATTTTTTGCTATTTTTACTTTATTCTTGAAACATTATTATCTTCAAAGATTTCAGATCAAAAATTTGGTTTTGGCTACAGAAGCGCACTTTGCAAAATAACAAATATACTGAACATGAATCGTTGCTGTGTTTTTTAATTTACCATTTTCCACATTTTTGGGCATATCTCGAAAACTGGACGTGATGGAGAAAAACATAAGACAGTTTTGGAATCAGCACAATATTCTGCGTTAAAAAAATCGCAGACTTTGAGGAAAAATTTGATTAAAATTTGTAAACTAGTTTTATTAGGATGACTCTTACATAAGTCATTTAAAAGATGACTGAAAGTTGTTCTCTCATTGTTTTTAGTTCACTCGAAAAACAGTCACAATTAAGTGAGTTATTGGCATTGGTGGAATATTTTTTAAGTGCAAATGAATCCATGTATTTATCGCTCAATATCTTCATAAAACATTGACACTTATCATTCACTTCTGTGTTATCCGAATTAATAAATCCCTATGAGCAACCATCAAGCAGATTATAAAAATTGAGCAATCCCTATTCGGTGATGGGGCTGTATTTGGCTGTTTTAGCTCCAACGTTACTTTCACTACACATCTCAAGGTTCAATAATTGACCAAAATGATCAGATAAATTTGTATTCAATGTTTTTGCCGTGCAAAGAGCAGAAAAATTTAGCAAAATGTTATCGATACAATTAGCTTGCCTACTAGGTTCAGAAAACATACATTCAAAGTTAAACGATTTCAACAGGTCTAACAAGCGAACACACTCACTGCTATTAGATCCGAAAACAAAATTGAAATCACTTGCAAGTATCACTTTCTTAGTAGAAATTGGGCTCAGGACCTTCTCCGATACGTTTAAAAATTTTACAAAATTTCGGGATGGTGACCTGTAGATTGATATGACAAATTAGAATGATTTAGCATCACACAACTCAATTCGCAATCTTTTTTGTAGACATGAGGAGCTTAATTGCCGTTTTTTTTTTTGGTAAACTTTATATCTTTTTTGTTCATTATGAGGAAACCTCCTTCTTTGTTGTTTTTACCACACAAAAAAAGATGCACGTATAAAGTTCTATTTCAACAACAACCAGCCAATGTTCAGTTATAACAATAACATGAACCTGTTTGTTATATAAATATGCAACTAATTGATTAATTTTATTTCTTAACGATTGAATTAATTAACGTTTATATTAGGAATACTGAGTATTTCAGTATTATATTGACCTACTAAATGTAACATGTGTAATGTTGGTAACCCAACATTACAGCTACACCGATTAGAAGCGATCGACCTCGCTTAACAGGTCATTTTACAGTCATTGTCAACTATACAATCTTCATTACTGGGTCAACACAGAAAATTCACATCATTACATAGAATCGATTTCAAATTACAACAACATTAGCAATGTGCCCAAATAGCTTTCGTTTGCCTTTACAATTTAAATGAAGACCATTTATAATTTTATCAGCCACATTTATAAAAGTATTTGCATCAACAAAGCAACCTATATTTTTTTATTTTATTTTTAAAATAATTAATCATTCGGTGATTATGTTTATAAATCTTATCATTTAACGTGTGAATACCAGAAAGAAATCGATACGTCATTTGTACCATTTTGAGTAAAGCCGGCAGATAATTTTTTCATGTCCTCCAAAACATGAGACATTTTAACATTGAGCGTGAAGACCGTGAGGACATCATATTTGTTACTCAAAAATTGAACCTATGTTTAGTGGCTTGACGTCCGTGACTGTCAGTTAGCATTAACACCTGCTGTTTACTTGTTAAAGTTTTTAAAATGTACTGTGAGCCACACAAAGTTTATGAAGAGAGTACAACAAGACGGAGAAGATTTTGATCATTTTCTTCTTGATCTCAAGAAATTGACAAAGCCGTGTAATTTTGGTGCTCAAGAAGAATCGTTAATAAAAGATCGAGTTGTAATTGGTGTAAAGGATAGTTCGCTTACGGAACGACTTCTTTGTATATCAAGGTTAAAATTAAAAGAAGCGGAAACTTATTGTCGAGCTGCCGAAGCAAATAAGTTACTTAAGGAATGAAAGAAAATACAAATGTGGATGTTCTGAGTAAGGCAAACACTAATTTTAACAAAACAAATAAACAAAATAATTTAGATTCATATGATTGTTTTAAATGCGGTTTGAACCATGTTAAAAATAAGTGTCCTGCGTACGGTAAAATCTGTAATTATTGTAAAAATGAAATATGAACCACTGCATACTTATTACCAATGCGATAATAAGCATGAAAATAAAAAAGTACAGAAATCTGGTAGGGTACATGAGCTAAATGGGTGTAGCTATGATAACGATGATGTGATTTTAGGCGAACTACGTATAAATAATGTAAATTTACAACCAGCAATTTACTGATTAAATTGGTTTGGACTCAGTTTATAATAACAAGTAATCAACAGAATAACTTTAAACTTGATACAGGAGCTCAATATAATGTTTTGCCTTTATTAGTTTGTAAATCATTAGATGTTGACCATCAATCGTGGGAACGATAGGATAAATTTATTTTGGCTTATGGCGACACGAAAATTAAAATATCAAGTTATATTGTTTTAAATTGTGAACATAAATTTAAGAAATACAAAATTAAGTTAATTGTTGTAGATGTTAAAGCTCAACCACTTTTAGGTTTAAAGACATGTGTAGGACTTTTAGTAAAAAGAGTACACAATTTAAGTAAGAATAAGAATGACAAAAGTGACTTTATTGAAGAGAACAGTGATTTGTTCACTGGCGTAAGTAAAATTCCGTATAAATATAAAATTGTATTAAGTGAAAACGCAAAACCAATATCATGCGCACACAGGAGAAAAGTTGAGTAGGAAAAGAAATAATACAGAAAGTTGATGAAAAATCAAATGGAAATATAAGGGTGTTTGTTTCCTATACCCACTTTCGAAGAAATTGCCTTTAAATTAGAAAAAAAACGTATTTTCACAGTTTTAGACATGAAAGAAGGATTCATTCATATTGAATTAGATGAAAAGAGTAGCAAAATCTACACATTTATTACACCTTTTAGGCAATACAACTTTCAGCGTCTCCTTTTGGCTTGAAAACAAACCCAGAGATTTTTCAAAAGATTAATGAGAAAATGTTTGGTGATTTAAGCATTGGCATATACTTCGATGATTGCATCATTGCAGGAAAGGATGAGAAAAAGCGTGACGACATAATGAAAAAGTTTTTAGAAAGAGTAAAAAAATATAACATGAAATTCAATCCTAACAAAATTCAATACAAAGTAGGTAGTGTTAATTATTTGGGACAAATTATTGCTGGTGAAGGTATTAGACCTGATACTGAACAGATTAGATCCATTTTAGAACTAAAGATTCCTAAGAATAAAACAGAATTGCTTAGAATTCTGGGTATGTTAAATTGTCTAATCAAATATATACAAATTCTGTTAGAACAAGTTCGTCTGGGGACAACATCATACAGAAACGCTCAACAAACTAAAAAAACTTATCACAGAAGTACCTACTTCTCATCAAATGTAGCCAACATTTGATCCGACAAAACAAATAAGTATTCAAACAGATATGAGTTATAATATTTTAAACAAAAACTAACTTTTTTTTCAAAATGTTTAAGATAGTGCAAATCACGAAATGCACAGATTGAAAAGAAAATGCTGGCGATATTTTTTTCGATAGAGAAATTCCATGGACGTAGGGTTAAGATAAATGGCGATCTTAAACCATTAACAGCTATAGCAGAAATAAATATTACAAAAATAACTTCACAATTGCAAAGAATAAAATGAAAGCTATAATACTACTCTAGAGTTAGGAATGTACTTTATTCACCAGGTTTAGCAAAAAGATATTGAAAACTATATCTCACAGTGTTGAATTTGTGATAGGTGGTCAAGAAACAATATAAAAGAACCTCTATTAAGTCATCCAATACAAGCATTGCCAATATCAAACCATTGCTGCCAATATTTTGAACTTTGCACAAAAAGATTATTTAGTAGTTTGTTGATTATTATAGAAAATCGATTGAACTTGAATTACTTCACGATAAAACTGTAAATTCCGTTATAAAAGTATTAAAAAAGGTGCCTTTTATAAACATGCCTTTTAACTAACATAGATTTAGGAATTTAGCTGATCAATGGAACTTTAATATAATAACTTCAAGTCCCCTTTACCTAATGTCGAATGGACTTGCGGAAAGAGCGGTGGGTATTTGCAAGATGATGCTAAGAAAATGTGTAGAAGAAAGCGGAGACATAACAGAATATTTATTGGAATATAATAAAATAATATAATAAACATCTAAAATTCTAGAACATATGGAGAAATAGATGAATGAAAAAAGGAAACTGCAGAAACTTTTTATAACATCATACATCATACATAGTAAGAGATGAGACTAATAATGAATACAGAAGGAGCTCAAGTTTTTTAAAGAAATATTTGAATAAGACCAATTTCAAAAATGTTAAGTAAGAAAAAATTGAGTTAAATACTAACAAGGTGACACATCAGGAATAACATTTAATGATTCTTGAAAGTGATACTGAAAAACCTGAAATAATATCAAAACAAATTCATGATTCTTCTGAAAGTTTAGTACCTAGTAATAGTTGCATAACTTGTAGATCGGGTCGTACATTGAAGAAATCCGTCAGGTTTCGGGATTAGTTTCTAATTAGATTAAGCCTTTTATTTTGTAAAAAAGGGAGATGTTACATTTTGTAGTTATATTTGTTTGCTTAAGGTAGGCACAAACTACGTAGGTCAGAGCCATACGAAATAAAGTCATGGTTGGTTCAACCATTTCTTGTAAGAACACATTATGTTGGTTACAGAATAAATAGTTATTAATACGCTATTTATTTAGTTACGGTTCGCAAGAATAGCATTTTTTAATGTTAAGCTAAATTCCATTTTATTTCCATTAGTGTTTATACCCAATATGCTTAATTTTTTTTGTTAATTCATCTAATTGTAGATAAAAAACTGGGCTAAATTCAGATCCATCGTCGAATAAAGCAAAGCCGCTTTATGAGCGCAATAAAGGTACTTACAACGATCCGTCAATAACCTTCACGTAAAATAAACTTATATACTGTTGAGGAAGTGTCGCAGAAGTTGCCAGAATATTTGTAATGTAAAAAAGAGCAATCAAAGATGAATATAAACCAAATGTACATCTGTAAACTATTATTTAGAGAGTTTTATAAACGGCTAATTCTTATAAAACAAAACATAAATGATGTATCGTGTAGAGCGTAATATTAAAGAGTACGAGGAACACAATAATTCTACACAAATGCTACAAATTCCACACAACCCACTGAATATTTGTCCACAATCGGTATATTACCAAAATATTATATTTTATAACAAAGGTAGGATACAACTACATCAACACTACATTACATAAAAAAGCTTAAAAGAGTAGAATGAAAATCCATACTACGGTATTAGCGAGTTCATGGTTCGCCGGATAAACTGAAGCTATAGAAATCATGCCATATGCTCTGTATTATTATATTTTCAATAATCCGTGAGTTACATAATAATATTATATGTTTGAAGCTTATTGAAAATAAATCATTATACTGACAATCCGTTGCATCATAAAATGATCTATACTCACACTTACTGGTACATCAGTAGAAATAATTTGCACAAATCACACCTTTCAAATAAAAGAAACTTTTGTAATATTAATTTTCAACCAGAACACATGACGCATAACGAATTAAGTATAAATTAAATATTCTCTGTGCATATGACACACGACAAATTAAAAAAAAATAGTATTATATCGAAATCAATTTCTGTTTGGAATTTCCCTTTGGCGGAAAAATTAAAAACTTCGTTTCAATTTTCAATATTTCGAAATGAAATGTACCTGTACGAGAGAGCACACATACGAGTTATTGTGTTATTTCTATTAAACACGAATAATTCGTTGAAAACGTTATTATCCACCCAAATATTTTCGATTAAGCTTTATTCGAAAACAGGGTAAAAAGTTGTATCTGATATTAAATTGTTTTGCGAAATCTCGTCATCCTAATAGTAATAACCAGATTATTATGTGTACAATTTTGGGATGACATTGCATATTAATTGTACCACCGCATGTAATTACGCATTAACCCCTACAGGAATTTATAGATTGCGTATATGCTAAGGTACAATTTATACATGTCATGGTTTGCATTATGCTAATATCCATATTGATAAATTACGTAACCCCACTGCATTATTAATATAGAGATTGTAATAATCTCAATGATATTATAATCTGGTTTAAAAGGAATATTTATATATAACGTTTTGGTTTAAAATAATATGAAATCCTTTCAAAATCGGGTATTGTTCGGAATCAATTTAAAACTGTATCCCATAGAAATGGATTTATTAATCGGTTCGGGGACTAAAACACCGGCACTAACCATTAAAGAGTAACAGTTGTAATTCTTCATCTCGTTCCGTTTCAAAATATCGATTAACGTTTCTAATTTCCTTTACGCCGTATCCCGTGCCCGGTTAAAACGTTTTTGCTGTATCCGGCCGTTCGCTTGGTAACGAAGGATCCGTAAATCTGCAAACCTCCGCCGGAAGTACCTTTCCTTTCATTTATTAGCGTCGCAACCGGGCCGCCGTTTATCGACTAAAACGTTATAGAGACAGAGTTGTACATGCGTTTTAATGAATGTTACAGGGACGATGGGAAAAGAAGGAAGAAAGGAAGCACGGGCGTTATCCTTTGCTCGTCAGAGCGGAAAAGTAATCAAGAAATTTCGAAGTAAACAAATTTAACGCTTGATCTTTCTTCGTTCGGAGATACAATTTGTTACGGTTCGTGATGAAAAAAGTGGTTTGTTAATTTCTTCGATTGTCATAGGGCCAAACAATAAGACCCTGGTGGTCCTTTGTGAAAGACGAAGGAAGCACGGTCTGTTAATCCTTAGCCATCTCTCGGGTAATTCCATACTTATACTCCGAAGGTGAGCCATACATGACGGCCGTCCTTAGAACGTCAGCTGCTCTTCGTTGAGATCGGCTTACAATCAATGGAATGCCTAAAGAGGTACTAGTATACCTCCGAGTTTGTGATTACATAGGGCAACTTTAATAATAGACTAGGCGTAATAATAACGGGAAATGGATAAATAACGACGCGGTCAAACTCGAGATCTATATTTAGTTGATCGATATACTCTTTCAGGTTATTGTTCTGTTTGGACAAGAACAATTTTATTCTCCTAACCAAACTAGGTTAAAGACCAAGTTTATTTCTAAATCGGTCCTAAATAAAATATTGACTTATTGATGTTTTTTTCATACTGTGAAGCAACACTAATTTTGTAACGCTTTTTCGTCCCTCGATTTATTTCCATACATGAACGAGAATTAACCGAGAGAGGAGGATGTTAATTTATATACGTTTCCAGGTGGGCTAATTACAGTAACGGCTTGGCTCGATTATGCGCGCCCCCGCAAATACTGCGGGGCCTACATTAGCATTTGTGGTCTATATATCTTGTCTTGATGATTACCAGATTACGTAGCCGCTGCCGCTGCCGCCACCACTACCGCCGTGATTGCGACGTAAGTAAACTGCAAATATTTGAACCAAAGTGGTGCACTATTCCTGTTTTGTATACACCAACTCTACAATCGAAATAACATTAAAACACGATCAGTTGATTCACAATTTGTTAATCCTATTATTTACTAGATAAAAGGTGTATTCGGAAATAATACCCCTTAAGTAGTGTATAAAATCCAATAAAAAAGATATCGTTATGATGCTGGCCGAGTCTCTGAAAATCGTTATTGTAATTTATTCTCCAGACAGAAAAGTACTTGTGGAGCTTAAGAAGCGCTTTGAAATATCAAGGGATATATATTTGACGTTAGTCCCCAATTAAATAAGATTTTATGTACTATTATTTATTATGATCAATTTTGAGCACATGTGATCAAAATGGTTATATATCGTAAATAATGTATACACAATCTCTGAACTGAGTTATCGCGCATTAATCATATGCAACAGTCAGCATGTCACCGTATTCGGCTCATTTTATCATAAAATTGATTATAAGTACCTAAAGAATAATTTGAGGGATTTTAATGTTCTTTAACTCAGTCAACAGATTTCATCTTTGCCTAGATAAATGCATTTATCGAAATGCCTAGTTGGGAATATCTAAGGATCAACAAGAATAACATCATCAACAACCGCATTCAAATAAAAGCTTTCTTTTTGGAAATATAAAAAGTAATATCCCTCAGATGATTCTCCTGTTATAATCAAATAGTGCATTGATTGTTATCGAAACTTCATTCATATCTTGAAATTATTATATATATTATAATATATTATAATAATTATTATATATTATATATTATTTAAATCTCATACGAGCGATTATAACAACCTTTGACGGCCAAATAACCGCTAAAATACTCCCAATTGACGGAAAATCGCGAATTTTTATTGGATGTTTACGTTATGAGCGGAATAGTCAATTAAATATAGTTATAATAATTAAATAGCTTTGCGTTACTTTGATGAAACATCGAATGCAGAACACAATAAGCTTTCAAATAATATTAATTTTGACCATATGACCAACGTAATCTCTATAGCTGATTTTTCAAAAATTATTCAATAAATTGAATTGCAATATTCATGTATGGTTTTGTTCTTAGCAAAATACATACTCTTTTTCTTGAGAATCGAAAAAAACTTATCACGATATTTTATAAATTCGATTTTATATGATTGAATTAATTGATTAAAAAAATATTATTTTTATGAAACGCTACTAATATTTTCTGAATATCTCAAAGCAAATTGGGATATTCAGTATGGCTTTGTGGGTATGAAAATGACTTTGTGTGAATTATGACAAATTTTATGAAGATATCTTAAATATTCGATTTTTTACGATTTTTCAAAATTGATTAAGAATTTTTTTTATTTTATGAACTGTTTCAAATTTAAATTGAATTCAAGGCTTGATATTTCAAAAATGAGATACTCAAGTATGGTTGAATTCTGAAGAATGTACATATTTTCATTTATGAATCATAAAAAGTTTCATCAAGATATCTTAAGAATTCGTTTTTTACGACTTTTCAAATATGATTAAGTAAACCATTATTTTTCATCAAGACATTTCAAGAATTCGAATTTTTAAAAATGGTTAAGAAGCTAATAGAAACAAAATTAATTTTATGAACTGCTACAAATTTAGGTTGACTTCAAAATATGATATTTCAAAAATGAAACGAGATACTCAAATATGGGTTTAACCTGAAACTACATACTTTCCCCTATAAAACTCAAAAGATTTCATCATGACAGCTTAAGAATTCGAGTTTTTACGATTTTCCAAAGATAATTAAGGAAATAGTTGTTTTTATGAAACGCTACAAATTTAGGTTGAGTTTAAAACTTTATAGCTCCAAAACGGATTGAGGTACTGAAGTGTGGCTTTGTGTGTATATAAGTAAATAATAAATAGGTAAATAATTTTGTTTGTATATTACAAAACAAAATCATCAAGATGTTTTAAGAACTCAATTTGTTAGGTTTTTCAAAATTATTAAGGAAGTTGTTATAAAATTAACAACTTCCTTGTTTCCTTGTTGTGAAATGTTACATATTTATATAAAAAAATAAGATAAAACTTTTTACTTGCTTTTAGTTATTTACTCTTAGCTACTGTTTATCTGATATTGTTTCATAAAGAAGCGTTGAAGTTGACTTGAAAGCACCAAGTCATTCAATTTTTCAACGTTCTTCAAAAGTGACTTTATCTCAATAGTAAAATAAAACAAAACAAAATTTGACAAGGTTTTGTCTTTTCAAAGCCATCTTGATGACGTAATAAATTAATTTTTCAGTTGCAAGAAACATAAAAGTTCAATTTAGAACTTCTCGAAAACGGTGTGTCGTAACGATTTCAAACAAAAATACATTACTGTTAGAAGACACCAATCTTACAGTTTACAAATAAGACATAAGAAACGTTATAAAATTTAATAGTAAAGTTATAACAGAAAGTGTATGCTAACCACTGCCTTTCGACCCCTTGTGATTATAATAGAAAAATCAAATTAACAACGTCCAAAGTTAAATTTTTTAGCAGGTAAAGTTATTTTTGAATGCTTGAAGGCACTAACTGCTCGATTTAAAAGCAACAAATCGCTTTAAAAGCAAGGTTTAACAGGTCCATTTACACACATAACAAACACAGTTAGCAATGGTTGTTAAAGTTTTGGATAAGGAAGAAGAAGAGTTGCACAAGGCAAAAAAGCGAAAGTGAAGCATGGAAGAAAAGAGACTGGATCGTTGATGAAGCAGCAAAATATTTTGAATAAGGTAGCAATACAACAGGAGATGCTTAAATTGCATTTTATTCTGAAGCCATAAGAGATATCGATATGCGATTTTCAGCATTAAGTTTCTTATACAGCGTCGTCCTGCACTCGTTTCGTTCGTTTAACCCAGCCCTGGGCGAATATCTTAGAATGGCTCTGATTCAAATATACATGGTTGGGGTGGATTGGGTTTAGCTATGCATCTGAAAACATTTCTTTTTATTGACAGTCTCTACAATGAACAGTTTCTGAAATAGAGTACTTTACACGTACTAAAAGGAATGTACTCGTTTCGTTCATCTAACCTAGCCTTGGAGTCCTGAATATCTTAGCATAGCTCTGGTTCAGGGTTGGGTTGGGTTTAGCCATGCAAAAATCTGAAGACATTTTTTTTAATGACGGCCTCTACAATGGATAGCTTTTGAAATAGGGTACTTTATAAGTACCAAAAGGAGTGTACTCGGTTCTTTCGTTTAATCCAGTCCATAGGCGCCGAATATCTTAGGACGGTTCTGGTTGAAATATACAGGGTTGGGTTGAGTTTGGATTTGCCGTACATCTGAAGACTTTTTTTAACAACGGCCTCTATAATAAATAGTTTTTGGAATAGAGTACTTTACAAACTGATTTGACAACCCTACATATTTCAATTGAAGTAAAACTAGAATTAACTCTTTAGACGCACAGTTAAACCGAAAACTTTCTACTTTTAGGACTAGTGTTATTTCTAGTTTTCCTTCAATTCAAATATACAAGGTTGGGTTGGGTTGGGTGTAGCTATGCATCTGAAAACATTTCTTTGTATCGACAGTCTCCACAATGAACAGTTTCCGAAATAGAGTACTTTACACATACTACAAGGAATGTACTCGTTTTGTTCATCTAACCTAGCCTTGGAGTGCTGAATATCTTAGCATGGCTGTGGTTCAGGGTTGGGTTGGGTTTAGCCATGCAAAAATCAGAAGACATTTTTTTTAATGACGGCCTCTACAATGGATAGCTTTTGAAATAGGGTACTTTACAAGTACCAAAAGGAGTGTACTCGGTTCTTTCGTTTAATCCAGTCCTTAGGCGCCGAATATCTTAGGACAGTTCTGGTTGAAATATACAGGGTTGGGTTGAGTTTGAGTTTGCCGTACATCTGAAGACTTTTTTTAACAACGGCCTCTATAATAAATAGTTTTTGAAAAAGAGTACTTTACAAACTGATTTAACAACCCTACATATTTCAAATGAAGTAAAACTAGAATTAACTCTTTCGACGCACAGCTAAACCCAAAACTTTCTACTTTTAGGACTAGTGTTAGTTCTAGTTTTACTTCAATTCAAATATACATGGTTGGGTTAAAAAACAAGAACAAATCTGGTAAATTTTGAAAAAAAGGAAAAAAGCGGTTCAAAAAGTTAAGGACGTAACTCACATCGTGTAAAGTCGTTGTTAATTATAAAACTGTAGATTGAACTTATCCCTTCTGTATCCGTTCTGAAATTCATTGAATTTGTGTCTTTATTAATGTAAACCATTTCAAGAAAAAGATGTTTATTATAAACCGACTCTCTGTCTAAAATCTTAGCGTTGTTAAAATCAAAATGGTGACCTTCCTTAACATGATGGTAAACAAGAGCACTTCTATTCTCATTTCTACCCCTACAATCATTCCGATGTTGTTTAAGTCTATTCCCGAAATACTGCGCTGTCGTACCAATGTACGTTTTCAACTGTTAACTGCGAACACAGTTGTCTTGTTCGTTCATGTTACATTTTAACTTTCAATTTACTTATTTTAATGTGTTTAATTTTGTATGTAACAATTTTGTAATATAACTCTAGTTGATATTTTGGAATGTCCATGTATTTTGATGACCGTTAAAAGTCGAAACATGTAAAGCTGTAATTTGACAATATAAGAACAGATTAATAACACTTTTTACTTTATTTGTTAATTATTGGTTAAGATGGATTATAATTTAAATAAAATACAATATTTAAAATTAAATAATACAACTGACTCATGTAATACAATCTTTGTTTTCTTGTTTAAGAAATGTTTGCTACTATAAATTAATTTTAGATTTCCATATGCGCGTTGTGTACATTTATTAATAAATTCATTGAATTTGAAACTACTGTCAATAATTAAGTAGAGATATGTAGCTAATCCAGTATGTTTTGTCTATGCTGTTGTGGTGGAAAGAGGATGGCTTCTGTTTTTGCAGCATTGATCTAGAGATTGTGACGTCTAGAGCTATCTACACAAGCCAATTATGTATCAATTGGAGAAAACGAATAACACAGCTGGGTGTCGTCAGGTAAAAATGAGATTTACAATATTTTATATATTTAACAAATTGACTTGTGTATATTGAGTGTATAGGAGACGACTAAATATTGAGTCTTGAGAAACGCCCGTTGATAAATGAATTTCGTCTGAGAACTCGTCATTAACTACAACTGTTTGTTCACGATTTCTCAAGTAATCACGCAATAACGTGCTCGCCATGTCGTCCAACCCAACAAATTTTAAAATGGAAAACATTAAATCATGGTTGATTGTATCAAAGGCCTTTGAAAAGTCGATAAGACATAATATAGATGCATTCCCCTTATCCAGCTCGGCAACAACATCATCAATAATATGAAGCAATGCACTTTTATCCAGACGTGAATCCTGATTGCGTGTCTAACAAAATATTATTTCTCGTTATAAATTCTCTTAATTGAAAACTTAATTTTTTTTCAGCCACCTTAGACAACACCGGAAGAATACTAACGGGAAGTCCACCATTGGTTATACACGGCTTAATAATGTGCTTTAAATAATCTAAAATATGAGGAAACGACAATTTTATTAATTCATTGTTTAAATCGTTAATATCAACCGCATTTCTTCTAATAGGCGAAATACACCTAATATATCGCCATTCGTAACCGTAATAAAGGAGAATGTCTCCTTTCTTTGTCCAGCAAGAAAAAATTATCACATACAGATTTTAGAAAATAATAATTTATTTCATTTGGACGACACAGGTCTGCTGGTATTGCATTGTACTTTACATTATTTATCCCAACAGACTTTAGTGCTCGTCAAGAGTTTCTGTTCATCGCTTGAATACGATGTTCCTGAAAAGCTTTTTTCCCTTATCTATTACAGAATTTATAATGTTATGCATATTCTTATAATATTGCAATGCTACCTTGGTTCCACACTTTTTAAACTTTCGGAGTGCATCGTCGTGAATCTTTCGAGTGTCCGTTAACCAAGGGCTTGGTGCCTTGCCAAATTTGCAATATTTAATTGGCAGTTGTATATTTATCAGTGATAGCAAATATGAATTGAAAAAATTAACTTTATCGTTAATATTATTAAAATCAAAAATATTAAAACACATTAATTGTTGTAAATCATAATAAAATTTATTATATAGAAGAGAATATGTCTGAAATGCAGATTACATCAATAAGTATCTATCAGTTGGGTAAAACCAATTAAACTAATCATTCTTAAAAAAGTTTCAACAGAATGCATTAGGATATGATACATACATTTGTATCACCCATCAGAATGACCTGATCATATCTTGGTAATATGGGACCGCAAACTCCATCCACTTACGGTCGCTCAGCTATTGTTAATACATATACCCGCAGGTTGACCGCGTGCAGTCTGAATATGGTGTATTAGTAATGATCAGAATTGAGTACTTTAAAAATCGTGCCGGATGGTACGTTTCATTAGAATAATGCTCAAAAATATTACGTGAATGAGTATACGAGTATTTACGAGTTTATTTATAGTCTTTGGTATTTCTAAATAAGAATAGCATTTTAAAACTTTTTTGTAATTCGATACGGTAATGAAAATTCTTACAGTACTCAAACGGGTGCTCTTGGGTCGTTTAACAAAAATAAAATAAATATTGACAAAGTATAGAAATTTTGTGGTAGCAGTTAGTGACATCGTGACACCTATAATGTTAAAATGTATTTTATTTTTGTTCAAAAATAAAGATAAAAACGTGAATTACAGAAAAATAGCATAAAAAGCTCGTTGCAACTTAGAGCACCCATCTATTAAAAAACTCGTGGCTTTGCCACTCGTTTTTCAACTTAAATACGTGCATTATCAAACTATTACATAAAAGATTCTGATATGATGAAAGAAACTGCAATTTCAAATATGTACTTAATGCAAATTGGTCGAACACTGGAAACTCGGATTTGTGAACATAAAATAAGAAGTAATTCAGACATTTTTTAGGCAGGGCACAATATTAATTACGAAAAACTAGAATTACTTCACAGATGTGGAAAGGGTTATAAATTGGATCTGCTAAAAATGTTTGAAATTATGAAACATAAAAAAGATAATAAGATTAATCTTCTTAGTGACATACTGGAGTTAATTAAACAACCAATTTTTACTTGTTTGAAAAATTTTAATTTTAAACCCTAGTTTTTCTTGTTTTTGATAGGAGGGGTTTTCCATCATAATTTTTGACGGTGTGTTTTATTTTTTTGAAATGTTTTCAAAGAAGTTTCTTAAGACAATTTGAAAATGTTTGGTGATTAGTTTGTTATATTTGATTTTTTTTATAGTTTCGACTGAAGATGAGATGTATAGCTCGAAGCTTATAGTATTGATTAAATAATTAAAGGTAAGCTTATATAATAATATCCTTCATAAATAATGAAAAAAACCATAAAAACATATTCTACATTCGTATATACAGCTGTTCAAAAAGATATCGGATAATAGTTACACATGATGGCCGGAGAGATATGCAGGATAACCGTATATCTGGCTGTAGATTTGCCAGTATCCGGCTTTTCGTAAAATCACTATTCATTTCATCATAGTTTAAATTAATTTTTTCTGTTATTTTCATTTTTCTGTTATTTTCGTGGACTTCGAATCGGTTGTTTCCACATTCTTATTGGCCATGGATTAAGCTTTCGAATGAGACATTATAAATGACGATTTCTATAAAATCGTCATTTTGTCTTCAAAATAACGATTCATAAACGAGGATAGATAAAATTAATTTTTAAGTAATTTTTAGCAATCATAGATGAAATGTTGTATATCACACGTGGGATTGAGTAAGATTACAGTACTCTTGTGATGATGTTTCTAGCTCATTTATAGATTACAAGAAAAAAATAAGAATAATTGCTGAACATAGAATATCAATAATAAAAGAAAAAGGATAAAATCCTTTTTTTTGTCACAATGATATAAATATTTTTTTATTTCTTTTCAATCTGTACTACACATGTTTCGCTGTTTTCGTAAAAGCGTCATCAGGTACAACTGTATTAAATTAAAATTAGAAAAGTTAAAAATAAGTTGATTTTATGAAATAAGATATAATTACCCCCAGTTACATCAGAGGTTGCAAGAAATTAAGCGAAGAGAAAAATGCGAAGACATTGGATGATCTTGAACTCTCATCATTAAACGTTGAAGAAGCAAATACCAATCCTTTATTTAATCTAAAATAATTGAAAAAATTTGAAATTTTGAAAATAGTGAAGTTAACAAACAGATTGGTTGGTAATTTAATACCTTTCTTTGAAATTTTTTTGTTAAAAGAAAAAAAAATGTGTTTTTAGTTTGACATTATTAATGTTCAAATGCAAAAGTCGTACTAAAAGCCGGACTGTAATAGCTGAAGGCAAAGCGTGGTATTTCTTTTGTAAGTAAAAATTAGATGAAAAACATTTCTAAAATAAATAAAAAATGCAAAATGTTAATAAAACAAGTTAAAAATGATAGTATCAAAGATGAATAAAATTAGTCAGAAATTAAACAAATTTTTTAAAAAATTACCTTAATCTAGAGAGCCGTGTGCTTGTATCTGCGTTTCGAAACGGTTTAACGAGTTTATGAAATAATTGAGATCAACAAAATACATCTAGAAAGAGATAACTGTTGATAAAATGTGACCGATCTCTCAAAGAACGAGAATTTCGATATTACAGGAAACTGGAAAAGAGTCTTTTATGGAAAAAATCTGTAAATTCATTTATTAAGAGATGTGAATTATTGTTGTTATAGCATCTGATGTAATATTCTTCGTAAAGATCCATCTTTTTTGATTTCTTTAAATGTTTTAAAAGGGATATGTTAGAAAGATTTGACTTATGTCCTGTTTCTTCAAGATGTTTAAAAAAGGCTGCAAACAATCGCAATCCCCACAGTTAAGTTTGTAAATGCCACTCTTTTGGTTCAGATTAAATCTGTGATTGTTATTAACAATTAATTGACCTAATTTATTATTAGTGGAAAATACAGGTGTAACTTTATGAGATTTAAAAATATTGTTGAAAGTATTTTAAGTAGTTTAAGTTATTAATAAAAAAGTTTTAAGTATTTTTTGAATATTAGGGTGATATGGAATAGAGATAAATTTAAGTTTTGCATTGATTCTCGGGAAGATTAGTTTATTAGTAAAGTCGTTTTGAGTTTTGTTATAAATGTTTTAAATATCTTGAAGAGAGTAGCCATTATTTAAACCAATTTTTATTATGTTTTTTAATTCGGTAATAAAATCAGAATGTTGTAAAGTAAAATTTAGTAATCTGTTAAAGAGAAAGCGAAATGAAGCATATTTATGTTGTGAACAGGAGAAAAAGGATTTAGGTATAATCGTATCAGTTGCTGTATCTTTTCGGAATACTTTAAAGTTAAGTGATGACTCAGAAGTATTTTTGGAAATTGTGATATCCAAGAAATTAATTTTAGAGTCTTTCTCTATTTCGGTGGTAAAATCGAGTATGCATATGTTATTGAATACATTGGTAAGGACAGATAGTTGTGCTTTATTACCATTAAACACTATTAATATATCGTCTACGTATCTTTTGTAGAAAATTATGTCTTTGGTGAACAAAGTGTATTTCTCAGAAAAGAGAGTTTTCTCGAAATTATTCACAAAGATATCAGCCATGATTCCAACATTGAATTCCATGAATGCAACATTGCTCAGATTAGTGAAGCGGGGTGCAAAATTAATATTATTTAAATCTTGAATAGAAACTTTAAAATTTGAATTATTAACAACATTTTTTAGGTGAATTCTTTGAGAGATTGTCACTTACATTATGTTTATTAAAAAGGATAGATTTGGTATGTTTCCTCTTCACTACTCAAATAATTTCACTTACACCACTAACAACTCATCAGATCTTAAAACAAAACTTGCAAAACTAAAAATTAACAAAAAATCTACTTTAATTTCATTCGATATAAAAAATCTTTATTCCAATATTCCGGTCAATGAATGCATTAATGTAATAGAAGATTTCCTTTGTAACAATATTCAAAATTTAAAAATGTTCAATATAAAGACATATTTCAACTCACATCCATTATCAAATTAGTTTGTGAACAGAATTTCTTCATCTTTAATGGAAAACATTATCGTATGACCGATAGTTTACCCATGGGCTCTCCTATCTCAGGAATCATGGCTGATATCTTTGTGAATAATTTCGAGAAAACTCTCTTTTCTGAGAAATACGCTTTGTTCACCAAAGACATAATTTTCTACAAAAGATACGTAGACGATATATTAATAGTGTTTAATGGTAATAAAGCACAACTATCTGTCCTTACCAATGTATTCAATAACATATCCATACTCGATTTTACCACCGAAATAGAGAAAGACTCTAAAATTAATTTCTTGGATATCACAATTTCCAAAAATACTTCTGAGTCATCACTTAACTTTTAAGTATTCCGAAAAGATACAGCAACTGATACGATTATACCTAAATCCTCTTTCTCCTGTTCACAACATAAATATGCTTCATTTCGTTTTCTCTTTAACAGATTACTAAATTTTCCTTTACAACATTCTGATTTTATTACCGAATTAAAAAACATAATAAAAATTGGTTTAAATAATGACTACTCTCTTCAAGATATTCAAAACATTTATAATAAAACTCAAAACAACTTTACTAATAAACTAATCTTCCCGAGAATCAATGAAAAACTTAAATTTATCTCTATTCCATTTCACCCTAATATTCAAAATACTTTCAACAATATTTTTAAATCTCATAAAGTTACACCTGTATTTTCCACTAATAATAAATTAGGTCAATTAATTGTTAATAACAAACACAGATTTAATCTTAACCAAAAGAGTGGCATTTACAAACTTAACTGTGGGGATTGCGATTGTTTTTATGTTAGTCAAACGGGACGTAACATAAAAACCAGATTCAAAGAACACATCTCTAAAAATAATTCAGCCTTTTTTAAACATCTTGAAGAAACAGGACATAAGTCAAATCTTTCTAACATATCCCTTTTAAAACATTTAAAGAAATCAAAAAAGATGGATCTTTACGAAGAATATTACATCAGATCCTATAACAACAATAATTCACATCTCTTAATAAATGAATTTACAGATTTTTCCATAAAAGACTCTTTTCCAGTTTCCTGTAATGTCGAAATTCTCGTTCTTTGAGAGATCTGTCACATTTTATCAACAGTTATCTCTTTCTTGATGTATTTTGTTGCTTTCAATTATTTCATAAACTCGTCAGACCGTTTCGAAACGTAGATACAAGCACACGGCTCTCTAGATTAAGGTAATTTTTTAAAAAATTTGTTTAATTTCTGACTAACTTTATTCATCTTTGATACTATCATTTTTAACTTGTTTTATTGACATTTTGCATTTTTTATTTATTTTAGAAATGTTCTTCATCTAATTTTTACTTACAAAAGAAATACCACGCTTTGCCTTCAGCCATTACAGTCACGCCGCTCTTGGGCTTTAATAATTTTAATTTAACGGTAACATCAGCGTTCATTATTAATGTTTTTATCACTAATAATAATTCAGACTTTTGCATTTCAACATTAATAATGTCAAACTAAAAACCCATTCTTTTTTCTTTTTACAAAAAAATTTCAAAGAAAGGTGTTAAATTACCAACCAATATGTTTGTTAACTTCACTATTTTCAAAATTTCATATTTTTTCAATAATTTTAAATTAAATAAACGATTGGTATTTGCTTCTTCAACGTTTAATGGCGAGAGTTCAAGATCATCCAATGTCTTCGCATTTTTCTCTTCGCTTAATTTCTTGCAACCTCTGATGTAACTGACGGTAATTATATCTTATTTCATAAAATCAACTTATTTTTAACTTTTCTAATTTTAATTTAATACAGTTGTACCTGATGACGCTTTTACGAAGAAAGCCAAACACGTGTAGTACAGATTGAAAAGAAATAAATAAATATTTATATCATTGTGAAAAACGGATTTTATCCTTCTTCTTTTATTATTGATATACACAATGAACCTGGAGTCAACAATCGCCATAGAATATCAATTTTCCACTGAAATAGTTTACTAAAATTGTTACAGCTTGTTTGTGGTTTTCTCATCAACTCATTGGTGCAGTCTTGGTCGTTGTAATTTGTCCTATCCTTGAGCTCATTGAATTGGATCTAATTATTTCAAAAAAAAAACGTCGTCCCTCGTGGGAAAAATTATCAATGATACTTATGGATTAAATGTTGTGAGGTCATTCCAAGAGTTCTCAATTTTCCTAGATGCTATATGAAAAGAATGACGGGTATTTAGTTTGTTTTTCCGCATTTAACATTAATTTGTTCGATTGAAACCATTTTTTGACCATGGTAAAATCCATTTCAGCTCCCCTTATAATCTCCCAAGATTAAGATCTGTGGAACATAGGGGTGTCATCAGCAAAGCTGATCACCGATCCCATCAGATTAAGCTTTATTAAATTATTTGTATATATGTTGAACAAGAGATTCCCTAAAAATGTGCCTTATGTATACTGTATGTAGTGGTTTTTATTTCTCTAATCACACCATTTACGTTAACATTTATTCACGATCTGTTAAATACTATTTTCAGAGGCAAAACCATGATGTTAGTTTCGAGTTTCCAACAAAATCGAACTAATTACAGGAACAAGAAGATTTCGAAACGTCCTCGAATGCTAAATTTCACGCCCTCATTACGCTGCACTAACATACAGAGACGGTTTCTCTTCCTCCTAAGTAAAAGTCCAATTAGGTGCAGTTTCAAAACAGGCGATTACTGTTGGGAAAATTGGAATAGCCATCATGTGCGCCCGTTCGATAAGTCTACAGGCCGACGATAAATATTTGAGTAGAAAACACGCCGCAGGACTCGCGAATCGCACGCCGACGGTAAATAATTCAAAAGCCTCGCTTCCGGTCCCGGTGACCACCGAAATGTGGCGCAGATTTATTCCAGCTAATATGCATGTCGTTGGGATTCATTTTCACGTGCGAAATTGGTCGATTCGGGGCTCAACTTTCAACTGTGGAGCGCCTTTTATATTAAACTCAAGTTTCGCTGTTTTAGGGGTTCCTCCAAAGTTTTCGCGTTACGTAAAAATGTAAGAACCACTTTGTTCACACCTTTATTTCCTCGTATTTTAAGTAACATGCATTCTTAATATGCACTCAACGCAGAAACCATTTCGGATTTATCTTATATATTACGTTTGGACGGTAAAAAAAAAATATTTTTGGGACGGTCATTCTTCGTAAAGAAACATAAGTGGTTTTTGTGTGGAATTGAATTTCAGTTCAATTTTAATCGAAATTCGACGAGCCGCGTCGAAGTGGCCGGGATTATAGGTAGTGCCCCCTTCCAAATTGGGCATAATTTAATTTTGGGTCGGGAAGTTTGCGCAAGTACGAGTCAGACCGGGCTAATACTGTAAAGTTTTCCCGAACAATTAAATGATCTTGGCCCCGGAATATATACCGCCAGCCGAGAACTTTAAATGGGTTCTAATTAATTTCTAAGCGCGAGACGACTTTTTCGCGTACGACTCCGCCGGAGTATGAACGATTACGCCCGGGGATATTCATTAAGGGGGCACAATTCAAACTGAAAACGAAACAATACGTCCATGGTAAGCGGCGCGAATGTTTGCATAAAGAGGCGCGTTTCGCGACGACGACGGCGGCGATAGGGGGAGTCCATCCGGGCGTGCAGACGTCGGCGGCGGCGTCATCTCCGCGTTTCGGTACACAACGCCCGGGCGCTCACTCGGGCGGCAAAACCGCCAAATCTTGTTTAAACATCTCTCTGTTCCCGGTGAAATTGAGCTGGAATGGCAATTCCACGATTCGTAGATGGGCCATTCCGTTCACAACGACGACTCCATTGTTATTAAGACATGAAAGGAGTGTCAAAACAGAAGACACAACTTTAAATCCCTTTTCAATTTATATTTACTATAAAATTCTTTCAAAGTCGGTTTTATACTATTCCATGAATCTCTCAATCCCTATAATGATTTAAAGCCCTTCTTGGGCTTTATAAGTACTTTTCTTGGCCGTAGAATAAGGTACAATAATACCAATGCGAACATAGCCCCCAATTAGTACCATTTTAAAACAGACGAGTTGGAGGATGCTGAAATCCTTGAAAGTCTAAAACCAAAGAAAGCTCCTACTTTCGATGAAACAACGGTGGAAACTTTAATCAAAATAACAGAAATCAATGCGCCTCTCTATTAGCAATTACAAATAGGCTTTAGCTGCTCATTATTTTCCACATTATTTTCTTTAAAGATTGGAGTTATATAATACCATCATTTAATACCAATATACCCATACCAATATTTAAGTATGGAGACAGAGATCTGACCAAAAGCTTTCGACCAATCAATTTTAACTTTAGCTAATGTAAATAAAAAAATTCTCAACCGTTCTTAGGATTTTATATGTATAATATTTTAATTACAAAAAATTTGATTATGTCGAAAGTTTAATTCTAGCCAATTACGAAAGTAAAAACAAAAGAACCAAAATATTGCGACGGTACAGGAAAATAAAACAAAAATGGGATGCGGCAGAAAAAATAACAAGGACGGCTAGCTAAAACTAGATATTCTTTGCTGTTCTAGTTGTTCCAGCTATTGTTCCGGAAAATCAAAGGTGTGAGATTCGGCATGACGAAGTTATAACTAAAAATAAGTTTGTTTACCATAATGTCTAGTTAATTGCTGTGATCATATTTTTTTATTTTCATCCATATTACAAATATATACTACTACTTATTATACCTAAAACAACCTGGGACAGTTATTATTTTCAATAGAACAAAACTCTTTAAAAGGCTAACTGGTTTTCAGTCGAGTACGAGGACGTTATTTATTTTTTAATTTTTCATTGTCGTTCTGAAACTGTTGTACCAATGCGGCAAATAGAAAAAATACAAACACAACGAAAAAATCCGGAAACCCAATTGTTTTGCTATCCTCCCATTTCTGGGAAAATCAGATTATCATATTTTTTGATAAACAGCAAGAGTGGTTAGACGTGTTGTCAATTGAGCTTTCGCCTTATATTATTTTTTAATAAGTATTATTGCTTACCAAATTAAAATTATAAAAATATATAATCCCTGACGACCTGGGAGCCATGAGCGAAACGAAAGAGTCGCTTAGCGTGCCGCTAAACCACAACCCAATTGGGAAAAACGTAAACGTCGAAGACCTAACCGAAACGATCGGCCATGCAAACGACGAGACCAAAAAACTCCCCCTAAGAAACCAGTCGAAGCGACAACAACATCGAGCGCACCAAACGAGATATTTATGAAACCTCTTTGTGATGACACAGATTACAGAAATAAAAACAAAACAAATACCCCTAAGAAAACACATACTAAAACAAACAGAAATGTTTCAAAATCACATCCAACACCTAACAAACCTATAACATTCACACATTAGCAATTTCTTAACTCAGAAAAATATAGTCCACCGTTACAGCAAACACATCATATCGCGGGCAACTAATAAACCGACAAGAAAAATTAGGTTAATTACAGGTGATGCAAATGCTTTTGAACGTCTTAAAGAGGGATTATACTTTTTGCATAATCATTACGTAATCACAGTAAGTGATGCACCTCCACCTACACCTATGCCATGTTCAAAATGTTCAGCTTTTACACATACTACTGAAAACTTCAATAACGATCTAACATGCGGAAAATGCCAAGGCAACCATAACACAGCGAAATGTAATTCAACACGACCCAAAACCTGCCAAGCATGCGGTGATGACGGACATCGGGCATGGTCTTTCAAATGCAAGAGAAAACCCCTCAAACCATTAGAAGGAATCCCTTCGATAAAAATAAAATCAGCTAACAAAAAAACCGAATACTCAATAACGAATAATTCCAGAATACACAAGCCTATTTCTACCCATGATTACATCTACGAACTAAACAAACCTAAAAATTCAAACCGACAAGAGTTAATTGAGGAACCAAAAATAGGATTTGCAGAACAATTTAACATTGACACCTTTGCAAACATATCAGGAAATCGAGCTTACGTTGTGATGCTTGATCAGTTGGACTTAAATGAACCCCCAGCAACCGCCCCGATTAATGGTAATCAAATGACGATGGAAATATGTGAAACATTACGCACTAAACCTGGCTACATATAGCAATCATCAGTCATCAACTGACGAACAAGCATATGTAAACAACAACATCTCACGTGATCATATGAAAGTTATATATGCAAATATCAACAGCCTCAACAACAAAGAGCACCTAGTACTTAATGAAACAAAATTACATTGGGTTAGCTCTATTCACTGAAACCAAAATGAAGACAGACCTAACGATTCAATACAGAAACTGAGATACTATCCAAAGGCAAGGCTACCAAAACACAACAGCCAGAGGAGGTTCTATTATACTATCGAATCCAACATACAACTTAAGCAAAGCAAATCCTCCTTCCATAAATAATCCTTACAACGAATGCCTACACGCTTTTATCCCGTTCCATGATGAACAACTTCATATCTTTCTTGTATATTCTCACCCTCATTCTCTACTAGAAACAAATATCTTTAGAAAGGCATCCCAATTCACCTTTGCAATAGTTATCGGTGACTTCAACCTTAACCAGACCAAAAGAAAACAACTCCAAACATTCCTGGACAACTCCAATTTTGAAAAAAGACACACAAACAATCTAAATAATTATCATTACAAACATTGAAACAACGGGAGATTTATGTTCGGATCATCTGGGTATATTTTTTAACATTGAAATCAACTTACCAGTACACATAACAAAAATGAACAAAAAACCAAATACGACCTAAGACGAACTAACATTGATGGGGTAAACAAAAACATGGAAAATTATTTAAATACAACACATGACAAATCCATAAGCATGAAACTCATCACCGACTTCCAATTAAAAGTCACAAGCACTATTATCAAACACACAGCAAAAATAATAAATACACCCATCCAGTACTACCTGCCCGCAGAAATCATCAATAAGCAAAAAATAAACGAAAAATATACAGGGAATACATGAGATCAAAAGACCCAAATAAAAAAACGGAATATAATAAAAAATAAAAAATAATAATAATAAAAAACTCAGCCTTGGGAAAAAATCCATGAATTACTGTCTAAAATCACGACAATTTCAAACATATGGAAAAGCGATACCATTATTCCGATTTCTAAGCCTAACTCTGACCATCATAAAACTGAAAGCTATAGACCAATAACACTGCTTCCAGTATTAGGTAAAATCCTTGAAAACATCATAAACAAACGAATCCTGAAACACGCAAAGATCCCTTTTTACCAGTTTGGTTTCAAACCCAAAAACTCCACATTACATCCACTAATCACGCTTATAAACAACATACAATTCAATCATAAAGTACACAAGAAAACAATGACTCACGGTATGGCACTTGGGACTTCTTTTCAAAATGGAAAAAATTGGCATTAAAAACAACCTGAAATTAATTGACGGATTTTTGAATGATAGATCATTGCAAATAATGATAAACGACACACTTTTCGTCTCCTTTCTTACCTCAACAAGGGGTACCCCAGGGTTCCCCACTGTCTCCCACCCTATACAATATATACTGCTATGATATATATGCAGAAGATCCGAACTACTTCAACCCAGAGTTGTATATTTTGCAGTATGCGGACGACACCACGCTTATTTCACACAACACGTTGGAAGAAGCAACAGATAACCTTCAGAGACTCTACGGCCAAATATTGGAATGGGTACACAAGTAGAGACTTACGCCTAACCCGAAAAAATTCCAAATGCTTATCCCAAACCACCGAATATGTGATAGATCTCCTAGAATAGTTGATGGCAATGTTTATATCAAACCGTCCCCATCTGTGAAGTATCTCGGTATAACGGTAGATAATGGCATAAAACTATCTATACACTTCAAAAATAAAAAGGATGAGGCAATTAAAAGAGCGAAACTATTTCGATCGTTAACTTACAAAGACCAAGCCATCAATACCAGTACCTCAATGAAAATATACAAAGCCATATGCAGGCCAGTCTTAGATTATGGTCACGTTCTCACAATCAACTCCACAAAAAACACCAAGGAGATCATTAACAAAGCCGAAAGAAGATGCTTAAGGATCATAAGCAAAATCCGACATCGAAACAATCCCTTGCACAACATCATCAATAGAGATCTATAGGATATAACACAAATAAAACCAATTCAATTAAGACACAAGATACTAAACAAGAAATTCATTAATAAAAGTCTCAACATACCAATATTGGACCGGGTATGTCAGAGACGATAGCAATAACCGCAAACTTTTAACGTTATACGAAGCACTGATGGCAGAGCAGGAAGAAAATAATTGAAAGGCTTGTTACACTAAACAAAAATTATAACCTTATTTAAGTATTTCTATTTATACTATATACCTATATTTTTCACATATTATGTAGAATATCTACAAAATATGTATAGACAAAAACATGTAAAGGCGGAAAGACCTCGGCATTACATGTCGACGGTCGGTAGCCAATAAAGGAATATTATTTGGTACTCGAAAACCACAAGAGTTTGAAAAAAGTAACTTACAAATCATGATCTTTTAATGTCGTAAATTTCAAAGCGTTATCGTCTTAGCAGTTATTTAAGTTTTTGTTATATGGTGAAGGATTATAATTAAGACATTATATAGATACTGTTTACAGAGTATTTTGAGATATAACAATTATCGTGTTTTTAATGGAAAAAATTACTGATTCATAGCTTATTAAAAATGTTATTTTTTTCTAATTTCAAAAATATGGGATTTGGATTCAAGGCTTGGATGTGAATGTTATATTTCTTAACGCGCATTTTTGAGATAAAATTGAAATTACAAAACAGGGTGGTTCAATTTCGATGTCCGAATAGGCTTTCTCGGAAACTATAAGACGTAGAAGTAAAAAAAAGAAAAAAGTAGCTTACATGTCATGTTCCATTTTTGAAATAAACTCACAGCGCTATCGACTTTCGTTTTCCCCCTAGAGGCAAAAAATTGTAAGTACAATCAGCTTGGTAACTATTATAGATGAAGGATTATAATTAAGACATTGTATGGACACTTTTTTACATAAATTTTAATGACGTAACAGAAACATTTTTTTCGCTAATATATTATGAAATATTATGACAAACATAGTACTTTTTAATGGCAACAGTCACTTAAATTCTTTATTTTTTTCTGATTTCAAAACTATAAGGTTCGACATATTTATTTTTTATTATTTTGGTATAAAGCTAAAAATACATTTTTAATAAAATTTTCACGCACTGGCGTCTATAATCCGTGCAAAAGGTCAAGGCTCCTCACATTAGATATCGATATCTTGGTAACCGCTCGATGAAAAAAAATTATAATAAAGATTATTGTAATCAGTGTACTTCAGTAATCATCTTCATATACGCGGTTTTTCCTTTATACTGAGATAAGTGAAAAGAGTACACAATGTGTGAGAGTACCGATAACTTTATTAACTTTGTGAATTCTTTTTTCTCAAAAATTATTTAACGAACAGATTTAAATTTAAACTAGAGGTAACACGATGTGTTCTCAATGTGGAGTATGTTTTGTTTTATCGATACTCCATACAGCTTCGCGAAAAAACGCCGTTTAGCAGGATACGGTTATTTCGAATTCGAGCGGGTAGATTTCAACGAGGTTTTTACCAAAATGTGTAGAATAACATCGATCAATGCTGTTGTTAAATTTTTAAAATTAGATCTCCCAATTTCTTTAAGGGCGATTTAATGGAATTATAAATTAAAGAGAAATAAAAATAATCCATACGGGGAGAGGGGCCAATCCGTACAGAATTGAAAAGATTGCGCTTCAGAAGAGACATGGCGTTTATCTTCAAATTAACATATGAAACGCAGAAATGTTCACTGATTTACAACATCTTTACAACTTTACCGTATTTTTTTTTCAATTTTATTTTATATTTTATTAACGCACACAATAGTAATTGAATAACAAAAACTAATAATTTTATTTCTCAAAAACTATTGGTACAAAGAATTTTCAAATTAAACACACCAAAATCATTAATTTTGGTTGTTAAATTGCTATTTTTTACGTTATTAAGATATTGATTAACTATCACCAGAACTAATACTAGAGCCAAAACTAGAAACTTTCGGGTTTTGCTTTTTTAACACTCATAACACTTTCTAAACTATTGAAGTGGCACTTCGAACCAGCTTCGGAAAAAGGTTGCAATATGGCATTCGAAACGTCAAACATTTTTTCAAAAGACGCACGGAAAAACCCGAAAGTTCATATCAACATCAACGGCGATTGATATAACACCATTAATTATAATTATTATGTATTTATTCTCCATAGACTAAATTAAGAAAAAATCCTGTTGTATACAGGATATATGTACATATGTACAGATGGTTTAAATTCGATGTCGGAATAGACTGTCTTGGAAATAACAAGAAGACTTGCAATAAAATGCTTCCAGAAGACTTGATATTGCATTTAAAAGACCTGCAATGCTTCCAAAAGACTTCATATTGCATCTAGAAGAGTTTCAAATCATCCAGACGACTTACAAAGCTTGCAAATGACTTGGTGTTGTACCTATAAGACTTACTATTAACTGCTTCCACAGGATATGCCACTGTCAGAAAAAGACTTGAAATGCCTCCATAAGACTTGATACTGCTTCTAGAAAGTTTGAAATTCTTCCAGAAGACTAATTTCTTTGATACTAAGCATATTTTCATTATAAAACAACAGGCGATAGAAAAATCGTAGTGGTCAGAGCTATCATTCCTAAGTTGACATTCTTAAATAGAAACCCTCATTTTGTGTTATGAACTGTTCGTGGTGTTCAGTTTGCTATTTATTAATGTTTTTAAAGATGTTTTTAAGTATTTCATTAAATTACATTAAACCAATTAAGTACCACCTTAACTTATATATATCAGTATCAATAGTATTCTTTCTGGAAAAACGGCGTAGATCGGTCAAAAGCCGGTTTTTAACTACACCAATATAAACGATTATCGTTCGCTCAACAATTTGCTCAGCAATATACTCAAAATGCTCACAACACTACTCAAAACCTAACAAAAGAAATCCCACATCCAATATCTAACGGCATATCATAAACAGAAAAGCTTTTTCTTCTTAATTCAGTCCCAGCATGTGCTGCGACATATTTTAATGAAAAGTACTGGGTTTTATTACTTGTATAGTATTATTTATAAGGTTTATCACTATTTTAGACTACTTTAAATATTACAGATAAAGCTAACCATATTTAGACTATTGGACACATATTTTAGGTAGTGTTTGATAACATTAGTAATCTTTAGATAATTATTGGCTATTAAAGATACATTTTAGACAAAATTTGGACGATTTTAGACATATTTTTAACAACAGTTTCTAGACGATTTTGAAGTATTTCACGACTTTAAACAACTTCAGATAGGTTTTCAAAACTGAGCTCACTTAAGTAACGATGGATTATTTTAGATAAATTGTAGATGATTTTCAACTAAATTTGAATGATTTTAGACATATTTTTGACAATTTTTGATGATATTAGTCAGTTTTAGACAATTAGAGGCTCCAAATTTAGACACGGTTTTGATAATTTTACCAACTCGTAGATGATTTAAGACATCTTTAGTCAAATATTAACTATTGGAAATATATTTTCGACAAATTTTGGATTATGTTAAACTTGTGGAAAATTTTGGACAACTTTAGAAAATTCAATGCTATTTGAGACATATGGCAGATGATCTTAAATAACTTTAACAATTTTAGGCACTGCATTAATGTAAATAATGTTGGATGACTTTAATTTATGGATAATTGTAAATTAAATTTGGATGATTTTGAACAACTTTGGACAAATATAAACGATTGTGACACATTTTAGACAGTTTTTGATGATTTCAAGGTCATTCATAATTTAAGCCTTTTAAAATCAGATTTTTCAGCACTCATACGTTTCTTCAATAATCAGCATCTATAAGCACATCAGGTGGGAATGTAATTTTATCGTATAGATATGAAAGCTTAAGATTATCCTGTTTGCATTGATATGTTACGAGCAAATATGCATGATTTTGTATATTCCATACGGTATCTAATAATTCCATAATTTTGTTCTGTTATACACCCATCAATTTTACTTGGTGTTTAATCATTAACCATCTAATCATGCTTTAACTTCTGATGAAGAATGTATCATCGACTGTTTGTTGGATTTTCGTGGAAATGAAATATTTATTGCTGATTCAGCAATAAATATTGAATTTACTGCATCAAGTTATGTGCAGAACAGCGATTCATATAATGTATAAGTTATAATAGTCCACCTAAAATAATTTCAAAAATAATTGCATTTGCTAGTTTTACGATATTTTTAGTTTTGGCCTTTAGGGTGAAAACAACAGACGATAAAGCTTTGAAGATGTCGGCATTAGAATTTATTTTCAAAAATTAATCTGGACATATAAGATACTTTTTTAATTCTTATAGTTTCCGAGAATGGCTATTAGAATTTGTAGATTGAAAGATTTATCTCATATTTCAAATGGTTTGAAATGATTTAGAAAATTGTATGAAGGAATTGAAAGATATTCACAATGAATACATCGATAATTATTAGGCGTATAACACTAGTATTCCACTCATAACGTGATTTCAAATATTTCTTACTTCTTTCTCTATTATTCAAATATTATTAAAATATTTATTTAATTATCTTTGTACTTTTATTAAGACAATTGTTATTGCTTATAATGTTTCAACCAGTTTCGGCCTTGTTTAGGCCATCTTCAGGAAATCCATCTTTCGAGAATTGTTGATCTTATTTAAAATTTATTAAAATTTGTTGTTTTATATTGGCGTTTTATTTTATGATGTGATTTATGACATGTTGTGTCAATGAGAAAAATTAAAATAGGATTAAAATAATATAAAATTAAAATTGAATATTTCCCAACCAAAAGTTCAAATATCTATTGTAAAGAAGGTAAAAAAGGATTTGAATTTGGAAGGGAAATATGGGAATATGTTGTTATTGCGGTTTGAGTTCATTGTATATGTTGGAGGTTTTTTTAAATTTTATTTTTAGGTGGAGTAAATGGATTCTTCAAATACATATATAAAGGTTTTTCTGTGTAGTTTATTTGGTCATTCAAACATAAAATGTGTGGATGGTTATGTTTAATTTTTCTTATTTCATATAGTTCAAGTATTTCCAAACGGTTACTTTTGTTTTTCTTGTGAAGTAATGTTATGTTTTTTGTTTCATGAAATTGGTGTTCTTTGTTAAATATGATATGTCTTCCAAAGTTTGATCTCTGTTGTGTTCTATGTTCTTTTATACGAGTTTTTAAACATCTGCCTGTTGTTTGTGTTATTTGTTGTATTTGTAAGAGTGGTAAGTTTTATGTGATTCTGTTTGTTTTTTGTATTTGTCAATCATTTTGTTGATGATTTGTGGTTTATATCCGTTATTTTGGCCAATTTGTTTGATAATGGATATTTCTGTTCTAAGTTCTTTTTCACTAAGTTTTGTGTTGAAGACACAGTGTATATATGCGTTGAAAGTTGCCATTTTATGAGCATAATCATGAAAAGAATCATTTGGGATAATAGTATCTGTTGTTGGATGTAGTATCTGTCTGTTTCTAAAATTGTTATGTCTAAAAAATTTATGCGGTTGTTGTGTTCTATTTCGGTTGTAAATTTGATGTCTTTATGTAAATTATTAATGTAGTTATGTAAGTTGGTTATTGTTTCTTGTCTGTCATTGTCGATGAAAACGATTATATCATCTACATATCTTAACTTGGACTTAACTTGGACGATTTTAGACATATTTTTGACAACAGCTTCTAGATGATTTTAAAGTATTTCACGACTTTAAACAACTTCAGATAAGTTTTCATAACTGAGCTCACTTAAGTAACGATGCTCACTTAAGTAACGAAGTTCTTTTTCACTAAGTTTTGTGTTGAAGACACGGTGTATATATGCGTTGAAAGTTGCCATTTTATGAGCATAATCATGAAAAGAATCATTTGGGATAATAGTATCTGTTGTTGGATGTAGTATCTGTCTGTTTCTAAAATTGTTATGTCTAAAAAATTTATGCGGTTGTTATGTTCTATTTCGGTTGTAAATTTGATGTCTTTATGTAAATTATTAATGTAGTTATGTAAGTTCACTCTCTCTGGCTACATCAACCAGCCTAAGGATTTTCCGAAGGCTAGGATACAGCTCAAAGGTCATCTGTGCTCGGCCATTCCTCTCCAAAGTCTCTCATTCTGAGGTCTTGTAGAGTGGGGTATTCACACAAGATGCGTCGAACAGTCTCCTCGCTCTCTTGACAAAAGCGACAGAGGGGATTAGTAGCAAGCTTAAGGTTGTAGAGATGCTTGTTTACCTTAGAGTTACCCGTGATGAGTCCCGTTAAAATACGTAGGGCGCTTCTACCGAGTCTTACGAAAGACAAGGCTATCTTAGCTGAAGGATAACACAACAGTTCTTTAGACAAATAGCAGCCCTTTGTCAAAAATATATATTTTATATTATATATTATATTTAATATATTCTTTTAGCTGTTTTGTGGAAACTTGTAGTTGGATCCTTTGAAACAGTTGTAAAGCCGTTTTCTTTTAAAAAATCTTCATTTTTTTGATGTAGTTTTCTTTGTTCATATTTATTAAACCTGCGTTTTTATCAGCTTTGATGATAGTTAGATTGTTTTGTTTAATTTTATGTTTTATGTTATTAATTATTCGTTTTTCTTTATTTATTTTTCGATCTTTCATTAACTCTTTATTTTTTCTTGTTCTTTTTGTTTCTTCTTTAATTAATATCTGTTGAAGTTCTCTATTAATTGTTTCTTTGGTGCCAGTTTCTTCGTTATTGCTTCCAATTCAATAGCTGTTTTTCTCAAATTGGGTTTAGTTGTTAATGCATATTTGTGGCCTTTATTAAGCATTTCTAATTCTTCTGGGTTAAATGTTATGTTCGTTAGATTAGTTATCCGTTTATGAAATATATGATGTTTCATGTTGTAGTCTTTACTTATCTTTCAATTTTCTTTTATTATTTGTGCTTTCTTTTCTTTTCTAAGGTTATTTAATTTCCTTTCTTTTGGTGTCCATTCTTGATTGATTTTATTTTTATTCCAAGTGGTTTTGTTGTTAATTATTTCTTGGATTTTTATATTGTGGTAGGTCTTTGTTAATTCTTGGTAGACGTAATATGTCTCAAGATTAATTTTGTCAATTTTCTTGTAATGTTTCTTAATTTCCGTTTTAATTGTTTTCTTTATAACTTTTTGCACTTGATTCTTTGTCATGTTGTTGGGATATTTATGTCTTGTGAATTTAGGTTTTAAATTTTCTTCTAGACAGGTTTCCAAAAAGGATATATGTTGTAGTTCAAATATTAGTTTGAGATGTAGGTCTCTAAAGTTGTATAAATTATAGGGCGTACCAACCTTGTTCATATTTTTTTATTTTATTTTTATTATTTTTTCCCTTCCCATATTCAAATTTCCTTCTTTACTTCCATTTTTACCTCTTTTACAATAAATATTTGAACTTTTGGTTGGGAAATATTCAATTTTAATTTTATATTATTTTAATCCTATTTTAATTTTTCACATTGACACAACATGTCATAAATCACATCATAAAATAAAACGCCAATATAAAACAACAAATTTTAATAAATTTTAAATAAGATCAACAATTCTCGAAAGATGGATTTCTGAAGATGGCCTAAACAAGGCCGAAACCGGTTGAAACATTATAAGCAATAACAATCGTCTTAATAAAAAGTACAAAAATAAATAAATATTTTAATTTATTCAAGACCAAAAAACATTCCTTTAAAAAAATATATATATATCAAATAATATTGTATAATATTTGAATGGTAACAATGGAATAAAATTGTTATAAAGTATTTTTTGTAGAATGAAACAAACACATTTTACAAGATTCTGCAAATTATTTTTCCCCTTTTCAACTGAGTGCACGAGAAGAGCAGTGATGTGTCTATAATGTGTCAGCCGATAGTACTTACATTTATTAAAAATAAAATTTATACAGTATTTATAGCGACAGTAAAGATTCAAACGGCAAAGTAAAAGAGTGACAGTTACAACAACCAACGAGGACAAAGAAACATTTTCTTGGTAGCTGAACACCTTTAAAGAAGAGAATCCTGTTTGTGAAAATCAAATAAAGCATTTCATGGGTGAAAAGGATCTCCTACAAATAAATATGATAAAAGATATTTTTCCTTGTGCTCTCCTAAGGAAATTCAATAATACCGATCTAAAAATTATGAAGTTCTAACCTGCCCCAAAAAATATTTCGTATGTAACGTACATATTTGGAATATTTTTGGAATCGTCAAATAAGCATGACGTCATGACTATGATTGCGTTTAGCGTGTATGTAATTTTTTAATTTGCGTACACGTTAGCGTGTACCTAGACCGTTATTTTATTTTGTATTATTTTTTCTCTAATTATATGAAAAACCTGAAAACTTGATTTCGAATTCGGGCTTTTCCACTTTCATATATGCGCGCGAGAATTGATTGTAATTGACTGACCATTTTTAAGTGGTCATTACTGGTAAATGGCCACTTAAAAATGATAAATTTTGTGTAATTTTCGTGTTAATTTTTTGGCGTTTTTTGCGTTTTAAAGAGATTTCGAATAGGACAATTCCTCTTTCGTTTTAGCTAAGAATTAAGGTTTTCAATGAGAAATACTATAGATGTAAATTCCGATCTAATTAGAAAAACTAGAGCTTAACTTCGCATAGATAGACTTCTGAAGTTTTTTGGTAAAAATAATATGATTTCACCAACTTGGCTTTAAAGAAGGAAAATTGACGGAAGACGAAATTTATAACTCAACCAGGGAAATATGTATGAGGTTTTATTAGCGGCGTTTCGTTAGATTAAATTACTGGGTAGGACAGGATAGCAAAAAAGAAGTAGAGAACAAGAAAAAAGTCGTTTATTTAAATAACAATTCCATTCATACGCACTGTTTGTTCTCGGGCCGGAAGTCGGCATTCCATTCACGAAGGTCCAACTCCGCACGGTAATTCCCGAAAGGCGCACACTGTCACGTTCGAGTCTTATCTTTCGTTAAATATTTTACCGCTGCACCTTTTGCTTGCCTCGCCTTGTGTACGCCAGACAGGTATTTTTACCTGCCCGAGGCGGCTCGCATCCGGCCTTCAATGGACGGAGAAAGAGACGGCGAACTACCAACGCAATAAAGGCCCGGATGACTGGTAACTGCATTCTTGTCCGAACAACAATTTCGACCGCCATCCGCCCATTCCGGCCGTTACGGAATCGAAAACTGGTTTATTTTTCACAGCTTCAGCAATATCTTGAATACGATCGCACGATAAAATAATTATCCCGGAGGGGAGGATAATGGAAACGGTCGTCCGGTCGTTACATTTTTGCCGGGAGATTATCTTTTCCTCTGGGGATCGGGATGTTAATTGGCGATTCAAGGACGAGACTCGGTCGATTTCCGCTCGTTGTATGTTTAAAAATGTACATGAACGAGCGAGAAAAAAATAATAAGAAGATACCTCCACACAGGATGCACCTTGACGCTTAGTAACATCAATTTACCGGACGAGGTACTCGAAGACCGCCAATCCACTTTAACAGAGACGTATTACATTTTATTTAAGATAAATTCAAAAAACAATAACTTTCTTCCAATTTAAGATAAAAGTCAAATGATGCATTCAAAGAAATCAAATGTGAACTATTAAAATTGATTTAACATTTTTGATTATAACAAAAGAACCACTCAAATGAGTTGTTCTTATTCCATCAAAAACTTTAACTTTAACTACCTTATTCTCATCCAAAAGTTGAACATTGAGAATGTTGCATATGACTATTATCCGTGCCAGATGTCAAGGTCCCTTACTTTAGAGATCGATATCTTCAAAATTGTTCGGTGAAAAAAATTGCGGTAAAGTTTATCGTAATCAGTGAATATTTCTGTGTATCGCAATTTAATTTGGAAATGTTCGGAGTTGCGGTTTTTCTTTTATGGCGAGTTAATTGAAAAAACGTACCCGATTTATGAGAGTGAGATTTTTTTCTCAAAAACTATTTGATGAAAATTTTCAAATTTGAACTGTTGGTAAACCCAATGTTTTCATAATGCCTAATAAAATTAATAAAAATTTCAGTTTATCGATGTTCCCTTCAGTTTCGTGGAAAATCGCAATTTAGTAAGATGTGGTTATTTTGAAAACGGAAAGTCGGATTTGAACGTGATCTTCACCAAAATATGTTTAATAATGTTGTCTGTCGGATTTATACTGTTAAAGTATAAACCCAGTTTTTCAAAATAAGGGCTTCCTAATTTTTGAGGAGCGATTTAATGGGAATACAAGTTAAAAAGAAACAGAAATACCACTCTGAAATGACTACGGAATCCGACCAAATGTAGCGTTTCAAAAAAAAACGAATATTGTTATACAACAAAAAGAAATCTCGACTATCCAAACACAAATATAATGTCTCAATAAACGCTACGATATGAGAAGGTCCCGGCCAATCTCAAAGGAGAAGGGGTGGATTTAATAATATAATAGGGCGCCAGTGGATCGCCAAAATCACCTTCACAAATCCAACTGTAATAGGATCCACACTATGACAATTAGTGTGACGGAAAAAAAACGTAAAAAAACAGTAATAATGATATGTAATAATAATGTATAAAGTAAAACAAAAATGAAGAATGATTAAATAAAACAAAAAAAAGAAACATATGTATATATAAATTCAAAAACCAAAATCAAAGTTAATCAATAGTATACTCGAGCAACCGAAGATTTTACAAAAAGAATTGTTACTTTTTGACATAAAAATGCAATATATAATAATATTGTTTATTACGTATTAAAAAACTAAATTTAAATATCGATATCGGAGCTCAATATAATGCTAAATTTTGTAGACGAACTGATGACGGGCTTTTCATCGGTAAATAAAAATAATAATAAAGATCCAACCTTATGGTAATGGTAGTGGTTTTCTTTTTTTTTCCTCCATTTAGATAGTTCCAATAAACACAATGACGGCTAAAAACGGCCTAAAAATTGTCGAACGACACGTGAAGCAGTAATTGTTTAGACCAAAACAAAAAAAGCGAACATATCAATTTTTACCTCCGATCCCAATTAAATAGGAGGGTGCTACACCAGCAACCCTTCATTTGAAGGTAAAATTGATGATTTAATTCGCGTTACGGAAAACTCGTAACATGCATAAAATCAAAACAGAAAAATAAACCCCGAAAATTATGAAACTCAAACTACATTTTAAAAATAAATATTTGTTTAAATTTGCATATTCTCCCTTAATTTAAAATAATGAAACAAAATGTTACAAAACGAAATTTTTTAACATATTTTGGCAAAAATTGCATTGAAATCCGTGTGGTCGTTTTCGAAATAACCGCATTTTCAACGAAACTGTATTGAATCTATCGATATTATAAAATATTGCCCATATTATTTATAAAATATTGCCCACATTGAGAACACATTGCGTTGCCACCAATTCAAATTTAAAATTTTTTCGTCAAATAGTTTCTGAGAAAAAAAATCGCAAAGTAGACTAAGTTGTGGCCACTCAAAAATCGGGTACTTTTCAATTAACTTGCGACAGAAGAAAAACCGCGGATCCGAAAATTTCCAAATTAACCTATGATACATGGAAATGCTAAACGGAATATCGGTTGTACTGTATACAAAGATTAAAAAATCTTGGGAATAGCAACGAATGAGTAGGATAAGAAAATAACTTCCTTTTTATCGATATCCGAGCTTTCGCAATAATTTATTGCTTCATCAGGGAAACACTACAATATTAAAATAGATGGGCAACATTACAAAAAATCTTAAAACTAATGTTTCTTTAAAACGACTTACAATGGAAGTAAGAAAAAAGTTCACTTTAAAATTCGATAAATATTAAGGTAGTAAAAAAATTTATTTTTTAAAAAATTAAAAATCACATTTGCTATTTTAATATTGTAGTGTTTCCCTGATGAAGCAATAAATTATTGCGAAAGCTCGGATATCGAAAAAAGGAAGTTGTTTTCTTATTATTCTACTCATTGGTTGCTATTCCCAAGTCTGTGTTACGTTCCCTTAAATTCCATTAATTTCAAGAAATTCATAATATTGTCAAAATAGGTCTTAACAATGGCTATTTTTTAAAAGAAATTCAAAACATTTTCAATAAAGTTCACAATAATCACAATAATAATTTTTTTCTCATTTAATAAGAAAATAAAAATATATAACGGTGCCTTATCATCCTAATTTAGAAAATAAATTAAATAGAAATATGAATAAATATAACTTAACCACGGCCTTTGTCTCTCACGGAAATTTGGGTAAATTACTTGTTAATAAGAAATATGAAAATAAGAAACATAAAGAGAAGAGTGGGGTTTACCAAATTGAATACCCTGAATGTGGAAAGGTGTACGTGGGACAAACTGGTAAAAGTATCGATATTTATACACACATTAATGAAACTAACCATAAAATTACTTTCGAAAATATGAAAATCCTTAAAAATATTAACAAATCACGTGAAATGGACCTCCTAGCAGAATTTTATATAAACAATACAATAACAACAATAAATTACTAAATGATATCATAGACATTAATAAAAGTAGACAGTTTTTAAATTTCATCCAAACAATTTCATTTTCAATTTTAAAACTCTATATTTCGCTCTTTATTAAATTCAATTTAATGACTTTTTAACCCCCACCATTTCACACCCGCGTTACTTCTTTGTATTATTCTTTAGTTCGCTCTTTTACCTCTTCAAGGAAAGATGCAACTCAAGAATTAAGTTTAATTTTAATTTTGTTTATTGAAACTTTTGGAAGTTTTTTTTTTAATTTATGCACTTTATATTTCATCCGTTTTTGAATGATAAATTTTATTAAAAAAAAATTAACGATGAAGTAAGTAGTTATTCGTCATTTTATCCCACGTGCACTGACCATATTTTCCTTCTTTTACAGAAATGATTTATAATAATTTTTACCTGCCGCAAATGAGTCAGACAATAGTATATTACAGTACAAGTGAGGAAACTAAGGTTTTTCACTCACGCGTGTGTCAGATTTACACACGAGCCGTAGGCGAGTGTGGAAAGACGTACAAGTGAGTTCATTCACTTTGGCACATAAATAACTATAATCTTAATAATTAAAATTAATTATTTATTATATTATTAAATTGTTAATTATTATTAATTATTGTTAATTATTAATTATTATTAAATTGAATTATTCATCTAACCCGCCCTTCAGGCTTTTATTAAGTAAAAATCTTCGTCGATTTTCTTCAATTTTGTGATACTGAGTAGGTATTACAAAATTGTTTAATATTAATAAACCACATGGTTTTCTCCGTTTGTAACATCGATTTCTCGTCTTATTCGCCTTCAATATGTTAATTTGACGGTAGGCTTTACTTTTCTCAAGTATTAATTAATCATAATTTGTAACTTTTCTTATTATACAAAACATATGTAGCACCGGAATAAAAATAAATATAAATTTTAATCAGTTTTTTATTGTCTTGATAATTTAACGATGAACATCGAATCAACTTTATCAAATGGGTCTTCTAGGCATGCGTTTTTTTCGTTTCATAAGCACTATTAAAATACACTACTATCCACTCCAAACCAGGATATAGAGTTACAACATCCAAACCCATTGACCAAATAAGGAAATTTACACGACTTTATTGAATTGTCGTACGATGCTGACAAAGCAATAAAGTCGTACGATGTTGACAAAAGCAAAACATATAAATAGGTAAAAATTGTAATTGCGAATTAATATTTTTCCGTCCTCCGCGTGTGTCGTCTCAAATCGCCGACACTCGATACGCGATTAACTTAAATGTAGAACCTATTGCAATCTTAAATATAAAATTCGAAGAAAAAATTTTTTATTTGCTCTCAACTACCGGTTTCGGAAAACTTTTCCGTCATCAGGTTGTCGCTACAAAACATGATTAAAAATTTTGTATATACAGGGTGTTCCCGTGACTCGGGGCATAAAATTAACCACATATACTAGAGCAAAAATGATGATGATTCGTGAAAAAAAATTATTATAAAAGTCTTCAAATGGCCAAGATATGGGCCATCAAAGTTCAGAAATTTTAACACATTTTTCTAAATATTTTCAAAACCATTAATGGTAGAGGGTTGAAATTTGGTACAGAGTAAACAAACATCATGCAAAATCATTGAACCAATTTTGACTTTGGCCGGATGACGGCAACCATGTTATACAGGGTGTTCCTAAAATTTGTTTGCTCAGAACTTTTTTGTTTGTTCGTAACCCTACATTTATTTTTGTAGTTTTTAATAGAAAATTTATTTTCGAAACTTTTTTCACTCTTTGAAAATTTTGATAACATTAACCGTTTGCGAGTTAAACGCGAAAATATTAAGCTTCGATTTCAATGGTAACACAATAATTTTCGAAAAAGTTGGCCATGGCAATTAAAAAAAAAACAAATTGAGCCGTCAACTTGCTTATGTAGTTTAAACATAAAGTTGTTTGTTAATGAAGTTTTTATTAATTTTGCGTGTTCAAAATGGACAATTACACATTTAGTGAACAAACTGACATGATTTTGACATTGGGAGAATGTCATGGAAACGCCGTAGCAGCCGCTAACCGTTATCGGGAGAAATTTCCGAACCGCAGAGCGCCCAATCGAAAAACATTTTTAAGAATTGAAACCCGTTTAAGGGAAAATGGGACGTTTAAGCCGAATTTTAGTAACAACGGTAAAGTCAGATCAGTCCGAACAACCGAACTAGAAGAAGATATTCTAGACTACGTACAAGAAAATCCTACAGCTAGTACTTTGGATATGGCGAGGCATTTTTTAACGTCAAAAACAACTATCTGGCGTGTTCTTCACGAGTAACAGCTTTATCCATATCATAGTTATAAAGTTCAGGAAGTTCGACAGGCTGATTACCCACTACGACTGCAATATTGTCAAATAATGCAGCACAAAATCCAAATTGATGATCAATTTTTAGAAAAAATACTTTTTGCAGATGAATCGACATTTTCTAAAGATGGAATCATCAATTTGAGAAATTCACATAGTTGGGCGGACGAAAATCCAAGATTTAAGAAAGCTTGGAAATCGCAATGGAGGTTTTCTCTTAACGTTTGGGCTGGCATTGTCGGCGATGTCATTATAGGACCCGTTTTCTTGCCGTCAAGGCTGGATGGCCATACATACAGGGGACATTTAGAGCAATTAAATGATTTTTTAGATGACGTTCCTTTAAACACAAGACAAGAAATGTGGTATATGCATGATGGTGCTCCTGCGCATAGTACACATGCTGTCCAAGAATTTCTATGTGAACGGTTTCCGGAACGGTGGATTGGACGAGGAGTGGATGCACCAATAAGTTGGCCCCCCCGATCGCCGGATCTTACATCTCTAGATTTTTATTTATGGGGACGCATTAAATCGCTTGTGTACTGCGTTGAAATAACTTCAGTTGATCAACTGAGGTTACGAATTGTTGATTCATTTGATCAACTTCGAACTGAAATCAACGTCCTCAGCAGAGTGCGCTTTAATTTAAGACGGCGATATCAGGCGTGCATTGAAGCCGGCGGGAGTTTTTTGAACATCTGCTTTAGTATTTTTTTTGTTCTGTTTTATTTATTACCATTTGTTTATAATTTTATTGTTCTTGTTCATATTTTTGTTAGAATTTTTATTATGTTCTTGTTTGTTGTTACCGCGAAAATTAAATTTATTGTTTTGGAAATTACATTCTTTTATTCAATTAAAATAAATTAACACTGGATTTAACTAAATCTACACTGAGAAATTTATGCAAATAATGGTTATTAGATCAGTTCGTTTTTCAATTGTCATCGCCTTCTCAGATCTTGCGGAATATGTTTTATTTGTTACGATTGAAATCAAAGCTTAACAGTTTCGCGTATAACTCGAAAACAGTCAATGTTATCAAAATTTTCAAAGAGTGAAAAAAGTTTCGAAAATAAATTTTCTATTAAAAACTACAAAAATAAATGTAGGGTTACGAACAAACAAAAAAGTTCTGAGCAAACAAATTTTAGGAACACCCTGTATAACATGGTTGCCGTCATCCGGCCAAAGTCAAAATTGGTTCAATGATTTTGCATGATGTTTGTTTACTCTGTACCAAATTTCAACCCTCCACCATTAATGGTTTTGAAAATATTTAGAAAAATGTGTTAAAATTTCTGAACTTTGATGGCCCATATCTTGGCCATTTGAAGACTTTTATAATAATTTTTTTTCACGAATCATCATCATTTTTGCTCTAGTATATGTGGTTAATTTTATGCCCCGAGTCACGGGAACACCCTGTATATATCACAAAAACGTGAGATAATTATTTACCGTCAATTAATAGCGGCCACGTTGTATGAAATTTTTGACGTTAAAATACCTCTCTTTTTTCCACATCATTAAATTGATTAATACGTTACAAAGAACTTACACGTTAAAACATTAAAATTTAAAAAATGAATAAATAACAAAATCGTCTTATAATCACAGCTGTCGAAAAGGAACTGGTAAATGAAACTTATGGATCGTTCTAAAATGGGAGATTTTCGGAAACAGGTTTATGTAGTATGTTTGCATTTATAAATGGCATAAACAATCGGTGAGGATTTATATCCGTAGCTTCGTTCATTAATAATTCTTTGTTATTATTATTATTATATTTAGCTATTTCCATTTCTTCATATAAATCTAATTTTTTTGATTTTGGAAGTTGTTTAATAAGTTTTATTAAGTTTTTGTTGAGTTTATGACCTGTCTCAGACATGTGTTTAAATACAGAAGAGGTTTCTTTAGATATGTGTTCTCTGATTCTAACGTCGAGGTTACGTCCCGTCTGGCCTATGTATACTTTCTCACAACTGTTGCAATTTACTATGTATAAACCGCTCTTTTGTTTTTCTTCGATCTTCTGTTTGGAGTTAATAATTAGATTGTATAGTTTTAAGTTACTTCTGTATGCTAATTTTATATCGTATTTCTGTAGAATTTTTTCAATTTTGTTGAATGAATTGTGATAATTTGTTATTAGGTAGTATGTGTCGTTCTTATATGCGGGATAGATGTATTTCATTATATTACGTTTTTGAATCTTATTGTAAACATTTTGTATAAATGCAACGTTATAACCATTATTGAGACCAAGCTTTATTATGTATTTTATTTCTTCATTAAAATTATGTTCGTTCATAGGTGTATTGATAGCTCTATCTATCATGTGTCTAAAAACCGCCTCTTTATGATTCTTGCTGTTGTAAGAGCTTTTCGGAATAATAACATCAGTTGTGGTTGGTTTGTGGTACACATTAAATTCTATTCTTTTTAAGTTGATATTCTTTTGCAAAACTAAGTCTAGAAAATGAATGGTATTGTTAAATTCATTTTCGATTGTAAATTTTAATTCACTAATGTTATTTAAAATGTTGTAAATGGCTATAATGTTTGATTTTGGGCCTTCATGTATTATTAAAATGTCATCAACGTATCTGCCGTAGTATCTGATATTTTTAGTAAATATGTTATATATGTCTGAGAATAATTGTTTCTCTATTGAATCTACATAAATGTCGGCCAGTAACCCTGATAATGAAGATCCCATGGGTAGAATGGACCATTGTTCATTCTATAAGTTTTTTTGTTAAAATTAAAAAAGTTTTGTTTTGTTATTTGTTCTAACATTAATTGTATATTTTCGATGTCATGCTCTGTAAGATATTCTAGCTCTGAATATTTATTTAGAAAGAATTGTTTAGTAATATTTAGTGTTTCTGTGATTGGTACATTTGAGTATAGATTTTTTATGTCAAACGATATTAATTGGGTTTTATTATTAATTTCAATATTTTTTATGTTATTTAGTAATTGTTGGGAGTTCTTTATTGAATATTTTGATTCGAATTTAAAATGATCTTGAATTATGTTATGAATAACTTTTCCGATGTTTTGTGTTGGTGTATTAATATTACTAATTATGGGTCTAATTGATCTGTCCGGTTTATGTAGTTTGATTAGACTGTACATTAATGGTGATTGCGGATTAATATTATTTAATTTGTTTATATTTATGTTAAACTTACAAAGGGTTTCTTTACAGTCTTTGACTATTTGTTTTGTTTTCCTATTAAAACTTTCAATTGGATTCTTATTTATAACGTTTATATCATTTTCTTTAAAAAATTGTTCGGTTTTGTTAATGTATTCTTTCTTATCAATTAATACTATTCCTGCGTTTTTATCTCCAAGTGTAATAGTGACATTATTTGTTAACATTCTCTTTTTGAAGCTTTTAATGGTTGTCATTTGGTTTTTATGTTTTTTATTAACTGAGCTGTTTATATCTCTTTTTATAGTTTTGAGAATTGTTGATAAATCTTTTTTCATATTGAAAAAATCTTGGTGTCTATATATTTGGGTTTCTAAATCTATAGCTAAATCTTCAACTCTGTATTTATCGTCTAAAAACAAACTACAAATAGTCAAAGACTGTAAAGAAACCCTTTGTAAGTTTAACATAAATATAAACAAATTAAATAATATGAATCCGCAATCACCATTAATGTACAGTCTAATCAAACTACATAAACCGGACAGATCAATTAGACCCATAATTAGTAATATTAATACACGAACACAAAACATCGGAAAAGTTATTCATAACATAATTCAAGATCATTTTAAATTCGAATCAAAATATTCAATAAAGAACTCCCAACAATTACTAAATAACATAAAAAATATTGAAATTAATAATAAAACCCAATTAATATCGTTTGACATAAAAAATCTATACTCAAATGTACCAATCACAGAAACACTAAATATTACTAAACAATTCTTTCTAAATAAATATTCAGAGCTAGAATATCTTACAGAGTATGACATCGAAAATATACAATTAATGTTAGAACAAATAACAAAACAAAACTTTTTTAATTTTAACGAAAAAACTTATAGAATGAACAATGGTCAACCCATGGGATCTTCATTATCAGGGTTACTGGCCGACATTTATGTAGATTCAATAGAGAAACAATTATTCTCAGAAAAATATAACATATTTACTAAAAATATCAGATACTACGGCAGATACGTTGATGACATTTTAATAATACATGAAGGCCCAAAATCAAACATTATAGCCATTTACAACATTTTAAATAACATTAGTGAATTAAAATTTACAATCGAAAATGAATTTAACAATACCATTCATTTTCTAGACTTAGTTTTGCAAAAGAATATCAACTTAAAAAGAATAGAATTTAATGTGTACCACAAACCAACCACAACTGATGTTATTATTCCGAAAAGCTCTTACAACAGCAAGAATCATAAAGAGGCGGTTTTTAGACACATGATAGATAGAGCTATCAATACACCTATGAACGAACATAATTTTAATGAAGAAATAAAATACATAATAAAGCTTGGTCTCAATAATGGTTATAACGTTACATTTATACAAAATGTTTACAATAAGATTCAAAAACGTAATATAATGAAATACATCTATCCCGCATATAAGAACGACACATACTACCTAATAACAAATTATCACAATTCATTCAACAAAATTGAAAAAATTCTACAGAAATACGATATAAAATTAGCATACAGAAGTAACTTAAAACTATACAATCTAATTATTAACTCCAAACAGAAGATCGAAGAAAAACAAAAGAGCGGTTTATACATAGTAAATTGCAACAGTTGTGAGAAAGCATACATAGACCAGACGGGACGTAACCTCGACGTTAGAATCAGAGAACACATATCTAAAGAAACCTTTTCTGTATTTAAACACATGTCTGAGACAGGTCATAAACTCAACAAAAACTCAATAAAACTTATTAAACAACTTCCAAAATCAAAAAAATTAGATTTATATGAAGAAATGGAAATAGCTAAATATAATAATAATAATAACAAAGAATTATTAATGAACGAAGTTACGGATATAAATCCTCACCGATTGTTTATGCCATTTATAAATGCAAACATACTACATAAACCTGTTTCCGAAAATCTCCCATTTTAGAACGATCCATAAGTTTCATTTACCAGTTCCTTTTCGACAGCTGTGATTATAAGACGATTTTGTTATTTATTCATTTTTTAAATTTTAATGTTTTAACGTGTAAGTTCTTTATAACGTATTAATCAATTTAATGATGTGGAAAAAAGACAGGTATTTTAACGTCAAAAATTTCATACAACGTGGCCGCTATTAATTGACGGTAAATAATTATCTCACGTTTTTGTGATATATATATATACAAAATTTTTAATCATGTTTTGTAGCGACAACCTGATGACGGAAAAGTTTTCCGAAACCGGTAGTTGAGAGCAAATAAAAAATTTTTTCTTCGAATTTTATATTTTTTATATTTAACAATACTTACCGAAGTTAACAATGGAGTCCTTCATCAAACTATTGCAATCTGGTAGGAACATGATTACTGTTTTGTATTTATTAGCAATAAATGTCGTCCCTAAGATTATTAGATTTTCTTAAATTTGCACAATTTCTGCGGACAATATTCCTACATACTCTTTGTACTACATAGGAACAAGGAGACATGTTCTAATTCGATCGGGGCAATTTCTTCGACGTTCGATTGTAAAATTCGTCATTTACTGACTTTTTCGTCTCAAGTTTTCTGCCACATTTACACAAATCTTTGAGTCGCAATAGGTATCTTAGTCTTACAGAATCGACTAATCAACATTTATTACTCTGCTGTAGTAAGGACTCAAATACATCTTTACCTTCTTCAAACGCCTTTTTAATCATTTGTTTTGCAATCTCAACACCTTTTCAGCAAGACCATTTCATCTAGGGTAATTACAATGACGTGTAACAATTATAAAATTAAATTCGTTAGCAAAATTCTTCATAATCTTATTAAATAAAATTGTCTTATTTTTTCTTTTTTTTACAAAACACTATCACTGAGAAAAAACACTATTACTATTTTATAGTATTCGAAGAACTTATTTTGGAAAATGAAACTCGAATTTTTGAGCGAATAAACGATGTCTATTGAACGAGTTTTAGAAATACATTGTATTCTATACAAAAATGTGTTGATGCTCTTCATGCTTTCTTTGAAAACGACAGCATTTTTCCTTTAAAAAAAAGAGAAAAGAAAAAAAATTTGCTCAAACGATTTTTGAAGGAAACATAAAATGAAATGAAATTATGATTAATGAATATAAATTATAGCTTTGAAAATTAAAAAAAAAAATGAAATAAGGAAATTAATTAATATTTTCAACGCTTTCCTAAACATGGAAACCAATGGGTTATGATCACTATGAAATAATGTTTTCCTGACTTCATACATTAGATATATAATGAAATTGTTTACACGAAAAGTCTATGGCCAACGTCCCTTTTTCAATCTGCGTATACTTTACTCCACTCCTGCTCAAACTTCTAGAACAAAATGCATCTTTCGAAAAAACTGCCGGACTCAGATTTTGGCAAGCATTACTAATCTTCACTTTCAGGTGTTCTAAATCGTTAGATCTTATTTTATACACATCGTCTGGAGATTTTGGAGCCCATTTAATTGGACCATGTGCTCCAATCTAGCAATTCTCAAAAACTTCATCCAGATATTGTCCAACGATTCGAGTGTTACGAGCAGGTGCGATATCCTGCTGCAGCCACATAACGTTCCTAAGCGCCATCTGAATATATATTGACTGCGTGAATCCAGTGTGGATTTTCATTGGTCCAGTAGTGGGTATTGTGATGAACTCTGATTCATCATCACTTCACAGAATACGACACAATAGGTTCCGATTCGCTTCCCTGTGAACTCCTATCTATCTTACTAAAACCAGTCATCTTTCCACGTCCAGGGGCTGTAGTTCTTGGAGAAAGTGCTCTTTGAAGTCATGGTACTTATTGTCTTTAAGGATGCGCTGAACGGCATAATAAAACAAATTGAATTCCACAAACGCATTTCTAATATACTTCGCAGGATCTTCGTTGAATAATCTAGCACTCTTTTTGTGTTATTCCTGTTTGTTGCTCTTTTAGCGATCTTTCATATAAGTAAAGTATCGATATAATGAACACACCATATACAGTAAACTGTGAACAAATTGTACCTCTCAAAAGCACAAACACCGGAACTTCTCTGAAAAGCATAAAAGCGTGCATACGTATGTGTAATGCGCTTATTTCGCAGTTCAGATTTAGCAATTAGTCGGGAAGGTTCAATTAACAATTACGAATACGTACTGTAAAATGTACATTGTGTTTATGTTTTCCAAATGTCTCGTGCTAAAAGGAGTAAAAAATTAATCTACATCATTTTACTTACTATTCCAAATATAACTTTGCTTTAACATTCTTTCACGTCTGCACGAAACCAACATCACGAGTTTACCTGTGTCCTTAGTAAAACTTTATACTACAACCATTAGTCATTCAATAGTTAGACCAAAATAAATTTTCAAAGATGCCGAAAGGAGAATATTGATTATGTTTATACAGATTCTAAGTCTACTAAGTCTGCATTAAGGGTGGAAGGTCATGCAATTCTACTTTTTTGTTTAGATTTTTACATGAAGGATGAAAGATTTTAGAAATTAAACAAATTATGGACATGTTCTGATAATGAAAATATTAGAACTGCTGGAAGATATCGGTTAACAATACTTTTATGGTTAAAATACATCAACATGCCTTGCATGATTTTGAGAAAAAAAGTAAATTGAAAGAGCAGAATTTTAGACAATTTTGAAAAAAAAATTCTTTGCTTCTTTATAAATAATGGGTTTGAAACAATATCAAAATTTTTCGCTTTTAAAAAACTCGAACGTTACGTATGTTACGCATGACACCTTCAATTGCTTTTGTTCGGGGTTTGGATCTGACCTGTTAGGAGGATATTCTCTAAGTGTTGAAGTAACCTTCTAACTAAAAAAAGTTTTTAAATAATGGTAATTACATGTTTTTCCCCACTAAAACTGTATCATATCGTTATTGAATGAAGTTCAAATAAATTCGAAAGCTTGGTAATGAAAAAAGGAAATCTGCTTTGAAATTCCTTAGCTATATGTTTATACGAATCACATCAAGTCTACATTAGTTTAATCTACATTAATAGGTATGATCTATTTAGACATTTATGTCACATACAACTTTGCTTTAACGATATCTTCATCAAGGTTAGCTTATACAGAATACTAAAGATAAAATGATAACGACTCGTGTAAAAACTGCGAATAACTTAAAAACTATATACATTCTAAAAAATTTCAAAGAATGAAAATCGTAATTTTAGAATCCTTTTAGTATCAGTTACAAAATTTAAAAGTTAATGGCATTAAATTATTGATGAAATTATTGAAATCTTGAACGATTTCTCATGACAACTAATATTGCACTATTTGCCAAATTTTCTTCAGACAAACTATATTAAAAAAAATATAAAATAACTGTAAAGACCCATATCTTAGCAGTTTATGGGTTTTCGATAAAAAAACAAGTCACCCTCGTTTTTAGGAAAAGAACCTCCGGCTTCTGTCAGGCATGTTTAGTTCAACTTTGTAGTAAACAAGTAGTTCAACTGTTCAATATGTATAAAGACGAAAATAATAACTAGTATCTGGTGAATACAATCCAGCGCGTCCGGGTCTAAGGAGAGGAGCATATATATAACTTTACTATAACTTTACCTGACTTTGTTGTTAAGATGTGAATGTTAGAACGTCCATCTATCCAATATTTTTCGTGTTGTAATGAATATTATAACATCATCTATTTGTACAACCCGATTTAACCGTGGGGCTAATTGAATTCAGGGTAGCCACTTTTTTCCACCTTATATATGTGTGATTTGAAGAAAAGAATATGTACAGCAGAGTGAGTAAGCAGAAAGATAAAATAAAAAATAGTGCGGTCAGGCATAAATATTGGTGTGTATACAAAAAATGCACTATACTAATATGAAGTTAGTTTTAGATCGTTTCGGAAAAGAAGAAAAATAATAAAAACTCCAAAAAGCGATGAAAAAATTTTATTAAATCAGTGCAATTAGTTTTTAGAACAACTTATCTCTTCATCAGACACGATTGAAAATGAACCAAACATAAATTACAAGAACAGAAAAACAGAACAAAGAAAATTAAGTTACCGTCAATAGTTAAAAGTTTTACCGAAAACATAAAAAATCAGTCTTAACGGACAAAAAACTGAAAGGAATTAATTGGACGACGAAGAGTACTTTCTTAATATTATTATTAAAAATCTAAAAAGCGAAAAAAATATAAAAAAATTAAAGGATACAATCAAAAGGTTACCGATTATAAAGGGTAAAAACTTACATATTTGTAAATATAAAAATAAATAATAACTTAAGAAATAAACATTAAGAAAACATTTGAATACACACTCAAACATTTGTGAAATGGTTTACAGATTAAAACGAAAAGTGAGCAAAAAAGTTGTATTAAGCGCTTCCGCTATACAAAACGATTTTTATCGAACTGAATTCAAGTACATTTGCCGTTAAATCGTACTAGGAAAAAAGTTGGGATTTTTCAAAAAATTAGTTGATAAACCAGAAAACATGAAATTTAAAAACGTATTTAACTTCAACAAGGAATAGATTTAGATGAGTTTACAAAAATGTTTGTGGTTATTAAACTCTGTTATGACGTTTAATCATATGTCACCGTTATTATGAATGTTAATAAAATACTCCTCGTAGAGATAAAATTTTTTAGATTTAAGTAGATATTTTTTGCGTAATAATTCGTTGTTATTTATTGTGATGTCATGTTTGCAGTCCTTTATGTGTTTGTAAGGTACGGATGTAGATTTAGTTTTGTGATCTTTAAATTGTGTAGCCAAATTGCGATCAGTTTGTACAACACAGATTTCCTTGATGAAAAGAAGAAAAACTTAAACAAAAGCATGGAAAATCTTCAGAATCAGGAGCGAATAGAAAATGTATGCATCTTATTGGTTTGCGTAGCCGATTACCTACCAGCATTTCAATTGCGCCTCTTGCTTATGGTAAAGAATTAAGTAATGTGAATGGGTTCCCAAAGACCTTGATCAATAATCTAATGTTCACAACTCCTGTAGGTCATGATGTGTCCTTAACTAGGCCTATTGAAACTTTCTCAACTGACCTCCAAGCTGATTGGTCTATACTGTAGTAACATAAATATTGCTAAATATATTTTCAGGCATCTTAAGGTGTACTTTTCCAATTTGAAGGACCCCATTTCTAAATTTCTTAGGTCGAATGTGATGTATAGCATCCCCGTGGTGATGCACATCGGTTTATGTAGGGACCACCTCACAAAGAAAAAGAAAGAAAAAGAAAAAAAAAAGAAAAAGACTGCAATAACACGAAGTTGATTGTAACAATCTACGCTCTACCACATTAACCACCATCTCGATACAGAATATAAGTTTGACTTCAATGATATTTACATCTTATATCAGGAAAGTAACTTTAGAAAGTGGTATTTTTTTTACCAAGAGAGGACAGCGGTAAATTCGAGAACCGACATTCTGAAATGAAGAAATTTCTACATTCTGTGGGTGACTGAGGCGATTTTGAAAAAATGTATGACATTTCAGATGCTATATTACAATATACTTCAGAAACTGCTTCGAAGTCGCTTCGTACTTATATCCCTTTAGAATTAAGCTAATACGGCAAAATATGTCAAAGGTACGCAAAAATAGCGTAAGTTACTACAAACCATGTACCCAATCATCAAGGTCTATTGAAATGACAAGGTCCCTGAACGTAATTCTCTCTGACTATCTAATTGGGGGCAAACTTTGCATTGATAATTTTTTGTTCTTTATCAAGATGACGTATTATTCTTCTAACTAACTAAATAAAGATGTTCTAATTGAAATTTTGTAAAGAAATCTTCCTTAATCCAATCCTGAACTCTCTACCTGACGGGTTTGACCACTTCCTGTCTGTAATGAGGTTGGATACCGAAGGCGGTCGCCTCCAGCGAGAGATACCACGGACAAGGGAAATTGCTTGGATTTATGAACGCACGGAATTAATTGGTATTAGAGGCCGGTAAGTGAGTAATAGGCGCGCGTCCGTACGTGAGATATTCACCGGAAATCGTTTTCCGCCCGGCGAGACGCGCCGTGACTCGACGATAATCGAACGGTGATCGACCCTCAGCGACATTAAAACATCTTAAGGGGAATCTCAAATATTGACGGTGGTCGTAGTCGAAAATTGGTTACCCTTCTTGTTGTTTTGACGTGGCGCCCGTCTGAAGTGACGGAGTAGGGCTGTAGATGAATCATCTAACCATTCGGGGGTTCAACGTGGATGTGGAAAAGAGATCGATTGGCCTCGACGAGATGCGACCGGTCGCTCTTGAAACTGATGGAATTACGCCCTGGCGAAGACAAACAGTGTTGATTCAGTGTTTTCCCAGAGGCGGTGAGGCCCTCCGCGGCAGGTTAAGTGGGTGCGACTGGCGCTGCAGATCGAATTATACGGTATTCCCAATAGCAAACAGCGTCCGTTAGTAGCTAACTCAAACTCTCTCTCTTTTCTGGGCCATCTATACCTCAAACATGACCCGCGATATTTTTAAAAAACACAAAATAGTTTCATTTTTAAAATGCTCTTTGTGTACACAATTTATCCTTTTTGATTTTTTTCCAGTTCGTTATAGTGAACACCGGGCTTCATTATTTCGAAAATTGCGCATGTATGAAACGTAATCTGCACACGGCACAATCGAATGCCCGGTTTGAAAAATAAAACAACAATTCGGTTTGGTAATTATTTTCCGTTACCGCAGCAGTTGAAAATTATAAATTCCGTTCTGAATTTGTTCTTTGGCGCCTGAATAATATCAAACCGCGGTGGATAGCGAACTGAGCAGGTGCGGATCGGTTCGTTGTTAGGACGATTATTAAATCGCAACCCGTACGAAGCGTATTTTATCCGAATTGAACGCGAATTCGTCCCAGAGCAACATTTGTCCTCATTGCCGTAATTAACTATTACAATTGAACCAATTGTTTATAGTTTGGGGTATTCTCGATATTTATGACGAGCTAAATTCTTCGGACTTTCCCATTAATTACATTAGCGCGTTTCTAATTTGTCAGAAATCGTTTATACGACGAGTTGATTCGGGCGAGTGGAGACGAGGGTCGAAATTATCCATTTATCTCAGTCCATGACCTTTTTTTGTGCGCCTTGCGAGACGGCGCCACAATAATAATTTTCTCACTATTATAAATCCCCAATGACCAGTGTGGTCTCGGAGCGAACTTTCCCTCGGACTCCCGGTCATTATCCCTCTCCACGATTGTCCTTGCGGGAAGAGGTCCTCCGGAAGGACCCAGAACCGGGCGACAGGAGTTATTAGTTTACCATCCGCGTTATCTGATTTCCAATTAACCCCGCTCTTCCCCTACGAAGTATAACGGTGGTCACCAATTAGTGATAATATTTGATTTATCGGCCAACCGTACAAACGGACCTCCGCCAATTATTATGGTAATAATTGGGCGATTCTACAATTAAGCACTAATTGGGTAAACTATTTGATAACGATGTCCTCATGTACGACGATGATGATAACATGCTAACGTTGAAATACTATTTTTAAGCTCTATTTTAATTGGCGATGTTTTCGATTTGAGCACGAACCGTCAAATGCTTCTCGCTCGAAAGCTCTGTGTATTTATTGGGAAGTCCAACGGGGTTTGTTTTGGTGTTGTCCTCTTGTTTAGAACTCCGGGAATCATTGTTTGCGATGGAAGGATGGTTATCGGGATTGTTTACATTGGAACTTTTAGAATAATCTAGATGCTATAGATGTTATTCTTTTTCATATAAATAAAACGATAGATAATTAACTCGTTACCCGTCGGATTAAGATTAAGCAAAAAAGAGCTCTAGCTATTTGTTTACAATCACAAAACAATTATAATAATTTATTATGATGCAGCGTAAATAACATTGCATCGAAAGTAGCCAACAACCAAAATAACAAACACAATTAAATAATTTTTATTGTTGCGAAAGATAACAATGTACGAAGATAAAGAAAAAGTTATAATATAATATATTATATTATTATAATATAATATATTTTTAATATTAGTTTTTTGAGAAATATTGAATATGAAATTTGGAAAAGTATCAGCTAATATGAAGACAGATTTTGAATGATCAACAACATTGTATTTTTTATTATTTTTCAATATAACCACAATTCAATTAAGTTTTTATGTATAATTGGTTCTCTTGAGATATGATGAGACGTACTCTACTCAGTAACGAATATGTGTTTATTTTACTGAACATTATGAATGCGATGGGGTCTCATTAAACAAGATTCTTACTTCAAGGAAAGGAAAGATATTCAATTATTATCACTGGAAAAGGATTTTGAAATTGCTGCAGTAGAACAAAATAATACTATTATAGCAGTAATTTATCGCTCACCATCAGGAAATTTTGACACATTTATACACTCGCTGACTCAATTTATGCAAAACTTGTTAGCCAAAAAACAGTGGGATGTGATTATTATGACAGATTTTAATGTTAATTTCGTGGAAAAAAATAGCTCTAATAATTTATTGATTTATTCAGATCATATAGTCAATATACTGTGAGAAAATAATGCTCCAATCAAAGAAAGGAAGATCTCAATCAAATAAGCGGAGTACCACAGGGATCAATACTTAATCCCTGTGGTACTATTCATGATATATATATTAGTGATCTACCGTTTAATATCCGTGCAAAAGAATGGTTTACAAACGATTGCCTGAAACTAAACGAAAATAAAACAGAATTAATTGTCATTAATATGAAATTATGTTCAAACTTGCTCGCAGTGAAATTCTTAGGTTTATTACTTAATCCCAAGGTAACATGGTATCCACATATTGATATCATAAATAAAAAATTAACGTCAGCATTTTTTACAACTAGACGTCTTAGCAAAATTGCGAAATGAGGTGGTTAAAGTAACTTATTTTGCAAATTTTCATGCTATTGCAACATATAGTATAGTTATTTGGGAATAGAAACGACGAAGAGATACGCGGATTTCTGGGGTGTTAAGTTCTTCAACATGTTGTCAGAAGAAGTCAAGACTACGGAACGAAGATACTTCAAACAATGCTTATTAATTGTGGTCCGAGTATATGCAAGACGAATTTGCAGAGTGGAAAATCTTTATTTAACAATATATTTGTAGCGCATATATGCATAAGTTTTTTTTGCTTTTCACTGTAAGATACTATCTAAGATACTATCTTTATTTACGTTAGTAAATAAATATTATTATTACTTCAGAAAAAAGTTCACTGAGGGGTCGTAATTATTGACCAAAATCTAATTATACTGTACCCAAATCTTATAAACGTATTCAGAAATATGTCAGACGTCAAACCAATCATTAATTTTAGATGTAATACCTACGTAGCTAAATATACAAACAAAAAACAATAAATTTTCGGTTACTTAATTTCAATCTTTTATCAATAAAACACCTGCAAATTTTTATTACTACATATTAATTATTACAGTCGTGTAAATCAAGAGAGTAGATTTGGGTGACAAACCCTATGTATTCCCAATCGCCCTACGGCACTAACCAAATACGTCACTATCCCAACTCTACCTTCTAGGTGTGGTTTTTAAGATAGTTTGCTATTCAGAGTAATATTCAGATATTTAACCTCTTTAGACAAACTCAGTGGGCATTTAGTGAATGGAGTAAATTAATTGCCAATCTTTCGCAAGCTTGTGAGGAGAAATATGTCCGTTTTATTGGGGGTTGACCGACAATTTCTGCCTTTCATATCATGACTACTATGTTGAGAGCTTGTATCCTGTCAGATAAGGTTCCATAGAAGTGAAGAAATAACACCTCCTTGAGGACATCCTCTTTGATTCGCCTTTTTAAGGGTGTAATTCCCCGCCCTTAGTTTAACGATTCTATGACTAAGGTATGGTAGGAGGAACATTATCCTCAGTTAAAGCTTCGCCAATGCCAAAGAAGGTCAATGTGTCAATGTGGACTGGCCTTGAGTGTCAGCATGTTGGTCTGAATCTAAGGGTCTATTTGCAAGACAGTAATTTTTTATGTAACGATCGCACAGCCGCTCTAATGTTTTATAAAAAGAAGAAGAGAGGCTGATTGGTTTGAAAGATTTCGCAAGGAAGTAGTCTTGCTTACATAGCGTAGCACGTGTTGAGTCAACCACGAGACGATGTGGGCAGCCTTTTTTATACGCAGTTGTCAAGGAATGGTTCAAAACCATTGATGGTTCCTCAACATCACATCTCGATTCCGGTCTAATTAACCTAAGCATTCAGGTAGCACTGACTTGAACTTGTCCACATCAGCATTTCTGGGCTTGCGTATAGGTTTTTCTTGAGACATACCCATCGAGGCCAAGGTAATATCAATAATTGATTGACCTCTGACAGTAACACAGTTGGGCTCTGAACCTCGATTGAGTAAATCAAGATTGCTGCTGAAAACAAAGTCTGAAATTTACTTACCTCTGGCATGAACGTGTTCGGACAAGTAAACGGCTGATCTTATTTTTTCATCACCGGAGCAGCTGAAAATAAAGTCTTTAACCCTTTGTTGCCATGTTGAAACGATATTTTGCTATGCAGTGTATTTTCGTTACAACAAAAGAAAACATTGCATTAGGTACATTTTAAATAAGGTCTAGATTGAATATGTTCAAAACTACATTGCTTGCATCTTTCTCTTTCCTTGACATATTTTACACAGTGTGATCCTATATTTGAAAGAAATCAAATACCACACGATACAGAATATTTGGTTTTTCTTAGTTTGTTCGTTACCATGACAATTATTTCATAATTGTTCTTATTTCTAAGTGTTCTTCTCCTCGAATTCTTTCCACCCTTCGTTTAATATCTTAGTAGCGTAAGTACATAAATTTATCCAAATTTCAGCAAAGAGGTTTCTTTGTCGTAAAGTTGATAGTAAACCACGTATGCATTTATAACTACAATATCTATTAATCTCACTATTTCTTAGATTGTCTTCCCACTGCGTCATACCGCCTAAGTCTATTGGCATGATCAACTCCGCCCATATATTTGTTGTAATCCTTTACAACGTTAGGGCAAAGAACTTTCACTGACTTTCATCTTTTTCCCTTCTTGAAATGTGGTATTCAGTATCACTGTGAAAATTTGAGATAAATTGAATCACTTTGTTGAATCACTCTACTTGAATTTTTCTCCGAGACATTTTTATCGAGGTATAAAGGGTTACAATCTGAAAATGTTAACAAGAAATAAATTCACCGAAGCACAAGTCAAATTAGTGTGACGGTACATCTGAGTCCAAGTTATAAAAAAATTCGTATATTTATAAAATTCTTGCTTATTTTTAAGAAGTGCCATCCACGTAAAGTATTTGTTATTATAAATTAAATATCAAAAGTTTTATTATTTTAGTAGTTGAAATTCACGAAACTCACAATAAAAATGTTTTCAATTTACACTCATCCGAACTCCATCACATACACTATTTTTTTGTGTCTAGCAATATCTGGTGCACTTTGTGTTGTCTAGTACCGTCAGACCAAATAATATTTTTGATCTTGGTATCTAAATATTATTTCTTTAAATAAAGTAATACTGTAAATATAAAACAAATAGATATGCCGTATAACCGGATATCCGGCTAATAATGATTAGTACTAAACTATATTATAGTACTAAACTATGACGAACCGTGACCACTAAATGACACACACGTCAAATTAATTTGAAAGCACACCAATATAAATAGATATTTCCAAAAACTTCCATATGATAATAGAAAACCAAATTGATGCAAGCATAAGTATTCACAATTAGACGATTTCTTCCTGATGAACTTTAAATTTATATTCCAATATATCTAATTTTAGAGATACGTTGTAAATAATTTTTTTATAATATATCATATAAATTCACAATCTGCATTAAAAAACATTCAAAATGATTCCAACCTCGAAGGGTTTATATTTAAAAACAACAGAGACACGACTATTTTTATAACAAGCGATCGTCGATTGTTTTTTTGTCATTTTCGATCATATCTCGATTAAATTTTGACGCAAATAGGTCGAGTTTGGATCGTTTTAAAGGGTCTTTCATTCTCTACGTCATTGTTAACATAAAATAATATTTTGTGTCAACATTTTGCTTAATTAAATTAATGGTATACGGGAACAATTAAACTGAATGGGATTTAAGTTTAATTTTTCAATACATGAAAGGCTAGTAAAGCTTTTTTTGTTAAGTTAATAAACGTTCTGAGTAATTTTTCTTAGAAAGCAAAACCAGGTAGACCCTAATCAAAATAAAAACCGTTCCGTTTCTCGGATAAGAGCATGAGAGCAAGAAAACGTTAGCACGCAAGTGTGGTTTGGTAAAGTAGGTATATGGGAATGAAAATACGGGCGTCACATGCAAGTTATAACCCAGGCGAGGTAATAAAATTAATAAATTACTATCGGGGGCGAAGTTTAAATGAAATTAGGTTTCTCCGCCGCCACCACTACCAAACAAGTAATATCCATTAATAAGAGGGGTAGAGGTGCGCGCGCACCGTCGGCGCCTCCATAATTATCATCAATCCTAATAAGTTGCCGTCAAAAAGCGACTTTGACGGGCCGGCAACAAGATTTGATTACGCGATAACTGCCGATGGCGCGGTTCCCGGGCCGGAAAATGCACTCGCATCCGGCCGAAACTGACGTAAACGGCTCGTGATACAATTAGTGAGTGTCAGCATCCCGTTACAAATGAGTAAAGTTGCCCAGGGTGACGCGCCGCGTGAAATATTAGTTTCGTTTCGAACCGGTGTGCGTCACGAAACTTTCTCACCCCCTCATTCAAATAATAAATATTAAATTAGGAACGCACTAATACCCTAAACGGGGTGAAAGTTGTGTCTCTAAGAAGGCGATGACAACTTTTAAGACGGTGGCGCCTTAAAAGAATGCTTGGTTGTTAATTCAAAGTTTCGACAGCGTAATGAATTTAATATCGCCTGAAGCCGTCAGGGGCCATCGAGGTCGAATAATAATTAGAATGCGAATCCTTTGCCATGCGGCCCTGCATTAATTAATCTACGAGGGGAAGTTTAATGCGAAAATGTCTTACCTACTGTTACAAATTGAACTGAGCCGGATGTGGCGTTCGACCGCGATCTACCCCCTTCACCCTCCCGTTCAGAACCCACCCCTGATTGCAACAATTAAATTCGCAATCACCGTAATACGTTCGTGCGAAATGACTGCCGTTCAACAAGAAGATGAGAGAGGAGAGGAGTCAAAGACGGAGTCTTTGGGTGGAGATTTATTTCCGGTCGCGTTCGTGAAATTATGAGGGGCGGGATGTAATTTGCTTTACTAACAACCTCTTAAGCTCTGTATTCAATATTGAAAGGGAAAAGAATCGAGTCCAAGTTTGAATCTTGATGAAGGGGGCTGTTATTAGAAGTTGGAGGCGATCGACAAGTTGGACCAGTACTTAGGCTAAAACTTGGTGAGCGTTTGATCCAAGGGTCAAAGGTGAATTACAGGGTGCAAACTTGATCCGGAATTACCATACATAGTGGCCTCGTCGAAAGAACTTATTAGTTGCGCAACTATTTGCCATTGTTTCGGGCGGGAATGCCATTAGTCCCCGCCGCGGAAGACGTATGCAGCCAATTTAACCGGGCGACGTTTGGTCGTAAGTCGGGTGCCGCCCCCTGTATTTTAACAATCTGCCGCCCATAAAGCTGTCGCGCCGCGGGCGAGGAATTTTTCAATAGTCATAGATACGGGGTTTTGTTACGCGCTACCGGATGCGGCCCCATAATGTACAAATATATATACGAAGGGGGTTTGTTTCGCCCGAGAGATCTACGTCAGTATTTCTGGATTATTGGCTGAATTGAAACGTAGCATGTATATTTACAACGATCCGCGAAGAGCTTCCCCTCTTCTTTCTCTTCGCGTTTAAAGCCGGAATAATGTTCATCTGGATTGCCTCTGTGTTAAGTTTATTGCTTTGTTTATATCCCAAACAATACTCTTTATCAGAAACGAGAAACGTTGCAAAACCACACCACCGTACGCAATTAATTTAACAAGCTGCAATACGATTAAACTTTCCATCGAAGAATACATGTGCACGTTAACAGTAACTAAACTGCAACGTTACTGGACGCCGATTGTCTATTTTAATTAGTACAACGGTAATCCACCGATAATGGCCAACGGATTACCTGTCGACACACATTCTCGAATATTAACAAAAAAAAATCCAATCTATTCCATTATCGTCACAATTAGCGCGCGATCTTGAACGAATATCAAGCCACTCTTTAGACGACAAGTCGCGACACATATCACCCTGTTAACTACACGACACAACACATGACAAGCGATCCAGTCACGTAACGGGCGACTTGATTACGGTCCAATTGATTGCTCTGCAGAGAGAGACCCGTAAATTGATTTCTGACAGCGAACGCCTGCATGTGAGATATCCTGTAAAGGAAAGGAGCCATCGATTTCAAGAGTACCACAATTGTATTCAGGGTAAATGCGGTAATGTGCGTGCAATACAAAATATGACGCAATAACTGGCCTTATAAAGGTTAAAAGCTTTCCCAAGATCCGAGATTGGGACATGTTACATCCCCACTAAGTACCTATTTTGTTATAATATTACTTCGTTCGTCCTGGTGGAAACACCAAGATAAAATCAATGTTGTATAGTTAATTTTTTTTATCAAAAGAGTTTAAGACGAGCAACAAAATATTTTATCTTCTCAACTCTTAATTATGAATTAGCCACAAGAAGTGTAGTAAAAAGTATCACCACTTTTGTTCTTGAATGCATATTGAGAGAAATGTATGCGAGAAAAGTTAGGGTATGCTTATGCATAGGCCCTAACGGGCTCTTTGTATATTCCCGTGCACTCTCTCCGGCTACGTCAATCAGCCCAAGGCACTTCCAAAGGCCAACATACAGCTCGAGGCATAGCCCATACATGCTCGGCTATTCCTCTTCAGAGTCTCTCATTCTGAGGTCCTGTAGAGTGAGGCAATCACTCAAGATGTGTTGAATAGTTCTTGCTCTCTTCACCAAAGCGACAGAGATGATTAACAACAAGTTGAAGGTTGAAAAGGTACTTATTTACGTTACAGTGACGCGTTACGAGTGACCGCTGCTTCTTTAGCTATTTCCTTTAGACAAATGGCAGCCATTAACCTCCATAAATCTTTAACTATCTTAATTTGAGCTTGATAAGCGATTATCGGTTTAGGCAAACAGGGCTATTTCTAACCTAAAAATACCGCCGGGTAAGTTAGTAGTTTTTAACAAAAATGCATAAAAAATATTTAAACATGCTTTCATATGCTTTTTTTATATGCTTGCTTAAAATTACGACAGATATACGTTTTTGACTAGGAACCAACAAGATTGGGAAAATTTTGATCATTTTCTTCTTGAATTTAAGAAGTTGGCAGTTTTGGTGCACACAGTTTTGATAAGAAAATAAAAAATCGTTTAAATCTAGTAGAGTACATGGGCTAAATGGGGGTAGTGATAATCATGATGTAATTCAGACGAAATTAACAGTATGAACTCAGATCTTGCTATACGAGCCCAGTGTAACGTTTTGACTTTATCAGTTTATAAATCATTAGATCGTCAGATATTGACTTTCCATTGTGGGAACAAATAGGTAAATTTGTTTTACTTTATGGCGATACTAAAATTACAAATGGGTACTGGGTATCGAAAAAAATTGATTATGAGAAATCTAAAAACAAAAGAGTGACAAATTCTCATATATTTCGCGTCTATGGTTCGTTTGCAATAGTGCTTACAGTTTTACAATCAGTATCAAGTCTTTATTTAACAGTTTTTGGTCTTCTGACATTAATATTTTGTATGTTTTCAACAGTATTTGATATTTTGGAAGCAAAATCTAATTTTATTAATAGTTTCTTTCCCTTTTGCAATAAAAATGTCTTCTATAAGCAGTTAACAGTTTATAGATTACTTACGTTGGGAAGCATAAAATCTTCCTTCTTTCTTGCTTCTTTCTGAAGCATTACAAGTTTTCTGAAAAAATTTCAATCTTCTAGAAGGAATTTCAAGTCTTCTAAAAGCACTTTAAGTCTTCCAAGACAGTGCCCAGGCTCCTAGAAGCAGTTCAAGTCTTCTAGATGCAATATCAAGTCTTCTAGATGTAGTAACAAGTCTTTTGGATGTAATTCAAGCCTTCATTTCAAATCTTTTGAAAGCAGGATCAAGTCTTCCAGAGGTATTATTGAGTCATTTGGGAATAATTCAAGACTTTTGGAAGCATTTTAAGTTTTTTGGAAGTAATATCAAATCTTCTAAAAGCATATCTACTATCTTGAAGGCATTTCAAGTTTTCTGGAAACAGTTCAACTGATCTGGAAGCATTTCAAGTTTTCTGTAAATATTTTAAGTCTATTAAAATCTGTATCAAGTTCCCTGAAGTATTTCAAATTTTCAGGAAGCAATATCAAGTCTTCTAGAAGCAGCATGAAATCTTCTCAAGCATTACAAATCTTTTGGAAACATTTCAATCTTCTGGAAGTAATTTCATGTCTTCTAGAAGCAGTATTAAGTTTTCTAGGATAGTATCCAGACTCGTGGAAGTAGTTTAAGTCTTCTGGAAGCATTTCAAGTTTTCTGGAAAAAATGTTAATTCTCCTGAAAACATTTTAAGTCTTCTGGAAGCAATATCCAGTCTTCTGAAAGCATTTAAAATCTGCTTGTAGCAGTGTCAAGTCATTTAAAAACAGTATCAGTCTTCTGGACATAGATCAAGTTTTGTAGAAAGAGTATCAAGTCTCCAGGAAACAGTTAAATGTATGTGTGCTCTGCACCCTTAAAAATTTCAACATAAATTTAAGAAATACAAAATTAAATTCATTGTTGTAGACGTTAATACTCGACCACTACTGGAACTAAATATATGTGTAGGTAATAGGATTAAAGATAGAATGATAAAAGATGGCTTTTTTGAAACGAATATTGATTTATTTATAAAATTATATGTAAATACAGTAATAAGTGACAATGCAAAATCAATATCATATAGAAGAAAAGTTTAGAAGAAAAAGATGTAATAGAAAAGGTTGGTGAACTAACTGAATGTATATTACCAATATTTTCAGTGTAGAAAAATCAAACGCGAATAAAAATCGGTCCCGGTTTTGGACATCAAAGAGTAAAAATATAGTAGTAAAATCTGCGCAAGTAAGCGCAGACATAATAGAATACTTATTGGAACATAATGTAACACCATTGGTTAGTCTTAATGTTGCCCCATGTGAGTTGCTCTATAACAGTATTATTAATAATAATGTATACAGAAGGAACTCGAGCTTTCTAAAGAAGTCTCTGAATAAGACTAATTTCTAAAATATTATTAACTATGGGATAAATATATTCAGAGTATTAAAGATTCAATAGCTGGTAAAAGACGAGCATATGGGCCATTTATATTCAAAGCATTCAGGTTGAAATCACTAAGGCAAATGCGTTTATCACAATCAGGAACGAAAATCGACAAGGCACCCTCAATGATGCCTTTGACTGACCTCAGAAATAGAACCCTCGGAAAGAATAGGACAACCGCAGATGATATCAGGAACACACCGCTGGGAGATGTCCTGGTATTTGGCAAATCCTTGGGATGGGTACAGTATACCCAGTATACAAGAAAGGAAGTAAGAAAGCAGTGGAGAAGTGGAATCAGCCTTCTGAACTTATCACACCAGATTTATGTTAAAATACTGCTGGGAATATTGGAGGAAGAGATTGAGATAGGAAGGATGTTGCCAGGTGAACAGGCAGGCTGTAGGAATGGTATAGAGGCTATCGATAATGTTTATATCAAAAAATATTTGGTGGATACACAGTTGGATAAGAAGGGAGGGAAATTATATTGTAGGCGGTATGCGATAGGGTGGATGTGGAGAAGTTGTGAAAGAAGATGGGTGGAGAGGGGTCACAGAGGAATTGACGAGGAGGGTGACGGGAATATACATGAAAAAGATGGCTTGATTTAAAGTAGAAAACACGTTGAGTGCAGCATTTTGGACAAAGAAGAGGTTGAGGCAAGAGTGCCCACTGAGCTCCAGCTTCTTTGCCTTGTATACGGCAGATTTAAAAAAAAGCTGGAGAAGCGGCAGATGGAAGAAGCGATTGTGGTAGCGAGAAAGATTCACATGCTGGCGCACGCGAATGATGTAGTTGTAGCGAGGGATGCGACGGAAATAAAGGGGGATGGTGAGAGTCTTGAAAAGATACGTTACGGCGAAGGGTTTAGAGGTAAATATGTCACAGACGAAGATCTGCAGAGGGGAAGAAGAAGAAGGGAGGAATGAATGTGCGAAGGAAAGGAGATGATAGAATTCATATATCTGGAATATAGGTTCAGAAGGGAAAACATGAGTATGGCGTGAGATAAATGGCTAAAAGGGCGAATAAAACTGACTGCTTAAAATGGACATCACAAAGAGAAAAATAATGTTTATGAGCTGGTGATGAGTACAATAATGTACAGGGTGAAAGTTTGGGGATAAAAGAGGCTGGATATTCTGGAGGACGTACAGAATCGCTACTGGTGGGTTCTGGAAATGGCAAGAGAAACACCGAAATATGTTGTGAGGGAGGAAGTGAAGGTAGATGAAATGAGGGTGGAAGTATTAGGGGAATATAGGTACAACCCTAAGTACAAGGAAATTTTAATAGAAGAATTTAATGAGGGAGAGTAATATTATGTCTTTGCTCGTTATATTGTAGCCTTTTGACAAAATAAACTACATACTTACTTTTAGCAAATCTTAAGCTGGTTGATGTGACTAGAGGATGCACAAGTTTTTCAATGTAGTCTAATTGCTATGTGCGATGCATGTAATCCTTTCAGGTTTTTTCATCATAAAAATAATAAAAAAATGATCGCACATTCATACTATAAGTCACTAGATGGTATAACACAATTTCATCACTTGGCTGAATGCCGAAAATTTTATAGCCTATTTGCTAACTGGTTCATCTTTAGAGCGTCAGACTGTCGCCGTCCTTGCAGCTTAGTTTTGGATGTAAAGTAAAGCATTATGGTGCACCGCAATCGCAAACTTTGCACCAGTACTTCGAATTGTTATTTATTTGTTACATAAGGGGCACATCGTTTTCTTGTATTTGATGATTTAGTATGATACTATGATGATACTATTTACTATGATGATTTCATTTTTTTCGGTTTGTTGTTCGTCGGTAGGTGCAAATTTTTGTAGTCTTTATTTGAGTGAGGATTTCTCTGCTTTTCCTGTTTATAAAATTTGCGCATTTATATCGGTTATATTTACCCTCAAAAAGAATAATACTAGGGGCCACCCACGAATGTTTCTCTGTACATTAAAAGATTCCTTACACTTTATATACCAAATCAACTACAAATTTGTTAAAAAACACCTAAGCCTGATAACTAGCTTAGCATCTCTAGTATAGCAATAGAATTATCAAAATGCATGCTTTTTTAGTAACTTTTTTATACATAAGTTATTAATGTAGCTTTTCTTTTAAAATTTGAATAAACCTGTCTTTTTTAACCTCCCTACTGTTAACACAAAATTTGGTGAAGTTGTGAAATTGGTGGAAATATAAAACTATGCAAATATGATCTGGCAGCACTTTGAATATCTATCATGAGTAATATTGGTGCAGATGATGCCGGATAGCTGACTTTTTGTAAAATCGCTATCCGTTCCATCAATATATTTAGAATTACGGAACAGAATTTTGTATTACGAAAAGTATGTTTTGCTTTGATCTATTTTAAAGATCACAAACTCTCATGAAAAGTATTTTTCAAGTGACCATTTCATGTTGCGCGTTAAGTTGCAAGGTATAATTACCGTGGTTGGAACATCTATGTTTTACATCCCAACTGGGGGATGATTAAAACGTAAATTTTCGTAAACTTACACTGCAATGTGCCATTAGCCGAAGCGGAGTAACGAGGATTTACCCTTAACGTTTCGCCGGTAGAGGAGAATTTCTACCTTTGCGCCCTGCGAGTTAGGATACGCCCATCTTCTGACGTTGAGTAAAATTCATAGGACCGCACTATCTTGTAAATCTACTGTACACCCCCTACATCCCTTCCGCCCTCTCTACAAGCGAAGGTTCGCGTGAAACGATGGTCCCCTCGTTTATTTACCCCTAATTTTACGCGGCACGTCGAAATAAAAACGCAACTCTCTTTTAGGGGGGCGATGACTAAGCGAACAAAATGTAGTCTTTAAATAAACCCGGGATTTCGTACCGAAACGGGCCTATTGTAATTAATTGAAAGTACCAAGCGGCCCGAATTAATATTCATAAACGCGACGGAAAACACATGTGTGACGTGGAACCGCGCCGATTTTGAAATTCAAAATAGAACGGAAACAAAGGTCAATTTCGGGAAACATACCGCATGTTCGTACTATGTATATAACGGAAAACAAAAAAAAATAGAAATACTGTTCGAATGCTCTCGCGATCGTTAATTACCAGGATAAAACCACCACCTGTTTTTTTAACAAAAAAATCGAACAAACAACCTTCAATATATGTATCCATCTACCTTATTTTTCGGAAAATCCAAATCCGACATATAACTGACTCAAATGCTAACACGAACAAATTTTGTATTTACACGAAGAAGAATAACATGAGCTTCTAATACATATTCATTTCAAAGAATTACATTTTTGTACCATAAATTCTTCTAGAACATAAGTCAAATCTAGAACAAACGAAATTCGCCATAAGTATTCTAAAATTTAAATCTTTATTTAATAAAACAATAAATATTTAATTTTACGGTTATGCTGCAATTATATTTTTCTTTAATATTTTGTATAAATTTATAACCTGTATTAAAAAACATTCATAATGACTTCAAAAGCAATATTCGATTATTTTTTTGTCAACAATAAAGTAAGCAATATTCGATTGTTTTTTTAGTTTTGGGTTTTGTCATTTCCGACGATATCTTTGTTGATTTTGGAGATAATTACGTCGAATTTGGTGTACTTTTAAAGGATTTTTCATTCTCTATCACACAGTGTTCATAAAAAACATATTTCAATCATGTTTGTAGTAGTCCAATATGAGCTATTTGAATGGTTTAAAACGGAAAAATCTCTTTTGGTAAACAGACATTACATCAGAGATATTTCCAGATGATATTGAAAACAAATTTGTAATTTCCAATAAAAATCCTTTTAGGAATAACATTATAAAATAGATAAGTTACGTAGATCGTCTACCTAACTTATCCATTTTATGATTTTATGATATTCTACGATTTTTATGGTGTTGGATGACAACCAAAAAAAAAATAGAATATTGTGAATATCTTAACAATGTCAATAAGAATTCAAAATTTAATTTGGAATTAGAAGATAATAAAATATTATAAATAATAAATTTTCTGGATATAAATTTTTTGATATATGTGGGAAAAAAGTACTATTTCTACTATAATTCTACTTGGTTCTGCATATCATTTTCCACAAAAAATGGCAAGTTTTTTTAATTCTTCGATTTTTCTAATTAACAAAGCTTTAACTTATTCTCTTTCAAAACCAAACGGCTTGAGGAACATAATCATATTTATCGCTTAGCTAGATAAAATAAATATCCAGACAGTATTATTGATAATCTTCTAAAAAAATTATAATAAATTATGCTTTATACATTATACATTATACACCAATACCAATATAGATAGAGTTATTACCAAACATTACGACCTCAAATTTTTCAGGATTCAGTTTCAGTTCATGTATATTTGATCTGTGGAATACAGATTTAGAAGGTCAAAGTTAATTTTCTCCTTCGTCATATGATAATCCTAAGCGTTAAAGCTGTAAGAAAGTTGAATATCGTCTGCATACATATGAAATGTATTAAATTTTATAGATTTTAAAATAAAGTTAGTGTATAACAATAATTTGGACACCAAGAACAACTGGCCTTCTGATCCTGGCAGAAGACAACAAATTATCAATTTCTATTGTTTGAGAAAGATTAGATAAATAAACATAAATAAGCCGCTACGCATATGAATCAAATCCAACAAAACTCAAAAATTTTAACGAAGCACTATCAGTAAGTCCGCAGTCAGACTGCGTAGCAGGAAAAATATCATATGATGTAGCGAAATGTGTTAACTGATGCTGAATAACAAACAAAACTTAGAACACCTAAGTACGTGCAAACCACGTAACCTGACATGACTTAAAATACTTTAGAAAGAAATGGAGCGATACTGATGGGTCACCAATCATCAAACGAAAGACGTTCCGATTTTTTAGGAATACGTTTTAAAATACCATGTTTCCAAATTTCTAGCACCTCAATCTCAATTACACAAGAGTTGATAATATACGTAATGTTGGGGTTCACTGTTGGGCAGCATAATTTTAACATAATAGAACTAATACCATCTGAATTGCTGAAGAAGACTTAAAAGCATTTATAATATCACTCAGTGTCCACCGCAATAGTAGAGAATTCAAAGTTTTTATTACAAAAAAAGTATTACTGTACAAATCTAAATTATCTCCAACAGGTATATCTGCAATACCCGTGACCCCACCAATGGAAGAGTCATTCAGCTTACCAGTTTTTTGAAGATGATGGAGAGGGCTTCAAGTGTTTTTATTATAAGTATTCTTAGATACAAATTGAAAATAAGCCCGTTTTTCTACTATAACTGTTGATATTTAAGGTAACTATTGACTATTGAGTTACCTTAAATTGTGTCTTGGTGTCGTCCCGTACTCTCGTCATTAATTTCAAATTCTGAGTTACATATGGACAACTGGCCTCAAAGAAAACACACCTCTCTAAAGGAGAATGACCATCGATTACAAATACAATTTGATATTAAAAATTATTAAAACTATATGAACTATCACCTTATCATTAACAGATTTCATTCTGAATACATCATTGAAGGGAATTTGTGATGAATCGTAATTAAATTGTTGTAAACTAAAAATAAGAAAGATTCTTAGGTACCGGACTATTAAAATAATCTACAGATCTGCATACCATCCTTAATCAAATTCAGTAGAATGATTTCATGGAACATTTAACAACGATATAAATAGTAATTAAGCCGAAAAAGCTTTACAGACGAGGCATATTATGCATATCACATCATATTGTTATTCATCCAGTTAACAATGGCATAAAAGACGTGGTCGCTTAGTGGATGAATCATATCATAGCTACCATATCATATATTTAGACAGTCAGTTAACAACGATATAAAGAGTTATTAAGCCGAGGTCGCTTTGTGAACAAGGCATATCATAAATATCATATCATATCAGATAGTTAACCGGATAACTATATTATACAGAGTGAAAAAGCCGTGATCGCATATATATAGTTAATCAGATGATATAAAGAGTAATTTAGCCAACATCATTTTACGAACGAACGATAAAACCAAGTAATGCTTTCAATTAGACATGGGCAATCCCGCGATTCTTAAGGAATGTAGTGATTGGTGACTATTCTTTCTTAATCACTGTGATTTAAAACAGGGACAGTAATCACCTTTTACATATTCAGGTATCCATAATTCCCCAAACGTGTGGTAGAAACACAATTACAAATCAAATCAGTGGAAAAAAGATTAATGAACATATTTTCTACAGTTGGTGTTGCTTAGGAGGTACAAACACATCTATAAAGAGTCTTTGTTAGTAAATGGAAGAAAATATCCATGTTGCGAGATTAATGATCAAATAAAAATCATAAAAGCTTCTAACTTACGTTTATTTATATATAGTCGTACTAGTTTTGGGTTATCTCATCATCGGCCACAATTACAAACCTTAAAAGAAGTTATAAAATAACAAAAAAAAACTCAAAGAAACATAGTCTTATAAATTAATTAATCGTAAAATCAAAAATTTCTCTCTTTGTAACTCAATCCGGGGACATGCTGTATATGACCAAGCATGACCATGAGGAAACAAAAAGAAAATTAGCGAGAAATTAACACAGCCAAAAAAATACTTACACTCAGAGAAACCACAAAAGGTGTAGAACAAAATGTAATTGGAAAAATTTTACAATGGCGTTGCAAAAACGTTTAAAACTCGTTTCTGATATTTTCAAATTTTTTCAATAACAATAACACTTCAGAACATCTTGAAATTTTACTTAAACACGTTGTGTCTCAAAGCTACTGTTCTTGAAATGCTGAATATTACCATATCAGCGAAAGTCTTCCTATGGACATGCCCTTGTCAGGTTTACTTTCTGATATTTTTCTGCAACATATTTTAAAAAAATTTAATATAACTTTGACCTTTTCAAATAATAATTCCTTAATTAAGTTTTTGTCTAATTATCATCATAAACATTTTGATAAAATGAGGGAGTGCATTCGATCGGATGCTCTAATTGTAACGGTCAAACTAGCGGATAAACTGCCCGCAGACTCGAAAATAGAATTAATGAACCTAAAACCAAACCTCAATTAAATATTCACAGACATAGATTCGAAACTGGACACAAAATAAATTTTAATAATATTTCTCTTATTCACAAATGTCAAAAAAGTTATTAACTTGATCTATTAGAATATTAGTAATTGCCATAATAATAATAATAACTATTCTTTACTTGGTTATTACATATGGTTATTAATATTCCTTATTTGGTTATTAAACCAAATTCAAAATATCTATAAATCTATTTTCAGTATTTAAAACCTGATTCGTACATTTTTGTAGTGTTTTGAAATTTTTTTAAAATTTATCACGGATGTTTTCCCATCATTTTATTTTTTGTTTGTTTTTGGCTTTTCTATTTCAAGTTTTATATTGTATTTGAATCGTTCACTTCAGTTTCGCCTCTTCTCGTCTCGTCAACACAGCTTTATTACGATCACAAAGCATTACTCATTCTTCTAAAATTTGTTTGTAAGTTTTTAATTTTCTTTGACCATTTTATAAAACTTTGCTTTAATTTTCTTTACTCTAAATTTGTAAGTCTGAAATTTTTATGATTTATATCTTTGTTAATAACCTAACTATGGAATTTTTGGAAAAAAGTAGTATTAAAATAATCCGCCATTATCAGCAAAATGCAGTAGAAGGTTTCATGGAGTGTTTAAGAGAATGTTAAAATCTTTGAATTACGAATATGGAAAATAGTGGCACATGATTTCAATCCTCTGGAGTTATGTTATGGGAGGCAAATTAGATCTCCGTTAAGTATGTTAAAAGATTTATGGAATGGTTGAGATTCCAATGAACGAGAAGTTAGTTATGTTTTGAAATTACTTAAATAATTGAAAAACATGCAAGGATTTGTAAAAATTGGTATGAAAGGCACATAGAACATATCAAAAAAGTATTATGATAAAAGAGCGAAAGATCTGAAATTCCCATTGCATCCAAAGAAAGTATAAGTCTATTCCTTTTCTTGCGTTTTATCCATGAAAATGTGCTAAATGTCCATTTTCTGACCGCTTAAGACACTAGGGATGCTAAATTGCTAACTGCCTTACTCAAATTAGAACTGCTGCATAGGCCCTTTCACCATGCAACTGGATTTATATTTACTACATGGGTCCACAAGAATCTTTTTGCCCACAATCTATCATTTGATTTGTAATTTGCCAAATATACCATTAGAGCCAAGTGCATTAACTGGGATAGGTTGTAATTAACCTGATTGCGTCTACTTCTTTCGACGGTGGCAAATAGCTTCCTTTTGAACAAGGATTCAGTAATGCATCTCTCTTAACATTATTGTTAAACTTCATTTTTTGTTGCTTTGCATACATACTACTTTCAGAAAAAAGCTTCGTCATCAGTTACTTTAATGTCGGCAAATTTCTTTGATTACATTTCTTTCAATGATTTTTTGTTGATATGTCCAAGACGTTCATGCCACTGCTTAAGAGTTCCTGTGGTAAGATTTACTTCTGATGTTGAGAAACGTTGAAACTTGTTAATTTTTCGGGTTTATTTTAAATTTTGCGCGAAAATTATTTCCAATATGGCGACGATTTCTTTGCACTTTTGATGGTGGTGGAGATAATTGCATCAGTGGTCCATACTTTATGTCTTTGGTCACTGGGTTTTAACTGTGTCTTTAATACTATTATTTTATTTTTTTCTATTATTTATTTATTCTTTATACTATTGATACTGCATACTATCTTCAGTTTCAACAACATTAGTTCAATTAACTAATCGGATAATAGTTTCATATAGATCACGAGATCGTTTATATCGTTTTAAGAGGGTTATTGCAACTTGCACAAGTATCGCAAGTATCCATGCGAAGTTAGCCTTCAATTTTTCTACTTTCTAGTTAGATAGGATTTTACATGTGTAGAATTTTGATTCTAACAAGAGAATCACTAAATTGATGTCGTTAAAAAGGGTCTGATTCGAAAGCTTCCAGTTTAAAAATCTTAAAGTTTTTTCCGATAAACACACAAAAACACTAATTAATTAAACACATCAATCATCTTCTCAATTAATTGATCAATTTTATCCTTCAATATCTCTCTCGAAAGTATGATGTAGAACAAATGCGAAGGTGTAAATGTTCGATATCAATATTTATTAATTACCTTCGTACGGCTAATGTAATGATTTCCCGAAACTGCTATTCCAGTAGCCTTCAATTATAAAAAGGTAAAGTAATTTTAACATCTATGTTAATGAAATTAATTACTGTTTGTCATGTTAATATTATGTATTGTTTATGTTTGAGTGTACAAATGTAAATGTAATCATGCGATACCGAATAAAATCAGTGTATCTGTTTCAATATATTTTATTAAAAACTGAAATTGAATTAATTGTTACAGTCAGTGTGTTTGCCAAGTCATTTCTGTTTTTGAATATCTTTCCCAGTTTCTTTATTTTGAATACACGGTGTTATACAAGAAATGGCAGAAGTTAAACAACCATTCTTCATAAAGTTGGAAGAAAAAAGCTAAAAGAAAAAAAAAGATACAAAATAAAGTGTACATAACATTACAAATATAAAATCTTGACGGTGGTAGCAAAAAAACTGAACGAAGCTGTAACATCTTGGTCTCTACAAAGACACTTTGCGCAATATTCTTAACTTGCAAAATGTCTGCTTGCTATCTTTAATGTTAAAATAATAGCTATTATTTAAATTTTGAAATATATACCCATTACTATGCAACATTATTTATATTTTATTTATTATTTTTTTATTTTATTTATGCCACCACCTTTATCTTTGCATTTTTTTAATATAATCACAAATATTTGGACACCATACATAAAATCACATTCTTTTTTATTTTACGTCATGTTGAATGTTTTCTAATACAGATTATGAATTTATATGATATATTAATGAAAAAGTTAAATGAAATTTGTTTTTATGAGTACTACGTTACAGAGGATGATCAATCGTTTAAATTGACACTAAACTCAACGTAATAATCTCTAAAGCGAACAAAGATATAGTCGAAACTAACAAAAAAAATAATCGCTTATTGTTTGTTTAAAAAATAATCGTATCTCTATTGTTTTTGAAGATAAACCCATCGAGTTTGGAGTTATTTTGAATGTTTTTAAATACAGATTATGAATTTGTATGAAATATTAAAGCAAAAATTTATTTGCAACATAACATTAGTATTAAATATATTGGAATATGTTTTTTTATGAATACTGCGTTGTTATAAAAACAGTCGTGCCTCTGTTTTTTTTAAAGATAATCTCATCGAGTTTGAAGTAATTTTAATTGTTTTTCTATGTAGATTGTAAATTTGAATGAATTATTGAAAAATTACGTTTAAAATGTTACGTACTAAATTATGAATAACGAGATACCGGCACCTCCACCAAAAAATACACAAATTAACCTAATAAAAAATATATCAAGAAATGAGTAAAGGAAAAAAATGTTTGAATTTAAGTCGATGTAAAGTTCAAATTTAGCGAAAGATACACAGTTTGTGGGAGTGAATAAAAAAAAAAATCTGTCAAAAGGTGTACATCACATCATAAGGGATGAGTTACAAAGCAGCCGTGCGAGCTTTTTTCAAGTGCTCAAAGGGCTGTCGACGTGCGACGCCAAAAAGCCCAATAATGAGGCAGGCACAAAAGCTTTTTTCGGGACGAACGAGCGCGTCACGCGTCCTTTATGTTTCCGCCGCGAACTACGAAGCGAGAACATCGTTGCGTGGGCGGCGGCCGCGTAAAGTATGCAAATTTTCCCACAATCCGCACAGCGAGATACGGAGACGAGACGGAAAAACTTGCAAATGAACCTTGCGTTTGCGATGTGCTGCATACCAATTAAATGAATGTAATTAGACACAATTTATCCTATACGGTGCGGCGTGTATTTCAAAATTATTTCTCGAATTTACACAAATTTTCAAAGAATGAGGTACTCTTTTCATAACAAATATAAATGGTTAAAAATTTCGTTTTAATTTTCATCGTATATTTCAACATTTTGTTAATTAAATAATTTTGCTTTCGGTGGAAAATGTACGAAGTGTATTGATTAACGAAACCCCTTTGAATTTGAGTAAAAGGGTGCATTATTAAAACCAGGCTAATAATTAGTTTACGAGCTATTAAAAACCATAATTGAACCGTACGTCATAACGGGGAGTGGGCGAACGAAGGAGGGGCTCCTTCATCGGAGATGAGAACAAACCGGGACGTCGTAAACGGAGGCATTGGGGACATAATGTCGCGCTTAATATAACGCAGACCTCGCCAGAATCGAGACAGTTTCATTACGACACGTGCGCGGCGAGGCTCTCGCTATCGCGACAATGATAACTCCGTTATTAACTGGGAAGGGGCTTTCAGCGGTAGGCTTACATGGAGGTCCCCGTTCGAATTCTGATAGGAACGCCGCCCCGAAGATAAGGGGACCATTCATGACTTGCAAATTTATACATTAGAACCGCTTCAATTAGCCGCCATAACACGACTATATAACGATCTTGGAACAACGAATATCCACTATTATTACCGAACAAAATCTCTTTAAATACTACAGAATGTTGTCCAAAATCTCCCAAAACTAAACTAGATAGTTGAAATTTTATGTTCTTATTTGTTGACAATCGTTTTCATTATCCGGTATATTGATGTCTATACCATCGATTTAAGTCCGGTAAGTGAGCTATAACTAAAATTAAATTTACATATTTAAAAAAAAGGAGATATTAACACATAGTTTAAGTTGGTAAACTTAATGTTATGGAAAAACGGCTTATATGTTGGTGTTAAGCAACAATGATAACAAAATAAACCTCACTCAGAACGCAACGACTTAAAAATTATTACAAGCACATTGTACATTCGTTAACAAATCATCTGCGCAAAACATAAGAAAACGAGTCTGAGATCAGGCGGTGTAAACAACATTAGAAAACAAAATTCAAAAGTCATAAATAGATAGACAAAATAAAATAATTAAGAATTAAGACAATAAGTAACTTCATTGATGGTAAATATAATGTTACCTACTATGTGTTAATACCTCTTTTTTAAAAAATATATAAATTTAATTTTAGTCGTACCAGAAGAAGGATATTCTTTCGAAACAGCTGTAGCACTTAAATAAAGACAACGATTAAAAAATCTTGGGAATAGCAACCAATGAGTAGGATAAGAAAACAACTTCCTTTTTTCGATATTCGAGCTTTCGCAATAATTTATTGTTTCATCAGGGAAACAAATGGAAGTAAGAAAAAAGTTGACTTCAAAATTCGATTAAAATTAATTAGTAGTAAAAAAAAAGTTATTTTTAAAAAATTAAAAAATCACATTTGCTTGACATATTAAAATCAATGTAGAGGACAGTTAAAATGAAAATAAAACAGTAAAAAATTAACAGTATTGCTATCACTGTTATAAATTAACAGTAAAATTTTCATTTTACTGTCCTCTACATTGATTTTAATGTGTCAAGCAAATGTGATTTTTTAATTTTTAAAAAAATTACTTTTTTTACTACCAATTAATTTTTATCGAATTTTGAAGTCAACCTTTTTCTTACATCCATTTGTTTCCCTAATGAATCAATAAATTATTGCGAAAGCTCGGATATCGAAAAAAGGAAGTTGTTTTCTTATCCTACTCATTGGTTGCTATTCCCAATATTTTTAAATCTTTGTATACAGTACAACCGATACTCCGTTTAGTGTTAAATAAAGACATTTCATTCATCGTTGCGGTATTATTATTTTAAATTCAAAGATGATGAATTTGGAATCAATTTTGGCCAAAATTGTAATGACAATTGTAATGATTTATTTCATATGTTGTTTTAAGTTGAAGGGTTTAAGACATTATAATCAAGTCTTAAGTTGAAGACATTAAAATCAATAATTTTCCATAACATCCCGTCCAGGCATAATTGTTTGTGTTTATCAAAGTGTTCGCAACATTATTGTTATGTAAATCTATTTTATATTTTTCTAAGGACAAGACGAAAGCCTCCGATGATGGCATAGTACCGAAACGTCAGGCGAAATTTGTAAAAAAACCAAAAAAGCAAAAAAGTATTTTCTATGGTTTTACTATATATTACTTTGGCAATAAAGATCTACACCATGTATTGACGTTATTAGTTTGATAGGTGACATGTAACAATATGAGTTAGATAATATTTAGACGAGTGTACTATTAAGTAAATACCTGTTACGTAATAGCTATATAACCGCAAAAACACCTCCCCTTGAAAAAACTTTTCTGCAAATACAAATTTTTATTTCATAATTTTTTAATTTTAATGTTTTTATCTCAACTTCTGTCATCCAGTGTTCTATAATAGCAATTATGTTCGACTCTGGTTGATCATTTAATAGATATTATAGTTGGTTTATTTTATTTTTTAATCCATGTGCATTAATATTTATTATTTGTACTTTTTATTAATCCTACAATTGTTCTGATATTGTTTGTTTGATTTTAATTTGTTTAATGAATCAATTATACAGCTTGCGTTTTCTTGTAAATTTTGTCTAACAACGGTTCTCCCGTACCCCAGTTGGCCATAAATCAGGCTGATTTGTTTGAGCTAGCTACTCAATTGGTACAGAGATTTTAAATGAGGAATACTCAATGGGTCTATTTGCTGCCTTTTTTTCGCGTTTTATGTTTTTATGTTTTTACCTTGTAGGTAATTTTTAATTTCCGTTTCTGTGGTTGCGGGTTGTAAACCACAAATATGTAAATGAGCATATTGTACACTTCCTTTTAGAGTAGTATTCATTGCTGTACCCTTTATAGTATTCAAAGTCGATTTACGCCTTTTATATGAAAATGTTACAATATTTCTGGAATTATTAGACAATATCTTCGAATATTAAGGTTTCACCTTTTTATTTCCAAATCGAATAAATTCTCGTTAAAAATAAAAAATACCTTTCTTTTTATTAAATAGTAAATCCGATAGATTCGTTTAGAATCTATTAGAATATTAGTAGGTTAATTATTGCTGTTAAAATCGAGAGTAACGGTCTAAATATCCGCAACTATCATCGCTGAATGAGCAGATGTATTGCGAGGGCGATCTGGCTTTGGTACGAATTGAAGTGCTATATTCATAGAAGCTATACGTGTGGGTTCGATTAAAGGTGGTTAATATAATCAGCATGTCTTTTTTCGATAATACTCAAGTTAACGAGATAAAAATAATATTAAAGAAATCCAATAAAGAGTATTTTGCCAACGATAAAATTCAAAACCTATTATTAGAAAAATTTTGCGTTTCGCTTTCAGGATTACTTAAGAAACAAGCGGGACAGATATTGAGATTGATTTGGAGAAAGAAAATTTAAAGCTTGATAATGATTTTGACCGTTTCGAGTAGTACACGAGGGATAGAAGAAAAGTTGGATGAAGATCCAAACACAATTGTAATGGAAATATTCAATGAAAAGTTCGATGTGAAGGTCTACTAGAGTAGACCACAAAAATTAAATTCTGAACATGAAGAAGAAGCTTAAAAGATCAAAATTAGTAATATCGGAGGATCTGGAATGTGTTATAGGTTGTATTAATAAGTAAGAGAAGTGTATGGAAAATCAAACTAGACTGCTAGAAGGTCGATTTATTAATGAATGGGAAATAAAAAAATTAGGATAAATGATATAAAATTGCTTATGATTTTTAATGGTATGCATGATATCTTTCCTGTCTCCGAGACATGGATAAATTCGAATGCTGATGTATGCTATTAAAAAATTACCGTCATATTTTTATGGGTCGACGCAATCGTGTTGAGGGTGGAGTTGGAGTATGTGTGAGACAGGGTTACGACGTTGAGATGATCCTTGATAAGGTGTTGCCATTTATAGAACAGTTATGGATTAGAGTAAATAAGAAGCCAGTTCGTGTATAATTTACAAATGGAATGTCAACTTGCCTAAGTTTTTAAATAATTTTGAGGAATTTTTGTCTATGCTTTTCCCTGTATCGAATAAATTAATTGGTTTGAGGGATTTTAATATTAATGCCTATAAGATAAGATTTCTTACATAATTTGGAAATAGCACCACGTCAAAATATATAGATAAAGATATTACATAAATGATAAGGTAGACTTCATTAATTCGTTGATAATGACTGTTTTTATTACATATGCAGGTTTTACAGTTACCACCTTTAGAAAACACAGTTTGCCGGATTTCTGTGATTATAATATTATTTATATTATGTTCTTAATTTGCCTTTGTTTTTGTTTTTCGATTTAATTATGTAATTATAAGCAGCTAGGCATGATGGCAAACAACTTACGGTTTATTATCAGAATGTGCGAGGACTATAAACTAAGACAAAAAAATTTTATTGAACGTATTGAATCAGTATTTTTCGGTTATCTGTCTGACGGAAACGTGGTTAAGTGCAGAGGTTTTTAATGCGGAATTTGTGGATTCCAGATATAATGTCTTCAGGAAGCACCGGGATGAGAGTACACATATGCGTGGAGGTGGAGTTCTTTTTGCAATTAAAACCAAGTATCCGGCAGTTGCTATTCCTTTAAATACAGATCTTGAACTAATGGTCATAAAAGTAAAGATAAATGATATTCAAATTATAATTGTCGTATCAAATGTGAGGCCTTCTAGTACTGTTGAGGTGTATCGGGAATACATAAGTATTATGACTGACTTGTTCATGACCTTGAGGCCACCTTTATGTTTTTGGGGGACTTTAACTTGCTATTTAACTCAGATGCTGACTTTGACTTTTATTCAGTTAACAATATTAAATATAATGCATTTGGAGATTTCATTAACTTGTGTAATTGTGAATCAAAAAGTAATATCCCCAATGTGAATGGCAGGACGATGGATTTGGTAATATCTAACATGAATATATGTGTATATAAGTGTAACTGCTCTCTTACGAAAGAGGTAGTTATCATCCCTCTATGGAAATTCAAATAGCTTGTAACCCTAATGATATAATACTAACACCGAAGTCTATCCGTAATTTTCAAAGAGCTAATTTTCTTGGTATTTATCGCTACCTGAGCATTATGAACTTCTCATTTTTAAGTTTGCTTCATAATATAGATGACGCTTTAAGCGCTTTCTATGATATATTGATATATTGAAATTAATTGATAAACATACACCCACAAAAAGAGTCTGCATCAAAAATTATCCGGCTTGGTTTACCAAAGATATTATAAATATTGTCAAGCTTAAAAAATTTCATAACAAATTTAAAGATACGTGTACGTATCACCGAGAAAAATTTAAAACACTAAGCGCGAAACTGAAAAATGATATTAATATGGCATATGACAACTATATAAAAAATATGGAGGAAAATATAACAAATGACCCCAATGGATTTTATTTATAGTAGAATATTTAACCATGTCAAAATATATTAAGACATTAATCAGCATGGTTTTATGCCTCACCGTTCCGTTGAGATTAACATAATCTTAAACAATTATGTAAGTCATAGATATTTCTACGTTGCATTCTTGATATTTATAAATGACTTGCCGTCAGTTTTAAAAGAGGCTAAATGTTTACTTTTTGCTGATGACTTAAAGATATTTCGAAGTATACACACTGAAGAGGATTGTTTGCTTTTACAGTCTGACGTTAATAACCTTATGGTCTGGTGTAACGGGAATGGGCTCCAGCTCAATGCGTCCAAATGTGCAAAAATTACCTTTACACTGAAGAAAAAGCCAACTGCTTTCAATTATTATATTGATAATGTATTATTAAAAAACGTCCTAAGGAAAAAAGATTTAGGTGTAATTTACGCACACGATTTCAGCTTTGGGGACCATAATAGAGCTACAGTCTCATCAGCATTGAGACTTCTGGGTTTCATTATTAGAAATGGCTCTTTTCTTAATGTAGATACTTTGAAACTACTATATAATTCATTAATTAGATCAAAGTTGGAATATACTTCGGTGGTTGGGGATCCTAGCTCGGCTATCTATTCGGATGCTCTAGAGACAGTACAAAATAAGTTTATAAAATACATGTTTTACAAAAAATATAAACGATTTATTGGTTTTCAATCATGTGAATATGCTAGGAGGGATTTATCTTTTAATATGATAAGGTTGTCCGTCAGACGAAGATTGATAGCTTTAGGTTTTTTGTATAAACTATTAAATAATTCTGCATTAATAAGAATACCAAGCTCTTAAAATGTTTTAAGTACTGGGTTCTTTTCGCTTTGCCTTAATTTCACATAATTTGATTTAGTTTCGTTTAATTTAGTTTGGTATAATTATAAATAATTATAGTTGAAATATGTAAATAGGGAAACCTATATTTCAATAAAAAAAAGTTATCGTCCTCGGATAACTGATAATAAGTATATTAAATTAATGATAATGATTCGGGATAAGGCTTACTTAAAATTTAAAAAAAAAGTAATTCTACAAAAAAATTCACAACTTGGTAAACCGGGTAAACCTGAATTTTTGCTGTATAATTGCGGAAAAGTTGGTAATACGGTTCATGTGTAAGGATAAATTTGATGTGAGGTATCGTTTAGAAAATAAATTGTTGAGTAAAGACTTGTGTTGGCCTAAATCAAAACACGAAATTAGCAACATAAATAAAATTTATATGTGGTGATATCTTTTTAATGAATTCTCGAAGTTGATTGATAAGAAATTATTAAAAAAAAAAATTTCGGGACTATGTTATGATTTAGCTAATATTAGAAATGTGTATTCTTATTTAATGCTTTGCTTGCTTGCTTGCTTACAAAATAACTTTTATGGGAGGAATAGGGGAGGTTGGAAAGGAGTTGGTAAAATTTATTTTTACTAATAATTTTATTTAGTAAATTATTTTTCTTTATTTGGAATGAATATTTGATTTGTAATTACATTATTAATGTAGTACCATTTGGTGGGGCACCATAAAATAATCTTAATTTATCTCTAAATAATATATACATGTTTGTTAACACCTTGAAAACGTTAATCTTTTACCGACGTGTCAATCTGGTTTTCGCTCAGGGTATAGTTGTACAACGGCTCTTACGGACGTGACTGATGATATTTTCCGGTGTATTGATGATGCACATGATGTCATTGTGCTTGTATTTTTGGATTATTCAAAAGCGTTCGATACATTGTATCATGAAACCTTTCAATGTCAATTCTAAAATTTTAACAAACTTGAAAATTTTTTCAAGAGGTCCTCGAATGTAGGTATGACTTAGTCGGGAGTTCCTTAAGATTCTGTCCTTGGCCCTACTCTGGGTATGTACCTAAAGTTTTACGATATTGCAAAGTTCATATGTATGATGATACCCAACTGTACTTTTCATTTGATATCATGGATATGTTGGATTCACAAAATAAAATCAGTTCTAACTGAATCTACTGAATTCTACTGAATCTACGTATACAATCTCACCTTGGTGATGCTCTTGTGTTATCTATTTTTTAATTATGGGGATGTTATTTATAATCAGCATACAAGAGTTTTTATTAGCAAAACTCTTTTTTTTGTGTTTTATTTATGGAATTAGAACACGAAGTAGAGTGTCTCATGAACTTTAGTAGATTGACTGGTTGCATATGTCTCGTCGGAGATTGTTGCATTCACGCTGCCATATCATCGAATCATAAAGCTTGTAAAAAGACCCTATTTCTATCGGGGCTGTGAATTGAGCAGTTTTTTCTGCCATGTGATACTTTACATTTAATTTAATTTTTTTATATTTGTTGAGATGAAGAAGAATAAGTACAAGACAGTAAACTGTTCTTTTTTCTCTTGCATTATTTCTATTTTTGTAAATATAATCAATTAAACTACGAACTACTATCATAAATATACATATATATGAACTATCTAATATCCGATTTATCCGGCTACTTCTTAAAAATCCGGCTGCATATCGGATAGTCGCTGAATATTCAGCCTTTACCGGACTTAAAGGTTCTCATTTTACAAATAATTAAGAAAATTGTTAGTTTTATGAAATTGTTCATATTTAGGTTGAGTTTAAAACTTGGTTGAGCCAAAAATGTATAGAGTTCTTTAAATACGATTGTGCTAATGAAAAAGTACATGCCTTTCAATGCATGTAATTTTAACATTTTAACACATGTTTACATCTATGTAAAGATTTTGTGAAAGTATCCGCAGGTATGTTGTTTTCACGAACAAAGTGAAAACTGATATCTATATGCTTGCTACGTTTATGAAACACAGCATTTTTACATATATTCATCGCACTTTATTATCATAAAACATAGCACTTGAGGATTTTGCAAATATTTCGAAGCCTCTATGTGATAACAAAATATTGCGTATTGACCACTTATAATTAGTCACCTTTTCATTACCCTGAGATATTAAGATTACGATTTTTTATGATTCTTTGAAAATCATTAGAGCAAATTACTATCTTCGTAAACTAATAAACATTCCGATTTAGTCCAAAGATTTATATCTCAAAAACTGTTGTTCGAATGCGTTTTTTAAAGAAAAAAGTAAATGCTTCTCTCCACAAACATCATTTCATAAACATATCTTAAGTATTCAATTTTTTTATGATTTTTTGAAAACCATTGGAGCAAATTGTCATTTTCGTACACTAACAAGAGTTCCGATTGATTTCAAAATTTGAGATATTAAGTTCAAAACTTAATATCCCAAAAACAAAGCGAAATACTGGAATAGGATTTTATTCCGAAGAAGATGCATACTTTTCTTTATAAATAACTTAAAATTTCATCAAGATTTCTTAAGAATTTGATTATTTGCAACTTTTCAAAAATAATTAAGGAAATTTTTGTTTTATGAAATGCTGCAAATTTTTCTCAAAATATATCTTAAAAACGTGATGTGTTGATTTATACAGTATAATTCATGTATGGTTTTGGTCTGAGAAAGATACCTACTCCCCTTATAAATCACGAAAAATGTTATCAAGATGTATAGAATATAACGAATACCTGTATACGATATAAAACTGATATTCAAACAGACAGATACACATAATGGTGGGAATCACTATCCGTTCAATTACTAGTTCTAGAGATCTCATCATCTTTATTGCCGTGAAAATGATATGTAAATGAATTTGGATATTATACTCTAGTACATAAGTTGGTGTTATTTTGTAAATTCTAAAACAGGTTATTTATAAATTTATAATCATTGCTTGTTACAAAAACTGTTAATTTTAACAACGTTACTTGTTTTTCATATATTTTTATTTAGTTACACCGCAAAAGGAAAAGTTTAAAAAACATTTGGCTTTACGAATAAATACGGTAGTACAATTGTATCAATATTGTTTGTTATAAAATAATCGACCCTTGTTTTCCATTAATATATTGAAATTCGACTACACCGCAAGCAAAACTATTATTGAAATACACTTAGGTATAAATACGGGGAATTAGTAGTAATACTTTCATTCAGTGGCTAAATACAGCACAATGTCTCAGGTTATTATAAAAATCAAAGAATTCTGCCTCGAGTTTATTGAACATGGCAAACACAATTCTTCTGCTCGTAATTATATTGCAGGACGTTTTTATTTATCTAAACAAGATTTAAATTGTATTGTTCAGAATATTCAACGTCTACTACCGTCTTTCAAGATTAAATAGCCTGCATCTCATAGAACGAAAGAACGTATTTTAGAACATAAATTCTGAATGGTTAGATAAAGATTTCCTTCGAATCTACGAGAGAAAAGTATATCATCTTCGTCTGCTGTCTCGAAAAATGGGCGTCCGTGTAAAACATTCGGTGATTCCAAAGGACTAAACAAAGGATTTCATCGTTAGTTCCTTTGCAGTGAACCGATGAAACATCTACGACAACACTATTCAAATCTCTTTTTCGACTCAATTTTGTCGACTCATATCTATGGAGTTTACAAGAAATTGCGGAAAATCTATATCTACTTGTATGATATACCTATTCAATCCAATGGAAATGAATAATTTAGGGAAAATAACAGCAAAACCATCTCGAGTTTATACATATATCTGTGGTCTCTCAACTTTTCATGCTTGGATCAGATTTATGGTTCTTTATATCCCATACAACCTTTAATTTAAAAAATGGTCTGCCATTAATCTTTTATTTTGATTGAAAAAAAGATTAAAAAAATGACAAGTATAAGACCGGTTTGGAGATGAAATAGCTATAATTGTTGATAAGCCTCTACAATGTACCGGAAACGTCAACAGTGGTAACACTGCCAGAAGAAGGATTACTATTTTGTAATCCTTCTTGTGCTTGAACAGCAAATATTATATGAATGAATGAGGATGTAATTAAGAGATTTTCTATAATTCTTCAAGCATTAGCTAGCGAAAGGGACATAGATGCCAAAAAGTTTATGCTTTGGTGCTTAAATTACTTATTTACGATAAAAACATCATACAATATGCTGTATTATATGAAGATGCACAAGAAGCTAGAAATAAAGATTATAGAAGTTATTGTTCGAAAATGTTCAATTGGCATCAATCAATATGTTTTCACTTCTGTTCTTACGATCACTACTTCCATGATTTCTTTCTCCCTTCATCGAAATATGTTTCCAATGCAAGTATTATCTGTTGTGTCCATCTGGCCTTTTCATCGGTTATTGCTGGCTTGAACTATTTTCTCCTCCAGGGAGATTCGATCTTCCTTTGGTACATCCGCGAATACACTTCCTCTAGTCATTAGCTCAATTAGTAGTGAACTTCACTGGCACGACATAAGTAGGACTAATCTGTCAAAACAGAGATAAAGTAAACATCATGGATAAGAAAACTTACCGCACATAAAAGGGCACGATGAACAGTCAACAAAATAATATGTACTGGAAGTTGTACACCAGTCTTTATCCATATTTAAAAATAACTCATGGTCGTATTTCTAACATGAGACATATAGACTCATGACTCATGAGATGAACACATATGACTCATGTATAAACGATAAAGATAGTACACCTAAACAAAGTATAGTAACAAATTCATACTTTTGCACATGACAGCTCACGATGACATATTATTTATAATTTATCATCAGTCCTACTCATATCCCTCCTCATATCGGCCTCATATCCGAGCGATCTATTTTTTTTTTCGTCAGAACACAAACTAATTATTCAGTATTGTATATTTGTCTTTCCAGGTCATGCAATTATGTACTTGTTTTGTATTTACCACATATTTTACTGCATATTTCGACCACTTTTAACCGCATGTAAAGATTTATATTGCTTATTTTTATGGACTAATTTTTTCCTCAATGGTACTGCGAAATTCAAAATCAAAGTCGCGATAATCAAATATATACAGTATGAGATAAACAAAGCTCGCTGTGATAATTAATTCATATACCGCGCAAATTAAGGGGTAGTCACAATTTATTTTCGCGCAATAATCAAAATCACGCTAATTTAGAACCGCGTTAATTAAGGGGTACCTGTATTGGAAAAGCTCTTCTTTAGGTATACCAGTTAAGGAGGAAACTTTACACAAAGAGAAAAATGTATCTGTATGTTTTGTACTTTATTATTAAAGAAAAAATTCTCATTTTGTATTTGAGCACATGTTGCATCATAATTTTATTTTAATAATAATTAAACAAACTAACAACAAAACTCTGAAACCAAATTTGGACGTGTTCCTAACGGTTCCTGAAGATGATCTAATCCAGATCGAAACTAAAACCTATTCACCATTCTTTAATAATAAAGCACAAAACCAAATAAATGTTTTTCAATTGAATTCAAAAAGATGAAAAAGGGAAACAAACTCAGCAATAATTCTGTAATTGTTCAAATCTTTCAAATATTGCTTGTATTACCTAAGTACAGCTAAAAAAAATATTGTAAAATTATGCTACTGACATCTAAATTTGAAACATTCCATTTTATTCTTAAGAGAGAATGCCGTATGTTTTGTCTTTAAATAAAGTACATTTCTCCATTCCCAATACTATCTACAATTTCCTGTAATCCACCAAGAATTTCTGATAAATTAAGTCGTAAGGGCTTTAGTGTTTAAATTCGATTTCCCAAGCATATATTTTATAATGGTTTAAGTGTTATATCACTGATTTTATCTTTAATGACGTTCCATCGTTGCGTGCTGCAAGAAAAAAGGTATACCTCTTGTACGGTTCTGAAGAAATCCATTGTTTATATTGACATATTTGCAGCACCATTCACATACCGGTAACATAAAGTACTCTTGGATTTATATCCGATTTTTTTCTGAAGTTCGTTGTACCTGCCCTTCATATTTGCACTATTATCCTCCCCTGAAAGTGCATGTGTTTATAATTTGTTATTTTCCTTTAAAAAGTTTAAAATATACGAAGACGTTGAAATTCTAGTGGTGGTCATGTGGTGGGCGCATTGTCCTTATTCGACAAGCTGCCGACCTCCTTCCCTCCCTTCAATATGAATTTGGCCGACTATTAATTAATTTCATGAGAAGGAACCGCAATCTGATCTACCAGCACCTCCATCAAGGCATTATTCGCGGATAAGGACATCCCTGTCTTTCTACGGCTGGTACGCTCCTCCGATACAAACCCCATGGAAAACCTCTGAGGCATCGCGGTTCGTCCTATATATAAGAAGTGAGACGGCATCGATTTCCATGTAGTTTCTGCCCTCTATAGAAACATATCAAATCGCATCTCGAAAAATATTTAGGAGTCTTATCATTATATCCCGCGCTGTAAAACATTTTGATGCTCTTTATCTTTTTCAAGATACTGTTCTCAATGAATTTTTCTTCGGTTCTCCTTAACATTTGTTGTTCTGTTATATTCCATTGTTCTTCATATTTATTGTCATTCAATTTTCTTAATTAAATTCACTCTGTAGTAAACGTCGATGGAACACTTTTAAACATTTTTACAAGGTCCTAGTAGCCACTGCCGGCCACTCTATGGTCTGTTATTTTGCAACTGGAATCACTATAATTATCAACTTGCTCCCCTTTGGTCTTGCATCCCTGTACTTTGCAAGGCTTGCACAGCGCATGAGCTGGTCTTGCAATACTATACATCTCTGATTCTAGGATAATGATTATACATTTACGTTAGTCATCGAAAATTCACAAGGTTGCTATTAGGCCAATAGGTCATAATCCCAACTAACACTAAATATTGAAAGGCTGGGGTATTAAATGTTGTTAAAACCGATAGGGTAATTTTTAAATAAAAGTAAAAAATGCAGACCATTATGTGCTGTAAAAATGTACTATGTGTGATACGTTAATGGAAAGCTCTTTAAAAATAAATATAAGTTTATATACCTATGTGACTTTTCGATAAAAAATTATTTAAATGTTATTGAGTTTGGCCAGCAAAACTACCCGTACTGTTACAAGACCTACCGAATGTGTGTCGAATAAAATTTAACTTCATACTGTCGAGTGCGGTTAATTGATAAATTGCGATATAAATTAATTTAAAATTAAGAAATGTTATTGCATTTGACAATCTTTTTCTATTTAAGCAATGGTATCATTGAGTTTGCTTATAGATACATTGAAATTACACAAGCACTTACCTGCCTCACATCGATTATGTAAACGATTATGTCTACTATAACGGACAGTATAAAATAAATAACTATTGGCGATTTTTTTTTAAATATCGTGTGCGGCATCACTTCTTAGAAAAGTCGTTTGACGTATCTCATTATGAGGTAAATTATAGTGAGAGGCATGCGAGAAAAACGGCCTCCGCTTATTACAGAGTATTTTTAGCGTTTGGGAATTTTGCTTCGGTCAAAATAGGGGTGGCTAGTTCGTTTCGTGTGCAATTTCACAGAGCGGAGCTAGTAGTTGGCGTGCGGAACGCGAGCAGTCCCGCCGCCACCACCGAGTAAAGGGGTTGTTGGTCGCGAGTTTGAGCGAGGGGATGGGGATGGGGTGGACACGACAACGCACAATCAATCTAACTCCACACTCACTGGACAGATCTAGCGTAATACATCTTCAAAACTTAATTATCGCACAGTTAAAAACGCATTAATCGGCCCCCGGACGGTTCGTAATTGATACGGACCCGGCTCAGATGGGCCGTTCCATTAATCCGGTTTTACCCGGTTTACCCATCGACGCAACTTTCTTCTTATTAATGGACCTGGATAAATCAATCCCGAGTTCACCGTTTCAGAGTTTGTATTGCCGCGGGGTTCGACCCCCTTGCAATTAGAGATAATTTCCATTTTATCCCCTTTCAATCAAAACGACGGTTTATTGCTTCGAATTTGATCTATGAATTTATTTGTTTATGACGTATACTTGATTTGAATATCAAACCAACATTATATAAGCAATAATTATTAAAATACACTCGTTTTGTCTTTTTTTGAAGTCAATCTGGTGTAAATAAAGCATTTTAAGGCGATGTGAATTCTCTTATTAATTCGAAGTTTGATAATACCAAGGCAATACCAATACGCCCATAAACTGGCATAAAATTTTCATGTGAAGTTTGCTGGTTCTCGAAAATAAAATTGAATTCCCAATATTTCTGACTGGGTACCTAATACCCTTTTATAATATAATGTGTCACTATGCATTATTTATTACATTGTCCATAACCGCAACTAATACACATGTGTCTCCACATCGAATCAACAATATAGCGTGGTTGGGCATAAAGTTGATAGTTGTCAATGAAGCAGTTATTAATATTTTTCCTAGCGCGTGTTAGGTATTTTTTCTACGTGTGTTAGGTAAAATTTCTTTCTTTCTATTTTCATTCATATGTGTTACACGTAAAAATTCCGATTAATCTTTATTAATATTTTTGTTATTTATTCCGCTCGTAAAACTTTCAACGATGTTCTTTTGCGAATGAAAATTACGCCGAAATGATAAATTTAAAAGCTGCAGGAAAGTACGCAGAGCGTTACCCGACCCGAAGACATACTTGTCATTTAGATCGCTGTGGAAAACAGGATTCTTCTCGAAAACGACTAATGAGCTTGCGCGAAGAAACCACACTGAAGCAATTCTTTCTGAAGTTTCTGCAAGTCACAGAACTAGCATGAAAATGTTTGCCACCACGGAACAAAGAGGGCGTTGGACTGTACACGAAAACAGGCTATATCCTTACCACGTATAACAACTATAAAATTTCTTACAAGCAGATTTTGTAAAACGAGACAAGTTTTGCTTATGGATCCTAGATAAGCAGGATTTCCTCCAAATTGCTTAGATCGCGGATAAGTCTACCTTCACACCTGATGGGACTAACAACTCATATAACGAGCACATCTGTAGGAAAGAAATCTCAGAATATCTCTTCATCTATCAGAAAGTACATTCCAGCACCAATTTTCAGTTAATTTGTAGGTATAAAAGATTTGAAAATTTTGTGGTCTTGTATATGCCTCTTCATTACCTCTTTGAACTGTTTCTGACTGTTCTGCTTCATTTATAGTAATTTCTTGCTTTAATTATTGCTTGTAGATCTTTATATCGCAATCTATTCGCAAGTACATTAATAGCTCTCTTAAATTTTAATAACATCTATGTTTGTGTTTTCTACAACGTTGTGACATAAGAGCTTTCGATTACTTCACCAAATTTTTCTCCCAATTTTCTCCTTCTACATAATTGCGCTGCTAGACTCACAGTGGCACAAGAGCTCAGTGTTTTCAGAGGTCTTCTTTAGATATTTACTTTCAGCTATTCTATTTTATTTTCATATAAATTTGGGAATTTTACCAAGATTTCTTGTGTTTATTTCTTTTCATGATTTAATAAAATATCTTTAATATATATGCTTTCTCTTTTTAAAAATTTTACACCTCTACTGAATAGTACGTTTTTCTTTATTAGGGATATAAATTCTATATACTTTTGGTGTGTCAGAGTATCCGACAAATATCCCTTTTATGGATCTAGGGTCAAATTGTTCTATGTGGTGTTTTGTTTACAACATATACAGGACCGAAGATTTATAAGTATTCTAAATTTACTTTTCAATTAGTACATTTTTCATAAGGAATTTCATAAGACATCGATTTCTTATGTAATTTGCTGTGTTAATTGCTTCTGGCCAAAATGATATATCAAGTTTGATTGAAGTAAATTACATCTTGCAGTAACTACTAATAATCTAATTTTCCTTTCTGCTATTCCATTTTGTAACTGTTAATCTTCGTTTAATGCCATGTTTTTCTAAGAATTCGTCGAAACTTTTATTAAAATATTCTTTAATTAAATATTTGCAATCTGATAGTGGGACTTATCAGGTTGCAAATATTTAATTTTGTTACTTGTTTTATTTTCTACTTGAGTTATATACAACTTAAATATTTCTTTAACTTCATTTTTATTTCGAATGAAATAAATTTTCGATTACCGTGTGTAATCATCAACAAACATGTAATAACAAAATACTTCTTGCCTCTGTTTGATTCTGTTAAATAATGTGTAAAAGTTTATTTGATCTTGCATTTGTAGATGAAAGAAGTTTTGATTGCACATGTTTTCCAGCGATACACTATTTACGGGCATACAGTTTACTTCTCTCGTTAAAACTCAAGATTTTCGTTTTCTTTAGAATCTCTTGAAGAGAGTTTTCATTTAAGTGTCCTCATTTATAATGCCAATCTTGAATTTTGCTTTCATCCTAGAGTTATCTTTGACACTAAACTCTCTTTTTCGGCTCATATTGACTATACTATTAATAAGGCTTCTCGCATGCTCGGATTTATATGTCGCATATCCCGCCCTTTTTCGGATCTATCATGTATTCGTTCACTTTATTCTGCCTTTGTATCATGTCCTTAACTATGTATCTGCCGTGTTTGGAACCCTCAATATGTACACGTATAACCGCTATTACTCAAATTTCGATATGTTTAACATTAAGCATTATCATTAGCATTGAGTTAGTCGTTGTGATAATCAACATTATTTTAAAAATGTTTAAGATTTTCATTTTGTTTTTATTATATCTTTTTTCCCTTTCGCTGGCTTTTATTTACTTTTATATATACATGTATATGTATTTTGTATGTATTATTAACATTAATTTTTGTTTTTGTTTTGTGATATATTATTAGTGGATGCTTCACTGGGCAAACAGGACAATTTGCATCCCAAAGATAATAAATAAATAAATCTTTCATTAAATTTATTTCTTCAAGTTTTTCAATAAAGTCTCGTTTATTACTTATAAATGCTCTTTTCTTTGTAAACTTAACATAGCCATGATCGGTAATTTTCACTACAGATAATAAATTCATGCGCAAATTTGGTACATATAACATATTTTCCAGTCGAGGTTGGTCTATTGAAAAAATATTCTTCCACGCATTTTTTTTATCATTAGCTAATTCCAATTCTTTCGACATATTATGAATATTTTCTAAACTTTCTATTCACCACTTATATGAGATGTACATCTGTTGTCGAGACACCAAGCTTGCTTTTCCGTTTCATCTTCATTTATCAATGCTTTTGACTCTTCAATGTATAAACCTGAATTATTAGATTGTTTAAAAACTATCTTCTCTCTTCTAAAAGGTTAATAGCTTACTTTTAAACATACTTTTAGCTACCGACCTCTAAAGGAATGAAATTCACAACTCCCTTGTTATATTTTATAAGAACTTTTTAACACCATGAAATATTAACATAAAAAAACTTAGATTATAAAGCTTAGTCTTGAGTGGTACTTTTTGTCTCTAGTTTTTTTTCTTAAAATAGATAGTTTTGCAAAAGAAATGTTACAATGCGCTATCTACAAATGAAAAAAAATTTAAGTTAAAAATTTAATATTCTTAAATTTAGAAATTGTGGACTTACCAGGTTGTTTCTTTATCAAAGTAATGAAATAATTGTTAAAAAATTGAAATTACAAGAGAAACGTAATATTAAAAAACAAACAGTAAACAGAATGGAACAAAATTATCAAAAAAATAAAAAGCATTAATTTAAAAATTGTTCAAAATGCATGGCATCTTGTGAGGACAGAATTAACTGCTATTGGTAGTTGAAATGGATTGCTATTTAAAGTGCTAGCAGCGTTTTTGGTGTAAACGATATTGTTCATAAAGCCCCTTACCAAAAATCTACAACATTGAGATCAGGAGACCTTAGGGGCAGGCACCGGGACTGATTTTGGTAAAAATCACATTAAAATCCGTCCGGTCGTTTTCGAAATAACCGCATCTTACTAAACCGCGATTTTCCACGAAACTGTATGGAATATCATTAAAATAAAATATGCTCCACATTGAGAACACATGGGTTACCACTAATTTAAATTTGAAATTTTTTCGACAAGTAGTTTCTGAAAAAAAATCGCAAAGTAGACAAAGTTGTCGCCACTCTCAAAAATCGGGTACTTTTTTCAATTAACTTGCGATAGAAGAAAAACTGCGCGTCCGAAAATTTCCAAATTAACCTATGATACACAGAAATGTTTCTTGATTACAATAAACTTTACCACCATTTTGTTCATCAAGCGATTTTGAAGATATCGATCTCCAAAGTGAGGGGCTTGACTTCTGGAATGGATAATAGTCGTCTTATCCAACTAGGTCCACAACTTGCGTTAGATCATGCACGTACATTAATGCTGTAATGTGATGGTGCCCCATCCGTTTAAAACCAGTGTTTCGTTAAATCATTTTGAAAAAAAAAATCAAAAACATCGTTGCGATCAAACGAGGTGGCAAGAAGTAAGGCCCACAGAGATTAATGTTAATTACTCCCATCCAGACATTAAAACTAAACTCTGTTTGGTAGGTTTTTGGACGTATTGCATGGGGATTTTCATACTCCCAAACATGTAAATTGTGATAATTTACGAGACCTCTTCTTGTAAATGTGGTTTGATAGACCGTACCACCGACAGAAATTTGGCCTTTTAGGGTCATCTTCAGGTCTAAATTATGTACAGGTCAAAAGCGGTATGGTTTCCTATGGTCCCTCTTTAATATTCGTAAACTTTTACTTTTTGAAATTAGTAAATTTTGAGATTGAAGTAGCCTAAGAGCTATCTAATTGCTTAATGTGGTGTCATTATCAAAAAGATATAAAATTGCTGTTATTTTGATTATTTCGTATTTTCTGGGTGCTTAAACCGTATGTTGAAAACGTTGATGTGTAAACAATAAATACCAAAGATCATCTTCTGTTAGGAAACCTTTTAGCGCTAGCGTATCCTCTAGTCGCTGCTTTCGTATTTCCATCACAAAAACCATAAATAAAATGAATATCTGCGTAATCTTCTTTCGAAAATAATGGTGGTATGATCAAATTTCTGTTGTTTTAAACACTAATAAATAATTTTAAGAAATGATACTTATGCTTAAAACCGGGAAAAAGAAGATTTACCGTAAATGATAGTTCATCTCAAAACAAACATAAATTGCTTTTTGAAAATCACAGTTAACGAATAATTTTTGTTAAACATGACGGCACATAGCGGTACATGGTACAACATTTTATTTTTTTATGTAAAAACTATCAATTAAAAAAAAACTAGAGATAAAAAGGTACTATTAAAAAATGAACTTTACAACCCATATTTTTTGTATTAATATTCGACGTCGTTAAAAGGTTTTTATAAAAACTAACTAGGGGGTGATGAATTTCATCACCTTAGAGGGCGCTAGGCAAACTACAGGTATGTTTAAAATTAAGGTTTTAACTAGTAGTAAATATGTACAAAGTTTCAAATTTCACGGTGTACTTATACTCGAGATATGAAATAAAATGTAATTTTTTGGAGCAACTTAGACAGTTCATAACGTAAAAACAAAAGAGTTGCGACCCTATGTATACATAAAAAACTTTATTTTTCAAGTATTACGTCCTAGTAAAGCTTCCCGATTAAAAACTGAACCCCTGTATATACCGAGTGCTCCGTTAAGCGTACGAAGTGGCTGTATCTCAACAACGGTAAGGTATTGGTAAAGTGGCCAACTAAAATATCTGGAAATTATTTTGAAGTTCGTAAACCAACCACTAGGGGCGTAACTGCCATAGAGAAACATAACATTCCCGATATCTCGTAACTTTGAACGATGGGCTATAACTTCGACAGCATAATTTGATAACTTGGATAGTACCGTATTACTTTTGTTTTGTAACATTTTTCATATCTATCATAATAAAGGAGGGGAAAACCAACGTGTTTTTAAATGTTTACGTAATCATATCTTTTGGATCATTAACCGATATAAATATTTTTATTTTTATTTGATAGAGGATTTTATAGTACCTAATCGATTTTTAGTGAAAGAATCGATTAGGTACTATAAAATCGATCCGTTCTCGAGTCATAGTCGAATATGTTAAAAATTTGGGAAACACATCACAGGACATACAACTTTATTACGTACAGTCTTACCCAGCCTTAGGACTGGTTCAAGAATAAAAAAGTAAATCAAAACACTTGGACCTACTAAGATTTTAGCCTAAAATAGGTGATAAATGTTAATTAATGAATAAATAGTCAAAATGTTTTCCATTATTGTAAAGCTGAACAGTGATAACATTTAAATAAATGCATCGGGAATGATTACCAATATTTTGAACATTTATAAGCAATTTCTGGCAAAAATTTTAGTAGTAAAATTTAATAAAGTAAATTAAGTAGTAAAATTTAGTAATAAAACTTAACATTAAGAAAACATTAAAAACATTGAGAAAACATTAAAGTGTCTTAAAACATCTTCTTTATAATTATTGTAACAATTGCTGCTGAAATATATTAGTTGTCCATTGATTGTTTAGTAAACAGATATTCCGTAAATAAACCGTTGATAAAAATTGTGATTTTTGATTAATTCTTTCCTTTACTTTATTTCAATATATTTTCAAAATTTATCATGATAATTATTGCTGGTGATAAGTAGGTATTAAATAATATATACAATGCGATAATTAGCTTTTTGTAATGTTGTTTGACTACATCATATATTTAATATATGATAGTGTGAAAATGTTTTGGTTACCAAATATAGATAGGCAAAACATAATTTGTTTAACATTGTTCAAAAGATATATTGTATATATCTTGTACAATAAGGCGTGCTATTGTAAATATTATTAAAATTTCTTGCGGTATTTCCTTATTAAAGGAAATTATTATTATACATAAATTCATATATGTATAATATAATTTTATTATACACTGTGTACATAAAATGTGAACAAAAATTATAGATTCGATATGTGTTCTTTGTGTGGGAAGCACATCTGCAGATAGAAAATATATATCAAAGGAACCTTTTCATCACAAAAATTGCTACTGCAGAGTGCTCACAAAAAAGTTATTAACCAAAATTACAATGCTTTTTATGGAACACTAATTATACAAAAATGAACTTCAACAGAAGATGAAGATGATGGGGGAAGAAGAAGACCACAAATTTCCTTCCAAGTTGTAGCGAATGAACAAAAAAAAAAACACAGGAACTTATTTTTGATATTTCTCTTGAAGAACTTACATATGCTGCAGAAGTAAATTTAATGCGAATACTAACTTTCACACATACAACATAAGAGGCAAGGAAGAACTGAGATTACCGTTACTTAAATTTAACGTTACGTAGGATAGAAGCGACTAGAATATATGCTGATTTCTGGGGAGTTAAATTTCTCAGAGTTTTGATTTCAGAAGAAATCAAAAAAAAGAAATCAACCTGAAACAAGGTCACTTCAAAAAATGTGTGAAGTCGAATCTGGTGAAAAAAGCCTACTATGTATGATCTGATTATATGCAGAATGAATTTGTGGAGTAGCAAAGTTAATTTTATTTATTACTATGTTAATATATGTTTCTTTTCTCTTCTTTCTCATCAAAGAAATCTTTAACTAAAACAAAAGTACATCCACTTTCTCTCTAGAGCAAAGAGTTATCGCTTCTTGTAGAAGCTAAGTTGATGAAAATTTCAGTACAATGTAATTGAAAATGTTGCAAAAGTCACTATTCAAATATGTATCCAAATTATGAAGGTATTTTCCAAAAAAAGTTGCTATCCAAACAATCTATTAGACAAAACAGAAGTGTCTCTCCAAAAATTATTAACATCAGGGAAGTGGCATAAGACATACTCAACCAACTCCTCGTCCTTCACACATATTCGGCATTTAACAACGTCTAACAAAGCATTTTGGAATAGCGTTAAGCATATTACTTAAATCTGTATGTGGTAATCCTAGCTACTTTCTCAATATGCGCGTGTAAAGGAGTTAGGGAAGTTAAATTTAGATTTCCGCATACTAGAGCTTTCACTACATAAGTATTACTACTTGTAAGTATATCATAAAGTACTTCATATAAGTTAATTCAGATCGGTTAAATGATACAAGAAACCTCTACACCATATCGTTGTTGAGATACAGCCGCTCCGTACGCTTAACTCCTCAGACGTTATAATGTCCTTACGTTATGGCTAAAATAACAATTTATTCAATATTATATAATGACTTTTTTCATTCACATGAAATTTTCAAACCATTTGTTGTTTGTTTTTTTTATTTGTTTGTTTCGGGCCAGCTCGAAGAACGATTACACCTTTTTCTTCTTAATCTTTCCGTTTTGATCTTTAAAATCTTCGTAGTTCCCTGTTTCGTAATTGAATTTTAATTTTCGCCTTTCATTTATAGAGGTCGGTAGGAAATTTGAAATCTTTATCATGGCGGGAATACTTTTGGGGATTTCAAATATGTCGCGCATGTATTTTTTTTCAATGGGACGATTGAGATTTGGGCCACGTCAACCCGGAAATCACTCTTTTGTGACGACCAGTTAATTAATAGACATTGTACATCGGCATCTTTTAATCAAGAAATAAGTTTTCTCTTTTAAATTACGGAGATATTCCTGATTTGGCAAGCAATTCGTAATCAAGAAAATTATTTTAACTGGCTAAAATCTCGCACCATCTCGAGGGAGTAAAATTTTGGAGAGTTTCCTAATTAATAAATCATATAAAACCATTGTTGAGGAACGTCAGAAGAAGGAAAGAAAAAATATCCTTGTCTTTCCTAATCGTTCAAGGAGCGGGCCTACTTCAATTTTGGTTCATTTTCATCAACAACTTTGGAAGAACTTGAAGATTTCACGGCAGCAAAGGTCAGGATAAAAACCCTTTTATTAGGCAAAAGCCTGTTGCAATTTACAATAAAATACTTATTAATTTATTTGATTTCAAAATTTAATTTTTCACTGATTCAATTTAGATATTCTTTTTTTTGTGAAAGAACGATTTAACAATTTATTTTGGGAATTCAGCTTTTGTTTTCGTTATTTGTTTTATATTTTTACGTTTGCCTGAACCAATCAGGCAAACGTAACTTCAAACAAAAACTTCAAACATCAATCGGAAACGTGTCGCAATTTAAAATATGCTTTATTTTCTTTTCATGTTTTTTGGACCACTTTGGTCAATTGGTTATTATTTTTTTTATTTATTTTTTTGTTATATCAATTATCCCAGGTAATTAGTTGATCAATAATAAGAATTTATTTTCTTGGTTGTGATTTAGTATTATTTGTCAAAATTGAAAATTATTTAAAGCCCTTTTCATTTAAATTTCTTCTTACTTACCTTTTTTTATACTTACTTTTTTATAATAAACATAATTATCTTTTGGTTTGAAAATTTCTGTGTTTATTTTGATATTTCTTATGTAACGTGTATTCTGTTTTATTTCCTATTAAATTGAACATCTTCTCTTTGCAATTAGAGGTACTTACGGTGGCCACCCAGTCTTCACTGTCTGAGGTATCGCAAATAAAAGGAATTCAAATAAAGGAGACATTTGTGTTTTGTTTGTCGTTAAAGTAATTTCAGCGAAAGGGCGTCGTAACAATTTATTTTTGGCACAAGTCAAAATGTGCCAATTTTGAGATTTTTGCATTTACATACGCAAGAAGGTACACTCTTTTTATACAAATAATATCATTTTCTTAGTTACGGTGATTAATGATAATTAATAATTTTGTATCGATATATTGTAAATAAGAGCCCAAGATGCAATAATTAAAATTAACAATACTTAAACTTGATATTAAATTCAGATGAAATTTCTTTCAACTGTATCGGTTTTTAACAAGTAAGCGATCTTTTATCTTTGTGATAATAAATAAGTATAATTTTAATAATCTTTTTAAGCTGTTGACTAAAAAATTTGGGAGAGAGGGTGTATAATACAATTTTGCACAGGGGTGCTAAAATAGCAGCAGCCGGCCCTGGGATACCGTATTGGGTAACTTCAATTTTCTGTTCTTGAGCCAGCAGATTCCATGGTGACATGCATTGGTATTACCTTGGATATCATGATGAGATATTATTTTATCAAACTTTAACATAGATAGAAAATTTACGCTGCTGTAAAATATTTAGAATATTTAAGTGCAAAGAATGCAAATAGAATAACTATCTCTTGTTATTGATTTAAAATTATAAAAATTTATGATTCAGTAAATAACTTTTAGATCTTGATTTAAGCTGGTAGTAGATATAAAGTATGTAGGGAGTTAGTTGGCCGAATTCAATAGTTTTTAAGTGAACTGTCGGGCGTTCTGGAACAGGCGAAACGCCACTTGTTTGAACTAATTCAATAGAATTTAGTAGCGCGAGAAAATAAGGGGTCGAGAGAAAAACGGGGTTATTTTTCAACGAGGGCAGCCCGAGGCTGAAAAGGCACGCTGCGGAACCAGGAACATTACGCGCAGACGGTAGTTTTTTAAACGTCCGGTTATTTATGTACCGTTCGGATTTGGGGCGGTCGTCTAAAATAATTTTTATCACATTTCCCCCCGAGGAAAACCTGTAAACGCGAAAACCGAACGGTTGTAATCGTTATAAGGTTGGGGATCGTAATGAGGGCGAGATCCGAGTGGTCGATATGTCTGCAGCGGCGTACGCCGACATAATGGCACTTCGCCGGCAGTTCGACGTCGCAATTATACAAGGATTTAGCATACGTGTCCCGGATCCAGAATTCGTCCTCCGACTAAATTGCGGCATTACGAGACGATTCCGCGTCGACGGAGACAAAAACGACGTCTTGGCTAATTCCTATACAGCTGGGGAAGAAAACGAAAAAGATAACGGTTTTAAAAAAACCCAATATGAATTCCAAACGAGTCTTGTCGACCCGAATTGCGTTGTGGATTCATACTGGTGGACAGGTTGCGTTAAAATTTTGACGCGAAATCAGTCCGCCGTAAATGAAACGTCAGTCAAAACGATCTGTCTCTCGATCGGATGATATCGAAACGATATCACAATTTTATAGGTAATACGCGAAGAGTTATTAAGTCCTTCACTTTAATCGAAAAATGTTGGTCTTTGAAATTTAACAGACTGATCTCTATTAAGTCTTTTTATTCTTGTTGCACTTGACGCGACATTTAAACCAAATCACCGCGCGTAAAAGCGTCAGCTAAAAATCAATCAGTTTTTAATTAAATCCCCGTCGAGGGAGAGGGGTTGCAAAGTAAATAAAAACACTTTTAGGTAGAGTCGAAACTTTTGAATACGCCGCAATTTCATATTTTCGCACAAAACGGCCCAGATCCGCTTTGTTTATCTGGCTGACTTTGGGACGTGATGTTTTGGGCGAAGAGTAAAGCGGGGGAGGAAAGGGAAAAGCACGCAAAGGCGACCAACGCGATGGAAATTTAATTTATTGTTTGTTATTTTGAGAGCGTTTCGTGCCCGAGCAGGAGAACGAGATGCAGGACAAAAGCTTGGGGCCCTTTAATAAAGCTGCTGAAATTCCCGGTTCCCTGAGCACCAATATAGTTCGGCCCGATGATAGGAAATAAACGGCCCGGCAAACTATAATCCGATACCTTCCCCTTACGACGGCACCGCAGAGAAAATTGATGACAGTTATTTTCAATATTAGAGCTTTTACGCCACTAAACGCGAGCTTAATACCGATACTAGCACAACAAACATTATTGCGATCATTTTCCAAATTATCCTCTTTAAAAGACGGAAATTACAGCTTAAAACCTCGTTTCCACCACTTCACTTGATTCAACAAAATTACTTTGAACGATTGCCTTGTTGTTATACTTTTTTTTACAAATTCGTCTATACGACCATATCCATTTCGAGATTTTTCTTTGCGACGGTATGCATTATTCAAAAAGCCCGAGATGAAAATCACCAGCCACAGAAACAAAACCCGGAAGACAAAAGGGAAGATGAATAACCGGAATGTAAATAATGGATTCGCAGGACATGAAAATGGCTCGAATGCACCGGTGGCTCCGCAACGTGAAGAACGTACAATGGCGCAAATTAAAGCGGCTAAACAGCGGAACTTTTAATAAGGAAAAAAAACATTTTTAACTGTAAACTACTGTGCGGCCCGCATTAGCGGTCCGCGCCCGGATAATGCAGGTTCTGTGTCCGACCCTGAAAAAATTAAGAGGACCACATTTAATATTTACGTAGCGAAAAGTACAAAATCACGTCCGAATCGATAATGCGCGCAAATAAAATTGTTTAACAAGCGAAGTTATCTATCAATTAGCGCAAATTCGGTTAAAACCGCAACTTTACGATTTTAGCCGAAAAGTCCTATTCAATATTTAAAAAGTACACAATCGCGTTTACTGGAAAACTCGTTCCAAATAAACATCGGTTAATTGAACGCTGCGATGTAAACAAACAATCAAATATTTCGTTATTATTAAAATTTTTATTGCATAAAAAAAATATTGAGCCAAATCCAGAACAAACTCTACAGTATGTTGTCCGGGAAATTGAGAGGTGTAACGTGATTGTTCTTTGCTTGCTAGACAACTGCAAGGCATTTGACATGGTTGAATCGTGTTCTTGTGTCAATTTTAAGGAATTTGAGGTACCGCATTTTTTCCTGTGGATTTATCCTCTTGTACACTATGAAGCTGTAAAATATATTATGCATAGCACAATTTTATAACGCCTGTAGATATATACTAGTTAATTATTTGTTTTTGATATTAAAGTTTATAAATCTAATGTTTTGCAGCTTTTTCCAGTGGTCAAGTTTGTTTCACATTAAAGTAAAAAAATATTATCTTATTTTCAAAGGTTTAAAATCGTAACAAAAAACGCGCGCACTCGCTATACTCAGGACACATTGGTTACTATTGTTTTTGTTATAAATCCGTATTATTGCTCGCATTTGAATCGATATTACACTAAGTTACGTACTAAATCGAACGACTTCACCCTTTAAAAACGATGCAGAACATCGTTATATAAAAGCTATATGGCCTCTATGTTGGGATGATCATACATTCTCTTCTCATGTTTAGATGTGAATAATGCAATTTCTGATGACACCAAGGTGCATTCACTATACATCTTAGTACTTTGTTTTGAAATCTTTGAATCAGATTAGCGTTTGTCTCACAGGTACAACCCCACAATTAGATTTCATATGTTCATTTTGATTTTAATACTCACTTATATAATAGCAACTTGTTTTTTGCTGATAACATAGATTTTCTGCCAATAAGTCAATATGGATGACTAAATTTTACATCAAGTTTCAAATAAAATTATTAATACTTCCATTCTTCTCTTATTCAGGTGGAGTAATAATTTCCGTTTCAGATAAAATAGATTTATTTTCTTTTGTCGCATGTATCGTCATCACAATCACTTGGTATATCTGTTAATTCAACATTAATTTCATCAAAATGATTTTCGATACCATGTAATTTATGCTTGTTGTCAAGAAACAAAACCCAAACGACAACTTTTGTTTCCCGATGCTATAATATGTTAATAAATATGTTAATAGTAACATAAAGTCCTTATGTGTTTTGTTTTAAACTTAACCATATTCAATCGATCGTTATCGCATTTGGTCCAAAGAAACAAAAATAAATAGTCTTAAAAGTACTACGCCTTACAGTGAATAATGAGCTCCTGCCATTTTAGAAATCAGGAAGAAAATCGGGCATTAACATCAATGAGAATCATTGTTTCAACGAACACATTAACAAGTGCATTCGGAAAGCTTATAACTGTTTAATAGTTGTCTATAGCAATAAAGCCTTTGTGAATTGCAAATCAAAAGCAAGTTTAGTTCTGTCCAAATTGAACTGCTGCGTTGTTTTGTATGTACTATTTTTAATATCAATATAAATATTACAATTAAAATTAATACTTATAGTTAGAGATGTTGGCACGCACAGCCAAAGATATAAACCATAAAATCTGGGGATAGCTAGGATAGAAAAGGCTAAAGAAGTCTGGAGAAGTACTACAATGATAAATCGATGGACATAACAGATTAAAACCAGAACAGGAAAAACAAATCAATAGTCGAATTACCAACGGTAATATCAGCCTCGGCCACATAGAAAATGAATTCCCAAGAGAGACTAGGCGCGAAATTTGAAAACCAAGTTTGAAACGAAGAATCAAAACTATAAATTACACGACATACCGTGTAAATTGCTGAGGTGTCACTAACATTTTGCAGATCCATAATTAACGGAATTGAACTCCTTTAAGATTTCCAAAAAGAGCAAACGATGCAAGACAACAAATGATGAAAGAAAGGTCAAATCCTATCTCCTAAAGTATTGACTAGTGTTAGCTACATAAGAACCAGCGCAGCCATGACAATTAATCTTATCAGGTTAGATTTGAGACCATCGAACGAATGATCAGAATGATCAGGTTTGAGAAAATACCTCTCAGAGACTTAGTAGTATATTTCGCACACTTTAACGTCTGGTATCTGAAAATTTTAATGAGATTGTCGATAAAGACAAAGGACAATTTGACAAATCGCCTAACTAGTGGTTCAACCACATCCCACAGGAGGAGGAGGACAAATACTATGAGCTATTTGGGGAGAGACAAGAGGTGCGGTACAGGAGAACATGATTCTGTTAACCAAGTTAAATAATAATAGTTATCAGTATCTTAAGGTTCTTATCAATTATTCTGGAAGCAGTTCAAGTTTTCTGAAGGCAATATCAAGACTTCTAGGAACAGTATTAAATATTTTGGAAGCATTTCAAGAATTACTAACAATCAAAACACAAGCCAATTGGATAGTTTTGGGTTTCAGCTCACTCAATAAAAATATAATAGAACGCCACGAACTTATCCCGATTCCTAACAACTTACCATCCCTCGGATAACCAGCCAAGTTAAAATACGAAAAAAAAAACAAAATTCATATAAATGAGATTCAAAACTATATTAAATGAAGAATTAAAAGTATATGAGAGTTTATAAAAGGAAATATTTAAGTATTGATCTAAGATCAATAAAAAAATAATGAATTAAAGAAATTAAATTATTAGGTAACAATAAAAATATGAATAACAATAACCTGACCGTTCTAGATTCTCTTAAATAGAATCAAAAAAACTAAAACTCGAAGAGAAAACTAATTAATACACAAATTGAGTCAGCTGAGTGAATAATTTCTGAGACAGTCCATCTATGTAAAAAAAATGAATTCGAATTAAAAAATATGAGCCAACAAATGAACAAAATAATAATGATCAGAATAATAAAATAACAGTCAAAATTTCCAAACTGGACAAAATATAATGTTACTCTTTTTAATTAATGGTGGTTTGAACTTCTAATGGTGGCTACTTCTCTATTCGATGTTGGTGGATAGATGTGAGAAAGGTGATCAAACTTCCAATTGTGGCTACTTTTTCATACGATGATGGTAGATGAATATGGGAAAGGGGATTGAGTGGTACACTGATATTGGAACTACGTCGAATCAATCTGCATTGTTTTATTTTATTTTACTTTCTTAACGGCATCCAAAATGCGTTTCCGACTTCATTAATGAACAACATCAAGATGTTCAAATCACCAATCGGTAAATATCACAACAAACGATAACATAACTAAACTAACCTAGAAGGAAATAACAATAAAATCGAACCCCAAAATACTAAAATCGCCATATTCTTCATAAAATTTTATCTGGTGTTGTAATCGGCTACACGTGTGTAATAATGTAAAACCCAAAAATCCGGAATAATATCCAATAAAACCAATACCATTTGATTAAAATAGTGGTGTGCACCAAATGCGATTTTGGTACTTTGGCACTTAACTTTGTTACTTCTTAATAAAACTTCTGAATAAAAATTTAATATAAAGCCACCAATAAACTTCATCAGCGACCTTGAAGAACTGACAAGATGAATTCTTATCCTTTTCTAACGAAATTAGAATTAAATACTCAAGATGAACGTTGCAAACCATTAACAACTCTGAAGACAACCGACGTATTTGGCACCCATGATTACGATATCAATCTAAAGTAATTGGTTGATCAACGGAGACTTGAAAAGGAGTAGAGCTATTTTCTCGTTTTCCAAGGTAAACTGAACGTGGAAGTTGTGCCCATTAAACGTAGTTATGATACGATGCTAACAAAAGGTATCTTAAAAGGGAGAGCTGGTATTTAGTTCATCATAATGGTGGCTAGGATGTGGCTAAGTGGACACAGATGTATAAATTTGGTACATAGATGTACCAAAGATTTGCTTATAAACCTGGCCTTTGAAAGGAAATATAGCATAATCAAAAAGAAAGGAAATCATGTCTGAAAACTGCTTCATATCAGTATAAGTTTTTATTACGATGAATGGTGCTTGATTGATTGGTCAACCGCAATCAAGGATAATTATCCTTGATTGCCTCAATAACTATGTTCAAAGGAATGTTGGTAAAAAGCCATCTCAGATATCACATGCAAAAATGCCAGAGAATACCCTAATGGCAGAACAAAACCTCTGACTTTGCAGCGAACATTACGGAATCTCTTATAATAATATATATTATTATTTATTTAATATTTGTTTTAAAACACACAGACCACGTATGCTGTAAGTTGATTGCTAATAGTAGTTAAACATATATACGAGAGAATTCCTACAAACTTTATGTCGAAACGTATGTTTTCATCCGAACGTGCACTCGGCGTTAGTTTCAAAAGATGATTTATATAAGATGAAATTACTTTTTGTTTTGCGTTGCCCGAGTGTGTATTTTTGGTCATTTTTAAACAGCGCTACGCTACTTCTTTATTTGGACTGTAATATTCGTAACCTTTTTTTCTTTTAGACATGTTTATTGCAAGTTGTGAGAAGATTTACTAAAGTAGTAGTAAGTAAGATTCATAGAGATTCTTTTGTGTTTTTTCTACATATCAGAAATTAGCTACTGTTTTTTATTTTTGTTCTATGGTGAGATGGAAAATCAATAATAATTGAATCTCATCATAGGTATAGTCATCGTTTTATCATAAAACCTGAAATTTTCGGCGACATTGCTTGCGATCGCTTCCATAAAACTGGAAACAGTGTAGAGGTGTTTAGTAATAATAATGATATATATTCACGTTAGTAATATAATATTACAGTGAACAGTCAAAAAAAAACGAAAAATGCATATACTCGCAACAAATATGTTATTAAAGAAAGCTTTTCTACTCTGCAAATTTGTCCTGCATATAGTCGGACCACAAATATTAGGCTTTCCTGACAAGATTTGCCTTCACACGTTGTTTGAAGTACCCTCGTTCCATAGTTTTAACTTCTCCTGGAATCCTGTTCAAGAACTTAACACCCCAAACGTAGGCGTATCTCTTCGTCGTTTCTATTCTATGTAGTGGTAATCGCAGGTCTTCTTTGCCCCTTATATCATGTGTATGAAAGTATATATTCAAATTTAATCTACTCATATTGTCATAGACATATATGTAACCAAAATATATGCACCCGGTACGATAAGTATACATTCTGGTTTGAATTAGTGGTGTAACGGATATTCGCATCCGCATCCGCAACTGCGGATAATCCGCATTGTTTTGAAGATCCGCATCTGCATCCGCATCCGCATATATTTTAACGGAGCTCCGGTAAAATAGTGACAGTTTTTTGTTTCGATTTTTTAGATAAAAAAAATTTTTAGATAAAAAAAATTTGTAGATAAAAAAATTTTTTAGATATTGTAACATGCACGAATACGTGAGGTAATCGCGATGTGGCGACGGACTCCTATATTGTCGCGCCGCAACGCCTCAAATCGGGGGCGCCAATGCATAGCGCTCTAAAAGATCTTAATTCCTAAAGACGATCAGTTGTTGAACGGATGGCAACTTGTATGTATGCTTTTGCGCATTTATCGTCATTCGTTTTATTGTTTGCTATCCATCGAAATTAAATTAATTAAAATGAAACCAAAAACAAGCTTTTTTGGGAATATTTCTCGGAAATTAACAGTTTGATTGCTCGTTGTAAGATTTGTGAAAAGGAATATTCACGAAAAGGACGTACCACATCTTCTTTAAAAAATCATTTGAAATCTAAGCATACAAAAATATTTGAAGAGTTAGAAAAACGTATAGCTGAAAATGCAGAACAGAACCAGCCAAGTTGTAGTACATCTACAGATACAGGTCCAAATACAACAAAACAACTTACTTTACAAGAATGTTTAACGAAGAATGTATGTTGGGATTTCTCATATACAAAATCCAAAGATACGGATCGATTAATAGGCGAAATGATTGCTTTGGAAGACTTACCATTCAACTTCGTCGAAGGTGTTGGTTTTCGGCGATTAATCAATACAATACTTCCACGATATAAATTAAGGGGACGTCAGTTTTTTACGTCGCTTGTATGTGACGATTTATATAACGGTGTGGCAAATAAAATTAAAGCACTACTAAAAGATCTTAAGAAAATATCCTTTACAACTGATGTTTGGTCAGATACAAGTTGTGGGACTTCATTAGTTAGTTTGACTGCTCATGGTATAAACGAAGGTTTTGAAAGAGTAAGAATTATTTTGAAATGTGAAATAATGGAAGGCCGTCACACTGGTCAAGCTATTTCGACAAAACTTGAAACCATTCTTGAAGAATGGGGTATAAAACAGGACAATGTTCACTGTGTGGTACGCGATCGTGGTAGCAACATGATTAAAGCAATGCAGATATCTGGATTTACTGATTTTGATTGTGTGATTCATCAAATACAGTGTTGCATTAAAAATGTTATATTATCGGAAGAATGGGTTCAAGAAGTAATTGAAAAGTGAAAAAAATGTCAACACATTTTAATCATTCCCTAGTAGCACAAGATGAATTAAAAGCTATACAGGTAATAAGATTGAAGCAACCTCCAATGTCAACAATACAAGATTGTCCCACTAGGTAAGCCAACGATTGTCTATAAATTAAAAAGTATAACTAATTTTCATTTCAGGTGGAACAGCACATTTTACATGTTGGAACGTTTTGTTAAAATAAAAGATTCTTTACTTCTATACTTAACTACAAAACAACTTGTGTCATTTTCTCCGGATGATTTGTCAACAATTGAACTGTTGTTAAAATTGTTGGCACCTTTTGAAGACCTTACTAAAGAATTAAGTAACTCGAAGAACAGCATTTCTATGGTTATACCACTTCTGCACGTTACTTTGACAATATTAAAAGCTGAGAAAGATAGCTCAAATACGCCAGAAAATATCAAAGCACTTTTTGTTAAAGTTATACGAGTAATAAGTGAAAGATTTGGCGATTTAAACAGAAATTTACTGTGTTCGATTTCCACGTACTTAGATCCCAGATATAAAACCAAATTTTTTAATAGTTTTGAAATAGAAGAAGTCGAAGCCACAATAGCTAATTTGTGCCAAATTCAAACGATTCATCAAGATAAAGATTGTAGTCCGATACATAAGAAAAGAAAAATTGATAAACAAATTATTACTAATTCTAGCTGTTGTTCTTCCAAACTACTGCAGTCAGTACAATCCGTTCTAAGTTCAAGTGAAAGCGAGGCAGAAGATGACCAATTAATAACACTGAAAATTGTGCTCCAAAATTATATTAAAGAAAGAAGACTACCTTTAGAATAAGATCCATTAATGTGGTGGCGACAAAATGGGTACAAATATACCGTTTTATTGCCGGTTGTTCGACAATATTTATCAACACCACCAAGCAGCTTTACCAGTGAACAGCTATTCAGTGGAGCATCGTTAATATACACAGATAAAAGAAAAAGTCTGAAAGGAGAGAAGGCATCAAAATTGCTGTTTTTAAAATATAATTTGCCTATAATAAATTATGAATATTAATTACTTTATTTGTGCATTAGATATTTTCAAGAAAATTTTAGCATGTAACTTTTTTTAACAACTCCACATCCGTTAAATCCGCATCCAAAAATCTGCTTACGCATCCGCATCCGCAAAATTAGAATTAAAAAATCCGGTTCCGCATCCGCATCCGTTAAACCCACATCCGTAACACCACTAGTTTGAATACATCTTTACAGCTGTCAGTAATTTTAAGATTGCATAAAGCTGTTACCATCGTCTTCTGCATACCAAAATTTTCTTTAAGCCAGATGAATAACTCCAAACAAGTATATCATATGCTGCAATGGCATGATAATTTGCTAAATAAGCTATTTTAGTCACCTCTTAAGCTATTTTTTGCTTAATTTATGCAATTTTGCTGAGACGTCTAATTGTAAAAATTACTGACATTAATTTTTTATTTGTGACATAATCCGAGGTACAACGCCCTTTCGGAAGGATGCGAATGTCCGGATCCTTTAGACGAAAGTGAAGGTGGGGACGAGGGCGGAGAAGCAACCGAATAATAAGTCTTCTTAAAACAATTTATATAGATAAAATTGTAATTAAATGAGATTGATTAAACAAAAAGAAAAAAAAATAAAAATATGTGGATTCCATGAAAACTTGAGATCAAGAGATAAACCCAAGAACTTCACCGCGGACAAATTTGAGAGTAACTACATATTAATGACAATTGATTCTGTTTTATTTTCATTTAGTTTCAGGTAGTTGTTTGTAACCAACTGAGCTTCATAACTGCCGCTGTGTTAGAGAATGATTAACTTTACTGTAACGTTGTTATTTATAGTTATTCATATTAGAAGTGGACTAGAGACATAATTATTGTGCGAGTGTGGATGATTGTGTGTGTAATCACACGAGTACTGCAATATGCACTAGCCCACATCAAAGAGGTGCATCACTCGGGTTAACGTGGTTGTCAACTCTAGATTTATGCCTTTTGTTCAAACCACTTTATTTCGCTGCATACGTCCGGAATATCAAGATCCTTATGTTCCTAATATATCATGATGAATTTATGATTTTTTTCAAGATTTTATTTTGGAATCTTTGTAGAGTTTTAGTATGGTATTAGAATAAATTGTCTATTAATAGCTTTGATTGTTTTTCAAGTGCGCTGTATTTTCTGTTTTCTATTTTTCTTCTACGTGCGATAAAAACAAATGTTTGCGTTTTGGATACCATGTTATTATTTTGTACCGTGGATATAATGCTATTAGAATCATTACCTTAGCCGACCGTGAATACCTTTTGTCTCCGAACAGATAGAGTGTACCACCGCGTCCTCTCTGGCTGGCATCATCGTCGGGGGAGAAAAACAATTAAGAGCCTTTGATATTGAAATCGACCACGCTAAGTGGTTATGCGGCGCTTCGCTCGCACTAATTGCGAAATACAAACGATACGCCGATGCGGCGACGGTCCCACATTAAAATTCATGCGCGATCCGCCGCGATGCGGACGTCGAAAGTGTGGCGTCGCGTTAAGTCGTAATTGCGTTTCGACGGAAGCGCCACCGACCAACCTCACTCACCTCCCATTTCTCCCGCCTCGTCTCTTCTCTCGAAATCCCACACGGTGTCGCTACTAACCGTAACTCAATAACTCACTCGACGTTCGAGATGAGCTGACAGCTATCATTTATTTTCTATGATTTTTGTACGGTTTAAATTAAAGCGTAAAAGTCGTTCATAAATATGTTTTGGAAAACATATTTAAAATATTGTCAACACTTACTTTTAACCGGCGCCTCCGCCAAAATTGTAATCACCCAAAAAGTTTTCTCCTTGTTTGTTAAACCAAGAATGCCCTCAACTTAATTCGTTTATTTTTAATAGAAAATATGTCTGTATAGAAAATATTATAGGTCTTATTTAATTATATATCTTACTTCCCTGGTAGATTTAAAATCACAAACATTTCAATTAGAAATAAATTGCTACCTGTTTTCTTTACAAGTTCTCTCCACGGCTTATTGATAATTTCTTAGTGCTTCTTGCGATATTACTAGCCCATGATGTTGGTAATATTTGATATTATTTCATCAGTTGATGGTTAACGATCGTTTCTGGGATTGATACAAAATGTATAGGAGGTGTAGTGGCGTAATATTTTATTTTATAGATTTTAATGTTACTTATTTTTATTTTATTAATTCGAACTTTAACTTAATTTTTAATTCAATTTGTTCGTGGTATTGCCATAGGGGCAGTATAATTGATATAGCAATTTCAAACGATGGAGTTAATTTAAATATTACTTTATCATTTCAGTATTGGCGTATGTCAGGTAGCATACAGCGTTCAGGTAAACTACCGTACGTCACTAGAGGGAGGTTAATATGATAAATAATAAATAACTGCGTTTTAAATCTTATTGTGATTGTAATTGTGTAAAGGTGGGTATAGATTTGTTGAGTTGCTCTTAACACGTTTCAGAATTGTTATTGATACAAATTAGGAAATGTTAAAAAATGTTAGGAAATCTGCTAATCAGACATCTAACCTTAATTATGAGGTCAGGTAGTGTCCTCCGATTTGCGATGTAGGCATTACTTTGGAGTCTCACTTTCTTCACGACTACCGCATTGAACGCGCGACAATTAGTCGGGATCGTGCAGGTGCTGGTTTCCGCTTTCCGCGGAGAACTTGTTTTAGAAATATAAAATAAAAGATGAAAAATAAATCAAATCTTACTATATTGCTTTCCCTCCCTTGTTCCCCAACACTTCACAGCCAGGTCGTAATTGCGCACGTAACGATACGATTTAAATAAGAAACAAACTTAAAGCACTTGTGAACGCTTCGATCTACACGCTCAATCTATCTTATCGGGTTTTTAAACGTGCGCGCCAGAGACGCGCATGTGCAGTGAACAAAATAACAAATTTTGTGTTGGCCTCAACATTAGCCACCCACCAAAATTAAATTTGAACAAATTGAATTTTAAATTAATTGCAAATTGGAAGTTACAATAAGTAAAGCGAAAATACAGAATAAAATTTAACATTGATCCTAGCGAATTAAAATAGAGGTTAGGTTGTTGTTTCTTCGGTTGGTAGCGGGCATATCTTCACTGTCGGTCTTGTGAGCAAACCGTTACGGGTTCGAATTGCCACAACTCTAACAATTCCATCGACTCCGGGGTGAAGTTGTGTTATACGACCCATTTCCCATTTTACCGCCGGAAGCTGTTCGTTCTTCACAACCACCAGATCCCCGATAGCCGGACTAGTAGTGGATGAGTTCCATTTTTCTCGAGCTTGAAGCGTCGACAGGTATTCTACGTTCCATCGTCTCCAGAAATCGTGAACCATTCGTTGAAGAAGTTGCCATCGATCGAGTCGATTGATTGGAATGTTGGTGAGGTTAGGATCTAAAATCAAACTATTAAGTGGTTCTAAGTGTAAAAAGTGACCTGGGGTTAATGGTTGAAGATCGTTTGGATCGTTTGACATCGGAGTGAGAGGCCTGGAGTTGAGTACGGCTTCTATTTCGGTGAGTACTGTATAAATCTCCTCAAAAGTGAGACGTTGATCCCCAATAACACGTAGTAGATGAGTTTTTACAGACTTGACGCCCGCTTCGGCTAGTCCATTGAAATGAGGACCTCCGGGTGGATGAAATATCCAATTGAGTCCAAGGCGTTGACCCGAAATTTCTACCAGCTCCTTCAATCGATTATTCGCTCCAACAAAGTTTGTTCCCTGATCGGAGAGAATTAAAGAGCAGGGACCTCTTCTTGAAATGAAACGCCGTAATGCTGCTAAAAACGCTTCCGTAGTCAAATCTGTAACTAATTCAATGTGAATGGCTTTGGTAGATGTACAGACAAATACGCAAAAATAGGATTTGATAGATTTGGATCCTCGACAGCGATTCAATGTCGTGTAAATCGGACCAGCAAAATCCACGGAAACTGTTGAGAACGCCTTCACTTGAGACACTCTGTACGACGGAAGATCTGCCATAAAGGGAGCGTAGGACCTTGGCCGGCATCGAAAACATCGAACGCATTGAGATGTAACTTGACGAACCAGTTGTCGAGCTGAGATGATCCAAAACTGCTGTTGTACCAAGGATTGCAGAGTTCTTGGTCCCGGATGAAGGTAAGATTTATGAATATCTTGCACGATTAGTTCACTTAAACGTGATGTTTTAGGTAAAAGCACTGGATGTTTATGGTCGAACGGCACGATCGCGTTTTTTAGTCTGCCACCCACCCTGAGAAGCTTGTTTCCATCCACAAATGGAGCCAGTTTACGGAATGGTTTAGCAAGGAATTGATTTGATTTAATAGAATTGAAAAGTGATGAAAAATGTTGTTTTTGAGTGAATTTTATGAGTTTATAGAAAGCATTTTGAATCTCTAGTGGAGATAAAACTATTGATGAGAAGCCGTTTTGTTTTCTACAATGAAGAACGAACCGTAAAACATATGCTACTATACGTTTTATTTTATTGATAGAAGAAAATTTATTCAGAAGAATATCAAAAAGGTTACTTTGAATCTCTAGAGTGTGAACTTGGGTACACCCCTTTTGTTCATGAATTAATTCTTTTGTTTCAGAATTGAGACGAGGTTGAATAGGCCACTTTTCTGGTGGATTACGGAGCCAGGAAGGACCCTCCCACCATAATTTCATAGAAAGTAAAGCTTCAGGAAAAAGACCTCTTGAGCCACAATCGGCCGGATTTTCGGAAGAAGGTACGTATTTCCAAGATGAAGAAGGTAGAATCTCTTGAACATAACTCACACGATTAGATACAAAAGCTTTCCACCGAGCGGGTGATGTTGCAATCCAGGTCAAGGCGACTTGGGAATCCGACCAAGCAGTAATAGAATCAAAGCTGATATGCGGGGCTAGAATTTCTTTTAATTTTTCCAATAAATTGGCTAGCAAAACTGCGGCTGATAGTTCCAGACGTGGAATAGAAATGGATTTCAAAGGTGCCACTCGTGATTTAGCACACAAAAAGGTAGTAGTAATCGATTGATCAAAGCTTTTACAACATAAATATGCAACAGCGCAATATCCCACCTGTGAAGCATCACAAAACAAGTGGAGTTGAAGTGACTGTGTATTGGAGGGTACAATTAATCTAGGTAAGCGTAAGTTTGAAAGAAATTTAAGATTGTCTTTGAACTTTTGCCACTTTTGACATATATCTTTTGATGGTGCTTCATCCCAACCAATCTGTAATTGCCACAGTTGTTGTATAAAGTGTTTTGCCTTTAATGTGCAGGGAGTTAGAAAACCCAGAGGATCATAGATACGAGCTATGTCCGATAACATGGATCTTTTGGTGCATGGAGTATTGCGGATGAAATGGGAATAGGTAAACGTATCCGTAGTAGGATTCCATTGAAGTCCCAGAACCTTGATGCAACTTATTTCATCATAATCCATCGAAACGGGATGTTGTAAATCATTTTCTGATACTGATTGTAAGATCTCCAAGCAATTGCTTGCCCATTTTCGTAATTCAAAGCCTCCTTTCTTTAAAAGATCAATTAGTTGCTGTTGTAATTCACGAACTTCTTTCATCGAATAAGCGCCAGTAACGATGTCATCAATATAAACATTGTTTTGTAAAGCCTTGGACGCCATTGGAAATTCATGAGCGTAAAGGTTCGATAATTCAAGAAGCGTGCGTAGAACCAAAAAAGGTGAAGATGCTACACCATACGTCATCGTATTAAGACGATATTCTTGTAAAGGTTCATTCGGTGAAAATCGCCACAAAATTCTTTGAAAATCTCTATCTTTCGGAGTGACAAGAATTTGTCTATACATCTGCTTCACATCGCAAGTAAATACAAATGGATAGCATCGAAAAGTTAATAAAATTTTAACAATATCTTGTTGGAGTTTAGGTCCTATTAAAAGAACATCATTTGAAGATTGCCCATTAGATGTGATAGCCGCTGCGTCGAATACAACTCGCAATTTGGTGGAGGCGCTTTCAGGCCGAAGTACACAATGATGAGGAATATAGAACGCTGATTTTACTGTTACTTCAGGATCTCTGACCAATGACATATGACCCGAATTCAGGTAATCTCTCATAAAATTGATGTAATCCTGGCGTAAAGTCAAATTCTTTAGCAATCTGTTTTCTAATGAATGAAATCGCTTTACTGCTAATTGATACGACTGCCCTAAGACGGGTGCTGACTGTTTAAATGGGAGTGAAACGATAAATCTGCCAGTCTCGGTACGTGTGTAGGTTTCTTGAAAATACGTTTCACATTGACGCTCTTCAGAGGTCAAGGGTAAGACCTTCTCTATGGATTCAATTTCCCAAAATCGTTCAAGGAATTTGGCCAAGGAATCATCAGTCGTGGACAAGCATGTTGATAATGAAGAAGGTAGATGTGACGAAGAAGTTTTTCCCATCAAAATCCAGCCGAAGATAGATTCCAAAGCTACTGGATCGTTGAGATTGTTTTGAATCCGTCCCCCCAGGAGAATTTGGGGGACTAGTTCGGCGCCCAACAACAAATCAACTTCCATGGAAGTGGACGCTAATAATGAGGGAGAAATTAATTGTTTTAAATGAGGATATGATTCAAGGATAGATGTCAGTGACGGTTGAGGAGAACAGATGCTCTGAGTGACAATTGCTTGGAAGGTTAAGTACGGTTCAACATTTTGGATAGGTTGAATGTGACAAGGAACGGAGCCTTTGTTGCAAATGGACGTCATAAAGTTGAGTCCTTTTATTTCCAAAGAGGAATGATATGAACGTGGGAGACGTAATTTTTTCGACAGCTTATCTGTGATAAAGTTGGACGTGCTGCCCGAATCAATCAAAGCCCTTACGGTATGACATTGTCCAAATTGATCTTGAATTTTGACATAAGCAATGGGTAGAATAACTCTTGAATAAATTTCTGATTCTAGTTTTGGTGGGTTGTGCCAAGAGGTTCCCACATGAACTGAAGGCGTAGGCGAAGTGTCAAAATGAAGTAAAGTATGATGATGTTGTTGGCATTTGCGACATCGATGAGGTGATGTGCAGTTTTGTGTTGTATGCTTGGCGCTTAAACAATTGCGACATAGATTATGGTCTCTTGCGATTGAGAGGCGCTCCGACGACGATTTTCCATTAAACTTTGCACAGTAGTAAATTGGATGAGATTCTTTGCATAGAACGCACTTAAGATGGGATTTAGTTTCAATCTTCAAATTAGTAACGCTCTCTCGTGGAGTGGTTTTTGGACGATTAAGGATAGTTGTTTCCGATGACGTTAGTGATACAGAATCTAATGCTTTGGCTCTCTTTTCTAGAAAATCAATCAACTGATTGTACGTTGGAATGTCGAAGGACGTATGATCTGCTTCAAATAGGGTTTTCGTTTTTGTGTCTAACTTCAGTAAAAGTAAATTGAAGAGCATAAAATCCCAGGCATCAACAGGAAACCCCAACATTCGGAAACCTTCAGTGTTTTCTTTGAAAATATCAATCAAGCGGCGAAACGTTTTTGATGATTCGTCTTTAATTGACTTGAAATTAAGAAGTTCATGGAAGTAAAGCGTAGCCAAATGTCTTTTATTTTGATAACGTCCCTTTAAGGCGTTATATGCGATTTCATAATTGTCGTTGGTTACAGGAAACCCTTTTAGAAGATTATAAGCTTCTCCCTTTAAAGAGGTGAGTAAATATTGATACTTGGCAATGGGCGATAAAGAGGCATTTTCGTGCACCATGGTTTTATATAAATCAAAAAATGTATGCCATTCTTTATGATTGCCATCAAAAATAGGCAATTGAAGTTTATTGAGCTTCGGTGTAGTAGTTAACGAAGAAGTTGTCGCAGAAGAGGCTTCTGTAGGGCGCATTTGATGACATAATGCCTTGATCATATAATAGTCAGAGTCTACCCTTTTTCGGATGCTGTCTTGAGCAGGAAAATCTGCTTCTTCAATAAGGCCAACCATTTGATTGTGTACAGTTTGGAAATCTTTGTAAGTAGTTTCAACATCTTGAACTCTTTCCATGAAAATAAGGTTTTGTATAGGATCAGGAGGATCATTAGGTAAGTTGTTACCGAATGCAAAGGTTTCTGAGATTCTATTAATAAAGATATTGCGTTTGAGAGTTAATCTTGCAATTTTATCCGCCATGATAGGGCAAAGAGAAACCTAATTCACAAGAAAAACAAGAATTGAATAAAGAAGAAGGTATGAAGTTCCAAAGGGAACGAATCGATAATGAATCGATAAAAGAAGAGGAGAAACGAGTACTCCAATGAGAGACGTAAAAACGCCGAGAAGAAACGAGAAAAAAAAAAAATGAAAATGATTGTTCCAAAGGGAACGAAATCGATAAGTAATCGATAAGAGAAAAGGAGAAACGAGTACTCCAAAGAGAGACGTAAAAACGCCGAGAAGAGAAGAAAAAAAATGGAGATGATTGTTCCAAAGGGAACGAAATCGATAAGTAATCGATAAAAAAAAAGAGAAGAGAAAATAATAATCCACGTGGAATGAATGAGGAGCGTAAAGACGAAAGAAACAAAGCAAAATAACTGAATAAACAAATGAAAGTGAATGTTCCAAAGGGAATAAGCTGTAGATGTCGCTCGATAAAAAATAAAATAAATTCCTAAAGTAAAATAAAGAAAATTCTGATGGTAAGTTGATTAAATAGCCTTTCCCTTTCCAATTGATGGAAGAAAAGAACGAAAGTATATGGGAGATAATTTCAAGAATAAAAGACTAAAGAGTCGAAAACAGTTTTTTTTTGTTTTAGGTGACCACATGTGGCTCGTGCTCGAATTGAGGAACGAAGGCTCGTTGTTGAAAGGTATGGAGACCAGATGTTGAGATTGGCGACCGGTTTATCGAGGTAATAATCAAAAATGAACAATAAGTTTAATGAAAATTGATGAGAAAAGGCGGAAAATCCGGCTCGAAGGACCAAATGAACGCGCGACAATTAGTCGGGATCGTGCAGGTGCTGGTTTCCGCTTTCCGCGGAGAACTTGTTTTAGAAATATAAAATAAAAGATGAAAAATAAATCAAATCTTACTATATTGCTTTCCCTCCCTTGTTCCCCAACACTTCACAGCCAGGTCGTAATTGCGCACGTAACGATACGATTTAAATAAGAAACAAACTTAAAGCACTTGTGAACGCTTCGATCTACACGCTCAATCTCTCTTATCGGGTTTTTAAACGTGCGCGCCAGAGACGCGCATGTGCAGTGAACAAAATAACAAATTTTGTGTTGGCCTCAACACGCATGATTACGCCATCTGATTTCTGCTAGTTACCCCATCCATCCCATTCTTTCTTATGTTCCATTGCAGACACTCCTGTCGCTTTCTTTGTCCTTAGGACAAAAATTGTTAACAAACGCTCATATTAACTCTTTGTAATGCTCTTTACCATAAAACGTACCTGAGAGAGGGGATGGGTAATGCCCCTCCCCCATTCTTCCTTCCTCTCATTTACACTTCTCCTCTCATCCAGTTTTCTCTTGATCCTCAACCCTGGTCACCATCTCCTCTAGTGCTCTCATTTTCAGATGAAGCAGAACTAGAAATGCGCTAACTTTTCTATTTTAAAGCGTTATTTCTATGCTAGTCATACATGAGATATATCCTCCCTAGCTATTCTTCTCTTTATCCGGAACCTGTAACACAACTATGGTCAGGACCGAAACTCCAATCCGTTAGTTTTAATGAGTCTTATTACATTTGATGGTTATGCAATCTATTTATAAACAGGGTCATTAGAACTATTTTAGGATGCACTATTCGTAGTAAAAGGTTGAGATGTTGGCAACATGGGTTGTTCATTCTAAACTTTTAATCTAAAATATTTTCATGACCGTCAGTATGTATGATTTAGATGAATTCAACGTACAGGTATGTTTGTAGATAATTTGTGAAGAATTGAATACCCTTTCAGTTAAAATTTAAAACTTTCTCGCAATTGAAAATGGTAATTAATTTTTTGATCACCTGTATAGGATATTTTCATTTAACAAGTGACAATATGACTTCAATAAAATTTGGTATGCTACTGCTAAATTAAGACAGTAGATCTCCACCTACTACTTGGATTTTAATCCCAATGTAAGACCGGAAGTAGTAGCTCTCCTTAACAGCTTTCGAAACAGGCCATCTCCAAAGATTTTTAAAATTACATTGAATAAACAACTTAATAGGTTAAAAATAAAAGAACGTTGGCATTGCTAGTTTTCCGAAACTTGATTATTTATATATTTTGCTGAATAATTTGAAAAATATGCTTTGAAACGAATTTTTATAACAGTAAGTTTAAAAGTAGATTATTTTCTAAACATTCAAAATAATTGGGACTTTGTAATTTAATTAAAAAAAGCACTAAGCATATAACTTTCCTGGACACGCTGTATAGTATTGTTTCATCTTGTTTTCTGAAAATAGTTTGTAATCCATTTCCTGGACACTTCACTGTACGCATATCTTCAATAATTGTTCAATGATGTACTTTATAATTGATGGATATTAGATAAAAACGACAATTTACTATTTACTGGAGAATGAAATGAATTTTTAAGAAAAACAAAATATTATCATATAAGGAATGTTTTTAGGATCTCAATAATAAAAAAAATGATGGCATTCCATTTGAAAAAAAGTTGAAAAGCTGATATGATCAGCTTTTATCGCTTAATTGATGTTCTGTGATACGTGTTTTGATCGATCTACCAATTTCACCTATGTAAGTACCACTTGTGATGGGCCAACAAATTTGCTTAAACAGGCTCCAACTAGAGTTGCGCAAGCCGAGTTTACAACAAAAATCTGAAATCTGTAAATTCGCAAAGCTGGCACTGATTTAAATTGATGGATGTAAATGAGTTTTAAGTGTTCGTTTTTGTTGGAGTTGCGATAAATGAGATAAAAGTATCGTTAGTGTTGGATGGGCTGGTAGCAATCATGTGACGCTAGTACGTTTGCCATTAGCCAATCGGAACGAATCTCCAAACACCCAAATCTCCAAATCTCTCTCGCACAAAAGGTAGGCCAAAAACCGCACCACCTAGCAATAGGTTGAGAAATGAAATCACCAGATCCAATTCTTTTTTCAATACCAACCTTATTTTCCCCAGCTTAGTTAGTCTCTCACTATATTCATAACATTTAGGGTTAGAGGTTTAGATTCCAGATGGAGAATGCGGAGTAACTATCGCTATAGAATTGGCGTTTCTTTACCAGTCAAATAATTTATTCTATCATTAGTGCATAGTATCCATTATGAGAAAAATCAAAATTTATGTTAATTCAAACATATGTAAATTTTTCCAAACATGTGAAACATTTTCTTGAATATAAAATTATTACGAATTGAAATCTTCCTTTTTGCCCAAGACGTTTAGATTCTACTAAATATACACTAACAAAATCAAAAATCGAATAAATGTTTGCCTTAGGCATTTGTAGGTAGATATATGTTACTGCATATTCAGGACTTCAACTGCAAAATCTTTTCTAAGATAGATCTTGTGCAGGCTTATCACCAAATATCAACTGCCGTTTACAAAACTGCAATAACTAGCCCTTTTGGTTTATTTGAGTTTACTAGAATGCCTTTTGGTGTGAGAAATGCGACTTGAACGTTCCAACGTTACTTCAGGCTTAAACATTAGGTTTGTTTGAATAAATGTTATTTTAAAGGCAAATAAAAATGAAGAACTTTTGGAATTTCAATTAAACTTACTGAATGCATTTTTGGTGTACCATCCATAAATTTTTTAATTCGCCAAATTTCTTGTCAAAGCATACTTCCTTCAGATGACAGAATTGAAATTATTAAAGAATTTCCAACACCAAAGGCACATAAATAGTTACAACGATTTTTAGGCATGTTAAACTATTATCATAGATTCGTTCAAAATTTTTCAAATATGCTCTCATCTTTATATCATCTTTCGAGTTTACTTTATAAAAATAATATCAAAGTTATTGAAAATTGGTCAGAAGAGTGTAATCAAGGTTTTGAGCTGTCTAAAACCCAATTAGTAAATTCAAGAACTCTGGCTCATGCCTGTAAAATTAATGATTTATGACAACCTATCTTGTTTTTCAAAAAAACTGTCACTTTGTCAAGCAAAATACTCAACTTTTGATCGATAATTGCTGGCAATTTATTCATCTATTAACTTTTGCAGACATTTATTATCATTTTTGCATTACATTTTAGAAGGCAATCTATTTTTAATCTACACATACAAAAATTTTCATAATTCATTTCATAATCTTTCACATGCTGGTATTAAAACAACACAAAATTTGATTAACTCTAGATTTTGACGTTATTGGCGCAAAATGAACAAAGATTTATACGAGGACAAAATGTTGCACTAAATGCCAACAATCTAAAATTCATAAACACACAAAATCAACATTTTGAGCTTATTCACATTGACCTGGTTATTCTTTTGTTCCTACAGTCTTTTTTATACGTGGACAAAATGTTACGTTAAATGCCAACAATCTAAAATCCATAAACATATTGTTTATAAACAATCATTATGTTTTGAACATATCCATATTGACCTGCTGGAATCCCTTACGCCTTCGCTTGGTTATTCTATTGTTCTTACTGTTTTAGTCATTGACTGTTTTACAAGGTGACCAGAAGTTTATCTTCTCAAAAGTACGTCAAGTTATTATTAATTATTATTATTACATATTTGGTATACCGCACACGATTACGTATGATCAAGGCAGGCAATTTGAATCTCCATTTTTTGCATAATTTAATCGATTATTTCACTAAAAATAAATTCATACTTCCTGTTACCATCCTCAAAGAAATGACATCTTAGAAAGGTTTCACAGATCTTTGAAAATTGCTATTAATGCTGGGGGTAAAATTAATAGGTGGAAAAAAGATCTTCTTACAATATTATTAGTTCTAGAGTCTTCCTTGAAGGAGGGTTTAGGTTATTCTTCGGCAGAACTGGTACCGTACACCAGTTCTGTAACTGTTATGTTTACCAGATGATTTTTGGCAAATTGTGACAATTCAACAGATGTTAACCCTATATTGATCCGCCTGGAAACACTTTCCAATTCGAAGCCAACGCCAATCTCTTTACATTCAAATAAGAAGCCTTTTTTACATAAAGAACTGCGGGATTCAGACTTTGTTTTCCTTCGTCTTAATGGTATAAAACCTTCACTATCACCAAGATATGAAGGACTTTTTAAAGTTGTTAAAAAATATTCCAAAATTTCATTATTTTTAGAAAGAAGCAAAAATACATTGTAAACATTGATCGTTTAAAACCAGCCTTCAATTTAAATAACTGCGTAAATAATTTATCGATACACTCTGGGAATTATAAACATTGGGAGTAAAACTTAATACCATTTCCTCAGTTCATAACGAGAACACGCATTTTTATTTTTATCTTTATATGAGGTAGTCCTTCGGGTGTTAGTTGGTTTCTTTAATCAATACATAAAATACCAACTTTAGAAAATAATGTTGTCATGCAAAAATATTTATGCCAGCTGTTTAGCTAGTTTTTGAAATTAACCTTTCTAGTGTTCAGATTATGTATGGTAATATAATTTTATAGTGGTATAGTTTTATCGTCGTGGCTGCTGAACAAGTTTTAGAGAAGTTGGACTTTACGACGGTTTTCGATATTTTTCGGTCTATAATGCTCCTAACTATATCATCTTCAGTGGTACAAGTAGGAACAGTGCTTAAACCAGTAGATATAAAAGTTTGTGCAGTCAAAGAAAGTAGCTTTTGCTGCTGTTCTATTAATCTCATAAATCCTAAGTCTCGTCTCTATTATAATAATAAGAATTTTTTGTAAGTGCTTGTTTAGCTGTGCCATTGGACTTTTCCTATTTATGTAAACCTAACTCGAGCTAGTAACAGTCTAACTCAAATTGACTTCAAATAATCTTAACTTGAATTAAGCCGGTTTAATAAATCGAGTTGGCTCACCTCTAGATAGTACTACAAGTACTACATTTTAGCTTGTACATGATAACGGTTATCATCCATAATATTGATTTTGTCTTAAGAATTACATAAAGAGTTGTTTTTGTTGAAAGACATGTTGATGTTATACTGATACAAAGTGCTTTGTATGCCATATTACATAGGTAATTATTTGCTGTATACGACAATACCTATATTGAAGGATTAATTGTTTGTTGACTAGTTGATAAATAATATTGTTGTTTAAATTGTATTCTTTAAAAACACAAATTATAGTCAATCATTATAGCTTTGTTAGCAGTTGATAATGGTGTAAACCGGAAATTAGTGTTACGCGTAGTATCTGAGATATAAATTAATATGTAGAAAACTTCCAAACTGTTGATTTTATCAGAAAATCTTATCACTAAAAAGTCGTTCACAACACCGTAGGCAATAGAAAACGACAATCAAAGCTTCAAAAAATATAATGGTTAAGATATTAGGCCGTTTTTTCATATTACCGGAAGTCATCTCTAGATTCACAAATACGGAAGCACTAATGATGACGCCACTATGCCTAATTGAAAGCATTATACATGCTCTAATAGATAGCACAGTGCGAATTTTAGCGGACCATTTCGTCTATTAATTACGCAATATAATATTTTCAGACAAAATTTTCGAAAAATTGATAAAATTCCTAAACGGTTGATTCTAGGACATAATAATAAGTAACAATTGAGATATAAAGTATAAAAATATTTATTATTCATACAATTTCTGCAGGTATCGTGTAAAACCTGAACGTTGTACCCTAATATTATTAGACTGTATAAAGCAATAAATGAAGATTTACAATATTATTACTATTGCTTATATTTGATCGAATATTTGTACGACGACAGTATGCTAATAACCCATTAATGTGTGTTCTTAAATGGACTCCCCTTCAAAATGTGTACACCCCTGAGCATCATTTACTTTAGTTAATATTTAAAGATGCAGGAACAGTCTACAAAACCATAGTCCACAATATTTATGTTATGATTCACAAAGGAGTCACAATCATCGTTGTTACAACGAGTCTTTCGCATTACAGCTGTTTCATTTGCGGGCGATAACGCTGAAAACCCTTCCGTATTAATAATATATAAAATAAATTAATATGAAATAAATTTCCTCGATATTAATTATAGTAATGATGTCCAAAAAGTGTTAATATAATTAAATGGTAGGAGTAATATAATGTAATATAATAATATAATTATAAAGGGATATTTTTTGCAACTAACTAAACATCGAATGTTTTAAAAATTAAATAAACCGACTAGACAGAAACTTCCAAAAGATCAGGTATTTTTTTATTGAATCCTGCAAGCACTCCGTACCTCTTCATACTTTATTTATCATCGTTAATATTACACTTGTTACTTACCTTGATACACTAAGTTGATAGACTTAATAATTAATACAAAGAAAACAGTTTAAACAATAAAATTCTAAACTTTAACAAGAAAACTTATAATAACTGATAAATGCTAACAAAACTTCAACAACACTTGAACACAGACACAGTTATTATTATTCAAAAGTCGATTCTAGGCGAAGATTCTAAAGAAGAATTTTAATAGACACACTTTGAATGTGGGGCACTAACCCTTGAGTAAACGAACTCTTTTACCAACGAATTTTTTGCCTGCTCACCCAATTACAACAACCATCACCGAAAATTACAAATTTTTAAGTAAATACTTATTATATATTTTGTGTATTTCTATTAATGTTTTGGGAATTATATAGATTTTTAAGAAAATTTATATCTCGGGAACTACACATCCCGCTAATTTCTGGTTTACACCATTATCAACTGCTAGTAAAGCACTAATGATTGACTATAATTTCGACGTTAGTGATTCAAGTGTGAAAAAAAAACTGAAAAAATAATTTATTTCAGAAACAATGAGATTCGTTGAATTTTAATTGACGGCACTAACATAATGTCCTGAAAATCTATCGAGTGACATCGGTCTCGTCGTTAATGCTTTTCATGGCGTGTGAAGTTGGCAGGTCACTGAAAAATTAAAATATCTCCCGAATAGAATATACCGCTGAAGCTTTCTTGCTGGCAATAAAGAGCACTAACGAATGGGATATATTTCGTCGTTAGTGCATTTAGTGTTTCGTCAGCTTCACGGACCTTTTATTGTTTTCTATTTCTAATGTGAATTTCTTATTCTGGTATAAGCTATTTACGCAATTGTGAAAGTAAATGGTAAAATTGGTAAAATTATTGTTATTATCCAAGATAATAAGAATGTCATCAGCAAATTGTAACAATATCATTCTTCTAGATTTTTCAATGCTAAAAAAGTTGGTTTATAAAAAAATAATAGTTTACTAAACAAATGACAAAATAGTCACGGAAACGGAAAAACAAAAATAAAAAATAAATAAGACGTGGTTGAATTTATGTTCGGTTAATTATATCTATGTTCGGTTAATCATAAAATAAACATCTTAATATGTACGCCATAATTTAATATTAAAAAAAATATTATTAAACTTAATTAAAATTACATATTAACATTATTATATTATAATATACAGGTGAGTCAATAGTGCGAGGACGGAAGATTGTGGCCGCACTGTTGAAAATAAAGAAAATGTTTTTGTGTAATCATAGATTACAATCAAAGCTGCATCGACTACAATTATTTTCAACTATACAGGGTGTTTTACAATTCCAGAACCCTACTCAAATTCATTTTTTTTAAATGGAACCCTATACATCTTTTTAGATATGTTGATTACCTGTCTTAAATGCTATAAAAGTGTATCTTGTTTTCAAACTTTGAATGCAAGGTTTTGAAAAATCTTGTGGTGACTTAAAATTCATTGTCTCCATTATTATTAAGTAATTCAAGATTGCAATTTGGCATATCGATGAACAAGGCGTTGGTCTTTGAAACCCCACTAATACTATTTAATAATATTATGTAGGGTGGTTAACCAGAACCGGTTAATTTATGAAATATTTGAGGGACCATAACTTTGTTATTTTAAATGGAAAACCCTATATTTTTTCAATGGCTGGGAAGGCTTTATTAATTACCTTTCATTTTTGTTAAGCATATAGTATATCTAACATGTGTATTTTATGGGATAATTACACTATTTAAAAAATGTAGGCATAAACTTGATTTTTTTCACAAGAAATAAACAACGAAGAAGACATTTTTAAACAAATGCGAATAAGTTTATTTCGTAACAGATGGAAAAGTATGGATCTGTGCACAGACAATAGTATTGAGAAAACAACTGTTCAAAATTCAATTTAAATATGTTGCAAAAATCCTATCATAGTGGGAAGGTGTACCATAGTGCTGAGACCACATTCTTTGTCAAACGTCTCGTAAGACATCTTCCAAAAATTTTGGCAATTGATTTTCTAACAAATTCAAAAAGATTGTCCATAACGGTTGCCTCGAAGAAATACGATCTGATGAAATAAGATTCTAGAATCCCTGCCCAGATAGTTTAGGACCATTGTTGTTAGTGGGTTACTTCTCATATAAATTTACTGTTAATATCGTAATAATGAAGATTAAGGCAGTTAATATAGTTATTTTTACAAAATATCGCTTATTAGCTGTATAGAAGATAATCGTAAAATTGTATTGTTGTTGATCTTTTTCTAATATCCATTTCGAAAATTCTAGTCTTTTTTGAACTGAATATGCACACATGTACACTTCTTCATCTTTTACAAAATGCACTTGCATTTGTTTAAGAATGTCTTCTTAATAGTATATTTCTTGTGAAAAAAACAAGTTTATGCCGACATTTTTGAAACAGTGTAATTATCTCAAAAAGTACACATGTTAGATATACCATATGCTTAACAAAAATGAAAGGTAATTAATAAAGCCTTCCGAGGCATTGAAAAAAATATAGGGTGTTCTTGACAACATTGCATTCAAAATTTGAAAAAAGGATATGCGCTTATAGCATTTAAGACAACTAATCAGCATATGCGAAAAGGTACACAGGGTCCCATTAAAAAAAATGAAGTTGAATACGGGCCTGAAATAGTGAAACACCCTGTATAGCTGAAAATTATTCTAATCGATGCAGCTTTGACAGTAATGTATGATAACATAAAAAAAATGTTTTAAATTTTCAACGGTAAAGCCACAATCTTCCTTTCCCGCACTATTGACTCACCCTGTATATTATAATATATATATTTTATTGTAATGTCGGGATTAAAATAAAAGTTTAATTTCGCTATGTAAAAGAGTTGCCTTTATTTAATCAATTACATGATTGTCCTACAACGTTCGGACGACGAATGAATTCTTATATTTAACGTAATTCTAGCGTTTATTAACCTTCGGTGCAACGACGTTCAATTCGCAATATGAACCTGTAGAAAACACCTGAGGTTGCATTAATAATTAACCTAAACTATCTATACTTAATATTAATTTATTTTACCACTACATTATAATATAATTATAAAATTAATATTATTATAAAATTTAAAATTTTATTTTCAAGTTCAGTAAAAAAAATATCGGAGAGGTGGTCGCTTAAGGAAAAACCCATCGGCAAGCCTTCATTGTATTTGTAAAATATATTATTAAAGGAACAAAAATTTTGTTCTGTACAAAGTTTTAGTAGATTATAAACTTGTTCTGAATCTTTGTTGTTGAATGATAACACAGTGAAATTTTCACGTAATTGTACATTTTGAATGGTGTTAACAAGGTCAAGTGTGTCTTTAACAGTAAAGGCAGCTTTAAGCTGTATAATATTTTTGTGTATAATATTGTATTGATGCATTATTCACTCAAGAATGTATTCGTTGTTGTTACCTAGAAGTAAAATTTGTTAGTTCATTGATGATTTTAAAAGTTTGGAGCCTATTGTGTTTGAAGTAAATGACATAAAAGTTATTCTCAAGAATTCTTTTTCTTTAAATGATGAATGTTAGTAAATGATGACGACAAAAAGTTAGAATTTACTTGAAACACGACCAACTGTTCTCAAAAAACAAAGCATTCGTGTAAGGTTTTTGTCTATTCTTTTTGCCGTTTCGCTACTATTTAGCTAACATGCGGTTTGTTTTATCTTCGAGGTTGGGATAATCCAGCGGTCGTACACAAAAGGCATTAGCAGCGGTTGTTTTTACCGCAGATTTTGCACTGGGAATACTGTATCAGCGGAAGCCTAAGCAGTTTCCCGAAGCGCCACGACACCTTTTTGTCCCCGGTAAAAGTCGCCGGACCGTTGTTTTACCGGGGAACGGTTTAGAGTTACGTCGTAAATTCGGAGATCGGCGCACCGAAATAAAACGGTTATTAAATTGGGAAATTCGAAAGTTAAATTAAAAGTCTCGGGCGACTGCGACGTCCTGAAATCCGAGCCCGTCGCTCTTCCATCCCGAGGGACGATAAAATTTCTGAATTATTTCGCGACGGCCGTTTTATAAAGCGCTGACGGCCACTTACTATACATCGCTACGTGGCGCTTTATCGCTCTCGTAAATTATGGCCAATTTAAAACCGGGTGCGGCTGAGAAAGAATACGGAGTAATTGAAAATAATTGCGCTGTACGCGAGTGCTACTTTTACATTCCTTTTACGTGTATAGCAGACAATAGTTAATATTTATTTAAGAAATAAATGTATGGGGTGAAACATTTCATTTCGTTTAATGATTGCAGTATGTAAGAGGGCGTTCGATAATAAATTAGAGTTGGGGTGAAACGGGGGATGTAATATTCAAGGGAGAGAAGCACGATATTATGAACAATGTGTCCAGTGACAAGGTAAGGATGAGAGGAAACATGTGTTACGCGGATGCGGCGTTATTACAAACCATTAATTATAAGGCCTTGTTTCGGGTTCCAGGTGATAATCTGGAAGGGCCATTTCTCGAGTAACTGCGCCGCAAGTTCTGGGGATTCCCAAAAACCTCCAAATACACCTAATAATGCCGTCTTGACGTTTCTTCTCCGAGTAAAAATTCGCTCCTCAATAATAAATCACCGCGCTACAGCGGCGGAATATTAAATTCAAAATGAAAATTTACCCGCTGACAAGTACTAATATAGCGTAAATGGAGCATATACTTAGAAAGGAGGGCGGTCCACGCGACGTGTTAATTTCCCGATGATTTATACTCGACGAAGCTGCGCGTTTCGCGTTCATCGATCGATCGACGCGCGTCGACCTCTCATAAACCAACTTTTTTGCGACATTTTCCAGATTTTCGAGATATTCAGTTTCCCGCACAATTGACGCGGGTACAATTTACAAATAAACCCATCCCCCTCGCGCTGAAATAAGATTCAGCGATCCCGCCGCATCCCTGAGGTGCGGTTTCCAAGTTTCTCCTTGGTCGAAGAGTTGGCGTAAACTTGGTCTCATGGCGTTAGTTGACCCGGAAGTGCGCCGCCTATAATAAGCTTATATTTAGCGGAAAAGTTGGGTCTCGCACACTCACTTCGGAAAGGTGAGCAAAGTTTCGCGCCCCGCTTCTCAGCGCCTAGACCAGACAATACCCTAAATCAGCCTTAAATGACGATATTACTTGGTTAGGACTTGAGAAATTGATCCTCAATATCTCCTGAAAATATAGTGCTGGGTACTCGACTAAAATTAAGCGGGAAGAGAATTTTTAGAAAGAAATTGATTAAGTCGGTTAATTGCATTTTTTAAAAGGCTAAGCTAAACCTTCAATGTTATTACCTTTATAAAGAAAAAATTATGAAAAGTTTACAATAACACAGCTGATCTTTGATGTCGAACTTAAAGAAAAGTTAAAGTTTTACAGTTATGTAACGCTAATAAATTAATAATAATTAAATAACTCAATTATAAACTAAATAATAATAAATTAACTCAAAACGACGTACAAGGTTAGCTTCTTTTTCTAGTACTCTATTTTGGTACGTAAATTCATATTTTTCTTTATAGAATTCTTTAATAAACAGTACCTGCATAGTTCAGCTGCTCAACGAAACAATTATCTTATCAAATCTGTAAGACCACAAAAACCAAAGAGATGTCATCCAAGAACTGTGGAACCAAAGCGGTCATTAAGCAATGATTATCACATACGTAACGCTAAGTCAATTAACCAAATATCTCAATTCAAAATTAAATACATCGCCACCTATTTTTTCATCGTTCCTAGAAAAGAGCGAAAAGGTGGTTCTAGAGCGATAGTGAACAGACAAAGTCTTAAACCCCGAAGTAGTTATAGTATTATGACAGGGATGGAAGCATACGTTTTTATTTACAGCTAGAATTGTCAGTTAAAAAGTTGCACAAAATGTCGTGCATTGTAAGAAAATACTCCAATTATATTCTTCAGTCAGTATTATAAAATGTTCGCTAGGAAGTTCAATATTGGTTTTGGAGATGACAAATATTATAAATATGGAGAACAGAATTCTTCTCTCCAAAAAATTAAAGAGCACAAATTTCATGCAAAAAGTTTTGTGATCTTTTAAAGAAGTTTAGTAATATAATAAACATTTCTTTCGGTATGCATCAACATCACTCTGTGCCAAAGTTAAACGTTTCAGAGGTTTATTTCATGAGACAGTACAATCTTACCATTCAAAATGGGGAAAATATGTTGTCATGTACATGGACCGAAGAGGAAAGTGAGATCATTAGGATCAAGATACATGGTCGACGATTCTGCAAACAGAAAAGAAGACAAAAAAAAAGTACAAGTTAAAAGTACGTTACGATTATGCGTTCTCTGTTCTTCCATAGTGTTTTGAAAAGTAATAATACGAATCTCACAAATACGTTAATAATTATAATTAGTGTGATTATGGAAATGTTATCCACAATAAAAATAAATATGTATTCTCTTAATTTCTTTAATCATTTTTTTTAATAGATTAATAATAATAAATTGTCTTTGTGATATTGTTAAGATAAAAATAAAAATGTTTTTAAAGTAAAGGGACTAGGACAGAACGCAAAGAAAACGCATGTAAAATAGTTAATTACGATATAGAAAAAGAAACGTTTTTAACTTTAGTTTGTTAAATTTTTATCAAATCTTTTAATAATTTTATAAGGTCCCTGAAATCTGAATGATAACGCACTGCGCATACAAATTCTCTATCTCTATCTATAGGGTAGGAGGATAGAAGGAAAGATAGGAGGAAAGGAGGATAGGAGGAAAGGAACCAACAATATCAATGTGTATATGTTCGAATCTTCTTTTTGGAATTGCAAATCTTTTAAATGATGATTTAGTATATTTACGAATCTTCGTTTCAAAAATTCCGTGTTTTTAGAAAATTCTGTGACGCGCGAATGCTAGAATGTAAAATATGAAAAGCATCAAATATTATTTTACGAAATTTTTCAGGAATGTAAATTTTAGGTACGCAAGAAGAAATCTCACACCAAATTCGATATTTAGAAAATGACGTTTCTTCCTTGAAGAGAATAAACTTGGTAGTTTTTAAAGATTGTTAAATTAAAAGATGTTTTAATTGTACATAATTTTCTTGTGCTACTTGTATGTTTTTGACACTAGAAAAAAGAGAAGTCAACGATTCAAATCGGAACAACCATCTACGATTACGTTATCAGATCTTTGAATAAAGTGTATATCAGATGTAAATTCAACAATATAATGTAAATAACGTATCTGAGAAGGAATTTCATCAGCTTTAGAATGAAATGAAATAATTAATGGTTTATGGTCGGTAAAAATTGTAAAATTATGGCTATGTAGAAAATGTTTGAAAAATTTAATCGCTGAACATATTGCAAGAAGTTCTTTATCGTACGTGAAGTAATTAATTTGTGAAGATAAAAGCTTTTTTGAAAAGAATGTTATAGGTTGAGCAAAATTATTATCTGTTTGGGAGAGAACTGCCCCAATTGCTGTAGATGAAGCATCTGTCGTCATTGGCAATTTGGCTGCACGAGAAGGATGCGCAAGAACAATTGAGTAAATTAAAACAGTTTTAGCGGTATTGCATGGTCATGTTCATTTAACCAAATAGTGATATCTTTTTCATTATTATTTTTCAAGGAATTAGAAAGAGTATAGACATTGTCCTAAGATTCGTTGAAAAATTTGGGACAAAACGATGACAGAAATTGATAATACTAAAAAATCTTTGCGATTCCTTAAGGGTTTTCGGTTTTGGAAAATTATTAATGGCCTGAATCCCATCGGATGAAGGACGAATTTCATTTGACGAAGCGGTATAACTAAGAAATTCAATTGATGGAAAACACATTTTGAAGCTTTATATTCATGCGAAAACTATTTAATTTTTCAAAAAGTTGATGTAAACGTGAATGATATTGGTCCTCATTTTTACTAGCTACAAGAATGTTATCTAAATATACAAATACAAAGTTTAAAAAATTAGTGACTTTATTAATAAACAGTTGGAACGTCTGCGCAGCATTTTTGAGTCCGAAAAGCATTCTGGTAAATTTGTAAAGTCCGAAATGTGTTGTAATAGCAGTTTCATAAATATCCTCTTCAGCAATGTGTGTTTGATAGCAAGCACGCACTTAGTCAATTTTTGAAAAATTGTGTAAAACAAATTGTGTAAAATTGTGTTAAACACTAAATTTAACATCATTTCGACAACGCTATAAGCAACATCTTTTTGCTACACAGCAGGTTTAATGTTTAGCCATGTACATTAAGATTAAATTCTTGAATGTGAGGTAGTGGGTAACGATCTGGAACAATAATCAAGTTTAATTAGCGATAGTCCCCGCAAGGGCGCCAATCACCACAATCCCCTTTAGGAACCATATGTAGTAATAGAGAAGTAGATTAAGAAGATGAAGGGCGACAAATACCAAGAAAAACTATAAATTCAAATTCTTTTTTGGCAATTCTAAATTTTGTTGAGTTTAGACGTTTTGGTCTGCAGAAAGGAAAATGAGAATTTGTAATGATACAATGTTTTGTGGTATCTTAATAAGGTAAGCAAAGTCAGGTGTTGAAATTAAATTGAAAAAAGGGTTTTAATACACGCGAATATTTTGTTTCAATGAAAAATAATTTCGGAGAAAATACAGATATTTATACATTAGTGATCTCTGAATCACTAATGTAGAAGTTATTTTGGTTGTAGAAACAATCAATCGTTGATTTCTAATATCAACTAAAATGGCGATTTTTTCAAGAAAATCTGCACCGATAATATTAACATGGCTTATTAACATGGGCAATTGTAAATATAAAACGAAATATTCTTCTTAAATTCAATGTTACTGTAAACTTTTTGTTTTACATGACTCAAAATTAAGCAAGATTAAACTTATAATTGCAGAACTAATAATTCCCAAAGTAAAGTTCTAAATTGCAGATGTTATTGAAAACGTTATGCAATGCTCTCAACTTAGCGGGATTTCCCTTGTAGATAATTAAAATGTCGTCTACGTAACGACTATTGAATATTATATCTGAATTGAAGTTTATATATATTAAAGAAAAGTTTTTCTTCAAATTTGCTTACAAAAATATCTGCTATAACCCCTAAAATAGGTGAACACATAGCTAAACCGTCGTAATAGGTATATTACCAATATTGATATTGACCTTGGGCGTCGGTTTTTGAAAATACGTATGGGTGCTGAATGCTGAAAAAACTGAATAGGGAAAAAATACATATTGTTAAATCGATCAAGGTGATTGTACTCTGTTAACTTTGTAACTCTGTTAACTCAGTATGTCGATTTACATGATTGCCGCTCTGGATATAAAGGTGTTTGGCGGGAGGTGCCTCAGGGGAGTATAAGTGGACCGCCCCTTTTTATCATATATACCTCTCAGATGTTTCAAAATATAAAAGACAACTATCATCTTTACGCCGATGATTCACAAAGATATCATTCTTTCAATCCTAAAGAAACTTTACACAATATTGAAATAATTAATGATGATCTACGGATCATTACTGATATGGCTTCAAAACATTGCCTCAATTTAAATCCGGACAAATCACAAATTATGTTGTTTGGACCTAGTGGCTCGAGGGATGCTGTCGCAAGTCACCTCCATGATTAAGGATGCAGTCCTTAAAATGGGTTCTCAGGCTAAGAATCCTGGAGTGATACATGATTCTGGCCTGCGTTTTAATACTCACGTCGGTGGTCTAGTGAGAAAGTCTGTGTGTGGGCTAAAAGCGCTGTATCCTTGTTGTCATCTGTTACCCTGTAAAAAAAATGTTATGCGAATCGTTAATTTTATCAAATTTTAACTTTTGTGATATACTCTATGGACCTTGCTTAACCGTAGCAAAGTCAAAAACAATTCAGTTAATTCAAAATTCTTGTCTACGTTAGATATACGGTATTAGAAAGTATGATAGAATCTCACATACTCTGCTTACAACCAACTGGCTCAACATGGCAAACAGGAGGCGATTGCATACAGCTTGCTTGGTACACAAATTACTCAATACAAAAAAAAATCTTATCTGCTTAACAAGGTAAGGTATCGTACGGACATTCACAAAGTTAACATTAGAAGAAAGTCGCTTCTTGTAATACCCAAACATAGGCTCTCCCTATATAAGCGATCTTTTTCATATACTGTCCAACATGTGTATAACGCTATACCATCGTTGATCAAAACACTAAATTTAACATCATTTCGACAACGCTGTAAACAACATCTTTTTGCGACACAGCAGGTTTAATGTTTAATATTTAACTTCTAATATTTGTTTCAACTTGTATTAATTCTTTTTTTATTTTGTTTTTCGTTTACTCTCTTACTTCTTTTGTATCCTCTAATTTTTACTATTAACCTATTTCGTTTGTCCCCTTTACTTTTCTTCACTTTTTTCTGGTTCGATATGAAAACCAGGTATTGCACCTGTTATCGCACCTAATGGTAACACACTTCTTTATTTTCCATAGACATATATACTTTCAAATGTAAGCAAATTATTGTATTGTATCCAGTGTGTAACCAATAAAGGCATTTATTATTATTATTATTATTAAAAGACTCAAACGATGAGTGAACAGTTCTAAAAAGTTCTAAAAAAAATGAGTGAAAAAATAGAAAAATTTCCTATTTTTCCAACAGTATTTATGGAACTCGCGTATAAAACCGACTATTCCATTCATAACGTGAACAACCAATAAGAATTCGCGATTTCCCGTCAATTGCGAATACTTCAGCGGTTATTCGGCCATCACCATGGAGAAGGATTATACGAACCTTTGTATAATCATTGTAATACAAAGGTTCGTATAATCGCACGAAAAACTTTTAAATAATTTCTAGATATCCATGAAGTTTCCTTAACAAATCAATGTAATTTATTAATAAATGTCGCCAATTTTTCTAAATAAAATTCTAAAAATATATTTTTTATTCATGATAGTCTACTCGTATACAACTCGACAACCGAAAATACCCGAATCTCGAAATACCACTAGACCGAAGGTCAAGTGGTATTTCAAAAAGTGACTGCCTTATACTATACTAATACGTCTTGTATTATCAAGTATCTTCGATCATCTTGTTGTATAATATTTGATTATATCCACATTTGGACAAAGTTTACTTGGCATATGTAATCGCATAGGTTTCATGGCTTCTACCCATCATCATTCATCACCCTCATCATACACTTATTCCCATTTCTGTCACTTTTTTAAAAACGTATGTATATATGGTTTTGCACACGGGCTCCTCATTTGTTGTTTTGTAAGATAAACCAAATTTTATTAATAGTTTCTTGCCTTTTTGCAATAAAACTGTCTTTTACCAGCAGTATTTTAATCTTTAATGAAAAGTTAGTGGACTACTTACGTCAATTTTCCAGTAGTATCAAGTCTTCTGATAGGTCAAGTTTTCTGGAATCATTTCAAGTGTTCTGGAAGCAATTTAAGTGTTTTATAAAATGTTGTATAATGCAGAGTACTAACGTATCTGGCACCTATGATATTGACTGTACTGGATTCAAAAAATTCCTCTCTCATATTCCGTAATAAAACTGCGAGATTACCGCTTATAGTCTTCTTTTAGGAACTTTTTTCATAAACTATTCATGAATTTATCGCCTATATATTAAAATATAAGCCTATATATTAAAATCATATGCTTCTGCAAATGTTTATTGTTTATTTGATATGCATTGAAAGGTATTTAGTGCAATTCGATCATGAAATAAAATTTATATACTTATTTACGTATGAAAATGTTCAGTAGTTCCAAAGTAGACTGCAAATTGAATTTTTGAAAAATGAAATTAAGGAATTTAAAATCTAAAATATAAGAAAGGTTTTCATCGAATATATCAAAATATAATGTGTAACTTATAAAAGAACCGCAGCTTTGAGTCGTAAAAAACATAGTACATAGTAAAATTATATTTTTTGATCCCATTTTTATTAATAGTACTTATTTCTCCTGTTTCTCTAAGAAATATAATCCCTTTTAAAAACATATCAATATTCTGATTTATTTCAAATCTTTGTCGGAGCCTGTTATGATTAAAAAAACAGTTAATAGCAGATTTTTATGCGAGAAAAGAATACGGTTTTGGCCGCTATAGGCCATTGCCTGCTTCGCCTATACGTAATGCCGGCGTTAGTGATGCCCATAATTCATCTTTACTACGCTCAGAAAATCCAAAGGTGATCGCATTATTAAAACTTTTGGAATACACAATAACATTCCCCGTCAATTGCAAAAACTAGCAAAATGAGAGGCAAAGCCTGTTGGTAGCGGTCTGTATAGTATCGCCATCCGATAATGTAATGAGAAAGTAATGGTTTTTGTGTCATTAATTTGCAAATGATCAAAACTTCTGTGGATTGGCATTCACATTTTTCTCCACAGTGGCGACACAAGTTTGACGGGCCAAGCAGAGAGGCAATTACGCAATTTGTGATTTAGTTTTTCTATACATTTTATGATGTTTTTAGTTAAGAAATTATCTCAGACATTGACTGAACCATGTTGGACGTTTAAATTTAATTGTTCTAACACGTTTCTTACGTATGTACGCATCCAGTAGTTCATAAATAACTCTGTAAAAATGTTTACAATATAGATCGACTAATTTCAGCGTTAATAATTTCACTCCAATCAACCTTCAAACCGCTGAATACTGTCCAGCCATGTTAACTTGTCAAGATGCATAATGACCTATATACTCAGAAGGATTAGTCATGTCCATCATACGTGCAGGATGGTGACTGTGCTGATTATATTCTTATTTAGGTTTGGATGTATTATTTTGATTGGTTATTAGGCTTTTGTACGCTACATCATTGTTGCCAGATCTAGTGCAATTTCATCATATTTGATGATTTTCTCATCTGTTCTCATCATGATGGCTCTGCTTAGGCCATCTTCAGGAACTTTCGAGCACTGTTGATCTTCAGATTATTTAAAATCTATTCAAAATTTGTTGGTTTTATAATGGCGTGTTTTATTTTATGACGTTATGTGTCATTGTGAAGTTAGCTATATTTTATGTAATGTGAACTAAAATTAGGATTAAAATTAAAATAAAATAAATACAAATTGAATATTTCCCAACCAAAAGTTCAAATGTTTGAAAAACACATATCTATTGTAAAGTTCTTAAATATTAAGATGTTTCTTTATTAAATTAAATTAAAAAGGAGGTAAAAAAAGAAAATGTTGCTGTGGCTTGAGGCCCTCGTATATGTAAGGTTTTTTTTATGTTTATTTTTAGGTGGAGTATATGCATTCTTCAGATACATATATAGGTCTTTCTGTATTGTTTATCTGGTCATTCAAGCATAAAATGTGTGGATGATTATGTTTAAATTTTCTTATTTCGTATAGTTCAAGTATTTCCAAAAGGTTACTTTTGCTTTTGTTGTGAAGTAATGTTGTGTTTTTTGTTTCATGGAATTGGTGTTTTTTGTTAAATATGATATGTCTTCCACAGTTCTGCCTGTTTCTGTATTTGTCAATCGTTTTGTTGGTGACTTGTGTTCTATATCCGTTATTTTGGCCAATTTGTTTGATTATGGATATTTCTGTTCTTAGTTTTTTTTTTCATTTAGTTTTGTGTTGAAGGCATGGTGTGTATATGCGTTGAAAGCTGCCATTTTATGAGCATAATCATGGCAAGAATCATTTGGGATGATAATAACTGTTTGTGTTGGCTTTCTAAGGACACTGTATTGAAGTCCGTTGTCCGTTTTTAAAATTGTTATGTCCAATAAATTTATGCGGTTGTTATGTTCTATTTCGGTTGTAAATGTGATGTCTTTATGTAAATTATTAATGTAGTTGTGTAAGTTGGTTCTTCATTTCTGACATTGTCGATGAAAACGATGATATCATCTACATATCTTAGCCATGTTGTGATGTTATGTCTACGTGGGTTGTTATTGTTCATTATAAGTTCCTTTTCGAGTCTGTTTAAGAATATTTCATTTTTTGATTGAAATTTCGGATAAAGTATCAGATAAACAAAAAATAACTGTCAACTTGTTGGCTGCGTGACCCATTACGGTTTCAAACACGGTAAATTATTTTAAAGCCAGCCAACTTGTTGACAGCATGAGCTTTTATGTCGTCAACGTAATGCGCATCAATCTGAGGTTGTCAACTTATTGGCAGCATAACATTTTTGTCTCCAAAATACCGCTCATCAGTTTGACGTCTACCAATTTATTGGCAGCATAATCTACTGCTGTTCCAAACACTGTACATTATATTATGTATCCATTAGTCTGAAATCTGCCAACTTGTTGGCAGCATAATCTATTATTGTTCCAAAGACTGTACATTATATTACTGACTGCCAACTTGCTGGCAGCATGAGCTATTATGTCTCTAATATCATATTCGTCAGTTGACATGACCCAGACTTGTCTTCTCATTGTAAGACACCAGGAGAAGAAGTAGAGGTTGAAATCGTATCGTCTTGTTACAAATGTTCTGTATCCTAGCAATAATATTTGCATATTGTTGAAAATCGGTATTTGCAATACAATAAAGGATTATATTTCAAAATCTGGCATCACTGATTATGCATATTGAAAAAATTATGTCAATACTAAATTTTTATATAAATAAATAAAATGTTAGTTTATTTCTGCTGTAAATCGACAAAATTCGTAAAAATGAGCCAAACAAGATTTGAAAATAGCTGGTGAAAATCTGGTGACTTTTTTCCTATTATCTGATGAATTTAATATCAATGAATTTAATATTTCCCTGATGTGGCACATTGTGCAACATAATCATTTAACAAGTAAGATGTCAAGATGTACAGAGTGTTAAATAATTATGTACCAAAAAATCATAGGATTCGTATTGCACGCGACGAAAATTTCTGTTATTTAATAGTATTTGTATTATTATATGAGAATGATAATTCTGTTTCAGAGAACTATTTATTTTATAGAACTAAGCCACTAAAAATTACAACAATAACATTCGATCGATCAGCTATCAACATCTGGTTACAAGCTAGTTACTAATTTAAAAATATCGATTCTGCCACTAAACATGGAGATGGGTAACCAAAACTACAGCGCTCACATTTGTCGTTGTAACTATTTAACACGTATTCGGTTTTCTTTCGTAATGCAGGTATTTGTGATAAAGTGTTATTTTTATAAAAAGAATTTTGAGCTTCTGAGTAATACTGAGAAAGAAATTGCGTGTATGCGTGCTTTAAAAGTACTCCCTCATTAAAAAATTAATCATTTTTCACGGTGTAATAAATAAATACATAAAATTCTTTTTATTTTATTTTTCAGTAATAACTAAAAACATTTAGGTTTAGGCGGTACGGTAAAGATTGGGTTCTGTCTTCTTTTAAGACAGATTGGGTTCTGTCTTCTTTTAAGACAGAACCCAATACAAACCAACCCAACCTACCTTCAGAACTAACACTAGACTTAGAACTAGAAACATTAAGCTTTAGCCGTCTAAAGAGACGTTAGGCTAAATACTAATGTTTCTAATTCTAGGTGTAGTGTCAAACTATGGATAGGTCTACTATTAATTAGACATTGAGTGGGAATTAAAATTAGGACTAACACTAGACCTAGTACTAGAAGGATTCAGGTTTGGCCGTGCGTCTGAAGACGTCTGACGTTTGGTCTTAGTTATAGTTTTAAGTATACAACAATTTAAGGCTGAAGAATAACTAAAAATAGAGTTTTGTTCTCTTTCAACTTCCATTCTCGAAAGCAAAAGTGTTTTGCTATGTAGAATCAAAAATCCTCCCATTTTTGAATTTTTTTCATCAGATTTTTTTTTGTTGTTATGGTTTCTTTTGATAAATAATACTAAACACTGTGTTAATTCTACCATTCTGTTAAGCACAATTAATTAATAATCAAATTAACAAGTAATCAAACATGATTCATACATTTGATCACCTGATTGAACGTGAGTCACGTGAATTGATGTGATCCACGTGTGACTCACGTGATTCATGAATGATATTCACGTGAGTGGCGTACGGGACACGCGTGGGTCAAAAAAATCATGAGCGGGCGTGAGCGGGCATAAAAAGTCACTCACGCGCATATCTCTATTAATCGCAGACTAAAAAAGTGGCCGAATAATCGGCTATTCCGATTAGTAGCTGATTAATCGGTACAACCCTAATATTATTATCATAAATCGTCTAGAAGAGAAAGATTTCGGCTTTAATTTAAGACATAATTGGTTTGAATGTAACTTTAAACAATTTTAGGTTAAGTTTTAGTAAAGGCAAGTTTTAGTTTCTTAACCAGCACGCGTCGCGACGGAAGTTTTAGATTCCAAAGGAAGAGGAGTCCTTGGGCGGAAGCGGTAAACAAATTTTTAAGGCGTGTCCACAAGATAAATTCGATTTGCGAGTGCGATCGGGACGCGAGATAGCGCTGAGAAACGATCTCAATTATTCATATTAAAAATTCCGGGACGTAAATAACGAAAGCGATAAAATTCCCGCGTCCGTCGCGAAACGGCAAAACGGGTCGCACGCGACCGCCATCCTCTTCCCTTTGAAAAACTATCCCGTCATAAGAGGCCGCTGTGGCCGTCGGCCGCAAGACAATATCGTTTGTAACGGTCGGTCCCCCGTTTCGAATTGCATTTACATAGTCGGGTAATTAAGGTGACCTGGTTATGGTAGGAAGAAGAGAAACGGTTCGACCCCCGTTTCGGCCCATCCCACCATCCTGAGGAGATATAAAATACGCTTCCGCATTACCATACACTGGCAAAAACCTCCGGGTGGGAGCAATTTATTAAGGGGGCAGATAAGAAATGCAGAAATGGTTATTTATAGCACAACGCCTGGCTAATAATTAAACGGGAGCCCGTGAAAAACGACACTGCACTTACCTGCGCGCCGCGCCGTGCCGCCAATGGAGGTGCCGCCGCGATCGTACCATAATGTGCAAGTTGCCCTCTAACACGACTGAGTTATGCGAATTCCGGACATGTTGGTAATGCCTTACTAAATCATCCCCAACTAGGGAGACCGCGTCCAGATAGAGCTAATAAACACGGCCCTATTTCGCTAACTCAAAACTTGAAATTTCAACCACAATGAAATTATAAAATTTCATTCTTAAATAGGTCATAAAACCCATAAATTTAAACTTTAATTCCAATTCGTTGAAATCTGTACAGACCCGAATTTATCTGGCTTATTATAACTGCCAGTTCAGATTCAAATTCGGATTCCGAAGATGATTTCCGCTAACGGTAATAACTTTTTTCGGAGATTTGCCCTGAAGGATGGCTCGCGTGCCGCCGCGTGAGAGTTTCTCAAAGCTTCGTATCCGGGGCTTTTTACGGATATCGGAGCTTTTAAATCTCGATTTGCGACCTGACTCCCGCCCGATTCGCTCCGCCGCCGCTATAAATATTTAAATTGCGCGCGTATCTGCCGGGATTCGGAAGAAAAGGAAACAGGAATCAATAATAGGCAAACAAATTCGTTTTTCTTTTTCGATTTGCCGGCAATCGAATCGCACCAATCGAATTCTTCCAACAACGACGTTACCGTCCCGAACGCAATAAACCCGATCGGCGAAGGGGCACGGGACGAAGGGGGAACTTCTAAATCAACTTAGCAATTAGAGACGGATAATTGGACGGATAAACTCAAGAGAGAGGAGAGCCCACGCTGTGCATTTACCCGAACCGGCCATTTACTGCGCCTTTGTTCCTTTTCCTCGTCCAGATTTTTCTTTTTATACGTTTTTCGCTTTCACAAAAACTAAGCCGTGTGATACGCCATTTAATCGTCTTAAATCCGTTTTCGCTTTTGCTCTTTAAATATGCATTGGAAAATCCTTCATGAGGGATAACGTGATGTCATCAACAACGGTTATCATCGACGGTAAAATATAAAGCCTCGGGTAAATCCCCTTAATAAAATTTAACGCTGCGACTACGCTGTTAGCTAATAAAAAAACACACTTGCATTAATGTGCGTTATTGCGGAGGATTTAGATGGGAGATTGACGCGGGGACACGTCAAAGTGCACTGACACGACCGTTCGCGTGACCAAAACGCATAAATACCGTTAATTTTATGCGTATCGTTTAGAAATATTGACAGCTGAACATTGCGGCCAGCTTTAAACATTCTATCTGCGGGCAGGTAATAATATGCTGCGGTGGTACACGAATCACATTCATTTAATCATTAAATCACCATGAAATTTAAATATAATTATGATAATGCCTTGCTGATTCATAGCGATCGTTAAAACATCAACAATTATTGATTTCAATTTGACTAAACAAACAGTTAATATCATTTACAAAATTATAATTTAACTTTCATTACTTAGAGATTAACTCTTATAGATTATCATATAGGTTCCGTGTGTAGGTATAGGTGATTAAATTTCGATGGTTTTGCAGGATATCTCAGTTATTACGAAAGATAGGATGTTTCGGTTCACGGCCAAGTTTTCTCAGAAATTATCAAATGTTCGAAGAAAATCAAAGGTTTTAAAATACACTTGTATACTTAACTCAAATATTTCCAATTTTTCAAGACAGGGGATAGATTGGGAACTATATTATAAACGACAGCTTAACACTTCAGCTCTGTGAACATGGAACCCGAGATCAGTTAAAAAAAATTAAAATTTGCCAGAACACCACATTTTGATATTTTAATTTTGTTAGTACCATTCGCTAAATAATTTTTTACCCGTTTGAAACACTTTTGTTTTCGTTTGTACACCTCATTCAAAATATTTTTCAGAATACCACTGAAAGTGTGTATCTTCATCATTAAACCATCCTGGGATTACACGTCGCCTGTACGTGTTCATTTCACTTTTTTACTTTAGTTCTTTCTTTGAAACTAAAGTTGAAGGAATTCATTATTAATCTAATAAATTCAAAAAATTTAAAATTTGTGGTTGCATTATTGTTGCCAAGAAATGAGATATTATAATTTTTCAACAAATTTATAGAAGAAATTGAGACTTGGCTTCTTTAGGTACTATAGTACGGTGCTCAGAGGAAATTGCCATATGGACAGAAAGAAGAAGATCGATAATACAAACGTCATAATTATTCTCAATAAAATTTGTAAACACATTATCGATACACCCTGCATGTCTGGTAAATTTAGTTATACACTGTTAATGTTAACTGTTAATTATACACTGTAGACCAAAAGGTTTCATAAATTCGAAATGGTAAGAGCCTGCTTAGTATTTGATTCAGAATGATCATTAAAATCCCCTACGATCACAATACCCTTATCGCGCCTGAGGTTATTCAAAAGTGTTTCGAATAGAATTAAAAATGAATCGAAATCACCAGCAGGCGAGCGACATACTGTTATGATTTGATATTGTTGTATAGTATGCTAGCCATCAAAATGGAGTAGAGCACTACATCGACCCGTTACTTCAACAAAGATAGCAACGTTGACACGTATATTCTTTTTTGTACAAAACCTCGAAACACATGTAAATCCATTAACTAATATTCGTTTATACAAATTGCGATAAGTGCTTTATAAGTAAGGAAGACTTTGTAGTACTAGGACTACTACTAGATCTAAAACTAGAAACATTCGGGTTCGAAATGTATATGTTCGAAAAGTTTGTGAAACTGGTTTGAATTGACCAGTTTCACTTCGAACCAGTTTCTGAAGAAAGTTGCAACATGGCATCCGAAACAGCGCCATCTGACCGATAAATCAAAACTAATACCAAATTTTTATTCATCGTCTTAAAAAATGCTAATGTACTAACTTTCACGTTCATAATGTAAGAGAATACGAAATTATTTAAGAAAAACGAAAATAAAGTATTAACTTTAACAATCTGCATCTTCGTCATAATTAACAATTGGGCTAAAGTAAATTAAGTTAAATCGTAATAATTTTATGTAAGGAATTCACTGTTGCTGTGTCCCATTAGTAATGGACCACCCTGTATTTCAAAGCCAGGCCATTTTTTTGTGTGCGCATCACTATTTTTCTTGTAGTTACTTTTGACATACGTCAAGCATTGTAAGATATAAACACTGGGAGGAAGAATTGTTAGTTTAACAAACGCACCTCTACTACAGTTTCTATAATTCACGCTTGCAATCAACCGTAGGTATCTCCTCTGAGCAGCAAGAACTGTGCCAGCATATGAGGGATGACACAGTACACCAACATAATGTAAATGGAAGTGAACATATCCATAACAAAACTTTAATAGCTTATCCAAAGAAACAATGTATCGTAAGTTTCTAATAACAAATATAGAAGAGTTTAATTTCTTAGTAATGTTAACAGTATGGAGTTAATATAAGATTTGTATCAAGATGCCTAAAAGAGAAATTAACACTGACACTATTGATAGCAAATGTATCATCTGTAAAAAGGATCATATCAGAATAATGTAAGACTGCTGCATTTATATCGTTAGCAGGAGATATTTTGTTTTATCCCGTTAGTAAACTTCCTTTTGGCGTTCACACTGTGAGTGGTGGTGTTGTGACTCAGTCTGGCGGTTCGAATGACTTTACATATAAAAAATTAATTTACATTCCAAATTTAACTGAAAAATTAACAAAAATGTTTAAAGGTTGCAAAAGTTTGTTAGATGTTAGGATTGTGGAACATTATTCGTTAAAATCACAAAAAATCTTTACAAATCTTAAAGATAAAACACCTTTAATGCTTAAAACAGATGTAATTTATTGTATTTCGTGTGGTGGATATGATGGTTGCTATGTGTTTTTGGTTTTGATAATGTTAAGATTTTAGATACTAGTAAAAATGATCACAATAGACTTTTTTAGAAATATACCACATTGCAATCACACCCAACACTGTAAACCACAGAATGGATATTGATTCACTGAGTAACATCTATTCTTTAATTTTTGAATTCTGTAAAAATAGATTTAAAAATTTAAATTTAACTGATTAATTGTGATTTAATTCGTTATTATGGCGGTTGCATATTTCCATTAAAAATTTGAAAGTTTTCACGCCTGCGCTGCTCGCTTCATGAACTGTTGTTAGGGTAGTTTTTTAACGTAAGCCTTTAGTCAATTGTTGGCCATTTTAATATGTGGTGTTACAACGTGGTCTTTTATTTAAAATTAAATTTAGACGTAATACAGAAGTGTTTAAAATTATTAGCTAGCTTCTTAACAATCGTAAGTTTTCAAAAGTTTCTCGAAATTAGTTTTAAATTTGATTAAAAAATTTCATACTTTTTAATTGAATTAACTTTGAACTTTTTGTATATCTTTTAGTAATGTTAAAATCCTCTGAAGAAGGTTCAATTAGAACCGAAATATAAGAATCTATGAATTGATTGTCGTTTATTTATCCAATATCCCATTCTGGAAATAAAATCAATTCATATCATTAATAAACATCAAGACTAACACCGGATCCAATACCAATTCTTAAGGTACTCCGTATTTTATTAGGAATTCATCTGACAAAAGCCTGTCATAGAACACTTTCTGTGATCTATTACTTAAGCAGGATTTAATTAAATTAATTAAATTGTTACTAAAATGCTAAGCAGAAAGCTTATCAATAAGCAAGTCAGCTCAAAAAAAGAGACTTGGGCGAAGGATTTATTCTTAAAATAAGTCTGAACACATGAAACCAATTTTTCCACCACTAAAGTTGTCGATTTACCAGATCTAAAGCCGTATTGTTGATAGTTTAATAGATTGTGCTCTTCCAAATGTTTCACAATTTGTTGTATATTTCAAAAATATTCCCAAGTATGAATATATGTGTAATAATTCCCAAGAATAGTCCAAGAATTCATTATAGATATAGTTATAATATGAGTTGACTATTAATTAAAGTCACTCGTTTTGTGTTCGGGGATAACCCTGTTGATTTTGAAATTGTTAGGAAATGTACTAGATCTAATATAAATATTTATTAGTTTACATAGAAGGGAAATAATAAGATTTTTATAGATTTAATCACTCTAACATTAAGATTATAAATGTTACAGCTGCTACTATTTTGTAAGTTATTAACAGTGTCACGCATCTGATTAAGACTGATTTCTTTAAAAGTGAACAAATTGGTAGAAGCAACAAAAGATAATTGAAATCCTAAATTAGAATTAGTTGGTGGACTCCGAGATAACAATGTACTAATTCTATCGGCAAAGCTGCTAAAATAAATATTAGAATTATTAGCTTTCAGGCTGTCAGATTTAAGAGCACATGGTTGGGGAAGTTTATTTTGCATTATATTCCATGTAGCTTTTTGTAAGTTATTAAAGGTTTGTATCTAACGATTATTGACCAATCTGTCGTTTTTGTCAAAGACGTTCCGGTAAAGATCCCAAAAATATTGAACATAATTATACGTGGTCAAATAAAGAAATTTTTTACAGAAATCAGCGATTGCAAGTAATATCTCTATAGCATCCCTCACTTTATTATTAAACCAACCTGGGATTACACGCCACAAAATAAGAAATTAAATGGATATCGATGCTTCAAAAATTAATTCTTTTAACTATTTGAACTTGAAAGCATTCACCAAAACTTCGGATTGGATGATGTGGGAAATAAATTTGAATTAAAGGATAAATTGTCTAATTTTCTGAATGAACTCCCAGTAAATCGCGGATCTACGGAAGATGTAAGCATGTAAAATTTATCTATCTTTTCTGTTCATTTTTTATGTTGTTTGATGTATCGTATGGTGTTATGTGTTATGTTTGTTCATATTCTGTATTCATCATCTGACTTACGAAAGCTGTTACTGCATTATCATCAATAACCACTTTTGTTTTCGTTTGTACCTCAACCGATTACAAAATACAACGATTTTTTCTGAAAATGAATATTTGTTCTCAAATCTTGCGATTATCTCAATTTGTTTAATCGTTCACGTATTCAATGTAGCACAATCATCCGTGTTTTCAATTATTTGTGATCTTAAATTTAACTTAGAATTTGGAATCGTCGCATCATCGACTTTAGCTGGAATATTTAATTTTAATATTTCCGGCATTGTCGTATCGACCTTTGAAATGTTGCTCGCTGTACTGTTGTTTTGAGGTTTTGATACAGATTCATAAATTGAATTGCGGATGATTGTATGTTTGAAAATCCATTAGGTGCCAATATGTACTTCCAAAAAGTAAAGTGCTTGCTGATTCTTAAAACATTTTTCGCAAAAATCTGGACACCACTATGGATTAGGTCCTTACACTCCCTGATGATGCAAATTCAGATGCTTCTAAGTCAATGTAATATTATTTTTGCATTTGCTCTAAATATTGCCATATCTCTGGCATCTATAGCATCTTCAAATTCCTATGAAATCCTCCACCCACAAGACCTCAAACCCATGTATACATCCATCTCCAATACATAATTAACTGTATCTCTTTCCCTCTCCTGTTTCAAATTTAATCTTTGCCCTATCCTTACATTCCTCATAACCCATTTCAAGTCCCGTCCCCTTCAGGTTTTTTGTCCCAAGCATGGCGTACACAGCATTGGGGTCTCAGAAACCATAAGAGATACAGAAACGGTTAACCGTATCATAACCGTTTTAGTTTTTAAATTATGACCAAAAAACAAAAGAATTACATGTTTGTTTTTTGCCAATAACTTCTTTACAAACATTCTTAAGACAACTTTTTATGGAAAATATTATGACACAACTAGAAATTTTCCCACGTTTCGTTTTTGTGAAACTATCATCAGCTTTATTATTTCTTATGGACGCCATATTTGATTTCCACACAAAAAAAATAGAAATGGTATATCTGATATATTTACACAATGTAATTTATTTAATATACCATTGGATTATTAAAAAAAAGACGAATATATATCTTATTAGAATAATGAAATAAAGTAAATTATATACTCAGCGATAACCTTTTATTTGAGTCAAATTCAGAGGAACGATTGCAATTTAATAATGTATAACATTATGTATATCAAAATGCAAAACTCAAATAACTTACATCATTTTAACAAAATTGTAAACACATATTAAAATACAAACATTCTTAAAACAAAGGTGTTATAAACTCACACATAATATCACTTCAGTTGTCAATGACATCACTATGTCTATTACAATACAGGTCCGTTAATAGATATTCAAATGGCAAACGAGAACGTCGTCAGATGTTATTCCTTTATTAAGGTGATGACTATGGTGACCCATAAATTGCGTGTGTTTTCTGTCACCTTTAGTCAACACACTTCGTTCTTATGAGTCCAAACGATATTTTATTTTGAAAGATTCTTTCAAGATGTCGGATATATGCAGAAGTTTTGAATAATGTAGGAAGTTATATTGTGTTATATTTTCAACATCCTTATCATTGTTGAGATGCTTGTCTATAAATCTTTAATAGTTGTAAGGGAGTCTTTAATGAGAATATTAGTGTACAGATTACTGATGTCGAAAGACATCATTATTGAGTCATTGGGTATGGCTTTGTGTTTTATTACTGTATTTAGGTGTAAATTTTATGTGTTTCTAAAAAAGTCTACTAGAAACTTTGAAATCTTATAAGTGCTTGACTCTATAGATGTTATTGTTGATCTTGTGGATCAATGGATACAATCTAGATGTTTTAACGTTCATAGGGGTGAGGTTATACAAATTAGAAAAGAATTTTATTAATCTTTTGGTCGAAATTATTGGTAGGGTCTTTTTTTAATTATTTTAAACTTATTATCTTTTAGAAGATCAGTAGTTTTTATAATATATTCATTTTTGTTATCAAAACCACACCTGATTTTCATCAGTTCACCAGTACTCTGTGTTTTTGCTCCTCTCTATTATTTCTTTGCCACATTAGGTCTTTTAGTTCTTTATTCTCATCGTTCTGAAGTATGTAGTGTATATCTCTTGCTATGTTCTTCTCATCTTTTTCACCTTTAATAGTTGTTTCCAATTGTATTGCTAAATGAGTTAGGTAAGGTCTCTCAGTGATAGCATATTTTCCTATCATCTCAAGTAATTGATTTTGTCTACTAAATGAGATGTCAGTTAAATTGGTGAACCCAGTATGAAAGTTATGGTATGGTTTTTGATCTTAACTTTGATGTTGTAGTGTTCTTTACGCAAAGCTACAATTATTTTGTTCTTTTTGAAACATGGGAAAAAATTTCTAGTTGTGTCATGATATGTCTTAGTTGTCCTAAGAATGTTTTTTCAGATTCACGAAAAAAAAGTTATAAGCAAAAAACGAAAAAGTAATTGTTTTATTTTTCGCCATTTTTAAAACCTGACACGGTTAGATCCTAACGATTACTTGAAAATGATTAGCTCTAAGATACGCAACTTTGCCCTCATTTAACCATTTCTGCATTTTTTATGGTTTCTGAGATCCCAATGGTGCGGTCGAATTTGAATTATCCTGTATGTATAAGTGTATTTACTTTTTGTTAGGGTTCATGGAATAAATGTACCGTGTTTTCGTTATTACATTGGTATAAACATCCAACTCAACCCATAACATATCCTTTGTTTCTCTTTTACTAACAATTTACCATTTCAAAATCGTTTAGTTTTAAGGGCTGTTTCTAGATTAAATAAATCGTAGATAAACATTAAGGAGATATAATGATATTAAACGTTTTAAACTTCATTTCGTTGGTTATTAGATTTTTGGCAAGATATTTATAACGTCTTAACACTCTGCGATGTCTTTGAAGTCAACCAAGTCTGCCGTCAATCTCAAGCAAAATAGATTCACGTAAAATACCAAGCATTTCAATTCCTAAGATTTGATGTTCTCAAAGTCTATTTAACATTCTAAATTGCATGCGATTGTCACTATGTGGCTGGAAGCCAGCCAACTATAAATTTTCGAAGACGAATTACTAAATATCGATCAAACCGCTACTAACATTGCCCACTCTTGTTCTAAACAATATTGCTCTTTTGCATTTTTGTTGTTAGCTACCAGATATTGAACAAAATATAAAATTATGAAAATTTGTTGAATTTCATTAGTTTACAAGATTTTAATGGTAACAGTTGAAAATCGTAGAAAAAGTTGTAGCAAATATTACTTTAAACAACATTGTTTTCTAGCACATTTGTTCTTAGCTGCAAACATATTGAATAAAAGGCGAAAATATGAAAATCTGATGAATTTCGTTGCTTTACAAATGGCAATTCCCTCAAAAACAAAAAAACACTCCCTTGCTTAAGATGTTAATTTTAGATTAAGGGTTTATCGTCGCTCAGGAAAATGTCCTTTACATCGCGTTTTAAGGTAAGAGAGCTCATAAGGACAATGTGAAATGGCCAGTTTCGAGAGGTTCCTTAGTTAATGAAATTCGCCTATTCTACCTTGTAATCGTAAACATTTAAAGTTGTATTCGGCGGACAGACAAACGCATAAAAACGAATTAGATTATAAAAGTTTAACGCAGGCCGAGGGTTGTTACTTGTTGATTGGCGAGACGCTCGTGCTACTTGGCGCCCGGTTAAAAAGTAATGCCCACTCGGCGTGTGTTTAACTGACAACGACGTCGTGTAACTCTCATTCCAATTTAAATGTAGACACGTAATTGCTACTGTTTATTTATTTCGCTTGTAACCTCTTACGTTAAACGTTTCCGAGGAGGGAAAAAATTACCCTCGTTTCATATTCATGGGGAACGCGTAATCGGTCTTCATTCACCTGAGTCGTTCTGAAATTAATTGGGTCATTTTGAGAAATGTGTCATCGACAGATACCCCACTCGGTTCGTGGGCAGATGTTGGCGTTTGCGTGGATACGCGTCGGCGCGTTGGTCCAAACGGCGAAGAGGACGACATCAATCATCGCCTTCCCAGGGGCGGTGAGACTTCTGCGTGCTCCAATAATTAATCAATCAATTACGAAAGGCTTTGTTTTCGTAGGGTGTTTGTCATTGGACGTTGGACATTTATCTTTTCACCTAATACCCGAGACTTGAACCTGGATATTTTCTAAAAGAAATGATAAAAAAATCGTTCGTAAATTCGGTCATTTTTCGTGTTTTGGCTGGGAGGCTTTAGAAAGCAAGGAGATGATTGGCTTTATGGGTGATGTGCTTCCGGGCATTCCCGCGAAACCGAATTATCTTTATTGGAGTTTCGTCTGGAAGTCTGATCTTATTAACTCCAGTAGATTGCTGATGTATTTATCTCTAGCAATATAGCCCTATGATACGGTCCAAACGCGCGCAGTCTCGCTGCATCGACAATAAACGTTTACGAACTCGACGGGTTCTCCATCCGGGAATTATCCCTTTCCCATTGGACATTGTTATCAATTTTTATTGGCAGTCGTAATTTTTAAAGTCGTCGGGCTTAGAGAACGTTAACTGGGCGGTCGGCGATAAACCTCTTTGGGGGGAGAATTGTTTTCGACGTTCGTAAGGGTAGTTTAGTTGGTCGCTAAGTGAATTCGCCTTTCGGATTTTGGGAGGAACTTTAAAATTGAAAAGTCAAACTCTCCCTGCCAGGAATAAATTATAAACAAACTGAGCTTGCCGGGACTCGTTTTTCTGAGACGAGCCTAGTACGCGCGAAAGTGCCAATCAGAGCACCCCCTTATCAAGTTAGAAGTTGGTCGCGAACTTTTGCATATTGTATAAGTTGGCCAAACCGAATTACGCAACTTCCGCCGGCTTCATTTCCTTCGCCGATGATTTTTACACGGGGAAATTCCTGGAGATACAAAAACGTGATTATTTTCGTTTCTCCTTTTTTTGGAGTAGTTTTTAACTAAAACAGACTTAGAAACGATTTTATTGCCCTGTAAAACAGTTATCGACAAAGACGGCGCCAAATGGCGCGTTGTTCAGTACCGGAAAAAGCATAAGCCCGGCTCACGTTCCGGATTATGTGCGAAATAATCGTGGCAATTTGGCAATGGAGCCCAGAGCTACCCGGTCAATACAACCACTGGATTTGCAGAAATCTCTTCGTACCAACCATTCGCGCGCTCTCGTTTTTAGCTTTTGAGGGGCTTGCAAGGAATTTAATTATAGGTAATCCACGGTTGTATTTACATCAAGCCTTTGAAAATTAAAATGAGTTTAATGCTTGATTAATCTATTCATGCATTCTTTGAATAATTTCCTTGTAAATATTACTTTATTTTTCGGCGCCTCCATCATAATTATATTCCCCTTTTGTATGTAAATTTGACGGATTTGTCTTTATGCGGTCTCAACAATAACAAATTTTATTACCGATATACCTAACACTTACATAAATAAAGTAATATAAAGCCAAACATAAATCAAAATGAAGTACTTACATAAATGAATCTATTGTAGTATAGGGTAGAAGCAATTCGCGAAGCGCAATCTGAGAAAACATAAAATCATGTTCTTGCATCTCGACCTCGATAGCAATAAGAGTTATTGTATACGTAAAAACACAAAACTTAACTTATTGAATTGGATGTATATATTAACTAATTAACTAAAACATCATTCTGTGAACTTATTCTTTGTATACAAACAACTTGGAGTCCTGCTCAATATCTGTTTATGATAAACCATCATTGTCTACAGCACTCCTTTGTTCTTCATCGATTACCATCCAGCGTCAGCTGGTGAAAAAATCTTGTCATATTTTTGTATGCCATAAATAAAACGGAAACAGCACTTTTAAACTGTTTGAATTCTATTTGAATCAAAAATAGTCAACGCTGGAATGCATACTGGAACCATGTAATTAATTTTAGATTAAAGACAACTACATTACAGCATCCTTTTATTATCTATTGCAAAATATGACTTATGCGAGAAAATAAACATAATTTAAGTACAAAGGCTTTCACGACCGGTGTTAATTGATATAAAATTAGAACTAACACTAGTACTATTACTAGTACTATTACTACATAGAACTTTCGGATTTTGCAGAGCGTTTTTGGAAAAAATGTTCAGAAACTGGTTCGAAATCACTTCGAACTCTTTTATTAGAAAAGCTTTTTTATGAAGAATACCGTGTTTTAGAGTAATGGGTGTAAATTGCTTCAACCTGTGAGTCTTCATACAAGGCATAATTTATAAAGTTACCATATGACACCAAGATAGACTCAATCGATCGCCCAGATAAGAAACCATATTGTTCAGGATTGATAGCATTGATAGTGAGCAACAGAGCGCGTGTAATTACAAATATTTTTTTCAAACATCTTGGGAATAGTCGGGAGAATACATATTAGATTCGAATATAGGATTTTAGATATAGGATTTCGAAAAAATAAGAAAAAGTGGGGTCAACAGTTCGACAGAAAATCCTCTCAAAAAGTAAGATGGAATACCATATGGATCAGGGCTAGAGGACTTGTTAAAATAGATCAAAGAATTAAGGACTGGGTCAGCACAGAACCAAGGAAAAAACCCAGGCCACGGAGGCCCATTGAATGGTCAATAGAACTATCCACAAAAACCGGAGCAATAACCCCCATCAGCAGAAACATAGTAGCTAACATACCAGAGGCTGCACACCACTTAGACCTAACAAAAGCCAGATTGGTTTATGATTTTCCATAACTGCCGCTTGAACTGAGTGTAAGTAATTTACATAACGGCCAAGATAAACCCCTTAGACCTACAACTATTCGAGAAGAATTTCCTACCCGACATCTAATTTGGCATCTGAGTTTGGGTCTCTAACGTTACATCGGTTTTCCTTCTTTCTTGAAAAGGGTTCAATCACAGACAGATAACAATTACGCGAAATGCTATAAAATTTCAAATCATTGTTACTCTCCTTTTCCTTCATCCCGATTTGGGAAGTAATTTATTTGCCTGGAGAGAAGGAGAAAAATCTTAAAGGTTGTTCCCCGATAAGATTTGGCTCCGGAAAATCCAACCCAACCCAATCTAACGAATCCCACAACCCAACCGATAATGAGACACCTGATATCACCCATAAAAGCATTTCTTTAAGTTATTTTCCATGATGAGCTGGAACTTATTCAAGATTTAGTTTGATATTAGATTTAAGTACAAATGGTGCCTAACAGACTGTTCATCGTGCCCTGTTCTATGTTCGCTAAACGTTCTCTTATCCATGGTATTTGCTTTGTCTAATGATCTGACAGATTAATCTCTTTTAAGTCGTATCATTGGGTTGGATTGGGTTGAGTTGGGGTTCTAACATATCTTGTGAAGGAAAGAAGTCACAAAAGAAAGAAGCTCATAACCATATACAGGTGGCAATGAGGGTAGAGCGAACAGGTACTAGGCAAAATTAACTTCTTCGGCTTTAGTAAAGAGTCCATTACCTTGTATAGCACTGTTTGTCAGTTCGAAGTATTATAATTAAATCTTATACAAGTTTTTCGAAATTTGGATACTCGAAAGTGCAATGCGCAGACATGTTGAAAAAGTATTTCCCTAATTCTGCTTTAGGGATTAATCAACGGTGACTTCCTTTATTCTACAGTGATATCTTGGACTTTGTCTTGATAGATATTACTTAAATAGTAATGCAATATTTGTGTTTCTTGCATAATTAATATTCATATTTTGTGTGCATATGGTATCTTATCTCATTTTGTAGATAATACTAAAAGAACCAATAATTTTCCAATAATTTTTTAATAGTTTATTGAAAGAAGTACAGTAATTGGTCACTCATTATAATTATCATTATAATTATAATAATCTTTCCCATACTAGTCACGCACACTTCACGTGAGTTGTAAGCTGATGTGAGCGAATTTTGGTAAAAATTCGTAAAAGAACTGCATCAAAACTTACTCACTTTTCTTTTACTGTACACTCAATTTTGTGACGCGAATTTCGTATGTGTTTTTATTATTATTAATATTGTGATTATTTCAAACAGTGGATTATTTTGTACTCAAAATAGTTGATAAGGTTGTTGTTAATACATATATTATTGTCATATATTTGTTGGTTTGTCATTCATATATGTTCATATATTTATGACAAACGTCGAAACAAATTAATAATTATTTAAAATATTCATACTTATTTATCGTCGATTCCCCTGTATATGTACTTATTTTTGTGAGCAACTGTATGTAAGTATTTATACAAAATAGAAAATGTATATATATATATATATATATATATATATATATATAGAATAAAAAATATAGAAAAATGAAAATATAATGATTGACTTATTGTGTTGAAGTGTATTGATAAATAATAATAAATTATATTATTTATGCATAAAAAAGAAAAATAATGATTTCTTGAATTTTTAAGAAAAGTTTTAAGGAGTTAATTTGGCAGGGAAAATTTGCAACGTCACATTGGCATATAAGTCTTATGTATTTTTGAAAGAAAATAAAGTTTTGGGATGTTAGTATTCATATGTATAAAAAATGAGCTGTTGAATATTTCTTTATTTGAATTTAAAACGAGTTGTGTCTTTAATTAATGTCTCTTTACAACTTTTTTTCTGATGATAGTATATGATTCACTATCATAGTCAAATCGGTTAAAAAAAATAAAATAAAAAATATCACTTTGGACAAAGTAGTATTTCTTAAAATGAGAAAAAATATTCTTATAACTAAATATTTATTACCGGATATTGAACGATCGGAGTTCATAAGATTTCATACCAGTTGTGAAGGGTTAAAAACGAAGTCGACAAAGTTATTTATCGAAGATAGATTCCAACACAGTAAATTATTTTGAATAACCTATTATTATTATTGTTGACGGGCTTTAATTAATGAGTACATAATTCGATCGAAATAATTTTTGAATTAATTAATTGGCTTTTAAAAAGCAAACGTTATTAATTTATATATTATTGAAATTCCGTTGTGTGAAGTCCTGTGTTATTCTAAAATATGTTTTGGAATAATATTCAATTTAATTTTGCAAAATTTGTCTTTGTTCGGTTTATCATAATAGAATAATTTTTGTACGAACTGTACGTTTGTGTTTGGGGTTGAAGCCCTTTTTCAAACACCCCCTCAAATGAAATACGCGATGACATTCGTCCCGAACTATTCCGCTTAAGTGCTCTCAGCTACAAGACCACAGCGCTGCGTTCCAGAGGCAATAACACGGGACGCAGCGCAAAATCCAATCCAGCCCACTTACGGGGATGAGCGGCCGGGATTTGGACGTAAACATTAAACAATTACAGCTCCCCGAGCTTCGTCCCCTTATCTCTTCAGAAATCCCTTAATCTGAAAGTAGCGAAACGCGAAGGGCGAGAAACGATGATGTGCTTGAGTCATCTGAGTGAATGTTTCTTCTGGACGGGCGGTTTCAGCAAGGGCGAAACGGAACGTTCCAATTGCATATCTGCACTTGTAAATCACCGGATGGCGAGAGTCATATCCGGGAGGCCGCAGATATCATAATATTTGCGGGCGCTCGCCATTTTGAAGCTTATTTATGTGCACCAGATTGCCGGCAGTGAGCCAGACCTATTTCATTACCAGCGCGCACCGGACGTGCACATGCTACAACCGGTATCGCTATTAATATTAAATATTATTTAGTAGCCTGGTGGTGGAACTGCGCCCGGACACACCCCTTTAAGCGACGCTTTGTTGCGAAATTGTTCTGATAATTTACGTCGTCAACGATGCCGAAGAACGTCCGCCGCCATAACACTCAGGAAGCGACAAATTGGCGTTATTGCCATAGCAAATCACATTCTGAAAAAATAAACGTTTAAAATTTTATTAAAATGTTTTATTATTTATGGAAGGCTTGAAAAATAGGGTGTGTAACAAAAAAATCGGCGCCCGCAGGGTTTAATAAAACCGACGCAAACAAAGTTTAACGATTTCCCCTCGCTCTTTTGCTAGTAAGTTGTATCGTAACGACGTGACGTAACAAAGCCGTGAAATTAAAAGTTCCCTAATAAAGAGAGCTGGTGGCCGTTCTTTTATCCAAGCGGAATGCCTTCATTAACGTCACGGGAGCCGCTGCATCAAAGCGCCATCGGAACCGGCTAAACATAATCCGCTTTCTCTAATTAATATTATCCGAGAAAAATCGGGGTACGACTTCAAACAGTTCCACAAAGGGCCGGCTTAAGGGCCATCACGGTGGTCTCATAAACTGAAAATTACCGAACTGTCAAGGGTATAGACTGTCTCGGAACTGGGTTACATTTCCTCTCCTTTACTACCGAGATCTTTACCAAAAGGGTAGCTAGGAGAAGACGGAAGTAGGGCATCGCAACTAGTAGATAGTAGCAATGTTTATTTACAGATTTCTCGTTCTACAAGCGAATTCTCTTCTCCCGGTATTATTCCGGTGACGCTGACTTACAGTGTTTCTTTATTTCTTGATTCTTTTTGTACTGATTTGCATAAAAATTGCAATGTCTTTAATTAAAGCAAACAAACGATTAAAACTTGTAAATAAAATGGCAAAAACTAAAAAGGTTTATTTGCAATAATAAGTTGCTCTGTTACGATAGCTGTCTGTAGTATATCAACATGGTTACTTCTTGAATCCTAGGGCTAGATCTGAACCCAGTAATCAATAGAATAGAAGGATGATTTCACAACAATTCAATTTAAATCGGTGAAGAAAGTTCAAAACCTGTCGAGGAAGAAGTACTTGTAACGATAAATTCCAAAAAAAGAAATGGTTCATAAAGAGGAAGTACTTAAAAAGATATGAATCTCAAAAACAAAAGAAAAAGAAATATCAAAGCACCCGAAAAATTTTAACAATACAAATACGTTTATTTACGAACGTCTACTTAGAATTTGTAAGACAGACCATAATTGATAATTTGAACAATCTAGAAGATAACACAAGTTATCATTACAACTTTTATTGATTTAATTACTTTCCTTTTTGATACGTCGTCGTTTACATTTAATGGTGTATTCTACAATCAAATTTTAGGTACGCCGATGGGAAGTCCTCTCAGCCCAATTTGGACTGTTTTACAACTGGATCATTGTATTCCTAAGTTACCGTTTGAATTGCCGTTCATTTTCAAGTATGTTGATGACATAATTGGTTCGGTACCAAGTGATCATCTCAACACTATATTGGATATTTTCAATAGTTACAATAATAATATTCGATTTACAATGGAGATAGAGATGGATGGTTTGGTACTCTTCTTGGATACCCGAGTAATGAGAGGTGAAGATCAAATGATCCTTCGAGGATTGGTATACTAAACCAACTTACACCAACTTCTTTTCTAATCAGGCAATGAACCAAAAGATTAATACTGTGGTGGCGATGAAGCATAGAGTCCTGAAACTGTCTTATCCCTCCTTTCATAAACATAACCTAGAAAAACTGATGAATGTTTTTGTCAATAACGGTTATCCACCGCGTCTTTTAAATGGAAATTTCAATCATTCTTTAGTAGCTTCTATAAATCCTGTTGATGGTGACCAAGGATCAGATGTTGATGAAGCAACAACACAGCATAAATATGTAAAAATACACTTCATCAAAGGCTTTACATCTAGGTTTATCTCCTTTTTTGATCAGTTCAATATTAAATTTGCTAAATATGATTGCGTTCCTATTTTACAACAATATTTGTTGCGTTAATTGTGAAGGAACGTACATTGGTACGACTGCGCAGTATTTCGGAAATGGTCTTAAACAACATCGGAATGATTGTGGGGGTAGAAATGAGAAGAGAAATGCTCTAGTCTACCATCATGTTAAGGAAAGTCACCATTTTGATTTTAACAACGCTAAGATTTTAGACAGAGAGTCGGTTTACAATAAACGTCTATTTCTAGAAATGGTTTACATTAATAAAGACACAAATTCAGTGAATTTCAGAATGAATACAGAGGGGATAAGTTCAATTTGCAGTTTCCTAATTAACAGCGATTTTACACGACAAGAGTTACTTCGGGAGAGTACGTCGTTAACTTTTGAATTTCAATTGACCGCCTGTTTTCCTTTCTGCCCCTACAATCTTTCTCTCAAAAAATGTAAAAGACTTGTGCTTATTTTTGAAAAACACTTTCATTCTATTTTTAACTTTGTCATTTTACTGTCCTCCACATTGATTTTAACGTGTTCAAGTAAATGTAATTTTAAAAATAATTTTCGACTACCAATTAATTTTAACAGCTTTTATTGTCTATTTTTACAAGAAATCCATTTTTGGTGTATTTGATGTTCGAATTGCCGATTTTGAAGTCAACTTTGTTCTAACTTTCATTTTAAGTAGAATTAAAGAAACTTAATTTAAAGATTTTTTTGGTAACTTTGCTCATCTATTATTGTAAGATTGAAGTGTTCCCTAATGAAGCAATAATATGCAATACTATTGCGATATGCAATATTATTGCGAAAGCTTGGATTTCGAAAAAAGAAGCTGTTTTCTTGATTTTGCATCCTACCCATTGGTTGCTCTTCCCAGGATTCTTTAAGCTATTGCCTACAGTACAACCGGTACTCCGTTTTTGTGTTTAACAATACAGTTTTAAGAAATTGGAGGTAATTGAAGAATAACTAGTAAAGAAACAGAATGAGGTACAACCAACAGCGCCTTTGCATCAATAACTTATAGAATAAGCCAGAACTAAACGTTGAAGAAGCTCTAAAGAACACACACTAAAATTTGAGAGGTCTGAACCCAGTAACCAATAGAACAAAAGGAAGATTTTACAACAATTCAATTTAAATCAGCGAAGAAACTTTAAAAACCTGTCGGGGAAGAAGTTTTTGAAATGGTGAATTCCAAAAAGAAATGGGTTATGAAGAAAAAAAAACAAAAAAGAAGCACCAGAAGAATTGGAACAATACAATATTGAGAAATTGATGGTGGTTAAAGTAGAAAAACCAGAAAAGAAATCTAAGGAGGTACAACCAATAGTACCCAAGCTCCTAAGAACAAATACAAAATATTTTTTTCAATAACGAGTTGCTCTTTTCAATAACACACCAACTGCAGCAAAGACCTTATCACTTTCAAAAAAGGAAACTTTTAACAGGCATTTCTAACCCAGTAATTGTAGAGGAACATGAACACTTATAGAACCATCAAGCATGGAGAATCATAAACATTTGTTGCGAAAAGATGCCCAACTCTGCAACAGCTTCATGTAGCTTTGAGCTTTCTTGTTGTGTGCCGTGGCAGTGTTCTCGGTCCGTTGTTGTTTTCTATCTTCATTGATAGTAATTAAAGAATTTTTCTTGGGAGTTCAACCAACACGGGGAAGGAAATGTACAAACTTCCTTTAATTGCACCAAGCTTTCGATAAATCCAGTCTTATCTTCATCAGGGTACGCTACAACCGAGAGACCGTTTACAATTTTAAAAAATAGACCCAACTAAACTTACATTTAGAGGTTAAGATGTATAAAAATACATGTTGTTTAATATGTCCCCAAATGATATCGAAAAGAGGAAACAACAAATGATTTTTTCGAGAAAAATTTTCCACAAAACGGCGTGGTTCGTGAAGGCGTACAATCTGTCTCTGGGAAAAACTTTCTGGAAAGAAAATCACCAGGTATACAATACAACAAGAAGAAGAGGACTTCGTTTAACAGTCAAGGATGGAATCAGCGGTTGACAACGACAGAGACTTGCAACTGGTTCTTAACCTAAAAATTCTAACCCTAAAGTTAGAATTTGAGCTTGATCTTCTCCATCATGTATCTTGATGCTCAACCGAAGATGTTATATAGACGTTTGAAATGTCTCGGAATGATACCAGTTCTTCGGTAATTTGACATGAAATGTTTCCTTTTGTTATAATTGGCCAACGCTGGAGTTATGATGGACTCTGCAGTGTCTTGGCGCCCCCAGGTACTTACTATTTATAGGAGGCTTTACTCCTGTTTTCACTCCCTCCGTAAATTTAAGTGTTTTCTCCCTTCTTATGTTCGACGCAACCTCTGTTATTCGCAGATTTTTCCACATCTTCAAACAAGCGGATATGGTTTGTACTGACCTGTCGATATTCTTGTGTAATAAACTCCACAATACTACAAAATAATTGCATACGTTTTATATTCGATCTTGGGAAATATTGTCATATTACTTCAAACAAGCGGATATGGTTTGTACTGACCTGTCGATATTCTTGTGTAATAAACTCCATAAGACTACAAAATAATTGCATACGTTTTATATTCGATCTTGGGAAATATTGTCATATTACTCCTTACCACAATAACTTACATTTGCTTATGGACGTAAACCGTCGGTTCTTCCGTGTGTTAACAAATCTCTATAAGATTAATAATCTTATAGAGATTTGTTAATACTCAAAGTCCACAATATTTATTCAATAATTTTAAATTCCTATCGTCACACGAGCAACCCACTCGTTCGTAATTAGACTTAATACTTCTATTATATCATATCATTTCTATATATATCATACGAATATGTACCACGGGTCGTTTACGTTGTGCGCCATATCCCTCTAGAATCTCTCCTGTCATCTTTCAAGACTTATGTTACACATTTTCTCTTCTCCCGTCAAATTGCGATACTATAATAATTTACTTCCTTTTCTTCTGAGCTTCTTCTTTTCCACTTTCTTTCCTATATTCCTTATTTACCTTCTTTCTCTTCTGCTTTGTTGCTTTGTGCATTTCTTATACTTTTCTAGTTTTCCTTTTTGTTGTCTTGTCATTTGTTGTTTTGTCGCATTAATTATTTACTACGCTACACTGTATCTGATGGTATCATAGTAATTTAGTTTAGCCTTGCTCGATTGGAAGATATCGTCTGTAGCTATAAATCGTTCCGTTTGTGAAAATTAAAAATTGAAATTATAATTTTTAATTAGAATTGAATTGATTTTATTTGCTTTCCACTGATTATTATAATAATGTACATTTTTTCTCTTTATATTTGTTTTCTCTTTTTTGACAATAAAGATTTGTTCATTATTATTATTAAATAATTAATATTTTGCTAGCAGAGTTGTGTTAATAATAATAATGACGTGCTAAAAATAAGACTCTGCCAAAAACCTGAGGCTAAAGAAAACCACCATCTTAAATAACGGTATCGTTATTTTCATCTTAGATTACGCGAGCTTTGAAAGCTAGAGGGATAGCGGGCGCGCGCCCGGAGTCTGTGTGCTCTGTAAACAGAGATCGTATCACGACGGAGATTACAGATATGAATAATTTCTGTGCAATTAATGAAGTGTGTCGGACGGTAAAAGCTCTTCAAAGCCGTGACTGAGGCGGGGAAGAGGACGGCGGCGGGCGCCACGACACCCTATGAGGACGGACGCCGTTATTGTCTTTGCCATCTATTCATCAGCCTCGTTCTGATATGCATGCGACGCGCGGACAATCTTTTGTCATGCAGATTTACGCCTCAGATTGCTATCTGCGTCGTCCTCGACCGAAAGCCAGCCCGACTTATCTCTAAGTACCGGAGCGACTCCGGTGTTTTAGTGCGCGGACCGCGGTTTTACAACTAGAATTACGACGCCCCATCTACGTCAACCGTCGGCGACGTTAAGTTACCACACGAGAAGAGAACATTTTCAGTTTAAACTGTGACAAATAGAAAATGAAAAATCCTTTATCAATCCGTCCTTAGAGAATAAAGAATCGAAATTGGTTCCATTAATTGACTTTCTTCAAGACGCCTTTCAAATTTTTGGACGTTGGCCATTAGCATCTTTAATGAAAATTCCGATGGCCTGGTCTCCGCGACAGGCAGAAGTTTTTAATTAAATTCTTTTCGCGAATTTGTCAAACACAAGGACGCTGCCGGTCGTCGACTTTCTTCTCCTCCGAGCCCTGCATTCGCCGATGTGCATCCGCTAATAAAATCCGGGGAATCGGCGGGGCGAAGGGCGGCTTAATTGAACGCGCCTCGACTGGAAATTCTATTATCAGCGCGGGTAATGCGCCCTCCGCGTCTTATTTAATACCGAGATGGGGGCCACAATAGAACGGAACGCGAAATAATACTAAATTTTTAATTACGTTTGGGCTTTTGGTTATCTTCGCGTACCGTTTAAGTAATGGAGTTATGTCGGAGGCGACCCCCCCATTGTGCACGCAATGATCCTACGTGTCCAATTAGGTGATAATGAGGTGTCTCATAAGCAGTACAAGACCCAACCCAATCCAACCCAACCCAACACGGTATTGTTAATTAACAACTTTGCCTAACTACCAATTATGTCCTAACATTGTAAATATACTGATTTTCATAAAAATTGCAACTCCTGGAATTTGTCGAACGACTTTATTGATGTCTTCGTCAACGACGTCTTTCATTAGATCAAATAAACAATTAAAGTTTAAATAAAATCTAACGCCGTAGTTTGATTTTTTTTCCTTTGCATTTACTGACAATTCATGTGAAGAAATAAGCAAATCGATCTGTAATTAACTTCGTTCTAAACTTGAGAATAATGCGAAGAGTAGGTCAACATCAACATTTTCCCCAATTGACTGATTTTAAACGTGGCTCTTCATTGGTAAAAAAAAGTTGCTCGTTGTGTCAACTGAAATGTTATAACGGTATTGAATTGGTCCGAGGTAGGGGTGCAACAATGTCGACCTGCATCTGCACGTCCCGCAGGAATAATCTATGTGCACACAATAGTTTAATCACTCTCCTTGTGACACTACCGGTCATGGCGTTTCGCAATTTCAGAAAATAAAGTCACACATGAGGCAAACTTTATGCAGGCTTCTTCGCAATTATTTGAATAAAAATCCAGCAAGAGTTGTATCATCTGCATACCAATAAATCTGCAAATGCTCAAGAACTTGGTTAAAGACAGATGTGTGGAGAGATAACAATAGTGGTCCCTAAATGGACCCCAGAGGGACTACAACAGTGACAGACTGGGCGCTCAATACCTGATTTTCCAAGACCAAATTAATGAAGTTTAGATGTAAGCATATTATGATTTATTGTAGTCTCGCCCTCAAGCGACCTTGATGATTTAAAGTGAAATCGTTTTTTGTAGATCTTACTAAAATATATAATCTCCTATAAGACGATTTTATTATCATCTTTCCGAGGTCGCTTGCGAGCGAGGCGCTTCAATCCTCAAACAGGAACGATTTCGTGTAACATTACAAATCAAGCGTATACTAATACTTTTTTTGGGACCTTTAGTACCTATACAATGAATTTTGTAGTGCTTTTTAAAAAATAGGACTGCCAACCCTGAACGCTTTTATTGAGCCAAAACCAGGGTCAATATGAGTGCTGGAAGGAGAAAGAAAATGCAAAAAAAAGATCCGCGCATCAAAAAAAGGTGCGGTTCACTTATTAACGTCGTTTATTAACAAAAACGTTTAACTTGGCCAGTGTTCTTCAACCTTTGACAGCGCACAGAACCCCTTTTCGATATAATTTTTGTAAGGAACGGTTATTTTTATTGCTGGACAGTATCTGGGAGCGGCTTGTCCTGAGTTTTTCCGTAAACTCTTGTTACTTTTGACACTTAGCCTGAGTAGTACAAAAGAGCTCTGGAAATATTTCCATCAAAGCCACGTTCATTTTTGGTTTTTTGTTTGCATTGATTCCACCGAAGTCCATCACAGCCACAACTCTAAATTAGATGGATTTTTTCTATGGCATCATTCAATCATTTCCTAAACTTTCTGGCGTAGCCGTGACCTCATGTGTATGGTCCCGAATATTTGGTGGTTTAAAAGTTCTTTTATTTCAGCAATTTAGATGCTCTTATTATTTGATGCTCTGATAATTATTTATTTATTATTTAAATATACAATGCAGAACAAGCAGTTTCTAACAAATGATTCGAGGTTATACAAATTCAAATTCCGTTCTTTTATTATTTCTCCTTTACTAATTCATTTATTATTAATTCGCTTTATTTGTTCTGTTTATTTTTTTTAGATTAAATCATTAATATTCATTCTATGTTTTGTTTTTATGATTTTTTTTGTCTTTTTATTTTTTTAGGAAACTATTTCATTATTTAGTTGTTTTTTTTTGTAACAATTTTTTTTAACATTGAAAAATCTAAAAGAGTGAATATTTTTTAATCCCTCTTTTATGTTAGATTTAAGGGTTAATGTTAAATCTTACATTTAATAGTTTTAATTTTTGTCGATGTTGATGGTTACTATCATTTCGTACATAAATTTCAATATATGTACTAATATATGTACATATTTCAATATCATTTCGTAAATTTTCTCTGATTTTTAATCAAATTGCTTCCCAATTTTCTTCCAAATTTTGATTCATTCTTTCTAAATTTTGACTCATCTCCATTTTATTTTGTTTCAATTTTTCTTTTAAATTTTGATACATACCTCGTAAATTTTGATTAATTCTTTCAAAATTTTTATTCTTTCCATTCTATTTTGTTCCAACTTCTCTTTTATTTCCTTCATATAAGTACACCATCAATTATTTCATCATGTTCATCATCGATATACCTTTCATTTTTTTCCATTTCATCCCCATGACTTGCAACAATTATTATTGAATCCATCTCTCCACTTCCTTCTTCAGTCGAAACTTTGGATCTGATTCCACATTCGTCGTAGAACCGTCCTGTTTTTTTATCATTGAAAAATTTAAAAGAGTGAATATTATTACAGTACTTTAAAGAGACTGTACTTTAAAAGAGAATGAGTTTTAGATTGTAATAAACTGTTGTTTCACAACACTTATCGTGGATTAGAAAAATTCTGTATAGAATGACCAATGTAAGCACGTTTTTCACATATAATAACAGTATTCACAAGGTTTCATAATTCCTTATAATTCCGCGTGAATCCAACATTATCAGTAAGAATTGATGGCAGAAGATAGCTTCACATAAGCAGCATATATATCGATAACTGAAATCTATCAATGATTAATAAGTTTATCTTGTCAATAACATGTAAGTGATACACATCATCAAAATGAAGTGTTTAAATGAAGTTCAGAAAGAGAGCTTGGTCAAAATTTTTTAAAGACCTAATATATCTAGACGAAGAAACTGACTCCACTGTTAACTTAGAGTTTATGATCACTACATTGTGTAGGGAAAAAATTTACTTCGGTAATAAATACATAAAAGTTCATAATATGAAGCGAAGTAAGAATTTCTTTACCTTTATAATGGTAAACTCACAGTGATATATGATTCGAATTTATTGATTCTTCTTCTTGGGTCAACTAAATTTTTAAAAAATACGAAATGCGTAAGAAATAACTGAAACATGGGCTACAAATGATAAAATTATTTACCTTAATTAGTTTTATGAAGTGTATCTTGTCGGATATTTATATCAATAACTTCGAATTTGAACTCTTCATAGATAGATATAAACCTTTTACAAAATACATCAAATTACTCGCTCGCTATGTTGATGTCGTTTTTATAATGTACAACGGCAAGCAAGCTATCCTCAGAGCGCTTCACAACATGTTCAACAACATTTCCATGTAACCGCTTCACCATGCAAATTGACGACCATTGCACACGATACCGACATTTTTAGAAAGCAAACATTCACGGATTTATTCATCCCTAAAAGATCTTACAACTGTAACCAACGCAAACAAGCAAATTTCCGCTTTCTGTTTAATCACATCTACAATATACCACTCAACTCAGAAAACTAAGTTAAAAATACAATTACGATAGGTCTAAACAACGGATTCGACACCCGGGAATGTAAAATGTATATAACAGAATCCATACCTCCAGGAGTAACAATATCATATTCCCTCACTTTAAGGCAAAGACAAAACATGTAATCTACTGCAATCTCTAAGGAATCTACTGAAATTTAACATTGCGCAGCTTTCTCCCCCGAAGAACTTAGCGGTATTTATCAAATCACCTGTTCGGATTGCCATAAAATATGTATAGGACAAACCGATAGAAACATCTCAATCCGCTTCAAGGAACCCACTACTAAAGAAAATTAAGCTGCTTTTAAACATAAAAGAGAAACGTCGCACAATATTTCTGCTCAAAATATCAAATTATTGAAGAACCTTAAAAAATCAAAAGAAATTGACCTCTAGAAAGAACTGCACATTAGCACTAATAACAAGAACTTGTTAATGAATAATATCATCGAAACCAATAAAAATAGAGTTTTTAAGTTTCATGTGACCACTACGCATGCTCAACAGTTTTCCGTCTTCCTCCTCTTATCTTTTCTGACTTTGGTTTTACTTGTTTAATTGTTTAGTGATTGTATGTTTTATGTAATTCTCGTTCAATAATATAAATTTTTATATTAGTATGTATATTGCACTAACAAAACTTCTGTTATCCGTTCAAGGAAAACATTAATTCATTGAGCTTTTATTATTGTGATAGTTGTTTCGCTTATATCGTCGTATCTTTGCAATTGTTACTTGAGCTTTGTTTTTCTTTGTTTTTTTAAATATTATCATTAATTTATAACAATGTGTTGTGTTCAACAGTTTCGGTTGGTTAGGTGTATCTGTATATATAGCCATTACGTTTTTACTTTTATTGTTATCATATGAATAAGTTTTTTTTTTTCATTTCATGTTTATATGTTTATTACTGTGTATTTGTGGTTAATTTTAGTGGTTGTTTCGAATAATTTCTCTATTTATTTCTGTTTTCTCTTTAAGTGGCATCAGACTCAAAATGCGTCCAAAAAACGGTTATAGTCACCTTAGCAAGATTTTGCGAAAGTATTTTAACAGTGTAGATGAATTAATTTTATGTGCTAATGTACAGCATCCTATTATCCGTGCCAGAAGTGAAAGCTCCTCACTTTGGAGATTGATATCTTCGAAATCGCTCGATAAACAAAATTACTGTAATATTTATTGCAACCAATGAACATTTCTATGTACTTAAAATTTTAAATTTTTTGGTCAAATAGTTTTTGAGAAAAAAAATCGCAAAGTAGACAAAGTTGTCGCCACTCTCAAAGATCGGGTATTTTTTTCAATTAACTCGCAATAAAAGAAAAACCGCAGCTCCAAACATTTCCAAATTAATCTAGGATACACAGAAATGTTCACTGATTACAATAAACTTTACCGCAATTTTTTTCATCGAGCGATTTCAAAGATATTGACTTCTAAAGTGAGGGACCTTGACATCTGGCACGGATAGTAGTGTAATTGAAGCATATAGTATTTTTTCGGTAATATGAATTCCTGGAAGACTTATAAGAGGTTGTTTTGGTATGTTACCGAGGCGTTTACATCTTCCTTAGAAAGCGTAAGTTTGTGCGAATCAAAGGTTGAAGATATAAGAACCGATGATCCTCAACTTCCTATAACTCTTGAGACAGTGTTAAATGCTGGGCAATGTATTATACACATTATACACTTGGTACAAATTATTTAAATACTACATCAACCTCTTTATGGATTCTAGTTTCTATTTAAATTTGAACGAAGCACAATATTTGCAAAATGGTGACAAAACATTAAACGCATTACTATTCTTGTTAAAAAAAATACAAACTAAATTCTACTTGTACATTAAATATTAATAAAAAATTTGCTCCACCAGAAATATCTACACTTATGGTGCTCATCAATTTTGTAAAAACATTGTATATATCATAGAACTAGAGGATGTTCAATGGCAAGTAAAAATGTTTCCTACATCCTTAAATTTTAATTATATAAAACTACTAAGTCGTCATGTAAAAAGTGTAGAACGGGTGTTACTTGGAGAGCATATTAAAAGTGGCACTTATAGCAGATTCGAGATATTTGTAAAAGTAGTGTTCGTTCCATGAATCTTGGAAACGTAAAAAGTTCATCAGCATTAAAAAACTTGATAAAGATGAAGACGATGTATTAGATGTACTTTTAATGTAACGAGAACGCATGGGGTACATTCTGTTTCTAAGGCAACATTTAACAGTGTACATGTTTAATAAAGAACAAATTCTTACTGCAATAGACTCTGGTAATACTACTTTACACCGATATGCAACTGGTAGTGTAGTAAGAAAGCCATCGTATCGTATCACTGTCTCCCAATAACAGATTCCTTCCTGTTGTTGACTGCATATTATCAAGACACGATCAAGGGCAATAACATTCTGGCTGTTGTTTTTTAAACAGTACTGCATGTCCAATTTTAAATGGCCTATTTTTTTAAAAGTCGTTTTTGATTTTAGTTTTGCAACATTAAATGCTATAATGTTAGCAAATAATGGTAGTACCATTTTAACTTATTTAAAATACGCATACAAAGTAGTACTCAATTGATCTGAAAGAGATCTAATAACTACAAGCAAATTTTGAAAAATATATTAAATGAAGAGAATTTTAAACGAGTAGAAATTATTGTTAAAGAATTCGCTTATCGACAGAGCCAAATACCCAATATTTATTAGGAAGTGCAGAGAATTCATGTTACGTATTACAAAAGAATATGTTATATATAGAAACAAGCGGAAATTGGCTACTGATGACGAATTGAAGGAATAAATTTGATGTAAAAGAAAAAGAACAGTAACGTTGCCAACAAATATTGCTTAAAAAAATTAAATATAATTACACCAAAGATGTTGTCTACAGATTTACATATTTGAAACAAAAGCTCTACTATTCAAGCTATGAAACACTTTTAACAAATAATAAGGAAACAAATATGTATCTAGACAATTTCGTTATAGATTATTATCTAGATATTCTTGTACATGCGCACAAGAATAATACCATACAAATATTTCCATGCCAACCCCTCCACTGTGTACGTTTAACACCGTCATATCAGCCATCTGCGGAGGTAACAAATTTAATATTTCCGTTAAATGTAAATAGCAACCATTGGATGCTAGCTGTTGCAAACATAAATACGCACTCATTTTATATTTTTGATTCATTAGTGTTAACAGAAACACATCATTGCAGTATTTATCACAAATAGAAGCCATATCAAAACGCATATCACGAACGCATCCATTCGTACATTATTAATTAATAAAAGCGGAAAATTATCCCTAACAAAAAAACTATTACAGTTGTGGCAGAATAATATGTCACTCTACAGAATATTTATTAACAAAAATAAAATATCTGCAATACGCTACTACATATCGAATGTAATACGAAATATATTACAAAGAAAAAACATTAGATCGTTGCTTATATTGTGCTGAAAAACACACAGACAATATATGTGCTATACACACAGAAAGAATTACTTGAATTAAGTAATTCTGACTTGCAACAAGAAATTTACGTATTTGTATATGCTATAAAAATTTTCTTATTTCAAGAAAATAAATTTCTTGGTGAAAACACTGATTGGAAGTAATTACTTGCTTGAGAAAAATATTATTTGTGTGCGCTTTATCTCTCCAACTTATTACTTTACTTAACATTAAAGGTTGACTTTCTAGATTTAAGAAATTATTTGTCTACCAAGAAGAATGGTCACTTTACTATTAGAAAATTTTACCTTGCGTGAAATACTGTAACTATTGAATGAAAGACTCTAAATTATTTGTTTAAGAAAGTATATATATCCATGCAAGAAAAATATTGTTTTTTGTTAATGTAAAATAAATTTTGTTTCAAGGAAACGAATGGTTGTTTTAAATAGTTTCCTTTTTTAGGATCAATAAATTCACCATCTTTATTAAAAATATTGGTTTAGAATTTAGATGGGATATTGTAGAATGAAATTGAATTCAAAGTAACATTTACCACATAAACTAGTATTTTTAACATCTTTTTCGACATTTCGCCAAATATCTTAACTGTAAAATGACATTATTGCAAGTCATTGCAATAAGACATTGCAAGACAAAACAGAAAACAAACTACTTTATATGGTAAATGTTATCTTAATTCAATTTTGTTCTACATTATGTTATCTTAATCTAAAATAATATATACATTAACGACCAAGATGATGAAACAAATTGTAGATATAGATAATATTACAATATAGGTATAAAAATTAAAAGAATATTAAAAGTACATAACAAATTATTAACTAACACAAATACAAATTTACATAAATAACAAATTTATTCTATAACCTATATTAAAACATATTGAATGTAGTAATTTTAGAGGATAGATGTTATGTTCTCTCTTCGACTACATTTAATCGATTATTAATAATTAAAATTCCCAAAATTGCCCAAAAACCGGAATTACTTTGTTAGCGGGTCTTGTGGATGATCTTAAAATACCACAACGAATTGTGGTCGTTTTTTTACTCAATGACCGTTTTCGGGGGTAACATTAACAAAAAAATAATATTCAAAAATTAGAATCATAACTATTATAAAAATTAAAACTATAACTATTATTATTATGTTGAATTGTATACAAAGTGTTTTACTTTTTTGTAGCAAGACTACATTCGATAGAATTTTTAAAATGAATACAAAAGGGTTATATAAACGCATGGTTTTCAAGATACTGAATGTTGAAAACAAATTCTTTTAAACACACTGTATATTCTTAAAAACGGTGATTCTGTAAAAAAATGCTATTAATTTTACCCACTGTTAAATTATTATAACAAAAAATTATTGCAACAATTTAGCAGATAGTAAATGTCAAAAGATTCTATGATTTATTCTATAAAAAGTTACATTGCATCAAATAATAAAATAATAACAATATTTAATAATGTTAATTCCGTCATTAATCTCTCAGTAGTTAATAAACAATTCAATACCTGCTTTTATGAGAAGATTCAAGTTTTCAGGGGATGCCACCCACATAAAATGACATTTATGGCATATTCCTCCATACAAGTTGTCTCCCATTTTCTACTTCTAAAATTTATATAAAAAGGCCAACATATAAAAATTCAATTACGTAATTTCTTAATAGGTTGTTACCAGAAGCGGTGTTATGAGGATGTATATGTACGTTATAGAGAAATACATTTATGGTTAACTTTTTTAATACATTATAAAAATGTGAGAAGTGAATAGTTATTATTTCTGTCGCATCGAATCTATTAAATCAAAATAAAATTTGAACAAACCCATACAATAGGATCTTAAAACATTATTGATGATTGTACCTACATACATATATACTTACATTATTTATTCACACCACTCATACTAACAATATTATATATTTGCAACGAATGCACGAAAAATAAAAAAAAATAAACGGCCAAACCTGCGCCTGTTTGTCGCGCCAAATATCTCGACAAATAGACGCTATGTTCTTGCATGCAAAAGAAAATAATTACTCACAGAAAGAAGACGATTTCTTGATTAACCATAAAGATTACTTGAATTTAGCAAATATTTAGTAGTAAAGTAATTTTTTGATTTAAGAAAATAGAATTATTATATGCATATCTCCAGAAATTAAATTATAGAAATAAAAAAATAAATATCTTGATTGTAATTAGCAGTTACTCTATATATAGGAGAAAAATACTTTTCTTGAGGAGAATAAATTCACTTTCTAATTGTAAGAAAGTATTTTTCCATTAAGACAATTTTTACATAATAATAGTGTATTTTCAATAGAATATTTTGCGTTAATTAAAAAAACAATTTTCTTGCGTTAATGTGTTGAACATACTATATACAAGAAATTATATTTGAGATGAGATTTCGTTTTCTTACTTGAAGATATTATTTTCAAGAGATTTTTTTTGGTTCAAATAAGTTGTTCTGTGTTTGTAAATGCGATCAACATGTCCACCAAATCTGTAGCCCTAAACGTTTCTTAATTCAATCATATTGCGAATTAAGTATACAAACAGTAGATTGTAATATTAAAATAGAAGTAGAATATTTTGAGTCCATGCCCAACTTGCTTATATTTATAGTGTGCTGTGGCAGCAGCTCCATTAAAAAATAAAAATTATATTTTCATTGAACTAAAATTAGAACTAACACTAGAATTTCCACTAGGACCAATACTAGTACTAACACTAAAAGCTGTTAGGATTTGCGTCTTTTGAAAAATATTTGACATTTCGGATGTCCCGTTGCAACATTCTTCAGAAACTGGTTTGAAGTAAAGCAGTTCATCAATTTATGCATTTAATTTGTTAGGTACAAAATATTTGTGCAAGCTTGTGACCTGTGAAAGCTATTTCCACTGTAAAGGGCAGATAGTTTCCGATAAGTTTAATGTGGTTTCATAGCTTTGTTCGTATTATGAAAGAATGTTTCCGAGAGAAACTCAATAAACAAGCCTACATAGTAATCGGTATACTATGTAGGGTTGTTTATAACGTGTGAATTTTGGTAGCCGTGGTTAGATATTACCCGGACAAAACCCGATTTCAGATAGTCCAAGACGTATTCTTGCTAAATTGATATATGAATATATCAATATAACAGCTGCACACAGGCTTGAAATTTGACAATTTTTAGGTGTATTCGGAAATATCGACATGACAAAACCGGTTTTAGATGAAGAATGAAGATTATTTTGCTATCTCTCAAGATAACGAAGATATGGGGTTGTAAAGTATATAGGAAATTATGGGTAAAAGTTTGTAGCTATCGTCGCATAAGTCCCTCATTGTACAATTAAATTATTATAGTTCAGTATACTTGTTTTCAATGCGTAAACGATAACCAAAAATATGAATCAAATCGTCAGATATGTTTGCAGATAACCAGCTCTTTGAAACTACAAATATAAAATAAGCAACGAGTGACTGACAACTTGAGATGAGGCCACAGAAATAGGCCATGTGTAAAAATCAAAATTGACAGCTCAAATGTAACTTAAAGAAAGACCAAAAGCAATATTATTTATCAAGAGCAGAATTAAAAAGTAATGACGTTATTATTATATGTCATTATGTAGTTATTATAAAACAATTATATGAAAATTATATCACCATTTTATAGACCTTCATATCACATTATCATAAAATAGTTACAGTCTCATTATAGAACAGATATTTAATTATTTTATAAATAATCCACAACAATTTATAACGCAGTTTGTAACACAGTTATTCAACATTTATAAAATTATCTCATAAAAAATTTAACAATTTTTGTTCTGATTTTATAAAAGTTATTTGGTTTTATAAATATTATATTATACCCATTTTATAATAGATTAACACACAGCTATAAAATGATTAAATAAGACTAACATATTATATAAAATGTACCCATTTTGGTGCTATAGCTGTTTTACAAACATTTTTGTTACCTTCCTGAGATTAAAAATGTTATATAAAATTTATCACAGAAAAATTTACAAAGCATTAATAAAATAAAAAATTGCTAGTTGGGAAATAATCCCGATTTAACCCGTTAAAAATGGTGTTGAAATCCTTAAAGACACCCTAAAGAAAGAATCATTAATAGAGCCTTTCGGGAGCATCTGCGTTCGACTGCGCCCCCTCATCTATCAGAGGTATAAAGGCGAGGTGACAAAGTGTGTAAGGCTTACGGGGGCCGAGTGACGCGGTGCCAGCGCCATTCATCAGAAGGGGGCCCCCGCTTTTGGTACGGGCGTGGTACGGCAGAGGAAGGCATCGCGGCGCATACGATCCGAAGCACCGTCGCGTCTCACGTCAGATTACATTATCGCGAAGATTACCGGGGATTTTTGTAATTTATTTCGAGCCCCGAACGTCTTAGTTATACGTATACACAGAGACGGGAAATTGAAACGTACCGAGACGATGTTTGCCGTCGACCCGAGTCGTAAATTAAAATCCGTTGTGCCCATAAAGTAAATGCGTTCAATCCAGAATTTAGTCATTAAATAAACCGTATATCAAGCAATTATTATACATAACAAAATTAATAAATAATAATTCCATCTAATTACACGATATATTTATTTTTATCACTCGCTCGATAGCACGTTAAATTACGCCACGTTTAAACTAATATTTACATGCATTTTAATATCATTTTATATGAAGCCATTTAGAATCGTTATTTAAAACAGAATAAATAATATCAATAAAGTGTGGTTTTATTTTTTTAATTAATAGAACTGTATTTGTAATTCATGGATTTTATACTTTGAAGATAAACAATGACTGGAAAATGAAAAGTGATGTAATAAAATCATGTAATGAAGCGTTATATTGTTTACAATAAACAATATATTCGCAACGACAATAATAATAATACAATATTAAAAATTTGAGAGTTCAGATTTAAGTATCAATGCATTCTCTTCGACTAAAGTAATTTTAGCTTTCTAGTATTTACTGAAGTATATTTAAGCAACGAACGAAACGACGCGTTTTTGTTATTAAAAGTTTTTGTTATTACTATGATATTTTTTGTTTTTTAATAATAATTGTCTATAACAGCATTTCACTACCTTTTTTGACCTGCGGACCTGTAGAATTTGTCCAAAAATTGCGGGGATTAGTCAAATATTTTGAACAATGTCGTGTTAAACGTAAATTATGTAAAATGAAGTGATATTAATTTTTAAACAATAATAATTCTGTGTTTATGTTGAAAGGAATAAATTCAATAAGATTTTGAATGCTCGTCGGGTCAGTTAATAATTTTAATGGCTCAACCCAACCCGACTAAATAGCTAATTAAGATCACGTTGATGGCTCTATCCAAATAATATTTAGTGCCAACAAGTTAGTTGGGTTACGATTAATGGCTCGACCTGGCCCAAGTAATAAGTAACACTCACTTGTTGGGTTGGAATAAGATCAGGGTGATGGTTCAACCCAACGCAATCAATATACAGGTGTCCAAAAATTGACGAATAATCTATACGTAGCGGCATTCTTCGTTCGACTTTAACTCGAAAATGTTAATGTTAAAATATTGTACCATGCTTCATATGTCTTCAGGAGGTTCTCAAAGTTCGGATAATTTAGTTCGGAAGAAGATGTAATTTAGTATAAAAAGAATTTAGAACACTAGTTGTTTAGTTAAAATTTGTTTCATTAGTTTTAAAGTTTGTTGTTAACATTCAGGATGAAAATACATTACATATTTATATACGTTTCGGAAACTTATCTTTCTATCTTCATGGAACGATATTAGTAAGTTTTCTGGAATACAAGTTAATAAATGTTTATTAAATGAAGTGTGTTGAGCAGTAACTTAGATACAGTGTGTTAAAAAAAGGAAAAAAGTCAGCTTAAAGAATGCTGTTCGATAAAATGTCTTATTTTTCAAGTGTTTATAACGTTAATAAGTGAAATGCATTAAAAGGTATATCGAACAATTTGAAATATTGAACAAATTAAACAAAGAACATAAACACAAGACAAAGTATATCAACTTTAAGTCAACTTTTGTAGAAAACGATTTATAGAAAACGTTCAGATAAGGTTGATAGCTCAACCCAACCCAACTAACATTACATGCTAATATGATACTATGGTGCTATGATCTTCAACTAATATATATTATTGTTGTTATATGTCAAGGCCCCTCATTTTAGATGCAGTTATTTCGAAAACGACTGGACCGATTACAACGCGATTTTTGCCAAAATATGTTAAAGAAGGTCATTTGTCGAATTCTGTAATCAGCTTTTCAAAATTAAGTCTCCCTAATGAATATTTCTCCCGGAATGTTATTTCTGTTTCTCTTTAACTTGTATTTCCATTAAATTGCTCTTAAAAAAATAGGTAATCCTTATTTTTTTAAACTGGTAACGGAATTCTACATACAACATTATTAAACACATATTGGTAAAAATCGCGTTGAAATTCGCCAAGTCGTTTTCAAAACAACCACATTTTGCTTAACTGCGATTTTCTGCGAAACTGTACGGAATATCGATAAAATAAAACATGCTCCACATTAAGAACATATCCGGTTATCACCAATTTAAATTTGAAACTTTTTCGTCACATAGTATTTGAGAAAAAAATCGCAAAATAGACAAAGCTGCCAGCACTCCAAAAATCGGGTACTCTTTTCACTTAACCCGCGATAAAAGAAAAATCACGGATCCTAAAATTTTCAAATTTACATATGATATGCAGAAATTTTAACTGATTACAATAAACTTTACGTTTCTTTATTAAACGAAGAAATCAATTTCTAAAGTGAGGAGCCTTGACGTCTGCCACGGATAATAGTGTTCACGTAAAGTATTTAAATAAATCATATCAACTTACACTCCATTTTGGGATTTATCATCCGATTCGCAACTTGGACTTGAAGTTTCTGCGTTGTCTAGAATTGATTTTTTTCCGATTTACCGATCACTCGTTGATGCAAAAGCGTCCTGATTATCAGAGATCGTAGAATTCGGGTTGGGACAATGTAAGATAAATGAGACAATTGCAAAACTTGCATTATCCGACATAAGCAGATCTTGAGATATTACAAAAAAACGTGTTAAAAGTATTTGGGGCCAACTAAATTTATGTCATTTTAATTTTTTGTTGCCAGAATGTAAGTTTTGAGAATCTGCTTAGGGTATGGTTCTTATATCTTCCCCGTCCAATCTGTAGCCCACTTAGTGAAATCCAACTAATTTTAGTCATTAGTCTTTTGAATGTTATACAAGAATAACAATAATAATCTTATCTACTCTATCCATCTCGTTTGATACAATCATGTTGCATAAACTAGATAATCAGTATCAGATTTTCAAATAAATTGTTGTTAATTGCGGATGAAATATTTTTCAATTGCTCAAAATTTATTAGTATTATAGTACGGTTAACTAGTAAATTAACAATAAATTACGATGCCTATTCAGCTGTTTACACTATTGTGATTGTTGTAAAAGATAAAGATTACATATTTATTCAAACTAGCTTGTTCAGTAGACTAGATATTAGCCGTTCAGCAACTGTTCATATAATACTTTAAACAGCACATTGTTATTATACATTCTGTACGCCTACCGTAATCTTGGTCGAATGACGTTATTAATATCATGTTCATGTATCCTTGATTAGTACTAGAAAAGCTTTATTTTAACAAAACACGTACACTGCCCATTTCTTCAGTAAACCTACCTTTGGCCTTTTTCAATAGCATAATTGAATTTCAGCAGCATAATTGAAAAATAGTTTTTGATACACAGGATGTAAAATAATCTCCTTAATTTCGTTGTCGGTTAAACCGAAGAGCTGATCAAATAGATGAAACTATGGCTATAGCTATGGCTGTCATGTCTATAGTAAACATTAGCCAATCACTTACACAGCATTTCCAAGGTTGATAAACCCAACCCAACTAATATTTAACGCTAACTAGCTAGTTATGTTAGGTAGGATTTGGTTGGGATTAGTATTAATCGCTCAGCCAAACCCAATTAACAGCGCTAACAAGCTAGTTGAGTAAGGTAGGGTTCAGATAAGGTTGATGACACAACGCAACCGAACTAATATTTAATGCTTACTAGTTAGGTGGGTTAGGTTAAAGTTAACAGCTCAATCTAACCCAATTAATATCTTGTTACGCTTTTTTTGCTAGTTCATGAATAGCAAATTTTGTTCGGTTTTTTTGTTTTGTTTCAGAGCCATCTAGGGGGAACTTTTCTTTACTCCTTTTCCTAACAATTTTAATAAAGAAAAACTTATGATTTTGAGATGTAGATGGGGTAAAATAATTTATAGTTTAATAGTTCAAAATTTTAATATTTTTTTTTGTTTAAATTAATATAAAATAATTCATTTAGTCGATTTTGTTAAAAAAAAGAAGCAATTAATAATAAAGAATCAAGTTGAAATTTATATTTTGAGGAGAATTTTAAAACGTATCACTTTTATGGGAGTATGAGTTTTTTTGATGGTATAAAATGAAAACAAGATCAAATTTAGCTCTCTTTTGTCAACCAGTGGTGAGGCATATAACGTCGTGAAAACGTTTTAATCGTCGACATTTTGAGAATTGTCTTTTTTTGATAAGTGTATTTCGTCGAGATTATTAATCCATATTTTATGGGAGTATCACGCAGGTTATAAAAGAAAGAATCATAATCAATAGTTTTAATTCTGGTCACAGAAGTTATTCTGGATTTAGTTTTACCACAAAGAAACAATTTGTTTGTTAGCCTCAGAACATCCACGAGGTATGTTAAAAGTTTTCGATTTTTCTTACTCTAATTTCATTCATGCAGTCAGTCATACGTTTTATTTTACTCAAACCATTCATACTACTTAAATTAAATTACAATTAAATAAATAACTAAACAACTAATTTGACAAATATTAAAAAAAAGACTTAAAACTATGCTTAATACTAAAGATTTTCCATTAATAAATTTTACTTGATAGGATTTTCATATCAAGGATAGGAACATTCTTAAGTTATCCTCTTGGGTTGGGAGAAATAAAGTCATCGAACCTAAAAATCCAAAATTAATTATCCTGGGAAAAAACGTTGATAAAAGAAATATCCTACCTTCAGTTCTTCCTGGATGGACATCTGGAAATCTTCGTGGTAACAATTATACAACGAACAGGTCAGAAGTTAAGTTTTGTTACAAAATTATTTTTATCAACGGAAAACCCGTTTTTAATTTGATTTATACTAAATTACTGTTATTATCATTAAGTTCAGCTATTTTTTCTTTTGCTACGTATTAAGGAAATTCGTTCAAAATTAAATTTAATTTTTTTCAAACGAATACGGGAATTCTCTTTTTTTAATGATTTTCATAGTTCTCATTTTTTTAAATTTTTACTTGAATTGTGAATTACAATTTTCATTTTTTTTTAATATATCATACTATTTTGTTTGCTATTCATGAATTTCAATTATTTGTTGTTGTGTTTGTCTCATCCTTAATAACAAAATTTTGAAATATTAAACATCTTTTCGCCATTATTGTTTTATCGTGGGTTATTCAATGGCGTGGCGCTGTATAAATGAATCACCCCTTCTACATTGAGCTGGTCGAGGTGCCGCGATAAATTCAATTTTCAAAATTAAAGTTAGGGTTTTGGGTGGGATAAAATTTAAGTATTTTGTGGTTTTATTTTTGTGTAATACAGCGGCAATAATCTAACGGTATCTAGATAGTTGGGTTAGGTTGGGTTCAAATATGGTTGATTGTGCAACCAAATCCAATTAATATTTTATGCTAACTAGCTAGTTGGGTGGGGTTACGGTCTTCAAGTAATACCCAGTATTAACGAAATAATTACGTTTGATTTGTAATAAATCACAAACCAAAAGTATAAATTGGTCTGGTGCATCATTTCTGTCGTAATTGCTAAAAATTTACCGAATATTTTCCTTATGGATAAAAGCGATGCAGGGACCGGTCAAATTACTCTACGCACCGGTGTTGGTCCGCCGAACCAACGGTTGAGAATTACTGGTCTATAACATTTTATACAATGATTACTTTATATTAAATTTGTTTGTTTACCACAAACAAATTAACACAAATATCCCCCGGCCTAAATTAGAACACTGAAAACGGTCCATAATTGAAAAATAAGTTAATGTCATTTATTTATTAAAATTAAACTAATTTTTTTCTTTTTAGAAATTTGAATTTTAGTAGAGCTAATATCTCATTCTGTACTGTTTCAAATAAATGCTGGTTTCAACCGATCGATATGAATTGATCGTTGTTCATTACCTTTTAAAACGGTGAAAGTTTTTGAATACTTTTTAATCACCTTGAAAGGTCTTTCATATCTAGAAGATAAAGTTCATCTTATTCATGTTCATATTGATGTTTATATAGAAACATTTTGGTTAGGGCATGTAATGATATTGGAGTAGGTTTTAATTTTGAAAAAGAATGTCTTACCGAAAGAAGTAATGAATTTACGGTAGCCGTATTATTAGAGGTAATGAAAAATTCACCTGGTGGACATAGGGGCTGCTCGTCAACCCAACCCAACCCATTAGAATAATGGAAAGATCAGTTTTCAAATAATACTATTGGTACCTTTAGTTATGATGGCAACTTTTAACGTTCTAAAATGCAATTACTCTGCGGGTGGTAAGATGACGTATGGACCTACTGCAATTCAATGAATTTGTTAAATTAATAAGTAGTAGTAATAAATAGTATGGGGTGTTCCAAATCTCGAAAATAAAGCAGAAAAATAATGCTAGGAATTGTAGAAGCCGATGTGTCCGTAATGAGGTAGGCTTCAAGCCACCTTGTTAACGGTCAATAACTGTTAGAATTTAATTATAACTGCAAGAAGGTGGTAAAGGATCATCAATGCCAATGTGAATGTGTTCGAAACGACCACTCAGTATGTTAAATTTACCCAAAGAAAGATTTGTATGCCTGTATATTTTGGTTCGTTGGTAGTTAATATAACATTTTGTGCATGTATTTTTTTTTTTTATTTTGGGAAAAAATGATGGATGAGATAAATTATGGAACTTTTGACGTGGTGTTGATTATAAAATTAAATTAAATTTCCTTTACAATTACAATAAAATGTGTTTTTTTACAATAAAACCACATTATTTTGTATGTTGTTATAGTTGTCCCATTTGCTGCCATAAGACAAGAATCTTTATCTTTTTTACATTTTGAAAAAAATATATCTAGGTACATCTGTACCAGTATCAATTAAAAAATTATAATTGTTTTATCGGGGGTAAATACACAAGAGCTTGACTTTTAATCGGATAATTTTATTTTGACACGAACGTTTTGTTGCCATGGAAAAAATTCGAAATCAAAATCATGATAAAATCGCGACAGCTTTAGCTGGAGCGATTTTATCTATTGATTTTGATTGAGAATTTTTTCCAAAGGGCAACAAAACTTGAGTGAATTTAAAATAAAATTATCCTGATTTAAAGTCAAGCTCGAGTGTATTTTAGGGAGATTAATACACGACAAATGTACAATTTATTTTTAATTGTTTTTGACTAATATTCGTATTTTTAACTAACATTTAACAATTTCTAATAATATTCAAATTATTACTTTACAGTCATATTTTTTACATTGAAAGTGCAATTATTATAAACAATCTTATTGTTAGTTGATTCATTTTTCTCAATTTGATGAATGATTTCAGTAGAAATTACTTCTTGATTTACTTTTGGCGGTGATTTTTGATCATTTCGCAGACTCGATACGAGAGTTGCATGATGCTGTTGATCTAGTTGCAAATATGGGGTGAGTGATTTAGTATTCGCGTGTCCCGTCATTTTACAAAGTTGTTGCTCCCCGATTCCCGCTTTAGCATAATTTGAAATGGCGCTGGATCTATTGGAGTGATTTGTAATTTTATTAGAAAAAACATTTAACCCAATCTTTGAAGCTCCTTCTTTTGTCCACTTTCCAATTGTATTCGATCCAATTGGCGAATTTTTAAACCATCCCTTTGAATTTTGTTCCTTCCAGAAAGAATTTACAGTTAAAAATAACCGATCTGATGTAACATTTTCTGAACGCTTGGATAGTAACTTTCGATATAAGCGAACAGGACATATTTCAGGATTTTTGCTATTTAAAGTAAGCCATTTACTGTCAGTACACTTCTGCGATCCTCCTTGACATGTTTTAGAGAAGATTGGATTACATTCTATTCGGTTTGTTAAGATTCCATAGCAATCTTTTTCTTCTTTGAAAAAATGAATCTTACATCTTGTTGCTTCACCACCTCTCCAGGCCAATTCATAAGCCGCTATGTGATAAAATTTTCGTTGTAAACCTTCGGGTGTTTCTTCGTTCCATAATTTAACTATTTTTTCAATATCGTCTATGCTTAGTGCTGAAGAACTTATTTTACGTTTGTCGGGATCTTTTTGAAGCTCCTTCCTTTTGGTATTTTTGGCGTCCCGTGCTCCTTTAAATTCAATTTGCGTAAACGGGTCAATTTTCCGATTATACTCATTAAAAAACTTTTCTTGTAACAATTTCGCCGTTATATTAAAAAAAGTCTTCACCGCAGTTTCTTTATAATCCTCACCATTGTTTTTGCGCATGTTGAACCCCCAGTCTTTTAATATGTTATTCAACTCTTCATTTGTAGTCGCTGCATTAATAGAATAATTTCGCGACTTACAAAATTTGGTGAATTGATTCCATACCGATTTTTTCGTGTTGATGGTATTTTTCGGGACATTTTCATCAATTGCCATCTGTATTTCATGTAAAGAATACTCCCCAAAACGATTAGAACACATTTTCAAATTCAAAAACGCGACAATGCACGACAATGACAGTTGTCAAAAATTTGACAAGTAAACAAAAGTATATATATATGGTAGTCGCGTTTTAATCAGTTATAAAATATCACATGTGGTTTATTCAGTTATAAAACCTAGGTAGCTTTATCCACTTATAAAATCACGTGATTGGTCAGAATTTTGAACAATCGTTACTCTGATTGGTTGTATGTTATTGGAGTGTATTAATCTAAAATAAATAGACGTGAACTTTTTAGTGTGGAATTGAGGTCAAAAGCCTCGAACCTATAAAACCCTTTCTTCAACTTTTACAAAACCAGATAAGAAATACTTTAGAGCACATGAAATGAAAATCTCTTCTTCTAGTAGCTTGACCCTTCTCACTTGGTACAAACTCAACCTTCTCTAGTTAACGTCAAAATCAAAATTCTATCACTCTTCCTGTTTTTCGTTAGCTTTCATCGTTTCTCGTTTGTGATAATTTTTGGCATTTATAAACTGTTTTAAATTACTTAAACTATTTCTCTCCTCATTACTCCCACTTATTTAAATGTAATTCTTCTCCATTTCAGGTATCCTCATCGTCACCATCATCAGTGGCGATGAAAAAAGAAATTCTTTAAAATGCTTTAAACCCTATCTCTCGCATTCTGCTTCATCTCCTAAATCATTACCGGTCCATTCCATTTTCTTCCCGAGCTATTAGCAAATTCGTAATTCACAGACTCTCTCTTCCTGTTTTTCCAGTTCCTCCACCATAAAATTTAACAGCATCATAAGAATCACGCTTACGTGCCAAATAATTGTAAATTGAATGAAATTACTTGGGCGTTTCTATGAATACCATAGCAACACCTACAGTAAGTAAATGTTCAGTTAGGTAATATTTCGTTACACCACTAGTGATGAAATGAAAGGACTGTTGTGTAAAGTGTGTGATGTAATGTATTGTAATGTATTAAAATGACATGCGGCGTCAGGTAATAGTATATTAAAAAACAAGTTTCGTAAGACACGACTGAAATACAATTAATTCAAATTGAAAGCGGTTAAGTTTTCAAGCAGAAAAGGCGAAGCCACAAGTTTTTTAATGAATGAGTGCTTTTAAGTCTTACGAAACACGTTTTTTATACTATTTTTTGTAATTCGCGTTTTTTTATAAAATTAATAAATTTCTTTATAAAAAAATAAAATAAATTATGACGATGTGGGTGTTACGATGTTACCAACTGCTACTTACCAATTTCCCAAGAATTGTCAAAATGTATGTTATTTTTGTTAAAAGAAGAATAAAAACACGAAGTATATAAAATAGAATATCAACTTAACTGGTCTTTAACTGGTTCCATAAAATGTTACTAAAAATTTCATTACAGCATCGGATGCTGTAAGAAGCCTCTTTACAGCACCCGTTTGAGCGTTTTGTAAGAGCTGTCATTACCGTATCGAATTGCACAAAAGCTAATTAAAAAACTTCTTTGACATGTTCATAATTTTTATTTAATTTAAAGTGGTATCGCTTTCGGGAAACATTCTTATCATCAGCGACAGTATATACAAAACAATTACTATCACAATTTTGAAATAAAAATTTAAAAATATTATATCAAAAAGGGTAAACATGCAAAAACAGAAGGTAAAATGTACGAAAACAAAACACTTGAGAAAACATAAGAGAAACATGTGTAGGAGGTGACATAATTCAAAAACCATGTGCTATTGGAAAAGAAGAGAAAAAGACCGAAAGAAGCAAGGAACACGAAAACAAGAAGGAAAGACCATAAAAGAAGTCACAATGAGGAAAGGAAAAAAAGCAAAGTAAATGAAAACATGTTTAAAAATCAATTCTCTGCATTCAAATACATAAAATGTGACTTATAATTATTATAAATTTGATCGTTCAAAACAGGAAAATTTTTATTGTTACTGTGTTTATTAATTTCAAAAAATTCAAGAAGATCAAGTCTAATAATTATATAACGTGAAGTAGAGAAATATTTTCATAATTTATGTTGTGACCCGTCTCCATATGATGTTTATATAAATTAGGTTGAATTCTAATTTTGTGTTCAAGAATTCTGTTCCGCAAACAACGTCCTGTTTGTCCAATATAAATTCCGTTAGAGTTAGAATACCTAACCGAGCAAACACCGTTTTTGCGAAGTAAATTTCCATTTTTAGGGTGGTAATTAGAACGTTTAATAATAAAATAACTGTTGGAAAATGCCAACTTATTTTACATTTATGAAATATGCTTGTAAACACCAAAAATATTTCATTACATGAAATGGGTTGGTCTTTATTCTGAAGTAATTTGAAATGTAAACAACTAATAATACTTAAAGGAAAACCATTATTCTATGCCAAATTATTTATGTATTTAAATTCATCACTTTTGTGTTTTTCTGATAACGGGTAACAAATGATACGGTTAATGAAATAACGAAAATTCTAATTTTTGAGATATTGGATGAAAAGAAGAGAATAGAGTTGTGTTTGGGATTTTTAGTGAGTTCAAGATTTATTAGTTATCTTTAGTTTAGCTACATAATCATCGCGGGGCGGCAGTAAACTCTTTCGTACTCACTCCATCCTCTCTCTCTTCTAGTCAAGAGGACTCTCATATTCTTCCTACACTCCAAATCTCCAGTGTTGCCCAGACTAAATACTCGCGCTCCTTGGCCGTCCAAGTACTTTCCTTCCTCTTCTCTTCCTCCTCCCTTCACTTCACCCCATTTCCTTTTCAATCATGATCCTTCGCAAGGTGCTTATCTTATCTCTCTCATCTTCTCGCAAGGTGTTTATCTTATGTCTACAATCAGCAGTTAGGTTACACTTTCAATTTTTATTCTTCTGCCAATCCTTACCTCCATATCTTTACTTATTCTCAAACTTTTGGCATATAAAAATCATGTGGTTTGGAGTGTCTTCTTTTTTACATTCATACCAGCAATCATCTGACCTTATCTTCTTTATATTTTTAATGTCGCAAAAATTCAGTGACCGTTATGGTTTCTTTTTTTGGCGCTAAGAAAGATAAGATACTTATAGACTGATATACCAAGTAAAAGCTAATTCAGCCGGGAGTATAGACTGCACTGATCTGGATAGTATCATGTAGATTTTAGAATGTCTGGATCAACTAACGTTAGGCAACCTGCTAAATGCTTAATTATAAGTTTAACATTTTATTACAAAAAGTTAATCAACATATAGAGCATGAATAGTTTGAAGTAACTGATCAAGTTACTGATCTGATTATCGCTGTGGTATACAGACCCAGTGGAAGCCTTAATGAGTTTATGTCTCAATTTCAGGACGCTTTGTCATGTTTCTCTTATTAAATTATCTTCGATTTGATTTCAATGTGAACGGTTTGTTCCTATTTTAGAATAGTATAACCTACATCAAGTTGAAACATCTTCTACTCGTGTTATAGCAACTTCAGCAACGCAAATCGATTATATTCTTACCAATATTGATTTAACGGTGGTTGACTCTGGTGTGGTTCTCATCCATGACATTTCTAATCTTTGTCTAAGATACGTAGTCCTTTATTTTATCTTTCAATTTACGCAACATAGAGCGACTACATATCAGAATTACAAGAAATTTGTTCTGACCTAGTTCACTTTGATTTGAATGCAATACCTTAGTCCTAGTATAACTGATAATATCGGAATGTTAACACTCTTACTCGTCATGTTTCATCCCTTCGTACCACCAACCCATTGTGCTCTTCTTATCAACCTAACACAACCCCATGACTTTTAATGATTGCCCTTTATTTTGAAATCTTGAAAGTCTTACCACTTTTGTTTAATTTTCATTAAAAAAATTGCATTTTAATATGTCTTTTTGTCCGTATACGAATACCTAATCATGACTTTAAAATATGTTATTTGTAACCAAAACCACATCATTAGAAGACGTTTTCGATGGCCGCCGATAACTTCGGGAATAATCCAGGTCGAATTATCATAATAAACTCGTCGATCCGTGGAACGGCCCCGTTAACTTAACGAGCTATTCCGGTCACAGCGTCGTCGCCCCCCGAACGGATTTTGTAATTCAAGGCGGGTATCGTCCCGACCCGCCCAGGTTATTATACTTAACAGAGAAGTTCAATTACATCGCTGGTAACGAGTTATCAGTTCCCAGTCAAACCTGAATAGCCGAGTAAGCATCCGATAGCACATGTCTCGGGGAATGCCAGAATACGACGGCCGCATGCCTCGCATTATCGATCACCGGAACTGTCGGGATTTATGAATAATCTCCGGAAGCACCTATGTGAACTATGTGTGTCTCGGAGTTTAGATTTACTTAGAATGCAATTAGGGATTTTATTTTAATCAGTGGAAGGATTAATTTGGTTTAAACAATAGATAGCATGTCACGGGCACAAATCGCGTGTCACCGAAAGTGTTTCCTCGTCGAGATGGGACGTCATTTGTTCGTGCTGGTACTTGTTTTCTCTGTAATTAACTGTATTGTTGGCGCGTCCATCAAATTGCCCCCACCTATCTGTCGATACCATAATTCCACTTATGGGGATTATTATTAATTGCGGTGATTCTGGTAAATGTTAAAACTAACCATCACTAATTGGACCAAATTCCCTAAGCCAATGGATAGATCCTGAGTTAGTGAGGAAATCTTATCATCGTCGCTCTTGATGGATGGCGCACCGTTGCGCTAGAATCCAGCGGGATATTATAAATGCTCTAAACTTCCTTGACATGATGTAATTATTGTTGAGGAAGTTCGGGTATTGTCGAAGTTACCGGGCTGGTAATGTTTAATAAATACACTTCCCTAAACCCTCTAACCTACGCAACTAATTGTAAGAGCGTTGGCGATCGCGACCGTTATTAACCTCAGTAAGTGTCTGCAACTAGGACCCGAGGTGCAACATTTGCAACGTTCAGATTGATTTAGTTATACCCCGAGAACCAAATCTGTCTCCGACAGTCCTTCAACCCTTCGAACTGTTAGTAAAAGTGCTGAGTTCAAATCGTGTGCGAGGGGTCTTGAGTTCGTGACCGGAATCTACTCGCAATTTTCGTAGGATATATACCTTCCGACAAACAGGCAGTGGCCGGCTCACATACACACAAATACCTATAGCCCGGATAGATGTCCCTCATGCAATAACTTGGCGAACTTCAAATAATGCCTGCGGAACTCCCAACGATATAAAATATGCTACGCGGGGTGAATTTCGATTTTGACCTCTTAGAATAACTTGTGAGAATAACCACCTCACCCCATAAACTCTCGAACAATAGCAACTTAATAACTATAACAACATTCTTGTTTAGAAAACTTTCAAAAACATTATTATTCGACACTTCAATCTAAGCGTTCGGTTCTAAGTGGTAAAAGGCTCCGTGAGAGACAGCCAATTGTCCTTGTGTTTACGTTGTAAAACTTTTTAAACCGCCCGGACCCTAAGGCCTTCCTCGAAAGAGGGAAACCCAAACGATACGTGACCGGCGTGTGAGAACCGTTCGTTACAATGCAAAAGAAGTTTCATTTCGGACGACCGCCCGAAGTTTTGTACTCACCCCTTTTCACACTCCTCTTTCTCCTTTCTTTATAACTTTTTTCTGCTGTCTAAAGTTCGGACTCAACACCAAATTTAAAATACAACGGCGACATCTCGAATCGAAACGTAACAAAACGTGACTTTTAATATTGTAAACTGCCATCTTTGAGAGGGTGGAAGAATTAGTGCTAAAAATCGATTTTCTTGTTTCAGACGTTAACTGTATTGAATCCATTGAGGACGCCCGATGAGGAAGCTGCGAAGGATATTGATTTTGCTGGGCCGTTAGCTTTCTGTTTGGTTTTTGGGGGATTCTTGTTGCTGGTAAGTGTTTTGTTTAATAGATGTCGCGATAAGTATTGATACCTTAATTTTCCTGGTGTATTCACTTTGCGGTTCGGTAATCTAATAGATGCTCGCGGCACTATTCATCATGAAATTCTCGAGTTCTCGATATGGTCCTTGTTGGCTTTTCGCACAAAGGATTTCGCCTCACCCTTCAAAATGAAACATCAACCGAACGGGAGTTAGTGGCACGTACTCATTAAGGGAATCGCTTCTGCAATTCCCTAGCCACGGTTAGTTGCTCAGAATTCCTTTTTAGGATCTGTTTGAGCGGTTAAAAGGGAATCTTACGGGGATAATTCGGACGGGGTTCGAGTTTCGTTCCTTCTGCTTCTTCTTCTTCGTCGGGTTCTTGCATTAATTTACCTTGATAATTGCTTACGCCGGATTGAAGAGGAGAAAGAAAAAATCGAAAAGAAAGATTTTTAACCTGGACGTTTAATCGCACGCTTCCCGAGGCGAAGTGGAATATTCTAATCTAAACTTTATCCCATTTACCTACCGTTTTCGAGCCGCGGCATCTTCTGGAATGAACAAAACGACCATCACGTCAAACAGCAAAAATCTTTTCCGTCTTTCAACAAACCGTTTCCTTCTCTTATTAAACCTTATAGGTGGGTATACATTTGTTGCGTATTATAGGTACGCGAAAGCAATGTATATCAAAACATCATACAAATATATGCAATATGTCTGATTTTCAATTTGGAGGCGCTGGTCTTAATGTATCGTTACGAAATCATCAGGTTTGGGATTCTATTTAAACCCTTTAGGGGTTCCACTAGTCATTGTTACAATTCGCAAGATGAGGCGATGATTTCACGACAAATTAGAGACATGTCAGGTTTCTCCGAAGCGGAACTAGTTAATCGTTTGCAACACCACATTAAAATCTACATATGTGGATGGCATTAGTCCATTTTGGATGAAATTAATGGATGAATATCCAGCAATTTCCAAATACGCCATAAAAGAATTGATGGCTTTCGTATCAACCTATCTCTGTAAAAAATCCTTTTAATTCCTTATAATTTCGATAAAACAATACACAACTGTTACATTTACTGTATCATTGCTATTTGTAACTTTCAATATTTTGTTCTTAACGATTAATGATTCATTAATGAATTTCTATTCATAAAATGTTAGTTCATTTGATTGTCAAAGTGTCAAGTAGACTCCTTTAATGCTGCCAGTTGTCGTCGAAATTATGCTGACATCAATGACTTTGATAGATGCGATAGATGCTTTGATAGATATGAAAGAGGCGGGTCTCTTACGCCGAGAGGTTGGGAGAAGATTACTCCGATGTGGTCTTTATGATTCAAAGAAAATATTCATAGGCACTGTCCTGCTGAAAACCCCACACGTACAGGTAACGCACTTGGAGGCCGACTCCTTGGGCAGATAGCTACCAGGGATTGATTTCAAAAAACACGGTCGATTGCTGTGGATGTCTCCAGAAGAATTTCTTCCTTTGGACTTCATTTATGACGTCCCTAACTTCAGCTTCTATTAACGGCTGCCCATAAAGCAGCCAAACTTGCATAGTACCACCTATGTTTATAACCAAATTGTTCATTTTGATATTTTAATATTTTCTGATACATACATAAGGAACTATGATCGTTAGAATTTATCTGGTAATAGATTGCATATTCTAGGATAATTATGAACAATTTTTGTTAATGATAGTTATTTGTTTCTTTAGTGGTTCTCGAGTTACAACCTGTATTTTTAAGCAAATTTGACGATTTTGACATTTTAATATTTTCTGCTAAATATATAAGGAACTGCCATCGTTAGACTTTATCTGGTAATGGATTATGTATTTTGGGATAATTATGAACAATTTTTATTAATGACAATTATTTGTATCTATATTGTAACTAAAATTGTCGATTTTAACATTTTGATACTTAAACAAAACGTAATGAAACAACGAAGGATGAAATGATGGTGTTGATAGATATTCTATACTTATTAGTGATAGAGATTTTATAAGGCCCATTACGCTTTATAAAATCTCTAAAAAATAGGTTCAAATTCCTCAGTTTAAGTTCTCTTAGATTTGATGACAAAAGCACAGGGAATGAACGAAAGAAAATGGATAAATTAGCTCTAGTAAGGAAGTTTTTCGATTTACTTGTTGAGAGCTGGTAGACGTTCGTTTGTCCAATATACAAAATGGCTTGAAAAATTTTGCGTTCACAGACTCAAAAACTTTTTAGGTATATGCTGAATCTTGAAATTTATTGTAGAATCCAGCTTGAAGGGCTTTTATTATATAAGAAATAGCTCTATAGATATAGTTGACCATTTGGTATCTTTATGGTTCTTTTCCATTGAAGTTTTACAACCCATAGCTGCTACACTAGCTTATCATTGACAAAGTTTTTTTCTGAATAATGGTAAATATACCATGGTTAGGATTTCATGAAGACGTGACAATGGTTTCGTACGTAACTAAACAAAAATAAGTATGTGACTCTAATTAGCACTATGCACGATTATGCTGAAGTTGATGATATTTCAAACAAAGCTAATATTATTTTGAAATGCGATAAACATAAAAATGGAGTAGATGTGGTGGATCAAATCTGCGTTAATTATAGCGTTGCAAGAAAGCGCACAAATTGGATATCATTTTCTCGCTGTTGAGCGTCGCTGGTATAAACGCGCAAGTGTTGCTTACAGCGCGTCATCTTAATACCTTATCGATTTTTCTTGTAAACCCTCACAATTTCTCTAATGATATCTCATTTACAACACCGACAAGTCATCAAATCTCTATCAGTTCATGTGAAAATATTCATAAAAAAGTTGTTACCACAAAGAGAACCAGAAGTAACTAGTGATGAACGTAGGGGAAAGATATATCAAAAAATAAATATACCACCGTAACATATTCGGAATGTTGTTCTTTAAAGGTTAACAGTTCGCGTTGGTGTAGCAAACCTAGCGCCCCGTCCACAAAGTGATCTCGGCAAAATGAGTGTAAATATTTTCTTGAGAGTGTGTTGTCTACTCCACATTTTTATTTACAATTGTATACGATAGAATTTCACCTCAAAACGCCGAGATAGCTAGTGGAGAAATATAGCAGATCGCTCGCAAGCGATCTGGGCGATTTGAAGTACAACCGTTTCTTATACATTTTATTAAAGGTGTAAAGTAGCAAGCACTCAGCAGTTTGTTTTGCTACACAAATACGAATTGTTAATTTTAAAGCACACTAGTGCCTTGCCCGCAAGCGACATCGGCGATTTGAAGTGAAACCGTTTCTTATACATGTTAGTAAAGATGTAAAGTAATCAATACACTCTCAAGAAAACATTTATACTCACTCCGCCGAAATCGCTTTGAGAGTGAGGCGCTAGGTTCGCTTAACCAACAGAAATTATTAATTTTATGGCACACTAATGCCTTGCCCGCAAGTGACCTCGTCGATTTGAGGTGAAATCGTTTTTTATACATGTTTGTAAAGATGTAAAGTAGCTAACACACAGTTAAGAAAACATTTACTCTCATTTACGACCTCGGCGTAGTGAGTGTAAACGTTGTCTTAGAGATGTGTTGAATATGACATCTTTACTAAGGTGTGTAAGGAACGATTTTGCCTTAAATCACAGAGGACGCTTGCAGCGATGCGCTACAATGTCAGATGTAACAAATCAGATGCCTCGTCTATAAAGTGATATCAATGGAGTGAATATAAATGTTTTCTTAAAAGTGTGTTGAATCGGCGAGGACGCTTGCGAGCAACACACTGTTTTAATGTATCTATTATTCGCAATAATGTATTCGGACATTGCTCGAAATTTTTGCCCAAATTTTTAGGTAATCCTAAATGCTCACAACGCGTTGTAGGTATTTACGGTTCACTCAATAGCCGAAACTAATCAATTTTGGACATTATGAACACCAAAGAGTATTTAGAACGTGCTGTGAGAATATAGCGTTTACTCAAAACACGTTCTGGACACCAAAAAAAGCCAAAACGAGTTGTTAGTATTTCATGATGCTTACAATATGTTGTGGCTATTTAATATTTACGTACAACTAGGTCTATACAACTATCTACATATTAGACATTAAAACAATTATAATCTTACTCTAACTCTAGTTACTTAGCGATCAGTTTGCTGAAAAAATCACAAAATGTGGTGAACACTTAATCCAAAAAATTATACGAAAAATCTTCCATAAATACTTCAAGTAAGGCAGGATAATACATCGTGAGTATCGGTACGAATAACTGAAGGAGTTCATCTAAATATGTTTTTAAATGTTCTAAATATCTCCTAATAAGATCCTAAAATATTTCGAAGAGCTAGTTATAGGTAAATATTGAATAGCCACAGTACGTTGTGAGCAACCGTGAAATACTCACAACACGTTGTGAATACTTTGAGGTGTCCACAACGTGTTCTAAGTAAACGCTAAATACTTACAACACGTTACGAGTATTTTTTGCTAGTCAATGAGCGAAGAATTTACTCAGAAAGCGTTGACATCATTTAAGCTGTTCCATAATGGGATATAAGTAAGAATTTCGATTAATATCCGAATTATATTCTATTAGGTTGGTGTTATATGTTGTGTTGGGTTAAGTTAGATTAAAAGCAAACATGTTTGTCTGCTTAAATATATAGTAACATTATTTGTACATAATATGCTGCTGTATTTTAATGTGAGTACAACACAACCATTAGCCATTGTATTGTATTTCAAACGGAGTTGTAATTGCCAGATAGTTCATCAACTATGTCAACGTCGGATTTTGATCACCAGCTATATTATCGGTATGATCCATACTAGAAATGAAGTTGATATTTTTTTACGCGAGAAATGTACGATACAATTGTCTTATTTTTGTGAAAAGCAAATATGCTTGAGAATACTTTTGTACGAGGGAACGTTTCAGAGGCAGGTTCTTTGATATTTTTCCTCATGTTATCTACAAATGTTAAGTTGTGATTTTACCATAAGTCCTCAACTAGTAAATAGTTTATGAAGCCTCTTTTAGAAATTGATTCAATCAAACGTAATACCACATTTTTTGCGTCGTTATGTAGTTGGTCAGATACCATAGGTTGTGGATCAACATATATTTCTCGGTTGTAAGTATAGTACATTTTTGTATCTACTAAAGTCAACATTTTTTTACGGTATTTACTTGGCTTCGATGGTATATACTGTCTAAAGCCACAACTTCCTCTAAATGCTTCAAGTTTTTCATCCACTGTCATAAATGCAGTCATCTTATAATAAACTATAATTTGTTGTATAGTTAACGTTCTGCTCCAATATTTTTGTCGTCGCTTCAAGTTGCTCTCAAAAGGGACCGAAAACGTTGCAGTGACGTCATTAGCCAAAACATGTCGATTCTTGTTCCATCTCGACTCCATAAATCTTGTGAATTCATTCTATTCCTTTTATGAATTTCAGCTAAGTATATTAGTCCTATCTTCAACGCTTTTATTTCAACTAAATTAGTATACTTGGCATATTCAGATCTGCCGTAATTATTAGATATCTATCGATTTATTACTATTTTCAACAATGTTGGTTAGTAGAGCTAACTTAGCATAGAATCATCAAAATACAGTTGCCAGCGTTGAATCGGTGTTAATGCAGATTTTGCAAGTCCTTTTATGTTTGTCTTTGATTTAAGTACCTTTTGAGTGTAAGGTTTGCTTACACTATTTCGTAACGGTATGTTTCCATACAAAAACGGTTTGATTCTCCATCTTCATGTTCGTCGTTGTTCCCTATTCTTTGCTATTGGAGTCGTCTCTTCAACATCTTCTTCGTTTTCTTCTTTGTCATCGTCCGTGTCACTTTTTTGATCATTAATGATTTCTGACCAAAGCCGCAACAGCCGTTCTTATTCCATCTCATATATGTTCATATCTGAATGGGCACTATGCTTTTGGTTATTCAAGATTATTCAAATTATTCAATTCTTCAAGTTTACTAACATAATACATTCATAAAACTAAAGCTGGTAAACCAAAACTTGTTAACAAACTAAAACCTAGTTAGTCACGTTGGGTTTCAAAACAACATACGTCCAGTCAGATTTGATCGCGCCTGGTGTGACGTAAAATACTTACCATAAGTAGAATTTAATTTTGAATTATTCAGCAACAACTAGTTTATCATAAAGCTTGCAGTAATAAAATAAGCAAGACTAAGTAACTAGGATACAAAATAGCTAGATCATTTAAAGGCTTATAACGGCTTTATAACAAATCACTAAGTCTAGGAGACCTAACGCGACTACTGACGGGTTAAGAAGTGCAACAATAATAATTTTTGATGATATGATAAGCTAATGCGCAACAAATTTATACTCACCTTTAAACCTCCTTTACCTTACAACTTTTACCTTTAATCCTTACAACGTTTAATGGGCTCCATTAAAATTGGGTAAAATGTTGCACGAAAACGCCCTATCTCGATTTTCTATTTGTTACAGTCCGGAAAGGTGCACTTCGGTTACATTTACGAGATAGGTGTACTTGGATGCGTGTCTGTTTGGGCCCTTCTGAATTTGATGTCAACGGCAGGAGTGTCTTTAGGCACGGTCGTGACCGTGTTGGGATATTGTATACTCCCGATGGTGGGGTTGTCGGGTATCAACGTCATCTTCAGCTTACAGTAAGTATATCATTATCTCGCTTAATGTTGCAATAATATAGCATTACATATTTTTCTGTGATTTTCAGAGGTTACATAGGGACGGTTTTAACCTCGTTCGCCATACTCTGGTGTAGCCTTTCGGCCTCGAAACTCTTCGTGGTCGCTTTATCGATGGACCATCAACAGCCCCTTGTAATGTACCCGTGTGGGCTCCTCTACGGGGTTTTTGCTTTGATAACTGTGTTTTGAACATATTTCGAATACACTGGGTCGGGTAAACAATGTGGGTGTAGATAATTATAGTAACTGGGGTAGCGTATTGTATTGTTTGGTGCTTGTATTGTTTAATTCAAAAATAAAGGGAAGCATACTTTGAATGTTTTAATTTTAGTCGTATCAAAAATTTCCCGCGGAAGATTCTTAACGACTCGGCCAATAAAAAACGGGGACGCCGAGTGCTTTTTACTGGTTTTAATTCGGTAAATTGCGGCCGCCCAGTTGGAGCTGTAGAAAGATTTTTTTTGCTGAGCTTTTTTCATCATTTTGGCGAAGTTTTAGAACACTCCACAATAATTCTTTGTCGTCCGCCACTCACGCGTCTGAATTGGAAAACAACAGTGAAAACCAATATAAACCCGCCAAATTGGAAAGAAGCTTTCGTTGCAGCGAGGAACTTGTCGGCGGACCGAAAAAAAAAACGAAACGTAATGGTTGAATAAAAGTGGCACGTGCTTGCTGAACCCCTCTAATAGAGTCGTGAAGGTGTGACGTTTATTTCACGGGGTCAGGCGGGATTCGGGAGAATTAATTGGACAATTTTCTAAATCCAATTACAGCATTTTCGGTTTGGGACGATTTAGAAACGTTCATTAACCAAAATTGCGTTGTAGTTCACCTAAGAATCTTCTAATCACCTAATCGGAATCGTCTTATCTTTTAATTATTTGTTTCGAGACTTAAATGTATCCATAGGCAACGAATACGTGATTGCAAAAAGCATTGGTAAACACCAATGCTTTTTAATTGATGCATTGCACCTATATGCACAGCTATTAATGCGTTGGTTCTCTGGGTGCACAAGCATCCATACGAAATTGTTAATGATTTTATCCGGATTGAAGTTATGATCTTCAATTACCTTTTTAAGTTTTGTGTATTATTGAGCTTTTTTTCTCAATTCAGTCCCAACATCTGCTGCGAATGACTTGCAATGCTTTCAGAAGACTTGCACTGCCTTCAGAAAACTTCTAGAAGACTTGAAATGCTTCCAGATGATTTGATATTACCTCTGGAAGACTTGAAATGCTTCCAGAAGACATTATACTGCTTCTAGATGACTTGAAATGATGTAGGTTTTGCAGATTCGGATGCGGAACGGGATTTTTTAATTCTAATTTTGCGGATGCGGATTAACAGATGCGTAGTTATTGAAGAAAGTTACAGAGTACAATTTTAACGTAAATAATATTTCAAAAAAACTCGACACGGCATTTAGAGAATCTTGATACTGGTTCTAGAAACATTAAAATGCTACCAAAAGATTTGATATTTCCCCTTGAAGAGTTGAAACACTATTAAATAACTTAATATTATTTTTGGAAGACTTAAAATGCTTAAACAACTTCATACAGCTCATACAAAGCATGATATTGCCAAAAAACTGAATATTGCTTTCATACTTACTATATCGGTTTGAGTTTTTTTCCGGCAAACGTCGTAAATTAAGTGTTTGTCATTTTTTTCTATAGTAAGGTCTAGAAAAATGATCTTGTTCATCTGGTTAGCTTCCATCTTATATTTAATGTAGTCATGTGCTGTGTTGATGTATGCAAAAATATTTTCAATTATGTTGTCATCAGTAATCTCTATTATAGTAAATATATCGTCTACATATCTCTTCCATAGTTTTATGTTTTTATTATATGAATTTTTGGAATTTATTATTTCTTCGGTCTCCAGTTTGTCAAGGAAAATGTCTGCCATATATAATAAATTACTGAAGTCATGTTAGGTGAAAGAAGAACAAGTTTAACATTTTCATTCGAGAAATGAGCAGGGTGATTTGGCATATTGTCTAGAATTATAAACTAGTAAATTGCAAATTTCTGCGGCGGTAATGTTCTTCAGTTTCTATTTGAACCAATTTTAAAACGTATTAGCCATCCTTCAACACATTCCGTTGGATTTTCAGAAAAATATTTTTTGCAATTCCTCTAAAAGCACGCAGATTTTCCACTGTGTGCATTACAAGAGATTTTTACTGGAAGCTTTTCTCGACATTGCCGTAAAATGAGAGTGTTAACATTTCCTTTGCAGCTTTTCTTCCGGGACAATTCGTTTTTATTTGGTAATCGGGGTCCTATTTGGCATTCGCTTTCATTATAAGCCCATTTCATCTACATTGAAGACCTGGTTTGGTAAATATCCACCATTTGTAATAATTTCTTTAAGCGTGTTTGCACACGTAGCTGCAGCTTCAATGTCCATTTCCCGCAAACGATTAAAAAATAGCCTCGCTTTTTAGCAAATAATATTGGTACTTATAGGCATCCTTTTCTGATTTTGATCTTCAATCCAGTGAGAAAGTATTTGAGTTAAAATTAGAACTAACACTAGCACTAACACTAGAAGTATCGCTAAAACTAATACTAGATCTAGAACTAGGAACTTTCGGGTTTTGCCGTACATTCTTTGAAAAAATGGTTGACATTTCGGATACCATGTTGTAATCTTCTTCAGAAGCTGGTAGTTCTAGTGTTAGCGCTAGTGTTGATCTTGATTTTAGTTAAAATTAACAGCAGGCGTGAAAGCCTTCGTACTTATAGTGAGAAAATAATTTCGCTATTTTTAAAAAGATTGGATTACTAAACTTTGAAGTGTTTTTTGCTGTTAACGATGTAGACATGCAAATGGAGGTTTTAAATTCCGGCGATTTTCAATCTATGTTACTCAAAGATCATCGAAGTGGTACGCAACTCAACATTCATTAATAGAACAAAGTTTTCTATTTCTTTCGTTCACAGGAGAGTTGTGACTTACACTTAGTCTTAACTCTGAACGTTTGTATCTAGCTCCCACTATTAGTTCAGGGTAAATGTAGGTCCTTAATGAAGTTGAAAATTGCTCCAAGGTCTTGTTGCTTTATGTCGGTAATCATGAAAAGAGCTTTACCGAAAATTTTGTGTCATTTTGGTCACAGCCATTTTGGTATTAAAATGTTTTAATGTGTTCTGTTACTTTGGATTTATAGATTTTGTTAGGGTTAATATATTATTGAATGCCTATGTTGCCTGAACTAATTGAATTGCTGTCCATTTGCAAGTAGCCCTGATAACTAAGTAACCCTGATGAAGGAATAAAAAATTATTCCGAAAGCTTGATGAAAAAAGGTAGTTGTTTTATTGAAATCCTTGAAAATTTGGTCGCGTATCCTGAGATTGTTTTTCCTCGTTCTTAACGCGTAACGAATGTTATTTTGTTTCAATTAGTAAATGATAATTTTAATAAGAAGATTACCTTCAGTTTCTTTGGATACGAACTTATTTGTTCACAATAAACCTCCAAACAATTTAAATATTGATGAAAATGAATCTTTGATAGAACTGTCTTGTGATGAAGATTTGAAAATAAAATTTAACTAATTGGAGTTAAGTGAATTTTGGTAAAAATTAAAAAAAAAAAATGAATACCTATCATGTAACAAAAAAATTCGGACTCTATGGCAGTTTTCTTTGGTTTTAAGTTGGGTTGGTTTCAAAGTTTTTGAAACAATGTGAATATCTAATGTATGCTGCTTATCTGCTTATCTCCTCTTTAATAAACTGCAAAAGCTGCAGATTGACAATAAATCTATCCATATGTATTTTTTTTTCGAGACTTAATAATGTTATTCATTATGATTGCAGCAACGCTGGCGAAAAATTTAACACGCGTTTTCTTTATTAGAGATCTTGGAGTGACTCATGGGTGTACTTCATGGGATGTTCATGATTACCTAAACACACAATATTGAAAACGCGCAGCTCGAGGGATTGCTAAAGTTTTAAAACGGTCAATTAAATAGCAAATACTGTTGGCAAAATACAAAATACTTATGTCAGAAGATGAAAAGCTGCCAATTAAAGCCTAGATACTGCTTGTAAAACCCTAGATACTGCTGCCAGAAAGCACTTTGATTGCCAATGAACTATAGGCTCTAGATAGATACGTATTTAAGAAAAAACGGTGGCTATGAATATGTTGCAACATTTTCTGAGCTTAACCCGATACTCTTTGTTTAATCAATCGAACATTCCTGCGACGTGATTACGTTTGAAACATGATCTGGTAATTCGACTCTACTGATACGCTATAGTTTAGTGTAATTACTTCTTAGTCATCTCAGGATGAGATTAATATTTGCTTGGAACTTTCTGTAAATAAAATAAATGTATCCACGTAAAATACCAACGCAATAAATTTTGAAAAGCAACCTAGCAGCGACGTTTCTGTCCCGTGTTCGCATTCACTCTCGCCCTTCATTACATTTTCGCAGGCTCTCTCTGAGGCCGAATTAAACACTGCAGTATATATTAACAGTAAATACGGAACAATTGCTAATTTATCGTACTGTCCGGTTACTCTCGCCGTAGTAACGGGGAGAACGCCCAGTGTTTTAATTAAATTACTGTAATGGATTTTGTTAATGACAGCGCAAGGATCGCTCTCGTGCAATTCGGGAGGAAAAAAGAAAAAAATTACAATCGGAAACAAAAAAGAACAGATAGCAAAATAGGTTTGGGTACGTGTAATTTGCAAATTGAACGGATGTCCAAAATTATAGTGAAAAGCCGATTTATCAAGCCCATTTCAATTTAAAAACAAGCAATTCACCAACATATATTATAATTACGTTAATTAATATAATTGAACTATGTCAAAACAGACCGTTAAGTGAATACGTCTGGTTTAAATTTTATTACTTGTTAAATCACGTTATTAATAAATTTGTTTTGAAGTGTCTGTTAACTTTTGCACAGTTTTCGGAGCTTGTGCGTTACACGTACATCTCGCGCACATGAAACGTCATCTTAATGCTGCGATCTCGTCGCGGTACGTACCCTGAATACTAAAACATTACACCGCGCTTCGTCTCCTTCATAGAACTTGTGCATTCAAACGAGAAATACACAGAACTTCTTAAGCCCAACAGACTGTACTAAATTAAACAACTTCAGAAAACGGCTACATGGATAACCATTGGTGTCATCGTCTCATTATATACTCCAATAATTTTCACACCTTCATTACTTAATTTGTGAAATAATTAACTTAACGTCTTATTTTTATGTTTATTAAATAAATAAATATTTTGTAAACTTAATTAAGTATTAATATGAAGTTACAAGGAATTTAAAGTAAATTTTAATTTGTGTTTAACGTACAAAACATCACTTTTATTGTTTGAACTAAACTTCAAGCGTTAGCGTTGAAATAAAAGTAATTCATTTTAAGAAATTTGTATCTTGAGAATTAATTAAAATATAGATATAAACTAAAAAGCAAATTAAAGCACTCTGCAAAAAACTTGTTAAAGTAGAATTTTTTGAAATTCTTATTTTATGAACTAATTAAGATATTAACATAAAATTAAAATTATGGACTAATTAATTATGGCCTTATTCAAATTCAAAATGGATATAACCTCATCCAGCGTCCATAAATATTAAAAAATTTACAAGCGTATTCAAATCACTAAAAACCACACCTATTTCATCAACCAATGTTTACAACAATAACTAACACCCAACTTTGCTATCGTAAGATCTAAGAATATCAACGACATTCAAAAATTTAATATAGAACGAAAAATAATTAAAATAGAAAAGAGGATGCAGTTCCGGAAATTAGACGAACTTTACACAAAAAATACATATTTACATAGAGAACTTAATCAACATTTCCATTTCTTAGAACTAGAAGAATTTATAGTTAGCACAAAAGAAGAATCAAATCAATACACCATACAAGACTTATTTAATAAAAAAAGAAAAATAAATAATCTGAAAAGCAGGAAAATACGACAAAAGAATAATGACGTCACAACAGGCAACGAAAAGAATAGTAACAAAAATAAATTTTTCAAAAAAATTGACACCGAAGTCTTCAAGGAAAAAGAATCAAGGGAAGTCATAAATACAAAACTGAAATATGTTACTAATTTAACTAATGTTGTCTTTGATACCGATGAAATCGATCTTTTAAACAAAAGCCACAAATTTGCTCTAAAACCTAAAACAATGTAATATTAAATGCCATAGAAATAGATTGTATTATGAACAAATTACCTAATTATAATAACATAAAGAATGAAATGATCCCTATTTTAAAAAAGCAAGAAAAAATCAACAATAGAACTCATAAACACAATTCATTTCATTACAAACTTATAAAGTCTATTAGATTTAAAATTGATAACAATAATGCTGTATTCGCCAAAGCTGATAAAAATGCTGGTATATAGTGTAATTATAGATAGATATGTATATAATTCAAAAACTTTAGAATTTCTCAAAGATAACCTATACATGGAAATAACGAAGAACCCATTAAACACCATTATTAACAAAACAAAAGAAATTATCAAAATATTCACAGGTACTTTCAATAAATTAGGAATAAGTACTTATAATTTGGTACCCATGAATTCTTATATACTTCAAATTTACTCTATAATTAAATTACATAAAACGAATCTACCTATAAGACCTATAACTGCATTCCAAGATTCACCTACCTCAAAAATTACCAATATTTTATATAACTTTCGACGTAACTAATCTGTATACGAATACTGGTACTGTCGATACTGATTTTACACTAGTGATAATCCAAAATTTGCTGAGAGATTTTTACAAAGATGACAAAATTGAATCAGATTTGACAATGTTGACTGAATTTATCCTGAAACAAAAGTATTGTAAATGTAATGATAAATTTTATAAATTAGAAAATGGTTTACCCATGTGTATGTCAATATCCGGTTTCATAGTAGATTTGTATCTTGACTACATTGAAAAACATTACATAAACTGCAAACGTAATCCTTTTTATAAAAATATTAAAAAATGAGTTAGATATGTTGGTGATATTTTTGTGTTTGGGAAGGTAATAACGAAGAACTTGATAATGTATTATTTTTATATGAACAACATACACACAAAACTTAATTTCACCTTGGAAATTGAAGCAAACAAAAAACTAAATTTTCTGGATTTAAGCGCATATATAGAAATAATAACAAGTTGGAATTTGATATATTCAGAAAACCTACATCCCTTAACACCATAATACCCCGCGACTCATATCACCCGAACAATCATAAATTGGCAGCTTTTCGTTGTTACATTGATAGATTATTAAAAACCCTATAAACTACAATTCACAACTTAATGAGTTCAATTTCATTAATGATGTGGCCAAATTGAATGGATATCCTAATCATACAATAGAAAACTTAATACGCCAAATAATTATTAAACAGGACCCATTATTTACCAATAATAGACGGGACACCACCAATGTTTATCGTTCGTTACCCTACAACCAGTTGAATTGCAAAATAAACGACATTGAAACAGCACACAATTAACGTTAGTTTTAAGAGTGAAAATAAAATTGGCAACCTACTATATAATTACTGTTATATGATGTAATATAAATGATACATCTACTTAATTTAACTTTCTTTATTATATCTTCTTATAGATACATTCAGTACAATACATATGATCTGACATAAACTAAAACTGTTCTCTCTTGTTGCCAACTGCTAACATTCAAAATGTCACCATACTATAACATGCCCTTTTTTTTTTTTTTTTACATAAGGAAGTCTTTTAATTTTTTTGGTAATTTAATGTCTCTTTTCGGTCGTGACCTAATGGGGCTTTTCATTACATTCTCCTGGCTTTCTACTTTCTCTGGATTAATGTAGGTTGATTCATTTTCTACCTTCTCTGGATGAATGTTGGTTGATTCATTTTCTTCTGCAACATTTACATGTTCTGATTTCTGTTCTTCCATATTTTGTCCCTCTTTCATCTCACTTATCTCATGTCGACATTGAGTTGTTTCATCAGGATATTTATAGGAAACAAGAGCAGTACCAATCGTGGGTTTAACGTGAACCGCATTACGATGATATTCTTTACCTTCTACATTTATAATGTATGATCTGTCACTTAATTTGTTTTGTACTTTGCCGGGTGTCCATTCTTTGTTTATTTTAGGGTTCAGTTGAGTTACCACTGGCTGACCTATAACCAGCTTTGGAAGATCTTTCTTTCCTTTATCATAATAAAATTTTGCCTTTCTTCTGCTTTCCTCAATTTTTAACGGTACATCTTCAATCATCATTGGTAAATAATTTTTAGTTGCAGATGGTAATAACGTTCTAGTTGACCTACTATATAATCTTTCTACAGGACTTGTACCGATTTTATTTGGTATATTTCGGTGATGGAGTAAATTTAGCCATATATCTTCATTATTCATTTCTGATTTTTTAATTATTTGTTTCGCAATTTTCACAGTAGCCTCAGCTTTCCCATTTGCTTGCGGATAATGAGGTGATGACGTGCAATGGCAAATATTCCACTTCTTCGTAAAAGTTTTAAATTCTTCACTAGCGAAGTTAGTTCCATTGTCTGTTATTATTCTTTGTGGTATTCCATGCCTACTGAAATTCTGCTTGCATATATCAATAAGTACCTGCGAAGACAAATTTTTTAAAATATCCAACTCAAAATAGTCCGAGTAATGATCAACTGTAATCAGAAAATATGTTTTCTTTTCTTTGTATGTTGTGGTTAAAACATCCATAGATATATATTGAAAAGGAAACTCAGGAATTGGGTGTGTTTGCATGGATTGTTTTGTTTGTGAACTAGCCAACTTTGTACATATAGTACATTCCTTAATAGCATTCCTGATTTCTGCAGACATTCCTGGCCAAAACACATTTCTTCTTGCCATATTAATTGTTCCTTCTATACCGTTATGACTTGTATGCAAAATTTTTAAAATTTTTCGTCTAAGTTTGAAAGGAATAACTATTTGTTGATTCTTGTAAATAATTCCATTTTGATAAGTAAGTTCGTATTTATAAGAATTATATCTCTTTACTTCATCTGGTAACTCATATATCGTATTGGGCCATCCCGTTAATATGTAGTCTTTTATTTTGATAAGACATTGATCAACTAATGTTTCTTTTCTGATTTCGTCCAATCGTTCTTCAGACACACTGACTTGTTTCGAAAGATCTATTCCATCTAACGCCTTGCAAATTCTTTTTTCCGATGTTTTATAAATGGTAGATAGAATAATATCATTATTTTGTTTTTTTGAACACGGTAAAGGTGCGCGAGACAGTGCATCTGCTGCTATATTTTCTTTTCCTGCAACAAATTGTAAATTTAAATTGTATCTCTGCAGCGTCATGAGCATTTTCTGCAGTCTTTTTGGCACAGTTATTAGAGGTTTCTGAAAAATATTAATCAATGGCCTATGGTCTGTTTTTATTATAGTTTGCGGATTACCAACAATCATTTGATCGAATCTGATACACGCAAACACGATTGCCAACATCTCTTTTTCTATGGGTGCATACTTTCTTTCCGTGCTACTTAGAGTTCTCGAAGCAAATCCAATAATTTTGTCTTATTGATAAACAGCTGCTCCCAATCCATAGTCACTCGCGTCACATTCTACAACAATGGGTTTATTCTTTTCAAAATATTTCAACGTTATATTGGATGTTAGTAAATTCTTAATATTTTCGAATTCTTGTTTTTCCATTTCTGACCAATTCCATTCCACATTTTCTCGCAACAATCTTCTCAACTGTTGAATTTCGCTACTCAGATTCTTTACATATCTACTAAGATAGGTAATCATGCCAAGAAAACGGTGTAGATCATTTTTGTTCTTCGGTTCTGGAAAATTTTTTATTGCCAATATCTTGTTTTCGTCTGGTTTTAGTCCTTGGTCTGTCAATACATGTCCATAAAACTTTACCTTATCTTTACAAAGGCATACTTTGTCTAAATTCAATTTACAATTATGTGCCTTGAGACGAATTAGTAGATTTTCCAAATTTTTATTATGGTTCTCTAATGCTTCTTTTTTATCGTCTCCATATCCTATTATTAAAATATCGTCTGCTAGCAACTCAATCCCCTCCAAACCATTCAATATTTCACATATTTTATTTTTAAATATTTCTGGTGCGGGCGAGATACCAAATGGCATTCGCAACCATCTATACCTTGCGAAAGGCGTCCAGAATGTTGTAAGGTTATTGCTAGTTTCGGATAATTTTATTTGCCAAAATCCCTTTTTAGCGTCAACGGTACTAAAAATTTTTGCTTTTCCTAGTTCGGGAAGTATCTCATCGATAGTAGTAAACTGTGTATTTGGTCGTTTAAGAGCTTTGTTTAAAGGTATTGGGTCGAGACAAATTCTTAATTTATTATTTCTCTGTACTATTAAAATATTACTCACCCATTCGGTATGTTCATCTACTTTTTCTATTATTTTGTTTTTTATGAGACTATCTAATTCCTCTTTTAATTGTTCTCGGAGATGTATCGGTATACGTCTAGGTTTTTGAATACTAGGTGTTATGTTTTCATCAACTTCTAAATTGATTGCATTTTCTAAACAACCATAGCCTTGGAATACATCTTTGTATTTTTCTATAATCCTGTGAGCTTCTTTTTCTAAGTCTTCGATAGAGTCCAAATTATTTATTTTAATTGTATTACAAAATTTTACAAGACCCAGTTTTACACATTTATCGGCTGACAGTAGTGGACCATCTTTAACATCAACCACTTGAAAGTTAATAGGATATTCTTTTTCTTTGTGAAGACATATTAGAGTTTTCTCTCCAATAACCTTAATTTCATTACCTCCGAAGGAATACAACTTATGTTTTGATTGTTTTACATTCGTATTATTCATAATATTATTCAGATATCTTTGTCCAATAATGCTTACATTTGCTCCTGTATCGAGTTCACATATCAGTTTTTTTTGTTTCCCCTCAATCAAAAATTTTAAATCTGCTTTCACTGCTCCTCCTTTATATGAATCATCTCTAATTTTCTTAATTTCAGTTTCCGAATCTGTATTATCATTTTCTGTGACTTCTGAGCTCTGGTCACTAACCTCTTCATCGTCTTTGATTTCTTTTATCTTCTTTTTCTTTATTAAATATTCTTTATTCCGTTTTTTATCTTTCTTTTTGCATACCTTTGCAAAATGGTTCTTTCCACCGCATTCCGTACACTTCTTGCCAAACGCAGGACATAAACCTTTTTCAAATTTGTGTTTTCCTCCACAAAATAAACATGATCTTGAATTAAATTCTTTTCTTCTTAGTTTATTCACTAAATTATCAGTATTATCTAAATTTTTCATCCTTTCTGATGTTATTTCCTCAACTCGGCAGATATCCATGGCCTGTTGTAATGTCAATTCTGGTTTAGTCATTAATTTCTTCCTGATATCTCTGTTTCTTATACCCAAAACAATACGATCCCTGAGTAAATCATCTTTAAACGTACCAAACTCGCATGTTTCGATAAGTATTTGTAACCGTAAAATATATTCTTCAAAAGTTTCAGTTTCATTCTGATTTGCACTATTAAACATTGCACGTTCATAAATAACATTTTTCTTTTTCATTAAAATATTACGTATTGCCGATATCACATTCGTACAAGATATCTTATTTTCAGACGTAAGATTAAAATCATTGTACTTTATCATGGCTTCCTCACCAAGTGCTGTAATGAATGTATGTACTTTTTTATCTTCATCTTTACTTGGCCACTTATCAATACCAGTTGCAATAATATAATTGTTCCATGTTTTTACAAAATATTCAAAATTTTGAGCAACATCCCCTTTTTTAACATTTAGAGGTCCCGGTAAAGGAATTTTTGCATTTTCCTGATTTTGCATTGGTTGCTGATATTGTTGTGCCATAAGAGTTAATAACTCAGTTTGTTTTTGTAATATTTCTGCTAACCCTTCCATTATTTATATATATATGTGTAAACTTAGTATTTTCCAACCAAACAATTGGCAAATATCAATAATAATTTAATAATAATTTTTCTTCAATCTTTAACTCCACGTCGCCGTTTTTTAGATAGATTCAATTTTACGATGAACCTAACCTCTCTTCTCAGTCTTTTCACGAGGTTATTTTTTTTTTTTTAATGTTTCAACTCTATTGAAACTTCTTTCCACCTGACACCATGTTATATGATGTAATATAAATGATACATCTACTTAATTTAACTTTCTTTATTATATCTTCTTATAGATACATTCAGTACAATACATATGATCTGACTCGATCTGACATAAACTAAAACTGTTCTCTCTTGTTGCCAACTGCTAACATTCAAAATGTCACCATACTATAACAATTACAAAACTAAAGAAGATATACTTAATTGTATTGGTGTGCATTGTATCAATTGTCAAAACTGCAACGCCATCTATATAAGCCATACAGGGAGAAAATTATCCAAACGTATTAGCGAACATTAAAACAATAATAATTATAATATTTTTCAACATAAATGAAATCATAATCATAATATTGATTTTAACAACGTCAAAATGTTACATAAATGTAAAAAAGGCCACAAATTAGATTTATTTGAACAATTCGTGAGAATTCGAGTTGGTATCGAGCGGTTCGGACATCAATTTTTGTGCTCTGCAATTTTATAGTTGTTTTTCGAGTGCTTTGACAAGTATTATTAATTAATTTGGTTGTGGAAGTTACTGCTCGGAGCAGTGGGTGCGTTGGTCAAGTTTTTTTAGTGATTGTTTCCTGGTTTCGGTGGATATTCAAGGTTTGATCTTTATTCCATATATTTACGGTCAGTGGTATTCGCCCTCGCGTGATATTTCACTTAGTCTATGTACTGGAACCGGCTTCCGCGTGAGTGAGATGGAGTGCATCAGTTGTCGCGGCAAAATAACGAGAAAAATTCCGGGACTGAAGTGCGCTGGCGACTGCGGCTTATTCTACCACGCTAAATGCGTGGGTCTCAGCCCGGAAGATCTTCGTGTTTATAAGGCGGAGGGTTTTGGATGGAGATGCCACACTTGTGGAATCAGATCGGATCCATCTCTTATTATTAATGATGACTTGCCACCTTCGTCCCTCCTGAGCGGAGACATTCTTCTAATTCTGATAGATTGCAATCTTTGGGAGGTTCATCACAGGTATCGTCACATCATGCCGCAGTTTTGTCTACTGAGAGTATGTTTGTAATCCTAAAAGAAATTCAAGCTGGATGATGTAAAAGGATTATCCAATATGAGGAACGGTATCTTCGTCAATGAACATTTAACGACGAAGAATGCCAAGCTTCTTCGGGAAGTCAGATCGGTAGCTGCGGAGAAGAAATATAAATTTGTCTGGTTTAAGGGTGATGTTGTTCGTGTGCGTAAAACTGATGGTTCTCTGGTTATTATCATCCACTCACGAAGCGATTTGGAAAAAATTTAGTTTTTTTTTGCTATTGCGCTCGAGTTTTGTAATGCTATTTTTTTTGTTTTAAATGACTGTGTCAGTCTTTTACCAAAATGTCAATGGTCTACGTACGAAGACTGCAACATCACTTAATAATTCATCTAATCTGGGCCACGATATCATCTGCCTTACTGAGACATTCCTTAATCCTTCAATTGCTAATAGCGAGCTTTTTTTCTCTGATTTCATCGTGTTTCGGCGTGATAGATGTTCGTTAATGTCTCACAAGACGGATGGTGGTGGTGTCCTGATTGGTGTTAGAAATAGCCGTCGCATATCAACTGATTTAGATTTTAGCTCCGAGGCAGAAGATTTTTGGGTGTGTCGAGTGCGCGGCTGGTCACATATTTTTTTGTAATGTATATTTGCCTCCTGGCGATATGGACATATTTCAAGTTTTTTTACGTCAAATCTCTAGGATTTTGCTTACCAGGATAATCTTATTATAATTGTAGGCGATTTTAATTTACCTTCAATACAATGGTGTCGGTCTGACAATGGTAATCTGAAACCATCTGTTGGCGGTGATTTACGCTCTCGAGTGTTTTTGGTCACTTACCGTTACTGTAATTTATTACAGTTAATAACATCTGTAATGATAATAATATAATTTTAGATCTGCTGCTCAGTACATCTTCTTGTATACAGAGGGTCATTAAGTGTCCGAATCCACTCGTGAGCCAGGATCGTCACCATCCTGCCTTTGAATTTCTTGTTGTCGGTACTCGACCGAAGTTATTGCGCGATGACCCCATTGTAAAATACTTTTTGAATCGGGGTAATTATGATGCAATTAATGCTTCTATTTCTGCCATTGATTGGTCTGAACAATTTACGGGTCGGAGCGTAAATGACGCGGTCAACATTTTTTATACCATTATTGATAATTTAATTAATGTTCATGTCCCGCAACGACCAGTATCTAAGCGCAGATTTTCAATTTGGTACTTGAGATCAACAGTGAGGTTTATCCGGGAAAAACTTAGTTTCCACAGGAAGTGGAAAATTTATGGAAATAAAGCTGATTATTTTTCATTTACAATTTTGCGTAGGCGTTCCAAAGCTTTAATTAAGTCTGATTATGATAATTATGTCAGGTCAATTCAATCGCAGATTATTGAATGCCCTGATCGCTTGTGGTCTTTCGCAAAACATAAAAAGGCGAATGCTCTGGTACTCCCGCTAAGATGAAATTATTCGACGATTCTAGCGATAATGCCCAGGGTATCTTCCTTATTCGCTCAATACTTTAACTCTGTTTTCATTGACAGTACCTACACTTATTCTTCGCGTGTCGCATCGGGTGGTGGCCTGGCCTTGGTTTTGCGAGGAGGATGTCTTGCGTGCTCTCAGGGAGTTGATGCTAAAGCTGGGACTGGTCCGGACAAGTTGCACGGTTGCTTCATTAAATACTGTGCCGCTAGCTTAGCTAAGCCACTTTTTATTATTTTATCTGTTTCCTTGAACTCCGGATCTTTCCCCAGCGAGTAGCGGAGGGCCTTTGTTTTGCCTGTCTTTAAGTCTGGTGACTGCAGTGATGTTTGTCAGTATCGGCCAATTTCAATTTTATCTTTAGTTACTAAAATCTTTGAAAAAATTATCTATTCTAAATTAGTATGCATCTTGAAGCCGCGATTGATTGTTGAGCAGCATGGATTTCTGGGTAGATCTGCTGAAACCAACTTAATGAGCTACAACAACTTTATACATAATGCTTTTAACGCATTCGAGCACGTTGACGCGATCTACACTTACTTCAGCAAAGCTTTTGATAAGATTGACCACAATATATTAATGGACCAGCTTTCACTATTTGATATTCCCCAAGGTCTCTTAACGTGGCTGAGTTCATATTTCACTGTTCGTTATCAGGCCGTACGTATTGGCAATTGTATCTCCGCTTTTCGTCGAATCACATCTGGTGTTCCTCAGAGAAGTCACCTTGGTCCCATCCTATTCTTGGTATATATTAATAATGTGATGGCCTGCTTTGAGCACGCAATATTTTTACTTTACGATGATTGTAAAATCTATCTGAATATAAAGCGTAACTCTCATTATCTTAAACTTCAGAGTGATCTGAACCGGTTTTACAACTACTGTTTCAATAACAGTCTCTTCCTAAATTTTAAAAAGTGCTCTAAAATCTCATTTTCGCGTAAACGTTACCTCCTGAATTTTTCTTACAATCTAGACGATACAAATCTTCAATCTGTCGACCACATCTGTGATTTGGGGATTATACTAGATAGGAATTTTCGGTGACGTCTTATCGTACCAGATGTGGTCAGGTTTTTAGACTTAACAGATCAAATACCAACGCTCATTTTAACTCGCCTCTTCAAAGATTTATGTATTCATTTGACTCTCACTGTCGAAGTATCGACTTGTTTAATATCTTGTATACTGCGTTTAGACAGTTTTTGTGGAGCATGGGCGGAACGACCTCATAGCAATTTAAACCTACTACTTCGTAATTGTGGGTTGTAATTGAATAAGGACAAAAAAATGTAAAAAAAATTTTTAAAAAATGTAATTCTTGAATCTTTCTATTTTTTTTTTGTTAGAGCTATTGTATGATTATTGTATATTCTATTTTTATTTTATATTCTATTCTTTATTGTAATTTTGTTAATTGTAATGTGGATACTTCGCTGGGGGTTCACCCTGTTTGAAATTGATAAATATAAGAGAAAACAAGACATTACTTTAATGAACGAACAACTTCACTCCGACTACAAACCGCTATATTCCTTCTTAAAAACTTGATTTTTTAACTGTGTTAAATTTCCAAAACTGGTTCAATTTCTGTCGGTTAGTCTGCTTTTTACTCTTGTATCATACATTTATACAATTTTATTTTTACCATTTTATTTTATTTTAACAATTTTAATGTGTTTAAATGTTTGTTTGTTTATATTATTTATTTCTACGTGGTTTTTATATGATTGAATTTTAAATTGACTGTAAGTTTTATTTTATACTTTAGCTTTATATAATTTTAATTTGTTTTATGTTTTAATATTCTAATTCGCTTGTAGATTTGGCTGATGATGTTAATTTAGTATTCACGAAACCGATCCCAAGTATATTTAATACACTTTCTGAGCAACAGAGAACATATTGATAAAATAAAAAGCATATTAAAGGACTTTTAGCGAATTATTGAGACACCCAGGATTACTATTTCTAGTCCTAAAATTTTGAAGTTACAATTTTTTCAATTTAACTCTTCGCAAAACATGACTTGATATCCTAAAACGGCTTGAGATGTATGTATGTAGTTTCACGTGGGAGTGAACATCCTCACAATAGGTTGTTCATTCAAGGGTCAGAAACCAGCCCAAAGTTTTCATGAACATTAATATGGAACGCAGGGACAGTGTTCTTATATCTGAGATTGGGTGCCATGGTATTCCGTAAATTGATTCCCTTAAGTACGCGAGTTTTGAAACAGTCACAATCAATATGATTTAGCGTCTCGTTATCCATTTCACACCCTCTGCAGAGGGATGTATTTGACAGCTTCATATAGAACATGTGCTTATGCAGTGTCCGGTCAAGAAGTGGGTGAGGAGCCTCAAATCACTTTTTGATTTTTCAAGAAACTGAGCAGATCGCACAAACCCTGATGGCAGATGGAGCTTATCAACTTTGATACTGTATTCACAGCTAGTGGAACAAACAGACTTTATTGCGAACCCACATAAACTTACAAAAATAAAACAACTTAAATCTAAGAATGAAAAATAAAACAAAATAAACTACCTAAAGAAAAAGAAAGTATTATAGCATAGTGCGCAAGCAATTCGTAAGGCGCAGATGCTTATCAAATATTAATAATTAAAAACATAAAAATACAAAACATAAATAAAGTATTGAAATGGATACAAATATTAACTAATTAACTAAAAATATCATTCCGTAACATGAGCAACCGAATTTGATATTGGGAACCCTGCAAGACACAAGTACTTTGACATCTGAACAATCTTTCAAATAACCGAGATCTGAATGTCGATACACTTAATTTTCTATCAGGCATTGAAATAAGATTATAAGATTTATAGAAGTGGTATGAAAAATGATCTCTCAAACAAATCTGTGCGATGAATAGGATCAGAAATAAAGGAAATAGACCTAGTCAATCGATCATGAACGTTAGAATTAACCTTTTTGTATAAATACCTTGGAGACCTGCTCAATATCAGTTTATAATAAACCACTAACGGATGCAGTACTCTTCTGTTCCTCATTGACAACCATCCAGCGCCAACTCTTCTAATTGAATCAAAAGTAGTCATCGCCGGATGGTAAACAGGAACCATGTAATTAAATTGAGACAACATTGAAACAACAAACATGAGTATCACATAGAATTCTCTTCACATCATCTGGAAACTATGCGGGAAAAGCAGCCTGACAGCAAAATAAGCGTTTTTAATATATTTGCTGACCTGAGACGAAAATCTAAAAGAACCGCCGATTTATCAGTTTTCTAACACCGCCGACATTATCACGCCGACAATCTAGATCATTATTGATGCGAAGAACTCCCTTCCACCAATCAGAGGACGAAAGAAGTGGACCAACTGCATATCATCCGCGTTGATATACTGATTACAATGTTGAACTCCATCAAAAAGATGAGCTGTATAAACAAAGAACAAAATCGGTCTCATAAATAACAACTGACTGTGACCTAACACTCAAGTATGTATCAATTATGTTTAAAGCGGTCGAATCAAAGTCAATTTCCGAAAGAATCGACAACAGGATAGTATAGTTCACGGTATCAAATACACGACTAAAGTCGGTCAGAGCAAGAACAGCAACATTACCCTGATAAGCTGCTGTAATTAAGTTATCCATAAGGGTCATCATTGAAGTAGTAGTACTAAAACTCATTTTAAAACCCGATTGAAACTCCGGAAGTATTTTAAATTCATCAAGATATTCCACAATAGTTTCAGAAAATTTATTATTGCATCTGAAATACTTGATATGCTTTCAGAAGACTTGATACTGCTTCTAAATGAGTTAATATTGCTTCCAGAAGACTTCATACTGCTTCTAGATGACTTAATGTTGATTCCAAAAGATTTGTTATGTATGCAGAAGATTTGAAATACTTCCAAAAGGTTTAAAATACTTCCAAGGGACTAGAAATGCTTTCACAAGATTTAAACTGCTTCTGGTAAACATGATACTACTTCCAGTAGATTTAACATACTTAGATCTGAAAAACTTGAAAGTCTTCCAGAATACTTAAAGTGCTTCCAGAAGCCTCGATAGTACCTCTGGAAAATTTGATACTACTTTTTAATGATTTCAATTGCTTCCGGAAGATTTGAAATGTTTCTGGAAGACTTACAATACTTCTGAACACGATATTGCTTCTAGAAGAAACTAAATATTTCCAAAATAATAAACTGTTTCCAAAAGACTTGATACTGTTTCTAGATTTGGAATGCTTCCAGTGGATTTGATATTGCTTCTAGAAAACTTGATATTGTTTTCAGAAGGCTTGATACTGCTTCTAGAAGGTTTTATATTGCTTCCAGAAGACATGATACTACTTCTAGAAGACTTGATATTGCTTCCAAATGATTGAATATGCATGCAAAATATTTGAAATGCGTCCAAACGGTTTGAAATGCTTCTAAAGGACTTGAAATGCTTCCACAAGATTTAAACTGCTTCCGGTATACTTAATGCTACTTTTAGTAGATTTGACATGCCTAAATCTGAAAAGCTTGAACTGCTTCTAGAATACTTGAACTACTTCCAGAATACTTGAACTGTTTCCAGAAGACTCGATATTACCTCTGGAAGGCTTGATACTACTTTTAAAGGACTTCAATTGCTTTCTGAAGTCTTGATATTGCTTTCAGAAGTCTGGAAATGCTTCTGGAAGACTTACATTGCTTCAAACCGCGATACTGCTTGTAGACAGAACTGAAATGCTTCCAGAATGCTTAATATTGCTTTTAGAAAGAACTAAAATGCTTCAAGAATACTTGATTGTGCTTCTTGAGGACTTGAAATGCTTCCAAAAGACTTCATATTGCTTCTAGAAGATTTAAAATGATTTCAGAAGATATGATATCGCTTCTAGAAAACTTGATATTTCTTTCAGAAGAGTTGATACTGCTTCTACAAGGTTTGAAATACTTCTAAAAGACTTCATATTGCATCTAAGTAACTTGAAATGCTCTCAGAAGACTAGAAATGCTTCCAAAGCGTTCGCAGCAGCAGATGCGAACGTGCATTTTTGGGACCTTTTCCGACCCACATCAAGCATTTTTTAAGATATGTAATTTGTCTTTTGAGTGTATTCCAATTCCGCTTTTTTATCATTCAGTATCCATATATATATTTTCAAGAACCGGTTTAATTAGTTATAGGTCCAGCAGACCTTGCATAATAAGTAAAGACGATACAAAATACATATTGTACATTTTCTTTGTAACATGGAAAAAACTGTTAGCAAAATTGGAGCTTGCTTCCAAAACAGCAAGTACTGTTGACATACAAAATATTCACGTCGTAAGTTCAAATACAACGTACCTCGTACTGCATACTGCCAATTAAAAACTGGATGCCGAGTACTACTGGAGAACCCTCATACGTCGTTTGAGCCTTTTCGCAATTCAGTGTTTTCAGCACCCATACGTATTTTCAAAATCCGGTGTCTGTAATCGTCCTTATCATCCTTTACGTCACTTCATTCGTTTTTACCGAAATCGGAATAATTTAGATTATTAAGATTGACAGCTTTTTATAAACATTTCAACAAGTTCTTCATTGTCATTGGTGTTGTTGTTAATTGGAAATACATCGCAAATATAATTTAATTCTCCCAATGTCATATGACATTGCAAAATCCACCTTTGATTCCAATTGTTATCCATTTTTAGCTTCTTGTTTATGAATAAATTTATAACATGCTATAGCTTTTTGAACCTCAAAAATTTTAAAGTTATGCATTTTTGTATCTATCCAACCGTGTACGCGCTACGGTGCATGATTAAAAAAAATTGTTTTCCCCTTCAGTTATGAAAAGTCAACAATTCAGAAATAATTCTGAAATTACCTTGGGCCCCAAAACCCCAAATGAAAAAGTTAAAACTGGGCGCATTTTATCCTATCCGCGGCAAAGTGAATCGGAACGTTGAAAATTTCAGTCCCGTGAGGTCGGCAATAAAAGACTTGGATGTTATAAATGTCACCGACATGTTTCGACGACTGTCGCAAGAAAGGGCGTATCTGTCCGCGAAGTCTGTCGCCCCGAGTGGTCGTCGATAAAACGCCTATAAATACAGCGCCCTCGGCCAAAAGGGCTCGAAAACACCGACGCCGGCGCCGATCCAACTACTCAACGGTCAATTTTACTTCTTGTTCAAACCAAAGTTAACATCACGATGATACAATAAATAGTTAAAAATGTTCTGTAATAAAATCACTTGTTCTACGTCACTTAAAATTAGCAATTTTAATTCAAACCGTATCCAACCGTAGCGAAGAGGCATTACAATATTCAAATTGGGGCGCAATTGCATTTTAATCGAGCCGCTACGCCACGAACGCGTTTTAATCGCCGCTCTAGGCGATTTAATTGTCGACGAGCGAAAAGCTTAGGGTTTCGACCCGTTCATTTTTCTGATTACCGTTCAACCATCGAGGAAACGTAAAACGTAAACGTAAAAGTCGCTTTTGTTCGCGACAAAGTTCAAGATCAAAGGGGGCACTTTCCAGGGAATGTAACCGAATCTCAAACCGTCTCTGCGCCGAGATGGTAAGAATTAAAAGAAGAGGAACAAAAAAAGCGTCTAGACGTGAAAGTGACAGGGCGGAAATGTCGTTTTGACAGGCGGTCATCGCTCATACCACCAGAGTTCCATTCATTTTTAATTCGCCCGCGGCATTATTCGCGTTATTCCCGCGAGGTTCAAGGAAGAATTACGTTATGATAAATTCGAGGAGAATCTGCAGCTAACGCGAAAATTGAATCTATAAGGAGATGCGACCCCCTCTCGTTAATGCAATAATCCTCAACGACCGTTCCTCTCTTTGCGATATTAACTCGCATAGAAATCGTTAATGCTCCGAAACCCTTTTGGAATTTTCTACGATGAAATAAATAATAAACTTCATTAAAACGCGAACGGATGGGAAATCTTTAATAAAACTTTCGTCTACGCTAGGGGAAAATATCCAGGTTGTCAACGTCCCAGGAAATTGCGGGGTAAGAAATCTTATTATTAATGAAACTTGGACCTGAAAGGCCAGCCATTTGTTATGTAGCATAAAATCTCTGGCTCAGTCAGCAAATGGCACGAGGTAGAGTAAAATGGATTAGATATTTCTTTTTATTTTTCTTCCATCAAACAAACCAACCCAACGTATTATTAACACATCGTTTTATTCCCCTCGGTAAAACCGATTTCAAAGCAATTTCAATTAAAATTTTATCCTGGCATTCACCTTGATTAGTGTCAAAGATTCTTGGAAAATTGACTTTTGCGCCGAGAATCTTGAATCCGGTTCGCCCCGATTCAAGATTGAACGAAATTACAGAGGGAATGGAACGTAAAAAACGCCTCCAAGGTGATTGAAAATTAGTCCTTTCGCTGATTACTTATCGACGGACGCAGAGGAGAAGATTTAATGAAATTTATTTCCGCGTTTTCTATTTACGACCATCCGTTCCATTTTCATTTGTGGTTCGGTTGTGAACCGCCCTTTGAAGAGCTCCGCACATACATCGATTGAAAATATTTAATTAACCGGTGTAAATATCTATCAATCTGATCGGTTTAAAATATAATACATACCGCAAAAAGAGTTGTGCCATTTGTGACAATCGAACTTAATGAGATGCGATGTTACGTGAATCAATTGACCTCATTGAACAAGCGCCGCTGTTGGGAACTTGATAAACACGGTTGGCATATGTTGTCAATGCCGAAAGAGAGCTACTACCGCAATTCGAAACAGAAACGTTAATTTAATGTCCAATTTGGGTTTGCAATGTTGCCGGAACCCACTAAACCGAATATGCATTAATCCGTTTGAACAAAATCTAATCAAATTTTAATAATTAAAGCGAGTTATTGGGTTAAGAAAAGTTATGTTATTGACAAAGCGAGAAAAAATGAAATAAAGGATTTTAAGTAATTAATCATTAAGAATTCGTATCCAGAAAATATCAGCATAAAAAAGAAAGCAAATTGTTGACTAACTAATTATTGATAGTATTTAACAACCTGAATATTATTTTTCCATATCATCAAGTTTCGGAGTTGTGATTACCTTAAATTCAACTTTACAAAAAACATGTCAAAATAGAATTCATTAATCTATAATAATTCGTATATCGGAAACTACTTTAGATATCAGTATAAAATGAAAAACAAATTAAATTATATTTAGTTAATATTTAACACACTGAAGATTGTCCTTCTATATCATCAAGTTACGGAGTCGGAGTTATGATTCCTTGAAGTCAACTTTATAAGAAACATGTTAAAATAGAAGTCGTTAACTTTAAAACTTCGTATCTCGGAAACTAAATATCAGCATAGAATAAAGAGTAATTTAAAACATTTTTAGATAACACGCTTTGTATAACATACTGAAAATAATTTTCTAACTTTTCGGAGATGCAATTTCATGAATTCAATTTTGTAAAAAAAACATGTTAAAATATAAATCATTAATATTGAGAAATATGTATCTGGGGAACTTACTAAGATATCAGCATAAAACAAAAATAAATTAAAGCATTTTTGTTAGTATTTAACACGTTGAAGATTACTTTTCCCAAGTCAACATGTTTCTGAGTTATGATCTTTTCAAATCAGTTCTGCAAAAAAGATGTCAAAATAGAAGTAATTAATTTTTAGAAATTTGTATCTCAGGAACTAATTAAGATATTAGCATAAAATAAAAAGCAAATTACAACATATTTATTTAGTATTTACGACACCCAAGACTAGTTTTTCAAATCTCACGTTTCGCAGTTTTGATTTTTTCAATTCAACTCTGCTTTCAAAAATATGTTGAAATTAGTGATGTAACGGATATCTGCATCCATAATTGCATATAGTCCGCATTGTTTTGAGGATCCGCGTCTGTATTCGCATCCGCGTATAGTTTATCGGAGCTTCGGTCTGGTGAGCGTTCGGCATTTATAAATTTTTTAAATCGTTTTGGAAGTACTATCACCGGATTTAGCGGAAACCTGTTTTTGGCGCATTAACCCTAGAGTACTATAGTGGTTTTGACGTACGTGAATACTATACTGTCGTAAATTTTACGATCATTAAAAAAACATAATATAGAAAGCGCATTTTTATTACAAGATATGTACAATCTATGAAGATATCTTACTTATATATTGAGTAACACAATAATATATAATAAAGCTTAATTTTTCTTAATGAGAGGCGCATTCGGTGCAGTAATTTCCACGATGTGTTCCACAAAATGCCTTTCTACACTGCACACAATAGGTGGTGGTCATTCGCCTTAATTTGCTCGGACAGTAAAAACAAATTGTACGTTTTTTGTCTTGAGGAACCGTATTTTCATCCACCACATCTACCTTGAGTATATCGCAAATACTTTGGCGTAGATTTCGACGCAAACTTGGAACGCTTATTCTGTGCTCCATCCACGGCTTTGCAAGGTGATAGGCCAATTCAATCATAAATCCTTCCCGTGATAAAGGTTTATGGCCCCTCTTAATCGTATTGTAGCAATATACTATATATGAATTAATACTAGCTGAATTTACCATTCCGTAAAATACACATAACGGCCATCTTCTGGTTTTTCGGCTGCAACTCATATTTGAAGAAAGCTGATCAAACGTATCGACCCCTCCTTTGGTATCATTATAATTAAGAATCATCAATGGTTTACCATTTTCTTCTGAAATTTCCGCTCCGTCATGCATCGTGGATAGCAATAAAACGATTTTATTTTTTTTCGGTTCGTAAGACACCAATGTTTTGTTTCGGTCAAAACAAAACATTGAAGTTTTAGGATTCCTTCCTTTCGTTTCTAATAATTGTGGGGGTATCTCCCGTTTATTTTTTTTTATTGTTCCTAACATCGTAAGTTTATATGGTTCTTGTAGTAGTTCATCAGCCAGGTCAACCGAAGTGAACCAATTGTCCATCGTGATATTTCGATTGGTGCCGTGAACAGACTTTGTTAGTTCTTTTACAAAGTAATTTGCTACTGGTAAACCTCCAGTTTTCGTTCCCTTTCCTAAGTATGGATATGCGTCGACTAAATATTTTGATGAAGAATCACATAGCATCACTATCTTTATGCCATATTTGGCTGGTTTAGTAGGTATATACATTTTAAATGGGCACCTGCCGCGGAAGCCCAGAAGTTGCTCGTCTATTGTCAGATAAGACGATGGCGTATATGACGTTCTGCAGGTATCGATGAATATTTCCCATATTTTACGTGTATGTGTAAAAGGATCATCTTGCTTTCTTGCTTCTCTACTTTCTTTATCATCAAATCTAAGACAATTAACTAGAAAGTTAAAACGTTCGTAACACATGCAACTTTTATAAAATGAACCCGAAATAGCAGAATTGAACATCCGTTTGGCGTGAAGATGATTATCTTTTTTCACGGCAGAGAGTAGCAGCACTGCAAAAAATGCCATTAATTCCTCCTTAGAAACATGTGAGATCCAGGTTTCGGCTTTAGCATATTTCGCAGATTGTCTCGTAATTTCTTCATTAGTGTGTTGAAGTATTATATCCAATATATCATTGGAAATAAAATGCAAGAAGTGATCCTCAACAGTTAAACACTCTTTAGCTTTTCCTTTACTACCTACCAAAAAATGTACTATATTGCGACTAGCTGTTCTTTTAGATCTTAGCGGTAATTTGGCTGACCATTTATGTCCGTTTTTTCCCTTTAGATTAGTTGCATTGGGCATAATTATACTCTTCTCCTTTCGGGGTATTTTAGATAATGGAAGATTTTGATCGGTTTCTTGTTCAACGTGTTGTAGTACTACTGATGAACTACGTACATCAGCAACATCTCTGGAAACATTTTTATTATTTTGTGTGGAAGATACTGGGGAATCATGGCGTGCAGTTCTAGCATCCTCATCCGAATTGGTATCATCAATGTCATCTGAACTAGACTCATCAATTTCTAAATTATCTTCTTCCCAGTCACTTCCGCTATCACTATAAGGTTCTGAATTACTTTCTTCTCCATTCATTATTCGTTCAATTTCCATTTGTAATTCAAGTTCAGACAATGGTCTTTTGGACGACATTTTACTAAAAGATTCATTAGTGTTCGGAACACAATAAATTAGGATAAAATTCTCTTACTTGTTAGAAAAATTGAATCTCTCGAAAATTGTACAAATATCGCGAATATACGTCAACACTATTCCGTCGTAAAACTGACGACAACCTTTCAAAATAACCAATACTGGAAAACAATTGCGCACGGTCACCTACACTGACGTATAGCTCACGACTAGTTATGAAGCTACTGAGATCGTTAAAACGGGCAATCACTCCCGAGAACCGGAAAACCAGATGGAATACCCTATCGCGGTAAATTTTACGAAGGAATAGTATTCTAGGGTTAAAACCGTTTTGAATAATATATTTCATAATCAAATGTTTTTTATTGTTTGCATCTATTAAACAACCTACAACTGTATAGACCCAATTGCTATCATTTTGTTACATTCTAAGAGACCTTTTCTACCGCTTGGTTCTACACGGAACTGTTGAGTTCCGTATTATACGTATGCATAATTCAGGTACCCAATACAATGCCTAGTTAATGCATAAAATGGCTGGGGTGTCTAGGAATTGTATGAAGTATTATGAAGATTATTATCCTTTAGATAATTGACCTAGGTAATGTATACAATTCTTAGCGATTACATAGAGACCCGTTGGTCGATTGGCAATGTTTAAAGTAAATAGGTTTTGATCAGTATTTATCAATTTTTACTTATAGTAAACTTTTTTATAATCTACCGAGCGATCAAAAAAGGCGATTTATAAAAACTACTTTTCCAAGCTCTTGCTCCAAATAGTTATCAATAGTTATGTCTCTCGCGGCGCTCGTTCCTATGACTCCATCTCTATTGGATTTAAATAATGGTAAAGAATAGTTTTAAACTTTCAACGCTCTTATTAGTTGACGAAGTGATATTGATTTCTATCACCTTACTTCAGAGCTGAGTTCTTGCGGCTCTTGTGTTTGACGTTCGGTATTTTCAATATTTCTTCGATGATTTTCGCGTATATATTTGTCTTTATTAAGACAAAAATTTGATCGTGATCTTTCTATAAGTTGGGTAAATAATCATATTTTTATTTTAAATAGGTTTGATAAATTTGTTGATCTATTTTTAGATTAAATCATGCTAATCACCTTAGAAGCAGATAAGTTTCTTTTTCGATCTTATCTTCGAAATGGAGTAAAAAATCAAAATGGGGTATGGAAATATTCAACACGTCTTTGTATAGAAGAATTTAGAGAGACATTTCTGAAAAATTCAGTGATTTACGATACTTTAAATCATCATATTAGAACGGTTTTCAAACGCTTTGATGATTCTGAAAGTATTAGTCCTGCAATAAGCCCTGGTTGGCCGAAAAAACGAAAAGAAGAAGTTATTGAAGATGTCCGGAGAGAAAACTATATGGAGCAAAGTCCCCAGGAAAGATTATGACAATTAGCGTAACAAACAGGATTATCCTACGGATCGTGTCACACCGCTATAAAAAATGATATACATTTTACAGCATAAGAATGTTATGATGATCGAGTAATTGGTAGAGGATGTTGGCCACCTCGTTCTCCCGATCTCACCCCTCTAGATTTCTTTTTATTCGGTCATTTAAAAAGTTATATCTACAAAAACCGTCTACATGCCATAGAATAATTGAAAGGTGCAATACGATACAAACTTCAACAAATCACCGCAGAGCAACTTGTGCACGTCTTTGCTAACTTAAAAAGAAGAATCGCTTCATGTTTTGAATATAATGGTCATACTACAACTTGAATTTTTTATAATAAATTTAATTTAAAAAATAAAAACTTTTACACCTTTATTTTTATAATGAAATGAAAGATCTTGTATCAATTTGTGGAAAAAAATAATTGAAATAGAATAGCTTAAACGGTTTTTTGTTACTAATATAGGAAGGAGAAAATTATTCGCAACTCTTTCTACTGACATTCGAAAAAACAAAGTAAACGAAAGTAATTGCTTCCTAAATAATAACTTAGTTTATGTTAACACTAATTGCTTTTAGCGTACAACGTGTGAGTTGTGATCCACAAGCCTTCCTACCGGAAAAGATTAACAAGACATCTCTATTTCATTGAAACATTCAATGTTTGCGATCTAAGATAGATGAACTTGAGGTATATTTACATGAATGCTCTATCTCGTTTGATGATGTGAACATTGACTCCGTCCAGCTGAATTGGAAGGTTGCCTTTGCGTTGGAGGGTGGGTTCTTGGATCGCAGTTCACCCGTTCGGGAACTATTTATGGGGGTGTCGCTGTATTGGTTAGGCGGGGGTTGCGTTTTTCATGTTTGGGGTATGTTAGTGATATATCAGTTGAGATTCACTGTGAATTATGTGGTATAGATCTTGTGTGGAATAATAATACGCGAATAGTATATGTATGCTTGAATAAATCAACTGAAGGTGATCATCAAACTTTTTGCCATGTGCTGACATGCTCATTGGAGAAGCTTCGCGATTTTGGAACAACAAGCGCCAATGCTCTGCGGGTGGTGAGTATTTTCGACTCGTTTGGATATGTGAGAGCAATTAAGGCGCCAACTAGGGGTAAAAATTGTATTGACAATGTGTTTTTAAATTTCTCTTGTTCGAATTTCGAGACGGGTGTTTTCGGTGACTGTACCTTTCTGATAATTTCGGACAGATTTTGACTGTACCTATCATTGAAAATAACATACGAATAGAAAGGAAAATGGTAAGATGTATAACACAACGCGGATTGTATTCCTATTTCGGTATGATTGATAGTTTTAGTTGGCATTATATAACATCTAATAACCTTGATGCTGATAAAAAGTTCGATATATTCTTTGATAATATATCAACAGCGTTTAATTTGGCTTTTCCTTACCGGCAGCAAAATGTAAGAAACGTTGACTGTGGAGTAAAGTGGTTCAATCAATCATTATCTGACTTGAGATCAACTTATGTTTTGATCTGTGAAATATACAATAAGTATAAATCTGATGACTTGCTCCATATGCGTAACAGGCTACAACCTTATACATTGAAAATTCAAACAATAAATCTCGTGCAATGTGGAATGTGATCAATTCAACCTACCAAAATGTTGAAGCTAATAATGTATTACTGGACGCAAATGAGCTGAATTATTTCTTTACACCCCTCTCGACATAGTTAAGAATTTGCCAACTGCTAAACATGACCCTATACTCATCTGTGATATTCCGGGTGTGCCCAAACATAAATTAAGTCTAAATGTTGTCACTCAAGTTGAGGTTCGTGATATAGTTAACTCATTAATTAGTAGCCCTGCAAGAGACTGCATGAAAAATGCATTTGTTCATTCGTTACTTAGCTATGCAATTCTTGCATGGGGTGCAGACCCGGCGAGTGAGCAGATGTTTAAAATACAACGCAGAGCTGTGCGAGTTCTGGCTGGAATTGCTTATAGGGACGACTGTCGGCCTGCTTTTGTTCGCCTATCTATATTGACTGTACCAAGTTTATATATATTGCGCTGTATTATGTACATTGTGGAGAATCGCAATTGTTTCAGTGAGCATTCTGATGTTCATTCTCACAATACACGTGGGAAAGAAGATCTACGTCCAACCTTTTTCCGACTTACAAAGACCCAGGGCGGTCCCTTGTATATGGGCCAAAATATATTTATAGCCTATTTAATAGGTTGCCACGACGGTTGCGTGAGTTACCTCTAGCTGGGATAAAGGCTCGATTAAAGGTGTTCTTATTGAAAAACGCGTTTTATTCCACACAAGAGTTTTTAATTTGTAGTGTGGATGATATGTAGTTTGTAAATTGTAAGTATTTTGTAAGAATAATTATTGTATACTGCTTTTTATTTATTGTAATATGTTTTTGACAGGTGTAAGAGTGCCTGCACTTTTTTTGCACAAATAAAGATTATTAGATTATTAATATTAATATTTATTTTTACATGAGAAACTACGGCGGTTATAATGCACCCAGTTAAAACGAACTAATGCAATAATCCCAAAAATGTCTCTGTTTAACATAATTTAAATGAATTTGACTATAGAGAAACTAGTTATCACGAACTAATTATTATTGAAGTAGTTCCGGTTATAGCGAATAATTCCCTGCTTTCGACTGAATCTGTTTATCGATGATCTCGTGTTGGGCTTCGACTGGTTTCATCAGTCGTATGTTAATTAATCTTTCCAGAAGCTTCCTCACCTGTTTTCATTGGTTTCTCAACTAACAATAATTTTGTTTCCTATCAAATCTTCGGGAAACTTCCTCTTTTCAGACACTTGTTAAACACCTGCAGGAATGCATCCGGGTTCGCTTTAACGCACGCTTTTGGTATCTCGTTCGTAATCATGTCAATTCCTTCAATCCTATTTAGTTTTTCAACTACTGTTGGGAATAGTCTATCAAATTTTTCATTTACCGTATTCTCGTCAAGCTGTCCTATCCCTCGTGTACCTAGCCTCTTTGTTAAAACCTAATACGCAGTGCCCCACACATCTTGTTCCAGTTCCTCACAGAGTTCCTTCCATTTTGCTTCTTTGGATCTTTTTTATTGACAAGTTTTTCTTAACTTTTTTGTATTGTTCTTTTTTTTCTCTTTTTTCCTCTTCGTCTGCACTTCCATTCCCGCTTCAACAATTTCACTCATCTACCAGTATTTCGGTCTCTACCATCATTTCCCCAGTTCTTACTTTAAATGATTTATTGCATGCATTCTATATTCTTTCCATTAATGTTTCCGGTGTTAGAACTTTACTACGGTAGTTCTTGAATCTATCTTTCAAGACACTCAATCCATCTATAGTAATTTTCCATCCTTTGGCTTCATTCATTTCTCTATTCCTTACTTGATTGTCCTTTCCTACAGCGGAGGATATTAACATATGATTGTTCAGGATTCCTATATCTGCCCTCATTTTCCATTTAATCTACCATAGCTTCCGTTGCCAATGTTAGGTCAATTACAGATGATCCCCTTGGGCCTCTACTAACCCAGCTTAACCAAACCCTTTTTTGGCGCTGAGGAGGAGAAAATCTTTATGACTGAGCCCCATTCGGATTTGGCGCTTGGACAAAAAAAAAATAATCCGAACGGGACCTCGGTAAAATAACCTCAGTGTTGTTGTTCAGAACTACCACATTAAAATTTCCCCCTCTTTTCCTCGCATGAAGGCCTTGGCTATCTGGAATTCCTCGCGCATCATCCCTGATGAAGTTCTTCGCCCATCCTTGATATCGCTCCCACCTCTCCTGCCAGGGTCGATACATTTTCGCTCTGTTTTCTTCTTTTCTCTTTAGAATCTCCTTTACTTTCCCAACCGCGGGCGCTCCCGCTTATTGTATAATACATAAATTATACATACAAATTAAAAATTATATATATTAAATATAGTTTTTTTTTGCACAGACATAGACAAGGCGACGTCTTTTCGAATTACTTTACGAATTAATTCGTTCGGTTCTCCCCGCATGGCTAGGTGTTGTTTCCCTTTCATTTATAATTCGATTAAATCTCTCTACAAAAATTTGGGAAACATAATTTTAAAAAAACTAATAACGGAAAACCAACACCGACATTATTTGACATATTTCAGATGAAACCGCGTTGACATCCGCCTGGTCGTTTATAAAATAACCGCAAGCCACTAAACCGCGATTTTCCAAGAAATTACATGAAATCTTGATAAAATAAAATATGCCCCTCATTAAGCACAAATAAGGTTACCACCAGTTCAAAATTGAAATTTTTTCGCCGTATAGGTTTTGAGGAAGAAATCGCAAAGTCGAACTTCTTTGCAAATCGACCGAAATCGGGTATATTTTTTCATCATATCTATGATAATTACTACATGAGTGGGCAAACATATTTGAAATTACCCTACATTATAAAGAATTAAATTACGCGTCAAATAAAGCTAGTCTCAATTTTTTTCTATGGAGTAGTTTCTTTGTTATTGGCTTTCAACGTGAGGGGTAAAATACTTTGAATCCTATAATAATTAAGATATCAACATAAAATAAAAAGCAAATTGAAGCATTTTTAATTAGTATATAAAATTGTGAAAATTGTTTTTCCAAGTTCCAAAAATTATTTTCCAAAAACTTGAAGAAATTTTGGAAATATGAATTTTTAAATTTAAGTCTACAGAAAATATGTTGTTTGGAGTTGTGATTTCTTGATTTCAATTCTACAAAGAAAATGTTACAATTTATAGATTTAGTTTAAAAAATCATATAAAAGAAATGAGATATTGTCATAAAATTCAAATTAAGATACAAATTAAAACAAATTGCACATATATGATTTTTTTGCTTGTGCATCCAGAGAACCCACGTATCTATCCTTATGGGTGTTCTGCAGTGTTTAAAAAATTTTGTATGGATGTGGGGGGCCCAGAGCATCTACGTATCCAACGTCTATGTATCAGCGTAAACTGGAACGTAAACTGAAAACCTTGCGGCTCAGTTCTTGACTTTAAATTTCATTCCGCAATAATTTTCGATGTAAGTAAATTGTACCAAATACTATTGATGTTTATGGGGCAATCGAGTTATGAGTTTAACACTATTAAACCAGTGGTTCATTTTTTCACACACTTAATTAAATTTTTCTAATGTGTTTCTTACGGCGACATGTTTGTCCAGTTTTTCTTTTGTTCAGTTTCAAAATGTATGCACCTTATTAGAAAAAGCAGTCGTCGTTGAGACAGACTAGCGGAGATTATTTGCAATGCTAAACCTGTTTTGAAACAAAATTCACTTATTTTTTACGGCCTTCATGCTGATCACTAGCTAAACACAATAAACCGGTAAAAGTATTTACTGTTAAATTGTGTTTGATACTCTTTGAATCTGATGCTTTTTGATCATTTGTGATAAAAGAATAAGTGAAAAAAGTGGCACAAACACACAGGTTTGTCCTCACCAAGAAAAAAAAATCTCATCTCAAATATAATTTCTTGTATATAGTATGTTCAACACTTTAACGCAAGAAAATTATTTTATTGGAAAAAACACTTTTATTAAGTAAAAATTGTCTTATTGGAAGAATACTTTCTTACAATTAGAAAGTGAATTTGTTCTCCTCAAGAAAAATATTTTTCTTCTATAGAGTAACTGCTAACTACAATCAAGATTATATTTTATTTTCTTAAATCAGGAAGTTACTTACTACTAAATATTTGCTAAATTCAAGTAATCTTTATGGTTAGTCAAGAAATCGTCTTCTTTCTGTGAGTAATTATTTTCTATTGTATGCGTATAAGAACATAGCGTGTATTCGTCGGGACGTTTGGCGCGACAAAGAGGAGCTCGTTTGGCCGTTTATTTTTTATTTTTCGTGTTTTTGTTGCCGGTTTAATATTCTTTGTTACCCGACTAGTGGTGGATCGTACGTCAGGGAAGCATCGTCGTTAGTATGAGTGGTGTGTATAATTAATATAAGTATATATGCATGAAGGTATAATGATCAATTATGTTTTAAGTTTCTATTGTATGGGTTTATTCAAGTTTTATTTTGATTTAATAGGTTCGATGTTTTTTTTTTCTTCTCACATTTTTATAATGTATTAAAATAGTTTACCATAGATGTATTTCTCTATAACGTACATATACGTCCTCATAACACCACCTGTGGCAGCAACCTATTAAGAAATTACGTAATTGAATTTTTAGTTGTTGGCCTTTTCATATAAATTTTAGAAGTAGAAAATGGGGAACAACTTGTATGGAAGAATACGCCATAAAGGTCATTTTATGTGGGTGGCATCCTCTGAAAACTTCGATCTTCTCATTAAAGCAGGTATTGAGTTGTTTATTAACTACTGAATGATTAATATCGGAATTAACATTATTAAATATTATTGTTATTATTATTATTTTATTATTTGATGTAATGTAACTTTCTATAGAATAAATGATAGAATCTTTTGACATTTACTATCTGCTAAATTGTTGCAATAATTTTTTGTTATAATAATGCAACAGTTGGTAAAATTAACAACCATCTTTTACAGGATCACCGTTTTTAACAATATACAGTGTGTTTAAAAGAATTTGTTTTCAACACTCAGTATTTTGAAAACTATTTGTTTATATAACCGTTTTGTATTCATTTTAAAGATTCTATCCAATGTAAAGTCTTGCTACAAAAAAGTAAAACACTTTGTATACAATTCAACATAATAATAATAGTTATAATTTTAATTTTTATAATAGTTATGATTCTAATTTTTGAATGTTATTTTCTTATTAATGTTACCCCCGAAAACGGTCATTGAGCGAAAAAACGACCACAACTCGTTGTGGCGTTTTAGGATCATTCACAAGACCCCCCTAATAAAGAGATTTCGGTTTTTGGGGAAGTTTGGGAATCTTAATTATTAATAATCTAGAGATAACATCACGCTAATAATCACATAAATTCGAAAGTAAACCTTCAATTACTGTCACTGTACACTAACACCTCATAAAAACATTAGAGTTATCAAATGTGTATGCCTCGAACATGGCATACTTTAATTACGACAAAAATGGCGGTATTTTTGAACATTTATTAAAAGAACGCTATGATTAACAAAATGTTAACTTGTGAAATTTGTTTATTTGTTACTATGCTATAACTTGAAAGCAAATGAGAATCGGATAAGAACATATGATTTTTTTTACATTATTTTCACGTGTGTAATACACTCATAGAGTTTGGTGCGATCCTCCCGACTCACCCTGTATATAGGTCGAAAAAATAATTAATAATTAATTTTATATTAATTACAAGCTAATTACTAACTAATTACTGCGTCGCGTCCGGTTTGGGAGTCGTATTCGTCATCACCACCATCTTCCATGTTCTGCTGAGTTCCCAGCCATCTTCTGTGTTGACGTTGTTTTTCTGTCGGTGGATTTCTATGGCTTCCCTTGTCAGCCGTTGATGATATTTATTAGTCCTAGCCAGAACCTTTGTTTTGTGGAAGTTAATTCGGTGATCTTCTGAGTGGCAATGTTCCGCAACCGCCGACTGTTGAATCTTCCTCAGCCTCACATCCCTCTCGTGTTCCTTGATACGTCATTCGATGTTTCGTCCGGTTTGGCCAACGTAAAACTTCCTACAACTGCATGATAGCCGATAGACACCCGCTCCTTTGAAAAGAGGTAGATTGTCCTTGGCTATCGGGAGTGTATTCCGAATTTTGGTGACCGTTCCGTATCGCATCACGATGTCGTTTTTCTTCAGGTATCTTGCAATTCGTTCCGTTATAACGGAAACGTAAGGAAGACAGATGAATCCAGCTAGTTCTGTACTTGCTGGAGCTTCTTCTCCCTGCTTCCGCTGCGTGGTGGCTTGGTTGATGTCCTTTAAACTATATCCATTTTTCTGTAGTACGTTCCGTAGAAACCGTTCCTCCTTCTTTTCTTTAGGTTGTCTCCTTTACATATCCTTGCTGCTCTCTGGAACAGAGTGCGAATGACGGACCTCTTCTGTTGGGGATGAAGGTGTGATGCGGTCTCCGTTTCCATGATAAATTTGATCATGGGATGATGAGCGTTTAGATGACCTAGAAATTCAAAGAGGCGCTCTCTACCATGCTGCCATACAACAAACGTGTCGTCCACATATCGAAGCCATAGCTTCGGTTTCCATTGGCTCTTCTTCAGAGCATTTTCTTCGAATCATTCCATGTAAAAGTTTGTTATCACCGGCGACAAAGGAGATCTCATGGCCGCCCCTTCAAACTGTTCGTAAAACTCCCCTTTCCAACTAGAATACGTCGATGATAAACAATTCCACTAAATCTGGCACATATTCTGGCAATCCCTACGGAATGAGTTTTTGGCAAAGACTCTCTACCGCATCCTTAATTGATACCTTAGTAAAAAGAGATTCTACATGGAAACTGACCAAAATATCCTCAGCATCTAACTTTACATTTTTCATCGATTCCACGAAATGTGTCGAGTCCCTAACATATGATTCTGTGTTGCCTATAAAGGGAGAGAGAATTTTCGAGAGGTGTTCGGCTAGTAGGTACGTTGGGGAATTGATGGCACTGACGATAGGACGAGATGAATGGGACGTCTGGTTTATGGATCTTCGGTAATCCATAAATTCTTGGTGATACCGGAGCCTGTACAAACAAACCTTTCTGATGTTCTGGTGGAAAACCTGTGGATTTTACAAGGCTCTTCATATTCCTTACGATCTTGTCTGTAGGGTCCTTCTTGATCGTCCTGTATGTGGCCGGGTTCAGTAGGTCCATCATTTTGGCGTCATATTCTTCCTTATCCATCACAACGGTGGCATTCCCCTTGTCTGCTGGCAACACGACGATTTCTGACTTTTCTTTAATAGACCGGAGCGCCTTCCTCTCACCAACTGTCAGGTTAGATTTCGGTGGTTTTGCTGATTTCAATACCTTGGCAACTTCTTGTCAGATCTCTTCGGCTTTCAGTGCGGGCATCCCTCGAACTGCTGCTTCTACTTCGCAGACAATTTCTTCCTTCGGGACTTTCTTTGTTGCGACTCCGAAAGTTTCTAGTGTTAGATCTAGTGTTAGTCCTAGTGATAGTTCTGGTGATAGTTCTAGTGTTAGTGCTAGTGTTAGCACTAACACCTTCGTTCTTATATTATTAACCTAATAATAAAGGTAAATATAAAAACATAACTAGCAAGTAAGAAGTTTTATTTACCAAAATTTAACATATAATAAGGATAATGTTAGAAGATAAATCAAGGTCATTTACAAGCGAGGCGCTACAATATAATTTGTAGTTTTAGGTTGGTATGGGCAAAATTGGATTAACTATTTCATTCACTTTTAAAATACTATTTTTTCTCTAAATTTGTGATTAAAAACTAATTGGATCATGTGAAATCGGTATTTTTTTGTTGTTCGAAATAAATATTTGGAAATAAATGAATTTGATAACGTATTAAATTTGTTTAGTAACTTTTTGGTAGAATTTCACGGTCGGACAGGCGTAGTGACGCCCGTCGGCCCGGCGCCACTGGGCGTCGGTTGGCGGTCTGACGGTACCTCAGTATACGTCGAGGTCGCGGGGGGTTCAGATCTCACAGTGTTACCAACCGGGTCGAGTATCAAAAGCATCATAGTAGCAGGACACTTGAACGTGCATCAGAGTGACCGTAGCGTCGCATCGCGTCGCAGGTGTTTGCCTGTAGGGGGCGTCCGTTTATCCTTTGAGTGGGTTGAAACGCAAACCGATTTGTGTCGTTTGTCAGTTTTATAGTAGTTTGGCGATTTTCGAAGGAAATTGGGGAGTAATATTCGCCCGCGAAGGTGAGTTATGCGGGGATAAATTCGATTTTTATAGTCGCGAATGGGGGGAACATGACGCGCGAATCATCGGCTTATTCGCTCGAATGGCTTTCGGGATATTAACGGGCTGAAATATTTCTTTTGAATCGGATTCTATTTAAACTTTATTTACCACTTTCAAATCGGGCTGCATTTATTTTTGCGCATGGTCAGTTCAGTTAAAACGGATTAAATTTAAAACGACTTTCTCGACAATTCAACTAAAACACGTTTTCAAACGAGATAATGCCTGAGGGTGATTTCGAAAGGAATGCGAAAATCGTCCGAGTCAGTCCTCAGTCCCCGCCGGCAATATCAGAAACAGGAACAGCAGCAATGCCAGTAAACGGAAGCGCCAATTTAAATTTTTCTTCCGTGAGGGGTATATTTTAATTAGTAAAAATTCCGAAGGCGCTGCACTTCCTTTTTCCTCTACGGGGATGATTTCGCGTCTGTCACGGCCCTTTGTATCGCGCCCTTTTGTTGTACTCGCTGCAAGTCTCGTCGTGGTACTTTCTGTGATGTTTTTAGTGAACTTTCCTCTCTTTCCCCACAAAACCTCACTACCCCATACCATTGTTTCCACTCGAGTCGTTTGAGCGACATGAAAATGTACGCAATGTATCAAAATGTTGTTGGAACAAACGACCATTGCTTCCCGCGCGATGATTTTATCCCATTTTTCGACGGCTCTCGTTTATATTTGATGTTTTACAGGTTCGCAAATCGCGCCATGGATTGTTTACAAATTGTTTAGTGGAAGAGAACGAGGGTTTCAGTTAAAAGCGCTTTTTTTGTTGTTGACATACAAAATTCCGCGCGTACTATTTCAGTATAATCCGAACCACCATAATCCGTTCTTTATATTTGGACTTATATCGAATAAGACGGATATCGAACCAACCTTTCCCATATCAAGTAATATAAACATTACTAATCTAATTGAACCCTATTGGAACATATTTTAACATATATGATAAATACATTTATTTTATAAACATAATCAAAATATAATTTTATACAGAAAAAAGTAAGTAAATGTTAATAATTAACATAAACAAAAATAAATAAAATTTTAATAATTTTGAACAGTATGGAACATTTCAAAGCAGCTTTGTAATTGTAAAGGTACTTTCCATTGTTTGCACTGCCAGCTAGTCTCTTCGTATGTTATGGTGTTAACAAACGTGGCACCTTCTCGTAGAAGTCAGTTGAAGAAAAATTTGCCCGAATTTTTCGTCTGTAAACAATGTAGCGTATCGCTGATTGAGGGACATCCACGACTGCTATAATTCGGTAAAGACTCTTTCTCCAATAATTGCTCAATGATTTCTATACGATAAGACACAATCTCTGTTCTACTTCCGGAATTGATTTTCGTAACGACAACTTACACATTGAATATTAAATTTTTAATTTTTTTTTTCAATTTTTCTTTTACAATTTTTTTCAAACCAGAATAGCACGTCAGCATTTGATCGAACTTATCACCACCGCCCATTCCGATATTGTTCTCCACGGCGCATAATGGTTTGGTATAGAGATGAACGATATTTCATTAACAGTAATTTTTTACCTTACTTTTTTACTGTCACTAAAAAATCATTGTTGGCAACAGTAACGTAAAGTAAAGAAGAGCGGTGACCGTAATTTTCCAGTATTATTAGAATGGATTATGATTTGGTCCATTCTAATAGGTGAGTTGGGTTAACGTCTAGAATTTTTCGAATAATAGTATTTGAATGAACGTTAAATTATAAAAATCTACATAAATTCTTTATATTTCAGTATACCTTTGAGTAAATAAAGATATTTTAGTGACTAATAACTCAAAAGAATCCCCAATTCATATCAATTTAAAGCCAATATTGCGTACATTAATTAAATTCTTAGAATATTTCAAGTCTGCTTTTTAGTACAGGTTTCGTTTGAGCGAATAAAGATATTTTCATAATTAATATTTTAAAATAAAGCTTCATTAAAAAAAATTTCACTCCAAACTATAAACTTTATTACCACGGCTAGAATCTTTGGAATAGAATATCGAAATATTGTTTGTGATGATGTAATTTGTCTTGGAGATTTAAAGATAAATATGATGAATATCGTTGATTCCTCTACAGTGTCGTTTAACTTGATGTTGGAGTCCCTAAGACTGCTGTGTTACAGATCATTTATTAATATACTGTTAGTTGTTTGTTGATCGGGTACATTCCAACCTTGTCGTCCGGACATATAGATCTTTTGCACACTTTGACAGTCGCGCTTTCTTTTCGGATATGAATGCAATTCCATTTCAAAGAATTTTTTATATACAACGGGTTGATGATAAGGTTGAGTTTTGCACCTGTGGTTACACGTAGATTTTTTACCTAGCCTGAAGAGCCATGGTTGACCCAAAATATTATGTACTAAATCTGCTATTGATTCAGAGAAAAGGTCATATCTGGAATTTGCATATGAAGGTGGTGGTATGAGCATGTTATAGCGATCCTTAAAAGAATTGGAAATTTATGTAAACGGGGATAGGGATGATTTGCTAGAGATTGGAGATGCTGAATCGATAAATGTTCATTTTGGTAATTCTAGACCTTGTTTGGTATTGGACCTTGAGACGTTAGGCGCTTATAGATCGGTTCAGTTGGAGGATACTGGGTCATTTTCTTTTACCACGGTCTCTATAGGTGAGGTTAGGGGATTTATTATACAGGGTGTCTCACGTAACTGGTTCATTAGAACTTTTTTGGGTTACACTATTCGTAGAGGCTTGAAATTTTGGTATCATGGGTTATTCATTCCGATCTATTAATCTAAAATATTTTCAAGATGGCCACCACTTCCGGTCTACCGGAAGTAGACCCCAACTTCGTTCTTTTAAGTGGAATGCTATAGTTTTTATTACACCATTCAATTACACGTAAGAAAATATGTTGACTTTGATAACAGTTGTTGGTACCTACCGTTTTTTGTTTTCGAGTTATTTTGATTTTAAGTGTTTTTTGGCAAATATCACCATGCTCTTTAAAAGCACATATCTCAGCTAACGTTAACTCAAAAACGTTTTGCATTGGTATAATAACTCATCATATGCTGCTTAATAGACTGTCACACTGTTACATCAGTGTAGCTTATACAGCGTGGTCAAAAATTGAATTATCGTTTCGCTGCATTCAATTGCGAGAAAGTCGAAAATTTTAAATGGAACGCCTCATATCTTTTTAGCCTATCTAAACTGGAATTTAATTCTCTACAAATTATCTATAAACATTGCTATACCTATTTATTATAGTTTTCTTCATATTGAGTATTTTATCAAAATCCTACACAAAATGCTGGAAGCCGTTCGTGTTTTTGTTAGAAGGCCATGACATTTTGACAGTTTATCGTTTAATTTATTTAAATTATCATTGGTATTATTTTTAGAATGATCTGCGATTGAATAAACTTTAGTATGTTAGCTTTTATTTGCCAAAAATAACCAGCAGAAGAACGCATAAACGAAACAATGAAAAACAATAATATGGCGTAATATTCGACGTAATGATGGGCGAGGTATTCCTAGAGAGTTCAGTTTATTTATTTACGGTGCTTTCTAGTAAAACATTATTCATATAAATCGACCGAAACACCTCTTACCGAAGAATTTGGTAAAGCAATAATATGACAAAACATTTATTCTATTATCTTAAGCTGCTGATGATAGAAATTTATGGTTTCTTGTTATTTTGATCTTTCCAAAACTAAGAGATACGTCTCTTATCTTATCCAAAACTTTATTACATCCGCCATGAATATAAGACGAATTTAAAATGTTGGCGTGGGAATAATTCGCCATGATATTCAAAGACATTAACAGCAGTAAGTGATGACACAACTAAGTAATAACAACAATAACATAAATATGGATGAAAAGCTATCAAAACTCTATGGCTTTCTTGCTTTCTTCATTGCATGCGTCTATTAATTTCCAAATATGAGGGCAATTACAACAAATAGGCACAGGAAAGTATCTAAATAGTTTGTAGAGAATTAAATTCCCATAATTTATTTTTATAATTATAAGTTTTTTTTATAAGTTTTAATTAAGTTTCTTTTGTGTTATTGATTTTAATTTTTGTCATTAAATTGTAGTTTTTCATTGTTTCATTTATTTGGTTTTCTTTTGGTTATTTTTGGTAAATAACAGCTAGCAATCTGAAGTTTATTCAATCACAGTTCATTGTAGAAATAATACTAATAGAAATTTAAATAAATTAAACAAGAAACTGTCAAAATGTCAGGGCCTTCTAACAAAAACACAAACGGTTTTTAGCATTTAACTTATGATTTTGATAAATTCCTCAATAGCAAGAAAACTATAACAAATAGGTATAGGAATGTTTATAGATAATTTGTAGAGAATTAAATTCCCTTTCTGATAGGGTATGAAAATATGGGGTGTTCCATTTAAAATTTTCGACTTTCACGCATTTGAATACAGAGAAACTCAATTTTTGATCAGCCTGTATAAGATATACTGATACAACAAATGACAATCTATTTAGCAGCATATGAAGAGTTATCGTACCAATGCAAAACGTTTTTGAGTCAACGTTGGCTGAGATATGGGCTTGTAAAGAGCATGGCGATATTTGACAAAAAATACTTAAAATCAAAATAACTCGAAAACAAAAAACGGTAGGCAGCAACAACTGTTATTAAAGTCAACATATTTTCTTATGTATAATTGAACGGTAGACCGGAAGTGGTGGCCATCCTGAAAATATTTTAGATTAATAGATTGGAATGAACGACCCATGTTACCAAAATTTCAAGCCTCTATAAATAGTGGAACCTAAAAAAGTTCTAATGAACCAGTTACGTGAGACAACTAAATCAGAAACGATTGATCCGGTGGAGTTGGTGTCGGACTGATTAAATTGTGTGGTTCATCTCTGACTCCATATCTTACTCATATTCTGAAAGTTTATCTGACTGAGGGTGTGTATCCTAAGTCTTGAGAGGTATCGTATGTGATCTTTGGCCGATAAGCATTCTTTTCAAAATGTCCAAGATATTGGTGAGGTGCATGTACATACAACTTTGTGCATATATTTAGGATAATTCTGTATTACCTGACGCACAATCGGGGTTTAGGTAAAGGTTGGGTTGCTGTATGGCTTTGATGGGATTAATGGGTGACAATATACGGTATAAATAATGCACGTGGTGATGGTTGTATGGCGGCGGTTAATTATATTGGATTATTCACGTGCATTTGCTGCTGTTAATGCTTCCATTATGAGTACCATCCTTCAACACATTGGCTTGGATGAGGTGGCGTGGAACTGTTTCTAGTTATCTTGATTAACGATGTTATTATGTGCGTCTGTCTGAGGTAACGTCGAATCCTCTTATGGTGCCGAGCGGTGTGCCGCAAGGATTCTTGGACCATTGTTATTTTCAATTTATACCTTTGCGCTTCCAAGGGTCTTAAGGCATTGCAGTGTCCATATCAATGCTAATGCTGTCCAAATTTACTTGTCCTACTCCTCGGCCAACTCAGAGAAATCCGGGAATTTCTGAACACTGATTTTGAGGCGATAAGTGATTATTATATTTAAGGGAAGATATCGTTCTTGATGATTTTTGGTGCACGTTGTAGTTTTGATAGTAATGACCTTTTTCCAATTAATATCGATGGTGTTTTTCTGGCGCCTGTTGACACCAGTCGCAATATTAATGGTATATTATTATATGCCCAATATGAGTGTGATTTTGGATACTCTTCGTTTTAAGAGCCATATAACTCATTAGATAACGGGCGTACGAATCATTGGAAAGAATTTACAGTTACAAGGGTTGATTAGCCAAAAAAATGATGCGTCTCTTATGTGAATCTATGGTGTTGTCACATTTTAATTTTTATGATATGCTGTATGATCCATGTTTGGATCAAATTGATATATTAAGAGTGCAGCGTGTTCAGAACTCCTGTGTGTCCTTTTTTCGAATCACATTTCTGATTCCATTGGCACACTTGGGATGGCTTGGGATGTCTTGTGGCACAGAGTTTCATGCACGTCTACTGGTCAACAAATAATAAATAATCGCTCACCTCCATATTTGTATAACAAACCTACATTTCGTATTGATATACAAAGTATTAATATTAGATTCAGGGGCCGATTAACTATGCTTCGCCACCGATTGTCTTTCTTTAGGCGGTCATTTACCTATGATATTGTTTGTAGATTTAATATTGTTCCGCATGTTTCTTGCTTCTCTAATATTTAGCGTTTGCCTTGTGGAATGCCGAACTTCGACTTTGCCACTGCATTTTTAGTTTTAAGTTAATAATATTGTTATTACTGTTATGATTGTTATATGCAATAAAGAAATTTATTATTATTATATGGGTGTTTGACAAAATCGACATGAATATTTTATATTCCGTAAGTTTTGAGTAGACAACGATGTTTTGATGAATAATGTCTGAAAAGAATCCCCAATTCATATCAATTGTAAGACGATATTGTGTACATTAATCAAATTTCTAGAATATCTTAAATTTGCAGCTTAGTATAGGTTCTATTTATTATATTCAAGACGTACCTTTCTTTTTGATATTTTTGAGCGAATAAAAATATTTTCATGGTTAATTTCTTAAAATAAAGCTTGATTAAGAAGAATTTCATTTTAAACAAAATAGAGATATTTTGGTGATTAATATCTCTAAGGTATCCCCAATACATATCAAGTTAAAGTCGATATTGTGCGCATTAATCAAATTTTTTGAATATTTCAAATTTGCTTCTTCGTAGAGTCATCGTATCTAATCAAAACCTGTATTTCTCTTTGATATCTTTTCAGCGAATAGAGATATTTTCATGATTAATATCTCAAAATAAAATTTACCACCTTTTAACATACTTAACGAAGATTTTAGTTTAGCCTGCCATAACATAACTCCGCAAGACTGAAACCATGTGGTGCACTTTTTATAGGAAATATTTCTTGATCAATATACTCATTCTACTCTTTTCCATGTTCGTAACTCAAACCTCTGAGTATTCTTTTAAATAGTCAGAAATGCACACCTGAGATGGTATACAGACCAAATCTGTTTGTATCTCTGAAGCAAAACCAACTCTGAAAAAAAAATGATCAATCATCTTTTTACCACTGATTCTGGGTCAATGTGATGGTGTTTTTGTTATACGTCTGGCGAACTATGGCCACCTTTGAACGTAAAAAGTAAATGGCGCAAGCTTTTGGCATATGTTTTCTATTCTTACTAACTTTAGACTAAACAATTATAATCTAAAATTCTAATTTGTGACAAGTTAATTATGAACTAAAGAATCATTTAGACAATTTACAAATATCCAAAAATAAAAAGTAAAATTCTCAATTGATAACCTTTCTCAATTATTAATAGAAAAACTTGTATCGTTATATTCTTGAAAATTATACTGTAGTGATTGTAATTGAAAAACAATAGACCTTAATTTATTTTGGTATAATGATGTTCTCGTTTAAAGATTCTTGATATGATAGGTTATGTGAAGCAGGACATGTAAAGGAGGAAATTTTTTCAATTTCTTTATTGGCGATTAGGAGAGGACAACAGACAATAACATAAAAAAAAACATCAAAAAAACAATAAAAAGCCGAACAAAAAGATTGGAAAATTGACCAAATAGTAAAAAAATAAAAATTTGTAATAATATTGTTGTATTATTTTTTCATGTATTTCAGAAAAAACCTGTTATTGTTAAAATCGGAAATAGCATTTAAGAGAAGTACTTCGTTATTATTCTTTCTGGGACGTATATATATTTCTTCATATAAAGTTGATTTATTTAGACTTTTCAGCAATTTAATGTTAAGATGTAAATGTGTGGTAGTTGTCCTTCAAATCTCAGAAAAAAAGTAGACGAACTTTTGGTTAAATGTTCTTTAGCTCTTATTTTAAGGCTTCTACCATTTTGTGTAGCCACGTAGATACTATTACAGAAACATTTCTAAACATTTCGAAATCGCGATAAGCATTTTGTTTCGCCGTTACAACTTTGTTTCTATCGAAAATAAGTTAACGATGAACAAGGAGAGAACCATTGCAACAAGTTCCAACTACGTTCGTGTTTTGTTGTAATAAATTTATTGTATAACTGTGGCGATGAACATTAATTATCCAAGTATAGTGTGTAATCTTTGTTGAGAATTAGTTGTCACTTCCATAACGACAATCCCACAAGCAGGTGTATATATTCCTTGTATTTTATCTTTACCAATATAAATTTTGAAATGAATGCCATAACCTGAAGACGATAAATAGAGTTTGTAAAACTTTATGCCAAACCGCGCTCGGCTAGTAGGATTGAACTGACTGTAATTCAATCTCCCTTTGAACTTCATCAATTAATAAATTACTCTCTGAGACATAAAGATAACTAAATCTATTGTTGAAATAGTCCACTAAACTTCTAATCTTCCAAATTCTGTCATTGTTATTGAAGATTCCATTGTTAGAAAACTTGTGTTTGCAAAGACTAGGGGTATTTACAACATTTCTTTTTGACCAATACAGATGTAGTTTAGATTTTTTGACTTTGCACTTTATAATACATAATGCAATACATACACAATTTCTTCTGTTTGTAGTGTTTTCTTTTTCTATGATTTATCCGCAATACCTGTTTGTCTCTTCTTCTATACTACCAGGAATTGCAACACCGGTTATATTTTTACCGGTATTACCTATGATTATTATCAGTAATACCGGTAATTAGTTAGGTTAGAATTACATTTTGCAACAGTAACAAACGTGGAGAATACTTAAGCTTGGTTTATAATCATTTATTATCAATTAAACATACCACTATTTGTTCACATAAAACATTTTCTACTCCATGTTTATTATGTACCAAAATTCTCTATCGTTCTCTATCGTTCAGGATTAAACCGTTTTAAAAATTAACTAAAATAGAATACATTAGAGTATACAGTCCCAGTAGTTGGTCTCGGATCCATCACGGGGTTTCATGAACGAAATGATAGGTCCGGGGCTACTAAGAAGTCCCGGGATTTAAAATTTCGAAATTAAAAAAAAAAACTACCACCTGTTGATTTGCCATGAAAATACGGTTGGTATTAGGAGATAGACACAGTGAATTAGACCTAAAAATTAAAAATATTATACGTGCTTTCCAAAAACACCTTCGCAGCAAATACTGACATTGAATTGAAGAAAAGCTCAACAGCAGATCGATGCAGTATCAAGTCGTTTGCAAGGATGGTAAATGTTCTTGCAAGCAATGTCAAGTTATCTAGATGCAGTAATAAGTCTTCTCGGGGCATTTCAAGTCTTTTGGAAGCAGTATCAGATCTCCTAAAACCAGTACCAAGTCTCAATTCAAAATACATGCTCTCTAGATAATGTTCGCAATAACGCTTAAATATTTTTTGCAAAGTTTTTACAACCATTTTTAGAAATTTCGGGACCTTTAGCCTATGTGCTGAGATTTAGAGCTTAGCTCCGAATCCCGAAAATATTTTTGGTTCCAGGAATTGGAGCAAAAATAAATATTATAATTTATTATTAAAATAAATATATTATAATGTGAGTTCCTTGTCAGTTCCTTGTGTAGAAAATAATTCCCTAACATTTAAACGGCTTGATTTTAGGACGCCTGCCATACATAATAGTTCCAACAAAGCTTAAATTTGTATCATATTGGTGTAAGAAATATCTCTTCCTCGAGAAAAGTTTAGATCGGATATTTGAATATGTTTATTCATACATTCAACAATGTTACTCAATATAATATATTAAAGAAAATAATAATAAAAATCTCCCATAAGTCAAGTGAATTTTTCAGATGTTTGGTGTAAGCCTCGTAAGACCTCGTCATATGTCTTCATATTCTCTTTCGTAGTTCCCATTATCTAACATACATTCATCCAATAACGTCTGTAGACACTCTTGTTCCTTCTCATAAAAAATTCTGTACATAATCTTACAGTTTTCTTCTAAAAATTTTTTATAGCATGCTCCGAATGTCACCAATGATATCTTGAAAAACAACAAAATTCATAAAATTAAAATATTGTCGTATTTATCTCGATATCTATAGATCTGAGAGCAAAAGTACAAATGATGAATATTATTAGGAATTACACAAAATGTTGAATAAATTAATTAGCGGCAATTTTATCAACATTAGTTTGTTCCCGGTGTCACACAATATTATGAATACCACTCCTTGGTGGTTTTAACCCTAGCATGTTTAACTACTTGGGAGGAAGTGAGTGACCCTACAGGGCTTCGCGAGGCCATTGTTAGTTTTCCTTGAATTTTTTGTATAGCTAGGGGTCCTATCGATTGAATAACTCTATAGCTATAGATGGGTTATTACGGAGTCTCTTAACAAAGTGGGGTGGTTAAGATGCCATAGTAAAATTACTACTATGGCATCTTAACATACATATAAAGACCTACTTTTGAATAAATAATGTAGTGACACCACAAATCAACCCCCTTTTCTCATAAATTCTATTAATGAATGCTACAGTATTCATATGATCTCTATTGACGTGGATGCGTATAGTAATGAGTATATATCCCATTAATTGGTAGGACAATTTAATGGTTCAAGTGCGCCAACATTCTTTTTAACTTCATTCATCAGATATATTCAACCATATTCGTTAAATCTTAAATATTAATGCCAATTTTGTATTTCTTAACAACATCCTTTTCCATCTCAATTGTGATTCTTATCATTTCCTAAAGTTTTTTATTGCTTTTCGTTTGCCTTCTAAAAATTCATAATCAGTAATTGGACTCCTTCTAAAGCACTCGTACACCGAGCTCCCGTTGTATATCGTCTCAATCTCATAATTCGTTTTGCAAACATTTACTTGCAATATGGCGTCCTCTTAAATAAAGGGTGACGAGAAGGGTTTTGGTAAATTCAATTAATTTCGCATATTAATAGATCTAAATGGCGTTACTCCGTGAATAAATTACGGATTGCCGGGAAGCGTTCTCTTAACAAGATTCCGGCCGAGCCGTTTAGTCACTAATTCATGTGGCGAACGCGTATGAGTTGATGGAGTGTACACCTCAACGCATAAGGGTGTCTGATAATGGGACCTTCCGATCTCGTAAAAGACTTTGAGAGAACGTAGATGAGATAGATGTTAAAACAACGGTAACAAATCCAAACTATCCACAATTCATTTGATTTATATCGAAATTATTCGTGAACATCGTTTTAATTGATCCCCAGTGTTTGAAATTTACCGAAAAATTAAAGCCGATCTAACCGGCATTAATTAATTTCATAAATAAATCACCCAATATAATTTATTGTTGGTTTTTATTTTTATTTTGAAGTCCAACTCATTTGTTCCAATATTTCATCTAAATGTAACTCGATTGTAGTCGATTTTAAATTAACTACAATTTATCCATTGAAAGCGCACAAACTACTCAACAATGCCGTCTACTCTCATTACCGATCTCGCTTTAATGTATGCATTCACTTTGATCGGGATTCGTTTAAATACATGGTACATTTAAAGAGGAAAATTAAAACGTTTTTGTAGTAGATTTTTTGCAAATATTATTTTACAAATTTAACGAACAATTCAATTATATCGACATAGAGATTATGTATTCTGCGTAAACCGAAAAATTCAATTTGAAAAAGTTTTCATCTATACAATTCGGACGTACAGATTAAATTTTAATTTACCATCACAATTCGTGTCGGCGGAAAATAACGAAATACAATATTCGATTGTAGTTATGTTTGTTGGTGTGTTCACAAGGTTCATATGTGGAGAATACAAAAATATTTTTTACGAAAACGTAAACAATAACTTACGTTTTGTGTACTTTTATCATTTTTATGGGTTATTTTAACATTTACAAAACAATTTTTAATTGAATAATTTTAATTGAATGACTTTATTCAAATTTTGTAACAGATTAAAACATGAATAAAAAGCAAAATGAATATATTGAATTGAAACAGTTCAAAAGGATAATTGAAAATTTTAGAGATGTGCGCGTTAGTGACTTTTTATGCTCGCTCACGCCCGCTCACGATTTAGAAAGAATTACGTAACTCACCCTCGATCAGGTAATCAAATGTATGAATCATGTTCATTACTTGTTAATTTGATTAATTAATCGTGATTGATAGAATGGCAGAATTAACACAATGTTTAGATTTATTTATAATGTTCTGAAATAAATGAGACCGTTATAAAATTAAAATAAACAATAAAAGCTAAATCGGTAAACTCGTTTAAGAGAACATTGTTAGAACATTTATTAGGTTTGTTATTTCTATCTCAATTGATTCTTTATATGAGAAATACAACGTTGAAAAGAGAAAAGACTTTAAACAATATAGATTTTCTACACAAAGCTATAAAACTTAAGTCATCAACATGGAAAGAAAGCTCATAAACTATAAAAAATTAACTTCACGTGATTCCATCTTATTTTTTATCAGAAGAAAATTATTGGAGAGATTCACAGAATATGAAGAGATCAACACACGGTTTCGTGAAGAGGCGTTCTATAAAACCTTGAATAATAACGAAACTACATGAAGAAAACTTGAGAGGCTAGTTAAGGATAGGGATAATCGTCATAAATATTTAAATTTAGAACATTAAAAAACAGCGAATATTCACGAAATTGGTAAGAATAATACTAATTCTAAGACTAAAACATCAAATAAGGACAACCCTTCAAATACCGCTACCAATTTACCAATCAAAAAAATTCAAAAGGAAAACAATATTCGAAATGTAATATTAAATAATATAAATCAAATCAGTTTTGCAAATTTGAGTAACTCCATTTTATCAGATAACAGCAAAACTGAAATCAAACTCATAGATTTTGCCATTAAATTGAAATCCCAATTAACATTCAACTCCAATATTGAGACTATTTTGAAGAATATTCTGAAATAAATAAACAGTTCTATAAGAGCAAGATTGAATGCAACCACAATATTTCCAACTTGGTTAAAGAACTAAGAGATAAATTAAAGAACGAATCTAATTCTAACGTTAGGTGATAAGAATGTCGGTATGATAGTTTTGAACAAGGATATATATGTTGGATAAACTATCAATGTTTTCAGAGATAATGACATTAAAGAAATTATGTCAGACTCCACCTTAAAATACAACAATAAACTAAAGATAATTAAAGATAATTCCGATATTCCTAAAAAATTTAATATAATCCCATGATCCCCATACTAAAAAGCCTAATCAAATTACACAAGTTGGAACACAGCATAAGGTTTATAACAAACAATATTAATACCTCGTGTTTACTTTTCTTTAAATCAAGTTTTTTTATTTATATATTGTTTATTTATTGAAACACATTTTTTCGCCTTATAATCTTTTTTTTTGTACTTAAATTAATACATTTGCCCATCGTCAGGTACATAAGAATCTACAAAATATCAAATCACTAAACTACCATGCTATCTCAATGAAAAGATCAATAATTAAACAATAATTAGCACAAATCACAACATTAACAATCAATATCAAAAATTAAAACGTACAGTTATAATATTTTTATTTTTACGTACCATCAATGTATTTTTTATTATTTATGTACATTTTATATGGAAATTCTCAATTCTACATTACAAGTTGACTTTCATACTAATATAACCTTTATTTGGTTTTTTCTTGCAAAATCCCCACGCCGAAGAAAACCTGTTCTTTACCCTGGTTTAATTTTTAAAATTATACTTAAATTTTTCTACTTTAAATCGCTAACTCATGTATTATTTTAGCATATAGGGTACTATTTTTTCCGTATCTGATTTAAAATTAACTGTTTTGTTTATATTTAATTAATTATTGATTTTTTCATTGAGATAGCGTGGTAGTTTAGTGATTTGATGCTTTGTAGATTCTTATGTAGCTGATGATGGGCAAATATGCTCTAAACGTCGTATTATCTGTATAGGCATGTATTAATTTAAATACAAAAAAAAGGTCATAAGGAGAAAAATGTGTTTCAATAAATAAAAAATACATAAATATTAATACCCCTACAGCAAATATTTCTATATCAAAAATACATTTACATATAGATTTGCAAATTCCGTAGATTTAGTTAAAAAATAGAAAATATTGATATTAATAACAAAAACAAAGTTAATCTCATTAGATATAAAAAATATATAGCAACATCCCTATAAAGGAATCAATTGATATAATTAAAGAGCACTTAATAAACAGAAAGCATGAGCTTGATCTTAATATGTCAAATATTTCCGTTTTTATAAAGTTATTACAGGTAGTTTGCGATCAAAATTATTTCACTTTTAATAACAGATTTTATCAAATGGCTCCCAATGGGCTCACTAATCTCTGGTAATATTGCTGACATATTTGTGAATAACTTTGAAAATATACTCTTTTCTAGTAAATATCAGTTTATTTGCAAAGATATAATATTTTATGGATATGTTGAAATTTTGTCGCTTTAAACAACATTATTAATATCTCAAGAAATTTTTCCTGGGAGTTCAACCAAGGGGAAGACATAAAATTATTTATAACATTTGCAAGCTAAAGTTCACTTATGAAGTTGAAATAGATAATAAGCTTAACTTCTTAGACCTATAAAATAGAAAAAACTTCAACGAACTAAAACTTAATTTGATATCTTCAGAAAGCTAACAAGCTAGTTTTAGATTGTTATTTAATAGGCTGAACAACATTCCTCTAAACTAAAATAATTATATTAATGAATCAAAAAAGATTCTTAAAATAGGTCTAAATAACAACTATAACATAAAGGAGATGCAAAATATTTACAATAATATTCACGAACGCAGAGTCATTAACAATATTTACCCTCATTATAATATTAAGTGTAAGTTCAAAACGATTTTAAACAACATTTATCGAAATTTCATATCACACCCGCCTTTTACCCAAACGACAAATTAAGACAATTTTTATTTAATAATAACACAAATTCGCTCAATGTCAAAAGAGCGGTATATATAAAATTGAATGTGGGGATTGTGATAAATTTTACATTGGACAAACGGACCATAACATCAGCACACGGTTTAAGGAACATCTAACAAAACCAAATTCAGCAATTTTTAGGCAATAATGAAAAACATAAGACACAGGTCTTGATAACTTGTTTCTAATAAGAAACATGAAAAAATCCAGAGAAATGGATCTTTATGATGAATTTTTTATTCACAGAAATAACATACTTAATAGCAGTGTTCTCCTAAACGACTCCGCTATTTTTCGAGACAATTTGACTACGCCCTTCATTAACGAAACATCCCGGTCTTTTTCGATTGTAACCTTTTTTTTAAGAACACATTTTTTTCCATAACTCATACAGGTATATATTCAAGGTAATATTATAGATATGTTTCTGTTGTATCAAATTAATTTTAGTCTGATTGTTTATTGACTTTTTTAGCTGACATAGGGTTTGGTTTCATTGGATTCCGTCAAGAGAGGTACGACTAAACCTAAATGGTTTCGTTCTAGGTCTAGTATTAGCTCTAGCGTTTTGTTGGCTCTATTTTTAGTTATTATTCAGTCTTAAATTACTACTTTCTATACTTGTATCGAAGTAAAACTAGAACTAACAGTAGACTTAGGTCAATTACTACCATCTTTTAGTTAAATTTATCTTATAGATAAACCCACCTAGCCAATCAAATCGCGTAAAATAACCGTAACCATGGTAATAATCCCTTAGGCAGTATAGCTAGAAGATGGTAATAACGAGCCCTAGTATTAGAAAGTTTCAATTTAGCCATGTGTCTTCAGAACATGAATTTTTCTAGTACTAGATCTACTGTTAGTTCTAGTTTTAATTGCCATTTAGTGCGTGATGATTAAATTCTACTGAAACTAAAAGTGTAAATAATACTAGACCTAGGAGCTTTTGGCATTTCTATACTTTACTAATACACAAATTGACGTTTCTATTTCTTTGTGAATGAATTAATCCATTCGAATTAAAAAATATATTCATGCATTACTATATATTTTTAAAATTTATTAAGTACCCGCTTTATTAGGTGAGTACTTTTTATTAGCGGGTAATTGATTAAGTACCCAATTTATAAATACCTACCCACCGGGTATTTACCTGTTGCCTATCACTAATTGTATACATTCGAGTAACACAAATTTTAAATAAACTATTGTAAATATTGTATTTTTCGTTAATGCGAACGTCAACAATTTCAATATTATTATTAAAGAAATATTGAAAAATTGTTCCAACCGGGTCACGCCGAGTCCCGTCGAAGTCTAAGATACTCACGATCACGCACGTTCACGTCAGTGGTACTACAATGGATGCCCGCTCACGGCGGCTCACGTATGACATATTGTGACCCAGTGGACTCACGTAATTTGCACATCTCTAACTGCAACACAGATGATTTGATGGGTTGTAGAATGCTTAGGTTACAAATCTGAAAATGCTTAGGAAACAACAAAGTTTATGAATTATATTATTTTTTTTTAGTTCATTTGTGCTACTGCGCTTCTGGAAAGATCCTGTGCTATGGTTCTTTGATGTTTTTCAAAGTTCTACTCTGGGCTCCGACCTTTTCACCATTTACACTTGTAATCTATTTTCCAAACACGAGTAGTGTTCTTAATATAATCCGGACGACACGCAATTGTATTACAGCTTTAAACTCCGTAAAGTTCCTTCTATGTGTCGTATCATTATTAGCGAATTGACAATTTTGTGCACTATAATTGGTAATAATGGCTAGAGGTTAAATCCTGGTAAGACTCAGGGTATTATATTCTCTAAGCGAGGTGGTGGGTTTGTGTATAGCTCTCGAGTTCATACTGATATTTTGGATACACCAATTCGTTTTTTCGATGAGGTTAAACGTTTGGGAGTCAATATAGATAGCCAATCGAATTTTTGAACTGTTTTATGCATATAGGGATTCTGTGTGCGCGTGTTTTTCGTACCTTAAAGCGTTTGTATTCATGTCGTAAATTTTTGTCTGTTGAGCACAAGCGTTTATTATGTTATAGCCTAAATTTGTCCAATTTCAATTATTGTACTATCGCTTTCAACTCTTGCTTGTCTTTTGAATCAATGCGCAAGGTACAAGTTGTTCAATACTCTTGCTTGCACTTTGTTTATCGCATTAAACGAAGGGATTATATTTTCCTGGTTTTACACATTTATATTATTAAACATTATTATTCATGTTTATTATTTATATTTATATTGTTATTATTTATTATTTAAACACATTTATTATGGTATTGCCGCAGTTGTAATCTACTGCCAGGCGTTGAAAAGAGAAATGTATTTCTATGTTGGTCTACAAACAACATAGGCGCTAGATACGTGGGTTCTATGGGTGCACAAAAACAAGAAAAGAGAGTTATCTGGATGCACAATTATACTGGTGCTGCTTCTAGAAGACTTGATGATCTAGATGACTTAATAATGCATATGGGAGACTTAATATTACCCATGAGCGATTTGAAATGCTTCCAGAAGACTTAATATTGTATAAGGAAGAGTTCATATTATCCCTAAGTGACTTGAAATGCTTGCAGAAGATTTGATTTCCTTCGAGAAAACTTGATATTGCTTCTAGAAGACTTGAAATGCTCCCAGAAGATTTGAAATGTCGAAGAAGTTTTGCAGACGGTCGATCGTATTTCAAGAGATGCGACAGAGGATAGAATAGTTAAAGTGGATCGCGATGTATAACGCATATAGACATATTTTAGATTTAGAAATCCTGATATAAGTAGGTAAGTTGAAATAAATGGGAAAAAATAGAATTAAAATTTAAAAAATACACAAATTAATGAATGATGAAAGCCTATGATGACATTGAATTTAATAAAATGATATAGATTCAATAAAAATACTATGCGAGACATTATATGGTACTACCAAAAATAATACATGAAGAATCTATTACCAAGAGAGGTTTACCAGTTCCACCATTAATTGGTATCAAATGACAGCTTTCACGTAAATGGAAAGGAAATAACTAGAAATATGAACGAACTTTCTTATCTAAAATATTAAATAGGGTATGTGTACCCTGTATACCTTCTTTTTGAAGGCATTTTTAAAAATTTCAAAGTTCATTTTAACCTCACCGCCTTGATACTACTTGATGTTACTTCCAGAAGACTTGCTATGTTTTCATAAGACTTGATATTGCTTTTAGTACCTATGATAATATCTATGATATTATCTCTGGAAGATCTAAAATGCTTCCAGAGGACTTCATACTGCTTCCAGAAGACTTAATATTGCTTCTAGAAGACTTGATATTGCTTTTAGAACACGTAATAATGTCTTTGGAAAACTTGAAATGCTTCTAGAAAACTTGATATAACCTTGATATCTGCTTCTAGCAGATTAGAAATACTTGAAATGCTACTGGAAGACTTGATATTGCCTCTAGAAGATTTCTTTCAGAAGTCTTTGGAAAACTTGAAATGTTTACAGAATGGTTTTATTTGGATTGAAAAGAAAGTATTTTCAATTGAATTTTTAATTTTAATGTATTGAGGCTATTCTTCCGAATTCAGTGCGACCATCTGCCGCGAACGTTTTTTGGAAAGCACGTATTTTGTAATTTTTTAAAACCCAATTCTGACTATTTTTGGAGAACCGTCATTCATCATTTGAGTCAGCTGGCGCCAGTTCATTTGCATGTGAGAATGGCGAAAAACCACTGGCGTCAATAAATTAGTGCCAGCAATCATAGCGCCAATAAAGTCGACGCTATTTCTATTTTCTGACGCCAGTATCAGCTTTTATAAAGAAAACGTAACTTAACGTGTTCGTATAAATAAAATGAACAAATCCGCTAATAAATCATGGAATGTTCTTGTTTACGGAATCAGAAAATTAAATGAAATTTAATGAAAGTATACGTGATGTGTGTACAATTGAATACCATAAAGTTTTAAATTCATGCAGATTAAAAGCTGTTCATTTTTGATGGAATATACATCTATCAGTTTTGGGTTAGGAACAGAAGTGCCTTCTGTAAATAACTTATGATGATAATTACATTCCAGTTCTATATTAGGCTAAACCGTAAACTTCCTAGTTTTGGCTATGGAAAAAGTAGTGGCAATGGACGACTAATACGGGAAGTGCTGAAAAATAGCTTCTAAAAATATCTATCTAAATCATGAAGAAAAGTTGTAATAAAGTAGTAGTTAATGAGGACGTTTTTATTATAAATTATCAGAAATGGTAATTATAAATCAAACTTATTTTAAAATAGTCTTTCAAGGCTTTGTAAATAGCATCAAGCACTTCACATATAAAGTGCTTTTTGCAAACGATACTTATGTGTGTGTATATAAATATATCACAAAGATGTAAAAGAATTTTCAGAGACAAAAACTGTTAAAGTTGTTTCCGGTTTTGCCGGAATGATATCTTTTATATGAACATTTAACTTTTTTATTTTAGAGGATACTTGACTCAACAAAAATACGAAACTTTTCAATCATTCTTAAAAGATTTAAAAATGCTTCCTGAACATCATGGAATAATTCTCTATTTAGAGTACTAAACGGACCTAGGCTATTTCTACGTGCAATCCTTGATCTAACTCAACTACTATGTTTTCGCTACTTTTTGTTAATGTTTTTAAGTTTGTTAATGTGTGCAGTTCCTTGTTTAGACTATCACATTGATGCCAGCGTGAAGTACATCACATCGAAATTTATGAAACAATTATATTTTCGTATTTATCTGAATATCGATAGTTATGGTAAGGAAACAACTCAATTGACTCTTCAGTATTTTTTTGTGATGAATATATATTGAATATTTATCAGTTTTACCAAAACTTTTAATCCAATGGCCCTTCTAAGAGACATAATTTATGGCTTAAAAGTTTAAAGATCAAAATTTCATTGCCATTAAATTGCCGACCACAAGCTGGCTTCATACATGAACAGAAAACATTTCTTCCTCCGCAAAATTTAGACTGCCTGTCCTTCCAAAAGATGTTTAGTGATCAATCATAGTTTGTTGCTCCCTGATGACTAGCAATATTAGATCTAGACGAATATCGTGACCAATCTCATATCTAGGACAGACACTCTTGGTCGATTAAACTGCTTGATAGGCCCCCAAATGAATACCAAAGGAAATCTATTTCGATTTGCAAGAGTCTTATTCATAAGAAGCTTATTTCGGCAGAAGTGCACAAAACATTTATCTGCTATTGAGGTGTCATCTCAAAATATTATGGTCTCTCAAAAATCCATAAAATGAACACCACGTTATGCCCGATCATTTCTTTCATCGAATCTCCAACATATGCCCTTTCGTCTTTTCTGGCATAAATTCTGTCTACAGCCGTTTCTGTTTTGAAGATGCTGTAAACAGAATTTTGCATTGAATAAAATTTAAAGATTCTTTCATTTTTGCTACAAATGTTAGAGGTTTTGTTCTGCCCCCAAGGATTGTTTTGGCATCCTTGGACGTGGTGTTTCTCCTTACTAACATCCCCATGCATATGATGATTGAATGATGCCCCGCACAGCACGATCGATAGAGCATAGATATGGGCAGTCCACTCAGCCCCATATATCTCGGAGTTGGGTAATTACATTACTTTAAAAATAATTCAAATTACAAAATACTATTTCAAGAAAGGAATTAATTACAATTACAAAGTAATTTTTCGAAAAAGAAATTAATTACAAGTATAAAATACATATCTTAAAAAAAGGAATTATTAACTATTTTTCCAATTACTTGTCTAATTACTTTTTGATAAGAAATTATTTATGGCAGAGTTGGCAAGATATTGCGTTTGAATTTTTTAAATTATTAAAGAGTTCAGATTGATGGCTCAATTTAACCCAATAATGTATAACAACAAATTAACATTTTTAACGAAGAAATAATCTCCCAGTAAAGTAAACAAGACGTCTTCGAAGTTGGCCGAGATTATATCATCCATACCACTAATGTTTTTATGCAGTCTTTATCCAACATTTTAGTTTAATTTTTTTTGCAGACTAAAAAAATTATATGCCATAGCCCTTGTAGAACACCACATCACAATGCGAGATGGTTTAAACATTGAAAATTATTCCGTCGTCTGCTGTGAGCCGTGAAGAGTCATCTGCGTTGTCTGCTTGTAAGAGTAAATGATCAATTTTGTTAAAAATTAAATTTGCCACAACTTTTATTCCAAAAGTTTTTATGGTATGCTCCGATTCCAAAATATTAACCATTAACGTCATTCAAGCTAATATCCAAGGCACAATTGTAAAACTTGCAGATATTCTTGGCTGCTCAATGTAGGGGATTATGCGAACTTTTGGAATCCTCGTAACCTCTACATTCCGTTTAATAGACGGAGATGCATTGAACAGAACGTTACAACTTCAAAGTAGTGGACAGTTTCAGATACCTGAGCAGTAATGTAAGCGATGAGAGAAATGTGAAACATGAGACTCGGGAAATACAAAGACGAGTGGCAACTGAAAATCGCACATTCAACACACGTAATATTAATACTGCTTCGTTGGTTTGGATATGTAATGTCAGAAACATGTGCTGAAATAAAAGACTTCCTGAGGCTACCAGGAAAAAGCTGGTAAACCAAAAACATAGAGTGGAGACAACGTAAACGCAGATTCTGAATCATTAGGTACAAGTTTTATTACATAATAAAAAATTGTTAGCACCTAATACATATCAATTCAATACACAACACCGATATTATCGCACTTTTTATGTTCTTCCGTATAATAATTCGAAGCAGCCGCGGTCGGCCATCAATTTTAATTATCCCATAAGGAGATCCACGCTATACCTTTATAGGATGATGGTATCGTAAAAAATGTTAAGGGGAGGCCTTTATTTCACGCGCATCGTGGATGTGTCTCCGAGGACCTAATTTGTAGCTTGTTGATCCTCGTTCCGTTTCGAATTATACTCGCTTGTCAAAAGCAACAAAAGCAGCTTTGACGACGCAGCTAAACTTTCACCCCATTTCAAAATTTTCCTTACTCAGGTAAACCCGCGTTAGCCTTTTCGCAATTTCATTCTCGCTCTAGTTGTTTTGATGTCGTATCGCTGACCCCAAAATGTTTTTGCAGCACAATAATTATTCAGGAGACCCAAATCTCGAGAATAAACAGAGTTAGCTCGAAATTATAATTGCTAAACTATTATATTCGATGATTTATTTTATTCCTCTAATATTAAATAAAATACAACCTGTATAATAACGTCGGCGCTATCTAAAAAAGAACTGTTGACAGGCCAAAAACGACGTTACGATGAGAAATGGGGGCGTCGTTCTGGAACGGCGCCAACGCCATCAAAGAGACTGTATCTGGACGATATAAATTGGTTTAAATGAGTGAAATTCCGCCAGGAGTTAACAGAGCGAAAGAAAACGCTCATATAAAACTGATAGTAAATAATACAAAAGTACCTTTTGGATTCGACACGAATCAATTTTGAAGTGGAAAAACAGGAACGTGGAAAATCGATTTAAAGTTAACCAGGGGGTGGTCAACTAATTGCAAACGGAGTAATTGAGTGGCCGTACGCTTTTGGGTGGTTTGAATTTAGATAGAAACACCCTACCGAAAAACAAAAAAAAAGATCTAAAACAACCCTATCGCAACCTACGTGACAGAGAGTTATGTGGTCATTGGAAAAGAACCGTGCACCGACACCGGGTTTATTTACGCCCCCGCTTTATTTTTTCGCTCGTTGCTACAAAAGAGAGAATCCAAATTAACTTTTTAATAAGGAGCAAAAAGAGATATTACACAGCGCGATAATGAATTACCACTAAAATTGACCGTGACGCATTCGAAATTACATTTTTAATTTTGGCGGATGCGCCGGGATTATTAAGTTTCAAATTAATTACTGAGTACTCCGGTTAATAAAGACACACTGGGTCTCGTGTAACTTGTCCCAATTAAAACGATTGTCCTAAACAATCGATGGGTAACAAAAATTATTGAGATATAAATTAAAATGTTTAAGAATGTGTTTCGAATTAATTATGCATTAAAAAAATCGTAATACCTTTCATTACGGAGATATATTAATGAAAAATGGCTTAAATTGAGGATAAAGATGTCTTCTTTGAAATGATTTGTGATAATTGCTGTTTTCTCCAAAAGTTATTCAGATAAAAAGTGAAATGTGTAAGATTTTGTTTCAACTTAGGTAACAGTAAATAATAAAAATGCAAGAATTCAAAAAAATCGCCATAATGAAGATAATGTTATGATTCATGGATCAAACTAAAAAAAGAATACCTTTTCTAAAACGATAAGATAACTAACGTTTGAACGAGAGGTTATTGAGATAAAGAAATCATGGCTTAAATTGAAGATGAAGATGTCTTCTTTGAAGATAATGTATGATTATTGCTGTTTATTCAAAAATTATTGAGATAAAAATTGAAATATGTAAGATTGCGTTTCAACTTAAATAACAGTAATATAATAAAAATAGGATAATTAAAAAAGAACGTCATGGCTAAAATAATGCAGATAATGGGATGAGTCATGGAGCAAATTGAAATTTAAAATGATATCAGATAACTGACTTTCCACGAGAAATTACTGAAATAAAACTTAAATTGTGTAAGATTGTAATCTTTATTCGATCCAAACACGTAAGAGATTACATGTCATAATGTCACCTAATTAAAATGTGGTATTGACATACAAAACAAAAAGAGGTAAATAGAAAAGAAAGAAAAATAATTCGTTCTATATTTCTTGGTCTAATTGGTTGGATGGAACGGAGGTGCCAAGAATGAGGCAGATTTATACATGTGAAAAAACAAAGGTTGTACAAGAACTGTTTCTTTTTAGTTCAAAAAAATATCACAATCAACATGAGTAACAATAATAAATATTGAAAACTACATAACTTCGAATTGTATTTACTAAAATATTATTTCATCTTATAAGAAGAGAGATCTTTGTTGAAACTAAAAGTATTGGCGGTACTAGCTGTTGTAGCCGGTTTAGGATCCGATAGTATCAAAACTACGTCTGATAGGATCTACCGCCCCATCATCTTTGATATTTGGAAAGACAAAATTCATTGAACATCCTGGTTTCTTTCTCAAAAATGAAATCATTACTCCTGATAAACAATAACGGTTGGTGATTTGTGCTACATAATAAAGAACGGTCTGCTTTCTTTCAAATTTTACAAAGTACAAATGCACCATCTTTGAAATTATCAAATTCGAGATGCGCTTCATAAATGTCATCTTCGTTTACATCAAAAACGTCGAAAGGTGACGCAGAACTTTCTCTTGGAATGATATTCGTTTCAGTATCACTACTGCTGGTTATTTTACATTTTTTGTTCACTTGATTTCAAATGATCTTCATGTAATTACTTCAACGCCCGCTTCATTTCTCTTGCTCTTTGCTAATGTTCAATTCTTCAATCTTATTCTTTTCAGAAGTGTCGGTGTAAATTCTCGATTTGACAAGCGATCGACCTTTTTTGTTTGTGTACGTCTTTGAACTTTCGGAAGTGGTCTTATCATTTCCGGTGTCTTCAATGAAGGTGAGGATAAAGTTGGAGATGTTCGACTAGATACTTCACCAAGTTCAGTACCAAGTGTAGCAAGTTCCTCACCAGCTATTTCAAGCTCATTTCAAATATGTTTTCAGTGGGATTTATTACAGGATTTGAACGGTAAACCTCAACCGGCGCAACATCATCATTATTAAAAGTTATTAGAGGACCATATCCCTCTTTTTTCATAAGTACTGGTAGTATTTCTACAATCCAATGATACCAAATAAAGTATCTTACTCAGTTTTGGGATGTAATAAATATTAAGCATTTTGCCTGGCTTGTAGAGATGCCAATCATTGAATGATCCAAACACACCTACGTTTGAAGGTTGAAGGCGATGGGTCGTGTGTGGTGGAAATGAAAGGCACACAATCCCATAGTCGCTTCAGTTGTTGATTACATCAATAGAATGACTTCCTTTGGTTATCACATAAAAGCAGTATAAGTTTTTCTTTTGAACATGAGGTGTGCTTTTGGGTATACCGTAAAACATTAACAAAACACTTTTCGATGCTACACCCAAACAGCTTTCTGAAGCGCCTTTTATGAAGTGGTCCTTGAAATGTACTCTAAGAATGATGAATAAGGGCGGAATGATGTTTCAACTTGTCGATATAATACCACCAAAAGTGAATAACTCTCCTCCTTCAGCAGCCACTATTTGACCAACTCGTTTTACATACTTTTGAGCAAAAATTTTGGGTGTACTTACCATAGTTGAGATCTCAGATTCGTCGTAGTTAAAATACGATCAGCAGTAAAATTATATGTCCGGTATATGTTCTGAAAGAAATTAGCCACTGCAGTTTTGTTAAACCCGAATGATCTGGCAACACTTGTGCTTTCGGCTTCACGTAAACTTAACTTGTTCATCCACCTCCCCACTCTTCGTTTCCGTTTTTCTGTAATTTATCAAAATCTTACAATGGTTCTTGGAATCGAAAATACAGGATAATAATTTATTATTATGTACTAAATAGTACTAAATATGTACTAAAAATGTACTAAATATATATTATATTACCAATTAACACCAATTTATACGGTTTTGAATTGATTGATTTTTTTATTTATTTGCAGTTGTTGTTTGCTATGAATTTTATTTTTAGTTGAGATAAATTGCCACTATGATTTTAAATTAAATATGGAGTTGTCAAGGTTGTCCTACATGGCATCACTCCAATAAAAGAAACCAAAATAAAGAATGGGGTTCCTTCATATAGTACGAATGTACCTCGTACACTCATAACAAAATAAATAAATATTGCTAGAAAAAAACTAACATATATAGAATAATTCACAGTTCAATTTATTTTACTATTCTATTATTTTACTGATATCTTATTTGAAACGCAATCAATAATTTGTGAGGAAGATAGTGGTTATCATACATTATTTTAAAGAAGATATATTCGTCTTCAATTTATGCCATGAATCATGGCATAATTGATAATTCCTTTACCTGGAGGAAGCGATTTTTTGAAATTTTATTAATTCTAACCACATTACACGTTTTAATTATCTGAATAAGTTTTAGTTAAAACGTCACTTATTCTCTATATCATCTTAAACAGACCATTTTCGTCTTCAATTTGATCGATTACTCATGTCATTATCCCTATTATTTTCGCCATGGCGATTTTTTTTCGACCGGTTAACCGAATTATTAGACTTAATAAGCAAATATAAAATATAAAACGTATGTGTCTTACTCGTTTTGTCCCGATTAAACGGATCATCCCATTATGTTTTAATTAACCGGAATACTGTATTCAGCTTTCTCAATCCGAATGGTATAAATTAATTATTAAAAACATTTTTCTTTAAATCTTGTAGATTTATACGTTTGATTAGGTTCGGAAATCTAATAAAGCCATCTCGAGACATCTCAATAACCCGGGTCGCAATCTGTATCTGAAAGATTCTTTGAGTAGGTTCAGTGACAGGAAAACATGTGAGATTGGAAAATCACTGTTGTGTACACGTTAAAATTGGAAAATATGAAAAACTTTTGGGAAATTTAAAATATTCAGCTACCCAAATACATACATGAATGTGAAGTTGAAAAAAAATCGATTTTTTTCTATACGCATTTAAATTCTTGGCAGAGACAAGTCGTAAAATAGATGGAATTATGTGATCCGTACCATTTCAAGCTTGGAGGAGTAACTCGCGTATTATATGGCAGCCGTTGCAGTGACGGATTAAGTGGGGCCGGAAGTACCAGTGTTCATTCCTTGAAAATCTTAAGGTAGCTTGAACCATACCGGGTTTGCACGCTCCGGATGGCACAAATCCAACTTTCTGGGGTGGAAAGAACAAGAGAGAAGAACTGGAATGAGATTTATTCGGTAAATAACAGCAACCGTGTTCTTGCATTGTTAAGAACGTTTAAGCACGCCATTAAAACTGATCGCCACCGAAGGTAATAACAGTTGTATGGATAGTGTCTGGGGCATATTCCGAGGGAACCGGACGCTGCCGAGACCTATCTGGTAAAGGATAATCTCATCAAAGTTGGGTAACGTCGTCTCTCGAAACCATATCTCCGTTATTATTCGCACCTCGCATCAGAAACGGGGATTCCATTTGAGCTTCGAGCGGCGTTGAATTTTTACTACTTCCGACGTGCAATTGGAAAAGAATTCCTTCCGAGTCGTTTTGTTTTAATTAAAAAACTCGTCGGAGGAAGAAAGTTTTCGCGCCTTGAATCTCGTCCAATCGAATTTCGAGGATAATCGTTCGAACTTTATAGCAGCCGTTAAATCCTAATCAAAACGATTTGACCCGTAAAATAAGAATAGATTTACCCTCATTAATTAATGTTGACTATTAATTAATTCATTTCGAAAAGTTTATACACACAATGAATATGATTTGACACGTCAGGTAAAACGGACAATGCGTGACTTAATTAATCTACACAGTGGCTATCATAAGCAGATTGGGGCATTGTTTGCAAATTGAAATGCTACAGATTCGGATAATCGAGGCGATTGACACAATATTTTGACTCAGAGCGTCCAATTAAGTGTCCAATGTGTTCATTGCAATATTCTCCCGTTAAACTGCCTTTAAATGAAACCAATTTGTTTCGGCAGGTGCGCCGTTGGCTCTTCGAGGCAAATTGAGTATTAAAAATGCACGTAAACTGAATGCTAGCCCGTAATTTCGAGTCGCGCTATTTGACCCGGGACAATGCGGACACGTTAGCGACCCAAACTGCTAACGGCCTCTCGCCATTTTCAACGACATTAATACCACGACCGGTGTCGGCAACGATTGAATATTTAAATTTCGGCAAATACGTAACACACCCGGTGCTACCTACGTAACGATCGTAACTATGACCCAAATGATGAGAACAAATGTACAAGAGATCAATAAAATTAAGAATTAAAAGAGGGTGGACGAATTGGTTGTACGTTAAGAATTAAGTTAATTATTGCGAAATCAACCAAAATAGGGAAGGAATTAAAAAACCTCCTTTAATTGGACAAGCTTGCGATAATGTATATTCTTATCTTATTCATAGGTTAGGAATTTAATTTTAAAAAGTCTTCAGAAACTTTACTTCGAACCAGTTTCTGAAGAAGGTTGCAACATGGCATACGAAACGTTAAACATGTTTTCAAAAATCACACGGCAAAGTTCTAGTTTTAGTATTAGTCCTAGTGATAGTTCTAGTGTTAGTGCTAGTGTTAGTTCTATTTATTTATTAAATTGAGAAAACAATTGAGATTCGAATTGTCTGCCTCTATAATAATAGTAATATGTAAAAAAATAACACATACATAATAAAAATAGTAAAACCAAATAAATAAATGTATGCACTATGTACAATTATGAAATTAAAAGACATGACAACTTAAATAATAAATGAAATCAACAATAAACCTATGTGTTATAATAAATAGGGTCTTACGCATTGCTGATGATAAACTCAGCCGTAATAAGATTTGTCTTAATTTCGATTAAGTAATTTAGAGTAGAGTTCTTGATAGGATTTTTTGGTGTCCTCTGAGGTTCCTCTGCATTACCTTTACTGTAAAACATGTTCTCCGAGATAAGGCTCTCAAAGCTGGCTTTGAGAGCCTTATCCGAGTGGAGCTTGAAGAGCAGCCGTCAGACAAGATCACGCCTCATGTCTTAACACGCCTCGTTATGTTAAGACATGCGACCTGTTATATTTGTACCAACAGCTAATCGTTGTGCTGTCTTATGATTTGTTTTTGGCCACCAAACAAGGCATAGGCGACCATAGGTCTGATTATTGCTATATGAGCCCAATGAGCCATTCGTGTTTTGAGACCCCAATTTTATGATACCCTTAGTACATCTTCCTAGTGCCTTTAGAGTTAACGATTTGCATCCCAGATTGGCTGCTATCTGTTGACTGTATGTGTTCCAACATGGCTTATCAAATGTAGTATCAAAAGCACCCTCCAGGTCTGAAAACACAAATGTATTTCATTAGTTGCAATTGTCTCCTCTATAGTGCATGTCAAAGCATAAAGACCAGTAATTATTGATTTTGCTTTCTGGTAAGCATGTTCAATTGGATGGAGTGGATCAGTGACAATTGGATATGTTCCTAAGGTATTGGTCGATTAACATTCCAATCCTTTTAGGAGAAAGGAAGTTAGAGGTTGGTCTGTATGACTTAGGGTCCGTGTTTAATCGCCTATCGCCTTTAGGTATGGAGACCACCTTTACTTTCCTCCTTATTTTAGGTATATAGATAGGATCAGGTCACGATGACAAATTTTTGAGGAAGTTTTGAGGAAGGGAAACTTTTCTGCTCCTATTAGTCATAAGTATATGCCTAATAGCGATTTATTTACGTCCTGGGTATAGTTTCCGTCTGGTTTGCTAAAGTGGCTTAGATCGTTATTATGACCTTTCGCCATAATCTCATTTAAGTGAGCAACTGTAGGCGTTTGTAAAGATTTTCTTTTGACTTTACCAATAGTCGAGTTGTACTCTATTAGGTATTTCTTATACAGATCATATATTTGCTTGAGCTTTGAATGTATGGATTTATTATATAGCCTTCTAGCCATGGTTCGCTGTTGTTAAGGTCCTTGTAGGTTACCTCTATTGAGAATATCTAAATTTGTACAAAGTATATTTTGGTGAAAGTAATCACTTCCTTTGTTATGTGTCAGAGCTATTGCATGCAGGATGATGTCCGTTAATATCCTGGACAGTCAATGCAGGCGGTTATGCGAACTTTAAGAATTCTCGAACTGCTGAATTCAGTGTAATAGACGGAGATGTGTTGAGCAGAATTTTACAACTTCGAACAATTTCAGATACTTGATAGCCAAATAAGCACCGAGAGAAGTGCGTTATATGCGTTGGATATGTAATTTCAGAAATACGTGTGGAAATGAAAGTCTTATTGAGGCTACCAGGACAGCTGGTAAATCAAAAGCAGAATGCATTCTAAGAGATTTTCTAAGATAAATTTATTGCTGTACAGTATGTTATATATAGGATTTCAGAATGTTACCAGTAATACATTGAAAACACAACGAAATTCATAAAATTATCCTATTAAGAGCAAAAGTGTTAAAGCTCAATATTGCTAAGAATTAAATTTGCCACAAATTTTATTGTAAAAGGTTTTTTATGACACACTCCGATTCCGGAGTAATTGCTCATTATGAGGTCATTGATCGAGGCTATGCTAGTTAAGGTTAAATAAACCGTAACGTTTAGTGGCTCGTTAATAATAATAATGGGCTTCGTGCAATCAACGCCTCATCCGGCTACCACATCACCTGAACGACGAAGGCATGGGTAATAGACGAGATTATCGTTTAATTGTCGAAATGATCAATTAATCACATATTATTGCTTATTGTGTCTAATAAAATTTAAGTACAATTGAAGAATAAACAACGATTCTATTTCATTTCAAAATGAAAATGTTTGTTTAGTCATTTAATCAGTAAAACTTAAGTTTTACACCGAAAGCAAATGCTATGACAATAAACCATTGTTTATTCGCGGTCTAACTAAATGTAACTGAATGTTTCGGCATCCAGAAACTGCAGATGTCTGAAATTATGGTGGCCGATAATTTGTAGCGAAGCGGAAAGTTTCGGTTGTATCAGCTCGAGCTGCGCATGCATACTACATAGTAAATCTACGGGAACGCGTTAAAGTTGAGAACGCAAGTGGAAAATTAAATTATTCCGCGTGTACTTCTTGCTGCTGACGTTATTAATATTCAGGCTGAGATCGTCGGAATTAAGCCAAGATTTCGAAACGAACGCCAAGTTTCGAAACGGAAATTTTTGCCCGATTCGTTAATCGATGTCGATTTGAATGCAAGGGAGAGTTTAATTTTGACTTTTTCGAATTGTATCTACGAAATTGCGTCTCATTCCCGAAACGAACAAAATCCGGGGATTCCGGGATCGCCTCTCGCCTACTAATGAGTCCGAGGAAAAATCGTAAATACAGAGAGACCATTTCTCCGTATCGATGCGGTACATGTCCTGTACGAGGCGAAACTTTCGTTATTCTACTTCGACGATTCGAAACGATATATCTCCCGTCGGTTGGGACGTGAACGATGCAAACTTATTTGATTTGGGGGAGCGCAATAAATCCCAAGCCGATCCCGTTTAAAAGTTAAGGCGACCGGGGACACGTCTGCCCCCTTGAAAACTTAAACGCGATAAATCGTTGTAGCTGAATAACGCTTACCTACGTTGGAATTTGGCGAAGGCGACGATGGTGTCCCTTCTTCCTTGAAAAATTCACGCCCAACTCTCGGTCCCTTTCATAATAAGGTGGCGCCTCCATAATAATGCCGCCTCATCTTTTCTGGCATGGCACTCGACGAACTCCTCCCTCGGGCTTCGCACCAGGAAATGGCGAGCTGCACTTCTTAATACAGTTAACGCCATCTCATCGTGGACAAGAAATTTTACTTTAAATTTACTCGGATTAGAAAGTTCCCGGATGAGATGGTGAGAAGTGGACCTAAGGGAATGTGGATTTTAAAATCGAATCATCGTTGATTAATGGGATCCTGAATAAATTTCAATTTCGTTTTATTAAATCTTCCTATTTTTAATTAACACAGCTGCGTAAAAATTAATCAAACGCTCGTTCATCAAACCGTATGAAAGTGGATATGGTTCATCTCTCACCACAAAGCCAAATCTGTCGTGCTAGCAATACAGGTGGCGATATCACCAACATACCCGGGTTAAGAGCGATGAAAATTGCAATTTACGATCGGGTAGAGCTTTTAGATAGGGGAGAAATGGGCAGCTTTGTAAGCCCGCTGTAAATTTCGCCTGAACCGTAGCCTCGTAGGCTTTTATTGTACCTGGCTTCGCCTTTATATGGTTTGAGAAAGAATAGATTCCAAGCCTAGATCTTAATGATATTACGTTTTCATTCTTTCAGCGAAAGAAATTGCTTTCTTGATGTAATTTTTTTTGAATATTGTGTCGACTACATAACCTAATCTCGATTCCTATTTACTGGAAAATGACGGAGTATAAGTACACATTGGCAAGTGATGATGTTTATGCAGTTGCAACGATGCTAAAATGTAAAGTGATAACGCTTGAGATTGGTTTTCTTTTCTGGACAATACTTAACAGCTGGAACTCGTCTTTACACATTATTTCGATTTCTCACACTTCTCAAATCATACTTTATATTAAAATTAATTTGATTTTGAAATCATTTTTTAATTTTAATAAACAAGGTCCGGCTGGTTTTACAAAGTTGAAACTTCGTTTTAGAAATTTATTAAGTTTATACATAGAGGAACAGTTTTATAATTTTCTTCGTAACTATCCGATGAAATTCCAAGCGGAATAGTTTACCATAAAGACCAAAGCTTTATCTTCATTTTCACAAAAAAAATATTTGAAAATATATTAAACAAATTTCTTTTTGCACTTTTACTGATTATATTTGAGTCGTATTTCACAAGCTTTTACATTTTTCGCCCAAAGTTTGTGGGCATCTTCAGAAATAAAGAATAACCTCTATCGAGAAAATCCAATTAAGGTTAGTACAACAATAGAATAAAAAAGGTGAAAAAACAATTATAATCCTGATATGATCATTGAAAATCATATGAACATGCTGTGATATGAAGTGAACTGTAGAAATTAAGACGAGTTTAATGCGCGCATTAACATTAACTTCTTTCCCGTTAAATAATTTTATTTTAATTTACTCAAAATAACGGTTTTCGATCGTAACCAGCCTATCATTAAAATAAAATTATTTAGTGAGAAAGAAGTTTATATTACCTTCATTTATTTTATTAATTCTAGATTTAAAAAATATATTGTCAACTATTTTTATTTCATAGGTAAAGTTAAGTTTAGGGTGAGTATTATTAAGAAATTCGTAAATGTAATAACCGAAGTACTGTTTTGCATAAAAAGGACGTGGCGACTACTTAAAGGTTAAAATCATATTTTTTCAAAATTTGCTTATGAATATCTGGTCCAAATACATCATTTTAAAGAGTGCAATTTTGTTTTTAATTCCACGTTATTTGGAATTAAATTTCACGTTATTGCACAATTTCATAAAATACCATAAAATTAAAAGTTCGTTGTAGAAATTTATTAAGTTTATACATAGAGGTGCACTTTTAGAGTTTTCTTCATAACTTTCCGATGAATTTCCAGGCGGAATATTTTACCATAAAGAACGGAGCTTTATCCTCACTTTCATATAAAAATTATCTCTTTGCTCTTACAAAGAAGGTTTAAGATTTTTTAAAAATTAAATTTTTTTCACAATTATAAATTTAGACTCATAATCACGTTTTTTGTGTTTTCTCTAAAATTTGTTTATGAATATCCAATCAAATACTTCATTTTTAAGAGCACAATTTTGTTTTTAGCTCCGTATGAGTATCATTTCTTAATTCCAATAAATAATGCCTGTACGATTTAACAAAATGAAATGTTCAATTAAGAAATTTATTAAGTTATTATATAGAGGTGCAGCTTTACAGTTTTCTTCATAAGTTTCCGATGAATTTCATCAAATTAATAAACATATTGTGTAGAATATAATAAAAAGCAATTATTCTTATTTAGAGCCGCTTTCACCATCTTTTGATAAATTTATCTTATAGCTAAGACACTCCTATTGACCGTTTCATAGTCAATAGGAGTGCTCATCATCCTTTAGATATGACTGAATAGATTTAACGGAAAGTTGGTAACAGTAGGACTTGCTTCTTTGCCTTCGTTTTCTCATACATTTATTTTCTTCATATTGGTCATTTACCTGTTTGTTTTTGTTCATTTAAACAGGATACGTTTAGGTGATTGTGGACAAATTTCTTTATGTCATATGCCTCCAATAACTGCATTAATTCCCTTTTTCGATGTTATGCATATTTAATATTTAATCCCCATTAATATTTTAAGCGTTATTCTACTCGTTAAATTCATGTTTATGACATTTTATTAGATATTTACTAAATTTTGATTCACTCCTGTTTTTATGTTGTGGTTCACAAAAGCCAAATTTGTCGTGCTAGCGATAAAGGTGGCGATACCACCAATATACCCTCGTTCTCATCTCTAATGTTCTTCCGGTTTTGCCGACGTGTTTTGCATGCGATGCATTCTAATTTATAAACACCACTTTTTTCTACTATAATAAAATTGTGGTTTTATAATTCATAAGTGATTTAGAGATGATGTTGGTTTTAAATGTTGTTTTTAAGTTGTTTTACTATTTATGTTGTTGCAAATATATTTCTTATTTTAGAGGCATGGAAAGTCGATTTATTAGTCAAATGGTGTCAGTGTGAAGATATTCTTTAGGTTGTAATGTTGTTTTTGTTTGTGGATCATTTTGTTGATTTGGGAATTGGTTAGCTTTGGTTATCTGTCTAATAATGTTTAGTTTCTTGACTAAGTCGGTTTAATTAAGGTGTGTGTTGATGATCCTGTTGGGATGGAATAGGTTGTACGATATATTATATTTTGTCGTCTATTCTATGAATTTCTATATCGAGGTAGCTTATTTTGTTGTTTTGTTCTGTGCTAAATTTTATGTTTGAGTGTATATAATTAATATATGAATGCATTTCTTGAACAATGTTTGGTTCTTGGGTGTTAAAGGTTATCAGCATCTCGTCTACCTACCATTATAAGAATATTATTTTATTCTTGAAAGGCCTATAATCGATCATTACATGATCATTCTCTATTTTATCTAGGAAAACATCTGCCATGAATCCACGAAGGGGCGAACCCATTCGTAGGTCTTTATTGAATGTATATATTTTATTAAATAGGCAAAAATTTTAAACATAGATAGAACAGGTTATGAATTACATTTATTTCTGTTTGGTTCGTTAGTGTTATCTCTAAGAAGTCTTTTATTATTTTCAATGTTGCCCCAGTGGATATATCTTGGTTATGTCAAAACTCATGAGTTCATTTCCATTTTTAATCGTGTGTTTTTTTTTGATTTGTTAGAATTTATTTTCTATCAAGAAATGTTTAGTTTTCTCATCATATTCTTCTCTATTTAATATGACTGTACCTAAGTTTTTGTCACCTTAAGTGATGATTAGGTTGTCTTCTTTAATTGTATTCATCAGGGTTATTATATCCTTCTTTTGTTCTTCTATATTCTTCTTATTCTTGTTATTTGTGTTATCTATTGTTGTTCTCTCTCTTTTTGCTTCTTCTCTTATTTCTCTGTAAATGTTTTCGTTTTCGAGATTATTTTGTATTGCTGCTTCAATCTCTAAAGCTATTCTTCAAATTGCAGGCTTAAAGTACACGAAATAACTTTTCATTACATTTCCAAAAAATATATAGAGGTGCAGCTTAAAATTATGTCTTTACTTTCATAACCAAGGTCGATTTTTTAAAAATTCTGCACTTTTCGCAATTATTAATTCAGTCTCATGATCTCGTTTTTTCCAAAACTTGTTTATGAATATTTGGTTCAAACCAGTAATTTATTTTTAATTTTACATTAGAATCGTTTCTTAATTCCAATAAACAGAATCTGTACGATTTCATAAAGTTAGAAGGTCGTTTTAGGAATTTTATTGACACATAGAGCTGCAGTTTCAAAGTTTTCTTCATAAATTTTCGATAAATTTCTAGGCGGAATACCTTACCATAAAGAATAGAGTTTTATCCTCATTCTCATATAAAAAATATGTATTTGCTCTCACGAACAAAGTCCCAGGACATTTTAAAAATTAAGGAGTTTTCGTAATTTCATTTCTTTATTGACGCATAATATGAGTACAATCAAAATATTAACAAATGAATGCAGTAATTAATAAAAAATAAAATAAAAAAACAAACAAATAACACAGGGCAAAACGAAGTATGTGCGCTAAATGGACATATCTTAGAACAGTGAAAAACATTGATCTAATCTTCCGGCGCCTCATAAAAAAGTTATAATTAATGGAAGTACTTAAGGAAGACACTTAAGGAAAAAAGAAACGAAGCGGACACGAATTAACTATTACAGCGCAAGCTTTATGAAAAACTAGCAACCATATCATAGTGTGGGAGTCTCGAAGAAAAAATGTAAAACAAATTGCGAAAAAATATATTAACGAAAATTGCATGACAGTTAATTATTACAGGTCAAGAAGAGCTCTTTGATTTTCTTCTTAAAGGAGACACCAGCAAGGTGCTGGAATTCAGGAGGAACAATAGTGTAAGAAAACGACTTGTTAAACAGCTTAAGCCTGTGACGTTGTGAACATCAGTTCAGAAAAGAATTCTTTCATACAAGTACTATAGTATGTTCTTATCTAGTACACGGTGGTAAAAAATAAGTGCATGCTGCCTACGACGTGCAGTCATATATAGCCATCTAATATCCTTATAAACATGTGATGTTTGATCGCGATTTCTCAAACCAGAAATGAATCTAATACAAAAATTTTATAGTTTCTGGATATGGTATTTATCACGACCATTAAGACAAGGTCCATGAACATCACAATAATTAAGATCAGACAAGACAAATGTGTCATGTCAACATGCTGCATAAAACAAAGTTCGAAATCCAGTGACACTTAAATTTTTTGCATCATTTGAAATATTCAATGGACTCTTTTTGTATCTGTGTGTAATTTCTTATTCTATTCCTGCACATTTTAACAATAATAGCTTACTTTTATCGGGGTTGATACTAAATTATGCTTTTCTGAAAGGCTAACTAGAGCATCCACTTCCTCGTTAATATGTATTTGTGCAGCAGCGAGATCTTTTTCATTAAATGATTAATATATCTGAGTGTAAGTACTTACAATGACGTAGACAGTTATACACCCAACCCTTCTTTTGCACGGTCTTTTTAATACGATTTTGAAATAACACGATTTTCTTTGGGATTCGTGCTATAACAAAAAATTCGTGTAAAAAAATTTATTATATTAATTTAACCGTGTTATTTCTAAATCGTGTTAAAAAGGACCGTGTAAAAAAAGAGTTGGATGTATATGCCATATACAAAATGGGACAGAATACATAACCCTGAGGTACACTGGATATAATTCAAGCGGGCCTAGATCTATTTCCATGTATCAGGACACTTTGTGACTTACCCCGCCGATAGTCAGCGAATAACGATATCGCATAACACTCAAGGTCCATGTAGTGCAAAACAGTCAACAACCATAAATGATTAATAGTAACATCCTCTGATCAACCGCAGACAACAAATCGTCAGTAATATTCAAATGTGCTTCACAGCAGCCATGAAGAGGTCTAAAACCGGACTGGAATTCAGGCAAAATGCTACACTCATTGAGATGAAGTCTAAGTTGTTTTACTAATTTTTTTTTGATGGTGCCTTCGAAAGCACCGTCAAAATACTAATCCGTCTTAAATCAGACACCACGTTGGGACTTTATAGGTAAAATGGTCGACTCTTTCCAGCAAGGTGGATAAACATATTCAGTTATACAAAAATTAAAAATGTGTCAGATGAAATGTTCTTCCCTGAGCATTGGAAGAATAGCGCTTAAGACATCATCTACCTCCTCCTCAGTCACGGTACTAAGCTCAAACACAACCACATAATCTATATCCACAGACACAATTTTTTTTGCTAAATTTGTTTATGAATATACGGTCTACATAATTCTGTTTAAAGAGCACAATGTTGTCTTTAATTTTATATTAGAATCGTTTCTTAACTCCAAGAAACAAAACCTGTAGGATTTCATAAATTTAAAAGCCAATTGTATGAATTTATTAACTTGATACATAGACATGCATTAGTATCCATGTTGCAAGTGAATGAAATACAACATAAAAATAACTTCACCGTCGAAGCTATCGAAAATAATTATAATTATAAAATCACGATAATTAGAAATTATGACAATATATTATAAAAGAAATCAAACTTTCTATAACGAACATCAAAAGTTAATATTATAAAAAAATAATTTAATAATTTAAAAAAATCATTTTATTGTTAGAACGGCAATCAGGGAGGAGCAAAGAAAAGAAGAATAGAGAAAAATAAGATCTTACTATTAAGAAGCTGTATGAAAAAGTCCAATACAATTAAAAAACATTAGCATTCTGAAGAACTGCCAAGTCATTTTTAATTTTTATAAAGTATTAAAATAAAATGGCATATAAAATCTTGTTGTTTCTAAGGAAGAATTAAATAAAATAAATTACTCAATAATTAAAAAGAAAATGCAGATAAAAAAATTCTTACCTATAAAAAAGATAGTCACAAATAGTTACTATGTCAAATCAAAAGTATTAAAATAATATTAAAAGTAGTTAATGAAGTTTGATGTGCTCGTTGGGGAAGAATAAAAGACACTGAAGGTCAAAAACGAAAAAAAAACATTTTCAAAAAACAAAAGAATAGGAAGTAAAAAGCCCAAAATAGGAAATTAAATACGTGACGAAGAAACTGTTTTGGAGAAGTACCATTATAAAAATTCTAAAAATATGGAATTAAAAATTAATTTTAATATTAAAATTAATATTTAATATGGCTTATTAAAACTTGAATTCAATAATTAAGTAACGGTTTATTGTTATTATAAGTTTGATCATTAATAATTTTAGCAAATCTAATCTGTAACCTTTAGGACATTTATGATTCAATTCTCAACTTAGAATAATAATTATTCCTTAAATAGGTATTTTATGACCTGTTTCAATTTGATAAAACAAAGTATATCCATATTGCGAGTAATGTTAATAATTTAAATTAAATAAAACATAAACTTCTTCTTCGCTATTTATTTAAAGTATCGGTGCCGGTTTCTAAATAAAACAATAATTACAAAATGTATAATCAGACAGACTAAAACGATATAAAAATGAAAATAAAAAGGTACACCTAAAGCTTATAGTCAAACTATAGGTACCTCCTAACCTAACTTTGAGACATTTAAATATAAGAATCGAGCACGTTAACAGAACGAGCACGTTAACAGAATCGAACAGTATGTTCTTTAACATTTATATAAAACCTATATCCATCTCCACAAACATTCCGTTTAATTCATCGCATAAACTAGGTAATTTCAATTTTTTGATAAACAGAATTTTCAAATAACTTATTTAACCTCAATGGTTTCCCTTCACATTTCATCCATAAAATTATTCGTAGAACGAAAGTAAGACGAGATCCTTTATACGCTAACCTCCTCTGACCAATTTCAGATCTGTCCCATTTAACGGTTTATCTTTGCAGGCTAAATTTGTGTTTACTCAATTTGATTTAAATCTTACATTTTCCAATAGTAACACTAAATAAACTACTGACTAATTATAATGATAAACGGAATAAATTGGAAAAAAATGAGTAGCTCCAACATTTTTAAACATCTTTAGGGAACCGGTCATAATTTTTATTTTGGAAACGTTAATCTATTACATCAATGTAATAAAAGTTTTAAACTCGATTTATTAGAATTTTATGAAATTGTTAACCACAAAAATAATCTCGGTATTAATTTGATTCACAATCAAATTCAACTTCAGAGTAGACCCTTTTCTACAAATTTCAGCACTACCAATAATTTGTATATTTCATCACTTGATCATTTCTTCTTTTTTTAGTGCAGTTTGTATCTTGTTCTTTTATCCTCATGCTTGTTTCATCTTTCGATTTGACGTGACCCCTTCTGTGAATTTTAACATTGTAAACATTTTACTTTCATTTTTGATTTATTTAATTTTGCGTTTAAGTATTTTGCTATTTTGCCTTTAACACTTTGGATATCCGTTTTGATGTATCTTTAGTTTGTCTGTAAGTTTTAGGTATTCCTTTTTATTTATATCGTTTTAGTCCGTTTAAGAACACATTTTGTAATTATTTTTTTATTTAGAGTTGGTTGATGATGGTTTTTGTATAAACCGAAACAGGTACTGATACTAATAAATAAATAGCGAGAAAAAAGTTTGTTTTATTTAATTTAAATTATTTCAGTTTTATTTTAAAGACGTTGGATTGGGTTCTATTTTTGTACCCATTAATCCGGGTTATTACATAATTGATAAAATTGCGGTTGTAACATTTACTAGAGTATACCTCATCATCTTTTAAAATATTCTTTTCGCCTATATTATAATTAGTATGAAGATTAAATAATGGGTTATTGTTCAAAAAGGCTGGAGAAATTTATTTTTTAAATACAAAATCTCTTTCTGCTGATATAAAATTGTATACAATAGATTTATAAATTGAAGTGTTTTATTGATTTTCTTGTATAAAGGATCTTTCTTTTATTGAATATTATTTACGAGTTTATTAATATGTTATTAATATGCTCTTTAGGGAAATCATTATTTTTAGCTAGATTGTAAATGTAATTATATTCATTATTTCTGTGTACATTTTATATAGGGTAATTTAAGCATAATGAGGTGTTTGTTATGTTTATTTAACTTTGACCTGATTAATTATAGATCAAAAAAATTTATATTATTATTTACTACCATTTCCATAGGTAAAATTAAGTTTAGGGTGAATATTATTTAAAAAGGATCATAAATGTAATAACCAAAATACTGCTTTATTAAATAAAAATTCATTAAGGATTAAACATTTTTTGCAATTCTTAATTAAGATACATGATCACGTTTTTAGCTTTTTCTCCAAAATTTGTTTATAAATTTTCGTTCTAAATACTTCATTTTAAGGGTCACAATTTTATTTATAATTTCACATTAAAATCATTTTTATTTCCAACAAACAAGATCTGTACGATTTCTTTAAAGTTAGAAGATCGTTTTAAAAATTTATTAACTTGATACATAGAGGTGCACTTTAGAGATTTCTTCATAACTTTTCGCTGAATTTCCACGCGAGATGCGTTACCATAACGAATAGAGTTTCATCCTCACTTTCATATGAAAAGTACGTCTTTGCTCTCATAAACAAGGTCTCAACGATGTTTTTCTAAATAAGGCCTTTTCGCAATTATAAATTAAGATGAAATGATAAATTAAATGATCACGTTTTCTCCAAAATTTGTTTATGAATATACTCAACCAATACTAATTTTATCTTTAATTTCATATATTTTTTAGTTCGAATAAACAAGATCTGCATGATTTCATTAATTTAAAAGATCGTTTTATTTTGTTAATTGAATACGTAGAGGTGCAATTTTACAGTTTTCATCCTAACTTTCAGATGAATTTCCAGGCGGAATACTTTACCATAAAGAATGGAGTTTTATCCTTATTTGCATATAAAAATTAAGTCTTTGCTATCATAAATAAGGTGTCCACAATTTTTTAAAACTTAAGGATTTTTCGCAACAGTTAATTTGTAGAAACTTGATTACGGTTTCAGCGTTTTCTCCAAAATTTGTTTAAGAATATCCGTAACAAATATTTCATTTTAAAGAGCACAATTTTGTCTCTACTTCCGTATAGAAATCATTTCGTGTGGTGAGTTTTTTGTATAAAACACTTGTGATGTGGTGTGACATACCCTAAAACAAATTGTCTGATAATAAATTAGTAGTCTGTTTTTTGTGTATATTTTAAATAATTTCTATTCGCTGTGGTATAAGGGAATAAATTTCCATTCATAGTGACTATTATTATGTCATAAATAGAGCTGTGAATAATATGCACAAAAACAAAGATATATGTGATATATATTGATTATATGCACGCCTTATAGCAAAATATGCACACATTTGCAGAAAATTGTCAAGAAATAATAAGTTTCCATTATTTACTTATAATTTCTTGTTTAGGTTTTTAATTCAAAGCCAATTTAGTTCTAAGGCCCAGATATTCACCTTTAGTTAAATTTAACTGTCGAATATTGACCATAGTTAGTGGTCAAACAGCCAATAATGGCAAGTGAAATTACAGTAATCATGGAAAATATCCAATAGTTAAATTTAATGAAAGGTAAATAAACTGGTCCTACATCTTATAACACTTTGAATCTGTAGGAAGAAGGAAGAGTCTGCAAGTCTTATTTACGTCATTGCAATTACAAAAACTGATCATACTTGACAGTGATTATACTTAGGGCATTGAAATCAAAAGTTCCCTTACCTTTACAATTGATAGTGAAGAGGAATTAGGAAGAAAAATTTATTTAGTATTTAATTCCTTAGTTAAGTGCCATCCACGTTGAGATTTTGTACTTGAAATGATATAAATAAGTCCTGCATATACTAACAGCTCCTTTTAGCTTAACCACTTATATAATCAAAATATTATAAGAGACAAAACAGTATCAGAACTAAATGCTGATTCAGTTAAATATCACTTCTTGCTTTTTTTATGAATATTGTTTGCAATGAAGAATAAACGTTTAATCCATAAACAGATAAAATCAAAATAAAAATTCCACGGGAATTGCAAAAATCTCAAAAACTCGTCAGATTCTTAGCCTTACTATAAAATATAAATTTTTATGACAATTTTTTGTGGAATTAAATGTCCTGTTGTCCGAATAAAGTATAACTTCTCTTATGTCTACAAATCGTAAATTTAGACATCGTTTTTTTTATATTTACCCAATTAAAATCGAGATTCAGTCCAGCATGCGCTGGAAGGTTTTCTATACCAGTGATAAATGACCATAAAACCCCCGAATATCAAGCTTTGTATCCATCATCTTGAGTTTTGGAAAATTCATAAGTCTGATCCCAGATTAGTAATTAGCAGCCCAAAAGATCTTACCATTTCTAAATTTTGTAAAAAAATCAAGAGAAAATGAAAAAGTATTGATTGAACCAAAATTGGAACTATTACTAAAACTAATACTAGAAGCTTTCGAGTTTTGTCATACATCTTTTGAAAAAGTGCTTGACGTTTCGCATGCCATGTTATCGAATCAGTTTCTGAAGAACATATATAATATACAATTTTGTTTCACAAAATATTTGAAAAAACCTAAATATGCTCAAACATGCAATGTAACAATTAATATGCATGAAAATGAAAATATATGCAAATTAAACATATGTTCGAATGACTTATTTTTATGTAATTCATGAAGATAAACGAAATTCATTCTTCGCATATTAGTAGTCATATACTAGATTTTTAAAACTCTGATTTTTTTGTGTTCACTCAATAGTTGTATGGGCTATGTCATCAGAAACTTCATTCTCTGCATTTGAAAATCTCCAGTATTCATCTGATATATCACTCTTTCGTTTATATCAGCACTGTTTACAAAAACATAAAAAATCGTGAGTGGCCATCGTTGACTATTGTGATGGAACCAAATATGATTTTGCATGTAAAAGTGTAAACATTTTCAAAACATAACATGTTGACTTTTTGAGCATGTATTGACGAAAGGCAAAGCGACCCCAAATGTTTCTAATTTTCAATCAATGGTGAGATCTCAGTTCTATCTGCCGAGGTAATCTCCTTAAGATTTAGCCTAGAACATTTGAAAACTCCTGCCAGATAGAGTAGTCTGAATAAAGCTTGTAAATATTGATGATAATTTTCAATCAATGGTGAGATATTAGCATAGAGTAACCGAATTCTAGCTTCTGTCAGTTTGTCAATTTTTTTCCATCATCCACGATTTCTTATATTGTCAAAGAGTGTAAGCAAGACTGCAGGAAAATCAACCTTTGCAAGGAAATTGTTTCTCTTCTCTGAATGAACTTATCTCAGTTCTATCTGCCGAGGTAATCTTAAGATTTAGCCTAGAACATTTGAAACCTCCTGCCAGATAGAGTAGTCTGAATAAAGCTTATAAATATTGATGATATTCATCACAGCAAATTGATTTTTGTCATTTATTTATTTTGGTGTATATCACAATAAATTTTGATGATATGCTCTGGACGCGTGCGAAGATTCTTGAGAACATCCTCGCCTAAATATTTTCGAGAGATTTTTGGTATTTCACTTTCAATTACTTCTTCCGCATCTTATTTCCTGTCAGACTCATCAGTTTTCACTTTCGGAGCCAATGGGATTTTCGACTTCTTCAACCTCTATCCAAAAAGATAATAATCCTGCCTATGCTCGTTCATAATGGTCCGCCATGAAATTAAAAGCCAAAATAAACTACCAATGATTTTAGCAGAAAATTGTGAAACGTGTCGACGGTGCAGTAAATTATTTTCTACTTATGTCAATACGAGTTTTTCAAATACAAAAATTTAATTTATAAAAAGGCAAAATAGCAAATCCAAAGTAGTTGTTGCGGAAAAAGAAAATATGTAAACATCATACATTGAAAAATGATTAAAAATACCAAGGTTTGGTTATGATGCAAAATTTATTGATATGAATTCGGTGAATACTACATATGTTTCGGTCTACAGTAAGATCGTCTTCAGGCACGACGTCGTGAAACGAAATTTTAGATGCATACCCCGTCGTTCATACGTAGGGTATGAAAATTTAATTTTTGTAAATTGTTTTACAAAGCTTAAGGTAGTTCAAACGAGAAGAAAATGTTTTATAAATGAAATTAATTAAAATTTACTAATTTGAAAATTGATAAGCCGAAACAATAATTATCAATTATGAATAATCAGAACAAGAACAATATATCCAAGGTGTTATCATATGTAGTAGTTACCAATTTACTAAAAATTTCTTTAGAAAAATTTGATCAAAATTGTTAAAAAAGAAAAAAAGAGAAAAAAACCTTAAAATATTATTAAATATAACATGCTCATGTAATTGAACTGAAAGTTAGTCTATGTTAAAAAATTAAAATGATAACAATAAAAAATTACATTCTATCTCTCTGCAGTGCTTTGTAAATAAAACAAAAATAAAGAAAAATTGAAATCTTAACACGTTGATTATTATGAAGGCACGTTGAGGAGAGTAATCATGTTCTTCTTGTTTAACTACCGTATGCTTAGTAAAACTACAAAAAATTGAAAATCGTGTTCGACCCTAGTTTTACGACGTAGTGCTTGAAGACGATCTTACTGTGGATCAAAGTGTACACCGAATACGAATATGCAGCACCGAATTCATATCAATAGATTTTTCATCATAACCAAACCTATGTATCACAATACATGCTGATAAACATTTATCTGTGTGGTAGGGTATGTAATACCCGAACGCACTTTGAGGACAAATAACTCGTCACATGGTAACCACCACACAAAGATATTGAGTATTACGAATGCTTTACGCTATTAAAGAAAGGGATTGAGTTCCCTGGTGGAACATTTACATATCGAGTTGAATTTTTAAACGTCTGGGGAATATGATATAACTTTGCGGAATAAGTTATGCTCTTTATTCTCATGAATGATGCCTGCAATTTTTTTTTAAGTTAAGGATTTTTGAAATTATAAATTTAGGCTAGATTTATTTTATTTTATTATTTACTTAGAATTAGATTTATGATCGCCGCTTTCGCGTTTTTTCCAAAAATGATTTGTGAATATCCCTGTCAAACACTTTTAATTTTATTTTTAATTCCATATCAAAATAATTTCTTAATTAATAAAACAAGATTAATTATAAACAAGATCTGTACGATTTCATAAAGTTAAAAGTTCGTGTTAGGAATTTTTAAGTTGATACATAGAGCTATAAATTTAGAGTTTTCTTCATAATTTTCCGATGAGCTTTCAGGCGGAATATTTTACCATATAGAACAGAGTTTTATCCTCACTTTCATATGAAAATTATGTCTTTGCTCTCATAAACAAGGTCTCCATGATTTGAAATTCACGTTTTTAGTTTTCTCTAAAATTAGTTTATGAATATCCAGTCCATGTATTTCATAAAAAACAAAATTTTATCTTTAATTCCATGGTAGAATCATTTCTTAATTCTACTAAACAAGATCTGCACGATTTCATAGTTCATAATTGAATGTTTAAACGTCTGGGATATATGACATAACTTTGCAGAATATTTTAACATAAAAGCAGAAGTTTTATTTAGGAATTTTTGTGAATACATAATTTAGTGTACACCTGCACTTTTAGAGTTTTCTTTATAACTTTCCAATGAATTTCCACGCGGAATGTTTTACCATAACGAACAGAATTTTATCCTCACATATAAAAGGGTATCAACAAATATTTAAATTAAAAAAAAATTTTTAAATATTTCATTTTAAAGAGCACAATTTTGTCTTTACCATGATCCTCCTAAGCTATTTTTCTTACGATAACTAACTACCTAGGGAGTATTGAACCCCAACGTTTGAAAGATAAAAACAAATTAAAAAAGATTTGTTTATTATTGCAAGGACACTGAACTATTATTGACATCTACAAAGATTATGGAACGAGAACTCTAGTTAGCAAAAATATCAAATACATTTCAAAAGTTAAGCATTACTATTTTGACAAACGAATTGTTTTGAGGAATTTCAGCACAAACAAATATTTGCACAGAGTGCACTGTTGCCTTTCCTTTCTGTCACGTCTTCTGCAGGAGAGATGACACCAGCTGTTGTGTTCTTGTTGTCAATGGGCTGACTACTTTGTAATTTTAGTATAACTTGTATCATCAACTCTTTTAGCGGGCATTGTATATATTTATTTTTGTAGCAACGAATGATATTTTTTCTTGTTAAATCTTTTCTCAACTGCAGGGGAAATTTTCTTCGTCCATCTTTATCATCCTCTTTCCAGCCGGGATTAGCGAGCATCCATACTGTAAATGCATTGATGACAGCTATATCCAGAATATCATAAAATATGACCATGGGTCATTTGTTGGTCTTCCTTTGTCTTGAATATTGTTGAGCAAGTTGATCACTTACATCAACAGCTTCTTTGGTTTTATTGTGTGATAACACAACTTCAGGCTTGTAACCTTCAGGCTCCTGCTACCTTATCATCGGTGTGTTGCAAAGTTAGTGCTATATATTTTTGGCACATATAATACCAGAGTACGATTGCCTCTGTGCGCAAACATAGAAGAATTTATAGGTTTATATGATCTAGAAAGCAATTCGTTTGGTATGAGTGTTTTATTTTTCCTAAGTGTGCCGCAACGTAACTGCAGGTTTGTGAAAAAATTGAAAATAGTTATTTCATTTCTTACTGGTAGGTAGTATAGTAATTCTAGTTCTTGGTGCTTTTCTGGTTACTTAATGATTTTTCCTAAAAAACAAGTTCACACAGTTCATACTCAGATAATATCTACATATTTTGTATACAGAATCGGACCAAATCTTGATCCCATATTTTGCTTCTATATGGAACAAGTTGGTTATTCACGCATATATGGACGCATATTGGATTGCAGCTTATTCTACATTTTGCAACAAATGTATCAAATATCTTTCTAATTGCAACCAGTTTGTTGTTCCCTCTTCTTTCTTCTCTAGTTTCGAAATTAACAAAATGAAGAAATCGTGTGAGGTCGTAGTAACGATTACGAGACATAGCTAGAGTGATTGTTCCACGGTAGGCAGTATCGGTAACCATAACATGTCGACAGGTTTAATTATTATTATCTACAATATTTCATTATTAATTGTTGGAACAAATGTTCCAACAAATGATAGTAATAAATAAATAGGAAATTCAACAATTTAATGATTTTATTTTACGATTTAATGACAAATTAAAATTCAAATTAAATAAAATAAATATGAAATAAACAGTTTGGATTTCAGTAACAAGTAACACAATTAATGAAAATAAAACAAAACTAAATAATTACAGTCGTGTCAGGTTCACAAAAGAGGGAAATTGTTTAATAATATGATAGATCCAGTAGCAACAGTAAATCAATTATTTAATTCTAATCTATATAAAATAGTGTCATAAATACCCAAAAATATGTATGATATTTTTATGCATTTTAGAATTTGTACACTATTTTTTATAGATTGGAATTAAATAATTGATTTGCTGTTGCTTTCCCACGTTCATAAAAGAACGTGACACAACGGTAATTATTTAGTTTTATTTTATTTTTATTTAATTACGTTACTGCTTACTTAAATCCAAATTGTTTATTTCCTTTTTATTTTATTTTTAATTTTGCCTGAAGACGATTCCACCGAAAATAAATTAAATAATAAATTTCATCATTGAATTTTTGAATTTCTTATTTATTTAAATGTTCTTGGTTTCAGAGGGTTGCCAGCATACCTTCTTTTTTAGAAGTCAGCCTTTGTTTCTGTTACAATATTTATAATAGCAAAAATTTATGTTTGATGATAGAAATTTCAGAACTGTAGGCCGTTAGACTGGGAGTAACATTCAATATCTTTATTCGCGATCTCCCCTATCTTTACTATTTTTTTGTATTTTTTAACCATTTAGTGCCATCTTTAGCTATATATGGCGCCAAGCCAAACTCTAACACTATAGAATAATACTCTCTTACTAACAATGTTCGAATTAAAAGTAGTAGGAAAATAGTGGTAAATTTATTTTCGATAGTTTATTATTAGCCTTTCAAAATCCAAACACGAAACTTAAAGTTTATTCGCTATAATAACAATAACAAATAAATAAATGAAAATAGTATAAAAATTAGGCAGAAGCCAAACTCGGACAGGAATCAACAATACACAAAATGAACGTTGCCATGAATAATAACTGCAAGCAACTTCATGTAGACGTTTACCAATGTTAAAGGGAAATTCCCTAAATATCATTCTTTTATTAGTTGTGCAGAAATTTTGTTAGCTATCCGGAATATCTAGACAGAGAGGCCAAACGACTATTGAAGTGAAAAAATTAGTCCTTAAACATTTCCAGGAGGAAAAATCTGCGCGAGAGATTACTAGAATTGTTGATAGAAGTCATTCTACAGTCCATGGCATAATAAGGCGCTTCAAAATCAGCAGTTGGGTGATAAATATATCGCTCATAACAAAATTTTTACAGACTCGGAAATACGATATTTAGTTCGTAAAATAAAGAAAGATCCCTTTCTTAGTGCACCAAAGCTGCCTATTATTGCTAAAAATGACTTAGGAAAGAAAGCCAGTTTGCCAACTATCTGAAATGTCTATCATGATACCTGTTTGAATGGTAGAAAAGCTAAACGAAAACCACTAGTCAGCAAAAGGAACCAGACTATAAGATCAAAATTCGCGAAACAGCATGAAAACAAAGATTTTTCGTTTTGGAAAACAGTTCTTCTTACTGATGAAAATAAATTTAACATTTTTGGTTCGAATGGTAAGCCATACGCATAGAAACAGAAAAATGAGGAGCTACAATTAAAGAATCTGAGGCCAACAGTGAAACATGATAGCGGATCTGTGATGGTGTGTGATGTGTGACCAGGATCGTTGCACTTTATCGAAGGAATAATGAATCCAAATGTTTATTTAGATATTATAAGAACCAATTTAGCTAAAAGTGTTGATAAACTATCTCTTGGTAACGACTGGCGATTTTACCAAGATAACGACTGAATGCCCAAGGCTTTTAAAGTACATTCCTGGCTCTTTTACAGTCTTTTTTGTCCTCCTGTGATAGAAATACCACTCCAAAGCCTGGACATAAATCCAATCGAAAACACGTGGAACTACTTGGACATAAAAGTTCGAGAACATACACTTTCCAACAAATTTCAGTTGAAGAGCTCCTTGTTGGGAGAATGGGAGCAAATCTCGTCCAATTTTTGTAAAAAACTTGTGTAGTCAATCCCTAACCGACTTAAAATGGTAATAACAAACAACGATCTCATACGAAATGTTACTTGTTATTACTTAATTTTGTTTAGTATCCGAGTTTGGTTTGTCCTTATTTTTACACTAGTTTCGTTTACATATTTATTGTTGTTATTATAGAGAATTAATTTTATGGTTCGTGTTTGGATTTTGAAAGTCCAATAAAAAAGCTATCGAAATAAAATAAAATTACCTTTATTTCCCTACCCCTTTTGGTTCGAACATTGTTGGTAAGAGAGTATTATTTTGTAGTGTCCCAGTTTGGCTTAGAGCCACTGTACCTAGGTGTATCATTTGCTACACCATCACTTTCGACTAAACTATCAACATGATCAATTTCCTCGTTGTTCTCTTCTTGCAGAAAACCGTCGAACTCTGGATCACCAATATCCAGAAGCATCAACATCTCTTCTGTGGTAAGTTTCTTTCGAGCACGTTTTTTTCGGAACAGTACTCATAACGTTCAAACGAAAAGCACTAATAGAAATCACAACGAAGCGTACAACACAAGTAATGAAGCTAAACTAAAATACGTGGTCAAGTGGAATTTTAGAAATGGGTAGAGAGGGTATTCCGCGGAGCGAAACTGGGAAGACCATAAAAGCAACGGTAAACAACGTAACAATTAAATTAAGGTACCCGAAAACCCAGACCTAAAAAAGATTTGAAAACAGTTTATTTAAAAAAAAATCCAAGTTTAGTGTGCTAGTGCACCATAGTAAGGAGGATATGGGTTAAATATCATATGAAAATTATTTCTTAATTCCAAGGAACAAGATCTATACGATTCCGTAAATATAAAAGTTAGTTTTAGGAATTTATTACATTTATACATAAAGAAACTCAAAACTAGTTTCTTTCAAAACTTTCCGACGAATTTCCACGGTGAATACTTTACCATAAAGATCAGAATTTTAAAAATGATGTTTTTCCTCTCATAAATGAGGTATCCACGATTTTATTTAAATTAAGGGTTTTTCGCAATTATAGATTTACACCCATGATCACGTTTTTAGCATCTTCCCCAACAGTTCTTTACTAATATCTTTCCATATACTTGGTTTTTTATATACTTGCATATACCAGCACAATTTTGTCTCTAATTCCATCAGACGATGCTAAAATGTAAAGTGCTAACGTTTGGATTGGTTTTCCGTCTTGGAAAAAACCTAGCAGTTGGAAATCGTTTCTTAATTTTGCGATGTTTATTAATTTTTCCGATGAATTTCCAGGCGAAATACTTTGTCATAAAGAATGGAGTTCTATTCTAATATTCATATAAGAATAATACCTTTCCTTTCATAAACAAAAAAAAAAGAAATGATCACCTTTTTAGCCTTTTTTCCAAAATTTATTTATAAATAAATTTGTTTGTAAATTTTGTTGTTAATTTGACATAAAAACTATTTCTTATTTCCAACAAACAAGATCTGTACAATCTCATAAAGATAAAAGTTCGTTTTAAAAATGTATTAACTTGATACATAGAGGTGCACTTTTAGAGTTTTCTTCATAACTTTCCGATGAATTTCCACGTGGAATACTTTGCCTTAAAGAATGGAGTTCTATTCTCATTTTCATATAAGAATTATATTTTTGCTTTCATAAACAAGATCTCCACATTTTCTTAAGAATCAAGGCTTTTTCGCAATTATCAATTTATACAAATGATCACCTTTTTGGCGTTTTCTCCAAAATTTGTTTATAAATTTTGTTGTTAACTTGACATTAGAATTATTTTTTATTTCAAAAAAAAATCAGTATGATTTCATAAAGTTAAAAGTTCGTTTTAAAAATGTATTAACTTGATACATAGAGGTGCACTTTTAGAGTTTCTTCATAACTTTCCGATGAATTTCCACGCGGAATACTTTACTATAACGAACAGAGTTTTATCCTCACTTTCACTTGAAAATGATATCTTTCCTCTCATAAATAAAGCCTACAAGTTTTTTTTAAATAAGGCTTTTGAGCAATTATTAATTTATAATTCACAGTTTTATCTTTAATTACATTATGACGCCAAATTTCAAAAAAAATATTTATTTAAAAAAGTAGATAATATCTAACTTTTGACAAAAGAAGGAAAAGTAGTATTTTACTCCTACACAGCACACGTGGGTCCTCGACTGGCCCAGTAAAGATGCGAGGGGTTATTTTTATTTGGTGTAAACAAATAATACAAGACAAAACAAACATTTAACAGGTAGATTTTGAGTTGCATAAAAAAAACTTTATTAAAATCTCATATCAAATAATACAGATAAGTGAAATTAAAAAAATAGTATATATCAAGATAACTTTCAACATAACCTTTATAACATTTATAGGTTAACCCAACAAATTGATAATGATATATTAATGTTAGCGAGCCTAGAATAAATAAAACTAAAATGAAATTTAATTAAAAAAAAATTAAACTATGAATTGAAATTAAAAATAATTCGCCCATGGACCCCGTATGATGGAGCTCAACTTTTCAAAGTTCAGAACTAAATAAATGCAAAAAAAATAGACCAAATTAACTCGCTAACAGAATTTATAAAAGGTAAATGAAATAATTCAAAAATGTAAATAATTAACTAGAATGATATTTAAAAAAAATTAACTTTATTTCTTCAGCGATACTCAAATTAACAATCATCTTCCGTCAGTAACCCCACTTGTTTCAGGTTTAGAAGGGATAGGGATGTTGTTGGTTTTCTCCTCTACCAAAGTTGTGGCTTACGTCCCCAAATATTATTTCCAATAAAGACTTTGTCCCAAAGAAAAAAATTATGCTCCGTAATAAAAACCTGGATAAACACAATTTTTAATAATTTTCTTTATAGATTAGTAGAAGAAAGTTTTTTTAATGGAAAAGTAGGGAAATAGTTGTCTTTTGTAGAATAGTTGAATGTTCTTTTATAAAAACGTACAAGAATAGTTTCCTTTATAGAATAATAGAATTGTTTTTTTGAAGAAAAGTAGAACAATAGTTTTTTTAGAATATTAGTGAAATAAAGTTTCAAGAAAGGAAGGTGTAATTACTATACATATAGAATCGTCAAAGACATGCTTACCTCAGATGTTTGCAAATATATTTATATTCGGAATTACCGTATACTTTAGGAAGTGAGTTTTTATTTAATTATATTGACGGATGTTAACAATGACATTTATGCATAATAAAATGGCAAAAAGAGAGAATACCAACAACTACATTAATTTCCTACATGAAGCATTGAGAGACGACGCCATACCCGAGGCAGTTAGATTTAAATTCCCCAAACATTTTGACGATCAAAAAGACTATAACGACAAGACTGTAATAACATTACAAAACACTTACATTAGTAGACACAAAGCTTAAATTTTTACACAGACTACTTGTAGGCAAAATTAACAATTATTAACAAATTTAACCCTCTTCTCAATACCCGGATTTCTCCCTTTCGTTCAGTATCCGAGGTACCCGGGTACCCACTATACAAAAAACGATATGCTTTGCAGTTCTATATTGATGAGTGATCGAATTTTGTAACGTACCGTCATTTTCGTTTCTCATATGTAAAGACCGAGAAGTATACAAGGATAGATCTCGAACAGTACATTGTCTTGTAACTCGTGTTATTTTTTTTATAACTTATTGTGGAAATCGTACTTGCAAAAGATGGAGTAGTTATCAGCAAGTGAATTTGCAAGGCGAGCCATTTCAATAAACTATTTCAACATATTATTTCTTAGCGTATTTCAAAGAAATTTTCAAAAAGATTTTTGAAGATAAACAAATTTCAGATTGATGACCAAAAAAAGCGTAATTATTTAGCTATTTAGCAAAGATGAAGAATGGTTTCCGGTGTCAGGTCAAGCCCAATCAAGCTCCGAAATGTCTGATTATGAGGAGATAGTTGAAAATAAAGAAAGGCTAGTCGAAGTTTGAGGCGAACTCGAAGCAGAGTCCAAGAACGAGATTGAGTAGAAACAGACACAGAGTCAATAGACACATCAACCGGGAATCAATAGGTTCTGAGCTATTCTACGCTTTATCTGTTCTGATGATGCAAACCCTCGAGGAACTCGTATGAACGATGCTTTTAATACGATGCTAAATTTCAATTAAGTAAAAATGTATAAACCAACATTGTCTAACAATTGAAGAGCAGCTTTTGCTATATCGCGGACGAACAAGATTCACGCAATATATTCCATCGAAACCGGCGAAATATAGCATAGAGGTATGATGGTTATTTGATGTCAAAAATTCACATCCACTGCAGTGACAAATTTATACCGGAAAGACTGCGAAGGGAATCATGGTGAACGAGTTGTTAAAGAGTGGCTGTTCGGTATAAAGGCTCAGTTGGGAATATCACGATGGATAACTTTTTTACGCCGTTTAAAATTTTTGCTATCGTGAAACTATTTTCCAATCGAAAGAACGGCTTCGAAATTTAGTATAATCAGCTCTTTTTGGTTTCCACCAAAATGTTACAATCTGCTCATACGTCCCAAAAAAAGAACAGACGCAATTGCAAAAAAGAAGCCGAAAACAATTTATACTGCAACAAAACAAAAATCGTCGCAAGACACATTTATTCTACATTATGAAAATAATATATTGACAAAAAAAGACATATGAACTGGTGTTTTTTGGGTAAACTTAGCGAAGAATTATGTATACCTTCAAACGAAGGAAGATGAAAAATCCTCAAATAATGAGACATTTCTTAACGGAGAATGCTGTAGAAAACATATTCGGTAAACCAGCAAACTATGGAACAAGTTCATTAATATCATTCGAAGACATAATCAAGTCTTCAGGTCTAAAAATGGTTGTAGGTTTGTGCTATATTTGTAATAGTACTTTCAATAGACGTCGAAAAACACGAAAAGCGTGTAAGGGGTGTAAAACACATGTATGTAACGAATACACGGCAACCATAACTCGCACTGAATATGGCCAATAAAAAGTTTGAGTTCTACTCGCTTTTCAGTATTTTTGCATATAATTATTATTTGTTATTAATATTTCCATTCGTACACTAATAAAGTAGCTCGACGACACGAAAAAGTTTCTTTGAAGTGCTCGTCTATAAGGTTGGGGTACCCGGGTATTCCGAGTATTGACAAGAGGGTTAATGAATATATTTTTTATAAATGATATGACGGTAATTTTACAAGTAGATGTCCATTAATAGTATAAAATTAAATAATAACGAATCACAATTAAAAATATTTTTTAATCTAAATTAATATTTAGATTTAATAGAGATCAAAGACAATGTACTATTCTTTCATTCGAATTGGACATTTCATTTGCTCCTAAATTCACAAATCTTACAAGTGTTATATTAAAGCAAAAAGAAGTTGAAATAATACAATTTGAACACAAATATACATTTTTAGACGAAAGCTGCAGAGTTGAAGATTTAGAAAACCAATTATATAGACATAAAGATAAACGAAAAAACGAAATGACAACCATCAAAAACGTTAAAAAAAGAATGTTAACGAATAATGTTTATTTACATTACTACACTTGGAGGTAAAAACGCAGAAATAGTATTAATTGATAAGAATGAATACGTTAATCAAGCCGAATAATTTTTTAAAGAAAAAGGTATAGATATCACAAACAGGAATCCATTTGAAAGCTTTAATAGAAAAACAAAACAATTAATCAAAAACTGCAAAAACCCCCTTGAAATTTAACATAGATATAAACAAAATAAATGACATGAACTCATAATCGCCACTAACGTACAGTCTAATTAAATTACATAAACCGGACAAGTTAATTAAACTTATAATTAGTAATAATAACACACTAACAGAAAACATCGGAAAAGTCATTTACAATTATTCAAAATAAATTTTTAACTCACAACAATTAATAAATAACATTAAAAATATTAATTTTTGACTTAAAAAATTTGTACTCAAAAGTACAAGTAAATTAATATTGGGAGCTAAATTTCCTTACAGAACATAACATCAATAATATACAATTAATTTTAGAACAGATAACAAAATAAAACTTTTTTATTTTTAACAGCAAAACTTATAAAATGCACAATGATCTGCCCATGGGTTCTGCCCATCGGCCAATAACCTTCATTATGAGGGTTATTGGTCGACATATATCTAGATTCAATGGAAAAAGAATTCTTCGCAGAAAAATATAACATGTTTACTAAAAATATCAAATACTATGGATGACATCTTAATAATCCATGAAAGCCCAAATTCAAGCATTGTGGCTATTTATAACATTATTATTCACTTCCATATAAAAATTATGCTCTTTGGTCTTATAAACAAGGTTTTCATGATTTTTTTAAAATTATATATTTTTCCAAATTATTACTTTAGGCATATGATCTCATTTTTAGCGTTTTCTTCATTATTTGTTTAGGAACATCCGTTTCAAATACTTCATTTTAATTTTTTAATACTTCATTTTAAAGTAAAAAATCTTTAATTCCATATTACAATCATTTCTTAATTCTAATAAATTAACATTTGTACAATGGCTTATATCTTCCTCTCTTAAAATTTATTACTTTCATTCACTAATTTAAAATTTTTTTTTGTTTTTAAAATTAAATTTCATTTTCGATTTTCTGTTTACATATTGTAGAAAGAAAGAAGTATTTTTAGTTTTATTGTTTAAATTTAATTTAATTACAGAACTTAATCTAACCTTCAATACATGTAGAGAATTTATTAATTTTTGTACTTTTAATTTAGTTTCTCAAATTGCATTTTTTTTTCAATTCAATATGCAACCTCTTTTTCAAATTTAATTCGTTTTCATTGTCGTTTTGTCATTTTAAATCTAATTTTTCAAGCTTTATTTTTTCAATTTTTACTAAATTAAAAAAAAAATATTTCCCCTACTGTTTAAGAAATAAAGAGTTTTTGTTTTTTGCAACTTGCAGTTTTTAATGCAAGTTTAAAATTGCATTAAAAGAAAATTGTCTTACTTCTTCTTTTTGTTGAAAAAAAAACACCATCACTTTTAAAGAGAAACATTATTACTATTTTACAGTATTCGAAGAAATTATTTTAGAGAAATGAAACTGGAATTTTTGAGCCACTAAACGATGTCTAAACAAAATTTATTGAATTTAAATTATAACTTTGAAAATAAAACAAATAAAATTAAACAAATTAAAATGAAATAAAGATTAATAACAATTAAATATTTAGTTCAAAATTTTATAAAAAGCTTTCTTTAACTTCAACTTCAAAAAATTTTTTAATTATCAATTTTAATAATTTTTCAAATATTTTTCAAGCTACTTAGAAATTTGTTTCTTTCTTCAACACAACGTTTACTGAAATTAAGGAGCACGAACAAGATTTAAGATGTTCCTGTTATTTTGATCTTGCAAATTACAACTCCTAAATAACGACGGTAATTATTAATTTTTTAACTTTTATTGTTATGATAATACTTTTTTTAATATTTCTATAGTTATTTTTAAACTTTTATAATTACAGTCGTTCCTGAAGTCGATTTGTATATCGAAACAATTGTAGCATCAAATTCATTTTGACAAGGAATTTTTCTGGCATAATCTGCAATTTACTAGTAATTTATTATTTTATTACTAATCTATTACATACTGTTAAAAGTTCTATTTAGGAATTTATTAAGTAAAAACATAGAAGTGCAGAAAGAGAAAACAAATTTTATTCTGAACTCTGAAATTTTATTCAGTACACATAGTATGTAGACTTAGGATGGATTATTGGAGGTTTGAAGATGGGTATCAATAGAGTAGATATAATAGGATTTCATTGCTAGGGTTAAAGTGTTGATTACAGGGTTGCTAATTCGAGTGATAGATCTCAGTGCAGATCTTTTCGCCACTTCCAGGTGGTACTTCATTCTTGTAGTCTCGTAGATGTGTGAGGCACATGAAGTAGACATACCGCGTCAATTCGGTTATAATTGTAGGAAATGGATCGCTGGGTAAAAGGAATGGGAGAAAAGTTGTATTTTTGTAGGATTGAGTAGGATGCGCCTTTTTGGGAACGAATTTTCCATTTCATTTATGAACGTTTGCAACTTCCGAACCGAAGAAACGACGTCCCTACTATGCGAGACCAATCGTCGGCATAAAGTAGCGCGTATGCACTGAGCTTAAAGGCGTCTGTGCTGTCGTGGTAGAATAGATTATATAAAGTGGGAGAAATAGGCGAAATCTGAGGAAGACCTTGCTGAGCGGAAAAGTGATTTTTCAACTACACAATGGAGAAGCGATTCGGGACGAATTGATTTGATTTATCAGGGTTAGAAGCTAGTATGGCGCTTTTAGTTTGTCCAATTTAAATTGGAATCCTTTGTGCCACACTAAGATAAAAGCCTTTCGAATATCCAGAAACAGAACTGCGGATATCAGTTTTTCAAAACGTGCCGCCTTGAAGTTGAAAATCAGAATGGTTAGTAGCTGAGATGTTGGGAAAATTGATAAGGCGGAATTTTCCTTGATTCAGCAACCAGGAGCGTATTCTTCAAGTGCGTCTCGAAGAATTTTCCTATTACTTCAATACAAATGTTAATTATTTTAAATTCAGGATTAAAAGTCTGTTATACTTGACGATGTTGCATTTATTCTTATTTTCTTACTACACGTTTCGAAGGCAGAACCCTCATAATCAGGAAGAAGGTCTGTTAACAAATACAAATGTACAGTTATTTTTATATAACTAATTATAAAATATTCTCATTAAAATGTCATGTATGTATTAATAATACAAATTGAAGTAGACATTCTTCTTACGTCTAATTGTGAATACTTAAATTTGCATGAATCATATTTTCTATTATCATATGACAGTTCTTTGGAGTTGTCTATTTATAAGTCTGATTTGAGTCTCTATTTGAGTTTTTTCGTTGAAACATGTTATGGTGAGGTTATTATAAATTAATTTTCATTTTCTGCTTCTGGGATGGTGCGAAGGGTTGTTTTAAAAAGTGTAGAGTGGTTTAGTGTAGATTTGAGTTTTTTCGTTGAGACATGTTTTGGTGAGGTTTTGGTGAGGTTATCAGTCTTTCTTTGTTAGCGTTGTAGATAGCGTTGTAGCGTTGTTTTGATTGTTTTTAAATGTAATATTTAGATTATTTTTTTGATAATATATTCTTTATCTTTGATGTTAGTTGTCTGGGATATTGTATGGGTTTGCAATACGTAAAATCGTTCTGTTGAAGGTGATGTGACTAAGATCATGCTGTCGTGTTTGCTTTTGAATCAATTTATTAATAATGTGTTCTGGAAAATGATTGGTTTTATGATATTTTGTTCTTTTTCTAGATTGTTCCGTTTTAATTGTGAAAAATGTACGGTATGATAGCGTCCATTTGTGTTGGTGTGCGGTATATACCGTATTGTATTTTATTGTCTACTTTTTTGATTTCAATGTATAGAAAATGTATTTTGTTATCTTTCTCAAACTCTGTGGTAAATTTTATGTTTGCGTGCAGATGTTAATGTATGTGTGTATCTTGAGCTATTGATGTTTCATTTGTGTTGAAAATTATTAAAATGTCGTCTGCATATCGTTTTCAAAAAAGTATTTTATTTTTGTACGGGTTATTCTCATTTAAAATAAAATCATTTTCCAATTTGTTTAAGAAAACATCAACTAGTAAACTACTTATGGGCAAATCCATAAGCAAACCACATGCACAAGACACATCATAAGTGTAGACCTTGTTATTAATTAAACAGAAATTTAGGTTTTTTATACATATTTTAAATATGAATAATATAAAAAATAAAGTCATTTGCTCTATGACTAAATAGTCATTCGTCATGTTTTTCGTTTGTGTAAAATGTTAATTTACAATAATTTTAAAGTGTTGTGTTCGTTTTTATATATTTCTAATAGTTTTATTATCTTGACAATTCGGCTGATGATGGGAAACTAGTTTTCCCGAAACTAGTACCGTAAATATAAAAACATAACTAGCAAGTAAGAAGTTTTATTTACCAAAATTTAACATATATTACATATTTTAACTTGCAACATGGATTCTCAAATTAATATTTTAAATAGATTGTGTATAAAGCTAATTTCTGTTTCGTCTGTTATTTTACTTTTTAAAATGTGTTTTAGTAGTGTTTTCATGTAGAAATTTTTCAGTCTTATCAATGTTGTCTTCCTTCTCTAGTATTGTAGTACCTGCATTTTGTCTCCTTTTTTGATGATCAAATTATTTTCTCTTATCCTTTTCTTAATATTTATTACGGTTGTTGTTTCTTCCTTTTGTTCTTCTAAGTTTTTCTTATTCCTATTGTTTCTGTTAATATCCTTTCTCTATTTGTTTCTTCTCTTATTAATATGCATTATGCAATCTTTGTAAACATTTTTTTCTTGTTTATTTTATATTATAGCCTCATTAATAGAGTTCTTCATAATGTTGGTTTTTTATGGATTCCGTGTTTATCGCCCCTGTTCATATTCATGTTTTCTTGTTTTTTGAGTTATTCATTCTCCGAAGTTTCTTCAATTATCTTTCTTTCTTCTTCCATTGATTTCCACTTTACTGTTGTGAATCACCAAGCTATTGTAATCTCTTGATAAAAGTGGTATACTTTAATGTTTGTGTCGTTTACTTTCAAATAGTGTTTTCTAATTTCATTTTTGATCTACGTTTTCATCATTCGTTTCTTCTTTTTGTTGTTTATATGAATAGGATATTCGTGTAATTAAATTTCGGTGTAAGTTCCTCTTTAAGGCAAGTTTTGAGGAATTTTATATGTTGTAGTTCTGTTTGTAATCATTTCGGTATTTCTTGTATTCGTATAGCGAGGGTCGTATTAACCATTGTATCATTAATATTATTGTTACATTTTCATAGCATCGTGGTAATAAGTTCAGGATTAAAAGTCTGTTGTATTTGATGACAATAACATGTCTCAAAGAATAAATTCATACCATCCCAGAAAAAGAAATTGTTCGAAAGAACTAAGACACAATAGCATCTAGGTTGTGCAACATTTACCTTAATTTACCTTTATTTTATTTCACATACCATTACTAAAATTACAACACAAAAAATATACAATCAAGATTTTCAATCTAATAAAAGGATTAAAATCATATACTCTGTAGTCTCGATATAGATGTCTTTCTCCTTGATGAGTCTGATAATAATTGGAAGTAGCAAATAACTGTAATATTTGGTGGTTCTGGATAAGCTAGCTTTGTCTATCAACCCCATAAAGCGTTTGTTAAAGCCCCAAATCGTGTAAACTGTGATTGCCGGGTGTGTTTGTGTGATGTCTTTCATTGTTGGATTAACTATCTCCATGTTGCTTTGTTTTCAGGTTTTAATTGCAGTCGGAGCATGTTTAGGTACCTTGGATGTTGCGTTGACATAAACTAATATGCCCAAGTAGTCGGAGCATGAATCCGGAACGACTTCTACCTGTGTAATTAGACCGCGGCTGTTTCTTGTGCGCAGCAGTAGATCAGGAGTAGAGTTCGGATTGTTAGAAGAGCAGTTTAACAGTTTTCTTCATAATTTTTCGATGAATTTGTACTTTACTATAAAGAACAAAATTTTATCTTTACTCCATATAAAGATTATGACTTCGTTCTCATAAACAATGTCACCAGGATTTTTTGAAAAATGAAGCATTTTACGCAATTATTAATTTAAAGTCATGATCACGTTTTTAGTGTTCTCTCCAATACTTTTATTTTAAAGAGCACAATTTTATATAAGAATCATTTCTCAATTTCTATAAATGAGAGCTGCATCTTCTATAATCCACAATCCCATTTCTTATTTACTGGGAAATGACTCGGTGCGTACTTAGCGTTTTCAAGTTTTGACATTTATATCGTTGCTGCGAAGCTAAAATGTAAAGTAATAACGCTTGAGATTGTGGAGGCAAAGTCGTTTTCTTTTCCGGACTAAATCTGGCGGCCATAAACCGCGTTTACACTCTGTTTCGTTTCCCCGGCGACTTTTTTCTTAACCCCAGACTGAAAATCATTCCGATGCAAATCGCTTTCGGCGGTAATTCCCCGCAGGTCGTTCTTTGAAATTAATGTATATACTTTACTCGGAGCTCGGACTATTTTGTAATTAAAATTAACGGGGGTTCCACTCAAAGAGTCCTCATTCGACCCGCTGTTTATGTTTTTAAGCGCGCGGCAGCTAAACCACCCCATCCTTTCGAGATATTGGATGTTTGTCGAGGGATGTTCTATTTTACAAAGCAACTACATCGTCAACGTCAACGCAAAATTTCCCCAACTACGAATTAGTCTGCTACGTGGAAAATATATTTGAAGAGAGAGAGAGGTGGACGCCTGAAACCATTATCCAAATTAATTCGCTGCAACCGGCTTAAACACGTTGATGAACACCGTTATCAATAATGCAGGGTCTGGGTGTAATCCCACGCTTTGGAACAATGCGACCATTTCCTGAGTAATTCGTTACATAACGATGATCTAAGATTTCCCAACGCACTAAATCCAATTGAAGAAAAGACGATATGAAAGAAGTAAAAGAAAGTAAACGAATTCAAATGGTTTCGCGATAAAATAAACTTTTAACGGCAAACTATACGTTACACGTATCGAATGGCGAATTCGTAACGCATTTACCTACTTCGAAAGCGTCACCGCTTTCAAAGAGATTTCGCCTGGGAAATATAAAATAGTCGTCAGATCGTCAACATCCGGTCGGCATTTGCGCATAAGCGGCGTCTTCTATAAAACGCGTACACAGAGTGAAATTTACCGTAAAAAGGTAGTCATGTCTGATACGAACTCTACATATTTGATGAGGTCGGTCCCGGTCTTTTGCTTTATTCGCCGTTTTCCGGCTTGAAACTTTCAAAAACTGGCCGGATAAGTTCCCGTTAATATTTATCGTTGTGTTAGTAACAAGTCGTTTAATTTAAATTTTGACGGAAATCTTTGTTAAGAAATAAGAATTAGAGTACTATTTTGAATCTTCGTTAAAATAATGCTTTATTATGAATTAAGAAACGATGAAAATGTTGAAAAAAACAAAATATTAATTAACATTTTTCAAGAAAAAGCTAGTGGATGAACGTAAGGGATGTCGTTCGTCCAACACATATTCCCCCAAAACCAAAAAACCATGTATTAAAGCTGTGAGTCGTCTTTGAACGAACTCCAAACTCCGTTTTTCCTTCGATGTCACCGCATTCTTTTATGACCATCATTGTTTCATAAGTAAAACCTTGATTCATAACTGAACGTCGTTTTTAGTTCATGAACCCACCCAATTTTTTGGTCAAACAATGAAGATGAGTAGTGCAATATAATTTTTTGAAACAAATGGCATCATTGACCAATTAAGCAGTCTGTACACTTCAGAGAAAAATAGCATGTCTGAGAGAATAAATAGAATTTTAGTGGAAAGTAACTAAATAAATACTAAATACTAAACAATAACTTCGACTATTGTAATCAGGTCATCAACCAAAAGAGACCGAAGCACGGGAAGTAACATCTCCCCCCATGGGCAGTCACCTCTCGGCCTGAAGCGTATAGTCTTACATTGTAGTGAACTAGAAACAGTTCTACTATTAAGCATATTACAGGTTTATCTCGCTATAGTTGATTCCACTTCTCAACAAATCACAAATCGAACGTTCCACTTTAGGTGTATATAATACAAGGGTATTTTATACACCTAATGTGGGCCTATATAAGGATATAGGTTATTATTGTTGTCTTACTTAATAGGCAACAATAATAACCTTCTTTGCGGGGAAGTAAAGATATTGTTTTCTCCAAGCGATTTGAACGTATATTTTCACTGTAATTCTTCTGAAATCTGTACCGTAGCTATTTCAATCTGATGACACTTACTAACGGTTGTGATGACACTAGTTAGGCTACTTGCAATGCAATTTTCAAACAAGTCCCAATTAATGCTATGTGGATCACAATACGTGCTCTAATCAATTTGAAATTGAATGTTCCTGTAGTCGACGGTTCAGAGGATATCCTCCAGGTTATCTATGAGCTCAAAAGGATTGAACTGAACGTAATGTCAAGTACCTCTACTCTATTTCTGGTAACAAAGCTTGGTGTGGCGTCTACATTATCAACAATAAAATCTAATAAGTAGTCGAGAAGTAACTCATCTCTTTCGTTTGTGTTAATGCTTGCCTCAACCCAAACCAGTATGTATGCCTGAATTAATAATATCCTTGTTAGAATCAAAATTTGTTAATAGTAGGGTAAACACGATAGCAGTCGACCATTTAATCAAATTCAAAAGCTGATAAAAAATAGTATAGCAAGAAATATCATCGACCATTACAAAATTCGTCAAAAATGAATTGATCAAAAACATGTTAAAATTTTTAAAATATCAAAAACAATTCAAATTAAAATAGGCACCATTAAAACCTTCTTAATAAAACGTGGAATAATTAGACGCGTTTTTGGAGCAAGAATACAAATCTCGAAAAATGAAAGATGTACTCAGTGAAACAAAATTTATTGAATACATGAACATAAAGCAAAAATTGAATTTAATTTTATAAGCACGAAGGACTATCATGACGAAGTCATCTCGCACCAGTTTTTGAAGAAGGTTGCAACATGGCGCATTTTGCAAACGAAAAGCATTTTTTCAAAAGACGCATGGCAAAACCCGACAGTTTCTACTTTTAGATCTAGTATTAGTCCTAGTGATAGTTCTGCTATTTCTAATTTTAGTTCAGTGAATTTAATTTATACTAAATTTCTAAAATCCTTAACCTCAATTAATTTAACTATAATCAATTAATAAAAATCCAATCAAAAAACTAAAAGAACATATCACTGGATAAAGTTTAAGTAACATTAGGATTAGAACTTTGTAGGTTGGGTGAATTAATATATTTCATCAATATATTTTTTGATAAAACTCATGTGAAAACCCGAATTGTTGTTGACCAAAATCTCATCCACTGCGAAATCCATCACGTTCAGAGCTAGAATAAGTAATATTAAAGAGCTCTTGGTGGTGCCCACTATTTGATGGTAAATTACATTGTCAAAAGTGAAAATTGAAGAATTAAAAATAAGTTTTAAACCAAAGAAAAAGGTGTCTTTGTTCCACACACAGTGATCAGCAATAAAATGCCATTTTTCATCCACAATTCTGTTAACTAGATCAAACGGCATGGCAGTAAAAAGACTAACGACGTCTAAAGATATTAAAATGTGATCCTGAGGAAGGCTATAGCCTCTAAATTCATCTACAAATTGAAAGGTGTATTTAATGCTATAGTTACTTCTATTGTTAAAAGTTGAACCCAAAGTCGGAGCAATGTGACCAGACAAAGCGTAAGATGCCGCACCAATCGATGATAAGATTGGGTTTCTTTATGTATTTTTGGCAAAAAGTATGTTTTAGCAAGGATTGAATTATTAGTTGTAAGTTGTCTCTTTTCACCGATGTCAATGTACGTCTTTTTATAAAGTAATTAACAAAATTATTAATTTTGTTTTGTATAGAGATCAACGAATTATTAAGTAGACATTAGTGTTACTTAAGATATCTTTGACCTTAATTAATTAAACATCCTTGTAAAGGATGACTGTGGTGGACATCTGCGTCAGCTTTGGTAATCATCAATGAAATTTGATAATACGATCAAATATTTTTTATTTTGTAAAAAATAGAACAAAAGGCATACTGAATCTTTTGAAATTAAGATAGAAATAAAACTAAAATTATCCTACAAAAAGCTCAAAAAATCCTAATGTGCTCGTAGTCGACCATTTCCCCTCTCGAGTTGACCAGTAGTCAACCACTAGTTCCTCAACCTGTTTTAGTCAGCTCTTTTCACATTTGTATTTAAATTCGTGTAAATTCAATTCAAGCCATGAGATAAACTATAATTTTTCAATAAATTGATTTATAAAAATCAATTAATAATTCATATATTTTAAATTTGTATTTGGTATAGACAATAACATCTGCTCATTAACAAAATAAATTAAAGCTTTTTTGCCATTTTATTGTTGTCTTCTTCCCCTTTATTTTTTAAAGTATAAGATATATCTACATGTATCTACTTGCTACTGAAGAGATAGACGATAGTAACTTTTCTTTATTTTTTCTGTTAGTACAAATAGGTGCAAGCAAGTATAAGTGATTTTCAAAGTTAGGCAAGTTCTGGCTGATTCAAAGTTTCTGGCTCGTTATCGCTAATTTTACTTACATTCGGATTTTCGTTGGTATCTCGAGTTAGAATCGGATTCGTTTTAGAATGCTTACTCATAACATGTCACAACTTTGCATTCATATAATAGTGATCACACGTATATAAATATTTATAATTGGAAAATTCAAAATTGCTCCTCGAAGTATATAGTTTTAAAATATATAATGGATATTTAATTTACTTAATGAAAACAATAGTTATTTTCACACAAAATTGCATAAAACATTAAAGGGAAAAGTCTAAAGTTTGTTAGAATATTTGTTACAGTATCCAGTGAAATCCGATATCCGGATATGAATCAATTAAACCAACTGAAATGAACCAAGAAAGAAAATGGCGTAAATTTGCGTAAACACTAGATATAACAGTTGAGGCATTTATATTGAGACAATATCATAACTCATAAGTTATTAATATTATAGGAAAAAATTTCAGATAAAACTCTCATCATATGAAGGGCAAAAATTTTGAAGGGCCATTTTTGATAGTTAATTAAATAATTTTATAAAGTATGTATTGGTTTGAACAGCGTAATGTAAACATTTGTTCCTACAAAAGTATGTTTTAGTATACAGATATAAGTTATCTATATCCAAAGTTGCTTCATTTCGCCACTATAGAACAAATTCTTTTATTTTGTATAACTCAAAAACGCAAAATCAATTTATGCCATTTATGAGAAAAGAGTTCTTAAGTTCAATTAACGTCATCTTATTGGGTTGGATACAATTTTAGAAATATAGAAATGATGGAAAATTCATGTCTTTTGCAGTTATTATTCCATATATTTTTTTGACTAAGCGACAATTACATGATAATTATTTCTGAACAGTCCATTTAGTTCTGAAACTTTGTTGTCTTTTGTAAGATTTTGATTACATAAGTGGATTGAAGTCTGCGGAGCATTGTAGTCAAAGGTTTTTTTTTCTACAATTGATGGTAAAAAAGGAATTAAGAAGAAAAATTTCCCTTGAATTTAATTTCTTGCTTAAGTGCCAACTACGTTTATTGTTGAAATGACGTAAATTAGGCTGGCAGGTGAATTGAATAATTCCTTTTTGCTGGCTTAGCTACTTATGTAATCAAAATTTTATAAGAGACAAAAAAAGTTTCAGAACTAAATGGGCTATTCAGAAATTATAATTATGTAGTTGTCGCCTAGTCAGAGAAAATAGAAAGATAGAGTAATATCTGCTGACCATATGACTTTTCCATCATGCTTGTATCTCTAAAATGCTATCTATAACCATAAAAAGACGTTAATTGTACTTAGGAACTCACTTCTCAAAAATGGTTTAGATTGATAAACGCGTTTTCGAGTTATACAAACTACAAGATTTTTTTTGCCAGTTTTGAAGTTCTTAAGCGGCAACACGAAGAAACTTTGGATATAGATAACTTAACTTCCCTTCTATACGTATTTGTTGTACACGCACATCTCTCATTTTTGAGAGACATTCTGTGTAATAATTAAAAACAATTTATTGGGAATTCAACCACGACGGGGAAGAATTAAAGAACCTCCTTTAATCAAGACCAAGCTTTCGAAAATTCTTGATCGCTACCCACGCTGGTTTTTGGTGTTGTATTGTCGGGGTTGAATTCCTAATGAATTGTTCTTAATTCTTAACAAGTGCAACCAGTACTTCCACCCTAACTTAATTCTGTATAATAATTGTATTGGAAGAGTTGTAACTTGCAAGGGATTGAATTTCGAATTACTAGGATATATTTGATTAAATCAACCTACTGTGACCTCGACAATTTGTAATAAGACATTATATAGACTATTCACACCCATTCTACAAACGTAACTAATGAAACCCATGGAAATATTGTTAATGACGGAAAAAACCGTTAGTCCCATAGTGCGTTGATTTCAAACTTCTTCAGAAAGTGTAAGCATTGCTTCAATAAAGGGCAAAAATCACTTTTTGTAAATGCTTTGTTATATTTTCAATTTTATTTTGCCATTCACGAACAGGCGTCTGCCAATCGGTTTTTAAAGGCTTAAATACACTTACATCAGCTAGCTGCGTATGGGTTGTATTGGGAGGTAAAGCATACAAAATTATATGATGTATTTTACATCATTTACTTAAGTGATCCGATAAATGCGATGTATGTCTATCAACGATTCATATAACAGGATACATCATTTTCCTTCAACCACACATCGAGACCATATGCGAATAACCACATATTCGCAAAAACTATCACTTTTATCTAGTAGATTTGCCAATAAGCCAATGGTCAAGAATTGGCTTCACTAAAGCTAATTAAATATTAATAAAAGATCATTTCTTTTCTTCTTGGCTACGATTGATTGCAGGCCCTGTAGTGAGTCCCATTTTTTACTCATCTTTTTAGTCTGTCCATCAGCTAGTTTTGGAAACTTTAAAATTTCAAAGTCCATACTTCTTCTATTCCCATACCATTATGGATGGCGTCAATAGCATCTGTTAAAGAAGCTTTTGAATATTTGTTAAATACGTTTTTTTTTTGATTTTGACTTTATTCTAGATTTAACTAGAAAGAACACTCTTCTTAAAATTGTTTATGAATATTTATGTTTGCAAGAAATTTTTACATATTTATAACTTTAATTGAAAATTTCATCATATTCTTCACGTATACTATTAACATATAAAATAAAACACTCTAGATTTTGTAATTTCTGCAGCTTCACAAGTCATCAGTAGCTTTTTGTAATGTTAGATGATCTATCCCTCAACATTTACACATTTAAAGAATCATATTCACAAGTTGTAGATAATTTTTTAATATCAGTAAGGAAACTCTCAAATTCCTCATCTTCTTGGTTCGATTCTTATCTTTCAAACACAATATTCTCTTTAAGGGTACAGCACTGTTCAAAAGTCTCCATAACCTTCTTATAATCAATTTCTACAGCTTCATTGTTAAATGCGTTAAAAGTGTCTACAGTTTCTTTCAGTTTCAGTAATCTTTCAGTTTTCGCAGAGAATGACAAACTTTTAGGTTGTCTAAATCCGTCCGTTTTTATGTGTTTCTCATGATTATTTTTTTCTTATGCCATTCTTGTTTTCTTGCATCTTCACAATGTAATATTTGGTATTTATATTTAATAAAACACATACACTTTATAATCCTGTACTGTAATCATACTCATTCTCTATTATATTTTATTCTGTTTTTATTAGATTAATATTTGTGTTAAGGTTTTAGGATGTGCCATAAATATTAATACAGTTCATTGAAAATTTATTTGGCGCAATAAAGGAGAAATGAAAGCCCATCTATTTCTTGGGGGGTCTTTAATCGACTCACGTTTGAAGTCTCGTCGGGACGAAGGAGCAAATCGCGAGTAAGCGATTTAAAAGTCCGGCCTCTCAAGAAAAGTGCTTCGGGGTGGAGAGCATAAAAAATTCATGGGGGGGTCGGAAATCCCCGAAAAGTCCTGAATTATGCTACCACTCCCGCCAATAAACAAATTGGAAATGGGAATGTCACCGGGAGAAAAAAGAGCAGCCGGGCCACATCAACCGAGCAAATTACTTTCCGGACCTGCGAAATAACACGGATCGAAATATTTTTCATCCTATATTATGGGAACGAATGAGATAACGCAGGGTCCGGTTGATCCAGGCGTATTGTCGTGCGGCATCCCCCCATTTAATTTTGTTAAAGTACATTTATTGGGGAATGGGAGCGTTCGAAATCAATATCAACTCGGTTCAGACTAACGACCCTTTTATTGGCATCATGCCAAAAAACCAACATTAAACTGTCCTAGTTTTTCATGTTCGGCAGAACAAAAGATCAATACTACCTTCATCTTCAAACTTGAAACCTTTTTAACCTTTCGAAATCGATTTAAATAAATTTCAGCAGAAATAGAAAGCAATTTTGGCGTTGAAATGATTACGGAACGTTATCATTCGTAATTAAATAAACATTTTATCAGCTTTACAGACCGAGGAACCGCGATATCGGTTTTCCAGTAAGTGAGCAATAATAATTGCGTGCCAAACAAATCTGGAAGTTTTCAAAGTTGGGCAAACTCGGGGTTCGGGGGCGGTAAATTCGGTCCGGTTATTTACCGTGAACATACGACCGCACGGCGTTCGGCCGTCAGCAGAGAGCCGTAATTAAAGATAGTTTTCGACCAAGTTTCTTTCCTTTCGTGCGCCTTCCTTAAAGAACCCCGTTCAACTTGAATTTCCTTTTCAATTTCTGTTAATTAGTTCCAACTTGGGCCAGTAGTCGAGAGTCTATTATAGGCGAAATTAGAAATTACTAGAAAGAGCGCAGGCTAAGCGATCTTTTGTGAGGTTCCCCCTTTTTGATTTTTATCGATTACTTTCTTTTCAACGATACGGCAACTTAATATATATGCCTTGGACGTCACCTTGTGTATTGAGTTGTCTATCTTCGTCTGATCCTCATAAATTCTATTTCCAAGTCATTCAATATTCTCCGGGTTCTTAAAGGCGATTGGGTAGATATTGCTAAGGGTCGAAACCTGTCAAAAACATCCCTCAAGAAACAACGAGACCCCTTTTTCTCCTATACCCATTCGCTTGATCTGTGAATTGACGCAGACCTTTGGGGACTACCACCATCCGAAACGTATCATATATTAGGATTCTGGGTGCTGTTTTACACTAAATTAATCTCTATTATTATTAATGACGCAATATTGTTAATTTTTATATTAATATTAATTTGTACGATCCCATAAAACTAAAAGTTGTAGCAAATTTAATTCTAAACACTTATAGTTTTCTTGCACATTTCTTCTTAGATACGTATCGTAAGAGTCTAAGCATCGTAACTTGATGCTTAGACACATTTCAAAATTAAAAGTGCTGATATAAAGTTAAGGCACCAGAAACTTATTTATCATACTAACCTAATCTCCAAGATTATATAGCTATTATAAAATTTTGAAAATACCTTATACAAACAAAAAACATATAAAATAAGTAATGTCCGAATATCCCCATTATTGGGGCTTAGTGTCCATTTTTTTTTGACACTAAACATCGTTTTAGGGAAAATTTCTTACTTTGCTTGCCAGAAATTTCCACTAAAAACGTAACGAAGTATATTTTTATGTAAAAGACAAGTATTTGACGCTATAGGTTGTTTCTAGTGATAAAAGAGTCGATAAGATCTGGACCTGGACTCTTCTTGAACATATTGACCTGCTTTCCCTATTTGTTTAGGTATTTTTTCACCACATCTCGAATGTCGGCTTATGTCAAGGGGAACCCCAATTTTCATTCAAACGTTTTCTCAGCAATGATAAATCAACCAACCGAGCTCTACACAAAAAATAAAATACAATCTGGTCCAATAAAAATACTCAACGAAATACCTTATATTATAAAACTATAAAAAGACAAACAAAGAATGAAACATCAACACCAAAATGGCAAAATGAAGAACCATAAGAATTACTAATCCATAACAATGATAACGTGCCACAAGGTACAATAAAACTATATTACATGAACAAAATCAATAATAATTTGAATAAAACAAACGCAGGGTTAACGGGATAGAAAAGCTACAGAATGGAAATTATGGAATCTGATGAAACAATGAATAATTTGGAAGCCAATTCAGAAGATGAATATCAAATTACAATAACATTTGGACAGTTCAACAGAATACTAAAAAATAACAATACTACATTAGAAGAAGAAATTATGGATGATATGCATGATGATGAAATCCAGTCATCTTATTAATTTTATAATAAAAAAGTAATTAAAATTGGATTTGCTAAAAAAAATCCAATAATGAACTAGAATGTTATTCAAATGATAATTATATCAAAATGGTATGCTTTACAAGTTGAGATTTATTTATTTATATATTTGGGATGCCACCATGGAAACACACAATAGCGGCCAATTCGTTGCTAATACTAATTGTGATAACAATCCACTGAAATTATACATTTATAATCCCTTACATTTGTAACAGTGTCAGGACAGTGATACTGTTCGTGCGTGTTCAGTATCCGGACTACAGAAGAATTTTGACCAATCTTATACAGTAATCCTCCACGCGTTTGATAAGAAGGAACACAAAAACATATCTCACCAACCAAATCTTAGCATCCAAGAAGTTGTTGACCAATTTGTACAAAAAAAATAAATCTGTGCTCAGTACTCCACAACGTTGAAAGTAATCACAGTAAAGTAAAAACGTTTTATGCGCTAAGTACCTTACAAATCGTCGTTGAACGGATTCAATACAATTGATATGTACAGCACACTGATGATTTCACACCGTTGACGCGTACCCCAGGACACTGCCGACGAAGGCCATATAAAGCGATTTAATGCATTTAATGTTCGTTAATAAACGACACATCCTAATCACAAAACCCAATCACTTTAAAGCTTTAGTAATAGTAAAATCCACATGTAAATTAAACATAAACCTGCTGCCAAGAATGACACCAAGATCGTTAATGTATTCACACGAAACAAGTGTATTAGTTCCCAACAGGTAAGTAAGGTTTAGTGGGCAACGTTTTCGCGTAAATGTGATTGTAGAACATTTACTGTAAATGAAAAAGAGGCTATTATCAGCGTAATATTGCTGAAACCAGTCCAGATCACTCTGAAGATTTTCACAATCACGGGTACTCGTAACTTTCAAAAAGATTTTGCGATCGTCAGCATATAAGATTTTGCATGATGAAAACACGTAGTTTATATATGTTAGGAATAAAATTGAACCAAGGTGGCTTCCCTGGGGAACGCCCGAGGAAGCTGCACCGAAACAAGAGGCTACACTACCAACTCTTACGGCTTGTCACCGACCCGTGACGTATGATTCCAACCACGACAAGAGTCCTGGAGGAACACTAAATCGACTTAACTTATGCGTTAAAATGTTATGATTAATCTTATCAAAAGCTTTGCTAAAATTAGTATAGATTCAATCTACCTGATTACAACAATTAACAGAGTTGTGAATGTAATTAGTATAAGAGATTAAATTAGTTTCAGCCGATCTTCTGGGAAAAAAACCTTGTTGTTCCCTAATCAGGTAGGGCTCCAAAAAGTAAGAAGGCTGGGAATATACAAAATGACAAAGTCAAAAAATCGGCAGCACAAACCCCCTCTTCCACTGAACTGAGAAAGAGCCAGTGTCCAAAGAAAGACAGAAGATTAAGTTTACAGGTGTAGCGATACCACTCGTTCACCTTTTAATGAAATAACTAGGTATGTCATCCGGACCGGGTTCAGCCTTTGGATTAACCTTATCCAGAGAATATCTTGTACATTATCAGCAAAATCTTTACTAAGTTTCATAACGGTAGGAATCCCTGCGCATCCACCCCTTCTATTTTTTACAAAAGACCACAAACGATCAGGACATTCCACCATACTTGCCTGCATTGACTACAAGTAATTGTCAAAATCCGACTTAATCAATATTTTTGATCGCTTAGGTAGGATTGAAAAAGATAAATAATCATGGTAGTTTTGAGATCTTTTCGACTTACGGGAAACTTAAGCTTTACACGAACGATTCTCACCGTGGACGCAGAATACCACGAAGGAAAACGGCGCCTCGATACCGGACGGACAATACTCACATACAATACTATAAAAAACATCAACAACACCCTCACCTCATAACCCAACAAATCTTTCCAACAGATTCACCGCACAAAGGGATAATATAATTAGCTTTTTTGTAAAAATATTTAAGAGGAGGATCATTCTGAATAATATTTAATCAAACATTAACGACAGAAAACTCCACAGCCAAGTCAAGAATTCTGAAATTATCCTTAAGTACGTTGTTGAATTAAATTAAATTACAATATACAAATGTTTCTCAAAGTTGTCGTGCGCGCACATCGACACCACCAAAGGGCTAAGAATTCCAGACTCAGCCCGCCGCCATGAGATTGAGGGTAACTTAAAATTACAATAGTAGTTGACTCAGAGATGGAGTTTCGTAGTGATGCCAATTTTTGTGAAAAGATAACTAGGGGATTAATTTCTCCAGGAGGCAGATATACACAGCACATGAATCCTACCCACAAATCCTCAGCCTCTGAGTATAACTCCAGGACCAGAAATCTTCTTACATGCCATCAGCTTCTATGGCGACGAAAATGTTATACCCAGAGCAGAAAAATTCCGTGTCCGAAGAGTTTAGATAAGTCTCTGTGAGACATACAACATCATGACCAAGGGTGGACGAATTAACGAAAAAAGCGGTCGTCTTAGTTCGCAAACCATTAACATTTTGATAACACATGAAGATAGGCATGATGGGATAAAATGAGTAACAGATAATGCAATGGATAAGCCGACTACAGTTTGCTAAGATCAGTCAAAGAATGGATAACCATCACGCGCGATATCTCAGACTTCCGCACACGAACGACGTCACCCCTAAACCAAACAAATTTATATTGCTTGTCCGCAGCAACGGCTTTAGCCTCTCTAAGAAGTTTAGCATTCTTTGCCGTCAGGTGTTCATTGACGAACGATTTATTTCCAAGACTCGGCAACTTAATACCAGGGGTCACAGCCGCACTAACCGACGGTCTCGACGCCACCCGTTGCTTGATCTTTGCGGCACCCAAGAAATGATCTCAGACCATCTAAGATAAATGCTTCACCACAATATTTTGCGGTCGACGAGCATCCGACTGGGGCCATCTGAAGCAGCCATTCCTCTGGATGGCAAACGATGTACGGCATCAATATCCGCAACAGTGACTAAGCAATTAAGGAATTCACCAATCGAAGCAACTACATCGGACAACGATTCGGATTCGTTCTCAATCACTCCAGTAATAATAAGATTATTGTGTTTAAAGTACTGTTCAAATCTCTCCAAACGCGCCGTAACACGCCAGTCCCGTCCTAAGAGCAACATTCTTTGTTTTTAATGTCTCCATCTGCCTCAATTTTACGTCCATCTCGTTAATCTTGTTCTCAAAATCAGATATCTTATCACCATAGAATGAAATGGCGCGTAGAAGTTCATCATACTTGCCGATAAGCCTTAATCGGAGACGGTACAACCGCTGGTGACTTGAGTTACAGATGACTCATCGTCAATAATAATAGATTGGTCAAGAGAAGAGGAACAGTTGTGACATCTCAATTATACATGATCGGTCTTAAAATGACGTAGATCCTCCACCAATAAACCCACGCATTTCGAAAAACGCACTGCAAACTCCCGTACATTGCAGACCAGGAACCTGTTTTAAAATTTTACTGCGACAGGATACGCACTCCATTTGAATTCCACTGGACTGGTCAACCAAAGCTCGCAAATTTAAATCCACCATCGATTAAAATATGCAAAACCTTAAAAATTTATAATAATGCGGTATTTAAGAGGACGGAGGAATTGTATAATGATCATAGTGGATTTCAAAATTTCCGAGTAACTTGTGCTTTATGTATACACCAGAAGAAAAAGAAATACTGAACATAAAAATGGAACCAATAAACGATCAGACATAACACTTATAACTTTAGAGGAATTCAAAAAAGCCATTCACGGCTAAAATTATATTCGTAATCCATTTTATTAGTATTATCTTTAAAAAAGGTTTAATATCAAATTTGAAAATTTTGTACTTTAACTGTACAAAATTGATAGAGTTATAACTTAATTATAAAGCTATTTTCTTGAAATTTAGATTTAGATCTCTGTAGATGGTTAAAGAACCGAAACTAACCAGATAAATAAAACTTAATAAACGACCAGTTAAAGTACAAAATTGCCAAATTTAATATTAAAGCTTTCTTAACTGCAATAGAATTTTGATGGAACCGAAAACATGGGTAAACTCATTGATTGTACCCATTTCTAAACTTGGAAAAAATACCAAATAAGGCGGTAAGCTACAGACTCTCTGATGTGATGCATTACGAAATTGTTTAAGGGGATTATTACTAACCGATTAGAATGGTGGCTGGAATATATCAAGGTACTGGAAGAGAGACAATTTGGATTTAGAAAAACCACTCAGGACTTTGTTCATGGATATATACAAGCATAGTATAGAAGCATATTTATGATTAAATAGATAGATATTCTATATGAAGGTACCAAATACATAAGTGTAATAGATAAATTAACAGCAGCTAAGATACTAGAGTTGGAAAATGATAGATTAAATGTAGAAGAAGAAACCAAGTATAGAGGGTTACCACAGGGCAGTCCAATAAGTACAGTATCTGCATGTTATGCAGATGATATAGCAATTTATGTAGCCAATAAGCACAACATAGCAAGGAAGGTAGAAAGGTATAGACAGCATATACCAATTTAATAAATCTACTAAGGTGTTATCAAGATCTTTAAATAAAAAGCATCTAGGAAAAGGAATATAACAAGAAATCCAATATGTCAACCGTGTCAATGAAGCTAGTAAGGGTATTACAGGTCGATCAAATATGATTGTACTCCAAAATATTATCGTTGTTATACTTACCAATACGAATCCCAAAGAAATAGTAACAGGAATTTGTAATGAAGAATGTCCTAATGCTTCATTCATCTACAAATGACTTCTTGAGAGAAAAACCAACAAGTATAGCTTGTTGTATTTTTTCAGAGGATTTGAAGGTGAACTTTTCATGCAGTTTACCATGCTCAACGTCGCTTATAGGGCAGAATTATTTGTGATTTTAAAAGCTGACAGAACGATTAACTTAGTGAAAGAGAAAAAGACTCGCTGAGTGCAATTTTAGCCTATGAGGAATACGAAGCTAACCTGGATGATCATCATCTTTTACTCAAGATGGTTGAAGAATTATATGAGGCGCATAGAGATGGCAGAAGTATATGCCTATGTTGGATACAGGTCATTGTGGCATATTGAGAAACGAACGTGCTAATACGTTAGCAAGAGGTCACGATAAGGGAAAGATTAATACTAATACAGAAGTTAGTGAGCTGTTTTTTTTGAAGAGGAAAGAATTTGGGAATGATGAAACGAAGTACCGGAAAATTCGTTAAATTTAAAGGATCGTGGTTTGAGATTTGTCCATTTGTGTCAAGAAATTTATTTATCAAATTCAGTAGGGTACGTTACGGACATGCTATGTTTCTTTTACATATGCATAGAATTAGATTAAAGCCCAATCTTAATAGCGAATGTAGACAATATGGAAAAATGAATCATATATTTTGGATGTAATGGAATTCAACCTGATATCTTTACTAGCCTCTAACAATTTAGAAATCTATAGTGCTATATGATTTTATAAATTTATAAATATCTTTCACTGAATATAATTGTCCAGGCTAATATACAACTCTATGGTATAATATTATACAAAAAAATAAATCCTTAAGATCCAGATTCATAATTTAGCCATAGTCACTCCAATGATTTTTTTTATTATAGTCACATTTTTGCTATTTTTCCATTTGTGAAATTTTGTTAATCGAACCACAGGGTAAAGTGATAATGTAGTAGCAATAATTAATGAGTTACTGAAACAATAGTGTCAACAAAGAGACTTGAGAAGAAGAGTTAATGTAGTTCATACTCCAATACACGCCTCTTATATTCAATCAATCAATTAATCAATAACCTAAACTCGCTTTCGTGTCATAGGACTGAACACGAATACACGAAAACATGAAAATTTAATGAATTTGAACTGTTTACAAGTTGCTAAGGGTAACACTTGGGAATCGGATCATTTCACAAAAACAGTTTTACTACAAAAGTTAGAGCAAATTTAATTCTTAATAATATTGCTCTTTTGCTCCTTGATCTATAGATAGACACGAAATATGATATTTTTCTGAATTCCATTTTTCCAAGTTGTTAATGGCGGCAGCCTTGGGAAATCTGAATATGAACTTGTAGAACGTAAGTTGTAGCAAATTTAATTCTTACCAATATTGATATTTCTCACCTTTGTTCTCAAATCTATAGATATCGAGGTAAACACGAAAATATCCTGTTTTTATGAATTTCCTATTGTTTTCCAAGTTTGCAATGTGCAGTATTCGAGAATTGGGGCATGTCATGAAAAGCTTTTTGAACGAAAGTTGTAGCAAATTTAATGTCTAACAAAAGTGCTCTTTCTTACTTTTGCTTCCGTATTTATAAATATCGAGCTATACACGGAAATATGATAATTTCATGAATTTTATCGTTTTTGGAGATGAGTGATTTTAAAAAAACGTAGTGATCGGTGACCATTCGTTCTCAATCATCGTGATTTTAAACGATGACAATGACCACTATTTAGCTTTTAAGTTTCAAGTGGCTAACTCAGAAACAGTGGTAAAAAGATTGTTGGAATATATTTTCTACAGTTTGTTATCAAATGTAGTACAAAGAATTCATGGAGTATTTAAGAAAATGCTCCATTCGTTCGTTCGTAATTCGAAAAGTTACGAACATGGGCAAGAGTGGGACGAGTGTATTGTTCAAGCAATATTTGCTATAAAACTTGTGGTGCACGTTTTGCAGCACACGATTTCGGTCCTGCGAAGTTATGTTATGGAAGGCAAATTAAGTCTAGGTTAAGTATGTTAAAGGGTTTATACAATGGTGTAGATACTAATGAACGAGCAATTAGTAATGTTTTAATATAATTGAAACGATTGAAAAACTTACAAGAAATTGTAGAAATTAGTATTAAAGAAACACAGAACACATCTATCAAATATTATGATAAAATAGCAAAAGAAGTTATTTATAAAGAATGGGATAAAGTGATAATATAATGGGATAAATAATAAATTATAGGCCATCGTGAACTGTCATGCGTGAGAGTACTTCGGTAAGTTTTTAACATTTGTTGTTAAATGAAGTTGTTACCTTACTTTGTTTATGCGCACTATATTTAGTGTTCGCCCATGAGTAATGTTTTTTATTAGGAATACGTAGATTATTCTTAAATAAGTAGAATTCCCAGTGACAAAACAAAAAATAAACGTTTTCTTGTCCATGCTGTTTACTTTGTAAATAATGATCTCACTAATTAGTCCCACTCAAATGGTGCATTGAGTTGGGTTGGGTTGGATTAAGCTGACAACCCAACCCAAGCTGAAGCTGGGACCTTACGGGTGTGGCATCACCGATTTTGTTCATATTTATAGGAATTGAAGATCAATATCCGTCCAGTCGTATCACTTTCCAAAAATCAGGTGTGTAGGTAAAAAATAATATTTCAAAACGAAATGGGATTACTTTGATTCCGTTTTACGACATTGACTTAAGATAAGATTGAAAGATGGAGACTGAATAGCCTGGCGGTCCACACACTGAAATAATGTTGAAAAGAGGAGAAAAAAAAACACGAGAAGAAATGGTGAGGCGCTTTTCGCCTCTCTATCTATAAGTACCATGGGACCCACAAGGAAGAAAGAATCATGGGAAGTGATTGCTGTTCCGCAGCCAATTTTTTTAAATATAAAAATTCTTACTCAACCTAAATAATCTCCCGAATACATTGTTCATAATCGTCTTTCATTATCACTAAGTTCCACGTCGAAATTCCAACCAAAGGATTTTCGCCATCCAAAAATGTTATTCATGATAGTTGTGACGGCCGATCATCGAAGTCAGCCGAATTAAATCCTTTTGATACAAAAATTGTTCCTCAAGCTAAATATTTTCCTAAATGCATTACTAAGCTGGGTTGGGTTGAGTTAAATTTCGAAATTCCAACTCAATCCAACACTTCGATCATCCAAATTTGCTATTTCTCGTCCGTTGTTGTTACTTAATATAAAGTTTAATTTAAAGATTAGTTTAAAGTAATTGAAGAAAAAGTTGTATATTTTTTTCAAGTTAATTAAGCTTAATACACAAATAAAGAATAAGATAAAAATAAGAAAGAACATAACAGAAAGCAAAAAACATAAGAACAACAAACTGTACTAACATCACTTTATTTATATACTATTTGTTAAAGAATAGCTTTTTTGAAATAATAGAATTAAGATTTAATTCTCTCAATGATGATCTATTTTTCGAACAAAAGTTTGCGGTCGCTGAAAATACCATCTCGCTTTCAATCAATGTTGGTTGAATCGTCGTCAAAGCATGCAAAAACTTCTTTAGATTATTTGTTGTATTTCATGTACTCTCATATATTTGTAATTGCTTTTGTAAATTTATCTTCTGATCAACTGATGTTTTGTTTTTTTTTTTATTTTCAAGTGCATCTTTTATTGCATCAATCAATCTATCACTAACACGATCACGCATATCAAGATCATACAATTGCTACTTTTGAAATAAATCATCACTCTAATTTAGTTGTCTGAGATTCAGCTTCTGTTACGATTAGGTACACGTACAGTTTGTTCAAAAGTGGTTTCATCAGGCTCGGCATCACTTGCGTTGACTTTGGTAGGTGGAAGTATTCAGTATTACAGATAACTGTGTCTTCCCTCGTATATAAGCGAAGACCAAATGTACCCAGATTTTGACTCGCATAGAAAATAACTTTTTATTCCAAATCTGGAACGTTTCATTGGAATATATTGCACCCAACCCAGTTTTCTTTGCATAACATAAAACTCTCGTCAATGGTTACGTGCTGTTTTGGGGGTGTATGCCTCTTGAAACTTATTATTCAAATGACAATACACAGGTCAAATTTTGTTAAGTTTTGGTTGCGGGTGAACAACCGGATCGTAGATTTCGTTGTTTGAAAATTATTGGTATTTTTTATGAAAAGGTATTTTCTAAGTGACGTCACTTTGGAAAAAAAGGTGTGAATATTGAGTGTTTTTTTTGTTCAGAACATCTTTTCTTCTGGATTCTGAACAATACTCATTACTACGGTAATTGCAAAAAGAAATCGCAATTCAGAAATGTTGGTCCGCTACTGATTTTCATCATATATGAAGGTTTTTCATATTGTTTGATCATAGTATAAATTTATTTGACCCACAATATTTTGAACAAATTTGTCAGTAATAAAATAATTAAAAAATTTAAAGGGTTACGTGAAAGATGAAATTTCCACGTTGATATGCGAATTTGCTGTACATTCAAAGGTCGATGGTGTTCTTATATCCGTTTCTAAATTTATATGTGACCATCCATCTGATAAAACAACCTGACCTTCCACTTGTTGTGAATCTGTCTCCTTTTCTGACACAGACCTCAAATCCGTATCTGAAGAATCAATTCCTGAATGTTCAATAGCCAAATCTCTACACTGCGATAGCGATAATCTCTTTCCATAATGAATTATAAAAATGCATTCATTAATTAGCTAAAGTTTTATCGCAGGAAAAGATCGTGAGAAAAACGTCTTGAGGAACATATTCATTCAATCTAAGCACTGAAAAACTGAAATCTAAACTAGCGATAGTCTTTTGTTCAAGCGGAAAGCAAAACACATTACTCGTGAGTATGACTCGGGTTAGCGCAAATTAGAACAATTTTGTCACACGAGAGGGTATCGTTCAAAAGTCTTAAGTTTTTAAAGCGTTAAAGGAAGTATTATTGTCCATAGGAATATGCCAGCTTTTATTATTTATTTTAATTTTATTAGTCACATTTATTTGAGGTCATGATAAATTAAACTAAACACCCTGTTAATTCTGCTATTCAATCAAATATAATTAATTAATAATCAAATTAACAAGTACTCAAACATGGTTCATACATTTGATCACCTGATAATGCGTGAATTCACGTGAATCACGCGTGAGTCACATAATTCATGTATGATATTCACGTGAGTGATGTGCGTGACCCGAGTAAGATAGGTACTAAAAGAACTAATTGGAAGAACAACACGAATCCTTTATTTATTTATTTATTTATTTATTTTTTTTTTATTTTATACGAATGTTTTTCGTCTTGAATTAAATGTTTATTTAATAATTTTTTGTACTTTTATTAACAAGACGGTAATATATAGTATTTTACACAATGTTACTACTGGTTTCGGTTACGTTTAAACCATCTTCAGGAATATATTTTAAAGAAAATTGTTGATGTTGAATCAACAATTTAAATTTAATAATTAATTAATAATTTGATTATTAATTAATTATATTTGATTGAACAGCAGAATTAACAGGGTGTTTAGTTTAATTTATCATGACCTCAAATAAATGTGACTAATAAAATTAAAATAAATAATAAAAGCTGGCATATTCCTATGGACAATAATACTTCCTTTAACGCTTTAAAAACTTAAGACTTTTGAACGAATCCTTTTGTATGTAACTTTATTGAAACATTGTTATGAAAAACCTGAAATAGTTGAGATGTATGTAACATCTTCGGGGGAAGAAGAGATAGGAATATATGTATATGAATCGGAAAAGGAAAAGAAAGAAACTTACTGTCTACAGAAGTTTCACAACAAGGAAAGAGAATTAGACAATTTACAGAAGAACAAAGGATAGACTTGATGAAAACATTAATTGAACATAATATTAATCTGAAAAAACCAAGGATTATCCAAACCAAACCATACTCACAATCTCCAAGGGTACGTACGAGAAATTATAAATGAAGAAATCGGTAAAAGGCTTAACTTGGACCTGCTTCAATAAAGCGATACACCATACAATCACGTTCACCGTTCTTTTTTATTTTACGTCACCCTTGCCAATCGTGATTTCTTAGGAATGGTGAAAAATCACTAAAATATCGCTCGTTTCTAATTGTTTTCTAATTTGCCAACAGCAGTGTTCAGGAATTGGAGCATGCTATAAAACGCTTTTAGAACAAAAGTTGTAGTAAATTTTGATATCTAAGGAATATCTTTCGCACTTTTGTTCTCATATCTATAGATGTCGAGACAAACACAAGATATTATATTTGCACGTTTATTCCTAAATGCATAGATAATGAGAGAAAATATGAAAATTTTATGAAATAAAATGCTATTCCTGTGTTTACAAGTTTCAATGTGTGAAATTCCCTTTAGCTTTTGCTCTCACATGCATAAATAATAGGAGAAATTTAAATAATTGGAAAATGAAAAATAATATTCAAAAAAGATAAGGAAAATTTTAATGTTTCTATAAAAATATGTATTAGTTTTGCTAGTGTATAAGGTCATAAAATTTTTACATTTTCCTGTGGGATTGATAGGGCTTTACATCGCCAGACATAAAACCTTATAAGGCCCAGTCGCGGATCAGTTTAAAGGTGTTTTGTTCGGATTTTATATTCCTAATCTAGAGTTGAAATGCCCACGAGAAAAAATGGGGCAAAATGCCAAAATTTATTAACCTGATGGAGGATAATAAAAGAAACCCGCGCGTGGGTGCGATTGATGTCAGCAACACCTGTCGCCCGTACCGCGACCTGGCGATCAATAATTAATAATCCAGGAATAAGGTAATGCATGAATAGTGGAATGCATTAATTTATTTAACAAGGTAATTAAAGCAGATTACAGTTATAGTGGGAAGGAAAAGATCGATTTAATTAAATTTGTGAATGTATTAATATATTCCCGTATGCGCTTAGGGCGAAATTGAACGTGGATTGAGTTAATTTTGAATAAATTGATTGTACAAGGACATCCCTTTCCAATAGCCAACGCACATCGGGGAAGATTTATTGGTCGGCCGGTGAAAACAAATTGCCCGGACGTCGGTTTTTCAAAATTAATTGAATTCGTTTCATAAATTTCTCTGTCGATCCGACTCTGTTCCGATTCTGTTCGAGCTCTTATTTATATTTGCTCAGAGCAGAAACGTCAAACATTCGCAATGAAAAAAGCCGGAAACAAGGAAAACGCGACTTTATCCCGGGTGTAACGAACTGTTCCAAAATCAGGGCTCCCTTTATGTAAACATTTAGGAACGAGGCTCTCGGCGCCATGTAAATTCTCTTATTTTACATATTCCTTTCTCATTAGCCGGGGACGCGCCGGCTGTTTATTCTGACTGAAAGTTCCTTTTCGCGAGCCTCCTCCTCGTTGATTTTATTGGAACGGCCGCACCTCCTCCCTTCTCGGCATACCTAAATACTTCATTAGGATCAAATTACCATAAACAATTTACTATTCAGTGCGCAACTCGACCACGCGCTTAACGGGTCGGGTTGCGTCGCATCTCCCCAAAATTATCCTCAACGAAGACCGACATCGTGCAATCCAATATCCTTCTTAACTTCACCGACCGTTAATAATGTATTACATTTCCACAAAACCAGACTCTTCGTTCCGAAATTAATTTAAGCAATTTACCGCTGCAAATTATCTTTAAACCGGAAATAGTTAAGCTTAATCGACTAAAACGTAATAAACGAACGACGAAAAGTAAACATGCAATGATCCAACGCAATTAAATCTCGAGGGAACGATCTCTCTGGGGTACTAACTAGAAATATGTATTTATTCAGGACTAATAAATCCCCGGTTCTCCCTGATTGTAAGCCAAAAACCAATTGAGAAATCTCTTGGTTGCAAGAAGCGAAGCAAAACAGGAAGGTAGCAATAAATTTACCCCCTAATTTTCATTTTGTCTCAAAGATTTAGGGCCAGGATTCGTGAAGATGTACGATAAGTCTTCTTGTGTTGTGAGTCTGCGGAGGTCAGGGTCAATTTGTAGATTAACTCAAACTCAAAAAATTGAGCTTCTTAAACGAATTACTTTAAAACGCCGTGTTTAAATAATATGTGTCCGTAATTTAAGGAAATATTTTCATACACACAAGATAAAATTATACTCTTTAAAATGAAGTATGTGACCCGGATATAACATAAAACCATTTTGGAGGTAACGCTGAAAAACATTTAATTTTTTAAAATTCGTGCAGGCTTTGTTTATGATTGTAACGTGATAATCCAGTAAATTATCATAATTCATATTTATACCCATAGATCTAGGAGCAAAATGCAACGCACAAAAGAGCTACAACTTTTGTTCAAAAATCTTGAAACTATATTATCTGTAACAAAACTAAAAAGCTGTTGATGTGGGTGATCAGGTTGCTCAAGAATATTCAACACAAAGCAAGACCAACTGATGGTCTATGGTTCTATTTTATCATATTCTGGATATAGCTGCCATCAATGTATTTAAAGTATGGCAAAAGTCTACACTCTGTGCGAAAAGCTTGTCTGCGCTGAACAATAAAAAGTTATTTTGGTCAAAATTGTAATGCTTATCTTTTTAAATGTATTTGATATTTTTGCAAATTAAAGTTTTGGTTCCACAGCATTGGTCTTTCTAGATATTACTAATAGTTCAGAGTTCTTGTAATAACAAACAGATTATATTTAATTTGTTTTAGACCTTTAAACGTTGGGATGCAAATACACTTCACCTGGTAGTTATCGTAGGAAAAATAGAATGGGAGGATAAATTGGAAAGATAAGGGTTATGGGTATTCAAAGGCAATCATATGAGTTTATATCCCTGTTAGAATAATTCTTGTGTTTTTCTTCAGAAAGTTGCTCTATCGTGGATTCTTATCTAAACGACGTCTTCTGGATATCTTTTCTGGATCTGTATCATCATTTTCATGTTCTAAAGCAGGGGTTCTCAAACAGTCTTGCAGTTTTTAATGCAACCAACTGTAATTTGCGCAGGCAGTATTTCGATGTTAATCGCACGTACATTGCAAAAATTAAATCTCGATCAAATCGCTATCTAAAACGCCTATATCTTCTCGTCTAACTGAAGAACATTTTCCGGCTATAATACAACCTACAACTAAAAAAAAATTGCGTACGCCATATATATTAAATTAAAACATTACGAAAGACATCATCTTTTGTTCATAAGATAGTTAACGGGTTAAGTATAGTTAAGTATAATGTTCTCCTGCGGTATCTCGTCCATGTAACCTCTAAATGGTGTCGAAATTTATCCAGATTCTTAGGAGGTGTCTTAGCGACAAGTCCGTGAAACTAGTATCTTCTAAATTAAGTATAAACTTCTCTTCAGATTTTTCTAATATAGTAACTATTACAATCATTCATTTCCTGAGATGACACTAAAACCATCAGTTTCAAAATTTTCCTTTTTGAAGTAGATTCCTAGAAACTATCCACTTATGGCATGGGTGCTCAAACAGACAATCGCGAACAGTTCAGTTTTTCTTTTTTTGGAGGGCAACTATCCGCATTTTTGTTCGATTAGTTAATGTCGATAAAATTATTACTAAGTTTGGTAGGCTCTATTTTAAAGGAAATCTAGTTGTAAGACAGTATTTGAGCGTCACTCTATGGATTCATCCAATTTGGGCAACGTAAAACAAAAAGGTGTTGCACTGAGGATCTAAAATATAAACAAATAATTCATCATGTTAAAGCACAGACCGTCCAAGTTAAAATGGTCATGTATATTCTCTATTAACGTCTTTCTAAAATAATCAACGTGTTGAGTTTGTTGAATTAGTGTGTCTTTTAATCAATGATGACATATGTGGGAATTATTAACAATCTCCCACTTCTTGATTCTGAGATATACACTGAAATTGATCTTTGTTGTTCAAGTATTAGGTAATACGTTGAGTTCCAGCGAGTTTGAATACATTGGCTCAGGTTATGTTTATGCAGTCCAAGATTGAATAATTTCAAGTTTTGTATGTCTCGAATGATTAAAATATGTTACAATACAACGAGCACTACTTAGCATTTCTGTAATTAATGGACTATTTCTTAACGCATCATTTATCACAAGTTGAAGACCATGTATGCAGCAATATTATGGCCGTCAGAGGCCATAATCATGAACAATCGCTTGAATTTTAGTTGTGTATTCGCCATTTCGTTATACACTTCCCTTTTGATATTTTCTGATGTGCATGATGCAGGAAACTGCAGAATGTTTAGAACGGCATAATTCAGTTTAAACATTTCTGTTATCCAGTATCCTTTGCAACTAAAAAATGCAGAATTGTTTACTAAACTAGTCCAAAGATTGCTGACAAATGCTGCATTTTCTACAAGAGTTAGCTATTTCTAACTCGTTCTTCAGTTTCTCTTTCATAAACGTCTGAAATGAGTTCTTCTGTGAACTACGTCTTGCCAACCGCACAGTATTAAGCGTTGAATATACAAAGCGATGTATTTTCAGCAAAATAGGTACAATGCAAAGATACCCGGCGAGATATAAATTTTTATTAATTATTGTGGTAATGAGGAGCTGAGAGAAGAAAGAAACTGAAAGCAAATTTTAAAACAGGGTACGATTCAAAATAGTACAGCCCAACCAAAACACATTTGATTCAGTAAAACTGAACTTTTAAAAAGTGAACTTTTCGTGTTTAAATTTAGTTACGATTGATTGGTGTGAACTCGTTAAAACTGGTTCCAAACGTGCAACGTCCGATAATCCTGTGCTTTTTATAATTTTATTTGTAATTAGTTTCGAAATAACACTAATATTAAAATACCGGTATTTTTAATACAAAACCAGTATTTTTGAAATCCTGAAATATCTCTATTAAAAGCTCTCGTTGGAGGATATCTATAGAAAGTTTTATATAAATCGGTGGAAAATCGGCGTTACATTGCACATCACGCAAAATATTACGTTCTGAGAAAAACATCTTCAAAGATTTCAATATAGAAAGGAAGCATTCAAGCCGGATTTCAACGCTTAGTTTGTAAATGTTCATCTGGAAGTGCATCCATTCAACTCGCTTCCTCTTGTGTTTTTTCGCTGTTCTCGACGCTTTTGACTTGTTCTGAGTAGTGTCTTGCACCTATATACGTTATTGATATTTGAAATCGAAATACATGGCTTCCTGATTTGTGAAATTCAAACTGAAGTTATAAAAATGAAAAGTATTGGAATAATTGTTTTAATTCATATACATGATATATAAAAGTTATTGAACTATTACTAGGACCAATGTTAGATGTAAAACTAGAATCTTTCGGATTTTGAGTCTTTTGAAAAAACGTAAAACCTTTCAGATGTCATGTTGCAACCTTATTTAGAACTAGGTTCGAAATGATAAAATCGGAAATAGTCTAATTTGGAAGAATAGGAAGTCTTGTTCGTGTTTATCACCATCTTCTATAACTGCAGGAGTCCCAGCCATCCTTTTTGTTGACCTTGTTTTTATGCCGGTATATTTAATATTTGTTGGTTTTTTTGTTAGCCAGCACGTATGCTCTGTCGAAATCTGTTCTGTCTATTATGAAATTTATCTAATCTGTCTAATCTATTATGATAGACACCCACTCCTTTTAATAGAGTTAGTTTGTCCTTGGCTATCGGAAAGTTTTCTTAATTTTGGTGACTGCTTCCGTTGTTTGGTAGCTTGATCGATGTCTAAAGTATATTCGTTCTTCTGAAGCACATCTGTGGTTTAACCAACATTACTTGAAACTACATACATACATTGATATTAACAATTAAGTCACCACAACACATCTATACAAGAAGGTTCAAGTCCTGACCAAAAACACTATTCAAACAAGGACAACGAACAGCTAGTTCAACTACCTCTGAAAATGGTAAGGGAACCAATTTGAGGAAAAGCGACTTACAAAACTGAGATAGAAGTAGCAATACTAACCCTAACAATAAATTTTAATTTAATACATTAATAGATCCAATGTCATAATAACATACGGCAGAAAGCCGATCCAAAAATTAATTGTTGGTTCTCAAAACCATACAATGTTTCAAGTTTGGAGAAAAATATTAAACAAAATTAAAAGTGCAGGACAAATAGCCAAAACTTGCCCGGTGTAAAACTTTTGAAACTAAAAAAGCCGCCAGACTGGGATAACCAAATATTTGACAAACATTACACCTTTAATCTTTATTTAAAATTACATCGCAATGAAGAATTAGACAAAAAGAACTCACCAGGATTTCTAGTCAAAACGATCAGATGACAGTAGATCTCGATAAGGCCCTGGGACACAGATCTAAAATTGACACTGTTAGAGAGAGGGGGCAGAGATGTGAAACATCTTTAGGATAAGTCTCCTATTGTACAAGTTTTCCTTACACAGGATCTTAATTTCATCGAAGTCAAACCTATGACCAGCAGAAACATGATGTTTAGATAATGCGGTCCTTCCAGATTTTAGAGGAACACAACGCTAAAGTAATGTGATAACCTTGATTTAAGTTACTAGATTGTAGTGCCTATATAGCATAGATCACAATCTTTGCAATCGATCATGTAGACTAAGTTGGACTGAAGGAGGGGAGGAGTGGGGTCCTTCAACATGATGAACATGATTACTTAACGGTCTAAAGGTGTATTTAGCAAATTTTAGAGCCCACAACTATTGTGGGAAGGCATATCCTAAGAATAAAGAACTGTTAACTAATGAACGAGGAAAACCGTGGTTATAGAAGATGTCTGACACAAGCTTAAGTTTACGATCCCTTAAATTCTTGGTTAGCTGTATGTAAAACTCTATTTTTCATGTCTTTGTGAGTGTTAATTTTTATTTGAATAGAGTAGCAAAACAAGAAATTAATGAACCGATTAGAACATGTGGCCTTTCTACACTAATCTAAGAGTATGTGTTGGTTGCTTCTTCTAATAACCTGTGAATCCAGAAAACCTCAGACTCAGTCTCGATGGTGAACTGTGTCGACTGATAGACTCAAACTCCCTTTGTTTTGTATAAATAATAGTCTGTTATAACAGATAATATCATCGACATATTTATAAATGAAAGGCAACCGGGATGGAAGTCTGGGGATACAAATATCCAAAATCCAGTCCATCAGAGTGGCGACCAATTTTTATTTGTAGAACACATCCCGATATGAGAAAACAAAGAAATCGAATAAAAACTCGATTGTCGTAATGACAACATCATAAGAGATGTTAGTGTAGGGTTGGCTTCACTCAGCAAATAATATCTAATTATATTAAAACAATAACAACATAAAGGTCAATAATTTGTACTTATAATATTAAGATTGGATTAGATTATACCCAATTTTACTTTTAATGAATAAATGACCAAATCAAATTTACAAGACAGCAATAGTATCCAGAACATCCTGACATTGTGTAAGTTGATCGCGGTTTTAGATAATAAACCGTTTTCGGTTGAATGCAGACGGGTTGCCGGTAATTTAATACACGTGATTGTAACGTGCTGTCACGTGGACTTCCCACACCCTAAACAAGTTACCTCGGCGCAGCAATCTACAGTCGCCGGCATTCTCCTGATTAGATTTGTCCATTTCCGAAAACGGAATGCTCGGTCAGCGATTGTTAAGTCGCGAAATCAAGGTTCTCACTGTTATGGAGTTCCACTTCACTCTCGATATTTATTCACGTTGCGATAGGAGTCCATGCAATATGTAATTTCAATTCGGAGATGAGGAGGCCGTATTTCCATCGGTCTTAGCTGAAAATTCAGTGTGCACTATATAGTAAAGGAACGAACAGCGAATCCTGGGATTAATGCGAAGGCGGGAATAATGTCCCTTTTGGAGAAGGGAAGAGTGGGGTTGGGCAGTAGTAGGTTGGGATGGGAAGATATAAATCGTCGGATAACTTTTGTCTACTTGATTCATTGAGTTAGCTGAGGGCCTCTTGGAACTTACTTGCAGACTTCGGTCGTCGCCGTTGGTTGGCGCTAACTGCCGACGCTAATAACCGTGCGGAGCGAGCATTAAAACCTCGCCTCGGGAATGGAGTAATGCACGTATTAGCGGTGTTCGTATTTCGCTAATTATTTTAATGTCGCCCAATTTAGTTTATCGCTATAAACTTCGTTGGGAGAGGTTAATATTAAAAATAAACATCGCCGAGGGATTTACGATGCCCCGTCTGGAATATCCGCAGAATTCGACGCCCGGCGAACGGTCGCTCGTAAATCGGCCGACTGCAAACGTTTAACCCCCTCGGCTCTTAAATCACCGGATTTAATAATACACTTGTCAAAAGCAGCGCCGATTGGGCGCCGATTATCCGACCGTGCCAAGGTGAAATTAATTCCAAATTCGAACTTATCGATACGACCAAACGAACAAAAAGAAACTTTTACACAAAATCAATAACGATATAGCCGTACTATGATACCCATTTATCATTAATTTGACGAATTTAACTAAATAAATCCAGTCATCAAAAATCAGACCTTCAATACACTAAACACCATATTTAATCAATAATATGTATCTTGGATACTTTACTAACTAAATTCTGTTTGACAAATTAAATTTCGATTAAAAGTGGTGAATTTGAACAAGTTAACAATTTCGTTAACAAATTAATATTTCCGGCGTAACCGATTATCTACAATAACCATCCAATTTGGAAGTAATTGTAAAACGTAAATTATATATTATCTAGTTTGTAAATTGCCTTTAATAGCCTGTTTTCCCATTCAACATTATAAAGCAAGATATAAAATAATATTTCGATTTATGTTGACTTTAAATCATTCTCAACTTTGTTATTGAAGTAATTTACCTATGCGAAGTTAGCCACCAATTAGATAGGATTTTACGTGTATAGTATGTTGTTTATAAGTAGAGAGCCAATTAACCAACATTCGAAATCTGTTTCAAATTCCTCTGAAACGCTACAATATTGCGAAAGTACACAAAAGTATAAAGGGCCTTATACGAACATAAAAATAATACAAAAATATTTGATTCGCGATCTGTAAATTTTTCTGATGTGTTCTCGGCTGACCCAATGAAGAAGGACTGGGTAAAATTGATTACGAAGTGAAGATTTTATTAAAAAATTAGTAATAAAAAACATAAACAATTGATAAACTGATAGAAAAATATATGTACACGAGAAAGAAACTCATACAACTTATCTGTTGATTTGTTACTTGTCTTCCTTCCTTGAAATACGAGTACTTCCGTTTTATGCGTCGCCACCTTAATCCATGTCCATGCTTGTCAATTTTCTGAAAACGTTCCATAGTGTAGCTAGTCGTAATCTTTAACGCTTCTGTTCCTGTTCTGATAATTGCCAAATCGTCTATGATTTGGGACATTATTCTTCTATCTGATAGATAACTTCGAATTATTTTTAGTAGGTATTTAATCACGTTTCCTATCTTCAGCACTTCCAGTATGCCCTCCCGCGGGACAGAATTGAATACATTTTCAATATCTACAACAACCACTGCACACCGTTTCTGATATCTGTAGGCTTTTTGCTTAATATTGCTTGCGTGGCTTTGTACTTTTATTATGGCGTCTATAGTAAAACTTCCTTCTCTGAATCTGCACTGGATTTCACTAAGCATATGGTTATCCTTGATCTCTCTATCAAGCCGATCTCTTATCATTATATAAATCAGCTTACATATTGTTGATTCTACATATTTGGCCTATATATTGTCTTACCGTCAAGATATTTCTTAAGTTTTTCAATCAAGACTAAGTTTGCTATTTTCCAGGACTCCTTATCTTAGACAAATAGGTGTTTGTATGTCTGCCATTTCCTCTCTGTTCAACTGTGTCATTACATCTTTCTTTGTTTCCGGGAAGAGTTTCGTTATCTGTTCTAATATAATAAATAAATAATATAATAAATCTTTCCGCAATTAGGCATTTTTTAAATTTTACACGTATTCATCCAATTTATCGCATAATCTTTTCCAGTTTTCTCGCTTACTATTATATATCAGTTTATTTATTTATTTATTTATTCGGGATACGAACAGGGTTTCCCCCACAATAGTATCCTCTAACAGAATACAATCAGTAACAACATAAATGAAATCAGTAAATTAACAACCAAACAATTTCACATCAAAATCTGGTAACAGTAAAAATAATTAACAAACTCTAGATAAAGTAAAATAAAAAATAGCGTTCTCAGTTAATAATACGAGCCAGATTGAACACGAATATATTCAATGACATATTGTCAAACTTAATACACTCTTGCGGAAGTACGTCAACGAAGAATTAAAAATATCGCACGTTGAGCAATGACGATTATAACAATGCATCAGTCGCGGTAAAGGTGAGTTGTAATAATAATTAGTAGTAGAAGCAGGCAATCGGAAAAGACATTGATCTCGAGTGGGATAACTGGGAATCAAAAAAGGAATGTGTCTCAGAAGCTCAGGCGAGTCAACGAAGCCGTTCGTTAGCCTGAACAAAAACATCAAGTCAGCAGCAGTACGACGTCCACGCAGTGTACGAAGGCCAAATACAGTGCACCTCTGCTCGTAGGAACAATAAGGCAATGCGAATTTGTGAGCCAGATATCTCACAAATCTGACCTGCAAGGCCTCAATGCGATCAATGTACACAGCATATGCAGGATTCCAAACAACTGAAGCAAAACTAAGAATGCTGTTCACATAAGCCATGTACAAAGATTTGATGCACTGTAGATTGGTAAATGGTTTTGACAACCTAATAATAAAACCTAGGCTTCTGTTCGCCCTGCTAATTAATTCCTCTACATGATAGAAGAATAATAGCTTGGAATCTAGCACTAAGCCCAGGTCCTTTACTTTAGACGACACACTTAAGGGACCAGGACCAAGGCTGTAGTTACGATTTATAGTGTATCTCTTTCTGGTGAAAGTTATTTGACTGCATTTACCATAGTTTATAAAGAGATAATTATTAGTACAGTAGGTTTGTAAACGGTTTAAATCCATTTGAAGTTTATCGCAATCAGAAGAAGATTCAATCTTGGAAAATATTTTACAATCATCTGCATACAGTAAAAAATTACTATGGTGAAAGCAGTCATAGATGTCATTTATGTAAGCCACAAATAGAACCGGACCCAAGTGACTACCCTGAGGCACTCCTGAGGTGACTGGAAAAAAGTTAGATAAGTAATTATTAATTTTTATAGCCTGGCTCCTATAGCCTGCTAACCACATTAATAACCCATCAGTCAAGTCAAATCTATGTAATTTAGTCAGAAGTACCTCATGATGCAACCTGTCAAAAGCCTTACTGAAATCGGTGTAAACCGCGTCGACCTGATGATTTTCGTTCAGACAAGCTTGAATGTAGTTTACATAGGATACGAGATTGGATTCCACAGATCGGCCACGGATAAAACCATGTTGCTGCTGGATAAGAAAAGGTTGAATTGAACGGTATATTTTATCATAAACAATTTTTTCGAAAACCTTAGATAAAATGGAGAGAATAGAAATTGGACGGTAATTTGAGACACAATTTCTATTTCCACTCTTATAGATGGGAAGTACAAATGCTTTTTTCCACTCTAATGGAAATACTGATTGCGCCAATGATTGACTAAAGATTATAAAGAGCGGTTCAGCCAGTTCAGAGGCGCATGTGTTTAGGAAAATACCTGGCAATCCGTCAGGACCCGAATTCATCTTTTTATCAATGCTAGTGAGGCTCTGCGCTACATCTTCGATTGAGAACCATGGCTGAAAACTGGAGGATATAGTAGAACGTGGGTGTTGTTGGAGTCTGCCGCCAACAAATACCGAACTAAAGAAAGAGGCGAATAGCTCCGATATTTGCTGACCACCCTCTGCCAAATTGCCATCGTGCTCCATACAAGCCGGAAAACTGTAAGAACAACGTTTTTTATGTTTAGCATAGGACCACAGTTGTGAGGGCAAATCGATCAAACTGGATTCCGTGTTGATTAAATAGGATTTGTAGTCATTCGAGATCAATGCTTTAGACCTGCTACGTAGCACTTTGAAGGAAAGAAAATCCGCGTGATTACCCCACCTTTTCCATTTTTTATGAAATTTTAATTTTTCTTTAATGACTTTAATTGTGGAATTAGAATACCAACTAGGGTAGCGGTGTTTACTAAAAGTAAGACGCGGGACATAATCACTAATAATTCGGTTCAACTGGCCGTAAAATTTGTCAACACAGAGGTTGACACCAATACCAAAAAATAAATCATTCCAATCCGTATTGAGGAGAGCGGTTTTTATACTTTGGTAGTCAGCACGACCAAAAACTAAAGTAGACGACGGACCATTACGTAAATAGTGAGTGCGGTTAGACTGATATATAAATTCTAAAGCAGGATGATGATTATCAAGGTCAACAAGAGGATCGTCGCATTAGTGCACAGAGTTCACCGCGGGTGAGTTACATAAGATCAAATCTAAAGTCCTACTATTACAGTTAACTATGGTATTAAATTGTGTGAAATTACAATATGAGAAAAGTGTAAGAAACTCATTTGAACGTGAGTCATAGCCGCCTAAAGGGACTAAACGACCTCCCGGAGACGATTTCCATACAATATTAGGTAAATTGAAATCGCCGATGATTAAGAGATCGTCGTCAGCATTTTGATCACGTACAAGCTGCGTCTGTTGAAGAAACACTGAAAAGGCTAGAGAATCACCAGGAGGAAGATAAACACAACACAAAATCACTCGCGTCGCACCACAATGTATACACAACCACAAGTCTTCAGCCCCTGTAGTATAAGATGATAAGGGTGTAACGTGAATGTTTTTCCTAGCAGCCACAAGAACTCCACCTCCATCACACTTACGAGAGCTGGAAGCATTTCTGTCTCTTCGATAAATAGTATAATCGCTACAAAGAATCTCTCCGTCAAGAATAGAATCGTTCAGAAATGTTTCCGTGATACAAATCAAATCATACGCAAAGTTAAGCGAGTTCCGGTAAGACTTAGCAGTTTTTGTTCGTAAACCACGCACGTTCTGGTAAAATAAGGATAGGGCCATTGTTAACAAGGAAAATACAATAGTTAAAGGTAAGATCATTAAAGTTTCAGAAGGTCAGCTTCACATTTTATTACAGACGCTCTCGCGCGATCAGCCTTCCGTACGTGAATGATACAATTCCTCAACCAAACATATTTATAACCCTTATCCTGACACGCCTTCTTTGTGGATTTCAATAATTCGGCATTTTGGAGCGTTAGATGTTCATTAACAAACAATTTATCAGATATGTTTGGTATCTTAATACCGGGAGATCCGTTGCTATTATTTTTGCGGTAGGATTTTGAAGCCGTTATAAAATGATCTCGTAATCTACGAGAAACAAACTTAACGACAATAGTAGTTGTTGTTTCAACTTACGCTTAATTTGTTCATGTTCCCGCACCTCTTCTTGAAATTTCCTTTTCGTTGCTCTCTTAGATCTTAATCTTGTTATTATCCTTCTGCATCTATTACATTTCTTTTTGTTTTCAGCGATTTCACTTCTCCATTAAAAAAATTTTTGTTACGCAGTATATGAACTTCCGCCTATCGACACTTTACTGTCGCTCTGTGGTCCTCGATTTTCTGCATTATCTTATTGGATTCGTCAGTCCATGAAACATCAAATGACTCTATTAACTTTTAACTATAATTATATATTTAACGTGTCCGATGAAGAGGGCTTGTAGCAAGGAGCACTTCCTATCCTGTCCTGATAATGACATTTTAACAGATCCCCTTTCATTACTCTCTTCTTTCTTCATTTTCTTTCATGGTCACCACTTCTCTGGTGTAGTCTTCTACAACCACCCGCAATTTTCGTTATTCTTCAGCATAGTCAGCACACTGTTCTCTGAATTTAATCGACGTCCTACTTTCTTTTCCATCTCCTTTCCTAGCTTTTTCCATCTGTTGCACTGGAAGAAAGTATGTTTTGCGTTGCCTATCTAATCGCAGTAACATCTGTCATCTATGACTCTTTTTATACTTAAAGAGGAATTTCCAGAAACATCCGTCTCCTCCAATAAATTGACTAATATGGTAGTTAATCCAACTTAGCCAAACTGAACCCATCCAACCCAACTCATAACATTCCTCATATTCAATGGTATGAACTTGGAGTTCAACAAACCTAATCCAAACTAACGAATCTTTTAAGTTTGTTGGAAACATTCCGTGATATTTCTTCCATGGTTGGGTTATGCTCCAACTTCATATCATTTGGGGATTGAGTTGGAGGTCAACCCATCCCAACCATAGAAGAAAAACTTCATATATGGTATGAAATTGGACCTCAACCCAATCATGGAAGAAAAAATCACGGAATATTTCTAGACAACATAGAAGATTCGTTAGATTGAGTTGGTATGAAGTTTTCCTTCTATGGTTAGGTCGGGTTATCTTTAATTGCGTACCACCCCTCATACTCAATAGTATGAAGTTGGAGGTCAACTCAACCCAATTATACAAGGAAATCTTCATAGTAAGCCTGATATTGAATGATATGAAGTAGGAGCTTAACACAACCATGGAAGAAAAAAATCATAGAATATTTATAAATAGAAAAATATTTTTAAATTTTGAATTTGAATTGTTCCTCTATTATAGGGTTGGATTCAGATTTAACTTGATACATGAAGTTTCATTCATGAAGTTAAAGCTCAACGCAACCATAGAAAAACAAAATCAACCCCAAAACAACAATTCTTCGCAGTTCAATTCAATATGAGAGATGGTATCAAGTTGGGTTGAGATAAGCTCCTATTTCATATCATTCAATATGAGGGATGGTATGAAGTTGAACTGCAACTCAATCCAACTTGATACCATATTGATTTCTTGCAATTCTTGCCACATTGTTTAATTTCATTCAGTTTAATGACGATTAAAATTATCATTTCAATTTGATTTAAAGACATTAATTCATGATTATTTAAATTTTTCGCCTATAATGAACTTCGGTTACAACGAATCGATTTTCAGATCCCTTGAGCGGTCGCTATATCCGAAGTGTAGTGGTAAAAAGTAATTGCAGATGGCAGATATTGCGCAATACTTAAGCAAATTAATAAGCTTGAAATTGACTCGAGTGAGCATAGTTGTGCGAGGAGTGCAATATTCGCCAATTCAATAATTAATTGGTGTTTGATTTAATATAATTATTAGGAGTAAGTAAACCTTGGTATCGTAATAAGGTCGTCGTAAGGTTAAATAGAAAACCGAAAGAAGTAAGTTATTTGAATAATATACACACCAATCCCGCAAAGATGAATTCAAGAAAAGTAGAAAGAAATTAATTAAATAAATAAAATCATTACAGGAGTATACTAATTTTGGCATTTAAAGTAACGGTAAGAACAAAAAGAAAAGAGAAAAATAAATTGTGCATCCCTATCCTTATTATTATTCTTCATATGTTCTTATGTTAAGTATATTTATAAACGCAACTTCCTGTATATGACAAACATTTTAAACAGTTTTATATATTCAATACTTTGATGCCGATACTTTGCGGGTATCGATGACTTTGCCCACCATTGCTACCTTCTTGGGGCATTTTAACTCTCCCAGAAGCAACATCAAGTATTGTGGAACCATTTTAAATGTCCTAGAAGCAGTATCAAGTGCTCTGGAAGCATTTTATAACTTCTAGGAGCAGTTAAAATCTTCTAGGAGCAGTATCAGGTATTCTAGAAGCAGAATCTAGTCTTATGGAAGTATTTTAACACCTCCAGAGGCAATATCAAGTCTTACAGAAGCATTTCAATCTTTCTAGAAGCAATATTACGTTATTTAAAAGCATTTCAGTGTTCTAGAAGCTGTACCAAATCATTTGGAAGCTTCTGGAAGTAGATGAAATCTTCTGGAAGGATTTCAACTCTTCTAGTAGCAGAATCAAGTTTTCTGAATATCAAGTCTTCTAGATGCAATATTACATTTTTTGAAAGCATTTTAGTCTTCTAAAAGCAGTATCAAGTCTTATGGAAACATTTTAAGTCTTTTGGAAGGAGATGAAGACATCTGGAAGCATATGAAGATTTCTGGAAGCAGATAATGTCTGATGAAAGCATTTCCACTCGTCCAGCAGCAGTATCAAGTGTTCTGAAAGGATTTCAAGCCATTCGGAGATAATATCAAGTCTTCTAGATCCGATATCAAGTCTTCTAGGAGCATTTCAAGTCTTCTAAATGCAATACTACATTCAATACTACATTCATATCATCTGGAAGCATTTTAAGTCTTCTGGAAGCGGATGAAGTTTTTTGGAAGCAGATGATATCATCTGAAAGCATTTAAACACTTCTGGCAGCAGTATCAAGTCCTCCGTAAGCATTTCAAGTCTTATGATTGCTTTTCAAGCCGCCCAAAGAAAATATCCAGTCTTCTAGATGCAATATCAATCTTCTGGAAGCAGATCAAGAGTTCTAGAGGCAGTATATGTATGCTTGTGCACTCAAAGAACCCACGTATTTGGCACCTATTTTTATGGTTGTTCTGCACCTATTATAACCCACGTATCCAGTGCCTATTTTGTTTATAGACCAATATAACTTTCTTTTCTCTTTCCTGGTAGCAATTTACAACTGCGATAATACCATGATAAACATGGTTTTGTTTATGATCAGATTGAAGAATTAATGTTCCCTGTTCAAAATGCGTAATGCATTGGATAACGTTCTTAAAGTTCATTATGGAATTGTGGTGTCGACTATTTCTTCTTCCGCCTGAGGTGTTTCTGCAAGTTCAATTAACTCATTATTTCATTCGAAACAAAAGGGGTTAGAGTTGTTTGAGTGTCGTATCACTGAGGTTAGGTCGTAAAGCGAAATAGAGGTATACTTTGAGAAACAAATCGCCATGTATAGAACGAAATGCTTTATTAAATTTCTTATTTTTGATATATATAACACAATATTTTGCTCAATGCTCTCTGCAATATAATCGTCGGCAGTCATTACAAAAATGAGACGTTATGTGTCTTTTTTGCTGAACTAATGGAACACTTCTTTTTGAAGGACCAACAACATCTTGTTCCTCCTGAGCAGGTGTAGGCATCATATTTCTAATATTCTTACAGATCGGCAACCTCAAAGCTTTTAATTGAAAACGGTCCTGCAACATCGGCTGTAATAAAATTTGATTTAATTCCATAAGATACTTTCGGCGGCTCATTGGCCTTTCTTCGATTCTTTGTATTATCGTAAAATCCCATATATTTATTGATCATGGCAGACATGGTTAAGGAATTAAGTTTTCTTCCTAATTAACACGGCCATTCTATTTTATTAGAGCCATTTTCTCAAATTTTCCCATCATCTTTCTGTCTGGATGTAATTTTCTTGTCCTTATAGTGATTCAATGCCAATACAACAACCTCACAAAAGCAGCTTCAAAAAGAAAGGAAATGTGACAGGTTGATTTTATAGAGTATCGATGACGATGGTCTACTTGTTAATTAATATGATGTTTCTCAAACTTAAAGAAATATAAAGAACGTAAAACTAGATAAAATTAAAAAAAAATTCTTATTATTTCACCGACAAAATAATGAAATTGAAACACGCCAAAGGCATACCTTAGTTCGTCGAGTTCACACAATATGATTTTTTTCGTAGAATTTAATAAAGCCGAAAAATCCGTTATTACAACCAGAAATTGAATAATTTAATAAGATGTAAAAAATTCACCAAAACAGGAATAAATTTCAGCGATACCAAATTAACTAAATTATAAAATGTCGTCTTTTAAACAAAAATTCTACTCACGTGTGGTGTCTTAGAATTTGAAGTAAAAAGAGAACTATCTCTCGCCAATGTTGTCCAAAATTCGCAAAAAAGTTAAAAAAAAAATGTTGTCTTGCAGGTTAAAATTTTAGTCCCAAACAAAAATCGTAATCAGTCACTTTGACAACTGTTTTTAGCTGGAAGCAAGCTTCCGATTAAAATATAAAACATTAACATCCGTCCAACCGTTCTCTAATTACTGTCGATTTAGTTTAATAACAATAATTCCATTATTGCCTAAATAACAAGAATCAAAAGTACAATAAAATTATAGTATGATAGGGCGGAGTTAAGAATCCGAGTTCCCCTCTTCACTCAATCCCACAAAAAAAGAAAAGAGAATTCGAGATAAAAACAAAAAAAGAAAATAATAATGATAACCAGACTGCACATCCATTATCTTTTGCCTCATTTATATTTTGAACGCGTTTAAACTCAGAGACGTTCCAGAGTTGGGTAGCTAATTGTGAAATTTAGGGCTACAGTACGTGAACGACTTCTTAAATAATGTAGTCTGTATAGGTGAGTAATAAGACTTTCTAACTTTAATATGGTGAACATTTGTTCTAAACGAAATATTATGATACAGATAAAATGGCTTTTTCAACAAAAAAAGCTTATTATAGAATGATAATAACAAGCCCGACATTCTTCTTTTAGACATATTTACTAGCCAGCCTTAAATAGTTTATGTGACACATGACCACACCTCCTTAAACCATATACAAGCCTAAGTCAAGTTTTAAAGTTTCAATAAATTTGTTTATACGTGTACAAACTAAGGGCCACTTTTACCACCTCTTGATAAATTTATCTAACAGTTAAAAACCGGCTAATAACCAATGGGAGCGTGTAAAATCGATATAACCACCGCTAGATAGTTTAACTAGAAGTTGGTAAAAGTGAGCCTAAGAGCCGTAAATGACGTCATTTCTAGGTATGACGTCGTTTACACATGATACAATGTTATTGGGTGAAAATCGAGAACTTTTTGAACACTTTATATTTGATTGACAATGATGTTTTAATATGACGAACATTTCCAAGAGCAATAATTAGTCTTTATTAAATACACACCTCTCCGATTAGATTACCAAACTCAATGATGCAATCGACGTGGAAGCGACGTGATTCGGGTGCGCCACATTGGCCAATTGGTACTATAACCAGGAAAGACCCTATATACGCGAATCTCTCCCTAATGCTTGATAATGGGAGCGACGAGATGATGTACGTTCGAAATGAGGGGGTGGTGGCCGAACGCACGCCAGGCACCGCAAACATGCGTTATCAATCTTCATATACGTCACGGTCCGTGGGGCCCTGGGCGGCCGCTTCGTTAACGGAACAAGGACGCTGCGGAATTGTGGGGCCGTGTTCGGCGCAGCGATAACAAGTGGACTTTTAATTATCGGCTGAGTGGTCGGGCTGGGTTGTGTTGGGTTGGGTTGAGTTGGGCGGGGTGGTATTTAGAAGTTGGGTCACCAAGAAGCTTGCGTCAACAAGTGGCGCGACAAAACTCGAACCATGAATAGAAGACGAAAAGGGGCCGAACTTTTGCAGCAAACAAAAGTTGTCGCATAACAAGCTGTCGCCTCTCGATCTGAATACTTTACTCTAATTTCCGCAAGAAAAAACTTGAATCCGTTTTATTTTTTTAACGAAAGCTTTTATATCAATTTTTTATGCACACTCACCTTCTCGTCAAATACATCATCCGTTAAAAATTAAACTAGAATTTTGTAACATCGTTAAAACAATACTTTATTATCAATTAAGATGAAGAATTATTAGTGGTTTTCATCCCCACGCGTTGCTATGCATTCTGTAGAGTAAGTATTATATCTCTATCTTTTATGTATTTATGAAGAAGAGCGAATTCTGTCGAACTGTTTTTTATTGACAAAATTTATATTGAGATAAATAATAATAATAAAATCATGACAACACAGTCATTACCATGGTTCAGCCACAAAAATTTATGGCGTTGTCATTCAGAGAAAATGCTGATATGAATGCTGGTTGTAAGCGATCAATACTAATAAGTAAGAGTTTGTTATTTCGAGAAATTGTAAAGTTTTTTTAAATCGTTTTATTATTTTGAAGGGTCCTTCAAATCTCGGTGTGAGAAATGGGCGATGTTCTAATTTCAAGAAAACAAATTTTGAATTTAATCATCTTTTATGTACGAAAGATTAACATGTAGATAGAAGGTAGTTGGTACAGGCGTTAAATTTGAAAACATTTCTCGTAAACTGCATAAAAGCGGTTTTATATCTATTGAATGATAAGACTTAATACAAAATTCTCCAGGGAGACAAAGCGGTTGTCCATATACCAACTCGACAGAAGAACAACTCAGATCGTTTTTTAAAGCAGATCTGAGTCCTGAAAGAATCAATGGTAAATCATGGTTCAATCTATCAGCATTTCCCAATAATGGCTGTTTTGAGTGCTCTTGTGGAATCTCTCCAAAATGTCATTACTTTAAGGGTGGTAAGCAGAATATGAATTTGACGAGATCCGAGTAACTTACTAAATTGAGAAAAGTCGGGATTCAAGTTGTTTTCCTTAATCGTGTGTGATCGTATGAGACATGCCGAATCTTGAAAAATATTCCCTGAGAAGAGAGTTTGCTATTACAGAAGCTGAAATATCATTTATTATATAAGCTTCAAGCCAACGAGTAAAACGATCGATTACAGTGAGGACATAAGAACATCCTAAAGAAGACACCAAAGGTCCAATTAGATCTATTTTCTAATTTTCTCAACATGGGATTTTGTATATTGTTGAATTTTTGTTCTTTGACACTGAAGACATGTTCTTGTTCAAAACTGTAGGTCCTTTGACATATGAGGCCAAAAGAAACGGGAATTAATGTTGTGTAACGTAGGGCGAAAACCTGGGTGTGTTAAAGAATGAAATTTATTAAAAATTGCTTTTCTATACTTTTGAGGTATATAGATTCTAGAAGACGCCAATGTAGTATCGCACCAAAGTATTAAGTTCGTATCCGAAATGTTTGTTTTAGATCATTTGTAATTGCATTTGAATGCTGTTTGTTTGTCAATGAAATTAGGTAATTGTTGATCTTGGTCTCGAGCATTTTTTATCATCTGTAAATCGGAATATTAACATTCAAACAATCGACATTGATGTGTGACAATGTGTCTGCCACAATATTCGAGAATATTCGATTTACCTTTAATAAAACTTATTTCGGACGTGAATTTAAATATCGAATTTGATGAGCATTTTTTTCTGATTTAGAAAAGAATGAATTTATTATGGGTTTATGGTCTGTATAAATAGTGAAATGATTTCCATGAAGAAAATGTTTAAAAAATTTACTTGCAGAATAAATGGCAAGTAATAATATTTTGGAGTAAAAAGCTAAAAGTTGAGTTTCGGAATTGATTACTGATTGATTACTCATTACTGGAAGCATCGGCAGTTAGGGAAAGAGATGCATTAATAAATGGATGCGCAAGTGTAGTCGCAGAAGAAAAACAAGTTGCTTAGCTTGTTTGAATGATAATTCATGTTCGATTGACCATGAAAAAATTGTTTTGTTTTGACTACAATTTAAACCAGCTCATAAACTATACTGTGTTGTTAGGTGCTAAAATCTGTGATAGGTTAGGTATATGATTAAAATTTATGATGCCTAAGAATCGTTATAGTTCTTTAAAGGAAACACGTTTAGGAAAATTACTTATGGTATTAATTCTTGATAATGAATCGAATATCATTTGAACAATTGTGATGTGCAAGAAAATCTAAAGACTATTTTAATGTCAAAAATACATTTAGAGGGTTGATTGGTCCCCAGTCATTGGAATCTGTTGTAGGAACCATATGTAATGGAGAGGCTACTGACCAAGATGATGGCCTACAAATACCAAAGGTACCATGGTTTTAAATTTTTTTTAGCGACGTTGAATTTCTTGAAATCTAAACGATGAAGATTGCTAAAGGGTAAATGAGAATTCGTGATGATACGATATGAATGGGATAAGTTAATTTTAGGTAACATTTCAAAAGTTTTGTGAATTGCGTTTCAATAGAAAATAATTTAGAAGAAGGAGAATTAATTCGTCGGATTGAACCTAGCAAATATACATTGCTTTTAATTAGATATCGTACTTATGCAAAAATTCTGCAAAGATGATTGGTTTCTTTACACCGGCAATAGTAAACATGAAAGGATAAATACATCTTAGCTTTCATGATAATGTTAATAATCTTTTGCCATTGGCACTTATTGAAGTTCCATTAGCAACCGAAACAAATGTGGTAGAATCTTTTATGCGTTGTGAATATAACGTGTGATGAAAAACTGAAATATCTGCACCGGAATCAATAAGAAAGTTAAGATCATTTTGACTATCGAAAATAAAGCGTCACGAATTACTTTGGTTCAATGATTTTTTAACTGGTTGTTTTATTAATTTTGAAAAGTTTCCACACGAATTTCTTCCACGATGATTATTTTCTATTGAAACGTTTGTTTGTTTTTTGAATAAGAATGTTGAAGAATGTTCTTTAGATCGTTTTATTGTAATGAATGATTTATTAAATTTAAATCAGTTACCCTGACAGTGTAACGCTTTATTACCAAATTTAAAATGATATGAACAGATATTGGAAGAGTTAAATCGATTTCGAGAAGAACTGCGTGAAGAAGAATCGGAATAAGGGTCAACAAATATTGTTGTTACAATATTGTGTTGTTTGAGCTACATTGTTGTTAGCCAATCGATTATTAATTGAACTTATTTAAATTTTTATTGAAATTTGTCTTTAAGAAATATTTTTCATAAAATTTTGGAATGTTATAATAAAATTTTTAAAAGATTATAAAATACCGTCATGATTCAATTGTTGATTTCATTTAACATTGAAGATAATTGAGAAATTGGAAAACTATTTACCGAATTCCAAATCTTATCTGCAATTGTTAATAGTTCGGATAATTCTTCTTTACCAGAAGCAAGAAGTGTAATAGAACTGCTGTTAGGTAGACGGCTACGCCAAAGCTTCACAATTAAATCTTGGCTGACTACTTGAGAACTACCGACGGATGAAATTCTGATGGCTTTTGATTTCCCATTTGAGTTTTAGATAAAAGTTCTTTTAACCATTTCTCCTCGCTTTACGACAATCTATTAATTAAACGTTCTTTAAGATAATTATATGAATCTCTAGCTGGTGGGTCATTGATTATGTCTATTAGTGTTGAAATAATGTCGAGTGGTAGATGGATCACTACTAAATTATATTTAGTCTTATCATCCGAGATTCGCAAAAGATCAAGTTGAGAAAAATTTCCTTTCTTGTCAAATGTCCGCTCGGTACGATGTAACATGGATTAGGACGATTCCATCCCGTGCTTCATTTTCTTTGGCTCCTTCTACTGAAACGTTTTAATTTTGTTCCTTTTGATCAATCGCGGTCACCAATGTAAAGTAAGTATTATTGTATCTCTATCTTTTTATGCTTTTATGAAGAAGAACGAATTCTGTCAAACAGTTTTTTTTATTGACAAAATATATGTTGATAATTATAACGTGATTTATGTAAAAACTATTAATTTTAAATAGGTAGCTGATTTGCGCTGGTATGTACGCTACATATACATTAATTGAAAGTATATATACCTTCTATTAAGTGGTCGATCTCCTCCTGGGGTACCTTTTCCTGCAATCTCTAGATCAGTGAGAGCGAATCCTTCTAAAAAGTGAATCAAATCTACACCAAGTAGAGTCTAAAGCTATCTGTAAACTTTTAAACATAAACGAACAAAAAATAAAGATAATTACATATTTACTATGATTTTTTAAATAAATATATTTGCTGGTAAACAAAGAATTTGAAATGTTAATAAATATATTTAATGAGATATCTGTTATTATGTACTTTTAGATAATTCATTAACATCAGAATCATTCAGTCGGTCCCGCTAATTTGAATTAATTAAAACACGGGCGGTTTGGATTATCGAAAATTTCAGATTACTAAGTCATCATTAAAACAATTTTAAAATTGTTTTTTGGACTCATATATTTATCGCGTTAGTTAAAATAAAATATATAAGTTGTGATTTATCACGACATCTTAACCCCATTCATAACCTCAGGTGTTAAGGCACAAACTCCAAATTCCGTCTTTCCCCTCAATGTCATCGTACCGTAACTATTATTCACCCATAAACAAAACCTTGATCCATCATTGAAGTCATCAGATATCATTCCATAGATAAATCCACCTTTGCCGTCCTTGACACCATGCAATTCTGGCTACTCAATGGGGAGCTGTCAATGGAAATCTAATGTAAAGACAGCCTAAAGGAAGAAAAACTTCCGTAAATAGTTGCTATCGACAAGTATTGCTTCAAAATAATCGTTCAATCCACGGCAATCAACCTTATTGTTTGAAATCAATTTGCCTAAAGAGTCTTCTGACCATAAAAATCATATTTGAGTAACTAAAGTTTGGTCCTAATTATACCTTCTCCCTCTCTCAAGGAATCAGAAACACACCATCTATCATTCCGATAACTTCAACGACGTCAAACTAGAAATCTCCAAGGATAATAGACATTTTGTGCTCAAAAATTCAGTAACAAATCTCTGCTCAGACGGTGATTTTAAATACCAGCAAGTTTTCTATTTTATTTTAGAAAAACGAAAAATGTTATAGATAAATAGTGATAAATAGAACTTCGGTAGAAGAGATTCTTCCATTTAAACTACTGCATGTATGAGAAGTGTACACTAAGCACCCATTATATTATCATGTCTTCTTCGATAATTTCTTTGCGTCGTGTCATTCATTGTATTTATTATCCTTGTTTGCTACTAGAACTGTTCGTTCAAATAAATTCGGGAAGTCAACATGACCTAAGGAGCTGAAGAAGGGACAATGCTCTGTTATGTATGAACCAAATAAAGATGTCATTATAAGTCGATGGAACTATAATGCCAATGATACTCTATTGTCGAATTTTTTTTGTTTTATAACCTGAAACTACTAGAAGATATAAATGAAAAGCAAAGAGATATAGTAACGCCAGTTTTCCACACATGATCAACCAATACATGTAGGTGTAAATCTTTATGATAACGCATTGAGGAATTATCGGATTGGCAATCATGGCCAGAAGTGATGATGGCTGCTTTTCGCACACACAACACTCAAATATTTTAGTGTATGTATGGAAACTACACGTACTAATTGTTATCTACAAGAAGGCTCCGGTAATGGAGGATTTGTCAATGGATGATATCAATTCAGTATCTACTTTATCATGTATGTCAAATTTATTATTTCTAAGTGTATGAAAGAAAAAATCATATTCAGTCAAATATTAAAATCAGACCATATTATCATGACAATTTTCAAGCTTCCATAAGTTTTGAACGTATTGCTTGCTTAAAGGGCTACTCTTTGCCAATATTTTAGTAGGTGGTCTTTCTTATTTTATAGAATTATTTTATATTATAAAATTTCATAGATTCATAAGAAGGCCCATAAAGAAGTCCCGTCTGTACTTACCAATTTGTGTTTTATTAAATTTTCTCTCTTCTTAGTTCAAAACATAAAGACATACCACAATAGTCGAGATAAGAAACCGTCTGGAATAAGTACGTTGGACTAAAGTGAGTGAACTAACGATATGTAAAACCACAGTTGATTCGATAATATAATGCAAATGGACAAAAGGTATTGTTCTCAGACCAGTTGAGGTCGACTTGTAGTCTCCAGAGTTATGTATAGTGCAACTTCTGTAAAAGATTACAATACTAGGATCTGTAATGGTTTGGGTACGAATCTGCTTTGAAGCACGCAACTTAACTTTTTCAACGGCAATCTGATAACGGCTTGGTATAACAAAGAAATTTTGGTTGAAAACATTCATTTATGGGTGACAACATTTGGTTATTGCTTAATAATGCCCTCTTATATATAACACATAGTGGTATAATATCTAGATGATGTAATATCACCAGAATGTAATGGCCTACAAGTTTTGAAATCTATGGAACACACGAGGGATATACTATATGATAGAATAACTTACACACTGTGTCATGCGCTTCGAATTCACTTTTACCTTTCTTTATAAATATCCACTTTTTCATGCAATCACCCGAAAAATAGCACTTCCGTTTTAGCATTATAATTCTCCTAATGTATAGCTCTTTGGTATTATACATTGTTAAGATTGTATAATCGCTGCAAAATACTATAAACAATAAGTGGTAACTCGACTAAATACTGCATGTGAGTTAATGAAAGCTCAGGGATTATAGAAATAGATATAGCCAGCAAAGTTGCACGCACAGAGTAATCTGTGTGCGCATGTTAGTCACTCGTCATTAAATCTATTAAAACATCGCTATGTACAGGGACATTTCGGTTTGAACTAAACCGGGACGACCGGAACAGAAGTTTCAAAAGTGGTGATATGTCCCGATGTACTGAGACGGATGGCAACCCTAAATTAGGCGGCAAAAGCATGATTATAATTTCACCATCATTGCTTCTTAACTACGCCTCTGAAGCATGCCTGGCAGTATTGTCAATTAATAACAGCGCTTTCCCATTAAAATTGTTCTCTTTTTGAAATGTTCATGTTTGACAAAAGATGTATGAAACCATTCAACGAATATAGCAGATGGCATCCATGCATTTTTTGTTGGACTCTATTGGAATATTAACGTATTTAAAAGTATTATTTATTTTACCAATAACCATCATAATAAGTTTATGAATCTCTTTGCATGCTCTCTGATAGCAGCTTCCAAAATAGTATTGAATCACCAGCTTTTTATATCTAGGTAAATGATAGCTTAAGCTACTTCATTTTCCTATTTATTTTAACCAAAACTTAATTTAAGCATTATCAATGATGTAATTTAAGCGTTATCAATACCAACCAAGAAACTAATGTTCGAAGCAATACGAGGAGGCTAAGGCAAATACTTAAGGCTTTCTTCTAAATGAATGTGTATGCTCGAGGTAACGTAAAGCAATCGTCAGAGATTTTAATCCACAAATGATAAAGACACATGAATAAAGCAGTAAAAGTTTTAAAACTTTATGGATACATAAAAAGCATTGTTTGTCATTGTTTAATTTAAATATAAGAAGTGTTATAAAAAACTGTGATAAAGTTAGGATACTTATTTCTAAGTCAAAATTTTCTTTTCATTTAATTATTTTAACAGAATCATTTATAGTGGACGTTGCGGATTTGTTTTGTATAGCGAGATACGACAGAATACCGGATTCTGGTGTATATCAAAAATGATTTGATCTATAATGCAATATTATCGAAATGACAGAAACAAAGCCGATTGCGATAATCCTTAATATGGAAGGAAAATTAATTAGTCACTGGCGTTTATAGGAGTCCGAGTACGTAAAAATACCACATACATTATTGATTTAAATAATTAATTAAACGATGGAGGACTCTATCCTTTATAATCCAATCGAAAAGCCTCTAGCAATAATGGGAGATATAAATATAAGTATCAAAGATCGAGGGATTAGCATTCACGAATATTTGTTGACCGAAGCTGGTTTTATCTAGTATGTTAACAGTCACACCAGAGTACTCAAAGATTAGTTGTTGTTTAGATTTTCATAAAATAAGGAAATCCACGAGTAGGACAAATTATCATTATTTTATCACACGCAATAACAAAAATAATAATAATTTCGATCATAAATTATGAAAATGCAATTCGCAAATGACAGGTTGGCAATAATAAAACCGTTACCCAATAATTCTAATTTCATATGTGGCTGCATAAAAATGCGAATAACTAGTTAAGTTCTTAGTAACTAGTTAACTCTTAATACTAATATAAAATTCGTGTGAGTTAGTGATTTGAACATATTCGGCACATTATTTATGCTGAGAAATGCTGATGATTTATTAGCATTAGGAAACTGAACTAACTAATATTCAAATCAAGATCATCATCCACTATCTCTTGTAATATTATTTAATATATATTGTTGTAATATATATATATATATATATATATATATTGTATGTTATTTACAACACTTGGGGCTACCGACATCTTCTAAGTCGGTCAAGATTATTTTATTCTAAGTAGTTTTCTTGATGAAATTGTGAAATTAATGTAAATTTTCCGGGAAAATCTGATTTTGCTCTAAAAATGTGGAGGTTTGCATTTAAATTTTTTATGTTGTTTCTCGTTCCACTGCCAGGAAATGATATACGGGTTCATCTTCGCTATCATTTGAATACGAATGTTCTCTTTCAAAGTCGTTAAGTCAAAGTTTTAGTCAGAGGCGTAGTTTTTGGGGTATTTCGTTTTGTCAAGTTAAATGGGACACCGGTATAGTATAATTTAACTTATTGTACATTAAAGTTGTACATTAAAGCCATCATTTATGCATATATTTAAGCTGTGATCACACTATAGATATGATAGATATGATTTCATCATATCTATCCAAGCCATATCTAGGTATTTTGGTTTGCGAAATTTGATTTGGAGAAAACCGAAAGCTTGTTATATGAGAGATCTGACTGAACTCATTCTTGTGTTAAATCTTACTTGAGCATTTGTTAAATGCCTATTCTTAAGAGAGAGAAAGTTCTTGATGTTTCATCAGCTGTTATAATACAATAGACTTGTTCGAAATATATGTTAATAGTAGCTTTATCTATAAATTGTCTTCAACATTGATAACCATCAATTGCACCTACGATGTCGGGTATACCTGACAGATTACTTCAGTGACTATAAAACTTATTTGTCTTTTATGCACTAACCAGACTTATCCTCTAAAGTTCAGTCTTAAATGAAATAATCTCTTGAACATTTTCGATCCTCATCTGTTGTAGTTGGTTTTCTTTTTAAATAATCTTTTTATTATCTTTAAATACTAAAAATGAATACTATCCTTAACATAACAATGTTAAGGGTGGTAACAACATTACCTTACCTGATACGTTGTAAGGGACATACTGAAATGAGCGTTAAAATCATCAAAATTATAACTTGGATTATAACTTATCGTTTCATAATAATTTTCATTTCTGGCTGGTATAACTCTTTATGTGGCATTAAAAATCATTTATTAGCATTAGGAAACTGAACTAACTAATATACAAATCAAGATCATCATTCACTATCTCTTGTAATAGCACAAAATTTTCAAAAATATTATTGTTAGACATAGTTTTAGTCTATGCAGAACCGCAAATTCTCAATAGCTTGTTCAGCTGATTTCGTTCCGACTGATTTAATTCAATAGTTGACACCATTCGACAGTTGCTGAACGTACCCACTGGTACAGCAAACATAACAGTTGTTTATTTAGTTTTTTTAACGAATTCTTTCATCGTATCTTAATTGATAGCAAAGCATTATTTTACCGATGTTTCAAAATTGTAGTTTGAATTTTAGTGGGTTGGATAATAAGCACATAAAAAATCCGTCTCGATTAAACCGGTCGTTTTCACACTGTGGGAAATCAAGTAGGGTAATTTAACCACCCGCGGTTCAGTGAGTAGGTCGTGCACCGTTCGCCCTTTCTGTATGGGACGTAGGGTTATTGTGTGTGAGCACAGGAGGCCAGTGACACTAATCCCGAACTTGTGTTTAATCAAGTCGCTCAGCGGGAACACGAGATACCTTCCCTAAACTATCAGAGACGCTGTTCTCGCTTCACCTCCACATATTGATCTAAAATCTGCACGACATTATCAAACCATAACTGAAGCATCTCTGTATGCGCATTTCGCGTACCTCCTTCAATAACTTATTCAATCAATATCATATTCAGTTATCCTAATTACTCCTTTATTAATAGCTAGAGATATTGATCATCTGTTTATGTAACTTAGTCTTATGTCGGTGGAGTTCGGCCTTCCATTTTGAGATTGTAATATAATTTGAGTGGGGTGTATATGGTGGAATATTGAATTACGTTTACTCACTCACCTAAATGTTGCCACCTGAATCTTGGCGCCTCCGAGGGGTTAATTCGATTTGTTTGTCCCTCGTTTCACGTTTTCTTTAACTTGGGTAATCCCGTTCGGGTCACGGTGCATTGGACAATTAGATTCGAGTTTGTAACGAATTTACCGGCGCAAAAATCCTAGCATATTGTCGGTCTCCTCATTTCGTCATAAGAAAACTTCGTTATAAGCTGGTAAACTTTCGGCGGCGTGGGGTCGTGCGATGCAAACTTTATTTGTTCGCCTATTTAACCTTTACGTCACCTAGTTATAAATTTGACCGAGTTGTCCATTGTGCGAGCAAAGTTCTCGTAATGTTTCCTAAAGATTATGCTTCTCGTAAAGCGAGGGGGCTTTTCTTACTGTAAACATATGTCTGCAAAACAAGTAATATAACTTTGGGTTTATGGAAAGTTATCTTAAAAACATTGAAATCACTAAAGGAGATGATGGTATGGCTTTTGTGGTGCAACCGCAACAGATCGATAATGGACCGAAAGTATCTCGAATTACAAAAAAATTTATCTCGATATGGGTCAGTTGTTTAGCACAATGAATTCCGAATGTCACGTTAAGAACGATTACGTTTTATGTTCAATTTTAAATTTATCTTTAAACCGAAACGTCGACAAAAATTACAGAGTATTTCTTTACTTTTCTTGGTAGACATACAGACTTCAACCACTCAACCTCAACTGTATACATGCATATGGTTCTAGTGACAATTGTAGAAAAACTAGTTCTAGCTTAGTAAAACTAAGCTAGAACTAGTGTTGTACTGTAGTGTTAGTGCTAAAACTACAACTAATACTAGATCTAGAACTAGAAAGTTTCTTAATCTAGTGTTAGTTCTAGTTTTAATTGTTGTTTATCACCAGGGTGTTGTAAAATATAACACCATATATATAAAAAAGTGTTTTTCATACTAAGCAATAGACAGTTTATTATAGTCCACAAAAACATACCATTGTTTACGGACTTAGGATAATAAACAGTTGTAGTTTGGAAAGCGATACAGAGAAGATCAATAAGCTATCCTAAAAATATTTTTGATCTGAACTCAATGGACCGCGAAAGACGGGAGAGAAATAAATAACAACACAATATAGGCGGTAAACACCTCAATCGATATGGAATAATTCAATTTATAAGGGAGAATTTTGGTAATTGGAGATTCAGATTAAAATCGGTGTTAAGAGCTTCTGCTGTACATATCGTTCTTGAAGAAAATACAATTCAAGGTATAGAATGAAAAGAGAAAGATAACAAGGCAAGAAATATAATCATTTAAAGTTTTGTTGATTCACATTTGTGGTATATCGAAGATATAACAACAGCAAAAGATATATTGCAAAAATGACAACCCCAATTTGATAAGAAATGGCTTGTTGCTAAATGCTATCAATACCACATGCGAAACACATAAAAATTAGAAACCTGATAATACAAAAACGTAACAGTAACAAATCAGCAGGCTATGACCTAATTAATGGAGAAACATTGGGCCACCGTCTAATAAAAAGGGGGAATACAAAACTATTACATAATTAATGCTGCCTTTAAATAGAAATACTTTCCAAGTATATGGAAAGTTGCTGAAATAATGTATATTTTTTCCTCCTCACAATTCTTTCGGTCCATAACCATTGCATCTTTTTTGTTAATTCCTCTTTCTGTAAGTAGCAGTTCGATTCCTTCTTCTCAGGATTTCCTTGGTCTTTCTCTCCTTCACACTCCTTGAACCCTTGCTTCCCATAACTTCCGCGTTTGTGCGCTTTGGCCTATTCTATCCACACTTTCCACCTCTAGTTTCTTTCTTATACGTTCACTCCTAAGTCTATCATATACAGTCACTCCATACATTCTTTTCAAATACCTCAATTCTGTTGCCTTTACCATAGTCTTCATTCTCTCATTCATTGTCCGTGTCTCACACCCACATATCAGCGTTGGCATATATATATATATATTGCTTTGTACACTTTCATTTTTGTTTCCCTTTTCATCTCTCTTGTTCGTAATATATCTACTTAAAGTATAAAATAATTTGTTTGTGCTATACACTCTATAGTTAATGTCAGCATCTTGGCTCCCTCTATCGTCTATAATAACTCCTAAAATACTTATAGTCAATATAAGTATTTTACACTTGTACACTTGTTCTATTACTTCGTTTTTTATATCTATTCAGTATTAGTTCTTGGTTCGATATTGCCATCACTTTAGTTCTTGCCGTGTTCATTCACATTCGGTTCTTCTCCATTCCATGTTGTCAATTCTTCTTGCAGTTCTTATTCACTGTTAGCCAGTATCGCTATATCATCCGCAAAAGCACATTGTTGTAATTGTACTCTTTCCATATTACGAAATCCCATATTCATTGGCTTCGTGTTCTTGTTAGCTTCTTTGATTATCTGATCCATGTAAATTATAAATACAAGTGGGCTTAAACTATCTCCCTGTCGTAGCCCTTGTTTAGTCATAAAATCTGATTATTTGAAATTACTACATTCCTCGTTCGTTGGTGAATACTTTGTACAGCTTTTACTAATTTTCCACTTACTCCCAACTTTTCCAGACTTCCTGTTCTAGATTTCTAGATTTCATGTTCTAAGTACTTTATCAAAAGCTTTTTATAGGTCTAGGTAAGCTATAAATTCGTTTTACTGTCTTTCTATGCTCTTCCAATAATTGTCTTTAGAGTGAATATATGATCCTGAACTTATTTTCCTGGTCTAGATTTACTCTGTGATTGGGTAATTTGTTCTTCCACCATCTTTCTTATACGTTTCTCTAATATCTTTTCATATATTTTCGTGATTGTTCCTATTAGTGTTATTCTCCTGTAGTTGTGACAGTCTATCTTTCTTCTTCCTTTGTATATTGGAATGATCATCCCCAATTCCCATTCCATCGGCACACGTTCTTCTTTCCATATTCTTTTAATTAATTTGTATAGCAGTTGTTCTTGCTCATCATCCAGGTTATAACCTTCATTCAGTAGTTCCTGGAAATATTCCTTCCATCTTTCCAACCTATTTTCTACATTCATCAATACCCTGCTATTCTTATCTGTTATTATACGTTTTTCCCTCTTTACCTGTCTCAGTGATTCCAAAATACTGTAAAATACATTCTGGTTCGCTCTTGAATTTTCTCCATCTTATCTCCAAACTTTTCCCAAGATCTTTGTTTTTCTTTACGTTTCATCTTTTCCATCACTTTTGCTTCTGTTTTATACTCATCATAACTTTCTTGTGCTTTGTACGTCAGGTATTTCTGCCACTTGTTCCTGTGCCATCCAATCTCCATATTTTTCAGATATTAGTTCTTTCTTTAGTTTGTATGATATGATTGTTTCATTATTGATTTTATTATCACTAACCCTATGTTCTGTCGTCCCCTCTCTAGTTATTTCCACAACTAGCTTATAATGGTCACTATTAATCTCATAGCTTCTTTTGACTCTAACATCTATGATTTGTAGATTGATCTATGATTTGTATCTGTTCTGTCTTTCTGTGTTTGTTTCTGTGTTTCTGTTTCTATTTAGGTATTTCCTTGTGTTCATAAAACGTATTCGCTACTAATAAAATACATTACCGTATTTCCCATCCCTTTTTCCTACTCTTCTGTTCAAATCACCCATTACATATATTATATCATTACCTTCGCTTTTTCGGTTTCTTTCCTTAGCTTACATCAGAACATATCCTTGTTGGCTTTGCTATCATCTTCATTGGGACCGTATGCCCCTATCAGTGTAATAGCCTGATCTCTGTTTTTTCATAATTTTATTGTGATTAACCTTTCATTTATTATGCTCCAATCACAAATTTCATTTTCGTGGTTGTTATGTATTAAACATGTATTTTCTGTCCATTTTACGTTTTTATCATTTCCTTCCCCTTTCTCTTCGTCTCGGTTATAATCAGTATGTGCAATTTCGCTCTTTTGCATTCAGTCTCCAATTCATTTTCCTTATTGCTCATACTACTCACATTCCATGTTTCCACTCGCCATACTTTCTCGCTGTGTACCTTTATTTTGCCTTGTCTTTGCCATATTAGTCGTTATTTTATACGTCCATTGATGTGTCAAGTTTCTCAGTTTTTTTGAATTTGCACCAATTTTCCCACTCTTTCATTCCATCTATACCACTCATCGTTTATCCCTACCTTTTGATACCTCATCGTCACTCGGTTTCCCTTGGATATCTCTGTTTTGGTTCTCCTTCTCATTTCATATTGTATCTCCCTTCCCCTGTATGTTAAATCATCATCTATGTAAACTTGTTTTCCTCTCAATTTATTTTTATTCTTTATTATTGCCATTTTATCTTCGAACGTTTCCATTTCTACTGTAGTAGTCATAGCCATTCCATCATTACTTCTCACTTTTAATAGCATCCCGATCTTTACCTCTACTTCTAGTTCTCTCATTATAAAAGCCTGAACCTACTCTTCTGCGTTTTCCTTCCTATTCCAGTCAATTCTTTTTATAACAATATTGTTATTCTTATCACGTCTCTCCATACTCTAAGCTCTTATTTTCAACTATTTAATCCTTCCATACAATTCACCTCTCTCTCTCTCCCATCTTTCCTCTCTCTTCTTCATTTCTTCTCACAGCAGTTTGTTTTCATCTGTATTTGCATCAACTTTCGATACCAGCAATTGCATCAATTGTTGTAGCCTACCCATTTTTCGCTCTTCCTCCGCATTCTTTTTTTGTGTCTTTTTCTCTTTATTAATGGTGTTTTGCAATTTCCGTACTGTCTAAGTCCGCTTTTTTCTTTTTCTCCAGTATTCGATCGTTTAAATCTTTCAAATATTTCAAATACGGCTCTATTCCTTCCTGAAACTCGTACCCGTTCAAGGTTAGCCGCCCGGATCGTCTCCTGGAAGACTTCTAACCTCTTAATATTTTCGCACGCAAGAGAATACGCATACTTCTACGTATTCTTTCCTTTTCACTTTCGTTTACCAACCATTACTCAAAACTCTTACTATTATGCCTGGTTGTTTTCATTTACTTGTGTTTATCACTTTTCACAAACACTTTGTAGATGTCTTTTAATCGCTTTAATCTACGAGCTAAGTTAAAAGCTACTTCTCGTTCCTAATATCAAGACCAAACCTGTGTTGAAATAATAATGATACTGAAACCTGGTAAAGCCCCAATGATGTTACGTCATACAGGCCAACCTCATTATTACCTTTACTAACAAAACTACTTTAAAAAAATGTAGAAACAAGTTACAATTGGCCTTAAATTCAATAGAAAACTGGACCAAACAATGGCTAATAAAATTAAACAATAATTATCGACTACAATAAATCGAATAAATCGGAATAAATCGACATACATAAACTGTTCTCATAAGAAAGTAAACTACGTGTCAGTACACATAAATGGCAATGCAGTCCCTTACGCCGACACCGAAATCTATCTTGGTATGACGCTAGATGTCAAACTCAAATCAAAAGCTGACGTTAAAAAAAAAACGTGAGAAACTTGATATTAAATTTAGACATCCATATTAGCAGAATAAGTCAAGTAAATGTTAAAACCGAAAGGGACATTCGGAATCCCATTATGGGGTTGTACCAGCAAGACAAATGTTAGTATGATCCAAAGATTCCATACCTTGGATATAAGAAACACCAACCTCCATGGCGACCTAGAAGTAGCATCGATGTCATCAAAAAACTACCTAGTTAGTAACCTAGTGTCCTAATCGATTCAAACGCGAGAAACAGTCTGGATTTATAATAAAAACCATAGCTATCGAAATGGATTCCGCTTTTTGCAGTGCATGCGTTTTTGTGTTACGATTTAAAAACTTTGAAAACATGACAATATTTATCCATTTTATTATATAAACAGAACGGACTACTGGGAAAAGCTGCAAAACATTAGTTCCTGTTTCTTTAAACTTTAATGCTTAAAGCTTTTATTATATTTAACAATTAACTAATTAGTATTTAATTATTTACTAGGTGTTATACAATTGTGCTATGCTTAATATATAAAAAAGAGGCTATTTGAATATAAAATAAATAAATCTGATGTGAAAACAAGGAAGGAGTTAATGCATCGTTCACAACATTAAAAAATAATAAAAAAGATATAGTCGGCGTAAAAAGTCTGCGAACTTACAGAATGTTTGTGGAAAATCTTTTGTCTGCAAAAAATTGGGTCATAAGGCAAACGCATGTAAATTTAAAGAGGCTAAAGAATTGAATAATACACGAGGGGTCTATTCTAATGAAAAAGATGCAACAAAAGCTCATGAAAAATATGGTGCAACCTTTTCACAATTGAAATGAAAGACAATTTAATAAAATAGTACAACGAATTCCGCACAATGAATAATCATGAACGCTGATATAATGAACATACAATTATATCAGCAATGAATGGTTAATGCAATGAACAGCAATGAACAGTAGTTATTTTCGGGAATAAAAAATGATTCAACCGGTGGGGAAAAGAAAATAAATGCTGAATGACGCTGAAGAGTATCTATTGTATCCCGATTTATGAGTAAATTTGCTGTTCATAACAACTATAGAAAGGAAATAAATTATAGAAAGAAAATATCATACACAAAAATTAACAAATTTTCAAGGATATTAGAAATAATGAAGGTGGGGAATTACACAGAAAGAAAAGATTGTGTATATTTAATTAAATATTAGGCATAACTATATAGAATTTGTGATTAACAATTAGCCTAAAAATATTATTATTTGATAAATATTTTCAAATGGCTGATTTACTTTGGCGAATATTTAGAAGGTTTTTTTTGATAATATAGTTGAAAGAATTAATGTTTTAGTGGTGACTGTTGCTAATTATGTATTCATTTGATCTACATTTTTAGATAGATTGACTGAAGTAGAATGAATGATTTATCTTAAATGTGGTAAAGCCAAAAGGAGTGTATTAGCTATTATTACAACTCTTTTAGATGAATCAAATCTTCGATACTACTTGTTAAAGGAAAATTTATATCCACACTCTCGTAACGTTTTAGCTTATAGCAACTTTTTAGCAATTCTTGTCGAGGATATTTTTTGTGTAAAGAAAAAAGTTATTATATTGTTGTTTACGTATTCAGGCTGTTTCCGGAAAACACAAACTTTCGCAAGCAATTCTTTGATGAATCTTAAGGTTAGTTTTATAAATAAATGAGTATTTTTTGAGAAAAAAATCTTAAAAGCTACAAGTTTCAGGTAAGAACATTGATTCAAGTTTAATTAATCAATATTTATTAATTATTTTTTTGGGAACTCTATAGAGTGGGTCGTCAACAAAAGTTTGTTGATTGAGACAGTGTTTTTGTTTGAAACATCATGTATACGATAACATTTTTAAATTCCATTAAAACTGATCTGGATTTATAAAACCTGGAAGATATCATCAAATTTAAAATTCTTTTTAATGGCATGTTAAAATATTGCTATTCTTATAACTTACTTTAAAAAAAGTCTAAGTAAGAATTTCGATAAAATATGGTATCTGAAACACGACTGTTACCTCATCTTCTAGTAGAAAACACGGTTTTATCTGGAGTTATGCGTAGGTGTGAGTAGTGTGAGCTGGAATCACATTTTATGAAGCCAAAATTCAACAATCACTATGGTCAATGTGTTTATATCTTTAACTGATAGTACCTTATTTGAATCATATTTTTTTACAAGCTTATAAACTTTAACCACTGTAACCACCGCTAGTTAGTTTAAATGGATGGTTAGTAAAAGTGGGCCATAATCATAATAATTTATAATAAAAAAAATGGCTTGGATTGGTTTTTATAAACAACCTGCATAAGGGTACGAGCTTGTGTGTCCAGATAAATACTTATGTAATTATGTATATGGTATTATAGTGACTGTTTCATTCATAACATGAACAACTAATAAGAATTCGCAATTTTCCATCAATTGCGAGTATTTCAGCGGTTATTTGGCTGTCACCATGGAGAACAATTATACGAACCTTTGTAAAATCGCTGTAATACAAAAGTTCATACAATCGCTCGCATAAAATTTAAATAATTTAAAGATATCCATGATAGTTTCCATAACAATCAATGCAATTTATCAATAAAAATCGCACATTTTTCTAATTAAAATTCTAAAAATATATCTGTTATTCATGAAATAGTCTAGCCATATACAACTCGACAAACGAAAAATATCCGAATGTCGTCATATTACCTTTTTGAAATACCACTCGACCTTCGGTCTCATTGTATTTCAAGCAATACGTATCATATTATTGGACATTTTCGATCGTCTTGTTGTATAATATATGTTTATGCTGGCAGGGGGCATTTTATCAATAAGTGCTTTCAACCAGTATAAACCAGCATTCTACGTGTTCGTATCATGTTACATATAATGAAATTCGAATAACCAGAGAGATCACTCTGATGATCTACCAACTTTAACTAATAATTAATTTTACTTACTCAAAGAACCATCAATTGGGTCACCTAATCCCGATTCCGCAATCAATGCAGTAACAACGTCTTCTTGCACGACCGCTACATTAACTATTTGATCCGGCATTATAAAAATGTACAAATCGTGAACATACACTACACTTTACATCGTATTGCGCAATTTCAATTGTCACTGACAACGAGCTAATACGAATACTTCGTAGTGTACAAGTGTTGTACAACCGAACCATTCGGAATGACTAGACAAAACTAAACACATCCCTTATAACTAGGGCACTATAACGGATACTATATATAAGATTAGTTATATTTTCAATTTATGACTAGATATTTAATACCTAAATATAACTACTATATTAGACAACATTAGGTAGTATAAAAATTAGGTATTATATGGTAAATAAGGTGTTTTATTATTTGAAAATATATTGATTATTAGGATTCATCTGAGAATAAGATATTCACGTAAAAATTGTGATTTTTTGAAGTTTTCCAAGCAGCCATCGTTACTACTCTAGTCTTGGTAAGTAATCACACGTGAAATGACTGTAATATATTTGTAAGTGAATTGGATTAACAAATTTTCTGCCTATGTTTGCACAATATCTCCTTAAGGAGGCATTTGCAAACCCATCATATGAAACTATTCAGCTTAATTTTTCATATATTGCCTGCTTTAGAAATCTGTTAGTGCTTTTTTTGAATCCCCTTGTATGCAGATTAAAACAACCATAGATAAATTATTGAAGAGGGATTTAAAACAACAAGGTCGTCTGTTATGGATTTTTGGAGTTTGTAACTGTTAACAATATTTATTCTTTTGAGCTTCATTCATTCCTTCATTATTCCTTTGAGTTTCATTCGTCCTTACCTTCGGCTTCCATTTACACTACCTAGTGCTTTCAATATCGATATAGGAACGTTCAGAGACGGGATAAAAGAACGCTGATAGGAGAGAGAAGGTACAATAAAATAATATGGAAAAAAGTGATGTCGGTTGTACGAAGAGGTTTAGACTATATATTTCAATCGTATGTTCAGAGAATATGTTAGCCTAAAAGAAGAAAGGGGTTAAAGATGCATTCTAAAAGTGGAAAAAATTAGTCCCATACAAGTCGTATAATTGCGTTGGGTTGTATTATTTATTATTTTTAACTGAGAAACGTCAATTTTCAATCACATCAACATAAACTTTCGACGTAAAGGCAATTTAGAGCTCAAACAAAACGTAGCTGATTGAGCAAAGATTGAACGTGCTTCTAAGTGTTAGACCTGTTAGAATTAGAAATAACTTTTTGTTTCTTTGTAAACACTTTACAAACAATATCATAGTATCGGTATTTTTAAGAGAATACCGGTTTTCGATACCGTTCACAAATCGTACGGAATCTCGGAATATTGGTTTAAAAGTCCTAATACCACATCTTAAAGCAGCTAGACTTGCGTAGTGTCAAGAACGGTGTGGATGAGTTCATCAATGGAATCACTGTTTTCAGTTTTGTTTACCGATGACCTCAAGGGAAAAGCTCAAAAAAAAAGACTCAACACCTATGGTTATTGTTTAGGAAGTAATATGTTGGGAAGTAAAATATGGTCACCGGAAGTGACTGATAAAATAATGTGACATAACGCTATCAGTCAGTCGTACGGTTTTTCTTTTACCTGATTTAAAGTGCTGTGTAGTTAATGTTAATGATCGACGAGCAACTTATTTCAAAAATTAAAAACGACCATTCTTCGCTATGCAGTATGATGAATCCACTGACATTTCTATAAAATGGCGAATGTTATCAAAAGCAGTGCATCAAATTCATACCTTTTTAAGAAACTGCACTGAAATGGACTCCGACCGTCAACATTCTGTTTCACACAGAAAATCCGATCTCAGGGAGCGGTTACGGTGTTTCTAAGTATGAAAAAAATAAATACTTCTTAGAGCAGTTTGTTATACTAGAAACATTCCAATATCATTTGGCTTATCTTTTGAATATTTTTCCAACTTCGTACTTTTATTTGTAAACTTTAATTATGGATTAGTCAAGCTTATAGAGTCAATTATAGTGCGTTCGCAATATTAAACAAACTCTTTGATGATAATAAGTAATAAAATCTTTTCCATTGAAGTTTATTCTTATTTCCCATAACATAGGAATGCAGAAGCTGAATACAAAAGCTGATATGTAACCCTTTTTGAACTATTGCTAAAGAAGTTGCAGATGAAAATCAAGAAGAATTTATTGAATTGCATAATGATTAGAAAGTAGGAAAATGAATTTTGAAATCAATTCTTTGGAGCAGCTTAGGTGTAAGAAAGCAAATTTTAAACCAGACTTGTTGCCGATTGAACATGTCTAAACTATGGTGGGTCGACGGCTATGATAGGTAGTACGGAACGACTAATATAACCCAGAAGGAACTCGACCACTTAATAGATAGCATAGGTTGAAAGGTTAATGCATGCATACTGCATACGTGGGGATGCAATCCTTTTTACTTGATTATCTTAAAAAATGTTAATTTTTTTTGTTTTTTTAATTAAATTTTCATCGTTTCTTAGTTTATAATATAGCATTGTTTTACTGAAGCTTCAAAATTATAGTCTATTTTTGGGATTTATGGAAAGTTATTTTAAAAACGTTGAATTCACTATAGGGGGTGGTGGCATAGCTTTTGTGGTGCAACCGCAACGAAGATTAACGCAACAGAACGGTAACGGACCGTAAAAATCTCGAGTTACAAAAAATTATCTCGATATGGGTCAGTTGTTTAGCACAATGAATTCCGAATGCCGCGTTGAGAACGATCACATGTCAACTGGGGTTTTATTTTATTTTCGATTTTAAATTTATCTTTTTGTATTTATAATATATAAAACATCAAAAGCGAAAAAATCGTCGATTACCAAATGTTTGCGCAACATTTTTAAAGTACAACGGTAAATATTTTGTTCCAATTTACCGATTGCATTCCTACAACATCATGCCATTATAGAATATTTTTGCTATTTAAATTGTACCTCTATATTTAGCCGGAAATTTCGACGTCAATATTATTTCGCGATATTCTTATTAAATCGATCTCGGAGCTTTATAAGACCTCTTTTCGCATTTCCCACTTTTTAGAAAACTACTTAAACTGTCAAATAAATGCCAACTTTATGAAAATATACAAACCCTCTCTCCTCGAAATTGATTTAAAACGTACAATTCTGAAATTGGGGCGAGCCGGTTTCAGTCGGCACTGGTGGGATTCTTCAGGCGTCGCGACGCTCCCAGCCCGGTATTTACATCTGGTCGCGACGATATATCACGTGATAAATGCGCCCTCCGGCCGCTATGCGGAAACCGAGCGTAATGTATGTGGAATTAGAAAGGTGTGAATATGGAATGAGTCGGTCCCTTTATCCTGGACCGTGATCTATGCGATCTCGCGAGCTAAATGCATTATTCATTGCCTGAGCCCCGTGGAAGTCATAAATACGACGTGATGGACGCCTGGTCAGGTACTTAGCCTGGTGATATGTTGAAGGTTCGGCGTCAGTACGCATCAGGCGCCATTTGAAACGTCAGGCGATTTCAATGAATTATTACCGAGACGAAGACATAATCAAATAAATCACCTCTTCTAAATAAGTTCTTTTAAATAACCATCGAGCTGTTGTTCCGAAGCCACATCCTTTGGGGGCACACACAGATATTGCACTTCGTCGTTGTTGCATTGTTAAGCTTCTTACAATGTCGAAGTACACGGAGATGTAGTTGTACGAGTCTGGGGGATTTCCCCGTCTTGGAATTAATGTTACACGAAACCTGCAGATGGCGGAATCGGGTAATCTTACCTCAATATGCATAATAGTTAATACTTAATTTTTCGTCTAATTCAAATTCTGTTTTTCTATTCATAGCACGGTGTAGGTTTGCGTGAATAGTGTAGAAATTCGCGTGTCCCGTACCAGGTGCATCTCATTAAGCTCCGAGTCTAGTGTTTGCCGTTATCCCGGTAGGGAGTGTAGCGGGTACCGGCGAAGCTAAGCGTTTTGAAGAGGCCTGTTCAGGGGCTTTTTAGTCCTTTAATTACTTCGCATTGTGCACGCGGTGCCACGTTGAAGGACGCGTCGAGAGTGTCGGCCGCAATCCGGTGCCGCCGCCGTCGGAGCTTCGTTGTAAAGCTCGCGTACAATCAATACGGCGAAGCCAGCAAAAACCAACAGTTGCCGAAAACAAAAACGGCCGTGTGCCAGCATCAAAGCAGGCATTTCAATTCCTTTCGCGAAGGGAACCGTACGCGCGCTCACTTTGTACCGAGTCTCGCGCAAACAAAGCGGTTCCCGACGCGCATCATCGAACGATTTCGCTTGCCAAAGCTCGGCGGTATCGAAAAGTTTCTTCGTTTGGAACACCCCTTTTGTTAGATCTTTAACGAATTCTTTACAACTTATTTTGAGGACGTTTTACTTATTCTATTTAGTTCAAATATAAACCAATACGTTTTATGTTTAAGCTAAAAAAGTGACAGTGGTGAACTGTGTTTAGGGTAATTCATTTTTACATATCCTAAAAACTAATTGAGATATCGTTATGGAGCAGTATAGAACAAATTTAATAAAGATATTATGTTATATTAATTCTTCTCAATATCAACCTTGACAGCGACGAAATTCGATTTGGTCTTGCACAATGTAGTGGTGTAATATTTTATTTTATGGATTTTAATAATTTATTTTTAATTAAAACGACGTAGTTTTTTTGTTAACAGTTTTTATGATCAGTATATTGTGTTTATTTTTATTTTTACTTTCCATTGTGATTTTAAGGATTAAATATATTCAAAAATGTCCTTAAACAACAGATTATTTATTATTTAATTATGCCTTGACCGGTTCCGCTATTCCAGCATCATCAGAAGGCTTCGTCTTATTTTAGAATGTTTGAAAAAATCTTTGTTCTTGTAATTTTTAACATGTTTGTTTTTTAGCATGCTGAATGAGATTCAGCGTGCGTTCATGTTCTTGTTCACTTTTAAAATTTGATATACATTTCATTTTAATAAAAAACAAACATAAAAATATAAAACAATATAAAAACAAAACACTGGGTATAAAATATAAAGATCTACAAACATGTTAAAAATTACAAGAACTAAGATTTTTTCAAACATTCGAAAATAAGACGAAGCCTTCTGATGATCTTTCATCATGATCTTTCATGATGCTGAAATAGCGAAACCGGTCAAGGCATAATTAAATAATAAATAATCCGTTGTTTAAGTGCATTTTTGAATATATTTAATCTTTATAATTATACTAATCATAAAGACCTGTCTATGTTTTTTTAGTTACTTGTCTGATATCAATATTGTTAATAACTGTTGAAGGTAGGGTTGATTTAATATAGAAACGAAACCAGAAGACTTTTTTGAACATGTTTTTGAAGTAATCTCTGTACTTTTCTATATAATTTCTAGCACTATTAAGGCACTTGTCTGAAATCTGTCTCCTGATTAGACAGCCACTGCATCACGGTAATTGTCACATCTTTATATTTGTTGTTATATATGTTATGATATTTGCTGCTAACGCAAATTCCTCTTCAAATACACGTAAACATGGTAGTCACTGGGCGCAAGATCAGGACTGTACAGGTTGACCAAATCATTTCCAACTGTTGAATAATCTGATCACATCTTGAATTCGATTGGCTAAGTGTGGACGGGCATTGTCATAAAGCAACACCATTCCCTTACTCAGCATGCCCTGCTTGTCTTTAATTGCACGATGCAGCTTTTTTAAAGTCTTAAAGTTTATTGTGTCATTACAAAAATCCACAAGAAATCTTCATTTCCTCTCCCAAAATACTGTACGTATAATTTTCTTGGCAGAAATTATTTGCGTAAACTTCATCATTGCATGGATGGTTGCTTTGATTCTGTGGTTTACAATATTGCTTAAAATTTCATCACTTTCCTCTTTTTACTGCCCTCAGAATGTTAAGGAATTCGCTAAACGTTTGCTTTTGTATTTCGCTGTCAGTACTTTGTCGTTTGCTTTTGTGTTTGCTGTCGGTACCCAGCGTGAGCTTAACTTTCTGTAATTCAAACGTGCTGTCACAATTGCATAAAGCACACTTCTTGACACTTGAGAAAATTTCGCATCAGATAACTTTAAGATTTCAAAGTTTACTTTGTTACCATGAGGCAAAAAGTACACAAGCAATCTTCATTTCCTCTCTCAAAATACAGTACACATGATTTTCTTGGTTAATCATCACTTTCTTCATTTTACCGCCCTCAGAATGGTAGGAATTGGCTAAACGTTTGTTTTAGTGTTTCGTGAGCAGTAGTTTTGATCCCCAGCATGAGGATAACTTTCTGTAATTTAAACATTCTGTCAAAATTACATGAAGCACTCTTCTTGACACTTGAGGAAACCTCACATCAGATAACTTTAAGACTTTAAAGTTTATTTTGTTACCATGAGGCAAAAAGTACACAAGCAGTCTTCATTTCCTCTTTCAAAATACAGTACACATGATTTTCTTGGTTAATCATCACTTTCTTCATTTTACCGCCCTCAGAATAGCAAGAATTGGCTAAACGTTTGTTTTTGTGTATCGTAAGCAATATTTTTGATACCCAGCATGAGCATAACTTTCTGTAATTTAAACGTTCTGTCAAAATTGCGTAAAGCACAGTTCTTAACACTTGAGGAAAGCTCACATCAGATAACGACGAAATCGAAAAGCTCGCAAAGTTCTTTCTCACTTTCTCATCAATTTCTTGGATCAAAGATTTCCACATCGATCCTCCCATGCACGTTCGTTCAGCCTTCTTTTAAAAATCATACCCACTTGCGTGCCTTCCCATCACTCATAATGTTTTTTTCATATACTTCACTGATTTGATGAATTCATTACATGCCTTTAACATTCAAAAAACAAATTCGTAATCAGAGGAGACTATTAAATGTTCAAAACAAACGAAAATATGATTGAATAATTTTCAAATGATTTACCAACATATGTCAGCACGCAGTGCATATGTGTAAAGTACATAGCTGTATATATATACAGGTGTTTCTGTAAGTTGTGGCATAATTTTAATCATAAATACTAAAGATAAAATGATAACAATTCGTGTACAAATGTTTGATCTAAACTCATAAATTGCTTAGATATCTCAAAGTTAAGAATTTTTAAAACATTTTCTTAAATATTTTCAATACAGTTTAAATTAATTGAACCAAAATTAGAACTATCACTAGGACTAATACTAGATCTAAAACTAGAAACTTTCGGGTGTTACCATGTATCTTTTGAAGAAATGTTTGACGTTTCGGATGCCATGTTGCACCTTTCTTCAGAAACTGGTTCGAAATGTAGGATAAAAATCAAGTCCACTACGTTGGTTAATGAGTGGAGAGTACCTCACAATTTAAGGCTTCTATTACTTGTTTTAGTTCTTCCTTTTGAATTTGTCAAACAGGAACCCCAAGACATATGGTTTGCATTAATGTCTCCCCCAAGAAATGTCTTCCTGACAATTTGTATTTTAATGCTGTTGAAAACCATTGGAATTCTGCAGGATTATTTTGGGTTAAAGACAAATAGAAAAAGACTTTTATGGCCCAACGCTCAGAGAAGGCAATAGTTAAATAGAGAAAGCGTAAAATGATATAAAATAAAAATGAGCCAAAATACCTATCACTATTAAATTAAAATTAAAAGTTGACATTTAAATTAAATAAGCAAGATAAATTGGAAGATCATTTCTTAAAATTTGATAGTAATATTGGAGAATTGGAAAGCACAAGAACAAAAATGGATGAATTTGACAAAATTTGTCCTTCATTACTGTAAAAAGAGACGTTAAATAGAAAAGAAATTACTATGGAGTTTTAGTTAGATTTGAAATTGAATGCAAGACATTAAAAGGATTATTTATTGAACTACAATTAGAACTAACACTAGAACCATCATTAGGACTAATACTAGATCTAAAACTAGAAACTTTCGGGTTTTGCCGTGCGTCATCAGAAACTGGTTCGAAATGTGCACTTCAAAGAATGTATGGAATAGAAGATTGGGACCTTTATATAAGATTTAATATAAAAATAACGATTCATAACGATGAACAAATAATTGTTACGAAGGAAAAAGAACTTAAAAGAGTAACAAAAAATATATCTGAGTACGAAAATAATGAAGGTACGGACGACTACAGAGAAGGAGATATAGAAGTTAAATGCACTAAGTATGGTCGACAAGTTAAAACACCTAAAAGCTTTTAAGATTACAAATTGTGTACTTTTTGGTTTAAATGAAGATCTTGAAAAATCTCAAAAAGAACAATAGTGGAAAAAGCAATAGAAAAGGAAGTAAATTCATTGCCCTTAGGAAAGAAAGTTTACAAACATAGCAAGATTAATAACTAGAGGATTTCAACATAGTCCTTGATATTGCTAAAAATTCTGGATGATATTTGTTAACTTGGAATAGTTTGAAGAAGCCATTTTTCATCCACCATCTTTCAATATTACACTTGACCATACCAATTTCTTCTAAATATCCTTGATAACTTCGAAAATCAATTTCGTCTTGGATCAAATTTCGATCTATGGAATCAAAACTGTTCTTTCATACTATGTATTATAATTTATAAAAATTGTCGGGTTTGCTGCCTTTCATAATAGCAAATTTACTTAAATATAATCTGTCAACTTAACGCATCTTTTGGAATTTGTGATTTTGGATTTGTGATCCACCATCAAAATCATCTTTGACCGTAGTAATTTGCTCTCAATATCATCCTTGATTGCTTCGAAAATCGATTTAGTCTTGCACCTCTCATTATTTATAAAAAATTGCGTATTTGCTGCCTTTCATAATTTGATGTTATGGTATTTTAAAGGAACCTTTTGACATTTAATTGCTAATATAGATGTCACGACGAAATAAGAAGCAATTTAAAGAAAGCTTAGCAGTTGAAACATCATTTCGTCAAACTGTGAAATATCGAAGATATAATTTTTTTATAATGCAAAATTATTTTATAATGCAATCTGGCGTAACTTTAAACATAAATGTTAGGGTAATTAATTTTGACCTATCTCAAAAACTAATTGAAATATTCTTATGAGATAAAAAGCAGCTTATTTCAAATTCAATGAAAATTTTATGCGTCATAAATAATTTTTTATCTTCCATAAACATCCATGTTATGATATTTTCATTTCAATCGCTGCATGATAAAAAATCATATCTCGAGAATGAATTGAGACATTACGATGAAATAAAAAGCAATTTGAAGCAAATTTCAAAATCTTGCTCAACCTTAAACATAAATGTTAGTGTAATTACGCTTGCCGTATTTCAAAAATTAATTAAGATAATGTTATGAAACGAAAATATTAGAAAAAGATTATTCTGTCTGTTTCTTTTCATCGCATATTCACTTACCGTAATTTTAATCACATTATCAACACATTATGATAATCACATTATGGACATCTCAAATCTAATACGTTGCTGATTGAGGCAGTGTTTGTATCATAAACATGCCACGCTTAAGTAAAATAAAGCAATTTGGGTGCTAAATGATTAGATTAGAGACCTTATGCGTGTATGTTCTACATAACAGAGCTAAAATGCTTCTTAAACGCAATTCATCGATCATTCACGATGAAAGGAATCGTGTATTGCGTAACCGCTGTAATCATAAAAAAAGCAAACAAAGCACATTTTTACCAAAAACTGACTGAAACTAATTTGATTTCGCTCCTGTACAAGGTATTGTGGACGAAAATTCTTTAACGAGCCATTTTGCTAAACCACTAGTCACTATTAATAGTGCTTTTAAAATCTCTTCCATTCAAACTATTGACACATCCAAATTTATTTCTTCTAGCTTTTGCTTACTAAAGTTGACGTGGACGAGGTTACTTATTCTAGTTTCAACTTAAAAGTATGAATCATAAAAGTATCAGCGTGAAACAGAGTTTACCGATTCTTCATATCATTATGCCTTCGTTACTCATATCTATAACTTTTCCATTGAAATATCATCATTTCCGTCGATGCGAAAACTTGCACATGTTGCCTATTGTTATGTTAAAAACTACTTGTTTCCCTTGTGACTTTCGTCCAATGTCCATTATCGCTGTCGTGTCAAAGGCTTTTGAGCACATTGTGTATAATCAAGTATTTAATTATCTTGAGGAGCGTTGCATAATCAATGATTCGCATCTGATTTCGATTATCACAATCGACGTTTGACCTTGTTAGTACTGATTTATTTCAATAGAGCCTTTGATCTAGTTGATTATGATATTCCCCTTGGAGCTGTTTCATCTATCGGTATTTCTCCGTTTTCTTAATTATGATTCAGATTCTACCTTTCCTAAAAATCTGGGAGTTATGATGAATTAAGCTCTGTCCTGGCGCCATCAATTTCAACTAATTTGCAAAAAAGTGTATTATTGTTATTATTCTTCCTTATCTTGGTTTCTTTCGCATTGTTTTGTATTGGTATTTATCTGTACCATCCATATTAGCGCATAACAGCTACACATATAATGATAAACAGTTACTCGTCCTTTGCTGTATTTGCAGCCATGCCAATGTAGTTTTTCGAAACAAACAGCAATAATAAATTATTGGAAATAAAAGCTTGAAGATATGAGTTTATCCATTTTGTTAACGAATCTTCCAAAATTGCAAACTGTTGAGAATTACTATGCTTAAAAGCAATTCTGTAATAGATTTCATAATGTTTAACATAGATGCGAGATTAACATGTTACAAGATATATGTTTAACAGATAATTAAACATTTCCGTTAAAGAGACGCTTTAGTAAGCAGTGTCCAAACGACGGTAAATTGTAAATTAGTTAGTTATAGATTAATCGTACCCTTCCGGACATAAATTTCGAACGGTAATCCCTCAACGGCTCCCTCTTACCCCATTCCCTTTCCCTAGTTATCCGAGTACATATATGGGGTTTGGCGTCGCGGTAACTAATTAAATACATGCGACGGTTGCCGATGCACAACTATGGCCTATGGCCAACCACCGGACATAGTTAACATGGCAATTGTGGATGCGAAGCGTTATTGGTGGATTTCGGTCGAGTTATCGCGCAAATAACTAAATCTAATTCTGGTAGAACGGCAGAATGGGAAGTACTCACAAAAAAACGCGCTTACGAGAGCATTAATCAAAGTAACCAAATGACGAAGAAAGCGAAGAGAAAAAGCGGACAACAATTAGGGTAATGATTAATGGCGGTTTTGTCAAAGGGGGAATCGCGGCTACCAAACAAGGCGCCAACAAAGTGCCGTACAAATTTGTCAAGCGGAGCGCGGAAAAAAAGCGGATGATTAATACGGTGGTAAATCATAATTGCGGTCGGTCCTTTTTGGGAATTCCGAGATACAATGTTCCTTTGTGTTTCATGAAAACTTAATATTCGACCGCGGAAACGTCGTAACGCTTCAATCAAACTTTAGGCACGAAGTTTCTACACAGAAATTAGCACTACAAGCGGCTTAACTATGTTATACCTGGAAGAGATGCAGCCGAGGCCTGATAAAATTATATTGTTATTACCTAATTCCAAGTTCCCAACGGATTATTACCTAATTTCCCGAACGAAGAAGGTAGGGAAAAGGCATACGGCTTCATTCAGGCTTAATACCTTTCGACTGGAAGCCACCAGAGGGGAAGAAAAAAACGGCCAGCCATTTTCAATTTTCCTTTCTTGAATCTCTCTCGTCCCGTAACCCGATTCTAACCTCAATTCCCAACACATGCGTCCCTGGAGACGTCACTTTCGGAGACCCCCGCCGCCGAAAAGGATCAAACGTGAAATATATATTGCTCAGACACCCACGAAACACCCGATATAACCAACCCTCCCTCGGATTCCAAAATTTGTTTATGTGGCACGTCGCGAAATATCGAAAATCACCCTTCCTTTACTCCTTTTACCACCGAATAAAGCAGACCTGTGTTGCCTGTTTTGTTTTTTAATAACTAGTACAAAACTCATTCTAAACTAAAATTCCCAGAAAGTACTAGATTTTTATTGTTCGAAGTGAAATAGTCACTTAAAATAAATACTTCGTATTATTAAACATGAAAAGAGGCCTAAAATCTTATTTTTTCTTTTATAAATTGTACAACTTCAGATTTTGCTCGTGTTATGATAACTTGGGAAACCAAATATAGCAAAATAGAATGCAACAACACCCTGTATTTTTTACAGTTAAATTGACAAGTGTCTAGATTTGAAATGTTTATGAAACGTCTTATGGGAGACTATATAATATAAATGCTATATATTTACTAAGATATACAAGGAAACGTTTTCACTTCAAATCGCTGAAGTCGCTTGCTAACGAGGCGGTAGATTTGAAATGTTTACATAAAATCATTCATATTGAAGGATTGTAGCACCTCGCTCGCAAGCAACCACGGCAGAGTGAGAATAAAATCGTGTTATAGGAGACTTTACATATTTACTAAGATATACAAGGAATAGTTTGCTTCAGGTCGCGAGGTCGTTTACGGGCGAGGAGCTGGGTTTGAAATATTTACATGAAATCAACTATTTTGGAAGATATAATAATTTAGCTTTTTCTTAAATTATGAACATGAACAATTTGGAATTAGTTTTGATATATCTTTCAAATATAATAAAAATTACTGTATTAAAAATTGATTTTAATATCGAGTCTAATTTATTTAAGCAGTTAAATAATAATAACATCGAACAAAAAGAGGAAACAATAAAAACAATTAAAATTAACTACATTAGAATAAGTGTTGAAAGTAAGTGCTTTAAAAAGATTAAAAAATCTTGGGAATAGCAACCAATGAGTAGGATAAGAAAACATATATATAACCTTTTTGATATAAAACGTATTGAGGATTCCATAAAAGAGACTAAATCTAAACTTGAACTTTTACCCAATCACATTTTAGTTGAGTTTGAACAATAATTCATACATCAATTTTACTTTTGTTAAATGCGGTTAAAAATGTTAACATTAGAAATTAAAAAACTTATATAATAGTAACAATCAGTTCGATAGGGTATGTAAAAATAATAACAATTGGTTCATAAACAGAAGTGATGTAGAGATACCGACTGATATAAGTAACCTTTTGTCTCTTGGTTCTAAGTTTGGTGTCGCACCGTCTGTCTCTGATATTTCTGTACCAAAAATGTTAGCTGATATCGAATCTATAATTAAGTTAGTACCAACTAATGTTCAAGACTTGGTTACAGCTAGAGTTACTAATTTAACAACTAATTTTTTGTTAAACACATCACCTCCTAATCCAATTAATTCATTTATTAAGAAAACTTTAAAAAAGACTATTTCCTTTATCAAGGAAAAGAGAGATGATCCCTTGTTATTCCTTAAAGCTGATAATGGTCAAATTACAGTCTGCCCGTTGCGTCTGATTATTTCTTTTGTGGGATCACCTACTTATAAACTATCTAAATTTCTATCTAATATACTAACGTCGACGTTCGCGGAAAGGACTGAATATAATATTAACGATTCTTTCACTTTTGCTGAAAGAATGAAAAACCTTATTCTACCTCCCACCTATGTGATTATATCTCTTGATGTTGTTTCCTTATTTACGAACATTTCCTTAGAATTGATAAAGCAGACCATAGTTGATAACTGGAGCCATCTAGAAGATAACACAAGTTTGGACATTACAACTTTTATTGATTTAATTACTTTCCTTTGTGATACGTCGTCGTTTACATTTAATGGTGTATTTTACAATCAAATTTTTGGTACGCCTATGGGAAGTTCTCTCAGTCCAATTTTGGCTAGTTTAATAGTTTATAATAGTTTGGCAATTTTGGATAGTTTACTGGATTATTGTATTCCTAAGTTACCGTTTGAATTGCCGTTCATTTTCAAATATGTTGATGGTATAATTTGTTCGGTACCAAGTGATCATCTCAACACTTTAGTAACTTCCATAAGTCCTTTTAATGGTGACCAAAGGTCTGATGTTGAGGCAACAACACAGCTTAAATATGTAAAAATACCCTTCTTCAAAGGCTTTACATCTAGGTTCATCTCCTTTTTCGATCAGTTCAATATTAAATTTGCTAAATATACTTACCACTTGATAGATTTTTTTCAAAAAACAAGGACAGCGTTCCTATTTTACAACAATCTAACATCATTTACTCTATTCCTTGCGTTAATTGTGAAGGAACGTACATTGGTACGATAGCGCAGTATTTTACGAATAGACTGAAACAACATCGGAATGATTGTAGAAGTAGAAATGAGATATAAGAGTGCTCTTGTTTACCATCATATTAAGGAAGGGCACCATTTTGATTTTAACAACGCTAAGATTTTAGACAGAGAGTCGGTTTATAATAAACGTCTATTTCTAGAAATGGTTTATATTAATAAAGACATAAATTCAGTGAATTTCAGAACGGATACAGAAGGGATAAGTTCAATTTACAGTTTCAAATTAACAATGAGTTTACACGACGAGAGTTACGTCCTTAACTTTTTGAATCGCCTCTACTCGTTCTTTTTACCCCTCCAGTGTTCTTCTCATAACAAAATTTACCTGATTTGTTCTTGTGATTGAAAAAAAAAGTCATTCTATTTTTAACCTTGTCATTTTACTGTCCTCTAGATTGATTTTAATGTGTCAAGCAAATGTGATTTTTAAATTTTTTAAAAATAATTTTTTTTAACTACCAATTAATTTTTTTCGAATTTTGACGTCAACCATTTTCTTATTTCCATTGTAAGTCGATTTAAAGAAACTTTAATTTTAAGATTTTTTGTAACGTTGCCCATCTATTTTAATATTGTACTGTTTCCCTGATGAAGCAATGAATTATTGCGAAAGCTCGGATATCGAAAAAAGGAAGTTGTTTTCTTATCCTCCTTATACTCATTGGTTGCTATTCCCAAGATTTTTTTATCTTTGTACACTGTACAACCGGTACTCCGTTTAGTGTTAAGTGCTTTAAAGCATTTTCCAATCCGTTCATAAAATGATCATCTCATGTTAAATAATATTTGTCTATTCTTAACGATATCCACTGCATTTACATTCTTTTTGCACAGTTCTTCACGAGTTTCAGGATTGTCTTTGCAAACAAGTGGTTTTATGAATTTCCATACGCAAAATCCATGGGGTTACAATTGGGTAGAAATAGTTGTGGCCGTTCAAATTATTTAGTAATTCCTGCCAACCTACCACATAATTTTCAATTCTTCGACACCGAACATTTAGTTAAAATTCATGTCGATAATGCCGTTACCATGCCATGTATGGGTTTTTAGTCTCCCAAGCATGACAATTTCTAAAATGAAATACTAATTTAATTATAAAATAATAATTGAGAAAATTAGCAGATGCAGCCAAATTCTTAAATCAATAGGCAGTAAGGTGTGTACAGATACAAAATGATATAGATAAAGTTTATCTTTTTTTTAATATTGCGTTGCAGCTGCCAAACGCCTAGGGCTACACATAGACTTGCTACTAATCGTACTGAAGCTTCATCTTTTTCATCAATGAAAATCTTTTTTCGGCGACCTGTATTGCGTTGAGGATGAAATGAACTTTCTCACTTAAGCAATCATACAAGTTTTAAAATAACTTGTGACTTGGTTGAGTTCTATTGGGGTATTTTAGTAAATATCTTCCCCACGCTTCCCTTCCATTAAATTTTTTATGGGCTAAAAAAATGATGCCGGGGTATTATTTCAAAGTAACATTAACCTTGACTACAATAATACTGACTGTAAAATAAAACCAAATGTTAAACCGATTGTCTAGTACCCTTAAACAATGATTATCTCGGGGTATTTGAAAAGATTGGTAGGTATAACAAATTTATGTAAAAATGTCTGTGAAACTGTTGTAAGTTATGCAAGTTGTGAACATTTTAATGATGAAAAAGATGTGACTACTTTAAGGGAGCTTTTATTAGGTAAGCAGCGCCATCTAAAAGATCAATCAAAATTAATACCTATTTGTTATTTATCGTCTTAAAAAATACTGACGAATAACTGATAAAAATACCAATATTCATGTTCATAATATCAGAGAAAACGAAGTTAATAATTTGATACAAGAAATTCACTGTTGCTCTATATCCTATTAGTAACAGACTACCCTGTATATTTACTAACGTTTCTACAAGGAATGTTTCGCCTCAAATCACCGAGGTTGCTTGCGGCGAGGCGTTGGATTTGAAATGTTTATATGAAATTGTCCATTTTGGAAGATTGTAGCATCTTGTCCGCAAGCGACTTCGGCGGATTGAGAATAAAATCATCTTATGGGATACATTATATATTTACTAACATATACAAGGAACGTTTTCGTCTCAAATCGCCGAGATCGCCTGCGGGCAAGGCGTTATACTTGAAATGTTTATATAAAATCGTCCATTTTGGAACATTCCTCGGCGGTGTAAAAGTAAAATCGTTATATAGAAGAAGACTACATATTTACTAAAATATACAAGGACGTTTTCGCTTCATATCGCCGAGATCGCTTGCGGGCGAGACGCTGTATTTGAAATGTTTATATAATATCGTCCATTTCTGATGATTGTAGCGCATTGCTTTAAGTTACTGGCAATGTGCTCCGCGTCAAAATGCTTGCCATATAGATGTTATCGCGTACAAATGACCGCTTTATGGTAAGAAATTTGATAAATCAAGATTACATAACATTATATTTAAACTCGAATGTGATAATTATGTCAATAACTTACATATATAGGAATTTTAAGATTAATCAGTTAATATATGAAACGAAATGTGGCTTATTTGAATACTGGATAAAATATCTAAATAAGGACAAGCATCTAATTTATATTGAAGTGAACGATGTAGTAAAAGGGAAAGATTAACACGGGAGTGGTATTTACCTGAATGGGCGTTTGCGGTATTTCAACAAAGGCGATTTAATGCAATATAAGCCTATTTGTTAAACGTTTAACTACATTGGTCAGCAATTCATTATCTTCTTGCATATATCCTGTTGCATTACATGTTCCGTCCGCTATTCTCATTTAAAAGCGAAGCATTGTTTTTGAACTTATCACGCGCCTTCTATATCGTATCTTATGATTTGCTATTCTACAAACTAGAGCATGTATAGAGCATTGATAGTGACGTACCTTGCAAGTAGATCTAAGCAAGTTAAATGCTGCTTCTCTGAGCATCTTCCTGTTGCAAGGAGCGTTCCTCAGGGATCAATTTTGGGAGTCCTTTTATTTATTCTCTTTCTTAACGATTTTGCAAACTATTAAGGCGGAGATGTGAAATGTTTATTATATGCGTTGCGTCATAACGCGAGCGGGTTGCTAATAGCAGCAAATAAGTGCTGTGTTGCTAATAAACTTTATTTAAATAAAAAAGACAGTCCAATTATTGTTCAACCTTAGACACTATCATCTAAAGGAGCTTTTTTCCACAAAAGTTTTGGGGTTAACACCGAACTCCGAATTTGAACTTTGTGAGCTACAAAGTTCAAATTGTAACACGACGGATTGTTAATTGATTGAAAAACTTTTGCTTCTAACAAGAATGGGTGACGTAAAAACGTGTTACAATTGTTGCATGAAAGCCGAAACAATGGTTTTGGGATAAAGGCATTTAATGTTTTTTTGAATCATCCGGTTCTTCATATTGATCATTTTTGGATAATCTGACTGCCACCCTTATGGCTTTTTCTTGTCTTGAAGCGGTAGTAGTAGCTGTCTTTACCTTCGAAATACGTTGTGTTTCGCATCTGAACGAAACGTATTGCCTCTCTACCGTTACGCCCATAACTTCCAATATTTTTTAACACAAGCATAAATTCTTCACTAAAAGGACACATTGTTATGTGTGTAGCAGTTTTTACGGTTTTGAGGCCATGAAAAATAACTCAAATTCCACACAGCAGTCGAAAGATTTATTATACATCAGCTGATAGTTCTTCATAAATTGGTATTAAAATGTTAATTACGTCTTCATCAAATGTTGTGTTTTCTTTGTTTTTGACTATAGATTTAAGATGGTCACACCAAACAATTTAGCAGTAACTATGATGGAGGGTTTTCATCAAAGTTTATCACATGAGTTCTACCGATGAAAAAACATTTTATCAGATAAAACGTTGCCCACACAGCGTTCTTCGTATTATCGAGAGAACCATAATTCTTTGAAATGGTTAAGCCATAATACCTTGACATTTTATCTATTACTTTATTCGTTAATGTTAAAGCTTCGATGTTCCTAGTACTTTTGAAAGACTTTGACCTTGTACTTTTATGGCATTGCTCTTTCTTTCTGGCTTTTTTTTTCTCATCATCTTGAAGTTGTTGTGTTTTTAATTTTAGTGGCTGAGTAAGCATTATCTCCCCTACTGTAACATGCATGTACCGTTTTTTACATGTAACACACATTATTTCTTCTCAACGATGGGTGACCCATCATAAGGGTCTTCATGTACTAAGTTTTTAAAGCTCTTTGAATCGCCGTCGCCGATATTTTCGTATATTTTACGCCATACCAATCCATAGATTGTTTAAATATATAAAGAATTCCATCTACTTCCATTTTACCAGCACTTCCATCATGATCGGCACTGTTTGACCTATCCAACGTTGACATGCTTTACAACTGCTTGATTTTACAACTACATCTAACATTTTTTTGAGTATTTTCCTGTTAAGAAGACTATCCCCAAAACAAAGGTAACACCTCGGTTTGACCATAACCCATCGCCAGACACAGATAGATCGTTTTCAGGATTCCCTTGGTTATATTTTTTAAATTTTCTTCTTGCACTGCTAAGTAATGCAGTTGTTCATTTAGAAATCAAAAATGTAGAATAAAATATAAATTAGTCTTAGTTTTAGTGTCTTCGAACCAATGGAATTCACAATAATCACTTTTGTTGTAATTGTCTTTGAATAAAAGAATTTATTAATCAAATGCAACAACTGAACTTCTCTCTGTATTTTAGAAGAAGACAAGTTTATAAAGTTTTTTTTCTAAAAATAACTCGCTCGTTGATCCTCGAAAATAAAACATTATTACCTACTTAATATTACTATATACATGAATACATGTTTTAAAAATAAAATTACTTTCAATTTGAAACTTTAAATAGCAGTAAATTACTAAAAACATGACTTATGTCAATCAAAGAACAAAAGAGATTAATGCCACTTATACCAACGCCAAGCAATCGCATTGCCAAAACAAATTACTGTTTATCATCGGGCAAAAATCTATAATTAGTTCTTTCAAGAGAACTGGACACAAAATTTGAATGCTAATCCACGCTCCGATTTCTTAGAAAAGGTTATTTCATTACCACATAACTTGCACTTTACCAGTGTTGCTATCAAACTAAAACTTAATGAGATGTAACTAAATTTTGAAACTATAGTTAATCTACAATTTTTCTGCAGATGTACTAACATATTTGCATCATGTTTTGCAGTGTGTTGGCTTCCGCGAACATATCGTTCTATTGCACCCTTATTTGATTTGCAGTTTCTTTTACGTTCCATTTTGAATACCATGTAAATGCCTCGAGGTTCACATATTGCTGCCAATTACAATAATCATTTTAATTCTATCTTCACAGGTATACCGGTTTGTACCAGATTTTTTAATTCTTTAATTAACTATAACTTTATAAATAACTTGAATTTGATTTGAAATTTTAATAATATACACTTAATAAATCATTCTATCGAAATATAAAAAAAACAATTTCACATAGCAACGTCCCTTAACCAACTTTGTAAAAATACCATATCTGATTTTGATACGTTTGTGTTGCATTGAAATTAGCATGATAATCAATACTCATGGGTTGGCGGTTTCGTTTGTTAACACAAATCTCCTTGATGAGATTCCGAATAATCGAGTTTAAAGCGATTAGTTGCGATGGTTCACGAGGGACATGCGATTACTCTCGCTTCAATTACTCTGTGTTTACCGTTACATAATTCTAAACAATTCTTTATTGTTTCAGATTGATCGAAAGAAAAATGGATGATTTATCTCCAAATATATCAAAACTCAAATCTAATCTAATAAAGCGTAACAATATAAGGATGAAAATACGATCACCGACTTCTTAAGCTGATAAAATGTGACGCCACGTCCGCAGTATGTCCAAGAAGCTGACGTTGCTTCTACTCTCGGTGACGACGCTAAGCTTCCAATGTCCCAGTTCGTGCATCTGCATGTGGAAGGACGGCAAAGAGACGGTGGAGTGCATCAACAAGGATTTACTAGTGATCCCAGAAGGAATTGAGCCAGGAACCCAAGTCCTTGAGTTCTCAGGCAACAACTTAAGACTTCTACAGAAAGAAAAATTTATAAAAATGGACCTAGTTAATATACAAAAACTCTTTTTGTCGAGGTGTAAAATTTCCACCATCGACGATAGAGCTTTTAAAGGTTTAACCAACTTAGTGGAATTAGATCTTTCTGGAAACGTTCTGGACGCTGTCCCAACAGGGACGTTCCTCGATGCCAATTCATTGATGAAACTATTTTTGAATCATAACCCAATCAAAACGTTAAAAAAAGCATCGTTTAATCATTTACCACTATTAAATGTACTCGAAATGAATAATTGCGAAATTTCCAGAATTGACGATAATGCATTCCTCGGATTGCATTCTTTAGGATGGCTCCACATCAAAAACAACAAATTAACTGCAATAAACGGAACCAATATTTTCCCAACATCACTTAAAGGAATTGAGCTACAAGGAAATCCTTGGGATTGTGACTGCCACATGTTAGATTTTCACACGTGGTTACAATCCTTTCCCATGTCTCAGTTAACCGAACCAAAATGCAAATCACCGACTAAGTTTATGAACAAACCAATCAGGATAATTCCCCAATCAGAATTGGCTTGTCTCCCCGATGTGTCCCCGACTACTTTTTATTTAGAAATAGGCGAGGGGAAGAATGTGTCGTTGTTGTGTCAAGTTCATGCCATACCGGAAGCTAGCGTCCAATGGTTCTTTCAAGGACAGCTTCTTCAAAACGATTCAATAATAGCCCCGGGGATGAGGCTGATTTATTTCATCGAGGAAGGGCACGTCGATAAACGGAGTGAATTATTTATTTATAATACAAACACCGACGATAACGGAACGTTTATTTGCACGGCCGAAAATCCAGCGGGAACTGTTTATAGTAATTTTACGATTCGCGTGGTTCTCCGAGAAGAAACGAAATTCGAGCCGGCTCCGTTACATTACGAGTTTTTATTGATAACGGCCACGGCTATCGGGGTTTCCTTGATCATTATAGTTGTGATTATGATTTTGAGCATAATAAAACATCAGCGTTCGAAAAATGAAAAGAAAAGTGGGGAAAGCAAATTGCACAGCACAAAAGACAGCCTCCTACAGGATAGCACCGAAGATTTTTCCGATCAATCAAAGGAATCCTCGAACGTTATCCTTGTGGAAAGGCAGCAGATGTTTTATAATTCCCCGGTTCCCATCGAGGAAGTGCCCCTACCAACTGCAATCCTCCCCAATCAAGTCCGAACGCCCGGTTCATTGAGACGCCTTCAGTTAGAGCAGAACCCAGACCTTATTAACGACGCTGAAAGTACCGAAAGGAGAAAGGACGGCGAAGGACAAGCATACGTGAATTTTGGAGATGCCCCTAACAGATCGATACTAAAAGGGAGCGTCCGAGATTTGTATCGATTATCAGCAGACGTTCATTTAAACCCAGTCGGTTTACTAACAACAACAGGAGGAGATCCCAGAAATTACTACCGAACACTTCCCTATAAGCGAAGTCAAATTGGAAAGAGACAATCAGCTCCTTTGGTCAATCCGTACGTTAGAGAGGCTGAAATCGTATACGAGTACGCCGATGTCAGATACACAGCCGATGGTTACCCGGTGAGGACCTCAGTTGAAGAAACCACTTTCAGTGAAGGATCAGTTCATTCATGTTGCTCAATGCCTCCGGTTCAATGGCCCTCTTGCTTACCGGCCAGCGCCGTCAGGGTAAATTCGACAAACTCTCAAAATTCAACCGTCGAAAATGGTGGTAACAAAAAATGCATAGAAACCCAAACGGATGCGGTTACCGTTGAAGAAAAAGTCGAAAATTTGTTTTTGCTCGCCGACAAAAATAAGGAATTAGATAGCGTTGCGTCATCGTAAATGGAAAATAAAGTAATATAAAAAAGAAGGGAAGAATATAAAAATGAAATCGTACATTTATCTTTGTAAAATGTGATAATCGAATATAGGACAATTTTTTTTTGTTATTTGGACGAAAAGTTACTATTTTATGTACCAAGTACCGATTGGATGTAGTGAACACGTATTTACAAAAAAAAACAACAATACAAAAATAGGTGTTTGAAAAAGTAATAACAAAACATGATTAGATAGCTGTTGAAACGGTGTATTTGAGTTTAATTATATTTCGATGCTGTTTTGATGTACAGGTTTTTTTGTAAAAATGGAGAATAAAGAAATGGACAAAATAAAATAGATGTATTGTTTTTTTTTTGATTATTTTTGTTAAATTTATTCAAAATGTGATACGTTAAACCACAACAAAATTGAGTTAATTTAACTCACTCAACCTAACATTCCTTCACATATACAGTGTGTTCGTAAAGTAACGAATATAGGCGACCAAATCATTTAAAGACTTAAATATTTTGCAAATTTTTCTTGAATAAATCTAATTTTTTCTGTCGATTAGTAAGTTATAACGTCATCATGATTTTTACAAATGGGAAGCCGCCATTTTTATTTGGAACGTGAAAGGATTTTTTTTATTAATCTGACAGTCAATATTAATATTGATTATATAAGAAAATGTATACAAAAATTATGTTAAAGTTAAATTATTTCAAATTTGATTTACATCAAAAGCGGCTATTTTTCAAGATACGTACGCGTGCTGGGTGCTGAAAAAACTATACGACGGGTATAACAAAAAAACGGTCTGAAAAAAAAGTTCACATCAGATGCTGGCAGTATATTGGACAAAAAAAGCTCAATTGTTCGTTAAAATTTAAAAAGTAATTGAAAACGTACCTCCAATCCAGTTAATGCCTTTAATTGTTGATTTTGTATGGGTGCGCAAACACCTATGTATCTGTGCCTATGATTTGTTTATAATGGAAATGTCTTCTGTAACCAATGTTTAGTGTTTCATAAGCAGTATAATATGAAAAAGAAAAAAGTAAACATTTATATCCTAATCAAAATAATTCTAACTTTTAACAAAAATTAAATAAATGTCGAAACTAAAATATATATATATATATATATATATATATAACTAAAATAAAAAATAATGTTTTTGTATGTACGTGAAACTAAGACTTCCACCGTTGGAGGATAGAGCCATATATTACATTGTACTGTTTTGTGCTGACGTAGGTCGTAATACCTAAGTATAAGTCAATTTTTTTAATGTGGACATGTACAAAAAAGATCCTCAAGTATGGTTGCTGGGTGTTGAAAGAACTGAATGACGGTTCTCCCACAAAAAAAAGGTCTGAAACAACGTTCACAGCAGATATTAGGACTGAATTGGGAAGAAAGTGCTCAATAGCACATTAAAATTTAAAAAACTAATTGTAAATGGTAACTTCAATCCAGCATTCTTTAAATTTTTAACAAATTTTGTTTGGGTGCGCAAGTACCCACATATCTGTCACCTATGGTTTGTTTGCAATTGAAATTTCTTCTGCAAGCATTGTACAATAATATAATTGTCTCAATAATATATTGAATTGTCTCAATAATATATTGAAATTTTAAAAAAATAATTGAAATGGTAACTTCAATTCAGCTAAAACCTTTCACGATTTTGTATACGTGCGCAAACGTTGTTAGGTTACCTAACTATAAGCACCATTTTATCTATTCATTGATTTTCCGATTTCGGTATAAAATTGGCAAAGTGAAAACGAGGGAAAGGTGGAATAAAAAAAAATGTTAAAAAAATGTTAGAAGGGGTCGGAAAAAAGACGTACGAGACTAGTTCTTCAAGTGTTCACGAGGACTACTTCAATCAACGGTTGGGCTGCAACTTTAGAGAAAAAGTCCAGTAAAAGCTGATAGTTATTTTAATAGTTGGATAAATTAAGTAATTCCACTTTTCTCATTCAAACTCTATTGCTCTCTTTATAACCAGGTGGTGATTTCTTATTTAAATAAACTAGATACTGTTTCCGATTTTCTTACAAATGTAGTAATTTAATTACTTAATAGATTCATTTGATTCATACACATTGAGTTTAACTTAATTCCTTTTTTATTATTTTTAACCTGCTATAGACTTCTTGGACAACTAATCGAGTTCACACTACCTTAAATCGTCAACATCATCGTCAACATGATAATTTTGTATTTTGCCAACAATATTTGACATTTTCAAAGCAGAATCAAATTTTATGAACAGATTCTTGTCTTTTGCAATAAGACTGTGTTATATCAAGAGTGTCTAGTGTTTTATTAACAAGAACTACTTACGTAAAGATTTTGCATTTTGTCCAGTAGCAAACTCAAATGATTTGTTAACAGAATCTTGCTTTTGCGATACAAGTGTTTTCTGTCCACAATTTTAGAAAAAATATAAGGTCTACTCAAAGCATTTAATGTGTTCTGGAAGCATTTCAAGTCTTTTGTAACCAGTATCAAGTTTTCTGGAAACAAACCATGTCTTATAAAAGCAGTGTCAGGTCCTCTGTAAGTAAATCAAGTCTTATAGAAACAGTGTCAAGGTTTATGGAAGCATTTCAGGTATTATGAATGCAGTTTGAAGTGCCCTCCAAAAAAAAACATTCGCGGTAGCTGGAGAATCTGAATTGGGAAGAATAAGCTCTTATATACCCAAATAACCCAAGCATTCGGCAGTTATGCATATAGGTTCTCTGTACCCATATAAAATTTTTATGGGTGCTTGTACAACTAAAGTACCCATATATCTGGCGCCTATGCTTAGTTTTCGTTGTTAAATTATTAAAATTATAAATTTGACTGCACGGGAAATAATAGAAATTCTGTGTATGATCGGAGTTGTGGATTGAACACGAATTCAAAAAGAGGTAGTTGAGCTCTTCCATTTATCATATCCTGACTACCAAGACTCTGACTCCTGCTTCTTCTGTAACCTTTTGTATGCGCTCCGTTTCTCTACCGTAGTTTTCCTTCTGGAACTTCACCCCTCTTCCTTCTGGAAAGAGTTCTTTTATGACTTGCTGTATTTGTTCCCTATTCAGCGGCACTCTTCCTGTGTTTTTAGTCCTTTTCATTCCAATGGTATACGCCTCACCCATACGTTTTCTTACAGCTCTTCGCACAGTTTATTCCATGCCAATTTATTTGGTCTCTCAATTTCCCTTTTCAATAGCTTTCTTGCATCGTGGTGCTGTCTGATCTTTGTCATGGTTCTTCTGTGCTTGTTGGCCTACTCCTTGGCATCTTTTATGTTATTATTCCACCAATACAGATTACATTGTCTTGGTTTCATCCCGATCTTTCTGCCATATTCTCATCGCAGGTTGATTTAATTAACTATGTCATCGTTTCTGGCGAACGTCTTCTCAAGTGATTTTTTATTTTTCCTGCCATCCTCTCCCCACACAAGGTTATATCTATATGTGTCTCCTGTACACTTCCAGGTTGGGCTATTGCCTCTATTTATTACAACCAGTCCAGTTAGTTTTGATTTTATAACCTTATTGGCTACATTGTGGTCTTTGTTCTTAAACTACCGTCCAGACTCTAACTTCCTCTTATTTGGCTCTGCAACGTCTGCTCTTATTTTTTTAATGAAGCCATTTGTGCTGTTGTACTTGCCGTTCGCTATTGTCTTGCCTTCTCGTCTCGATAGCGCTTTACGGAAAGTTTGACATTTCCCTATTCCAGCTTTATGCCCTTTCTGGTTTCACACAGGGCATGCTTCCTCTTTAGAAAAATTTAAAACTCGTTTAGGTCGAGCTGCCTAAACAGTTCAGGTCGAGCTACATCGTGATGCACAATTTGAACATTTAAATTATTATTCATTCTTGATTGATTCATCAAATTTATTAATTTTATTGCTATTTGAAGAAAAACACATAATAAACATAACTGTAAAAGCAGTAAGTATGGTGTCTTATAAAGCATTCTGGAAGCATTTCATGTCTAGTAGAAGCATTTCAAGTTTTTTGGAAGCAGAATTAAGCCTTTCAGACCAGTATCGAGTTTTCTGGAAGCAATTCAAGGCTTCTGGAAACATTGCAAGTCTTCTAAAAGCAATGTCAAGTATTCTGGATGAAGTCTTTTAGAAGAACTATCAAGTTTAATAGAAGCAGTGTAGTCTCTTAGAATCAGTATTAAACCTTCTAGAAGATATCAGGTCTCGTGGAAGCACTTCAAGTATTCTGGATGTACTATCAAGTTTCCTAAAAGAAATGTAAAGTTTCCTAAAAGCAGCGTTAAGTCTTCTAGCAAGTCATCGATTGTATTCGAAGCAGTTCAAGACTTCTGGAAGCATTTCAAATCTTTTGAAATAGTATTAAGTCAACTAGAAACGGATCAAGTCTTCTAGAAGCAGTATCATGTCTTCTGGAAGCAGATAAATTCTTCTAGAAGCAGATTGAGTCGCCTAGAAAGAGTTTGAAGTCTCAATTCAAAATACGTGCTTTCTAAAAAGAACGTGTGCAGCAGATGTTGAGATTGAATTGGGAAAAAAGTTCAATTGTACAATAGAATTACAAAATTAATTGAAATAGCAGCTCAATTCAGATACAACTATTCACAATTTTGTATGGATCTTGTGGTAAGTATGATACTTTTAAATGTATCCCCGCAGCCTTTGAAGTTGATTGATAAAGAACTCTTATTGCTTCCTTTTACTTTAGAAATATTTTCTAAGCATGAAAAGATGGGCCACATAGAAGGATTCCGTATATTAAAACACTGTGAAACCGTGTAAAATGAGCTTGGCGGGCTACTTCATGTATTGCTCTTGTATTTAATACCTTGATGGTGGAACATATATAAACATACATGATGGACATATATTGAACATGATTTTGACAGGTATTATATTATTAAACTATTATTTTCTAATACAATGCCTAGAAATGTAATAGCTTCTCGTTTCCCTTTCAGTCTCGTACAATACCTGCTAAACTTTTCTCTTTGTTTAGCATAGCTTTATTGTTATTAAACCAAACTTTTGAGTTTTGTATTGTTTTAAAATTGCAGTTATTTTGTATAGATTTTCTACTGTAATATTATAATTAAGAAATGATGATCCATCAGCATATTGTAGTGTAACTGGTGTTCGTAGGTGTTCTCCATTTTTCCTCAATATTGAGAAACCTTTTTGATGTTAAATACGTTTTATGATTTGTATAATGTCTTTTTGTAATGATTTTTAATCTATGTTTTTTAATTCGTAGCGCACAACCTGATGACGATTTAAAAGATCGAAACCAGTCGTTGAGAACACAATTTTCAATAAAATTTTCATCTTCAGAAGTACAATTTGTATTATTTTCATCGATTACTACATTACTTGAAGACAATGGAGAAATTCATTACTTTATTGGTATTCGTACGTTTATTGGAAAATCGTTGGTGTACATAATGTATAGCAAAAAAACAAGCACGCAGCTCTGCGGAACTTCCACATGTTCAGCGCATTTTCAGGAATTTTCATTGTTCCACTCAGTATATTGTGTACGATCTGGTAGACAGGACTCCATCATTTTATTTGCTACGCCTTTTATGGCGTAATAGCTTAACTTTTCCAACAATATTTTATGGTCAATTGTATCGAACGCCTTATTGAGGTCACAAAACACCTTCTATCTTTAAGTGTTTTTCAAAAGCTTTTAATATGGATTCGATCATGCTTGCTCCCGCACTTATCCTTTATCTTTATCTGCGGAATCAGTGATGATTTTCGTCCCACATGCTGCCACTATCAAAGTGTTCTACACATCGTTTCAATGACCAGTTTTAAAGATGGAAGCAATTGTAGCTTTTTTTTAATAGAGCAGTTAAATGGCCATACAAAAAGTATTATTATTCTAAAAAAAGTATTATTCTATTAATTATAATAGAAACACTATCAGTTGTATTTAGTATAATTGCTTTCTAGTACATTCTACTATATCACTACCACATTACTTCTTATTTAGTTGTAGGTCGAAACAATGACGAATATCGTGTATCATAAGACATGGTTTGGAGCAAACTGTATGGACAATCTTATGCTTATCAATGTTGGTAAAGAAGTCAGAGGTGAAACTCTTCTCCCGTGATATTGCAATCTTTCGAGGTGATTTGCATTCTCTTGCTTTTTCTTTTTGTTTTCCATACAGTCTTCTGTTTATCAAACTTATTAATCTCTCTGATATTTTGGAATCGTTTGGTATCTCTTACTATTTTTAGGTATTCTTCTTTGTATCGTTTATATTTTTCTAATGAGGGTATGTTAATTGACCCTTTAGTAATATTTTTTGTCTTTTCAGTAATATTGGAAAACATTGTTCAAAAATTTACAACAAGCGATTGTAAAATTTATTAATGAAATCATATTCCCTTATTTTATTTTGAAATTTTAATATGCTTAGTCTAAACAGTATCCTTTGGATACTAGTTCAATCAAAGACGTGATTTGTGTTATACTTATCTCTGGAAGGTTCTCTAGTTAATACATAATACCCAAACGAAGCACATAACTCTTCAAATTCAGTTTGTATTGTAGTAAGCATTTTATTTTTTATGTAATAGAGGATTTTTCATACTTTAATTGGGATATATAAAAGAAAGAAATTTCCAAATATTTTGGTCGTAGATTATTGTTAATTTTTCATAACTCTGCTATGTTAAAACACATTTTTTGATTTTCCTTGAACTGCGTAGAATGAGCAAAATATATAGAGAGATCAAAAGTCGTATACATCAAAATAAATTTTTGTTTAATAGCACTTTCGATCAATTTTTATTGTGTGTTCCTTGATAACATCGCAGATGATTCTGATAACAAATCTAGATGCCATCGGAACAAAAATATGCCATTTAACAACAGTAGTATTGGAGATGTCGTGTATTTGCAAAGATACGATTTTTCCATGAGCACCGACTGTTCATGGTTGGACAATATTTTTTCAACGATTCATATGCAGACGAATTCCATGTGAAATATCCAGATGGAGTGTGCATCACGTGCAAGAGGAAGTCGATAATTTACTAGGTATTTTGACCGATTAGAAGCTGAACGAAATTCAAAATGTGATGAACGAAAAGCTTAAGCAAATTCCCAATATACACTGAGATCTCATATAGTAGTGCTCTGAAAGCGACTCAAAAGTTAAAATTCCGTGAATAACAAGTTTGCAGTGTATTGAATTGAATAAATAAACAAAAAGCATCTAGAATATTTTAGTTTATAGAGTATAATCTCTCAACAAAGTTTACTTATAAATGTGTATTATAATCATTTTAGAAAGAATGAGAAGAGCTTGTGTGGTTAAGAAATATGATTAATTGCTTAAAAAGTTATGAAATAATAATTTTAAACTTTTTAATATTAATATATTTAATAACCCTTGGCTGTTTCGAAACTTTATTTATATAGGTAAATAATTAACTAACCGGAATATTATATGTAAATTAGATAAATAAATTAAAAGTACTACTAGTTTCACTAATTAGGTTAAATATTATACTTTTTAATTAGTTAAACATATCGATAGACTCAAATAAGCATTTTAACTTTATAAAAAAATCGACTTTAACGAAATTGTGATGCCATATAATCACACAATCCCGTTTATTTCGAAACAACACAAACCATTACTTCCAACAGTAAAATTTGAATTTGATATATTCCCGGCTCTCGTTCTGTTATTGTCTCCGGTGTTGTGCGCAAAAACTTGCGATTTACGCGTTTGTATTGGTTTTATTTGACGGTCACAATTGCCCGCGTAAAATCGTTTCGGTTTTTACACACATGAAAATAACGTTTTATGCTAATGCAAATCGAATTTGCTTGCAAATGGGAAATCAAACTTCCCGTTGGTTTTGCGTCCGCCTCCGCTTTTCAACCGGATAAGAAAGATTAAAACGGCGACCGACGAAAGTAAAAAAAGACGCAATCAACCCACCTTTACGTTGCGCCGTAAAAGTGGAAATGAAATTTTTTTATAACCCTCTTCCGGTAACATCCGGGATTTGCAATTTTTTTTCAGTGATTTTTTTCGGACTTAACAAGATTTGCAGGAACACGTTTAAACCGGCCTCGGCGGGACATTAACATTCAAAGGGAGCTGTTATTGTTACTAAGCATTTACAGGGAAACGTTGCTTGCTTGAAAACCACACCCCTCGTGCTTTCGCCCCTGGGGAGGAACCGGGACATTGAAACTTCTAAACTCGGTCGTCCCGGAACGATTAATCTTTCAAGTTTTCAAGGGGCCGTAATGTTATTGGTGTAATTGGGCAAGAACGTTAGAATGCGGGGACTTTGGGATAGGTTTTGGGGAAATAGCTCGAAATAACGTTACAATTAGACGGATTTAGGAGTTAACTTGGTTAAGGATAAATTTGCTAGGACAAAAAATATGGCCGTTTTGCGAAATCGAATCGTATAATACCTATTTAAATCGGCAAAAAAAAAATTACCTTACTAACGATGACAAATAAATTCAGTTGTCAATTTTCGTTGATTATAAGAGTCATGAGGCATCTTAGTAAAGTTTAGGTTGGTAGTAGTGTTGCCCTTATTCAGCTTTATTCGACATGTTAGCTCGAGATCGCCTTCTACTATTCAGCGTTTATGGAATGGATTTTGGACGACTGGCCAATATTTCAGAAGAGCTGAACAAAGTCGAAATTTAAACACCACTCAAAATGAGGACCGATTTCTTGTCTTTTCCTGTCTACGTACGCGTACTGCCACATGAGGAGAATAGATCTTAGAACAAACAACCCAGATTTTTGATCAAAAATCAACAATCTCAAAATATATAAAGAACACTCAATATAATGGCTGATATAATATATCCGACTTAAATCAGCAAAGGATCTTATAACTATAATATTTATTGTTAAAGTACCATTTATTCTATGATAACAACAAATAAGACTTAACTTTGTGAACTCCATCTCAACTGTAAAATCAACCTGAAGATATGAGAAATATCATTGACAAAATCATAACACTCGAAATATCAATAATTGCTTGGATAGGCACCAAAACTTCTGTCGAAAGGTAAAAAAGAGATAAATAAAATGTTTTAATTTTATGAAAAATTTCAATATGTTATATTTACAATATAAGAAAATCTAAGCCAAGACTTATTAAGGATGTAATGGAAAGTAAGGTTGGTATCCATTCATTGTTGAGTAAATCAAGAAATCTACGTAAATCTACCAGCTTGAAAAGCATTTACTTTCATCATGACCGAACACCCAATGAGTAATTATGTGATCGAAATCGTCGTGTTGAGCTCGTTACACGAACCGAACTCAGAGAGAATGATCTCTACATCAAGTATGTGAATAGCATACAAATCATAAGCAAATCAGCTAGCAATCAGAAAAACTGAAATCTACCCAACAGAGCTTGTATCAGCTTAATACCAGACTGACAGATTTTGCAAGGTCCGTTAGTGTTCCTTGTCTTCATTGTCATTGCATTGTTTGAGATATGGTTGAAAGATACCTTCCTGATTATGAAGTGTTGTCTAATCCTTAGACAATAGTTAGAGCGGATTGTGTAAGGCTGTAAGCCGTTGATATGTTATGTCTTGACTTCTCTTCTCCAGCCGATACCATTGATCTTGTTTCGGTTAAGATTCGCTTTAAAACTTCGAGTTACAGTTTGAAATTGGTTCTTTGCTACTTTACCACTCGCTACTACCCTCGCGAGTTATATAAGCGTCCTATCTGGAAAATGCTCTCGATTTGTCATGTAAAACTGTTTTTCTTGGGGATTTTCGTAATCCAAAATGTACCGATTTATGCTGTGATTTTAGTTATTTACTTATAACAACTTCGCTAGTTACAACAATCTACATAGATTCTAGATCACTTTAATCATGTCAAAAACAATATGAACCGCACACTGGATTTGGTATTTGTTTCTTCAGATGTATAACTACGACTATTCAGATGTACTACCCTACACTTACGCTGGAGTTAACTACGCCTTATGCGGATATAGGTCGCTATCAAATTCGTCAATATTCTGGCTATACAGAGCTAACTTGGCTAGGATGTGTTCAGCGGTTTCGAGTATTGATTGGAGTGAATTTTAACACTGGACTGAACACTGAATGTAAGATTAAAAATTGTATAAAAGGTTGAGGAGGATCATGGATTTTTGGAAAAATGTCAATTCTTGAAGTCAGAATTAGAGTATTTGTGTTATGACATAATTAATGGAAGCATTCGAAAATGTCTGCGAAAAAATAAGGCCTTTTAGAAACCTGAAACAGCTTCACTTATTTTTGGGTCTTGGTGGTTATTTTCGAGAATTCGTCAATTATATACGTATTGACTGGTAGCCAAACCGTTAAGTGATTTAATGAAAAGATCAGTTATTTTGTTTTGGTGCAATTCAAAGAAAAATCATTGAAGATTAAAATTGCCGGAATGCTCTGTCGTTAAAATTTAGCAAAATGATGCTAAAACTGAATTACATTGTTATGCTTTTCAGTTTGGATTTGGTGCAATACCGATGCAAGAAAGTGAAGACAAAGTATGTCGATGATCTCACTGTATCAAAAACCTTACAGTATGTGATCATCAAGATATATCACGATGATAATGAACATTTAGGTATTAAGAAAATGATGGACATTCCTAAGCAAGAATTTGAGATATCAATACTTAGAAAAAAATTAGAAAATTGTCTTGCAAATTGTATAGCGTGTATTATGGTGAATGAGTGTCTTCGCCGCTAGATACTTATCATATTGATCACTACACTGGTCATTTACTTTCTACTAACAAGAACTATAAGTACATTGCTGCTGTCATAGCTGCTTTTAGTAAATTCAGTTGGTTATATTTCACGAAAACAGTGAACTCTAAAGAACTGATAACCAAACTAGAAAATCAATAAATCAACAAAAATCGGTAGTAATCATAAAAGGACAGTATCGGATAGAGGAGAAGCATTCGCATCTGAACAATTTAAAAACTATTGTTCAAGAGAAAACATTGATTATACCGATAAAGCTACCGATTACTATGAACCTTGTCCCGATTCAGTCTCAGCATCTGCTGCGAACGTTACTTTTAGAGAGTACATATTTTGAATTGAAACTTGAAGCTGCTTCTAAGAGATACGATCTGCTTTTAGAAGGTTTGATACTGCTTCTAGAGGACTTGATCTGCTTTCAGTTGACTTGATACTGCTTTCAAAAGACATTAAATGCTTTCAGAAATCTTCAAGCGCTTCTAGAAGACTTGAACTGCTTCCAGAAGACTCGATACAGACTCCAAAAGATTTGAAATTCTTCCAGAAAACTTAAAATCTTTTAGAAGACTTCAAATGCTTCTAGAAGACTTAACTGCTTCCACAAGACTCGTTGCAATCCCTAAAAGATTGTATCGAGAACAACAGTTTTATTTTTATCATTTGAAATAACTTTTTTATGATTTATAATGTTTATTCTAATTTTCATTAAATATTTTCAGTAATTATTTTTATTTGTATGACATTCTTCAAAACAACCAGGATAGAGTGCTGACTTCTCTAGGCGCCCCTTCCATCTACAGCTCAACTCTTTACGAAACCCTTTTTTGGAACACATTTTGCAGCGTACGAAAGCTGATTTAAAATAGTAAACTTTATAAAAAAATTATAATAAAGTCTAAATTGGACGGACTTACTAGTCTTAGGATTCCGAGTATAACAGAAGTAGAGGATTAAACTTGACAAGACTCATCGTTGTAACGACTTACCAGAAACTGAACATATACTATGCAAATGCAAATGTAGTCAAAGACCGCTTAATACACAAAATTTTCGGTAAATCTCCCTTGACAACAACCGACACAAAGGAACAAAATCTTGCAGCAATTTTAAGGTTCATGGAGGATCTACATCTGGCCTAAACCTCTTATAACGCGCCTACCTTCAAATAAGAATTTTTACTTTTATCAAATTACCGTTACCTAAATTGCTCTGGAACCATTTTTTGATAATAATCGGGTTGTACTTTAACTTTACCTTTAAATTGGGGAGGAGAACAATATATAACTCTAAGCAATTGCTTAAATAGTCTTCCTAACATAACGTGACTAAATATTCGGTGAAAATAAAGCACAGGTTTTTTCGAAAAATTGAGTCACATACGTGAGATAAATATTTGGATATTTGGCTTTGTAACAGGCATAGCTCCAGAAATATCGGCTGCTGTTACAGCAAGAAAAGTTGCATTTCTATATCTATTTCATACATTACTGGTTAATGTATTAATGTACTGTATAGTATATTCAATAATATAGTTTAATAATATAGTTTCTTCTTTCTCGAATTTTCCGAAGTTTTTACTTTATTAAAGTAAATAATTTGTGATTTGTATATTATTTAGATCAGTGGTGGGGAAACTTTTTTTAAGACGGGCCATTTGTAATAACTAGACAATCGTAGCGGGCCAAAGAATAATGCTTAATCGTTAAAAAATTTATGTGTTCTATAAATATATACATATATTATTACATACACCTATTATTTTAATAGTAAAAAGCAAAAGGTAAGAAAATTATAAGCACAAAATATAAAATGAATTTAGTGTAGTTCTTGATTTGAAATATTATCACTTTATTTTCCGGTGTCATTACTGGTTGATGATGCATGAGAAAAATGAAATTGCGACTGTTTCATCAAAATTTCATCCATTTGCGAAGCACAAATTCAAGCTTCATTGTTGAAAAGATTTGTTCGCATATATAAGATGAGCCGAACATTGTCATTATCTTCATTGCATGAGTAATTAGATTTGGGAAATTATCTGGACTTAAATTTTTATAAAATTCTATTAATGGTACCGTATGAAAAGTTTGTTTCAGGAGAGTATTACAGTTCAGTTCTATTAACTCAAGTTGAAATTTTGCATCAACTTCTTCGTAATTAACATTGAACGGGGTCGCAAAAACATTAAACTCTGGTTCAATTTTTCTAAAGTCCTGAAATCTACTTTTAAATTCTGAAGATAGTTTTCTCAAATTAATTTCGTATTTTTTAATCTTATTGTTTGATATAGTGTATTTTAAAGATTGAATTCTTGGAAAATGAGAAAAATCAGATTTAGAGATCTGATTAGCAAATAATAATAACTGTAATTTGAAACCTTTCAGGTATTGCCAAATATCTTGAAGAAACTGATTTTTCCCTTGCAATTTGAGATTAGGTTTATTCATGTGTACGAGGAGGTCTGTGAAAAAAGCGAAATCAGAAAGCCACGTTTCATTTTCTAACACGTCAAATTGATTATAAATGTCTTCATCAAGAAGAAAATTCACAATATCGTCTTTTAAATCCCAAATTCTTTCAAATACTTTTCCAGCATTCAACCAACGAACTTTTGAATAATACAGGATATCGGAATGCTCAGCATGTACGAACTCCATGTACGGATTGATATAAATTTTACATCAATAGAATTACTAACGTAAATGACGATGTAACACTTGTGAATCAGGATTTGAACTGCTTTCAGAAGACTGACAATTAAACCTGAAAAATTAGGTAATAATAATAATTGTACTTTCCAAATACTTACAATTCTTCCAAAAGTCTTGAAGTTCTTTCACAACACTTGATACTGCTGCTAGAAGACTTCAAATGTTTCTAAAAGACTTGAACAGCTTCCAGAAGACTCGACACTAGGTCTGGAAGACTTAATGCTTCTTTCAAAAGACTTACTTACTAAGTTCCACAAACCTTTATATACGGCTTTTAGGAGGCTTGATAGTATAAAGCACATGATATATTTCCAGAATACTTGAAACTGCTTCTGGAGGTCTTGGCGCTGCTTCCAAAAAACTTGAAATGATTCCACAAGACTTAAAATGTTGCTAAAAAATTGTTTCTAGAAGACGTGAAATGCTTCCATAAGACTTGATATTGGTTCTAAAAGAATTGAAATACTTTGACAAAACTTAAAATGCTGTATACTGCTTCTAGGATGCTTGATAGTGTTTTCAAGAGACTTGAAGTTCTTCCAAAATACTTGGCATTGTTTTTAAAAGACTTGAAATATTGAGGGCGTTGTTTCCAGAATTATTAGTAAATTTTATTCGATTTGGGATGAGTTGATATGAATACCTTGTGTTTTGTATAAAAACGTGCTCCTTCTTCGTCTGTTCCTCTATTCTTGTGTAACCTTGGTAATGTCAACTAGGGATAAGAGTTTACGGATTATCGAAAAGCGTGCAATTTTTGGGAGGTGAACGGCGTGGAGACTCTATTCCAACTGTACCCAAATTTAGGCTTTCCATCCGGTGAATCGGGATTAAACGATCTGTCGAGATACTATTGAAGATATGACATTTTCCTTTAATATCTGTGAACAGGGGCTTCTCGGGGTGGAGGTATGCTGTGTAGTGATTATTAATTTAAATTTAATGTATTTAATTTTCATATACCTAAGTGTTTTTTTTTTGTTTCCTCTATTCTTTGTATTGGTTTTCGTGATCAACGAGGCCAGCCTACGGCGTCCACGTATCGATTGATCCCTTTATTAGACCGTCTATTTTGTTGAATACATTTTGTACTTTTTTCTATCGCTCTTGATTCAGATTTGCTTTATATAATAATGATTTTTTTGTAAAGTGTTATAAAGGAGAAGGAAGGCATTTCACTTTTATTTACCCTTCACCAACCACCGCTGGAGGGCATCAGGGATTTGAACTGAACGTGGTGACGTTGCGGCTGGTTACAGCGGTTAGTCCATTACTGGTGTTCAATTGCAGACCAAAGATCTACTTCCTCAGAGACACCAGCTAATCAGGTTATTAAAAGAAAAAGTGTTAGCAATTTCTAAAAGACTCAATACTAAGTCTGGTAGAGTTGATACTGCTCTAGACTGTCATTGGATACTGTTTCCAAAAGAGTTGATGGTTTCTTCAGAAGACTTAAAATGCTTCTTGAGGATATGAAGTGCTTCCACAAGACTTAAAATCTTATAGAAATTCTAATACTGCTTCTAGGAGACTTTACACTGCTTCTTGCAAACTTGAAATTACTCCTATTAGATTACTCCAAAAGACTTGAAATGCTTCAGAATACTTGACATTACTTCTAGAAGACTTGAAATGTTTCCAGAAGACTCGATACTAGGTCTAGAACTTAATATTATATATCGAAGATTTAAAATACTCTCAAAAGAACATTCATACAACATTGTTAATGGTTTTGTCTGGATTAAAGTTACTATTTTCAATTATTTTTTTAATAGTAATGCACTATTGAGCTTTTTCTTTCCAATATAGTCCCAGCATCATTTTGGACTTTTTTTTCCCATACTGCATTCGTCGTTTGAGTCTATTCCCAGTTCAATTTGGCTCAGCACCCAGATCCCATAGGTATTTTCAAGAACCGGCGCCTATGATAACAATTTATTATTTTACAAAATAATAAATATTTTGGTTTGTTACCTTGAAAGCTCGTAATTTTTTAATTTAACTTCCTAATCTGCCATATATACCATGCTGTCTTATCTGATTAAATGCAAGTATGAACTAAGTAAAACTTAGGAGTAACAAAAAGTTATAACGTTTTAGTAATTTTCTAAATATATGTTAAATATATGCCATTAAAGTAAAGCAAATTTGGTTTCCCCAGAACTATTATTTAAAAAGTAATATATCACGGAAAAAGTGTTTCCCTAATTCCTTTGAGCAATGTAATATAATGGCGAATGCCAATTTTTCTCTCATGAGAAATAGGGGACGGAATGAGACGGACGGTTTCGGCTCCTTTAAAGAAAAGGGAAAATCGAACGCAAAGGCAAAGGAATCTAGTTATTTCCACCGAGGCATAAGGGAGATTAGGCTTTAGAAAAGGCGGGGGATAAGGACGCCGCGGTGCCGGGGGCCGGAACGACGACGGAAGTGGGCTCCTGCGGGCCCGAAATTGGTTCAATTTGCCTCCGATATAGGAATACATATTGTGTGTACGAATTCCATTTTCATTGGCACTTTTAAGAAGAAAATTTAAATTTCTAAAACCCCAAAAGCTATTTGGTTTGCCATTAAAATGAAAAATATTTACGAAATTGTTTTTATTCGCCCGAATCGATTGATACAAATAGTAAATTGGATTAAAAAGGATGGGAAAATCAATTGCAGGTAACCAAAAATTACTTGGTTGAGTGGATACGATCCCAAGGGTCCTCCGTCAGTCCACAAGAACGGCCGTTCCATTAAATTGTCAAACTCGAATATCCGGCGTTAATTTGACTTCTCCTGCGGCCATCGGGGGTCATTACGGTCATTCTACGCGTTCCAATTAGTAAATATAGCGGGCCGGGCGCCGTTCGGATTAGATTTAATTGAAGTTTCCCCGTTCGCCCTCCCCAGATTGATTGTATTAATTAAACTTATTGAAATTGACCCGGTTACCAATGGAAAGGGAACGAGGAGAGGGTACTTTAAAAGGTCGCTCATAACTTCAAACAAAAGGTCGTTGAGTGAAACACATTCTTCCTTCTTTCGCTTATAATTGAAAGAGTTTTTTTGAATGGGCAAAACTTTTTAATTAAAGCCGTTTAAATCAGGTGGACGATCTAATAAAGTCTTATTATGTTAAAATTTATTTTTTTAAATTTTTTTCGGGGGGTTAAGAAAATTTTCGTCACGTCTTCGTTTCATTCAGACATTTTTTAAATGCTTAAAATTTCTCGTCTGAGGGAACTAAACGGTGCGGCTTATCGATCGTCGAGTCACCTTATACATAGAAACGTGCTCATCTCCACCCTGCAAAAGCATTATTTTCAATTTAATATGTGCACCTGTAGGCACGAGTAGCGTACACTTAATATTTGCCCTTTAGAAGGGCGTTTTTGATCCTTTCCGTGCTTCTATCCTTCCACTCTCCAAGCTGGATTTGTGCTGAGAGTTATGGAGTCACGTACCGCGTTCGATCGGCTGCATTTCTCCCAAGGGTCGGGTACTTTTTCAGAGCTTCAGAGCCCTGAAACGGCCGTTGCGTGCGGGGGTTGCTTTGCCCTCGGAACAGGACAGGCCTAGTCCTGGACGAATAAATCATTTTTCCCCTCATGAAAATTTATTGAGGAATTTATTGTATAAAATTGAATCAGGTAGGGAACTTTCCTGTCCTGTCGATCATCAAACAAAATTTACCTTCTTAAAAAAAACCAAACAAATTGTATTTTGAGGTAAAATTTTTTTTTCGTTCCTAAGCCCCATCCTGCACTCGGTATTACTTCGTGTGTATGTATATCTAGATAGAATATCTGAAGTCCCAGCTTTGTCGTGTTCTATTTATCTTGCAAGCCGCAGGTGAGATTTTGTCAAAGTCACTCGGACCTTTGACCCGTTCGGGTTTACAAAGGAGGAGCTTTTTACATAAAAGAGTACCGGCATTCGTTCCAAGAACTCTATAGTTAACATTCTCGTATTTGGACGTGGTAAACGTTCCATTTAAAAATTATCAACCTAAAAACTGGCTACGTTTATGTGGCTAAAGCAAAAAAAAAATGGTAAATCAAAATCGCGCAAAATATTCAGTCTGTTAATATTTAAACTGCTTTTTACATTCATTTTTTATGAGGCAGACCAAATGTTTTCTGCGGATTATTTCCAAATATTTAATCTGTGCGATAAAATTTATTTGAAAATGTGAAATATTCTCTTTAAAAGTGTATTCCAGTATTCCAGATTTGTGTTTACTTAAATTTACACAGTATTTTATTAAATTATAAGTTTTCTTATTCATCTCTGAAAAATCGTAAGAAATCGAATTCTTAAGATATTCTGATGAATTTTTTCGTGATTTACCCTTATCAAAATACCATTTTCGGTCTCATACCCTGCGGCAATTATGTCAGTGCATTTGAAAGTAGGTGACCAAGAAATAAGCGACCATTTAAGCCCGACAACATATCACATAAATTCTGCAAATGAATCATTTCAGAAGCATTCTACAACCCCACGTACAAAATACGTTTTAGCACAGGGTGCATTGATTCTTATCAAAACCTTCTGCAAGCAATTATGTTTTATTAAAACTGTGTGAAATCCAATTCGCAAAGCGCTTGGGGTCCCTCGACACTTTTTTTAAGTGTACTTCCCAAAAACTGTAAATCGTATGGCCAAGAAGACCTATATGCATGGTCAGTAAACAAGAGATCCGATCAGCGTAATAAGGACATAATGAAAAACGTAGGCAAGACGCATTCACAAACCACCTACTAACCAAAGTACGATTCCAGATATGATATTCTGCTCGGGAAGTATAAAATTACGGTCTTAGATATTCTGGTTGATATTCAGTTGACCTTGAGGATGATAATATCCTAAGACGACCAACAAAAATATTCAAAAATTACAGCCTAAGCAATATGGAAGTGGTGAACTCGGCCATCTCAACATTCATTTAGACTAACCCTATTATTACCGCTGATACTATATTTTAATTTCATGAACATCTAAAGTTAAGAAAAATATAAAAATAATAAAAAAAATATTTTAATTACCAATTATCTAGGTTCATTATTAGGTTAATAAAGGAAAAGTTGCACTTATACCGGGACTTGTTAATATCCACGGAGATTAGGTCCAGAATGTGTTTTTATTCTCGGAAGATACTTCTCTTTGCATTGTAAACAAGACTAGAATAGACAACTGGTCAATCCGCTTTCATCACCCTGAAGATGCCTTAATCCAATATGACGAATACACTCACAAAACATACCCCTGAGAAAGCCTTATAAAAATATTAAATTTCTGCCTCACCAGCGAACATTTTCCCGAAGTTTGGAAGTCTTCCATTACAATGTGCATTCCCAAAAAAAGAATCTCCGCTATCAGATCCATCCAATTATTGGTTTATTTTTCCCCTTCCCGTGATCAGGAAGATCTTGGAAATTTACATCAAGACAAGCTATTAGAAGCCGTATCTGATAAAAAATCGAGTTACCAGTTTGGGTTTCAGCCCTATCTCTCATGCTGTAGCAGTACTGATTTCCATTTTCCAGTATGGCATCGAGGACTACTATTCAAACTTAATAAATGTTACGCTTTACCTCCTTAACCTTCTTAAGGAATACCTTTCCAACCGCTTCTCTGTTGTCAGACCAAAAAACTTCTTCTTTTGCGAATTCTCTCCATTCTCTCCAGCAAGACCTTTCCCAAGGATCTCTCCTCTCTCCGACACTGTATGATTTATTTTGCTGCGATAACTATCACCCCGACTCAGACACCTTTGATTTGGATTCATGTCCTATTTGTATGCAGACAAAACCACTTTGGCCGGCACACAGACGGCACTACCATAGTATCCCAAGTACCAAGGTTATAGAACCAGTTCCTTCCAAAACCAGTTCTTTGGAAGCTAACCAATCAACGATCTTATCTTCTATCACAATATGTATATACCTAGGGACACGGATGAACAGAAGACTAACATTTTCGGATTATGCCATCAAGGTGAAAATGAAAGTGACAAACCACGCGTAGCACTTCCGATACCTAACTTGCTAGGGATCTGTCATAAATTATTCTCTCTCTCTCCCTCTCTCTTCCAAAAATCAATTTTTTAAGATATTATTATGAAATTTGTTAAGTTTATAAAGAAAAGTATGTACTTTTATACACACAAGATTGATTGGTGACTGATTGATCTAAGATGTTTAGAACTTGACAAATTATGAAATAAAAATGTATCTTCGCAATGCAATAGTTAAGGATAGAATTAGATAAGGTAAAATGATAGGATGATGATTTAAAATCATGTAGGAATTTCGCTTGTAAACTGGGCTGGATACTACAAAATTAGAATACTCTGCCGTTACTAGACAAATTTGAATAAAAATCTAAAATCGGTGTTTAGAATATCTGAAATGCTTGTAAGAAAAAGGTCTTATTATCTTATTCCTCAAGGACATCATAAGCTTTAAATTATCAGCAAGCCAAAGCAAACGATTCTTATTTCTTTTTTATATTCAACAATGGATGAAAATATATCAAAAATAAGTTGATCATTAAGAAATGTGAATTTGTTGTCAACATTATCAATAAGAAACAAAAGATTAAAGAAGATTCTCTTTAAGAACTCATTAAGACCCGCAATATCAATACTTCTAAAATTTCTTCCAACAAAAGGAAGTCAGGGCAAAAGAAGACGTAGTGCACAAAAATTAATGTCGTGAACGGACATCTAAACAGCAATAATCCCAGCACCTTTTATCATAACTGAGAAAAACGCAACGATAAAATTAATGAGTTTAGTCGGGGTGCCAGTAATTCTTGCTGAAACATCGATGGTAGAAAATTAAAGGTAGAAAATAATGTCATTAATACCTCTGTATTTTACATAGATAACAATCTCATCAGTAAACACGCAGATAAAGTTCCCTCAAGTTCCTCCAAGAAGGAAAACCTGGAGGACGATAAATCAGCCCCAAAATAACTTTACGTTTACTTAAATCAAGTAAGAACCGTAGTTCTTCAATATTAAGCAACGTTCTGAGTCTGGAATATTTAAGGTTGTTTTTAAAATAAAAACAGATGTCACCACCCCTACCAATTCGATCCACTCTTTCCACATTATACCTATTAATCCTCAACGACTTCCTAGTAACAGCTGGCGACAACCAGGTCTCACTTAAAGCCAAGACATCAAAAGCTCCAGGAAAAAATTTCTTACAAAATGGCCATTATCTATCAATGGATTCCTTACAAATTTTCGATTAAACCAACAGTTTTTGAGTAATTTACGATTCAATTAATGTTTTGTGAAAACATTTTGTGTTATATGTTGAATCAATCAGTTCCCAAAACAAGACAAAATACGGTTTTAATACCAAACATAGAAGAAGAAGATATTAATAATAATAATAATAATAATGTATATTTATTTCCAACAGGTTCCACACCCAATTACAGGAAAACAAAATTAATAACTTAAATTAAGGTTGAACGGTATCAAATGAAACAAACAAAAAAAAATAGTAAAAATGGATATAGTCCACAAACTGGTCTGTCAAGTCCCAAATTGGTTGACAAGTCGATCATCCAGAAACGACCAAGAATCAAAAAAAATATCGCATTCATCAGAAATTTGATTAAAAAAGTTACACATCAGTGTCACAGGCGCACGCTGACCCACCGTTGTTCTGTTAGAATTACAATAGAACACACGCGTAGACCTATCAATATATATTCCCAATGATGAATTAAATAATTCGACAAAAGAAAACAATGTTGTAGAAGATAGAACAAATGAAGCTCAAAGGCAAAGATTAAGAACTCGAAATATAATAAACAAATCCAAGTCGTCCAACACTGTAATCTTTACGCCAACCATTTGATGTGATACAATTCGTTTTTACTTGTATTTGCAGGTCAAGAGAGATTTAAAATACTACAGTTTGACGTGAAAACAGCGATTTTACATGGAATATTAGGAGGGGAAATTTACCTTGAACCTCCCGATGGTTTGAAGCTTAGTGACCCAGACCTAATATGCAAGCTATTAAAATCCCTGCACGGACTCAAACAATTTCCAAGGTGCTGGTTTAAAAGATTAAACAAACCCTGCATAAGGAGAATCAAATCTTTATACATGTAGCAAACTACATTGACAGACTTTTGATTCGTTTTTAATTTTGAGGACATAAAGAGATGTAGGACTCCATCGGACCCAAATATAGTGCTGCCAAAATCAAAATGATGATAACCTCGTTAATATTCCGTATCATGAAGCAATTGGCTCATTGCTATTTACCAGATTAACTGCGAGGCCAGATATTTCTTATGCAGCATATGTTATGAGTTGCTATCAGAGAAAACCTACAAACAAGCAGTGGAATAGTTCGAAACGATTTTTTAAATAACTTAAACAAACTAAAGATTACGGTATCTTGTACTCGCTTTGTTTATCGGTTAATTCATTGATTGGCTATTCTGACGATTTTGCTGGTATTCTAGATATATGATGGTTCATCTAAGCCAGTAAATGGCAGCAGTCCGACTCACTTTCTACAGCGGAAGCTGAATTCATTTCTGGAGCTGAAGCTTCAAAAGAAGCTCTTTGCTTAAAAACTTTAATGATTGAGGTCAATCAAGCATTTACAAATGCAGTACTTCTATATATAAATAGATAGAAGTACTAGATATGGAAGATCTAATTTTTTTCCGCTTGGTAAATCATAATCAGTGGGGGCACATGACATACGATCTAATTTAATCTAGTATGTAGTTCCCTATCGCGAATCTGGCTGGCGCTACCGTCGATCATTCGGTAATATTTGGCCTTGTTCGTTCTTCACGAGGTAAAATAAAGAAATCGTGGTTTCATCATGGCGGTATTAGCAGTTTTTGCTTGATTCATCTCAAAATTTTGACTAAAATAAATGTGGTAAATTGTGTGTGGTAAATTGTTTTATTTCATAGTTTGAGTAGTTGTAAAAAGTGATCTGCAGTAAATGTACTTGTGCCTGTAACCACAATAAGAATAAAATTATTTATTATTTTCATTACGTTATGTAAACAATGTTTATGTGACAAGACTACCCAATTTACTCCGAGTATAATGTTTGATAGGTGATTGCAAATAAATGTTTATCATAGTTTATTTGTCTTATATACTAAGTTTATACTATATTTTATTTGTATTTTTTTTTGTTATAATTTTATTTTTTTGGTATTCCTTAATAATTGTTGCAATAGTATTAAGTACCTTTGTCTTAATTATACAACTTGTTTTGTCTTAAATAAATACATTTTTATATTTTATAGACTTGTTATTTTATTTTGTGTTATTTTCATATATTTATTTCATCGTAAAGCGACCGGTCATTCGAAATTCTTACTTAAAAGAAGTAAGAATTTAAATTTAGCTAAACTTGTCGATTTACCGCGCTCCCTATTAGTTCACCAATCGTAAGCCTAGGAGGTGCTGAAACCAGGATAAACTTTTTACCAATGCATGTTCCCCATGATTATAAGGCGGATTAAAATTTTTTGTATATTTTATAAACCCCTTATTTTCAAGAATGGATAAGGGTTGAAAATCAATAATCAGATCATTTCAACTAAACTTTGATTTATTTAATAATAAAAATAATAAATGACTTTATTCAAACCAACGTGAAGTACAAACGAAAAGGAACAGTGTACAAAATTATCAATATTATTATAAGTAGGAACACAGAAAACGGTCATGCAGGTCATGAAGTATATATATATATATATATATATATATATATATAATTAGCTAATAACAGGCCGATTTATAAAGGCGAAGTTCAGAGAATATCACATTTCAATTAACCATTGAAAAAAATATTACCAATGAGCCACTATTATATAGTCTGATAATAACATATATCTGTATACAACACATATGGAAAGGTGAGGAGAGGTGGAGATAGGGTAAAAGATGAGAACTCCAAACATCAGCATATGAAAGGGATATGAATTGATTTATGTTAGAGACGCGTTTTGTTCTTGTACCAAGCTCACCCGTAACCTTCTTTTAAATTCATTTGCAGAACATTTCCATCTGGTGAAGGGGTGGTGTAATGAGACCTTTGTCTTGAGATTGAGGTTACGGACATTGATTCTGAAGGTAAAGTTGAGAAGGTATTCGGGAGTATGGGTACGTAGTATCTTATGAAAGAAAACAGGCTTATGCTATTCACGTTGCCCATTCATATTTAACCAATTCAGGTCTATTAACTTGTGCGAAATTCTATCATTCTTCCTGACACAAAGAATAATTCTTAAACCTGCATTTTGAATACGTTGGATGCGTATTTCATCGTTTTTACTTAGAGAGGACTACATATAATGTCAGCATAATTAAATTTAGACAGAATAAGTGCATCACACAGCATCGTCTTAATGTTAGCAGTATCTTAATGTTAAGCATATGTCTCATAGGGTACAACAGCTTCAATTTTGCATATCCTGATTGTAAGGTCAATGATACATATCTTGTAAATCTTAATTCTGAATTAAAAGTAAGGCCAAGATTCTTAGCATCATCTGCCAAAGGAATATTAATACCACCTATCTTCGTCTTAGAATCAGTCAGTATATTAATCTGGTTTTTATATTCTTGAACATCTTTCTTTCTACTAAATAAAAGAAGTTTAGAATTTTAGAATTTAAAATGATTGTTCGGATAAAAGGAAATATATACTTGTGCGTCATCTGCATAAATCTGGACCTTGCAATGTATGAATATCTTGGTCAGAAAGGAGGTGTAAATGCAAAACAACGTCGGAGACAAGATAGTTCCCTGTGTAACTCCACAGCTCAGTCCACAAGACGAAGAGTTTTCTTTATGAGGAAGCCGAATGTATTGCTGTCCGTCCTACAGATAGCTATGAATGAAATAAACAGCAGAATTTTCCTATGTACTATATACTTGACCTATATATTTTAAAATGGAGAGTAATAACGAGTGATTGACGGTGTCAAAAGCCTTACCGAACTCTAGCAACACAAGCAGAGTTAAATTGCCGCTGTCTGTAGCACGAAGTATATCATCTAAATCCTTTGGTTTGGGGTATTGTAGAAATTCGTGAGGAAGTTGATGAAAATGTATCTCGAGTTTCCTCATTCGCAAGGTGTATCTTCAACAGATTTATGTCATTGTAATAGTAAAGTTGGGTGCTTCTTTTTTAGGTTCACTTTGCGATATTGCCGAACAATTTAAATTCCCGTTTACATACACCATATACGGAGACATCTCCGCTTCGATCGAAATGGTCCCAAATGATAGATCTCTTTGCAGCTTGTCGCAGCGTATCGTTAAACCTTCACACAACAAGACATTTGCTCGCGAATTCTGATTGGTTATTATGAATTATGATTGAAATTGACAAAACAACACAACACACTTCATCAAGTTGTAATACATCACAACAATACTACCGAATAGCGTGTGATCGAGTGAACATAGTATTAGTTTAAGTAGGCATGTGCACGTATACAACGATTAAATTAATTATCGATTAATCATCTATTAATTAAAAAAAAGAGTTCAGCAAATCCTGGAAATAGTCGTTGAAGTAGTACGACCAGCAAATATTTTATATAGAACTTCATTTCAACTTTCATCATCGAATGAAAACATAATAGAATTGATAAATTATTCGATTATTTTATAATGGACTATTTCACTCCGGTCATTCGATTATTTCCATTACTAATATTAAACCAGTGGTATACCTAATCAACACTTCTAGAAGCAAAAATATTTAAGGACCCATTTTAATATCCGGCCATTCAGTAACCATCCGGTATTTTAAAAACCGATAGTTGCCGGATATCCGTTCACCTCTGTTCTCTCCAAAGGAAACACTCCAACTTCTCATTTCAAAGATTACTTCTTTATTTGTAATTTCCTAAAATCAGTCAGTATGTTTAAATAACGAAGTATTGAGTGGATTGGTACATACATTCTGTGTAGAAACTTTTTCTAGACCTTTTAATTATAAACCTAAATCAAGACGAAAAGAGTACGATAAGATAATCTGAACAGAAATTAATAGGCCAAGCCTTAAAGGATAGGAACCAGATCTGCAGATCTCCGAGTCAGCCCCCCGGAAACCAAGCGTGAGCTTTGCATATCTCCTATCCTGACGTTGCGCCCTCTAACGTCTGCCTCGTTCATCACCATCTTATCGTAGACGGGAGACCCTGTCTCGACCCCATTCTAATCTATGGCATCGCTTAACGTTCAACCGTTTCGCGAAATATCGAAAAACACGGTCACAAAAAATTATCATTACCGGTAATTAACCGAAATAATTAACTCTCCTCGTTTTATGCCACTTTTTGCTGGTTCAACTAGAAAAGATGTTAAACCCAACAATTCGAATAGAAAACGTACCAGTAATTAATTAATTCCGATGGAACCGAAGGAAATCAATGAGTTTTCAACATTCAGAGTGTCTTTAGGGACATCCTTTAGAATTGGAAAATTCTACCTCTCTCGTCGACAACTTGCATCGATCTGTGCCCAATCAATTAAAAGAAATAAATTGAAACATCTTGTACATCATTAAAAAAAAGTGTTAACCATTGTGAATTGAATCGGTTAACGAGGTCAGTAACCATGAAGTTAATAAAGCCGAAGATAACCTAACCTGGTAAGGTTCTTATTGGTCCGCAGGACTCCGGAACGAATTTCATTTTGCCGAGTTTGAAAATGTAATCTGCCCATTACCGAACGAAGACGAGACTCTTACCCGCTTTCTTGATTTTGTCGAGAGTTCGCTTGGGCTGCTAAGGCCGGAAACTTGGAAGTTTCGGTCCGTTTTGGAGAGCGTTTTTACGAGCCAATATAGACGCCGAAATGACGTTTCTTTTTGAAGGACAATCACCTTCAAAAAAGTATATATACTTAGCCCATGTGTGCGTCCATTTTCGTTTACGCCGTGATGGATGGCTTTGAAGTGACGTGGGGATCTGTCGGGATTCCGGGGCAGCAAAGCGCCCTGTTCTTATAAACATGAGGAGACTCTCATGAATATCAAATGAAACGGTGCGATTCGGTCGAGCAGAATCGAGACTGTTTACCGAAGACGAAAACAATTGCTTAAAGCACGGAGATCAACTAAAAACCTAATTAAGATCAACACGATAGGGAAAGTGGTGCGAAATTCTCTGTACCTGTCCCAACGGAATTTATATAATTCCGCCTGGTAAGACAACGGCAAATTGGGTATAATTGCGGTGATAAGAGCGTCCCGGCGCCGTTACGGATGGGGCAAATGGTTCGATGATAATGTCGATGCAGGCGACGCTTCTGGGGCCTCCCACGCCACTGTGTATAATTACTGATGCAGTAATTACGGTTCCGCCAGTACGGCCCCCGTGTACCCCCCCTTGTCCACCACTTGTGCCGCCTATGCACACGTTCGACCCGGAACAATAGACGATCGCGGCGGAACAAACACAGGAACTTGTTTTTAATGAATATCCCCCATCGGCGCTACGTCGAAGCAATTAGTTGATTACGCCAACGTGGTTGCAATGGAATAACTAACCCGATTTAAGAAGGTAAATCCAAGGGTCAACCAATCTCATTTTTCAACTCCCACAGTTTATTATTGTATCTTCTTGCTCCTCAATTTAGCAAACCTTTTGTAATTAATTTAGCTGGAATTTTATTGAGGTACTGCAATACATGTTACCTAACATTATATAGAACTGAACAGTATTATAACTGGTCTGCTTTGGTTCAAGAATTCCATTTCGAACCTTTCTGCGCATACATATTAGATATTAAATCCATGCAGAAAATGCTTTAGAACACTTTGGAACCATAGGCGCCGGATATGTGTGTACACATATACTATTGAGCTTTTTCTGCCCAATCCAGTTCCAGCATCTGCTGTGAGAGTTTTTTTTTTTTTGGAGAGCACATATTTTCAATTGAGACTTAATACTAGATTCAAAAGATTTGTTCTGATTCCATAAGACTTAACACTGCTTTCAAAAGACTTGAAATTGCTTTCAGATGAAATAATTAAAGAAGACTTGACACTGCCTTAGAAGAATTAATATTGTTTTTACAAGACTTGAAATACTTCGAGAAGGCTTGAAATACTTCCGGAAGACTTGACACTGTTTCTAGAAGATTTGATATTACTTCTAGAAAACTTGATATTGCATTCAGAAGACTTGAAATGTTTCCAGAAGACTTAACATAACTCTAGAAGATGTGATACTACTTCTAAGAGACTTGACATTGCTTTTATAAGACTTGAAATGCTTCGAGAAGATTTAAAATGCTTTAGGAAGACTTGCCATTATTTATACAAAACTTGACATTGCTTCCAGAAGACCTGAATTGCTCCACAAGACTTGAAATGCTTCGGGAAGACTTGACAGTGTTGTTTCAGAGTACATGACAATCCTTCTCTAATACCAGAAAACTAGAAATGCACGAGAACATCTTATTAAGGATTCCTCTACTTTCTTCAGACATCTTAAAAACATGACCACTTTGCAGATATTTCAACTTTACATAATTGAAATAGGTTAACAAATCCATGGAGCTGGACCTATATGAAGAATTGTTTATACATTCTATCAAAAAAGAACAAAAAAGAAACACTGAAGGATATCACCGGATTTTATAACAAAAATATATATTTTTTAAGATACTTATAAAATTAGATAAGTTTTCTTAAAAGAAAATCAAGTTTTTGCCTTTAATGTCTTTTCCAGTATTTTGCGTATAATTTACTTGACCTTCGCTGTTTTCACGGTTCAATGTACCGTTATTTATACAAGATTCTGTTAAACACTCGTTTTTGTTAATTCCAAATGAATTTATGGCTGCGGAAACGTATTCATATGAATTTTACCTCTTAATATGCCTTCACGGTAACTTGTTGATACCCTGAGAAGGATTTATAACCGAAATACACCTCTAGTGTATAGCACTGAAATCAGATAAATAAATAATACAAATTTCATCCAAAAATACTCGAATTTTTGTTTTGATCCAATATTAATTAAGATTATCATGGAGAAAACATTTGATTTCATAAAGAACACTTGACACTCACTAAATGACTTCATACTATACAAGATCTAAAATACTTCGAGAAGACTTAAAATGCTTCCGGAAGACTGCGGAAGACTTGCCACTGTTTCTAAACGACTTAATGTTGCTTCCAGAAGACTTGATATTGTGTTCAGAAAACCTGAAATGCTTCCAAAAGACTAGCAACACTTCCAAAAGATTTGACGCTGCTGTTAGAAGAGATGACATTGCTTCTAGAAGACTCGAAATGATTCGAGAAGACAAGAAATGCTTCCCGAAGACCCGCAATTATTTTTACAAGACTTGACATTGCTTCCAGAATACTTGAACTCCTACTAGAAGGCTTAATATTGCTTTTAGAAGACATGAAGTATCCTACAAGACTTGAAATACTTCAGAAAGATTGGAGATACTGCTAGAAGACTTGATACTGTTTCTAAAAGATTTGCTACTGCTTGCAGAGGACTTGAATGCTTCCAGAAGAAATGAAACACTTCCGGATGACTTGACACTACTTCTCAGCGAGTTAATATTGCTTCCTGGCATTTTGAAATGTTACCAGAATACCGAAAATGTTCCCATAAGGCTTGAAATCTCTAGGAGACCTAATACTGCTTCTAAGAGGATCGAAATTGCTTCCAGAAGACTTGAAACACTTTCAAGTAATTTTGGTTTCGTCAAATCGAAGCCTAATTTGCAATTTTTCTACTGAAATTATTAACCTAGTGATTGACATAATTAATGATCCACCTGACCGGAACACATATGGGGTTTTAAAGAAAAATATTATCAACCGTCTGGCATGAAGTGAAGGAAGAAGGTTTAATGAGATGCTTTCTACGTGTAGGTAGATGTAACACTTATTGCTAACTTCCTATTTACAGCATTGAGTAACTTCTTATAGCACTTATGTTTTAATGTCCTCTATGTGGTCGCCGGATATAGCAAGTCTGATGTTATCACAGTAGCCAACATTTTTTACGTCCCTGTACATTTGGTATAGCCCTTCTAAATATGTTAATCATCTTTAAAGCCTTTACGGTAGTTTTTCTAACATGCGCCGTCATTTTAATATCCTTATCCAGATATACGCCCAGATAATTCACCATTGGATAACTGTCCACCATTTGACCCTCAATAACTACTTCCATTACTAATACCTTTCATCTTCCTTGTTGGACCATTACTTTGGTCTACTCTGATTCTCATTTTATTCAGTCTTCTTATGACTCATTCGGTCTCGTAGCAAGTCGAAACAATTTTTAACATTTAACAGGATCATAAGGCATAAGTTGTTATTCTTAAGCGCCTTCCCTTTAACGTTTTTCACCACCTCTGTACCTGATCTACCTGAACACGTATTGGTTTTCACTCAGTAGTTTTTTGTTTTCTATTTCCCCGTTCAACCTATATCGAATCAATACCTCCTTAAGTTTGCCTTCAGAAAACGTGATATTGCTTCTAAGAGATTGAATATTGCTTCTAGAAGAATTGAAGCACTTCCAGAAGACTTGAAATGCTTCCGGAAAACTGCGGAACACTTGACACTATTTTTAAGACTTGATATTGCTTCCAGAAGACTTGATATTACATTCTGAAATGTTTCCAGAAGACTTGACATGACTGTTGAAGGGGTGCTTCCAGAAGTCCCGAAAGACCTCCAAAAGATTTGACGTTGCTTCTAGAAGACTTAATATTGCTTGAACTTTACAATTTCAAGGAACGGATTCCAAACCATTTAATTAATGTACATATACAATTAATTAAATTATTATTATTAATGTACACATGATTAATTTTACATGATGGATAGTGAATGTTACCACCTTACCAAGGACTCTATATCTAGATAACGCATATTGTCTCGATATGCTCTTTCTTTGGGATAAATAATATCCGTAAAATTTTTTTTTTGAGTCGCGTTTATGGTCGCCGTCTCGTTCGGTATAATAAAAACGGTTCGTATTTATTTTATCAGACATACAATATGTAGTGACATCATTCGTCGTATTTTTATGGTGTTTATGTAGCGATGCCACTTTCGACCTAACCAGTGCTTCAGCGACACACCCGGCTGTCGGTCGCCGGTTTACTCGTTCAATAACGTTTGAAAGCGCACTCGACTATCTGGCGTTGATTTTATTTTTTTTATCAACGGAATTGTCACAAAAAGCGCCTATCTGGCGATTATTATTCTTAATAAGGTGGTCGAACATGACGAAAAAATGAGTACAGTTGCGATTGACGAAGTAAAATAACTAGAAAAGGTTTAAGTCGTTCAAATAAAATTGTTTTGTTGGACAAAATTAAAAGCCTTCGTAATCTTCGTGCATTTATTGTAGCGCGCTTATTACAATAATAAGACGACCTACGTGAAAAATTGATCGTACAGGAAAATCGCACGAGTTTATCCAAAAGAAATCGTCATGGAGAAGATCCGGAAGTTAAAGAAGCGTTAGATAAATGGTTTTTCCATAGGCGACAATGTTACACGTGCGGTATGAACAAAAACCCGGAAGAGATTGCCACAAAACAATAAAAAAAGCATCAAATGGGTGGTTATAAAAAATTCCAACTTGATTGAAAAATGTCTGTGTAGACGATATGACGACTGTGCCTCCAGAAGACTTAAAATACTTCTAGAATGAATCTAAAATTGTTCTAGAAGATGTGATATTGCTTCTAAGAGACTCGGAATACTTCCAGAAGACTCGAAATGCCTTCCATAAAACAACACTGCTTCTAGAAGACTTGATATTGCTTCAATAAAATTTGAAATTCTTCGATAAGACTTGACACTGCTTCTAAAATACTTGATATTGCTACCAGAAGACAAGAAATGCTTCCAGAAGGTTTAACTGCTTCTAAAGGACTTGATATTGCTTTTAAAAAACTTGATATTACTTCCAGAACACCTGAAATGATTTCGGAAGACGTGATACTGCTTCTAAGAGACTTGACATTGGTTACAGAAGACAAAACATTTTAAGAAAAGTTGACATTGCTTCTAGAAGACTTGAAATACTTCCAGAATAGAATCTCTTCTTACTCTATTGTCTAGGTGAGCTTTCCATGCCATCTTGTTGCCACATATAATGTCCAAAAAGTACATATATGTGTTTACTTTTGACAAGGATGGTTAGATCATCTGCATAACCAATTGTTGTAAAGTTGGCTTTAGCGAGGCATTTCAAGATGTTGTCCGGTGTGAAATACCACAACAATGGAGAAAGTATACCTCCTTGTGGACAGCCTCGAGTAACTCCTCCTTGAAGACTGACATCGCCAGCCCTAAGCTTAACTATCCTATGTTTGAGAGCGTTCTGAATTCAACCACATAGAGCCGGCAAAACTTTATGCTCTAGCAAGGAATCGTTAATACCAGAGATAATCGTTTTATCAAAAGCTCCCTCTATATCTATGAAAACACCTTGGGCGGACTCCTTTGACTCCAGCGCCCTACCAACAAAGTTGGTCACTGAGTGAAAAAAATTTATTTGGAAGACAAAAATCCCTAATATAGGCTCTCTAACGTTTTGAAAGGAAAGGGGGAGATGTTGATAGGTCTAAACGATTTCGTTGTGAAATAATCTAACTTATCCGGTTTTGTTTGAAGTTCACCGTAACTTCACGTCACCGATTGGGTACATAGTGCCTGGAAAATGGCCACTGAGGTACTAGATCCTCCAAGCCCCTTTGTAAAAGGGCTGGTATAATATCAGCTGCTCCTTGTGTTTTGAACGGCGAAAAGCTATTAATTGCCCACCGTATTTTTTTCTTCCTGCAAATTTCTTCGGCTAAGGTCATCCATCTGCAGTAGGTTCATGGATGTTGTCCTGAAGTAAACACATGGGACTTCTGGAAACTGAAAAATGCACCTCTATTAATAGATGTAGGCTGTCCAAACGGCTTTTGGTATAAGAATGCCTTTTTTTATAAGCCAATTCGTCATTCAGGGTCAGAAGCCAGTAGACGATTTAGGCGAGAAATTTCGCCACAGCAAGAAACATCTTCTCAGAATTTCCTTCACGTTTTTCACTTTCTATGACGAACTCGTTTTTTGAATTCCGTTAACTTACCTCTATAAAGTTTCCAGTCGGTGCCTAATTTTGAGTTTTTAACTCTACTGAAGGATGTTCTTACTTCTTATTTGAGCTTGCCAAGTTCAGGGCACCATCAAATGGTAGCACGACCGAAACAGCCTCTGATCGAAGGGGATAGGTCTTTTTGTAAGCTTTAATTAAGGAGTCGCAACCGATTTCGTGCAAACTCCCAGTTAGCCTAGATCTGAATGCATCCACACCTATAGTCTAACATTAAAACCTTATCAGAAACAGTCCAATTGCGGATGGAGGACGAGATATCATCGAAGCGAGATTCTCTTCTATTATCATTCTGTTATTTTACAGACCCTGTATTTCGTTAACAAGATATTTTGTTTTAGCGGTATTTGAATCACCTTGTATACGGTGTATGAGGGATTCCAAACCACAGAAGGGAAATTCAAAACACTACCGACATATTGGATACAAGGAAATGATGGACTGGATATAGGTGAAAAGACGTGAAAGTCAAATAACAATGTTTTTGAGGCTTCAGACATAACCCTATCAATATGACCGCAGTAGAGCAACTTTGAATCAAGAATAACACGCAGCTCCTTATTTGGGAAGTAAGATTTAATTTGTATCCAAGGAGTACTTAAAAACCAAGAACAAAAATACTTTCAGAAGACTTGAACTGTTTTTGAAAAAAGTGATGCTGCTTTTAGAAGAATTGATCTTTTGTTACAAGACAATATTGCTTCTAGATTACTTGATATTGCGTCCAGAAGACTTAGAATGCTCCCAGAAGACCTGAAATTGCGCCTAGAAGCTGTAAAATGCTTCTAGAAGAATTGAAATGCTTTCGTAAGACTCAATTTGCTTCCTACACACTTCTTCAGATTTCTTTTAGAAGACTTCTTATTGCTTTTAAAGGACTTGTAATGCTGCCAAAATGTTATTATAATTACTGCTACCAGAAGACTTGAAATTATTCCAGAAGACTTGATACTGTATCTAGATCACTTGATATAGCCTAGAAACTGCAAAAATGCTTCTAAAAGACTTGAAATGTTTCTGCAAGACTTGAGTTACTTTCAGAAGACTTGAAATATTTCCAAAAGACTTAACACTTCTTTTAAAAGATTCCAGAAGACTTGAAATGCTTTTGAAAACCAGATAAAGCTTCTGAAAGATATGATACAGCTTCTAGAAGACCTAATACAGCTTATACAAGACTTGATATTGCTTCCCGAAGATTTGAAATGCTGCCAGAAAGTTTGAAACGGTTCCAGAAGACTTGATACTTTTCTAAAAGACTGATATTACTTCCAGAAGATTTGATATTACTACTAGAAGACTTGAAATGCTTCCAGGAGATGTAACGTAGCGGCTGAAATACTTGAAATGATTCTAGAAGATTTGATACTGCTTCTAGAAGATTTCGTTCTATTTTCAGAAGACTTGAAATGCTTCAGAAAGTCTTGATATTTTCTCTGAACGACTTAAAATATTTCCGGAAGACTTCAAACGCTTCCAAAAGAGCATCCATACAAGATTGTTAGTGGTTTTATCTGGATTGAAGTTATCATTTTCAATCAATATTCTAAACAATGTTGACAAAAGACATTCCCATTGCAAATAAGTCCATATAAATTTGTTAAAGGTTTAAGCTTTTCAGATCTAATTCAGATTTCTTTTCGGGGAGCCGTTATTCGTAATTTGCAAGCACAATTTTTTTTTCAACATGTGGGCAATTAGTTGATTACGCTTTCCTGGTCATAATGGAACATCTAACCTGATTTAAGGGGGACCGGCGGTAAATCAAAGGGTCAACCGTTCCCGTTATGGGATAAGATCAAGAAAAGAAAAGCAGCAAAAAAATACGTAGGGAGAGATAAAGACAAATCCATTAGGATCACCCGTATGGGTTGTTTTCATTCGTCGTGTTCGAAATAGAGAATCCGTCTTCCCCGAGTTTTTTTTTACTCACAACCCATTATTGTCGACAAGAACATTTCTATCCAGACAAATATCGGTCGGGAATTGCTTTAATCTTTTCGCGTAACACCTGGGTCTCCCCCGAGGCAGTCGTTTGTCCCTCTTTCGGCTCCACCTTACGTCTTGAGTCGAGGGCTGTAATTTGGAGGGTAAACGATAATTATCGTCTTTCCTCAGAGAAACTGTTGTGAGTGTGAGCATAAAATACTTTCTGGTTTTTTTTTGCAATTTTTTTTGGGCCTGATAATACCAAAGAGATATAGAGTATTTAATAAAGCTGGAAACCAGTTGTGCGCAATCGAAACTAAAATTTTGATGGAAGCGCTAACCGAGGCGAGTTTAATGTAATCTAGTCACGAATACGCGTGGGATGTCGCGCACAAAACATCCTGAACCTGGCGTGAAGTACGATGTACCGCTCGCGACACAATTTTGCATATTTATCCTCTAAAACCATCACAACTACCTAAAACTACTAAAAGTAATCGAATTGTTACGCGAGCTTTCCGTTAGTCTTTTCACGATGCAAATGAACCCATCACCAACATTCGATTTCAACTGTAAATGTAAAAACTTTTTATTATTATTTCAGTGAAATTGGATGAAATTTTAAACGTAATTATCTAAAGGGAAATAAATGATACTGTGTGTACAACATCTACATGTAACGATGATGATAAATGGTCTCAACCGAAGACCCTATTACCGGTGATATATACGATCTTTACTCGCCCTTTATTTAACCAAGACGACGCTTCGTTCTCTTTTCCCGATATCAACGTTGTCGGACAATAGACCTCTCAGCGAAATGAAAACAAGATTTACAAGATGTTTGAAATCATGTTATCTATAGAGAGTGGACGATAGCGTTGTAAATATAAATATATTTCCTTCATATTCTTTGATATATTGATGTTTACCTCCTCTATTTGAGTCTGATAAGTGAGCTATAACAACGCAAGGTCGGTATGCTTTATTAAGTAGTACTTAACGGACTGTTTCGATGACTGACACCGTTAACATAGAAATAGTCTGTCAAATATAATGTCATATTAAATTTTTAAAATAAATGATTTATATCGTGAAGTTTAGTTTTATTTTTACTTGATTCGACAATATGAAATAAATTATTATACGATACACGTTTCATAGGTCTTGTAACACTACTCGTCTAGAACCATTGGTTCCGAACCCATCTTCAGGCATGACCTTTTTTAATCATTAAAAATTCATCCTGCACTTCATAAGGAATATTGTCTACATATATCAATGAAATCAAGAAAAAGGTTTCGCACAAATGCAGCATTTTGCTCCAAGAACTTTGGAAAATAACGCTGGATTTCACACTCAAGTACTTGAAGATGATAAATAATATCGTCCTTTACATTAAAACAAGTTCACCTTCCAATTTCTTCGATTTTGTGCAAAAATTTTCTAAAATAGTGATATTTCCGATATTCAATTGATTCTAAAAAACCTTTTATTTCTTTTTGCAACTCATATACGCGAAGAGAAGATATCAGAGTTCATATCTTTGCAAAATTTCTTGAACAAACTGCTAAACGCAAAATACTTCTTGAAGACGTGATTTTGCTTCTAGAACAATTGCTCTGATTCCATAAGAGTTGATACTGCTTCTAGATCGCTTATACCGCTCTAAAAGACTTCAAATGCTTCGGCAAGATTTGAATTGCTTCTAAAAGACGTGACAGTGTTCCTAGGATACATGATATTGCTTCCAGAAGCCTTAAAATACTTCCAAAAGAATTGAAATACTTCAAGAAGTACTGGCACTGCTTCTAGAAGACTTGATATTGGTTCCAGCATACTTAATGTTGCTTTCAACAGACTTGATATTGTTTCCAGAAGACTTAATATTGCTTTTAGAAGACTAGAAATACTTTTACAAGCCTTGAAATGCTTCCAGAAAGACTATGTTTGTCTTTTAATCCTAAAAATCTTTTTTTTTTTGAATTTATATATGCCGCCATCAACATTTTCAACTGCTTTTTCTAGAAATGACAATTATCACCATAGCATTGAAAACTTCTTGCAAATGCTTGGGGTCTGTCGTACTGGAAAGGGGATATCGGTGAATCATACAATGTACTCAACAATATATGAACATACACTGTATAACAATTCTATCAATTCATACTCCACATAATTTTTTCTATAACCATTGTTATGTGCAGTAACACGTACGATTGATTTAGGAAAGGGCTGGTCCACTTACCGACCTATTAATTGTTCTTTTCTTTCTTCACTAGCTAGGCTTTTTACAAAAATCAAATTGGCAATTCGGCTTCTTCAAGGCGCACACTTTTCACTCGCTATTTTAAGTTCGAGTTTGACTTAATATTTTGATTGTCTTAGATTATGATAATTATTTTGATCACGCACACACAAAATCGACGGGTGGGATCGGGCGATCATACTATAATAATATCTCTCTCCAACAAATCAAAAGGAAACTCAAAAAAAGAAACTGGTTCGCCCCCACCCACAATGAACGCCACAAACCAAAAGAAAATTCAAGCAGAAAACAAATGCGATGCGCGAACATCCCGCCCACCGAAAATAATAATTTTCCAAAAAATCAAACAAAAATGTCTTCTATAATCCAATAAAAAAAAACAGTATTCTACATCTACAATAATTTTATGTAGATGTTAATTAAGAGGTAAAGGGCACACTTTGGTAATAGGTCTCATTAAGGTGCCTGTTGCTGTTTTAATTGTTACCACCCTGGTAACTCCATCCTGTCCAGGATGAACCTCTATAATTTTACCCATCTTCCAGGAAAGGGAAGGGTATTGGTCCGATTTTAATAGAACCATGGTTCCTGGGTTAATCTGCACTGCCGGATCCATCCATTTTCCTCGTTGTTGTAGCGTGTGCAAATACTCCGCATGCCATCTAGACCAGAAGTGATCTCTCATCTTCTGTACCAATTGCCATCGCGTCAGGCGTCCAACAGGGACTTGAGATAAATCTGGACTAGGAACGTTGTTTATAAGAGGTTCAGAAATCAAAAAATGGCCAGGAGTGAGCTCCATAATATCATTAGGATCATCACTTATAGGACATAAAGGACGTGAGGAGCGTGGATAATTCATCATGAGAGAGGGTTTGGTTTCCAACAACTCTGTTCAAGTGTGTCTGTTGATTTCACACCAGCTTCGGCCAATCCGTTGAAATGAGGAGCGCTGGGTGGATTCAATATCCATTTGATAGATAACTTTTCTCCCGCTAATCTTGATAACTCTTCCAGTTGACGCCGGGCTCCGACAAAGTTAGTTCCTTGGTCACTATAGATGACAGAACAATGTCCACGTCGTGATACAAAACGACAAAACGCAGCGAGAAATACATCCGATGATAAATCCGAAGCGAGCTCCAAATAAATTGCCTTTGTGGCGCAGTAAACAAATACACAAACGTAGGCTTTAGTGGTCTTAACTCCTCGAGCACGAGTCATTGATATGATAAAGGGTCCTCCATAATCAATGCAAATGTCGTTAAATGGCTTATTTCTTCTTACTCTCACAGACGGCATATCACTCATTGGTTGAATAAAGGATTCAGGGCGACATCTAGAACATTTCAAACATTTTGAGAGACAACGTTGAATACTTCTTCGTGAACACAAAATCCAGAATTGCTGTAGTAAAAGATATTGGAGAGCTCTAGGCCCAGCATGAAGATTATTTTGATGAGCATTCTCAATTATCAATTCCGTCAAGCAATGTTTACTCGGTAAGAGCAACGGATGACAAGTTTCAAAATCCAGTTGGGAATTTCGAAGACGACCGCCCACCCTGATCAAGTGGTGATCATCCAGAAATGTTTGTCTTCAAACAATCAATAAGTTGGGCAAAACTATATTTTTGTACCAATTTGATAAGTTTAAGCAAGGGAGCTTGACATTCATCATGTGACGGTATTGTTTCATATGGACGAAACTTCACCGAACACCGAAGCAAATATGCGACAATACGTAAAATTTTAGGCAAAGATGAAAAACGATTCAGAAGGTAAGGTTCCGTTGAAACCTGCAACGATGCTCGGATTTCTTCCACCAGCGTGGTGAAGTTATTTTTTAGCGATGCATCCGGCCATAATTCCTCCGACATCGTTAACCAAGGAGGGCCATTCCAATATAATTGATTTGTAATGAGTTGAGAAGGTGTCAATCCTCGAGAAGCGCAGTCGGCAGGATTAGACTCAGATGCGATATGTCTCCAATGGATTGTTGGAAGTACTTCTTATATGTGAGCTACTCGGTTAGCTACAAAAGTTTTCCAACGAGATGGAATCGACGAAAGCCAACTTAGTACTATTTCGGAATCAGTCCAAGTAATAAGGGTATTAATAACTATCTGTTCTTTAACGGCATCAAGGACATAATCAATGGCATCTGCCAATAATACGGCACCACATAATTCCAAACGAGGTACAGAAAGTGGTTTTAAAGGTGCGACGCCAAGTTTCAATTTCCAAAGGTGTTGTATCCATTTTTTAGCAAGAAAAGTAATCGGGGTTAGGAATCCCAAAGGATTATAGATCCTGGCAATATTCGACATCATGCTTCTTTTAGTAGCTCTTTTGTCCAAAGGTATAAAAGTATAAGTAAAGCAGTCTGAAGTAGGGTTCCATTGAAGACCCAATACCTTGATATAAATTGGGGACTCTTTATCAAACTCTATGGTGGACTTTCTTTCACTTACCGGAATATTTTCTAATAATTCTACATGACTACTTGCCCATATCCGCAACTCAAAGCAACCTTGTTTCATTAACTGGATCAACTGTTTCTGCAACGATAATGCTTCTGAAAGATATTATGGTTTTGTATTATTTTTGCTGCAGCAGGGAAACGAAAACCTTCACTAGCCGCAAGTTCCTGTAAAGTGCGGAGAGCTAGAAATAGAGCAGAGGCAACTCCATAGGTAACCGTATTAAGACGATATTCATCAATTGGTTCATATTCAGAAAATCTCCATAAAATGCGTTGATAATCTCTTTGGTTTGGATCAATTAAAATTTGACGATACATCTGACGAATATCGCAAATAAATCCAATAGCAAAACATCGAAAGTTAAGCAAAATATTGGTGATAATCTTTTGTAACTTGAGTCCAATAAACAATGTTTAGTTCAATGAAATCTGATTTGATGTCTTTGCTGAAGCATCAAAAACGTCTCGAAGACGAGTGGTAGTACTATCCGGGCGGATAATACAGTGGTGTTGTATGTAATAGGCTTCAGACGACTTGTAATCTTCCTTCTTTACCAAAGACATGTGTCCATTCTCGAGGTAATCACGCATAAATTCCGAATATTCGAAGCGAAGCGCCGGACATTTAAGTAACCTGTTTTCTAAAGCTATAAATCGACGCATGGCTTGTGTGAATGATGATCCTAAAATAGGCTTACTACTTTTAAACGGTAGCGAAACTATGAATCGACCATCAACATTGCGCTGAACGGTAGATTTAAATATCTCCTCACATTTCTTATCATCTGCCGATATCAATGTTTTCTTATTCATATTCTTCACCTCCCAAAATCGTTCCATAATTTGATCCAATGAGACATGTAATGATGTGCGAATAGAAAGGTTTGAATTAGGGAAAGCTCTTCCTTGGGGAACCCATCCGAAAACCGTCAATTGAGCAATAGATTCATCAATTGTTTTTCCAAAAATCCGATCGGTCCTCATTATGTATGGTAGTAATTCTGCTCCAATTAAGATATCTACTGGTCCCGGAATACCACAACTATCATCTGCCAATTGTAAGCCTTTCAAATGTTGCCATTTGGAGACGTCAAAATTTATTTGAGGTTGATTTGAACATACCTTCATCAACACCATGGCTTCAAAATCAAACACTGGGTCAATCAGCCCTCTGGGTCTAATTTGACATTGAACAATGCCTTTGCTACATGTTGATGACAAACCACCAATTCCTTCAATTGGGATTGATGATTTCTGACGACTCAACCCTAATCTAGGGGCACATGCGTCGGTTATAAAATTACTCACGCTTTCTGAATCCAACAAAATACGGACGGTCTGATAATCTCCAGTTCAATCTAATATATTTACTTTAGCTGTTGATAGTAAGACTGTGCCCGTCTTCACAGAACTCGATAATGATGCATTCGCAGTATTTGGAGTATCTGTGACTTCATTTACTGCCATGATGGGGTTATTAGTCTGATTACGACTGGTGATACGTTAGTATAGTCCTTTGATGATCGGTGTAATAGGGTATGATGACGTTTATGATATGTTTTGCACGACGATTGGGAAGGACAATTAGTCATCATATGTTTCGAAGAAAAACAATTTATACACAAATTATGGTTTTTGATTAACAAGAATCTCTGTTCTGGAGTTTTGGATGCAAACGTTTGACACTTGATTAATAAATGTGAATCTTTACAGACGATACATCTAAGCGAACGATCCGACGAAATATTACTGTTATTTGTAGTTAAAAAGGTCGATCGCTTTTGTAACTTATTGGGAACTGTTACACTGGGCGATGATAAAGTAGTTGTAAATAGTATAGATTGCAAGAAGTCCCAATGTTGTACTGGAAATTGTAACATTTTTAATGCCGCCAGATTTTCGACAAAAATGTTGGACAATGTGCGAAGGTCGGCGGCGTGTTTGGTTTCGTTGGAACGTGATATCGATAAGGCATTGAATATCAAATTATAATGATGTGTGGCTAAAAGTCTTTTATTCCGATACCTGTTTTTTAATGCATCGTATGCGATGGCATAATAATCGGCAGTAATGTCATTCCATGCAGCCTTTATAGAGAAATAAATTCGATCAGCTTGTAACCGGATTCGATCTTCCTCCTCAAATTCTGAATCATCTTCCAAAAGTCCAATTACAGTATTATGTAGAGTTCGAAATTCTTCATATACTTGGGAAAGGGTTTCCATTTGTGCTTCTAAAAGTGATACCAAATTTGGATCTTTTTTGCAGCAAGAACGACTTCATGCATCTCTTTCAATCGATTTAGCTGGATTGTACGTTTTAATTTAATTTTTGTAATTTTACTGTGAAGAGTAGGATGCGCACGCAAAACAATGACGCACCCTATGAAAGAGCAACGATAGAAGGACAGAGAATCTGGAGAAACGAGTGACGATGGACCAAACTGACGAAAAATGGCGAGTTTTACAAAACTTACACCAAAACGAATCCGGCTCGAAGGACCATATGTTATGTGCAGTAACACGTACGATTGATTTAGGAAAGGGCTGGTCCACTTATCGACCGATCACCATTAATTGTTCTTTTCTTTCTTCACTAGCTAGGCTTTTTACACGGTAGGCTTCTTCAAGGCGCACACTTTTCACTCGTTATTTTAAGTTCGAGTTTGACTTAATACTTTGATTGTCTTAGATTATGATAATTATTCGATCACCCACACAAAAAATCGACGGGTAGGATCGGGCGATCATACTATAATAATATCTTTCTCCAACACATCAAAAGGAAACTCAAAAAAAGAAACTGGTTCGCCCCCATCCACAATGAACGCCACAAACCAAAAGAAAATTCAAACAAAAAACAAATGCGATGCGTGAACAACCATAAATACAATGTAAATCATTACTTTCAAAAAATGTACTTTTTATATCCGTAGCATCTTGATCGTTCATAGTTGTTGTTAGAAGTTTACAAAACAGGCATTCTTCTTTTATATGGTCTAAATAAAATTGAGAAAATAAGCTAACATCAGTAGATTCATCAAGTTGATTCAAAAGAATGCCTGAAATGCGTCATTGACTTGTATTATTGGATGAGGATATATAATGCATTTTAATCTCACTATACCGAATTAATAATATTTTATATATTTTTATGTACAGGGTGATTGAAATTTGACGCCCTATGCGTTTTACTGAAAAACGGTTAGAGAACATAATTGGTTATCTTTTGAACCAACATGAAATGTCAACAAAATGACATCGTTTCATAAATTTCGTGTCGCGACGAACAGATTACCGTTTTGCTTTAATACCTATACTTTTAAAGATTGATTCTGAAAGCTAATTTCTTCCTGAGCTCAGAACTCTTTTTCTTTTTCTTCTATTCCCAATCGTTCAGAAGTTATAAAATAAAATATCCTGAAGGGATACTGTTTATGATTAAGTTTTTGCAAAGTTGACTTAGAAGAAGTAAATTTCTAATTTTTGTCGAAACTAGTGTTGTTATTGTGCTTATCGTATCTTAGTAATATGTTCTCCAGACTCACGAAGAAAAAGTGGATAAGATTCTTATATGGTGAAGCAAAAAGAAGTGCGCGGAATGCTCAACATATATATAAGGAAAGATATCCAGAAAAAATTGTGCCAGACTGAAAAATGTTCTCAAGGTTGGAACAAAATTTGCGACAAAATGAACACACATTTTTTCTTAGGAAAAATAAAGAAATCGCTAAAAAAGCAACAACCAGAAATAACATAAGAAGGGTGCTAAATTATTCCAACGAAAATCCTGCGAAGTCTATTAGAAATGCGTCTATAGAATTGAATTTGTCTTATTATGCCGTTCAGCGCATCATTAAAGATAATAAGTATCACGACTTTAAAGAGCACTTTCTCCAAAGCTACAGCCCGGGACGTGGAAAGGAGACTGGTTTTAGCAAGACAGATGGAAGTTCACAGGTAAGCGAATCGGAACCTATTGCGTCATATTCTATGGACTGATGAATCAAGGATTGTTAGCAATGGCGTTCCCAATAGGCACAATACATGGTTATTGTGGGTACTGGACTAACGAAAATCCACACTGGGTTCACGCAGTCAATAATCAAGGCCACTTCGGAGTTAATGTTTGGTGTGGTATGAGTGGGAAATACTTGGTTGATTCACATTTCTTTGAAGGAAATATCACAGGTTCGAGATACCTCAATTTCTAACGTTATGTGGCTGCAGCAGGATGGCGCGCCTGCTCGTAACGCTCGTATCGTTAGACAATATCTGGACGTAGCTTTTGAGAATCGCTGGATTGGAAGACATGGTCCAATTAAATGGGCTCTAAAATCTCCAGACTTAGCACCACTCGACTTTTTCCTATGGGTGGGCATTAAAAAGCGAAGTGTATAAAACAAGATCCAACGATTTAGAACACCTTTAAAGCGAAGATTAGAAATACTTACCAAAATCTGAGTCCGATAGTTTTGTTAAAATCTACTACAATCGAAGCTGCTAAACGTCTAAGATCGTGTTTAGATAATAATGGGGCTCATATTGAATATTTATAATTTTTTTAAAATCTTCTTAATGAATTAGTGGCAGTAGAAGAAAAAGATGAAGAATTCTAAACCCAGAAAAAAATGTGCTGTCAGAGTCAGTCTTTAAAAGTATAGGTATCAGAACAAACCATTAATCTGACCGTCGCAACACCTAGCGGTGGTGGAACGAAAATTTTCAACTTATGTCATTTCACTTACGAGTTATGTCACTTCATAACTCAAAAAATATCCAGTTTTGCTATTTCTAAAAAAATCTAACTGTTTTTGAGTAAAACACATAGGGTGTCGAGTTTCAATCTCCCTATGCGAGGGCTTTCACGGCTTTCATACTTATAAAGTCCTTTTGATGTACTTTTGCTAAAGTACTTCTGATGGAGTTTCTCCGAATCAGTTTCTGAAGAAGGCTGCAACATAGCATCCAAAACATCAAACATTTTTTCAAAAGACACAAAATTCGTAGGTTCTAGATCTAGTATTAGTCCTACTAATAGTTCTAATTTTAACTCAATTGTTTGGTTTTACTTACCAAAAAAGTGAATAATAGAACAGACTATTTTACATGGAATCTAAGAACACTATAAATAAGGAGAGTGGGAATTGACAATTGTCACCAACGATTTAGAAACTTCTCACAAATGCACGAACATATGGTTGTACAACATTTGGAGTGAACGTGTCTCCCACTCATTGTAGTATTGCCTGATAAGAGTCAGGTGACAGTTGCTATAAACAATTGCGATACACAGAGAAATCAAAGTTATAAGCGTCTTCGTGAGTTCAAACTCACTTCAAAACATATTTATAGAACTCTGATTTGCCATAATGGTATCATCTCAACATTCTAGGGGTTACCAAAAATTAATAATAATACCACTCATCCGCAACCAATCATTTCTTTATTAGGATCAATATAAAGGACTCGTTTGGATTTGATGAGAAAGTCGGAGAAACCATATTACCATCTGATTTTGTTTTGATCTCCCTTGATATTCTGTCTCTTTTCACAAGAATCTCCTTGAGTATTGTCATTGAGAAGATCAGGGATGATTGTCCACTTGTCTGTGCTCGAAGTAGAAATTGAGCCCAAAATAGGGAGTAACGGATTTGTAATAATTCTTTCGGCTTGAAAAATTTATGGCTACTATCTTCCATTTTCATCAATATAAGGTGCCCCCTCTTCTGGTGAATAGGTAGTTTTCTTCCAATATTATTGTCTTTCCTTGCTTCACAGCATGATTCACCTATCAGAGGTGGATGCGACTGCTGCCGAGAGCTTTCTCAAACTTCTCTTCATACTTGGGACTCATTTTCTAGCGTTAAAAATCGCTCTCTGTTACATGATCTTAGACCTGATATACATAGAAGATCAATGAACAAGAACAGAGGCAATTGCTCTTATAGCAGTTTTATAAAATTTATGATAGCTATGTTCCGTTACCTCTCTTTCAACTTATTTATACATGTCTTTTAATCTGATTTTATTTAATCATTATATCGAACTTGTATTTCCCCACGTGTATACATAAATATGAGGAGCTTGCGTGCAAAACCGTATATGTATATCCGTTTATAATAAGTGTGAAAAAATAAGAAAAACTTTTGACAGTTCGTCTTTAAAGATAAACAACACCTATCATTAACAAACTACTAGAGTGTGTTATATTCGCTTTTACCCATGATTGAATTTAGCAAACGTTAGAAGCCATGAGATCTATGCGAATACATATCCTAAGTAAATTTCGGCAAAACGTGGATATAACCGGCTTTGCACATGAGCTCCTCAATTACTGGTTTCATCATTTTCAACCAATCAAAATTTAGTCATACGATTGACCTAATAAAATACACTTGACAACAAAGCCAATATTGTTGACAAGATAGAACAATCGATATTCAAGCAAATAAATGTTGTTCTTTACGAAATATAAGTTCTTGGTAACGCAACGCGACTCGCGTTTTTCGTCGGCATTTTTACCGTTTAACCAAATTTGGAATTACGTTCGTTTAATTCGAATTACGCTATCTGGGTGTACTTGTTGAAAAATTCATAATTTCCGCTGCAATTGGCAGCAATTGATTTCATTGAACTATTGCTACATGTGTTCAGCCATTTTTTTCTTCCACATCGTGCTCGTGTACTGTATGGACAGGCCACTGTGCAGCTAGCTGCGCATCAAGGCACCCTTTGATGTACAGTGTCCCACCAAGGTTTATATGTTAAAGCTGCTTTTTGTGCGACCGAGATCCGAAAATTTCAGAATTTGGTGATACGTTCGAATTGGCTAATGGTGATCACGTGACGCCAATACGATCGCCATCAACTAATCCGAACTAATGACTAAATTCTGAGCTCTCCATCGCACAAAAGGCAAATTAAAGGTTGCTTAGGTTTAACGCAACTATACTGCACATTACGTCATACGAGGAATCAATTTATAGAATGAAGTAAATAAATTATTTTGATATATTTATGCCCATAATGTTTAAAATTGTTTGTTGTAAATTACGGTAGTATTCGGAAAGTAAATGTAGCGTCCTACAAACCCTCCAATTTATAATATCAACATGGTAATACAAAATATAATATCCTTTGAAAACAATAATAAAACTAAAAGACCACTGCATCTTTTATAGATAAATATGATAAAAATTTAGTTTTTGCTTCTATCGGTATTCTGAATACTGCAACTCTTCGTTATAATGTTGTATTGCGTTATAAACTATCATATTTATGATTCAAATAATTTATACGAATTATAATTCGTTTCATTAAAAAGTGTTCAATGATAGAATTATATACCTGTTGATTTTTTTAAACTGTTTCCTCCTTCTTTAATTTGCTTCATGTTGTGTATCCCTTGCCCCAGTTTTAAATTAAAGTAATCGTTTAAGGTAACTATTAAATTTTTGAATTCTTTCCTAGGATTTATTATGCATCCAAATAATAAATGTTTAACCCAAGGAGGATATGTGTAATCATGATTGTTATCGTCTTGATGTATATAATATCCCAATTTCTGAAACGTCTTTTCATTTTTACACCATCCAACCCGCAGGGTATTCCGATTCATCCTCTTCTTTCATATTGGAATTTTTTGATATGTGTTAGATTCACATGTACTACAACATATATTCCTTGAATTTTCGGTAGTAAATGATTGTGGTAGATAATGAAAAGTCATCGCTTATGTGTTCCAGTGTCAATAGTATTGGTGCCGCATTTTAGCTGGGATTGTTTTTTTAATATAATCATACTAAGCCTATACATTTATAGGTGTAATATAATCATACCTATAAATGGTATTTTATGGCATAAGATGATCATTTAGTCCACCGCTCATTCTTGTATCTTGTTTCAATGTACTTGTCAGGATATATTTAATATTATGGCATTCAACCATCTCTTTGTATAGAAACCTAATAGAAGTATTCTACTAATAGACATCTCTTTGTAAGCCTTATAGAAACTATTCACATCAATCCAGTCCTTTTTGAAGTGGACTATTGCTTTACATTCCATTTTTTCCAATATAGCTCATATTTTGTATTGTACAATGCAGTTCGTCCAATATCTCCTTTTGTTCTGTAAATACCAACTCATACACGAATTTAATCGTTACGGCGTACGAGAGTTCATTGTGTAGAAACCATCCTATCACCCGTCTACTACGTGTTTATTTTGCTCTTACATATTTTTAATACATAACTTATTGTATTATTGACATTAAAAAAATTGAAACATGTTCATTTTTATTCCGTTAACCTTTAATGATATGTAGCTTATCACCACAATTAAATTGTGAATGTTACAAAGAGAAAAATCTATAAACAAATTCTTATGAAATAATCGCCTAAGAATCAAATGATAATCGGGGGGTTGGACCGATTGATTTAACGAATCGCTATCGGGCAACTTTAAATAGTTCCCGTCCGGTTACTACAAACAATATGAAAAAACTTTATTAGAAAAATCGTCTTAAAATAATGTACTCTACAGCGCTATATACCTCTGATCCGAAAGATACCGGACACCCTGTTCATACATCACACCAAGATCTCTCCACAATCTAACATTACTGCCACCACAATCACTTACACTAGCTATCACTGTGTAGCCAACATTATACAACTTGTTAATAATTGTATGTAGCAATGTTGGTGATTTTTACATCAAATCGTACATCAAAAGTCTTTTTCTAACTACTAAAAAGTCCTCTAACATTGATAACTTGCATATGCATGTTGGAGATCCCTTGACACGATCATATTTTATGTGGTATTCGTGCCTTTCGTTTACTTTTACTTCATATCAGCGATAACCTCCAAAAATTTTTGTACTGATGTCAGAAATCCAGGTTTTAGGTCCATTTCGAAGCCGAATATGGAAGCATTGAATTGATTCTCAGCATGCTCGCTTTTCGATAAGGCGATGACTGTTGTAGATGATGATTTTTCCACTGCACGGAATTTATTTTCTTCCGATATTTGCCAATTGTCAAATGTTGCTGAACAATTGCTTTCTTCAGTCCAAGATTTTGTGAATGTAACAATATGATTCGTTCGTCTTTGCCGCCGTAAATCTGGTAAATCCATCCTTCTTTTGTAGTGTGAATACTATCTCATATACGAATTTACATTTATTACATTATTACTATGAGTTCCTCACTGTACCCAGTTATCGCCAACCTCTTTATGTTTGACGATAATTGATTCGGTGTTCATCGTAGGTTATAAATGACATAAAAACTCCTTGAGAAAGATGAACATTTCTTATTTTAATTATAAGATCAGTGCAACATGTTTTGAAATTGAAAATTTCTTCATCACGATTTGGAGTTGTTATAATTTACCCTCAATTCTTATGGAGTACGAAATCGAACATCGGAGAATAAGGTGAAATTTCATGAGTATTTAGATAACAATAGTATGTGTAATAAAATTTGAAAGCCTTAAGGGCATGTTAAATAATCGAGGAAACAACCACCTACATTCATCGTTAAAAAAACTGGATTTTAACAAAATTGATTTTAATATTTAAAGTTCTGAAAAGGAAAAAAATAATTAAATAGTTAGATAGTTCATTACTTAGAGATAAAAATTAAATAAAGAAACTAATTGAAAAATTTAAAATTGAACTATATTTGGAGTGGTCCATATGCGATGTAAGAAAAATTGAAGTGGACTGAAAGATATTTGATTTGTAGAAATCATGCGCTGGAAAAGTAAACGGGAGTGGAAGGCAGATTTTAAATGAATTTTAAAAATTGATGCGAGTTATTGAGATCTGTTGTGTCATTCAAAAGTATGTTGTTGTGATTATTTATGTTAACATATAATTCTTCAAAAAGATTCATTTCTCCCGACTTTCTCACATTGAATAGCAGTTTAACATGTTTAAATTCTATTTTATGTTTATGATCTTTGATATGTTTATAAACTGCGGAAGAGAGTTTGTTCTGCTGCCCTTTGAAACGTTTTCTAATATTGCGTTCAGTCTGACGGATATAAATTTTATCACACTCCGGACATTTGATCTCATAAATACCACTCAACTCCTCCATTTTAAATTGATGTTTATTGTTAAAGAGAGGTTTGTAAACACCGTTTTGAGAGGCGAAAGCGGAGGTGAGGAAAAATTTCAGCAAATTTTGTTTAAGGGGGTTAACAGTTGATGGTGGTAAGGCAACGCGATATAATTAGTTTTTGCTTTTATATGTGCGAAAATTAATTTGTTAATTTGTGAATTGTGTACTTTATTGCAAATGTTTTGTAAATTGTATATTGAAAATTCATTATTAAGTCCTATCTTTAAAATCTTTTTTATTGCAAGTTTGAGGTTATCATTATTTGAAGGAACGTTATAGATTCTTTTGAAAAAGAAACGGACACTGGCATATTTATGTTAATCGCACGTATAGGATCCCTTGGGAATTATAACATGTGTGGTAATTGGTTTTCTGAAGATATTGAAGTTGATGAAGGTGAAATCTCAATTGCAGATGTTGTTTATCAGATTAAAAAGACCATTGAGTTTAGCTTGACTTTCTTCATAGACAATAAAGACATCATCAAGGTGAAAAAGTTTCGATTTTTCTAAAAAACCAATGAAACTATTAATTTCTAAGATACTAAGGTTATTGATAATATCTCGCGAACTGATCGTATTTTTTTGATGTTAGATAATGTTTTATCGATAGGGACATTAGAGTATAAATTTTTGATGTCCAACAAAATCAGTTTACTTTTTTATGGTTTTGAACTATTTAGTACACTTATTAGATCATTAGAATTTTTGATTATGTGTGTGAAATTGTTATGAAGATATTTAAATAAGAAGTTTTGGATTAATTTAAAAATTTTATTGTTTTTTTTAGTTTATTGGTCTTATACTTTTTTCGGGTTTACGTAATTTGATTAGACTTTTCAAAGAAGGAATGAGTAGGTTCATTTCTAGAGCGTTATATGAATTGATGTTGAAAATAGCTAAATAGGGTGAGTTTTCTCTTATATATTTCCTAAGTTTAATATTAAAAACGTTGGTGGGATTATTTTTAATTTCAATGATGTTGTTGTCCATGAAGAAGTCCAAGTTTTTTCAATGTAAGTTATCTTACCTAGAAATACCGTGCCCGCACCCTGGTCTCCCATTGCTATAATTAAATTGTTATTTTTAATTTTATCTTTGAAATTTTTGAGGTGATTAAGAACACTTGAATGATTTACATTTAAAGAATTTGTAGTTTTATAGCTATCTTTAATCAATAGTTTGTTTTTAAAAGAAAATTGTTTTTAGTTAGGATGATTAATAAGTTGAGATTCTAATTTTATTGCGAAATCAATGGGTTTAATTTTATTAGGAAGTGCAAATTTGTGTCCGAGATTAAGCATACCTATATCTTTCTGATCGAAGATAAATTTGCTAAGCACATTGGTTAATGTAAGCTTGGTTATATCGATTTTTTTTTTAAATAAAGGATTTATCATTAAGATAAGGTCTAGAATTATTGTTAGAAAATAATTTTTTGTTTGTGTTTTCTTTAATATTAATATTGGATAGTGTATTTTTGGGGTAATGATTATTTTACTATTCTCATTATTATTACTTTTATTTTTACCTTTTACTAACCTATTAAGTTTTTTATTTTTCTTTTCCTTATTTTCTTTGGTTTTGAAGATTTCATCTATCTTTTTGTTCAGTTCCTCGATTTCATGTTTTGTGAGAAGTTTATATTATAATATTAATAAAATATTCAATATAAAGATATTCATATATTGAATAAATAGATATTCAATAAAAAAATTACAAAACATTTACAATAAAGTACACAATTCACAAATTAATTTACCCATATATAAAAACAAAAACTAATTATATTGCTTTGCCGATGGGTGGTACATCGATTGTTAACCCCTTTAAACAAAATTTGCTGAAATTTGGCCTTACCCCCGCTTTTGTCTCTCAAAATGGTATTCACAAACTTCTTTTTAACAATAAACATCAATTTAAAAAGGAAGAGTTGGGTGGCATTTATGAGATCAAATGTCCAGAGTGTGGTAAAATTTATATCGGTCAGACTGAGCACATTATTAGAAAACGTTTCAAACAGTACCAGAACAAACCCTATTCCGTAGTTTATAAACATATCAAAGATAATTAACATGAAATAGAATTTAAAGACGTTAAACTGCTATTGAATGTGAGAAAGTCGAGAGACTTTTCTGGAGAATTATATATTAACTTAAATAATCACAACATAGTTTTGAATGACACAACAGATCTCAATAACTCTCGTCAATACTTAAAATTCATTTCAAACCTCCCCTCTTTAGTTTAATTTTCCAGCGCATGATTTCTCCAAATTTGATGTCCTTCAGTCCACCACAAATTTTCTTACATCACTGATGGACCACCCCGAATATAGTTCAATTTTTAATTTTTCAATTGGTTTCTTTACTTAATTTTTATCTGAAAGTAATGCAACTTTCAATAACTTTTCAATACAACTATTTAATTAATTTTTGCTTTTTCAGAACTTTAAATATTAAAATCAATTTTGTTAAAATCCAGTTTCTTAACGATGATTGTAAGTGGTCATTTTCTCAATTCCTTCAGTTTAGCGTTTAACACGTGTCTTTATTTTGTTTTAGAACTTTCTCAATTAATTTAACATGCCCTTAAGGCTTTCAAATTTTATTACACATACTATTGTTATCTAAATACCAATGAAATTTCACATTATTCTCCGATGTTCGATTTCGTACTCCATAAGAATTGACGGTAAATTGTAACTAAAAATTATAATACTTTTCTTACTTAATTTGTGTTTTCTAGTCGTGCCTGATGAAGAAATATTCAATTTCGAAACATGTTGCACTGATCTTATAATTAAATTAAAAAATATTCATCGTTCTCAAAGAGTTTTTATGTCATTTATAATCTCTTTAAGAGATAAACCATATCTCGAGAAGAAAGCGTTATGGAATGCCAAACTGACATAAACTGAAGTTATGGATCCGGTACGTCGGTGACATCTTAGTCATTTGGTCCTTGGTGAAACAAAAGCTCTTGGAATTCCAAGGATATTTGAATACAATTCTTCAGATTCGCCATGGAAATAGAAGAAAACGTCAACTTCCATTTCTCAATGCACTAGTAACCAAATCTCAGCCTCCAGAATACCGTATATAGAAAACCTACTCATGCAAACTGATACTTCAACCCCTTTTCCCATCATCATCCTTCATAGATCCAATCAATCGATAACTCCCTAATCTCAAGATCCTTTCGACTTATAGACAACGAAAACATACTAGAAGAAATGACGAAAATAACTTGGATTCTTGCCCAAAACGGCTTCTCCAAATACAGGGTACAGAAAGCCATCAATCGATAATTCAACCCGAAGAACCCATGTTCACAAGAAAACCCAACGGCGTACTACTCGACATCAAAGAAACTACTAACCACAAGCAGCACCTACAAAGCCAGCAAGACAATAGGAGCCTCTCTCAGAAATCGAAAAGACCAAATAAAATTGCTAAATCTAGGAATTTATTCAATGCCTTGAGACTCATGCATCAAGAATTACGTAGGGCAGATTAATAGAAGAATAGCTGCCAGAGTAGCAGAACACAAGCCGAGTATTCGCAACAGACATTTATATATTATTTAAAGATAAATATGAATTATCTTATGGTGCTCCACCAAATGGTACTACACCAAAAATGATATTACAGATCAAAAAATTAATACAATTAAATTAAGTAATAAGTTTAATAGAATAGTTTACCAACACATTTCCAACCTCCCCTAACCCTCCAATAAGAATACAGTCCCGGAAATCAAACTTTATAATTATTTTTTATCAATGAATTTCTTTGAGAAATCATTAAATATAGTCCACCACTCAATTGTTTTATTTATTTTATTTATTTCATCTGTATTTCTAGGCCTTTACTTAACAATTTAATCTCTAATTTACTTCTGTTTCGAATTTATTCACACACTTGAACAACACATGAACAGAATTTCCAACTTCGCCACAACAGCATTGTCACGTTTACCGATTCTATTAAGATATTCTTCAAAGTTACCATGACCAGTAATCAATTCTACTGTTTCTGGATACAGAAAATTATAAGCAATGCCAACTTTCGGCATAAACTGGTATGTCAATCTACCATTCGTTGACTTCCCATGTTTCCTGCCAAACTCCCATAAAATATTTTCTAATCTTATTCTTAAGACTTCGTCTAGAAATAAAATTAAATCCAACATAGGAATTCTCCAGCAAACATGCTTCCTTTGCCAATTGGTCGGCTCTTTCATTTCCTTTAATACCAGAGTGTCCTTTCATCCAATAGAAATTGATCCTGTTCTTTAGATCTCTGATCATATCCCATATCTCCTTTTGCAAATGAGTTGGTCTGTTCATATTTTTCAAGCTTTCTAAAACAGAAGCACTATCACTAAATATATCACACTTAACAATATCGTTTTTAATAACATATTTTACAGCACTATTAACTGCAATTAATTCCGCATGAATATTATTACACAAACTACCGAGTTTAATTTTCATTATAGGTCTCAACACTTTCGCTATAAACAACAAATGCAGCACCAACATCAACATGACTTTTAGCACCATCCGTATATATTTGAACACCACATTTAGCTGGCTGAACAACTGATAAAAGCTCACTTTCTTTTTCAATAAGGTTTATTTAATTTATTTAATTAATTTTAACTCATTATTATCTAAACTATTTAAATTTCGTGGTATTGCTAATTCTCTGAATCATAAATCAGCTAGTAAAATACCTGCTATAACACTAAGCGTATCACTCGAAACTGTACTATAGGCTTTAGCAGTCTTAAATATCAACAGCGCTTAAATATCTAACAACATTTTTACAAATAAGCCTATTGCCATCTACTGACAAAATTGGTAACCTTTGATTTAATTTTCCAAAGAAAATTGCTTCTGACTTTGAAGCATTAAATTTTAATTTACAATTTTTACTCCAAAGACTATTTTTCTCTAAAGCCTCATTAGCTAAAATAAAAATGTTTTTATAAAGGTTACTCCTAACTAAGAAAGTTGTGTTATCCGCGAAAGCTACAATTTCACAACCTATAGGTAAATTAATATCAAAAATGGTGTCAAACATAATATTCCAATAACCAGGACCTGACCTAGAACCTTGCGGACAAGCTCTCTCAATATTATAATTTATATTGATGCCTGGTTCATCAATGATAGCAACTCTATTTGAAAAGTAGGATTTAGCTAAGTTAAATAAATTTTTCGGATTCGCAACAGACAGCCCGCTTCTGCTCTCTTCCGCCACCATCGGGCCATAGCAGCAGTTTCGAGGGTTGCAAGGAAATAGCCAACGTTCCTCATTGGAGGACAAGACTAATCAGGGAGTCCGTCAAAATAGCGAAGAACGACACCCTCAACAAGAGATATGATGCCCTGTGCTTGTTCTCGAGACAAAGACCGTCATACCGAAGGCGACAAAACAGCAAATATGGCAGGTAGCCATACCTGAAGCTAGATTCGAAGCTAATAAATAATACTTTCGATTGGTCTATGTATGGTCTAAATATGGTCTAGATATTCCAGTAATATCTGCCTCATTATAAAAAATCACCTACCGAACTTATAATGTAAATGACTATTGACGAGAAGATATTTTTAGCAAAATACTTTCGATCGTCATTAATGAGTTTTGAATATTCAAAAGATGGGGATGTTGACGCCAGTCGTAAACAGGACTGGGGACCGTGGATACGCAGGATCTTTATGTAAATTGGCTCCAAGGGAGTTATACTAGTAAGGATAAGGCCGTCTCCCGTCATATTTCCCATATAATCATAAATTTCGTGAGTGCGCCCGCTTGAGGGAACGTTCTCCGCCGAAGTCGTCGCGAGTAATTTATGAAATTTCATTTGCATGTCTAATAACGACGCCTGAAAATGTCGCATTCTACGTGAGGGCGTTGTAGTCGATGGAGGGCGATTTTTTTAGCGATCCGTTGTGTATCTAGTGACAGACGGGGCTCGATTTGAATGTGAAACACAGCACAACAGAGGCAATTTCCTCCGCCCGATAGGTGGATCGTTGTTTGTCAAGTTCCGGCCGCGCGGATCTTAAATGATGGCGTCCATTTCGTTTCCGGACGTACAAAATTCCGGGCATTTGTCTTCGTATTATCAAAACGCGCGCGGAAGTTTTACTCGACGCCGGTGTGCTCCCCTAACAATCGTCAATCTAACCTGAAAGTTGCCCGCGTTAGATATGACCTCGTTTATCAGACCGATTTAGGTATCCTCGATTCGATTCATCCTCCTCTTCTCCTTCAATTTTTCACCAGGTACAAACAGCATTTATAAATTTATTATGATCCCAACGTTAAGACGTACGATAATAAACCTTACAAGGCGGATGGAATTACCGGTATTCAAGATTAATGTTATAATACAATAAAAATAGCGCGAAATAAAGAAAAGGGCTCTCTCGAAAGGCAATAAATTTCCAAACGTGTTTATTTCCTATACTTTATAAGCTTTGTTTAGAAGTTCGAACCGCAAAGTGTCGAACTCTCTGAACCGCTCACGTATCGACCGAAAAGTTTTTTATCTGGATTTAGTGGTGAAGTTACGCGACGAAACGCTTACAGAAAACTCGGATAATTTATACATTTTCTTCGTTGTTGAAACAACAAACAAGAATTCTAACATCGACCGTTCAACGAGTCATAACCGCCCTCTCGAGATCGACTTACACCAACACCGCGTGACATATTAAACGTTAAGACGTTCGCTCTCTACCGTACTGAACAGATTTACTGTTCCCTTACCGGGGTAATAATCTAGATTCTGCGGAATCCGGAAATAAGACCACGAAGTATTCTCCCTTCCGTCCTAGATACATGGTGATGTGGTTTGCTTTTATTACCATGTACATGCATACACGTCCAATATTCAATTTATATAAATTCCTGTCGTCTATCAATGTGTCATCTAAAATTGTTAATTAAATGTAAATGTCAGTATTAAAATGGTTTGGTGAAATGCATTATCTGCAATTGATTTAACCAAATATGCCTTATGCAATGTTGATTAGTTCGGAAATTATTTCAATTATACACGAGTGTTAAATGCTGTAATTTAGAATTAAATAATAGTTCATTCTATTTTTCTAAATTTAAAATTGGTAATTTTATAATGTGGATATTGAATCGTCAAGTATCTACTTTAACCTGCAATTATTGTCAATTCAATAACTTACATTATATAATATTTATTATTAGTTTCGAAAAATTTTGAAATGTAAACTTTATCTAAAGTTGTATAAAAAGTTCCACAAAGTACACTACATTTTTTACTACTTAAGGCAAAAGAACCATTTATAGTGTTAAAAAATAAACATTTTATAAGTTATCGTCATTAAAGTATAATGAACAATTATTACAGTACGGTTGTATCGTAACTGCTTGTACAAACGTTTTAACAACAAGCATATAAAATGGCTTAACGAAGCTTTTACATTTATAGTGATAGTAGTAGTAACCAAGACTTACCTAACGAAGAAGATGAATGCGAACTAGAAGATAAGAACGAGGATTTTTCTGCTAATATAAGACCGTACTGCCCCAAAGAAGTTTTAGCTCAAATAGTCGATCTTGAGTTGAAAAAACAGGATTATATAACTATGCGACTTGGAGCAAAATAAAAAGGTGTTGATATTTATCTCTCATTTAATGTGATTAGAGATGTACTAGTGATATATCTTCATATACATAATCAATATAATTATCTATTGAAAAAATAATAATTGTATGTAATGACAATTGAAAATTGATATTACCATTAACACCTTGTAGAATAACCAACTTCATCAAATTTTCACATTGTCGTATTTTTGTCAACATTGATGCTTCTAAGAGCAAAAGTATAACAGTGCAATATTGTTTAAAATTAATTTTCTTTAACATGGTTATAATCCGGAATATAGCAACAACAACGAAATTTGTCAAATTATAACATTTTCGTATTTTTCTCAATATTGACACATCTGATCATAACCGACAAGAGATTTAATTACATGCGTGATGTCTTAACATAATGTTTATTTAGGTCGGTGTATATAATAAACTAATTTGTACTTTCCGATGTTCCTATTATGATTGCAAACAATTAACAGGTATTATGTTGGATTATGATAAGATGTGCAATTACATTGTAAGGTTATGTACATTTAGGTACCATGGGAAACATAGTCACCCTAAATTTAATAGTATTGTATATATTTTATTAATGCATTTTAACATTTGAAAAGAAACGGTTGTAAAAAATTATTTGATGAATGTGAGTAGGGAACGATGGATATTGGAGTGAGGATAGGAGAATGGAGATATGAATGGTAAGGATTGTAGCCATGGGAAAGAAATGTTGTATAAAGTCTGTACCACGAGAAGTGATAGTGATTAATTGATTTCCGTTATTATTTTTGGTATACGGTACAGATATTGTGTCCATAGGTTGACGTGTGTTACAGCGAAATGATTTCTAGCATAGACATAAAGCAAAATAAAGTGCAAATTAAAAATTTTATTAATATAATGTAGTCTAATTTTTATGTACAAATGAGCTATATTTTTAATGAGTTGCACTTCATAAATTGATACAAAGTCTTGCTTCATTGTATGATTAGACAATTCTGTGAATGTACCGTTGTGTGAATGTACCAAAAATCCGTTTATTAAGGTTCAGATGATAAAGACGCACAATCAAGGAGTTCAGATATAGGAGTTCAGAAAAAATTGAATAACAACGTAGAACTAATACTAGATCTAGAACTAGAATCATTGAGGTTTAGTCGTACGTCTCTTAAGACAGTGCCCTATCCAACCTAACCCAACCTGGTTTTAGAACTAATACTGGACTTAGAACTGGAAGTATTAGCGTTTACCCATCTTATGAGACGTACGGCTAAGCATTAATGTTTCTAGTATTAGGTCTAGTGTAAGTACCAAAGCTAGGTTGTAGGTTTAGTTTTAATTATACTTTTGGTTCCAGAAGATTTTACAACAATCTAAAACTTAACAAGAATTAAAACTTGAACTAACACTGGACCTACAAAGATTCAGGCTTAGGTGTGCGTCTGAAGATGAACGAATATTATTTTATTTTATTTTCATAAGATGTATAAGGATGTAAAATCGCCCACAGATACGTTGGTAAGTGCTCAAGCGTCTGAAGATGCACGGCTAACTCGAAATTTTCTGGTACTAGGTCTAGTGTTAGTTCTAGTTTGTGTTCAATTCAAACATATTACAATTTAAGACTGAATAACAACTAAAAATATAGTCAAAATTATAATAAGCCTAAAGAAAGGGTATTACATTGCTGTTTAAAAAATCTAGTCTCATTTATTTCTGAAATAAAAGCATTTACCCTGTTTTTCCGTTAGAAGCCTAGAATGTGGCTTCTAACGCCAAGAAGCCACATTCTTACAAGCCGCGGCTTGTTAAATGTTATACTTTTTAAATTTTTGCTACATATTACCTTTACTATGCCGCTTATATATATATAAGCCATACGGCACAAATCTAAACTGCACGCAAATATAAGCCCTTCTGGAAATTCAAATTAGAAACAATTCAACTTGCTAAAGTGAAAAACAGTAACCTAAACACACGAATATCAACGAGTCAATGGTACGTCGTTGGCGTCAAATAGAAAAAAAAATTGCTGAAATGTCGTCCTCTAAAATAACAGCAAATAAACGGAGAAGAACTACACATTGGCCCTAATAGAAATTCAATTACAAAATTAGATAACCGAAAAAAGAAAGGATGGAATACAAGTTACTGGCAAACAGGTACTGCGACAAAGCAAAATTAATAGCTGTGGAGTTAGAACTAATTTTTGAAGGGTCCCCAACATGAATGTATAATTTCAAGAAAAGAAATAATTGCTGTAACATCTAGGACAACATTTACCTGACAATTGGGTGGACAATTCAGTACAATTTCAAAATTTCGTAATCGAAAACAAACCAAATGTGGAGTTAACTAACTTTGGGAATATGGGCATAAAAAACAATGATGACATAAAAATGGTAACTACTGAACATGTATAATCCAATTTCACAGTGGCTTTAATGTTCTTGCTAGTGGTGAGATAGTACCACCATATGTTAGATTTAAAAGAAAGATTCGCCTAAAAGGAAATTTTTCAAAAAATATTATAATTTCGGCTAATAAAAAAGAATAAATTTGGAATAAATGACCTAGATCATATTTTAAAAAAGATAATAGGTTATTAATATTGGACTCAGTACATCCTTCGAGCATCGGTACGAATGCTGTTAACAATAAGCAAGAACACTTAAAGCCACTGTGAAATTGGATTTTTCATATTCAGTTGTTACAATTTTTATGTCATCACTGCTATTTTGTGCCCATATTCCCAATGTTAGTTAACTCCACATTATTTTTGTTTTTAGCTACGAAAAAAAAAAATAAATAAAAGCAACGAAAATAATCAAGATCATTTTTGTATGACTGCGATGTATCAGTCTTCGATTTGGTTGGAACAGGTCATGTAGAAGAAATAGATTTTATGGTCACCTAGAATAGGAACCTACTTACCTGTAGATACATAATTTGTTTCACATACTTCGCATAGATCATATATATTTTGTGCTATTTATTTTATATGAAATATATATATATTTCATTAAATATATTTGATATTTATTTTCATTTTTGTTTAAATTCAACCTAGCTACCCACGTAAATATACTTTTATCAAAAAAAAAGTTGAAAAATCAAAAAATATTTAGATATTTCGATTTTTTTAATCGTCAAAAAACCGAGCAGAAGGACATACAAAAACAGAAAAACAGAAAGAAATAAAATTGTTATTGGATAAATATAATTTATACATACAGTGAGCGACGAAATTATGGGATAAATTCAACAAAACACTTGTAAACATTATCATGTAAAAACGACGCACTAAGTCTATTTAGGTTTTTCAAAACAAATAATATGAGTCTACATTCGTTTCTCGAAAGACACTTATTTAGTAGTAACGTAAATGTATTCACAATATTTATAAAAGTTTATTGAATTTATTCTATAATTTTGCCGCGTACTATATAAATCTACTATCTAAACATATAGGTAAATTTTGTGGATATCTACAAACCGCAACCATTTGTAAGTCGCATTTCTGTATAAGCCGCGCTTTAAAAATACTTTTTCCGCGGCTTCTAACAGAAAAACAGAGTAAATATTGTCTTATTATGGTAAATAAAACACTGAACAACTTTTATATGAAATGTTTTTTATAAAGTTGTTAGCTATGGAGATATATGCTATATTCCATACATTATAGGCAACCTGTGTACATAAAAGTAATGCTAAATCGATACTAAATCAACAACAAATTGAAGAAAAGGTTAAGACACAGTTTAACAACAAACATTAAATTTTAAAATCTTCAAACAACCAGTTGTTGTGACGTATTCGAGTATTTCCAACATGGTGTTTTTTGGTGTTACCCCCACACCATCATATCCGCAATACGTCTATGTCGATGGTTTCCACTATCACTTCTCGTGGTGTAGATATTCAAGGTACTACAATGTTTTGAAACGTCTCGTTTATTTGTCGTTTTTGTGGGGTGTAGGATTGTTTTAGGAACGGTCTATTGTATGTTTCTATTTGTTGATTATTTATGAATAATTTGATATGTTTTCAATAATTCCATCAGGTTTCCTTTGTCAACACTGTGAATGATATATGCGTTAGTGTGTTGTTGGTGTTCGATTCACTTCTTGTTTTATGTTGCCTTCAATGCTCTCTCAGTTTGCTATGTAGGTGGGATCTGTTTTGTCTTTAAGATATCTTTGATTATTTCTAACGTCTCTATGGTTCGTATGTTAGGATAAAAATTAGTTTTGTCATTTAAAACCATAAGATATGTATTTTATTTATGTAGCAAATCAAGGTCTTTTATGAGATCGTTTCTGTTTTTGATTGAGTGATTGGGGTTGAAATAATAATTTCACTTTCAAAAAAGTCTACTAGGAACTGTGCAATTCGATAAGTGCTAAAGTTTGTGGAGGTGATAATTGGTCTTATATAGTTTTGTTTGAATAGTTTTGTATTATAGTAAAGTTATAGCACACTTACTAATAATTTTCTTATTAGAATGTAAGAAACAACATTTCCAACTTTTATTTCCTTTATCAGACGCGTGACATTGCGTCTGCAGTAACGTTAGAATCTCCTTTAATATATTTAATATCTCACGTAAATTGTGATACATAATGAAGACGACGTGTGTGTGTTGGTGTTTGAGTTTTATCTGACTTAGAATTGATAGAATTAATTAGTGGTTTGTGGGTGGAGAATATTGTAAATTGAAATGTGTAATATACGGAATTAGATATAGCATCTTGAGCACTAGAGAAAGAGTCGGCGTGGTCATCGGTCTACATGGTAATGCGTTTTTTATTATTTTTGTAAAGAGACTCTTCTACCGAATCCAATCGAATCTGCTACGAATCCAACTTCAGCTTTAGAAACTCGTATATTTACGTTCTCGCAGTGCACGCTTAAATGTAAAAATAAAAATTGCTGGGCTACAAAGAAATGTAAAATCACTATAAAACCTCGGCAATAACTATTGTTCGAACGGCTATGGATCCAACTGGAATCCGCAAAAACTTTGCTATGACCCTTTGCTTTATTTAACATGTTTATAATTATTTATAATTAATTAAACACCCGGTTTTAACTAAACACATTTTACCGTTAATAAGTAGCTACTGCGATTTCGGAAAAGGTGTTCTTTTAGGATGATATAAAGAACAAACACCTTTCAACGGAAGAACTCTTTAATAGCAGTTTGTCAGAAACATGCTACGTAGAAGTCCTGGGTTGTGGCAGATTCAATTTTCTAATCAAATGTATCTGCATGAACGATAAATTGTTATGTTTATCACTCAAAATAGAAGATCTATTTATTCGAGAAGAAAAGTCTGGAATATGATATAACAATGTATAATTAATTACATATCCGGAGCACATCTTACCGTTGAGGAGTAGCTACTGGGATATCGGGGAAGATGTTCTTTTAGGATGTATATTCCCAACAAGCCTAATACGTATGGGATAAATATTTCAATGATGTGCTATTGTAGCACAAAATATATAAGTCAAATGTGTCGATACTTTTGACGAAATGTGTTCGTCTGTCTAGCTCTAGAAAGACAACCAAATAGGCAATGGCTGTAGTGCTGTATTCCATATTAACCATAGGTTTTGTGAACTCGTATGTCATCACATTTTATCAAAGAATGAAAAGCCGTAAAGATTATATCAAAAAACTGAGTACACAGCTTACTTTACTTCTGATAGAATAAAGGCTAGAGGCACTAACTTTAAAGAGTAATGTTCGGTTCAAATACGAGTAACATTAATACTGAATACAATACAGAATGGAAGTAACATAAAAAAAATATAAAAATGTGGCAGAATATTACAACTTGATAAAATCTATTAAAATTTAGAAAAATGTAATGAAGCTTTGTTATTTTAAAGCAATAGCAACATTAAAGTCACGCTCCTCACTCTTAATTTGAAGTGATGTTGGAGACCATTATTCGTAGGTTTGAAGCTTATACATAGTAAATTTTTTGCAAAACATTACTGGGACACAAACATTCAATAATTATTATGGTTCGTATGATGTAATATAATGTATTGTATATGTAATACAATTTATTTCCATTTGAAGTCTTCTTCATTCTCTTGGTTTTCTTCCTCATCATTATTACATTCTTCCTCACTTTCTTCATTGTCATCATCTTCTTTACCATTTTCTTCTGGATAAGCGTCCAATATAATCAAATTTTTCACGTCTTCATTCAATTTTTTTTGTTTGAACTTATTTTATGAAAACGACTAATTAATCTTGAGTTGTTTGAATTCCATCAAATTTTGTTGTACGACAATCTCTGAACCTGCAGACTTGCTTGCTTTTCGACACTTAAGTCTCTTTAGATAAATCTCCAATTGGTATAGCGACTCTCTAACCACTGCGGCTCCATGAAAAGCATATGGATGTTTTCAATGCAACGTACAATGTAAGTGTCCAATGCAAAGTAAAGTTACATTTTATTTCTGATCCTACATTTGAAGATTTCAATATGTTGTCACAGGAGTTCTTCAAAAACTCTGTAAACCAATGTCGCATTATCTTTGAACAGCACAAATATAAAAGCCAAAATACAGCGTCAAAATATCGAAATCATATCAAGAATAAATATCCGCAATTATGTGTTAAGTAATCTTTTACTCCAGATTTATTTCTTTCGGCGCAGTTTGGCGCAAGACTTCTTTTTTATGCAACGTACACCATACCTTCAGCACTAAAAAATATTAGGTACAATTGTTCTTATTTGTTCTTTTGCAAGATATTTAACTTAAGTTTTCAAATAATATAAGTATTGATGTTAATAGAAATGATTCTATTTGTTTTTAGTAAATTCTTTTTGAAGCTTTGGAAGTTAAAATGAAGCCCTTTCTTTACTTTATAAGAAACCATCGTCAAAAAATTTTATACGCCATCTTTTTTTACCATCCAAAGTGGTACCATTTTATAGAAAATTTAATCATACAAATTAAATAAATTTTAATAGCAAGTTATTTCGCGAAGTGGCTATTATAAAACACCCAGGTCTTCATAATTATTACTAAAAGTCTCTAAATAGTTAAAATATATATAACATTTAAAATATAATACACAACATTTTTTTCAAAAATTTTTTCGATCGGCTTTTAATCGCTTTCGGACTACTGCATCCTGATAGATAATGTTATCAAATTCCACCGTGCAGTCCAATGCTCGTAACGAACATTAATATATTTCTAGGTGCAACATTTTCAATAGGGTCTTTAAAAACACATTTACATGGTTTAATGTTTATAATTCAAGAAGGTGAATAACTAAGAAGGTGAAGGTAAATTTAACCGGAAGCTCTTTCGTTAATAAATCGTTGAAATGTTTGAACTACATGTTTTAAATCAAATAGTATTCTCGTGAATTCATAGAGACCAAAAGGGGTATTTATAACGGTTGAGTAGATATATTCTTTTACTTCTGGCATCTGGCTATATACTCGTACATTTTTGAAAAAGTTGTACATCTACGCAAACTTAAATTGGAATTTTATAAATGAGGTAATGGTAAGGGTTATATTGACGTTAAAAAGTATTTATCTTCTCTTTCAAAATTTTAATAAGTTCTTACTAACAACTTGAGAATCATACCGCGAAAGAATCTGATACAAGATCATCTAGACGTATCTCTTCACTCAATAACATTCTTTCAATTAAAATTTTCTTAAAGTGTTATAAATTTGTATCTACTGAATTACTAATTATATTAATAACGGTGGAAGTTATTACTAATGGTAAATTAGAAATCACCAGATTGTATTTGTATCTGAAGTTTTGCACATTTGAAATTTCAAATTTAGCTTTTACCTGAGTAAGCCAAACCCCGGGTTTAGAAACGCAAAAAGAAGTATACATCCAAAATTTAGACACACATCAATTTTTTATTTCCCTAATTATCTTAATATTATTTAAAATTAAATTTCCAACACTTATACCTTTGCTCTCAGATGCATCAATATCGGGAAAAATACGAAAATGTGAAAACTTTAGATATTTCTTTTTTGTATACATTGTTAATGGCAATATGAGTTCAAAAATTGCCAAATCCTTATGGTTTTCCCCTAAAGGGTATACTACTTAATTCATACTTTAAAACAAATAAATATTTGACCCGTTACGTCAAAAAGGTTACAACGACCGGTTACATAATAACAAATAAAATATACTGTATTCGAAGGGTGGCAAATCCCCCTTTCGGATTTCAGATCCCGGTAGAGCCCCTCTTTTTAACGTATTGTTATGGGCCGGGTTGGGTAGGGTTTTTTATGAGGCGTTCACCGCGAGTATCTACATTAAGGTATCAGTTTATGACCACGACGGTCTGATTATGTTCAGATAAACTTAGTTGTTATTGGAAATCGATTGAGATGATCTCGCGGAAACTACCCTTTTGATTATAAGGTCATAATCGTAAAGAGAACTTTGTATGTACACACTGTAACATTGCGATCTTATCTAGCATTTTATGAAAGATTCATTTGCACACAGCGTAAGCGTTTTCACTCCGTGAAAAGTAAATAATTGCATAACCAGAGATGTGTCACGCAATGCTTTCCCAAAGTGAATTGGACACGTCTCAATAAATTAAGCCAATCGAGGACGATGATAGTGGCGTGGAATCCGTAATGAACCTGGGCAAACACCCGCTTCAGTTGGCAAACATGCGGCGGGTTTCGGAGTAGAACTAACTAACCTTATCTTTAATTAACCGGCGAAAAATGAGCTCTGTAAAGTAATGTTTCTGAACCGGTTCGCGCAATTTTCCTAGCTGCCGGTGGACGACTAATAAAGTAAGGTAATAATAACGCAAGTTTACGCCAAAATTTACCCAAAATAGTTTCGTTCAGACAATCTTGTTTCTGTAATTAAAGAGAGTTCGAGTAATTTTGAACCCTTTACAGTCTAAGGTAAAATTTGCGCATAAACCTTAATTTTCCGATCAATAAAATACACTCAATTATTTATTGTGTTACATTATTTACCGGTACCATTAAGGAATCGATCGAACGTTATTCGTACTAGTAACCTCGTCACCTTCGCGTTATACACTCGAATCAAAACATTCCAACCGGGTTTCCGCAAAGCTTGAAGCTTTCTCGAAGAAAGCGCAAAATAAAAGGAGTAAAGCTCGGATGAAGACGTGGATGGATTTATCGCTCCTTTAAGAATTGCGGGCATCGGTAGTAGTCGATAGCATATGAATTATGCTTTTAAAGTTTCTTCTCTTAAATCGTTGTAATCCTTATAAATCACTTGAAAACAATGAGAATTCTCGCGGATATTAATAGCGCAAAATATTTTCCGTTCGGCCGTAAATAAACCGATCTGACTGTGGGGAAACATGAAATTTTCCGCTCGACTAAGGCTTGTATTAGGAAACCATCACACGGGGGAATGTATTGTTCGACCAAATCCAACTCTGAGTAACGTGATTTATTAACTCGACTCAAATCTTCGATTCGCCTTTCGACCCTACCGCAAGACGTTGTTAATTAATGACGGATTTACCCACCAGATTTACTGCAATCGATTCAGTCATTCATTACTTTATCGCATATTACTAGTTTTAGTATATATGTGAATCATACGTGAACGTATTTATTTGAAATGCATAGTAATACCGTGTATACATAAAGTATAGGATCAATTCAATATAAATTCGAGGGATTCTCTTTGAAAAAAAAGAGCTTTACACGTTCTATTTTTTAACGAGCACTTTTTGAGTTAAAATTGAAATGTACAGGCTGTCCCAAAATTTAGATAACATGCCTAAGTTAACATTTTTAAAAAGAAACCTCCATTTTTGTTACAATTATATTTTTTACGTTAAATGTTGAATGTTTTTCATATACAGTGTGGCTCCGGATTGTGTCCCCGTAAGATAGATGGGGGATTGTGTTCCTTAGATATATAAAGTCTGGATGTCATAAAACGAAATATAACTAAGTTTTACGTCAAGTGTCCTCAAAGTACCAAAGTTATCGCAAGAAGTTTGTTCACCGCTGCAGGTATAGGAGTCTTTCTGAGCAATGTACACTAATTAATTAAGATGAAATGTTTATTATGTTAAATTATAGCAATATTATTTTATTAATTTTGATATGCTAATTATTAATTTAGATAACAAATTCGACTTTGTTGCTTGCAAAGATCTGTCTTTCCCGTTTTTATTGTTCTGCAAACTGATAATTTAGGTTTTTTTCGGTAATTTTTATTAATAACTAAATTTAAAATTGCCGAAATAAAGTTGTTTTATTTTCGACGTTTACATATCGCAATATCATCGACGGGCAATTTGTGCGGGAAGTGTGGCGGTAGGTGGAGACGAATGGTGCGAAGAGTGTCGTAGGGATTCAGAGCAAGACATGACGATCGTGGTTTCACACGAAAAGAGGCCCCAACTTGCTGCTGGGATCTCCTGGAAATGCCCCGTTTGTCGTTCACCACCACAGCCAGTGGTTCGTCGTACCTCTTTTCTTTCGCATTCTGTTACTTTGCCTTAATCTTCGCCCTCAACAATGACTTTAGAGGCATTATCCGCCATGCTACTGGAAGCGCGTGGTGATATGCGTGCCAAACATGATGAACTCCTAGAATCTGTTAAATTTTGTAGTGATCGTATTTCCGACTTCGAAATTGACATGACAAGGATGAAGGAACAGCTGGCCACCATCGAAACTCTTAAGTCTGAGAATCAATCCCTCAAGAAGTGAGTGGATGAGTTGACGGGTAAGGTGTCTGACTTGGAGCAGTATTCACGTCGAAATAACATCGAGGGAGTACCAGAAAAGAATGGGGAAAATCTCGTAAACACTATAAGTGTGATTGGTGATTTCCTGTTACTGCATTCGATATTGACGCTATCCATCAAGTACCGCATGATCCGGGTGGTGGTGATCGCGGTCCAAAGGCGGTGGTAGTGAGATTTTGTAGTAGATTACGACTTGATCAACTTCTCGTTGCTGCTGTTGCGAAGAAACGGGCGCTTCCCGTTGGCACTAACCGGGGGCTGAAGGCTATTGGAGTTGCTGAACTATGCTTCATAAATGATCACCTCACTCCTACGAATGAGGCTTTATTTGGTCGTGTCATAAGGGAATAGCATTATAAATATGTATGGACACGTAAATAATAATTGTATAATTAACGTGTTTGTTTGGAAGGTAGAAAATGCAAAAGTCATACAAATACGAAATGGTATTTACTTCGATAAATTGTAACTATTTTTTCCCACTTAGTCAATTTCTTTTGGTTTGAGCGATGCGATGTTTCATTCAAATACTTTGAGACTTTATTATCAAAACACTCGTGGCTTGAGGACGAAGCTGATGAACCTTTATCAGAACTTGCTTAACTCTGATTTGGATGTCGTGCATCTGGTGGAGACGTAGTTACATCCGGGTATTCACTCCTTATTTAGGTATAATCGACTATTAACGGATGATAATCATCTAATGGGCCGTAGCGTTCTTATAAGTGTATTCATATCTCTGTCGGTTATACCTAGGCGTGATCGGTTTAATCGTGTAGACGCGGCTAGCAACACGCTCCGGAGTCGCACCTGTAATGTTCCTGTGTGCTGTGTTTACATACAGCCGAACAATAGTACAGCATTATGTGACTTCATTAACGAGCTGATATCCCTTATTGAACGTCATCCCGACGACAAATTTCTCATATGTGATGACTTTAACTTGCACGAAATTCAATGGAATCTTGACGCGTCTAATTTTGTCTGATTTGCTTCCCATGCAAATTCTGTTCGTTCCGCTGATTTCTTGGACGCTGTTTCCTTATGCAACCTTACTCAACATACTTATTTTATTTGAAAAATATAAATGATGGTTCAGTACTTTTAACTGGTTCTATTGTTTAAATTAAGTCTGACTTGTTTCGCTTTTTACAGCATCTTCAGATACTACGTGTGAACGTTACAAAAGTTAAGTTTATTTCCCATATTTTATGTGATTATTCAACAACCTGTGGATAATTAATTCCGCATATTTACTCTTTACTACATTGAACTAATTTAAGACTTAAAAGTTAAAATTTATAAAATATCTTTACATCACATTAAGACATTAAAATTATGAATGTCGAGAAAATTTGAAATCGAGAATTTTTGCACAAATTGAGAGTATGCTAAAAAGATAAAGATATTTGCATGCATTGATGTTTTCTATAATCACTTATATAATGCCATCGAACAATTTCTTCCTAAGTTTCGCAAGTATATTAAAGAATACCCTTTGTGGTTTTCATAATTTACAATCAAAATTATTAATGAGAAGAGAATAAGAGCGCTAAGAGACGGAAGCGGTGTCATTGTCATGTTGATTATCTCTCCTTTACCATGTTGAGAGATCGGCAAAAAGTTTTCATCGATCGTAATTATAAGTGTTATGTTCATCGTTCATAATCTAATATATCTTCCAATCCTAGGTGTTTTTGGTCATTTATCAAGCAGAGGAAGCGTGGTTGTGATATTCCCGCCACTATCTCGTATAACAGCTCGGTTGCCATTGATGTTGATGGTATATGTTCACTATTTACAACTTACTTCAATTTAGTCTTCAATGCCGTACAGTCTGGGGTGGCCATTACACATTTTGTAATTGATCTCTTGCCGATGTGATGTATTTTGGTGTGGTTTTTCCACGTATTTAGAAGCAGGCACATGTTCTTTCAATATTTAAATCTGGTGATCGCAGCAACGTTGTTAACTATAGACCATTATCTTTATTGCCGATGTTTAGTAAACTACTTGGAAAACGTATATACAATAAACTACACACTATAAAAAAATAATAAATTAATCGTATTTCAGGTAAGTTTAATTTAAATTTGAATAAACGAATAATAATGAAAATTGAAAATTAAAACTTAGCTTGTTTTTCTAGATAAATTGATTTCTTGTATTTTTTGGTATACTTCTTCGGAATGGTGGACCATATTACTTGGATCAGGAATTTGGATCGACTTTACATTGGTTAAATACAAAAATTAACGTAAACTGTCGATAATATATCATGAATTCTACATAGTTATAACATTTACAGTACCTATTTGAATATGTTGCTGCAAAAATCTTAAAATTGGCAAATTTTGCGTTGTACAGATACTTTTGCAAATTAACAAGATGTTGCGAGGATGTAAGTCTCTCTTAAATCTCAGTTAAGTGTCCATTCGGTTGGGTTTTGAAATTGAGCCGCAAACGGAAATTCCAATGACATACAGCGTTGCGGTACAAACTAACAGAGAAGGGCAAGTCGATATACTGGATGCAACGGACAGTTGAGTCGGAGAAGGTTATATATGGTGCTTCTGGTAGAAAGAATGTGGACTAAGGACGTTCACAAAAGCACAGAATTGAAGAAAAGTAACCCTATCCCCACCACAAACCACACGATAGATCTCGTGACACTTCTTTTACACATCATGCACCTCAAGATGAAAACATCAAAGGCGTACTCATAGCAGGGGACCTAAATGCGAAATTAAGCTAGATTTTTAATTGAATTTTGGAGGATTGGAGGGAAATTTATTGGTGCTAAACGACGAAAATACACCAACGTTCTCAGGCCCAGCGGGAGAATCGGTGATTTCAAGGCTGCCACGGTGGAGGTAAGTAAAAGGATAGATGGATGGAGCAGGATGGAGCAGGTGGAATAGAAGCATAGCAGATAAAAGAAAGGAGTGTGACAGATTGAGAAGAAGGGTAACAAGGATGAAGGCCCAACAATATATTCAGGGGAGGAACATTGAAGAAGCATAAAGCTTGTAAACGAGAACTGAAGCTATTGGTATACCCCACTAAAAAACGAGAAGTGGAAAGAGTTGTGTGATGACTTTGATAGAAATATATGGGGCGAAACATATTTAATAGTCATGAAAAATCTGAACCTAAGAAGATAACTACGAAGATATTTTCGTAAAAGTGTATAATGCCTACCTCACATGAAGATATTTTCCGTGATAGAGGGTAACTGATCTAGTATTGGTGGAAAAGCCAAGTAAAAATATGAAATCTACTGTAATTATTACTAAGAGCACGACTTAAAGTAGAAATCGAGTAAAAAGGCATGCTGCACAAGGACCAGCATGGTTTCAGGGAGGGGAATTTGACCATAGATGCTGTGAGCAGAATTCAGAAGATAGTAGACAACATTAAAAAGAAGGCAGTATAGCATCAATATCAGTATGGAGTATCAGTATTGTGCCTTGATGTTCAAGGCTCAATACTTCCACACTGTAGAATATCTTTTTCGATGATGTACTAAGAACACCGGTTGAAGAAGGTATAAATTTGATGATTGCATATGCCGACGATCTGGCAAGAGTCATAAACAAAAATAACTGAAGGAAAAATGCGGCTACGCAGTAGAGTAAGTTGTGGATAGGCTAAATATGATTGGTATGGACATTGCCCCTCACAAGACTGAAACGATTGCACTATAGGGGAAAAGAAAAGCCAAAAATATGGCAGTAAGGGTAGGTAATCGTTTAGTGAAAAGCAAGCATATGGTCAAATATCTGGAAGTTTACCTGGATACAGATCTGAGAACGTTATCCCACGTTAGAAAGGTAGTGGAAACACTGCAAATATGGCTAGTATGCTACAATAAATTATGCCAAATATCGGAATTCAAAGGAGTGGTAAGCGAAGATTTTTGTCATACATGATACTATTGGTAATCCTGTATCTGTCAGTCTGCTGGTTGAAGAGAGCATAACGCTATTGGAGAAAGGAAAGGAATATAAGAAAGAAGCACGATTTAACCTGTGGAATAAATGACAAGCAAAGATGGTCAAGGTCTTCAAACAAAACGTAGAGGCTTTGCAAAACAGGGAGTGGGGAGAAATAAACTACTATATGTTTTACAGGGCATTTTATCTTTGGTACTTACCTCAAGCTTTTGCAATCAAGAGGACTCTCTCGAACATACAATGTTTATGTGTAAAAAGCTTGAAAGGGAGAGAGGAATATGTGCAAGAAGGTGTGGGGAAGTGCTATCAAAAAGAAACGTAAGCAGGCTATTACTAGAAAAGAGTGATTTGGATGCCCATGAAGACTCTGTAATGAAATCTTTACAACAAAGCAGAGGAAAGAGATCGACAGAGAAAATGCAAATCTAAATGAGGCTGGATGGTCTAAGAGAGAAGAAGTGAAGAGGAAAGAGGGAAGAACTAACCCTGCCCTCTCCCAGGTAAAACTCAAAATGTAATTGGTAGATTAAAATTAATGGGAATGTGTGTCTTCTTCTGTCCTGGATATGGTATGGTGCCTGTGAAATAGCGAAACTGGGGGAGGAAGTACTAACTGGGGGAGAACGAGATAACATGACACCAAACGGCGAAAATGGAATTAAAAGAAAGAAGCAGAACGAGGGGAGAATTACTTTTCCCCTCGCCCACGTAAAGGGTAAACAATTAAACAACTAGAAGGTAAGAGAAATCTTTTTATTTGTATTTTCGCTTTGGACCCACCAGTGCTTACGAGGATGTGATATAGAGAACTCCAAAGAAATGCCTACTAGCGGTTCCGGAGAAGATGAGGAAAGGGTTTTTTCAGTGGATGAGGGACAAAGACCCCGATTATTAACCCCACATTATTCATCGCTCATCATCCAAAACCTCAATGAGAAAGAGTTTAGTTGTGTTGGATTGGATTGTGGTGTGAACCAAAGTGAACGTTTCATTTAGCTACGACTGCTTTTTAATTTGTTTATAATAATACTCATAATAATTATCGTTATAATAATAATTATTGTCGTTACCATGATTTTATTATTTTTATTAATATATCTTTATAAATTTTGAAAAATAAAAAAAAAACAGATCGACAGAATTTGCTAATGCAGAGGACGCATTAGCAGTTATTGGATAAGCTTCAGACCAACGAGTAAACCAGTCAATTACAGTGAGGAGTAAGATTTCTCAAAGAAGACACTAAAGGTCCATCTAAATCTATATGGATATGTTGAAATCGATGTTTAGAAATGGATATTTTCTCAACAGGGATTTCGTATGATTTCGAATCTTTGTTCTTTGACACTGAAGACATTCAAAACCTATTCAAAACTGTATGTCCTTTGATATTTGCGGCCAAATGAAACGAGATGTGATGTTGTTAAAGTTTCACCATTCACGTCTTCTGCAATGATGATGAGCGGTTTGCGTTGCACGTTTATTAATTCTAAAACTGGGACTATGCTATCTTTTCTGACAATAAAAGTATGGCGTTATGATATTCGACTTTGGATCGAATATCATGACGAAATAAATCCATGGTAAAATTTCATTCCTTCAATGAATCCAATTCGTCATTTAAAGTTTTTCCAACCTTAACAGTGATTACTTCATCTTTTCCAACTTTTTTCATCGCATCAGAAGTTGAATTATAATGTATTTAATATAATGAAAGATAAGGACTGTAAAAGAGGTTGCTGTGATCTTTTCGACGGCTAACATAATCTCTTGTCTTGTTTCAACAGGATTTGTCCCTTTTCCAAAGTTATCAAAACCTTCTTTGACGATGGATCTAGCTAGAACTGTTGCAGTGGTGGTTCCATCATTGGTGTTATTAGTAACATCTTGTGTTAAGCACAGTCCAATATTTTGAAATTTATCTTTTAATACAACTTTTGCTACTGTAACCCAATTTTTTAGATTAGAACTCTGTCGATCTGTTTTTTTTTTCAAAATTCATAAGGACATATTAATAACAATAGTAAAATCATGGTAACAAAGATATAACATGTTTAAAAAGAATACTAATAATTTTAAATAGATTGCTGGTTACTACCGGCGTGTACACTATAAATATTAATATCAAAACATCGGTTTTAGGACAGCACCGGTTTTCAATAATGCTCATAAATCGTCCGGGATCCCTGACTATTTGGAATATGTATCGGTATTAAAATGCCTATTCCCGAGCGTAGCTATCAACGTCTTAGGTTAATATGTAAAACGGGGGGATCTTTTATATCGCTTTCGAATATGGTATATGTCACTTGTTGTTATATACCGGTTTTCGTCGTAACCATTTTGACGTAACGATCAAATATTAATTTGTGTTAAAGAATAATAAACAAACCCACCCTTTAGTGGGTGTCATCCCGAGGCTGAGGCGAGAGAAGTAGGATACCACACCTGGTGTTGTGTAAGAAGGAGAAACTTGATACTAGATTTAACGTGCGCTTGTTTAAGCCGTACGCGCGATATATACGGCTTAAAGTGTAGTGTAGAAGATTAACTGGGGTGATTTAGAATTCGCGTGTCTGCCCCGTGCGCTTTGTGGCCCTTTCAGGATTAGAGCCGGCCCCGAAAGTCAAGTTTAATTTTCGCGAAGATGTATATAAAAATATAAATTAAAAATGAAATTTAATCAACTATGGGGTTATGCCGCGGCATGGAAGTATTCTATTATACATTAATGTATTACGGCGTTCGTAGAGGTACAATGGGCCATTCTATATGAGAACCAAACCCGGGCTTCGGTCTACAGAGAATAATATCGGATACTGTGGCGAGCTTTGAAAGCTTGCAAGTATAAATTGGTGGGACATTGGGGGGCAGACGAGGAATAATAGCGGAAATTAGTTTACACGAGGGTGTGCTGCGTTAAAATCTGCCACTTAGACCTCGTCCCATATAGATCGTCTCGACCTTTATCCCAATGGAATAAAAATTAAGGGCTAATAAAAACCCTTTATCAACACATTAACAAATTAATCAATGTTTTGAATCATAATAAATGCAATTGTGCATCTACTTTGATTTGATATGAAATCGAATAAGACAATATCCGGCGACATTGGCTTTCTTAGAAGTAATATTAAATTACGTAAAGTAGAAAAAATCAAAGCAATAGGGAAATTGAATTTCGATGCGGAAAAGGCTATATTCGAGTCGATTCGGGAAGATCTCTTGGAAAACAAGGAGTACGAGTATCTTCGGAAGGAGACGCTTTCGTAGCCAATAGTTCACATAATTGCGTTATAGGCGATTTCCATGAGCTAAAAGTTCGAAGCTTCCCGAGTGGAAACTTCATCCGCGATCCAGATAAGTTTTTAATACGGTCCGGAAAAAGAGCGACCCGGTCCTCGTCGGCAGACGAGATTATAGTTTCGATAATCCTTTGTTTGTCTTTCGCAGGGTTCTCGTTCGTGCCGGGAATCTGTGTTCTGTTCGAGTTGTTGCCGAATTCTCTTTTGGAACGAAGAAAACGAACAGGAAAACGATAAAGGTGGTAAAAAATTGCGATACTTGACTCTTTTAATGAACACGCGAACTGTTAATTAATCTATTGTCTCCGGGTGGCAGTGACAGATGCCCCGCAGCCGCTGCGTTCTCCTCAGATTCGTAATCAATCTCCGTTGCTTCTCCAAGTTAACCCTTCAAGACCTCTCCGATTCCACTTCACCTATCCAATTTCGACGGATGAAAAGTTCGCTCTTCGAATGTGAACCTAAATTAAACGCAACCGAAACTTTGAGAAACTTTTTCTTTCACATACCACAACAAAACCAAAACCATCCGTTATTCTTATTGCACATCAGGTTTGGGATATGAAACTAAGTTACGAACTAATATATCACGGTGATTCGGTGCATTTCACCCACAGCTATGCGGTCAAAGCATCCCGAAAGACAACGACATCGCCCGGCCGAGAATTTTAATAATGCTGTAAATTGTTATAAAGTCGCCCGCGGAAGATGAAATTTCGTCGTCGTCGTCGCGGTAACGACGCAATTCCTGGCGAGTTTCGACGTGTTATTCGACGACGTTTGTCGGGAAAACGGGCGGTAAGAGATTTTGTGAATAATATATCGTTGGGACGTCACGCGTCGCATGCATAATGCCTAGGCGTCGCGTCGACGACGACGACGTATAAAAAACATCGTGAAATGGAACGAAAAGATATAAATTTTGCGGTTCTATTTTGATTACAAAAAGAGATTCAACCGATTTCGATAAACAATGTCATATTCGAAAGGTTGATCCTAATACAACACAATGGTGGAGTTTCCTATTTGAAATCTCTTTCAAATTTCGATGAAACGCCAATACGTTCGAAAGGTACACCCAGCGATGGGCGCCAGGTAAATACCCGGTAAGTAGATATTTATAAAATGGGTATTCTTCCGGTTATTTACCCCGGTCAAGGGTAAATACTCAAACAGTGGATACTTAATAGAGTTGGAAAAAACATGTATAGTTTGTTCCACCACCATTGAGTCGCACGAGAATACGCTCACTAAGTAAAGACGTTGTCAAGCATTTTTTGAGCACTTCGATGGATAAATTGATAACGCACCCAATTCAACAATTAGTTAATCTCCTTAAAACGCTTTTTTATCTGCATGTTAAGGTTGTTGTTAATAACATAACCTTAAAAGTTTAATGTTAAAATTACACACAACTCTTTTTTTACACGGTAGATACGTTCCTTAGAAAACCGTGCACAAGAAAATCGTGTAAAAAAAGTTACAATAAAATGTATATGACATATTTATAAAAAAAAGCTCTTTATTACTTTAAAAAAATAGTGTACAGTCAAAACTCCAACATAACAATAAAAATGTAAACTAAAATTAGAAATAAAAATCAATTTCGCAAGTCTTCATCGCTACTTGATAACAAACGTGCATGTTTATTACGGACTTGACCAAAAGCGTTATTATCAGTATCATCAGTATCTACTGATGATGCATATCTATGTCGAATATGTCTAGCACAACTGTCGCATTTAATTCAAATGAAGAATTTCGTTTGTTATTAACGGTCTGTCTTGTTTTTTTGTAGTTTTGAAGTCGGTTATTAGCTACTGTGTTTTTGGTTTCTCAATAAGCTTATATAATTCTTCATATCCAGCTAGACATAACTTAAAACTACGTTGAAATTTCAATGCACGCTTCGTGTCAGGATAATGAGTAAGAAAATGTTGTTCCATACTTGTAGCAAATTTCAAGCCATCGCGAATTAAATCAGCCGTTAATAGCTGAACTTCATCTTCTACCTTGTCATTATCGATTTCTTTATTTTCACGAATGGTCATAAATTCGATCAAATCATCTTCATCCAAAGGGCTTTCCGTTGCCACCAATTGTATTTGATAGAATTTCATAACACACAGCTGATTTTTCTACTACAAAACTTCTACTTTTAACGCATGCTGGCAATATTTTTTTCCAACAAGCATTTAAGGATGATTGGCGTAATTATTTAATGGCAGCAGAAGCAAGTGTAATGCAATTCATAATCGTAAACTTTCTCCATGTTTCCAAAACAGTGTTATAATACCTTGATTGAGTGGCTGAATCAGAGGTAAAAATAGCAATTGAATATTTGGGTGATCTAACACTGGGTGGCTGGGCGCATTATCAACGAACTTTTTCTTCCATATATTTCGAGACTTCAAGAACAAAGCAGTTGTGGAACCAATTTGTAAACAGATCAACCGTCATCCGTGCCTTTTTATCCGCCATGAAATGGACTGGAAGTTGTTTAATGTTTTTACCTCTTAATGCTCGTGGTATTTGTTGATTAATAAAGGCTTTAACATTTTATCACCAGATGCGTTACTACATAACAAGAACGTCACTCGATCGTTGGCCGCTTTAAAACCACCAGCTGATTTTTCAGATTTTGCTATATAAGTTCTTTCCGGTATTTTCTTCCAAAACAGTTCCGTTTCGTCGGCATTAAATAGTTGTTCTGGACTACAACCGCACTCTTTAACGATTTTTGCTAGTTTACCCGGAAAGATTTTTGCAGCATTTTCGTCTGCTGATGCTACTTCTCCCTTTATTTTTACATTGTGAAATGCATGTCTTTTTATGAAACCTGTCAGCCATCCCTCACTTGCTTAAATGCCAGTTTCCTGAAGTGGGTTTTATATTCTAAGTGCTTTTTCTTTTAAATGTTTTCCATCGATAGGTATTCTTTTTGACTGTAAATCTTCTATCCCAAACACCATGTGTGTTTCCGTTTTCTCTAAGATAGGATTTCGATCCAGAAATTAGGGATTGTCGAATGGATTTCTCATTTTTTCTAATTGTTTTTACAGTCGCTTCGTTTAAACCAAAAGCTTTGCCAACAGGTGAAGGTCCCACACCTTTCTTTAGACAGTCTAAGATTTTTAATTTAATTGCTAAGGAAATTGTTAATAATAAATAATAAAAAGAATCCAAAATAATATTGCTTATAGAATGTTTCTAAAGTGACAATCTAATACAATATTACCTTGTTTAATAGCAAAGAATTATCATCATTACAAATAATACAGTGGAAATTTCACCATCGAATTAAAAACTTTAATTGAAATATCCACTTTTAGAACTTTACCGAAATTATTTATTACATCTCACAAACTGACCACTCTTAACACAAAATAAATACAGAATAACGAAATCATGTGGTCAAGTTGAAGCACAACGAAGTAAAGAAAAAAAGTGATCATAAAATTCTGGTATTCCCCGTAGTAGACCAAGATATAAACATGTGGACATAAACCGACCGACTTCTGACCACGGTATTTCCCCTTTGTATTTTGTTACTGTATACATAAGTTTATGTAAGACGCTATCAAAATTTATTGGTGAATTTATTATTGCAAAACCGTATAAAAAAAGAGTTGGATGTAGATTGTAGGTGTTTGTAAAATGAACATGGCATTTTGCTTTTTAATTTAATTTACAATACGTTTTATTTTAATTTTTCTTTTTTTTTTAAATTTGTATGAGATATCGTATTTGATCATTACCCTATATTAAAAATTGTAAATTAAATATCCACCTATTATAAATATATAATATGACGTGTTGCTGACGTGCGACTCAATGGTCGTGGAACAAACCATATTTTTTAATTTTAAACAAAATACATGTTTTTTATTGTCTTAAACTGTTTATTTTGGTTTTAAACTATTTTTGTGAAGTAATTAAAGGATTGAGTTTTAAACAAATAAAGCTTGTTTTAAACCAGCAACCGCACACCTGTATATGTGAGAAATCAATATTATTCGGGGAACTCAATTATAAAACTAAAAAATTATTACAAAAACTATTAAAATCATATAAACAAGAACTTATTAATGGTGCCTTTAACGAAAATGGTTGTATAAAAACTACAAAACCGTTTAGAAATGGCGTTAAATCCCGCTTATTACTTAGCCATTATAGTAGATCATCGCTTTTGCAGAGCAAATCTTAGTCAGGGACAATTACATAGTGCAAGGGAGTAGCATTACTCTGGGATTATCATGGTTTTATCCGCTTTTGCTTCCCATTTCAGGTCTCAGTATCTGCTACGAATGTTTTTGTTTAGAGCACTTATGTTTAACCTTTCAGTAATGGCGTATGTCATTACGTCTGTGAGACCGTACGCCACTAGAAGAATGTTAAATCAACACATGATATTAGCTCTGTAAGACTTGATACTACTTACAAACGAGTTGAAATACTTCTAGAACATTTAATATTGCCATTGGTAGATTTGAATTGCTTCCAGAATACTTCATACTGCTTCTTGAAGATTTTAGAAGAAGTGCTTTTAAAACTGTTAGCAGAAAACATTTTCATCGCGAAGAACTGTTGATGAGCTGCTTGAGTTTGCTTCCTAAATACTAAATACCGTTGGCAAAATACAAAATCTTCATGTCAGACATTCAAGAACTGACAACTAAAGACTAGATACTGTCTGTAAAATTATAAACTCTACTGGCAGAAGACATCCCCATTGCGAACGAACCATTAGTGCCAAATTACTGGGAATCCTTTTTTGAGTTTTTTTTCCAATTAATCTTTTTCAGCATCCAACTCCCATTCAGAAATTTTACTGGCTGTCATTAATATCTGGGAAACAGTCCATCCTTTAAGTTGTACTTACATGTTTTCAAAATAATTAAGAGATGATAAAACACTTATGCCCGGTTTCTCGTACGTTATGGTATTGAAAAGATATCGGAGCGGCAGTTATTGAATCGATATCGTCTATTGGTATTCTGGTACGACCTAATCGACATACATTGCATACAATAGTTATCGAATGGTTTTTGACAGTTTTGTCAAAAAATCGGTTACATGTATACCCGTAGATAGGTGCAGATAGATGGCGGTAAATATTTTGAACAAGCAGTTCGTAAAATTATTTATTTATTATACGTATTTCAGATGAAAACGGAACAAGTCCAGGGAAGCATCTAGTAATAAAATACAATAAATAACCTATACAAATAATTTCTTAACAAAAATAAAGAAATTACTAGAAATTACTACAAGAACTTGTTAAAAATGAAAATTAACAAATAAGAAAACCTTTAAAGACTCAATTTCATAGAGAACAATTGTAGATAAATTAATAAAAAAATTCGTTTTTATTTTTATTGAAAATGTACTACTACAGAGAGCAATAATCCTTTAATGGCTATCGACCGTGAGTTCATTAGGCCCTAGTCGTTTCGCCTCAATATACTATTTCATAAAAATGTTCATTCATAAAAGCATTTCTAACAATATTTCCAGGGCTTATTTGTGTGTTAAGCCATGCGGTTAGGTTCCTCCAGGTCATTAGCCTGGTAGACGATTTTTAGTTAAACTAAAACTTAATATGTGGTTAAAAATTAAGGCAAAACTTAAACAAAAATCGTTATCCAAAAGTTCCATCATTATTGGCTGAGAAGCTACCGGATTGTAGCAGTTGAACTAATTTTAATGTAATAAAGATCTAAAACTGTTCTACCAGGCTAAGGGTTTTTATATATATCTTAACTGTTTTGAAAACACGTTAGTACATCTGTAATGGTGGACTATTTCAGAGATATTTATGACAGTCAGTAAAACTTCTGAACATAGACGCTGATTTTTGAAAATACGTATGGGTGCTGCATGCTGAAAATGCTTAATTAGACATAGACTCAAGCGACGAATAACGGCTCTCCAAAATAAAAGGATTTCCACTTATTTGGCACCAATATTCATTTGCAATGAAAATGTCTTCTAGTCTTTAATTGGCCGTGTTTGAATTTCTGACATGAAGATTTTGAAACCTGTCAGCCATACCTCACTTGCTTAAATGCCAGTTTCCTGAAGTGGGTTATATATTCTAAGTGCTTTTTCTTTTAAATGTTTCCCATCAATAGGTATTCTTTTTGACTGTAAATCTTCTATCCCAAACACCATGTGTGTTTCCGTTTTCTCTAAGATAGGATTTCGATCCAGAAATTAGGGATTATCGAATGGATTTCTCATTTTTTCTAATTGTTCTTATAGTCGCTTTGTTTAAACCAAAAGACTTTCTTTAGACAGTCTAAGATTTTTAATTTAGTTGCTAAGGAAATTGTTAATAATAAATAATAAAAAGAATCCAAAATAATATTGCTTATAGAATGTTTCTAAAGCGACAATCTAATACAATATTACCTTGTTTAATAGCAAAGAATTATCATCATTACAAATAATACAGTGGAAGTTTCACCATCGAATTAAAAACTTTAATTGAAATATCCACTTTTAGAACTTCACCGAAATTATTTATTACATCTCACAAACTGACCACTCTTAACACAAAATAAATACTGAATAACGAAATCATGTGGTCGAGTTGAAGCACAACCAAGTAAAGAAAAAAAGTGATCATAAAATTCTGGTATTCCCCGTAGTAGACCAAGATATAAACATGTGGACATAAACCGACCGACTTCTGACCACGGTATTTCTCCAAGATTCATCCAAGTAAGATTTCCACTTATTTGGCACCAATATGCATTTGCAATGGAAATGTCTTCTAGTCTTTAATTGGCCGTGTTTGCATTTCTGACATGAAGATTTTTGTATTTTGCCAACGGTATTTAGTATTTAGGAAACAAAATAAAATGTTATTAAGGGTTACTTGTCTTACTAATAAAATCCAATTTAACTAATCGACAACAATACGATATAAGATATAATAATCAAATGTCTGCTAATTTACCATACTTTGGTGTTCCTCAAGGTTCGGTATTGGGCCCCATACTTTTTCTCATTTTTATAAATGACTTACCATTGTATGTACCTAATACTAGTAAACTGATGTTATTTGCTTATTATACGTGTACTCTTAGTAGTGCGACGACGGAGGCAGAGTTGAAGCAAAGTGTTAAGGAGTCTACCCGTAATGTCTTGATATGGCTTTCTGATAATCGCTTAAGTAAAAATGAAACAAAAACTCAAATAGTAAACTTGTAAACTTCACATTGAGAAATTCGTCAGCTAAATCGACTTCTGTTAAATATCTTGGAATTATTCTTGATCCAGGCTTGACATGGAGGGAACATATAATTAGTCTTAACAAGAATTTAAATCGCAGCATATTTTTGTTACGTAATTTGGTTGGAGCTGTTTCTCCACAAGTACTGTTACTTGCATATTATGGCCACTTCCACTGCCATATATCATATGCCATCTTATGTTGAGTGACCCACTTCTACTACTTTATTGTTTAAAACTCAAAGGAGATGCCTCAGAGGATATCGGGTATTGGGTACAGACAATGCTGCAGAAATCAGTTTCTGAAGTTCAAAATAATGACATTTCCCTCTCTTTAAATTTTGACGTTTGATGTATATCAAAAACAATGTTAATAATTATAAAACTAATGGCAACTACCATATCTATAACATCCGTAAAGCGAATCAGTTGATGATTGAGTATGCCAGAACGAAGAGGGTGAGAGATGGAATCAATTATTACGGCATTCACTTTTATAACTTATTACCTGACCACGTCAAGAGCTTGGGTGTAAACGCATTTAAAATGAAAATTAAAAATTATTTATTAAATAAAATATTTTATCACATAGATGAATACACAAATAACGATTTTGGGGATCTTGTGTAATTTTATATTAATGATATGTATTTGCACGTTACTATTGTAATATTGACTTGTGATAATGCTCAATATTAGCATATTTTCACTAATAAAGATTATTATTATTATTTTGTGGTAAAAATGTCTACTCCGACCAGTATTTTGTATTCAATTAACATTTTCGTCATTCATTATAATTGTGTATTGATTCTGTATTGTTTCTTATGATTATCTGCGTCGTATAATAAATTCAAAACAAATGAAGAATCAATATACATTTATAATCATAGTTAAAGATTAAATTATTTAATATACTAGAAAATAAATATTTTAATATAAATTTTTTAAAATACGTTTTTGAACTTTCTTTTCTCTTAAAAGGGATTAATTCTACGAAACGGTCGAACAGCCTTAACACAGATTTTTAGAATATTTGAGCAAAGTTTTTTTCGTCCCCTCAATAACAGCCCCCATTACTAATTAGTGAGATTCCTTTTACTGGTTTTCCAGTAATCCAACGACAATTCTTTTGTTTAAATTCTTTGCAAATTGCAATTTTAATTTGTAGTTTTTCTAAAGCTTTCCAGGAAAGAGGGGTCGTTTGTGGATAGATGTTGTACATTAAACTAAAGTAACTTTTGATAAATTATTCATTTTTAAACACATTTTATCAACCCCAAGCTATCAATTAAAATATAAAATATTAAAACCCATCAAAACGTTCTCTAATAATAGCCGATTTAGTTTAACTTATTTTTTTTATCTGGGGGTTATACTTTTAAGGCGTTTATACGTGCTTAAACATCGATCCGAAAACGGTGTCATCTCAATGGCTGTATAATATGAACGGGAAATAATTTAGAGTGGATGTTCCATGATTTGATAGAAGAAATTATGACGAATCGCATGACGTCTTGATTATAACGGAAAGCTTGATGATCGCTATTTCTCTGGTACCTCACTTGGTGCAGCTTGTCCCTGGTTTTGGTAGCAGGATGTAGCATCCCTTCTAATCATGTTAGCCCTAAATTAGATCCCGATCCGGACGGTCTGTCATGTAAGCTCATTGTCCGCTGCGCGGAGAAGCTTGCTGCACCTTTATTTCAAATTTTCTCTCATTCTATGAAACTCTCCATATTTCCAACGGAATGGAACTGTCCGAATATTGCGCTCACACGTTAAAGGGGAGATTTTACACAAAAAAAAACATAAAGAGAATAGTTATTTCCCTGTAGCAAAAAAATTACTTCAAATATTGGAATTCTTTCTTAATGGGGCGGAACTTTGTTTGGATCCTGATGTTTGCGACATATTAATTATTTCTATGCATTCCACACGAATGGAACTTTGAATTTTCATTTTGTTTTCTTTGCCCAAACGGATTTTGAAATAAAGATGCTGATTGTCTAATCCAATCAAAGATATTCTAAATTTAAGAAACAAAATCACCAAGATAATCCCAATGCAATTAAGCTGATCTAACTCTGCCGTGAACAAAACTCTGTGCTTTCCATCCAAAATTATCTATTGACAGATATTTTTCTAGATAAAATGGAGAATAAAGGAGTTATTAATCCCAAGAATTTCTACAACAAAGAAATTATCTTCACATACATTAATGGATTGAATGACGTAACCAATTAAACTTCCTAACTTAACTTTCCAATTAACTTTCCTAGCCTTCCTACCTAACCATAAAGAAAGAAGGCAACAAATTGACATTTGACATATATAAAAAGAAAACCCAAACTAACACAGCAATCCCTTATGACTCAAATCACGATTATTCCCAAAAACTTTCCGTTCCACTCTTTGATGGACAGAGCCCTTACATGAAACCTTGAACAACAAAAATTAGAAACAAACAGAAATAAACACAATAACATAGATAGCACAAAACAATAAATTCAACTAAGAAAAGTTAAAAAAAAACATCAAAATTAAAGTGGAAATTAAAAATATAACCTAATGAACAAAACTGCTCTCTTGCCGCATATAATATCAAGGACAAATAAATAAAAGCTTAAAGAAAATATTTAATAAATATAACATATTATTAACGAGCAAACATAACAACGCTCTCGGAAAATAACTAATCAATAACAAGGACAAAACCACCAAATTAAAAGATAATGGGGCATGCAAATTAAAGTGCGAGACATGTTAGGTAACTTACATAGGTTAAACTTGAAGGAAATTATGCCTAAGAATTTATGAATATAAGACGAAGGAAAGTTCACATTTTGAAAACATTTAATATATAACACGGAACAATTTATCGATAAAGAGAACGCGACGATATTACATAAAATAAATAAAAGACAATTAATGGAGGTCTACTTATATCTAAAAACTTCTTCTACATCACCGAAGAAAATAAAGAAACCACCAGAAGACCGAAGATATAACAATTCTAATAATTCATCGCAGCTTCTGAGTCGTTCAACCTAAAGCTACAAAAAAATATTAAAATACCAACAGTTGCGGAGGTATATCTAGTTAGTAGGTATACATCCGCAACTAGGTAACTACATACCTAGTTAGCGCTTTATTTTTATTTTCGATAAAGGTTGCTACAAGCTAACCCCAATTCAGTTAAACACAGAACATTGTGGTTTCCGTTATTCATTTGTTTTAATTAATCAATTTTGTTCGAAGATAGTAAACTTCTATCTAATTGCTTACAAAGAATCTGGTTTCTTTTCCAATGAAATATTTATTCGAAATTAACGTAAGTAGAATTTTACAAAGTATTAACTTTATAGAGAGACTTAAGGTTATCATGTGTTATTTATTATTTTGTCAAGAAGTTTCTGAAGATGCTATATTAGGCGAAATTGGTCAGTCGGAGAATAAAATTACCAATATAAAAACACCTTTATATGAACTTATTTGCATGCATAATCGACTATTTACGATGCTGCTACTCTGAATGATTGATTCTACCTATTTTGAATTGAAAATGTATTATTGTTTAGTTTATAATACTGCAATTTACAATTTAAATATATAAATTAATAGTAAATAAGTTTTACTCAAATTTTCTATCGGCAATGTTGCCAAGTTTATTGTTTCTGAGACAATATTATAAAACCCATTTATTTGAATGGGGCACTCTATATATACTATCTATATATAGCACTGGAAATAAAAATGAGAATAAAAGTAAAATGAGAATTTCGTTGTTGAGCGTTGATATATTAATATCAGCGTTACAAATACTTTGCAAAATAATAAGTTTACTGAGCATGAATCGTTAATGTATTTTTTAAATTACGATTTTCCACATTTTTGGGTATATCTCGTAAACCGGACGTGATGGAGAAAAACTGAAAAACTGTTTTGAAATCAGCACAATATTCTACGTTATAAAAAATATCGCAGACTTTGAGAAAAATTTGATTAAAATTTGTAAACTAGTGTAATCATATGTCATTATGTTGGGTATTATTACTAATCATTGCTAACATAAGTATATTTCATGATAAAATACAACAAAAAGTATTTTTGAAAACTCAAGATGTAAGTATATATCGTATATTAAAATATTACAACTATTGGTTTGTTAACATATTCATATTATAATATTAAAAAAATAAAACAAACAAAAATCGCAGATATATAGTTAGTAAACTATCCAACGTTATCAAAATAAACAGCAATTTCTGTGATATTTAATATATCATCCCCCACGTAATAAATGAATAGCTTTTTACTTTTTTACGGCTTTTAATTGGGCAACATATTGCCCATAGTCCTGTACTTGTTGCAGTGTTGCATTAATTATTGCATAGATAGTAACCATGTAAAGTCGCCCACAAAGTGTCACATTTTTAAATTACAATAAAATAATACATATAATAAAACCATTTAACATTCTAAATATACAAGGTGTTTCAAGTTTTTGTAACAGTACTTTTGAAATTGATAAATGTTTTAAAATTAATATCTGAATTTCTCATCTCTCGGGCAACGTGATACTTGCAAAAATATATATAGGGTGTTTCAGGTTTTGTAGCAGAGCTCTAACAGTCAATTAAAATAAATCAATTTAAAAATTTTATTTGAATACCCTGCATTCTCAAAGCATTTGTCAACCTATGTTTATATAAAATGTTTGACTTAATTTTAATAAGTCTATCGATAGTCAAAGTCCCGCTACAATATCTGAAACAATCTGTATATATTTTAATAGTATAATGTTTACAGAAAACAGATTTTCAGAACTTTTATAATAAAATACATAAAGGGTAAAATAAAAAATGTTTATCATGTTATAGGGAATGTGACAAACATCTGGAACTACTCTCCCTTCAGCACTTACATAATATTATTAGTTATAATCAGTTACATATGTACATATATGTATATAATATTACTCTCGTTTAAATCTGTGGTGGCTTTCAGCTCCTGTAATATATTTTTTACAACTTATCTTTTATTCTATTTATTGAAATCCGTGTTTCACAGAAACTAACAAAACAGAAAAAATATTTTGCATATTTATTCGAGAACTTAACGATACCCAGATGAATTTAAGCATCTATAGATTTTTGTCACTAGAAGTCTCAAGAACTAATGCCAAACTTCGTACCTTACGTACCGTGTTAAGTTACAAGTCACGAAAGTATTCGTGTAACAAACATTTTGTTAATGATTTCTAGGGTTGTGCGATACAGTACGAAGCGTACCGATATCCGATAAACATATTATATCGAAAATATATATAAATATCGATATGGTAATTCGTAATGCTTCACGGATGGAGAAGTATGTGTTCTGGTTGATCCGAAGTATCATCCGTTCATCTTCTTGGTTGTTCCCTGTGGACAGGGGTAGACGTTTCGCCAAGATCTCACTTGGCATCTTCAGTGCTTTGTCGTAGTCTCCTGTTGACTGTCTCCTGAGACTTGTTGGTCTGTCCCACGTAGTTCTTGTCGCATGAGCCGCAGGGGATGGAATAAACTCCTAGATTTTCCAATTTTATTTGGTCTTTTGGATTCCTGAGAGAAGCTCCTATAGTTTTGCCGGGTCTGTAGGTGGTACTAATGTCGTGTTTTCGTAGAAGTCTTCCTATGCGATCAGTTGTTCCTTTGATGTAGGGTAGTACGACGTTGGATCTTCTGGTCTCTTCTTGTGGATGTGAGTCCTTCGGCTTGAATTGTCGATCGATAGCTTTCTTCACCATGTATTTGGAGTAGCCGTTTTGAGCAAGAGCCAAGGTGACTTTCGTCATTTCTTCTGATCTGTTATCGTTATCTGTAAATCGAATGGATCTTGAGATTAGTGAGTTGGCGACTGATTGGATCTGTGAAGGATGATGATGAGAAGATGCATTTAAGTATCGATTCGTGTGGGTAGGTTAAATTTTCTTGGAATTCCTGGAGCTTTTCTTTTCCAAAGGACCAAATGACGAAGATGTCATCAACGTACCGGATCCATAACTTCGGTTTATATTTGGCCTCCCTTAACGCTTTCTTCTCGAGGTAAATCATGAACAGGTTGGTGATGACCGGGGACAGTGAAAAACCCATAGCTGCTCCTTCTACCTGCCTGTAAAACTGACCGTCAAATAGAAAATAAGCATTGTTAAGACGGTGTTTGGCGAGGTCTACGATGTGACTGGGCAAGTCTTCATTTTCTCTAATCTGCTTGAGGGCCTCTTCGATCGGGATACTAGGATAGACTTGACATCGAAGCTCGCCAAGATGTCACTGTCTTCCATTTGGTTGTCCAGAATTTGAACGAAATGTTCAAAATTTCGCACGTAGTAGTCGGCTTGTTGTGTAATAGGCTGCATGATATTCGCTAGGTACTTTTCAAGTTTCTGTACCGGTGAGTTGAAGGCACTCACAATGGGTCTAAGTGGAACATCCGGCTTGTGTATCTTGGGAAGACCATAAAGTTTAGGGCACCTACTTGATTTCTCTCGAGGGATTACAGTTTTCTTTATCTCCGGATTTATTGGAGATGCCTCTATTTTCCACTTGGTTGTCTTTTCTAGGTAAGTTGTAGGGTCTCTTGCTGCTGGTTTGTAGGCCGTATCTTTGAGCAAGTCCATGATCTTCTGCTTGTAATCCACCGAGTCCATAACCACTGTGGCATTACCCTTGTCCGCCGGAAGTATGATGATATTGTGGTTGTTTTTAAGTTGCTTCAGGGCCTGGATTTCACTTGGATCTAAATTCGACTTCGGTGGTTTAGCTAAACGTAAAATCCTGGAGATGTCTATTCTTAAAATTTCGGCTTTTTGTTTCTCCATTGAAGTTAAGCTGGATTCCACGTTAGCGATGATTTCTTCATCCGGAATGGTCCTTGGGGTTAAGGCGTAGTTGAATCCTTTACTTAAAACTGCTCCTTTACTTAAACCTTTCAGATGTAGAACACATCTGAAAGGTTGTATCCTGAAAGGTTATGGACGATCTTTTGGTTTTGAAGGTGTGGTAGCCGCTTAGATGATTTTGCGGACCTTGCTTTTAAACCTTCGAACTTCTTTTGGAGTTTCTTGGTTTTCTGGGGTCTGTTCGTTTCGCAACGCCAGAATGTTAAAATTTCTAACTGAGTCCAGATGATGATGTGTAGCTGTTGGCTCAATAACAGATGAAGCTGGTATAATTCGAGTTCGGTGCTGCTGAGAGTCTTCCTCGTTTTTCGGATTTCTTCTTTAAGGAGCGAATTGCTGGCTCGCCTGAGGATCGCTTCAGTTTGTCGGGATCTGGTGTGGTGAGTAAGTCTGGTGTAAGTAGGCTGTAAGTCATTGTCGCGACATCGTTTTAGAAATGTCAAATCGTACAGTAAGTTGGTTTTCTTTTCCCTCAGTCTTTCAAAGAGCTTGGTTTTCCTGTAGGTTTCCTCCCCGTAGAGGTTTATAATGGTAATTCGTAATGCTTCACGGATGGAGAAGTATGTGTTCTGGTTGATCCGAGACAGACAGGAGACTCTGTCAACAGGAGACTACGACAAATCACTGAAGATGCCAAGTGAGATCTTGGCGAAACGTCTGCCCCTGTCCACAGGGAACAACCAAGAAGATGAACGGATGATACCTCGGATCAACCAGAACACAAATATCGATATATATATATATATATATATATATATATCGATATTTTATCGATAGTGTATCGACTCTCACATCGATATACTATCAATATTTAGGTAGACAATTAACGTGATACGATAAACAGTTCCTCAATTTGACATAGTACTGGGAACAAAAAGAAACTGCGAAAGACACAAAGAAATTACGATTACCAAATTATTATTTATAGTCATAAAAAGTGCTAATGTTCATCATGTAACAGGAAACTATTCAAGAAAAACGAAAATAAAGTTTTAACTTTAACCATCTGTATCTTCCTTATTATTAATAATTGAACTAAGATAAATTGGGTTAAATCGTAATAATTTGATGTAAAAAATTCACTGTTGCTCTGTATTCCATTAGTAATGGATCGCCCTGTATATCTATATTTTCTTCATAATGATACATTAATGTTTTGTATCGATGTCGATATTTTTTTTTGTATCAATAAATCGATGTGGCGATATATCGATATTAAATGATGTGAACATTCTATGCGTTCACATCATTTGATCGACATTTTTACCCACCCCTAATGATTTCATATTAAATTGGACATAATAGTGGACATACAAAATTGTTCGCGAAATACATGATTTAGTACATTGGTTATCATTAAATGCGTACCGTAACTAGTAAATAACAAAATCGTTTTTATAAATATTTTTCATAATATTTCCATAACGTGTTATTCGTTATATCCATTAACGAAATTGTGAAACGCATCAACATTTTTATCATGAGTATGAAACTATTTATTCTCAATCAAGTACATGTAAAGTGCATTTGTTACATCATTACTGTATATTCACTGCAACAATAAATGAATTAATTTAATCAATTATACGTAATTCGTGTAAAACATTAATATTTTCATGGTTTACATGAATTACTAGTCAATGCTCGGTATTAATGTGTATTCTGAATAAAATATTTTGAGTGCGCGTTCGGGGTTATCAAATTACATTAAATTATAACTGAAGATTTACATACAATAAAATTGAAGAAAATAGAAGATTTTTTTGTCTTTTAACATTTTTAATTATTATTGTAGCGGTTTAGGTCAACCTCTACATTTTATATTTATGATCAAGTTGCACTTACCGTAAAAGCGATATATTTATTTATTTTTTGTATTATATAATTATCGTATGTAATTTTGTAACGTCAACACATACTTATTCAATTTAGAATAAAATTATTTGAAAATATTATATAGAACAACAATAATCTATCTAAAATAAAATTATTTTGATATATTATATTATAACATGTGTGGAATCCCTACATATAATTAGTAACCCCGACGTAATTTTAAAAGAAGATTAAAGCGACGAATATTAGAAGATCTTTCTGCGAAATATTCCAACATTTGGAGAGATATCTCGGCATTTGGAAACGAACAATTGCTATTCAACCATATTATTACTATTGGAAAATTGCAATTGGAAACAAAATTTTTTGAAGAAAGAAGAGCTACTATTAAATTTTCATTATATCTTTTTGGTCAGCGGAGGTTGTTCTGTCGAGTACATCACAGCTAACTCCCTTATATGTTGACACACTCGAGTTCAGAGCGTTAGGCAACATCAAATATTGAATTAATCAAAATGTTTATATTGTCATTCACATAAATTCAACATTAAAATGGGTGGAGTAAACGTTAATAGTAATAATCAATTAATGGAAAATTTAAGTCATATCAAATTACCAGCCTCGTATTTGGTTTGAGCAAGTAGAAGCACAGTTCGCTATTTCGACAGTCACGAACGACAGAAATAAATATAATTTAGTTATCGCTCAGTTGCCTCCTGAAATAGCGTCAATAATTTATGATGTGATTAATGATCCACCTGAAAGAGATTTACATGCTTTTTGAAAAGAATTTTATTAAAAAAGACTCTCTTTCGCAAGAGGATCGTCTTGATAATCTCTTGCCGGCTACTGGGATGGGTGACCAACTGCCGTGTGACTTCTATAGAGCTATGCTGTCAACAGTTGGTGATTTCTCGCCGTTTAATCAGAGTTTATTAATTAAACTTTGACAGAGAAGGTTATCTCGAACAATTTCCGTTGCGTTGCTTCAGGAAAGGAGGAAGTAAAAGATATTTTACCAATTGCTGAATAAATTTGGAATGATTGTCATGTTCTTTATCAATTTCTTTTCAAAATTACCAATCAACAATTCTTCTCCACCAAGATTTCCTTAATTCTTGTCAAATTTTTTTACACACAATAACACAACGCCAGATTTCCATCGAATCACAAGTCAGCTCTATTAATCAACTTTTAAATGACGATACGAGTTCTCGTTGTTGTTCACATTATTAAAATGTAAATTCTTTAATTCAAGGTTTGGAAATCAAAGTTTCCAACAATGAAAAGGCTACTAGTGCTCCCAGGTACAATTAAATCGTAATTATTACATAATAGTAACATAATTTCATGTAATAAGGAACAAACAATAAAAGGCCTCTCCTGTAACATCTAAAGTCGTCCACCAGTTTTCTTCCAACAAGAAGCATTTGTTTAATATTCTTATTAAATACTGCCAAGAGTAGGATAACAGGTTGGAAGATGATGTTAATATAAAGATTTCCCAAACAAAAGGAAAACTACAAAACATGTAGTTAGAAAAAGCTTGAAATGGCGATCACCAAGAAACATTAATGAACATTACAACAACGAAAAGTCGAAAAGACGAAAAGTCAACAATGCACATGTAAGTGATGGACTAATCCCAGATTTCGAGATCAATTCTAATAATCATAAGCTTGAAAATTCACATAATTGTAATAGGTTACACATAAAGAGAATCTATAAAAACTTCTCACTTAACACAATTCCAATTAACACTTCTAATACTAATATCAACAATTCAGGTCCTAGATTCACCAATCTGAGCAACACACAATTATCACCAGACGAGATAAAGACCTTAAATCTCGGCCACAAATTTTCTTTACCTAACAAAATGAAATCTTTAGATTCAGTGACTTTAGACGCTCAATCATACAGGGTGTTTCAGAATTGCACGGCACTATTAGAAAGGATACTACATCGGAAAACGTTTGAAGCCGTTGAAAGACGTCTTAGGGAAACTGGCATGCTAAAACCACAACGACAAAACGGTGGTCGACAAAGATTTCGACGAATGCGGTATTACGCATTACCAACATACCTTCTCATTAAACGTCTGATGTGGTCTTCTTGGTGATAATCTCATCAGCCCTTTCTTTTTACCAACAAGACTTTCAGGAATAATCTAGATAAGCTTCTAGAAGATATTTCGATTGCCAACAAGCAGGTGATATGGTTTATGCATGACGGTGCCCATGCTCACTTTCCTCATGTTGACACCGATTATTTAAACACAGCATATGGACCTGTTTAATGGCCACCACGATCTGCTGATCTAACGCCGTTAGATAGTTTTGTATGGGGCTGGATGAAGTCTGAAGTTTATTCTACGTCTACTGCCACGCAAGAAGAGCTACGAAATCGCATCGAAGAATCGGCAGCTACTATAAGGGGTCGTCCCGATGTTCTAAGCCGTGCCAGACAATCATGGAATCGTCGTACTGAATGCTGCATTCAACAAAACGGAGGGCATTTTGGACAATTACTTTGAATGTTTTATTGTTAAATAAATTAACTTTTCAATATCTCGATAATAAATTAATTTTAGACTTATGTTTATATAATCTTTCTTGTTTGTTTCGTGCTGGAGAACATATCCTTGAAATAGTGCCGTGCAATTCTGAAACACCCTGTATTCATATCCACAATTCGAAAATATCACTACAGATAATTTCTCTTACATAAAAAATATTAATAATTCTAATTTTACTACTGATAAATTTCATCTCAAAAATATTAAATCACTTAAACAAAAAATGAACAATTATAAATTAATAGTCACTTTAGATGACAAAAATGCAGGTTTAGTCCTTTTGAACAGAGAAACTTAACGACAACAAATCTCTTGAAATTTTTTAACAGAACAATATTTCTTAAATAAACAATAACCCCACTCTTTGCTTTAATAAGAAACTCAAACAAATAATTAATAAACACAAACTCAGCTTGAATAGATTTAATATTAAAACCGACAATGCTTTTGAAATGAATCCTTTAATTCCTTGTCTAAAAAGACTCATCAAAGTTCACAAAAAAGTGCATTACGCAAGACCTATAACAAGCAATTCCAACACACCTACCGAAACGATTCCTAAACAGTTCCAACGGTTTCTTTTTCAAAATTTCACACAACCTTAAATATATAGCATTCATAGTTCTGATCAATTAATTCAAAATTAAAAAAAAAACTAAACTCAATAAATCTTCAAGATTTACCTCTTTCGATGTGCAAAATCTATACTCAAATGTCTCAATAATAGAATCTAAATATTATCAAAAATCATCTAATCAATAATTTAAAACCATTCAACATTTATAACAATCAAGACATTAATAATCTTATTGAAACTCTAAGTCATGTATGCCAATAAAGTTTCTTTATTTTTAATGATAAATTTTATACCATGTCCAATAGATAGCCCATGGGCTCTGCCATTTCGGGAATAATCTCTGACATATTCGTTAATTAGCTACAAGAACAACTTTTTCTAAAAATCCAATATTATTGCAAATATGTTGACGACATTTTTATAATCTGTGAATGTAACCCGGCTAACATAATCGCACTTAAAAATGTACTTAATTACATTAATTGCCTAAAATTTACTGTAGAAGTGGTTAACTTGGTTAATTTCTATGCAGTTAACTCTGCATAGAAATTTAAACAATTTTTTTATTGATTTTAATAATATCCGAAAACCCACCAGTACAGACTGTATTATATCTAAGAACTCACACAGTTGCTATAGTCATAAAAGTGCAGCGTTCCATATTCAACTTCTCAGTAATATAAATTTCACTAAAGAAATTTACAAAACTAGCTAAGATTGGGCTAGGTAATGGCTACAATATTAACGACATCCATAATTTCAAAAACAATGTTATTAAACTAATTTTTCCTTCAATCAAAATAAATAAAATAAATAATACATATATCAAAATTCCTTTTCACTCAGATCTACAATTTGGTTTTAAACATAATCTTAATATGTAAGTTCAATATTACTCCCGCACTTTCTAAATCAAACAAAATCAGTCAATTATCAATAACAAACATAAGTTTAAAGAGAAGAAAAGTATGTGTTCCGGTTGATCCGAGGTATCATCCGTTCATTTTTTTGATTATTCCCTGTGGACATGGGTAGACGTTTCGCCAAGATCTCACTTGGCATTGACAGACTAGTTGACAGACTAATCAAGAAGATGTTGACAGACTAGATGACAGACTAGTCTAAAAGATCGTGGACTAGTCTAAACGATCATGGGCGAACCGTCTGCCCCCATGTCCACAGGGAATAATCAAAAAGATGAACGGATGATACTTCGGATCAACCAGAACACACACTATTCCATTCGTGAAGCACTATGAATTACCAAACGAAAAGTGGTATATACATATAAGATCAAATGCAATGATTGTGAAAGTTTTTACATAGGACAGACAGGTCGCAATATCAATCTTTATTATAAGGAACACATCTCAAAAGAAAATTCCACATTCTTCAAATACCTCTTTTCAGAAAAACCCACACCACACATAAATAATATCAACTTAATTAAAAATTTAAAGATCTCTAAGATAATGGATTTTTTCACACTTCATTCTTAATGATATCACAAGCTTTAATCCTAATAGATTCTATCTATTTAAAGTTTATTTAAATTATATTGTCTGTCGGGTGTGGTCTATGAGTCCACGACAAAATGATTATGTGAAATATTTTTTAAATTATTTTGCTCAAAACTTCTACGGTCACAGTACCTTTGAAGTATCTGAATATCAACTGTTTTCGCTATAAAAAACTGTTTTTCAAAATTCCAAATAGTCGCTATATAATATTTTGTCCTGACAGACCCTTCGCGATCAAATGCGTAACAATATTCGTAGATGTAATCTGTAAGAATCGTATTCCAGTTAGAACTCTATGCGTTCTTTTTGTGTTTGTAGGGGTATTACCGAGTTATAAAACTATACCTCGGAGTGATCGCAATATAGTTCGGTAGTTCCCTTAATAATTACTATATATACGGTTACCGTATCGTTGACACGCCAGTTTACTATTGAACCCCATTTTGAGGCGTTGTGTTGTGTTATTTATTTTACAAATATAGAGAATAGAAAAGTGCATAAAAAATTATTTATAACTAATATCAAATATCTAGTTAGCAATCTACAAATAGCATACTTACAAATAGGCAAGAAGTATCACACAATTTTCTGATATGATTTGATAAAATAATAAATGATTTATTATTTGATAGCATTGTGATATATCCTTATGAAAAGGAGAGAGAAAGATTACAGAAACTGTATGAAGAAGTTAGCACGGGCAGTGAAATAGAAGAGTTCATTCATAGTTCTGATCAATTAATTCAAAAATTAAAAAAAAAAACTAAACTCAATAAATCTTCAAGATTTATCTTTTTCGATGTGCAAAATCTATACTCAAATGTCTCAATAATAGAATCTAAATATTATCAAAAATCATCTAATCAATAACTTAAAACCATTCAACATTTATAACAATCAAGACATTAATAATCTTATTGAAACTCTAAGTCATGTATGTCAATAAAGTTTCTTTATTTTTAATGATAAATTTTATACCATGTCCAATAGATAGCCCATGGGCTCTACCATTTCGGGAATAATCTCTGATATATTCGTTAATTAGCTAGAAGAATACCTTTTTCTAAAAATCCGATATTATTGCAAATATGTTGACGACATTTTTATAATCTGTGAAGGTAACCCGGCTAACTCAATCGCACTTAAAAATATACTTAATAACATTAATTGCCTAACATTTACTGTAAAAGTGGTTAACTTGGTTGAAGTTATGAAATCCTCCATTATTTCTTCAAAATGATAATAATAAATGAAATATTCAAAATGTTGAAGAAAATTATATTTTATTGTTCTCGACTACCGGGTTTCGAAGCAGTTGCTTCGTCTTCAGGTCGTACGCTACAAAGAGACATGTTTAATTAAGACAATGAATTTCCTTATTTTTACGTAAACTTAGAAATATTAAAACAAAACTTAAAAAAACAATATTCAAACTAGACACAAATTAATCAATTAAATTAAAAAAAAAAAAACATTTACCGTCAAAAATCTTCTAAAGTTGCATTAAATATTTATAAGAACAACGGATAACATCGAAACGTCAACTGTAGAGGTTGTGTTTACATGTGTTGACTCGAAAAACCAGATAATACGGTCCGTGAAACATCCAAAAAACAACAAAAAGCCGTTGAGAACGGATATCAAAATTAAAATACTTTAGTGTCGATTGTATATCTGTAGTTAAAATAAAATTTATGAAGTAAAGCACATTTTTTGTAACATAAAATGACATTGAATACATAGACGGAACTGGAAATACATAATTTTAAACGAACAGTCATGAAGTTATAAAACAGTTATTTCTTTTTTAAAAATTTTTCCGCGCGGCTAATTGTCCAAATTAAAAAATTATTATCTTTATAAATTTATTTTAGGTAACTTAAATGTGTAAAAATATGACCAAGATTTACGTCCGTGAGATCATTCATTAGGTTTTCTCCTTTGTTTTAATGTTTATAAATCTGCAACTCTTCGTATAGATCCATCTTCTTTGATTTCTTCAGAATTCTTCAGAGTAATTGTATTGAATCTTGGTTTATTGTATGTTTGTTGCTATTGGTATGCTTGTAAACTGAAGAGTTGTTATTATTTTTGTGCTCTTTTAACCTAGTTCTTATACTTCGTCCTGTTTGTCCAATATATATATGGTCACAATCAATACAACTTATTTTGTAGACGCCGCTGTTTTGCAGTTGATTAAGCTGTTTTTTAGTTTTAGATTATTTCTGTAAACGATTTTTATATTAAATTCTCTGAGCTTCTTTTGAATAATTTCATATGATTCATTATAAGTAATTGAGATACTCTACAGTTGACGTTTCGATGTTATCCGTTGTTCTTATAAATATTTAATGCAACTTTAAAAGATTTTTGACGGTAAATGTTTTTTTTTTAATTTAATTGATTAATTTGTGTCTAGTTTGCATATTGTTTTTTTAAATTTTGTTTTCATATTTCTAAGTTTACGTAAAAATAAGGAAATTCATTGTCTTAATTAAACATGTCTCTTTGTAGCGTACGACCTGAAGACGAAGCAACTGCTTCGAAACCGGTAGTCGAGAACAATAAAATATAATTTTCTTCAACATTTTTAATATTTCATTTATTGTTAACTTGGTTAATTTCTGTGCAGTTAACTGTGCATAGAAATTTAAACCATTTTTTTATTGATTTTAATAATTTCCGAGAACCCACCAGAACAGACTGTATTATACCTAAGAACTCACACAGTTGCTATAGTCATAAAAGTGCAGAAAATATAAATAATAGCTAAGATTGGGCTAGGTAATGGCTACAATATTAACGACATCCAAAATTTCAAAAACAATATCATTAAACTAATTTTTCCTTCAATCAAAATAAATAATGCATGTATCAAAATTCCTTTTCGCTCAGATCTACAGTTTGGTTTTAAACACAATCTTAATAAGTTCAATATTACTACCGCATTTTCTAATTCAAACAAAATCAGTAAATTATGTAATAATCAATAACAAACATAAGTTTAAAGAAATGAAAAGTGTGTGTTCTGGTTGATCCGAGGTATCATCCGTTCATCTTCTTGGTTGTTCCCTGTGGACAGGGGCAGATGTTTCGTCAAGTTCTCACTTGGCATCTTCTGTGCTATGTCGTAATCTCCTGTTGACAGACTACTCTAGAAGATGCCAAGTGAGATCTTGGAGAAACATCTGCCCCTGTCCACAGGGAACAATCAAGAAGATGAACGGATGATACCTCGGATCAACCGGAACACATACTTCTCCATCCGTGAAGCACTACGAATTACCACAACAATAGTGGTATATATATATAAGATCAAATGCAATGATTGTGAAAGTTTTAACATAGGACAGATAGGTCGCAATATCAATATTCGTTATAAGAAACACATCTCAAAAGAAAATTCCACATTCTTCAAATAGCTCTCTTCAGAAAAACTCACACCACACATAAGTAATATCAACTTAATTAAAAGTTTAAAGATCTCTAAGATAATGGATTTTTTCGTACTTCATCCATAATAATATCACAAGCTTTAATCCTAATAGGTTCTATCTATTTAAAGTTTATTTAAATTATATTAAATTTTCAAATCTCGAGATCTGGTTTAGTCACATAGAAAGCGAAATAACAGTTGTATTGATTATTTTTATTTTAATATGTTTCCCCGTTCTTAGTAATTTTTATTTTGACATAAAGTCAACACCCACACTCGTTCTCTCTGCAACGTGATGCCGTGATGAATACACGCATTAAGGTAATTGTTTAAATTTTTCAATTTAAATTTTTAACTTTATCTATTCCATTTTTTCAGTTTATTTAATTTTGAAGCATTACAATGTGGGGAAAATTTAGTATTATTTTATTTTTATTTCTAAAGTATGTTAGTTAATTTAACTATTTTCGATTTTAAAACATGTGCATGTAGAATAACTGTTTAAATATGATTTTATAATTTTTATTTTGATTTCATTTAGTTTGGCTCATTTAACACTAAATTTAATTTAAAACATATTTTTTTTCTATTTTCATTAGAAACACATGTCAAATTTCATTTTCTTACTACAATAATTCAACATCATCATATTTTTTTAAAGAAATTTGGAATTTTATTTTTATAATTTTGTTGCTTCACTTCAATTCAAGCTTCATGTTTCATAATTTGTAATCTACAACTAATGCTAAGAAATCATACTGTACTCTGATGATGATGTCCTTCACTTCGTTACCCCTAAAACTTATCGACGGTAATTTAAATTATAAGATACTTTTTCGCATTTTATTTATTTTTTCATATTAATTACAGTCGTGCCTGAAGACGACCCTCTATTGAGGGCTACCAGACATCAAATGAAATGTTCTTACAGGTAGAAAACAAGGTAAGTAGAAAAGTCAAAACCCTATTTTGGCTATACAATTAATACATTTGTCAATAAAGATAATTCTCTCACTACTAATTGCTACTTTTTGTGTAAAAAGTTAGAAACATTACATTATAAAGCTCATTTTAAAGCATGGAATGTTAAGATGAGTGCGAAGCAATATTTTACGATAGCATTGACAGATATATATATATATCATATCCGATAGTACTGCAAAGTTTACGTGCTAGATTATATGTTTCTCACGAAAATACCTTGTAATTTCAAAATTATTGTTAGTAAGTTTGACTGTTTCCTACCTATTTTAGAAAACTACTTTTCAGCGTATCGTTTGGAAATATTGATATATGGTTCGTGATTGGAACACAGTTTTTGTATTTTGTTACCATAAAATAAAAATGCGTTTATGATTGATATTTTAACTTTATTAATCCTGAAATATATCCAAATCATTCCATTTAAGATATCTGAGGTATTTACCTCAAAACCATTGCTGTTTGGATTTAGACTATAAATGTTTTACATTAACAATTTAATTTAAAGTTTTCATTTTCTTGTTACAAACGTGTGATATTTTTCTATCAAAAATTCGTTCATTCATTATGATAACTGAGAACATTCAAACAAACTTTGAGTAACTTCCATTGAAAACATAAAATTTTTGTTAAAAGAAAATATATTTCTTAGTGAAGAAGATGAATACTTGCTTGAAATGTATTATATATTTCCATCAAAACAGTAGTTCATCTTTTATCGCATTTAGAAATTTTTAGAAAAACTACGGACTGGGAAAATTTTAAAATTGAACTGCAAACAGAAATAAATTTAAAGGTCAGTCTAAAAACTACTGAAGAAGTGGACATACAAACAGAGTATTTCACCAAATTACTACAAACAGATACTTATCATAACACCAGAGAAATAAAGTATATTACGAAAGGAAACAATTATCCAAAAGAAATACGCGTCCTAGTCAAAGAAAATAGAGCAGCAAAAAGACATTGGCAACAAAGTCGAGACCCAAAAGACAAGGTTATCGTAAATAATAAAATACAAAGATTAAAACGCAAAATTCGCAAACTAAAAGAAGACTCTATGAATTCGTTTTTATCTAAACTAACAAGTGGGGAAGAGAATGATTATTCGTTATGGAAATCCACTAAACGCATTAATAGGCCAATTACGTAAGGTAAGATTTAGGTAAATGGGCAAAAGGTAAGCTGCAAGTTATAGATAATTTAAAGTCAACCAAAATTGCTCCATTTACTCCGAAAGTAGTAGCTGTAGAGATAAAATCTAATCTACGTCCTAAAAAAGCACCGGGATTCGACCTAATTACTGGGCAAATACTTAAACAGCTTCCAAAAAATGGTATAGTCATGTTAACCTACATATTCAATCCAGGTATTAGATTAAATTGCATACCTGCAAGTTGGAAAGTTGCAGAAATTATTATGATACCTAAGCCAGGTAAACCACTGCATGATGTCAAATCATATAGGCCTATATCGCTTCTCCCAATAGTTTCTAAACTATTGAAAAGCTGCTGTTAAAACGAATTAAACTTGCAAATTATACTTGCAAATAACCTAATCCCTAATCACCAGTATGGCTTTAGACAGAAGCATACAACAATTGATCAAGTACATCGGATTACAGACGTCATAGAGAAAGCACTCGAAGAAAAACAGGTCTGTTCTGCACTATTCCTAGACATAGCACAAGCATTTGATAAAGTTTAGCACGAAGGACTGATTTATAAGTTGAACAAATTCCTGCCAAAGCAATATGTAGAAATCTTATCATCGTATATAACCAACAAGCTATTTAGAGTTAAACAAGAGGATGCATACTCAGACCTAAAGGAAGTCCAAGCAGGAGTAAGTTCTTGGGCCATTACTATATGTCTTGTACACAAGCGACATACTAGACTTAGAGTAGATCACATTAGCTACGTTCGCGGATGACACAGCACTGCTTGCATTGGGACCAAACATGACAACTTCTAGTCAAGCACTGCAAACAGCTAGCTATAATATATACGAATGTACCAAAACGTGGAACATAAAGTTGAATGAATCAAAATCGACACATATCAATTTTACAAACAAAAAACTACATAACCCTCCATCGCTGAACATTAATGGAACTATAGTTCCCTACGAAAACAGTGCTAAATACTTAGGCATGACACTTGACGCCAAGTTAAGATGGAAGGTTCATGTTAAAAAGAAGAAGCAAGAAATGAATATAAGGTTTCGATCATATAAATGGCTATTAGGACGACACTCGAACTTGTCATTATATAACAAGACTGTAGTGTACAATCAGGTCTTAAAACCCACGTGGTTATATGGTATACAAATCTGGGGATGTGCGAAGGATACTCATATCAAAATAATACAAACAGTCCAAGATAAAGTACTACGTGCCATGGCAAACGCCACATGGTACGTAAGGAACGACGATATACACAGAGATCTGAACTTCCCAACGGTGAAGGACGAAATTCAACGGTACGCTAAAAAGCATGAAGATCGACTACATCAACATGGGAATGTGGAAGTGCTTCAATTGCTAGATAATCAACAACTATATCGAAGATTAAGAAGAATTAAACCATATGAACTAGTGTAGAGTAAAGCGAAATAGCAAAGTATTATGCGAGTAACATTGTGTATAATATAAGAAACCACTAAGTGAAGTCATTGGACTGGACTGGTGTAAACATTTGTAATTGTTGTTTGTTTTGTTGTCTAGTAAATAGAGACATATTAATAGTTGGTCTAGTTAGACCAGTTTTAATTTAAAATCAAAATTGAAAAAAAATTAGACATTTTTAAACAACAATTCTATTCCTTCCCATTGAAATTTGCTTATGTTTATTGGAAACATAAAACTCTTGTTACACGAAAATGTAGGTTTACTTTAACTGAGTAAATTTCTTGTCAGAAAAAAAACGTACGATTGTATTAATAACGTAGTTTTAATGATTGCTGCCATCAAGAGAATAATCTAATTAATTAAATTCTTCTAATAAAATTACAAAGCTGTGCGTATATATAAAGCAACCGTTGTTTTGGAATAACCATCGTTGCTTTGATTGGAGAAAATATTTTTCTGTGTGTAGTGGGTTGAAACAATTGTAGCACCGAACGTCAATAATAAATATTTTTATCATAAACTTTGTTATTAATTTTATTCATAATAATATGATGAATTTGGAGAATACAATCGTTTATCGCCACAATTGTGTTAATAAAAAGGGGCAAAATATGTCATAAAGTATAGAAAACTTGATAATAACATCTAAAACTAATTGGCAGTAAATTTTGCATAAGTCGCAAAGGATATTAATCGCAAAAAATTAAAAGTATAATTATTTTATTCGTATTTGTGACAGATTGTGGGGGTTCCTGATGGAATTTTAAACATACAAATTGCCAATTTATTGGCCACAGTAAAGGGGAAACGATTTCGCCTACTTCCCAGTTTCGGAATTTAATTTGCGACTTCTTTGATGCTGGTGGCGTAGTCCTCTTGGATTTTCCAGGATGTTTTTACGGAAATTGAAATTACGCGTGATCTTTGATGTTCCTTCGCCCTCGTTACCGTCTACGTAGTAATAATAATTTTGTTTTGGGCGGTCGTAAAACTCGGAGCAATAACATTCGTAACATCCGTACGGTGTTTATAAACATGTATTTATGTTTCAATTTCATAGAGAGAGAGTCGGGGAAAACTAAAACTAAAAGTTTTGTTCTGTTCGTAAAACAGGCGGAGCCGTTCCCGGATACACTTCGTACAGAAACGTACGGAAACGTATGGCACTAGTTTCGCAGAATGGCGAGTGCCATAAATCGGGTACCCATTACCATTACACTTATGTCGAATACAAATTTTCATCTGCCGGTCGCGTCCCGTTATTTATTTTTTCGTTTCAATTCCGGAGCGGCGCGAAAAGTGGGGAAAGAGGAAAAAGCGGTCGAGGTATAAAATTCGAATTTGATGCTTAGAAAAATGCCACGCCGTGCGCCGAAATGACCCTATAAATTACTAAACTCCAAGCGACCCGACCGGCTAAGACAAACCCGCTTCCTGCGGAAAATGGCCGCCGGGAATTTTATTGCCGCTAACTGGTCGTTACTTTTTGACGACGAGAGAGGCAACAACAAAATACAATGGAAATTCGACTCGGGGGATAATTGAGTTTCGGACGAAATTTATGTTACGAACGTGAAATATAACGTCCTTTATTAACGAGTCTTTCAATTAACGGGGAAAAGCCGGACGAAGGTCGCCAAACGAAATCGTTTTACTCGGAAATCTTCTTATAAATTGAATATCTCGGCGAAATGATCAATCGGTTTCCGACCGAAAAGCAATACATCAAAACGTAATGTGATTACATCGGTATGGCACGAAGTTGAACGAGTTTTATCGCAGGACCACATTAAAACGGCATGAATTTACTGCTACCAAACAACAAATAATTCAAAGCACAGCAAACAAAATAATAAATCAAATAAATAATTAAAATTCATGGAAATACCCATTAAAACAAATTTAATGGCCGTACGAAACTAAAACTTGCACATTTTTATTTCAAACTTTAATTATACGCAATATTAGCACTGTTTACTTACCTTTAAAAAACACCAATAGGTCAGATAAAATGTTTCATTAAACAACGCTTTGTATGTATTGTGATTGATTTTATTTTTATATAAAAGTTTCACCACATGTGCGTTTTTGGGGATTTTATTTATTTTTATCTAAAAATATTCTAAAATCTACTGATTTATACGAATATATTGGACTTCTACCAATTTTTATTTATTGTTATGCGCTGGTGAATGTATAAATTGGGTTTAAAAAATTTACTAATTATAAGGTAACGCAAATTCTAATAAACTATTATGTTCCTATTAAATTTAAAGAAAATATCTACAGAGTATTTCCTAGTATACATTTATTATTATGATCACTTTATTAATGGTGTCAAAGTATGTCTCGTCGATTACGATGAAATTAATGATCGAAGTTTAAGTTTAAAATCTGATTATGAACAGGCAATATCTTCGTCCTTTCAAGAGATAGCGGAATAATAAATACATCAATAAAAAGAGACTTATTATTAGTACCATTATAAAGAGCGAAAAGTTGCCTAAAGGATCGATATAGTCTCAAAATGCTATCCTATCATATAAGAAAATTATGGCACCGTAAATATTTGGATACGAAAATTATACACCATTTTTACAATTTATATGTAAGTAAATTTTTGTGCAATCATATGATCTATCTATTAAAGTTATATGCAACTGTAAAGAATGGGAGTGGTCCTATATGGCATCTATAGGCATCTATACAGGTGTCTCACGTAACCGGTTCATTAGAACTTTTTTAGGTTCCACTATTTGTAGACGAATGAAATTTTGGTAACATGGGTTGTTTATTTCGATCTATTAATCTAAAATATTTTCAAGATGGTCGCCACTTCCGGTCTACCGGAAGTAGACCTCAACTTCGTTATTTTAAATGGAATGCTATAGTTTTTATTACACCATTCAATTATACATAAGAAAATATGTTGACTTTGATAACAGTTGTTGGTGCCTACCGTTTTTTGTTTTCGAGTTATTTTGATTTTAAGTATTTTTTGTCAAATATCACCATGCTCTTTACAAGCCCATATCTCAGCCAACGTTAACTCAAAAACGCTTTGCATTGGCACGATAACTCTTCATATGCTGTTAAATAGATTGTCATTTGTTGTAACAGTATATCTTATAGAGGCTGGTCAAAAATTGAGTTACCGTACGCCCCATATTTTCATACCCTATCAGAAAGGGAATTTAATTCTCTACAAATTATCTATAAACATTGCTATACCTATTTATTATAGTTTTCTTGCTATTAAGGAATTTATCATAATCATACGTAAAATGCTAGAAACCGTTTGTTTTTGTTAAAAGGCCATGACATTTTGACAGTTTATTGTTTAATTTATTTAATTTATTATTAGTATTATTTCTACAATGAACTGTGATTGAATAAACTTTAGATTGCTAGCTGTTATTTACCAAAAATAACCAAAAGAAAACCGAATAAATGAAACAATGAAAAACAACAATTTAATGACAAAAATTAAAATAACATAAAAGAATGAAAGACTTAAAATTGTAAAAATAAATTATGGGAACTTAATTCTCTAAAAACTATTTAGATACTTTCATGTGCCTATTTGTTGTAGTAGCCTTCATATTTGGAAATTAATGGACACATGCAATGCTGGAAAGCTTCTTGCTTTTGATTTTAGAAAGCTATGGAGTTTTGACAACTTTTCATTCATATTTATGTTATTGTTGTCATTACTTAGTTGTCATCACTTACCTCTGTTAATGTCTTTGAATATCATGGCGAATTATTCCAACGCCAACATTTTAAATTCGTCTTATATTCATGGCGGATGTAATAGTTTTGGATATGATCTGCTTCTTAGTTTTGTAAAGATCAAAATAACAAGAAACCATACGTTTCTATCATCAGCAGCTTAAGATAATAGAATAAATGTTTTGTCATATTTTATTACTTTACCAAATTCTTCGGTAAGAGGTGTTTCGGTCGATTTAGATGAATAATATTTTACAAGAAAGCACCGTTAATAAATAAACTGAACTTTCTAGGAATATTTCGCCCATCATTACGTCGAATATTACGCCATATTATTGTTTTTCATTGTTTCATTTATGCGTTCTTCTGCTGGTTATTTTTGGCAAATAAAAGTTGACAAACTAAAGTTTATTCTGTAAATCATTCTGTAAATAATACCAATGATAATTTAAATAAATTTAACGATAAACTATCAAAATATCATAGCCTCCTAATAAAAACACGAACGGCTTCCAGCATTTTGTGTAGGATTTTGATAAAATACTCAATACGAAGAAAACTATAATAAATAGTTATAGCCATGTTTATAGATAATTTGTAGAGAATTAAATTCCCGTTTTGTTAGGCTAAAAAGATATGGGGCGTTCCATTTAAAATTTTCGATTTTCTCGCAATTAAATACAAAGAAACGATAACTCAATTTTTGACCACGCTGTATAAGGTACAATGATATAACAAGTGACAATCTATTTATCAGCATATGACGAGTTATTGTACCAATGCAAAACGTTTTTGAATTAACATTGGCTGAGATATGGGCTTGTAAAGACCATGGTGATATTTGCCAAAAAACACTTAAAATCAAAATAACTCGAAAACAAAAAACGGTAGGTACCAACAACTGTTATTAAAGTCAACATATTTTCTTACATATAATTGAATGTTGTAATAAAAACTATAGCATTCCATTTAAAATAACGAAGTTGAGGTCTACTTCCGGTAGACCGGAAGTGGTGGCCATCTTGAAAATATTTTAGATTAATAGATCGGAATGAACAACCTATGATACCAAAATTTCAAGCCTCTACGAATAGTGTAGTCCAAAAAAGTTCTAATGAACCAGTTACGTGAGACACCCTGTATATGGACGCCCTAAACATTTACATACGACAATTATACGCTATGATCGTAATGTTTGTTGAAGCAAGTGTTTGTGCAATGATATGACCTAACAAAGTTATATACCACTGTAAACATTTCGAATGGAACATCATATAGGATGTCAACGTTTTGTCCTGTCATATAAGAAAAATACCCTAAATATTTGTACACGGCAATATACGCGATATTCACAATAATAACGATAACTTTATATATGCATGCGACAATTATACACGATTTTCGCATTTTTATGGAAGCAAATGCTTGTGCACTGATATTATTAAGGTTACATACCAGTGTAAAAAGCGAAAAATTCTTATAGAATGTCTACGATCTCAACGTTTTATCCTATCATTTAAGAAAGTTATGGTGCATTAAACATTTAGATACGACAATTATTACCGATTTTCACTATTTCCGCAATATTGGTGGAAGTAAATGCTTATATTTATATACCACTATAAAGAGCGCAAAATATCCTATATGCTCTATATGCTCTCAAAGATTTATCCTATGATATCCACATGAGGAGTAAATGCTTATGTAAAAATATAATTCCGTTAGTGAAATAAATTTTCTATCGTTTTATATACCACATTAAAGATATCTTCACATACGACTATTACGCGCAATTCCTGTGGAAATAATTACTTGTACAATCATGATCTACTAAAGTTATATACCACTGTATAGAAAAATTTCCTATATGATGTACAGGATCTCAAACATTTTACCCTATCATATAAAAAAGTTATGACACCGTGAATGTTTGCATACCACAATTATTCAGGATTTTCGCAATTTTTATGGAAGCAAATGTTTCCACACTCGTATGATTTACTAAAATTACATATCACTGTAAGAAGCGAAAAATTTTTTATAGGATCTATATGATCTTAACGTTTTTGCCTCTCATATAAGAAAGGTATGAGCTGTAAATTATACATATATTTCACAATTTTTGTGGAAGCAAATGTTTTTACACTCATATGGTTTATTAAAATTACATACCATTGTAAAAAGCGAAAAATTTCTTATGAGATGCATATGATCTCAACGGTTTGTCCTGTCATACAAGAGTGTTATGGCGCCGTTTATATTTGAATACAACTATACATGATTTTCACAATTTTGTAAAAAGTAAATTCTTTCAACATTTCCTGTATAATCTATATGGCTTCAAAATTTTGTCCTGTCATATAAGAAAGATGACGCTTTAATCATCTGCATACCATAACTATACAGAGTTTTCACAATTTTTAGAGAAGTAGAAATGCTAATGCAATCATATGATCTACCAAAGTTACATACCACTGTAAAGAACGGAAAATTACCTAGGGGTCCTATATGGCTTCAATGTTATTTTTGATCATATAAGAAAATTATGACGGCATAATCATCTGCGTACCATAACTATACAGGAGTTTCGCAATTTTTAGAGAAGTAAAAATACTAATGCAATCATATAAACTACCAAAGCTACATACCACTGTAAAGAACGGAAAATATAAGAAAGCAATGACAGTTTTCAAAATTTATAGTGATCTACTAAAGTTACATACCATTGTAAAGACGGTAAATTTCCTATGGATCCTATATGATCTCAATGTTTTGTTGGATCATATAAGAAAGCTATGACGTCGTAATCATCTGCGTATAATAACCATATGGGGTTTTTGGTATTTTTAGAGAAGTCAAGGCTAGTGCAATCTTATGGTCTAAGATAGTTACATACAATTGTAAAGAACGGAATATTTTCATTGAATCCTATATGGCATCACAGTTTTGTTCTATCATATAAGCAAGTTATGACGCTGCAATCATCTGCATATCACACCTATACGGGGTTTTCAAATAAAGAAGTAAATGCTAGTACGAACATATATCTGCCAAAGTTACATACCACTGTAAAGAATGGAAAATTTCCTATGGATCTTATGTGGCATCTGTGTTGTTCTAACATAAGGAACGTATGACGCCATTAACATTTGCATACAGAATTATATGAGATTTTTAGGGGAATAAATGCTAATGTAAGTATACTAAACTCATCTACTACTGTAAAAAGTGAAAAATTTATTATACATGATCGTTATGGTCTCAAACTTTAGCCGTATCATATAACAAAGTTATAAGGGCGTAAACATTCGCATACGAAAATTATGCGCATTTTTTGTGAAAATAATTGCTTGTACAATCATATGATGAGCGAAAAATTTCCTATATAATCTATATGATCTCAATGATTTCTCATGTTATATAACAAAGTTATGACAACGTTAACATTTGCATATGGTAACTATACAGGGTTTCCGCAATTAGGAGAGTAAGTGCTAAAGTAGTGCTCCCACCGTAAAGAGTGGAATAGTTCCTATATGATCTATGAAGTCTCAAACTTTGACCGTATCATATAAGAAGGGAATGAGATGGTTTTCTCAGTTTGTATGGAAGTAAACTCTTGTACAATCATATGATCTACTAAAGTTATATACCACTGCAAAGAGCGAAAAATTTCCTATAGGATTTGTATGGCCTCGAAGATTTGTCTTATCATATTAGAAAGTTATGATGCCGTTAATATTTGCAGAAGTTTCCTATATGATTTATATAGTTTAAAATTTTGGCCATATCATATAAGAAAATCATGATTCCTTTAACGTTTGCATAACACAATTATATGTAATTTTTGCTATTTATATCAAAGTAAATTCTTGTGCAATCACTATACAGGGTGTGTCAAATGTCTGCAATATAGTGAATACCTTCACCATTCGTTTTTTCACAGAAAAATGTTTCAAATAAAAGTTTCTTTAAAATTACACTCCGTTTTCAGACGACATTTACTTGTTTGTGTTGTTTTTGTTTCGTTACTATGGCAACCAATCTTGTTATTTTAAATGGAATGTATATGTTTTGTGCATATATTTTTGATAGACAATAAATCTCTCTACGCGATGAACATATAAAATCATATTGTTGTATAAGATATATTTCATAAGGCGTTGAAATGATGTCCTTGATAGATTTAAATGTCAAAAAATGACACTTTAAGCAAATATGGCGCAATTAAACCAACGAGAATCAATCGAATCAATAAAATATATTATTTGAGTACGGTAATAGACTTACTACAGAATTGTTATAATACAAGAAAAAGTAACAACGAAATAATACACTGTAGAATATACATTATCACAACCGGAGCAATCGTATAGTGTAGTTCAGCTGACTGCTGCTCTACCACTACACCATAACAGTACTACCTACGTATGTCGCACATTAATATTTACTTTAGTGTAGTAGTACAGCTGGTGAAATTGCTTTTCAAATAAGTATTTATACATTTTTCGCTTGAAGTTTGTAGCTGATGTGGACTCTTTGACACTGTCTGGTATATTATTATAGATTTGTACCATTTGAAAACTAAACAGGCTTACAAACAGTGATATTCTATGACTTAGCTTTCCTTTGAATCGAATGTTAATTGAGTACAGATCACCTTTAAATTGAATTCATAAATTTATTCTCTTTGTTGTCACCGTAATGTTAAATTTAGAATAAGAAATAAAAATTCTCTGTTATACTTCAACGATGAAAATTTAATTGTTATTATTTGGTTTCAACCGGTGTGGGCTACATAGCCATCATCAGAAAATCACGTTAAAAAATTTTCAAACTACTACTTATTATCATCGAAGTTCAGTTCTTTTACTTCATTTAAAAAATCAGTTGTTTGTTTAATTTGAAAAGGGTCAAACAAAAAGTGATTTTTTAAGTTTAAGTTGTTCGCGCCAACATAATTTATCTTCTTGTGAGTGTCCAACATTTATAGTGTTTGGTCCTCTTCAAATTAAATAAACAACTGTTCTTTTAAAACAAGTAAAAAAACGATGGTAATAAGTAGTAGTTTGAATTTTTTAACGTGGTTATCTGATGATAGCTATGTAGCTGAAACTGGTTGACACCAAGAAATAACATTAAAATTTTCATCGTTGAAGTATAACAGAGAATTTTTATTTCTTGTTATAAATTTGAATTGAATCTTCCAGAAGAGATAAGGAGGCTTGGATGTTATCGTTATCTTATGAAAATGGTAAGCTTTAGTAATTAGTGTCAAGTTAGCTGGTTGCATTTTAAAATTACAAAAGTTTCACCAACATAATGTAGATGTTTAAAACTTTTAAGGGATAGACTACCCTTAAACATCATTCCATGATGTTGATTTAATTTTTTCAGAAAATGCATTTTTTTTTTCAATTCGTTTCTTATACAACCACATGTTGATATGTTCGTCGTGTTGTGTGGTGCTCCAACAGAATACGCAATAAAAAGGATATGCATCCAATTTAAAATAACAATATTAATAGCTGTAGTAATGTAACAAAAAATAATGCAAACAAGAAAATATCGTCTAAAAATGTGCCATAATTATAAATAAAATTTTTAAACATTTTTCTCTAAAACCATGAATGGTGAGGTTATCGGGTATATTCTAGACATTTGACACACCTTGTATACTTATGAGGGCATGAACATCCACTCACCTTAATTATATGGCGTTTTCTCAATTTTTGTACAACTATATGATCTAGTAAATTTATATACCATTATAAAGAGCGGAAAATTTTCTATATGATCTATATGTTCTCAGCGTTTTATCCGTATCATATAAGAATGAAGAAAGTTATAACGCTAGTTTTTGTTAATCACTTCCCATACAGCTATTACAGGCGATTTTTTGCAGTTTTTGGGGAGTAACTCCTTATGCAATGATGTAATCTACTAAAGTTATTTACCACTACAAAGAGAACAGAATACCCATAGTGTTTCAGAGCTTTCTCCGTATTATGCAAGAAAGTTATGACGCCGTAAAAAGAAAGTCAATTTACCGATTCTATGTAATGTTGTTTATAAAGTGCGTTGTTTGGCCGACATCAATAGGTATTGACCGCACAAAACACGGATGTAGATAGGCCAAGGTGTGTTCTTTCTAAATCCAACAAGGTTTTTTTTAATTCATTTCCATAATGCTTGCACACGAGCTTGAAATTTGACAATTTTGAGGTGCATTGCTCTTTACTTTTTTCTTTGCTGTGGAAATCAAAAGCAAATAAGGATTTAGATCAACGAATCATTCTTTTTAGTGGTGTATTTAATATTTTTTAATCTCTAAAAACAACGAAGATATCGGATTATAAACTATACAGAGAAACAAGTACCAATAAAAGGTATAATTTCATCAAATAAATTTTTGACGAACTATACCAAAATATGTCAAGCTTAATTTGGGTGAAATTTTATCAAAATCGCCGAGCATATATAATATTCATAACAGAGTTAAATTGTCTACCTTTTTTACAAACTCAACACCATTTATAAGATGATCATGTTGATTATAATTTTCTACTTTAGTATTGCCTAAGATTTAACAAAAAAATCGACTATAATAAATTTACTTTGTACATGATTATGCAAAGGTTTTAATTTCATCACTCAATATTTACAACAACTCTTACATCAAAAAAGAAATCGTTAATCGGTAATATTTACATTTCAATCGGAGCGGTTACGATACAGTTTTAATGAATACACATCCGATAGGGTAGAACCTAACCTAAGTTTCCTTATTGGTCAGGTTAACATTAATCATAAGACTAGGTTTCGGTAACACGATAAACAACGAGTTATAAGTTTCAGTTCGTCCGCGTTCATTACGGCATCTAAGGGTTTCAAACCCAGGTACTTAATATTGCAACGAATCAATCTCTGCGTCTGTGAATAATGCAGCCGCAGCCGCGATTGTCGCCTCAACGCGGTTGCGTATTGATCTGGCTCTGACCCAGTTATCTAAACACAAAAGAATCCCGCCGTCGACGACGGTTTAACAGAGCGGATACTTCGCAGCCACCACGGTGATAATGATGAATTGCTTTCATTAAAGGGGCGATCGAACTGCACTTTTAATGGTGCGAAAGAAGTGCATCAATCAGGTTTTTGTTTACGTTCAAAAATACTTTTTGCGGAATTTTTATTAACAGAGTAATTAAAATACCCTGTAATCCTTGTTTAAGCGAAAATTTTGTTTTAAATTACGACGGTTGGTTCATCGCCGTATCCTTCGTCTGGGCTTTCGGTGACTACTCCGTCGTTGGGTAAATCGTTTGGGATTATCATGGCCGGTTCTCCATCAGTTTGTGCGCTTACGCATCGTTTATGGATGTTTGCCGAGAGGTATTGGGGCCATGGAAGAATTCCGACTACGTTGTTGGGAACGCAACATGGTAGTGAATTGGGTGCGTCGTCGTTTTTGTATTCTTCGGGGGGTGAAGCTACGATTTCCAATGTTCTAACTGGATAACCATCGGCTGTGTACCTAACATTGGAACAATAATGTTCGTATGATGGATGAATTGTGTGTTGTAAAAATTCGGCTTCCCTGGAGAATCTTCCGCTGGTGGTAATTCCCGCGGGTTGTCTCTTCGCTCGGTTATAGGGCAATGTACGGTAACAATTGTTTGCTGGCGGCGGTTTTGGGAGACCGTAATCAAGCGGGAACCCGTCCATATCTATCAAGGAACAACCAACATCCCAACTGTGGATAGTCGGTAGTTTTCGCCTAACGAAGTTTGGATGTTCGTGTAAGTTCGTGGTCACGTGCAAATCTTCACCGTCGCCCTGTCGACGTTCTGCGTCGTTAATCAAGTCTGGGTTCTGTTCTAGCTGGACTTGGTTCATCGAAATCGGGGACATATTTAGGAGGAGGTCATCGCTCGAGTGTGCAGCATAAAACAAAACCTCCTGCCCGTTATTCTGCACCTCTTTGTTCTCATCCATCTTAACCCCAACTTCATGATGTGCTTGCTCTTGATCCTTTTTCTGTTTAATCTCCTCCTTTTTATCTAATTTTACTTTTTTACATTTTACGCATATAACCACCGTTATGAAGACAAAAAGCATTAAAACGCCCGCACCTGTCGCCACCACAACCAAGTAATTAAAAGGAATTATAATAACCTCCACAGAAGGTTCTTCTTTTAATATTATCTTAACAGTAAAATTAGTTTGAACTTTCCCAGCGGGGTTCTCCGCGCTGCAAATATAAGTGCCGTTATCTTCTGAATTCGTATTAAATATGAATAACTCGCTGGTTCTTTCAGTTACGTCTCCTTCCTCTATGAAATAAATTAATCGAGTCGTCGGAGTTACCATCGAGTCGTTTTGTAAAACGCGACCTCGAAACCACCACGAAACCTCAGCGTCGGGGATGGATTTTACTTGGCACAATAGTGAGATGTTTTTTCCCTCGTCCACTTCCAAAAAGAAGCTGGTTGGTCCTATTTCGGGTAAACACGCCAAATCGTTTTGTAGTAAACTCCGAACCGATTTTCCCGAATATTTTGGTGGTTTATAACAAAGCGGTTCTTCGGCGCTTGGTATTTTAAAGTCAACTATCCAAGAATGAAACTCTAATAAATTGCAATCGCAAAACCATGGATTTCCCTGCAATTCGATCCCCCTTAAAGTTTTCGGAAGTATTCTTTTATCGGTTATAAAACGAATTTTATTATGATCTAATTTTAACCACTCGATTCTGGGCAATCCTTCGAAGGCGTTCTCTTCAATATCTTCGATTTGACAACTGCTTAATTCAACCGTGTTTAGAGATGTCAAGTGATTAAACGAGTACCTTTTAACGTATGAAATTGGATTAAAGCTTAATATTAGCCGCATTAACGACGGACAATCAATAAAACTAACCGTTGGGATTACATCTAGTAAGTTTCCGGATAAATCTAACTCGATTAAGTTTGTTAAGCCCTTAAACGCGTTCTCGTCGATTCTTGATATATGATTGTGGGATATATATAGTTTTTGAAGGTGAATTAAGTTCATTTTAAAAAACAATTCGTTTTGTAACGATTTTAACCGATTATTGGTAAACTCCAAAACTTGCGTACTCGCATCCATACCTTCCGGTATCTCGACCAAATTTCTTTCGCCGCACTCAACGGTCTGCTTGCCATTCTTCCATCGACACGTACACATGCTCGGACACGCTCGCGCCACATCCAAAGCCCAGATTAGCGCGAACAGTATTTCGAACATCAACACCATCTTGCCATTTCGTTCGTCCATCGTTGAATCATATCACACAGGGCATTTCCTGAAACAGAAACGAAAGATGGACAGTTAGCGCTCAATAGTGCATCTCGATAGGAGAAGAGTGTGGAGCCCGTCCGTGCGGTGACTGCTTAATAAACCGATCCGAACGGGACGAGCATGTATCGACTGGATGGTTAACATTCCGGTCCGGTTCGATCGATAAAACAGGTCTTAATACCGAGTAGGAATCTGGGCCCTTTTTGGAAAGGCTCTCTCTCGACAACGAACGAGGCTGGATTTGTCGGGTCAACTCGAAAGTTATTGGAAAAGTGACGTCATAATACAGTTGAGCGTGATTAGAATTATTGATTGTTTGACAAACACATCTTAGCGAAATTAGACCTTTTTTTCATTAACATATTTTGAAGGGACATATAACACAGTAACCATTTTAAAATGGTCATAACTCGTAGACGATGCATCCCATCATCAAGATCTTATTGTTTCATGTCAATTATCTCCCGTTAACCTTATAGAGCTCTCAAAATGATTATTTCATTTGTTATTTTCAAAAGATTTTCAATTGTTCTTTATAAATAAAAAAAATAAAATGTCTCTTAAATAAATAAATATTTTATACATATAATATATGTGGCTCATATTCATAGGCACCACCATATTTCTTTTCACCTTTGTATCTCGTAATATTTCAACGTTTCAGCGGACTTAAACAGCCATATTCAGTCAGATCCAAGCTTTCGATTAAAAATAATATTAACATTCGTCAAACGGTTCTTTAATACGTTAGCTGCCATGAGAATCGACGGTGTTCCTCAGACAAATTTCACTAACATGCTACGAGAATCACCGTGGATCCTCAAGTCAAAACCAATTTTGAGGTTAGCTAATGTATATTTTCTTTACTTTCTATTATTTATAACGACCAAATACTGAAGTGATAATTCATTAAAATGAAAAAAAGAATTCATTTATAATATTACAGATTTCATCATGGAATCCAAACCTGGACTCAGTGATGCAGCATATGTAAGCCTACAAAAAAAAATTGAAAGAACATGAACTTGCATCAGCAGTTGAGAGTGATGATGATTTTGAAGTAACCTTATTTTCATCCTGCTTGGAATTTGAGGAGGATGATGTGTTATCACATCAGTTCAAGAGGAAGCTGTGCAAGAGGAAACAGGAGATTGGAAAGAGATATGTGTGAACAAATTACCACTGCAAGTTTTTAGGCTAAGAATCATACAAAATTAGTGACTGATATAAAAAATTAAGAAAGTGTAACTGCCATACAGATTATTCGGGAAACAAATAAAAATGCTGTAACAAATTTTATTTGTAATTTCCAATATAAAATTTATTGGATTTGAAGAAAGGTTCAAAATAGGTTGATTTAAGTTAAGTTATTTACAGGGTGTTTACCGTCTTTTGATATTATTTTTAAAGGATACTTGAACAGTTCAAAAGGTGGTTACTAACGCAAAAATGTTTTTGCTTCTTTTGTTAAACTACTGTTATAAATGTTGTTTGAAATCTTGATCTCTTTTTGTTGAAGCCTATTAACTGAATGGATCGATTTTTTACTGATTGAACTTATTTCCGCGTTGTGAAACGCAGATTTGCTCAACATCTTTATGAATTGGGGTAAATTATTAGGCTCGTATTAGGCAGTATTAGGCTAAATCTTCGTAGTTTTTCCGCAGTTGTCTCAACCCTTGAGGAACTATTCAAACAATTAGGCACGATAGCAATGGTTTTATGTTTATTGAATAAACATTACAACAGTAATATCATATTTATTATTCAACCTTAAGACATTTTTATTTTAATTACCATCTTTTAAGATGTTTTAGCACTCCTTAAAAATAAAATCATAAAACCGTAAACACCCTGCATATTCAAAGTTGTTTCGTTTCGCTGAAAAGTTTATATACTACTTTATAGCCCGCAAATGATAAATAGGCGCCAGATGGATGGAACCTTTGAGTGCGCAAGCAACCCTCCGTCATCCCTACGTTCACTCCTACGTACAAATGCTTCCAGAACACGTCTACTTCAACTACTGCGTCTAGCTGACATGATATTGCTTTCAAATGACTGGAAATGCGTCGACGACATTTGAAGTTATACTAGAAGGCTTCATATTGCTTCCACAAATCTTGAAATGCTTTCAAAGGATAGATATTCCTTCCAGAAGACTTAAAATTGTTTTAGAAGACTTGATACTGTTTCCAGAAGGCTTGCAATGCTTTAGAAGACTTAATACTGCTTCTAGCAGACTTGATATTGCCTCTTGAAGACTTGAATGCTTCCAGCAGACTCGAAATGGTTCCACGAGACTTGAAATTGTTCTAGAAAACTTGATACTGCTTCCAGAAGACTTGAAATGCGCTCAGAAAACTTGAAATGTGTTCAGAAAACTTGTTACTGCTTCTACAAGATTTGGTATTGCTTCTAACAGATTTTTATATTGCTTGCAAAAGACTTGTAATACTTCCAGAAGACCTGATATTGCCTATTACAGACTTTAAATGCTTCCAAGAGACTTAAAACGCTTGCAGAAGACTTGATATTCCTTCCAGAATACTTAAAATTGTTTTAGAGGACTTAATACTGCTACCAGAAGACTTGCTATGCTTCAGAAGAGATGATATTGCTGCTAGCAGACTTGGTATTGCTTCTATCAGATTTGATATTGCTGTCAGAAGACTTGCAATGCGTCTTAGATGCAAACGAATACGGTATATTCTGGCGAAATTTTATAGCCGATCTTACTAGTCATAATATTTAGTACAAGATCAATTTTTGACCCCATTTCAAGAACATAGATTTTAATATTTGTCATATCTATTAATTTACTTAACTCAGCCAATTATATATATTCTAATGCAAATCTTAATATTCATGACACTTAAGGAAAGATTACTTTTAGCGTTCTTAATGTTTATCGTATTTTGGGTGGCCGACTTTTCGAAGTCGGCCGATGGCACGATACACCTATATGTGTGTCCTGGGCCGATGCTACTTCACCCAGAAAGATTAGGAATTCTCAACGTTTAAATAGTAGGAAAAATTTTATAATGAAAATTGTTTTCACTCATCATCTGTTTTCGTTTTAAAAGATTACTACAAAGCATGTTGTTTTTCTCATTAATGTTTCCACAAAGTTTTATTTAAAAAAGTTAATTTTGGTTAACGAGAGGATGGTGAGTGTCATGCTGTCCGAGCATACAACAAGTACAAGTCTAGACACCATTAACTTGTCATCAACGTGAAAACGCGAGAGCACGTGATGCAAGTCGCTAACACGTTGTCGTCACGTTGACTAATTAGACAAACTTTGCCTAATTGCCGATAAATATTTAACTCGACCTCTGTTAACTCTGCCGTGACGAAGCCACTGTTTCAACATTCTATTAGAGAACGTAGGGAAAAACGAAGAAATCCTGGGGCATCAATCTTTTGCCGACGTATAAAACCTTTTTATCCGAGCCGTTCTCTGAAACGCGTCTTTGATAGCACCCGGCCATTTCGGTACATCTGCACCTCGTGCTTTACGAGCAAGAAGTGGCGGCGCGTAAAAATGTAATACGGGAACGGAAACAAATGCGGCCTCGAGGGTGGCATTTTTTTTTTGATATATCGCCTTTTCCGCCAGATGAAGCACCCCTCTTGAAAAAGACAAATGTCTCGATGTCGATCAGTGATAAATGGGGTATTGATAATAAACGGGCATTTTTGCGTAATTGAATGGCGGGTCTTCTGTTAATCGTCCGGGAGGGACTCTTTAAGTAGGATATACTACACCTATTAAGCCGAAAGGGAACGGTTTCGAGATTAAGGTATATATCTTTTCTTTTTGGGCCTTAATTTCCTGGTGGGTTGGTTCGCGTGTTAATTAAAGTGGAGTTCGCTCAGTGATCATTGCGGTACTCGGATATGCACTCAGACGCACCCATTACAACAACAGACGTTGGACTAAAACTCGCCCGAGGCATCAAAGTCCCGTTCAACTGTCCTTAATATGCCAGGTGCAATAAGGAGCTACCAACAGCAGTGAACTAGAAGCACAACTTCGACTACCGCAGATGTTAAGGAGCAAAACTGATGGCGATGCTATTGATCCCGGATTGCGCAATTTCGCCCAAGGGAGATTATCCCGAGGACGGTTTTTCTTCTTTCTCTTTTGCGGCCTTCTCCGCGGTTCGTATAAATCTCTAAGCTGAACGCGTGGGCCACATTGTTTAAAGTAGAAAGGGCTGTACCAGGTTCCCCGATAAGACCCCTCTCGAAATAAAACGCACCGAGTACATAAACATATTTCAGAGATATATTGCTGCCCTGCGGCACTTCGCTGGAGACCGCACCGCACCACCGTGCCTCGATGCATTATTGTCAACGTTTTTGGTTTGTTTTTCGTAAGAAACGCCGCGCCGCGAGCTTCGCGTGGGGTTCGTCCCCCGAGCTGAGACGAATATCGGAAACCCAGCACAGCAATTTGGAGATAAGGAAAATTCGCAAAATATATTCTATTTTGTAAACTTATTGTCTCGGGAAACCCTTTCTTATCCTAAAACTTTGTTAAAAGCTAGGGAGGGAGTTATAATCGCCAGATTGCGTTCGGAAATCTTTCTCAAATTAACGAATAATTAATTTTGAATTCTTGACTAATTAACTTCTTAACTGCCTAAATTGCTTGATAAATATCTTACGCATCTTTTTACTTTTACTCCATTTAAAATAGCCTGAATTCTATGACTCAGTTTTTTACAAGACCAATTTGAGTCCTAATCTTACTTAAGCGATCTTAGGATTGCGTAGTATTTTGATTGCAATAAAAAAACCACTCCCCCAATTTCGATGAACAATGTTTCATTTGAAAGTTTAATGTTAATGGCCAATACGAATTTTGATAATACGCCACATTGAAAAGTTACACGTTTTTCCACTCGACTATTGTTATCTATGAAAAAAATTAATGTCAATAATTATTCCCGAGTTCGCCCTTATATATAGGTATCAGAGTGGATGATAATACTTTGGTGGAATGGATTCAATTAGTTCATCATAAGGATTGATAATTTCGGCAATATGTATCAAAAACTTTCCTTACAGTTTAAACAGTAAACACAGTCGACTTCGAAGACGTAAAAAGCTAAACTAAAACTTTCTTAGTAAACTAACCTTAACCAATTTTGGGGACGTCTTCTACCCCAAGTATATTCGTCCATCAATTTTATTGTGACACTTGGTACGGCCTATGGTACGGCACTTGAAGACTGCTGAGATTACTTTCGTAAAATGGAAGATTAAACCAACAATAAACAAAAACGTACAATACCGTATTTTCAAAAAAAGAAGTATCTTGATGAGCAGAATTCATTTGCCTTGCCAAAATTTTAGCCGAAACACTTCTTTATCCGCATACCTACTACAAGAAAAATGCCTGCAGCGTCATATTCGGCTGTTATTACAGTCGTTGATGTTGAAATTGGTTAGAAAAAAAAATCTGTGATTTACTTAATTCTTAAAAAATTAAAAGCATTTTGCAGAAGAACTATTTCAAAAACCACAAATAAGTCCACATTTAACATTAGAATAATCACAGGGTGCGTAGTCCCGCTTATAGTCAATAAGCGGGACTTTTACAAAAAGAGCCACTTGCCAGTTTATGACAGTCGTCCTCCGCCACCCATTCCGGTCCCATGCACTGCTACAGTACACAAAATGTCCGGGTCCACACGGCATTACAAAATGCACCTCGCAATTACTCGAGAAATGAAAATCCTAATTACTAATGAAACACGTATACACAAGCCAGTCAAGAGCTCATAAATTCCTTTAAGCGCAAATTCATAGAATATCAACATGTCGACACGATTGTCCTATTCTCTGGAAACTACATGTACATCATAATGATTGATCTTAAAGTCACTCTTGCCTTCCCCACCAAAACAATCCACGGTACCCAATCCTCAATCTTACAAAACCAACAATGTCTAGCATCAAATTATTATAAACAAACATCAACAGTTACCATCCGAAAATACAACTAACTACATAATGACAAAGCACATACATTGTTGGATGTTCGTGGAAACAAAATCAAAATCTAATATCAACTTTAAAGATTGGACGATCATTCAAAAACAGGGTAATATTGTTAATTAACCCCATTCTACCACTAGGAAAGTCAAATCCTTCATGTACGAACTTTCCATTGAATAATATTGTCCATTTCACTGTCATGGATGACGCGAACAAACTACACATATTCCTGATTGACATCCATCAGTTCAATCAAATTGAAGAGTCAATATTTAACATGGCCTCTCACTTCAATAACTGGCTAATAATTGGATACTTATCCCGAATACAACTAAGACAAAGACAAATCAATCGATTTCTGTCTTCGTTAAATTTTGTACAAATCAATACACCTTCCACATACATTATGGAGAACAATCTAAACTCTACTCCAGACTTGCTTTTCTATACACGAAATATGAGACATCTAATCACTCTAGTAGAGATCGTTCTTGACCTGTTCCCCGATCATCTGTGTATTCTTGTACACGTCAACACAACATCAAAGTTATCTAAACCGGCTCCATCTATAACTAAAAACTACAACCCTTAAAACATGAAGAGAGTTAACTCTGCAATGACAGACTTCATAAGAACAGATCTGGAAATTAAACCGGAGGTGATATCAAAGTTTAATGAAAAACTTAAGAAATTTAGAATTTGTAAGTACTGCAAATTTCCGTTACCATCATTCATCAAACCTAAGCAAAGTGAAGATACGACACTACCTAGACTTTAGAACATGCGACAATCATAAATTGAAAAAAGTTTGCCGAGCTCAACATACAAAAAGTAGTACAGCAATATAGAACATAGAATGATCAATTCATGCAATGGGAAAATGATTGGCAGGAAGTTGTAGACATCAAAAGCTCTCTGAAATTAAAGAGTTCGCCAATCTCCATGCATGGATGTCAACCTGGTCAGCATGGATGTTAACCAAAGAGTTAACATCCATGCTGACTGGTATCAACTCTTGCTTTTATAAACCCCTCTGAAACTCCTGAGGACGCTATTACGCTAGAGGACGAGAATTTCACTCTTCTAGGCACAGGAAGGAACACAGATCGTGGTTACGATAGTATCTCAAGGAGAATGCTAAGAAGCTTAAACGTTGATATTCACTTTTATACTCAGCATTTTCTACAAGACTGGACGGACGACTTCTATCATAATTTATGTAACTAGATTATGATAGAAATATATTTCTATTCTATCTGATTATAATCAACAATTTCACCATCCAACAAGGCCTCTTGCAGAAATCTCCCATCTCTCCTTCTCTATAACGTCTTCTGTCACGACATTTACAACAACAATAAATACACTCCACGCCGATGACGCAACATTGGTTTTGCACGGCAGGGACGTTGTGTCCTCGGTCAGAAAGCTACAGGTGCTTATTGGTGAAACCACCAGTCCACACTCCGTCTCCTACAATCAGAGTACAATCTACCTCTCAGTCTCACTAACCTGCAAATACCTAGGTATTACAAACGACAGAACTTTAAAATTGTCTGCCCACGCCATCAACATGTAGATGAAAGTGAAAAAACGCGCGAAGCATCATGTCATCCCTCGCACATTTACAAATCCATAATTATAGAATATGGATCTATACTTCTAGATAGTTTGAGGTCCATAACACAAATAAGGAATCCCCAAAATTCTCTTTTCAACCATAGCAATGATCTCCTTTATAACCTCAATAATATCCCCCCATTAACATCCGTCTACAGCTTTATCTCATAAAACTACTTTACATTCCTCTATTAATCTTCTCCACCAAATGCTCATTATCCCCAGAGTAAACCACCCGTTTGACCGTCCACCTTTTCTTTAAAGACTGTTGATCAACTGAGAAGACTAAAACTGCCGCTAACAAGAACTTGCATGGGTAGAAAGACTCCTATCAGTAGTATCTTTTTAGCTGATTTTTTCTGTTTTTGTGTGTATATATTCTTTAATTTATCATAAAATTTCTTTTCTGTCTTTCGATTCGTAAACCGTTGTATCTCAAGAACAAAATGTGACAATGAGTTGAAATAACTAGCATATCGAAGCAAATTTAATCCAGATTTAGCACAATAAAAATTCTTTCTTAATCCCCATAAATTTTGAAAAAACGGCTTTTTTTTAATTCCATCATCTTTTAGAATATAATTAATGATTAAGGCAATGTATCTCAAAAACTAATGAAAATATCTCGATAAAGCGAGAAATATTTTGAAGAAAATTTAATACAAAATTAACCATCCAAAAATGATTTTGCAATTCCAAGTTGCTTTGATGTAGTGATTATTGGAATTCAAGTTGGGGAAAATAGCTTCATCCAGATTTAGCACAATAAAAATTGTTTCTTAGTGCAAATCAATTATGAAGAAGTGATGTTTTTAATTTAATTGTAAGTAGTGTTGATTTAAAACTGATTTTGATGTTGCGATTTCTGGAAATCAAATCGAGCAAAACTGATATATTTAAAGTTATTTTAACAAAGGTAATTTTTAAATCGTCTTATCTCAAGGACGGAATGAGATAATGAGTTGAAATAAGAAGTTTTTCCAAGCAAATTTTATCCAGATTTAAAGCAACATAAATTATTTTTTAGTCCGAATCAATTTTTAAGATGTAATTTGATTTTGAATTTTTTTAATCCCATCATTTCTCAGAACAGAACTAATTGTTAAGCCATTATATCTCATGAACTAATCGATATATCACCGTAAAACGTGTAGTATTTTAAAACAAATTTAAGGCAATATTAGTAACCCGAAAATAATCATTTTATTCCAATTGATCCAAAATTGATTCATTTAAGCTTATTTTAAAAAAATCAATTCTTAAATGATTATATCTCAAGAACGGAGTGAGATAATGAGTTGAAATAAGAAGCATATCTATGCAAATTTAGTAATTTAATTCCATCATGTTTTAAAACATAACTAACTAAAATAACTAATAATTGAGCCATTGTATCTTTAAAAATAATCAAGATATTTCCGCAATATAAGAAACATTTTGAAGCGAATTTAATGCAAGATCAGCAATTCAAAATTTGTTTCTCAATTCCAAGAAGTTTTGACGAAGGGATTTTTTGATTTCAAATCGGCGAAAATTGATTTATTCATAGGTCATTTTGACAAAGTCCATTTTTAAAGCGTCTTATCTGAAGAACGAATTGAAATATCAAGTTGGAATAAAAAGCATATTAAAGTATCATAGTGAATTTGGCAATTCAAGGCACTTCCTAGGAATTTGTAATTTTACTAGTAGACATCAAGAAACTTTCATGTAGTTCAGATCACGGTAATAATAACCTAATCCAATGCAAATCTTAAAATTCGTGATATCTGGGACTAAGTTAATTTTTGAGCCAAACAGCATTTCAGAGAGACACTATATTTTTATTGAACTAAAAATAAGAAACGAACCAACATTGCAAAAAAAATTTCAAGTTCAAATTGGTATTAAAGTTGGACAAAGAAATATTCTGATGGAGCGAATAACTTTTTGATTCCGATTTTTTCGGCAAAAAAAGAAAAGCAGTAAGACCTAAGGGTATTTTCTGGTCAGTGCGCTGCAATAAAAAGGACTCTACCCGAGTAGAACGGAATGTCTTCGAGGATCTGAGCTAAACATTTGAATAGTTCAAGTTTGGTCGATTTGAAAGGAAAACTCGGTAGTGGAAAAACGGCGAGCTGCTGCTACGTCTTGAGAGCATCGAACCACCATTATGCGGAATGACGTCGAAAGGACTCAGGTATCGTCTAATTCTTGTAGGAAATCGATAAACTTCCCCTCGAACTGAACGATTTTTAGCTCGAAAAGCAAACAGACGGAAAAGCGAATAAACAATAAAAATTAAATTAAATATCTCGATTTTGCGAGGGGTTTATCCTCCGGGATTCTCCACTGCGGGAAAGGGGAAAATTAATGAAGGAATGTTTTCGACTTTCAAACAATTACTGAGAATTATTTCCCGGGAAACGACTTCGGCATAAAGTTGAGTTGAGATTTTGCGAATTCCAAACCGGTTTCTAATTATTATTATTCTTAACTGAATTCGGAAGGATTGGGACAATAATCAAATAATCCGGAATTTGAGGTCGGCGCACGCCCCGCAATTACCATATATACCAACGGTGGACATTTCCCCAGTAAGTAATAGATTGCAAATTACCTTAGGATAACAGCGATAACAATCACTTGCAAATGTAAACCTGTATGACAATTATGTTCCTACGATATTGACATTGGTAAACGTAATTCAAGTGTTTGCGTTCAAAACAGTCCTCTTAACATGAATGAAGAAAATCATATTGATGGTTTAAAATGTTGATGGGTGTTTAAAAGGATGATTTCGAATCGGTATTAGATTCGTTTCCACGTCACATAAACTAAGACATAAAGAGAGCTAGAGTTACGGTTCGACCGGGATTATAAACTGCGTCGGAGATTTTTTACGGCTTTCCACTCACCCTCCGGGTCTTTCTGCGAACCATAAAAACAAGGCAGTTGCGCGATAATATACAACTCTGCGGCCGCGATGGACGTGGCCTGGATAACCAAAAACTTCCCGTTTTTATCGATTTTCAAGCTCGCGAAACGCGACCGGGCATAATTTCTTGTATCTTAAGTTGTTGTGGTCGTACTTAATACCAGTCGTAAACTGAGTTATGAACCGGACAAAAACTCCCGAAATAAATTATTACCATCCCCGCGATTTTCCTTACTAGATATCTTTCGGTAATAAAAAAAAGTAGAAATCAAATGGATCTATTATAATTCAATTCGTTGGAAACAAAAAATGTGAAAGAATGGAAGAGAATGTCGAATTCATGGTGGCGCCCGTCGACGAAAATTTATTAACGGAGTTAGAAAGTTGGCCATAATAAGGCAACAAGCCGGGTCGACTCGAAAAGACTTGTTTAAAATTCTCCCTGACACCAGAGTTTCCAGTTGAAGTCACCTCGGAACTTTTACTGGAAGGGCGACCGACGCGTCGCACTAGCGTAATGATATTTATGGGACAAAGGGACTCTTGTAATTTTTATAATCGGATATTGTCCCGTTAATGCCTTATTTGGAACAAGTTAACTTTTCACTTCGCTGAAAATGTTACAGAAATTACGTAATCGCGTTGTGACCTTTATAAAGTTATTTTAAAGAAAGTTTTATGAAAAAATGTATATATCTATAAAGACTTTTTCTTTTAAATGTTTTTTCTCATGTGAATAAAGTTGCACATAAAAGTTTCATCACGTAAAGGAAGAAAATATTTTGTATGGTTATCATAGCATTTCATAAACCATAAGAATATCTTATAATTGGTAAGTCATTTTTTTAATTGATACGTACTTTTATCACTGTGCTGTTCCCCATGACAAAGTACATAATTGTGTTTCATTTTTTTTTATTTAATTAACTTTATGTTTAATAGAAATGCGCAAATTTTCGCATTTTCCTATTTTTATCATATGTATACAGTGGAGTGCAACGTTGTTATCAATAAAACATGAAAATGTGTGTGTGCGATGAATCTTAGGTATGTTTGTCGTACTTATTTTCAAACACTCAGAGTTCATGTCCTGTGGCTTGAATTAAAACTAACACTGTAAAGTCAAAAACATCAAAGTCAAGGTGGAACAGCTCATGCCGAAGACTTATATAGCTGTAATGCGTTTTTGTTCAAAAGGGAAATACTTGGTTCCTAATAAGCGGACACTGGATAATTGGGTACCTCCCGTTCACTCTGCTTAAGCCAAATGTTCCTATGTCTGCAGAGCAAAATAGTACCTAATATTATTGTATCCTAATTGCTTTTATTATGCGTTCATTCTTTTGTTACTTCATTCCTCATAAATTATTTTCATATGTAATTATAAGTCCCTTTCATCCTTTTATATTGATAACATATTCTTAGGCCTGTTTCACACGAGACGGTTGTTGAGTAGATTTGCGAGTTTTCACACGATCTAAAACGGCAGAGCCGATGCCGGAGCACCGGGTGTTTGCCGGAAATCACCACCACATGTCCGGCCGCCGGAAGCCGGAAAACCGGTAACTGAGTTTACAGTAATACATTTATAGTAATAATGAACGTTTTCACACGGTCAAATCGATTTAGTGTCAAGCGACCGTTAAAAACGTTATTTTTCTGTAACTATAGGTTGTGTTACGAGCTAGAACCATGAACATGGATACTGATATATTAATTACACTTGTTCAACAAAGGTCCGTTTTGTGGGATAAAACACTTGAATCCTATAAAAATAAAAATGAAACTAAAAAAGCCTTGTAGAAAAAAAGGAGGTTTTATTATTTATTAATTTGCTATTAATTTGTTTATTAGTTATTAATGTTAAAGGTTAATTAATGTTAATAACAGTATCATAACAGTTTTTAAATATTATTCAGATGCCAATCGATTTTTCCTTGGTTTGACAAGAAATAAGTAAAATTTGTTTAATTCGGGATGAACGGTCCAAAGAGTATGTTAATTAAAACAACTTTTTTAATTGCTAATATTTTGATCTTCTTATTTCAATCTTCTTCAGAGCATTTAAACGCCAAAATGGAAAATTTCAAGTCAAGAAAAAACCATGAGGTTAAATTAAAACTAACATGTCAAGTTACAATGAAGTAAAAACAATTTTGTTTTATTAATTTTACTAATTCTAGAAAAACTTACTTGTTATACGAAGCTTGAAATCATGAAAACCGTCACAGCATTACTTAATTGTATCGAACACATTCAAATATTAAAACATTTGGTTAAAACTTTAAAATTGTAAAAAGGACATCACGAAATGTTGGACAAACAAATGAACAATGTAATTTTATAAACGTGTAAAAATTTTTAAGAAAAAACCTGTTCGTGACTGTAAACCCAGTTTGAAATAAAACACAATGCGCATGACACAGAATGTGGCAATGAAACGAGCGATATAATAAAAGCGGTAAAGTTTCAAAATTCAAAGATTACAAAAATTATGACTTTCTAAGAATTTACAAAGGCAAAGCCGAAAATTTACAATAGGAAAATTAAAATTATTACAAGATCTTAATTATTTTTAAACAAGCCAAACCACCAAACTTCAGAATATCATGTCTGTGGAGTAATTAGACACTCAAACTATGGAATCATCATAATATGGGTTTGAATTAAAGTTTTGGTTAGTTTTGTCCCTTGTAAATAAGTAAGCATAAACATTTCTCAAATTCTGTGTATCCATCTTAAAATTGATCGCATTTTTTATGTAATTGATATGAATCTTTCGAAATTAAAGGTGTGTTTACAGTCATGAACATGCTGGGATAATGCACAAACTGTTTTGTTCAACCGGCAATTACTTTTATGGTTTGATATACGACTTTTTAACCATTGGGACGTTTGGCCAACATATCTACCATCACAGTCATTACATGAAATGCAATGTATTAAACTCGATTTGTATTTGTCTTCAGTTTTATTTTTTAATCTAGTGAAATGGTGTCCTAATTTATTTTCATAGCAGTCTATAATCTTTATATTCTCAATGACTGTGAGAGTTTTCTTTAAGGATTCACTTAGTTTATTAATAAAGGGAAGCCTTTTATATACCAAAGGTTCATTTTCTAATAAAGTTGGATTTGTTAAACTGATCTGTCCGGCGATATTGACATTAGAAGTTGAAAACAATAATTTATTGATTAGTTTTAGTGGATAACAGTTGTTAATAAAATTACCTCTAAGAAATTCTAAGTTCTCTTTTAAAAAATCCTTTTACAAATTTGAGTAACTCTATGTTTCATGCACAAAACTGTAGAAATTTTGTGTTTAAAATTGTGATTTGAATAATAGTTTAAGTAACGTCCGGAGTATGTTGGTTTCACGTACCAATTAAATTAAATTTTATTAATAGGATTTCGTATAACTGTTGTATCTAAAAAAGGTGAACTATTATTAGTTTCCATTTCTATGGTAAACTGAATGCTCGGATGAAAATTATTAAAAGACTGTAAAATTACATCAACATCATCTTTCTGAACTCCCAAAATTAAATCATCTACATATTTCTTAATGAAATTTATGCGAAACTTTGAACCGTTATCAGTCAGTATCTCATCCAATGCGTAATCCATCACAATCAAAGCCAGAACTGGTGATATTTTTGATCCCACAGGGGTACCTTCAATTTGGTGATAAGTAACATTGTTGAAAGTAAAAATTGAGATGTCAAAGATTAATTTTAAACCAAGAAGGAAAGTATCCTTATCCCATATACAACTATCAGCAATATTGTCCCATTTTGCATTAACAATGTGATTGACCAAATCCAACGGAATGACTGTGAATAAACTCACAACATCCAAAGATATCAAAATATGGTCCTCTGGAACGGCTCAAAATGTCTGATATATACCCAGACAGTTCGTATGATGCAGCACCGATTGAGGAAATTATAGGTCTTAAAGATACACCCTCCTTATGAATTTTAGGTAAAAAATATGCCTTAGATAAAACAGAATTATTACAGATAAGGTTTCTTTTTTCTATTTCAGTTATGTATGGTTTAGCATACAACATTTTAATATAATCATTGATTTTTGTTTGAACACAAGTTTTTTGATTTGTATTTAAAATTTTATAAGTTTTATTATCATTAAGCATACTTTGTGATTTTTCCAGATAGTCATCTCTGTTCATAACTGTAGTAGGACCTTTATCAGCTTTTGTAATCATTATGTTAGGGTTTTCCCGTAAGTAAATTGTGCAGACCATCACACGTTCTGCCGGTATTCATAAAATTGGTAATAATGTTTGTGATCTTTCCTCTCATAACGTTTTTTGATTCATCTTTTAAAGTACTTATAATGTTCTCTAAATACATCAACAACCTCTTCAAATTTAAATTAGCCGAGTCAACAGGTAAACTGAAATTAGGACAAAGAGACAGCAATGTTACAAACTCCTTAGGTATATTGACTGTAGTTAAGTTGGCTAACCATTTTTTATTATCATTAAATAATTTAATGCTATTATTGGACTTGGTCAATAACGTTGCAAACTTTTTACAATTAACTTTCTTATTTAAAGAAAGACTTATTTAAAACATCTATAGCGATTTTAATTTCCAAATTTAATGTACTTATTGCCCACTTGTTTTTTATGTTATCTATTTTTCTTAAAAGTATTGATGAGTTAGTTTCCCACAAATTTGTCCAATTGACTGCACTATTCCCGATGTGTGGAGGTAGAATACAATTTTTCTTCGACACTTAATCAAAAACGTGAGATGATTCTTCATTTTCGCAAGCTTGATGTTTATCCTAGATAATTTCTTCATATAATCGACCGCGAGATTACCAAAATTCCCCTTGATTTCCTCAAAAATCCCATTACTAAAAGTAGAACAGCAAAAAGTATCCAACGACCGTATGTGAGCAACAAGTAAAATTTGTTTAATTCGGGATGAACGGTCTAAAGAGTATTTTAATTAAAGCAACTTTTTTAATTGCTAATATTTCGATTGTTTATTCAATCTTCTTCAGAGCATTTAAACGCTAAAATAGAAAATTTCAAGTCAAAAAAAAAACATGAGGTTAAATGGAACCAACATGTCAAGTTACAATGAAGAAAAACACTTGAATCCTATAAAAATAAAAATGAAACTAAAAAAGCCTTGTAGAAAATTTGTAATGTTTTAAACAACGACTTTGAAATCAGCGATGAAAAGGAGGTTTTATTATTTATTAATTTACTATTAATTTGCTTATTAGTTATTAATGTTAAAGGTTAATTATTGTTAATGACAGTATCTTTTTTAAATATTATTCAGATGCCAATTGATTTTTCCTTGGTTTGACAAAAAATAGTTTGCCAACGTATTCCTGACATAGTTAGTTGCTCGTCCTCCACGTCTTATTTGCTCATTATCTAAATCCTCTAATCCAAGAATAGTTATGGTATCTTCCTCCTCAAACCCGTCTCTTATACGAACAAACTTGTGCAAAATAACTGCAACCTTTGCTAAAACAACGGCGAATTCGGCCTCCAAATTAGTAACACGATGTAGTGTCCTTCATTTGTTTGTAAGAATTCCAAATGTACATTCGACATATCTTCGTGCTGTACTTAAATGGTAATCGAATAATTTTTGTTGCAATGTCAAATTTGATACGGTCTAAGAAGATGTTTATGCTGAGCAAACGCTTTGCCAACAAAAAAGAAATGTAAAGAAGCTTAAAGGTTAGGATCCGTTGTACATGGAAGGCATTTTTCGGCTGGTATTTCCATTTTATTATCCAAAATTGGCGTCTAGAGAGAAGACTTCTTAAAAATATGAGAGTCGCAGTCCTTACCATAGCTTTCGATGTTAACGTATATGAAACGATAATACGAATTTGCTACTGTCATTAAAACAATGGAAGAATAGCCTTTGTGATTGCAGTACATAGAACATAGTGGATTAACAATTCGAATGTGTTTTTCATCAACAGCTCCTATGTAGTGAGCAAAAAGGGAGCCCTTTCTTCAAATTTAATAGCAATTGACTCTCACATTTCCTTGTTTGGTATAGGTATACATTCTGATTTCATATAGACCAAATAGGTTGACACACATCTTTCACAATACAAATAATAGTTGATATTCTAATTTTATAATGAAAGTTTAAATCAGTAACACTATGACAACTGGCAAGATACCCGGAATAATCAAAATATTAATTGATAATTTATTTATTTTCAGATAAAGAAGTGTTAAAAAAGTGGTCCAACATTAGAGACAGTTATTGTAAATCAAAGAAAAACATATTCAATTCTTAAATAAAGTTACGTGTGAAAGAGATACATCATCAAACATTCCAAAAAATACACTACATTCAGTGGGAAACAATGAAAATGATGAAGAAATTACTAATACCAATATGTAAACTAAAAGAAAAGTGACGGAAAAACGAAAACATTTAGAAATTGACGAAAGATTGCTGAAAGCATTAGAAACACCAACCGACAGCCATTTTTCAAGGGATTATTCCCAATTTACATAATTTCGATTCGTAAATTTCAACAGAAAAAAACACGCACATTAAAGATAGTTCTTTATCCATTAAAGATAACTTCACACAACCAACCATACAAAGAACTTTATAAAAGATATTTTGTAACATGCTCCGATTCCCAAGTATTACTCTTAACTAGTAAAGAAACGAAATTCGTCATATTGTCATATTTTCGTATTTCTCCCATCAGCAATAATAATAAAATTAATTTAATTTTTAGAATAAAATTTTCTTAAGTTGTAAATTTATTCATAAATTAAGCTTAGAAAGACTCGGATGTTGGAGAAAGTAAAATGATTTCTGTTTAAGAAGTAACTGTATCTATCATTGCTGCGCTAATAATTGCAGCATACTTCACGTTAATTGTGGTGCACTTTGAATTGCTAGAATAAATTGCAATAAAAATTGCTTATATTGTTCTGGAGAATAAATAGCATATTGATGAAAGAAATATACACTGTTGGAAATAATTCACGAGCACACCCTGCATAATCTGATTACGTGTATCTAGCGCAATGAAACCTGGTATGGAAGTAGTACTAAAGTAGTATAAGTTACTCGGAGAGCGGGGCAACGCTGCTGGAAGGAGACCAATTATGAGGGAATGATGAAAGTAACTTCCGTGAAAGGCGCGTACCATCGCTATACGATGTGGCATGAAGTTGATGTGTTATATTCTCTGGGTATGGGTGGTATCATGCCGACTCAACACGCCTTCATAACTCTTCATATTTAGCCGAAGGAGCCAGATAATGTTGAAGTCTCCGACATGTGCGAACGGACTCAGATTTGGAGAACGAGTTGACCATTGAAACATATTTATATCTACAAAGGTCTGTACAACATGCTCGATGTGCGAACTGGCGTTGTCTTATATGTATTGAAGACTTATCTACCGCCGAATGTATTGAAGAATAATTGGCTGTAGCACCTCATTTAAGTATCGTTGATCCATAATGTTGATCCGTGTATATGCAGCAGACGTGTACGTCCATGATGTGTTATCTTACGCCATACCGTCTCATCTTCCTTCCACTACAATATGGCTACATATAAACTGAATACCATGTCGTGTAACGATGGTATTAGCTGCTGACGGAGGATTCTTTCACCATTGCTGCATAACATTCCAACAGGATTGTATTGCTTTCCATGCAAGGGTATATTATACTACTAAAAGATATAGATGGCTCTTCTAAAAATACAATAATAACCATACAGTTTATAATATATACAGTTTTGAATGTGAGGTACGGGCACCAAAAAATAGCTAGAGTAATACTCAAAAGGAATATATAAGCTATGTAATACAAAACAGAAAATTACAACTTAAACAACAACAGAGGCTCAGTACACTCGACATCACATCCCGTACAAACTTTGTAGACATATTTTTCTTCCGGTCTTCCAGGCTAAGAAGATTGCAATGGCACAATAAAGTTGGATAATTCAACTGACAACGATGCGGATAAAAACCAAACTCAAAACAGTGTAGGAATCTAATGAATTTATACTGCACTTTTTCTACCCTGGCGATATGCAGCAGTATTCGACTTTGCTTCGTACAAGCGCAAAGTAAAGAGTAAGGATTGTTTTGATGTCTGTAAACTCTTACCTATACTCAAATAAATAACATACTCAAAGTTTTAAGAGCAGTAGCTGACACTCTGTTAACATTTTCACCAAAAGACAAAGATGCATCAAACCATATCCCAAGGTTCTTCATAGTAGAAATGCGCAATAGATGATCCGTCCCAATCATATAGTCAAAGTACACAATATTCTTTTTCTTGTTGTATGCCATGCACTTGGATGTATTTAGAATCATTCTGTTGTTAGAGCACCACAACGAATGCTTATCACTCACTACAAGCTGTGGTAAATAGTTTAAAATCATCTGCGTAAAGAAGTACATCAATAGTGAAGCATGCAGGCAAATCCTTCACAAAGACACACTTCACAAATAGTAGAGGACCCAGAATGGAACCCTGAGATACGCCACTAGTTACGTTTATATACTTTGATTTCATTTATATACCCAGTTCAACGTATTGTCTACGATTAGGCATATAAGATGTAAGATGGTGTGTAAGGGAATAGTCGCAACCAAATATCTCCAGTTTTATTGTCAACAATGAATGATCCAAACAGTCAAATGCTTGTGAGAAATCAGTGTAGACTACATCAACCTGTCCATAACTGTCCAGTGTGTTAGCTGCATATTAGAGCAAACGTTAGTAGGTTAGTAGTAGTAGATTTGCTTTTGTGAAAACCACGCTGATACTCCGGAATTTGTGTTAGTATAAAATTCAATCTTGGATGCTGCAATCTGTTCAAATACCTTTGCAATGTTATTGATAATGGCTATCGGCCAATAATTCACTACACAACACTTACCTCCCTGCTTGTAAACTGGGCAAATCCTGCTTAATTTCCATATCTTTGCAAATTCAGTGGTTTTAATTATTAAGTTTTATGTTATGTAATAGCGGATGTAAGAATGCAGCAATGTAATCAAAAGTATGACTATACCTTCTTCCAGGTGTAGCAGGAGAGAATAGCAGCCAATAATGTTAAAAGCTGATTTCGTCTTTTTAAGTTCAATCCGCACACACATCAAGTTAATTGATTCAACAGGATAGGTAGCAAGCATGATATTCGAAGTAACAACTCCAGATTTAACAGCGAGTAATACCCCTCCACCCTTACAGTGAGGTCGATCACGTCTAAACTCGTCATATCTATCTGGAAACATCTCGTAGACCAGTACGGTTTTTTTGAGCTAAGTTTTACAGATAATGAGTGCAATAAGGTCAAAATTCGATGCACCGACAGTAGAAAAAATTCAATGATTTTTATATTCATTCCACGTATAGTTTGTGGAATGAAATAGTGGTGTTGTAGCTAGTCTTTTTTAACAATTCTTAGACTTCCATTAATGAGCTATATTCTCGTGAACTGTATTGATGAAACTATTTTTAAAATTGACAGAGTTGCTTAACTCTTTTGATCGTTTTAACACCATGTTGGTATCAGATTTATTTTCGAATATTACCTTAATAAGTCTTGGACGAGTATTTGTTGCAGTAGGTGATTTTCCTAATCGATAGTTTTCATTGATCGCATTTTACGCAAATACCACGAGTCCATTAAATATTCGTTTGAAAACGTAATAATCTTGAATTAGTGGCGGATATTCACGTGCAGGTATTAGTAAACGTATCATTACAAATGGATCATCGAACATATTCCCCATTAGAATTAGAGTAACAGCATTTACATGTAATTGGCATGATAACGACTTCAAGTTATCACGTATAATGGAAACACAAAAGCGACAATATCGAGATACAAAGCAAATGGAGAAGGAAACGTGAGACTAGTTCGACGAAACAAAAGATACAAAATTACATTCATATATAAATCAGAAAATCAATTATTCTTGATGCCTTCCAATATATAATTTGATAAAGTTAGGGAAAAAACGAAACAGTACCTTAAATATAAATGAACTGTACTTCAACACGCTACAAGCTTCAAATCATTCACGAGTCTACAAATGGTTACGTTAAACGTGTCGTCACTTCAACGTATACGCACAAACTGAATACATAATAGACTGAATAACAAAATGTTATATCTCATCATATTATGAAAGTTTTATCTGCAAATTTTTCGTTAAACTGATGGTTTATGTTATGGTATAACTGCAATACTTTTAAAAAGGAATCCATTTAGAGAGTAAATAAATTAGATTTTAATAAATAAAACGATCCGGGATATTTAATTCCCATCTGACGAGAACATGTGACGACAGGATAGACTAAAATACCATGATTACGACCGAAATCCGTCGAGAGATCAGTGAGGCCTTCGTAACAAAGGGATGGGCCCCCTACGTGGCGAACCGGATACCGTTGTCATTCCGGACGGTACAAACCTGATATACAGAAGTAAATTACACCGGACGCTTGAGGGTCTTGGCTAAAACCGAATCGAATAAATTGAAACCGTGCCGGATCTCGACGACTCGTATCGCCCCCCGTTCGCGTGATTGAAGTTTCCAATTAACCAGCCAATCTGTGCAGATATCGTGATGACGAAGATGACGGTTTCAAAGCGGATACAGGATTTATTAATAAAACCGTCAAGAGACGGAACAAAAGCTGTTCGGTCTTTAGTGCCTTGAGGTTGACAAGTTTTATGGTGTGCATAAACCGAAAGAGAATTTCTATACTTGATTTAAAGGGTCGCCGCGTGGCGGATCTTTTTACGTGGAAACTTGGAGGCGGACGTTTATGAGCCGGGCTCGTAATTGTATTAACTGGGGAAACTTTAAAACGTTCCATACTAAAAATATACTCGCCGACACTGGAGAATCCATTACGAGGCGTCACCCGAGGTGACGTACTTAAAAATTCATCATTGGGAGTGAGATCCGACGAGAAGGACTACCGGTTCAAAAATTTAACAGTTCTTAATTTTAAACACGGCCGGAAAAACCCTCGGATGTCTGATTTTAACCGAGGGAGCGCGAGCAAAAAATAATACAAAAAGAAAAGAAACGATGTCGTTACCTTGGCGGGGGAGCAAAGTCAAAGTTCGTTAGGCGTTCCTCCTCTCTTTCACTCCACTTAAATTGAACTCGCGGGATCTTTTAAACAGAACCCGCTGTTTAAGGTTATAAGAATTTTATGTAAAACACCCTCGCACACATGAATACGAAACACCGCGCCGTGAGCTTTTAAATTTTGAATAGAACTATGAAACTCTGCCAATGGTTTCTTTTGATTTTCCAAATTGCTCCTTATTTATTCTTAATAAAGAACCATTTCTTTTATATACACTCTAATGTTTTATGACTGCATAAAATATGTAGCTATTTTGTATTCGTATTCGTGATAGGATGTAAAAGAGAACGGTTAAAGTAGTTGGAATATGATAATTTGTGGAAATACTCGCGGAAACCTCTTTTCTCGGTAAGCTTAATTGAAACCCTTCTCGGGTCTGTCAAAATTCGTTGTTAACGATTTAAAATAGCTTCTTCTCTTCGTCAGAGCTACGATTAAACCGAGCTTTAACCGACCGGTTTCCTTTCGCGGGGTCGTAAACCGCAAGATTTACGGTTTTGGCAACGCCTTCCATCCAGTGTAAAGACCTGGGACTTTTTAATATTCAGCAGTGGTGCGCCGGTGGCGTGAGAGGGAAAATGGCGGAGAAAACGTTTTCATTAAGGGAAGTTGTTGCCGGGAGGTGATCTACGAGACGCAACCGACACGGAAAAAAACTTTTACCCCGGCAACTAATTAGCGAGGTTCCAAGGAACTTGAAAGTCGCTTCGATCGGAGCATAGGGGGTGGAAGATAAATGAAACGAATAAAAACCACCCCCGGTTTATGATGAATCCATTTTTGGCTCCGAGGCGTGCAATAAAACAAATACATATCGGGTTTACGAGGGCATCTATACGGCACGATGGTCTGATTATTATTAACAGCGGTAAATAAATGGAAAACGACCCCTTTATTTTATATCTTTTCTCGTAAAAATTTAGCACCAATTAATTCTTTTACGTCCCCGGATGGACCGGATATTTCTCGGCTAGCAACATTTTCATGTTGGAAATATTTGTTGAATAACAAAATATATCGCTGACAAAGAACTCACACATCAAAGGATAGAATAAAAATGGAATAAAAATGCAGCTGTTATTTTATTCGAGGGAGAGAAACATCGCGACAAATCCACTCAAATAACACAAATTGAAACAATTTCGTGGTGATTTGCTAACATTCTTTAAATTTGCAGCTAAAATCAAATTGAAAGCACCAAAGCGTTGCTTTGCTACGAAAACATATTGACAATTACAACTCATTGAAATTGATACAGAACGGACATTCGATACTGGTAGCTATTTTTCGTTGTCACTTAAATCGCAATTGCCGGTTCAGTGTGTTATAGACGATAACGAGTTTCAATTTGAAATCGATTCCACCTAAGAGAAGTTAAAGGATCGTGAAGGTCTTATTTTTGACTATATGAAGAATTTTTCTTCTATAAAGCGGTGTTTACATTATTAAAAATCTATACCACTTATAAAATGTAAAACATGATATGTTTTAATAGACTCACAAAACTAAAAAAACAAAAAAATGATAAAATTTTAAAAATCGTGGATGTCTGACTTTTGAAAATGAAGAAATGACTTGTATAGCAAACGGAAGATTAAACTTTCCTCCTTCAAGTGATGTATAACTCGTTATTTCAATTTGAAATCGATTCCATCGAGGAAATATTAAAGGATGATAAGTTTTTGATGTTGTAGTGGAATCATGAAAATAATAACATTTAAAAAAGATCGTGAAGGTCTTATGTACGAAAATGAAGCAATGACTTACATACCAAAGTGAAGGTTGAACCCTCCTCTTTCAAATGGCGTATAACTCCTTGTTTTAATTTAAAATGTATTCCACCTAAGAAATGTTAAAAGATAATGTGTTTTTGACGTTTTGGTAATATCATGAAAAAATAGTAAATTTCTAAAGATGCTAGAGGTCTTATTTTTAAAAATGAAGAAATGAGTTTTATATCAAATTGAAGGTTGAACCTTTTTCTTTTAAATGAAGAAATGTTAAAAGATAATGTGTTGTTGACGTTTTAGTAAAATCACGAAAAAAGATGATAAAATATTTTGAAAATGAAGAAATGACTTGCATATCAATTGAAGGTTGAATCTTCCTCTTCCAAATAATGTATAAACCTTTGTTTCCATTTGAAATCGATTACACTTAAGAAATGTTAAAGAATGGTGTGTTTTTGAACGTTTTAGTGAAGGTTGAACTATTTCAAATCATGTATAACTCGTTATTTTAGTTTATTGTATCTTAGAAATCGATTCTACTTAAGAAATGTTAAATGATGATGTGATTTTGATGTTTTAGTAGAATGACGAAGAATGTGGTAAATTTTGAAAGATCGCTGAGGTGTTCCTTTTGAAAAGGAAAAATTGACTTGTATATCAAATTAAAGGCCGAACATTCCTGTTTTAAATGATGTATAACTAGTTTCAATTTGAAATCGATTTCATTTAAGAAATGTTATAGATGACGTGCAAAGGATCATTTTTCCTCTATTTCTTAAAGAAAGAAACGTTTCCCTTCAAAAGTGTCAAATTTGGTCTGTAGAACGATGCTTTAAACTATATAAAAGTGTGTCAAGAGATATAACATCCGGAAACTAGGATAAAAGCAGAAACTAAAGATCCAGAACCGATCCGAAGAATAAAAATATAAGAAATAAGAATCAAAAAAACGGGTAGATAATCGACAAAATAATGATTGAAATAGTGCAATCTAAACTAAAAAACACTTATGAGTATCTTCGAAGTCAATTTAAAACAACAAATAGATAGTATCTCATAATTGGAGGAAGATATCCAGGTAGAAGAAACAGAATTTCAAGCCCGTTACTTCGAAGAAAATGTATTTGCAATCTTCAGACGGATTTTTTGCCGTAATGAAAAATCTAGAAGGTATCATTTCTAACCCACCTTACTTTGAAATGCGACATACTCATCAAAACAACACTACAATCTCGCTTCTACAAAAAAAATCCCGTTTTCGATGGATCCTATGACCAATGAAACCCAACAATTAAGAGTATCAAAATAACCGATTGTTTCTATCAACACTACTGAATAAGGTTTTGGACCTATCAGCAACTAAAACTGAAAATGGAAAATATTAAGCAATTACATGACAAAACAGTCATTAGTCTCCAAGTAATATCAAACTTGTAAATTCTAACGAAATCTATGAGACGAACGAACAGTGTGAATTGTCGTTAAAAGAACCACAAAAAATATTAGACTTCCAAGATTTATTAAGTTTTCTAAGAACGAGATTTCAAGCACTAGAAGCAATCGCTCTAGTGAACTTCTCTTAGCAGCAGCCCTGGTTTCGATAGTTCCGAGCGACTTTAAGCTCAATATCACTTTCCTAATTCTATGTAAGTTAACACCATCACTACCTAATAAGACTACCAAATATCCCGGATGAACATTAGAGCAACAAAATTCTAGCGAATTCTACCTACAATTCGCCTGGTCCCATTGATGCCATCATCGGAGTAGAAGAATATGGAAAAGTAATTTAAGACAGGATTCACAAAGCAGATGATAGGTTAACATATTAGGTCAGAAGACGGAATTTGAATAGATATTATCAGGAACAATAAAAGAAAAAGAAGCTACCACAAGTAAGCATGATGAGTCGAGTCCAAGAAGAATTCTGAAATTGAAGAAGATGTGGTTCCAAGACTTGTATCAAAAGAAGATACCGATTATTAACACTATTATCAAAACAATACAAAGAGAAATGATTATGATTAGAGCTGAGAATTGTATGCACAAAAAAGCAGAAATATATCCACATATATATGAATATAGGTTGGTAATATACAAAAATTGTTAGCAAAATTATGTGTCAATAAAGGAGATTTATCATATAAATTATTCAAAAGAAGTAACTTGTAACTTCCTCCTCAAAAGCTTTCATTATTTCACACGAACTTCTGAGTCAGAGCAAGAGTTGGAACCAGAATTTCTTGAACAGCCTGTTGAACATTAACATCCGAATGCTAATAAGAAAGTTAAGTATGCGGACCCTATCTTCACTGGCAAAGAAAAACTATATGGAGCACACACCGTCAATCCAATAGAAAAATTTAAACTCGTGGAAAAAATGTAATTACTCACTTACCAGGACCAAAACGACCATTACGATATATGGGACTATTACGCATGTAACTGAAATTAAACCTTTGGTTGGACTTTGATATCTATCCGACCTATGTAAAACTAATCATTTGAATACAGATGATATGTGAAAACAAATGGAACATTAATTGAAATGTTCAGGCTAACGATGTCACTAGAACGATTTAGATTTTCGTTGAGGCAATTGAGATTAGAGAATAATAACACTCACACTAAAATGGAATTTCTTATTCCCTATAATAAGTTTCCAGCAATAAGAAACCTTTTCAAAATATTTGTTTGCAATACCAAAACAAATTTTACGGTATTTGAGTACACTACTATCGATGATATGCTACTAGCTTTTCGGGGAAAATATATCCCCAGAACAACAGTGAAAGAAATGTCATAATGGACTATTGGTTTACCAGTTTACCATTATGTAAAAGCCTGTTGGAGAAAAAATTAACTGTCATTGGCACTATCAAAAGAAACAAGACAGAACTGCCCTAGATTTGTGTCGTATATTTCAAGAAATGTTTCTAGCATGGACGAGTACGATGAGATCGATGAAGACACAGGTGGCATTGATACGATCGACTAATTATGTTCAACTTACAATTATGCCAGGCATACGAGAAGGCAGCCAATAGTAATATTTTACCGATTACTAAATATAGCTGCTATAAATGCATTTGCAATTTATTATTTAAAAAATGTTAGAAAAATTTTCATTTGACTTGATCACGGATCATCTCATAAGGCGTGAAACAATTGAACAAGTACCATGGTTGACAAGAATAAGGATTAGACAAATTTGCTAAACAGAAAAACCAGATGTATGCTCAGAAGAAAGCTGCACAAGAAAGGACTTGTGCAACTCGAAAAACAAGATAACGTTAACGTAATGTGTACAGACTGCGCTGGATATGCCATTGTTAATCGTAAAGAAGATTAAATTTTTAATATGTTCAAAACTGATAGTGTAGGCAATATAGTGTATACTTTCGTTTTGTCGAAATAAAAGCACTTTAAAAACTGTGTTCTGTAGAAATTAATGTAGCTGTTTGTGGACCTGGTTTCACAGACCGACGTTGTTACTCAAGTTTCAGAAATTATATTAGCACTGCACGATTAAGATGAAGAAACCATCGAATTGCCTTCTCAGCTGATATGGAGAAGATGTACAGACATATAAGAATTTCAGCAAAAACACAAACCCTTTCAACGAATATTAAGGAAATTCAATACATTAGAGACGATACAAAAATTCAAACTTTTAACTGTTACAGAACTACAGAACTGCAGCCGCTCTGTACTTAGCTGTCAAAGCGGTACAACAATTTGTACAAAACGAAATAAGAAAATTTCCAGAGTCATCAAACGTTGTTTCAGAAGACTTTTATGTTGATGATGTGATAACACCATAAACGAAGCACAAATTTTCGAACACACCTCAACAAAATTAGTTATTGCTAGAATTACTTTAATCTATACCAGCTGAAATAGCTGAAGATTGGCTAACCAAATCCCTAGGCGTAGGTAGACACCTTTCGATTTGAAATAAAAGCAACCATCACTCAGAATCCTACAAAATGTCACATTCTATCAGAAGTAGCCAAATTATTTGATCCTCATGGTTGGTATCAGAAATGGTTACAAAAATAAAAATTCTTACTCATGAATTGTGGCTCCAAGAATTTGAATAAGATGAAGCTGACAAGGCCAGGTCAAGCATCCAAAAACATTTTTACAATTTCAAGGAACTGTAAAAGAAATAAACCTATCACTCTGGATAAAAATTGACAAATTTCATCAATACTATTAATAGCTAAATCAAAAGCACCTAGAAGAATAAAATCTATGTTACCAAAATTAGAACTTTGTGCAGCTGTTCTACTTGCAAGATTATTTAAAAGAATCATAGCTACCCTAAAATTAGAGCAAGAAACTCCACTCTTTGCATGGTCAGATTCCACAATCACACTAGTTTGGATAAACGAAGATCCAACGAAGTGAAAGAGGGTTGGTGTTACATGAGTGGAAAAATCCGGCCGACATCACATCAAAAGGTATTGATCCGAAAAAGTTAATTTAGCAGCAAATCTGGTTTAATAGCCCAATACAGTTATTAAAAAAAATGGACGCCAAAAGAAGAAATAGAAAACATTAATGTGGAAATGAAAATTACAAGAATGATTTCCTAAATAAGAACGCCCGAAAGAGTATGAAGTCTTCATTAATAAAAAACATAAGAGCACTTTCTTACTGTTGTCAATTCATACGCTATCAACATGTAAATTATGTAATTTTGGGCTGGACAAAATATTCAAGATGGAAGATAAAAGTCTTCAAAAAGTAACCAAACCAAGTGGATAAAAAAAGCTTTTGACTTTGATCTCCTTCATCAAAAAAGGTTTACTTCGTGTTTGTGGAGATTACAAAAATCGTTTACAAAATTACAAAATTCATTATTAGTCACAATTTTCAAAATTATTGATCTTAAATGTATATGCTTCAACTTTACATGGAGAAAATCAAGCAATATTAATCTATATAAGACAAAAGTATTGGATCACAAATGGAAAACAAAATGTAAAAAATGCATCAGGTATAATGCTTGAACTGCAGAACAAATGATGGGAGAACTTCCGGCACCAAGAGTCTGCTCTGTCCAGCTCTTCCATTCACACGTACTGGTATAGATTATGCCGGCCCAATCCAAATTCGTACCACAAAAGGATGAGGGCACAAATCATATAAAGGGTACTTCGTCGTCTTTGTATGCATGACAACAATCGGAAATATATCCTCATTTCGAAGGAATTTGGAAAGTCGGAGTGAAATCTGTGAAACATTACCTGAAACGAGTTATTGGGGACACAACATTAACATTTGAAGAAATATCGACGTTCTGTACTAAATAAGAGGCATTTTTAAAATTCCATCCATTAATACCTTTTAGTAATCATATAAATGATGCAAATAGTTTTAACTAATAGACAATAATTATCCCACAACGATTCTTCTGCCAAAAATGAGCAGGAATTGTCTTCAAGATAGAAATTAATACAAGAAATGAACAAAAATTTCTGGCAATCATGGAGTACTTTAGTCTGTTACAATAAAGATGTAACAAACAAATAGAAAATACCACAACATTCTCACACACTTTTGTTCTTACTGTTAGATCCATAGATATTGAGAGAAATACGAAAATTTGATAAATTTCATTGTATTACAAAGTGGTAATCAAAGCATGTTACAAAAAATCTTTCAAACCAAAACTTGTAGGAATATCTTATTCTCCTCAATGTTGCTCTCTTACACTTTTATTATTCGACTTGATTGAATTGGAGTGATTTCACTGTGATTTACTAACATTCTTTATTCGTAGCCAAAATTAAACCGAAACCCCCAAGACATTGTATCTAAGTTGTGCTTTGCAACGAAAACATGTTGAGAGTTACAACTCGATGAAATTGAAATAGATGCAGACGAGGAGTTTTGTACAGTGCTTGATACTGGCAGCTATTTTTCGTTGTCACTTAAATCCCAATTGCCGCTTCAGTCGTCGACGACAACGACTCGCTCTACGTGATTCCCCGATGTTTTCCGGAATCCGTAACGCAATATAATGAAAGCACCGTAAAGCAGAGTGTGTGGAGTAATATGTGATTTTAACGTTTGTTCATGTCAACAATGTTTTCTCCCGCTACTAAATGAAACCGAGTTGTTAACATCTACTTCATAACATGAAAATCATAGAGTAAGTACGATATAAGTACGAAAGAGATGATTCAACTAAAACTAGATAAAACTAGAAGACTTCAAGTTTTTAATTGTGTCTTTTGAAAAAAAAATGACGTTTCAGACGACATGTTGTAATCGTGATGAGAAACTGGTTCGAAGTGATATATAGATTCTATTTAGTTAAGGTTATGTATTAAATAGTAAAATAAAGGTTACGGTTAATTAACCTCTTGAAGTTGGTGTAAAAACGAAAAAGATAAATAACTGTGTAACGAAACGGTTATGTAATTAAAAATTGAAACTTCGCTCCGGTGACGCTTTCGCGGTTCAAATACAAAGATCAACAGTAGCTAATTAAAGGACTCGGTCACACCTGAGTGCCCTTTTTTCATGGCTGGGTGGTCGTTGGGTGGACGATCAAAGGCTGTTTAAGCGGACGGAGCAAACGGGGCATTGTGTGCGGTCAATTGGCCACGGAGCCCAGGGTGGAGAGTCACCCCCTTTTCGTTTACTGACGCACACACATCGATAGGTTAAACACGAACGCGTCCAGTTGAATTAATTGACAGGGGCTTTCCCAAACATGGTATTGCCTCCGTTCCCGGATTCCCGGTACCGGCAATCATAATACAATGACCTAAATTACGCCGGACAAATGCTAATAGTTAGTTATTAGGATCGGTTGGACACCTGGGAGCGTCATAATTGCGTCGATGTTTACCAAATTTTAGCAAAAAGTAAACACGTATTAGTTATATTGTAGAAGTTGTAGAAGGCAAAGTGGTTTTGTATACAATGTGGCTATTATTAGAAGCGGTGCAGGTGGTAGGAATAACAGCGGAAGTCTTAAAATTTAGTGCGGCCTCTTAGAGTAGATCGCTAAAACTTCAGTGTGAACATCGCCTCGACCAGCTCTCGCAAGGGAGCGTAAGTGTTATTTAGTACTAATAGGGTATCCCACTCGATGCGGTTGTGGACCAGGACGACGACGCCAACGCCTCCTTCAGGGAAACCGCGCTGCGCCTTATGGGGTTTTATGAATAAAAGATAAGACCATAATTTCGGGGCGCAAGACGTTTTAACGTCTTTAATTTTGCACTCGTTACGCGCCGGCAGGGTCGCAGTCCATACTTCGAGCGAAGGCGAAGGCGACGACCTTCCCCTTCATTAAAATTTAGACAGTTTATTAGGAGCCACGTCGTAACTCATAACTATTTAAAAACTTTGTCCGGTGAATTTTATTGGATCGCCCCGGGGATTTATATGGAGCCCCGGAATTAAAAATTTACCTCTATCCATCTAAAAACGCCATCTTCCAGTAGACATTAGATTATTTGTCATGTTCAACCAAAAAAATGAGTCGCGGTAAACTTTTATAACATTGTGGGTTATTTCACTTGGAAACTTTGCGCTTGTACGCACAACACAATGGCACAAATCCCCCATTGAACACCGATACACCATTCACGTTCGTAATACTGAAACGAGAAACGCCGAGCTTTGTCCGGAAGCGTACACGTTTGCTTCTCTTGTCTGTTCAAGCACAGTACCACCAATTACCTTACACAGCTCTCTATCTATTCGATTTCGTTCTATTTAGAAACTAATTAACCGAGTCAATTAATGGACAAATTATGTTTAGAATACAACTTGTTTTGACCAAAAATATAAAAAAACATAAACAAAAAACAAAAAATTTATGAAGATGATTAACTCACTTTCGTCTATGTTAAGTGTATTGATTTAATCTTGGCATCAAACGTATCTAAAAAGATTAACAAGCACTGTATCTGCCGGAAAGCGTTTCTCTCTGGCTATACCTGGATCGGTTTTGAACTAGGGCCAACTATGCTTAAAAAGGGCCCGGAATTTAAAGCGGCCTGATTTAAGCATCTTTACATGCTACTTAAATGAGCAAGTGCGATATTTTTTTGCAAACACTCAGAACATGTTCTGAGAGAATTGTAGAGGAGAAAGGAAGGGTTGCAGCTTGGAAGACTCCTGAATTAGAGTGAACTCTGACCGGGCTTTGCTTAAAACACACCAGTAAAAATTCAAACGTTTAGTACGACAAAAAAGTGATAAACTTGGAGAGATTTTTATTAGGAAGTGGAGAACGCTGCTGAGGTCTTATGCGAATTTTGACTAAAATGTGTTCTGACGAGTACGTCCGAAATCCTCATCGGAATTGGTTTACTATGCGTGTTTTGTGATCTAATCAGTATGTTTTTGCCACCTCACAAAGATTAACAAATTTGTTTTATTTTATTTTCTTGAAAGTCCGTTAACGAAGTTATTGTTGCTAAATAGTGGAAGAACAAGGCACGTCAACCACTTATTTGCAAGAAAAGACGAAAAAGAGAATTTCAAATGTTATTTTAACAATAGTTGGAAACTTGAAAATATCAGCAAGAATTAGAATACATACTGAAGTATCACCTACTGATGAGCCATATTGTGTTACACTTTGCCGTTGTATATTGGCTTAGCTATAGTTTATATTGATCTATGAGCTCCCAAAAAGTTCTCTTCGCAAAATACTTGTTGGAGTTTAGTTCTCATGAATATTTTTCTTTGTATTGATATTTTCTTCAAATATAGCAGTAAACTCATTACAAAATGATAGTCCGGATCTTCGTTTAGAGAAGCTGAATTCCTTTTTTGAATATTTGTATTTATTGTCTTTCATTGATTATTAATTTTTTCGCCACTGTGAAAAACCAGTGTATTATTAATCTTAACATTTTTTTCTGAGGAGCAGCAAAATGTGGCGTAGTCGTGTTTTGAGGTGATTCGACAGTTTGTATTTGTGCACCTACTACTGAATATTTACTTTCCAAGTTCTTTACAAGATATTTCAATGCTTCTACACCAAGTAAAATTTAACAACTCGATTGCCTACCAAGTGGTACAGAACAGGTAATTAGAATGGAAAGTTTTGAGCCCTTCAAAACACCTGGACATATCATCTTTCCTGTTCATCTTCAATGGAGTCTAGGAGTTATGAAAATATACTTGATGAGAGTTTATAAATCCATGATTATGTTCCTATCAACTGGAGGAAGATCACAGTAACCGTTATACCAAACAACGACAAAAAGAACACAAAGTCGATTACTCTGTCATCGTTACTCTTAAAGGCACTTGAAAGACTATACTGTGAATGGCAAAATTTTGGAATAAATTCAACAAAACACTTATAAACATTATTATGCAAAATAATAATGTTTTATTATGCACCATCGTCAATTGGTTTGTAGTTACGTATTTTTATTCACAAAGTTCATAAAAGTTTATTGAATTTATTTCATAATATTGCTACATACTGTATACGTGAACACAGTCGAACAACTTTTCGGTATCCGACACGACCCTTCATGCATCCAAACCACTGCGAAAGGAACCACAACCGCAGCCTCCCAAAAATTAAAGGTGAAAACTCCCCAACTTATTCCTTAAAACAAACAACGTTCCTTACAAACTATCTACTGTCGCTAACATGATACCGCCCTAGACGGCAGTAAATATAAAATATCTTAAACTTAAAAACTTGATACCACCGTTTTGTCAAAAGTGATTGAGTCAGTTCAAATGGATAAACCATAGGTAACTGTTTTTCATCTACCTCTGAGGAATAAAAAGAAATAATTGTAATAGAAACTAAACATGATTATACAAAAGAGTAAATATAATAAAATAAAATATCAGAAGCTTGAAAAAAAAGGAAGAAGAACAAGCTACATAGCTAAATAAGAAAGAGGCATACAACTGAAAACACGAATTCAGTTCCTGACATCCTCTTTCTATCCAGATCATAATAATCTTAGATCTGGCAGTTGCTTATGGTTGAATAGTCACTCCAAGACCCTCTCAATCAATATTCTCTTATTACTTAATTTTGCAAACTTCTTCACCTTGATTTCATTCCACCTCCCCTAACATTCCAAGCTTTCACAATTATTTCTTTCAACTTTCAACTTTCCACTATCCTTGACCTCATTTCCAGCAGTAACAATCACTCTGTTCCTTCCAGCCCCCTTTCTTTCTTCCGTCTTCTTCTTTTTTGTCATAGAAGCATACGATCTCTTCACACTTCTCTCATACTTTCCACTCTTCATTTTCCCTTCCCATACACTTCCCTCGGCTAGTCTTCTTCTACAACCCGCAAAATCCACCATTGTTTTTATTGTTAGACCTTTCACTCTTCGAAGAATAACCAGAACATCACGCCTTTCTTGTGATGTAATTGGTTTTGAGTCTGAGTCATTATTCACCTTCCGGCTTTTCTTCTTTTCCAACCACATTTCGCAATCTACAACTCTCCTTATTGCACTAGATTTCTCAGTAAATGCTGCCAACGTCACACTTGCAGGTCTTTTATAAACAGCTCCTTCTTCTTCTCTTTTCTCTTCTCTCTCCATTTTCCATATATTGTCCGATGATACTTCTACAGCCCTCTTTCCTCTTTGGAACGTGAAGGCAATCGTGTAAGCGGTTTGAATAAGTCCGACATTCCCTTTCTTCCATTTGTATCCGACATACTTGTTCGATAACAACATGAATGTTTTTCTTTTCTGTTTCAAGTACACCGCGTACAATATTCCAGAATACGCCGAAACTCTTGACCAGTCCTTTTCAGGGCAATTAAATAAGGTAAATCTGTTGGTACTAGCCTACTCATAGTAGTAGGTATGAATCTGCCTCACTTTCTGCAATAAGTTGATGGTAATATAAAAAAAAAACAAAAACGTCGCTTTAGACTTAAAATAGTTAACAATTATCAAATTTTAAACCGTGATGCAATATTTTTGAAAGTTACGATACAATTAAATACAACAAAATTTCATATTTTTGTATTTTTCTTATTAACCACACATCAAAGAACAAAAATGCCAGTAAGCAGCATTGTTAAAAAAAATTGCTACAATATTTGTTTTCTGATTCCCATTATGATTTTAGAAACTAACGGAATTCATCAAATTTTCGTATTTTTCTCAATATAGAATTGTTGAGAATAAAATTTCTTACTGTAAAAGATTTTTGTAACATGCTTAGATTCTCGAGTACCTCATCACTCCCAACTTGCAATAAAAAAATAATTAAATAAATAAAGAATCAAGTTTTCACATGTTGGCACATTTGGTTTTTCTCTATTTGTAATAATACAGAAGATATTAGTTAAGAAAAAGTATGTTGCACTTGTTACACGAATTCTGTTGGAGGTTTAAAATATACACGTATATATTTAAGCCCATAATCCGAATCGATATGTATGAAAACTATGTGGTTTGCCAAACAACACACGCAAACATTTTGTGCGGTATTATAATGATAATTGCAAAGTTTTATGCACTCAAACGGTTACGGGAATAGACATTTCGAATCGCGATAAATACCCTCGAATCGTTTACAATAATGTAGGTATTCAATGGTCTCGTTCAATAGATAGCAGCGAGCTCCATTGTTCGAGAATAATATTTGCAAAACGCCATAAAATAGTATTAAATATACTTTATCTGTTTTTAGGTGGATATAATGCGTGTATTCAATACATGATCGTATTTATTTGGACGGCTAACAATAAAATTAATGCTATTTTCCAAGTAACGTTTATCAAAAATTTTACAATGCCATTTAATAAATTTTATAAAAACCTCGCATTCCGATAACTTTAACAAAATTGTTATTATTTTTTTGTTAATTCATTTTATTTTCGCACAAAGTCGAAATCGATATCCAATTAGGGTAACAATCGATAGTAATTATCGCTTGCTAGTGCACGGTTTAAGTCTCCAATTAATTCCCCAATTAATTGCTTAATTAATTTAAAGCGGATGACGACGTCTTAAATAACGTCTTAAAACGATTAATCGACAAGGTGTTGCATTCGAAAAAATAACGGACGAATTAAAGACGACTAAAACAAATTTACATTTTTATTAAGTTTGTATATAAAAAAGTGATTTTATCTTAATTTAGCCTAAATTTGTTGTTTTCGTGTGTAGTTATGCAAAGAATTGTTGATTCAAGCACTAATAGCATGCAAGGTTATATTACGTATGTGGTTTCATGTAAGGGTGAATTCTTTCATAACACTTTACATTCCCACAATTAATAGTTCAATCAAGGGTAAGAATAAAATGTCAGCGATATTTTTTATGAGCGATGTAATGGAATTATAAATTAAAGGGAAACAGAGATAAACCATGCGGGGAGAGGTTCTGGCCAATCGGAACAGAGTTGAAGCGAATATTCTGTATAAGTCGTGCGTTTCAGTCGGGATATGGCGTTTTCCTGTCTACGTAGATAAAATGTTATTTAAAATTGTGTATAAAATTATTTTGTTACAAATTGAACAAATACGTTTGATTTTTATATACCGGGTGTACCTCAAAAGTGGCTCAACCCCATATTTTTTTGTTATTAATGATATTGGAAAATCATTTGAAAGGCATAATTAAGCTATTGAAACTGATTATTATAACATGAATTCATTCACTCTTTGTGCTTCCGGTTTTACGGAAAGTGAATGGTAATTTCGCTATTTTTTAAAATCTAAATTTTGTTTTGCTTTTGATGGCTAAACAACATAATTTACATAAATTTTATTTGAAACGATTTTCAAAACAATTTATAATTTTCGCAAAAAAATAGTTTCGTTATTTTTTGTGACGATTTACTACTTTCGGAAACTGTGTTATAACTAAGAGTCTGGAATTGATGCATATTGTATATTATTTACCGCTAATAGTACGATTAAATGCTTTCGAATCTAGATGAATTAGGTGAATAGAAATTCATTAACGCCTATTAATTTTTGCATATTTCTAAGTTTTTCGAATATTTTTGCATATTTTGAATATTTTCACATATTATCACATTTTTTTCATATATTTTACAGCATTATAAGTTTTTAAAGTGCAGCGTCGATTTCTTATTTTTTATTTTAGGTGTAATTCATATTATAGATAACTCTTTTTTCTGATATTCGCTAGAGGTAGTCAGGCTTAGTCGATCGTTGCTGATATCCAAAGCCTTTAGGCTTTGGATATAGTTGGCATCTAAAATAAAAGTGGTATCCACGAAGTTAAATTTATTTAAAAACACATCATTTTAAGAGTCGTTCTTAAGTTGTTCAGATCTCTTGTGTAGTTTTGCCTTGTACGTACAAACTGTTAACTATTTCAAACATGCCGAAGGTGAAAAATCTTTTAAAAAATCTTTTAAGCAAGCTATTAAACCGGAAACAAGCAAAAGTGAGCAGCAAATTTAAAAAATTGCAAAATCCTGAATTAAAAAATTTTTTAGAACAGCGTATTGTAAGCGTACTGTATCGGATGAAAGTACTTTGCATAAGCGCTACGTAAATGAGGAGTATGTTTAAATAATTAGATCTATCAAGGAAGTAGGCAAAAACCACTACATATACTTAATAGTTGACGAAACTACCGATTGCTGTGGAAGATGTATTGCGAACTTGCTGATAGGTGTTTTATGTAGTTCGTTTGGTGGCAAATCATATTTAATTGCTTGCATACAATTACACAAAACTAACCATCTTACAATTTTACGTTTCGTAAATGAAACGTTAATGAATTTTTTTCTTTCGGAAATTGTACCAACTAAAAAAATATTGTTTTTGCTTTCGGATGCTGTCACATATATGGTTAAAGCAGGTCAACAAATAAAATGATTTACCTCAATTTAATTCATGTGACGTGCTTAGCTAACGATTTGAGTACAGTATCAGATGAAATTAGGAATCCATTTTCAGACGTAATGCGTTAATTGGCAATGTAAAAAATATTTTTGAAGTCTCCCCTCATTATCCAATTATATAAGGAAAAATTGCCTAATGTTAATCTACCACCAGAGCCTGTCATTACAAGGTGGGATACCTGGTCAAATGCTGCAACATTTTATGCCCTACTTTTTACATCTATAAAGGAATTAAGCATGGATTTTAAAGAAGAAAATAATAAAACAATTCAAAAATATCAATCACTATTAAAAAAGCAGACATTAGGTGCTGAATTAGCGTTTAATCAAAATAATTATGAGTTTGTAAGTAGGATAATTTTAAATTTAGAAACGCAATCTATGCCATTAAATGAGTTTGTTGGATTAATAGAGGAATTTGCGACTGGCGTTAAAAAAGTAAATGGTAAAGTGGGCTGAATTATTAATAAAAAGTTTCATGAAGTATTAGAAAAAGTCATAATATATAAAAATCACAATATATAACATTGTTATCAAAGACGGCTAAAATAATTGGTGGATATTTAAGCGATTAAATTAATATTGAGCCAAATTTGTAGATGTGGAAAGAAGTTTCTCAAGGTACAAAGAGATATTGTCCAACAGACGACGTAACTTCTTAGTTGAAAATATTGAAAAATATATCATTGTAAACTATAACATTACTTAAATTATTTAAGGCATTTAATTATTTTTATCCCCTGTATATAATATATATATATACATATATTTCGGGTTTTGCCGTGAAGTGAACTGACTTCGAACCAGTTTCTAAAGAAGGTTGCAACATGGCATCCAAAACGTCAAACATTTTTTCAAAAAACGCATCAAAACCCGAAAGTTTCTAGTTTTAGATCTAGTGTTAGTCCTAGTGATAGTTCTAGTGTTAGTGCTAGTGTTAGTTCTGATTTTACTTTAAATGTTATTTTGAATTCAATCTATTAAGAAAATACCATCTTTATGTATAATAAAATTAATATACTATTTACGGGCATGGTTAATAATGAGAAGTATGGGATTTCAGCTGAGGTGACTTGTGATATTTTGTCTTTTCACGGTGGCGGAGTTCTCGTAACTAGCAAAAATTAACATTCTAAATGTCAATGTTCTGTTGAATTATTAACTATTGAACATGCTAAACATATCTTATGGATTAGCGAGCATTGAGCGACTTCTGCTACTCAGAATGCCAGCAAAATTTCATGCAAACTCGGTTGAGTTGGATAGATTCGCTACGGATATGTTGTTTAAGTGCTGTGCGATCTGGTTTAAACACTCAAATCACAGTTTTGTTTGTTTGCTTGTGTTTATAAGCCTCCCTCGAATTGCTTTATAGATATTTTAGCTTCTTAGAATTTTTGTATTGTAATAATGATTTTGTCGCGCTTTGCGGGAATTTGAATGTTGATATAAACAAAGATACTATGGGATCTAAAATTCTCGGGGAATTGTTTCATTCTTATGAGCTGCGCGGAGATACAAAGGAATATAGTAGAATTTGTTGTAACTTAAATGGAGAAGTAAGTAAGTCAACACTTGACTATATTGTAACAAATTTATCGCCGACTTGACCATTTGTCTGCTCCTTGGTATATACTGCTCAAAGTTTACAAATTGAGGATTCCAACCGAACGGTTTCCATTTCTAAGCGAAGATTTTCCTATAATAATTTATCATTTTTAAATCATAAACTAATTTTGTTCGATTGGGATTCTCTCCTTGCTGTGAATTTGAATGATACGAATTTCTTGTACGCAAGTTTTTTTGAGACATTTCAGTATTATTATTACTTATATTGTCCGACTGTTAAAAGGGAGCTTCCAGTAAAAAGTGGCTCACATAAAAGATGGGTAACATCAGCGACCGTACAAGCCGGACAGGAACTAAAAAATTTCCATCGGTTAATAACCAATGGAATGTGGTTTAAACAATGGTTAACAATGGTTATATCGGAACTTTGAGCGGAATATAACAATAAAAAAGAATATATAGAGATTTAATTAACCAGGCAAAGAGAGATTTTTTAGTAAATAAAATTAATAATTCTTCAAACAAATATAGAACGTGTTGCATCAAAGAGCAGTTAGGGCGTCTTCCGCAGAGTAGTTTTGTGGTGTTGTCTGTTGATGACACACTTTTACCATTTAAATGTTGATTACTTTGTACGAAATTTGCATATTTTCTTATTATTACTATATGTATATATAATTTTTTAGTCTTTTCTTTTATTTTTTGTTCTTTTACACTAAATAAGCCGATAGTAACTTACAATGTACTATGTTCATCATATATGATGACTTGAATTGTTTACTTTATTTTAATTAAAATTTATCTAGGTGAATAAAGATAAAAAATAATTCAATTAAATTTAATTGTTTGTTCGCGTTTTTTCTTTTAGAATCAATTCGATACCACCTTTAATTTGCACAATTATTTAAAAAGAACCATTAACTAAATCATATCAGTGATCATTGCGTGCGAAATAGCAAATCAAGAGGAACATAATGTAGTTTATACTCTTAATCTAGTTACTATTCGTCGAAAGTTGTAATACATTTTCCGCAGGTTGTAAAACGTTAAAAAAATAACGAAAATATTTTTTTCTCAAAAATTATAAGCAATCGTGATTTTTCTTCAAGTAAAAGATATGTGATGCCGCCTACCCACCTGAAGAAAAAAATTTCAGATTACCGCAGCCGGTATAATCCGCAGTACAATTTGATTTATTTTACGTCCTAATAATCCGTAATGGTTTTCTTATAACACTAATAATAAAAAAATATGGGTAAAAATATAACATACGTAATGCAAATACATTTAAACCAAATTGCGTGATAATATGGGACAGACTTCGTAAATTAATAAAAGCCTTTTTAATATACATTTCTGATTGGAATGATGAGAATTGATTATAAAATTTTATAATTAAAGTTCTATTATTCTTGGTGTATATTAAATCAAAATTAAATATTTTGAGGAAAGTAGTTCAACGTTATTTTGTTTAAATATAATTATTCAATTAATAAAGCAATAAATTAATTTTAGAGTATTTAAAATTTAAAATATCTTTTTACCTACGTAGACAGAAAGGTGAAGCGAAGGAGAGTACACCGAACGTAATAATAGCCCTTCTTTTTTTTAACTTCGATCGCATTGGCCGGTCGCATGGCTTATTTCTGTTTCTCTTTACTTGATAAATCCATTAAAACTGTCGTAAAAAAATTGAGAGAGCTTACGTTGAAAAACTGATTACGGAATCCGGTAAACGACATTAATTGACACATTTTGATTAAAACTGTGATGAAATCTGTCCGGTCGTTTTCGAAATAACCGCATCACTAAACCACGATTTTGGTGTAATAATATTTCGGGTTACTACCAGTTCAAATTTATTTGAATTTTATTTGACCAGTTTGAAATTTATTCGTCAAATAGTTTTTAAGAAAAAAAATCGCAAAATAGACAAAGCTATTTTCTTATTATTCGCTTAACTCGCAGTAAAAGAAAAACGGCAGATCCGAAAATTTCCAAATTTACATATGATACACAGAAATGTTCATTGATTACAATAAACTTTACCGCAATTTTTTTTTCATCGGGCTACTTCAAAGATATCGGTCTCTAAAGTGAATGGCCCTTACTTTTGGCACGGATTATACAGCGGATGTTAAGCACACATCAATAGGTTAATGTTTCTTATCATAGTTAGTGCTTCATTTTATGTCAATTTGGTTTCTGATATTGGAGTGATCCCATAATTATATTTTGTTGAATAATGGCTTTAACAAAATAGCAGTGAATGATTTATTTGAGAATTTTGAAAATATATACCACAGATACAATTTTAGTGCCGACCGGACTTTTAACTATACGAAGCTGTTTTCATAAGTTAATTTTTATAAGTAAGAAAAAATGTTATAAAAATTATGTATTATGTATTTCTGCATAACAGCACAGAAGACCTGCTCCCGTTTATGATATAGTAATACAGGGTGTTAATTAACGACATATACAGGGTCCTTGGTAGGTAGTGTATGATACTGTAGGTTATTAGAGGAGGTCATTCTGAATTGATTTAACTAATCATACCTAATATACTACGTGTTTTAGTCTTCTTGTTAATTAAGATTTTAATATTTTTGAATTTCTTCATACTTTTCTATTATTACTGCAGTGCCGAACAACAACAAGAGCTTTTATCACAAAAATGTACTTTTTTATTGTGTATAAATGGATTGTTTAAAACATTTAAGCTAAAAAATCTGAAGTTGATTTGTTACTCACCAAGAGCTTTATAAACACCATTTTTCTTATTTGTCGTACAGGAAAGTGTGTTTATTCAAATGGTTTACAAACTTGTGTAAGGTGACAATGGTCCTTCAAATCATATGAGAAGACTCTTGAAACATTTTAGAAATTAGAGAAAACAAACTTAATACTGTTAAGTGTCTGTTAAGCGCAATCGTGAATAGCATTGGGGATATTTTAGTAGGATCGTGAAATATCATTAGAATTTAATGTTATTACTTGACTGAATTGTTATTACTTTAATTAGTGTTTCACAATAAAGAGAGAAAAGTGCGTTCAAAAGCTTAAATGTCATTCTTTAAATTTTCGTGTAAAACGGAATGACGTCTTTTAGTAACGAGTAATACGCTGATATTATTTATTGTTATGGAAAAGCTGATGGAAATGTCGAGCCGGCTAGGCGATTTTACCAAGAGAAATTCCCAAACCGTCGAACTCCAAATGCAAATGTATTTAGTCGAACATTTCGTCGCTTTAGAGAAACTGGATCGATTCACCGGACTTTACAACCCATAAGCAATCGCAACAGACCTGAAGAAGAACAAATTCTTTATGACTTTACAGCAGATCCAATTTGGAAAGTCTGGTCACTCTGAAAATTAGAGGGGAAACACGCTTTTCATTATACGGCAGTTCAAGGATTAGTACCCGATGATCTAGTACACCGGTTAATATTTTGTCGTTTTTCGTTGAATTGGGATATGGAAGATGGAATGTTTTTCAAGCAAATTCTTTGGACGGATGAGTCAAAATTTACTAAAGAAGGCATTGTAAATTACCACAACTTATATTATTGAAATGACAAGGATGACAACCCTCATATGAAAAGGCATACTTCCTTTCAATACAAGTTTACTGTAAACGCGTGGTGTGCAGTTATTTCTAATCATTTCATTGGAGTGCACATGTTATCAGACAATTTAAACGGCGAAAACTATTTAGCTTGTCTGTAAGAAAATCTACCTCTTCTGCTAGAAGATTGAATAAGATTAATTTGATTAATTTGAAAGAGAATGATTTGAAAGACGTTGAATTTGCGAAGAGATATGATTTTTCAACACGATGGCTGCCATGCCCATTACCAACGAAGGGTATGTGACTATTTAAAGCAAGTGTTCCCAAATTCTTGGATTGAACGAAATGGGTCCATTCTCTGGCCTGTCAGGTTTCCTAACTTTACACCATTAGATTTTTTTGTATGGGGTCGCATGAAATCGCGTGTGTATGAAGAGGAGATTCAAAGTAAAGAGCATTTAATCGAAAGAATGAATGTTGCTCACATGTTGCTCAACAACTTGAACGAGAAATGCGACTCGGTGTCACCACAACTCCAATGAGGAATAGAGCACGTAGATGTATTCAGAATGGTGGTTCTCACTTTGAACATAATAAATAAATTATTAATGATTTATTACCATTTCTGTAATAAATTTTATTTTCTCAAATTAATTTTATTTCTTTGCATTAAAATACAACATTTTTAGTTTGCATTTATAATTTCTTAAATTTTTGGGTTGTGTGTCTGCATTATTTAATGGGAATATGTAGATCATTCTAAAAATCGTAAAAAATAAAAATATGGAATATATGGACAACTATCTTAAGATAATAAACGGGTAGGTTAAGTTTTGCTAAATGCACTTGGCAGACAATTAAAGGTATTATGCTTATGTTTTCCAATTTTTAAAATGTTTTTTAAGAATATTTTCATACGAATTGAAAAACCATTGTCTAAAAAAATTTTAAACCAATTGAATAAACATACATCTAAACGCTCAAATAAAATCCACGTTTGAATATGACACTTTCCTGTACCACAAATTAGGAAAATTATATTTATAAAACTCTTGGTGAGTAATAAATCAACTTCAGATTTTTTGGCTTAAACAATTTAAACTATCCATTCATACACAATCAAAAAGCTTAGTACATTTTTGTGATAAAAGCTCTTGTTCTTCTGCACTGCAGCAATAATAGATAAGCACGAAAAAAATCAAAAACGTTAAAATCTTAATTAACAAGAAAACTGAAACTGAAATGAAAGAAGTCATACCTATACACTGGGTATGACTGGTTAAATCAATTAAGAATAACCTCCTTTCACAACCTATTCAGTATCCTGCACTACCTACCATACACTCTGTATATATTTTGAGGGGGTGATAGTACTCGATAAAATAGGTAAAAATGCTACTAAAAAAGTGGTTAAAAATGCGTTATGTGGTCAATACAGAGTCGTATGTTCCAATTTATTTTTCTAATTTAATGTTTTGCTCCGGTGATTTTTTGAACAATAAATTCAAATTTGGTGTACACCTTATGTTTGTGCATTTTTACAATAAAATGATCAGGTTGACCACACCCTAGTGATGTGGTCATCCACATCACCAGGGTGTCTCATGTTTTCATGGTCTTGATGCTTGCACCAACCTCAAGTTTTTGTTTAAATTTCTATATCGTATTTAAACTTCCTATACTTTTCCTCAACTTTGTGGTCTGATACGTTTTTTGCGTATCTATTGCCGTTTGCAAGATATTTGAGAAAAAGAATCACAAACACAAACAAGCTTAAAATACAATTTTTTTAATAATAATAATAGCTATTAATTTTGGTCTGCGACAATTGTATAAATTTTGGTATCATATTTAAACACAGTCAAATATGAAAATGATAACTTATTAATTAAGTAAGAAACTTGAAACTACGCTTTCATAAAAACTGGAAATCCACTGCTTCCAACAGTACACAATACATAATTTAACGTTTTACTTAACGTTTAACGTTTTAAGTGGAAAATAGCATTTGTCGTACCAATCTTTAAAGCAGGTGACAGACAGATGTTATCTAATTACCGTCCGATATCCATTCTTTCGTCTATTAACAAAGTTTTCGAAAAAAATGTATACGAATTCTTTAGCTACTCGATTAAACACATTCTTATTAAAGAACGACACGGTTTCGTGTCCGGGCGATCGGTTGAGTCCAACCTGGTGTCTTATGTTGACTTTCTCCAATCTGCCTTGAATGGGGACTGTCAGGTCGACGCCATTTACACTGATTATTCCAAAGCCTTTGACAAAATTGACCATACTATTCACGTCCAAAAACTTTTATACTTAAATATTCCAAATGGTATTATTCACTGGATCATATCTTATTTATCGGATAGAAGTCTGGCGGTCAAGATTGGTGGCTTTCTGTCTGGTTATCGACCTATCTCATCAGGAGTACCTCAGGAAAGACACCTTGGTCCAACATTATTCATAATTCTTGTTGTATGCTGATGACAATAAAATATTTACAAAAATTGGCTCAAATCTTGACTGCCTACGGCTTCAGGAGGACCTTGACCGGTTGCATGATTACTATGTAATTAATAAACTTCACCTTAACTATGACATGTGTCAAAAAATATCGTTTTCATGTAAGCGTTATCCGATTAATTTTAATTACAATTTTAACAGTCAAGCTATTGTGTACACTGATAGCGTTAAGGATCTCGGCATTGTGCTTGACTCCAAACTGCGCAATCTGGGGTTTGTTATCAGATTGAGCAAGAACTTCACCAACTTGAAGTGTATTAAATCTCTTTATATGGCATTTGTTAACAGTGTTTTGAGCAATGGTTTTGTAGTGTTGAATCCTTTGTACGCAGTTTATCCTGATCGTATCGAATCAGTTCAACGTCGATTTGTCCGTTACTTAGTGCGTAAGTATTATCTTCCGCACTGCGATTACATTATGTGTTGTTCAGCTTTTAACCTACTACCCTTGGGTCAGCGCCGCCTTTTATCTGATCAGATTTTTCTTTTCAAACTTGATAATGGCATGGTTGACGCTACTGATCTGCTATTTGTGGTGAATTTTAAAGTACCACAGCGATTTACTCGAAACAATACTACTTTTCGTTTACAAACACCTAACACAAACGTTTATTCTAACTCTCCTATTATACGGATTCTTGACACTTATAACCAGAGGCTCAATCATGTTTCTCTATTTGCCCTCCCGTTGCCATCGCTTAAATGTATTTTATTCAGACAGATTCTTTTTTAATACTTTTTAAGCATTATTATTTTGTATTGATTATACTTGTTCATATTATTTGTTTTTAATACTATATTGTATTAATTGTATCGTATTCTTGTATTTTGTAAGTGGATGCTTTGCTGGGAATGTTCTCCCTGTTTGCGTCCCAAATTGTATAAAATAAAATAAAATAATTCATTTTCTAGAAAATAACCATAATATTGTCCATTTTGCCTTGTTGATAAGAAAAATGTTATTCTATGGGGATTCTTATCGGCCCAGAAATGATTTTTATAAACATTTCGAATAGCATTTGTATTGCAACTTACCTCATTACTGAATAAAATTTTACTCCCAATTAATGGACTATTAGTGAACATGTTTGCAAACCACTCACAAAAATTTTAACGAAATTGAAAGTCGCATAGGAGTAAACCTTGGACAATTTGAATATGATAAGGATAACGTAAGATCTCTACCAAAATCTTACAGACAAATACATGAGAAATGTTAAATATTTGTGCTAATTTACTTGTAGTTGTGTCATTTTCGACTTCATGAAGAATAGCTTCATGTTTTTCAGGAGTTCTCACAGTTTTTTTGTTCTTGTTAAATGATCTCTTTTAACTTTTTGAAGCTCCAGGTTTCAGATAGTCTATACATTGGCAAATGTTCCGGCATCAGGGTTTATACGATCTGAATATATATCTTGATACATTCTTCACGGGAGTTGTGAAAAGCATTTCTGTGTATTCTCGATTTCTAATTTCCACCATAATTTATTTTTTTATGAAGAATTAAAAGAATCTCAGCTTCTTTTAATCTCTTATCTGAGCGCTTTATACGTTACGGTGGCATTTCGAATATTACTATTTATACACATTATAATGTTTTCAGTTTTTTTCAAGTTTTTTACTTAATTAATAAATTATAACATTCATGTTTGATTATGTTTAAATATGATATCAAAATTCATACAGGGTGTTCAAACAAAAACTTGCGGTTAGTATGAGCATCAGATCTATGAAAAATATGGGACACTCCTAGTAGTGGGGATGATTATTTTGGCATTTTATTTTAGAGATTCGTAAACATTCGTTGTATACCAAATTTGAAATAATTATTCAAAAAAACCACCCGTTTTCAAACAGACCACATATTTATTAGCATCTTCTTCCTATTTGTTCGAGTAGTTCCGCCTCTGAAATATGTACATGTCGTTCATTAATGCCCTTTATATAGCAAGCTGTCGCTTTAGCTATATACCTACGTTATGAAGGAGTATGAACGTGGTCTTCATACCCCAAAACATACAAACCAATCAGGCTAACTTTCATTCTCCTAAACGGGATGGAAAAGGAAAGTGCACGTCACCAATCCACTCCATCCAAGTCACCATGCTTACCTGAAAGCAAAATCAAAAATTACTGCTTGGAGAAGCACCATATAAGAACTAATTGCAACGAAAGTAATACCTCTGTGTGCTTTTATAGACAAAGAGGGGCTTTTGATAACTGCCCGATGGATTCAGGAATAATGCTCTAAATATATTATTACGTACTGTTTATATACAAAGAGAGTGTTTAGAGTGTGACCAAATATTCAATACTTCTCAAAACGTTATGTTGTTGGATAGACAGGAATGCAAATGCAAGCACGAATCCATGAACACAAAAGTAAGGAAAGTTCAAATGTTTACAAACATGCAACAGAAATAAAACATTAAATAGATTATGAAAACGCGAATCTCATTGATATATGTGTTTTTAAAGTTGATTTATTGGAATCATCGGAAATTCACAAACGTAAAGTGAAAAATAAACATATGTTACTTAATGGACAAATTCAATTAAATCAGAAAGTTATTTACATGTATTTAAAAGACAAACAGCATAATATTTATTTCAAAAACAAGTTTCCTCCCAAATACTCACAGTAGAATTCCAACAAAACCAGTCATATTCGTTTTTGTCAGTGTTTATAGTTGCTTTACAATATTTTTAATCTAATTTCGCTAGCAAATGCCACATTTTACATAACATTTTGACGTTTTGTAACATCACATTTTACACAACTGGCGTTTAAAAATTAGTTACACCACTAGTGGTGTAATGAAATATTACCTCACTGAATAGTGATTTGTTTTGAATGTTTAACGGTCCACAAAATATTCAATGAAATAGCTTTTCCAATTGCTAATATTTCGATTGTATTCTTTCAATCTTCTTCAGAGCAGTTAAATTGCTAAAAGAATTCGAGATTTTTACAAATTTATTAAGACGAATCGTTTCTAATTATAACAAACTTACATGTTTTAAGAGGCATGTAACTTAAATCAACAACTTATCAACAACAAAACTAAAAAAAAACCATATGAATTGAAAAAGTAGAAATATTATATTGATTTTGCTGTGTAGGTGAGTTCTAATTTCAGTTTTATCGTTAGTAAATAAGTAAGCATATATATTAGTTAAGTTTTGGATGTCTTTTTTTGTAATTAATAGCATTAGGGGTGTAATTTATATGAACCATTTCTAAAAAAATCCTATTTCCTTAATTTTTCATATCTAAAATTTCTATGTTATCATAATTAAAAGTGTGTTTGCAATCCTGAACGTGTTGAGATAAAGCACAAACTGATTTTTCCAACCTGCAGTTACGTTTATGTTTAGAGATTCTACTCTTAAGCCACTGACAAATTTGGCCAACATATTTTCCACTACAATCATTACATGTAATGCAATAAATTAAGATTAGTTTTATGCTTGTTTTCTGTAGTCTTTGAGATTCGTAAAATGATTTCCAAGCTTATAATCATAACATTTAACCAATTTCACATTTTCAACCACCGACAAAGCTTTTTTAAGAGAATCACTCAAATTCTCAATGAAAGGTAGTTTTTTTATAAATGATAGGTTCAGTTTTAAGTAAAGAAAGGTTAGTCAAACTGACCTGATTCATATTGTTATCATTTGACGTGGTTGAAAATAAGATTTTATTAATCAGTTTAATATGATAACCATTGTTATCGAAAATTTTCGAAAATATGTCCTATATGTGTCCCGACAAACCGCAAGATGCAGCACCAATTGAAGAGATGACCGGTCTTGTCATCTCTAGGTTGAATTATTACTTGATAACTTTTTCGTTTCAGATAAAGTTATATAAGCCTTTGTGTACAAATGCTTAATAAAACTATTGATGTTGTTTTAAACCGTTGTTAAAGGGTTTGAGTTCAACACTTTGTAAACATTTATATCGTCAAGTTTTGATTTGTTTATGTAATCTGTTTTATTAATAATAACTTTTGCTGAGCCATTATCTGCCTCAGTTATTAGATAGAGTATGTAATTTTTTCTTACATGTTACATGTAACACACATGTGTCACATGTAACCAAATGTTTCATATGTTATTAGAATATTGTTATTCGTTGAGATGTGCTATATTCTTTTAGATATTAATGGTTAAAGATGCTGCTTTTTTTGACTGTTTTCATACAAAATACTTATGTTCTTTTCTTAAAAGGTAAATCTTGTATATTTGGGATAAACTCGTATAACAATACAAGAATATCAGAGAAAAAGTTTCAAATATATCTAACAACCGGAAATGGTTATTAGACACAGTGAGGAAAAGGACCAGAAGTCTTAAAATATCTAATTTTTTTTGTTAATAAAAATTCCTTTCGGAATGAAGCGTTTGAAGGGCTCAAGCATTTTAAGTTTGCATGTAATAACAAACACAGTTCAAATATTTACTTTTAAAATATCGCGCAGTGAGAACGTCTTGAGTTGGATTGGGTGCTTAACTTTTCTCTTTACTTCACGATGATGGATGGCGAGGTATAAAGTCTTCGCTTTCTTAAAACTTTATTTTAATTATTCATACATGTTGCAGGTTTGTAATTCTTTAATGGAATCATCTGGAAGTGTATATTTACAATATCTAGAGCCAAGGTTTCAGAGATTATTGTTTATTATTTCCGGTTGTTAGAGATGCCTAAAACTTTAAGTCAGGTATTTTATTCTCGGTGACTGATCATCTTATGATATCATGTTATATGGAGCACATCTTAAAAAATAAGATTATTTTAGCAAGAAAAACTCTTCTTTAGAACCATGAAAAATCTTTTTGACGGACTGTTGAATTTGAACATAAATTTACAAATTACGCCTATACTATCAGACGAATCTGACGCAATTTAGATTAAATCAAGTTATTGCGATTAAAACACGATATATTATATAGAATTTACTTTCTTATTTTTATAGGTTTTTGAATTAAACTTGGTTACTTTTTAATGAATTTAAATAAAACTATCTTTTTAGATGGATTGGTTTTATTTTAGGCTCTACCGGTTTCGAGTGATTTTCTTCACTCATCTTCTGGAGTATGCCACATCACTATCTTTAAGGATACCTGTCATTACTGTTTTTCTTTTTTCTTCTTTATTTCTCACTTTCACTATAAATACTCTTTGCAACTCGCGTGCTTATGCGAGTTGCAAAGTGCTTATGCGAGTTGCAACGAATGGTTATGGTGAAAGTGAGAAAAAAAAAGAAGAATAGGCATGCTCCAGAAGATGAGTGAAAAAATCACTCTAAACCGGTAGAGCCTAAAATAAAACCAAACCATCTAAAAACATAATTTTATATAAATTCATTTAATATGGAGATGGAAACGAAAAATCTTTTAAAATACTTTTTAATGTTCTCATATTTATACTATTGTCAAATTTATGAATATCCCAAAAACAACAATACTGCTCGTGTATAGAAGCAGGGATGATTGGAGTTAAGTTACTGAATCTTGTAGAACTATTTTCCAGGAGCGGGAACTTTTAACTTTCCTGTGCATTTATATATTAAAAGCAGTGCTCTATGTTAAAAAAAATATACACCTTTTTGATGATAATGAAAAGGCATACAATACACGTCATGGTGCTTTGTCTCTACCAATGCATAAAACTTCTTTGTTTGAAAAAGCCCGTAGTTCAGTTTTTTTAAATTATATAATAAACTTCCCCGATATATTAAAGACATTTCTGATTTCAATCATTTCAAAAGTAAAGTTAAGGTTTTTTTAATAGAAGGAGCATACTATAGCCAGTGTGCGTTTTTTGAATACCTAAATAACTTTGCTTTTATTTTTACTTTAATTTTAGTGTATTGATTTTATTTATTGTTTGTAAATGTATTGTATTTACTGACTATACACATCCGCTGTAAGTGGCTTAGTGGTGAAATAAATTATTATTATTATTATTGGACGAAGAGTGAGCCTCAACTAAAAGAAGAAGCCCTTGCCAAAGCTGGTACATCAAAGCTTCAGAGACGTTCTTGCTGTACATTTCGGCACCGCTTTGAACCTGCAAAAGGCATAAATTGGTGTATCCATAAACACTTTCAGACAGTTTGGCTGCCTTGAAGACAATCGAGTCTTTTACGTGTGGGTTAGGACTAATCACAGAATGTACTAGTAATCCGAACTCGCCAAGAAAAATGATGTTACGCAATATGGGTAATGTCTCATTGCCCATACAGCTAGATTAAGAGACAATGAATTCCAACCAGGTGGTGGACTAGAAAAAAGCCGTATAAAACGGGTAATTAACAGATGTGCGACCTGAAAGATAGCATCACACTGGAAAGGACTTCCAGGTCACAGACAGGCGAACATTATGATAGACCTTTCGCAAAGCGAAACCCAAGAGGTTTTATGTCTCAGAGATTTCATGCCTCAGCAAAGAAAATCTAAGGGCGGCTTCCTGATAAGCCGTGTACCTCTCAAATACCATCTTTTTCACATTGGACCAAAGGCCGTTTAACACAAAATTTTCGGTAAACTTCTCTAACAGCCACCGACATAAAGGAACAAACCCGTAGAGCAATCTTGTATTTGCTCTAAACCCCTGAAGAAGTAAAAGTTACATAAAAATAACATTTTTATAAATTCAAGCCTCATTAAGAGAAGATGGCTCGTTTCATCATAATTTCATAAGCAATGACAACCCAAGATCAGTTTGAGCTTCTTTCTGATTTTAGGAAGAAAATCTGATTTTAGAAAATAGGAAAGGATTTAGAGAAAGGACTTCTTGGTTACCATGGAACAATGAAAAAGTTTCATACTCCATCCGTGGTATGACATTCTCGTCTATCTGGGAATTTGTGAGATAGAGTGTAGGGTCTTTTTAAGTAAGTGTATAATGGTGTATTAATGGAAGTTATCTGTTCATTGAAATATATTTTGTTGACATTATTGAATTTAAACTTGTTGATCTCATAATTTTCTAGGCTCACCATCAGATAACTTTTGTACTTGTGACGTAGTATTTGTTAAATATTAAGTGTATTCCAAATGTAGACTTATTCTTGTTGTTGTGTTCCTGCCTCTCTTTAAATTCTATGTCGCTTGGTATATCTCACAGGTAAGTTTGTATACTCCATTACTTCAAGATTGTTGATTTTATCTTTGTTGTTCATGATTAGTTGAATCAATGTCTTATGGCTTTTGGATGTTATGTTGTTTAAAAATCTTTTCTATTTTATTGTTTATGTTTCCTTGGTATCGTCTTGTAGATTTGTTTGTTTTATTGTTGTTTGCGTAATGTTTTCAAGTTATTATGTGTCATTTTGGATTATTTTCTCTTCCACAATGCTCTATAATTTCTGGGTGGTATCTGTTATTTCTACATATCTGAGTTATTATTTTCGTTTCCAGTTCCATATGCTTCTAAAATTATGTCAAATATTCTATCTACATATGTTCTGATTGCTGCTACGTTATGTGTGCAGTTGTGTTTTAAATTAATGGAATAATCATGTCCATCTGTGTTTTCCTTTTGTAAATATCTTTGTGTATTCTTGCTTTTTGTCTTTTTTAGTATCAGGTCCAGCAAATTTTATCATTATCTTCTGTTTCTACAGAAAATTTTATGTTCTCATGTAATGGGTGTATGTATTTGTACAATTTTTTAATTATGTCTTTATTTGTTACATTCAGAATAACGATAGCATGGTCTACGTATCTCTGCCATGTCAAAATATTTTTTTTATGGAGAGTTTTGTTGTTTATAATCATTTCATTTTTTAAATTGTTATGGAAAATGTCTGCGCGTATTCCACTTAAGGGTAAATCAAATGGAAGACCTCGGTTATACGTATAATATTGGTGTTAAAAATGTAAAAGTTTTGGTTTCTAGAAATTTCAAATAATTCTTAGCCGTTTTATTATTTATTCCCTGCTTCAAAATATATTCTGTGATATTTAATGTTTCTGTAGGAACGTTTGTATATAGACTTGTAACATCAAATAACAACATTGTATATACATGACATTATATGTGTAATAAGCATGTTTGGGGTGTGCATTGTTTGAAACGAATATAGCCGTGGCATTTTAGGGTTCATGGATAACACGTTTGGGATTATCATTAAGTAGTACCATAACTTTTTTGACATGTTTATGAAAACTATTCAACACATTTGACAGTTTATTTAAAATTGTTTTCATTTAAGAAATTTTCAGTTTTTCCTATGTAGTCTCTTGTACGCATTATTATCATGCCTACATTTTATCCGCTTTTGCTATTATTAGATTTTGTTTTTTTTTATTTTTTTCATAATGTTATTCAATGTCGTAAATTCCTCTCTAATTCTTTCTTCCTTTATTATAATAACAGATAGAATATTGATTTTCAATGAATCGAGATGGATTTGAATACCCGAAGAAATTCTATAAGAGGAAATGTAAAAGCTGTATGAAAAACCATCTTCCTCCACAAACTCATTATTTTAGATAGAGGAAGCATTAAGCTTTCAAATGAGGTTATATCTAATAATAATGAAGATAACTGCTAACAAAATGAATAGGAAATGATGAGTAAAAGTTGGCTGCCGACAGATATTTAATGAAATGTAATAAAAAAGGTTTGATGTCATAATAATTTGATGCAGATAAACTGTCAGTTTTCGAGAGAGAAATAAACGATGTGACACCGACTTGACCTCGTTTTGTGGTATTAATGAACCGGGCACGAAAAGCCAGAATGAAGGGAGAAAAAGTTTTTGGAGCAAAAGGTTCCATGGATACCATCAACTTGCGCATTGATTTATTGCGAACGTCGGTTTCAAGAGATGAAGTTAGGAGAAGGTCCGCTTAAAAAGGGGATGATAAAATAATGATGGCGTTTAACTTTGAACTGAAATTACCTCGGCTCGCCGTTCCATCGCGTTTCGATGCAAATTCTCCGGTAGTTAGCGGTAGGTGCAACGTCGATGTTTGCGTTTAGCGGCATTAAACGGAACGTCCGCGTCGTTTAAATCGGACGTCACGCAAACGCAGCGCAAACCGCCCCCGCTGCACGCCGACCGGCAAACATCGAACCAACCCCCAAAGGGCTCGAAACGGCCCTATAATTTTAATCGCCAGCACTAATTACATCAACGTTTAATCGGTTTCCTTTATAAGATTAACGTGAAATCGCGAACATACCACATTCGAAATTGGTATCAATTCGTATCAATTACTCTCAATTTAATGATACAATAATTTCTTTCTCCAATTACAAAGAGGAAAAAAATATTTTCGATTTATCAAACTTATCTCAGCATAAATAATGCGTCGGATATGTTCCAACCAAATATATAAATCAAATAATTATTTCCCAAATGAACCCATTTTGAACGATTTACTTTCAAACTACGCCGAGGTCGCTTGCGAGCGAGGCAATACATCGATGCAATATCAATAAAAACACTATATGCACCATATCGATGGCGAGGCATAATATTGATAGAATATCAATATAATATCCTGTTTTAAACAATATATTTTCAAGTTACGCTGAGGTCATTGGCGGGCGAGACGTCACGTTGATGAAATGTTAATAAATGTATCCCTCTTTCAACGATATACTTTTAATCTACGTGAATTGTTGCAAGGTATCTCATTTTGAACGATATATCTTCAAATTACACCGAGGTCGCTTACGGTTGAGGCTCTACTTTGATACAATGTTAATAAATGTATCCCACTTTGACCAATATACATTGAAACTACCCAGAATTCGCTTGCAGGGGCTGCGCTGCATCGATGCAATATAAATAAAGGTATCCTATTTTAAGCGATATTATTTTCAAATTACACCAAGGTCGCTTGCGGACGAAGCGCTACATTGATGCAATGTCAATAAATGTATCTCACTTTGAACGATATACTTTCAAACTAGGCCATGGTTGCTTGCGGACGAGGCGCTGGATTAATCGCGATTCAATATCTCAATCAACAGAGTACTATTTTATACTTAATGGTATAGCGGAGGTGTGCTCACTTAGGCAGAAGTCGCTTGCAGGCGAAATCTCAGATACATATAGAACTATCTCATTTTTCAATGGCATATGTACTAATTAGGTCGAGATCGAATGAGGCGAATGAGTCACTGCAGCTTAGTTCCAAGAAAGGGTCCTACTCGTCGTGTACTCGGCAAATGCAATGAAATCCGATGAATTGAGACATGACGAGACATGTGCGATTGCATTTGACGAATACACGACAATGTAATCAGCAATGTTAACCCAAGAAAGATAATCTTAAATATTTTCTATGATAATATATCATAAACTTTACGATAGTCACTCATTTAAGAAAGTATTGTTCCTTAGAAGATATCACACTATCAGCAGTACTTTTTAAAACTACGCAAATTTCGCTTGAAAACTAATTATAAATATATAGATAGAATGTAGTGTTTTGTATAAGTACAGGATTAATAAGACACCTTGTCCGCAAACAACCTCGACATAGTTTGAAACTATATCGTTTAAAGTAGGATACCTTTATTGACATTACATCAACATAACGTTTCAGTTGAAAGCATCCTGGGCTCTATCAGTATACATACATTTCTATGAAAGTAGGATATGTTTGAGTCAACACAAGATTAATATAATACCTCGTCACAAGTGGCTTCGGCTAAATAGTATACAGGTGACCTATAAATAACCTGTATTTAATTCCAGAAAATGGTTAGTCAAAGATTACAGACTTAAGCTGGGTTCACTCTGCACTTTTTTTATATGACAGATTTTTAATGAGTAAGCCCCATTTGTTATACTTAACTAATGGATATTTCCTATTTCTACTATAATTTCACTTGTCATGATTGGCTATTTAACCAGTAACTATGGTAATTATCCGATTGTTTAATTGAAACAAAGGTGAATAAACTAGGCCTAACAGTACCGCAATCAGCATAGATTTGCAAACAAAATACAAACTATCCTGCAAAATAAGCAACGTATTAACAGAGCCTTTACTTTCTGACGTTATTTTTAAAAATTTTAAATTGAAATAGGCTGTTATTTTAAAAATTATAAACATAACGTAATTTTTGCGAAATCAAAAATTTAAACTATCATTTTTGACTACTTGTACTTGCTATAAAAATGTGGTGAAAATACATTAAATATTTAAGAACCATTGAAGATCTGTTCAACATTGTGAAATAAAAATAACAAATTATGGAAAACATCACCATAATACCAGTTTTTACGAAAGACAATCTTTAATGCCATGTATATTAAATGGGTAATATTTTGCAAATAGACGTTTGGTATTATTTTCATTTTAAATGAAAATAAAAAGTTACTCTATGTCTAATTTATTACCGACAACCTGTACCACACTGAACTAACACTAGACCTAGAACTAGAAGGATATAGGTCATATTTTAGATGGATACAAGTATACAATAATTTAAAACCGAATAACAGCTAAAATTAGAGGTGATACCTACACTAAAGCTAACATTAGAACTAGAACCAGAAACATTATGGTTTAGCCGTATGTCTCTTAACCCCTTTCATACCATTATAAAATTTTATCAAACGTCATTTATCTCCCAGCGCTACTTTTAAATATCAATAAACGATAGAATCACTAAGACTATCATTAAGACTATCACCAAAATTTATACTAGAACTAGCTATTCCGGCTTTAGCGGCGCATCCATTGAAAATTTGGATGACTTACTTGGTACTAGTTTTTCAAAATATGGACTGTTAAATCCGACACTTACTAATTCGAATGTTACTGCTAGTGTGATCTCTAGTTTCAATTCATCCTTTGAAAATTTGATAATTAAAATTTTTTTTTAGGAAAACTGCATCTTTTGTTTTTGTTGATTGTAACAAATTGGTCCAAAAGCCCCCTTATGCCATTAGAGTGCCTTCAACGGATAATTGTGTGAATCTTTTTCAGACTTCGCTATAAAATATACTGTACTGTTTGTACATATTTGCCAGTAATGAGTAGTTTTTTCAGAATGTCGTTACATTATTCTGAAAACTGGTTACTTATACTGTATTATTAAAATTGTTAGAAAGTAATGATTTTGATTTTATTTTGGTATCTGTTGACAACAAGGAGACCGATAGACCGATATCGAATTTCATGTTGAAATAAATCTATCACAAAACGCAGGAGTAGCGGGCAGTTAGTTGAACTAGCACAGCTAAAAGATGGAATTGAAGACGAACCCATATGTACGTGGATAAAAATAGATAAAATATAGTTGTAATTACCTAGGTGCAAACATTAGGGTTAGCCATTTCACAACCCTAATGTTTCTACTTGTAAGTTTAGTATTAGTCCTGAAGCCGAGTTATAGGTCTACTATTAGTTATACGTTTAGTTCCAGAAGAATTTAAAACAATTTGGAGATATACAAGGATTAAAACTAAAGACGCACAGCTAAACCAAAACTTTCTAGTTCTAAGTCTAGTGTTAGTTCTAGTTTTAGATCGACACAAGTATACAATAATTTAAAATTGAATTAAATTAAAGCTAATACCACCATTAAAACTAACATTAGACCTAGAACTAGAAAAATTTGGGTATAGCCGTACGTCTGTTAGGATGGTTAAACCAAAACGTTTCTAGTTCGAAGCCTAACAATAATTAATAATTCTCCCTTTCACGGTTGTTCACGGTTCACATCATATGGAAAAACTTAATTTTTGCTTTTTATGGTAAATTATAAATATATATTATAAATTGAACTTGAAAAACCTTTAATTTAGAAAAAGTTCAATTTTTTATATAAAAATGGAAATAATTAGTTAACTTCTATAGTTACAGCATAAAATTCGTGTGGTTTCAACATATTCGACGCATTATTTATGCCGAGATAAGTTTGAAAAATTAATAATAAATTAATATTGTGTATCCATATTGCGAAGAATTTAATTAAATAAATAAAGGTTACGGAAAACTTCTTTCTCGCTAATTAATAAATTTTATTATTTACTCAAAGAACCGATTTTCGACCATTATCAGGTAATCATCAGTTTGAATCTACAAAAAACAGTAAAATACCAAATAATTGAGTTAATTTAAAATTTAAAATGTTCCTTATAAATAGAATAAAATAATAAAAAACTTACAGCCAAAAATTAAAAGAACGACGAACCATGACAAACATAACTTGCAATGACCATTAATAACTAACAGTATGCTAAAAACAACTGATAAAAGACTTATCAATACGTTTTACAGATATAAAAGAGCGAAAACTTACATATCTTAATACTTAAAACAATCAAACACAAAAACAACTATTAGGTAAAATATTATAATATTTTAAGGTAATATGTGTCGAAGATCGAATAAAGAACTAAAAAGAAGCAATAAAAACACGAACAAGGATAGGACGAGGATGTTAAAAAAACGGATCAAGTTCTCAAGGCGGATCCTTTAAATTTTCATGTTTTATATAAGTGAATAATGGTCTCTAAAATAATTGAACTTGTTCATTAATTAAAGTGACAGAAAGGTTTTTCTTACAGGAAGATGTTTCTAGATATTCAAACAAATCAAGTTTCATACCTTTGCCACATGAATGAATAAGTTTAACGTTGTCATAATCTATTTTGTGTCCTGTCTCTATATAATGTTGGTATACATTAGAATTAGGATTTTGTTTATGTTCCTTTATTCTACAAGCGAGCTTTCTTCCCGTTTGGCCAATATATATGGAGTCACAATTGTGACATTTAATCGAATAGACGCTACTTTTATCTAGTTTTTCAAATTTGCGATTATGGTTAGATAGGAGATTAAGTATTGTGTTCCTATTTGAAAAAGTCAAACATATATTATATTTGGAGAATATAGGTTTTATTTGGCTAAGGCAATGGTTGAATGGTATGAATTTATAGATATTTGTAATAGGATCTTTCTTATATAGAGGATCAAGTTGACGCTTTTGTTGACGGATGATTCGAAATATCAAATGATCTGGAAAACCATTATCAGAAGCCAGTTTTAAAATGAATTTAAGTTCACTGTCATAAATATGCTTTGTTTCCTAGATTTAATCTGTGTGATCTGACTATTAATTTAGATCTTCCTATACACAAACACCCTCAAAACGATGAAATCAAAAATGATTTAACACCTTTTATTATAAAGTTAGAGAAACGTAATATTAATTGCCATTCAAAAGATCTTTGGAAGATTATTAAATCTATTAAAACTAAAATTAATGACAGCAATGCAATTTGTGTCAAAGCGGACAAAAATGCCGGTCTTGTCATCATTGATAAATGTTCATATATTTCAAAGATACATGATTTCATGAATGGGAATAATTATATAAAATTAAATAAGAATCCTTTGGATAATGTAGTTAAGAAAACAAAAGAGATAATTAAAGTTTGTAGAGATACTTTGGTCAAATTTGTTTCCAAATGTTCCAATGCCATCTATCTGTCTAGTTTTCTTGTTCCCATGAATCCTTCCATTCCTCATCTCTACTCTCTCCCAAAACTCCATAAGGAAGACATGCCTATACACCCCATTACCTCTTTTCTTAATTCTCCTACTATAAAATTGTCAAATCTTATGCTCAATATTTTCAAAGAAATTGTTTTTACTCCACAATATACCGTGAAGTCATTTAACATCATAAATGTAATAAAGAATGTTAATCTTAAAGATAAAGTTATGATATCCTTCGATATCACCAATTTATATTCTAATATATCTATTGATTTAACCTTAAAATTAGTATTTGATATCTTCAATGAATATTTTAAAGATCAAAAAATCTCAGAACATCTTAATTTGATACTTAAACATATCATCACTCAAAATTACTGCACGTTTGATGATGAATTTTTTAAGATAAGCGATGGTTTACCTATGGGCATGCCGCTTTCTGGTTTATTGGCTGATATATATCTAAATTATGTTGAAGAGAAGTTCATTAACAATATCAACAATCCCTTTGCCAAAAACATCACCAAATGGATACGATCTGTAGACGATATATTTTGTGTCTGGAACGGTGACCATCATTCCCTAAGCCTTTTTCATGATTACATAAATAACATCCACAGTCTACTAAAATTTACTATTGAAGTTGAAAAAGAAAATAACCTTAATTTTCTTGATCCCACCATCACTAATAACGATGGTATTCCAAATTTTAATATTATCGTAAACCTACTTCAATTCCTACAACCATCCCATTTGACTCCTTCCATCCAATGAACCAAAAATTGGCCTATTTTCGTTTTTTTATAAATAGGATCCATAAATATCCGCTTAATGAATACAATTTCAACAGCGAACTTAAATTCATTTTAAAACTGGCTTCTGATAATGATTTTCCAGATCATTTGATATTTCAAATCATCCGTCAACAAAATCGTCAAACTTGATCCTCTATATAAGAAAGATCCTGCTACAGATATCTATAAATCCGTACCATTCAACCATTGCCTTAACCAAATAAAACCTATATTCTCCAAATATAGTACGTGTTTGACTAATATCTAGAAATATCTTCCTATAAGAAAAACCCTTCTGCCACTTTAATTAATGAACAAGTTCAATTATTTTACAGACCATTATTCACTTATATAAAACCTGAAAATTTAAAGGATCCGCCTTGAGAACTTGATCCGTTTTTTAACATCCTCGTCTTATCCTTGTTCGTTTTTTATTGTTCCTTTTTAGTTCTTTATTCGATCTTCGACACATGTTACCTTAAAATATTATAATATTTTACCTAATAGTTGTTTTTGTGTTTGATTGTTTTAAGTGTTAAGATATGTAAGTTTTCACTCTTTAATATCTGTAAAACGTATTGATTTTTAGTTTTTTAACTTTTAAGTTTTTTATCAGTTGTTTTTAGCATACTGTTAGTTATTTAATGGTCTTTGCAAGTTATGTTTGTCATGGTTCGTCGTTCTTATAATTTTTGACTGCAAGTTTTTTATTATTTTATTCTATTTATAAGGAACATTTTAAATTTTAAATTAACTCAATTATTTGGTATTTTACTGTTTTTTGTAGATTCAAACTGATGATAACCTGATTATGGTCGAAAACGGGTTGTTTGAGTAAATAATAAAATTTATTAATTAGCGAAAAAGAAGTTTTCCATAACCTTCATTTATTTAATAATAAATTATTTTTCCCTTTTTGTAACTTAGTTCGGGAACACACTGTATAACCCCCATATTAAAATTCTTTTTCGTCTTTTCGGGGGTAACAAAAAAGGGCAATGAATAATTTAATTACCCCCGTGCGACAACCCAAAAAATTCGAGAGTATTTCTTTAATCGGGGCAAAAAAAAGGACACGATTCTGTGTTCGAGATGAACACGGCGGACGCAAAGAAGAAAAAAGAAAGTTGGACACCAACGTTTGATAAAACGGGAAAGATTCTCTCTCGCGCGCGTTTTACCGACCCCTAGAGACAAAACGGCGCGTAAAAAGGGGGTGGAGCGGTTACCGAGATTACGGGAAATGACATGGCCCCAGGAGAATTGAGATCAGCGCTTTGATAATTTGCAAGCGCCGAAGCAGAAGGAGAAAGTTTATTTGTTTGGGATTCAGGAGTATTTTCGTTGTGTTTATGTTAACGGGCGATCATATCGGGAAAAGGATCTGATGGCATTAAGTTTTTGCTCCTCTAATGAATGCCGGAAAGAGAATCAGTAAAAAAAATCTTTTTTTTATGCTGCGCAAAAGAGAAAAAAAAAGAAGTTATCTCCGTCCTTCTTTTAGAAGGGATAGAAATATGGCATAAGACTTTATCGATTTGCACGGAGTCCGCAAGCAAACAACGCCAAGCGGTTCGGACAAAAGAAAACAGATATTTTAGCTCCACCAACAAACATCTGAATATATATGCGAAGAAATTTCTGAGCTTCTCCTACTTCTGTAGTAGTTGCCCGGTGCGATGTTAGCGCCATATGCGGCCGGCTACCGGTGTCCCTTAAATTCAATTCAGAATATTTTTGCTTTTTCCTGAATAAATTTACGAGAAGTCGAGCAGAGTCGACCCGCGTACAAGGTGTGGCTTGCATTTTTTCTTTTCCCACCGAAAAGTTTCTATTCCCGGCCTCGGGGTTATACTCGTTGTAGTTTGTAGAATCAGAAATACAGTTTGGACAACGTCACCTGCGTGAAAACCGACACAAGCTTTCAGCGACAATCCGATTATAGGTAATTGCCCGATTAACGCTAACGGCAAGTTTTGAAAATTTAATTGCTACCTCATGTGTTGGAGGCGCTTGTAAATTAGTTTCAAAACAAGTCTTAGAACTAACGGAGGCGTTACCTAAATTAATTTACTTAAAATAGATCGTTTATAAAGCAAATTATAAAGTTGGTATTAAAAAAAGAATTAGGTATTACTAAAATTAATACGATTAATCATACATTTTATATTATGCATAGAACAATAGTATAACACTAGCAAATATATACTAATTAGATATTTGTTTTTGATATTAAAGGTAATGACAATCATACATGATAAATCTTTTTGTACTGGTAGACTTAAACGTTTCAAAACATTAAAAGGTCCTTCGAACTTTGGAGAAGGAAAAGGTTTAAAATTGCCTAATGTAAGGATAATGTAATTGAAAGTGAATAAATATTTATTAATAAATGGTTTTAAATTTTCATAAAAACTTGTTGGAACAGGTTCTAAATTTGAAAATGTTTCTCTAAGACTATATAAAAAGATTCTTCGAAGATATAAAAAAATTCAATGGGAGGCAATGTAGCTAACCATACACGAATTGAGTAAAAAACAAGTTGTTGAATTGTCTGGACGTATAACTGCCCTGGAACAATACTCGCGACACAACAATATGCGTGATAAAAGATCCAGGAAGTTCCGGAGAGGGATGGTGAAAATCTGCTAAAAATTATAAGCACAATGGGTGACTCCAGTGATATTGATGCGGTTCACCGGGTTCCATGCATTGCTGCTGCTCGACGTGTTGGGAGTCGTGCATTGGTTCCAAAAGCGATAATAGTTCGTTCTTGTAGCCGCATGAAGAGAGATGAATTTCTCGCTGCTTCCAAACTCAAGAGGTAATCTGAACCGGCTGGCTCTATTCTTGGTATGACCATTGGAGGTGTTGCGTAACGATGTTTTGTTAATGAGCATTTACCTTAGCTTCTTTTCGGGAAAGCAAGGAACTCCGCAAAGAAAAAAAAAATTGTACATATGTTTGGACAAGGAATTGTCAGATCTTTGTTCGGAAAAATGACGATTCACGTCCAGTAGGCATTAAAACTAATGTCGATGTGGACAAAATGTAGTTAGTCTCCTCTTCAATTTATGTTCTTGAAATCGTTGAGAGTTAAGATGTCTCCTATTGCTTTTTATTACCAGAATGTTCGCGGTCGTATTATAATGTTGCTTGTTTGACTGAGATGTGGCTGCATTCCGGTATTAACTCGGAGGAGTTCTTTCCTACTAATTTCAATGTTTATAGGTGAGATAAAGCCAACAGTGATCAGAATAGCGTGTTGGAGGTACCTTAATCAGTGTTTCTTGTAATATACCCGTTACCACCCATTGTGACTGGTTCGGCAGATTTGATGGGGTGTGTTTGACACTCCGTTTTTATAATTCGTCTCTTCACATTTGCTGCATTGATGTAGCTCACATTCATGTATGTGTCATTCTTTCATGTACGCCACTCACACCACCTAATCTTAGCTCCAATTCATCCATTTTCTACAATTATCGTAGAACAGATTTTGAGTTCCACACTCACCTAGCAATGGTACACTTGAGGATGGTGCTGTGTATTGGTGACGTGAACTTTTGCTTTGATATTTTCTATAGTCACTTATACAATGCCATTGAACAATTTGTTCCTAAGTTTCCGAATTTATGCCCAGATGACAACCATTCCCGTTCCAGCATGCACCGATGATTAGAATTATACGAAAATTATAGGGATCGTTTGAAATATCACTTGAAATCTATTGAGAATACTAAAAAAATATTATAACGAATTATGTGCAACAGCAAGCAATAGGTCTACAATGGCGTGGATTTTAAGTAGCGAAGAGTTTTCTTTTAGCAAGATAGACGTACCAATTAAAATCTTCGGCGAGAGTGGTAATGTGGTCTCGGATACTAGCGATATCGCTGATCTTTTCAATAGATGCTACACACGCTTTGTTGAGGATTTGGTGCGCCACTCCGTCGTAAATGTTTCTGGGGCGCTAGCGAACATCAAGGTTGCTGATAAGTCAATGTTCTTGGCTCCAGTAACAAATTTTAAAATCGCTGATTTAAAAAAAAATTCTAACGACTATGATTTTTGAATCATTCGCAAACGGGGTGTTTCCGAATGAACTGAATGACATTGTCAGACATACCGATTGTAGCATATTTCAATAGTCAGTAGTTTGCTAATTACGATGTTTTAAAAATTTAAAATACCATAGCAAATGCTTACAAAGGTACTTTGAGATGTATTGCAAAACTAGCTACATATGTCAAAAGTTCAATACTTTTTATACGGAGTTATTATACGAAGGAAAGCCACACTTTGGTAACAATACCGGAAAAGCTCGTGACATGTGAAGCACACCGGATCGGAAAACTTTCCGGGGAAACACGCTAGCCTATTATATCGAACTCCATTGTTTTGCCATCCAACGAGGGAAAACGCGGAACGAGGAGGATAAAACGTCGCCCGAGGTAAATACACGGAGCTCGTGGTGGAGAGGGGAAAACTTCGGAAAAACCCGCGAGATATCCAGGATATTTTTGACGGGTATGAAATACGCGTAGGGAACGGCAGTGGTAGCTTGAGAAATCGCCCCGAAGGAAACTTGGCGCGGTTTTTCCGCGTCCGCCGGAAAAGTACCGATGTAAATCAAGCAAGCAAATTTAAAGTGAGCGGCTCTATCTCATGATTTATTGCCAACAGACGTGTCCATCCAGTCCGCGTCTCTCTATTCAAGACGACGAAAACTAAATACGAGTTATAAACTATGCGAATATGCGACCAGAATTTTTCACCGCACAACAATATTTTTAATTTTTTTGTTCGAGCTCCCTATGACACGTAATCAATGGGAATCGCTTCAATAAACTTTTCGATAACGGATTCGTTCCAGTTTCGTGGATCGACTCATCCACGTCGTTCGGACGGGAAATTGCGTTAGCTCGTTTTTCCAGGACAACTTGTCAAAACTGTCCGGTCGGCAATTACCGCGAAGCTATCAATTACCCGACGGCCCTTTTCGCGGAATCCGACGTTGCAAAATCGATTACGAATTGCAAATTTCTCTTATCGAAATGTTAATTCTGTTAATAGACGTGAAAGAAACACGATTAAAATTGATGATTTCATCTATTTTCTATAATTTCATTTATTTTCATTATCTTTTCAAGATGCAACGTCACTTTGATTTTTAGTTAACTGTTTTATTTTGCATTCGACAGTGTAAATGTTTTGATGAAATATCAAATGTAGAACAAATTAATCTCTCTATGGTATTTATTTTCACTACACTCATAACTCCCTACATAGCCCCTCTTTATGCTGCAATTCGCTATAACAGCCTCCTCAAAATATAGCTTTAGTTCGTTTTATCTCAGTGATACAACACTCAAACAACTCTAACCATTTTTAACTTGAAACGAAAGAATGGTTTGAGTAATAAAATGCTGCTTCTCTCGGATAATATTCCACGATGATGATGTGTCCTCTCCAATGATGTGAAACTAATCTATTTAGTTTAGCCCAAATATGCAATTATCCTGGATTCAGCCAATGGATCAGTGTGAAAACATTCATTGCAAATTGTTAATTAATGAGTTTTGAAAACACTTCAATACGAAAAATGCTGTAGACAATATTAGCAAAGTATGGAATGAGCTGAAATCAACAACTTTAAAATGCATATGGAAAAAAATTTGCCCATTTGTGTTGACTGATAAGAATAGCCTTAATCTGCTTCCAGTCGGACAAAACATATTGCGGTTAGCAAAAGAAGTTGATTTTGAGGACTTAGAATATGAAAATGATAATTTATCGTATGCTGATTGCTAACCAAACAGAAATAGTTAACATCACAATCCCACAATTGACTTTAAAAACTTATCCAATGCATTTACGCCTTATAAAGATAATTATAAAGGTAGTAACAACAGCTAAAGCAAAAATATTATTATCAGTAGACCCAATAAACTACAGTCACATACAAGACATCAAGACAGCACAAGAGACTTGAAATTAATTACAATCAGTATTCAAGGACTCAGGATTAAGAGGGAAGTTGGTCTCCTTCGACACGGCTTATAAGTTGTGAATCGATCGAAGAATATATGAATAGTGACGATGACCGCACATAAGTTAAACATTTTAAAGTTGGAGAGAATGGATTGGAGCATTGTTACCAGGCTTGCCTGAAGAATATAAGCCGATGATTATAGGTTGAGAGAGTTTTGAAACCTCAACAACAGGTGACTCAATCAAAACAAAGCCCTTACAAGATGTGAAGTTGAACCGTACGAAAGATACTGACTCAGCGATGTACGCAAAAACGAAAGGTTCTTCATCCAAAAATCCTTACGAGAGGAAAACTAACAAAAAGGCCATCATACGATACATCATACGATATTATTCCTGCATCAAATGTGGACATTATGCTTCGAAATGCAAAATTAAGGTGAATAAACAAGAAGGAGAAAAATAATCTTAATATTTAATAAAAGGCATTTTTTGCTCTGTACAGTTCTATTGAATCAAAAGAAGATTGTGAAAAAAAGTTGATGTCTAGATTTATGCGCTTCGTCTCAGATGACCACGCATGCTGAACTAATAAACACTTTTACATACCAGAACTGAAGTAATAGCTAATAAATCAATATTATCCTCCGAGGGCAAGAGGGAAGTACTTATTCATATCATAGAAGACTATGATGAGTCATCGTTGCAAAAAAATGTACTATATGTTCCTGATTTTGCAGCAAACCTACTTCCAGTCAACAAAATAGTTCATAATAACTATAATGTTATCTTCAACAAATCAGGATCTAGCATAATTGATAAGAAACTGTAGAAACTTACAAGTTGCAACTCCAGATCCAGTCAATGAATTGGAATTTCCGATTTATTTGGTCACATGGAAATAACTTCAAATGGCGAAACGAAATATTTCCTAAGGCTATATATGGATGATCATTCAAGAAAGGTAATCGTTTATTTTTTAAAAATCAAATACCAAATTAAAGAATTATTTTAGAATTCAAAATTATGGCCGAAAATCAGACCAACAAGAAAATAAAAATTCTTCGCAGTGGTAACGATAAGGAACCATATGCCATACAGCACTCAATAAAATGATCTTAACAAAAGAATAAAGAAGAAATTACCTACACCACTATTAATTTCTCTAATAAATAGCCCACCCGCTCTCACCGTGGGCCACACACCAGAAGAATTATGGATAGAGACGTTAAAAACGTCTAAAATGACCCAAAATTTCAAGAATTAATCTTCATGGGATATTGTGAAGACACCAAAGGTTTTAGACTCATTAGCCCTGCCACTTTAAAGATAACAAGAAGCCAAAAAGGGGATTTTTTTTTTAGAAGGTGGAAAATGTCAGGAAAATATGAATGAGAAGTTATCATCCCGAGTGACATTTCAAAAAGGTATTGAAGAAGGTATAATCATCAGGTATAAGTCGAAATACACGAGTTCGAAAGTTCAGTAGACAACACAAACCAAAGATTATGGAAGATTTTGTTAAGATAGTTATTGCAAATACAAAAACAGTATTTCAAAACTCATCGGTGTTACCCCACTAAAAGTTGTTTTGGTCACACATCGTTGAGAGATCTCATGGATTTATTATATTCAAAAGATTATTTTGGAGATTACATTCAAGAACAGCTTATAGATGACAAATTACCAATAAGTTCAGATGAAGACAGCATGTAGGTACTACATTGAGCAAATAAAAACTGTCAAAGCGTTTATTAAAATTTCAAAATATGTTCTTATGATTTCTATCATTGAAAAATTACCCTATATTATAATTACTTCTTATATCAATCATTTCCACTTCCGAGAAGATATAATTTGTCCACCAATTTAGCAGTCAATAATGAAAAATTTATAGCTACTCGTAAAAGTATTACCATCAGAGTTTATATGTTATGAGACAAGTCATCAAATCAACCTTGAAGAAACTTCATACGAAGTACTACTGATTATTATTATAGGAAAATATGGAAATTGTGGGATAAAAATATAAGAGATAAAAATATTTATCACAACATCCACACCTCAGAAAAGAAGTAAGGCAAGGGTTTTTTTCAGATACACCGTTTAAGTATTTTGAAGTAAAAACACAAAGATGCCTTAATTGAGTTAAATGAAAATTTATTGTAAATATCAGTGGAATACGTGTTTTACTGTAACACGTGTTTTAGGCATCGACAGGCACGACTACAAGAAAAAATATAAACAGAGAATAAATTAAACATAGTGATAATTATCGTCAGAAGGTTATAATTAATTGATTTGTAGGAGAACAGAGTATTTAGGAAACATCGTAACGTGTTAGAAAGACGTAAAACTTATAACTTTAGGAAAATCATATTAATAATATTTACGGGTAAAGAGAAATTGAGAAACTGTAAAAAAGATTAAATATTAAAAACTTATTTCATTCAAAAAACAATATTTTTTTGGACGTCCACGTTGTGTGTAACCTCAAAAACCAGTTTGTCCATAAGTGAAATTTTTATTCCAGCCAAAAGTTATTTTTTCAAAAATTCAAAGTAATGCCAAGAAATTGTAATGAAAGTTGATCTGAAATTGATCTGAAAAGCAGTTTAGCAATTTATCGGCGTTATCTCTTTATATTTAGGAATGAATAGATAGAATAGATCGAGTTGTTTTGACTTTTTTAATGTTTTTAAGTAAAGTAATATTATTTGTGTTAATCAAGTGCTTTGTGTTTATAAACGTTGGAATTTTGTTTTGTTTTGTGTTCTTTAAATGTAAAAGGCTCTTTCCCGTCTGCCCCAAGTACTTGCCGCTACAGTCCCCATAGTCAACTAGATAAACACCACTTTTCTGAAGATTATTAAAACAGTGTTGTTAGTAAGCATTTGGCCAATTTTTATACCTGACATAAATGCCGGGATAATGTTAAATTTATTAAAGGTTTTGTTAAGTGAGATTATGTACAGAGGTAGACAAGTTTGTTTAATTGTTAAGTTCTATTATTATAATTTATATATTCTTTTATATTTATTCTTTTTAATTTATAATTTATATATATATATATATATATATATATATTCTTATAATTTATAAACGCCACTTTGTTCACCCTTTTTAAATTTGTGTCCATTATTAATTAGTATGTGACCGAGTTTATTGCCTGAATTAAAAGCAAGGATAATGCCAAAATTATCCAATATTTGTTTAAACTTATATTGCAGAGAAGGGTGGTAAGGAAGGGAAATATATTTATATTTTTTCTTAATGTGAGAGTAGATGGTGTTGTTCATACGTGAAGCGTGTATCTTGTTGTAAATTCGTTGTAGGTCACTCATATTAAAATCGTTGTTTAAGCCAATCTTCAATATTTTGTTAAGTTCGTTAATATAATTATAATCACTGTGAGATATGGAGATGAGACGGTTAAAAAAGAATCTAAAACTTGCTTCTTTGTGTTGGTTACAATTGAAAAAAATTTGGAACTGAAAATTTGAAAGAGTCTGTCGTAGTGGGTTTCCTAAAAATGTCAAATTCTGAAATGTATTTTGTTGAATTTCGAGAAATAATGAGATCTAAAAAGTTAAGTTTATTGTCTAATTCCATTTCAGTGATAAATTCGACATTACACAAGTTATTAAAAATGACTTTAAGAGCGGATAATTTTACTGGATTACCATTGTAAATCATAAAGATATCGTCTACGTAGCGACCGTAAAATAAAATGTCATTGGTAATTAATTTATATTTTGCAGAAAATAATTCATTCTCGAAATTATTGACAAAGATGTCAGCAATAAAACAAGATATAGGAGAGCCCATAGGCAAACCATCTTTCATCTGGTAAAACCTGTTGTATTAACGTCTATTAGACCTTAATGTTCATCGAAATTTTTTAAAATATTTTTAACACTTGAATTTACATTCCTCCCACCAAACTTTCTCAATTTCCTCTCTTCTTATTACAATCTTACCCTCTAAACGCTGACCTTTAGTCCACCTCAATACGCGAGCCTGTATGGACCACTTTTATGTTTTGAGTTCTCTTTTAACTTTCTAATGTAAGTTAATTTAGATTTTATTATTTGTTCTCTAACACTTTTTCTTCAGGTTTGGATTATTCACTATAACTAACTACTAACTATTCATTTTTTAATTGTATTCTCTCAAAATCTGTTTTATAATTTTATACTTAAATACTTGAAGATTCAATGTACTTTCGAAAACCCTCAACTTGGAGCTCCTTGTTTGACGATAAATATCCACACTACACACTTTTTATTTTTTAATTTTATTTTTAAGACTTTTATATAGTTATTGTTTATTTTAATTCATAACTTTACATCTTACTATTTTAATGTATATCATTTTGTTGTTTCTCATAGTCGTGCCTGATGAAGAACGTTAAGCGTTCGAAATTGCAATAGCACCGAATTTAAAATAAATGAAAAACTTCATCATTCTCTCAATACATTTTTGTGCTAAGATTGCCGAATCTTGGAGCAAAAGGGAAGGTGCCCTCCATGTCCAAAGTGACCAATTTGAGGTTATTCTCCGTGAAAACTCTTTTAACTAGGAACCTATTACAGTTAATTGAACTATGACTACGAGAATTAGATTTAAAATTACCGTGAGAAGAGTTGGCATTTTGCTGTAGTAGATTTATATTTCTGTCTTCAATCAAGTTGTGATTGTGGGTTTTTTCTTCTTAGTTATGAGGCGTTCTATAAGACCAACTACGATATGGATCATTTTATTATATTTCTTGATTGTATTTCTGATTGCAAGGTTTATAATTAAGAAAACTTATAGAAAGAAAATATTTAAACCATCAAAACAAGAAATGCCCAAAGCAAACTTAGGAAAACAAACATGGTAATTTTAAGAAAAATTACAATTTAGGTTTCTTCTTCAGCTTTAGGAGTTATAGATGTCCTCCTAAGGAATAAATGCCAAATAAGCATCTATTCTTAGACTTAGCTAATTTAATTAGCTGTAATCGAGCGACGTTTTGCGATTCGTAAAATTGGATACTAGAAAACAACAAGTTAAACATTTTCAAATATTAAACAATTCATTTTAATTCTTTGTAACATTTAAAAGTTAAACTTAAACTTATATTGACTTGAGATAAGATCGTAAAATATTTGTCTTCAAAATTATCTAAACTGACAATAGGTATGCGGGATAATTATACATAATATCGTTTCACACTAATTTTGGCTTTTTATAAAATCATTTCATCCGTTTCATTACTAATTATGTATAATTATGTTAAATGCTTGTAAAAAATTTTCTTTCACAAAGCAAAAGGTAATCAACTGGAAACGGAGTAACTGGCGGTAACGTTGACGACAAACTAAACTATAGAGTTTGTTCTTTGATGTCTTGGAAGACCCGCGGGGTAACTTTGTTTATCTCGAATGAAAGTTACCCTTGTTTATCTTAAAAAGACCGTAATTTATTCAAAAATATTCGTCGATATAAAGGTGTGTTCAAAACGGTGTAAGATCGATTGATGACAAGGAACGCATGAAGCGGGCGCTTCAGCTCAAGTAGTCTTTAAGATACGAAGACGCCACGAGGAAGAGGTAATTTATGACGCATTACCTCGAGCTTGACGCGGCTTCCTACGCGATGTTTGCAATTTATCGGGCGGATGTTTCAAAATTGGATTATTTATGGCCCCGTAAAAATCTTTATTGTCATTATTATAACCGAGCATTTTTTCTTGAAAATTAAGAATTATTTTAATTTGATGTTAATTTCTTTCGAGTCCTAAAAAGATTTTAGAAAAAAGAATTAAGTCTCACTGTGAGCATTGTTCGCGATAAAAGGAGTTTGTAATGGTTTTGGCCATATTGGAACTTTTCAATTTTCTTTTACGGCCGAAGTAAAAGCTTTTCAATGTCGGGGGGCAACTAAATAATTCCTCATTAAATTAAGCAAAAAAGTAAGTTTTTTCGGGAAAACAATAGAATTTCAACACATCCCTTTAATAATAAATTGCATACAATTAAATTTAATGCGTAAGTTTCCTAACAAAGCGATTTAGTTGAAGTTGCTCTAGAGTTACAGGGTAGAATTAATTGCGTTTCATACAAATGCAAATATGGGTATGAATGAATGCGAGGAGGTTTTGTGGCCACGCAAGCGCTCGCTAAACACGTTAATACACGACTTTGCGTATTAAAATTAGAGCGGTTTACGTCGTTAAAGGCGCAATTTGTGCGGTAAGCAATATTAAAATCCTCGTAATAAGCAAATTAAATCGCGCCGTGATTAGATGAGGGTCTCATTTCGTTACACTTCTAAATTTCGACTAATAACGCCTTAACCGAACACCACTTCTCTTCTCCTTTGAGGGCACAATCTCGTACTTGTTAATGTAATAAATCAGCTTTTACCTTCATAGTTTAACGACGAACGTCTTATTGAATGAAAAATTTTTATTAAGCAATTTAGAATCGGAGTGAACCCTAAAAAGAATAAGATAAGATCAGAAGACTCATAAAGGTTCAGAGGCTCATCGTTATGAATACGCGATAAGCCGTTGTCGTAAACGTTAAGAAAGCTTTTCCTGTTTAAAAATCAATCCTATTACTGGAAGGTTCGCAGAGGATGGCTTTATTTAAACGTTTAATTTGACCGTTTCACAACGTAAAACTCTATTTGAAAATTATAATTAAAAGTTAATTTGTTTAGATTTGTTTAAAAAAATTTTCTTGAATTTTCATTCATTTTAATAAAATTCAAGCAATTGCCTGAGCTTTATTCACAAAGATATTCGATTGAATTTAATATATAATATTAAATTGAAGGTTGAAGGCTCTATTCTAAGTAAATGTAAAACATTTGATAAGTTGATAATCAAAAATTATTTGAATTGATTTAGAAACAAATTCTATAAAATATATATTCGTTTTAATAAAAAATTATTTAGCCCGAGCTTTATGCATAAAAAGATTGGCGTCATTTATATCTTAAATTAAAGCTTGAAAGCTTTATTTTAAAAAACTGCAAAATAATTGATAGGTTGATTATCAAAAATTATCTGATTTGATTTTAAAACAAATTCTGTAGGATTTGTACCCATTTTACTAAAAATTGAAAAAATCCCCTGAGCTTTATTCAACCCATGAATAGACGCACATGGGACTGGCATCCCATGTCTTACTATTTTAGTAATTACTTAAAAACTATTAGAGTTACGGCAATGTGGATATTTGAGATCTTAAAATAATGTTTTAGGAACCTTTCACATGAAATTCATAAGAAGATTCGGTTTTTCTACTTTTTAAACACTCAAACAATCATGTATGCATACTTTGGGATTAAAAATCCCAGCGCGTGTATTTACGTTTTTTTTCATTTGGGGAGCATTGATCGGGTAATTTTGGTACATATTCGTTTGTATTACTGGTTAGATGATTTATTTTTATTTATGTGTAGTTACTATCGTGTGGATACCTTTAGTTTCGTTTTCATCGACGGATTTTGATCGATGAATATATTCATTCATCAATATGATAGCATTTTTGGTTACACTAGAAACGAAACCCTAGTTTCCTACGTGCCAAAGAAGGATAAGATTGTTGTACTGCTGTCCAGCCTGCATACGTCAAGCACTGAAGTGGTAGATAATAAAGAACATAAGAAATTGATGAAATAGATTAGTATACAGGTCGGTGAGTGTCCGGTGCAATGACTTCGGCATCGTAGTACTGAATAGACATTTTGGGCCACCGGGATACTTTACACCAGCGATAATTAAAATAAGTAATAATTAAGTAACACTAATGTAAGCACAGCAATAAAAGTAAAATATAAAAATGGAAATTAAGTTTCTTTAACCTAACCATCTTCCTCCTGAACAATAGAATATTACACCGGAGTAAATGTAGTCGATAAATTGTATGCTACATACATCGTTTCCAGAGCAATAAGGCAATAAGGCCGATGGTCATCTTTTATCATTTATTAAATGTAGCAGCGATGAATGGTAGAATTATTTTTTTAGAGTCATTGTCAATAGAATTGAATAGCATGCTAGCAAAGCTTAAGCCAGCAACACCAGATGACAATAGTCAACCTGGAACAAGTTGAACATCTATCAAGAGGAATCGATGTGAAGTGACAAAGTACATAAATGGCATTAACGATCCGGGATACCGAGTTCTTCTTTAGAAATGTTGTAGGAAATTTACCACATTATAAACGGAAAATATTTTTATAACTACAGGGTGTTGCATAATGACGTACCAAAATAAACATATGTTATTATAAATGGAGTGATATTTTTGGTAGTTTTTATTGCATGTTTTGATTCTCCACAATAAAATATGTTGACTTTGATGAGATATGTTTGTACCTAGTACTTTTGATTTTTGAGTTATTTTATAAGTCTGTTCCACGACCATTGAGTCGCACAAAGAAGGAGAGAGAAGGAGCCGACTTTATGTCAAAATAAAAATTACTGAGGAGGAGGGAACATATTACAATAAAAATAACTAAAAAACTATTATCTCGTTTTCTATGTGGCCGACCAAACCAGATTTCGAGATTTGAACATTTGCCTTCATCCTCTTGCTCTTGATGATGTTTGTAATAAACTTCTTTATTGCACTTTTTTTGGAATAAAATTTTAAATGGACCACCCCATATTTAATTTGCTTATTAGATAGAGCATTTAATTGTCTACAAATCATTCCTATATATCCCTATATCTATTAATTACAGCTGTTGAGATATGACGGAATGACGAATTTGATTTTTTTTGCAATAGAAAATGGTAAAACTAGTTAAATTTTTGAACACCTCGTATACGATAGGCTGATGACGCCAATGGCAGTCTATTTAAGAACATCCAAGCAGCAACTGTGATAAATTTTAACTTCTCGACCAGTTTCTGAGAAATTCAGATTTGAAGGACACAACATTACCTTTATTAATGTTTATTAATCTCAATAATGCAAGTAAAAAATTTAAAAAATTGTGATAATGTAAACCATTACGCTGCAAATCAAAAAATTAAACTTCGCAACTTTTAGCCATGTGGGCAAACATAATAACAAATAAGTAAGGTTCGAAAATATAATTATTATAAACCCCAATCCAGATATTGGCACTAAGTTCATATTGAAAGTTTCTTGACGGAATTACGTGGGAATGTTCATGCGCCCAAATCCATTAATTGTGGAAGCTAACATTTCCACGTCATCGATGCAGATTACATTATTTAAAAAATCTCGATCATTGGTTATTGTATTAGTAATACTAGTCTGGTTGCAATCCTCGCACAGGTTGTGCATGTCTATGATTATGTTTTAAAAGTGTACCCTAGAAATACATAGGGTACTTGAAATTGTACTCTTCCAAAATCCGTAGTCTAACACACAAAATCTTTCTTCTAAAATTTCGTTGCTGTTTAACATTGTTATTATTACGATCTACTCAATCATTAGTTATCCTTTGTTCAATTATTTGTCTATGAAATTTATACAATCACAGAATGATGCGGATGTCTTCTAGCCGGATGTATTCGCTTCTACTGTCGAGCTGCTTACGTTGAGTTTCTGTTCCAAACCCTTAACCAAAATGAATATATGCTATGTCTTGGTTAACTAAAAATAAAGGGTATTTTATAAGGTTTTTATGAAAAACACAAAAAAAGAACAATTTAACACATTAATGAACAAGAAAATTGAATATTACATTAATAAACTTATTTTTGTTACTTATTTTGATAAGTTATACATTATTATACCATTGAGTATCCTCTAAAAGTTGTATAGCGATGAATAAAAAGCGAATTGTCTTAAAAACGACTATCTTTAGCGTAGGTAAGAGTACCTTTTTTATTTAAAGATCTACAGAGAATAAGAATTTTTATTCAAAAAGTATACTGTCAAAAATGTTATCCTTATTTTAATTTTTAAAGAACACATAAGAGAGAGCCCTCTACAGACTATAGTAAAACAGACTCCAAAATCGTTTTTCTTATGCCAAAAATACCGCTTATGCCAAATTTGAACAAAATCCGGTGAAGTACACTGAATATTAAGGAAAATCAATTTCGACAGTTTAATTTGAACACCGTGTATCTCCGAAACAAAGCATTTTTCGACCTATGTTTATATGAAGTTTTTGTGTTAATTTTAAAAGATCTATCAACTGTTAAAGTAAAGCTACAAAATCTGAGTCATCCTGTATGTTTGCAAAAATCACGTCAAATCAATTTGTCAAAACTGTTTTGAAGGTACTAGTGAAAGAAAAGTGATTAGTGAATTCGAATAACATAAAATATATATTATACAATAAATAGGTTCGTAGTTCGTATCTATATATTTGTCAAATTATTAAATGTTAAGTTTGATTAGAACTAGATATTTGCCTTTTTATACAGTAATATTTTCAGGATTAATATGCTTTAATAAATTAATTTGTAGTAAAACAATTTAAATCATACTTCAAAATATGGTATAAAAATTGAGCTGTTTCTTTCACTGGTAGTTTCAGTGCGTGTATTGGCGTTACAAATAGAAACATGGCTTCTCAAGGCTTAAGAAGTTATCGAAATGATTAATATCTTAAATTAAAACTTGAAAACTCTATTTTAAGAAACGATAAAATGTGTAACACGTTAGTATTTAAAGATTATCCCAGTTGGTTTAAAAGCAAATTTTTTGAAGTTTCGATACGTTGATAACCAAAAATTATCCAAAGACGTACTTGCTGGTGTAATAAAGCAACTTTTACCATCATAGTTTAACGAGGAACGTCTTATTGAATGAAAAATTTTTATTAAGCGATTGAGGATCATAGCAAATTTTGAAAAAGACTATGATAAGATCCATAAAGGAGTCGTCGTTATGAATACGCGATAAGGCATAATCGTAAACGTTAAGAAAGCTTTCCGCCCTTAAAAATCAATCCTTTTACTGGAATTTTCGTGGAGGATGGCTTTGTTTAAAGCTTTATTTTGGTCGTTTCACAATGTAAAAGCGTAGAGTTTGCAGTAAAATAATTAACAAGTGGGATGGGGTTGTTAAAAAGGTGCTGTCCACAGCAGCAGTGCCGGACGTTCGCTTGGAAAAAGATCATCTGCGTTAAATTTTGCTTACTCGCTCGCTGAAATTAATTAGTATAAGACCGTCTTTCGATTCAACATATTTTTAGGGTGCAATGTTTACCATGAAAAAAAAAAACAAAAACCCGAAATATAAACGAACGGATCGTCGAATGAATTAATTTGTTTGTTTCGTTGTATTTATTTATTAGCGCGACGTGAGGCATAAATTCGGCGATTTAAACTGAAAAGCAAAACGAAACGCAATTAATGAGTTCGACCCACCGAAAATCGATGCGTTTTATCACATTCCAGTGACAACTTAGTTATAACAAAGTTGATTTAAAACGTCCTAGATTGGTACACGGTTGCCGATACGACGATAAATTTCCGTCGAACCGCCCGCATTTTTCCATTTCGACCTCTGGCGAAACGCAACCTATATATCGGACCGGCTATTTGTTATCTCTTGTACAAATATTGGTAGACGTGGGTGTGCACTTTCCAAGACATCCGTCCGGCATAGGATTATTAATCCAAGACGCTACTGTTCCAAAGAGGATTTCGATTACAAACATCATGGTACGATATTTTTAACAGATCAATATTAGCTTTACCGTCATATAAAATCACAACTGAAATATGTTTCCAACATTATTGGTACATCTCGTATACTTATGTGAACTTAGCCTCGTATTAAATAGGATTTTAGTTGTAATCACTCAATACGGTGTCATTTAATAATTTACTATGTTAGTGGGAGATAATTGATGAGGTTTAAAAAATCGTTACGCACGATGTTTTCGCGTATATTTTGACGTTTCAGTTATTTTTACAGCCGTATTCAGGCAGAGAATTTTCGATGAAAATATAAAACATTAAAATTCGTCAAATTAATATCAAATTACACTGAAATCACACTTGATGATTAGTTTTCATTAATTTATTTATACATGCAAAAACAACGACTCGAATGAGATGTTATTCCGAAGAATATACAATGTTAACGGGAGATAAAATTACAAAATCCCTGGATTGATGAACCAAATGAAAACAATAACAGCAATCGTACTGTAACTACCTATTGATTTAACTTAATGATCCCCCCACATCCAAAATTGCGTAGACATTAATTGCTTTACGTGAAGTCGAAGAACAATTAAATATTGAAATAAAATCGGTAGATCAGAACTTGATATCAGTTTTTAGTGGAAAACTAAAAAAACTATTTTAAAACTATTTTCCATGGTTATATTACATGGGAATACATTTTGAAGATTTTGAAATCCGAACCCAAATAATGTCAGAATGGGCAGAAGACTTCTAATGATTTTTATGGGAAAATTAGACAGAAAAGCTAGAGAAGCAGTTGATATGAACAAACTTCCAGCTTCGTGGCCAGAGATGCAAGAAAATTTTAGTCATAATTTTGGAGATAAAAGATCGAATATAAATTGAACACAAGATAATTTAGGATATTCGTCACATGAAGATTAATCAATACAATCAATTGGCATTATGTACATTTCTCATTAAAATAAATAAAATATATAACTTCTTTTCTTACAAATTGTTTTTATTTTAACGGAACCGATTTCGACTATTTTACATAGTCATCGTCAGCCGAATCTAAAATTTATTAGAAATTACTGAAATTCATTATAAATAAAAATTCTAATAAAACTTACGGTCAAACAAATAAAATTGATATCACAAAGAACAAATATACTCGAAACATGTTAAAATTATATAAAATTATGATCTGTTATAAAATAATTAAAATAAATTAAAATAAAAAGATTAAAATTTTTTAAACACCAAAATATGCAAATGTATATATAAAACGATGTAAAATAAGATGGTTGAACTTAAACCTGTATGAAAAGAGCCGATGTTATTGTAGAACAAGTAAGACGAATTCAACGTAACAGCGGATAACTCAAAAACATAAAAATATATTAAATATCTCTCAGAAACTTGAGCAGCGGTGTAAATTTTATCTCTAGCTGATCATTCAACATGATGTAGTTTTTATTTTTATTATGTTTTTCGATGTCTAATGCTTCGAATAGATCCAAATAGAAACCTTTATTATGTTTGTGAGTAAGTTTTATATTTTCAAAATCCATTTTGTGTCCGATTTTAATCATATGTTTATAAACATTAGAGTTGCATTTTCTTTTGTGTTCTGTTATTCTGTTTTCCAACTTTCGACCTATTGACATAGGACAATGTATATTATGTTTTTGCAATTATGATAATTAATAGAGTAAACTCCACATTCTTTCAACTAATTGTATTTGTTAAAATGATAATTGGATAATAAGTGTAAGATTGAATTTTTGTTAGAAAAGGTTAAATTTATACTGTATTCTATTAGTATCTTTTTAAGAGATAGATGATGTATCTGTTGTATTTTAATTTTTTCTCATTTTTTTTAATAATTTTATAATTCTTTTATAATTTATTTATAATTCTTCGGATAATGGATAATTAAAGAGTCTATTAATGAGATATCTAAAACTTGCCATTTTGCTCGAATAGGATGATTCTAATCGTACCTCAGTGATAAAATGGCCAGCGTCTAGCCAGTTTAGCATTCAAAAACTGTGGCAAAATAATAATATGATAGGACAACCTGAAGATATCGAAACTGAACATGTAAACACCCAGGAATTTTCACAACCATATATGTACGAGATAGCTGAGTGTCAGAATTTCGATAACATAGAAATTCAGTGAAGTAAATGTCGAACAATGCATCATGGAATTTTATGAAGGAAGCCAACAGGAAGATGGTCCTCTAAACTTTCTTATGCTTCAACCAAACAACCACGTGACAGAGTTGGGCTAACTACTTGATAAAATTAGTGGAGTATAACTGCTTTTCTTTCACCAAACAGTAACTAACTACCAAGTAGTTAATAGTTATATATTTAACTACTTTTTAACTACATAATAAAATGCATTTTTAAGCCCTAAAAACCCAATACCGTATCTATAACTGCAAAATGCATAGAAAGGTCTGGAATAATTAGATTACTAATTATAACTAAATTACTATTTATTATAAAAAGTTTTTTAAAGGCAACTAAAGTCGGTGCATAAAATCAAGGCCCCTATTTAAGAGATCTATATCTTTGTAACCCCTCAGTGAAAAAAAATGCGTAATATCTGTTATAATCAGTGAACATTTCTATATATCATATGTTAATTTGGAAATCGTCGGATCTTTGGTTCTCCTTTTATTGCGAATTACGTGACAAAAGTACCCGAACTTGTCTACTTTGCGATTTTTTCTCAGAAACTATTTGACGAATACATTACACATTTGACCTGGTAATAAATCATAGTTCTTAATGTGGAAGATATTTTATTTAGATTGCGATTTAGTAAGATGCTGTTATTTCGAAAACAATCTGACACATTTCAACGGGTTTTTTACCAAAACCGCTTATTTTGTGTAACTATAAAGATCAGATAAAACCAGTCAATAATAATGGAATTTATATACATAAATGTGAAACATGTAAAGCCACATACATTGGATAAAGGGGTAGACGTTTGAAACAAAGAATGTACGAATAAAAGACACGAGAAAATTCTACTTTTGGAAGACACTTAAATTTCAACATTAATCACAAATTTGATGAAAACATAGGTGCCATATCACTACACAAAACAAATAAAGGAAACTTAATGAAAATCCTTGAGATTTGTGAAATTAATGAATTTAAAAATAACTAACCGGATAAGACCTGTCTAAACGAACAGATAATCATCTATAACAGCCACTCTAACAGCCCTATCTAAATATTAGCGATGTAACGGATATCCGCATCCGTAACTATCGCTAATAATATAGGATAATCCGCACTGCTTTGAGGATTCGCAGCTGCATCTGTATCCATATATATTTTAGCGGAGCTCCGGTGTGATCAGCGTTTAGCATTAATAAAAAATTTTTTAAATCGTTTGAGAATAAGTATCACTAGAACTAACACTAAACATACAACTTAGGGTTATAAATTCCATTATTTTTTCTTCTAGAATTGGATTGGATTGAGCTCCAACTTCATACAATTCAATATGAGGGATGGTATGAAGGTGTTTTTCTATGGTTGAGTTGGATTGCGCCCCAACTTCAAATTATTAAGTATGAGGAATGGTATGAAGATAGAGCTCAACCCAGTCCAACTATAGAAGAAAAATCACATACTATTCTGAGTTCCGTGTTAATCTCCTATGTATAACAAAAAATCAAATCTAAAATTCTTGGATATGATTTGGATTAGGTTGGGTTGGGCTGAGCTTCAAATTCATTCCATTCAATATGAGGGATGATATGAAATTGAAGCTCAATGTAACCCAACCACAAGATACCATACCCAAAATTTGGAATAATTTTTAATTTTTGGAAATATTTCGTGATTTTTTCTTTCATATAATGGTTTCATTTCGTTTTGTATAGTTGTGTTGAGTCAAGCTTCAACTTCATATCATCCTTCATATGACAAAAAAATCAAATCCAAAACAACAAATTTTCTTCAAAGTTCAATTCAACATGACAGATGGTATCAGGCTGGGTTGGGTTAACTCCAACTTCCAACTCCAACAAGCTCTACCGAACCCAACTTGATACCATGATACCAGACTCACTTCTTTCAATTTCTTCCCAAATTGCTTAATTTCATTCAATTTAATAATCATTAAAGTGGTCAAGTTAATTTAAATACATTTAATTCAGGTCCCTTGTGGGTTAGTTATATCCGGGTTTCTTGCTGGAGACTACATTCAGCCGTACATACATTGCCGGCTTGGCATTCGGTATTTTATAGAATACCTAGGCAAACTACCAAGGTATAAAATTTTTAAGTAATACATTTCGTATATTTATTGGAATCCATGTTGCAAGTCAAAATTATAAAAAAATGTCAATAGACCTCTTACTTGCTTTATTAATAAAAAATTTTCAGTCGTACATGTTTCAGGCAATACCCATCATCAGCGACAAGCTGTTAAAGATAAATTACAAATATCAATATAAAAAATCTTAAAATAAAATTACAAAAGGTTAAAATATTAAAAAACTAGAAATCTTATAATAATCCAAAAAAATTTTCATACAAAAAACTTATCATGTTGTAAAAATATTAATAATAAAAAATAAATGACACGTCTGAATTATGAAACATTAACTTGAAATCTCAAAATAACGTGGTTATATAATCGTAATACAATAAATATAAAAAATATAAAGAATATGTAATAAAAAAGAACTTACTGTCAGTAGCTGCAGGAAAAAGGAATATTAAAATTAAAAAACATTAATTTTCTGAAGGAATATTAAGTTAATTTGATAAATATAAATTTTTTGGCGAAATTTGAAAGTAAAGATGTTAAAAAGGCAAGAGAATAAGCGACACTGAAGGTGACTGCAATGATAATTCGCTATAAAAGACAGAAAAGAAGAGAAAAATCGAGCAGGATGGAGAGAGGAATAACATCAAAAAAAGAAGGTTAAAACTTCTCGTGGTAAAGATTGCCAAAAATTGAAAATTGATCTATAAATAAAATATGTTTGAATAATATAAAATGTGTATAAAGCCAAAATGTTCACAAATATTATAAAAGACCGGAAATTGTAAATTAAATTAAATATTTAAACAAAGGTTCATAATTATTAAAAATCTGATCGTTAATAACATTATGTATGACATTCTTCTTATATTTATGAATCTCCAAAAGCTCCAATAAATCCAACCTATAACTTTTAGGACATTTATGAATTAGTTTCACATTATTATAGTCTATGCAATGACCTGTTTCAATTCTATGTTTATATACATTTGATTGGGCTTTATTTCTATGTTCATTAATGCGAGTTTCCAATTTTCGGCCAGTTTGGCCTATGTATATGCTATTACAATTCAGGCAATTAATAGTGTACACTCCACTGTCTTTCAAATGATTGTTCTTATTTATGTGAAAATTAGAAAGTAAATTAAATATAGTATTATGATTAGAAAAGGCTAAGGAAATGTTATATTTTTTAAACAAATGATTGCTCTTTGCGGAGATGAAATTAAAAGGGATAGATTTATATATTGTCAAATCAAATATATATCATCAAAAATTTCTGTTTTATTGTATAAAGGATCTTTACGTTGTTGAATATTGTGTATAAGTTTGTCAATAATCTTCTTAGGGAAACCATTGTTTTTAGCTAAAGTATATATGTAATTCAATTCCAAAGTTCTGTTATTATCTGACAATGGGTAATCTAAATATCTGTTAATTAGAAATCTGAAATTCGCTAATTTATGATCTAAAGGATGTGCCGAATTGAAAGGAATTGTAGAAGGAACAGCTGTTGGTTTTCTAAAAATATTATAGGTTACATAGTCTTCCAATCGAGTGATTTTTAGATCCAAAAAATTAATACTATTATTTAATTCTATCTCATGAGTAAAATGTAGTTTAGGATGAATATCATTAAGGAAATCAAGAAAATTAACAATCGAAGCCTCATCACCATTCCATACACAAAAAATATCATCCACATATCTCACCCAACTATAAATGTTATTCTTAAAAGGATTAGTGTTTATCATTATAAAATTGTTTTCTATGTGATTCAGAAAAATATCAGAAAGTAACCCTGAAAGGGGCATTCCCATTGGTAGACCCTCCGAAATATGATAAAAATCATCATTGAATGAACAATAATTTTGAGTTATTAAATGCCTGAGAAGTGTGTTTAAATTTGTGACGGTATTTTTATTAGCAAAGTAGCCATTAAACATATTTGACACTAAATCCAAAGTTAAATCAATGGGGACATTAGCATAGAGATTAGTAACATCAAAAGAGACCATAATTTTATTTTTATAATCAAGTGTTTTAGTTTTATTTATGAAATTAAGGGAATTTGAAATAGAAAAAGTGGGTTTGAAATCTATTTTTTTAAAAATGTTTTTCAAAAATTCTGCTATCTTTGCTGTAGGCGATGAATTAAAAGAAGTTATGGGTCTGATTGGAATGTCAGGTTTATGTAATTTGGGTAAACCGTAAAGTTTAGGTATCTTAGGATTCATGTGTATGAACATTGAACTATTAAAAAAACAATTAACTTTGTCTTTCAAGAAGGGAGTATACTCTATCAGTGTATTTTTACATGAATTAATTATTTCTCTAGTTTTTCTAATTACTTTCTCCAATGGATCATTTTTTAGTTTTTTGTAAGAATTATTTAACATGAAATCATGTGTTTTTTTTATGTAATCCTCTTTTTTGATAACAACAACGCCAGCCCCTTTATCTCCTTTTACAAATATGGAATCATTATCTTTAAGTTTAGTTTTTATACTTTTTATTAGTTTCCATTCAGAAATGTTAAAATTATTACATTTATCAATTTTCTTTTTTGAATGTTTGAGGAAAGATATTAAGTCATTTTTAATTTCATTCGATTGAGGGTGACCTTTAATTACTACATCAAAGTCTACAGCTAAATTTTCTATTTGGGGTGTGTTATATAAAGCATATTTATGCCCTTTGTTCAAAAATTCTTTTTCCTGCACATTAAATTCTATCTCTGATAAATTGGTTATTTTAGGAGTTATATCATTATTATTAATATTAAACTTAGAATTAAAGGTTTGTTTTACTTTTTTGTTGCTCCTGAGGTTGGACAGCTTTCTTCTCTTCTTTGATAAATCTTCATTCTTCTCTATCTTTATGTTGCTTTTTATTGTAGTTATTAGTCCATCTAGTTCCAAAAAAATGTAACTGTGTATTGAGATTTCTCTGAGTTATTGTGAGTTGGGTGAGATATGTGGATGATATTTTTTGTGTATGGAATGGTGATGAGGCTTCGATTGTTAATTTTCTTGATTTCCTTAATGATATTCATCCTAAACTACATTTTACTCATGAGATAGAATTAAATAATAGTATTAATTTTTTGGATCTAAAAATCACTCGATTGGAAGACTATGTAACCTATAATATTTTTAGAAAACCAACAGCTGTTCCTTCTACAATTCCTTTCAATTCGGCACATCCTTTAGATCATAAATTAGCGAATTTCAGATTTCTAATTAACAGATGTTTAGATTACCCATTGTCAGATAATAACAGAACTTTGGAATTGAATTACATATATACTTTAGCTAAAAACAATGGTTTCCCTAAGAAGATTATTGACAAACTTATACACAATATTCAACAACGTAAAGATCCTTTATACAATAAAACAGAAAATGTTTCAATATATAAATCTATCCCTTTTAATTTCATCTCCGCAAAGAGCAATCATTTGTTTAAAAAATATAACATTTCCTTAGCCTTTTCTAATCATAATACTATATTTAATTTACTTTCTAATTTTCACATAAATAAGAACAATCATTTGAAAGACAGTGGAGTGTACACTATTAATTGCCTGAATTGTAATAGCATATACATAGGCCAAACTGGCCGAAAATTGGAAACTCGCATTAATGAACATAGAAATAAAGCCCAATCAAATGTATATAAACATAGAATTGAAACAGGTCATTGCATAGACTATAATAATGTGAAACTAATTCATAAATGTCCTAAAAGTTATAGGTTGGATTTATTGGAGCTTTTGGAGATTCATAAATATAAGAAGAATGTCATACATAATGTTATTAACGATCAGATTTTTAATAATTATGAACCTTTGTTTAAATATTTAATTTAATTTACAATTTCCGGTCTTTTATAATATTTGTGAACATTTTGGCTTTATACACATTTTATATTATTCAAACATATTTTATTTATAGATCAATTTTCAATTTTTGGCAATCTTTACCACGAGAAGTTTTAACCTTCTTTTTTTGATGTTATTCCTCTCTCCATCCTGCTCGATTTTTCTCTTCTTTTCTGTCTTTTATAGCGAATTATCATTGCAGTCACCTTCAGTGTCGCTTATTCTCTTGCCTTTTTAACATCTTTACTTTCAATTTTCGCCAAAAAATTTATATTTATCAAATTAACTTAATATTCCTTCAGAAAAATAATGTTTTTTAATTTTAATATTCCTTTTTCCTGCAGCTACTGACAGTAAGTTCTTTTTTATTACATATTCTTTATATTTTTTATATTTATTGTATTACGATTATATAACCACGTTATTTTGAGATTTCAAGTTAATGTTTCATAATTCAGACGTGTCATTTATTTTTTATTATTAATATTTTTACAACATGATAAGTTTTTTGTATGAAAATTTTTTTGGATTATTATAAGATTTCTAGTTTTTTAATATTTTAACCTTTTGTAATTTTATTTTAAGATTTTTTATATTGATATTTGTAATTTATCTTTAACAGCTTGTCGCTGATGATGGGTATTGCCCGAAACATGTACGACTGAAAATTTTTTATTAATAAAGCAAGTAAGAGGTCTATTGACATTTTTTTATTTCGTATATTACCTAAACGTTTTAGCTATTCTGTCAATTGCCTAGGTATTGTATAGAATATCGAACTATACTGGTTACAGTTAATATGTAGATATAAAATAAGAAAATTGCAATAGAAATATTCTTTTCATAAAACTGTTAGTATGTAACTTCTTTTTCAATAAGTCCGCAACCGTTAAATCCGCATCCATATGCGCTAAACTCACATCCATAACATCACTACCAAAAACTCCCTTTACACCTCCCAAACAAAAGAAACCAGACAGAAAAAAGATAATAATTATGAAATGCTACTAGTTATTTCCTGTTTACAAAGGTTACCTGTAAAATAAACACACATTGTTCAAGAAAACCTTAAAAAGCGATAAGTAAATAATGTCTAGAACCAATATAAATCTGTACGTCATCAAATTTATTCCGTCCAAACGTTTAGATTTTAATTTGTATATTTTTGTAACAGTATTAACCTTCTGAACATGGTTTAATGTTGACCGAAACCACTAAAGGAGATAAACTAAAGTGAATTCCATTGTAAAGTGCAATAAAAGAATTTATTTAATCATCCACACTTAAAAGAAAAAGCAACAATTTCAACTTCAAGCTAGTAGTTAACAACTTTTTAACTGTTATACACAAATTATGCTAAAAATATGAACACAAATGAACACAGAATCATGTAACTTTGAAAGTGACTTTTAATTTAAGTTATGTTTGTTTTTAAAAAATTGCTCAAAAGATTATGAGAGATAGCATGTCTTTTTGATGATTTAAGCATGGTTTTAAAATTGAACATCCGTAAATTGGTGTTATAATTTATAAATATTTGCTTAATTAACTTATAATCATCGAGTATTCTTTATTACTTCATTTGTGCTCTAAATACTACTTATACTTAAAAGGAATTAAAATAAACAAAAATGGTTAGAATACCTAAAGTAGTAATAATGAGAAGATAATTACTTTCATAACTACTTTCCGCGAATATTTTATGGCAACATAAATTAATAGAGTATAACTACTCATATAATAAAAAAAGTTAGAATATAACTAATTTAACACAAAAAGTAGTTGACTATGTAATTAACTATTTTTTTTTGTTAACTATTGCCCAGCTGAGTGACATATTGAAATTATAAGTTACAATGCAAAAATTTACAATGAAATGAAAGAAGATTATATATTTATTCAACGAAAGTTTTAAAATTCAAACATCTCACGGACTTGAAATTGTATATAACATGACAAAATAATCTGCCAGCTTAAATTGCCAAAAGATAATTGTCAAGAAGCAAAGTAAAAAGTGCTATAATAACGCATAACTACAACATATTAACTCCAACAGGTTTAACGCCAATGGAAGCTCTACATGGGCTACATGAAAGCAACAAATCCTATGGATATATTGTATGACGAAACTACCTACCAAAACATAATTCAGAAACACATAGGCACATATCCAACATACGTGGGTACTATGGGTGTTGCAGTACCCATACAAAAATTTTTATTACTAATGGTACTGAACACTCATATGCGATTTAAGTATAAATGTAATCTTATGAAAGATTTGGTATCTCAATCAAAACATATAATGAACCAATTCACCTCAAATACCCGATATCGCATCAAATCGCCAAGATTGCTTGCGGACGAGGTAGTGCATATGATGTAGCAATATGAAACCGTAAATTCAATGATTATAGATACGGTTAAGATACCAAATATTATGTACAATGATATTTACACTCAAATGAAATCAGTTGAAGTCGCTTGCGGTTTAGATGAGGGGATACAACCTCAACTTCATCAATTTTCATTTTTCAAATTAGGTTGGTATTGAAGAAATAACGAGATTGGTGAGTTTTTAAAAAGTAACTAGAAAATTGTTAAAAACCGTATCACCTAGCGGTAGGTAGTGAAATGAAATCGACAAATCTAGATCCTTTTTCAATACTAACTTACTTTTTCCCCAGCTATACCAAAGATAGCTAAAAGCGTAAGCTTAAAGAGTAGAAGATAATAGAAAGTAATTTGGCTGAAGAATATTTACTTTTGATTTAGTAGTTTTGGACCGACGTTTCACGTAATGAAATTGAATTACTGCGGATTGGCAAATTCAAATGACCATAGTTTTCAGAGTTTTTGAGTTCACCATTGCAACGATGCAAACAAATTTTCAAAAAAAAAATTGTGGCTTCTTGGGTGGCGATGTATTTCATAAGGCTTAGAACTACTTTGCCATAATACACATTGTAACGTCCACTTTTGTGTTATTGTGTTTTGTCTAAAAAGTTGTAAAGAAATGGGAGAATTTATATACCATTTTATTTATTTTGTAACGTCGGGATTAAAATAAAAGTTAAATTTCACTATGTAAAAGAGTTGCCTTTATTTAATCGTTCGGACAACGAATGAATTCTTATATTTAACGTAATTCTAGCGTTTATTAATCTTCGGTGCAACGACGTTCAATTCGCAATATGAACCTATCGAAAACACCTGAGGTTGCATTAATAATTAACCTAAAACTATCTATACTTAATATTAATTTATTTTACCACTACACCTTCCTACGTAATTAAAAAAAAATTTAGTTTACCAAAAAAAAATTTTTTTTTAATGATTATTATTTAATTTTTTTTATTTCATTTATTTATTTTATCTATTTATTTTATTTTTTTTCTATTATATAATTTATCTTTATTAATATGTACTGTTACTAACTTATTATCTAATCTAATTACAATATTTGGTAAATTAACATCTACTATCGAATACGGACCTTTATATATTGTTTCTAATTTACTACCTACTTCATTTTTTAACATTATCCAATCACCAATATTACATATAATACTCTAGAATTCTTATTATAATTACATTTACGTTTATTTTTTGTATGAATTAAATTATCTCTTGCATTCGAACATGCAGTTTGAAGTTGTTTATTAAATTAGATGGAATTAATGGACACTGTGAACAGTTGTATTAAAAGAAAAGTTCCAATACGGTACTCAATGTCTCCAAGAGTCAGGATACTTTGCTATCTGCATCCTAAGATAAGCTCCTAGATGCTTATGAGTATTTTTGATAGCACCTAACGTCTCGTGATGAGATGCAGTAGAATTGAGTTGTTTGATTTCTAATAATTTTGAAACATTTTGAAATACATTTGAAATAAGTTCTTTACCTTGGTCGGTAATAACGGTTTTTGGTATTCCATAACGCAAAATGAAGTTTTCAACATACGACCTTGCAATTATTTCCGATTCCTTATTTTGTATTGGATAACTTTCAACGAACTTTGTAAGATCACATTGAATAGACAAAATATACTTGATGTTATCGTTATCGGAATTTAAAGGACCTACTACGTCTAGAAAAATCCTTTCAAAAGCTGTCGACGGAGTTGTCGTTAATGTTAGTGGTGCTCTGCATGGTATGGAATATTTATACCGTTGACATTCATCGCAATGTTTAACAAATTGCTCTACATCTCTTGATAATCCACTCCAATGGTAATACCTTTTAATGTTATTAAACATTCTCTTAATTCCCACATGACCTCCGGTTGGTAGCATATGGAAATCATTAAGAATTAATTGTTGTTTTTCTTTATCATTTATTTGTTGAATTCCTCTTATAACTGAAATATTTATATTTTCAAGTTTATTTCGTACCTTTAAAAGTTCTTTAATTATTTGACATGTCATTTTATTTTTAATTATACATAATTCTAAAATTTTATTGTTATTACAAATTGAAATCAGATTCCTCAACGTTGCATCTGAGGCCACCGTTGATTGAAAGTTCTGATTCATATATATTATGCATGCTTGCTCATCGAAACTTAAGTACTCATTTACACGCGTTATTTTTAAATTGTTTTTATTTAAAAGTGTTTTAAATTCTCTTTCCGATATAAGTTGCAACTCGATTGACTTGATTGGTTTTTTGAGTAATTCTACGAATCCATGTATCAAGCCTGTTTTCAGAAGAATTTGTCTTTTGGTCCTTTTCAGATGCTGATTTAGTTTGTGCACGTGTCATTACTAGAACTTTTTGATTTATTTCTTTCAAGTCATCTAAACTAATTCTTGACAAAGCATCTGAGACTACATTTTCGTTTCCTTTAATATATTCTATGTCAAAATCGTATTCTTCTAGTACGAGTTCTTCTAGTCTAAATTTTGTTAAACGACTAGACGGGTTTGTTAAACTAACTAAATAAATTAACGGTTTATGATCTGCTATGATTTTAAATTTTTTACCAAATAAGTAGGCCCTGAAGTGTTTGACTGCCCACACTATAGCAACCAATTCTTTCTGTATAGTGCAGTAGTTCTTTTCAGCTCTATTTAAACTTCTACTCGCATACGCGACCAGTCTCCCGTTTGAATTTGCTAAAACAGCTCCAATTGCGTATCCTGAAGCATCTGTCGTAACAGAGAAAACATTTTCATCAGAAAAATTTGGGTATTGTAAAATAGGTGGATCTACCAATAATTGTTTTAAATTTTGAAATGATTCTTGAGAATCCGAATCCCAAGTAAACTGCATACCTTTTCGAGTTAATTTGTTTAATGGTGCAACAATACTCGCAAGGTTTTTTATAAATCTTCTGTAGTAGTTAGCAAACGCAACGAACCTCTTTACCTCATTACTATCTTTTGGTATTGGATACTTCTCGATAGCTATTATTTTTTCAGGGTCTGATAAAATTCCTTCAGAAGATATAACGTGACCTAGATATAACAAATCTTTTCTAAGGAAATCGCATTTTGACGGATTTAATTTTCAATTAACCTTTCTCAATCTTTCTAGAATTTTCACTAAATTTCTGTTATGATTTTCCAAATTGTTTCCAAATACAACTAAATCATCTAAATAGATAAAACATGAAATATAATTTAGTCCAGACATAGCTATTGTCATTGTTCTTGAAAATGTACCAGGACTAATTTTAAGCCCCATCGGCAAGCGCTTCATTTGATATTGTCCTTTGTCGGTTGTGAATGCTGTTATTGGTCTAGATTTTTCGTCTATTTCTACCTGATAATATCCTTGTACTAAATCAAGGTGAGAAAAATATTGAGCTCCGGCAAGTAAATCTAAAATATCTGTCAGATTTGGTAGTGGAAATTTATCATCGAGAATTTGTTTATTCAACAATTGTAATCAATTACCACACGCCGTTTTTTATTACCCAATGTATCAGCCTTTTTCGGTACAATCAAGACTGGAGAAGACCATTGGCTACTTGCCTCCTCTATGACATGATTACGTAACATTTCTTGAATTTGTTTATCAATTTCGTTCTTTTGAGAATGTAGAAGTCTATATGGTTTTGCATACACTGGTTGGGCATTTTCTTTTAATAAAATTTCCTGTTTTAAAACGTTGTTGAATGTAAGTTTGTCTCCTTCCATGTAGAAAACATCTGCGTATTTTGCACATATCTTTTCTATTGATCGTCTTTCTTCTACATTTAATTCATCTGTTTTTATAAAATTAAAAAGTTTGCGCACACGCTCTGTTGATAAATGGTTACTACCAAAACTGTTAACAACTAAAAATTTATGGGAAATCACATAATTTACAATTTCTAAATCTAATTTAACTGAACCGATCGAAACTATTTTACCATTAATACCATTAATTTTTACTTTATCATTTCTATCAATAAAATTTAAATTGTTAAAACAACTATAAAATATTACGCTATCTGTTGCTCCTGTATCTATTAATAATTTGATGTCCTTTTGCTCATTTTTGTAAAACATTTTTACGTCAACCACATTCATTCCATTTATTTCACAAATTGCATTGTTTTTAATTTCTGAAATATTCACGAAAAAATTTGTTGTATCTGATTGAATCTGTTGAACGTTTTGTGGCATAGTTGTATTTCCTTGATTTTGTTTATCCGAAGTATTTGCGTAATACATTCGTTGATTGTTTCTTTGACCATTAAACCGTCCATTACTCGTGTAGTTGCTTTGTTGAAATGTTCGGGTTTGATTGTAATTACGATTACCTCTACCTCTGTTTCCTGAATGTTGATTATAAACTGGCCTATTTTGTTGCTGATATTGACGTCTATTTTGGTTGTTTTGATGTTGACCTCTACCTTTGTAAGAGTTATTATGATAGGTATTGTTACCGCGTCTATTTGAATTATTAAAATTCTTTCTCATATGGAATACATTTCTATTATTGGGTCTTGATTTCTCTTCGTCTTTAGCACCCGTTATCGCATCTTTTAATGCCTGATATTTTCTTGCCTTAATTATTGTCCTGAGATCTGAATTTCTTAATCCATTTGCAAATGTTGCGATAGCTGTCTTTTCGTTCGCTGTTCTTAGTATTTTAGCTGCTTCTCTATCTCGTTCAGCTTGAGAAATTGTCAAATTTACCATGAGTTCTTCGATCAGTTTACCATATTCATCTACCGACTTTTCATTTTGTCTTCTCGCATTATGTAACTGGATCGACAAAGCACTCGTTGATTTTTTACTTAAAAGATGTGTTTCTATATCTCTAATAAGTGATTCTACAGAATGTTAGGGGTATATTGAGAGATAGAAAAAAGAAAATTGAGTTGGGTGTAGGCGAAGGGTTAGTTATAGGTAGTGATAATAGTAATTCAGTAACCATGTCGGAAAATTTTGATTTAAGAACAGCAGCTTCCATGCTTCCGTTAATGAACGATACAGAAGTTGTTACAACTCTGTAAAAAAATTGTAACATTTTTTCATTACGGGTGACCATACTCATCAATTGATGAAGATGGTCAAATATTTTCATCAGTGCTTATGGAAACAACCCCACATGCAAAAATTTGCGATAACTTTATTCATCAATGGTTGAATTCTATACATACGAACTTTGGTTCTTCCTGTACAGGCAATGCGAACGTAAAATGCATTTTTTTTTGTTTTAATATATCTGTCTCTGAACTCTGCATTTGTTGGCCATTAAAACCGCTGTTGCGGTAATTTGTGCTAACCTGTGAACAGCAAAAATTGCAATAAATGTTCGTATTTCACGAGGTTGTGTGACAAAATTGTCGTCATTCTTTTGCTAGTTTTTATTGATTACTTCGTCGACAGTAACATTTCTAAAGTGCTCTCCGGTTAATGGGAACAACCGCTTAATCGGGACCAAACGTATAAGACCGAAACATTTTATAGCTATTGTATATTCATTTATTAGGCCCAACAACTCGATTAATCGGTCCGACTTGTTTAATCTATCTTAATGTTATCTTGATTGAAACTTCACATTTTTTAATTATTAGCACAATTATTCTTGTATAAACAGCGATTATCATATACTATTATAAAAAAAATATATTTTCAATTTTCAATTTAAATCATGATTCATTCATTTATCTCCATTATTATTTACACATATTAATTTTTATCTCAATAATTTCTCGTTGAAACGTCAGTTATCATATATCATTTTAAACAGGGCATTTTTCATCTCATTGTGTGCATTTAGCCAAGGTGATTTTTTTGTTGTTCATTCATTCATTCATTTTTATTACTATATTTTTATCTAACAATTAGTTAAAACACAATCTTACATACTTCAATTTTTATCTCAATAAGTGTTGAATAAAACAGGAGTTTATCATACCTTATTTTAAAGAAGACATATTAATCTTTAATTTAAGCCATAACTAATTCTTTTATCTCCATTATCAAAGCAAAGGCAGTTTTTAAAGTTTAATTAACTTGAAATGTGATCTTACAAATTTTAATATCTATCTCAATAGTTTCAGGTTTAAACGTCAGTTATTTAATATCATTTTAAAGATGGATTATGGATCTTAATAATCCATAATCCGTAATCCATAACTGGGACAAATAACGTGAGGTCCAAAGTGTCCCAATTAACCAGAGTGCTAAATTATCCACAGATTTTCCAACCAGGTCATATGCATTGATTTAATTCATTATTTCAAGGGTACTATATTCCTAGTAGTCTTTTGAGGTAAAATTTGTATCATCCATAACAACATTATTATAATCTTCAACATACGTAAGATTATCCACGTTTAGTGAAAGTATACGTATTTTAATTATCGCAAAATCATCAATATCATCTACGACTTGCCCCAAACATTCAAAAGATTTACATCTACAAAAAATTTTTGGATCCATAACTGTTCCGCCTATCGGGCTCAAATGAGAACAACAATATAGTAATTATAAACACACAACGAGCACTCCGAGAACTATGCTATTCAAGAGGCTGTAATATTCTACGAAATTCCAACTGCAAACTGCTTTTCTTTGTTTAAGAGGTGTTAAAATAGAGAACACTTATAAACTCATAATAAGAAATCTGAATATGGCTGTTTTTATATACAGTTGCCTCTCCTAGATGCATTGGCTCCTAGGATGACAATTATTACCGTATTGGTTATTATATTACATTAACAGGGTCAATATATTTTCATTCTATTTCTTAAACTAACAAGAAGACATATAAAAACATACAATTGAAATAACAAAATAAGTTGGAAAAATGTTCAAGTTTTTCACATCAGTTTGTAAAATATTTCATAAACTATTCATTGTAGAGGTTTTCATAAAAAAAATGTTTTCATATTCACGGCTAAACCCAACTCAATATTTGAGTTGGAACAGAAGAACTTTATAACTATTAACATTAGAACTAACAGTAGACCTAGAAGTTGGTTCTAGAATTACTTCAATTCAAATGCACAGGGTTGTCAAATTAGTTTGTAAAGTACTCTGTTTCAGAAACTATTCATTGTAGAGGCTTTCATTAAAAAAAAATCTTCAAATGCTCGGCTAAACTCATCCCAACGCAACCCTGAATATTTCAACTTGAGCCGCCTTAAAATATTCGGCGCCTCAAGGTTGTGTTGGACAAACAAAACCTGTACCCTTTTTTATACAAAATTCAATGCCAAAGAAAAAAGTCTGCACCTCATAGGGGATACTGAGTACATATATGATGGGGACATTATGCATTTCATTGCAAAAACAGGCACCCTTCCACGAGTTGGCCCCAGGGCTGTGGCTCCATTAACCCTTAGACCCTTACACATAACTGCAGACAACACATACACAACACTACAAAATCAAAAATATTACGTTAAATCTGGGCAAATCGGTCAAACTGACAATTCTGACATCAAAAATAGTCATATTTGTAAATATGTAAATAATTTTTGTACTTTTACTGGTTTAAAGTTATATATTTTAAATAATATGTTTTATTTTGACATGTTTCGTTTGTACAATGTAAGCATCATCAGAAAAAAAGAACAGTTTATGTTGAAAATTATTTTATTTATATTATTTAATTTTATTTTATTTACATATTTGTAAATATGTAAATAATTTTTATACTTTTACTGGTTTAAAGTTATATATTTTAATTAATATGTTTTATTTTGACATGTTTCGTTTGTACAATGTAAGCATCATCAGAAAAAAGAACAGTTTATGTTGAAAATTTCAAAATTAACATCTGAACAAAGTCACTTATATAGAAGAATCAATATATCACTTGATAAATATAAAAATCGATGTATAAAATAAGACCTTACAAGTTAAAATGTGAAGAAAGAATGTCAAATGTAATTCATTCTGGTTAAAATGTATCAAATCAATTTCGAAATTATCAATAGTCCTATTACAGATTTCTCAGAACTGTCAATAGTTATTTTTGATTCTAAATAGCGAAATAAAATTTTGGATTCAAGAACAAAACTTTTTTTCGAGCTTCAGCGAGCAAAACAATCATTCGAGAATGCAAAAAAAATCGCTATCGTATATCAAACAAGATTTTTTCAAAATCTGTGTATTTTAAGCTTTACAAATTAATAAAACAATCAAATTAAATAATGACATTTGGAAATTTCTTCTATCATTTATTTTTTATCGTCACATATTTACAAATGTTACAAACTTACTACTATAAATTTGCATTTAAACATGAAATGAAATGATAATACAACTAATTGTTAGTTATGATGTGACTGCAATTTGTGCGTAACAATAAATTAACCACTAATAGTACAAAATTCTATGATTATTGTAGTTGGACGTAAAAGTTTTTTCGTAACCAGTTATATAGACTAATTTTGTTTAACGAACGCATTATTTGCTATAATAAGCGAGCGAAGTGAGCGTGTTTATAAATTGCTTTAAAATTGATTAAAACGGTACAAACTTAAATCTGACAACGCTTTTGTGTCAAATGAATTGAAAGAATTTACTTGGACGTTGATACCAATATCCAAAACAAATCAATATTCAGTTAGGTATTATTTTACCCAACTGATTTATTTTGCTATTAAAAGCTAACTTTTCCGTACTTCCCAGTGTGTCAAAATGAAAATTGACAATCAATGAAATTTTTTGGCCAAAGAACGTAAAAGTCTTTTACATCCCGGACGTAAAAGATTTATACCAAAATAAATATGTCATCATATAATTTGGGAATTTTATTAATTTATAAAGTTTAAAAACGCAGTTTTCGAACAAATCTTGTTTGATACACTATAGCGAAATTTTCTTGTTTTTTCGAACGATTTTTTTGCTCGTTAAAGCTCGCAAAAGAAAAGTTCGTTCTCGGATGCAAAAGTGACAATTCGCTATTTAAAATCAAAAATGACTATTGTAATAGAAAGCAACCCTATAAGTGGCAGTATCCAGAATTAAATGCAGGTTCCCACTTCAATCAGGAGTGAATGGGGCATGGTTCGATAGTCCTTTGATGTTAGTATTTGTGGTATTAGTTTACAGTTTAATGATGAGGCACATGTGTCTAATTTGCGTATACAAGCCTACAGTTACTACTTATCCAGTTTGTTGAATAAGGGTTTAAAAATTCAATTATGAGATTCAATTTTATTATACTACTTCAATTACTACAAATACTCTATATTTTTTAACATGAGCTGATTAAATGTCTTCATTGCTATAACTGCATATCTTGTTTCCAAATTTCACGTACAAGGTTACCATGTTATTAACTATTTTGTGAAAATTTATGCGGTCACTTAAAATTCGTTATCAGCACTATTATTAAATATACCATTTAATATAACTTATATAATAATAAATAAACCTACGGTCAAAAATAAAGACTAAAATAAAATTAAAAACGTTTGTAAGGTTATTATCAGTAAAATATCACATTTAACGAACGTTACAAACATAATTTCACGAAAACGATAAACACTTGACTCAAGACTTAATTCAACAATACTGGTTGTCGAATGTGTATTTACAAACGGGTTTGAAAATATAAGAGAATTCGCGTCAAAAATAATTTAAATATTTAAACAAGGGTGTGAATTTAGGATCTATTTCATCGTTAAGGAGGGTGTGTTTTTCCTTTTTATGTTTATAAGTTTCATATGCCTCTAGAAGGTCTCACTTAAACCTTTGCTACATTTATGTCGAAATTTAACGTTATTATATTCCATATTATGACCAGTTTCGTTTCTGTGTTTAAAGATGTTAGTTATTTTATTTTTATGTTCAATTAATCTATATTCTAGCTTTCGGCCTGTTTGTCCTATGTAGATGCTATCACAATTAGAACAATTATCCAAATAAAGACCACTTTCATTGTTTATGTTATAGCTGTTGTAGCTTTTAGAAGATGTTTCACTATATGTTTGACAAAGAATGCAATTTCAGCACGATGGTTAACCTCCGCAATATGATAATATTATAATATAATTGGAACAATAATTGGAATATAATTGGAATATAATCTTACAACATATTTAAATAGAAATTTTTTAAAATTGTTTTCTTAATGCTATTGTCTATGCACAGATGTATACTTATTCATCTTTTACGAACTAAACTTACTTGCATTTGTTTAAAATTATATTTTATACTTCATTTTTTATGAAAAATTCCGATTTATACTGACATTTTTGAAATAGTCTAATTCTCTCAAAAATTACACGTGGTAGATGTTTAACAAAAATGCAAGATACTTAATAGTCTTCTGAGACATTGGAGCTATGGATGCTTGACGCACTATTGCAAGATCCTGATTATGGTATAAGGAGAAGAAGCAGGATTTCTCATACACTTTTTTGGGCTAACTGGTTGAACATGTCACCACGTAGAAAATTGCATTATGCTTGTATCTTTCATAAGTTGATTTTATCTGGAATCCCTACCTAACTAGAATTCGTTACCATTGTGATGTGCATAACATTAATGTTCGACATCGCTTTAGAGTATCTATTCCTAGATATCGTACTCAACTGTTTAAACACTCATTTTCTTATGTTATTTGTAGTACAGGTAAACGTCGTTTTACGCCGAGGATCCGTTCCGAGAGACAGTAACTTAAACAAACACGGCGTAAAATTAACACAAATATAATGGACGATATAGGGTTAAGTTTCATGCCCAAATTCTAAACACAATCTAACTTGTTTATTTAATATATATCCTATATATATTCAAAATAAATAAAGATCTGTTAATATAAATAATGCATTCTTTAAAATCAATATTAACTCATTAATTCGTTGGTACTAAATTGATTTCGCACACTTCCTTGAAAAAGGCATTTAATTTCATTTGCTTTGATTGTTGCAGAATCATAGCAGGTCGAAGCAGCAAGGTCGAACGGCAGCTGTGGTACTTCTTTTAACATTTGCGCTTCGATTGTAATCCCCATCTATCTGACAGACCTCATTTGTTAACCTTTCTATAGAGGAAAGGATAGGAGTTAAATTGGCTGTTGGTAATAGTTTTCTATTATTTTCTTTCTCATCCTTCTCTTCTTTTTTAGAATTCTTAAATTGATGGCTTTCATATGCCTCCATCAACTCTTCCAATTCAATATTTGATAGTGGTTGATCCTGCTCGTGTAACAGTTCGCCATACGCCATACGCCGTTTAAACAATTGTTTGTCACTTCGTCTCAAGCAGACTTCACATTTTCCTTTTAAAATATTGTATGACCGCTAATAATCTTTACGACTTTTCTGACTGGAATTAGTGTATATGGCCTTAATCATTGCTTTTAATGTTATATGCAAAAGAAGGTAGAAATTACCCCCTGATCTCAGAGTTTTAAACCGGAACTTGTTAGGGAGCATGAAGATTACCGTGACGTCCCATTCTGTGTGTAAGGTATCGAGATTTTGCGGATGTCCTGGAGCATTGTCTAATAGGAGGATTTAAGCACAGTAGGACAAAAATAGTTTTTATACCAGTCAGGGAGTGACCCAATCCTGCTTATTTCACCTCCAAAAAATTGGCAGGGTGCTTTTATCAGGACCTTTAAAAGTTCCTGGATTCTATGAATGGTACACTACAATTGGGTTAAATTATCCCAATCTATCCTTGGCTGCTTAAATTCTGAAGCGGTACGTTCTTCTCGCGAAATAAATGTTCTCTTTGGCAACTTCTTCCAATAAAGCCCCGTTTCATCAAAGTTGAAGATGAGATCTGCAGGGTAGATCCCTTGTTCCACAATTCTTGAAGCTTTTGAGAATAAACTACCGCTGCTGCTCGCTGCTTCTCCACTTAGTTTAGTTCTACGGATATTGGTATTGGATTCATCAGTATTTTCTTGCTCCTTCAAATTAGAAATAATTAACAGTGCTTTTTCGCATATGATAGCTTGTTATACAGGAATATTTTTTTGATTGGCATCATTAACCCACAATGCTAACATTTTTTCCATTTTCCCCATATTTTTGCTCCGGCTGTAAGTTACGTGCTTTACACTTACAGGCTGTTGCCTGTTGAGCGGAATGTGTTATTTTCTCGGCGTTTTACATGATGTTGTTACAGTGGACGGGGTAAATTTGGAGCTCTGCAGATAATAGGTTGAGTTTGGCCATCTCCAATGGCCATGTCGACTATGCTCGCGTTATGTCCACTAAACCGGGGAAGCCCACGTCGGTACTAACCGGCGTAATTGTGAATCAGCATAAATCGAATCGGCGGAAAACGGCGTTTACTGGTATTTACAATAGCGTTGTAATACACAAGGTGTCTCTGTATATTAATTATAATATCGCAGTATTTTCTCGTTAACTTGTTATTTCCCTCTTGGAAAGGTACGCCACTGTGTAAATGTAATTTTATTCAACTCCAAAACAAACAGTCGAACTGCAAAAGCAATGCGGCTTCGGCTTAATTTCTTTGCACCGCATACACTTTGACAAAACAAAGATGCTGGATACGGATGCCGCACTAAATGCGGGCAAGAGAAACCATAGAAATCCATCTGCACTAAAACAACATCAACAGAGATATGAAGGTTGGGAATTCAGCAAAAGATAGAGATGAACACGAACAAGACGCATAACGAATCGAATGAAGTATAAATCTTGATGAGACGAGTTATGACAACTTAAAAATCATCAATTTTTCACTGTGATCCTTTGTAGCCAATGGCGGATTTTGGGGTTAAAACTTTTTTCTGCTTCCATCCCTGTTGGCAGCTATATCATTAATAATGAGGTTTTAGATTATTTAATTATTACTAATAATCAAATACATAAAAAAAAGTAGTTGAAATACTGTTTATTTTAATACCTTGTTGAATATGGTTAGTAATCCTAATTCCCTGGAAATTGGATACGATTTGTAGGTAGTAGTATTCACGTCCATGGAGGATTTATTTGAACCCACTCAAACTTAGCGATAAGTGCGTTCAGAATTCCCTCATACGTTATGCACAATGTCACCAAGCCGATGTAACAACGACGCCCGGATGAGCGTTGCCGCGTCTGTATATATTGATTTTGTGATTTAACTCCTCTCGTGTCTTGAGCGTGCATGTGATAATGATGTGCCTTTGGAGCGTCTGGAGACGTGTTCGCGTCGGCTAACGACGTAACCTCGACACACAAGGACATACGGTGAGAGAGCGAAGACGACGACAACGACGCTCGCAGGCGTCCCGAACCAGGAAATTTCAAAAACCACCCCCATCTCGCTATAGATAAAGTCAATTATGAAATATGTGGTAATATCGTGTTGATAAACAGGATGCAATTTCGTAATGTTAAATGGTAATTAATTTTCGAGGTAAAAAGAAAATTGTAAAGGAAAAATAACGTTTGTTTTCGTTGTTTAGAAGGGGCATGTTTTAAGGGGAAAAGTGTTCTTGCAATGTCATCTCGAGTTGGCGCGCTCATTACAAACTTTTAATTAGTAGTTTCTTGGAGCGGCCGCTCTTCTCTAATTAGTTTTGCTGATTAACCTTTTCACCTGCCGTTTGCCTGCACGCGGGAAGACTTTTTTCGCGCCATTTAATTCGGTTCTATTCGGAAGAGCAAATATTTGCTAAGAACTAAAATTGCGGGTTGTAGATTGGGAGGGTAGTTTCTCCTCTTGTGCTGTCAGTCAGTAACGGGTAGCATCGATCAATCAGCAGCGATCCGGCGTTCGACGTGTCCATGTCAATCACTCACGCAGCCGCACGTCCCCCCGTTAGTTACCGGCTGTTCCTGCACGAAACGGCCGATACCCCGAACCAAATAAACGTGTTTTTTCTTATTATCCCAAGGGAACGGACTGTAGACGAGAAAAAAAAAACGAAAAGAAAGCTCGACTAATGACATTCTTCGAAACGCGGTTCGAACCCCACAAATTCTGTACTACAGTGTAGGCTTTTTTATGGAATGGGTTCCTTAGAAGGTTGATTTTCGATTTCTGTTTGCGACGGCCTGGAAATCTAATCGTCAGAGGGTCAAGCTTGAATAGAAATAGAAAGATTGTATTAGTACGTAAGGTTTTCCCCGTCGGTGTTGATTGAATAAAAGTTAGAACTACCATCAGAATTATTACTAGGACTAATACAAGGTCTAAAAATTGGTTAGTTATGAAACTACTTTTGAAAAAACGTTTGATATTTCAGGTGCTATGTTTTTGACTTGTATTTAATAGTAATAAACTCGGACTTAATCGCATTTCTCTCCGTATTAAGAATTAAATTTGGTACAATTTTCAACCCAAAACTTTTAATAATGATTTCTTATTATAATAATCTCAGTAGACTTCGATATTGGCCGCCCCATGTAACAATGTAAAGTCGGCCGATACGATTAAAATAAAAAGGTATTTATGGCACCACATGGCTGCCTAAAGTATTGGTCGTGATATAAGAAGTAATTTTAGTCGACGTCAAAAACGTCGAATATATGAGCAAAAGTAATATGGGCAATTATTGTTATAACACGAACAATAAATACAATACGAACAATACTACTACTATTATTGAAATTCTTGCATCACCTAAGTCCTCGTCTTTCTCCTTTGTTCTGGTCAACGCATCAGAAGTCCGTGATACCTTGAATCATTCTAAGTCTACTAGTGTGGGAGCTGATGGAGTTGGTCTCAAACTTTTTCTTCCTATATTGGATATTGTTCTTACGCATATAACTCACATTTTTAACTTTTCACTTGAACGATCCGCATTCCCTTCAATTTGGAAGGTTGCTTATGTTGTCCCAATACCTAAATCAAAGACTCCCCCCAGTTTAAACGATTTTCGTCCTATTTCCACTTTATCAGTTCTTTCAAAAGCTTTCGAACTCCTTGTTTACTTACAAGTTCAAGAGTATTTACAAGATTTTAACTTGCATAACGTGTTTCAGTCGGGTTTTCGTAGTGGGCATAGCACGACTACGGCACTTATTAAAGTTACAGATGATATTAGGTCTGCATGTGACAAACGTTGTGTTACTTGATTTCAGCAAGGTGTTCGATTCGGTTGATCATGATCTCTTGTTAGTGTCACTGGCTGCCCTTGAATTTAATTCTTCATGTTTATCTTGGTTTCAATCATATCTTTCCTGTCGTTCTTTGTGTGTACGTACTGATTCTGGGCTCTCGTCTACTTGTGATATTAGATGTGGTGTGCCCCAGGGCAGTGTGTTGAGTCCGTTGCTCTTTTCAATTTTTATTAATGTCGTCACCTATTGCATTTCTTGTAATTATCACTTGTATGCTGATGACCTCCAAATTTATACTACAAGAAGTATTGATAGATTTCCGGAAGCAATTGCCGACTCAATCTTGATCTTTCTAATATTTTGGATTGATCTAAACGTTACGGCCTTAAATTAAATACTGCTAAAACTCAAGCAATTGCATTTGGCAGTCGACCTTTACTTGCGAAGCTTAATGATTTTTCATCCATTCACTTAATGCTCGACGGTAACGTTATTCAGCTATCTGATACGGTTAGAAACCTTGGGGTGGTGATGGACTCCACAATGTCCTGGAAACCTCAAATACAATCTGTTTGCAAAAAAGTCTATTATTGTTTCCAATCGTTGAAAAAACTCCGTTGTTTCCTTCCTCCCGTGGTCCGTCGTAATCTTTGTTATTCTGTTATTTTCCCCCATATAGATTACGCTGACACCGCATACCCTGACCTTTCGGTAACACTCCAAAATAATCTGCAAAAACTTCAGAACAACTCCATACGGTATATTTTTGATCTCGATAGATCTCAACACATAACTCCATACCGTAACTACTTACAGATATTAACAATACATTTATATATCATCTAATGCGCCATTTATTTGCTTTCCAATTATCTGCCTGAAAGCTTCTAACTTTTCATCTCTTCTTCTTTGCTTTTCTTCTTCTTCTCTTGCTTCTCTTCTTCTCTTAATCTAGCAACTAACATAACGCATCAGTATAGTTACCATATATTTAACGTTGAAGCTTGCCATTTAATTTATTTTTTTTTGTAACACAGAATACAGTTCATTGATTGAGTCCTTTGGAAGATATCGTTTATGCGATAAATTGATCCTTTTGCTCATATCTCTATATATTAAGTTGTGGTATGTATACATTAAGTTGTATTTTCTTTTTGTTTTATTATGGCAATAAATTATTATTATTATTAATAAACCTGGGGAAGGTATGCTAATGTAAATAACTTCTTATTTTAATCATATCCGGCTTTGTAGACGTCGGTCGTCCCAAATATTATGGACAATACTTAGGGCCAATTACTCACTAAAGTTACTCACTAAAGTAACTCCATATCTCAAACGCGATTCAACATATACATAATAAACACTTAAAGCGACACTTTCACCCACACATTGTGACATTGTCCCAAGCACAAAACACATTTTGGATAAATTAGTTGTAAATCCATTAATGTGAAAATACATCTTTAAACCGAGGAATGTCACCTCTTGTTGATAGGTTTATTTATTTGCAGAAATCATAAATGTTGATTTTGTTATATTGAGCTATATTGAGTTATATTGATTTAGGAATAATCTACAGATTATTTCTTAAAAACTTTTCGTTTAATTTTGTTAGATTAGAAATAATAGCAGTAAACTATCAAGTACATCAGGCAGATCCAGATCCCAATGCTGACCCCTGAGGCCCACCATGAAGTATTTCCATCATTCTAAGAAGATATCATACCATTTAGACCTAACTGTCCTACGCTAAATGTCCTACGCCATCAACACAAACTTCTGCCATAAATAGGATTCTAATCAATCAAGGACAACGCCGTGGAAACCCACTTTTTTCATTTTATTCGGGATTTCATAATTCACACGGTTGAACGCTTATGTTAGATCCATAAAAATATAACAAGTGGGTAAATAATTTAGGTATCATTTAGTATTTTGCGTTTAATTATAAAATCCATTATTTTATAATATTTAATACCAAGCAATTGGAAGATAGTTTGAAAAATGAATCGATCTCTTTTCTTATACAATGGTTTAATTGCTGTTTTTTAGTGCTTGCGGGAAAAATGCCCATAGACAAGGACAAATTGATAACATTACTTAATAGTTCAGAGAGAACATCAAAAGAGGACTTCAATAAGGCCACAGAAATCGCATCAAAGTCTTACCGGCTTTGTATCTTTTAAAGGCTGTGTTACATTTTGAACTTCTATTGAATCATTTAAATAAAAAGTAAAAGTTTTAAATATCTGTAAGCTTCTTGTACTTAAGGGAACCATATTAGAAATTTGTACACTATTTATAAAATATGCACTAGTACCATTAGGTATATCTATACTATTTTCATACACTGATCTAAATACGTTTAGATTAAAACAATTATTTAATTTTTGCGATTCCCTGTGCGCATTAATGGTTGTTCACATAGTAAAGCTATGTTTAACGTATTTTCAATATATAAGTACGAAGGCTTTCATATAGTATTTTCAATATAGTTAGTATAAGAAGCCTTTTTAATCTTTCAATTTCTGATTTTAGGTATTGAAAGAAATTTTTATAGGATTCAGAAAAAACAGCCCTATTTAACCCTCCTTCATATAACTGCCTTTTAATCGCTGTTTTATTTCTAATTTTTTCTGTTAACCATGCTTTCACTTGTTACTTATTTCTATTTGGAGATAAGATATCCATAATTTTAATTTTATATTGTATTTTCAAACTATTTCGAATGGTACTTAAAAAAATTATTAAAATAGTTTTCAACATTTTTAATGTCTTTTGTAAATGACCAATTTGTAACATGTTCACATCATGATGTGCATTAATACGTCTCGATTTAAAAAACGTTTCTTTATTTTTCTTTTAATTTTTTCAATCTCACTAATGATCAAAAAAGGTATTTCATGCGTAAAGTGATCTTATAATGCAGATACTAAAGTTTATTATGACTCTCATATGATTCTAGGTTTGTAACGATATTGTCAATTATAGTGTCCGATCGATTATTTATTCGGGTTGTTTCCATAATTGAAGGGTGTAGCTCGTATCATGATAGGGTTTCCAATCTACTAAACGAAATTCTGGATTTAGGTAATCCAAAACAGAATTTCTCTAAAATTCATATTAAAATCACCAGCAAGAAACATGTTGTATTTTAATTTCATTGATAGATCGTGTAATATCTGTTCCAATGATAAAAAAATCTACTACATCCCCCGTAGGTGCAAAGGAAAATTAACTTTAGGGGTGCAAGTTCTATTGCACTACATTCCAAAATCATATCCATACTCTTTTGTTCTTAATAACTTAGTAACGCAACATGCTTAACACCAGATTTAATGAGCATACATAATCCTGCATAAGTGGTTCGTTAGGTTTTAGCCAGTACTAGCCAGTACTCTGTCCAAAAGCACTCTGTCTCTTGTTCCCGGTGTGGTGGTCTTTTCTATTATGGACATACCTAAGATATATAGGTATAAAACAAAGCAGGGTGAGTATTTTTAGTGAGTTCTGCACCTCTTATGATTGTTTAGGCCAATTAGTATACGAATTGCTTTCTTTTTCTTTTTTTTTCTCTTGATGTACTCCACGCAATAATGATGATGTTATAATTGTAATGTAAATGTAATAATTACAAATATATTCTTAAATCGATATGTTTGTTTTATATGCGTTAGTATGTCTTCGTATCATTTTTGTAGTCGGTTAGAGGGTGATAGATACCAATTATTGTGGAGTTAAGTTTCGGCAATAAATAAAAAAATTGTAAGTAGAGATATTGTTACGTATTTTGAAAAGGAATTGAGTCTTTAATGATTATTATGACGCCTTTATGTGCATTAATTGTTAGTTCTCTGCAGCTGTAAGCAGCCACTGAATAATTTTGGATATATACTGGTTGAACTTCCGACTCCTTGAGTTAATGTTCTTTGCTGCATATTAGCCATAGTTGTTTGGCTTTTGTAAGTTATACCACAGACAGTTGATTTTTGGTGAAAGATTCTCTATATTTACATTTAGTATTCGAACAATGTTTTTCGAAGATTTGAATTTATCTTCGAATTCCCACATTAGCTGACCAAAATGCCACATTGTACGGTTGGTCTTTTTTATAAAAAGGTACAGTTACCAAAATTCTTTAATCACTGTGAATCATCTGGTAGCCCTTCTACAGTTATTGATTTATTATTGAAATCTTGTCTTTCTTTAATGTATTTAATAATGTTCTCTTCTTGTATGTGATTCTTAACTCTACACTGATATATCAATACCTTCATTGCTTCTCATACAAATCCCTCATCCTTAGTATCAGCTATTCTAAAACGTTTATGCTTAGAATATCTCTCATTATTTCTTTTAACTAATTGTTTCCATTATTCTTAATCTTTTTTTACATTAAATATTTTATCCGCAATTTACTCACAATTACTCACATTTCTCCTATAGAGGTTGGCTTTGACTATTTAATTTGGTTTTATTTCGATTTTTTGGGTAGGTACGTTGGTTTCACTTCCTTTTCTATTATTTACATTAATCCTATCGCCATCTATGTTGGTTGTTAACAATTTCTTCTTATATGTTATGTTCTGTTGTACATCTTTTCTTTTGTTTTCAGACATTAAATAATCTTTTTTTTTGATATAATTACTTAACAAGACGATCTTTTGTATTAATTCTTTCATCTATAGCTTTGGTTTCAGCATTTTTCGTATGATGCATCTGTTTATATATAAAGCTTACATTTTATTTATCAACTTACTAAATGATATTTCTGCTTTTTGGGATCCATCATTCGTTTCAACACTTAATTAAGGCCTAGTTTTTTTTTAGTTTTCACATCTTAACCCGCTCTCTCTCCCAACCCAACCCAACCCAACCCAACCCGCTCTCTCTCTTTCTACAATCAGTGCGGAAAGCATATCTGCAATACTCACATACCAAAGTTTTTAATGTTTTATTCTTACCGCACTTATAAAATACCTTATTATTGTCGACAATCTTCTATAGAATTCGAAGTTGATGGAGATTACTTTTTATACTTGGCATAACTGTGAAACACCATCAATAATTTCATATTGTAATAATCTCGGTCGACTTCGAAGACGTCAACCGCCGTAAGTATTGTCCTTGGTACTCGGGGCGGCTAACATCTTCAATGTAGGCCAAAAGTATATCTTATACTGTATTTTATTTTATTACTACAGCGCCAACTAGGAGTAAAGATTGTATTGACAATGTGTTTTTGAATTTTTCATGTTTGGAGTTCGAGGCTGGAACTTTGAGTGACTGTAACCTCTGATGAATCATTTTGAACAGTTTTTATCTATGCCTGTTATTAGGAGCAAAATTTAAATACAGAAGAAAATGGTAAGGTATCTTAACTCAAAGTGGGTTATTCTCCTAGTTTAGGAGAATAATCTGGTATCATTTTGTCCTCATTTAGTATGAGGAGAAAAAGCTTGATATTTTCTTCCATGATATATCAACTGCGCTCGATTTAATTTTACCTTATCGACAACAAAAAGTTAGAAACATTCACTATGGCTTAAAATCGATCAATCATTCCTTATCTAAATTGAGGTCATCTTAAGAAGTGTAAATCCGAATACCTGCTACATATGCGTAACAGGCTTAGATCTACATGTAGACCATCGATAAAGGATGATAAAGTCGAAGAAAGTTCCTTTTATATTGAAACTTAAATAATAAATCACGTGCAATGTGAAACGTGATTAATGATTAAAATTCCAGTAACAAAACTTATAGCGTATCACTGGACACACATGAATTGAATTATTTCTTTGCAACGCTCCCCTGGATTTAGTTAAGAATTTGCCATCTCCTAAACATGATGTATATACCTACTACATTCATATGTGATATTCCAAATTGTAAAATGACTCTTATGCTGTCACTCAAGTTGAAGTTCGTGATATAATAAACTCATTAAGGAGAGACTCATTGAGGGTTGCAAGGCTTTGAGAACCATCAACCTATATGTTGCTCCATTAACTAAACCAATAAATTGCTCTTTGTAGAAAGGCAGATTTACAGACCTTCTAAAAAATGAATTGGTGGTTTCAGCCTACCATAAGCATCCTGCCGGCATTCTCCAAGGTATATAAAAATATTATCTAAAACAGGATAGCAAATTACCTGGATATATTTTTTGAGGGCGATTATTGTGTTCCATTTTTCTTGGATGTATGTTTCGCATAGGATACTCTTGCAGTAACTAAAATATAATATGAATTACCTCACTTTAAATTTGCTCCAATCATATCTGATACTTAGAACCCAAACAGTAAGAACAGGGGTAGTGATACCGTGAATATAACTAGAGGAGTGCCACAGTGGTCGATTCTAGGGCCATTATTATTCCCTTTATACTTTAACGATTTTCCCTATTACGTATGTAAAAATATAATTGAACTTGTAGTGCTGCTTCTATGCGGATGATGCCACATTATTAGTACGGGTTTTAAAGTAGTATGATACATTGAAACTTTCGAAGGAGACGCAGTTGAGGGTACGTGATTGGTGTATCTTTGCGTAAGCTTGAGATACGCAATCGTAATGAAATTAAATTTTTGGAAACTTATCTCACCCCTCGTTGCGCTTTAACAATCATTTTAATATTTTCAGTCGAAAATAAGTAAAAATATTTTATAAGTGTGCGAAAAATTCTTATAATGCATTTGTTCACTCATTAATTAATTATTTAATTCTTGCATGGGGAGCTCATCCTGGGAGTGAAATGTTTAGAATACAGCGCAGGGCTAGCGAGTTCTAGCGGAAATAGCCTACAGGGATAACTACCGCGCTGTTTTGTTCGGCTATCAATTTCCAATGTAAGGGTCAATTTTTTGGCCCTTAGGTAGTCCTTCATAATGTATATTTTTTAGTTTGTTGACAGTTCAGTAAATTTATATGTTGCACTACAGAATATTCAGTTTGTTGTGAGAAGTAATTGATCATGTTTCGGGTATCGGTTAATTAATTTTGTAACTGTTTTTTGCGCTATAAGTGAAATGGTAAAGTGGAAAGTATGCGACGGTGACATAATCTTTACTGAAACTTCTCTTCGTGGTCTTTGTTTTAAACTAAAGGTGAATTGTGATAAATGTAATCCGGTTCTAATAAACTCATGTCCTCTTATCAATGATAAAGCATATGATTTTCCAATAAATTTACGATAAAGTAGTGAATGATATTTACATCGCTAAAAAAAAATATTAGTAAATAGTGCATGATAGATGCTGCTTAAGAGGCAAAAAAGTAGAAGGAACAACCGAACTCACCGTTTGTGGGAATAGTAAAGGCATGAAACACGGATATTCATCTCTCTACTTTTATATCGTTTCACATAGTAAAATTTCTCACTCTTCTTATGAAATGTTAATTCTGCAATTCTTGCGAATTTTGTAAACATTTTGAAAGTACTGAGGAATATGATGAGTGGAGCAATGATCACGCAGTCAAATGTTTCGCTAATTACAAAGGATCAGCTGGGAGAAAATGGAAGTGGATAACATTGTAGAAATATTCAAAAGACCCGAAACTTTGTATAATATACAATACGGTAATTACGTCGGCGGTGGTGTGAGTACGACTCTAAGTAGGTTTACTCTACAAATCGACAAATACAAAAAATCAAATTTAATTAATAAATTCGAAGATTTAAGGTAAATTAAGCAGTTTTACTGATTTAAGTTAATTAAAATTTTTAAAAAATTATTATTGTTTCAATTGACATATTTCGCCTATTCTATCAAAACGCCAAAGTGCTTTCTTTTTTATTGACTATTTTCTAGTTTATCCTACACATCCCAATTTAACAGATACTTTGATTTGATTTTATTTATTTACTATTACTTTCCGCTAAGTTTCACATTGTTTTATGAAGAAGATTCATTTTACGGCTTTGCAATAAAAAGAAATACTAACACATCAATTGAAATGATATTACCATAAGATATTATACCAAGCATCTATTCGGTGAAGATACCTGATGTTCATACCAGAAAGCGAAAACCTTTGGAGCTTTGAAGACTTTTAAACATAAATATCCCATTTTTGTTGATATTCAAGAAGTTTTTAAACGAGTATATGATAAATTAACTGAAAATAACACCGAAAACTTGAACGCTCTCATTTGATCTATGGCTCCAAAAGTATACTACAGTGGCACAAAAACGGTTGAGACTACATCTCATATTGCTGCTAGTATATTGAACGATGGATACATCAGAGTACTACAGATGATGCAATTATTAAACTTAGTAGGTCCAAGTGCACTGCAGTTATTTAAACACTTGGATTCCCGTCAAATATTTATATATACAAGCCAGAAATGTGAAAAGAGCTGCTCAAAAGGAAACTGAGGATATTTCGGCAACAATAGAAGACCTTATCTACCGCAGTGGAATAGCTGATTGAAAATAATTCGATGATTAAATACCGTTTCCTTATTTGAGTTTTTCTCGAAACTACTTCTTTTTAAACTGGTATACTTCTTCAAAATGTTATCTAAAGCATAATGATTTCCATTGGATGCCATCTTCAAAAGTTATGATTTTTTTTCTATTTAAAAGTTCGACTTTAATGTGAGTTTTTTTCAAGCAGCTACCATTTCAGCAAACTTTTGTTTTTTTAAATCCTTACGTCACGCTTTATCTATAACTCTTCTAAATGAGGAAAAATGCTTCTGTATTTTGAGTAATGCCTGATAGAGAGAAAAATTTCGACTGAAATATGAGTTTTTTTTCAAACAGCTGCCATTTCGTCAAACTTTTATTTTTTATAATCTACTGCTAAAAGGGTTGGCAACAAGAGATCGACTCAAAAAAAAGAATTCAGAATGGAATGTCGGTTACTGATTACAAAGTATAAGTCTGAATTCTACTATACTATTCTGTACATATTGTAAAATAAAAAAAAACCGTTCTATTACAAGTAAATAAAACTTTTTTTAATTCTTATACGATATTTTTCTAAGGTCAGGATCTTGTCTCTTACAATTATTTAAACTATCTTTTAATTGCTTTTTCAATAACATTCTTAAAAAGATTGATCTAATTAAAATTTTTCATCACCTTCTTTTGCTAGATTGTCGTATCAACAACAAAAATTATTACACAAACAAATAAACAAATAAGTGTTCATACAGGATGAATCACTAGATTAATCACCGGTATCATAAGAACTTTAATTAATGATTTCCTTGTGTTCACTCTCGAACATCTCAATACCTTTTCGCCAAACTGATTTAATTTTTTTACGAGGTAATTTTCCTGTAACTTGATACTATGAGATCTGAAGAAATCGTCTAGAATATGACCATCTATATGCTTTAAAATCTGTATTCTTTACTTCCTGGACTTCCTCGGTAAGTGGCATAGCGTACCAATCATATTGTTACACAAAAATTACGAGCTGTTTCTTAGGCATACAGTTTAAATTTTTGCGAATTAATTTGTATTCACTCGGTAAAATTTGCATAATAATGTAACAGCTTTCTATAACATTCTCATTAACTTTAGATATTTCGGCCGAAACTTTATAATGTTTAAAAAAAAGCCCTTTCCGTCGTTACCGTATTGTCAATTATTAAACCTAACTTTTCTTTAAACATGTGTTGTATTTCTTTCGTCTGACTTACATGGTGGTCATGTGATTGCGTTACAAATTTTTGCGTCCACCATGTAAAATAAAAGATGGTGTTTAGTTTTTACTTCAACCCCATTTGGAATTATCCTTGAAGGTGACAATTTGGATATTTCACAATCAACACGCATTCTTTCCGTGCGAATGATCCCTGTAGACTAATGTACTAATTAGTACCGTATAAGCCCACAAAATTTTGTTGAAGGCCTTCTTGGATTTTGCCAAAGCACCGAAATATAGCTCGCTATGAGTTTAATTGGGACTTATGAAATTTTAAAAATAGAAGCATCCGTTTAACCAACTCCTATTTTCTGCTTATACCGACTTTGACTTCTTGCACCATTACAGTTTAATATCGAAATAAGCACAACACTTTGAAGCTGTTCAGCAGTTTGTACACCAACTACCTCTTCCTGTAATTGTATTATTCGGTGCGAGGTTAAATCTAAAAGTTTAACTTCAGCAGTACTAGCTGTAACAACAATATCATTCTAATATATAACATTCTATAGATGCATATAACTGCACTTTCTTATAACTAGGAAATTTTGTTTTGCCCTTTAATCGAATAACATTGTATTGTTCTCTAGTTACTTTAGCTTGCACAATCAGCCCCAAAGCCTCTTCTTTGGTCATTTCTACCGTAGAAAGCTTACTCGATTTTTTTATAGGCTTCACGTATCTTGTTGTTATTGTTGGTTGATCTTGTTGTTATTACGTTGCTACGTACATACACTCTGTTAAGCTAAACTCGCCGACCTCTGCTTATGATTGCTGCGAAACACTATCAACAATTTCTTACTATAATAATCTCGATCGACTTCGAAGGCGTCGGCAGCCCTAAGTATTATCTATGGTATTTGGAGCGGCCGCCGTCTTTGAAGTCGGCTGATATGATTAAAATAAACAGTTGTATGTCACCACATGGTCATCCCATGTATTGTTTGTGATAAAAGAAATAGTCCCGGTCGCCTTCCAAGACATCAGCAGCCACAATTATTGTGCATGGTACTTGGGGCGGCCGACGTCTTCGTAGTCGACCAAAATTATATATTATACCGCGAACAATACTTGGAAGAGCTGTGAAACACCATCAATAATTTCTAATTTTAATATTCTCGGTAGACGTTAAAGTCATCGGCTGCCCTAAGTGTTATCCATGGTAATCGAGGCGACCTAATACTAGAACGCCACAGCTTGTAATTTAGACTTACATGTATTAGTCCTGGTATTAGTCCTAATAACAGTTCTAGTATTAGTTTTAGTTCAATAAAAAGATCGTGTTCGAATTAGTGATACCATTTCTATCAATATATCTGTGTGAATTTTTTGTCGCATCCAATTACTGCAGTGTTGGGATAATTTAGATCTCAACTCGATCCAACGAGTGATTAATCAAGCTAATTACGGTTTCGGTGAATTTTTTCCACGCGCAATCTCGCGTCGCGTCCTCGACCAGAATCGCATAAATTATTTTCCATCCGCGATACTGTTGCCGCGGTGCAATATCTATGACTAACAGTTATTGCCGGCCGGGAAACCCGGGAAGCGCACTTTTTATCTTTCCCTGGATTTATGTGGATCTGATAAAAGTTTGTGCGCGACCGAGCGCGCGACTCTAAATAATAGCATGCGCGTTTCGAAATCGTCCAAAAAAGCTTTCCTCTCACTCACTTTGGACTACGTCGAAAAAAGGCTCAAAGCCCCCAAACCATCGCCCCCGTCGCGATTGTACCCCATTATCGTAATAGAACCGCCGCTGACGATCGAGAAAAAAAAGGGGCACGTTTGATCCGGTTACACTCAACCGTGTATGACTATTTTTGCAATTTGCGCCACGTTAAACGATGATTTTCCACTATTGCTGGATAAAAGCAAATGTTCGATTTTTTTTGTAATTTGAAATTACATGAAAATTGACATTGCTAGTTTTATCGGATGTACTATTAACGAAAAAAAGAAGATCAAACCAAAAATAACAATAATGTGCGAAAAAAAGATTCTCTGTAATGTACATTTTTTTGCAAGAGATAAAAAATTGCTAAAAATTTATGTTCTCAAAAGGTTTTATTTGGCATTATTGAGAATGTTTCTGTAAATCGTGGAATAATGTTTTTGATAACAATATTACTCGCTTATATTTTTGCTCGTAGCGTCAATATTGAGAAAAATACGAACATGTGATGAAATATAATAATAATAATAATTATTTGCTCAATAAAATTTCCCAATAACAGGACAAAATATAAATGAACAATAATTATATGAATGTATCATAAATTAAATAATATTGCAATAATTTTAAACAAGAAACAATATATCATTGTATGACGTTACAGAGCAGCAGTTTTATTACCTAATCAAAATACGGATTCAGGCGTCAAATTTAATAATTTGGACATCATGACCTCTAGGAATCATGAATCCTAATGCATAGCTCCTCAAAGAAATACGCGGTAAAATAGTGATTTTCATACATTTATCATATATAAGGGAGGAAATATGTTTTAGTAATCTTCTATATAATGGTTCAATGCAGTAACGATGACAGGCAAAATATGGATTCCAAATTAAGCAACCATATTCTAGTTGTGATGATATGAAGGCTATGTAGTGTTTCTTGAAAACCTCAATATCAGCAAACCCCTCCAACCAGTGAACATAACTTCCTGATGCGGCACTAAAGTTAGAGTTGAGTGATCTGAGAGTGCTCAGATCAATCACTGTTTTCAATCTATTTATATAAGCGTCATCAATTAAATAAACATGATTCAGATACGTAACTTCACTAGTGTATTAGACAATACTATATTTAGCAAAGTTCAACCGAAGGCCGAATAACTAATACCAGTGCATAAGTCAATCCAAATTTTGTTGTAATTTATTCGAATCGCCATCATTCTCAATGCGATGACAAATATTGATGTCATCAGCATATGCCAGAATCGGACATGTAAAGGACAACAGAAAATTATTAATATATAGATCAAACAAGAGAGATCCAAGAACAGATTGTTGCGAAACTCGAGCAGCCATTAAATACTAATGAGACTTGAAACCATTGTAACGGACATAGCTCCATCTCCCCTGTAGATGCGAAGTTATGAGGTTTAAAAGCTAGGTGATAAACCACAGTAATTCAACTTATGCATAAGGTGAGCATGATCGATGTTATCAAATACTTTTGCTAAATCAGTATAAATCACATTAGTTTGGATACGACTATCCATAGATTTGCAAAGATGTTGCGATAAAGATGCTTGATTTTCCCGATATGAAACCATGTTGATCGATATGACTCTGCTATACAAGGTAGTATAAATCACCCTTTCAAATACTTTTGAGGATGTTAGAACAAAGAATATAGGTCCATAATTGTCCGTACTCAATCTATCCCCCTTCTTAAAGACTGAAATAATCTTGGCAATTTTCCATCTAACCGGAAAGGTTATGACCTTTTCTTCTTTTGATTTTATTTCCAAATTCAATATTATTTTCAATGATCCCGCCAGGATATTACGATAATCTCTTAGCAAGAAAGAAGATATACCATCAATACCACTCGTGAATTTGTTGGCAAAGAAAAAGCAGAATGAGGAGAGAAATCTATACCAAAAGTTATAGGCTTCTCATAATGATGATGTTCTAATCCCCCAAAGGAATTTACTATGAAATCAGGATCATTAAGTATTATATTACCAGTACGTAATTCATTCTATGTACATTCTACATGCATAATTCCAAACAGAATCGATAATTCATTTGGATTCAACTTAAGATTCTTCTCTACACTTAACAAATAATATTGATAGGACTCCGATATTTGTTGCCATTTCTTACGGTAGTTGTCTTTAGTTATGACTTTAAGCCGGATTTCAGATGTAAACCATCCTGGAAAATAATTTAGGTTGACCTAACTGGAACAGTTTCATTTTATACAGCAAAAATCTTACTATACAGCACATCAGTAGCTTGGTTTATACTTAAGGCCTCATCCTGGCCAGACCAATCAATTAAAGTTAACTTCTAATATAATTCAAGAAGAGATTGTTGGAACAAATTTAATTATTAAGAAAACTTTGAACGTTTGTATTAGTATTCGTGTTTTGAAGATTGACAATGTCAACAGGAGATGTAACTGAGGAGATGTAATATGTTGAATGTGGAGCCTTTGGATTGTTATATACATCAAACGTCATATTGATAGATACACTCATTTGTAGAGGAGTGCGGAGATGATTTAGCTTGCATGATGTAGCTTGTCTAAACTGTGCCTCTGCTTGTAACTTCTTTCAGATTTCTGGTACATTCTCTGATCAGTGCAAAGCCACACGTAAAGAACTGGATTGCCTTCAGGGCGATCAGACTGCGAAATTTGTTTAAATTTTCTCCTTCTGAAGGTTCAAAGCAGTGCAGACGTATATAGTAAGAATTTCTGCCTGAAAATGGTTGTGTTAGAGCTAAGTCATAGTAACCTTATCCTTTTGTAACCTATCCTCATACCTAGATTGCCATGTTAGATTTAATAGCTGATACATTTAAAACTGTTTTTGGCTTCATTACTATCTCAAATTTAAAATAAAGTCCCCGCCTTCTACGGTAATACCATTTGATAAAAATGAAAATCCTCTTATTAACCATGCAGTTTCTAACTTCACAAAATATAATTATAAGAGTACGGCTCCATTACGTAATTTATTTTCGATGCTCCAAAGAAATTTTAATGTCGATTTGTAAATAAAAACAGATTAAGAATATGAATAACTAAAATAAAACCCATTTAATAATAATAATAATAATAATAATAATAATAATAATAATAATAATAATAATATATGGCTTTATTAATCAAAAAAAATAATAATGACAAAATTATACAAAAGCAATATATAGGGCGGAGTTAGGAATCAAGTTCCTCTCTACCACTCAACCCTACAAATAAAAAAAAATAATAAATTAAAATAGAACAAAAGAAAAGTGAAAAATAAAAAAGAAAAAAAAAACAATGTTTACGAAATTAATCATATTAAACAAATAAAATAAAAATAAAAGCAATTTATATTTATTAATTGCGATACATTGCGAAATCAACTATAGGCAAGATTGTTCATTCATCAATATCTGTCGCAGTTTCCTCTTAAATGCATTCAAATTTAAAGATTTCAAAGAATGTGGTAGCGGATTATAATATTTAGGAAGGCAATATGAGAAATATAAAGATAATGAGGTCGCGTGTTTAGGCGGTGTAATAATACCTCTATTTCTAATGTTGATATTATGAACGTCCGTCCTGCATGATATTTTGTTGTACAGATACAGGGGCTTCTTGAGTAGGAGAAGTTTATGGTAGAACGATAACAAATGCAATCTTCTTCTGTTAGACATACTCAACCAACCAGCATCTATCAATTTATGAGGAACATGATCATAACGTTTTAAACCATATACAAATCTAAGGCAATCATTCTGTACCCGTTGTACACGACATGCTGAAGCGCTATCCAGGCAAGTACCAAAAACCTTATCACAAAAAGTAAAGTGACTAAGTACAAGAGAACTGCAAAGTTTCAACATTGTATTTCTAGGTACTGCATACCTAATTCCATACAATAATTTCAACGTTGTATATGATTTGTTGGTTTTTTGAGCGATATGTGTTTTAAATCTAATATCCGAGTCCTGATACAATCCTAAATTACGAAAACAGCAACCAACACTGATTCACTGTCAATGCCGACTTGGCACCATTTACTTTCAAATTATGTCCAGACGAAACTTCCACTAAGTTCCTAATTTCTCGAGTTAAAATAGATTCAGCCAATGACATATCACTGGGAGGAAATCTTAGGTATAATTGCGTGTCATCTGCGTAAAAATGGCAGCTACAATGTTCCAAACTGTCCGCAAAGTTGGATATATATATAGTGAAAACAGAAGTGGTCCCAATATAGATCCCTGCGGCACACCCGCTGACACCCTCCGTGGCTCAGATATGGACTTATTTATCTTAACCTTTTGGTATTGATTGCACAAATAATTCGAAATTAATAATATAGCATTACCGCTAAACCCAACAAAATTTAAAACAGAACATAATAAGGAATGGTTTACAGTATCAAAAGCTTTTGAGCAATCTAACAGAACTAACGCAGTCATGTCGTTTTCATGAATTGCTCGAATGCTGTCGTCGGTAATAGGCATTAACGCTATTTCGCAACCATAATGTTTACGAAATCCAGACTGATTCTGAGGTAAGATATTATAGCTGTCAATAAAACTTCTAATCTGCCAGTCCATAACTTTTTCCACAACTTTAGTAAGAGCCGGGAGGATGCTAATAGGTCGTAAATCTGTGTATTCTTGGGGATTAGAAATTTTTGGTAATGGAGTTATCAGAGCGGTTTTCTAACAGGAAGAGAAAACACATTTCTCCACACAGTAATTAACTATATGTGTTAAATGTGGGAGTATAAAAGGACAGCAGTATAAGAACATTGACAACGAAATACCACCATCTCCGACAGAATTAGATTTCATTTTAAGTAAATAATATGCGACAACGTTTTCATGTACAGGTCCAAATTCAAAATACTTCTGAAATTCACATTTTTTGTTGCTTTTATAGAAGTGCATAGCATCATTTGAAGGTGCCCCCAATGAACAACTTATCTGGAGAAAATAGTTATTAATTTCAGTTTGACCCGCTGCCCTCCCAAACCACACCCTTTTTTCAGTTTTTACAGCATTTGTTACGTGTCTTTTTAACATTTTACACTGCTCTAGGTCTAATATATTCTTTGTACGCTTATATTTAGCATACGCTCTATTTCTAGCTGCGATCATTTCCTTGACTTATGGAGTTAGCCACGAGGCAGGCTTTTTTGAAAATCTTTTCGTTTGTATTGGCGCATGTAATCAAAGAGATTTAATATTAAAGAGTTAAAATAATTTACTTTTTCATCGATGTCATTAATTTCATAAACTAATTTTAAAGGTAATGTTTTGAGATCTTTACTAAACAAATCAAGATTAAACCGTTTGAAGTCTTTATAGGTCCTATATGTAGGAACAACGTTTACATTAGTAATTTTCAGATGAAGGTGCACCAGTTCGTGATGTGTAAGGTCGAGTAGTGAATGTAAACCAACCAGTGTAAATTCTTCACATGAACATGCAGCGAAATCTATTAAAGTTTCTGAATTAAGTTTAATACGGGTTGATTGATTAACAAGTTGAACCAGACCAAACGACTCCAACAAATCAAGGAACATGCGTGAATATGTACTTTCAGGGTGCAACAGATCAATATTTATATCACCCGCAATAAATAGTTCATCACATTGTGGAACAGCTAAACTTAAAGATTCCTCGATAGACTCAAAAAATAAAGGCAGACTTCCAGTCGGAGCCTGTACATTACACCAAAAATGTATTTAACTTTTTTAATAGCTACAGAGATCCATAGCTGATCTAAATGATCATATGATTTAATATTAACCTTGTTGGGTTTATATAAGTTTCTAATATAAATGCCTACACCAGGTGGTAGTGTTACCAGGTGGTCGCTTACCAGTCCTTCGTTGATGTACGAACGTATAATTTTCGATAGAACACACAGCTTCCGTATGCTCGTCCGCCAACCAGGTTTCCCTAACCAATACCAGATCAAAATTACTATCATTAACATACTTATGAAATTCAGCCATATTAGGCAGCAATGACCTGATTTTAATGGATGCTATATTCATGTTATAAACAACAGTGGAAAAAAAAACAAACAAAACCAAAATGAAAATAAAGACAAAAATATAAATAAATAAATAACTATTAGCAATTAAATCAAATTTATCTACTGAGAAAAAAAATTAAATGTATATAAACCAAATTCTAGAGTGCTCTCCCTCCAGGTAATAAATCAACTAGAAATGTCAATTAAACCAATTTGAGAGAAAAAAAAGTAATCGAAAAAAAAAAAAAAGAAAAATAACAACAGATCGAAATAGTTATATCAACATTTTTTTCTTCTGTCCGTCAACCTCTGCATACAGAGTTCCACACCCTTCTTTTACCATATTTTTCCTCCAGTTTTTTAAATTCACAAATCCGGTGGTGCGTAAGGTCTTCTCTAATTATAACTTGGGTTCCTCTTAACAGTTTCTTATGATAAAATACGGTATCCGTGGTCTTGTGACTTATAAACTTTATTATAATTAGTCGGGTCTTCCCATTTCACTTCGGTCCAATTCGATGACAACGATCAATAGAATCCGGTATCAATGCGAGGTTCATTTTCTTATTAACAATATCTAATACAACTTGTTCGGTGTTCTCATTATCTGTCCCGCTCACCCCGACAATTCAAAGACTATTCCGACGAGTATATTGCTCAAGTCGATCTAGTTTTTCTTCATGGTCTGCTCTACATACGGTATTCGGACTTCGAAGGAGCAACTTCCGCCTCCAAAAGTACTACCTTTTCTTCGAGAATTTTAACCTTTTCTTTATATTCTCTAAGTTCATTCCTTAGGATGGACGATATTGATTTTGCAATATTGATAATGAACGATTCCTTCTTGAACAACTCATTTAATACCTCCTCAAAATCACTCAGTTGTTTCTTGCTGATCACCATTTTTTTTTAACTAAGTAACACACTCAAACAACAAAAAAAACAACCTTAAAAAGACAAAAGTCAAGTTAAACTAATCGGTAACTCAAACTACTTCGATAATTTTCGCCGACATCACCCAGAGAGGCACGCGCACGTCTAGCTACGTTGCATGCTTTACTTCGATTTGAAGTGCAAAGTTGCTAATGTTTATATTGAATATAAAATTGAAGGAAAATAATTAACTAATATTAATAAAAAATTAAGTAGTATAAAAACAAATTGTATTAATTCAGTGATCATTTTTTTTTTTCACTTAATTGATTTATCACTTTTTAATTTACTAATTTCTTCCGCAAAACGGAAGAAAATTATATATTTAATATTAAGTTTAGTATGACCTACTTTTGCGAATATAAAGGATACAAATATAGATTGCTAAACAACATATTCAGTTTCCTGAACGTGTTTAAAAGAAAAATTAAACCCAAATTACTTAAAACATAAATACCCAAAAAATTTAAGTACGAAGACTCTCACTACCGGTATTAATGGAACTAAAATAGTATTTTCTGTTAGATATTTTGGTTAAACTAACATTAGAACTATCACTAGGATTAATACTAAATCTAAAAGTAGAAACATTTGGGTATTGCCGTGTATCTTTTGAAAAAATGAACAACTTGACGTTTGCGTATATCGAAGTGAACTACTTCAAACAGTCTAAAGAAGGTTGCAACAAACGAGAAGACACGCGGCAAAACCCGAAAGTTTCTAGTTTTAGATCTAGTATTAGTCCTAGAGGCAGTTCTAGTGTTAGTGTTAGTTCTAATTTTAATTCAACCCAAAAAATCTAATAGAAAATACGGTCGCTAAATTAAAACTAAGAAAAATCGGTAAAACAAAAAGAAAATAAAGAACAAGATAGAAAAATAAATAATTTCAACACAAATATATATTACTAATATCAAGAGTGCACTGTCCAACTACATCACCTAGAAATCGAGCAAATAATAATGAAAATAAGAAAATCACTAGAATATACACTCGCACGAGAATAGGAAAGAAAGGAGAGAAACTTAAAAGAACTTTGTACGGAAAAGAGAGGAAAGATAAGATGAAAGACAATTATGAAAATTACAACAATCCACACCAGTTCCATGACCGAGTCACTAATCTCTCGGTACCACTTTTAACACCGAAGAATTGAAACATCTCAACAATGGTACTAAATATTCTATAGTAGACAAACCAAACCTAAGAAGAATGGCACTAGAAATGGAAGCCAAAACAAGGGGAATGAAGGAAGAATAGAAGATAAGGAAAAATCTACAACAAATTCTAATATGGGAAGACACAAATAAAAAAATATAAGAACACCAAAGAGAAGAACAAGGAAAAAAGAGGGAAAGGATGAATAACGGAAAAAATCAAAGAAAATCGCTTAATATTCACTAAGGCAGATAAAAACAAAAAAATGCCTTAAAATTAATAATTACAGAAAAGTTTTGAGAAATCCCTAACTCACTACTAATTACTTTCACTTAAATGTTAAAAAAGTTGTCAGTGAGGTTAATGACATTCTTAAAAAAATATAATGCTAGCATTAAAAATATAACGTCATTAAACCTAAACACATCTAGGTTGTGCTCCCTCATTAAATTACATAAAACAAATCACCCAAAAAGATCCTTAATAGCATCCATCGACGCCAGCATGGATACAATTTCTGGTACAATTCTTTAAAAATAATATAACCTTTGAACTCAGATATACAATTAAAGTTAGAAAACAAATAATCCAAAAATTAATATACACCAACTTGCCAGTCAAAAGCACCATTCTATCCTTTGATGTAATAAACTTGTACACTAACATTACCACTGTAACGATGTTTTTTAAACGAAATAGAGAATAACTTCATAAGGAATGAAAAAAACCCGTTTGTCAATAATATATTATTACGGTAACGCTACGTCGACGACATTTTAATCATCATTAAAACAGACAATAAAGAAATAATTGACGGTATACATCAGTATACACACTGCACAAAGAAATTCAATTCATACTACTTGATTTTACAATAAACAAAACAAATCAAAATAGAAAATAACGCTTTTACAAGAAGAGTAATAGTAAACTTATTTACAAATATCAGAATAACCAAACCTAATTGATAGTCTACATTTATACGTAGAAAATTTGTATAAAATTAACAAAGCAACCTTTATGTAAAAAATGATGTAGACAATGTAGATATTTTATCAAATTTAAATACGTCATAATGGAAGTTTATAGTCTCATTTGACGCTGTTGTGGATGCTGTTCGTTGTATCCAGTATGTAATATTCAATATGGTAGAATGTAAAAGATATAAAAGCATTAGGGGAATTAGATTGTATGCTAGTCAAGGATACTAGGCATCAGTTACCCGATAGAACTCGCACAGGTTTGTATCCTACTGGAAAAAAAGTAGATTTTTCGAAATATATCCCACGTTTAGAAGTTTCAATTTACTGGTTCTTTTTTTCTAGAAATGTGTAAACAGCACACTCGAAAATCAACCATCGCTGGAACATTTAGAACAAATGCTATCAATAATTCGGATTCTGCAAATTTAACTGGCATATTTGATTATGAAGGCCCACTTTTACCATCCCTCAGTTAAACAAACTAGCGGTGGACTCTCACACCGCTAACAGCGATTTTAAGCACTCTCAACATAAGCCGGCTTTTAACTATTAGATAAATTTATCACGCGGTGGTAAAAGTAGCCCAAAGTCGGTAACCCCGATGATGCAAAAAAAGAGTGACTGTTAGATAAATAAAAGTACCCCAAAGTCGGTAATCCCGATGATGCAAAAAAGAGTGACTGTTAGATAGTTAAAAATGATAATGAATGAAATAATTTACTTATTAAACATGCATCATGCGGGGATTACACATATATTACAATATATCAAAATAATTTTATTTTAGATTGACTGCGTGTTGTTCTATATAACATATTCAAATAATTTTATTTTAAATTAAATACGTTTTAACGTTACAAAATTACAAATGATAATGATATAATATAAAAATAAATAAATAAATCCAATTATACAGATAGTCCCCTCTCACAAAAAGCAAACGAGTCAACAACAACATCAAATAGAAATGGAAACAAACTTTTTCTTTTTAGATTGCATTAACTATTACCATTAATCGTGTCACAACAGTTGGTATTCAATAAGAACGCAGGTTTTAAACGATCAATGCTTACAGTTATTTCTTTAGTGTTGCGAGAATAACAATTTTTTTTGGAATTTTTTATTAACTTTATATGGTCCCTCAAATTGACGAGAAATAACTTAAGACCTACAGTTTTTATAAAAACAAAATTAGAAGTACGGAGGTCTTTATGAATAAAAGATTTTTTTAAAGAGTATTGTGACGCAGAAGGCTTGGTTTAAAGTTAGAAAATCTTTCTCGTCAACTCACAAGTGGTTCAATTTCGAAAGAAGCATGCGAATCAATAAAAAACTCTTCAGGTAAATGAAGAAATTGACCATAAACCAATGCAGTTGAACAACATACCAGATCGTCTCTTAGAGATTTTAATCCTAACAAAATTATAGGGAGATCGTTATTCCATCGTTATTTCATCCATATTGTCTCCTCTAAAAGCAATGGATGTTTTAAAAGATCTATGGAATCTCTCCAACATTCCATTGCTTTCAGAATGATAGGAGAAAGTGCGAATTTGAGAAGATCCTATTAGTTTGCTAAACTGTGAGAAAAGTTGGGATTCAAATTGTTTCCCACGATCATGAGTAATTGTGTGTGGAACATAGAATCTTGAGATGTATTTATTATTATTATTATTTAACTACAGATGGCGTAGTTATATATTTAAGAAGATATTCTTCTGGTCAACGTGTATCTATCAATGATTGTCAACACATAAGAACACCCTAAAGAGTGAGTGAGAAGACCAACAAGATCAATATGAACATGTTCAAATCTACCTTTCGGAGATTCTTCTGAACAGAAGATTTTGTGTATTTGGTAATCTATCTTTTTAAGGCAAGAAATAAAAGTTTTAATTCATAATTGAATATTTTTCATCATATGAGGCGAAAAGAAATATAAGAGAAAAGATATAAAAAAAATATCCGAGGCAATGAAGAGTTGCATTGACCAAAGGTTTGTGGTCAGTAAAAACGGTTTAGAAGAGCTAGTTTGAAATATTTTATTGCAGAATATACTACGAGTAATTCACTATCAAAACAGGAATATTTCATTTGGTTTGATGATATTTTTTGAGAAGGCAATTGGTTGAGCTTCTTGAATTAGAAGCATTAGTATTAAGCGATAGAGTAGCATTACCTGAAGGATGAGCAAGAAAGACGCAACGTGACAATACGTTTTTTGCTGTTGAAAAAACCGAATTATGTTTATCAGACCAACAGTCAATGTCCTTTTGCTTTTTCGAATTAAGAGTTCTCGACAAAATATACAAAAGATGTATTTCTGATCTGAACGAATCTGTGGTAATAATTAATCATGCCTAGGAACCTGTGTAAACTTTTTAATGGATTGGGTTTAGGAAAATCATAAATTGTTAATTCTTGAATCTGATGGCTGTATATTTATGCCAAAAGTAGTTAATCAAATCTTTCAAAGAGAATGGATAAATGTAAAGTTATTAGTTTACATACAAATGTAAATTAGTATGTCGTCTAAATAAACAAATAAAAAATCGAGACCTGTTAAAACTTTATCCACAAACCGCAGAAAAGTTTGAGCAGCATTTCGCAGACGAAAAGGCATTCAAAGACATTCACATTCAGAGAGTTCCTCTATTCACTAAGAATAAACCTAAAGATTTTTTTATAAACCTCTTCCGTTTAATTGTTTAACTGCAAATTTCAGGAATATTTTTCATAAACACAATATTAATATAGGCTTTTCTAATCATAATACTATTCTAAATATTTTATCTAACCATACTAATAAAAACACTTTTAATAAATTAAATGAAAATGGTGTGCAGCACTCAGTAAGTTGTTGTAATTGTAAATAGTATTTATATCGGACAAACGGGTAGGAAATTGGAAACCAGGCTACAAGAACACAAAACCAAACCTAATTCAAACATATATAAACATCATATCGAAGAAGATCATAGAATTAATTACGATGAAGTTGAATTATTACATTCTATTAAATAAAGTACAAAACTTAACTACAATTTACTTAATGAACAACTTCAGTTTTATCGTGAACCACTATTTTCATTTTTTAAAGATTACAACCTAAAATTTAAATTTTTTATTGTACCTGATTATATACCCCGCGTCGAATATATATCACATCATCTCTAAAATCTTAACTAATTTTACTTTTCAACGTTTTATTTTCATCATCAACATTTAAAGGTAAGTTTTTGAAACTTTTTATTGATCTAAATATTATTTTTTTTTATGTATAATTTAAATATTATTCATAATGTTACATATTTCGAAATTCAAGATTAAAAAATGTTTATAATTCAAGAATTTGTTAAACGTTTCAAAAAATTTACTTTAATGCAAATGTATCCAACAACTTCAGCTCTTCTACCTGTTTAGCTCTTATGACAGTAAGTTTTGTTAGATTCCTAGAAATTCCTCTTTATGAAATATTGTTAAATTAAAAAAAAAATTATATTCGCTCATTAATTATAATTTTTGGCTGAGGATGGAATAATATTTCCAAAACCGGTACCGATATAAATATTCTTTAGATAAATCAAGTTAAGTAAGGAAAAGTTAGTAAAATAATCTTTATTTCTGGTAAATAATTTAGTTTTAGTGTCGATTAAACCCTTATTTTTGACGTCAAAAAGCCAAATATCATATTTATCTAAAAAATCTGCGCCTATAATAGGTGATGTTACCAACATCAGCGATAGTAAAAACGAAAGGAAAATATCTGTGCAAATTTAAAAATGCAGTCAATATTTTCTTACCGTAAGTAAGATTAGCTGCTGAAAAAAAAGGAGTTAAATCTCTTTTTAAAGATTTGAAAGTTTAAATGGCAAAAGAGAAATGTCCAGCACCTGTATCGATAAGAAAATTTAGATTATTGTTATCATCGTAGACAAAAAGGCGATGACTAATAATACTAATTGGGGTTGACGTGAATTACGATCAGTTAAAACTAAACTTTTATTTGGCACTATTTTTTCACTATTTATATTTCTTACTAAATAGATTTTCATATTTAGTTTATTTGAATTTGATTTAAATTGGATGATTTCATCGTTTCATTAAAAGAATTGGAGGAAATTTTGTATGAAAAGTACATATTAAAAAAGTAGATTGACGATTTCTTGAAGTCGAAAGGCAGAGCTTGATTGTATACAGCGAAAATAACAATGATTAATAGAACTGACTTGTGTTTCGATGGAAATCTGGCGTTGTGTTATTGTTTGTAAAAGAGTTTGACAAGGATTAGAGAAATCTTGTAATGTTTTAAGAATTTCGGAGTTTTCTTTTCAGAAAAGCATTTAAATCTTTTTCAAGATAATGATATATTACAAAAAAAAATAAATATATTACCTTAACAATAATTGTAATTTGATTATAATAATAAAATTTCTATACAGAGAGATTAAATCGCCACACATAAACCCACAGAAGAAGCTAATGAACTCTGACGTTGATAAATTTTACCACCTGAAAGTAAGGAATCCAACCAATACAGATCCATAAACTAACCTAATAAGAAATAGACATACAAAGAATATTTAAAAGATATAAATGTCTCAAAAAAATCAAACATACTATAGATCCTAAATAACGCAAAAGGCTGGATTGATCTACTATCTGAAAATGGCGCACACTGAGTCAAGAGCGGAAAAAATTTATTTTTCACGATGAAAGAAATTTCTCTGAACCCATTACACCATAAAAAATTAAACACTAACGCTGTAACAAAAAATAGAAACTAGCTTACAGTAATATGACGCGCAAACTTTTGAAGGTGATTCCTCACAAACTAAAACTTATTTTCAAAACAGTTTTTTTGTGTGATAGAGCAGACATTAAAGTGGTATATTGTGTGGGAAAGTCCTCGGACGCAGGTTCGAGGAGGAGGTTCTAGAATCGGCTAATTAGGGGAGGAGGAGGAGAAGGTGCTAGAATCGGCTAATTGTTATAAACCTACTCCTATTAAAGGTTGTAATATGGGAAGAGGTTCCAATTAATTAGGTTTCAATTAATTGCAACCTCCTCCCAAGTACCTCTATATCTGTCAACGCGTTAAGATATGATCGTCGATGGTCACCCTTCGACGTCTTCTGATAGAATGTAAATAACAATTTTCACATTTTCACGATTTCAATTAGTCACTTAAATCCTCCCACATTATTTAGTCGAAATTAGGTGGGATGCATACTCATTTTAATTAAGAAGACGTAGAAGGGTGACCAACTACGAATATGCCTTGACACGTTGACAGATATCGAGCGTTATTATTTTATTCTCTGGTTTTCCTACTTAGAGGTGTCACTTGGGAGGAGGTTGCAAAATAATTAAAATCTAATTAATTGGAACCTTCTCCCATATTACAACCTTTAAGATGAGTATGTTTATATTAACCGATTCTGAAACCTCCTTCTCCTCCTCCTCCTCCTATTAACCGATTCTAGAACCTTCTCCTCGGACGCAGGTTCGTTTTACATTGCATGTTTGAAAAAAGCTGCGAATTTGATACAGAAATCTTAAAATGTAACATGACTGTATTTAAAAATGTATACCAAAATTCCTAGGTACCTTCTCCTTTTTTTCATCAATTGCGGAAAAAAGTGCTGGTGTAAGTTTGCAAGATTTGCTAGGCCATACCACAAAAAGTATTTTGGAGAGCAAAACATGAAGAATTATGAAGAAGAAAGATGAAAAGATGAAGATGAAGAATTAGCCACAATAACTCCTGAAATGCTTATGATATCGAAACGTGGATGTGATGGTTTATTTGGTCATAGCAAACCCAAGAAACGTTTTAACGAGGAAGAATCGTAGATTGTTGTATGTTTTTTGTATCAATGGTTCCTCTTAATTTGCATCCGATAAAAGATCCTCGAACCATCATCGACTAGGTACTGTAAGCCTATTAAATTTAGACAGATACTTCATCAGTAGCAGTGTCCTGTATATTTAAAGCAAAACCATCCGAGATAAACATCTTGGACAAAATACGAGACAAAACTATTAACATCGATTCTCTACATCTGGGTTTATCGCCTCTACATACATGGATCAAGTTTATGGAATCCATTTCTCATATTGCTGATAATCAGTCGTTCGCAACATGGAGAACAAATGCGGAAAGACACAAGGAAAGAGACGAAACAAATGCAAAAATATAAGAAGAATTTAATAGAAAACTTGGACTCAAACTGAATTTTGTAAAACAGGGCATGGGCACAACTAATGACGGAAACACTTTCCATCGATTTTTCAGTAATCAACAGTTAACAGCACAAAATATCGGAGTTGATAAACAATTAATACATCGTTTTTCAATTATATTAGAAGAATAAATAGTTGTGCGAGAATTGATTCAGAGAAGTTTAGAGTTTATTGTAATGAGACTACTGACCCGTATGTTAACTTGTATTGTTGGTATCACATGCCTAATGCAGTGCGTAAAATACTTTTGCATTGTAGTGAAATTATAAATACTGTTATATAGACACCATTCTTATTATGTATTACCATTCTAGAAAATCTTCTCTGGAATCTACGAACAAGGATATTTTTCAAATGTTCTGTGCGTCCTCTGGTCCATACATAAGTTAAGAATAGTACATAAAAAAATTGTTTAAATTTAAGTAATGATGTGAAATTACTGCTTGACGAAAATATAGAGTAGGATTTCTTTATAATTTTTATTCTTTGTGGTTTTCACTTTATAAAATTGTTGTTAGATTTTTAAGTGAATGGTGACATAATGTGAAATTATTTATGCAAACGGCTGTTTATTATAATGTTAGAAATATGTAGATTAGTTGTATATATTTAATAAGATACTTATTATCAAATTACTTATTACTATAGTATTACTTATGACTGTTATGTAAAAATAATTTTTCAGAACGTAAAGCACGATAATTTTGTGATATTTTTTATTTATATTATTTCCTGTGTTCATAACCAGAATTCAAATTTCGGCAGACACTATCTTAAACGCCACACCTTTGATGAAACTAAAAACAGAAAATTCCTTCATCAACATATGAAAGGATTCAAGCTTGCCATTCTAGAAGCATATCGAATGGGCAAAATCCGAAACACACATCCAGACACCAGAAATTTAAACGACCTTGTACTCTGTTTTTTTCTACAAATCCTCACACAAATCTCCTTAAATCCATACAACATAAAATATAACCCACCAGAAAAAGCATTTAATTGAAATGCAACGATATTCAATTTGGTATATTAAATCCGGATGATGGGAGTAATTCCCGAAACGTAGTTTTAAACGTAACGGTTTAAAAGCAAAAAAATTGAGGGAGGAAAATAATATCATATTGAGTATAGATGCTTAAAATTTAAAAAAATCTATAGCACTAAAGCTGGGTTATCATTTACCAGAGAGATTTTACGGGTCTTTAAACCCCCTTAATACCTTGCAGTAAATAAAGGATTGATTCCATTAAAAGCTAGGTTTAATGAAAGCTTTATATCTAAAGTTTTTTATTAGTTCGTGACAACCACAAAACCAATCCTTTTATAGTAAAGTAATTAACTAATTTTAAGCTGAAATATGATACATGCATTTTTTGCTTAACTACTTGATGGATGCAGCGGGGATGGTTGGGGGCACAAACATGTATGTACGTGCTGTTTATCATTATGATTGACATGACCTGAGGTAATTCAATATCACCACGATAATATAGTGATAGATCTAAATGCGATTTAAATGTTAAAAGTTTTATGATAAAAATTAATTATGTTCGAAACGAGTTCGAATTTAGGAAATTGAATGGGTACGAAAAGTAGGATATCCTGGAAGGGGGAGGAAATTTTTACAACTCCGGCGGGTCGCGGGCCCCATCTCGCGGACATTAAAGCCGGCGCCAGGACTCGATGTAACGAGGCGTCTTTACAGTTTCCCGGAAAACTTCCCGGGAACTATGGGGGCGACAAAGTTTTATGATAGCTCGGTCCGGGGGTAGTTTGACTGGATCGCCGGGCATTTATTTTTTTTCTCGGCACGGTGAGATTATTAAAGTTTTCCATTGCGAAAATTAAGGCGTGTGAAGCGCGGAATTAAAATGTATGAACTGGATGAAGTCGGTCGCCTCCCGTTCCTATTTCCGCACGTTAAAAATGCGCATATTTGCCCCAGAAATTAAACGTCGTCTCTCGTCGACTGAGACCTACCGTGTCCCGGATTACACTCGCGCCCGGATTTGAAGCTATGCTCTTCTTCTGTCAACGATTTTCGCTGATGGAGGGAACCCTGGGAAACCTCAGACCGGAGGATTTCGTAACGCAAAAAGGAAAGAGTACGAAGCTCAAAAGCCTCTTGACCGCGTGATTTGGGTTTCAAAGGGCACCAGTCGACTCTGAAAACAGTGGATTTAAAATCGATCGGGAAGTAAATCCCGGTGCACCTCCGCAATTTCGTTTTGGACGGCGATACACAATGGTATGAAATGGACGAACGAAGAATCGTGGTTATATTAAATAACGGCGCAGCCTTGTTTTATCCACTTTGAAAGTGGAGTAATTTGCTCGCGTAATCCGCGATCGATGGAATTTAGAATTCCGATAGCGTCCCATGGTGCCGGGTTAAGTGGACATTTCGCGGGACAATTTGTAATTTAGATTAACTGCTTTTTAAGGGACGATCGATACCCAAAAATCCCAATCCCTCTTATTACCACGAAATAAAGATTTCTGATTAAAAATTGCCTATTTTTAAACACTTTTCAACTGATTTGGGGTTTCATAGACTTCCATCATTCTATTTTCGATAATATTCGATTATAAACATTGTTTCATTACCTGTCCTAATGTTTGGTCTCTTCGTCGATTTGGAAGAAGAAATAATTCTTTTAATAACTAACTTTTTTGTAAGACTATAACTTTTTAATACGAAAAACAACATTCTTGTGACAAGTAAGCCCATTCAAGAAACCTGGAACCATTTAGTATAGTTTTCACAATCTTTAAATAAAAACTTAAAGCTTTATAATAGCAAAGTATGGTTTTTGGATGAAAATTATGATGATTTTAACCCGGTATATTATTTGTTATGAATATAGAAAATAAAATTTTGTCATTGGCAAATCCTTGCCTTTGAAACTTACTTATGCGCATCTACAATTTCGTTTCGTTACATCCGCATTTTTAATTTAGTTTTCCGATCAATCACAGCGCGGTCACAGGATAACCAGAAAGGACAAAAACGGGACCCTTTGATGTTTCACCTACTATTTAGTATTACCTTCGGCCATAGGGTTGGCGTGTAGGCACCAATTTTGAACGTAAAGTGCCCTTCTATTGCTGATTAGAGTGTCCACTAATCTGATTTTAAAATTCACTTTTACTAAATTTAAAATTTTGCACTTGGTGCTTTTTTCATGTTCCGATTATGAAACGTTAAGGTATAAAATATTATATGTATCTATATAATAATATTAGATATATTGCACATAATATTATATTCTGTCTATTCTTATTAGTTTGTTTTTGTTTTTCATTTTATTATTTGATGAATACTTTATAATGTAAAATAATTCTGTCATATACCAAATTTAATGTGACTTGGTACTTTATGAAATTTACAAAGAATTATGTAATAAAATATGTTATTGTGGTATCAATAAATAAATAAATTTATTTTTTATATTTTTATCCGGTTTTGCTTCTTTATTTATTAAAAATAATGTTTTGTTAACATTTCAAAATTTAAGTAAACACTAGATTTAAACTAAGTGGGCCTGTCGGTTTCGCTATAGATGTAGATCAACTTAATTCTTATTTTGTTTTGCAAAAAATTTGTAATAAATAAATCATCTCAACTTGATAAAAATACAAAAAATAAAATTATTTTGCATCACAATTGCATATTTTAAAACATGAATCTTTTTTAAATTTCATAAAGTACTAAGACGCATTTAAATTGGGTATATGGCAGCAAAATTATTTTCGATTATAAAATATTAATCAAATAAAAAACAAATTACAAAAAAAATGATAATAATAGACAGAATATAATATTAAGTACAATAATGGCGTATTTCATTATACATTCTTCTTTAAATTGTAAATATCAGGAAAATTATTAAACTAGGACATGTGATGTACACCGAACTCTCTTTTTACACGGTCTTTTTAAACACGATTTTGAAATAAGACGGTTCATCAATAAATTGTTTTACACGATTTTTTTGTTATAGCACGAATCCCAAAAAAAATTCTTAATTCTAATTTTAATTTCTGATTAAAAATTGGCCATTTTTAAACACTTTTCAACTGACTTGGGGTTTCAAAGACTTCCATCATTCTATTTTCGATAATATTCGATTATAAACATTGTTTCATTACCTGTTTAATGTTTGGTCTCTTCATCGATTTGGAAGAAGAAATAATTGTTTTAGTAACTAACTTTTTTGTAAGACTATAACTTTTTAATACGAAAAACAACATTCTTGTGACAAGTAAGCCCATTCCAGAAACCTGAAATCATTTAGTATAGCTTTCACAATCTTGAAATAAAAACTTAAAGCTTTATAATAGCAAAGTATGGTTTTTAGATGAAAATTATGATGATTTTAACCCGGTATATTATTTGTTATGAATATAGAAAATATAATTTTGTCAATGGCAAATCTTTTCCTTTGAAACTTACTTTATGCGCATGTATACAATATTACTTACTTATGCGCATCTACAATTTCGTTTCGTTACTTCCGCATTTTTAATTCAGTTTTCCGATCAATCACAGCGCGGTCACAGGATAACCAGAAAGGACAAAAACGGCGGTGCCTTTGATGTTTCACCTGCTAATTAGTATTACCTTCGGCCATAGGGTTGGCGTGTACGCACCAATTTTAAACGAAAAGTGCTCTTCTATTGTAGCAGAGTGTCGACTAATCTGATTTTAAAATTCACTTTTACTAAATTTAAAATTTTGCACTGGGTGCTTTTTTCATGTTCCGATTGTGAAACGTTAAGGTATAAAATAGTATTAGATACATATAATAATATTAGAAATATTGCACATAATATTATATTCTGTCCATTCAGAAGTCCATTCAGAGTGGTCAGTTTATGAGACGTAGTAAATAATTTCGGTAAAGTTCTAAAAGTGGATGTTTCAATTAAAGTTTTTTTTAATAGGATGGTGAAATTTCCAGTGTAATATTTGTAATGATGATAATTCTTTGCTACTAAAAAAGGTAATTTTGTATTAGATTGTCGCTTTAGAAAAATTCTATAAGCAATATTATTTTGGATTCTTTTTAATAAAATGTCTAAACAAGAACATCCGAAGAGATAAGCAAATTCCTTAGAAACTAAAATAAAAATCTTAGACTTTCTAAAAAAAAGCGAAGGTCCCATATCTGTTGGCAAAGCTTTTTGTTTAAATGAAGCAACTATAAGAACAATTTAAAAGAATGAGAATTCCATTCGACAATCCGTGGTTTCTGATTTTGCCAATGTAAATTCAATGTTCATTGTTGTATATACTGTATTTAAATTAAAATACTATAGATATAGTTTTCTCAACAATGATTTTTATTTATTATGTAAGTGCTATAATTATTTCGAATGCTTAGCATTCGTCATTAGGCACGACGCCAATAAGAGTAAAACTAAACACTTTTTTGTACATTAATTGTGTTAAAAGAGTAAATATTGGAAAACAACAAACGTTATAAACATTGCACATTAAATTACATGAATTGTAAAAGACAATATTACGGACATTTAACAACTGAACAAACTGGATAACAAGAACATACTCTACAATTTCTTACAATTTCGTTCTTTTACAATTCATGTATTATTATGTAACATCATCTTATAGTCGAAATCCTATCTTAGAGAAAACGGAAAAACACATGGTGTTTTGGATAGAAGATTTACAGTCAAAAATACTACCTATTGATGGAAAACATATAGAAGAAAAAGTACTTAGAATATATAACCGACTTCAGGAATTGGATCCATCAACAAGTCTTCAGGCAACGAAGAAACTGGCATTTAATGCAAGTGAGGTATGGCTGACAGGTTTTATAAAAAGACACGCATTTCACAATGTAAAAATAAAGGGAGAAGTGGCATCAGCAGACAAAAATGCTGCAAAAATCATTCCGGTGAAACTAGCAAAAATCGTTGAAGAGGACGGTTATACTCCAGAACAAATATTTAATGTCGACGAAACAGGATTGTTGTGGAAGAAAATGCCCGAAAGGACTTATATAGCAAAATCTGAAAAATCAGCTGGTGGTTTTAAAGCGGCCAAAGATCGAGTGATCTTTGGTGATAAAATATTAAAGCCTTTATTAATCAACAAATCTCTTATGCCACGATCATTGAGAGGTAAGCACATTAAACAACTTCTAATTCATTTCATGGCGAATAAAAAGGCATGGATGACGGCTGATCTATTTACAAATTGGTTCAACAACTGCTTTGTTCCTGAAGTCCAGAAATATATGGAACTAAAAGATTTGAAATTCTAAATACTTTTGCTCGTTGACAATGCGCCCAGCCACCCAGTGTTGGATCACCCAAACATTCAATTGCTATTTTTACCGCCTAATACTACCTCGCTGATTCAGCCACTCGATCAGGGCATTATAGCAACATTTAAAATGTACTACATAAAGCAAACGTTTAAATATATTTTAGATTCAGTGGAAGAAACAAATTTGACTGTTTTGGAAGCATGGAGAAAGTTTACGATTATGGATTGCATTATACTTGCTTTTCTTGCCATTAAACAATTGGGCCAATCACCCTTAAATACTTGTTGGAAAAAAAATTGCCAGCATGCGTCAAAAGTGGAAGTTTTGTAGCAGAATAATCGGCTGTGTGTTCTGAAATTATAACTCTATCAAATACAATTGGTGGCAGCGATTTTAACAACATTCAAACGGCTGATATTGATGAATTGATACGAGAAAGCCCTTTGGATGAAGATGATTTGATCGAATTTATGACAATTTGTAAAAATAAAAAAATCGATAATGACAAGGTAGAAGATGAAGTTCAGCTATTAATGGTTGATTTAATTCGCGATAGCTTGAAATGTGCTACAAGTATGGAACAACATTTTCTTACTCATGAGCCTGACATGGAGCGTGCATTGAAATTTCAACGTAGTCTTAAGTTATGTGTAGCTGGATATGAAGAATTATATAAGTTACAAAAAAAACAACACAGACCGTTAATAACGAACGAAATTCTTCATTTGATTTAAATCCTACAGTTGTGCTAGACATATCCGACATATCTACTGATGATGCTGATGATAGCGCTTTTGGTCAAGTTCGTAATAAACGTGCACGTTTGTTATCAAGTAGCGATGAAGACTTGCGAAATTGATTTTTATTTCCAATTTAGTTTACATTTTTATTGCTATGTTGGAGTTTTGATTGTGCACTATTTTATTTTAAGTAATAAATAGCTTTTTTTTATAAATATATTATATTTTATTATAACTTTTTTTACACGATTTTCTTTTGTACGGTTTTCTAAGGAACGTATCTACTGTGTAAAAAAAGAGTTGGGTGTACTTATTATTAATTAAAGGGGACTTGATGGGCAATTCAACCAACACAAATGATATAAGGTGCTCTATTTAAAAAAATAAGAAAACATCATTTGATAAATATCAAAAGTAAGTGAACTTACTGAACTGGCTTTGACCATTATCTGACGTAGTTTCAAAGCACTATCCAAGGTCCTGTAATAATTTTATTAGTTTGTAACATATACAGTTGTAATAACAAATTTAGTAGTATTCATAATATGATAAAATATACAAAGTGTTCCATTAAAAAAAAATTACCTACTCTGTTACACCTAAATAGCACACCCTGTATAAGGGGAAATAATTTTAAGTAATAGAAAGTGGTGAGTTAAACAACTTTTGTAAAAAACATTTTGTTCTTCCTCAAACGGTTTAGTGACTATTGTCCGCCGGTATACTAATAACACAACCGGTAAATGTCATTTTCCTTCCTTTCCAATATATCACAAATACTGAGACGTTTTTCTAACCAAGATTTAACTAAAGCTAAACCTAAATCTTGAATAAATTTTGAGCTCTTTATTGGAGTATTGTTTCTATAGGATCCGTATAAGATGTGTGCATTAACTAAGCTTATAACGACTATTATATAAAATATGGTTAACAGCCAACGGCGAAACCGTCTGCCATAGGAAAATGAAAACACTTTTACCAACCTCCAGTTAAACTAACTAGCGGTGGTTAAACCGATGTTAAGCGCTTTCATTTGCTATGAGCCGGTTTTTAAATACTAGGTAAATTTATGAAGAGGTGGTAAAAGTGGCCTTGGTGCTGTTAAAATCTTCTGTCATATTTGGCTTCATTGTTATCGGATCTGTACTTTCATGATGGTGAATAGTTACTCTTCAACTATAGAAGGTATAAAAGAGTGATATCAACAGTAAAGACATATAACGATGTCCCAACCTGTGTACTCTTTCCTGGCAAGCATTTTGCTGGTACCTCCTTTTTAGTTTCTCGCAATGTTACTAAACCTGTGAGATTCTTTTTCTTTAGTAATTGAACAAGTTCAATGAATGCAAACCAGTTGCCAAATGTTACGTTTCGGTTTGTATTGTATAACGGCTTTGTAAGGTGCATAATGATTTGTGTTGGTTTTGTATACTTTTTATATTCATTTTCTAATCTGTTACCATCACAATTTTTCCCACCATAAACATAATCTTCAAACCATATTTGTTGTCCTCACAGTCACGCTTCGTTTATGTGGAAAGTGCGTTCAACACATTTAATGCGAATGTAAGTCCTTAATGAACCTAAACATTGATCTTCGTTTCTGTCGATGTTAATGTTAACAAGAGAGGTTTATCGAAGATTTTATTTCTTAAGCGACCTCTGGCTACGCAATTGCACAGTAATTGCTTAGCTGTTGCTGACTTGTCATTATAGAGATGACAAGTTTGATCATAGGCTTGCCCAATATGGAAGAGAAGGTATTTGAAGGGTGACCGGTCAGGAAGATTGAGATCGTCCTTAGATCGAATTTGCTGAGGCATAAAAACCTTTTGGGTTTTGTTTTGCGAAGGGTCTATTCTACTTTTTGCCTGTATGTGACCTGGAAGTTCTTTCCGTCGTGAGGCTATTTTTGAGGCCTCTCAGTTGATTACGTTGATTACGGTTGTTTGGATCGCTATTACCCCTGCTTACTTCGGCTTCAACTGTCTTTGAAGCATCTAAGTACCAGGCAAGGACTACTCTTTTTAGTCCAATCATTCGTGTCTTTTGTTAAAGATTTGCAGCATTGCAAAAAAATCTTTTCTCTGCAACAAAACAGTACAAACCAAAACTATAAGATCCTTTAAAGAAGTGGCCAATATTAAAAAATCCACGTTGTGTTAACTTGGTAATGCAATTACATTAAAATTTAGTCTCCCATTAATATAGATCTGAATGTAATGAATAACAAAAAGCAAAATGCAAGAAACCGAGGAGTACTCACAAGGCGTTTTGAATAAACGTTCAATGGGCAAAATCAGTGCTATTAAGTAACCCTAGTATTTTCCACTACTAATGACCAAACAAATTACTCAGAATGCGTTGTCGTAGGATCGTAGGATAAAGTCCGAATTCGGGTATTGCGATTTACATAGACAGGATGATTCAAAAAATATCGCTAACAGTCTTCTAGAGCAGATAATACATGAAAAATTAAGATAAATAGTCTTAATATACATGGGTTTGCAAATGCCCCTAAAAATGTAGGGGGTTAAAGTTTTTTTTTTTAATTAAACATTATCTGCAATAAAAAATCCCTTTTTAAAAATATTCTCTACACTGCTAATTTAGTCAAACGCGCAGAATTATTGGGTATAGAATTATAACTTATCTCTCTATAATAACGCAGAATTAATTCATAAAGGTTGTATGGGTTACTACAGAATGGATTTTTAGAATTATTAGAAAGTCATAAGTATAAAAATAATGATAAATATAGTATTATTAATTACCAAATTTGCAACATCACCAAACCTTTGTTTAGCTATTTAATAGAAATAATTTAATAATTTTAAGAAAATACATTAGATGGAATTTTTAATTTAAAATTAATTTATAATTTTTAAAAATTTGTTTCACGACACTTCTTGCTCATAACAATTTCTATGTTGCGTCTTCATTTACTCTCTTTATCCTTTGAGCTTTTTGTTTCCTTTTCTTTTTCCTTTTTTTTTGCAAATATTTCTCATTTTTGACCTTCATTGTCGATTTTTCTCCTCCAAAGAACACATCAATTTCTTTAACTACCCTTAACATTTTGATTTCATAATATATTTTTGACTTATTATATAATATATTCTTTACTTTATAGGTAAGTCCCTTTTTGTATTTTCATTTAATTGTTGACTAATTGAATTCTTCATTTTTCTTTAGAAAAACACATTACTAATGCCATTTTGTTTTAAAAATAAAATGTTTAAATAAGCTGTTAAATACAGCTTCTTTACAGTAAGTTCAATTCTTTTCCTTTTTCTCAGCCAAAGCAGACAAAGAAAGTCACCAAAAAAGTAAGCAAAATGTTTGACATTTTTTCAAAAAAGACACGGCAAAACCCGAAAGTTTCCAGTTATAGATCTAGTGTTAGTCCTAGTGATAGTTCTAGTGATAGTGCTAGTGTTAGTTCAAATTTTAGTTCAGTTAACACCGGTCGTAAAAGCCTTCGTACGTAGGTTTATATTGATTTTAAACATAATTCGCTGTTTTTTGTAGAAATAAAGACATAATGTCGCAGTTATTCATGATATTAATTTTTATGATTAATAAAATTATAATTTATGAATAATTACCGCAAAGTGTTGCCAATCTATACTTGTCTTATCTGTTGTGTATTTGTTAGTGTATTTTTTTGATTTGGGCGCACTTTTACCCCACCTCGGTCTGATGTAAAATCCAATTTGGACAAAAATTAAAACAGAATCAAACAAAGAAAGCAAAAATGCTACACAAAACAACGATTTTTACCATATAGGCGGAACAGAAAGGAAAAACACATGTTTGCTCAAGAATGCGGTGATGTTAACGTCGACATGTTGAAGTATAATAACAGAGACATAGTATATTTTAGTTCTTTTCTTGAGTCTGTGGGCGCAAATCAGTTGATAAATGTCCCAATACGTGTAACTCCTGCGTCGGCCACACTTATTGATTTATTCGTAGTGCTTGATATTTCTATTGTTAAAGAATCTGGGCTTAAATCATGGGATTTGACTGATCATGATTTAATTTTTGCGATCTTGTTTCTAGAAGTGATGGTACTAAACCGAGAGTAATGTACAAGCGTGATATTAGAAACATAAATTTTGAACAGTTTTATACAGATTTAAAAAGATTCACTTGCCACTACACTTGCTTTACTATATGAACGATATTAACAATAAAGTTATTTTCTTGAATGACTCTTTGCTTTCTCTTTTTGATTTGCATGCACCAAAAAAAGTGTGAAAAATATCTAAGGTTCGTCCTGCGTGGCTAACGGACAACCTCCGTTTATTAATTACCCTAAGGGATGAGGCCAAGGAGAGATGCAAGCGTACGCAGTTGCCTAGTCATTGGGACTCTTATAAGTCACTGTGGAATTTTACATCTCGTGCAGTTTTGTCCGAGAAGAAAGGTTATTTTAAGTATGTTTCTCAATTGAGTGATGGTAGAGCAAAATTGCGTGCACTTAATGACATCAAAATCCGTAAGAATAAAAACGTGAATATACCAGATCATTTGAAAAATGTTGAGGACATAAATAAATACTTTGTTGACAATATATTAGATATTGTAGATGGTTTCCCACCTTCTAGTGACTCTGCTCTTGATACATTTTATGCCATGAATGTCAGTGATGATAATTCAAGGTTTAAGTTTGGTGTCGTCGAGCCACTCGTTGTATTTAATGTTATTAAATCGATGAAATCTGCGTCTACAGGAGCTGATAATATCAGTCCAGAGAATACTGAATGTTCAATTGACGAAATTTATTACGGATACTGGGTCTCTGCCATCTACTCAGTCTGGGTTTCGTCGAGGGTATGATTGTTGCTCTGCAATGCTGAAGGTGACAAATGACATTATCTCTGCGACTGATAAGGGTGAAATTACCGTTCTTACTTTATTAGACTATAGTAAGGCATTTGATACTGTTAATCATACGGTCCTTGTTAAGATTCTTCACTCTGTAGGGCTTGATCCTTCAGCAGTAGCTCTGCTTAGTAGTTATCTTGGACAAAGATCACAATGCTTCCAGATTGAGGGTATAACATCTTCTTCTCGACTAATTAATTTTGGAGTTCCTCAGGGCTCAATTGTTGGTCCCATATTGTTACTTCAAAAATCATTCTTAATGTGAAACATAATCAAGTTCACAGTTATGCCGATAATACCCAGCTTTACATTTCTTTTGGTCCATCCTAATGGCGCGACGCTATTAATAATTTAAATTCTGATTTGCAATATATAACAAATATTAGTGAAAAAAAAATTAAAAAAAAATTATGTGACTCCTTGGTTCTTTCTCTGTGTGTTCATATGATTCGGGAAGGATTCAGAAAGTTCAGAATAGCTGCCTTCGATTTATTTATAGAATCCGTAAGTTCGATCACATTTCCCACTGGCTCATTGTATCAGGTTGGTTGTCGATGCGCTCAAGAAGAGAACTTCATACTAGTATGTTAGACTATCATAAATTGATTACTACTAAAACCGCTATATATTTATATAATGATATATCATTCAGGTGCGATATTCATGATTGTGAAACTAGATTTATGTGCTGCATAGACCCGCCTCGACACAGAACGTCACTCTTCCACAGATCATTTTCCTGTCATATATATATAAGTCATATAGTAGCATTGGTGACGAGTTGAGGAATCTAAGTGTTGGTTGTTTTATTGTAAAAAAAACATTTATGGGCACGGTTGCTTAGAGAGCAGGAGACTACTATTCTGGCAATAATCGGTGAGTCACAGTTTGCTGCGTATAGTTATTTACTTTGTTGAAGATGTTTTTTTGATTTATATACAGCTTATATCAATCTAATAATAGTCAAGGCTTGGATTGAAAATCAGTTAGTTCACAACTGAATCTTTGCCTCGTGATTGCACTATTTTTTCTTTTTGTTTTGTTTGTTATTTATATATTTTTTTCATATTCTTTTATATATTTTCTTATGTTGTATTTCTATAATTACTTTTAATTTTTTCCTGATGAATGTGCCTTTATTGTTATTATTATTATTATTTTTATTATTAATGATTAAAATTTTGATTTTGGAGAAAATTGAGATAAATACGAAAATATGAAAATTTGATGAATTTCCTGTTTTCAAGGTGCTAATGATAACATATGGAAAACGAAGCATGTTATAAAAAAACTCTCTGACACTTTTCATATTATTGGATTGTCATGGTATCGGATTATTTCGCCTGATAATATATAATTTCAGTTAATCGCTTTTTAAGGATCGATCGATATCTAGAAATTCCCTTCTCTCTTATTATCGAGGAAAAAATTTTTGAAAATTGTTAATTATTATTTTTAATGATGATGATGTGGTTTTAAGCTTAAACCACCTGCAGGTATCCGAAACCGAATCCCGGATATTTTAACTACCCCTTACCGGGCGACCATAACCATTACGCCATCTATATATTACGTTATTTAACCGAAAACATGGTCGCCTGCGGGCGCGACTACGGTAAAGCGATGAGGGTGGGCAAGGGTGGCGGGAAGGGTGGCATTATTTACCCGCTAACGTGCAGTGCCGTCCCCTTAAATTATTATGGGTTTAATGCCGTCCGTGTTGCTAAATTCCGCGGGCAGCAGGTGATTACGACAAAAACGTACCTCGTTAGCGGTAAAAAGGCGACTCACTAAAAGCGAATTGAAAACTTTTTATCGTTAATTTAATCTCACGGTTATATCGCAAAACCGCGACCACGTCGCAACCCAGAATTGAAACGTAAAACTAATAGCTCTTATTTTATAGATTTAATTTTAATTAAACCGCGTAGGACGGTCTGGTCATAACGGGGTTCCCCCGCAATCGGTATTCAATTGTTAATCCTATTATCTCTTCTTACAATGGAATCTCGCCGCGTCCTTAATTCCTTGTCCTTACAGCGGTTTCCACCTACCGGTAATTGCTTTTCGAAACGGGACCCATAAAATAAATCAAACTTTCCCTCCGCCCTCTCCTCTTCGAAATTATCAGTGCCCGTTGCACGAAATCGGAGAACTTGTTATCAAAGAAGTTTTACAATTCCCAGCTACGACGAATTATTGCATAAAAATATCCGGTTTGCCTAATGCAGGCTTTGTCGCGAAAATAAGCCCGGAACGAGATTACTACCAAATTACCGATTGCTTTAAATTTAGGTCGAGCAATTTCTTTCAGAAAATCCCGATAATTCTGGGAAAGTATGATGGAATTTCCGAAGTAACGAACCGTATATTTACAAGATCCAACTCTTTTGAAATTGACTTTAAATTAAAAGTTCATAAAATTCACAAATACTAGAGAAAAATGATGTAGGTTGAGATATTCACGCATAGTTAAGCTCTCGGAAAAGTACATATTTTCCTTAATAAATGAAGGTTAAGTTTAATACTTGATATCTTAAAAATGAATTGGAATATTGACGCATGGAGTAGTTGTCAGAAAAGTATATAGGTACCTTTCTTTATGAATTACAAAAAGTTTCATTCAAATATTTTAAGAATACATTTTCAAAGAAACATAACAAAGGGATAAAATAAAAAATAAATAACAGTGATTTATTAATTGCATCTAGCTATTTTTGGTGTATATGGCTCTTTTAGTAAATTAATTTTGGTATGATGGTGTGATACTTATAGCCTTATAAATAATAATTTTCAAGAAACAAAAACCTACTGAAACCTCAGTTTGGCAATTTAATTCTTTCATTCATAAAATAATTTTATCTAGAAAATTATTAATTTTGGTACAATATCAACAAAATTAATCAATAATTTCAATTTTTATCGACGTCTAATTTACGTGGTATCTTTAAATATACTTTTTTTTTAAGTATACTTTAAATATAATATAGTTATTTAAAGATATCAAAGATATCTTTAAATAACTTGCTGTAAAGAAATAAATTAAAATTGTACACAAAATCCTTAAAATAAATAACAATGATAAAATTAAAATTATATGAAAAACTTACATGAAAAAAGTAACATTACAAGAAAACAGAAAGATGGTGTAAGGTTAAGGAAGAAAGGTGTAAAGTGTTCGTCCTTGGGTCTTTATTGTTTTTACAGATTTCAATATATTCGGGTAGATCCATTTTATGACCCTTGCTGCATCGATGTATAAGTTTAACTTCCTTTAGATTCATTTTATGACCTATTTTGACTTGATATTGAAATTTATTTGAATTTAGTTTCTGTTAATTTTAAACCAGTTTGACCTATATACCTTACATTACAATTAAGACAATCAGTATAATATATACCAGTCTGATTTAAAGGAGGATATTTAAAGGATATTTAAAATGGAATTTTTATTATGGAGGGGAAGGTTTAAGGGAAGGGTGATAGGGAGTAGATATGAAAGACTTTGTTATGAATTGATATGTATCAGAATATAAATATATTTTAGTTTTAAATTATAGTTAGATTGTTTAAAAGTATAATTATGAATTCTGTTAGTTAAAAATTTAAAATTGGCCATTTTAGCCTTTAGAGTAAGATGAAACAAAAGGTTTAGTGACAGGAGCAGAAGGCGCCTTTCTGTGTATGCTGAACCAAGGATGATTATTCTCTGCATATGGTGAGATCCAAGAAATTTATTGTTTTATTTTGCTCTAATTCCAAATACAAAAAATGTCATCAACATAATATTTCCCCATACTAATATTCTGATAATAAGGATAAAATACATGAAAAATTTAGACTGATAGTCTTAGTCATAATTTCGCAAATGCCTTTTTAATAAGATATAGGGCATCAAACTGTCTTTGAAATTGAACATTGTATCCAATAAAAAAATATTTTTTTAATATTCTCTACGCCACTGCTAATTTCTTCATCCAGCTAGAATTTTTGGGTAAAGTGCAATTATCTTTCAATTTTCTTATAAATGTTTGATTTAAGTAACACTTTTTAAATAATTTACAGTTTTTCAAGTAGCCATGTGACCACTCCAGTCTTGATGGGTATTCTTGCGGTAATAAATGTTAGACATGTTGATAATGATGCAATTGTTGTTCGTAAAGTATTCTCCATACAGATTACTGTGATGTTTAAATTTGCAGAAATGTAATTAACACATTTTCTTCAAACCTATTTCTCTTAAAAATTATTGCTTTAATGAAAGTTTTGTAAGACTAATTTGATCAATAGTTCATCACCTTACACAAAACTACTGCCCATTTGACTGAAACTCTAGAAGTCTGTCAGCGGTTTTTTTGAATCACCCTGTATATGTATACGTATTTGAGTTAATAAAGGAATTTGAATTATTTATTGAGTACTTGGGAATACAAATTAGTTTGTTTGAGGAATATATATGTGAAGTTATGGTATGAATAGGAATTCCAGCCTTATGAAGTTTAGGCAATGAGTAAATATAAGTTATAGTTGGATTCATAGTAATGAGGAAATGTGATATAATATATAAGATGAATTTTCGGGTTTCCGAAGAATTACCGAAATATTTTAAAAATTGGAATAATATAATATCTAATGCTATTGTATGAAGTATATTTGTGAAAAACTACATCAAGGTCAATGGATAAGTTTGTTATATTGAATTTAGCAATTAAGGCAAATTATGATCTTAATTTAAGAGAGCATCTTCTTCATCAGAAAAGACGTTGTTAGTAGTATTGGTGATAAGAGTCGGTGAAGTATTACCATTGAAATGGATGTCTTTGACCATATTTTTACGATTGTTCCCTAAGCTATTTAACTTGTTGGTCTTCTTATATTTGTCATCTCTTTTAATATAGCTTGATCTTTGAATTCAATGATGATTTCTTCCAATTAAATGTGATAGAATTTATTTCGTAAAAACCAAAATTCAAAAAAAGAATGATCTTCTCTTTTCGTTATTTTGGATATGAGGTTTTCATGTAAACAAATATTGATGAAATTTATGAGATTTTTGATGATTTCTTGTTTAATGTATGTATAGCATTAACAAACCTCAGGTTCAAGGCGTGACATCTCAAAAACGAATTTAGGTTTCGTTCTTGTAAAATTGCATACTTTCCTTTATAAATTACAAAAAATCATTAAAATACCTTAAGAATTTGATATTTAGATTTTTGGTGATTTTTCAAAAATGATTGAGGAAATTGTTATTTTTATAGAATATTCCAATTGGGTAACAGATATGCTGTGGCTTTTTTGTTTGAAGACTATTTGGGAAGGTAGGTCACACACACAGCATTACATACATATCTTTAACATATCAATCATATCAAGTCTTCTGGAAGTATTTCGTGCCTTTTAGATGCAGCATCAAGCCATCTAAACGCATCGCAAGATTTTGGGAGCATTGCAAGTCTTCTGCAGTATCAAGTCTTCTAGAAGCAATACAGAGTCTTCTCATTGTCTATTAATTCCTATTTATCTGACCATCAGCAGTATGTGTCATGTAAGTTTTCAATAAAGCTGGGGTACCTCAAGGTTCTGCATTTATTCACATATTATTCTTAATTTTTATCAATGATTTATCAAAAAATATGCCAACGCAGACTAAAATAAGACGAGAAGAGAGATAATTGCCAAAAGAATAAGTATTCTTTAGGCTGATGATACCATGAATTTAAATATGACAGCCTTTTCATAGGATTTGAGATAACAGATCATACTATAAAAAGAAAGCATTGCGAAAAGATTCTCCATGAATCATTTTAAATTAAATGAGTCCACAAATTCATGAATCAATTTGATTCAAACTATCAATCTGAACCCTTTAAATGCCTTGGTATCTATATAGATTCGAAGCTACCATGGGATGAACATGTTCTTCAGATAATAAAAAAGTTAAAGAAGAGCATATTCGTTATCTTAAAAATCTGCCTTCTTACTTAAAAAACAATGAATCTCAATTCTTCTGACAATTGCAATACCCGAAATAAGAATGATCTTGTTACAAATTACAGCCGAACGACGAGGGCAAGAGATAGACTGAATTATTATGGTATTAAATTTTCATGTATTAAGTTCTTCTAACATTAAAATTTTATCAACTCTATCTTTTAGACGAACGGCTGCAGCAGTTTTGATCATCTGTGCCTTTTATAACTTTGATGAAATTTTTATTGCTGATTTTAGTTCCATCGACCAGATTGTTACGTAGCCCATTATCGATTATTCACTCACCAGAAGGTTTTCTTTTTGAACTTTTTTTTTGTAAAGAAAAATTGTAACGTGTTTATGACATGTGTAAATACTTAATGTTTTAATGCAGTTAACGATGAAATCAATACAAACGATTCTGTAACGGTTAGCCAAGAAAATGAAGTTATTCAAATACTTAAACAAGTTACACATAGTAAGGGCTAGGCAAGAGAATATATTTTCAGCAAATGCAAAAGTACCGACCAGCAATCTAAACGATCCTCTACAAATATTTTTCTCTGAACCACTAACGTGGAGTTGAAAGCTTTTATTGGCTTAGTTTATTATGATGGAATATTAAAATTGAATAGTCCCATTATAAACAGTTTATGGTGAATGGATAATAGTGGAGTGGAGATTTTTCGACTTATATCATATAATTTTATCCCAATAAAAACATTTGTGCTATCTTGTTTACGAATCACCGTCTATAATGGATAACTTGATGCTTGTACTGATCTAATTGTAAGTCTAGAGAGAATTTTTTTCAAACATTCTTTAACGCAAATAAAGTATTTTATCTTATGCGTGTGAGTTTTTAAGATTACGTTTACTGAAGTAAAAGTATCCTCTCACTTCCCCACCACTATTTATAACCAATAGAAGCCAATAGATGTGGATCACTAGGAATAGACGTAAGTTTTGGTATCGAGTGCTTGAGAAAGAAGTTTCTTCAATTTCTGCATAAGATTTTGCAATAAAAAAATCGTTTTATTTTAAAAAAGGGGACATTCTCGCATTAAGCATTCGATATTTTGTGCTACAAATTTAGGTTCTGAGTATTCCCAATTACCCTTCGGTACTGGGTCACTACAATTGTTCCTTGTTTCACACCAAGATATTGCATTTAAAGATTAATAAATTAATGCAGAAAATGAGTGGTATTAAGTGTCCCAGTTTCTTCTATATGGTGAAGACAATGTCAGTCGTATTGGGGTGAACATAGGCTGTATGTACTTCATACATCGTTCAACAAGTTTAAATAAACGTTGATTCTAGTTTCAAAATAGTGGATTTAAAAGTATACAATGATGATAGAATTGAAGTACATTGTGTTAGTGCCAGATTATAGAATATACGTTAATGTATGAGAGATATATGTATAGTGAGAGTACATCTAATCAATTAATTGTTAATCATTTCATATGATAACATGCTTATAATGTTGTAAAATAAGTTCGAGCTTAATATGATATTTATCTATATGCGTCAATTATCTATATCCCTATTTCAATGTTCAAACAGCAACTTTCAATGATTATCGATCAAACGCCTGGGTAAGTGATGTTCTTGTTAACAGGTGTTGACATTCGCCTGTTCGGGCCTATAAATAACTCGCGATCAACCTGGTCGAGAATGTTGGGGCGGTTCTGGCGGGATTACAACGTCATCAGGCATTCGAATGTCATTCGAAGGCTGCTGCACGTTTCGTGGATAATGCAACCTGCACTTTGCCAATTATCTATACGTATTGGAATAGCGGTCGACCACGAGTATCTGTCGACAGCTTCACGATATCGATTTTGACGGAGGCGCCGGAATATAAAGAGTATATAAAGAGGGAATGTCAGAGTTACGTCCAAACGGTTTCATCATAACGCGAATTTAAAAGAAAAATAATGAATAAAAAAGGGCATAAAGAAGATGGGTAAAAAAGTAAATATTTTTCCATAAATACTGGAAATGACGAGACGCGCTTCGTTGGTGTTTTCTAGTTTGACAAGCTTTCAATCCGCAATCACATATTCATAAAGCCGGGAACGGAAAGCCAGCTGTGTTTATATTAATTCCCGGCAATTTGAGTGCAGAGACGAAAAAAGAGAGAAACTGAGCCCATCGCTTGTGCACGTCATGTATTTATTCATACGTCTGCTTTTAGCGTTATTTATTTTCGAGGCGAACACATATACCGCGACGGCGGCAGTGGCGTAGCATCGATCGACCCCGAAACCGGGGGGAAAACGTGAAAACACGACGCGCAATTAAAAATACCTCGAATAAAATAACGAGTAACAAATGTAAAATGATAAGGTGAAGTAATTTGGAATAGAGTGAGTTTCCAGAATGTTTTAACCATTTCTAATTGAGCAGAATAATTTTGAATTGTGTTGAATTGTTTTAATTTCCACGAAAGTATACACTTTTCGGAGAATGAAACAATTGCGTGAGTGTTTCAATTCAATTTTGAGATATCAAGTTTTAAACTTAACCTAAATTTGTAACTTTTCATATATGTATATATATGAAAATTGTATATTATCAATATATATATATATATTGTTATATATATATATATATATATATATATATATATATTTATATAACAATTACCGATTATCAAATTATTTTGGAGATAGCAAGTGCTAAAGCCGATCTAAAATTATAGTATTTCATATAAATAATTTCGTTACTTGTTTTTAAAAAATCGTGGAAAATCGAATTCTTAAGATATTTTAATAACATTCTTGTAATTTATAAAAAAAGTGTGCAGTTTTCCGAAAATGAAACCATGAGGGAGTATCTCTATTCGATTTTAAGATATCAAGTTTTAAAGTTAACCTAAATTTGTAACTTTTCACGTAAATAACAATTTCCTTCAGGAATTTTTGAAAAATCATAAAAATTGATTTCTTAAGATATTTTGATGAATTTTTTTTATAATTTATAAACTTCTCGGAGAACGAAACCATGCCTATCTCAATTTCTTTTTGAAATGGCAAGTCTTGAAATCAACCTAAATTTGTAGCATTTCGTAAAAGTAACAATTTTCTTTATCGAATTTGAAAAATCACAAAAAATCGAATGAATCATCAAAATATCTTAAGTATTTTGATGACATGTTTTGTAATTTATAAAGAAAAGTATACACTTTACCGAGAACAAAACGATGCGTGAGCATATCAATTTGTTTTTGCGATTCTAAGTCTTGAAGTCAATATAAATTTGTAGCATATCATATAAATAACAATTTCCATAATGATTTCTGAAAAATCACCAAAATTCGTATTCTTAAGATATATTGATGATTTTTTTTTTAATCTTATAATAAATCAATAATATTTCTTAAATGAGGCTATAATGGTTCGGTCCATCGGTTGGGTTAGTGACATGATATTTAGTCGCAAGATCATTACCTTCATATTGGCATATTCAACGAGACTCATTCAACGTTAGTAATGTTTCACTTCGAAAATAAAGTTGTTTCTATCTGGTTATAGAAAACCATATATATCTTCAAATACAGATCTCGTGGATTTTGATTATGGTAAACCAACATCGGCTTCAAAGTTCGATGATCTTTATATCACGGTATACGTTTCTACGTATACTACGCATCATTCTTATAAACCATCCTCAACTTGCATTAAACGTATCAGTTAAGTTCTCATCCATTTTTTCCTAATTCTAAATAAATTTCCTTAGGTTGTGGAATAACAGAAAGACTTAAAAGGATATTCCTATGTAATTGAAAGTCTAACCAAACCTTTAAAATCTCCACCATTTCTTCCATCTACGACTACTGAAGCTTATTAAAGATTTACCCCATCATGACATCGTTTTTGTTCCTTTCAAACCTTGTTTTATCTCGTGGTTTTACGTATTCTTTTATTCATTTTCAATTCTTTATTTCTAAAATCTCGTTCGCAACATTCTTCTCTTATTATTAGCACAACATTACAATCATTTACTTATTGCTATCAATTTTTGTTAACATGTGTCAGTGTTGCCAGTTTTTGCCTCAAAAGAGTCTTTCAGTCAATTTTATTTTTTGAGATATAATCCTGAATTGCATTGTTCTTTAAAGTTCGCCATCGTGCGGATCCCGCTTTTGAAATTTTTTTTTTGTGGGATGGATGTATCGTATTAATTATTTAAATAAATATAATATAGTGCACGAGAATCAAAAAGTTTTAGAAAGGGAAGATCCACCGAACTTTGATGTTTCAACTATTGGAAAATATGATCTTGTGATAAAATGGAAAACAGGCTATAGCAGAATTTTTCATGTACCTTACAAAAACTTTTGATAGTGTACATCATTCCATCTTTTTGAGCAAATTAGAAACACTTGGCTTTAAAGATGTTAGCTTGTCATAGACGAAAACATATCTGTCAAGGATGATTCAATGTGTAGTTGCCCACAATTAACAGAGAAGAAAAAGATCAAATTGTAGGAAAGTCAAGCTGTGAGTACCTCAGGTTTAAATATTGGGACGCCTATTGCTCCTCTTGTATGTGAATAATTTACTACGAGAAAAATATTACGATCATATTTGTGAACGATATAACGATACTTACTACAACATAAAGTTAAGTATAGAAAAAAAAGCGAAAACTGTTAAGTATCACTTATGCTCTGACTAGATCACGGCGAGATACTTAGATTACCAGTACTGAAGAGATTTCATGTCTGGGGTGGAAAATGGATCCTGGACTGTTTTAGACCAATCATATTGACTTCCTTGTTTTCAAAATCAGTCATTTCTCATATGCAATTTGGATTATTACTAGAGCAGCTAGCATTGAGGCAGCATTAAAAAACCTATTAAGCATATTGTTGAATGTTGGTATTGACAGAACTTTCATATTACAGAAGAAGTATGTAAAAGCGATCGTTGGTCCACAAAATAGTGATTGCTGTAAATGTTACTTTAGAAACTATAAAATAACTACCTGGCATGGAATTTAATGGTGTTTGATTGATGTCAGATTGGCACTGGTGACAAATATCCAAAGATTACTGACAGAAATCTAAGTACTGTTGGCAGGAAACTAGATTCTAATAACTGAAGACTATATTCTCATTACTGAATATGCTGTTATTAAGAAGCTAAACGTTGATAATTCAAAGTTAATACTTCTGAAGGAAGTCTGAATACTACTTAGATAAGATTATAACTGTTTTGTTTGTGTCAATATATCGATATTTTCTTCGTATCGACGTCGATATTTCCTTTGTATCAATATATCGATGAGGCAATATGTCGATATTGTACTGATGTGCTGTATACTGATCGGCTATTCGATACGCACTGCCATGTCGATACGTATGGATACATCGATACCTGAACCCAGCCCTAATAGTAATAGATAATAATATCTGGATGGATCGATATTAATAGGAGACGCAGATCATTTTCAGTATCAACTTGATTTCTGTACTTCGTTTTTGGTAGAGACGTATGAGGAAAAGGATCTCTCACAGAGATAAGTTGTTACGGAACGCATTCATTTTATTCAAAATTTTCAAGCGATTCACTAGATCTGCTTCATCATTGACTGCTGGGACCCCTAAAGCGTTAGAATGGAACCGTAGGGTTTCGCGGAACATCGGTTGAAGAACACTACAAATACCAATTTTCGACAATTTTCAACAATATTCAAATATTATTACTGATCTTAATTCTTGAGATGATTTAAAAAGCTTTGTTGTTGAAGAATAATAATAAACTAAGAAAAACATCAACACTAAACCTATTAACCTACTAAATAAACCTACTAAACCTACAGTCCATTATTATATACTACTGTCTCGAAGATAGTAGTTTAAGAAGTTCAACAAGTTGGCAGACTTGAAACTTATGAGTACGACATTGAAGATATGTTAGCTCATGCTGCCAGCAAGTTGACAGTTTTTAAAGTAATATATGGTCTGTAGAACAGTAATATATTTGACTTTGGAAACATAATACCTCACGTTGATAACAGTTGGCAGACTTTAAGTTGATGTTGGCAGTCTTTAAAATAATATATAGACTGTGGAACAGTAATAGCTTACTCTGCCAACCAGTTGACAGACTTGATGAGCAAAGAAGAGAAAGTGATCAGCAGTACTTTAGAGACATAATACTTCATGTTGACAATAAGTTGGCAGACTTCAAGTTGATGAGCAGGACTTTGGAGACAAAACAGCTCGTGCTGCCAACAAGTGGCTATCTACAAGATACTGTAGTGTTTCGATCAGTAATAGCTCATATTATGAACAAGTTAGCAGCTTTTGAGATAATATATAGTCCGTTAAACAGTAATGGCTTACGCTGCCAACAAGTTGATAGACTTTAAATTGATGCCGGACTTTGGAGGCGTAATACCTCATGCTGACAACCAGTTAGCAGACTGCTACTTGACGAGCAGTTCTTTGAAAACAAAACAGCTTATGCTGCAAATAAATGACAGTCTATAAGAGAATGTAAAGTATTTGGAACTGTAATAACTCATGCTACCTAGAAGTTTGCAGTCATTTTTTGCTTATCTGATGCTGTATTTAAAATTTCAATCAAGAAATGAAAAGCGAAAAGATCATCACATGTGGTGAAATTTCATCAGATTTTGCAGCAATGATGAAGCAACTCAAGACGTGTATTGATTGACTGATGTGTGAGTCATTTGCAACAAATCATGCAACAACGTACAGCATCACCCATATATAAATCAACTTCTAATTTTAAGTCGACTTTAAAATATTTTAGTTGCTTTCCTACTTTCTCGGAATTATCCACGATTAGAAGGTTGAGTTTAAATAATTTTTAACCAGTTCTAGTTGATCTGTTATTTAATTTTGAATCGTATTGTTGATTATGTAACGTTTGAATTCAAGGTCGCTTTAAAAAAAAATCCTATATGTATTCATCAGAGGATGAGTCCATTATGACGATGGGCGGGCATTTGCCATACATATAAATTGCGCCCTAATGAGCACGGTGGCAAATTTATCATTTACGCGACCGATGCTTCTGCGACAATTCGCCCTCCTACTGCACTCATTAACGTTAATTTATAATTTAATAAATTTGACCATCGACAAGCTCGCCCCTAATGCGGACTCGACGTCTCTCTGCGCGCTCAATAAATTAACAATTGCGGCGTGACAGTTCGAAATACGTTCGCACTGCGACCAGATATTCGCGTAATTTTTCACAAATCATTTTCAATTACACCTAAAAAGTAAAAACTTGACAACTGAGCGACGTTGATGTTAATTCCTATAGTATTACAATGAAATCTGACTCTTTCTGGGAATGGAAACTCCCAGAAAGGCAATTTAAAACGACGCGATTATACAGAAAGAGTAAACAGACGGGATACTTGAAATTCCCGAGTTTTTCCAACGCCCCGAGGGTTGTTCGTCCTTTTTCCGGGACTGCCGGGATTGAGTTGGCCGCGTGCCGATAAGCAAATGCGAAGGTCCGGGTCGATAATTCTCAGCGGGACGAGTGCAGTGCACCTCTGATTTCCACAAGGACCAATAAAACGCGAAGCGCAACTTTAACAATATATATCGCCAATTTTCATAGCTGATTTATGCTCGTCACTTTCCAACTCTTTTCCCAATTAATCCTGAAACAAACCGACCCCCGAACCTTCTCACCCGAATCACGCAATATCCCCCATCTGGCGCACCCTCTGGTTTACTGTCAGCACAAAAACGTTATAACTGCCGAGGACCCAAAATGGATCCCTCGTTGGAGATATTTTAATATTTGCGACAATGGAAATGGTGATATACGATGATGTTGGTTGCGATAAGAACGACTATTTCGATTTGTCAAATTCACAACCAAACCATGTGTTTACTATCATTTAGTACTAATATCTTAGTATCTTATTACTAATACCGGTCTTTATCAGTCTTAAAGACGTCGGACAAGTCACCGATATCTGCGCTATTTGTACCACTAGCTGTTAATACGGCATCAAAGTTGATAAACTCCATCTCCCATCGATCATTTTGCGATAGATGAGATGTGACAGCAATGTCGGCAGAGATTTACACGGTTTATAGGAATATCAAAAAGTAACTTGAGACTCCTCGCACACTTCCTGACCGGATACTGCACCATATAGAAGATGAACACAGGGAGCATGAAATAGAAGACGATATGATAAGTTGTATTCTTTGTGACTGTCCTAACCTCCCCTACTTTTACCAATCCACCTTTGCTGCATCAGGGCCCCAAATTTCGGATAAAGGTACATACCTTTCTTTTCTATATTAACGTTCATTATAACATTGCGCTAGATGGGTTGGATTTGTGTGTGTAGAGATGTACTTATTATTATTTTAGACAAAGAAAAATCAAACCTTAAAATGGTACGTTTAATTATGAATCTTTTTGAAAACGTTTATCACGATATCGAAACGATCAATTGAGTAATGACGTGCAGATTCAAATTCACAATAACAGGAAGGTTCGTAAGCGGATATTTTTTCATAAACTGGTCATACTGTAATAAATATATTAACGTCGGCGTTCGGATTGCATAACCTATAAATTCAATTTGCGCGTACAGGAATTACATTATTAACCGTTATTTACCGCGCGCTAGTAATAATCTACACCAGAGCGCACTGGGTGCAAGCGACCACAGTTTTGCATAGTTAATCTATTTTATCGTAATTTTTGCCACCTGTTTTACACGCAACGTTAGCCGGTTTTCGGTTTCAACCGTGTTGGTTTAATCAAATTCATGTATGCGTGTAGAAAATATTTGATACAATAAATTCATCACGATCTCAACATCATCTCTATTATGAAACTAAAATTAGAGGTAACTGTTACTAGAACTAATAGTAGATCTAAAAATAGAAGTTTTGGGTTTTGCAGTGCGTCTTTGGAAAAAGTGAATGACGTTTCAAATGTCTTGTTGCAAAGTTATTTCTGGCACCTAATGGCCGATCCAAGTATTGTTCGTGATGTAAGAAGTAATCTCGGTAGACTTTAAGCCCTAAGAACACCATGAACAATACTTACAACAACTTTAGGCCACCATCAATAATTTCTGATGTATATGCGGCAAAGATTGTTATCATTAGACATATTTGGCATCAGAATAATGCACTCAACTAGTGTTTTCAATATGGGACCAAAATCTTAATACTGGTTTCCAGTTTTCCTATGTCTTTAAAGTCGGGATATAGGTATTAATACTGGTACTAGTTTAATATTTTTTACTAGTTTTAAATGAAATAATGAAGATAAATAATAATGTATAAAGTACTTCGGCAAGTTTCAGACTGGTGTTAAGTAAATTTGTTATCTTATCACACATGGATCACGCTTTCTTTTAAGAATACACCCATGAACTGTATTTAAATATATATACAGACCACTAGTAAAACTGTCAATTTCTATGTTTACTAAAAATTTTCTTATCTATGGGGTTTTTATAATCTAGTATCTTGCCTAGTATAATCTAATTATCTGGTAAATTAGACCTACTTAAGTTGTGCCATTGAGTTGACTTGAGTTGTGTTCTGTTGTAGTTGGGTTATATAATTAATTATTAGAAGAAGGTGTGCGACAGGGATAGGGACTTCCAGAGACAGAAGAGAACGACGCCGTTAAGAGAGCGAGGATGTGGATACATAATGACGGTGCGGGCTCCAAAATACCTTATGAAGGAAGCCAATGCGGAAAAGAAGAAGCTGGTTACCAGATTTTATTGTGGCAATGAGTAGAGAGCGACCAAGCACTGGAAGAGTAATGTAAAGAGGTGCTATGCAGCGACGATTGGAAATATATAGAGGATGTAGCGAGCTGACAGAAGAAAGGAATTAAAGGCAGATTCTAATTAAGTGGAATAAGTTAATCCCACTTAATAACTACCATTGGGTTAAGTTGGATTGTGCTAAGTTGGGTTGAAAAAGGAATAACAAAAATTAGAAGTCTCGAAATATCAGTAACCCAAAGACTGAGACATCATCAATGTCAACTAAGTGACTTAAAGGATTCCATAAAGTGTTTTATAAATCGCTTTATTGTAGTCATAGTTTAATAATATATTCCTAATATAATATTTAGTTTTAATGCTTTAAGCAGAACCTAATATTTGTTCAAACATTTTGATCATACGCGGGTTAATAATTGAAAAACAATCATTGAAACAGTCGTGCTCCCCTACTACTTTATTATTGCCTTAATAACCTTTTAGAAATTACGAAATGTACTAAAAAGTATGGTTGTCGAAAAAGAAACGATGCAAGATCTACGCCATTTGTCATTGAAACAACTTCCTGATATAAATAACTTACTGCATCGATTTAACAAAGAGAAGAAGAACATAGCACATCGCAAGACAAATACTTGCTCATCGATTTTACAATGTCGATGAAATTGGTCTACTAAAAGTGCAAACGAGAAGCACTAAAGTTTTCTCAGGAGGAGTCAAGGAAAGGCGTCAAATTGGTGCTATTATTTCAGCAGAAAAGGCTTGATTTCCGCATTGGTAGTATGCACGTACGCAGAAGAAACCTTAGTTCCGAATGATGACTGAAGTTCAAGATATAGCTTCGCCAGGAATGGAACTTGTATGTTATCCCACTGGATGGATGCAAGCGAATATATTCATGCAATGGCTTAATTATTTACTGAAATACACTAAACCTACCAATAAAGATCATGAGCTATTAATTCTAGATGGTCATATCCATACCAAAAATATAGACTTTATAGAAAAAACCAGAAAAAGTTTTATTTACGTTTTAATATTGAAAGTATGTCATTTATGTCATCTTTTAAAACGTTCTACGTCCAAGCTTGTAAGATTTCGTTCTTTAATTGCGACAGGTTGCTAAATGATGAAAATGCAGACGAAGGGATGAACTCGAACTTAGAGTTAAATTTGTGCTATTTTTTTTAATATGTGCTATTAAACTCGGAGGTCAAAATCATAAGCCAAATTATATGCTCTGCTAAGCCCAAAAGACATTGTTCTTTTGCTTAAACGAAGTAGCCTAAAACAACATCTAGTCCCTACAAAAGATTAACCAGTATAACAAAAGTAAAAAAAGCATAGGACAAGAAAACAAGAAAAAAGTGACATGTTTTAATATTCAAACCTCTCCCAAGATCAAAAGGACAAATTAAAAGGAAGACAGAATCAAAAATAGAAGCTGCAAAAAACAGGTTTTTGTATCAGATGATAACCCATGCAAGGAAGAAAATAGAAATAAAATAGAATGTTTTTATTACCATGGGTCCTTTTCAAGTATAAAAATATGGAAGATCCAAAATTCCTAGGTGTTGTAAGTGAGAGCAACAGGCACACGCGGAATATGCTTGTTGTGAGGAAGACGATGATGAGTATAGTTTATCTCTGTATTAGAATGTGTTTGGTTTTTGTTTCATGGTTCCTACATAACAACAAATTATTTCATGCCATAACAACGACCTGGGCTTAATGATACAATCAGTAATTAAAATTATGGAGACTTTTAATGGAGTATAGGAAAACGCTGAACACAACCAGAAACCAAAGTTTAGCAGAATTGTTGTTTAAAGGACATTTTCGTAATAAAATCGATTTGTTTAGAAGAGGTTTGGGAAGTGAAAAAATAGAACAAAAATATCAAAACACAAAGAATAGAGAATTTCAACCAGGACATTTGGTTGGTGCCACAGTCTACAATAACCCAGAAAGGTAATGGAAAACAGGAAAAGTGATAAATAAGGGCAAACGTGGTATTCACAAAAGAGCTATAGATCAATTATTAAGTACCGAAGTCCAGGAACTAACGAGAAAATTCCTGAGTTAACAGAAATACTACAACATAGAAATGAAAACAGTGGAAGAAAGGAAGAGATTATAGAGACTACTCCAAGCACGAAAAAAAAATAAAGCGGTGAAGATGACATTGGAACAGGAACAGAAAATCCTATTAATAATGATACATTAAAAGAAACGGAAGAACAAAAGAAAACAATGGAATCGTTGAGAGGGTCAGATAGAAGACGAAAACCACAAAACAGGTCGAATTTATACAAAGGAGAAAAGTATATCTGCCATCTATTGGCATAAAGAGGAAGTGTGAAAAAAGGCATTGGTTTACTTACGTTGTAATAAAATAAGAAATAACCAATGTTTATAAATAAAAATAAAAGACCTGTGTTTCTCAGAATGAAAGACCTCTGAGGAACAGAGGCCTTTTATTGTTACTACTTTCATTTATAAACATTGTTATAGTTTACCTCAATAATTATGGACTTACTCAAAATAAGAAATAAATACAAATTAAATAAATATTAGCAAAAATTAATTTACGACTTCATATTCATACATCGTACATATACAACATTGTTAATATACAGTATGTCCCCAGATCGAGTTACAAAGAGGAAAATAATATTTATTACTGAACTTTCAAACTTAATTCAGCGGAATTTGATGTAAATAATCTCAACGCGCTAACAGTTAGCCAATTACGAGAGATTCTAAAGGCTAAGAAACTTCCACATGGTCGTCAAAAGAATGAATTACTGAAAACATTAAAACAGATAAACACAAAAAACGTGGTAGAAGACAGTTCAATCACTGACCCAATCACTCAAAAAACAGTGCATAAATAATAAATCGCAAAAAGAAAACAAAAAAGAAGCAAAAACGATGAAGTATTCAACGTTATTTAAACAAATAGAAATAAAGATTCGATCTTTTTCATAGTATACTTTCTTCTACCGGTGAGTGCTGTGGAGAGTAGCTGGTGGAAAAAAATAGAACAAGCGAGAACAACTGGAACAAAGTGTGGTTTTTCGTCCCATTTTACTGCTGAAAAAGTCTATAAGTAAATGAAACGTCCAAAGGAAAGGAGTAAAAGTAGAGTATTAGTTTTGACGGATAGTCATGGTCGTAATAGGGGTTAATTTTTGGAAAGATTTTTAGATTCTACCTATGAAGTGTTTACTATTTGTAAACCAACTGCGCGGTTTGTCCAAATATTGGAAAGAAATAAGGAGTATCAATAAATTCTACGCATAAATGTTATTCATACATTCCTATGACATAGTCTCTAGAGATGCTATAATTAGCGAAACTAGTTAAACTTTAAATTTTAATTAATAAAACCATTTAATGTACTACAACATTCCTTTTATTTTAAAATTAAATGGTTTTAAATTAATCTTCACTTCAAATTCACAATCTATTTTTCTTTTATTTTCCTTTCTTATAAATTACTTTCTTATAAAATGTTTCCGATTATTGTGTTTTTCAAAAGAAATCTCTGGATTTATATTTATATTGAGATCTTTGCAATCATTTTCATTATCAGCAATGGATTTGGACCACAAAGATATGGGATGAATAAATAGGAATTTCAAAATTCAATGATGAAATCTATTCGATTCGATATCTACATAAATTCACACATTCTTCTACGTTGAATTCGATATGCTACATGTTTCGATTCTCGGCAGAAACGTCGTGTCAAATTCACAAAAGAGGGAAATTTATTATTTACCTCTTTTGTGAATCTGACACGACGTTGTGCCTGAAGACGATTCTACCAAGAATCGAAACATATATAGCACAGATCTCGCATTGAAAAAATTTCATCAGTGAATTTTGAAGTTCCTATTTATTTATTACTATGAATGATGAATTTGAAAAATCTTATAGCCATATTAAAGATATGGGATTTCCGCTTTCTACTACAGAAAGTATACATTTATCATAAATATCTTATTTTAATAGTAGTTCATAGGAAGGCTTTTTCTTGAATCAAATTGGAATGTGAAGTGTTTGAAGATCTTTGCACCAAACATCTTCTCTTTTCTGGTTGATTCACACTGGAAACATGCACCTTTCTTCCATTTAGCCCCATGGCATTCATAAAGTCCCAACTTATTACAGGCATGACATTTAATTTGCGAATTATTCTCATCTTCTTTTCACATCTAGCTTCATTTCACTTAATTTTCCATCATTTTATATGTTGAAGCAGGATTATTTCTGTTTTCTCTCACTGAATTCTCCCTGATTGTGGCAAATACATGTAACTTATTTCAAAAATTACTTAATCCTGATTTTCTTCTTGATAATGAATATCCATCTAATCAATTTATAACGTAATGTTCAAATGTTTCATCTTCATGCAATTCTGCACTCTTTCTTGTTACTGAAAAATCTGTCCTCAATGCATCTTTCATTATTTTCCAAGAAATAAACCTTTGGACCTCAATGGACTATTTATCATTTTCAGAAAGTGTACTAATGGCATCTTCAACATCTTTGAAATTCATGGTGAATTTTGATGTTACCGTAGATGTTAACGTACTTTGTCTTACTTAATCAGCTTCTAAATATAAATTCTCATTATATATCTCATTTTCTTCATCTTCCTCTTATATAATATATTTGATGTTAAACGTCCTAAATCCATAAGGTTAAGACATATGCGTTTGCTTATCGCCGTTTTATGCATTCCGTAGCCCAAACACAAAGGATTACAAATCAAGATTAAGTCACCAAAACTTATTATTAAGTTCTCCTCTATAAACGTCAATCTTGCTCTATATTCGCAAAATCAACTTGAAACTTGAACACAGCAAATTCTCGCAATCGTTTTCAGCTTACGTGGTTACCCACGTTTCAAATATCTTAATTAACACATGCATTAATTAACACATGCATTAGGAAAATAAAAGCCGTACGTCTCTTAAGATGGCTAAATCCTAACGTTTTTAGTTCTAGTGTTAGTTCTGAAGCTGGATTGTATGTCTAGTATTAGTTATATTTTTAGTTCCAGATGAATTTAAAACAATCTACTAGAAGATATCCGACGTACTATTTATGCTGATATAAGCTTGAATGATCTGTAATAAAATATTTTCCCTTCTTATAACCAAATTCTTGGACATACTGTAATGTATAATGTAAAATGCATATCATATGCGTATAATGTAGTAGTAGGTAAAGTGGCCATTTTGGAGCTTATAGATTAGACTCTCCGTACCAAATAATACAATCATCTAAAAATATTTAAAAACTATATCATTCTAGGCTCTCTATAGATACTATAAGTACAATTTTGTAAAATTGGTAATTTTAAATATTGCGTATAAATATATTATCTGTGTACTAACTATATTTTTATAATTTAATTTCCGCTCAATTATGCCGTAATATGAGTTAATACATAAAACGTGGAGGATGGATCAATAGTTGGAAAAATCCAACATGTGTTTTAGTTTAAACAGTTTAACTACGTAAAAATGTAATTAAGTTTAAAGAGGTTGGTTTCCGGAACTCGAAGGACATGTTTACGTTCTCCACTAAAAGTGCAATTGCCTAAATAACTTGCAATGAATCGTATAGAACCGGACGGGCGCCGTCAGTTTTGTTTACGGCTGCGTTCGATTTATGGGTTTCTCTTGTTGTACTCTTGTAACGGCCGACCGAATGCGCGCTTTCCTCGGACGGCAGTAAAATTTAAGAACGGACGCGAAAATCAAAGAGCTTTAAAGATTTTTCCAAGTTATAACTTTCCAAAGACATTACCGGGATAGAACAGGAGGATATAAAGCGAAAATGAGCCAGTAAAAGAGGGCCGATAAGGATTTGATGGTCTATTGACTACTTTATGGGGTTATTAAAAAAAGCAGAAACACCATTTAAAATGAAATATCTTAAGATTGCGGATGATTTATTTCGCGATTTTTGAAGATGTAACTTCAAGAAAACTTAAGTGGATTAAAGTTCTTTTCGCCCCATTCTCCGAGGCAGAGTCGAGACAATAAAACGAAACTTTCAATCAACTTAAACGTCCTAGAACAAAGATCCAGAAGTAGGTGCCGACTTGAGATTTCGTCCAAGAATTTGACAGATCGCAAAGTACACTCGACTCCTTTGCGTTGGTTCGAGTTTAATTTCCAACTGCTAATGGATTACGTCGACTACGAAGATAACTAAAACTACTACGATTTAACCAAATGGTTAACTACTTATTGAAGGAAATGTAAAACGTGATTGTAAATAAATCAGGGTGGATGGTAGAATTTACCGAGCGGTAAGGTGTGAAAGAAATACGCACCAATTCGGATAGTTTACGAGGAACAACTGTAAACCCGCGAAATCCTAACACGTGCCCATTTTGCGGACGTATGCGGCTATATAAATCTGGTCTTTAAGCGAAACCCTATCGCAAAATGGCTGCCTAATGGCCCTAACCTTGTACACAAACCGCTATCTCGAGCTCAGCTCCGAGCCGGCGGCGTTGAGCGTAAATTTTCCGGACAATTACTGTGTAATTTCAGAAGAACAAATCTACGGTATCCTCCTGCTGCATTATTACCACTGCGTAAACCACACCAATTCACCCTGTCGTTGAGAGTTAAAAAAACTTTTTTTGATCTGCCCAACACCAACGATATTTCAAAAGGATCATTTTCAAAAGACAATCCAATCAACTTTTTACTCGAATCTAGTTTTAAATGAAGTTCATAATGTTCTAAATTACAGTTAGGTAACCGAAAAGTACATTTACTTTAATCCTCAGACGCAAAATCAGCTGTAATCAACGTGCAACAGAATGTAATCGTATTTGCTTAAAACGTACATCAAACGTGTCCGGGAATTAGATTTTAGATGTTATGCTATGTTTAATGTGTATTTAACCAGATTAAACATAAATAAAACTAGTTTACTTCATCTAATCGCCGATGTTGAATTTTAAGAGTTGAATTGTGGTAGGAGTTTGAATTATAGAATCAACGTGAATATAAATACTAGGAGTGGTATTTATAACCGATAGTTAGTTACCGGATGGTTGCTAAATATCCGGCTTTTATTTTCCTAATGCATGTATTAATTAAGCTAATTAAGATATCTGAATCTACGTGTAACCACGTAAGCCGAAAGCGACTACGAGAATTTGGTTCAAGTTTCAAATTGATTCCGACGAATTTAGAGCAAAATTGACGTTTATAGAGGAGAATCAAACAATAAGTTTGAGTGACCTAACCCTGATTTGTAATCCTTTGTGTTTAGATAACGGCATAAAATGGAGATAAATAAATACATTTCTGGTAACCTTATGGATTTAGTAAGTTGAATGACAAATATACAAGAGAATATGAATGTTTGAAGTTGAATTGGAAGTATGAAATAGAACAGAGCGTTAAGTCAGAATCTAATAAATAAAAATGAAATACGATAATGTCAACGGCAACACCAAATTCATCATGCATTTCAGAGATGGATAAGTGATTTGGTTGAAGATAATGGTATATTGTTAGGATGGAATTTGACACATAATTACATACATTCAAAGAAATTTATTCATCCAAGGCTTCTTCTTGAGAATAACTGATAACTGATAAATAAATAATAAACGGTACAGAATTACATGGTATGTTATCATATAAAAGATGAATCGGAATTGAAAATAAAGTATTTAAACAATGGATTAGACATAGATTCATCATCCAAAGGAACATCAGGATCAAGTTAGTTCCGAAATAAGTTGCATTTATTTGCCATAATCAGGGAAAATTCAGTCAAACAAAACAGAAATAATCCTGTATCAACATTGAAGGAAAATACTGGAAAATTAAGTGAAATAAACCTGAATGTGAAAAGTGAGAATAATTCGCAAATCAAGTGTTATAAGTAAAGAGTGGATTTCTATGGACAGAGATGATCAGACATGATCATTAGGATGGACAGACAACAAAGAGAAGGGAAAAACATTGAAGCATATTAACGAGACCTTCGTTCAGAAGTGAACAAATGATGACTGAAAAGAGATCGGTAGTGATGAGTAAGAACCGGATTTTTATGCGAAAAAATAAGCAACATAAGTTCTTTATATGCGGTTAAAAGTGGTCGAAATATGCAGTAAAATAAGAGGTAAAAACAAAGAAATGAACACACTTGCATTGGCTAGAGTGATAAAAATACAACATTGAATAGTGTATTTAGTGTAATTTCGCCACATCTGATGATTCTTTCGTGATCTGGTGAGGTGGTGAAAACTTCAAAGATATTTCACAATTCTGGTGATTTTAAACTATACATTTCCTGATTGAAATTTCGAATAAAGTGGTTACCAAAATACTTGCATGAGCTGTTATGTCTCCAAAGTCTTGCTCATCAAGTTGAAGTTCGCCAACTTGTTGACAGTATGAGCCATTACTCTTCCAAACACTATGCAATATCTTACAGACTGCTAACTTGTTGGCAGTATGAACTGTTATGTCTTCAAAGTCTTGCTCATCAAGTTAATATCTGCCAATTTATTGGCAGTATGAGTTATTACGGTTCCACACACTGATCTTAAAGACTGCCAAATTGTTGGCAACATGTGCTGTTATGTCTCCAAAGACCTGCTTATTAATTTAAAGTCTGTCAACTTGTTGGCAGCTGAGTCATTACAGTTCCAAACACTGCATATTATCTAAATGACTACCAACTTGTTGGCAGCATGAGCTATTATGTCTACAAAGTCCTGCTCATTAAATTAAAATCTGCCAACTTGTTGACAGTACAACCTAACTTGTTGGCTACATGGTCTGTTATACCTTCAAAGTCTTGATCATTAAGTTGAAGTCTGCCAATTTATTGGCAGTATGAGTTATTACTGTTCCAAACACAGTACAGTCATCTTAAAGATTGCCAACTTGTTGGCAGCATGCGCTATTACTGTTCCATAGACTATATATTATTTTATAAACTGCCAACTTGTTAGCAGCATGAGGTATTATGTCTCCAAAGTCCTGTTTATCAATTTAATGTCGGCCAACTTCTTGGCATCATCAGCTGTTACTGTTTCATAGACTATATATCATTTTTTTGGACTGCCAACTTGTTGGCAGCATTAGCTATTACTGCTCCACAGACCATATATTATTTTAAAGAATGCCAACTTGAGCTGCATAAGGTATTATGTCTTGAAAATCCTTTTCATCAGTTTGAAGTCTGTCTACTTGTTGGCAGTATGAGCTATTACTGTTCTAAACACTCAACATTATCTTAACGACTGCTAGCTTGTTACCAGCATGAGTTTTTATGTCTCCAAACTCTTAGTCATCACTTTGAAGTCTACCAACTTATTTACAGAGTGAACTATTATCAATGGTTCCAAATGTACCAGCTTGTTATTGTTTTAATTTTATTGCTAGTACTCAGCAGACCCTAATTGAAATATAGACGAATTAATGTAGAAACATACTGTTATATTTAAATATATGTGATTATACCGAGGTATATGGATGACTAAATTTATATGCGGTAAAAATGCTAAATATGAAGTTATATGCAAAATATGCAATCGCATAATAATCAAAACTCTAGCTGTAACTTTAATAAATTGGGACATTATGAATTCCATTTCTGTAGTAGATAGAGGAAGTCCCATATGCTTTGTTGTCCGAATCTTTGTTAAGAAATGATGTTGATGATAATAAAAATGATTGCAAGAATCTCAATATAAATATAAATTCAGATATTTCTTTTGAAAAAGGAATATGTCAATCTCAGATTAAGTAGACAAATTTGATAAGCAATTATTATTAGATAAAGAAACAAAATATTCAAAATGTAAATTTAAAATGAAAATTAGCTTAAAACCTGATCATGCTTCAGTTTATTTTAGACCTAAAATAAAATTTTATTTTAGACGTATCGTCCTATTATGAAAAATATGAGATTAATAAGATCATTGAGAATTTGTTGGAGTGTAGAATTTGCCAAAAATAATATTGTAAATGAGTCTATAATCAAAGCACCGAGTATGTTATTATTTGGCAGACATCCAAGAGGAATATTGTATAATAATGTGACATTACTATTGGAAAGCAATGATGAACGACATTTAAATCAATTTAGGAACAAGGCATCTCAATATATTGAAAACAAAACAAGACTACAACAAAACGTACTATAATAAATATCATAAGAAGTCACATATTTACAAGTTAGGAGATTATATCATGATGATTAATGTTGGCGTAAACAAGAAATTACTTCCTAAATACAAAGGTTCTTATACAATCAAAAAAGTGCTCGATAACGACCCATATATGGTGAGATATATAAATGATCTTCAAATTACAGAAAAACCCTATGAAGATATTGTATCTCCTAATCTAATGAGAGTATAGTTAAACGATAGTTTGTAATTAATTTGATTTTTTGTTAATGTTTAGTTTTATAAATTGGTATTGTTGATAATATAGTAACTTATTTTCCGATAGTCAGGATAACCGAATAATAAGAATAAGGAACATTTTTGTCCAAATCATTTTCTTCCATCTCTTTTTATTGTTGAGTATAAATCATTTTTATGTTAAAAACGTTAAATTTCAAAATTATGTTTTTCCGTTATTTTACGAAATATGTTTTTTGGTGTAATAAGAATCATTTTTTAAAGTAAATTATTGGCATATGAAGCTAATTTGTTAATAAAGAATCTAGAACAAGTGCAATATGAGAAAAATATGAGAAATATATACCATACAAATGTTCCTCCTCTAAAGAAAGGTGATACTATACAGAGAACGATTAATTTTGCTGCCAGCACAGCGCCTCGAAGACAAGTATTGGATTACTTTGTTACAGGCAAAAAGCAATCACAACATAAAGTCGCTGAAACTAGAACACCTAAACTGGAACACAAAAACACACCAGCAACAATATCAATAGCGCGGTATAGCAGTCAAGAAAGTTCTAAAAGAAAATTTGTTGTCCCTCCGAAAGTAAACACTCACAACAAAGAAACAAACCCTCATAAGTACCTGGATACCTGGTCTCTACGAAGAACTCACATAACCCAATAAGCGAGTCAGAAAGAGAAGAAAAATTTACAAATTCAAATAATTTCGTCATGCAAAGCAGAAGACGACAAGATAATTTTTAAAAGTATAAATTCCCATTAATGAGGGCATTACTTTGAAATTCGAGGGGTCTTGCCAAGAATAAAAATAGTAACTTTTATTTTCTGAACTCTAAATCTTAGTACACTTGCTATGTGTTTCCATAAACAATATTATCATCGCTGCTACATACATCCATGTATGATATTCCATGTCATTCAAATTTTATCAAAATATGACTTCACATTTCTTCTTAACATACAAACTGAAGAAAGATAAAATCACAACTTAACTGAGAGAAGTATGGTGGACACATGCAGAGATGTTTAAACATTGGACTTAGAGGATCTTGTGGTTGTTATGCAGGAGACAAAGCAAGTTTCATTCACCATAAAATATTAGAACAGAGATAAAGATGTCTGTGGTGGTGAACTTAAGAAGATACTTGGTAAAGGAATTTTCTCGTAACAAAACGGGTCAAAAAATACATTGCAAAAGCTAAAAGGTATTATTGGGAAAAAAAGGCGAACATTTCAGAAGATTCTGCTGTTTTATTAATTGAGACAACATATTCAATCAGATATGGGGAAAAATTCAAACGAATTTTTGCCTTTTTTGTATAATATGTGTCCGGCATATCTTCCGTAGGGTAGAGATATCAATTCCTTATGGAGTATACATGATAATATATCATTATAGATCGCATAGGTATGTCTGAAATATTAAAGGATTTATCGTCCATCCGGAATACATCACCTTAGAGTGACAAAATTACATACTCAATGTTCCTTGCCTGGCACAGAGAAACAGATGATTAAGCGAGAATTTAAGATCATATTAAATACCCAAATAGCGAAAAATAAAAAATAGGCCACAGAATAGAGACCAATATCATTCTTATCAAGTCTCTGTTTTAAAACTTATTGAAAAAATCATCGCTAACAGGGTGGTACAATTTATTAAAAGAGATTTATTCTTTGAATATCGTTTATTTGGCTTTAGGAAGGGAAAAGGAATCGCCCATTGTGTATCATGCTTGACAGCCTCAGTGCTAATGGAAATCACCAAAAGAATGCCCTTAATAGTTTTTTCTTGATTTTGTCTCAATTCTCGTGTTAATAAAAATATTATGGCAACATGGAGCGCTTTCTAAGATCATAAATCATTTTAATTATTTTAATGGAAGACGGTAAAACTCAAGGATGACCTTGATGGAATAGAATTGCGGCTAAGCTACCGGGGACATCCGCAAGGCTTAATATAATTAATGGATTAAATGGAGAAATTATTGGAACCACTATTAGATGACGTCGTTATATTCAGGTCGGATTGCAGTATACATGCTCAATTCAAAGACGATCACAAAGATGAAGGCCATGATTATTAGTAGAAAAACAAACATAATCTACCCAATCATATGTATAGGAGGAGAAGCGACAGTATATGCCTAACTCAATAAGGTATCTCGGGGTTAATACAAAGCTCAGTTGGAAGGAACAAATTCGAGTATCGATTGAAGCTGGACTTCTTCAATCAAAGCAATTTCAAGGACCAAATGAGGTGGCGATTCCTAAATTCTAAAGGTAGATTAGTTGTTACATAGTATGCATAGTATCATACCAGTTCCCCAGACATCATTTGTACTCTTTTAACAAATGACATTGGGCTCTTCACAAATGTCTTAATATTAAAATTAAGAAACAAATTTGTTGGAAGTGGAAACAAATGAACCTCGATAAAATTAACAATAGGAAAATTTACAAAAAGCAAACAGTTCAATAACAATGCTAAGAAAATTGAACTTAGAAATTCAAACTCGCAAATTCCGACAAGGCATCCCAGTCGCAATACAGATTCTCGGAGAAATTAAGAGAGACAGATTCGACCTTAGACAAGACATAAGACAAATCAGTTTTCCAGTTCCTTATGAAATATCCTGCCAAGCAGTTGGAGAATTGATCTTCAATATTCTTATTTACATGACTATTATGATGACTGGAACTGATGGAATGTTTATGGAATACGTAAGAAACAAATGAAAGGGCTTTGCGTTTGTCTTTACAGACCTGTACATGAATTCAGAACATTCGGATGTGACGTGTTCTCTCCCTCCCACAATACTCAATTTTTTCATGCAATTACCATCTGGTAATCTATGTTTGCAAATAAAGTACTGGTTATTGGCGAACCTCTCGATATAGTAATTGATTAAAACATAAAGAAAATTTACTGATTCCCTAAGTACTTTAGTAAGTACAATCGATACAAGTAAGTACATTACTTACTTGTATCGATTATGAAGAAGTTGCGCTTGATTAAGACTTAGGGAATGAAAGTTACGTTGGATAATTATATTATTAGTTATTAGGTTAGTTATGAAATAGTTCCTAAATGTTTACTAACATAATTCTAAACTAACATAATTCCTAAATGTTTTTAGGAATTATATTTCATAATTATAAACTTAGGTTATGTTGACTACCATCCCATGGCGGAATACATGGCAATTAGATTGCTCTTAAGCTAATCCCGCGTCAGGTTGTCAGGTTGTCGTTTATGAACACATACCCTTGTCTCACAGATACAATTAACAAAGAGAGGACTATAAATTGGTTTAAGGGAATTTTAGATGATTTTTTAAACTATCTGACTTTTTAGATAGTTTTATACTTTTGATTAATATGCTGAGAACCGGACTGCTGAAGCATATTTGCACAAAATTGGACAAAGAGATAGCCCGGAATGTGACTGTGGAACTAGAATTGGTGTACTTAGAGTGCCCACCATATGAAGACACAAGATGGGAATTAAGACACAAACTACTGCAACACAACATGCAGAACACTGTCTCCCATAGAATTGTTATTTCTTCTATGACTAAAATAAATTAAATAAGTTCTATATATGGTTAACTCTTACAAATAACTCACAAAACACCGGATATTATGATTTGTCATGGTCTGATATGTGTAAAGATTTGTTCAAACATGTGTATGTCATCACCGGCCTTCGTAAGCAGTCTCACATCAATACAATCAGGTTTATTCATGTTCGTGCAAGTATGATGAATATTACAGTAATAGATAACTATGTCGAAAAGAATCATTCAGTTTAAGATGATTTAACAGAATCTAATATCAGAAGAATATCAATAGACACAGTACGAATCTAACGAAAAAGCGAAAGGGAATTATGATGTAAATCAAATGCGCTTTTCTTAGTATGAATCTAGCTTCAACGAAAGCAGTGATGATGACAAAAACGAAGGCGAGACAGAAGGTGTTCTATTCATAGCTATGGATGGGACAAAATGGAGTTCTAATACATCAAAACCACGTCGTCATTCACCTCGAGACATAGTCTATACCAAACTAGATCTGAATGCGAAATCGGAAACCGTCAAAAATATTTTAGATTGTTTAAAGTTGTTAATAACTTTCGAAATAATCGATTATAGAGAAATAGACCAATCAAAACGCTAAACGATTTCACCGGGAATATAACTCTAAAAATCTTGAAAAGCAAAAGATTTGGATTCCAACAGATACTGTTGAAAGTTATGCCGTAATAGGTATTCTAATTACAATGGGGGCTCTAAAAGCAAAAAGAGAACCAGCGAGATTCCTGTGGAACAAGAATCCTTTGTATTCTCGAATATTATAACCCGCCGCCATGTCTCGAGAAAGAGGTTTGATGATTTTGGAAATAGAATAAAACGACGGAATACAGGCAAACTTGTGACCATCAGAGAAATTTTTGAGATATTTTTGACTAATTGTAAAGATAGCTACAACTCAAATACCCATCTTACAGTGAGTAAACTTGTTGAATTTAGGGGCAGGTGCATATTTCGCGTTTATATGAAGTCTAAAACAGCTAAGTATGGTATAAAAATATGTTCCCTTGGTGACTTGGAAAGTACATTTTCAATGAATTTCGACGTATACATAGGCAAAATACATGTTAAACCTAAAAACAGCAAGAAAAGAATGTTATACTTGAGTTGGTTTCATGCCTTGGTCGAGATTATGGCATTACTATATTCAGTGAAAGGAGAAACAAAAAGATGACTCTTTGAATTACTTTAAAATATTTTAGATGTTGCAGTTGAAAATGCTAATATAATTTGGACAACTAAACATCCAGAACTAAAAAGGAGTGACTATAGAGGAACTTTCTTATTAGAACTTCGACAAGAACTTATAAAGCTTAATTACGCTAAAAGGCTACGGGCAAGTATTTGTCTAAAGAATTGTGGAGACGATCCGTATATTAGTTCTAAGTAACATCAACTTTCTTTGCCGAGCGTTTAACTCAAGTTATTATCGACAAGATGCACTTCACCAACGAAACTTTACGTAAATTGAAGGGACTTGTTCAATAGCTCCACTGATAAATTAATTAAAAGTGATTCATGTATTACCAAAGTGATACATATAGTGAAAGAACATTTTCAGTAGAATTTTTTGCTTAAAAGAGAATCACGACGATGTGAAAAAGCAGGTTTTATTACTATTTAATAATAATCTTCAGGGGGCTTTTAATAAGAATAATCAGCGTGCAAGTCCTATAATTGTTAAACTTGTAAGCTATGAATCTCATGATTCAGTCATGAAGGTCCGAAGCAGACATGAAGGGTCAAAAATCAACCCGAAAATGAATACATATTCAGGAATGTCTTACTAGCTCAATCTATAAACTGTTTATGCTCTCACGTGAAAAATACGAAAACGTCAAAAGTTGTTCTGACCTAAAGAGGATTGTTAACATAAGAAAGCGCACGTTATTAGATGTTAAGCTAACGACTTAATGTGAGTTGTTTGTTGTTGAAATTATTAATTTTTAGTTTTGTAAGTAATACATGATGGCAGGGAAAATTGGAAATTAGTGTTTTCTTACCAGTTCTTAACTTGATAAATAATATTTATTTTGTTTTTTCTTTAAGTTACTTTTGAGTTGTCAATTCTGATTTTCACACATGGCCGGTTTATGTGGCCTGGCTGTTGAACATCTCAATGTTCGCTAACACGTTGCTCATTTTGATAGTGTACGTGACCTTATTCCAAAGAATAATTTTACTGTTTTTGCAGTTTCAGGTAGCTGGTTATCAGTAAACATATCTGATAATTTGATTCACATTTCTGATTATCGGTTCTTTAGGAATCATTGTGCTGGTAGAGGGGAGGGGTAACAATTTATATCGTTGGTACCTTGAAAACAGGTATACTAAACTATATGTAGTAGATCAAATCCTCTCAACAAATTACAAATTTATTTATGTCTATGTTAGAAGTCTGAGATATAGAATAAAAAAAATAGATTACAGACGAGTTGAAGATTACTCCTATTTATCCATGTTTTATGTTTCACACCAACTAAAAGTATTGTAAATTTTAATAGATTCAAGCTTTCTTTTTGAATTTCATTCGGACATTTCCTTTTGATGATGTATATCACCTAAACGTGTATTAAATCATTTGTAGACCTCAGATATCGATATATGGATATGCTCCGTGTGTGAAGGTAACTTCTGCCAAGGATCCTTGTCTGTGGCTTACTAATAATACTAGATTAATGCGTGATCTAAGAGACAAGGCTATATCAAAATTCAAAAAAACAAAAAGTCAGCCTGACTGGAACTATTGTAAGGAATTAGGTTTTATCCTTGAGTATACCGCTTTTAAGTGTGAAAGTCGAGCTTACATTGCTCATTCTATGCAGAACATTGTTAACCCATGGAAAATGTTGCGTAGCGAAAAATTATTACAATATAACGATGATGAATTAAGTAACTTCTTAGGAATCTAAATGCTATGGCCATTGCAGAGTTGATAATCTAATAAATATAGGTATGAGATATTTTAGCTGAATTACATAGTATGCGATCAAATGCTGTGGATGCTGATGGTATTGCCATTAAATTTATAAAATTGGCTTGTACTGTAATTGTACGTCATATAACTAATATTATTAACAGCTGTCTATTAGAAAGTATTTATCCCTCAATATGGAAAAGATCCATCACAATACCGAAAGTACCAAGTCCAAAGGATTACTGATGCTTAAGACCCATGAGCGTTTTATGTTACTAATCAATAGTTTTGGAAAAATAGTTATCAGACCACTGACGAAGTTTCTGAAGGCTGGTTGCATTATTTCTGTTAACCCCACCTGTAAGAATTTTTATTATTGCATCGACCCCATTAAAAAGTGATAATTTGATATAAGAAAAGGGTCAAAAAGGGTTACTAGAATTCTCAGAAATGCAAGTATAGTATCCAAAACAAGTGGAACAGTGCTTTCATAGCTTAACAATTAAAAAAATATATCGACCCGTATCGACCCTTAAAGCTTTATCGATCCCCCAGCATCATTTATCAACGCTGCTCTAAACCAAGGCTTCTCGACCATATCGAAATTAATTCTTTCTCATTAGCTTTTTTCAGAAATTATCTTAAAGGCAGTATCAATACGATCAGGTGAATTTGAGTGCTCTTCAGACAAGATCTGGACTTCCGCAGGGATCGATTCTTCGCCCTACACTATTTAAAATTTACACGATTAAGTTCAACAGCTTTGTTGATTCCCGTAACGTTCACTATTATGACACTGAGATTTATTTTTCTTTTCTGAGAGCCACTTTGATGAAAGCTTCAATAAGTTTAAACGTGGCTTATATGGGATTATTGATGGAACACGGAAATATTGCTTAAAGATAAACGGTAATAAGATCCAGATCATCCTTTTTGAGTCCCTGAAGTTAAAAGAGAAATTTATTGATGGGTAAGTGTCGATGTGTCGTCTTTCGGCTTTAAGCAGTTAAAATTTGTAAATATGACATTATAAATTCATCACTGAAGGTACTCCTCCATACCTGCAGGATAGGATTAAATTCAGATCGGCCGTACATAATTTTAATGCTCGCTTTAGGGGTAGACTAACACTACCGATTTAAAAGTCCATTGAAGTGTGAGATGATGGGTGAGTGATGAAGGGCTTTTGTGTGAAGCGAGCTTTTATTTATGATGTAACTTTTCTCTTTAATTTTGTTTGTGTTTACGGAGTACCAGAAATGTTAAAAACCACAAATTTTGCATATACAAAAACGTATATTAATTTATTATTAAGAGTGAAAAGTTTATTTAATGGAGGTATTAAATAGGGAAAATTACGTACTTAAATTATACACGTATCTTTTGTTTTGGCTTTTATCGATTGTTTTTTTGGTATAGTAAACAGTAAAAGCGCATTACAATAATAACACGCAATTTAAACGCAGCGACTGGGAAATAATAAGGAAAAATATCCAAATCCCATTGCTAACACTTATCATTGTGAAGAAGAAACAAAGTAATGTTTCAAACAAAAGTTCTGCAATAAACATATGTATCCATTTAGAAAATTCAGTTAAGTCCATGTTTCTATTCGCTGAGATTGCTAAAAGTGCAAAAAAAGATTAGTTACGATCTAGATGTAGAGATCGCGAAAAGACGATTTTAATCTCACTCCGCCGAGGTCGCTTGCGGGCGACACGCTACTTTCTTCCATATGGCCGATTTGAGGAAAATATTTCAAATCTAGCGCCTCGCTCGCAGATGACCTTGGCGATTTAAGGCGAAATCATTTCCTATATATCCTAGTAAACATTTAAAGTCTACTATAAGACGATTTTATTCTCACTCCGCCGAGGTCGTTTACGAGCGAGGCGCTACATTCTTCCAAAATGGACTTTTTTATATAAATATCACAAATCTAGCGCCTTGCCCGCAAGCGACCTCGGGGATTTGAGACGAAATCATTACCCTATATATCCTAGTAAATATTTAAGTCGCCTATAAGACGGTTTTATTCTTACTCCACCGAGGTCGCCTGCAGGTGAGGCGTTCTTCTAAAATTGACGATTTTATGTAAACATTTCAAATCTAGAGCCTCGCTCGCAAGCTAACTCTTCTATTTGAGGCGAAATCATTTCCTGTATAACCTAATAAATATTTAAAGCCTCCTATAAGACGATTTTATTCTCACTTCGCCGAGGTCGCTTATATGTATATGGAGTAAATGTCTCGTTTAAAAGTTATTGGCCGTCAAAGTTTTTGAAAAATATTATATTTTTTGCTATATCTGGAGGATATATCTACAGACTTTAATGAGATTCACAGTGTGTAATGTAACATTCATGTTCATCCGCAATGGGTAAGCGGCAAATTCCTTGAAAAACACTTTTCTGTTGATATTTCAAATCCAGAGCCTCGCTCACAAGCGACCTCGGCGATTTGGCCCGAAATCGTTCTTTGTATCGATTTTATTCCCATTTCAAATCCAGACACTTAACGATTTACCACTAAAAAACAAAGGCTGTTGCGGCTTACTCTGCAATTGAAAATCACAGATGACGGCTGTGAAACGCAAAGTTAACGATACAGAATATTTTCCCTCTTCATATGACGGAACTTTTTTCTGAATCTTTTTTCGATAAAATTGAATTTATGAATTATAACATCATCTCAGTTTAAATATCAACCGGAATAAGCCGAATAGATACATCGGATAACCGGATATCCGGATAAACATAATACCAGATATTCGGCTTTTCGTAAAATCACAATCCGTTCCATCACTAATGAATACCATGTGGGAGGATTTATTCTCAAAATCAATAAATATAAATTTTATGTGTACATTACGTTGAAATCATCGAATTAACCAATCCATGAAATATGCTCTCCATTTACAGATTAAATTCAATAATTTCGAACAAGAATATTTGATGAATTACGCAAACTATTATCGCATTATTAGTTAGACACTATAATCCAACCGGTATATTCAATAAGAATGTTCTAGCAAGCTATAGGATTCATATAAATGAACAGTATTAAATCGATTTACTCACGTCTCGACTTTACAAGTACAATTAGAATGGTTCCTAAATTATGGTTGTAGAGGTTGGAGATCACGCCGAAAGGGTGGGAGGTATAGTTTGCGATGAACTTCATAAAGCGGGGTGGTTTAATGAAGTACCAATGAAGCTTTGCCACCTCCCTTTCGCGAGATCTGTGTACGTGTGTGTGCCCCGGAGAAGTGGACTTATGCGATTATGGTGATAATAAGTTTAGGATGTAATAAATTTTCAGTTTACTCCCGTTCCACTTTCTCTTCGTCCTTTCCAGTCCGCGTTCTCCACGGAATTTCCCCAAAACCCAAACCGGAGAAAAGTGTTTCCACCCCCTACTTAGGGTTAAGTTAAGGAAGATGTACTCGGGGATGAAGGGTTCGTAATGTAAATAAGGGCCTAGTGTTAAGTGCTTCACCGAAAATTATGTTAAAATTTAGTAAGTACTCTTTTCAACTACTTAGGGGAGGTAGGAGTATTTTTTTAAATTAAACACTTTATCTCTTTGTAACTGATCCGGTTTAATCGTAATTCATATCTCCCCTGGCGGTATATTTCGTTACTAACGCTAAGTGAATTTCATTCCGGTAAGTTTACCCTTTACTAATCCTATTTAGGTCGCTTTGGCCTCTTACACGTTGCCGGATGCGCCCTTTCACCTATATCAAACACAATATAAATACGGAGCATTCAGAATTGATTGATCGGATCTTACAGAAATTGTTGAGGGCGATATAAAGAACTTTAACGCCGCGAATCAATCGAGTTAAAGTAAAAAAAATTCTACTTACCCGGGTTTGTTGATTTCCACTTCTTCTGCACAAAAAGTTGTCCCCACCTCTTTATTGAATAGTCACTTTCAACGTTTACCAGGAATAATTTTTTCTAATCGATCTAATTCGAAGTAAAATTTTTGTTTTGTTTTTTTGTTTTTCTTTTTTTTTGAAACAACGATAGGCGGTGCGTCTACGTTGGCGTCTGAAACGAACTGAAAACGACAGCGTGAGGGTGACGTCGCGATTCATCCCCTCTCTCTCGCTCTAGGGGTCATAGGCGGCGCCGCCGAAGAACCCGCGGCAGCACCGACCGACGAGTCGCCCTAAAATCCCTAGTGAAGAGCCGGTGTATACGAATGGAGAAACGGAAAATGTTGTAAATGGTTTAATTAAAACCCTTTTCGAGAAACGTGTTCTCAATTTAACGGGGAACTAAATAATAAACGGTAGAAAATTGTAAATGGAGATAAAAAGAAGGTTGAAATTTACATCATCCCGCTGTAGTTTTATTATAGGGTTCATAACTTTTCGGATGTGCAAGATTAGGAATTTTATTATTGGACGATCTGAGAGCAACGTCATGAAATTTTCGATCACTTTTAGTAGTTATGGAAACTCCACCGATATTACATTATACAAAGTTAACATTATTTTCGATAAAAAGTTTCAAAAGTTTGCTTGAGTTATCAGACTTTTAATTCGGTGTCGTGGGTACGACGTTTACTAAAGTTGGTTAGGAGGGTATGATAATTATATTAAATGCTTGTGCACTTAGTTTTCACAGGTTTATTTATTTATTATAAATAAACCTGTGAAAGATTAAAAATTATGCAAAAATTATAATATTATTATTGTTGCCTGGCTGAGAGGAGCGACCCGTCTCGCCACCGCGACCCACAAGATCATTTTTAACATATAACCCTATTGAACCATAAAATTGCTCCAAGCTTTTATTTCTTTAAGTCGGTGGTTATCAAGACAGGTTTATCGAAAATTTTGTATCTTAAGCAGCCACTGGCTATGCATTTACACAGTATGTCTTCAGCTATCCAATATCGGCTTTCCCAATATGGAAATGATTGTGTTTGTTCATGACCGGTCAGGATGCTTGAGAGCGTTCTTAGATCCCCTTTGTTGAAGTATAAAATCTCTTGAGCTTTGTTTTACGAAAGGTCTATCATACTTTCACGCTGGAAGTTCTTTCCAGCATAAGGCCATCTTTAAGGCTTTCCATCTGCGTTAACTTCTGGGTTGGGATGAATGAAGGGCATTTTCGCTGCCTATTTGGTGAGCTTGTCCAAATTCTCGTTGCCCTCAATGTTACTGTCGGTGACTTGGAGCCCACCATAGAGTAACATCATTTCGCCTAGCGAGTTCTTTCAGATTACTGGTACATTCCCTGAACAGTGCAGAGCTATACGTAAAGTCAGTCCGCCTATTTGTCCCTTTTGGAGATTTCAAGCGTAGATATATAGCGTAGATAGTGTATATGTTTATAGCATAACTTCAACCTGAAAAATGGTTGTGTCCGGGCTAAGTACCAGTTTAAAGCTAAGTGCAAGCTGTTTTCGATAAGTAGGCGCATATTCAGACAAGTCGTGTATGATCGATTGCAATGTAGTGTTTGGGGCACAGTTTCGTGCGTTGTAGTGGACTTATTAAAACTTATTGAAACAGTAAGATAGCATCCTGTCTTATATGATACATCATATCCCGACTGTTTAACATCTAAATTAAAAAATGAAATTAGGAACAAATTATCTAAAGATTCTAACCTTAATGGTGATAAATATTAGGTACTATACAAATTTAGGAATGAAAATTTGATAATATAATATAGGTTTTGTATTTAAATGTTGTTTATAATTTGTTTACATTTAAATGTTTAAATCTAATCTTCCCCGTTTGCTACGCTATCGTACAGTCAAGATACTTTGCCTACTGTATTACACTACGTTGTAACTTTTCCCTTACTGCAAACGCTTTGAATTTATTCGCTGCACTGTAAGTAACTGATCTCTAGGCATGTCAGTGGGTGTTTCATCTACGAAGCATTATTTTCATGGAAAGTCTTTAAGTCGTTTTATAAAATTCAAGCACTGTTAACAACATTTATGTCGCTGTCTACTTTAACTTCAAGCGGTTTTCTGAATACCCGAAACCTTGAAATTAGAATACCAAAAGCACACTCACAATATTACCGTGCGCGTGAGAGTCTATAATTAAAAACCTTATTTTTATGATTATCCTTTATTTTCCCAGGAAGAAGTGTCCTGGGAAAAGTCTCATTAAGGTTTTTGCTAATGGAAATGCCTCGACATCCCCAAATACATATGACAAATATTCTTCAAATTCTGGCTGCATAGCAGATTCTAGAAGATGTAATATTCTATTTGCTATCTTCTTCTCTAGTGGTGAGCTGGAGACAATATTTCCACCAGAAAATTTCCCCATTGATGCGACGTTAATGAATGTAAACTTACAATTGACATCAACACAGGACAGTAAAATTACTGAAAAGACTAGTAAGAGTGAGACTAGTAATATTGAAGACGCTTAACTATGTTATTTTGCTAGTGGTATATCTACAAAGCGATCTAAATAAGAAAACATCTTACAATATAAAATTCATAATTTCCAAAGTCGCTCAGCTATATTAAAACTTTGTAAATATTGATTCAGTCTAACAGCCACAATATTTTCTAAAATGTTTGATAAAATAGGTAATATATTCATGGGTCTGAGGTCTTTGAGTTCAAGTGGGTTGGCAGCTTTTGGAATTGTCAAAACTACGACATCTTCCAAAATTTCGGAAATACAGAATGTTCAGGGCAACAATTTAACATGTAGCAGATGTAAGAAACGATGACAATGCCGATTGTAGTTGGTTTAATACTGTACAGAATATTCAAAACTTCTCCCTCAGATGGGAGAGTAAATGATAACGGTTTTTTAATTAATAACGATCAACGATAATTACTAAAATATAACGGTTTATAATTTAATAATTAGGCAATACATTTGGTTGGTAATAATGAATGAAATTGTTATCGCCACGCACATTAACCTGAGTACCAAGGAAATAATAATTATATTCATTAGGATTTCTTAAAGTGACAGGGATGGAGCGTTATTCAGTATTTAGAATACCCATGCAACCAAAACTCTACCAAAATTTACGAGAATTTTTCTTATGTAAAGTATCTAAGAGATATGCTTTCTTTTCTTTGTAAATGTGAAAAATATGTAAAATTCCGCAGTTCCTTTTAATATTTAAAACTATTGGGATTCCTGGTTTTTCTAAGTTTACTGTATGTATTATCTCTCATATATCAATAATATGTCATCTCGAATTTTTCAAGGTCGAAAATTTTATCTTGTCACAGTTCTTATCGACGTATGGATATCAAAAATAGTAAGTATATAAAAAAGTTCACCTTATGGTTATCGATTATATCCTGCCATAAAACTGCAAGAAGATCAAGAGAAAACAATTCCATACTGAAATTATTAAAGTCTATATATCCAAGGTGAAGACTTAGGACATGACAAGGTTTATAGCAAGGTTATATTACTTTTAATGAAAGGTGTGAAATCCCTATTTTGTGAGGATTGATGTTGAATCCATTACTCCTGCACAAAGTGCTGGTAAGTAGTAGGGCTTTCTGCATTAGTTGAGTTATGGTTGTTATCATAATTGCGTGAGAGTGTGAGAGAATAAGTACAATATGCAGCAGCTTTCACGTGAAATATGCCAGTTTACAATTTGCGATCCTGTCGAATTTTGGTTATGAAGATCAGTACGTTGAAGGTATGCATCCGCGAAATTAGTATATTGCAATAGTAGCGAAAAAAATAGAGAGTTTGGTAGCGATGTTGTTGACGGTTGACTTCGTGACTATTGATCCTCGAACACGTGCTACTTAACTTTGGAACTTGTAGTTGTGACTCTTGAATTGTCAGTTCGTAGGAACATTGGAACGAGTTTTTCCATGTTTTAAATAAAAGAAAAACTTTATTACTTCATTATTGTTGATAGGTAATCAACAGTCTGAGAAAATTCTTTGTCTGTTATATATTTTAGACAAATCTGAGCTCTTCGGACTTCCCAGGGCTTTTAAAGGAACTTCGTCTACTGTAATTTGCTTCTTTCTCTTTTTTTACGGTGTACGTCCGGTCGTTCTGGATGATGACGGAATATGGGCCCACGTATAGAGGTTCTAAAGAAACGTGATGATCTCCCCCCAAGCGTGTTCAGGCATGAGAATATGTGGCCAGCTCTTCGAAGACGAAAATCTTCTTCTCCCCATGCCTAGTTCCACGGACCGGTTGAAGTTTGTTGAATTTATGATTCCACTTTTCCACGAGACCATTCGCAGTTCGATGGTAAGCAGCCGTCCGAAAGTGTTTCATAACAAGATTTTAACATACCGAGGCATTTATCGGATATGCCTTGGTACGTTGTCAGCGGGTCTCTCAGAATTGAGAGACCCATCGCCAAACGATCCACACAGTAATTTCATCTGTTTGCTGGCAGATGTAATGAGTATCACTGTTCTGACAGGGTACTTTCCTCTATAATAGATTAACTTACCTACTTTTGTAGTTAGCTTTCTCACTATGCCTTCGTATACATACGGCTCTTGAATCAGTACTACATGTATATTTGGGACGTGGAAGCCCTTCGCTAGCACGTCGGAGGTACTGTTCCCAGTGTTGAATGTTGACTTTGATAAAGCCTACTACTGCCAATATATTTTACTGGAAGCCGTTTTGGGAGCTGCACTTTTGTCCTTACCTTTTCTGTCAAGACTGTTCTTACCTGTGCCTTTCTTGAGGTCCTTGGAGATTCCAGAAGGTCCTAGCTTCGAATCGGCTCCTTCTTCTGTAGCGTAGCTGAACAGCTTGCCCCTGTTTAGTCTTAGGGCAATTTGCCCGAATTTCAAGGTTTTCAAAGAAGGGGTGGGCCACGGACAACATTAGAAACGCACTACTGCTTTTGGTCGTCCTCTTGAGCACCCTACATTTGTTGGTACTTAGGCTCTCAATTTAACCTTTGATGATTTTTAGAATACGGTCTGATATTTCGTCCGCAGTATTGGGGAAATTGGCATTTAGGATAGTCCTCCTTTTCAAGTCAAGAAGGTCCCAGTCCGCTGTCTTCTGGTTCTCACCATTGACAACCAGTCATCCTGCTTTAAATGTGGTGCCAAAGAATTTTGCCTTGATCTCACCTTCGAGTCCTTCGCAGAGCTCCACAATTTTTGATATGATGTCCTATTAAATAGCCTGAATAGCCATTTGGAGTCTAGTGAGGTTAACCTCTGGAAATAGGGAATCTGCAAGTCCCATCCTTTTTATTTCCAGAGCCTGTTTGAAGCCGGCTCCTGTAGGTTTTTATTCCTGCGAAAGATAGTCGCTTTTGAAGCTCCTTTTCAAGTCAAGAAGCTCCCAGTCCGCTGTCTTCTGGTTTTCACCATTGACAACCAGTCATCCTGCTTTAAATGTGGTGCCAAAGAATTTTGCCTTGATCTCACCTTCGTGTCCTTCGCAGAGTTCCACAATTTTTAAGATGATAACCTCTTAAATAGCCTGAATAGCCATCTGAACTCTAGTGAAGTTAACCTCTGGATAGGGAATCTGCTGCTCTGGATGTTCCTGCGAAAGATTACCCCCACTATAAACGCTACGTCTTTCGATCTTCGTTCGTTTAGTGGGTGACGTGCTTTTAGAGCGAGGATAACCCTTGCTAGAGCAATCACTTGCGCCTTTTTCGTGCGGCACAGCTATTAATCTAAATTAGGAAGGGAGCTAGGGAGTTCTACTGCACTTTGTAATATGGTATTTGTAGCAGGTAGAAGTAGACGTCGATATAAATATCTATGTGTGTATCTTCCACATCAGATGTCATCCACAATATTAAGGACAACATCTATGTTTTTTGTTAAATTTTAATTAACGTTGCTATAGAGTTATTATAGAACACCCTGTACCATCGATATCGTTCAAAACCCAACGTTGATGAATTCCGCGATGCCGCAAGATATTAATTCTCGTTCAAAATTGCGTGCAAGCAGCAGATAGTTGACATATAATGGTCGGTCGTTGGAATTGGAATTTGCGGGCCTGAACTACATCGCGCCTGTTCTCTCTCCTCTCTTTCTCTATATGTATGTGCTTCGGTTGCTAAGAGAAAACTACCGCCCAAAAAAGAATTCAAATTGAATTTTTCAAGTTTCGTTTTCAATGAACTCCTGTAAAAATGTAGCTTTCCTCGATTCTCCCGTTTTCCCACCTGTTCGCCAATAAATTCAAAAGCAAAACTATTTACAACCCCCGCCCCCTACGCCTCGAAGTAAATTTTGACCGGGAAATTGAAAACGTGAATTATCGAAATTTCGATCCCAGCTCCCAAACGGTTACAATATTGGCCCTCGCACACGCGAAGGCCTCTAATGGTACTCTAGAAACGCCCTAACGTAGACTTTTCCTGCACACATACGGGAGGAAAATCAGAGCTAGAAAGTCAAATATGTAAATAACGGATGTGTAGGGGGCTCTCGAGAGAAAGACAAAACGTATATGCGTTTTATCCTAACCATATTTTTGTTATTTTAATTATCATTTTGAAGTTCCATTTCGTTTTAAATTATCAATGATGAGTCAATTAAAACCATAAACCCCGCATCCGGCTTTTCAATTATCCCGAACGAACGACGCCGTCAAATACTCACGAATACAGTGAATCAATATTAATTTGGTAGGGCCGACGCCACCGTTACGGAATTTAAATAATCCAAAACTTCCCATGAATATTCAGGGAAATTCTGGGAAATTCAAGGTAGTGGAGGAGTTGTCGAAACTTTCCCATTCAAGCGCTAAATAAATAATTTAAAAAATATGAATACATCGATTCCATCTTTTAACTGTTTACATCAATATTCGACAGGCGAAAATGACGTTATGGTTTAGGGTGGGAAAAGGGGCGTTAAACTTCCCCCGTTTCCGGTGGCGTTTTCATAAATCAGCAGTAAAGTTGGACGTTCGCCGCGAAGTGCCGCGGTGAGCTTTTGTGCTTTCCTGGTGGGCTTCCGTCGAGCTTTCACAACTCGTGATGAAGCAAGCGCGTTTTCTTTCGGCGAAAAGTTACGACCGGGATCTACGGGACATAACGCGAGGGGGTTATTTTTCGTTTAAACGCGCAATTATTTTTGAATACGCGTTTCGAGGGGTTTGCCTCAATTTAGGAGTTGGGTTATCGCGAATCCGAGACGACGAAGACGTCTCCACTACGACGACGAGAGCCTATACCAAAATCTAAATTACTCCGATTAAATCTGCGATCCCGGTCTCGGTACGGATTTAATCGGGGGCAAAGAGCTTTCCCCCCAAACGAATTAAGACGCAAGACGCCGCCGATTGATGTAAATTACACGAACTGGCGCGATCGTTTGAGGTTTGAGTAAACGCTTAATTAAATCTCAATTAGCTGAAATAAAAAGGAAATATAATTATAAATTTAAAAATTTATCCTCAACTAAATTCTAAAACTAAATTCAACGGAGGAAGAGAAAGATTCCACGTTTCCAACCTGACCCTTTCGGACAGTATAACAGGGCGCGATAAATCTCTCGGGAATTTCTTGCGGCCTCCTCCCCCGGTGACGGCCGAGACAAAATACAGCACTTTGTATGCTATTAATATACGACCTGGGCCCCGACAAAAGGCGCAAAATAAAGTGCCTCGACCCAAAAAGCGTGAAATCCTCGTTGCCTGTGCACCGGCAAATAACACGTAAATACACCGTGCCCGAACGTCATAACGAAATGGAGGACAATTTAAATCAGCTCACATTTTATGCAGTCGACTTTAAATGAAATTATTATTCCGAAAAATTTCCAAGGAATCATATTCTCATACGATTTTTTCTTCAAGAGAAACGAATTAAGAAAATTAATTAACATGAGTCTCGCCAAGATCTCTCAATATCTGTGCTTCTACGAATAAAAGTGCAAGAGAGCAACATCGTTAAAAATAAAATTTACAACTTTTGTACTAAAATCTTTTTGTAATACGCTCCGATTCTCAAATGTTCCGTTAGCATCTTGTAAGCACAGGAAATTCATCAATTATTCATATTTTCGCATTTCTCTGCTTATCTATGCATCCAAAAACAAAAGTGCACGAGGGCAATGTGGTTAATAATAAAATTTGTAGTTTTAACTTATAAGCATAGAAAATGTAAAAAATTTTCATATTTTCGTATTTCGCTGTTATACATGTATTTAAGCATAAAAGTCTAAAAGAGCAATATTAATAACAATCTTGATACTAGGAATCTACAGGTATTACGCATCTTTAATATGGCAGACAATGCATACACAGAATTCGAATAAAAACAAACCTTTCATTAATCATCAAGTACAACATAGTACTAAAACTAAGATTAAAACTAGGAGCTTTCGGATTTTGTTATGCATTTTTCGGAAAAATGTTTGATATTTCGGACGCCATGTTGTAAACTTCTTCAGATGGTGCTTCAAAGTGATGTCACGACGTGCTTGGACTGTTGAATATTGGATTGAGTTGGATTGAGCTGAGTTTTCTTTATTGTTGGAAATATTGTTATTCTGGAGTTGGTACTAAAGATTGGAACATAGCCGCTTGGGGAGCGTATTATAGATGACACAACAAGAAGAACGTATTTTAGTGTTATATACTTGATACTCAATAAACACTTTATTGGACATAAAGCAAAATACATACTTACTGAACACCCTTTTAGATAAATTTTCTTACCGCAATGTTCAAACATCATGACAAGACAAAACTCTCATTGTATGTCGTTGTTATACATAATGCCCTATATTTATGATTTTAACAACCTTAAGTTTACTATACTACATTTGCTCCCTATCTAAATAAGATCACAAATTGACCTGAACGACTCAGAGAAGAGGATTATAATCAGGTACTTGCAGTGTATCTAAACTTGTAGTTATCGTTTCAAGTTCTCGAATACTGCCCTCAGTCGATTGTACATAGTTGGTTGACAAATATTTTCGAATGCCTTATCAACAACTACACTATTTTTGAGATAATCAGTATCTATTAGAACCCCTAATCAACTCACTAGTGCTAGAGTTATTTATGCTATCGCAAACTATATCGTCAGTTTCTTTATTAGCTTTGTTCAATTTAATATTATTAACATAATCAAACTAAATTCTATCGTTAATTTGAACTAAATAAGTAGCGTAACTTATTATTTTTAAGATCTTACCTTTTTACCAAATTTTTCAATTCTTTGTTTTTTTACATAAGCAGGTGAACATAGTCTAACTTTTCTAGTGTTTTCAAAATCTAGATTTACTTTAACAGAGTGCTGCTCATTAGGTTTTAGTAAGTCAAAACGAGTTTTAATTAACAAGGTTTTAATTTAAATAGCTTAAAATGTCTGACGATTCGAATATCATGTTGCAACCTACTTCAGAAACTGGTTCGAAGTGACAAAATCAGGAATCGTAAAACAATATAGCGGTCGAAAACTAATAATAATTAATTTATACTAACTAAACATCGCATCCGGTTTTGGGGTCATGTTCGTCTTCATCACCATCTTCCATGTTCTGCTGACTTCCCAGCTATCTTCTCTGCTGACATTGTGTATACGTCGGTGGATTTCTATGGCTACTCTAGTCAGCCTTTGATGACATTTATTAGTCCTAGTCAGAACCTTTGTTTTGTCAAAGACTATTCAGTGCCCCTCTGAATGGCAATATTCCGCAACCGCCGACTATTGAATCTTCCTCAGCCTCCATCCCTCTTGTGTTTTTTGATACGGCATTCGATATTTCGTCCGGTTTGGCCAACGCAAAAGTTCCACAACTGCATGATAGCTGATAGACACCCGTTCCTTTTAACACAGGTAGCTTGTTCTTGGCTATCGGGAGTGTATTGCGAATTATGGTGAACGTTCCGTATTGCACCACAAAGTCGCTTTTCTTAAGGTGTCTTGCAATTCGTTCCGATACACCGGAAACATACCGAAGGCAGATAAATCCAGCTGGTTCTGTACTTACTGCAGCTACTCCCTGTTTCCGCTGTTTGATGGCTCGGTTGATGTCCCTCAAACTATATTCATTCTTCTGTAGTACGTCCCGTAGAAGCTAATCCTCCTTCTTTAGATTATATCCTTCACATGTTCTTACTGCTCTCTGGAACAAAGTGCAGATATAATTTCTTCTGTTGTGGATGATGGTGTGATGTTGCCTTTAAGTACCTGTTGGTGTGGGTCTTCTTCCGATACAATCCAAGTTCCATTTGTCGTCCTAGTGATGAATACATCTAAGAACGGCAACTGCTTTGCAGATTCCGTTTATATGGTAAATTTTATCATGGGATGTCGAGCGTTTAATTGGTCTTCAAATTCCAAGAGCCTTTCTCTACCATGCTGCCATACCACAAACGTGTCGTCGACATATCGGAGCCATAGCTTTTGTTTCTTTTTCAAAGTATCTTTAAACTGCTCGTATAACGCTCCTTTCCAACTATAATACGTCGATGATAAACAAAATTCCACTAAGTCTGACACATATTCTGGTAATTCCTCCGGAATGAATTATTGGCAAAAACCGGCTGCCGCATCATTAATTGGTACCCTAGTAAAAAGGGATTTTACATCGACATTAACCAAAATATCATCAGCATCTAACTATGCATTTTTCACCAATTCCAGAGTTTTATCTAAGATCACTAAACTTGCGTTCTTGTCTGCAGTGCTAACTGCCAGTAAATTGACTTAAATCTTTTGTTTGATGTTGCGTACGTTTTTGTTTTCATTTAAATTAGGTTCGTTTGTAATATTCCTTCTTTTTTTGAATTTGCTGTTGTTTTAGCGTTCTTCTCTTTTGAGTAACCCTATAAATTCTTTCCTTAACACATTTTCCCCAGGAGTTTTGTTAATGGCATTTTCAATTTCAATAGCCAATTTAGGTAAATTCAAATTGTTAGGAGTTGGGGCATATTTGTGTCCCTTATTTAGCAGGTCTTATTCTTCTTTAGTAAATTGAAAATCTGATAAGTTGGTTATACGTGGATGGAAAACATGGTGATGTAGATTGTTGATATTAGATTGGTTTTGTAACACTTCCTTTCTCTTTTTAACTCTTAAATATCCTAATTTTTTCTCTTTATTTTCTCACATGGTATTCAAAATACTAATCTTAAATGTTTTTGGCCATGATATTAAATTCCTATTAATCATCAATTCCTATTATTTCCTTCCTATTAATAATCAATTACTCTCTACTGACATTTCATGTTTCCGTTCAAAATATGGTCTTAAGTTTTCATCAATTATATAATCGATATATCTATAATCTGACTAAAGTGTAATCTAGTACATTAAGAAGTATTGCATCTCTTTTCGAAACTTTTGCTATATTTGTCGCATCTAGTGGTATATTATCTATTAAACCAAAATAATATATAGATTTTGGAATATCTGTAATAATTGTTATTGGATTACGTGACAGACCATCAGCATTTGAAATAGATGTTCCTTTTTTTTATTGAATATCGTAATTCTTGCAGATGCTGTCGCTGGAATACTTTTATTTTTTCCAAATATGAATTCTAAGAATTTGTGATCCACTATTCTTCCATAAATATATTTATGAAACTTTCTTAATGCAAAGATAACCGCTAAAGCCTCTTGTACCAAATTACTATAGCTCTGTTCCGTTAGAAATAATGTATAGGATTGAAATAATACTGACTTATTCTCTCCTTGAATTTTGTGACTAAGGACTACTCCGATTCCATATCCGCTAGCATCACATGTTATAAAGATGGGTAAGATTGAATTGAAATATGTTAAAACATTGTTTGACAATGTTTTATAATGCCTTTTCATGTGCATCTGTCCATATAAACTAAACATCCGCTCTATAAAGATCATATAACTGTTTTAATTTTGTAAATAACATTGGAACAAACTTTCCCTAATAGTTCAATAATCCTAAATAAGACTATAATTTTATTAAATTTGTTGGTGAAGGTACTTCAGGTGTTCTCTTTCGTGGGGTGAACACCTTCCAAATCGGCAATATATCCCAAAAATTCAATCTCGTTTTCATAAATTTGCATTTTGATTGATTCACCTTCACATGGTACTTATTCAAACGAGTTATTACTGTTTGAACATTTCGATGTCATTCTTCCAAGTCATTCCCATAAACCAAATCATCCAAATAACATTTAGTTTTGCTAATATTTGTTAAATTTGCTTCCATAACAGTTTGGAAAATAACTGGTGCTGAGCTAACGTCATAAGTCAGTCTATTAAATCTCTATAATCCCTTATGTGTGTTTATTATAAACAGTTCGTTTGACCTGGCACCAATTTTAAAGCTGCTGATAAGCTCCATTTAAATCTATTACTGTAAACACTTTATTTCCAGTAAAATTTTTAAATATATTTTCAGGTTTACATAAAACACAATGATCACATTCAATATACTTATTAATTGTTTCTAATTCAATCTACACAAATCCGCGGAGTTATTGATTTTTTCTCTGAAACTGTTATAGGACTTGCCCATGAATTTGCATTTACTTTCGTTAGTATGCCCTGTTGAACCGTATTTTCTAGTTTCATTTCTAATATTTCTTTCAATATCATAAGCTCTGTGAAAAATAGGGTTGTAATTTTCTGTAATAGCATTTTCTGCTTTAAAGTCTTTAAGTACACTTTTTGAATTTTCATCAAACACTTCAGGAAAATTACTTTTTATTGGAAGAATATACTGACTACGTAATGAAATAGACTCATCGACATTTTGTTTAATATGATTTAGAATATTTTTCCAAGTAAGGTAAAAGACATTTAACCAACATTTAAAACATCTACCTAACAATGCTGTAAATTTACTTTTACTTCCTAATACTATGGGTTTTAAGTTAAAATTTTTGTTTTTAAACTTGATATTTACATCTAATTTACCACTGATAAATACACTATCACCTGTTACGACACGTAATTTAAAAAGACTGGTTTTAATGAAATCTCACTAAATAGTTCTTTATAATCTAATACATGTATACCTGAATAACATGCAACCGAATCGACTTCCATTTTTACATATTTAAATTTTCAATTTTTACTAATACTCTAAGATTTTCGTAATTTTTATTTTGTAAGTTATTTATCTCACTCACCACGACTAATCTTTCTAACTTTCCTAATTCAACATCATCATTTTGAGGTTCTTCTTCTTCTGGCTCTTCATTTTCTTCAATGTTATGGACTTTATTTTTGCACATTGGACACCTTGCAGTATGTCCCATTCGTTGGCATGAATAACACCTCCACCCTACTGCTGGAGACTAGTTATCTTGGTGGACACGCAGAAATCCCTCTTATTGACAAACTTTGAATCTTTCCATACTTTTTTTTATTTTATGGCTTCAGCTTCCATGACCTTCACTTGTCCTTGTGCTGACAGCAAATTAAACAGCTTTTTCGAATGATAAATTTTCTTCCGTTTAATATTTTCAGAGCGTAGACTAAGACAAAACGATCACTTAAAGCTTCTTCCAAAAATCTTCTAAAAGAGCAATATTTTGGTAACTTTTTCAATTTAACAGAAAATGACCTTACATCTTCTTTACTAGCTAGAACTTATACCTTTTGGCTATTAATATTATAATTAGATTTCGACAATTTAGGTGCGAGAAGGTCCTTTAAGACACTATACGCTTCTGCTCCAGTTAAGGTTTAAAAAACCATTTTTTTCACCACGTTGTTACATTCAAAAATTATTCTATACGTTCAATATACGACGTAATATCGGACACCTTAGGGTTATAATGTACGTACTTAACAGACGTTTATGAGAATTTGCTTACCGCTATATTCAAATATCACGGTAAGACAAAACTCTCGTTGTAAGCCTTATATATTTATGATTTTAACATCCTTACGTTCACTATACTACAGCTAGAAATAAGCATTGTACAATTACGGTGATCATAATTAAAAAACGTTTAACTAACTGAAGAAGTTAGTCTCAATTCAGGTCATGGCACTACGTTGTAGACGGAATAGTTAAGTTAAAATAATACGAAACTATTTATACGAAAACATCGAAAAGAGAATTTAACAAAATGGAGGACTGGGAGTGGAGTTCATCGTTTACCGTTCTTCGGTGGAAATAACTTCGATAATTGAAAATTTCGTGTAAAAAATCTGCTAGAGAAAAAATAACGTATAACTAACTTGCAAGAAATGCCGAAAAGTTATTTAGTGGATACAGCGGACACAAGTGCCCAAAACCAGGAAAAAGTAAAGAAATTGGAAAAATGGAGACAAGCTGATAAGATATATAAGTCAATAATCACACAATTGGTTGCTGGCAGTCACTTGGAATACATAAAAGACAAGGAAACTGCCCACGAAATGTGAAAAAAATAATAAATAACTTTGAACGTAAGGGAATTCCTAATCAATTATTACTTCAAAAAAAAACTGACAAGGAAGTTAGATGGAAGTAATGGAAAGATAGAAGAACATATCACACAATTTGATAAACATGTAAGAGAATTAAAGTCTACAGGTGCAACTTTGGAAGATGTGGACGATGTATGCCATTTATTATCAACGATGCCTTCGGAATATAACATGGTAGTAACAGCTTAAAGAACAATGTCTCCAGAAAACCTAACATTAAACTTTGTAAAAGCAAGATTAACAGATGAAGAAATTAAGAAGAAGGCAACAAAAGATTGTAAACCGGAGATACAACAAAAATATTCTCTCATTCTCTTTTTCTCATTGCTTTCTCAATACCATAAAAAGAATTTGTACATGGAAAATAAGGAAAGAACGTCATTAACTTTCCATGCAAATGTCAATTTCAAAGAAATAGGACAGAAACGAGTTGATTGCAGGAAACTTCAAATGGAATATTGTAAAACAGCTATATTGGAAAACACAAATGATGAAGAAGCGTACACTTTTCAGCATTGGACGAAGGGAATTAGAAAACTTGAAGAGGTAATAAAATTTAAAGTAGCTAAACCGGTGAACTGTTTACAACGGAAAGAATTGGGAATCTAAAAGTAATTTCGGTTGAAGATGATAAAAAATATCAAATAGAAATAAAAGATTGTTTAACTGTTCCAAAATTAGATTTTAATTTATCTGTGCGTAAATTAGAAATTATCGAATTTTCCGTATTATTTTAAAATGGTTGTGGAAAAATAATTAAAAATATTATTTTTCTTCACGTAAAAACATATTGTATAAATTACACTTTATAAATCAACTTGGTTAAATGGACAGAGAGGTAGTTGATAACATCTTAAGGCATTTTCAATTAGGATATGTCTTAATAAAGTCAGGGTAATTTACAAATATTAACTGGTTTGGTGAATGGAATCGATATTTTCACGAAAGGTAAAGGTAACCTATGAGAAATTTGTATAATTGGGAAAATAACTAAAATTCCACATAATCAGGAACGAACAAGAGCAAAATCACTGTTGGAATTAATACACAATGATATTTGTGAACCCATTATGGAATCGTATGACGATAAAAGATTTGTACTCACATTTATAGACGATTACCCACTTCACAATTGCTTATACACTTGGAAGGAACAGTCAAACATTCAAGTTTTCCAAGAAATTTGAATCTATGGCAACAGCTCATTTTAATAGGAAAATAAGCAGATTCAGATGCGACAATGGAAGAAAATTTATTTCAAATGATATGAAAAATCATTTCGAGAAAAAAAGATACAGCAAAATGGTGTAGCAGAACGTATGAACCGAATATTAATCAGGTGGTAGGATTCGATTAAATTCATTTGATTACACGTTCGATTTGGATCCACTGCATCCGATTTGGTTACACTGCGTAATACTTTGTTAGAACACGCCACAATATAAATTAGTTAGTGATTATAATATCGTTTCGTTTAAGATAAAGTGTGTTTAATTCAGCTAACAACATCTTCATATAAACATATTTATGTTATCTCTGTTAAAATAAGATGAACATCTCTGAAGATGATACTCGAATATCGGAACATGTAAGACGAGAAAAATTTAATAAAAACCAGTAAAAGTACAATATCAACTTTTCTTTAAATTAAAAATCAAATATTAATCGAAAAGGAGAAATGTGTGTTCTTAACCACAAAACTTCCGAAACAATTGTGGACTGAAGCAGTTAAAACTGCTGTTTATCTCATAAACAGAAGTCCAACTTCCAACCAAATTGCACTCAGAAACAATGTTTCAGCGGATTTATGGTTTCAGAAGAAGTAGGAAATAACAAAATTGAGAGTACTTGATTCCATTATTTTTTTTTTATAAATATAGGAAGAGATGTTGTATTTAATGAATAGAAATTCGATTATAAAACACAAATACAGGGTACATTTATTAAAAATGCAACAGAGAATGAATGTGCCGAATACGTTAACACTGAAGAAATATATGAAAAGAAAACAGAAGATGAATTGAAGATAATTGATACTGAAGAAAAGATCAAAGAAGTATATAAAAATACCAGAAGGTTATAACACAAATAACGGTACTGTTTTAAAACAAAATTGTGTTCTTTACGGATTGAAGGAATTTCCAAAATGTTGTAATAATACATTCAATCAGAAAATGTTGGGAAACTAGTTTGTGAGATCGCAGCATGTTTTTGTCTCTATTGTAAAGAAATTGTATATGTAGTAATATATGTCGATGACATTATAGTAACAGGAGAGAAAGACAAAAAACGTTGTTCAGACAGAAACTTTGTTCATTAAACAAACTCGGATGATAGATAAAACTTCAAAATCGTTTAATATGACCAAAGGATCTATAACAACTATAGAGGCTGGATTCAAAAAAAACGAAAAAGACAAATTGATTGATGTACCGTATTGCAAGTTAAATAGATGTTTTATATATCTGGTAACAGTTTCAAGGCCAGACATTATGTTTTCTACATCACTATTGAGCAGATGCCTTAATACACCTGAAGTATTGAGAATATTAAGATAGCTGAGAGAGTCAAGAGAGAAAGGAATAAAATACAAGGATCGAAAGAATTAATTGCATATTCAGATGCTGTTTTTATTGGAGATAAAACGATAGGTCAATAGCTGTATTGTATTTTATCTTCAATTCAATTTTGTCCAGAACTGTTACTTTTGAGATATATTGAAGATATATCTCAAAATATATTGAGATATATTGAAGGGCTTAAAAATAAATTACCTTATGTATGGATAGTACTGCTGCAATGATTATGATAAAATCTTATGAAAATACGAAAAGATCGAAACATATAGACATAAGACAACATTTTATAAAAGGTGTTGTTAATATAGGTTTAATTACATTAAAATACAGCAGCTCAGAACGTTATTAAATCACGAGAAATTGTTAAATTTTGTTAAGCAAGCCAATATTTTGAAAATTGTTCATGCTTAGTTATTTTGTATGCGATTGTTTATTCTTGTTGTAACCTAAAGACTTCAAATCGAGGAAGACTGTTGGGAATATTGTTATTGTGGGCTTGGTACTAAAAGATTGGAACATAGCCGTTTAGAGAGCGTACTAAAGTTGACATAATCAGAAGAACGTATGATAGAAGTAAGCATTGTACAAATACGGTTCTAATAATTTTAATTATTAGAACCGTATAGCGTCTAACTAACTGAAGAAGTTTCACTTCTACCCCGCTCTGGTACCAAATAAGATTTATAAATACAATAGGGCAGCAATTGAAGATGGTTCACACAGGATTATATGTTGAGATCCATAATGTGAAATGTTTTTTTCGATCAAATACTGGAATCAGAGCAAGATAACAAAGATGTAAAATTGATCGCTTATGCTGACCATCTTGAAATCATAGTTAGTAGTTGAAGATATTGGACAAACTAGAGAGCGCTGCCGTTAGATAATATAGTCAGTGAATTGAAGGAACTGAATTTGGAAATTGATCCTGAAAAAACGGAGACCTAATAGTGAAAATCAAAGATCATATAGGCGAATCATCCCTAAACTATTAAAGGAAAAAAACCTTTAATATCATGGAGGCTAGAGGTGACAGTGTAAATTCAGTTGAGATGAGGCTCCAAAGAAAGCCCAGAAGTGTATTTCCTGAGAAGCCGAAAAAAGAAGTTTTTAATGATCCCAAACCTATACTATCGCGCTGATGTGGTAATAATATCAAATTATTTTGACTTGATTGAAAATTCATTTATTTATTTATTGTTAATTGAAATGAGAAACCTATGTCATGAAACATAAAAACTTTATACAAGGCAACTAAAATAAAGAAAATTAAGCAAAGAAAAAAAACTATTGAACAAAGCAAATGAAACTTTTTCATTTTCATTTAACGTTACTGCTATCAGAATTATTTAAAAGGAAAGCAGGTTTCTAGTCTGTTAACCTAATAAGTTGTGCTCGATTTTGTTTAAAAATACAAAGGGTTTTAGGGACTTTTTAATAACTTTGAATGGTCCTTCATATCTTGCAGAAAAACAAGATTTTTTTACCTTCAATACGAATAAAAACGAAATGTGATTTCTCTAAATCATTATGTAAGAAAGGTTTATCAACAGAATGATGGTGTATTGTGATTGGTCTCAAGTTTGTAACAGAGTTTCTTATGCTGATTAAAAGTGTAGATGTATCCATAGAATTGTGGAAATTTGAGAAGAACTCACTTGGGGGTCTTAAGGGTTGACCATAAAGTAACTCAGCAAACGAACAACCTAATTCTTCTTTTATAGTTGAACGTAAACCAAGAAAAATAATAGGTAATTCACCTTTCCAATGAGTTATATTTCCTGTAGCAATTAGCAATTAACATCCTTTGAGGATGGTATATTGAAGTTTGAATTTGAAGCAAACCAAAAAAATTATTAAATCTTTAAATAATTAAGATTCAAATTGTGGATCTCAATCATGCGTTATTGAATATGGAATACCAAAACGTGAGAAATAGTGAACGTAAATAGTCTTAGCAATAGTTGATATAGAAATTGATGAAAGACTTAAAATGTTATTGCTAAAATGTAAGAACAGCCACCAGACGGAAGAAGAGGGCCTACAATATCAACATGGATATGTTCAAAACGAGCTTTAGAAATATCAATCTTCATAATTGGAGATTTTATACGTCTTTGAATTATTGAAATTTGACATTTAATACATGATTTTGTCTAAAGAGATATATCTGAATTCATATTAGACCAAAAGTATTTTGTACTGATTAAACTACTGACCTCAGTAGTTTGAGTTTATTGCAATTTGTGAAAATTTTGTTCTTTAAATTCAGAAGAATCAATATTATTGTCTAATCGTAATAGTTTAATTTTGCTATAAAATTTAGATAGCGAGACTGTCTAGGATTTTTTTTTTGTTTTAGAGGAAAAAGCTATGATTAAAAAGGTTTATGATCCGTTAAAACTGTAAATTGATAACCTTAAAAGAAATTACGAAAATATTTATTTGTTGAATTTTTCAAGTGACTAGGGGAAAGTTTTTTTTGAGAAAAATATAATTGGTTGCGAAATGTTGTTGATCGATGTCACTCCAATGGCATAGTTTGAGGCATCGGTGGTAAGAAGCAGTTTAGCAGATGGATTGGGGTGAACTAAGATTGTAGCGTTACCTAATAAAGATTTTATTTTTTGAAAACTTTGTTGACATTTATTGTTTTTCATTTATTGTTGTTAAAGTTTTTGGAATTGATCTCTCGTTTTAAGGAAGAAAACCTTTTGCAGAAGTAGTGTAGGCTAAAAAATTTAATTATGAAATTCCAAACTAACATTTCGAACGTTTAAGACAGATACCAAAGTAGTCTAATCGATCGAATAATTACTTAAGATGATCCAAATCTAATGCTTATTAACGCAACTAATATATTATCAAGATATACGAAAATAAAATTCAAACTTTTAGTCTCTTCATTGATGAACCTTCAGAACGTCTGAGCAGCCAAAAAGCATCCGCAAAAATCCAAAAACTCCAAAAGGTGTAATTACAGTTTTATAAATATATGATTCTGCAATGGAAATTAAATCAATCTGCGAAAAGATGGTAAGATCCTTGAATTTCTACGTTAAAATCTTATGTATGGGGTAGAGGATACCTATCTGGTATCGTAAGAACTTTGAGTTGCCTATAATCGTCACAAGGACGTCGAGTCTGTAGAATGCTTTTTAGCTACCATGTGAAATACTGAAGTAACGAATGATGAGAAAGGGCTACAAACACCTTATTCTACTATCTGTTCAAATTCTACTTTAGCAATTTTGTATTTGGAAGTGTCCATGTGACGAGAGCGAAAGAAAGGAAGATGTCCGTTAGTGATAATATGATGACGGATCGAATGCTTTATTGGAGAAGAGAAATTAGAAGTTGAAATCAAATTTGGTTAATTCTTAATTATTCGTCATGAAATCAGTTTAAATCAGAAAACCAGAAATAGTGTTAGAATCAATCGATGATTATTAATGTTAATTAAAATACCAAAATGGGATAAAAAGCCTGCTCCAGTGATAGGTCGAGAAATATCTGCAATCGTAAAAATAAATGGAAAATCTCACCTGAGACTTTCAATCATTTTTTTCCGTAAATTGGAATTGTCGATCCATTTGCAGCTAATAAAAGGTGTCAGTATCCTATTTAAAATCTGTAAATGTATTTATAGGAATTATGGAAATATCCACTCCAGTATCAATCAAAACATTTAATTTATTTGAGTGATCGTAAATAAATAAACGGAAATGTTTTGCAGATGTTAAACCATTACTGTTTGAAGTTGAAATAGTTAATCGTTCTTTTTTATTTTGTTTTGAAGTAAATGATTTAAAATGAATACAATAAAAATGATAATCTGAAATGTGTTACGGTATAAACAAATGTTTCCTTTTATTGAGGTGATGGTGTAGAATCTATGATCTAGAATGATGATCTAAAAATCTCTAGAATATGTTGAAGAAAAGCAATTTCAGTCCCAACATTTCTGTCGATATCCTCGAATCGTTCTTCTTCTAGATATTTGAGATTACATTAACAATTATTTTGTCGTAAGTGCCTGAATAATGTTCTGACAACTATTGGAAAAATCTTTAAAAATGTTTACCAAATCTGATGACATTCTTTGATTAACTGAAGTTGATGGTAAGGTAGCTTGAATTTCTAAGACTTTATCAACCGAACCTAACAATAAGCTTTCCAGATTTTATCAGCAAATAATAATGTTAATATTCTCCTTTCCTGAAGCTTTTAAAGCTATTGTAATTGTTGAAAGAAGGCGTCTTCACCACAGTTTCAACAAAAGATTTCGACTTGCCATCTGAGAGACGAGAAATTACACCATCTTTGATGAAATAATACGTTTCCCTCTTCGGAAGATTAGAAATAACGTTATAAACATTTGACTCAACACTAAGTGGAAGGATTGCAACAATAAGATGGTATTTGGTTTTATCGGAATTTGAGTAAATCAGATTTCGGGTTTGTTTATCCAAAATGGAGGAAGATTGATCGACGTAATGTTGTCAAGAAAGTTGTCTATTGCAGATTTTCACCGATCTTGAAAAAAAAGGTTGTATTGTGTTAAGTTGGTTTGTATTACATTGTTATTAGAGAAAGGTAAGCAACAGGGATAGAGACGTTCAAAGGCAGAAGAGGATGACGCTGATAAGAGAAGCGTGATACAATGAAAGGTATGAGAACATAAGTATGGGGCGGTATTTCCAAAATACTTTGTGAAGAAAGGGAGTGAGGGAAGTTACTAATTCACGAAAAACTATGAAACTACGACTGATTCTGAAAATATCACTACTTTTAAGTCAATATATTTTTATTATATTTATATTCTTTTAAATATATACTTTTATAATATACTTTTGTTTTGTTTATGGGTGAATGATGGTTATAGAAGGATATGTCTTAAATGCTCGTGTCGAAAATATTTAATCAACTTTTCCCCGATGATAAAGAATACTCAGAAGTCAGCAGACGTTTCACTTTCATCATGCGATGATTGGTTTCAGTAGCATCAACCTGTTTTATTCCCTCATAGATTTGGATAAAGGCTTCAAGTCAGGTTATTATTTAATCATAGACTAAATAAGCATTGCCGTAAAAGCCGTCTCAGATAAAGTACTCAAAAATGCAGTAAAAGAAAAAAGAAAATAATCGTCAATACGGTGATACAGAAAACGAACTAACCGTTTCAAGCAATAAATCATGTCTAAACGAGGATTTACTTCACTATTGGGCATTGTTTCTGTTATCGGAAAATATTCAAACAAAATCTAGTAGTTAATTGCAAAATTGTGTGTAAGGCTTGTGAAAAATGGAGTGGCAAAAAAGATACCGTGACATACGCGGCTTGGTATGATGAACACGAAAGTGAATGTTGAATGAGATGATGTAAGTGAAATGTTTAGCAGATCTGTGGAATTATTCGACGTGAAATATGCGAAGTACATAAGCGGTGGTGACACAAATATATTCAAAAAGTTATTGGAGAAGGATCCTTGTAACGGTAATCCAGCAATCGAAAAACTTGATTACGTTTTACACGTAAGAAGCGTATGCATAGACAAGTAAAAGAAGCGAAAAAAAAATGCTCACACAAGCTGCAATGGCGAGGAAACAGGTTGAAGCTGCTGACAAGAAGTCTGAATAAGAAAGAACAGTTCAAAGAGAACTGAGAGAAAATGGAAGAAGCACACCGAAAAGGCGGTGATTCACGAAGCGAAGTTCATCGGCTCCTACGAAAACGAAGCCTAAAACTATACAATTGACAAATAGAATAATTCTAAAACTCTCGACTTATTATGGACTTGTAATCATGCGAAATACACATAGTCATGAAGAAATGAAAAAAGCTGTTTGGGCAACATTCTATCAAATGACATCCAGCGATGAAAAAACATAACATTAGTATTGTCGAAAAGGTGTATCTTCTTGGTGTGAATATCAGAAACATGTAGTTGAGCAAATAAGAAGTAAATTTGAACACCCCCCAACTTTTGAAAAAGTAACAGCAATTTTGAGGCCCATCTGCGATGAATTGTCGGCCAATAGTCTCCTGCAAAGATGTTTGGGAGGAAACATTCAAAATAATAATGAGAGTTTTAATAAATGTGTATTGAACCTGCCTCCAAAACATGTTTTTACAGGAAGGAAAATTCTAGAAATTGCTACTATGAATGTCATTTGACTCTGCTGAAGATTATGGAAGTTATGGGCGTTCAAATAGGTGAAGAGGCTAGAAACTTTGCGCAAATGTATGATCATGCCAGGATTTCGAGGGTGGAAGACAGGACGTCTGAGGCTTCCAAATTTGAAAGAATGGCTCGAAAGGCAGCCAGAACTGCTGAAAATGAGTGTTATGATGAAGCTGAAGGTATGTTGTACGCACCAAAAATAGATTATTAGGGCAAGTATTAATGTTTAATGAATAATTTATGTTTAAAAGTTAAACGCATCCTGTTTTCGATAATAAGAAGCATGATTTTTTAAAATCACTTAATTCTGCTACCGGACAGAACGACATGCGTACAGATCAATAATCAATTTGAATTTTTCGTTTCAGATGAATATAAGTTTTGCGATCACCTGAGTCAACCACCTATCTTGTTTCGTGGTGTTGACTTCAATTATCAAGTACAGTTCGAAAATTATGTTTCTTTTATTCAACGCCATATTTTTATGCCTTTTAAGATGGTAGTTACAACGTATATAAATCATACATTATAACTATCATCTTAAATCACCTTCCTGATATAAGATTAATGTTTTAGCATAGAGATAGGAGTACCCCCTGAAGTTATCTACCGCTTCGAGATAAGGCCGAAAAGTTCATATTGCCCGGTTTGTATACAGTTTATTTGAGAGTTAAAAGAAAATTACGTGATTTTATGTCGCAGTAGAGAAAGTAATAAAAATTATTAAAATTAAAATCCGATAATTGTAAATGTAATAAATGTTAATTCGATAACTGTCTGTCCAACTCGAAAGACCAAAAATTTATGGCAATGAATTTTATAGGATTTTAATAATTTTAGAGCTCACGATCACAACAAATTAAGAAAAAGATTGAGGTTACCTGTTTGCAGTTTCCCAACTTTTTTAGACACAGAGATAGAGACACTTTTCAATACGAGAGATTTTTTTAATAAATATATATTATATTATTAATATATAATATTTAGTTTCGCACAAAGTGGAATTCACTTTTCTTCTACCTCACTCATATAAAACCCTACAATTTATTACAGTTGAATGATCACAAAAATTATGTAGTTATTTATATAAAACATGGAAATTTACAATAAAATGTAAGGACAGCTTATCAGGGTATCTTTTTCCTAGACATACGTGAATGTGTGTTTATAAAAAGTCTGAAATTCTTTTGGCACAAATTATCTGTAAAATTACAATAGAAATTCTGCATATTTACTATAAAACGTTCCAAAAATTTTCTCTGTATACCCTTAGCAATTGGTAAGCACAAAAAATTCATCATATTATTCGCATTTCTTGCATTATCTGTGAACAAAAGTAAAAGAGAGCAATATAGTTAAAAATCAAATTTTCTACAACATTTTTTTGTAACAACCTCCATTTCCCACGTGTTACCATTAAAAAGTCGAAAGAGTAACTAATTTATCAAATTTCTCGATGCATTTAAGACCAGCAGTACAAACTATTTTGTTCAGAATTAAATTTGTTGCATTTATTGCTGCGGTACGTTTTTCTAATATGCTCGGACTGTCTCACATTTAAACAATTCTCCATGACAAGAACGTTGTGGCTGTGCTTTTTTATTCAGGAAGTTACGTGACACGAAAACAAACACTACTCCGAAATACTCTTCCAGATTATTCCTAAACTATCATTAATCATTGTGTTTTCCCATAATCTCCCATTTAAAAATTTTGTCATTCTATTTACAAGTTAATATTTCAAGAACAAAAAGTTGTTTTCAAAATTCATTTCTTTTCATTTGTATGGAGTTCTCTTAAAATGTTTAATGAAATTTTTTTATTGTGTTATTGGAGTGAATTCGCCTATGCAGAATGGCGCTCTCGCCGTTATTAGTTTTGTTTAATTTGTTTTAGGGAGATATAAACGAAAATTAAAAACAAAACATAGTTTACCATGCAAACATTACTTTATTTGATGCATTATGTATTTTGTAATATGCGGTTCTATGAACAACACAAATAGGGTTATGCATATTTGATCTATTATTTTACCCTGCCGCTGGGTTACCGTTTCAATGTGAGCCCTACATATTGGACACGTAGATTTCTGCAAATATAATATAACAAAATATAATCAAAAAATTAAATAAATAAAAAAAAAGCTTACGTATGTTAACCAAACAATACAACAATTTGTGTGAAATTTGTGCCCACAGCGTAACTTATAAAAAACATCCCCACTTTTCGCGTCTTCCAAACACACGCAACAAACGAAATCATCCTTTCCATTCCATATTTCTTCGTTTCTTCGCCTAATTTTCGATCGGTACACTTTAACAAACATTATAAATAAAATAGCTCCTTGGAAGAGAGCTCGAATTACTTCTTCGGTTAACATCTTATACTAGAGGGTGCAACTAAACAGACAATACACGTTTCGTGACTTTAAGTACTTTATACCTGTACTTAGCCCTGGAGGGATTCTTCCGAGAAATTTCTAGGTATAAGGAATTACCGTTTTAACACGTAATTTTGGAAGTTAATTTGGACGAGATGCGAAACCTTGATAAGAAGTTATTGATTATGGAATTGCCTTGAGACTTACTTAGGGTAAGTGACTATTAGGAGATCATAAAAGCCATTAAGAGAACGAATGAAACCGGTCTAGATAAATTTATGGACATTATAAATTTCGGAGAGGCTGCTTTTATTGGTTTTTCCTCCCTAATGGGGTTTGGTCTTTTAATTTAATTAATTAAGATTAAAATTTGTTAATGATTCGGAAGATAAAACAAAATAAAGGTGGAAATTTTGTATACGCAAAGTTTGTGTACGTGCACGTTTACTCGCGTTATTGAATTACACTAACAATTTTCCTACGAACTGCGTTTCCCGTGCAACTTGTTAATTACATAACTTTTTAGGTTGCAAATACACGGGTATCTAATAATAAACTGAAGTTATTTAAATTTACCTCAGTAAAAAAAATGATATAAAAGTATATTACGCCGGTGCGGCAGAGAGCGTTTAATCTCGGCGTCGCACGCCAACCATATAATCTAGAAATTAACTTAATCCATCTCTTTACGTAAATAATCGCCCTGTATTACAAGGCAAACCCCCTGTAGATGTGATGTTGTAGCACATTTACCACTGTTGCCAACAGTAGTGCACGGAGACGAGGGCGAAACGTCCAAGCGGATATTTGTATCCGACGCAAAATTAGATCCGTGCGGCGAAGTGGATTTATTGTCCTCGGTAATTTCAACATTTTAGTTACATCGAAATTGGATACAAACTACATTACACAAATTTAATAAAACATTTATAAAGAAAAGTTATCTGAGCGATGAAAATATTTCCAAGTATCTCCTGCTTTAAATCTGAAAAAATAAATTGAACTGATCAAAGATCTTCAATTTTAGTTAATTTTGAAACTATTCGCTTAAATGCATGTGGTGAACGAACTTTTACAACCGGGGTTTAGTGCGATTACTTTAGTTTGGACGCAAACTTCCAAACCCTTTTTTTATTGTAATGAGATCGGGGAAAATCTGTGAAGACTTAGCTTGAGGTAAACACTACTTTCTTCATCTTCTCTGGAATCTTCCAGAGGGCGTTTCTTCGGAAAGCGTAGTAGGTTTGCACCATAGACAAAGAAATGAATATAGATTGCGCTTGCGCCTGCGCGTACGCAAAAAAAATAAGATTTGTAATTTAAACCCTACTCAAAATACTCAAAATTATTTTAACGCTTATAGATCGGAAGTATTAATTTCCATGTCTCAAAGTATTTTCGTTTTAAGTTTTAGGATTATTTTGAATAATAAAACAAAAAGAATGATTACTTCTGGTAAGTAATCGAATATTCATCGTTCATAGTATCAATTCCAATTAAAAATATTGAACAAGCTAAACAACCAGATTTTTGGGCATTTTACAGGAAAGCACAGCTCATATGATAACCATAAAGATATATACACAAAGTACTAGTACATTGTTTTATAGCACACTTTAGAATTATTATAATACTGTTTTTCCGAAAGTACATGTTAAAAGGAGGAATGACGATCCTCCTGGAATGAAGAATCAGCTAGATGCAATTTATACTATTAGTGAGTAAGCAAAAGCAGTATATGAATCAGTACAAAAAATAAAAACAGATTATAGAATACTGGTAGATCGAGCTAAAAAAAGCCTATGGTGATGAAAAAAGCCTTGCATGAAGTATTTGCTGCTTGCAAGTTAGTTAAAACAAAAACTGGGAAAAGCGGCAATAAGAAAGCAAACAATAGTTCGTAACAAGCAAATGTCTTAAATGATGTTTTTGAGATAGTGTTAATAAAGAGTTAATAAAAGAAACGATAATTTGAAGAAATTGGAAAATATGGATATACTACACATTATATTACACCAAGAATATATGGGTTATTAAAAGCAGATAAAGAAAATCGTCCATTACGACCGATTATAAATAATATGGATGGTCCCACTAATCATTTATCAATATTTCTTAATAAATCATTAGACAAATTAATCCAAACTGACAATTATGATATAAGAAATGTAATAGAATAAAAATCAAAATTAAATGATTTAAAATGTAGGTGACAAATGTAGGTAAATATGATATAGTGAGTTTTGATATCAATCTCTATTCACAAATATCCCACTAAATCTTATGATAAATATTATAGAAGAAAATTGGCAATAAATACAATCATAAACCAATCAAAAATAAAAAATTATTCATAGAAGGGATAAAACTATGCACTTTTAACAATTATTTTAAATACAATGACCAATTTTTAAAATAAACTTTTGACTTAAAATGGGATCAAACCTCAGTGTGAACCTAAGTGGAATAGTGTTAAATAAATTTATTGAAACACAGTTGAAAAAACAGATATCAAACCAAAATTTTTAGTAAAATATATAGACGATTTATTGATAATAACAAAGAAAGATAAACATGATCAGTTATTAACACTTTTCAACAATTACAATAATAGATTACAATACCCAGTAGAAAAACCAAAAAAACTCACAATTACCTTTTTTGGATTTAAAGATAATAATTAGTAAAATGATGATAGGACACTACATTATTTGAGTAATCATCCAAAGTCACAAATTTTAAATACCATGGAAAATTTATATTAGATGAAATTTACATTGACGATGAACCATTTGTTAGAGATATAAAAACAAAAATTTTTAATATTTCGCTAGAAAATGATTATTCAAAGACGTTAGTAAATAAAACTTGGTATAGGTTATACAATCATAATAAAAGCCAAAGTGTTAACCGCTTAAATATCGATGTAGGTAACACCAATAATGAATAACCAACTAATAACCAACTACCAAAGAAAATCATCAATATAATTTAGGAGAGAGAAAAATACAATTGATAATAAACAAGAAACAACTCTTAATTACTAATTATATGAATGGAAATAAGAAAGACATCAACATACAAAGGAATAAAGAAGACAAAATACACAGCAAATAAAGATGGACAATACTACTCAAATGAAATATCATAAAATTACCTGAACAACAAACATACCTGAAATATATATATATACCTGAAATGACTAATAAAATAGCAAAACATTTTTAAGAAGTATGAGATAACTGAAATAAAATTTGCGCAGTATAATCGTAATAAATTGCAAACTCTGATGACAAATGTGAAAGACATAATAAAACCTATAGATAAAATAAATACAATTTATCAACATCATTTTAATTTGAAAAACCAAAGATTTTAAGTAACGAAAAAAATACATTTAATAGAAAAAATTTCGAAGCAATGTTTATAACTAAAAATATAAATAAATCAGCTAATTTTAAATCAGATACGGGAAAAATAGGTACCCTATATGCTAAAATAATACATGAGTTAGCGATTTAAAGTAGAAAAATTTAAGTATAAATTTAAAAATTAAAATAATACCTCAGTAAAGGACAGGTTTTCTTCGGCGTGGGAATTTTGCAAGGAAAAGCAGATCACATGGTTATTTTAGTATGAAAATCAACCTGCAATGTAAATGAGAACTTCCATATATAATGTAGAAATAAATGTACATAAATAATAAAATCTGCATTGATGGTACGTAAAAATAAATAAAAATATTATAACTGTACGCTTTAATTTTTAATATTGATTGTTAATGTTGTGATTTGTGCTAATTATTGTTCGTTTATTGATTTTTTCATTGAGATAACGTGTTAGTTTATAGACATGTATTAATTTAAATACAAAAGAAGTTCACAAGCAGAAAAAATGTGTTTTAATAAATAAAAAATATATATAGATAGTGGTTCTTTTGAGCCTATTAAAAACTTACAGGGTAATGTAATAGATCCGATAGGTTAAAAAAAACTGAGCCCGTTAAAATTATGTAAATTGAATGAACAGATGAAGAAGAGATTAGAGAAATAATAAGATCATATTAAAAATATCATAATCATATTAAAATATTCTACGAGATCATTAACAAATGCTTAAAAGAATTCCTGTTTTTCGAACGAGCTGAAATGCGCTAAAATAATTGCAATACATGATCGGGTGATCAAAACGAATGTACAAATTACATTCCTTCTTTTGTCGATTTAGCCAACCATATCTGAAGTTTTTGAGGTCGTGATAAAGGCTAGTATCATTAAACATCTATGTGATCGATAGCTTATAAAAAAAATAAAAGTCTATTACGACGGCTGTAAGAAGTATCATACATGAAATTGTCAAAGGCTTTGATGATAGAGAGTATACTTAGGTTGCTTTCTGAGATTTAAGTAAATCTCTTGATTTAGTGGACCACAACATATTGATGGATAAGTTGGAGAAAAGTGGTATTGTGGGGAATGCACTGAAATCCTAGAGTCATACATTAAGGAAAGAAAACAACTAGTGCATTGAAAAGGTGAAGACTCAAAATGGAGAAACTTTGCGATAGGAGTACCACAAGGCTTCTTGGTTCTATTTTGGAGTTGAACATACAGCGCTAGTGAGTAGACGTATTCTGTAAGCTTCTCCTAAATATTTCGCTTTTATTTTTCATACAAATAATATTTTTCCCTCTAAATAAATCTAATATTAATAAATTTCATAAATTTTTCTAGTAAGCACTGAAAAGATACTAAAATCCGAAAATCGCAAATATTTTAGAACAACAAATTTATGTTATGAAAATTTAAACAAAATCCATTGCATTCTAAGAAAGAAATTACATTTTTGAAAATAGAAGAAATAATAACAAACATAAAAACATACCAAACAAGTGAAAAATGAAGATAAGAGAAAAAACGAATGAAATTAAGAACACTTCAAACAATAAACAGAAAGTCTCTTAAATGTTTACCTGAAGAGAAGAACAAAGAAGACAACAGTAATTACAAAGATAATAATCAATTTAATAACTTCACAAACATTATATTCACAACAGAAGAATGTGAACTATTGAAGGGTTATAATTTTCATTAATTCCGAAAAATAATTTACCACACACAACAATAGTATTTGATAACACTATTAAGAATAATCCGGACTATAATAATAAAAAACGACCTTATTCCATATATAAAAAAACAGAAAAGAATTTTTTCTTCAGAAAAGAAAGATATTGGAATGAAATAAAATCTATTAAAAACAAACTAAAAGAAAATAATGCAATATACATTAAATCCAACAAAGGTGCATGCATTGTTATATTAAATAAGGACGAATACATAAAAAGACTAACTAATTTATGATAGAAAATAACTATGTTGAAATTGAGCGGAACCCTTTGGAAACAATCATTCGTAAAACAAGAGATATTATTAATAAAAGTAGGGAAACAATGATTAAATATTCGCCACACATTAACAGTAAGATAATCCAATCACATTTTTCAGCACTAAATTTATACATATCAATCCAACCATTCCAAGATTGTATGCTTTACCTAAGTTTCATAAACAAAACATGCCTATCAAACCTATAACTTCCTATAATAACTCACCTACATATAAACTAGCTTACTTCATGCTGAAACTTTTCAAAGAAATAAATTTGAAACCAAGTCATTCTATTTTGAATTCATTGCAATTTATAATTGAAGTAGATTTGAATCATAATAATAGAATACTAATCTCATTAAATGAGATTTACATCAAATTTTGACGTAAATCTTTACTTAAATATTCCAATCGATTTCGTTTTGGATCTTACTGATAAAATGTTCAAAAATGAAAAGACACAAACATTAATGATTTCAATAAAATTCTGAAACACATTGTTACCCAAAATTATTACAATTTTAACGACAAAATTTATAAATTCTCCAATGGTTTACCTATGGGTATGCCATTATCCGGCATATTGGCAGATATTTTCTTGAATCATTATGAAAATAATTGCATTACGACAAAACAGAATCCTATTTTACATACCCATCTTCAGCCGAATCTACAAATTTATTAGAAATTACTGAAATTAATTATTAATTAAAATTCTAATAGAACTTACGGTCAAACAAATAAAATTGATATCACAAAGAACAACACACGAAACATGTTAAAATTATGTAAAATTATGTTTTGATATAAAATGATTAAATAACTTATAATAAAAAGATTAAAATTTTTAAACACTAAAAACATGCTGATATATATAAAACGATTACAATAAAATGGTTGAACTTAAACCTGTATGAAAAGAGACGATGTTATTGTAGAACAAGTAAAACTAAATCAACGTAAAAGCGGCTAACTCAAAAACACAATGAAATATAAATTAAATAAATTAAATCCCTCAGAAACTTGAACAGCGGTGCAAATTTCATATCCAGATTGTTCCAGTTTTTCGATTTCTAATGCTTCTAATGGATAAAAATAGAAACCTTTATGTTTGAACATATCCAGTTCTATATTTTCAAAATACATTTTGTGTCCGGTTTTAACCATATGTTTATAAACATTAGAGTTGCATTTACTTTTGTGTTCTGTTACCGTTTTCCAACTTTCTACCTGTTTGTCCTACGTATATGCTGTTGCAATTATGACAATTAATAGAGTAAGCTCCACATTCTTTCAGTTTATTGTATTTGTTAAAATGATAATTGGATAATAAGTGTAAGATTGGATTTTTGTTAGAAAAGGTCAAATTTATATTGTATTCTATTAGTATCTTTTTAAGAGATAAAGTGATGTTAAAAGGAATTGATTTGTAAACTTTTTTTATGTTTTTCTTTTGTGAACAGCGGATCCTGTTGTATTTTAATTTTATTAATCAGTCTGTTTATGTCCATTTCTTTTTATAATTTTCTTCGGATAAACGATAATTAAAGAGTCTATTAATGAGATATCTGAAACTTGCCATTTTACTCGAATAGGGATGATGCGAATCATATGGTATTATTGTAGAAATGAAGGAAGTTTTTCTATAGATATTGAATTGTATCGTGTTATCGATTTTCCATATATCAAGATCTAATAAGTTTAAAGTATTTTCTTTTTCTATTTACAATGTAAATTTTAAATTATCGTGAAGTTGATTTATATAATTATAAAAATCATCTAATGTGGCTAGATCTCCTTCCCATATACAAAAAATATCATCAATATATCTCAACCATTTAATTATATGTTTATTGTATGGGTTTAAGTTGTTTAATATATGTTCATTTTTATAATGATCGAGAAATATATCAGCTAAAAGACTATTTATTTTATAATTTTTGTTATAAAGGAGCAATAGTTCTGAGTAATAATGTGTTTGAGAATTTTATTTAAGCTATTAACATTTATTTTGTTATCTATTTGATTTTCAATAAGTTTAGATGTTAGGTTTAAGGTTTGGTTTATGGGAATATTAACATAAAGATTAACCACATCAAATGAAATTAAGTATCTACCTCTTGGATTTATATCCTGTATTTCCTTAATAAACTGTTTAGTATTATTAATTGTATATTTTGGCTGAATGCTTAAGTTTTTGAAAATTTGAAGCATGAAATTAGCAAGTCTTTCTGTGGGTGAATTTTTAAATGAAGTTATTGGCCTTTTGGGCATATTTTGTTTGTGTAATTTAGGGAGGGCGTGTAGCTTCGAAATGTTGGGGTTTATGTGTATAGATAATGTACTAAAAAAAGAGGAAGTGACTATTTTACTATTGGGATCTATGTGTGAGGCATATTCAACCAAGGTATTTCTGCGTGTACTTATAATTTCACGAGTTTTTCTATTGAGTGATTCTAATGGACCCTTTTCAAGTTCAATATAATAGTTTTCTGATATATATTGTTAATTTTTTTTAATATATGTAATTTTATCTAATATAATGATCCCGGCTCCTTTATCAGCCCTTGTAAATATAGCATTGTTTTCCTTTAGTTTACGTTTGATGTTTTTCAAAGTTTTCCATTGTTGAATTTAAGTCAAATTATACGTTTTAGTGTTTTTTTTTACTTTTTTAATGTAGGGTATTAGATAATTTTTGGTTTTATCATATTCAGGGTGGTTTTTAATTATATTATCCAATTCAATAGTTAGAATAGGTAAATTAATTTTTGTGGTTAAAGAAAATTTATAACCTTTATTTGGTATATTCTTCTTCTTCTGTGAACTTTGTGTTTATTAAATTTTGGAACTGTACATTGTTTTTAGGTTTTTCTTTTGGATTGATTTCTCTTATGGTCCTTGTGTTTTGGTTTTTCTTTAAGATTTGCAGCTTAAGACCTTTTCGTCTTTTATCCTCCTGTTTTATGTGTAGTGTATATGACTTTACAGAATCAAAAATTTCTTCAATTTCTAAGAAATGTAATCGTTTTGCGTACGGGATTTCCTCCCGTATCTTAGCACATTGGACGATTTTCATAAATACTTAAACCAACTGCATAATAAATTAAAGTTTACCATCGAATTAGAAACTGATCACAGTTTGAATATTTTAGGCCTGACACTTAGGAGTATAGAAAATTAAATTGATTTCAACATTTATAGAAAAAAACACTGCTATAGCTACAATAATCCCAAACGACTCGAATCACCCCTTATCATAAAAATTATTGAGTTTTCGATATTTCATTGAAAGAATTTTTAATTATCATCTGTCACAAGAAAATAAGATCTCTGGATTTAATTATATTTTCTAAAACTCAAAATTCCAACTTTCATAAACCAATACCGTTCAATTCCATTACATCCACAACTAAGAAACTACTTTTGAAATATAACATTAATCTAGCATTTTCCAATCACACTACCTTAAATAAATTATTATCTAACTACCATCTCAAAAGTTATAACAAAAATAATGGAAGTGGTGTTTATTTGATTATTTGTTCTAATTGTAATAGCATCTACATAGGACAAACAGACCGAAAGCTAGAATATAGAATAACAGAACATAAAAATAAAAGTAACTCTAACATCTATAAAGACAGAAATAAAACTGGTCACAATATAGAATATAATAACGTTAAACTTCTACATAAATATAGCAAAGGGTTTAAGTTAGACCTTCTAGAAGCATACGAAATATATAAACATAAAAACAAAAAGCACACCCTCCTTAACGATCAAATAGATCTTAATTTCACACCCTCGTTAAAATGTTTAAAATATTTTTGATGCAAATTCTCTTATATTCTCAAACCCGTTTATAAATACATATTCCACAACCAGTATTATTGAATTAAGTCTTGAGCCAAGTGTTTGTCGTTTGATGTTTTCGTAAAATTATGTTTAAAACATCCATTAAATGTGATATTTTACTTATAATAACCGTAAATATATTTATTATTATGAGTTATATTAAATGGCTTATTTTCTTAATTATTATTAATCATACGAGATTTTTTGTAATTCATAAACATTTTTGTAGATTCGGCCGATGATGTCCCATTGTAGGGTCAAAACCGGTTCCGAGAAAATATAATAATAAATGCCAGTAATCTGAAGTTTATAAAAAACATCACTTTTTAGTTTATCTTTTTTATTTTAATATTAAAAAGTGCTACAGTTTCTTTGTCCACAATGAGCCTTTCTTCTGCAGATAGAAATGAAATAGTTCATTTAATAAAAAGGACGCTCCTTGAAGTCTTTATTTCGGATACAGGTGATGTGCAAAAAATAACCAACAACGTGTCCAGCACAATTGTGGAAGCAATCAACAAGTTGATTGGAGAACAAAAAAATAAAATTGAGGCGTTGAAGTTTGAAAATAAAAGTCTATCATATAAAGTGTATAGATTGGAACAATATATCAGGCGTAATTCAATGAGGATCTTCGGTGTTCCTGAGGAAGAGAATGAACAACATGATAGACATTAACAATGAAAATTTCAAAAACGTGAAAATAAAACCAGAGCACATCGACCGATGTCATCAAGTCGGGGAAAAACCGGCCGGTAAAATCGCAACACGTGCAACGAAACCTGTTCGGCCTCATGGTATCATTATTAAATTTACTAGCTATAAATATCGACAAAGTGTCTTCAATAATAAAAAATACCTTAAAGGAACCAAACATGTTATTCGCGAGGATCTCACTAAAGAAACATCAACTATTTTCAACTCCGTTATTGATAAATTCGTGTATAAAAATATTTGGTCCATTGATGGCACTGTTTATACAGCTATTAATGAGAAGCGACATCTTATCGTCACTCTTGATGATATTAATAACTCTAAGAATTTAATATTAAGGCATTGCTGGAACATTATCAACTTTACTTTCATCTTTTTATTATACTTTATTTATTTTTAAGAAAAGAAAACTCTTTAAAGAAAACTTCTCAGGAATTTTTTCTCTTTCTTTTAAGCGTTTAAAAAAACTTGTTTATTATATTTCTTTTTGTTTTTCTTTTTTGTTTAGAACAAATTAATTTAATTTTCTTCCGTTATTAATAGATAATTTATGTTTGCTTGTTTATATTACAATAATTGTAATATATATTGAATATATTTATTATAAATGAAATTTGGCAATTGAATGGTCGGTCCCTTCCGTCCCATTTTCCGGCTGTTAGTGATACAATTATTCAGGGCGACTTTAATGTTTTTGCAATATCATATTTTGGATATATTCTGATATTAATCATGCTCTTTATTCAATTGCGAGTTATAGAAATTGTAAGACGTTCTAGACTAACTGACCGTGGAAATCTTGGTGGAGACGGTGGAGTTGGGTTATTCATTAGACATAGTTTGACATATATCACTCGTTAGGAATTGTTTCTCAATGTATTGAATGCTTATGCAATAGAGATAGTCAGTGGTGCTGTGCGGATGGTGGTGGGGGTGTTATGTCGTCCTAACGGTACGATCTCGCAATATTTAACTGAATTTAAAGACATTCTTTCTAGTCTGGTTCCTGGATCTGAAAGATTGCTGTGTCTAGGTGATTTCAATATTAATGGTGTTTACGGTAATACATTTATTCCTGTAATTGAGCAATTTAATTTAAAGTAGATAATTACACTTCACTAACTGACTTCATTCTTCTTGATGATGATAGTCTCACTGAGGATCATGGTATTCTTCCTGTTCATGATGTTGCTTACCACAGTCTAGTATATGCCACCTTACTTTGTAGTGTCCAAAGTGGTGCTTCAAGGAGTTTAGCTTTTACCGACATTAAAAAATTTTAATAATGAAAGGTTCTTGGATGATTTAAGGGAACTGAATTGGCACCAATTTTTAATTAGTAATGATATTGATGAAAAGATTGATTTTTTCAATAACGCCCTTCAAATAATGTATTCAGCGTTCATGCACCTCGTCGAACTGTAACTCTACGAAATAATTATAGACCATGGATAACTGATACTATTAAAACTCTCATTAATTTGCGAAACTATTCAAAAAATATATTCTAAATATATATTCTAAAAATAAAACTATTCAAAGTTTGTCTCATTTCGACTCATATAAAGAGTTAAGAAATTTTACTAATTTAGCAATTCACCACGAAAAGGAAACATATCTTTCATTATTGTTCATTACTGTGGGAGACGCTGATGATATTAACAGTTTTTATTCACTAGTCTTTATAAGCTCTTAATCGAATCAAGACTGCTGTTGGTGCCGATGGAGTTACTAAGCAGATGCTTTTATTAAATTCTCTTGTGACAATACCTTATATCTGCCACATTATTAAATTTTGCATTGAGAATTCGGTATATCCACTCAAGTATATCCAGTTGGGTATATCCACTCAAGGAAGACTTCTCTAATTACACCAGTTCCTAAAACTGGTAAGGTCGCAATTGCAGGATCTTCGGCCGATAAGTACTTTAACAGTATTTTCAAAGATATTTGAGAGAATATTATTTACTAGGTTATGGGTGCACTTGGATGAGTATTCTATACTCCCTACTTTTTAGTCTGGTTTCTGATCCGGCTACCGCTGCACAACGGCACTTTTACATATTACGGATGATATATTGCGTGGAATTGTTGACGTATTAGCGACAGCTTTGGTCTTACTTGATTTTTCTAAATCTTTTGATATGCTGCATCATTCTCTGCTTGTTGGAATGCTTGGGTTCATTGGATTGTCTCATTCTGCGCTTGAACTTGTCCGAAGCTACTTGTATAATCGTTCACAGCAAATTGCTTGTAATGGTGAGTTATTTTTACCAGCTAATATCATATCGGGTGTTCCGCAGGGTTTCATACCTGGACCAATGCTTTTTTCAATAAATACGTCCAAGTTGTGTTTGATATTGAAGCACACGGAGTACACCGCATATATATGCTGATCACATGCAACTCTGCTACACATTTCCTACTACTAATGTTGTTGTGGCTGAAAATAATATAAATGCTGATCTACAAGCTTTAGTTGATGTTGCCTACAAACACCGTTTGACAATCCATTCTTCTAAATCTTCGGTAGTAGTCTTTGGTAGTCGGAGTGTGCTAAGCAGGGTTGCAACTGCATTGAGACTGCAAATTAATTCAGATATTTTGCAAACTGCTGATTGTGCAAGGAATCTAGCTTTCAGGATCGATAGTAGGTTAAGATTTGATTCGCATATAGTCGGTCTTCTGCGGTGGGCCTACTCAGTTTTAAAACACCTTTATAGTAGTAGATACTTATCGGATCAGCGACTCCGAATACATTTATGCGACACTTTAGTTCTTTCGATTACGGAAGTTCTTTCGAATATACGGAAGGCGAGAATTCAAAGAGTTCGAAATGTTTGCTTACGGTTCATTTATGGTATTCGTAACTATGAAAGTACATCATACACATTTAAATCGGTGGGCTGGTTGAACATGTCATATCGGAGGGTCCTTCATTCTGCCAGCGTTTACCATAAAATTCCAAATGTCCACCATATTTATTTAACAAAATTCGGTTTCGAATAGATGTCCACAACATTATTATTAGGCAGAGGCACACATTAAGAATATCTCAGCATAGACTGGAACGCATTTTCGAATTGTATGCCTAAATTATTAAATGATTTTATGCTTTCAGAACTGTCGGGGAATGAGCGGATTTTTATGGTAAAATTTTGGTTTGAGTTGCTTGGATGACAAGGTGGAGACCAAGTATAAACTTGTATGTGTTGTTTGTTATCACTAAGCTTTTGTTTTCTTGTTCTTTCTTTTCTATTCTTTCTATCTTTCCCTTTCTTTTTTTCTAGTTTTCTTGCTAGCATGTATACATGTATATTTGTTATAAAAAAAAACGGCAGACCGTTGGAAAGGCTGATTTGGCCATCTTTAACCCATAACGTTTTAATTAAGTTTCTCTTATGTTACACTGCAGTTTGGTTGGGTTAATAAACATTATTATCATGCGAGTGTATCAAATCGCATAGAAGAGATCAAGCTACAAAAGAAGAAGGCAGTTCTTACGTTTGCTGGATTAGAATTTAATCAAAATTGCAGATCACACTTTAAAACTGTAAAAATACTAACCATACCATGTTGTTTCATACTATCCTACTTAGAATATGTTCATATACATAATAAAACATTTAAAAGAAATGATGGTGGTCACCAATCCATTACTCGTCACGGAAGTAAATTAGTTATTCCGAACCAGAGAAGAAATAAATCTTAAAAAAGTTATGCTTATATATCTATAAAGATTTACAAAGTGCTACCAATAAGTATAAACAGCTTAATAATAAAAAATTAAAAAGATTTTCTTTAAACAAAGAAGAATACTTTGTGGCGCTTGGTCAAAGAATTAATTTTAATTTTTCTTTTACTATATATATTACCCTTTTCTTTTTTTTATTATTATTAATATTAATAGCCTTTAAAGTATTACCGTATTCGTTCGAATCTAAAACGGACTAGTTTTGTCACGAAGATGTTCCTAATACATGTGTCTTAGAATAGAATATATCTTAAATTTCGACCTCTTTCGACAACAAATAATAGTTACAGTTACGTGTTACGAGAAAACAAACAAAAATATAAGAAGAACTTAGCGGTTTATTTTCCACTGGTTCGCAAGAAAGATTTAAATTGATTAACACATTTTCGAGTTCCAAAGAATAAAACAATTTTCTAACTTAAATCAACTTTGGATATAGATATCTTAACCCATTTTTACCCAGGGTTCTAATATTGGAACAGCGACAGTTGTACCCCACCATTTCCAAATTTTCTCAAAAACTTGATCTATTGCTTTCGGATCAAAACCGTTGCTAAAAGACTTTAATTTCATTAATAATGCCCACCTAACACTTGGTGGTAACATCGTACACTTCTCTGAGGGCCACTTTTACCAGTTTTTGATAAATTTATCTAATTGTTAAAAACCGGCTCATAGCCAATGAAAGCGCTTATATTTCCTGTAACCACCGATAGTTAATTTAACTGGAGGTCGGTAAAAGTGGGCCTGAATCAGTTAAAAACTTGGGAGTTAAGATGGATTCTGCATTGTTCTGACAGCCATAAATTCAGTCTACAGGAAGGTCTATTCCCGTACGCAACTTGTTTGTTTCTTTTCAAGAGAGATTATAAAATAATTATCTGCGCTTTATACCTAAGAAAATATGATTATTTTACACCATATCATAATCTTCTCGAATTACTTGTTTTTTTTTTGCAGTTATCTGAGACTGATTTTTGATGCTATCAGCCTGTTTCTTTCTATATTCAGCTAATAGCTTTATTTGCTCTTTAACAATGGTTTTTGATATAATCTATATTTTTTTTATTCTTGTTTTATCCTATTTTTTTATTGTTTTACATATAGACTTAGAGCTTTGTCAGTTAGGTCTTGGAACCTTTTGTCAACCTTGTATTAACGTTAACTTGACAACCAAAAAGCACCAGGTCGTTTTAGAAACTATATAATTTGAAAGAGACTTAATACTACCCCTTCACGATGGTGAGCCTCAAAGAGGAACGTCGATATTTACAAAGAATTCGTAATCGCATTTGAAAAATGAATTTTAGAGGTTTTAAATCGTTTTGACATTCAAGTCGTACATAATCCAGATCCAGTGTTAGCGTGCACTTTTGACACTCATATTGCAACGGAAACTTGCGCATCGCTGGTCCTCGGGCCGTTCTCGCCGTTACGTGATATTACGTGGTGTGTCAACGTTTTATTTGTATTTGGTGTGTGAGAGAACGATCCCCCGAGGGGTTCCGCAAAGAGCGGTATCTCGTCCGTGGGGCCTTCAGGGATCCCGTCGAGTGTCCGTTCGGAATATCCAACGAGACGGTTTTCGAGTTTTTCGACGCAATATTCCGACCGGGTGAATGAGTTTGTTTCGGTCTGCGTGGACCGGGAGGTAGATAACGGTTGAAAACGTTTGACAGATCTGGACGGCGGATTCGGGGTCAAGGGTGACGTCCGCGAATGCACGGATATGAAAGGACCCGAGGGTGCGGGACGGCGATAAAGCCGGCAATAAAAATGGGGATAAATCCCGCGTGTTCTTTCGCGGCCGACCGCAGCAGCGACGCAGATTACTAACTGTGCTCGCTTTGTTCCTCTACTTTTCGTGCTCTTTTTCCTAGGGTTTTTACCTCGTCTGTGCGATTTATATAAGTGGGGTCCCCGCCATGGTATCGCTTAGAATAAATGTTTTCCAGAACTAGCGGAGAGGAATCGCGCTTTATTGCTGTTTATGTAGCCTCGGGGGATGTGGAATACCATTTTTGCGCATGTTACAAAACAAATTTTTACCAAATTACATCCAAACGATAAACAAAATTATAAATGAACTGGGGCTGAAATAAACCACTAATAAAATTAATTAAATAAATATGTACATAACATACAAAATTAATAACAATTAATTAATTATTTATGAGCACATTAAAATCATAGCTGATCCAAATAAAGATTTAGAATTATAAAATATTTCAATAATTTTCGCACTTTTGGCCTTCCAACCTTGATATTTGGTTCAAACATGTGGAAGGAAGTAAAGCAAATTTTTAAACAAAAGAATGCTCCCAAGTTACACCGCAAGGTGATATTCTAAAATCTTTTCAAAATTTAACCATAAAGTATCAAGAGTAAATATGATCTTGGATCTCTGTCTGACTAATGTCTTCATATCAAACTTGCAATCATTGTCACTACTTAACGTCATGAAACGTACATTTTCAAAGAAAAACACATATTCCTTTATGTAACAATACTCAAATGGTATTGTTACATTTTTTATTTGTAACGCTACCCTTATTATTACATTTACTTACTACTACATTTTAAAAATTATAATGGTCGGAAAAAATAATAACTGATTATCATATTATCACACTAAACATTGTTAAACACAATAGAAGACAAAATAATAATGGTTGAATCTGCCGCACAAAACATTAACACTTATTGCAAGTTTGAAAGTAAAACTACTTACCACTGCGCATGACCACGCATGTTAAAGCGTGCGCACTCTCTATTTTGTAGATAATGCAGTTTACAAATAGCGCTCGCTATGTCATCTCTAGATTTGTAATAGTACCACATATTGGTATTATAAGTATATTATATATTACAAGTATAAGTAAATACACCGTGTTCATTTTCACGTTCATGACAAAAGTCTACAAGCAATTTCCAAAATTCTTTTAACATTTGTTGGTATCATCACAAATTTAAAGACAATGCACACATGTGTGAAGGATCTCATTGAAAAATTCTACACTTCATTTAACACTCTTTCATAAAGAGAAAAACTAAATAAAGTTTCAATGGAAAAAATCCAAAATTTAACACTGTGGCTAAACATCAACCTCAATCTTCACTCAATTAATAAACTAAATTTCTTGAATTTTCTCTATTATCAATAGTAATACTCCAATTCAACATTTTTATATTGAAATTAGTTATACCATTCTTTTGAAGTCATATCCAAAACAAATTTCAAGACCCATTTCTCACAACTCAAGACACAAAATACTTATAAACGGTCATTTACCGTTTTGTCCTCTCAGACGTTCAGATACTATTACCGCTGATACTATATTATACAGAAATTAAACCCACAAAATACTCAATTTACTCCACCCAAACTCTTTAACATTAATTTTGAAAATTGAATTTATCCCTGCACCTCGACCAGCTCAATGGAGAAGGGGTGATTTATTTATACAGCGTCACGCCATTGAAAAAACCATAATAAAACAACAATGGCGAAAAGAAGATATTTAATATTTCAAATTTTTTGATTATCAAGGATGAGACAAACACAACAATAAATAATTGAAATTCATGAATAGCAAACAAAATTATATGATATATTAAAAATAGAGAATTTTTAATTCACAATTCATGTGAAAAAAATTATAAAAAAAAATTAAAACTGAAATGAAACTGGAAATTGAACTTGAAAACTGAATTTAATTTTGAGCGAATTTCTTTTATATGAAACGAAAGAATATCCCCAATTAAAATTCTTTCAAAAAAAGAATGAATATGAAAATGAAATGGAAAACGGGTTTTCCGTTTTCTAAGTAACTTTGTGACAAAACTTAACGACTGACCTGTTCCTTGAATTAATGTTACGAAGAAGAAAATTTCCAGATGTCCATCCAGGAAGAACTGAAGGTAGGGTATTTTGTTTCTCTATAATTTTCCTTAGTTAAATTGCTTCACCTAAAAGCTAACCAATCAAAATTTATTAGAAACAAAAAAATCTTTCGTATTAAGGATAGCTTCAAGTGTTTTTTATTCATTTGTTTAATTATCTATTTAAATATTTGTCCAATTATCTACCTTTTTTCAATTTAAGTAGTATGAATGGTTTGAATGAAACAAAATTTATGAGTAACTGTGTGCATGAAAATTCGGAAACTTTTAACAAACCTTGTGGATGTTCTGAGGCTATCAAATAAATTGTTTCTTTGCGGTGAAACTAAATCCAGAATAAACGTCTGTGACTAAAATCACAAAAGATTGGTAATGATTTTTCTCTATGACATGTGATACCTTTTAAAATTATCTCCCAAAAATATAATCTTAACTTCATTCTCTATATAACAAAAATATATAAACAAAATTAACTAAATGAATTATTTTGTATTAAATTAAACAAAAAAATTTATTTAAATTTCGAACTATTAAATCCCAAATTATTTTACCCCATCAATATCTCAAAATCATAAAAGTTTTATTAAATCTGGTAGGAGAAGGAGTAAAGGAAAGTTTCTCCTATATGGCTCTGAAACAAAACAAAACAAAATCTGAAACAAAATTTGCTATTTACAAATGCAACAAGTTACAACGAAAGAACGTAACAATACACAAAAACATACACAAACTGTAGTAATATTCAATAATAATAGACAACATGATTATTGTAGTTATTTTATTATCTATTAATAATGTAGATAAATGATCTTTTACTAATATAGTACATAATCATCAAACCTTGGGTTTGGCTTAAGATACCTACGAGGTCTTACAAATTCAGAACCAACATTACTTACATAATCGCCAATATTATTAACGTTTATTATAGGACTATTACAGTTTTGATTTACTGGTATATCACTAGGATTAATAAGCTCTGATACATTACCGTTATCCAGCCCTTGATCAATCATCTCATTGTTAGTCAAATGATTTTCTTAAATAATTACTATTTCTACCTAATGCATTTGTACCTATATTAATCAAATAAGACCTAAGAGATTAATGTTTGCTAATTATAAAGCTGGTTTCCACTCTACATCTTTTCTAAACAGCATTTTATCCCTTTCTAATTATTTTGGATCTTTTACCCAAATCGTTTTTAAAGTCCATCATTTTTGGTTTGTCAATATTTGGTAGTTTTATTCTACATCTAAAGAATAATAATTCTCTAGAATACTGAAAATCTCTACGGGGCTTCCTTTTAATCCGGTTATTAGAGTATTTCTATGTTCTATAAGTGCTACATTCAAATCCTTCGATTTAGGCAACATTTTTTCGCCGTTTGAACAAACCTTCCTGACAGACCCTGGATAATTGGAGTTACTTAATTTCAAACCCAAAATCAAGTACTGCATGTATTGTAAGTATTCGTTTAAAAGCTTCAACTACGTTCACTGCTTTGTATACCTAGTAAAAGCACAATTCCCAAGCATTTGCTCAAATAGTCCATTATTACCAAAAACGGTTTGTTTCCAAAATCAAGAATATCTGAAATATTTTGAAATACTATTCTGACACTTCGTGCATTATCATCGGTTCCTTTCTGGTAGCATATCGATACCTTTCACCTTACGTTACATTACATAACACGAGTAATAACTCTGGTGTGGTATGTTCTGTGAACTCTGATCTCTCATTGCAAAGTCCACCAATTTGATCGTAAACTTAGGAAGAGGTAGTATTTAAAGGTGTATATTTTGGGCTTACCTTTAGTGAGACATAAAACCTCTTTGGTTTCTTCTGGGATAGAGTTAGTATTCACCTGTTTATGCCTGGAAGTTCTTTCAAGCACAAAACTACCTTTGAGGCTTCTTTGTAGTCCACTTTAATGTCTTTGTGACTTGGAACCCACCATAGATTAACTTCATTGCCCCTGGTGCAATGTGATAAGGCACTAAACTGTTGTTTTTTCAAAAAAAAGATAATTAAACAAGAGTGTCAGCCTATCAAAGAATGAAATAAAAAGAAACAAATAGAATATCAAATAAACGAAAAACAAATTTAAATAACATTACTACCAAGATATGTTTTTAAAAGTGAAACTTGACGTGGCATGCTCCAGAAGATGAATGCAGATTGCATTCAAAACCAGTAGAGCCTAGAATAAATAAATTTAGCTGAAAATACACATAGTTTTCGTTTATTTTCTTACAATAAATTAAGATATTGTTATTGTCCAATTTCGCTAAGGTATTTGAACAAATTATTTACATAATGATTTATCCACAAGTTTAATCATTTGCCACCTTGCCAACATGATCTTATCAGGCGTCGTTCAACGATTACCAATAGAGGTGATTTGCAAACTTTTGGATGGCAGTGGTCGGATGCCGAATTGCATGGTAAAGTAGCCTATTAACCGCTTCATTTTATTGGTCATTCCGACCCAAAACAATATTTGACGATCTCTATCAATTGTATAATTAATACTGAAATGGCCCTCATGAAAGATTTTCAACATTGGTTCCCTTAATGTTTTCGGTACCGCCATTATATCATGGTAAACTATCATTCCGTTATAAATATACCAAATCATTTCTAATTTACTAATAACCTTTCAACTAACTACTATACTATCTATTTTTCCATCTAAACAAATGATTATCGATTACAGTCTTTAATATTTCGTCTTTAGAAGATTCTTTTTTAAATCCACCTTTCCTGACTTTACTCATTTTAAGTATACAGAAAGAATCATTTCATCCATTTCAGGATCAAATACTCAATTTAAATATCGTACTTTTATAGTTATAACCTCAATCTTTGCAATCGAGGTGAGTTTATTTTTGCAATTTCTTTTATCATTACATTCACATATATGTTATTATGGAATTTTTGTGCAACATGCCATATACCTAACATTTCTTTTTCAATAACAGCGTATCTTTTTTCTGTTTCATTCAGTCCCCTTGATGCATATGCTCTTTTTCCTTCTTGTATAAGGTAGCCACCCAGACCACTCTGTGACGTATCTGTTTGTATTGTTATTTCTTTTCTTTAATCAAATTTCAATATTGTCATTATTTTATTTCTTTCTTCCTATATCCTTCTTAAAACACGACTATGTACTTTCAACACTGAAAATTAACATCATTTTTCAGAAGATCATATAATGAACTGTAAATTTATCCTAATGATGTGAATGAATTTGAAGTGAATTTCCTTACATAGCTTATAAGGCCTAATAAGCTTTGTAACTCTTTTTTACTTGTCGATTCCTTCATACCTTTAATTGCTCTGATTTTTTGATCATCAATTTTTATACGATCCTTATTAAAAATGTAGCCTAAATACTTTACACTCTCATGTCTATATTGGACGTTTTCTTTGTCAAATTTGACTCGTTTTTCTCTTGCACTTTTTATTACTATTTGTAATATTTGATCATGATGATCAAAAGAATCTACAACAATTAGCAAATCGTCATACTTTCATACTGCTGTGGTTACAAGAAGGTTCCGGAAGTAGGTTGTTTCTATTTGTTTATTGTCACTTGATGAGATGAAAAAACGGAGAGCATAATATTACGATAAAAGCAATGATAAGTTATTACCACTACATAACATTTACAAGGTTGCTTAAAGTTGTCATTGTGAATTTAATTAGCAACTGGAAACAACAAATCTTCTATGATAATAATAATAATTTTACAACATACAAAAGCCAATTCTTTCCTTGCAAAAAGGAAATGTCAGAGACTATAAATAGAAAGTTGGTTAAAGATAGATAATCAATATTACCTTTTCAAAACGGCAAGAAAGTGAAACTGACAAATTAAGTGTTACAAAAGTGACAGATTAAATAAATACGGATTAAACGAACACATATTGGAAACATTCCTTTGCTTAATGTGACCAATATTAGGTCTTCATGACCACCCAGACCCTTTAAAATTTAAATACAAACTATAAAACTATTTGCAAGAAAAAGGTTATGGTGCACTCACTGAAGCTGGCAATATTTAAGATGGCCCGATTCCAACATTGGAAATTGCTGATCTTTGCAAGTTTTGAAATTGCAAAACTTGTTTATCTCGGCTAGTGACTGATAATCAACAGCTACCAAAAGAAGAAAAAGCATGTGAAGATGTGGATTTAAAATATTATGCGTACAGTATTTTATTGGATATATGTATCCTAAGTAGGATAATATCTTACTCTTACATGGGCAGATCAATCTTCGGAAGTTTGTTATATTTATCAATACTTCGTAATTGCCAAAAGTACTCTCTTTGAGACGTGCAAAACGATCGCATTTTCAAATGGTTAAATATAACTGCTCCAATAATTGCTGAAACTAAAAACTGGCATTTGTGATACTATTACACACGATCAGGGACAATTTGAGTCAAAGCTTTTTCAAACTTTAATACATACATCTTCATACCACCTCCAAAGAAATGGAATGCCAGAAAGATTCCATCGTACGCTAAAAATAGCTATCATCAGGGCTAAGATCGTGTATTAAAGAAGGTAGGCCTTCCGAGAACAAGAAGATATGCAATATTTCATTAGTATCATTAGTTACAAAATCTTATTATTATGTATAGTAGAGCCCTTATTATGCGCAAGCGGATAATCCGCGGGTACCATGACAAATATTTTTCAAAATTTAAGTTCGGTTGATTTTAGTTCCTCTGCTTATGAGAGTACCAGTGACGTTGCTCATTCCATCGTTTTTTGTAAAATAGTATAGATTTGTCGCTTAAACAATTTGATTTACTCATTTGGAAAACAGCACTACGAGATTTTTTAAACCAAAGACATTTTTTGCTTCAGTGTCGGGAAGTGTTTCTGGGATGAAAGAATGAAAATCAATGAAGAAATCTACTTACAGCGAACTTGACTAGGCATTAGAAGAGTGATTAGCTCAAGAGCGATGTAAGGGCGCCTCAGAAACGTCAGAGAATTGAAGAAATGATCTCTTCTGGAGGATTTTCAATATGATTTTGAAGAGATTTATGTAATCTCAGAACATAGAGCGGATTTTTCGAAAATGGTTTGAAAGGGTGATTGTGGTTCAAGTGCGTAAATACCTTGACTTAATGGATTTTGCCACTTTTATTAATTGATAATGGGCATTTACAACCAACTGTAAGTATACTTAAATTTTCTGAAAAACAAATTTTTGCAAATTATTTTGCCCCCAAATGTTGCGGTGATGCAACCTATTTACCAGGAAGTCTTGTAATAATGAAAAGAAAATACAGAACAAAATTGTTAATGTGAAAAATCGAAGAAGGTCTATACAATTTTGGATAGCATTTACGATGTTGCGTCTGCATGGGATTCTATTAAATCCTCAACTGTTATGAAGTCATGGCGAAAACTCTTTCCGAATATCGAGATAAATATCAAACAAAATATTTGCGAAGAAGATAATGAAGTCATGCCGATCGCTACACTTATTTCTTAGTGCCATCCGTTGTGGGAGGTGAGAATGTTGATCAAGAAAACATAGAAGAGTGGCTAGAGTGTAACGAAGGAGGGAGTAAACGGTAACGAAGAAAACGAAATTGAAAATGAAGAAGACGAGGTACCTGCTCGGATAGCTCATGAAGCTGCTTTGCACCACGTAAACGGATTGCTTGATTATTTAGAAGAACAAGACAACTCAAATTTCGCAGAAAAGGTGTTTCCAAAACTAGAAACAAAAATTAATCACCGATTTTTTTTAAATGATGTGTCTGAACATTTTTTTGACAATCTGAAGTTTTTTTTTGTATGTACTATTTTTGATTCTTTTTTATTTTATTGTTATAATATATAGTACTTATGGTGAAATATGTTTTTGTTATTACACCTTATTCTTAGTGTTTTCTCGGTTTATCCGCAATTTTCATTAACCGCACTGCTCCTGCCGGTCAATTCCGAGGATAATCGGGTAGTACTGTATCTTTTTGTTATATAAATAAATAACCTGCTAATCATCGATATAAAAATACTAAAACGATAAAATAATATTTTAATTACCATTATCCTTTACGAACCATAAAATCCAATCAATAAAAAATAAAACTACCCTAATCACAAAAATTAGAATAATGAGTTGAAAACTTTTAACAAACAAAATTAAAACGAGACGAGTTTAGTTTAGCTATTTGAAATTCTGGGCGGCGATTTTGTTGGCAGAATCCAGAAATCGTCTAATTTCGAGGAGTTTTTATGCGGCCCGCGGCAAAAATTAAGGGAAAACTCGCGCCGGAAGTTGAATACCCCTCGACTGAATTAAAACAGCCTCGAAAAGTTTCTTCTTTCTCCAGAACGGGACCGACCACTTTTAAATCCAGACATCCAACGAAAAATCAATGATATTAACTTATTTTTACCATTAAAAAATACAGTATTAATAAAAAATAATTTAAAATAATTTTCTTATTTTTGCTTGGGTCATCATCAGCTTCATCATCAGACATTACGCACTTAAACGATACATAACAACTGTTTGATTCTATCAAAGTAAAAAATTACAAAGTAATTCTTCGAACAATGTTCAAAGCATGTTTTAAAACACAACGGAAATGAGATAAAGCTGGATACGTGATGGTCCCGTGAGTACGAGTTGAAATGACCTGTCAGAATGATAAAAGGGTGACCTTATAACGCGAAGCCGCTGAATCGTCCGTCCGGATGATGTTGCTCGTCGAAACTGACGTTCGTATGTTAATATTGGACGAGCGAATATTGTAGCAGTTTTAATTTTTACGGAAACCGTACCCCAACTGTACATTAACATCCCGTAGTTCGTCGAGGTTTACATACAAACGTTTCATACGGACCTGCAGTTTTCATGCATGCCGAAACAAATTTTTGCTTCACGAACGCTACAAAAAAATCGTACCTTTTATCTCAAAACGGGTCAAATGCATATATCTCTACATTTTTACAGTTAGTTATAATTTATTTGAAATTAGTTTTTGTAATTATCACTTTTATAAAAATAATGTTTAAAAACATAAAATTTTTATTAATTTATATAAAAAAATTTTACATGAGATTTTCAACCGTCATCTGATGTTATTTAATTTACTGATGGAGTTCCAGAGGCTCAACTTTTGGCGATTAACTTAAATATATCCACATAGCAGATAATCTGATATATTGATATAATTTTGCTTACCGTTATGTGAAAGCAAAAAAGTGCCCGCTGATATGTGAAAAAATCGAGTGGGCAATTTGAGAAACCGTTTATGCAAGTAGACTGTTAAATATTTATTTCTCTTTCGTTGTGATGGACATCAGAAGTTGGTTCAGATAATGAAGTTGAAAGTTGAACATATCTAACAATAGAAGATAGTTTCTCCTCATTATGTTGACTTAGCCCTGGCTCCTCGCAGTACGCAGGATCTGCTTACAAAGATAAGAAAGAGCAAAAAGGGATAATGCAATGAATTGAGAAAGAAATGAATGAGGACGTATAAGACTGCGTATGAAACTGTGACGATGAAACTTAAGCTAAAGAATAGAACGCCGCTACGGGAGTGTTACGTTGAAGCGTTAGATTGGTAAACGCTTCCCAAAGCATGAAGAAATATTATGGGAGCAGATAGTGAGACAAAGGGACGAATATCCTCTGGTAACTCTGGAAGTACTGGAAAATGGAACGAGATGTTATAACAGGAAAGAAAACTCCTGGACCTGATAGAACAACACCTGAGATTCTTAATGAAACGGTAGTGATAAATAACGCTAAACCTTGGTAATTTGCAAGACTGGCTTTCATGGAAAAACGAAAAAGGAATACAACAGAAGGAACGACATAGAAACCGATTTGCATGTGTAATACAATGGAAAAACTGTTTCAGATAAATATAAGGGATAGATTACATCAGGAAATGAACAAGAAAAAATACTGTACGAAATTCATAAAGATTAACAGAGCTTCGTAAAGGCAATTAAAAGGAAAGTGATAGTTAATCAGGAATTCTGCATCATGATTGTGTAATACTGTGTGATAAAAATACCTTTAATTCAGCGCTGGAGAGGAATTTTAAAGATCCTAGAAGAAAGGCGTGTATGCGGCTACTTGGTCGATCTAATTAAATCAAAACAAAGAAATCACTTAGGAATATGACTTATGGTGCGGTTCTGTGGATAGAGATGGAGAAAGATGTGCAAATGCTAGCATACACGAATGATTGGGCACTGGTAGTGAACGCAAAAGGTGGAAGCGAAAATTGGAAAATTGGAGTTTAAGACGTAGATGGTCCTTCTACAAAGAAGAAGGAAGACCGCAGAGTTATCCTTGCTGATTAATGGGAGTGTCGTACCTAGCGCTAAATATTTGGGGTGCACATTAACAAGGACATTAACATGACGGATCACATAATGAAAACGGTGAAAAAAGTTACATATATGACAAATCTACTGAGGATATTTATAGATAATCCAAACTGCCTAATGCAGCATTTGGAAGAAAGCGATGACAAATAAGAAAGACGCAAAGATGCTAAGAGCGGTGAACTAGCTAGGTTGACGATGGGGGTAATAGCTGCTTACCGAACAGTATCGACGAATGACGCAGAGGCTATCGCTGGTATGTCACCTTTTGATTTATTTATAAACGAGAGAAGTTTGTTGTACGACAAAGTGAAAAAAGCGGCAAACAAGTTCAAAAACGATGCAGCTATGGTAGGAAAGATGGAATGGTTACGATGGCTGGACTAAGCTGATGACAGTGGATAAGCATCGTGAAATGAAAGAAAATAGGAAGATGTGAATCTTGATGCAAGTGCTGATAGATCACGGTATCCTGGTGGTTACCTGCACAAGATCTAAAAAGCATATAATGATGAATGCTGGTTTTGCGCTGAAAACGATACGGTCGAACACGCTATTTTTGTGAAATCATTTTGAGAGGGACGAATGCAAGACGAAATGTGAACAGATAATTCTGAAGAAAATATATAATAGCGATGCTAGAGGGTGAAGGCGATAGGAAGCGATTGCGACCATCTGTAGAACGATAATGCAAGAGAAGGAGGCAATGGGATGGGAGTTGTTGCTGTGAAGGTATGGATAAGTAGGGAATGGAAGAGAAGGAAATACCTATCCGTCCTTCCAGGTATGCATGACGATATAATAGAATAAAAAATGTAATGCTATGGATGAACGAGGCAAACTCTGACAGACAGACTGTAGGTGTGTAGGTGTGAAGAGAGAACGAAACAAATGAGTAGTTAGTGCTGTATCTGACCGATCTGGCCGATGGTGTTTATGACAAAGAATTTATGACAAAGAATGAAGAATAGGATTATTTTTTCTCCCTGCTGAGCTGTTTCGGAAAGAGAACTGGAAGAGTTTAAGGGTCTTCTACAGACTGTAAATTGTTTTTATCGTTTTCTATCTCTATGTATTAGAAGTTAAATAATTTTTTAGACCAACTTTTAATTTTGTTCCATGCATGTCCTCATACGGAGTACGGTTTATGCCACTATGGTGAGCCAATCACGAACAAAACAGATTTTCCACTTCTAACTCACATGGTTGAATTCGCACGTTCTACGGAACCCTAGTTTAGAAACTCCCTGGGTTTCCCACGTACTGTGTTTCACTCGGGCCGTACTATATACTCCTAAATAGTACATATTTAGGCTGAGTTCAAAACATGATATCTCAGCGCTTCTCATTTCTTAATTACAACCTTTTGCGAAACGATTGACTGTTTTCGCAGGGTGGGGGAGTGGCTTTATTCATCAAGTACACCCTGCGTGCTATGATTGTTAAATCCTTGGATGGATCGGTTAAGGGGTTGAATTCGTGCTGTTGGAACTGAAGGGATCCTATAACAAGTCATTGGCGTTTTTTACCGCCCTTTTCTTCTTAACTATTTTGATTAATTGGAAGAAACCCTTGAGAGACGCTCTTTTAATTATAACAATATTCTATAAATCAATTCTATAAATTGTTTATGCTGTGAAAAGCTTCGCTTCATTGCCCGAATAGCATACTTATCAGGTCAGCTTCCTTTTCCTCAATTTTCCAATCATGATTTAATCTACTCTGCGGTACAGCTTCGACATCACATTTCCTCGCAACGCACTATTTTTATTCGTGACCTGAGTCGTATTAGTAATGACTTGCTGGTGTCTGATCAGCAATAGATCGATTGGCTCTTGCTTAATGGAATGGCCGATATTGACGGAAATGTTGACTCAGGCTACGCAGGATGAGCCATCTGCCCGCACCCTGGTTAAGTGATGAAATAGGATCATTGATGGGAGAATGCAACCGTGCAAAACTTTTATTTAAACGTATTCCAACTATTACTAATCGTGAAAACTAAAGGATTTTGCATAACTGTTGCAATCAGCAATGTAGGAGTGCTAAAAAATGTTATTCCTATCGGAGGCTATCCACTGCCAGTCCGAGAACGTTTTGGAAGATTATACGTTGCTCAGGGGCGCTTGAGTCTTCCTCTGTTCAGGCTCAAATTCTTGCCTCACCTAAGTCTCCCTGCTTCTCCTTTGTCCTGGTCACTGCATCAGAAGTCCGTAATGCGTTGTATTATTCCAGATCTACTAGTATGGGAGCTGATGGAGATAGTCGTAAACTCCTTCCTCTTATATTAGCTATTGTTCTTACTCCTATTACTCACATTATTACATTTTCTCTTAAACGATCCTCATGCCCTTTAATCTGAAAGGTTGCCCATGTTGTCTTAATGCTTGATTTAGGTATTAGAGTCAATCAAGTTTAAATGATTTTTGTCCGATTTCCATTTTATCAGTTCTATCAAAAGCTTACGAGCGCCTTATTTGCTTACAAGTCCAAGAGTATTTACAAGAATTTAATTTGCACAACGAGTCTCAATCAGGTTTTTGTAAAAGTCATATAGATGATATTCCGCATGTGACAAGCGTTGTGTTACCATCCTTGTATTATTAGATTTAATTCAGCAAGGCGTTCGATTCGGTTGACCATGATTTTTGGTTAGTATAACCGGCTACGTTTGGATTTACTTCTCCATGTTTATCTTGGTTTCGATCTTATCATTCCTATCGTTCTTTGTGTGTGCGTGCTGATTCTGAGCGCTCCTCTACTTGTGATATCAGATGTGGAATACCCCAGGGCAGTGCATTGGGTCCGTTGCTCTTTTCAATTTTTAGTAACGCCCTCATCCATTGCATTTCTTGTTAATATCATGTGTATGTTGATCACCTCCAAATTTACACTACGACTACTCATTTTACGAAAGCAATTGCATGATTCAATCATGATCTTTCTAATATTTTGGATTAGTCCAAACGTTTTGGCCTTAAATTAAATAGATTTAAAAAATGATTAAGGACATTTTTATTTTATATGTTTATTTTTATATTTATTTTAAATGCTACAAATTTATCTCAAAAACAAATTAGGATATTCACGTATGGTTTTGTTCTGAGTAAAATGCATACTCTCCTTTATAAATCACGAAAAATTTTATGAAGATATATTTTACATCTGCCTATCCCTCTGACCCAGAAGACAACGGATACCTGTATATGATATAAAACTAATTTTGAAACTGACACACACATAATTTTGCACATAATGGCTTGGTCTATATGACGGTTAACCGGATATCTTGTTTAAGATGATACCGGATATCAGGCTTTTCGTAAAATCACTATCCGTTTATTTAATAGTATTAAGAAATTCACTCCCATTATCACATTGCAAAATAGTAGAGACCAGAGAATAATAGCAGTATTTATAATGATAGGAATACGTAGACACAATTAGACAAATACAAAATTCTTAATTTGCGTTTGTTGATCATAACTTTATTAAAGCTGCTTTGAATAACATAGGTATGTATCTAAGAACACCTCTGTTCTTAGATACATACCTATGGTATATATCAAGGTGACAATATTGTTAAAAATAAAATTTGCTACAACTTTTATTCTAAAAGCTTAGAGTATAGCATTGGGGTCTTGTAAAACAACAAAACCATCAAATTTTCATATTTTGTATTCGTCACGATGTCTATGGATGTCATCAAATTTTCCAATTTTCGTATTTCTCTCAATATCAATGCAAAAGCTAACTTTTATCTATCTTTTGTTCTAAACTTGTAACCGGTATAACGTTTATCGAATCACTTTTGCGATACAGATTGTGGATTGAATCGTTAATAACCGGAGAATTAACAAACTCTCAGGAGATATCAGAGTTCAGCGTAAGCACAAACAAACCAACAAATGGTTTTCATTGGCGTTCGTCCGAGCAAAAATCGATACTACGCAGAGAGGGTCAACATTAATCATAGATGCAGCGAGAGTGACCCTAACTGACATTTCGACCAGTCCATTACGGATTCAAGAGCATGTTCTATTTGAAGTGAATACTAGGTCGTTGTAACATTAAATAATTTAAAAAATAAAAATCGACAAATCGTCAAATTCGTAATTGATGGGAATTGATTTATTCGGGGTTTGGTTTATTTAAGAAGTGACGGTATGTAGCGACACGGACGGTTCAATCACTTTATATGGGGGTTCCCCCGTGTTCCGTTTGAAGTTAATCCAAACCGAAGCCGAGTAACGAGTATCCTTTTGCCGTTCCATTTTGTAGGGAACGGTTTGGATCCGGTGGGGCTTAGCATCACGTTGCAGATATGCGGAAAGGTGATATTTCACCGGATCGCCGGTACCTTAAGCCAATTTATCGGAGCGCAGGGCCCCGTAGAGTGTTTGCAGTTGCGAGCCGTCCGATGGAGCGGACTGAGAAATGGTCTGCGAGCGACGCGCGTTTTATAAATCGGGCGAATGGCGGTGCTTGGGCAACCCAACCGCGCCCTAAACTTTGATGGAGGCGTAATGCATTTCAGGCCAATGCTCGGCTCGACGGGTTGCACGTCGTTCTTGTGCACAAAGGGCTCGGCCGCCGTCGGTTTTGCGCTCCACCAAGTTCCATTTCGAAAATATTTACTCTCCGGATTCTGCAGATGATTGATCGCTAACAAAACTTAACTATTACGACAACTAAAAGAAATCAACTTCCCTTAACACTTTGTATACACGCGTAATGGTGTGAAAACGTAATGGTGTAATAAGTAGGCCGAATCGGTGTAATGGCAGTGGAAAGGTGCCTCGGAAATTGTATTCATGGAGTGGAAGGCCCATGGATCACGACCGTTCTTGATGAATGTGCGGTCTTTCTGATAGCGGAGGCGCGCGGTTGCTATCGGAGTCCCGCCGCTGGGGCCCTGCCAAAGCCGTTTCCTGCCCTGTTGGCGATCGCCTGCGCAACTGTCCCGAGTTGTTACTTCCGTCCTGTTTGGCGGACAACTTCGATATCTACCAGTTCGTTACACGTCTAAGTTCTGGCGGGTACATGTGATAAAGTGATCCGTATTCGATCAATACACTCTTCGAACTTAACTACAATTTGAAATTTTCATAAATCGAATCGTCCTACTATGCTCACATTCATACGAAGAGTCAAGGGGAAAACAGACATAAAAGTAAACTAATAGTATCATTTGTTGCCTTGTGATGCGTGATGTATACTACCAATACCTAGTCTAAGTAAACAGAAATTAAAAGAGTCTTAAAACTCATTTTAAAGTAAGGACCAAGTAGGAAAAATGATGATAGTCCTCTCTCATTTTAAACCAGATTTTGTTCAGATAGCTTATATTAAAAGAGATCTTTTTGAAATTAAGAATAGTACTTGGTTATAAGGTGTAGTTATTTTACCGATGTAGGTATCAACTTCGGAGTAAACAGTTGAACGACCACTGAAACCATTTTTAGAATCCAATGAGTGTGCCACAAAGGAGAAAACGAAATACCTGTGTGAAGAACAAGGTACCAATAAATTGTTATATGAAACTTAAATGAATTTAAAGGCGAGTAATGGAGTAGATGCTTTCAAAAAATGCGTTCAGATCTATGCTGACTGAGAGTATAAGCAATATTAGTTTGCAGAAGTCAGTTGGGAGCTTTAAACATAAAGACTACTTAAATACTATTAATGATTACTTAATCAAAGTTTATAAAAAGCCTGACTCCTCCAATTAGAGGCCGTCTTTGGGCGTGCTACAATTTGGTTATGTCTTGAACTCGCCAAATTCAAATAGGAGGCAAGACCAGCCTTTAATAGAGCTAAAAACTGAAAATTTGAGTTCAATTCATTCGTCATACATAAGGAAAAACTGGAGCTAAGTCTTTCGTCTAAATCGGATTCTGACTTCAGACCCTTAACGACGTCTTGACTTAGAATATTGTCTTACTGAAAAAGGCTGACAGTTTTTATACTTAACAGGACACCAACAATGAACCTACTATAGATGATTGGACTTCAGCCGAAGAGATCTGGAGAGAGAAAAAATACGGTGAGCCATTAACAGTTTCTCGGTGATCAAAACACCGGAACCAGACGGTATTAAACCTGCTCTTTTGCAATGCGGCTTGGTGGATTTCATACCTCACCTATTGATAATCTTTCGGCAATGCCTGGCGCTGTTACCTAGCCGATGACGGTAAGTCATAGTGAATTTCATACCAAAACTGGATAAATTAGATTATTTCACACCGCAATCGTTTAGACCAATCAGTCTTTCCTCCTCTCCTTTGAAAACTTTGGGGAGACTGTGAGATTTCTATGGCCAGTTTTATTGGTAGAGCTGTATGTATATCCATGGTGGAGATCATAGATATAGAGGGAGTTTTTTATAAAACAACCTTCTCTGGTATTAAAGATGCATTATTAGAGCGTAAGATTCCACCGACTCTTTGTGGTTGGATTGAGAACGCTTTTAAATATAGGATATTTAAGCTTAGGGCTGGAAATGTCAGTCTTCAAGGAGATGTTATTCTCCTTAGATTGTCCACAAGTGCGTGCACTATCCCACTTTTTGGACTCTCACCCAGGACAGCCTCTTAATTGCCTCTCTGAAGCCAACTCTACAATAGTTGGTTATGTAGATGATCTAATCATTGTAGAGATCTACACATCTCTAGAAGGCAAGCACATAAATTTGCTGTTTGATTGGATACAAATAGCTCTCAAGTTGATTGTGTCTTACAAAGACTTTCTATGAATCCTAAAAAGATTTTTTTCACGTGGTTGAGGAATTTTGGAAGTCCACGATGCCATCTAGATAATAGAGCAACAAAGCAGTACATTGTATTCGGTCAATGCTGGAGAGTAATTCTGCAATGAAATAGTGGGTTACTCGCTAATTCTGGAATGTAAAACAAACATTGCACCCTTATAACACATCTTCACCAAAAAATATCTCATCCACCCAAATTATACAGAAGTAAAAGTACAAAACAGCATTAAAATCTACACTAATGGTTCTATCAGACGGGAAAGAGCTGGAGTCAGGGTCTTTTCGTACGGTTTATATCTCCAATAGATAAATCTACCACTGCTATACTGGCGCAGTTAATCATCATATACCTTACGCTGACCTTACCTTGTCTTACGCTGACCTTACGCTGACCTTACCTTACGCATCATATACCTTACGCTGACGTTTTTGTCAGACCAAGCTTTTACCTCCAGCAATTACCTCACGATTTTTATAGGCAGGCATTTGACATTGAAGAAGGCCGAAGTGCGTAACTGTGTTATACTTCAATGAAACGCATTAGAGAATATTACTGTGAGATCAACAAAGTAAACGCAGCACTAAAACTCATACATAGAAGATTACACAACATATGCTACTACAACATATGCTACTCCTATATAGAAAATGAAGTCATCCTAGAAAAGTTCAATAAAGATGTTTATTACAACACCATCGAGAGCAAGGAGACGAAGCAGAAGAAACTAGCAAGATTAATAAAGAATAAGAAAAACACCGATGCTCAAAGAGAAGAAAAATTCCGAACACAACGAAAAGTCAACAATGCACATGTAAGTGATGAACCAATCCCAGATTTCAAGATCAATACTAATAATCATAAGCTAATAGCATAAGAAAATTCACATAATTTTAATAGGTTCATTTAAGTTACACGTAAAGAGAATCTCTATAAAATTCTCACTTACCTCAATTCCAATTAACACTTCTAATATTAACATCAACAATTCAGGCCCTAGATTCACCAATCTCAGCAATGGACAATTATCACTAGACGAGATAAAAACCTTAAATCTCGGCCATAAAGTTTCTTTTCCTAAGAAAATGAAACCTTTAGATTTAGCAGTGGCCTTAGAAGCTCAATTATATTCACATCCATAATTCAAAAATATCACTACAGATAATTTCTCTTACATAGAAAATATTAATAATTCCACTTTTACTACTGATAAATTTCATCTCAAAAATATTAAATCACTTAAACAAAAAATCAACAATGATAAATTAATAGTTACTTTAAATGACAAAAATGCAGGGTTACTCCTTTTGAACAGAGGAACTTACATCAATAAAACTCTTGAATTTTTTGAACAGAACTATTCCATTTTATTTCCTATTTCTAAAATAAACAATAACCCCACTCTTAACATTAATAAAAAACTAAAACAAATAATTAATAAACACAAATTTAGCTTGAATAGATTTAATATTAAAACCTACGGTGTTTTTGAAATGAATCCTTTAATGCCTTGTCTAAAAAGCCTCATCAAACTTCACAAATTTCCTTTTCAAAATTTCAAACACACCTTTAAATATACCATTCAAAGTTCTGATCAATTAATTCAAAATTTAAAAAATTTTAAACTCAATGAATCTTCAAGATTTATCTCCTTCGATGTGCATAATCTATACTCAAATGTCTCAATAATTGGATCTTCTTCAATAGAATAACTTATTGAAACACTAAGTCATGTATGCCAACAAAGTTTCTTTATTTTTAATGATAAATTTTATACCATGTTAAATAGATTGCCCATGGACTCTTCCACTTCGGGAATAATCTCTGACATATTCGTTAATTACCTAGAAGAGCAACTTTTTCCAAATAGTATGATCTATTCAGAAGAGATATTAAATATTATTGCAGATATGTTATATTTTCTTAATCTATGAATTAATCGCACTTAAACTTAATAATATTAATTGCCTAAAATTTATTGTAGAAGGGGAAGACACTCGTAAACTTAACTTCTTAGATTTAACTCTGCATAGTTATAAATTGTTTAAATTTAAACAATATTCTATTGATTCTAATATTTTTCGAAACCCCACCAGTACAGACTGTATTATACCTAAGAACCCACACAGTTGCTATAGTCATAAAAGTGCAGCGTTCAACACAAAAACAATATCATTAAACTAATTTTTCCTTCAATCAAAATAAATAATACATATATCATAATGCCTTTTCATTCAGATCTACAATTTGGTTTTAAACATAATCTAATATAATTTTCTAATTCATACAAAATCAGTCAATTACTAATTAATAACAAACATAAATTTAAAGAAAAAGGAAAAAGTGGTATATATAAGATGAAATTCAATATTTGTGAAAGTTTTTTACATAGAACAGAGAGGTCGCAATATCAATCTTCGTTATAAGGAACACAGAACTCAGAAAAACATACACCAACCATAAATAATTAAAACTAACTTAATTAAAAATTTTAAAAAATCTAATATAATGGATTTTTATGAAGAACTATACATTAACCTCTATAAAAAAACATATCCGGACCTCATCCTTCATGATATCACAAACATTAATCCTAATAAATTCTATTTAAAGTTTATTTAGATTGTGTTAAGTTTTCAAATTTTCAAATCTCCCCACGCTCGTTCTCTTTACAACGTGATGCCGTGATGAATACACGCATTTAGATAATTCTTTAAACGTTTCAATTTACATTTTATAACTTTATCTATTCTATTTTTGCAGTTTATTTAATTTCGAAGCATTACAATGTAGAGAGAATTGTTTTATTTTATTTTTATCTTTAGTAAATATTTTCATCAGAAACTTTGTTATTAATTTTATTCAAGCATCTTTATAACCTTAAGCTTGTTGTTAGTTGCCTCTATCGCTTTTGTGAAGAGATCGACAATGGCATCAGGAACAATTTAATAACACCCTGAGCTCTATCGCAGCCTTCAGAAATTCCCTCGGTTATTTGATATGGACGGAAAGAGTGCAGGAGGATTACAAGGTGCCCGTTGATGCCTATCTTTTGTAAACGTAAGCATCCTTTTTCTACATACATACAAGATCACCAGGAAGAGCATCTATATTTCTTAAGTTGTTCACGGCTTTGTTAGTATCTGGAAGAAATGATTTACACATGAAATGAAGAGAATTGATGTGATTAAGAATTTGTTATTTGATTGATTCCAGTAGAATCAATGCAAGTAGAAATTGTAGAAACAAATAGAAAACGAGATAACAACGTCTTAAACAAATTTTCGCTTCTCTGTCACAATTGATAACTTGAAGAGATTTAAATTTAACAACAAAAAAACAAGCGGCAATAAATAATAAAAGAAAATGAATGAAATGAAATTTGAATATAAACAATTAATTAACTTAATCTTAACCATTCAGCCCACCTTGCCTATATCAAAGAAAATGTATATATTATTTTAAATTATATAAAATAATAATTGAAAATTAATAACAAAATAAATGAAGTAACTTTTAAGAGTGAGGTTCACGAGCGTCGGGCAAAATGCATAATTTTGTTAATGGTCTAATCAAAGTGGTTGTCGAGGTCTTCAATGTAGCCACTCTTGAGCGACCATCTGATCCAGGATGCAGTTTTTCGACACGAGCTAGAGCCCACTTAGCTGGAGGATATCTTTCATCACGTGTTAACACAAGCTGATGTGTCATTTAGTTGCATTCTGAATTGATTGAAGATAGTTTCGATTCCAATATTTCCAAAACTGTTCCATCATTTTTTTGTTAATGCTGCCAGCGAGACAAAGGAGTTGTTTTAATATCTAGTACAGATGGTTCGGGGATGATTGATAATGAACTACCAACCAAAAAATTAACTGGAGTCAAAATATCGAAAGTGTTTGGATCATTGGATATGGCAGAAAGAGGTCGAAAATTATGCACCGCCTCTATTTGAATGATCAAAGTTGAAAACTCTTCGTATGTGTGGATGTTACCGCCGATGATCTTTTTAAATGGTTTTTAACAGATTTTATGTCTGACTCCCACTTTTCTCCAAAATGTGGTACTGATCGAGGATTAAACTTCCATTCGGTTCCATCATTTACCAAAACATGAGCCAGATTTTTCCACTCCTTACTTGCAGTCGTAAATAATGAACGGAGGACCCTGACAAGATTTGTACCACAGTCGCAATACAAACATCGACAAATTCCTCTTCTTCCCGCAAATCGTTTATAGACTGCCAAGAAACCGTCAGTAGTACAATCTTTAGACATCTCCAAATGAATGGCTGAGGTACTCAAACAAACAAAAAGTATCAGATAACCCTTGTAAACCCTCCCTGATCTACCCCGTAGAGTGCGCATCTGGAAAGGACCAGCATAATCCACACGAAATGCAAGAATGGTCTGGAAGATGTTACACGGGCCGCAGGAAGTTGACCCATCATCTGGCTACTTGTAACGATATGATGACGAGCGCACACCATACATCGATGTATCCATGATCTGACCAGAACTCTCCCTCCAACAATCCAATATCGGCGCCGAATTGAAGTGGTTGTCAATTGCATGGAATGTCGCTTTGTGATGATGATGGATAATTGGTGTTGTTAATCTCGATTTCTTTAGGATAATTATAGGATGTTTTTCATCCCAATCAAGATTAGCAAATTTTAGACGTCCAGTTAATCGTAAGATGCCTTCACCATCAATGAAAGGATTAAGACGGGAAAGATTGTTGCTGCGAGGTATAGATCGACCGAACTTGAGGAGCTTTATCTCTTCAAAAAAATTGAGTTGCTGACACTGTCGCATCCAAAAAATTAAAGATTGATTAAGTTCATTAGGAGATAATATTTCTGGAACATAAGATCTTTTATTAAATTGTAAAACTCATTTACACCAAGCTGTGTCAAAATGAGTTTTGTCAGCAAAGAATATTTTTCTTTTAGATCCCATCCACTTTCAGACTGAACAGTCAAAGCACTTGACCAAACAATACACAAGGGCGGCCAAACTGATGATCTGAGCCATTTGGGTCACGACCACCACAACGAATCGCTCAATAGACTGGACAACGACATGCCACGGTCTTATAAAGCTCCTGAAGTCTGGTCGATCTATATCTCGCAATAGCTATCTTTTCCGGCTTAGTTCTTTCATTGATGGTGAAGGGATCATACGATTAACTGGACGTCTAAGATTTGCTAATCTTGATTGGGATGAAAAACATCCTATCATTATCCCAAAGAAATCAGAATAAATAAATATAACTAAAATCACCAAAAGTAAATTTTTAAACCTCTAATCAATAATTGGTGAACAAAAGGATTCCAAAAGATATTTATATTTAATATATAGACATAAATCTAATTAAACTTAAATATCGAAATACAACTATTCTTATTCCTCTCCTTTGTATCGCGAAGATTTTCTTAGCTAGCATACTACATTACCGCCAGAGTATTAATTTACTAGTGATTTGAGATTGTAACAGTGAGAAATATACTGACTGAAGCGCATATGTGGAGACAGTGACAGACAGTTGTGTCAGTAAAAAATTTAGTCTGCCAGCTAGCTTAACTCCATGTAAGGCCCGAGCCTAAACACAAAACCAGTCATTTACAATCTGGAATAGAAGACCTCTTTTGTATGTCTTTGTACTTTTATTATTTGTCTTTGTACTTAAAATGGAAGATATTTTTGTAATAGCTCTACCGGTTTCGGTTAATTCAGTGAAACATCTTCAGTAACTTTCGAACACGTCAAAATAACATTTTATAGGACCGGCAGGTTAAAAAATCAATACATTCCAACGTTAAGCGGAAGAGCAATGCTTCTTGAATGGACAAATTAATTTCAAAGGGAAGATGATGGACAGCGTGTAGATTAGCAGAATTTATAAATTAATTTTTAATGAATCTATAATAGGTTCCACTCGGTTAGCTGTGCGCAAAATAAAAATCATATTTAAGGTCTTATTTTTATGTACAGGGTGGCCAAATAAGAATGTAAAGTGTCGTGTCTCAAAAACTACTTATACTAGGAACTTGCGCTAAAAAATTATGAATAAAGTAGCTAAGAGAAAATACTGGAAATTATTTTCAGGTTTCTATGATAACCACTAGGGGGCGCAAATGGCATCATAATTTTGAAACTGCTGATTATCTCGGAATTCCGTTGCTTTAACATAACAAAAAAGTATATCTTTTTTAAAAGTTAAATAAAGTATACATTCTTTTGTTAAAACATTTTCAGTGCTTGCAATGGAAGTACCATAATACTGGAAACATTGTAGATCTGTTTAGTAATACATATAGGAGATTTAAGAGCTTGATAATTATTGTTGAGTAACGTAAACAAATGTATGTTGTATTTTTCAAATTTTATTTTGTTTCTTTTTAGAGAATAATTGTTATTTTCCAGTTAATTTATTCTTAATTAGCCGTACAATGTACTAATAATGTATTACTTGTAATGTAGTGAGACAATCTTTTGGGTTTGTCCCGTTTTGTGTTCACTACCAGCAATAAATAAAATGTCCCCAAAACCAAAAATCTACCGAATTTAAATTTGATGAATTAAATGATCTCTGAACAGGTGATCTCGGTTGAGACATTTTTATCAATTCTTCTCAAAACAGCTTCTTCTAATTCCGCCGGCCTTGTGTGATGTCTTTCCATGAAACGGCTTTGTGTTACACATCCCATTTCTTTTAATCGGAGGAATAGCGGCAAGGGAATAGGAATAGGAAGAGTAAAGTTTGACAACTTATTGCAACCACTTTAATCACCAGTGCACCTTTTTCTCAATATATTAAGAAAATCTGTTTTTTATTAATGAAATCATTTAGTTGAACTTATTTGACTAAACACAATAAAACATTACAAGTAAACTACAAATTTTATTTTGTGTGTTTGTTACTGGAATTATCTAATATGTAGATGAAGACGTTATATTACAAAAAAATAAAATTAATGAAGTTAACAATACAGTTATGAAATTACAACTTAGAATATCTTAACAATGGACCATTTCCGAACCTATGTTTATTTGGCTTTATTGTTTATTTTGTATCAGCGCATACGGGGTGAAGTATTGTACAATCGTTGTGATTAAATTAAATTAATTGCTTAATATTTTGCAGGCTTATACTGTATCTCAGACTGCATTTCAAAAAATTATTTTTAATTATACATTTGTCCCATAAAAAAGTGTGATGCCATGATGAGATGTTTTTTTTTAAATTGCCCAATATATCATTTTTCACATTTTTGGGTGTCGTTTATGGGTGCCTACACACCTCCAACATTTTATTGAAATCGGATGAATAACAGCAGCACAAAAAACTAAAAACGTTTTTGCATCACTCGTTTTAAAAATTAATCAATATTACAAACTGAAACTCGTTTCTATATCAAACAATAATTTAATAAAATGCGGTCTGAGATATAGTAGCTGCAAAATTTCAAACTCCTAACTTAATTAATAACTTAGCTACAGGAGACGGGAGTTGAGCTGAAGGACCCTGTATATGTAGTGTGTTTAAAGTATGTCTATATTATATCTAGGTTCCTCCATATAATATTACCACAGCTTTAATATTTCCATCCTACTTCATGTTAATTGAAAGGTTTCCTGGCAAAATTGAATTTTTAACATGCGTAATATTTATTAAATAAAAAAAAATCAAATCAAAACTTATTTCTTTTATCATGAAGAATAATATAGAAGCACACAATATAGTTCGGTTTATTTTATAATACCAGTCAAGATAAATTTTGTAGGGTTTTTGTTGGTGGTTTCATGATTTTTAGTAACTATTTCAGTAACAAAATAGTAGAGGTTAAAATACTAATAAATTACTTTCCAAATCAACCAAAAAAAAAATCTCAACAAAAATCTTCGAAATTCTTTGACGTTTGTGATGAATAGAGGAAGATCTTTAAAGCTTTAAAAAATTATTTAATTAATTATTTAATTAAATATTAATTAAATAATTAAAAATATATATTAATTATTAATTAAATATAAATAATTAATTTTATAGCTAAATAATTTGCTATTTTAATAAGCTGTAACAAATATCAGTGCCACATTTATTTCAAAATATAATAAAACAAAATTCGGTTTTAATTTTTGCTAACTTTACAACAATTTGATATGTATTGTAGATAAAAATTAACTATGGATGGTCAATACGCAAATAAAAAGTAGATGTTAATTTAGTTTTTTTTTCTTTTCGATGAGCTAGGTTGAATTTGGTTAAAGTAATAAAGTTTATAATGTTCCTACTTTGTTTTTTTTTTTAATTTCTTACACCAGTACGATACCATTTTTCGATGGTCGAAGCGTACACCAACACGGCGACAGCAATAAAAGATTGAAATGACGAATACAATACAATTTAATACGTGCACTCGAGGTGGGGTTGCGACACATAAGACAAATTCAAAAATGATGCTTTTACGCGGCACAAACATTACACCCACCAACAAAAAGTGTAAACAATGATAATAAATATATATATTTTTATAAGAAAAACTAGTTAAGTAAATTATGTATGAAATGAACAAATAACAAAGAAATCAACAGATATGTAAGAATGATAACATTATAAGAATGACTAGTTATTTTCGAACATTTTTTTCGTAAAACGTTGCTACGTATTCAATGATTTTATGGGAATAGATTCAATCTCCCAAAATTTGTTGATAGTATTATCCAGAGAAAGTGATGAGCAAAGAGTTGACAGAGAGTTGTTGGTGATGTTGAGGATGACGTTCCATCAGTAACCATCCGAATATAGATTTAACAGCAACATGATCATTTAGCCCTTCTCGTATACGTCCAGCAGTGAGGATCTGAGGTACCAATTCGACACCCAAAAGTAAATCGACTTCTTTTAGGTTTGATTTGATTTCGTTTAGTTTTTAAGAAATAATACACTCTAAACAATAAAAAAAATAAATACAAATGAATATCAAAAGGGACACCACAGCGAGCTGATTTTATAGGTGCCCCTTAAAATGAAAGAAAAATAAAACATTTATATATATATATATATATGTGTTTTGGTTGATCCGAGGTATCATCCGTTCATCTTCTTGGTTGTTCCCTGTGGACAGGGGCAGACGTTTCGCCAAGATCTCACTTGGCATCTTCAGTGCTTTGTCGTAGTCTCCTGTTGACAGACTGAGGTACTGCGGTGCTCTGGCTCCTTTTTATAGTAGGTCGTCTTGGTCGTAGGTGATAACGATTGGTCGGAGGTGAGGTGGTGGGGGTGTTTATGTCCGACGTGACGTGAGTCGTGGGTGGTGGGGGGAGGTCATTGACCTGTCGTACGGCGATTAACGGTCCTGGGGATTTTCCACCGGATATGGCTTTGATGACGTCATCCATGGGCGAGAAGAGGCCACTGACCCGCTGTCCGGTGATTGCTGGACCTGGGCTGCTCCCACTGGACGCTTCAAGAATGATAGGCAGCTCGGCGTCCTGCCGTTCCGAATTGGATGGTCCTTGCCTCAGTAAAGAAATCTCGCAACAGCCTGCAGCATACTGTATACAGAAAACCTACCCACACGAATCGATACTTAAATACATCTTCTCATCATCATCCTTCACAGATCCAATCAGTCGCCAACTCACTAATCTCAAGATCCATTCGACTTACAGATAACGATAACAGATCAGAAGAAATGACGAAAGTCACCTTGGCTTTTGCTCAAAACGGCTACTCCAAATACATGGTGAAGAAAGCTATCTTATTAATCAGTGCCACCGCCAGCCCTCGCACCCAATGAGGCAAGATAGATCTTGTATTTTTTTTAATGTTTGCATGCTGCAACCGGAATAACTAATAGGAAGTTTGTTGAGAACCGATCCAACGATATAGGAAAAACAATGTTTAAACGTTTGAGTTCGATGCTTGGGAATACTGATTATGTTTTTACACCTCAAATTCAAATGATGAACATCGGTTCTATACGTAATTCTTTCATAGAGGTAAGGCGACTTTAATTCGAAACAGTAGATACCATACGACAAGCAGTATGAAGTCTACGCCGGTGCATCATATTTAACCAATTAGCACTAGTCAGCTTATACGATATTCTTTCATGACGGCGTATACCAGAAATGTATCTGAGACAGGACATCTGGACCCTCTCTATTCTGTGCACATCACTCATCAACAAACAAAGCCCATAAACAATATCACAATGATTAAATGAGCAGAAGATTTGTTTGGATTCAAACATAATGAATGCGATTTAGAAAGATCAGTTAGACGGTCAAGGTCATTGTTTATAAGCCCAACAGCGCTCTGGGCCTCTTGCAAAGGAAATGAATGATAGATAATTGTATCATCCGCGTATAGATGGTAGTTACAAGTCAATAAACAATCAGGTAAAGAGGAAGTATATATCGAAAACAAATGTGGCCCAAGAATCGAACCCTGTGGAACACCAGATGCAACATCCCCATGCTCCGAAACACATTCAGTGACCCTCACCCGCTGAGTCCTACCTAGTAACTTTCAATTAATTTAACAGAATTGTCATTAAATCCAACGTAATGAAGGATAGCAGTCATCATTCTATGGTTAACGGTGTCAAATGCTTTACTATAATCTAAAGTTACTACGTAACATCATCAATGACATTTGTAAGTGCGGTTTCGCAATAGTATCAATTGCGAAATTCTGACTGATATTTTGGTAAAATATTCTGTCCACATATATGTTTACATAATTGATCGGCCAGTACACGTTCAAGAATTTTAGACATAGCGGGCAGTATGCTGATAGGGCGAAGATCGCTAAACCCGGCCGGTTGAGATCCTTCGGAACAGGTATAACCAGTGATTGCTTCCAGCATTGTGGAACTGTACTGCTGCCAATACACGCATTAATAATGTGTCGAATCTCCGGTATAATAAAGGAACAACATATTCTCAGAAACCTCAAATAAATGCCGCCAGATCCACAAGAATTCGATTTTATTTTCGAGACTGCCAACTCAACAGCACTATCAGAAATCTCAATAAAGGCAAAAGTAGTTTTAACTGCACTCTTTAGGTGTGAATTATAATATGATAGTAATGCCTCATCCAACTGAAAATCATATTGGGAAGAAGCAATAAAGAATTTGTTAATTTCATTACAATCTGAGAGATTATCATCAAGTGATTCAAAGTTTCTCGACTTGATAATATTATTATTTCTTAAAAATTTCCATTTGTCTGCGTTCGAGATATTAGTTAGACTTTGTTTGAAATAAGCCTTCTTTTTTTTCAGATCTGACAGCACTTGTGGTGAGATTACCTAAGGTTCTGTAATCATCGCCGAGTGCAGAAATTCCCGTAGTCCTATATCTATTCAATGCTTTATCTCTCAATTTGATCACAAGCTTAATACTATCCGTTACCCAAGGCGTTTTAGGCTTATTGTCAAATGTGACGGAGACAAAAGGGATATGATCATCCAAAAGATACGTCAAATTGATGTTAAAAAAATTTAATTTGTCATCAATATTAACCATATCATAAATATAAAACAAAGGCACTGAAACCAAATCGTTATAAAAAGCATCATAGCTAAAGTTCTTAAACGATCAGACCCTATGCTTGATTGAAGGCACAACTACCTCCAACATGTCGAAAGTACAGTAAATAAAAAAATGATCTGAAATTCCCGGATCCGACACACCAACATCACTGTATTATCCTCCAAGGTAATTATGAAATCAATACAAGTTCGACTTTCCCTCCCAATTCTCATAGGCTCACGAATCAATTGTACCAATCCGAAACTCGCAAACACATCACATAAACGTCCCCACATACTTCCGCCCTTAGAGAATGCATCCACATTAAAATCCCCAAGGCAAAAAAACTCATCCGTATAGGGGCAGAGAGAAGCCAACGACTCTTCAAATTGTGTTAAGAATTGAGAAAAATTTCCAAGAACACATCTATAGATTACATCAACTACAACCTTAGCATGTTCACACGTCAACTCAACCCACAATTGTTCCAAAGAGTTGGAGATACCATGGAATAGTCGCCGAGACCTAAAAGAACTGTGTACATACAAAGCAACCCCACCCCCCAAGGAACCACGCGGCTCACGATAAAAGTTATAATTATCTATTGAAAGGCAATCCAAGTCAGTATTTGTCCCCAACCACGTTTCAGTTACAGCCAAAACATGCAAATTCTCACGTAATATTAAATCTCTCACCCCAATAAAGTGCGGAACAAGCGATCTCACGTTCAAATGACCCAGTTTCATGACAAAAAGAAACACTTATTTTCAAGAGAGAAAAAATATAACAAGATAACAATAATAATAAAAAAAAGTGTAAAATAAAATTGTAATAATACATAGTGAAAAAAAGAAAAACAAATTTAAATTTCGTGTTGTTGTTGTCATGTACCTCTCCGTGTAGCATTGTTATAAGTAGTTATAAAACATTTCAACTCAGAATGAAACATTACAATTGCAAACGGCTGTACGTTAAATTAAAGTTGTATGTAGATAAGTATTTTAATATAGAATATAAACAGAATCACTCTAATGCTACTTTTTGATTACCGTTTTTCAAATTTGTACAATCAAAATCTGACTTAATATACACAACTGTATCATTATGCCTTATAAAAATCCTACCGTTATTACTCCAGACATTTGATTTTCCGTACTTTTCTCGAGCCTGTGGTTCTTCATTGTTAGATCTTCGCTCATGACGATTCGAGTTTTTTTTAACTTGGATTTATTTCTAAAAACTCGGTCGCGGTGTTTATAACTTGTAAATTTGATTATTCTGATTTATTCTGAGTACCGACCAACACGGTGACAACGATCTATACAGTCCGGCGACCCATTCCGTTCATTTTTTCCTTGAACATCTTTAATACTTTCTCCTCCACATTTTCATTTTTATTCTCAACAACTCCAAACACACGTAAACTGGTTCGGCGCTGGTACTGCTCCAAATCGTTCATTTTTTGTCTTTTACTTCTTGATGTATTAAACCAGCCACTTTTTCATAAAAAGCCTTACTATCTACAATTTCGATGACAGATTCTTTTACAATTTGTTCGATCTGGTGGAGATCTTCAGCAGATAATCTCATTTTTAACCAATAATCAACAAAAATCACACAGAGTGAGGTTCGACACGTCTACTCGCTGTCAGTCATGATCATAAGTCGTTTGGCTGAATTGATATGTTGGCTGATCTGAACAGATGTTATAGGTAATAACTGCAACAAAATCGAAATATATCTTTGAAGTATAACATGGTTGAACGTTGCATTTAATTGTTCCCTTATTGTAGGGGTGACTAGAGTTTAGTGCTCGGATTTGTAGAGAGCCTTTTTGCAAGTTTGGTGGTAATGAAATTAGGCATACTGCCTGAATCAATCAACGCTCGATCAAGGTATAATTTATCGAATTGATCCTTGACATACAAGAAAGCAATGGGTAAAACTACTTGATGGTAGAAATCATTGTTCGGTTGATTAATATGACAAGACGTTGAAACGTTCCAACGGGCACTGGTGATAGTTTATTTGATTCAAAATGTAGAGAATTATGATGTTTTTGATTACAAACTTTGCAACGATGCGTCGATATACAATTATTGATCTGGTGAGATTTGTTAAGGCAGTTGTGGCATAGGTTGTTGTTTCTAGCAATTGATAATCGTTCTGCAGCTGCCTTTGCAAGGAATGTCGAACAACGACATATAACTGATGTGATTGAGCACAATAAATATTTAAGTTTTGAAGAAGTTTCCTTAACTTTAAGGTTTATGGATGGCTTACAACGAAGATCTTGATGAAATTGTGGTTTATTAGATGTTATCTCATTTGAGGTAAGTACTACTGACTCTAATGCCTTTGTCTGTTTTTCTAAAGGTTTTACATTTCAATTGATATATGCTCGGACTCAAATTTCGTTTTTATCGAAGCGTTAAGCTTCATAAGGATATTAAACAAGAGAAAGTCCCATTCGTCCACTGGAAAACTTAGCGCACGAAAACTTTCAACGTTTTCTTTGAAGGTATCGATGAAAAATCTTATTGATTTTGACGATTCATCATGAATTCCTTATAGGTTAAAGTTCTCATTAAAATATAACGTTGCCAGATGACGTTTATTGTGATATCTTCCCTTCAACGTGTTTTATGCGATTGAGTAATTGTCATTGATGACCGGAAGGTTCTTTAGTAAATAGAAAGGCTCTCCTTTTAAAGAGGTTAGTAATTACTGATATTTTGGTATAGGTGATAAGCAGTCATTTTCATGAATAAGAGTTTGAAATAAGTCACAGAATGTCGGCCAATCTTTATAATGTCCATAAAAAGCCGCTATGGTAATTTTATTTAATTTGGGTTACGATGTTATTGGAGCTGTTTCAGGGGTTGGATTAGGTTTGTGTTGAAGTCTTAGAAATTGACACCGGTCTCATCAATGAGTCCAATAATCTGGTTATGTATCGTCTTAAATTCTTGGTAAGTATCGTCAGCATTTTTGGATTGTTCTAGAAATATTAATCGTTTGAATCGTGGAAGAATCGAGGAGAGGTATAAGTATATATAAGGATATATACGTAAGAAAGTGTTAGGCAGTCAATGGAACAACGCCAATATAAAAAATAATAAGTATAAATGTAGAAAATTAAAATGTATTTCTGTTATTGTAAGAATGTGAAGATATGAAATGAGATCCAAAAAGAACAAGTTCTCAAGGGAGAATAAAATTAAAATAAAAATTATTCAAAAAATTAGAAAGAAAAATATTACACGGGGAATAAATTCTCAAAAGAGAAATTAAAAAGAAAATTAAAGAAATGATTCTAAGAAATTCGAAAAAAAAAAATAAAAGATTCCACGGGGAATAAAAAAGAAAGTAAGGGTAACGCTTAAATAGCAAAAGAAACGGAAAATAGAATTCTAATAACAAATAATTTATGTTTCAGGTACAATGTGAAAACAGAATTGAAACACGTTGAAAATGTGTATAAAAATGGCGATTGACAAACGTGAAGAGGATCCGGCTCGAAGGACCAAAACGAGCAAGCAAATAAAAATTAGATGTTCTTTTAAACAGGTGTTGGTTAATTTAGTTGTTTTTTCTTTTCGTAGAAAAGTCGTTTTCTTCTATCACAAAGCTTTTTCGCAACTACGAAGGCAACAAAACAGCATATCACAAGCAAATTTGTTTTTGTAAAAAGCATATGACTTTGCTGACAAGCTGTGAAATGGACTGACAAGCTATCAAACCTATGATCAAACTGCCTTTTTGGCTCGAGTTGTTAGAATATACAGGCTTCACGAACCGCGGTAGTGTAGTAAAGTCCTTAGATTGTCTTTAGCAATGCTGGGAGAAGGCAGAATTGGGACCTCACTACAGCTGTTCGGATATGGTCTTTATGGTCCAAAGAATATCTTTTACCTTAAAAACTAAATCCATAATACAGAGGAGCCACTCTCCTGGGTCAAGAACGGCATGGGTGGGTTCATCAATGGAATAACATCGTCTTCAGTGATGACACAAGGATTTGTTTATAGGTGAATGATGGTTGTAAAAGAGTGTGGCATCATCGAGGGGAAAAAGTAATCTAGAAAAAGTAATAGTCATTAATAGTAAATGGTGTGGATGAATTCTTTTTATATAACTCCTGTTAGCTGTATATAGTGACATAGTTATATAACAAAGTGACTTGTTTATTAAGAATACTATTACATTATACGGCACTATGGTGTGGTGAGGCCGTCACTGAAACGACTTCAACCTCTGGTAATTACCGCTGCCACCAGAAACAGTATTTCGCGCTACCTAATTCTTAGTCTGAAGGACTCCTACCTGATCCTATCTATTCAAACAAGATTAAATGGCAAGCGCGCGGTCACTATTTCAGAACCGTGGGTTCTTGCACTAAGGCTCTCAGGAAATGTGAAATAAAACGACAAGTGTTCTAACCACACTTAATCTATATTTACAAAAATAACGAACAAAAAAAGTAAGATACAAAGTTAATCTTAAAAACTACCTACGTGATACCCGACGTTACGTAAGGAGTCAAAACAACATTAAAAATGAAAATAACCTGTCTGAACCTAACCCTACAGCGAACTCTCGTTGACCGATAAATGATAGGGAGAACTGGCAAACAGACTTACCCCGGACGTGTGTTTCCGATCTGGTGGTCTCGGTGATGGGTCGCAACCTGGATCCTGTTGGTATCTTCTCGGGATAATCCGGGAAGACTTTTTCGACACAAACACACCAAATCCTCAAGTGAACACGGTTTCCGACACGACGCGGACGCCCGAATCAGAAGAAAGTTGCCCTTGAAGCTGAGTCAAAGTTCTCGATTTCGACGGGACTTAGAATTGGCGTTAAAGCGAATCTAAGTTTCGGTCTAACAGAGCGCTGGTTGAGTATTGGTTCGAAATCTTTCTAAAAAGATATCTTTCGAAGTTGAATTGAAACTAAGTTCAGAATTCTCTTTTTTATGACGTGTGCAAGGCCTTAAGTAACCTCGGGTCTTGGAGGGGTGCAAAACCTTCATTAGGCGTTCCCTAACGTCTGGACATCCCCGACACCTGGGGCCAATCCAAAATACGGGGCGAATATTTTACAATAATTTTCTGAGCCAATGAGGGAATTTGTGGAAGGGAAGAATTCCTCGCCCACAAGACCAGAAAATAACATCCGCCACTAACTAATCCCAAAAATCGTCACGTAATTTTCAACCAGTGGAAACCAGTGGAAGTTTTTTAACGACTTCTTCGTTTCGATTCGCATCTCCCCCATCAAACTGCGGATACATAATTTTTAACAAAATTTAACACGAAGTCTGGTCTCTATACCGGACGTCGTTAACTTGAGACGTGATTTTTAGTTTCTAAAATAACGAAAGGCTGCACTCTAGGAATTTCTAATTCGAATGATTATTTCTTAAAACCGTTAAATAATTTTCGAAGTATTACAATGGATAAAAAGCCTAAAAAGAGAAGAGGGGAATAACCTAAAAAAATTAAGGAAAAGGCAATAGAGAAAAGGAAAAACCATGTGGTAAGTGTGGATTAAAATATGAATATCGTCACTGCCCACCATTTAATAAAATATGTTATACATGTAAGAAGAAACAACCACTTCTCAAAAATGTGTTGTAATAAAAAGTAAATATTATTGATACTAAAGAAAATAAAAATGATGGGGAGAAACAAAAGTTGTTTGTTAGAGAAATTTATTATGTAGATAATATTAAAAATAAGGATAAGTAGTAATGTTTTAAATTTAGATGTATCAAAACGAATAAACGTAACCATTAAAAAGTCTAAAATAAAATTAAGAATCTGTAATGGATCAAAAATAAAAGTTTATGCTAAAAATCAAGTTCATTGTGAAATTGATCAATTAGAAGATATGATAGAATTTCAAATTGTAAATTGTCAAGCACCTTGTATATTAAGATATCCTACTATCAAAGCATATGGTCTAATTAAAAATGTTGATTATATACGAAAGATTTATTTAAAGGACTTGGTAAACTTGGGTATAACTATGATATGAAGATAACACAAGATGCCGTACCTATTCTGAAGAATCCAAGAACTATTAGCTTTGGAGGAAAAATTAGTTAGATTAAATGAAAAAAATGAATATTATTAGACGAGTAGAAGAACGAGTAGAACTAAATGGTCGAGTTCAATGGTAGTTGTTAGAAAACCAGATTAGTCTCTTAGAATGTGCTTAGACCCGAAGAATTTAAATAAAGAAGTAGTAAGCCAACATTTAAAGAGCTAACAGCTAAAATGGCCGGTGCATGTATGTTTTCTGTTCTTGATGGAAACAAGGATTTTATCAAATACAATTATCTCAAAGAAGTGAACTAAAAAAATGTATTTCACCGTATTTTCAAAAATGTATTTCAAGATATTCCCTGAGTTGAAGGTCATATAGATGACATTATTATATGGGGTAATAATGAAGAACAACATAATCAAAGGTTAGAAAAAGTGTTATGTGCGTTTTAATAAAAATAAAAGTAAATTTGCATTTAATAAAGTAAAATATCTTGGACATATATTAACAAAAAATGGAGTTATGGAGCTAGATAATGAAAAAGTTAAGGCTATAGTTGAAATATAAAAATAATTTTTCTTATCCTTTTTTCACCAATTATTAAATTAGGGTCTATATAAAAATTTACTTCTGGTGATAATTAAAATTTATTTTTCTAAACTAGTTTCGAGCCTTGCTCTTCTTCAGTAGATACCTACAAGTTTACAATATACGAAAATGAACATATTAATATAAAAATAAAATAGTAAAATCTTACGTAATTATTAACAAATTAGAAAAAATTAATTAAAATTTTTCAAAATTTACGTCAAAAGTTATTGTGTGACGTTAGGTTTTTTTTTGTTTTTGTTTTTATTTTTGTGTTTTAGGTACGGATCTCACAGGCAACTATAGATTGGTTTTTGGGTCGGGATAATTTGTTCATTAAGGCTTATAATAATGTTAAATCGGCATTCGGAAAACATCTAATTTTCAACAACCACGAATTTGACGAAAATAAAAATATTAAATTACTACACCAACTTAATAAAAGCAACCTGATGGAAATAATGGAAATGTACGAAATCAACAAGTTTATTGAAATTAACAGTAATATTATAAGCCTTAATGAACAGATTATCCCGACCCAAAAACCAATCTATAGTTGCCTGCGAGATCCGTACCTAAAACACAAAAATAAAAACAAAAACAAAAAAACCTAACGTCACACAATAACTTTTGACGTAAATTTTGAAAAATTTTAATTAATTTTTTCTAATTTGTTCATTTTCGTATATTGTAAACTTGTAGGTATCTACTGAAGAAGAGCAAGGCTCGAAACTAGTTTAGAAAAATAAATTTTAATTATCACCAGAAGTAAATTTTTATATAGACCCTAATATAGTTGAAATGAAACAACCAACGAATAAGAAAGAATTGCATACTTCCTTAGGTATTGTAATTTATGTTAGTTGTTTCGTACCAAATTTATCTTTAAAGACTTATCAATTAAGACAATTACTTAAGAAAGATATTCAATTTATGTGAAAACATAAACATTCAGCTGTTTCAGCAGTTTTGAAGTATTTTGACAAAGATAAGGAAATTATGTTGTTAGTAGATAGTAGTAGTACAGGTATGGGGGCTGTTCTTTTACAAAATAACCATCCAGTGGCATACGCATCAAAATTTTTAACTGAATGTCAGAAGATGTGGGTTGAAATATAGAAGGAATTACTGGCTGTAGTATTTGGTTGCGAGAAATTTCATTAGTATATTTATGGTAAACTGTTACAATAGAGAGTGATCATAAACCATTGGAGCAGATTTCTAAAAAAACATTATGTGAAACTCGATTTGTGAGACGATTTTACAACAAAATATAAACCTGGAAAAGAACTCTTGGTGGCAGATGGGTTATCAAGAAATAGCTTAGATGAAAAATATGATTTGTACTGATATTGATCGAGAAGGTTAAGTACATCTATGTATGATCGAAGTAAATCTATCTAATATTATCTAATGAAAAAATTAAGTTATTTAAACAAGAAACGATCAATGACCCAGAATTAAAAATAATACCAAATTTTGTACAAAATGAATGGCCGAGATATAACGCAATGCCAGATAATTTGATGTTTTATTATTCTTTCCGAGATTAAATACTCTATGTAAATAGCTTGCTTTCTAAGAATGAAATAGTGATTTCAGCAGTTATTTTTCGACACCGCGTAGTATTACATAGGTCGGGAAAAAAAGTACATAGATCCAGATTTATGCGAAGACACACTGATATATATTTTCTTTTACCCGAACGATCTTTTTAAAACCTTAAAGATAATTAACGAGGAATTATCAGAACTCTTTGTGTTATCACAACAATACAACTTAGTACTTAATCCGCAGAAATCTAAACTTCTTTTATTTGGTAGGAAGAAAGATGGGTGATTTGATAAATATAGGTGGTTTTAATATTCCTTTGGTAGATGATGCTAGGAATCTTGACCTTACTTTTGATTCAGAATTAAGATTTACAAGTCATGTATCAATGGCCTTACAATTTGAATATGCAAGACTGAAAATGTTGAACGTGACGCACTTATTCTGTCTAAATTTAATTATACTGACATTATATATGATTCTTGTCTAACTAAAACCGATGAAATACGCATTGAACATATTCAAAATACATTTATAGGTTTTATTGTTTGTCCCAGGAAATATGATAGAATTTCGCACAAGTTAGTGGACCTGAATTGCTTAAATATGAATGGGCGACGTGAATAGCGTAAAGCTGTTTTCCTTCACAAAATACTTCATACCAATACTCCCAAATAACTTCTCAACAAGGTGACCTTCAAAACCCATGTCCATAACCTCAATCTCAGGTATAAAGGTCTCATTACTGCACCAGACGGAAATGTTCAAGATTCTCTTATCAAATTGCTAAAGTATATAATGACATTGCAAACTCATTGAAATCATTTCCGGTGCTCTTTTTTAAAAGAAGATTACGGGCGAGCTTGTTGTAAGAGCAACACGCGTCTCTAGCATAAATCCTTTTGATATACTGATATTTGGTGTTCTTACATCTTTTACCCTATCCCCACTTGGGACAGATTTATTTTGTTTTAAAAGAAAGATTTTAATTATTGTTGTTGACTACTTTAGCAAATTTGTGGAATTTCAACCATTGACTGGAGAAGACACTGAAAGTGTGATAATTGCTTTGAAATCTGTTTTTTGCTCGCTTTGGAATTTCGAGAATTTTATATAGTGACAATGGTCCACATAATAACAGATAATTTAAAGGCTTTTGTAAGATATAGAAGTTTGACCGTAAAACTTCTAGCCCGCATTATCCACAAAATATTGGTTTAGTTGAGCGGTATTCCAAACGATAAAAAAATGTTAAAGAAAAGAGAATGGAGGTGATCCGTTCATTGCATTGATGAAATATAAGAATACGCCTTTTGATACGAACATTAAAAATCGCCAGCTGAGATAATGTTTGGTGGAAACATAAATGCTTTCTTTTCAATTATAGAAAATTTTAGAATAGACAAGAAGTATAATAAGGACAACACAAAGCTCAAAAGGCTGAGAACCTTTACAAGTATTACAATAATCGCAAGAGTAATGTAAATTTGCATGATTATTCTAAAGGAGAGAGAGTATACGTTAAGTAAAATTATTAATAAGGCAGATGGACTTATATGTTACCAAGTTGAATTGCCAACAGGAAACATAGTGGAACGAAACAAATTTAAACTGTATAAAGCATCTACTGCAGAGACTTTGCCAAATTATGAAGAGGCTGACGATTTTGAAAATACACTGAATTGTGACAAATTACCGGATATGAAAACTAAGAATGAAGACTTTGAATCAAGTCCACTTAACCCTTAAATCGATCAATTCTAGATCGGGACGCATCCTTCGTAAGTCTTCATATTTGTAGGAATATGTATCTTAAAACCGTTGTTAAAAAGAAAAAATGGGATGTCAGGTTAAATAAGCTTACACCATCTATAGGTCTTGGAATAATTAAACATAGCTTAAAAATAGAGAAAAATTAATCAGTTATATCATAAAGTGAATAAGTTGTTAAAGATACCATAACGTTACAGGGTTATGCTTTGACAATATTCTGGAACCACTTTCCAACAGGATAATGCAAGACCCTATATTGCTGTGGTTACAAGAAGGTTCCTGCTCTGATCTACACGATCTCGGACTTGTCGTCGATGCAACATGTCTGGGATATGATGGGTTGGCGACTAAAACAAGAGCCCAGACCTCCTTTTTCTCGTCATCTAGACAATGATGAGAAAAATGTTAATTTTTATTTTTTCTTGTTTTCAACTAAACTTTCGTCGTTTCATATCTGATAATAAAGCGTTCTTTTCCCCTTATGATTTTATTTATGTAAAAGTGTATTTCATGTAAAGGTTAGTGTATTTCGAATTTATTCGAAAGCGACCACCAAAAATCATTCGTCAATTGACATGTTTTCCGATTATAATGGTAGATACACAGCTACAATTTTGCGCCCAGCTGAATAAATTTACCGCTCACTCAGTTCCGGATAATTGAAACACCGTATAATTTTCCGGGAATATGGAAAATACAGTAGCCCGTTAAACATATTCGCGTAACATTTTGACCGCCGTTCTGTTTGAGATTCGGGGCCTCCGATGCCAGTTTTCCTCCCATTTAGGGTTCATTAGGCCTTTTGGTCGGCGCGCACTAAAAATCGAGTTATGAATGCAAATGTTGCCCGGTTGGTTTTGTGTTCTAACGGGAATTTCGAATTTCCAACTACTGCATTTTAGATTGTAATTGTTCATTTTACGCAACACAATAAGTTAAATGATTACAAAAAGTTCTTTAACCAATTTGAATCGAATAAACAGATGGGGCGACATCTTTTATAGGACATTTTAATTTATTCACTAGCGACATCTAATTTATAAACCAAAAATTATTTTCAAAAAAATAATAATTAAATAATCCTCTTTAACAAAAATATTCAATGATTTTGCGTTTAATAACTGTCCAATTTTAAACTAACACTGAAGCACTGAGGTCTCACATAGAATCTACAGTTCTTTTCGTGCTTCTCTCAATATCTATGCACATACAGTTCAAAAGCAACTTTTGTTCTAAAAGTTTTCTTGTAACATGTTCCAATTCCTGTACTCTAGATAATATGACTTCCATACACTGAACTAATTAACTTTAATTACTTAATTAACTTTAATTCGTTATACAATTCTCTAATTGGTTTAATTAAAAATGTAGCACTATCTATTATTTATTATTTATAAGTAAAAAGAATTTACTTACCAGCAACATCTAAATTTCAAAAAAGAAAATATATTAAAGAAAACTACAAAATAATTTGGAATATTTTCTTTATAAAAAAAAATAATAAAAAGAGGACTGCATCGGTTAAATGCGAACGAGCGGAAAAAGGAACGCAACGTCGAGTTAAACTAATCAACAAGTTCGAACAAGTTAAAATTTGGAAAACTTAATGAAACAAGCTATTCGTTAAAAATAAAAATAAAGCGCCAGAATTAATTCGCACCCAGGCAAGAGTTTGTTAATTCGATAATTCTCCCTTCATTCGGAGTCGTTTCGTGTATTACCATTTTTTTTTTTTTGTTTTTTAGGGGGTTATATTTTGTAATTTATTACTTTGTCGTTTCAAATTTTCCATTTTAATCCCTTTTATATGAAATTTTAATAATGCTCAGAGAACGGGGAATGTTTTATTCCGAAAGTGTGCGCTGGTGGCAAATCTAAAATAACCTAAAACATAAAAATAATATTTTAGATTAAAATTTCCTCTTTTAAAGAAGGATCACCTATTCTGCTTTATTTTATTTTTTTTTAGTTAGTAATCTTTTTTAAAGCAAATAGTTTACTTTATCCTTCCTTAAACACAATTGTTCCGACCCCAAATACGCAGAATGCCTAATTCCGAAAGAATGTTTAGGCGCGTGTCTTAAATGCGAAGTAACCTATATGTAATGTTAGTAAATATGTTAGATTTATTGTTAGTTTAAAAGTAGTAACAAATTTTTCCAATAACAAACTTTTACCAGCAATTTCTTATATACTTTTTAACTGATATCTTCCTTATTATTAGAGATAACGAACATGTAAATGCATCACTTTAAAATTTGACTCTTTCTTTAGACTTAAAATAGCTCAAAAATTACAAAACTTTAAACCCTTACCCCATTCTTGTTAAACTGAATTTTAAATATTGTTGTAATCGTAAGAATGAGTGCTCCTTCAGTTGTCATAATCTGGATTTTCGGATGTAAATATCCAATGCGGTCATGTTTAAACCACCCACTTAATATTCATCCCTACACGTAGAGACACTTGCTCCGTCTTCCTCTAAACTAGTTTTTTGTTTGGTGGGGTAAAACTGTAGAAGTATATTTCTCTTATCAAAAATTTTGTGCTCTTTTTAATGGTGTATAAAATAGCGGTAAACGGCAGTTATCTAATAACAAATTCTCAGCATAGCCCTAACTTTCCACCAGAATCCTGTACGTATTCAATTAAAACTTTGTCTCCAACTTTATAAAATGGAAAATGCATTTTGTCCGGTCGAGGTGAGATGCGTCGCAGCACAAGGTGGGCGTTATCTGAAGCTCATTCCTCTATCGTATTTCAGAGTGCATCTGAAATAGTTGTGGAAATAGAGTGTGTCTGTGTATTAGTAGTGAAAATTAAACAAAATTCATGGAGAATAAATTTTTGTATTATATTAATACACGTTCTTTCTGGGATATTGACTACTTTGACTTTTTCCCTTAACAAACTTTCTCTCTTCCCAAACGTTAGCATATTTGGGGTGTAACACGTCCTTTGATTAGATGTCTTATTTAGAATGTCTATTTGATTTCTCTCTTATCTGTTAATACACTTCGCATCATGTTAAATAAAGATCTCATAATTTGCTTTATTTGCTTATTCCCTTGTGACATTTCTGTTGCTATGAGGTGTAGTTCAACATTATTTTTGGTTATGAATTCCTTAAATTTCTGTGATACACCTTTCGAATGGTTTTCTTAACGCAATAACACTATATTCGAGCTTTTTGCTCTAGATGGGACAGAAAATACCATATTTAGAAAAAGCATCAGTAGTAGCTAACATCTGACTGTAGCCATCAAACTTTGCTACCAGACCAGCATGATCAATGTGCCAAATTTCTGCTAGTAGCATGTACTCTACATTTTCTAATATACTTCTTTAAGATTTATCCCAACAAATGTGAGCTGCGTCGTGGTGATATTTTTGCATGACCAGAAGAACAGGTATGTATTAATGGAAAACAAAACAAAAGTATCTAGTCTATAGCGGCCTCGCAAGGAATCAAGGGAAACATAAACTTAAGTTCAAACAAAGAATAAAATCTGATGTAAACGCAGAAGAATTGAGCATTTTTTCACGCGTACACCGATGAAAATTGCATCATTATTCATGAGAGATGGTTCAAATAGATCCAGTGATTACATGCACAAATGTATTCAAAAGTTCATGTATGTATGTATAGCACGGGGAGGACATGCAGCACCTAGGCCTCAACGGGCCCAAAAGTTCATTTTCCCTAATGAGTTAAACATTGCGAGAATATATCCCATATACAAGAAAGGTGATGTTAATGATCCTAACAATTTTCGGGCAATAGCAATAGCTATCTTACCAATTATGTAAAACCTTTTTGAGAATCTTCCGAAATCACGTCTTCTTGACTATCTGTACAAAGGAAGATGTTTTATGTTTTGATTTACATGAGCAAATCATTGATCGCAAAAAAATCGGCACTATTATCGGACATTACAAAGGCATTTGATTCTGTCAGTCATAAGAAACTTGAATATTATGACATCAAACACTCGTGATGTTTGACACTCCAGTGTTTCAATTGTACCTAGAAAATCGAAGACGGGTGGTTCAAGTTGATATTAATAAACTGACTATTAAAGGATAATAGACCGATATGAAAATCGGTGTAACGTAGGGATCCATCTTGGGCCCAGTTTTATTTCCTTTATATGTGAACGATCTTCCGGAAACTCTCAACATGTGTAAGACGATAATGCATGTAAATGACATATCACAACATTGAAAAATATATCTAGTACAGTTGAAGAACTACACGAATATGAAGGTTCCAATCAAAAGGTTGCATCATATAAGTTTGAAACGACCAAACTTAAGTTGAATGAACATAAGTCACAAAAAATTGGTTTAAGTACTAAAACTAACAATAACGTCTCGGCAGTTAACACTTAGCCGACCAATTGGAGAGATATCCCCGTTTCAAAATAAGTCGGTGCACGATCGATAACTTCAAAAGCTCCCCGATTTCGAGGTTATTTTTCCCACCTTAGCGTTATTAACGCGTAATAAAACAATATTATTAAAATTGAATTTTAATCATTGAGAATAACTCTCGTTGCGGAAAATGCGCGGTGGAAATCATTCAGTTGGGTGGAAATCGTTCAGGGCGCTCGGTCGGATAACTGGTAAGTTACTGGGGCTGTACTTTCACAACTCTTTGGAATGGAATCTACAGGTAGACGTTATAGGAAAGAAACTTAGCTCAGTAGTTTACTAACTTAGAACACTTATAAGACTAAGAGAACTGCAAACAGTGATGGTGATATATTGCTCGAATTTCCAGAGTGTGGTGTTATACAGCATTCTGTTTTGAGAAAGTTCACCAGTTTATTTGTATATTATAAATGTTTGATGTTCTCAAAAGAAAGTTTGAATGGTACTATGCCGAAAACAGTTTACATCACAATTGTTACAAATCCCTACTATATAATACTATAAGTTGTCGACATGCCAACAATTTGTTTACTACCAAGTAATAAGATTTTATAATAAATTACGGGAGTACACAAAATCCCTTTCACGAGAACAATTTGAATATGTCCTAAAATTACATTTTAGCTCATTTTGTAATTGATATTAATTGTAATTATAAACATACTCTTGACGACCTGTAACTTTATGTTTGTTTGGGAATAATTTATTATTATGATTATTTTGATTTCTGCGTTGGAAAGCAAACCATTCCTGCTTTCCAACGCAACCATTCATCTTTACTCTGGTGGCGCTTAAGATCCCTGCTTAAATGGTCAACGTGGCTCATTTTATAGCCTTCTTGAAAATCTTGAATCCTTTTTGCTACGCACGGTTGCATGTTTTCCTTGAACTTTATGGCAGTAGCTAAAGTTTGAATTTTACGTGGGCTAGATTTAAGTATACCATGTTCTATTATGTCGTATTATTCAGTTTCCATATTTAAAAATATATATTTATTCTAATTTAGCGAACATTCTGTAATAATTAAAGCATAAAATACTAAAGTTAACTGACCAAGACCTTCATCAATAAACGTGCGCCACCAGATCATTAAGGCTACCAAGCGATTTGTTTATGGCGTGTTGATAATAAGTTGGGGCATTAGCTAAACCAAAAGGTATTCATATGGCTGTCAGGAGTAACAAATGTCGTATATTTCCTGGACCTCTCGTCAATTTCAATTTCGTCAATCATGTAGATTGGGTCATGTAGTCAACGTAGAGCCTTAATCATCCACATTCTTTTTTACTAGCACTCTAGGACTTAGATACGGTGATGAACTTTTACCTATTCTTCCATTCTTCAATAACTACCCTATTATTTTTTTTATTTTATTATTATTTGAGTTTTTAAGGAACTTGGCTATTCTTATGTTTTTACCAGAACATTTTTTTCTTAGCATATCTGATAACTTGAATTTTTGGTTTCTGCGCGGATGTATGCCTAACAAATGGAATGCTTTTTAAACGAATATCAATGCAATGTGAGTGACAAACGATTTTTAATCCCGGGTACCCCAACCAATTAAGGCAACCACAGTTGGTGTTGTGTTATTAGGTACTACATAAAAGTCTAAGCAGTTAAAATATTTGCCTTGGAATTTATCTCTAGATTTTGTTTTATCATTTAACTTTACGTTAACTTTTTCCCAAGGTAGATCATTGGAACCGATATAATTCCCTCATTTTTGTTCAAGCATACTCACTAATCGTTGTAACTCTTAATTAGGCGCACGGGGTCCAAAAACGACCCCAACGTGTATAAAACTATGTATTAAGTCTAGTTCTTAATGAATATCAATTAGTCATTTTAATATGTAAACAATTTCTCTATTTACAAGCGTTTTTATATGTATAAATGCAGAAATAACCTCATGCTAACATCGGTTGATTTTTTCGGGTGACTCCATGCGGCCACTATTGTCAATTTTATCAAAACATTTCATAGAATGCCCTAAAACCGATTCACTCGGTAGGTTTTTTACGATATTTGCTATATGTATAAGATGGGGCGAATATCTATCCAATAGATGAATTACCATAAACCCTTAAAGTCCGAGAAGCCCAGAATTATCTACAATTTATAACCGACAATAGGCTTCCTCGGACATTTGACAGCCAAACAACAACCGTGCAATAAAGATCTTTTACAATTTAGCACGAAAAACAATTCAGCAACCGAATTCTTTGGCAAACAAAGAACAAGCATTTAAAGTTTCCACGGTCAGCCTTGGACTTGGAACACTTTCGGTAGATAGTTTCGAAATGATTTCCATAAACATCGAAACAACACGTTCTGATGTTCCACCAGTGCATAAAAAACCCATAATCGGCCCAAAAAATTATCAGACAAGTCCAGATCTATCGCCAAAGATAATGTGACGGTAACTGCAAAATACGTGCATTATTGCACTAAAGCGAAGTTCAAGGAAGAAGCTGGACGAATCTGGGACGACGACGACTATGTTATAGAAAATTTTGATGCTGCTATGGATGTGAGCGGTTTTGTCCTACTCATCAATCCCGAAAATCCAACGGATGAACATTATGGTACGTGCAGTGAAATTGAAACCGACAGTGACGATGAAAACAATGAAATCAGAGTGGTGTCGAATATTTCCATAGTAAAGATCACGCAAAGAGGTATAAGAGACCTATCCACAAGTAAACCAGAACACGTGCTGTAAATATTGTAACGAAAAAAAGCGGCTAAATGATTCAAGAAGGTTTAAACAAAATTTGGAAAATAAAGTGACGCGATATTCTACTACAGCCGAAGAAATGCAAGCATTCCTGGGACTCTTGTGCGACAGGTGTTCTTAGATCATCTCAATTCAAGTACTTGTATCTATTGACTACAGATGATACCGGTGCCACCATCTTTCGAGATAACATGCCTGCCAAAACGATTCGTTTTCCTCTTGAGAAGACTTCAGTTTGATGACGTCTACACAAGAAAAGACAGGATACAAAGTGATAAACTCACTGCTAGACGTGATCTGTTCTCAATATTAAACGAAAATTATATCGCCAATTAGGAGCTAAGTGAAAGTGTGACCCTAGATGAACAATTGGTGGGTTTCCATGGGCGCTGCGGTTTCTGCCAATACTTTCCTTTGAAACCGAATCGATACGGCAGGGTCTTCGCGACGGTAGATTCAATATTATTACCTTCAAAATACGGAAATCTACTTGGGAACGCAACCTGAAGGCCAGTATCACATGAAGAACTCAGCAGAGGAAATAGTGTACCGTTTCATCTTCCCCATACATGCAAACGGCTGGAATGTTACCACCGATAATTGATATAGAAGCGTACATCTAGCACATGGTTTCCTGAAAAATCACAACATTACATTAGTGAGCATACTAAGAAAAAACAAAGAAGGGATACCACTATCATTTTAACCCTGCAAAGAACGTCAAGTCAAAAGCCATGACTATGGTTTCCTACTTTCCACGAAGCTATCATGTTACTTTCAAAAATGCATGTGGAACGTAAAAAGAACAGCAACAATGAAGAAAAACCAGAAATCATCAAATATTATAATTCGATGCAAGGTGTAGTGGACACAATACACATTTAGCTATTTTTTCCACTTGTTGAATGTTACGACAATCAATGCATACATCATTGTCAATAAGAATAACTGTAAAAAAGTCATAGACGTGATTTCAAGCTATTTCAGAAGTCGGATCGAGCTGGAACTTGGAATGGCATCTCAGGTAATACCGGAAAATCGAAAGAGTGCAAAACGTAAGCTGTATGATTACTGCCTCCGAAACAACGACAAAAAATATCAAGAATGATGATGTTTGTGCGAAAAAACATTGTGCGCGAATCATAAGATATTATATGTAAATTGTTTGACTCTTTCAAATATGAATTAATTATTTGTTAATAAACAACAATATTCACCGTAAATGTTGTTCTAATTGTTCTCCCTTTAATTTTTAAGGTTGAGGTCATGAGGTACCACATGAACCTACAAATATAAGTACAAGCCGCGCCAGGTTAAAAGCTAAAATCGTGTTTAATCTCAGTATCCCATGACTCATAATCAGGAAATGAGGAGTGTAAATCATCCTTGAATGTCTCAAATGAAACCCATCGAAAAAACGCCACCCTTCTCCACGTAACGCCTCACCTGGTTTTAATATCATTAAACAATCGGCTACCTTACAAGTAATACGAAGTCGGTTTGCTTCTTTTGACCACTCATGTGCTGGATAATTGCTCTTATTCGAATCAAATGACGATTATTGAAATGTAATTGCTTGCCTTTTGCGAGTGACTGTTGATGACATTTTCATTTCATATATTCAAAATTTTAAGGTAGACTGCACCCCAAGAAGAGTAGACAGCAAGTTAGGTCATCGTTCATTTTTTCGCAAAATAATTCTTACAATGATAAAGACGAAGAACAGAAAAGAGAAAAGAGAAAAATCAATTAACGCACAGGATAATCCCACTCTGTCTCTGATGTTAGCGTTGACGTATCGTTACTAAAAGAATCGACCTTTAGCTCTTACCAAAAGTATATTAGACTACAAAAAACAAGTTGTGCAATATTATTAAAATTTGCTACAACTCGTCCTCGTACAACAATTCTTAAATGAAATTCATAATATTTTCATATTTTCGTATTTCTCTGTATCTGTACATCTAAAAACAAAATTTGCAAAAGTGCAATATCATTCAAAATACAATTTCCTACACCTTTTTATAAAAGTTTTTTTATAATATGCTTCGTTTCCAAGTACATTTAGTTTTACGTTATTTCTAACAGTAAGGAAGATAATACTTATAGGGGTAAAAATTTGTTACCACTAGATTTGCTGCAATCATCAAATATTTTAATTTACTTTTTCTGGGCAATATTCCCCAGGTCCAGGTTTTTTACTCGAATCCGATGGCAAATTGTAACGGGCGCTTATAGTATAAGCCGGGGAATGTTGTTTATAATGTTCCGGATCGACGTTGTTGTAAGTTCCAGGACCAGGCACTTTTATCCTATCGTCAGTTTGCTCCTTGTGTCTTCCGGAAATTGTATACGAAGGAGTCGACTTTTTATCACCAACAACCGGGGGGATGTTATAAACGTTAGGGGCTAAAATCAAAACAAAAAAATTAAATTAATAAAAACGCAACATACTTTTTTTTAAATTAAAATCCAGTTAGATTGGTTTTTAAATTTTTTTATAACTAACCAGGTGTATTTAAAGGCTTTTCCCCCTCCGTTTTTAACCCAAAACTGTATTGAGGTAACGCTTCGTGTAATAATTTATCGGCTTTGTCAACAGCGTACACATTAGGGGCTAAATAATAAAAATTACCCAAAAAAAAGAAATTGTGGTGTAATGTATTTTTTGTATATTTGATTGTGTGACTAACCGGGTGTATCTAAAGGTTTCTCTGTATTAACCCTTAGCCCAAAGCTGTGTTTTGGTGATGAGTCGAGCGTGACTTTATCCGCCTTATTAACATTGTACACGTTCGGTGCTGCAAAAAAATTGTGCTTAGTGAAATTAAACCTTTGTCTTACAATAAATAAGATTAAATGGTGGTGGTGTTAAAACCGTTCCGTTGATTGTATAAATTGTAAATAACTAACCAGGTGTATCGAAAGGTTTTTCCACATTGGTCCTCGCTCCGAAGCTGTGCATTGGTGAGTGTTCGTGTAATAATTTATCTGAGACATCTATCTTGTATACGTTTGGTGCTGAAATATTTTGATTTGTGATAATAAAAAAAAGATTTTTGGATTGATTAAAATTGAGTGGTGTTACAATTAATTTTTTAAGAAAATAATGATTTTTGTACTCTTATGGATTCATTTTATTGGAAAAATATATAAACTTTTACCGGTTTCGATTCTAAAATCATCTTCAGGAGATAACTTACACATATTGAAAATAAATTGTAAACACATTTGTCAAATTAAAGTTTGTGAAGTTGGTTTAAAAAAAAGGGACAAGAAAAAGATGCGAGAAAAATAAATAGGAACTATAGTGGATAGGTAAGCTAAAGTTGCCGACTCAGATTGCTACCTCTAATTTGTGTTCTTCATGCAATTAGGAGTTTCTTTGGAGAGGAGTATTTCATCCGATATAGTTATAAAGTGAGTTTCTTACCGAAAATAAGATGTCTACCAATATTGGATCTGCTTTGGGATTTATGTTCTTTTAGTCTTTTATTGAATGATCTTTCCGCCTCTCCAGTGTAAGTGGTGTGTATATTACATTCTAATTTATATATTCCCTTTTACATTATTAAAATATTTCTACGGTATTGTTACTTTTTGAGACAAGCGCCATATTTACCAAAATCATAAACCATTTTTATTATTGATCAAATTCAACAACTTACTAATAAGACAATTAGGAAATATATCAAGAAAAACTGTACAAAAATTAACCTTTTGAAAATTGATGAATTATGCAACATAAAGAGAGTAATAAAAACAAAATCAGATAATGAATTCAGAGAATTTATTTTAATCAGAGAATGAAAATCAAAGAACGAAAGAGGAAAAATAATTACTTAAGAAAGGATCAGAATATGATTATTACTATTAAGAATAAGAGCGAATCTGAGAAGAACAGCAATTGAATTAAAAGCCATTACAAAACACATCACCAATAGAAAAGGTATAAAAATTGAACTCCAACAAGTACTGATTGAGAAGACGGGAGAATTATTAAATGGTAAGACTAGAGAAGAAAGAAAGACAGTAGAGGACCATAAAACAGAAAATGAAACAATAAAACTTAACAATCACCAAAGCAAATAAGAACGCAGGTACAGTTATAATGTACATGCAAAACTATATTAATAAGACAGAACAATTCTTAAACAACAACAAGTGTAAGATAACCACAAAGAACCCTACAAAATAAATTCATGATAGGTTTCACACGGTTGAAGAAGTTTGGCAAGCTAAATGCTAATACTCCAATAGTTTTGTCAAAATAAATCAAATATCTAAACATTACGCTTAACAATAAAATGACATGGAAAGATAATAGAGTAAAAAAACGGACGCATTCGGTCAATGCTGGAGGGTCAATGTAGGTAAGGTATAGGGTTTGTCAACCAAAACTGTCCTCTGCATTTATACGTCTGTGATCCAACCTATTTGCTTATATATAGTGTAGTAGTATGGTGATCAAAAACTTTAAAATCTACATCCACTGCTGCACTTAATAAATTTTTCTACAAAACAATCACCCAGAATACTAATGGGTGAGAAGGATAGTAAAAATGCCGTACTCTGGAATGATATGGTGGGTTACTCACCAATTTCGAAATGTAAAACGGACTTCATAACCTTACGACATATCTTTGCGAAGAAATATCTCATCCATCCCAGCTCAACAGAAATAGAAATACAAGACAGGATGAAACTTCTCGTATGATAGTCCATGTATCTATTCCATTAGGTGCCACCGTAATACTGACGAAGTTAATCACCATACAATTCATATTGTGGTGTGATATGGTTGTAGTTATTATCAGGTCCAGCTTGAAGAGTATATTTACAATTCACACTGACAGTACACAAGCTACTAGCCCTGAGTAGAAGAACAATTACTTCAAGACTTGTTATGGGTTATCATCTGAAGGCCCCGGTGCGTAACTGCGTTATACTTCGATGGATAAACAGACACTCGACCAGCCCATGTAACAAGCACACTGATAGACTTGCTCAAATAGTTGCCGAGAAAGCGCCCTGTTCGATTGAAACGATAATCGCTCCATCCTTATCAACAAATTGAGATAATTAAAGAGTTTACCCACAAAAAGCTTATGAACTGTGGGATAGGCTTAAAGGCTGCCATCTAAAACTGCTACGTTACCACGCTCAGCAGAAACAGCCTTGTTTTTCGTAAAGATTGGTAGAAACGCTCTACAAATTGTAACGAAACTCATTATGTGTCGAAGGGATCTTTAAAACCATAAGTATGCTGTTAGTCGTTTGTGTCGCTTTTGTGAAGAAAGCGTTCGTCACATCTTGAGTGATTGCTCCACTTTGCAAGAGCTTAGAATGATTGTTCGGAGAAGAATATCCGAGCGTGGATGGCATCAGGAATACATCTCTGAGTTGTATCCTAGCTTCAGAAATTCCTTTGGCTGATTGATGTAGCCGGAGAGAGTGCAGGAGAAAAAGAAGTCATAACAGAATTAAAGATATAATCGAAAAACTTAAGACAAATCCGAATACCCTTATTCACACAAACCTTAAAATACCACGACTTTATGCACAGTCAAAGCTACATAAACTAGATACATCCATCGATCCTATAAGAATACCATTAATAGACGCAAACACCTATAAAATTTCAAAATCTTGGTCAATATATTTAAGGATATTATCGATTTCGAAACAAAACACACCTGCAGTTTTTAGTCTTTAGTTAACAGTTGTGTACTACATTGGTCAAGATTATACGTTTTGTCCAATAGTATTTAAGATTTTTGAAGCAAACTCAAATAGTTTATCAACAATATCTTGCATTTTGCGATGAAAATGATTTCTGCCAGCACTTTTGCAAGCAGTCTTCTGGACGCAATATCAAGTCTTGTAGAAGCAATATCAAGTCATCTGGAAATATTTCAAGTCTTCCAAAGGCAATATAAAGTTATGATGTGCTCCGAGAGAAAAGCCTTAATTCGCGCTCAGTCGTTGCTTATAATTTCTCTAGAGTTGCTTGAAATCAATGGTTACCTCGATAGTTTAAGCTGGTTTAAAATATTGGATAGCTTTCCACCTTGGATCTCTCGGGTCACAATGAATATGTTACGAGAATAGAAATGTACATAGAAAGTGGAAATGATAGAAAAATCAATTTGACTACCGAACCTTTTCGATACCGAGACATCTAAATGTCTTACAGCGCGTGATCATAAGAATTATATGATTCATGTGCCGGACCCTGTTGTTGCTCGCACTAAACAATTTTGGTCATATTTAAGACAAAGAAGAAGAGGTGTTGGCGTGTAGGCGATTGTGCGATATAACTTACTACTAGCTAATAACTAATAATAACGAACTAACTAATAATATAATTTTTCGACTACTTCGGGTCGGTGTTTGCCCCGCCGGTAATTAGTGCATACTCCGAAGGAGACCATAGCCTTAATATCATATCGGTTGACTGTTTCGATTTATCGTAGGTTGAGGAAACTCTTTCTGGTGTGGCTGTTTACAGGGATCCGGGCTCAGATAATATACCTTCTATTAAGAGATGCTCTAAATCCCTTGCCAGACCTCTATATTTAATTTGTCATATGTCACTAAGCTACGATATTTTTCCATCTGTGTGGAAACGGGTGAAAATTACGGCTATTTTACCAATAATGGGAAAAATCTTTGAAAGACTTACAGCAGACTATCTTTTTAAGATGAAGAGAGCAGCATGGTTTTTATTTGAGGCGATCGTTTTTCAACTATTGATAAAAACATCCAAGTAGATGCGATATACACTGACCTTAACAAAGCTTTTGACAAGTGGATCATTGTTTATTATTGTTGAAGTTGGTGTCGCAGGTGTCTTTTTGAGCTGATTTGCTTCGCGCCTCTGTTATCGCACGTAGGTAATCGGGATTAGTCCCTCAGGGTAGTCATCTGGGACCGCTCTTGTTTACAGTGTACATAGGTGATATCACTAAGTCTTTTCCTACCTCAAGATGTCCTATGTATGCTAATGACATTAAAATATTTTCTCCTGTCTCTGCTGTTTTAGACTGCGTTAACCTTCAGAATGACCTGAACAATATTTTTATTTTTGTCAGATTAATAATTTGTCACTTAACATATCTAAGTGTCGGACTGTTACTTAATACGAGAAAAAGCAGTTCATTAAATTTGATTACTGGTGCGGAATATGTTTACTGGATCGTGTTGACACTATTAAAGACCTTGGCATTACTTTAGATAGCAAACTATTGATTGATCAGCATGTTGATGAAGTGATGGCTAAAGCTAATAGGATACTGGGATATTTAATGCGCTCCTCTGAATCGTTTTGCAGCCCTAGACCTATTATATCCTTATACAATGCTTTCGTTAATGGTGTTTTATCGTTCAGCAGTACAGTTTGGAAACCTCAATATAACCCATACATTAACAGAATAGAGAGGATTCAGGTAAGGTTTCTGAAGTATCTCTCGTATAAATTCCGACATCCTTATATAGATTATTAGTTTGCCTGCCAAATGTATCATATGTCGATACTTCAGTAGCGTAAAACTTGCAGTGGTTCAGGTTGCTCAGAGGTTACTGTAATTCTTCCTATCTTCTTTCACGCATTGATATGCATGTTACCACTCGTCGACTGCGCTATGACTTTCTGTTTTATGCATCGACTGCCCGAACAAATTCCTATAGAAATTCCCCAATACTTCGCATGGAGAGGACAGTGGACCGCCAGTTATTATATATAATGTATTATAAAGGAATATCGTGAGTGGAAATGTTTTTGAAGTAGTTCAAGGATTCTGGAAACATTTCATGTCTTCTGGAAGCTTTTCAAGCCTTCTGGAAGTAGTATCAAGTCTGCTACAAGCAGTATTAAGTCTTTTGGAAGCAGTATCAAGTCTTTCAGGCGTAATGAAAAGCCTTCTAGAAAAAATTTAAGAATTCTCAACATAGAATCAAATCTTCTGAAATTATTGCAAGCCTTCTGGAAGCAATGGAATATGTTCTAATGGCAATATCAAACCTTCCAGAGGCAGTGTCAATTCTTTTTTAATGGCCTGGTATGTATTGTTACTGTAATTATGTGGGGTATTTAGTGTCATTGGATTGTTATGATTGTTCTTATTCTTTTATTTTAAATATAGTCTCCCATATTTTTTGCGGTTTTGTACCCAATGTTTTTGGCTATTTGTTTTATTATCGCAATTTTCTTGTTTAATTCTTCCTCTTTTTCCTTTTTCTTCCTCAATTTTGAGTTGAGTGCTCTGTAAAGTTATGGTGTGAGTCCTGAGGATTGAGTTGGGTTGGGTTGGGTTGCTATATCTGTCTATATCAGCGTTTATCAACATTTTAAACAGGACATTTAGGTCTTCAATTTGATCCATAAATCATCCTCATTATCTTCATTATGCCATGACGATTTTGTGGAATTCTGATTATTACTATTGGTGAGTACTTTTACAATAGAATATTTGAGGCAATCGTTTAACTGACAGAAATTGCATGAAGGAGTACATTATAATTAGTTAATTTAAATACGAAATGTTCACATTGGCTTAGAAAGCTTTGATGTTCGATTTTGCTTAGTCAGAAATCTCTGAAGAAAAGAAATGATCTGAAACTGTAAATTGCTATTATTTTATCGTAACTATTGCTTAACAATAAAATAAATTTAAGTAATTAAAATTTGCCATTTCGAAGTTAAAAATAATTAATCAGTCTAAGCGAACGTAACCCAATGGTACAACCTAAGAAGGATTAATCCGTCAGATCATTTTGGAAAGTAATAGAGCTTCTTTTACTGTTAACTAAGTAAAGTTTACAATCTCATCACGATACAAATACAACACTGAATATACAACGACTACAGCGCAGAATTAACCATTATCGTCCATTATGTACGTTCCTCCCTCAACCATCCCCAGCCGTCTCCCTCTCTTGCAGAATCTGCCTCCGCATTTCTTATTGAATACATTCTCTAAACACATGTACTAACGTTTCTCAATACCAAGTTCTTCCTATCCTCACATCTTCCCTTTACGAAGTATTTTGGAAGCCCCTCCATCGTTCTCTCATCTACGTCCCTCTTTCCTATCTCTGACCGTCCTCATCCTAGTTGCTTACCTTCCCAATGATTTATAATACAAACAACCCAACTTCGCTAAATCCAACCCAACTTAACCCAATGGTACTAAATGGGATTAATCTGTCCGCTCATTAGACAAAGTAAACATCATGGATAAGAAAATCTCTGTTTGGCATCATTTCCTAATAGAAACAAAATAATATGCACTGGCAATTCTACTAGTAGTTTTCACACACAGTAAGGTAAAGTAAGGTAACAAATTCTTTTAACAACAAAAAATCGAAAACATCATAACGAAGTACTTTGTACATGACAGCTCGCGGTAGCCTATCACTTATTATTTATTATGAGCTATTCCGTTTGGTTTCCTTTTGGACGAGTAAAACAACATTAAACTAATACCGGTATTAATGCCGGTATCCCGATTTTAAACTAATAGAAATACCGAAATTACTCCATTATAATAATAACAACCTTCTAGAAATCCTCGAAAATTATGAAATAAATAAATTCAAACATAATTCAGAGACCAATTGTTTAAACGATCAGATATTGACGAATAATAGATTATAATAGTAATAATAGACTAAGAACACAAATTAAGGTAGCAATCTGAGTTTGCAACTTCAGCGTAGTTGCTTACCTAATTCCTATTGTTTTTATTCTGCCCCATTTCTTGTACCTTTTAACTCAGTTTTTAAAAGCAAACTTCACAAATGTAGGTTTAACCTTGAAAGATTGTCATTCAATGTTCAAGGGTACAAAAAAGTACAAAAATTATTAGTTTTAAAAAAGACAGCCATATTAATAGAATTAAAGTTAAATATTAATTGTTTAAAGTTTAAACACAAACCAGGTGTCTCACTGGGTTTTTCAACATTAGTTTTTACTCCAAAAGAGATTTTTGGCGCTGAATCATGAAGAATTTTATCCGCTTTTTCTACCTCGTACGCATTTGGCGCTATACATACAAAGTAAATTGTATATAAGCTAAATGTTTTTAAATGCGTTAGTTTAGTCACTTTTTAGTTGAAACTAACCGGGTGTATCGAGAGGTTTTCCGGTGTTCGTCCTCAATCCGAATGTGTGCATTGGCGAGTGTTCATGTAAAACTTTATCGGCTATTTCCACCTTGTATACATTCGGAGCTACAAATATGAAATCTTTCTATTATTTGATTTCGATTTAAGATTGAAATAACTAACCGGGTGTATCAAACGGCTTCGCTAAATTTAATCGCGATCCAAATGTAATCATTGGTGAAGTTTCGTGTAAAACTTTGTCGGCTTTATCTACGTTATAAACGTTCGGTGCTAAATTAAAAAAAATATTACAAAAATTAATTTGGTGCTATTTATTTATTTGGAGTATTTTACTAACCAGGTGTATCTAAAGGTTTTTCTAAGTTAACTCGAGTTCCGAACGAATGCTGGGGTGCGTTGTGCATGACTTTATCGGCATTTTCAATGTGATAAACGTTTGGACCTAATTATTAATAATTTAATTAAATAATATTTTAATTATTGATTTTAACTTTAACTAACCGGGTGTATTTGATGTTAACTTTTGATTAATCCTTAACCCAAAGGAATATCGAGGAGAATTACTCTTCAAATTAATGTTATAACTATTAGGAGCTATTAAAATAAATTAATTGATTAAAAATTAATAAAGATTAATTGAGATGTATGCACAGGGTGGGCAAATTACAATATTATTATAGGTTATCTCGAAAATTGTAAGAATTTAAAAAAAGTAGCTGATATGATATAAGTAGTTGATACAGTCCCATTTCTTATTTTAAATAAATTCTAATTCTAAAAACACAAAGCGCTATCGTCTTTTGTTTGTCACCTAGAGCGCAAAAAATATTCTAGAACCTCAACTATCTTGGTTGTGATTATAGGTGGAGTGTAGTAACCAACACATTTGATGATGTAATAAAAATTCATTTCTTCTTCTAGATTTTGAGATATTAAGACCAATTTCGTTCTTTTGCAATGGCTAATTTTTAGTTTATTAAAATCGTATTTCTTTTCTGATTTCAAAAATATAGGCTTCAATAAGTGTATTAGTAAATCTATTCAAAAGTTTTTGACGACATATCGCACTTCGGCAAAAATAATGATATAACTGCAGTATTTAGGAAATAACAAATAAGAATTTAATAAATATTTGTTACTACGGTATAACCTCACAATGGTAATTTTTTAAATTGTGACACTATTCTCGACGGGGTGCGATATGATCAAAGATCTACATATCATTGTCTGACAGATGAGAGTCTTAAAAATAGGTAAACTACTACACTAAAGCAAAATACAAGGTATTAAAAAATTAGAGTAAAGAGGCAAACATGTTGGAAATAGAATTTATAACCAAAAAAGGTGCAAAAAATTTAAATTCTTATATATGCACTATTAATTCAATAAAAAAATAATAAGGTAAATTTAGATAAATCAATAAAGAATGGTTGGAAAGCATTTATCCGGATTATGAAAATATGGATGGATGCTGAGTGCTGGAAAAAGTGAATTCCAAAAACACAATCCTAACGTCAGAGGGGATACTCGGTAGGCTTAGATTAGGTAAAGTTAATCAGATATGTAATGAGGAAAACCTTAGTGATCACATAGAAGAAGAAAAATAGGAGAGATGGGGTGAAATAGATAGAGAAGAAAAAACATCTTGGTACAGAGATGTAGAGAGAGACAGTAGAAGAGAAAATATAAAGTGAAAGACCACTTACTTTGGAAATACTAACATCCTGAATGACTGAAGCTAACGAGGTATATGGAAAATTAAAGGAATGCATACTACCACAGAGCAAAATATACTGGTACAATAATGTCGCTAAAAATGCAAAGGTCGAAACAAACAGATGATATAGAAGAAAACTAAGACTACATGCTAAAACAGGAAATGATGAATAGAAACAAAGACAACACTAAGAAAAGAAATAAAACGGGCAAAGAAGAATGCATGTAGAAAATTATACGATGGAAGAAAAATGTGTGGGGAGATGCATACATGATAACTTTGAAACAATCGAAAAACGTACCAATATAACGCTACAAGTAGAGCATACAGAAAAGCTAATAAAAGAACTCTTGAATTAGCAGCCAAATTGAAAAATAAAAAAAATCGGAGCCAGACAAAATAATTGCAGAAATTGTTAAGGATACAGTTACTACAAAAATTGTTAAAACATGGCAGATATTTAGGATGATCTGAAAAAATTATCAAGTTCACAATATGCTTTCACGAAGGGAAAATCGACGGTAGACGTGATTGAGGGCGTACTGGAAAATGGCAAACGAATGCAAAAATATAATGGGGGAAGAGAAAGAAATTCCTAATAATCAAAGGAGATGTTAAAGAAGCCTTTGACTGCTCCTCGGGGGAAAATATTCGAGCCGCTCCGGCAGAAGAGAACTTCAAATAAGCTTCCGAATATTGTGGAAAATTATCTGAGGGAGTTAACGATTGAATACGGGGACAAAACATATCAGATTAACAGAGGGGAACGATGCTGGGACCCGTTTTATGGAAAGGGTGGGAGCTTGATGATCTGCTACAGAGGGCACAATAATTATTGGAAAGAATAACACTTAGAATGGGGAAAATGCCCTTACACATCGCCCCGGAAAAAATAAACAGAAGTATTAAGAAGTAGAAAATGTTAAAAAAGTGATAATATAGGTCCATAAGCAAACAATAAAATCAGGGTAAAATCAGGGATGCCCTGGGGATTAAGTACCTGGGGATAATTATAGAAAAAAACTTCAAACTAAATGAACATGTAGAATATGTTACAATTAAAACTCAAGTAATGGTATGCTTTGCACACCCCGTGCAAAGCATGGGCTCTACCTATATGTAACCTAGGTAACCTATTATATTATGTATATTATGTAACCTCAAACATTGTATGGATGCAAGACGTGGTCTGAAGCTTTTAAAACCTAACAAGAAACTGTGGTAGCCAGTTTCTTGTCTATGGATAACAGTGCCGATGCCTAAAGGTGCAATGCAAGTAATTAATAAAGTAACATACTAGCCGTATACAACTATTATAGAAGCATTGGGATCATCCCCGACTAACGCACTCACGGTGGAGGCGAAATATCCGTGAAGATAAGTGGCAGCAAAAATGAAGAATTACACCTCCTACCGTACAGGCGCGAACAACCACCAAAGAGTACACCACTTTTTATTAGATTTTACCACACTATTCTACCTCTTTAATCGACTTGATATAAACAACCTGAGAAAGAGAGAAAGAAGGAGGCTTTAATAGAAGGTAACAGTAACGGTAGTTTTTGGGTAGCCCTCCGTCCGCAAGCGATCTCACTGGAGCAAAAGTGAACCCATCTTATAGATTTTATATATTTACTAAGATATACCAAAAACGATTTCGCGTCAAATCGTCGAGGTCACTTTGGGGTGGGGCGCTGGATTTGAAATATCAAAGAATAGTGTCCATTGAGAGGAGGAATAATATTACCATATAGTAGACTAATATATTTCCTAAGATAGGAACGATTTCTCTCAATCTAGGTGATATATTGTCCGAGTTTAGTTGGTCGATCACTTCTTGCTCACCTATTTCAAAATTTATTGGCATAATTACCGCCTAGTATGAGACCGAAGGTGATTTTTTTGGTAAGGGGCTAGTATTTTTCTTTTTAGACAAATCTATGATTACGTATGGTTAAATTAATTTTACTACAGTTTGCAATTTGTACACGATATTTGATTTTATTGTTCTATCTAAAATAAGGTAACAAATTCTGATATATCTCGATTAATTTTTGAGATTTAGTTTCAAATTAAATCAAAAATTAAAAAAAATCATAACAAGTCGATTGTTTAAGATGTCAAAGTAAAACATCTTCCAAGTTAAAAAGCAAGATCTGAAGAGCTGGTAGATATGGAGGTTCCAGGAAGTTATATTAATTATATAACTCCCTCACGTCTGAAAAAGGCGATATAGGGATTGGGAGACGGGGTGGATGGATTCATTGCAATATAAAGGAGCAAACTATGTTGAAGGCCAATCAACTACTGCAAAAATAACATGATATCAAAACAAATGAACGACGAAAATGAAACAACGAATGTGATATGAGTTTACTTCATCGTAGCTTCACAAAATTAAACTAAAGAATGATCAATCAGGTGTATGCGGGGAATAAGGTGACCTAAACCACGACTTCTTCGCCTATGAAAGGTTTGATTGTCCAAGAGAAAAATTCATCTGCTTCTTAGCACAAAAATACCAGTTACCAATAATCTTAGTATCAATCTTTGCTAATTTTTTTGAAGTATATGTAATATTATACTAATTTATAAAGGATACAGGAATTCAACTGTGATAAAAAAGCTGACAGTATGCAAGTCTGCGATAAAGCTATTCGAATATTGAAATATTCTCTAGAAAATAAATGAGGCTGTATTGAGTCTCAATTAAAACTAAAATATATCACTAAATCCTAAAAGATATCATGAAGGTTCCTTGTTCTAACCTAGAAACTTATTTAAAAAATGAGACATGTCAGCTATTTTTTTCTAATTCTTATAGTTTCCGATATAATCTTCAATTTGAACCACCCTATAAGTTAATTAATATCAATAACTAACCGGGAGTGTTTGAATTATTATTTATTGGAGTTCGTCTGCCAAAAGAATATCTTGGAGAATTATTTAGTTCCTTAACCTTCGTGTAAATATACATGTTAGGCCCTTTTTAGTACCAAAAAAATATAAAAAATTTTAATCAAAAACAACTTTTGTATTAATACCTGGGGTGTCAACGGGTTTCTCAACATTCGTTTTTAACCCAAATGTATATTTCGGAGCGGCATCTTTAATGGCTTTTTCAGCTTTATCAGGATCGTAATCGCCCGGAGCCGGGAAATTATCAATCTTTTGGTCTTTAGGTCTACTATGTAAACTTAAAGCCGGTGGTGTATCTTTTCCTTTAGCACTTAATCCTGTTACGTTGTATTGTCCGGGTCCGGGACCTACTCTTTCCACTTTTCCGTTATGCCTAGCTCCAAAACTGAACGCGGGAGCTCTTCCCGATTTTGATTCAAACGTTTTCTTGCCTATCAATAAAAAACATTCATTAAAATTAATAAGGAACGAGGTGAGTATGTAAATGGGTATATGTATACAATAACGGGATAACTTTCTAATTGTTATTTATTTATTCTGTTATTAAAAAAAGTTATTATGAAGGTAACTTGTGTGGGTTTGTACCTATATATGTTGGCAGTGACACGGCAGCTGGTCCAGGCCCACTGAATTCTGCGGCAATTGGACCACGTCTCTTCGTAGGTGTCCAAGGTCTTTGTTGGAAACCGCCCATTATTATGTATTATTATTTTATTCCTAGAATTTAAAAAATTATTAATCTAGGTCGCAATATGTTGAAGAAATTCCAGAAATAACTTAGATATACGTTAAGTAAAAAGCTCATGACTTATTTTTCAACGATAAGAAATGATTTATTAAACGAAAAATAACCAATATAATCCATAAAAATTAAGAGACCAACATTTTTTTTAAAAACATCATGAATTTAATTCGGCCCTTCTTATTTCATTGCGATATTTTAATTGTGTCTTGAGATACAATTTTTTTTAATTTGCATGATTTTTAACTAACTCGGAACTAACTCGAAAATTTTATGATTTGAAGAAAGGATTTTTAGTACATTAAATAATAAGTAATTTCGCTTCAAATAGCTTCTTATTTTATTGCGATATTTCAATTAGATCTTTGAAAATTCCTTGATTTCTATCTTATACATATAATGACGTTTTCGCAGAGATTTAATCAATAAATCATTATTCGCAGATTAAACGATTTGAAGTAACAATGTTTCTTTCGTTAAATACTAAATACATTTACTCTAAATTGGTTTTTATTTCATTGCGAAATCTCAATCATTTTTTGAGAGACGATTTTTTGAAATTTGCTTAATATTACCTAACACTTATAATTATGTTTGTGTAGAGTTTTAATCATAACTTGGAGATTTAGATACTGGGAAAACAATCTTTAGTACATTAAATATTAAATAAATTTGTTTTAAACTTGCTTCTTATATTATGGTAATATCTTACCATTATACCATTATTCATATTACGATTTTTAGCTAACACATGTCATTACGTTTCTGCAGAGTGCTAATCAGTGCTAACAAGAAAGTGGTAACTCAGATATTTCGATATGTGATGAAATAATCTTTAATGCATAAAATATTAAATAAGTTTGCTTTAAATTTCTTCTTATTTCGTGGTGATATGTCAATTAGTTCTTAATATACAACTCTTTGAAGATTTCTTTATTTTTAGCTAACATATATCATTACGATTTTGTAGAGTATTAATCAAAAAATCATAACACGAATATTTAAAGATTTGGTGAAACAATCTTTAGTTATTAATACATTTTAATTAATACATAAATTTGTTTCAAGTTATTTCTCTTTTCACGGTGATATCTTAATTAGTTCTTGAGATATAACTCTTTAAAAATCATAACACGAATATTTAAAGATTTGGTGAAACAATCTTTGGTACATTAAATAAACATAAATTTGTTTCAAGTTACTTCTCTTTTCATGATGATATCTCAATTAGTTCTTGAGATACAACTCTTTGAGAATTGCTTGATTTTTAACGAACACACAATGTTGTTTTTTTAGCGTATTAGTCAACAAAATGTAATGCGAAATTTGAAGAGAGATTATATTTAATGTAGAAAATATCTTTGCTACATTAAATACTAAATATATTAGCTTCAAACTGCTTCGTATTTCATGACGATATCACAATTAGTTCTTGAGATACGATTCGAGTATAATAAACATCCTAGAATGACGAAAGGAGAAAACGGTCATTAAATTTGTAACCTTACAGAAATAGGAAATTCCATCCAACAAAAAATTAAACCTTTAAATTGAAACTATTTAAATATATAAAGATTTAAAAATTGTTAGAAAGTTATATGTCTTAAATTGTTAAGACATATGCTTATAGCTCAAAAGCTGGATTCATTGGACATATTGTACACATGAACAAATTTTTTTTCAGGGTTGCCTAAAGATTCTTCTGACGTCATTTTTATTTTTTCAAATGACATATATACTTTTTTCTTTCAACGTCTTAAACAACTTGACAAACTGCTTACTTTTTGCTTTAAAAAAACTTTTCTTAAACTCTCCGTTGTAAAGATATCAACAAAAAAAAACAATAGCATTTTTCAAAATGTAATTTTAAAAAAAAACTTAAACATTAATCATAAGATAATATTAAAATTCTTCTTCACTTTTGAAATCGTTAGAATGAAATATAGAATAGAATTGAATCGTTTAGAAAATTGAACAAAAAAATTTTATTTAAGGTTTATAAATCGAGTTCTAAACCTTATTTCTATGTACGCTAACTTACACGTGTACTCAAGCGAAAAAATCAATGTGATCAAAGCAAAAATGCAGCACTTCTCTACTCCACAGAAAATTCAGATGGTGTTAGCTTACGATGAAAGTTATGGAAATTTTGCTGAGCCCTATCACATTTATGTTCGAAAATTTCCTGGTGAGAGAGCGCCTTGTCCTAAAACTTTATATCGAATAGTTAAAATATTTCTGGAATGTGGTAACGTGCAAGATCGGTTACGAATGAACAGCATCAAATATCTGTTTTAGGAGCTGTAGATGTTAATAAGAAGAATCTGTAGTCAACTTTGTACTTGGGCTATGGAAATATTAAGCTTGAACAAAATGTTTTCTTCAATTTACTATTTTCCGACGAATCCTCTTTGACCAATCACGGCCATGTAAATCGTTATAACATGATTTACTGGTCATATGAAAATCCGCGTTGGCTAAGACGAGTTGAGCATCAAGAACCTTGGTCAGTTAAAGTCTGGTGCGGCATTGTTGAGTCCTTTTTGTCGGTACTTTTTTATTGATGGTAATTTGAATGACAGAAAGTATCGGATTTTTTTGTTGAACGATTTACCGGTTTTGTTGGAAGACCTTACTTTGGAGTTATGCTATAGCCGCTAAAAATGGATAAGATGTAATGGATCGTCAAATTGACCAGCTAGATCACACGACTTAACTTCCCCCGATTCCTTTTTTGGTGTTACCTCAAAGAATAAGTTTACAACCAGGTTCCAATAACACTAAACGATATGAAAAATCGTATTAGAGCAGCTTGCGAATCAATAACTGTAGAAATGCTTGGCAACGTGGCAAATTACTTTTTATCTCACGGTGATATCTCAATTACTTGAGATGTTCTTTGAAGATTGTTTGATATTCACCTAACACATATGATTACGTTTTTACAGAATTTTAATCAAAAGTGAGTTTTGAGTTGAAGAGGAGAATCAACCTTTGATAGACTAATAATATTAAAAGTTAAAAAGTCACAGATTAAAAACGAACACTTCGAACGAAGAAAACATACACCATTTAAACCAGGGGTTTCCAAGGATTTTCTTAGCCAGGCCAATTTCATATAACCGAAATTTTTGGTGGGCCATAATAAGATTTAAATACCATATTCGTTCTTTATTTGCATGAAATTAAAATATTACGCAATAATGTTTAAAACACAATATTTTTGTTTTTTATTTATAAACTATATCGGTATCTCATTTAACTTGACAAAACAAAATATCTTAAAAACTACAAATCGGACTAAAAAATTTGTAAGTTGTTTCCCATCACCATCCCTCCCGAGGTGAGAGACGACTTCATCTTTATTACCATTGAATGTCCCCCTTCAAACCGAAAAATGTTTATCCGGAACGTTTTTTAGTCCAATGCCTAGTTTTTGAGATGTTCTGTTTCGTCAGGTTAAATGGATCAATTTAAGTTAAGCTATCTATATGGTATTTATGGTCTTATGATTTTATTTTCAAAGGAGACTCCAATTCTAAAAATTGGAATAGCAATGATTTTATGCTTATTGAATCAAATTAATTATTTAAACTAAAAAACTTTAACACTAATATCGCCCTTATTATACAGCTTTTGTGAAGAAATTGTTATATTAATTACTTTCCTTTAAGATATTTTAAGCACCTCTTCAAAATACAATGATAAGACCATAAACACCTGTGTATTCAAAGTTGCTTCGTTTCACAGCTACATGACTTTAAAATTAGCAAAGTAAATTCTTTTGTTCCTTAGAACTTGAAAACGTATCGTCAATCTACATCTTTTTGAGAAGGCATATACAACAGAAATGACAAACCATAAAATTCCTCTTATAATTTAATTTGTTATAACTCGTAGCTGATTGATAGACGCCGAATACATGAGTGCTGCGTCTAGATAACATGATATTGATTTCAAAAGACTTGAAATGCTTGCACTAGTCTTGAAGTTGTTCTAGAAGACTTGATAATGCTTCAACAAGACTTGAAATGGTTTGAGAAGAATTGATATGGCTTCCAGTAGACTTAAAATTGTTTTTGAAGACTTGATACTGTTTCCAAAAGACTTGAAATGCGTTCAGAAGATTTAAAATATTTCTAAAAGACTTGTAATGCTTCAGAAGATTTGATACTGCTTCTATAAGACTTGGTATTGCTTCCAGAAGACTTAAAATGTTTCCAGAAGACTTGTAATGCTTGAGAAGACTTGATACTGCTTCTAGAAGACTTGAAATGCTTCCATAAGCTTTTATATTACCTCTTGAATGCTTGAAATGCTTCCAGAAAACTTGATACTGCTTGCAAAACTGTAAACACTACTAACATGGAATTCTAAGTTACAGCTCGGAATTGCATATCTTCGATTTTAATCATCCAGATAACATTTGTTTAAATTAACACTACAAACGTATCAAAATAAATTAATATTTTTTTATAGGTTAACTTTAAAGATTGATTCCTCAAGAACCAATTAAGATGTCAAAAAACGGTAAAATTGTCATAGTATTCTGAATCAGTCTACACAATTTACATATTTCGGCTTTAATCACCACCCAGATAGCATTTGTTGAAATCAAGACCAACTATGCATCAAAATCAATCGATTGTCTTTTATAGACTAACTTCAAAGATTGATTCCTCAAGAACCAATCGAAATATCAAAAAACGGTTTTCACCATTGAAATTGTCGTCAGAATTCTGAAATTGGTTATTTCGATTTTAAGCACCACCAAGACAGCAATTGTTGAAGTTGGGATTACACAAAAGTTTTGCTGTCAATGACATCATTTCAACTATGATTGTATTTGCTGATTAATAGTTTTCGAAAACGCATTTTTTGTTAATTTTTTTCTAATACAATCTTATGATTCGATATGTTAAGTAATATAGTAACACGTAAATATCGGCGTAGAATGCGCCATAATTAATAAAGTTTTACTTGAAATATTTTTCTGTGAAACCACGAATGGTGACGTTATTCACAATATTCCAGACATTTAACACACCCTGTATATATATCAAAATTCATCTTACCATTCATATTTAAGACTAGGAAATTTAATTCTTTATTGTTTTCTAATTCTACCAAAATTCAAGATGGGGGCATTCCCATAAGTAAGTCCTCACTAATTTTATAAAAATTGTCCTTAAAATGACAGTAATTTTGTGTAACTATATGATTTAAAATGTTTTAAGTTGGTAACTGATAATTATGTTTAAAATGAGTGTCGAACAAGGTGGTTGCCAATTTTAAAGTTATGTCTTTTGGAACATTCGTGAATAAATATGATATATCAAATTTTTATTAGACAAATTTAACTCTTTCGTATTATGAATATATTCAATGGAATTTGAAACTGAAAATTTAGGTTGAAGTTTTATTGTATGAAAAATGTTGAGTATGAATTTAGCAGGTTTAGAAGTAGGTGCAAAAAAATCGAAACTGGTACCAATCAATGATTATATAAGCAAGTAAGAAGTTTTTAAATTAAATATTTTCTATAAAAATTGTAAACAGGTACAAAAGAACTTTAAAGCGTTTCATTTTATATATAATTAAAATAAGGTTTCGTACAGCATTAGTTTGTCAAAACATCATAACTCGGGGATTTAAAGATTAGAACAAAAGATCTTTGATACATTAAATACTAAATAAATATGTTTCAACTTGCTTCTTAGTTCGTGGTGATATCTGAATTGGTTCTTGAGACACAATTCTTTGAATTTTGCTTAAATTTTACCCAACATATATAATGACCTATTTGCACAATTTGTATTAAGAAATTATAACTTGGAGATCTAAATATTTTAAGAAACAATCTTTTGTAAATTGAATATTAAATAAATTTACTTCAAATCACTTTTTATTTGATAGCAATGTTTCAATCAGTACTTTAGATACGATTCTTTGAAGATTTGTTGATGTTTGCCTTACATATATATTGACGTTCTTGCAAAGTTTTTATCAACAAATCATATCTCGGGGATTTAAAGATTAGAAGAAACGATCTTTAGTGCATTAAATATTAAATAAATTTATTAAAATTTTTCTTTCTTTCCATTGTTGAAGGATTGAGATGAAAATAAAAATTTTGTATTCTGCACTTTGACAATGGATTTATTGTTGAAAAAGTAGCTTTTACCGGTTTCGCCTTGTGGGCATCATCAGAAAGCTTTGTCAATCGAATACGTGTGAATACATGTACGTACATAAACAATAAATCCATTGTCAAAGTGCAGAATACAAAATTTTTATTTTCATCTTAAATAAATTTGTTTCAAATTGCTTTTATTTCATAGTGATATCTCAATTAGTTCTTAAGATACAAGTCTTTGAATATTGTTTGAATTTTAACCAACATATATAATAACGTTTTTACCAAGTTTTTATTAAAAAATAATAACAAGGAGGTGTAAGTATTTGAAGAAACAATAATCAGTAAATTGAATATTAAATAAATTTATTTCAAATTGCGTTGTATTTGATGACGATATCTCAGTTAGTACTTGAGATACGATTCTTTGAAGATTTGTTGATTTTTACCTAACACATATAATAACGTATTTGTAGAGTTTTTATTAAAAAATCATAACTTAAATAATAAATAATCTTTTGTACGTTAAATATTAAATAAATATGCTTCAAATTGCTTCGTATTTGATTGTGATATCTCCATTACTTCATGAGATATTATGAAGTATATATATTTTATTTATTGGTTGATTTCTACTTAACACACAGAATTATGTTTTTGCAGATTGTTAATGAGAAAATCATAACTTAGATATTTAAAAATTTGGAGAAACGATCTTTAATACTCAAAATACTAAATAAATTTTCTTTAAGCTGCTTTTTATGTTATGACGATATCTCAAGTAGTTCTTGAGATACTAGTCATTGAAATTTGCTTGATATTCACCTACGCATACAATTACAATTTTGCTTATGTTTAATCAAAAAATCATAACTTGAATATTTAAATATTTAAAGAAATAATCTTTGGTATATTAAATATTAATTCAATTTGCATCAAATTGATTTTTATTTCATAACGATATCCCATTTAGTTTTTGAGATACGATTCTTTGAATATAATGAGATACGGGTTTGCAGAATTTTAATTAAACTACTTAACTATTTAATACGACTAAGTAGATAATAATAAAATAGAACATCACATGAAATACTAAATAAGCTTACTAGAATTAAAAAAAAACTATTAATCCAGACTACAATATGTTCAAGAAATTCCTGAAATAATTAAGATATGTGTTCAAACAAGTTGATGATTGACTTCAAATTGATTCTTATTTCATACCGATATTCCAGTTAGTTTTTGAGATACGATTCTTTGAATATAGTGAGATACGTTTTTGCAGAATTTTAATCAATAAATTACTAAATAGATAACTATAAAATAATATATCACAAGAAATACTAAATAAACTTACTAGAATTAAAAAAAATATTAATACAAATTGGAATATGTTTAGGAAATTCCAGAAATAATTGAGATATGAGTTCAAAAAGTTGATGATTGACTTATTTTTCAACGATAAGAAACGATTCATTAAACGAAAAATAATCGTAATAGAATCCATAAAATTTTAGAGAGTAATATTTTTTTAAGAAGAAATATTGATCGAAAAGTTTATTTTAATATCATGAAACGATATCCTGAAAACTGAAAGCCCGCGTCAATTCGTACCTGGCACCCACCATCTAAAATTATTCTTTATTTATATTGCAAATAATCTCAAATGAATGTAATCAAAATTTACGTACAAATAAAGATAATTAAAGCAATTGAATTTAATGCGCGGATTTATTTTTAAACGTTGCTCATCAAAATACATAACGCCCGGTAATTTTGCAATAATATTAACAGTTCTAAGTTGATTTATTTTTAGAAATGACTTATACTTAGGTAAAAGTTATTGACCATAAATAAGATACTATTCAAGGTGATGAAATAATTCTACAAATTTGCATTAAATGTGAAAAACTTGATCTTTTAAAAATAATTCTTTGTCGGTATAACAGGGAGTTATTGATATTTCGAAATTTTTCAAAATGAAATGGAGTTTGTGTGAAATTATACTCACCGAAAGTATTAAAAGGGATATCCAAGTAAATGTGTGTTATTTATTTTCACTGATTCGGTACCACGACCGTCGTCTCGGTGCTAAAAGCAATAATAGTTGTCGTTGAAGCAAGTTTCGCGTTTTCGTTCTGTTGGAAAATTGATTGGACCTGCGCAGTTTGTGTTGTTACAGGAAAGCGATGGCCATCTACAGTTGAACCGCCTACACTTTTAAAGCGGAAATCCATAACAGAAAACCCTCTTAATAATAGGAAATCTTTAAAATTACGTTTTTGTTTAATATTTTATTTTGAAACAATTAAGTTTTAAAAAATAATATTTTTGGTAAATTAATCTTTGATGAAATCGTTTTTAAACCGTTTCGATATTTCTTATTGAGATGAAAAAACAATAAACGATTTCTCTTGGATGCAGGTACACAAAATTATTTAACTTCTTGTATGGAGAACAAGGTCACGTGACGTGATATTAACCCGGACCAAATTGGTGGGCGCCACGTTTAAAAATCGTGTAATAACCGCGAATGAGTCAGAGTCCGTTTTTCAAATAAATGTCCTCGTATACGGGTGTCTCCTAATAAGGTAACGGCGTGGACACCGTGTCTCGATTACGAAAAATTAATTGTTTTTTTTCTCTCAATTATTAACTCAAAATACCTATAACAACATAATTGGAATTTAAGTGGTTAATTCTCTCGTAATTTTCGTTTAATAGCACATTAAAAATAAATTGTGTGGGTGTTTTAATTAAAACATTTCGTAACAATAATTACATTTATTTATTATATACTCTCACAACATTTTAACATAAAATATCTCAGTAGCTATCAAATTCGTTTTTTTATCCTATTTTTTTCTTCATTTATTTTTTGGTTTCTTTTATTATAATAATATATACACTTTGTTACACAGATAGTACCGTTTTTTTATAATGATAACGATAACAAAAACAGCTCGTCCTTGCAAACGTAACGTTTTATTCAACAAGCTATCGTCGTTTACGATTTTTGATAAATTACAATTTATAATTTCTCGTTATTACTTCTTTTAGATAGTTTTGTACTCTAGTACAGCTAGAGGGAAAGAAATTAATTAATACAGGATGCTCCGTAAGTGTCGAATATGCTGTATATTTCGGTAGATATCAATTTTATCATAACACTTTTTAATTAATGTAAATAAAATATTGTAAGACAAAATCTCTATTATATGAGCGAAATTACAAAAAAGTTGTTATTAAAAAAAAATACAAGTGTGATTCGTTGCTGTTGATCGATGTCTTATTATGGCAAATGTAACAATTTTTATTGAAAAAGTTTTTTTGTACTATCGATATTTACCGAGATGTATACTGTATTTCATACCTAATGAGCATCCTGTATATGTATAACTATAGGATGGTTCAGTTTTTAATATGAAAACTCTTCTACGACGTAGTTCTTATTAGAATAATACTTGCAAATAATTAATTAAGTTTTCTAATAACGTCAAAACCTCTAAAATATTATTGATGATTTTTGCAGCAAAATTCTTTCAGAACTCAAAAATCAAAATGGATGGTCGATGACCTCATTCCCTAAGGTTGTTCGTAATGATGTAGAAAAGCATAATTCATAATCAGTTACAACTTAGATATGAGAAGATTGCAGGAATACAGCAAAAATTTTCAAAATATCATTTCGGGGTTTCTGCATAAAAATCAACCATGTCTCTAAAACTAAAACAGAGAGATACTTTTTACATCAAAATTATTTATTATGTTTTACAAGGGTTCCGTTAGAAATCCGTTAGAATTAAACAAATTCTAACGGATTATGAATTACTTGAAACGGTTTAATTCGTTAAGATGTTCATAATCTCTGTCTGTTTGTTCGCTATTTGCTTCCTACTTTCGCTCTGTCTTTTCCCCTGCTCAGACTGTTGTTGTATTTAGCGCCCATCTTAACTGTGGTCAGGATTCCGCGATGTGCTTTGAGCGTTCGGAAGTTGAAGAAACTTTGAGGGGAATTAATGCATCAGGAGGGTCGGGAGGGGACGGTATTTCTGCTATAATAATCTTCCTTTAACGCTATTACATAACTTGTCCATTCAATCCGGAGTCTTGCCACGTATTTGGAAGGAGGCACATGTAACTCCAATCTTCACATCTGGTGATCGTGAAGAGGTATCTAATTATAGACCTATTTCTTTATTATCACAATTTAGTAAAAAACTAGAAAAAATTATTTCTAAACGTCTTATATTTATTGTGAAAGGTAGGATCGATTATAGGCAGCACGGCTTTTTTGCTGGTCGGTCGGTCAAAACCAATTTCTTGGATTACACCCACTATATCTTGAACTCTATGGATGATTCCTTTCAGGTTAATTCCATTTACACTGATTTTAGTAAACCTTTCGATCATGTCGATCACGCTCTGCTTCTTTCAAAGCTTCGTATGTTTGATATCTCGAATATCTCCCAAGGTGAATGGCAATGGTCACTTGTCGGGCAGCATGATTGTTACCTCTGATGTACCACAAGGGAGTCACTTAGGATCTCTTCTATTTACTATTTAGGTTAACGATATTTTGTCGATAATTGAACATTCACATTGTTTGATGTACAACCTGACAATTTAAACACTTTTACTGGAGTTTCTTCCACTTTAGATTGTTCGAGGCCACAGCGCGACGTTAATGCGATACGTCTTTATTGCAGCTCAAATTTTTTGACACTGAACTCTGCCAAATGTAGTGTTATTTCTTTTACAAGGAAGGCAAATGTGATTAAATACGACTATAGCCTGGATGATAGCATCTAGGGTGACTCAGATCAGGGATTTGGGCGTTACGTTTGATGTGACACTGGCATTTGATGGTCACGTTGACGCAACTATTACTAAGGCTTGGCGCATGCTTGGGTTCGTTAAGAGAGTCATGCAAAATTTTACAAATATTTGTGCTATAAAAAGGCTGTATTTTGCGTATGTACACAGCGTTTTAAATTTCTGCAGCTGTGTTAGGAATTCCCAATATGAAACATATATTTCCAGAATTGAAAGGATTCAAAAGAAATTCATAACTTATTTATGGTTTAAAAGCAACTTTGCTTACAGTAATTATGAATCAGCCTGTAGCTACTTCACAGTTTTATCGCTTCGTCAGCGTCGCTCATGTGGAGATGCTTTAACATTTCACAATATCATGGTACCATTGACTCTCCTAGCCTTCTTTAGATTATTAACTTTCGTATACCGCCCCGACTTCGCCTTGATTATTTATTTTATATGCCTACTCCTCGCACTAGCACCTTTCGGAATTCTCTCATATTGACAATGGCACGTACTTGCGACCATTTACATCGTATTACCAGGGTTGATGTCTTTTGCAACTCACTCTGCGCATTTAAGCGTTTGATAATTGCGGCATCTAAAGCTCTGTCATGTTAACTAGTTTCATTACTTAATATATATGCATACATATGGTCATGTTTTAAAGATTCATAATCCATAACTCATTAGAAGTTGATTATAACAGTTTTGCAGTAATAACGCCAAAATCTCTAAAACATCTAATTGATGATTCTCATAGCAAAATTCTTTCAAGACTCAAAACCAAACTGAATGACCGAAGACCTCATTCACTAAGGTTGTTCATAATGATGTAAAAAAGCATAATCCATAACCTCTTATAATCTATATATAAGGAAATTGCAAGAATACAATAAAAATCTTCAAAATATCATATTTTCGGGGTGTCAGCATAAAAATCAACAACAACGCAAAACCTAAAGAGGAGAGACACTTTTTACATAAAAATTATTCGTTCTAGTCTAAGGATTCATAATTCATATCCATTTAAAATTTGGCTATTACAGTTGTGCCATAATAACGTAAAAACTTCTAAAGTATCATAATTAGTGATTTTTATAACAAAATTCTTTAATAACTCAAAAATCAAAAGTTATTGAAGATTAAGAAGGAAGACAGGAGTACAGCAAATATCTTTAAAATGCTATAATTTCGGGCTTCCAGCATATAAATTAACCGCAATTTCAAAACTAAGACAGAGCGAGAGATACTTTTTGCATACAAATTATTCGTTATAGCCTAAGAACTCATAATCCATAACTCATTAGAATTTGGCTAACACAGTTTTGCAGTAATAACGCTAAATTCTATAAATAATTATAATTGAAAAATATTCAAAATTCTTTCATAACTTAAAAATGATGGATGGTTGAAGAGCTCATTTACGAAGGTTGTTCATGATTATGAATAACACAGCAAAATATCATAATTTCACGTTTTCAGCATAAAAATCAACCACAACTCAAAACCTAAAATAGAAAGAAAGACACTTTTGCATAACAATAATTCGTTATGGCCTAAGGATTCGTTCCTTCTTCAACCTAAATGTGCGGAGATTGTAGGAATACAGCAAAAATCTTCAAAATATCATAATTTTCGGTTTTCAGCATAAAAATCAATCACAACTCAGAAAACTAAAACAGACAGGAAGATACTTTCTGGATGAATATTGCTGGCAATGAACCATAAACTGTTAGTCGATAACCAGGTACAAAATCTCTAGCATATAAAAATTCTGGGGGAATTATTAAAAATCTCGAAGACTCGCTATAAAAATTACTTGAAACTGAAAAATTAAGATCCACGGAGAACGTTATGATTTAAAATTCGTATTCCATAAGTAATTAGAATTTGGTTGTTACAGTTTTGCAGTAATAATACCAAAATCGCCGAAATATTATAATTGATGATTTTTAAAACAAAATTCTTGTTCATTCAATATGATCATAATGATTATGCTTTTCCACAATTGTTTACTTCGTTAATTATCACAAATATGGTGAACCTGTACAGTCTAACATCAACGAAGTCATCAAGTTTTCATCAATTCCAGATGTTGATAAATTTGTCAATGTTGAAATCCAAGTGTTGTGTTTGAAAGTTTTTTTATTCCCATCTCCAAATTAAATAGGGTAATATAAAGTATGCATTTTATTAGATGAATATGTTTTATTTTGGTTCCACTAGATTCGACTCCAGAAACACGATTGTTACCAAAAAAGAATAAGGAAAGGACAATCATAAATAGAATTAATAATTATTAACGTTGATATCTGAGTATAGAAACCATAAACCCATAGAATAACATTGCTAGAAAATGAATTTTCTTGGTTTATCTTTTATAGAATGAACTATAATAGTATTTGTTAACGTAATTTAAAATTATAAGTTTAACTAATGTAACGGCATTATAATAAAATTTGTTTAATTTTTATATATTTTTACAAATAGTTGCCACTCTGCTGAAGTTGAGTGCTTTAAACCGGTAAAATCAAAATAATAAAAGACATCCATCAGATAAAATACATAGGTATTATTACCCTATTTGATAAATTTGGTTTTGCGTGTTGTATTTAAATGAAATACATTGAGTTATAAAATGAACAACTTTATTCAAATGTAATACTGATGTCAAATCAAACGAGGGAGTAGTGAAAACACTGTAACAAAACGAAGAAAGTACAGGAAATATGACGAGCAACATTTTGATTTTTGATTTACCTACATTAGCAGAGAAGATATGGAACTACCTCAATGTGTTGTTTATCACATGTTGCTAGCAACTGAAAGTATACTTCGTAATAAATTGGAACGTCATTTAGAAACATCTCTGTAAATTCTAAATTGCTATTTACAAGGAAAATCGCAAGAATTTTTTCAAGAAAATTTCGAGAAATAAAACAGCATTCGACATCTATATTATCCAAAGCATTTATTCTTCACTAAGAGCTCATTGTATTGCGAAATGCAAAAATCCGCATACAACTGAAAATCTAATTTTACTTGCTATTGATATGAAAAAAAAATTTCTCTATTTAAGTGTCACATACATGACATTACTAAAGATATTAATGAGCAACTTTTAGAAAAGCGTTCTGGTTTATTTGCTATTCAGCTGGATTAAGCAGCAGACTGCAATAACCACGCTCAATTAATATGTTACGTGCGGTACATGGAAAACACAAATCTATGTGAAGATAATCTCATTCGATATCAGGACAATATGGAGGACTTCAAGCTATCATAAAAACCAAGGCGCTAAAAGTATATCATCTGAATTAAATATTGTAACGGGTACAATTATCAAAGCAGTAAACTTCATAAAAACAAGACCCGTGAAGGCAAGATTGTTCCAAAAGCTTTGTGGAGATTTGGGAGGTAAGCTTTATTATTGCAACATGCATACGAATTAAGAAATTAGTTGTTTGTACAATTTGGACAGAATCGCATCCTAACACAGAAAACTTTAAAGATATTGACTTCCTAATAAAAATGACGAATCTTAATAATAATAAATGCTTAATGTAATACTAGATACAACCTAGATACTTAACACTCCGATTGTCGCGCTGGATTTGTGAGATCCACTTCGAACATTGTTCGTGATTTTTCGCGCACCGGTAATTCGATATTAGCCAACCCAACTCAACCCATCTATTTTCCTAATAACGAGAGTGGTAACATTTAGTGTTAGTGCGACTTAGATCGAGTAAGCCCAAATTCGGCAGCAGTCAGGTGGATCTGAGAGATCCATGGCTACTAAATTTGTAAGTATATTTATTTTTCCTATATCTTTTATTTATCTATATTATAATAATATACATTACTGTATTTACTTATTTATTTTATTAGTTCACTTATTTTTTTAAATTAGTTTATCTTTTCAATCAACTCTTGTGTCTGAATGCGCTTATTTTTATTACTGCAGTAAAATGGACTCACAAAAAATATTTAATTTAAATAAAGCTGAGGATATCGCAAAAATCTATATTTTATTTGGCGACTGTGACGTCGACAATGAAGTTAGACCAAGTACATCTTCAAATAATCCAAGAAAGCAGTTTTATGATTTGCAAGAAGAAGGATGTGACACCGATGCTTCAGAAGTAATCGAGAAACAAGAAGACTCGAGCACCGAACAAAGTGACACTGACGAAGTAAAGTTTTTATCTGCAACAGAAAAACGGGAAAGAAACGTAATCTCTTGACTACACTTCCAGGTATGGTAAGGAATGCCAAAAACGTAGAGGGTATTTCAGATACATGGAAATGGTTATTTGACGACACTTTCTATGTATAAGAGTATTCAAAAGTCCACCAAGTTTGTTGGTAATTACCCTCTTCCGCGATTTGTGAATTTTATAATTAATATACAAATTAAACATCTTCTCATTTTGTATGTAAATAATGTGAGGACTTAACACAAGTTTAAACACAAGATATCTCATAGTCCATTACCAATTTTGACTTTGCAATAAGAGGAAGTCTTAGAAAATCGGATTTATACCTGCACATTAAAAGGATTTCCTCGTAGAAAGGAAGATATACAACAATTGGTTAAGGAATCCTTAGAAGCGATATCATGGGAAAATTTATTCAAAAATAACAAACCGGATTGCAACGATAACGGATGGATGAAAACAATTTGTTAGCAATTTATATACTGAATTGGAAATAATTTTAATATGTCTTTTTGCGTATAGTACTCGAATATTACAGCATGATGTTGCTGCATTTCGACCTGCAGTTTTTAATTTTAGAAGAAGATATTCTGAGAAAGTACTGACCAGAGAATATTGTGCGCTTGTCTTGGAAAATGATATTAAAACTTTTAAACCTGAGTATTGTAAGTGGATTTAGCTTATGGATTTTCCCTTGGGATCGAAATTCACTAGACTGTAGACTATCAAAAGTTTTTTTACTAGCAGAAACTTCTCAATGAGTAATTTTAAAAATATGGGGGTGCGGACACTTTGAAAGACATTAAGAATTTTAACGAAAATGTTATACGTTACTATTGAAATAACGTGAAATTTATCTAACTTTTAAAAAACAACATTTTCAAAGGAAATGAATTCAGATTTTCCGATTAATTGTTTATCTAATCTTACTAATTTCGATTAAGAAAATTAAATAGATTGTAACGAAAATAATGAAGAACTCGAACCGAAAATACACTTTTGGAACTAATTCACGAATTCACAACGAAAGTTGCTCTTGCATGAAGAGCGGTACAACCCTGCTGGAAGGGGATATAACAATGACGAAAGTAACCTCTGTGAGCAGCGAGTACCATCGTTATACGACATGGTATGGAGTTGATATTTGGTTATATTGTGGGGGGAGGGAGTATATCACAGAGTGCAGAAGGTTTAGGTACTAATTCCATACCAAATTTCATTGCGCTAGACACACTCGTTCAGATTATATAGGGTGTGTTCGTGAATTGTTTCCAACAGTGTATTTTCGACGATGATAACATGAACACTAATAGCAATTCGTATAATTTTGTATAGTTCACAGATATTATAGAGGATAAGCAAATTGTTTAATAATAACTTAAACTTAAATAATTTTATTTACAACCCTAAAAAACCCGAACGAAAAGGGTTTTCAAAAAAGAAAAAATTATCAAAAAACAAATTAAAAACAAAGAAAAAGAAGAATAGAAATAGGAAAAAAGTTCCTATGAAGGAAAACAATGTACGAAACAGGTGAATGGAAGACACTTGTATGAAAGACATAGACTTTAGACCTTGTAAATATTTTTTTAACACTAAACATCTTTATTAAAATTTTTCTTTCTTTCCATTGTTGAAGGATTGAGATGAAAATAAAAATTTTTGTATTCTGCACTTTGACAATGGATTTATTGTTTAAAAAAGTAGCTTTTACCGGTTTCGCCTTGTGGGCATCATCAGAAAGCTTTGTCAATCGAATACGTGTGAATATAAAAATAAAACATCATGATATTAAAATTTAATTATAATAAATTTGACGGCACTATATGTAAAGTTACGAAAACAAGAGAGAACGGTCTTAACATGTGTATTGTTGCGGACACTCGACATAACCAATATTTACCTTGTATAATTTAGGGTTATGTCGAGTGTCCGCAACAATACACATGTTAAGACCGTTCTCTCTTGTTTTCGTAACTTTACATATAGTGCCGTCAAATTTATTATAATTAAATTTTAATATCATGATGTTTTATTTTTATATTCACACGTATTCGATTGACAAAGCTTTCTGATGATGCCCACAAGGCGAAACCGGTAAAAGCTACTTTTTTAAACAATAAATCCATTGTCAAAGTGCAGAATACAAAAATTTTTATTTTCATCTCAAACTAAACATCTTTAGTTGAAACTACAAGTTATCTTTTTTGTCGTAATTTTGTTTTTTAATTTTCTTGGCCCATAATTTTGTTTCCCGATGCCTGCCTTAAAAAGCTCTTATGTGTGCAAACCATAAATGTTGACATTGTTTTTTTGACTTTTGGTAACTAAAATTACAAATAACACAAAACCCCCCCATATCTCGAAAACAAAAGAATATGCCCAATGATCCTATGTTTATATAAATGATTTAAATTATTTTTGCAAGTACTACACCATAACAAAGTTTTCCGATTAAAATCTGAACCACCCTGTATAACTAAAACACTGTTTGTTATAGTTAAAAATTAAAACGTCTCAATTAAATCAGTTAAAATTATCTATATCTCAATTATTACTGCGATAGAAAAAAGTTGCAATTAATTTTCAACCCAACCCAACTCATTTTGAATAACATAATCTCAATAAACGCAGAGTTGATCTTGATATCGTAATGATTTATTAAGATATGAGTTGGGTTAACTAAAAATTTGACTGATTTCAAAGTGAAATTTTTTTCTTTTCTTCCCTATTTTCGGGTAAAGTAATGAACTTTTAATTTTGTACGTAATGGGGAAAAGCTAGAGACGGAAATATTCCGTTGAACACCGATGAGTCGCTAAAACTTATTAATTTTTCGGTTAAATCCAATAATAAATTAAAAAAAGAAAGTTTTTTCGATATGTCTTAGAAGAGTGTCTCCTTCGACCACCCTGTCTTATCCAGACTTAACAACGAAGGCCGACAAGCACTGTCAGCTAAAGGAATGTCCAGATTGAACTGACTCCGTCTGCTCATCCCAGCAACTGTCGCCGAGGAAGATTCAGATCCGGTTCGCTGTCTTCGTTCTTCTTTGGGTAATCGGCAACAAGCTGCACCTTTTTCAGTGTCACTATCCTCGGTGTCCGTAGAGAACGGATCGATTTCATCGTCCGTATCACACTCGTCCCTGAAAACCGAGTCGGAGGCCAACGAAGGCTCATAATCAGTACCTAAAGAACTATTACAACTACTAATTGATGCTAAAGGTGCTAATTTTGGTTGATGAACTTGTTGAGGTGATTTATTTTCATCATGTAAAGCTCTTTCACTGCCGCAAGGCGAACCGCCCGGAGTTGGTTGGGTTACTCTGATGTCGATCGGATAATAATAATCGTAGTGTTCTGGTAACGGCGAAGATTGTCTTCTTCTGCTGCGATTCTTCTGGTGATGCGGGGGAACCGCGGGAAGCCCCAAAATAACGGAAGAACCCCTCCGCTCGAGGTACGAACTCCCCGAAGATGAACAAGTTATGTTACTGGCGCGCCTTGGCACATCCAAATACCTAAAACAACAAAAAAAACAATGAAACATAACAAAGAAAAGCGAAGGTAGGCGGAACTGACCATAAAAGTTAACACAACCGAGATATTTTTAAAAAAAGTAAGCAAAATTTTGCGCTCGTTAATTTAACGGTTATAGTGGGTTTTCTTAATATTTTAAAACAAACCTCCTGGAAACGAATTTTACGAGATTACAAGATCCGCTATTTCGGATTAGGGGGTATTTCGCATTTTTTTGTTTTATTATAAACAAAACGCACATTCTATTATCTTGTTGTTAAAATAGACTCGCAAAATCGTCTGAAATCGTTTTTAATTTCGATGAAAATTGTTTAAACAGGAAATTCTCAACAGATGTGACAAGGAGTATATCTACGCCAAAGAAAACAGATTGCGTTTATTTTTCCTTTGTAAAAAATAAACTATTCCTTGAAATAAAGACGTCGTCAACTAATTTATTATTATTTTCTTTAGTGTTTCATCCCAAGGAAACATATACATATACATAACGAATCGTAATCAATAAAGTTGCAACTAAAACAAATTTTGACAGATATGGGAACTGGCATATGTCATGGTCGCCTTAACATTTGCAGCCTACTTAATTGTTAGTATCATTTTGAAATTCTTTTTGGGTAATATTGATTAAATAAAAAATATGCTTCAAACTAAAGTTATGTATGTAAAAAGATATGTATCCATTTAAAAAAACTTACATAAATAAGTAAATATGTTTTTTTTTGAGTAAGTAATTTACTCAATTGAAGGACATAGATGGCGCTTCTAAAATGTAATGAAAATGATATAGAAATTTATTCCTCTTCATGTGAAGGAAGTTGTCTCTGAATCAAAATTGATTTTATGAGTAAAGTCGCATTTTTATGAGATTGCATATTTTGCATATAACTTAATATTTAGCGTTATATATAGACAACTAGATTTATATGCGGTGAATATAAATCTAGTTGTCTATATATGTCGGTGTAAGCGCATATACTCGCATATAAGCACATGTCTCCACATTTATTCGTCCATATAGAAGTCAGTGTCTGTTGGTTACATCGAAAATTAGTTCATAATCTGAAGACCAAAAAAAAGCCAAGTTAGAAATCCCACTTTTACAGATTCCGGTGATTTTATCTTTTTGGTCGTCTGATCACGAACTAACACTAGTTCATGTTGTATTTTTAACAATTTCTTAACATTCTTGCCCATGCAAGTATGTACTTTTCAGTTTTAGCTAGGGCTGGCCGATACCTTCAATGGGGTATCGAGTATCGATACTATTCAAAGTATCGAAAGTATCGAATTATTGGAAATAATATTTTAATAATACAGTAAGTACATAATTGCTGACGAAATTCAGTTATAAACACTAAAGTTGAAGCCAACTTGTAGCTAACTTGAAGACAAGATCCGGTCTGTTTATTAACACAATTACCGATACACAATCCAATTATCTGTCGCCCCTTTAATTCCCGAGGACCGTGCTCTTGAATGTACGTGTCCAATAACTCTGGCTCGTGATATGGTGATGCGGCAGCAAGTTACACCGACCTTTAATAAAGCCCGTTTCACTGACATTAATGACTATCTCAATGAAATTGATTGGGAAATGTGTCAAAGTGGTGATATTGATAACGCTATTCACATATTCTACAGCTATTAACACACTGTTATAAGAAATTTTGTTCTCTATAAACATAAATTTAGTAGTGGTTATCCCGCGTGAAATTCTAGAGGAACTATAAGAACTCCTTGTGTGAAAAAAGAGCGCATCGTAGTTGGAATAAAAGTAAAAATCATATAGATTATCTAACCTTTTCTATTTTGAGAGGTCGAGCAAAATACCTTATTGGATTGGATTACAAGATTTATATGCATGACGTAGAAAATAGCATCATTAACAATCCTAAACATTTTTGGTCTTTTATAAATAGTAGGAGAAGTGTGAAGTCTATTCCTTCCATATTGACGCTTGAAGGGGTTTCCGCTAGGGGTGGTGACGAGGTGTGTGAGCTGTTTGCTAAGTTTCTCCTCTGTATTTGTTACTTCTAAGACGGTTCTATCTATCCGGTTCTATCTAATGATTATTATGACATATGCTCTTTGGGTCATATAACGTTCGGGTTGAGTGAAGTTAAGGAGGCTCTTAAATCAATTAACTTAAATAAAACCGTATGTACAAATGGTATTTTACAGATTATTATACAGATTTCAGTAAGGCCTTTGACCGAGTCGACCATGACCTTCTGCTGTCCAAACTTTAGAAATTCGGATTTCACGATCGTCTGCTTATACAAATAGTATCTTTTAATGGGTTCTCTTCTAAGCCTATACTGGTGCCATCGGGAGTTCCTCAAGGCAGTAGATATCATCGTGATCCTTAATTGTATTACATCTATATAAACGATGTATTTGATGTGATTCAAAGTTGCCATTGTCTTATGTACGCGGATGATTTGAAATTATTCACCCGAGTTCAGTCTCCTCTTGACTGTTCACGATTGCAGCGTGATCTTGATAACCTTCAGGTGTGTTGTTTTCTAGGAAAAGGAGTACTGTCTGCTACTACTATATGGTTGCTAGTGAAGTTCTTACCCGAGTGACTTCTATTAAGGTTCTGGCTGTTACTTTCGACGATAAATTATTATTTGATAAATATATTAATTTGATGGTATCCAACGCCTTGCGAATGTTAGGTTTTGTGAAAAGATCTAATGCTTCTTTCTCAAGTATTACTGCAATTAAAGTGTTGTACTTTGCTTTCGTTTATAGCATACTTAATTACTGCAGTGTTATTTAGTGCCCTCAATATCAAACATACATATCTAGGATAGAAAGAATTCAAAAAAGAATTATAAAATACTTATGTTTTAAATGTTCAAACCACTACTCAGACTATTTCTCTTCTTGTAAACATTTTGGCATTTTAACCTTGAGCCAGCGCCGTGTCTGCGGTGATGTACCTTCTTTTTTAAATTGCTACATAATATACGTGATTCTCCTTCTCTTTTCAATGCTATAAATCTTCATGTTCCTCCTCGTTCCCTGCGTTTCGACTTTTTAATTCTCCCATGATTCGAATGATATTGATTCATTGATAGCTTTTAGGCGTGTTCTTTTTGCCTCATTTCGCGATTAGCCTCGCACATGTCTGCGAAATTTATGTTACATTGGATTATATTGTTATTTTCTGATTATTTCCATGGGTATGTGAGTATAAAATTTACTTTATTTTATTTTATATATTTTTAGTGTGTGTATAAACAATAACTATAATTCACTAGCTTATAGTTCGCTTCTTATTTACTTGTAACAATTCGGTTTATTTTTCCGATATTCTAGTTACTTTATTATAAAGCACATGTATCGTTTTTCTCTTTTCTCACTTTGCTTTTTTGTCCTTTTAACATTTATTTCTTGTTACTTATTTATGCTTTAACTGCACTATTGTTATTATTATTTTTATTGGTATCTATTATTATGTTTAATTTTGGTGGTTTATATACACTTCTCATCTCCCATCTCATCTTGCTTCCCTATGAACCTAAATTAATCCAACTCAACTTATCTTCTTTCAAAATGAAGCTAACCCAATCCAACTCGTCTTTATTTGTCATTTGAACAGCTTGCTACGTACATAGACTGAGTATAATTAATGTTTGATAATAGGCTAAAGCTAAGTTAATAATTATCATCACCATCATCAATTATCATCAAATGATGATCTATTTAGTCTAATCATTTACATTTATTGTAAAACGGAAATTAGAAAAAAAATTTCATCAAACTCTAATCTATCCTTTTATACAAGTCCAATAATAGATTTACCTTACCGATTTTTGATAAAAGCGAACAAACGTTCAAATGTACCACAATTAATTCTTTATCACTCATAAAACCATGTTACCCGACCCAAGCAGCATCGGGAACCTACAAAGATACATGTACAATAAGAATACGAAATCAAACAAATTGATAATATTAAAAACCATAATAATATATTTGATACAAAGTTTTATAAAGATAAAATTATTTATTGTACTAGCTACCCACTTCTTCCTTTACTTTTCGTTATTTTTCTCTCCAACCTTATTCTTTTTCTATCATTTAATTGCCTCTTTCAACAAAGAGGCTCTACGTACAGTAAGATCTTCCTTGATAACCAAATTTGTCCCTTTTAACTTCCCTTTCGTTGCATAGATCTTTCTCTCATTATTACGGTTAGTGAACCAGGAAATAATAAGTCTCACGACATTCTCTTTTCCTTTGAGCCGATGGAAAACACCAATTGCATTCGGTTGAACAACGACACCTAATTTTTCGCGGCACAATTTTATGACATCGATAGATTCAGCTTTGGATTCTTTTACACCAAAAATTCTTAAATTTTGCCGCCGTGTATATCGTTCTAAAATATTAATTTTACGAATTCACTCGTCCAGCTGACCTTCAAGTGAAATAATTTCTTTTTTTGTTATATTTAACTCCGACTGGATTTTTGAGATTAATAATCTCAAAAATCTCCTAATTTGTGAGCTAGTTTTTTTTTTGATAATTCTCCTGACATTATTGTAGTTAACATTTGTCAACAATGGAGTCTTCATCAATTACGGGAATAAATTTATTACGGAGTTTGTATTGACTTGGACCCGACATTTTAAGAGAAAACAAGTTTGGCGACTGATAAGGACAAGGAAGTACGTCTACTCACAGCGAAAGTACATTGCGGAATGCGAAAAATAAATCTTTAATTTAGGGAATTCAAAGGAATTTCTATGAAATATTTAGGTAGGTGGCATCTCTGTATCGCAGTAATACGGACATCACGTTGATTTCAGTATACCCTCCTAGGACCACGCCCCACCAAGAAGCTACTAAGCCTGGCTGATGATAACAAATCAGATATACACAGGAATCTCATCATAGGCTATTTTAATGGACATTCAATATTCTGGGGCTGTGCCGAGTATAACAGTAGAGTTAAATCACTTTTAGACTTTAATTTCAGCAGCAATATTACTTTACTTAATCGAGGCTCAGAATCAACCTTTATTACTGCCAGAGATCAGTCAACCACCGACATTACGTTAGCCTCGATGGTTATTTCTCATGCAATTCACTACTGAGAAGTACGACTTGGTCTCAATGTCACACCACAGGTGAACCATATTCGATCTTGGTATAAAAAGATCTGGAAAAACCTAAAATGCAAATCCCAGAAGCACGGATGTGAACAAGTTCAAATCAATGCTATCTCATTGTTTAGACGAGGTAAGATTATTTCCTGATATGGTTTTAACTGATTCCTTGATGATTGTGTACAAAACGGCTTGCCCACTCCATCTGGTAGTTAACTCGGTACGTGCCACATCTTGAGTTGTTGAGCTTAGTGACTTTAAGAGGAGCTTTTGAATAGCGAAATTATTTCACCACTGATAAAGTGTTTGGCTGCATTGTGGACCATTGAACAATTTCGTCCTTATATCGAGGGTTCTCATTTTACTGTTGTTATAGACCATTACATACTCGTATGGTTGAATAAACTTCAGACTGTTGTGATCGTTTAGCTCGTTTGGCTATCAAGCTTCAACGGTACAATTTTACCATAAGTCACAGAAAAGGATAAGAGTATGTTGTACCCGATCTACTCTCTCGTTCAGTGCCTAGTTTGAATTCTGTTAGTGTTACATCATCTAATAATACTGTTATTCTTTCTATTTCGGATCCTTCTTTCGGAAGTATCCTTCTTGGTTTGGTCGGGGTGAGTTGGTTTATAAACGAGTGAGACATACCGATCTTTCGAATTCTCTTCTAAGAGACTGGCGCATGCTTGTACCCAAGTCTCATAAAACACGTACCATTTCAGAAAATCATGATCTTCTAACTAGTGGCCATTGCGGCATAAGTAAAACCGTTGTTCGAATTAATCAATACTTTTATTGGCCATCACTTCGTGCCGACGTTTCCAAACATGTTAGACGGCGTACGATTTGTGCTACTCATAATGTTGAATAAAAGTCTCAACCTAGTTTTTATACTCGTCGTGCTACGCCTTCTTACCTATGGAAGGTCTTATGTTGGGATATTGTTGGTCTCTTTCTTAGATATTCAAAAGGGAATACAGTTATCCCAGTGATTGCAGATTACTTCACCAAGTTTGTTTGTTTCTTTCCTTTACGTAGTGTCACTGCAGATAAAGTGATGTATATCCTCGTCAAACCGGTCCGTACACATATGTGGACATATTATTTTTCTAGATTTTATACTTTACTCAGTCAGTAATTAACGCAGAGGAATTGAACAATGTAGTGATCGGTTTCTTTTTTCTAAAAAGGTTATAAGAAAGCTCTAATAAAGAACTGGCCGAAGCCCTTGAACAAAGTGATTTTTGGCCAAATGATGATGAGGACGAGTTCACCCCGGAAAATTAAGATTTTCAAAATGTTTCAAATATTAATTCTGATACCAGCGAAGATGATGATACTGTTCAAAATAACTTCTAACAAACCGAAATTGACCCTAGTGACTACAGCAATGTTACTCAAATTATGCCAAACTCCGAGATGCAACATGATGATGGGACATCGTCTGATGTAGAATCCCTTCCAGAATTAGCTGGTCCGTCAACTTTCCTAATACAACAAAAAGAAAGAAACCAAAAAGTACAACAAGAAACACTAACAAGAAAAGGAATATTAAGACCTGATATAACATACAACAGAACTGCGACATTGAAATAGATTTTCCAGAGTTTATTCCTCAACAAAGAAATTCTAATGGAAGGGATCTTTTACCATTATACAAACTTTTTTAAATTAATTGCTGAAAATACAAATATCTATTTTCGACAAACTTGCAATAAAGTGAATTCTAAAGAATCGTTAGGGGCAAGGAACGCAGAGATAAGATCTTTTGTTGCCAAGAATTAGAATGTTATTTTCAAATGAATTTCCTTCATTTTGTCAACAATTTGGACATAACAGCTAATGCAAAGAATAGACAATCTTTGGAAAATTCGGCCTATTATCGATTACTTTCATATAGCAATTTTAATGCTTCCGAGAGAGCAGAATGTAAGCATCGATGAATAAATATCTTTTTCAGGACATGTTCGTATACGTCAGTACGTTCCATGTAAACCAAACGCGACTGGTTTGAAAAATTATGTGCTAGCGTCTCCAAACGGCTTAATTCTGGACTTCGAAATTTATCAAGGAAAAACTACAAGACTTCACAAGATACAGAAGAAGCAAATCTTAGCGGTGGCGGTAGAGCAGTTACTTAGTAAAACCTGTCTTTCAGGAACCAACATGTACTTTGACAGATATTTTAAAAGCATTAATCTTCTTGGAAAATTAAACGAAAAAAGAATATCGGGTACAGGAACAACAATGCAGAACAGATTTCCAACGTTTGGTTTCCAAATGATTATCAAATGAAAAAGTTAAGAAGGGGAACCATCAGATCGAAAGTCAGAGAAGACAAAACATAACTCTCATTAGATGAATGGATAATAAAGCTGTAACCATGGCATCTCCAACCTACACCGTAGAAATAATTGTTCAATGCAAAAGTTACTCCAGGCCTGAACAAAAATACATAGAGATTCCTCAGCCAGCTGTAGTAAAACATTATAATATTAACAGTGCAGCTGTGAATTGTTGGCTTCAGTATAGATTAGATTGTAATGAATTGAATACCCAAAAAAGAATATTTTGGACTTAGTTGAAATCAAGACAAGGATTGCCGAATGTTTAATAAAAGGTGTTACTTCAGTTGAAACGGTATCAGATTCGGAAGATCATGAATTACAACGAAGAGCAGAACAAGGAAGTCTGTTGGGTGACCAGGACATGTTGCGCTGCTATTCACAGTGGTAGCAAAATCAAAAGCTTTACATCTGCCTAAAACTATTGACATCAAAGATGCCCAAAGATGCAGAAACCCTAGGTGCAGTAAACATACTAGGATACAGTGTACCACCTGTAAAAATTTTGTGTGTGTAGTGAAGGAACGTCATTGATCAATGTAAAAATTAAACTGTTTTCTTTACAATTTGCTAATATTGTTTAAGTTTTTATTATTATTTACTAATAATGTTAATTTTCATTATTTTGATCATTGGAGCTATTGAAACAAGATATGTAAAACAGACCCAATGTACATATATGTGTACAATTAATATAGGGGTTGCAAGAGGTAAGAGAAAAAAATCGTAAATCGTTCTAAACTTGATTTTCAGAAGTTCTAATAAATGCCTTTTTATTAATTTTTAAATTTATTAATTGAATAACTTTTTTCGATAATTTTATTGAAATCTGGCTCCTGGGTCTGACGAGGATATGTAGATGTGTATATACATATCCTGTATCATGTTATCTGAAACCCGATAATAATTCTTTGAAGCAACAAGAAAAGAATATCGTCGTAAACATTGATTTTCTTTTCTATTTCTTTACTCTTTCTTTACTTTTGATGACTGTTGCTATGAATATTGGGTTCCGACGTTTTCTTCATTTTTCTTCTCTGGCCTTGCGACTGAGGGCTTTATAATACCGCTGCCATTCTCTGCGTTAATAATTTTCGGTGTAATACCTTACCATCTTACATCTTTTGTTGCTTTTTTTTCTTTTGAAAATGTCTTTGGTTGTCTTGGTAGTTACACGAGTGTAATTTTATTTCGTGCTATTCTATACTTGTTATAGATAGCACAAAAATATTCAGTATTTTTATTGGTATGGTACATCTTTAGCTGTTAACTTCATTGCCCTCCCCTATTTTTGAGAACCAATGTCGCAATGTCCAGTGGGCGTTTGCCCATATTGTTGTTTTGATTCAGGATTAATTTTAACGTCATGTTTTCGCTGCCGTTAGCGATATACCGTGAAGGTTTTTGTTATGCGTATCGATTGATACTTTTTTGTTCAGTGGGTTGGCTTTTACATTCGAACTGTAGGAATGGTGGACGCTATTTTTCGCGTTGAGCTAAATTTGTCTTTAGGATGTGGTGTTTTGAGATGAGTTGGTATTCTTTGTATTCCTAATCATTTCCGCTTGATTTTCCTAATTTTTAATGTTACACCTTGTTGTGAGTTTGGCCATGTTGTAAGTTGAACGATAATTCAGTATAAATTTAGCTCGTAGTTCGTTGATTTAGGGAATTATTAAGGCTCATTAACTAATATTCATAATAGAGATTCATAATTCCTGTTGATATTTCCTTGTAACGCAAGAAGAGGGTTACCGTGAGATTTGGAGGTCATTTCTTAATTGATTTTTACGTTGGATTTTCTCGTTGACCTTGAATTTGCTACGTCCTGCGTCAGAGGTCATCTTGCGTCGTATTTCGATAACCAGCTGATGTCGCTACCCTAACCTACGATAACTTAATCTTTATTTAGTTTTATACAACATACATCCAATAACGAATTGGAATTGGTTATGGATAATTGACTAATTCTAGATACGGATTCTCTGTCTGAACTAACCTTCCAATCCCAGTTTCCAATCACACGTCTATACAGCAACAGGTGTAATTACAGAAGAAAAAGAAATTGAAATCTACGTCTAAATTTTATGCATTGACACACGCGTACGAACTAAACCACCAATAAACCGTTCAATCTCTACCCTTAAAGAGAAATACTGAACATTGAATAACAGATATCATATGACTAACTTTAACGAAATTAAAAAGAAAAACAGAACTTTATACCAAATTACAAGTTGAACTTGTAACAGGTCTCAAGTTTGTAAAATAGTTTCTTAAGCTGATGTGTTTGTCTAATTATTATAAAGTTGATGGAAATTAAAAAAATATAACTACAGAATTAACAAAGATACAGTATTATATGCTATACTTGCAAGTTGTAATCTTTATGTAGAGGAAGTTTTAGTACGCGGAACGTCGAACGTCTCTTTATTTAGTCATTCTCGTGCAATAAGTACAACGCAAACTGTAGCAATGGTTGCATATAGAGAAAGTTGACAGAACTATCATTTACTGAATTTAACAAACTGCTCAAACTTGTTCCAACATGTCTTCCAAAGGACTGCGGAAAATAAAAGAATTGTTTCATGCAGATATTTGCAAGTTCACATATGGATCAAAAACGTCGGAAGTCGTATGTTGGTATAATAATTCGGAAATTATTTAATGGTTTTATACCAATTAGAAATTCCTAGTGTGCAACCATTTTAATTTTAAAATCACGTCTTCAGTTTACGACGTGCGGTATAAAGACCAGACATCACGATAATTTTTGGAAAAACTTATGTATCCGTAGTTTGATGGGGGAGATGCAAAGTTGAAAACCTAGACGTTAAATTACGTAAAATTCCCGCCGTCTGAGAATAACGTGACGACCTTTGGGATTATTAAGCATTTTATTTTATTATTTAGTATACAATTTTTCAAGTTGCCTACCCTCTTCACCCTTCCTACATCTCCGACTCCTCGCCCCCGTCACCTCCCTCATCCATATTTTACCCTCGCGCCTTTCTCCCAAAACCTGCTTCCTGTCCATTGCCTCCTCCCTTAGCTCACTACACCCTCTCAGTATTTGTTCCAGCGTCTCCCAATCTTCACCACACAGCCTACACCACCTCTCAACATCGTCCGTCCAGTATCTATTTCCCCAATCCTCATTACCACAGTGGAATCTTGCCACCAATCTTTTCCCTTCATCATGCCCCTCCATCAAACTTTGGCCGCTCCTCTGTCACTGTCTCTCCATACCGCTTATTGTATCTTCCTTCTTGTATCTGTGACCTTGTTTCCTGCCTCTGTATATCCCTGTCCCTATCTCTCAGTTCCCTTCACATTTCACTTCTTTCCGCTCTTCTGTTTTCGATACCATTTAGTGAGTATCCCACCCTTCTATAATATTCTTCCCTGTCTCTTTGCGCATAGATCGGCCTCCTCCCCTTAATTTCCCTCCAACACTCCCCCACGATCTTGCACTGCGGTCTTGCTCCTATCACTTCCTTATACTTCACCGCTCTTCTTCCCGCCTCCACCCTTACTGCATCCACCTTAACCTCCTCCCTCACTATATACCCTGGAGTCTCCCTTGCCAACCCCAGTACCCATCTCAAATAATGTGTTTGTATGTCCTCCAGCAGACCTTGTTCTCTCCATCCCAATACTTCTGCGCCATACATCATTGTACTCCTTACCAAGCCATCAAATATCACCTTTGTTTTTCCTATGTCCCTTCCAAAAGTTCTTTCTTCCCATCCCCAAACCTGTCCCATCACTTTGTCCGCCCTTTTTTCCATCGCCCTCACATGCGGACCGACCTTATTACTTTCCGTGAAACCATATCCCAGGTACGTGTACTCTTTCACTTGCTCTATCTCACTTCCCTGCCACCTCCACTCCTCCTTCCTTCTTCTTCCCCCTTTGCAGAACTTCATTATCTTTGTTTTCTCGATGTTTACCTCAAACCCCTTCGCCTTAAAATATCTTTCCAGGGACCTCATCATCTCCTTCATCTCCACCGCCTCTCTAGCCACGACCTCCAAATCGTCCGTATACGCCAAGGCGCGCACCTTTGTTCCTCCTATCACCACACCCCCCATTTGCCCCTTCGCAAGTCTCCTTTCCAGTCCGCCGTATATATGGCAAATAGTGTGGGACTAAGCGGTCACCCCTGTCTCAATCCTTTTGTCGTCCAGAATACCTCACTTAACTCTTCCCCCACTTTAACCGTGACCATCGTCTCCCTGCACATTTCCTTCACCCTCCCTATCAGTTGTTCTATGATACCTCCCCTCCTCATTTCCTCTCAGAGCTTCTCTCTATCCACGTTATCGAATGCAGCCTTCAAGTCAATAAACAATCCATGTAGCTTTCCCCCTTCTTGTTCAACTCCCTATCAGGTGTTTCAGAATGTATATAGTGTCAATTGCCCCTCTTCCCTTCCTGAATCCCGCCTGCCCATCCGGCAACAATTTCCCCCACTCCATTTCCTCTTCCAACCTCCCCAGCAGTATCTTTGCATAAATTTTGAAAGTTATGTCCAACATAATAATCCCTCTATAATTGCTCACCACCATTTTATTCCCCATTTTATACAGTGGGCGTATTATCCCCATCCTTCATCTATACGGAAACCTCTCCCCTATCCATACGTCGCTTACTACCTTCCATAGCTTCTTCCTCACTGTCTCCGTCGCCTCCAACCACGCTTCATTCTGGATCTCATCCTCTCCTCTGGACCTTTGGGATTAGCTAGTGGCAGATGTCATCTTATGGCCTTACGACCGAGGAATCCTTCCCTTCCCCAAACGAGGGAAGGGAACTCTTCTGGCAATAAGAGTTAGCTGTCGAGGTTAGATTCAGAAAGATTTAGTAACGTCAGGTTGTAAATAAATGAAGTACGCAGTTTTTTCAGCATTCTATTTTGTATTAATTCTTTGATCGTTATCTTTGTAAATATAGATTAGATGTGGTTAGAACACTTATCTTTTGGTTTCATTTTTACGGAGAGCCTTAATGCAAGAACCCACGGTTCTGATATATTAATCGCACTCTTGCCATATAATCTGTTTGAAATGATAGGATCAGATAAGGACTCCTCCTTCAGACTAAGAATTACGTTATTTTAGCGCGAAATACTGTTTCTGCTGGCAGCGGAAATTACCATAGGTTGAAGTGGTTTCAGTGGCGGCTTCACCACAGAGTCAAACTGATCAAGTATGCTTAAAGCTATAGAAGGATTTTAATGATATGGGTGCTAAAATCCTTCTAGAAGGGTTTTAAAGGGGAACATGATAATACGATTTTTTAGAGAGTCAAATCGCTCTGCAGCTGCTGGAAGTCGTGAAATCGGCTCTGGTTAATAGTTACAATCATTAAAGAGAGTTCTGGGTACCAGGTCACTCTGGTCGCTGTCGAATATACACTTCAACTTGTTGGGGTTAGCCGACGATCTTGAATGCCTTCTATGTACAGAGGACAAGAAAACAGTTGAAGATATGTTATGCTACTGCATTCAGATTTAGTTAATCGTATCAATTCTCAAAGCAATATAAATATTAACACCAACAATACTAAATAGAAAATAATCAACAGTAAATAGCAAAGATTAGCATAAACAACAAAATTTATTTATAAAAGATATAAACAGCTGAAACAAAAAATAAACTTTAACATGCGATAAATAACAGCAAAGAACATAAACAGAAATATTTTGTTGGAAAGAGTCTAAACAATATTTTAAAAACCAAACAAAATTTTGGATTAATTGAGAAACTGCAAAACTTCATTTAGATACTTCTTTATCTTTTTTGTAGTAACTTTTATCATGTCGGTAATGAGTGGATCACATGAAACTTGCAAGATAAATTCTTTGCACATTTTAATATCTTTATTTCTCGATTCATGGGCTTCTTCGTTAAGTTGACTAATTGGTGTAAAAGATATTTAATTATATAGGTATTATGGATTAGAATTTTATGCACTGTTGTTGACATATTATATATATATATGGTATTTTTGAAATAAATCTATTTTTAATTGATAATCGCTAGATATTGTTAACAAAATTATCCTAAAACTAATTATTAGCTCTTCACCAATTCTAGTACTTTTTGACGATATGGCAATGTTTAGAAAAAACAATCCAGCAGTATTGCAATCGTTTGTGCTACCAAACCTTAGCGTCGATCGATTTTCAGTAACGTCATTGCATATTTTACCGTCTATCATAGTGAAATTGAGTTTGTGTTTTATTGATATATGGGTACTTTCAAAACTTATTACTGTTGAATGTAAATTACTTATTTGATTTTCAATGTATACCATTCCATCTTAGAAATCCCTATTGTTTCATGCTTAAATTATATTCCGATAGGTCTACAAAATCGGGTAGAGGAAGGTCTGGGATTTTGCCAAATAACTTTACTTTATTTACAGTAGAGATAACAAAAACACGTTAGCATCCGAAATATTTGTATCACAAAATGTTTGATTATATTGACTCATCAAATAAAGTTGACGCTTGTTGCCAAATGAAGATTACTACGGTTTTCATAGGCTATCGAAATAAAATAAAGATTCAAATAATCCTGAACTAACATCCGTGCAAAAAGTCAAAGCCCTTTACTTTAGAGGTCGATATCATCGTATCCACTCAATAAACAAATTTGTGGTAAAATTTGTTGTAATCAGTAACTATTTCTGCATATTATATGCTAACTTAGAAATTTTCATAGTTTCGAGCTCTAATTAAAAAAAACTGATGACGGAGTCAGACAAATGACATTATTTGACATATTTTAGTAAAAACTACTAAACCGCGATTATCCGTGAAACTATATGAAATATCAATACAGTAAAATATGCACCACATTAAGAACACATCGGTTTACACACCACCCCAAATTGAAAAATTTTCGACAAATAGTTTTCCAGAAAAACAGGGCACTTTTTTACTTAACTCGCGATAAAAGGAAACCAAAGGGCTCCACAATATCCAAATTAACATATGATTTAACAAACTTTACTACAACTTTTCATTCATTGAACGGTTAAAAGGTTTAAAGGTATCGATCTTTCAAGTAAGGGGCCTAAACTTTCTGCATGAACTATAATATGATCTAATAAGTTCTGGAGATGTATTTGCGCCTTGTCTTCAGTAACAGTGAGATTGTTTGGATATCTTTTTTTAGAGTAATAGTACTAGTTAGTAATGGTAATAGTACCACCAATAATAATAGCAAACTTTATACTACAAGATGTCTACAACTACTGACAACTAAAATATTTTAGCTTCGATTGTTGCGATAATTATAAAGAATGTGTTTCAAGGAATCTTGATGTATATTTAACCGAATTGTAAGTAGTAATTGCAATGTTTCCAATATTTACCTAGATTTAAAAACGAATTCGTCAGTGTGCGACGTTACATAATATAATTTCGTGATTAATAGAATCGAACGCTTATCCTATCCTTAGCTTCATATACTTCGTCTAATAGTTTTAGTAAATTAGTGCTACAACCATAACCCAAGTCGCAAAGTTGTTAATCCATAATCTTCTCCAAAATATTTTACAACAGTGGTAGAAAAGCTATAAGTCTAAGATCATCTAATCCGTCTGCATTGGATTTCTTTATTTCTTTTTAAGAAGAATCAAACTAAGCCGTTTTCCAACTACGGGAAAACACAGAGCGTTTTAATTAAACGTTAATTATATATGTTACATAATCAAACAAAAATGAAGAACACCACACCATCTCTTTGTTGATATCACCAGAACCAAAAGCCTAGCTACTAATTGATTGGAAAATTGAAAGTACTTCCAACTCAGAAATTTCTAAAACCCATTGCTTCATCAGTTAGCAATAGACTCGATAAAACAATCACCGCTCAATTTATTGATCACCTGAACGTCGTTCATATGAGGTTGCAGCTCATTCTTATGCTTATCCCCTTCTGCCACTATACTATTTAGAACTAGAAAAGGCAAAAATTTGTAAATTATATGAACATAGTTCATATAGAAATTCAAAAAATGTTTACCCATAGAGAGTGTCCACTTATTTATTTCTACAATATTCTTATCAGCATATACCATACATAAAACATCAGGAGAAACATTTAGATATAATTTGTGTTTATAATTTGCGGTGATTTCAATATTCCAGAAATCAAATAGAACCTTCTCGAAGCCGGATTATGTAGTGCTTCTTCCGCGGTAAATAAACGTTCACTAGATTTGTCACTGTTACTGATTTTTAAATCGTCTCTACTACCGTCTTAATTGTTGAGGTTAATGCCCACACCACTATTGAGTTGTACTTTGACATTCTTCAAGGAGATAATTTGGTGGAATGTATTTTCCCTGCCCTCAACTACATGAAGGCCTCGTTTTCAGATATTTCGGCTCAACTTAATGATATAAATTGGGACTTTATCCTGAACTGCAATGATGTAAATGCTGCTATAGATCATTTCTACACACCTGGGCTTAGCCATTAGTAAATTCATCCCAATCAAACGATCCCATGACACCTTGGTTTTCTTCTTCTACGATTCGCATAAATCATTAAAAAAATCGTGTTCACTAAAAATGGAAGCGCTTTGGTAATCGACTGGACTATGTATCATTCTCGTTGCTACTGGGTCATTCTAAATTCTTAATTAACTTAGATAATAAGCGCTATATTGACCACGTGCAGTGTTCTATTAAGTCGGGTCCTAAGCGGTTTTGGTCTCATATTAAAAGGCAGAGGGGGGCCCACGATATGCCTACCCGTCTTAAGCTCAATTGCATGACGGCCACTGATGGTGATGAAATTTGCTCTTTATTCCGCGATCCATTCTTAGTCCTGCTGCTTTTTCCATTCCTCTTACGAAAATTTTTAATTTGTCCATGATTACTGGAGTCTTTCCCTTGGCGTTGAAATGCGCGATTATTGTACCAGTATACAAAACTAGTGACTGACACCTGGCCAAGATTATCGCTCTATTTCTATATTGCCCTTATTTGGAAAGACATTTAAAAGGTTGATGTACTAGAGACTATTCTTTCAGTTGAAATATACTATTAATGTAAATCAACACAGTTTCTATACTGGTCGCTCGATCGAGACGAACATACTCGGCTATATTGACTTTCTGTATTCTTCCATGGACAACAACGTCCAAATAGACGCGGTATATACACATTTTAGTAAAGCATTTGATAAGGTTGATCATAACTTTTTACGTAGTAAGTTGTATCGCTCTAGTGTTATTGGATATTTGCTGGATTAGTTTACGTCTTTCGTCTTGGGACGGACTCTTTGTTCACGTGCCTTGTCAATCTCTTCTGGTGTACCCCAGGGCAACCATTTGGGCCCTTTGTTGTTCCTTCTTTACATTAACGACATCTTTAGCTCCTTTTCCCATTGTCACTGTCTTATGTATGCCGACTACCTTAAATTATTTGTTCCTATTTACAGTATAAATGATTGCGCCAGATTGCAGAGTGACCTTGACGATCTATACAAGTTCTGTTCTGATAACTGTCTTCTTTTAAATATTTCTAAATGTTTAACTATAATATTTACTAAAGAAACAGAATCATATCTCTTATAACTACATAATTGGCAATAACGTCCTAAATAGAAATTCATCTGTTCGTTTATTATCCTTGATCAAAAGCTGTCTTTTGGTCTTCATATTGATGCATTAGTAATAGTAGTATGCTATTGCATCTTGAACTTTGGTAGTTGTGTCTAGAATCCCCAGTATTCTTGCTATATCGACAGACTTAAGAGGATTCAGTCGAGACACTTAAGGTTTCTTTTCATAAATCACATCATGTTTATGAAGACTATAATACTACATGTAGAAAGTATCGTTTACTCACTCTCCGTCAGCGCAGACTACTTGCGGATACTATGTTCTTGTATAGATTACTAAATGAGCTCTGCGATTCTCCTTATCTTCTGTCTCGTGTTGATTTAAATGTTCATCCACGTTAACTCCGCAATGATTTTCTTTTCTATGCACCTACAACGCGCACGAACGCTTATAGAAATTCTAATATCATAAGAATGGAGAGAACAGCGGACCGTCTCGGCATTGATCTATTTGAGCTTAGTAAACAGAGGTACAAGTTCCGCGCTCGAAACACTAATATAAATTCGAACGAGGGGTTTTAGTTTTATTTCACATATAATGCTTTGTTTCACATTCTGTTTGGTTGCTTTTCCCCTTTCTTTTTTCTCGTTCTCATTTTTTTCTCTAATTTCTTTTCTTGTAGAAAAATTCTTGATGTGGATACTGATTAATTTTTATATGGTATATTACTTGTGCTATATATAATTGTATGTATCAACTCTGTGCAGCAGCGATCTTGGGTTTATCCCATTTTTGCTGCCTTGAAATTTAAATAAAATAAAAATAAAAAAAATAATTGCTTACATTATTAATTGAAGCAGGCCATCAAATTTATAATAGATTTCCATTTAATTCAGAATTTTCAAAAACCTTATACATTATAAATTTTAAACTTTAAAATATTTATCTCAATAAACCAAACAGCATTGCACAAATTGCAGCCAGATTGCTTACACCTGTAAGTGATATAAATTAGTTGGATTTTGATTAGTTACTTTTCAGAAGTGGTACATTCTGTAAAATGCTCAAAATCTAAATGACACAAAGTTTTGACAGAGTGTTGGAAAAATTTATAATTCAGATAGGGCAGCAAATTATTGGACATATTCTAGTATTCAAATTACAGAAATTATTATTGTCAATAATCAAGGTTAAATAAAGTCCAATGCACACCAGAGGAAGTGTTATACTGCACAGTGTAAATCAGCGCAACGCTACACTTTTTTTGAGCAATGGAAATGTAACGACAGCATCATTTGTAGTCACCTATTAGTCTTAGTTTACATGTTACGGAATAAACATGTAATAATTAAGTTACAGTAATGATATAAATTAAATAGTAAAAGGGTTAAATTATTATCAACCACCTGGAGACCCAAATGTAGTGAATACAATATTAAACCATATTACAACTAATAGAAATTATCTACACTCTACTTCATAGCAATGCATCTGTGAAAAGATTTGAATAAAACAAAGCAGAGAAATAGACTTAACACTAAAACTTTAATTGGTTTTGTATAATAAAACTTTACTGAAAAAAATACAAATTTATTTTGAAAACCCGAAGATATTCTTTGGAAACATAACAGTAGTATTTAGAACGTGAGTCGTGCGAAGAATGTGGCTACGTATAGATTATCCGCCAATTTGTGAACATCCTGTATAATGAACAGTCTGAAAATAACGATACTAGTTAAGTTGATAAAATTTATATTGTATCCCTATATGACAGTCAAAATTTCTGTCCACTTGAACTAGCTCTTTTGGTGCTTTTTTTTGAGTGAAGAATTTTATAATTGTCACCTGCCAACACTGAGTTTAATACTATAAAATACGCTGTTTCACTTGATTTTCTATTTTTGATCACTATGATCACTAATGATCAATATGCTTTAGTCATTTTTAAACAATGGCGTACTTTGAAAGCTGTATTACATTAGTTATAAAACAAACACGCAAAAAACTTTTTCATTTAACTTACTGTCAATTATAATAAATTGATTAAAATTAACTTCGTAATCCATTTTACCAGTAAATTATTAAGAAAGGATATATAAATGACACTTCTTTTTGTACTTTTAACTGGTCGTTTATTAAATTAAAACTTCTATTTATCTGACTAGTTTCGGTTACATAACCATCCTCAGAGATAAACTACAAGAAAATATGATAGATGATAATTATGATTGATGAAAATAAATTGTCAAGAAATAAGCATAAAAAACTTTACAAAAAATATTACTTACAGTCAAAGTATCAAGGAAATAACATAAAAATCATATCCAACTTCATTATTACATTTCATTAATATACATTACAATGATAGAAAATAACATCACACTTTGTAAAATTTTTAACAAACGTTTTAAGACTTTTGAGACGTAAAAATTGCTTAATGGCGACGTGTAGAACAATTTCTAATATAAAAATTTCTAATTTCAAAAATTCAATTTCAAATTTTCTAATTTCAAAAATTTCTAATACAATTTTTTAAAGACAATATTCAGTTTAAGGCAAACTATAAAGTAACCAATAGGAATAATTTAATACAATTTTTACAAAATTTAAATATACCTAACAATTTCACTCTCTTGTCTTTCGATATAACAAACCTATATACCAATATACCAATACCAGAAACTTTAGATATAATAAAAGAATTATTAGGAAACAAATTAGACCCTATAGACACAGATTATATATATATTCTTTACTAAAAGTTTGCACTGAACAAAACTTTTGTCAGTTTAATAACAAATTCTATAAATATAACAAAGGTTTACCGATGGGATCGCCCTTCTTTCTGACATTTTTCTTATCAAAATAAAAAATGAAATTTTACAACATGACAACCCTCATAATGATAATATACTATTATGGCGCAGATATGTAGATGATATTTTAATAATCTGGAATAACAGAGGACATAATGATATAAATAGTTTTCACGATTACATAAACAATCTACACAATAACATTAAGTTCACCCTTGATATAGAAAAAGACCACATTTTAAATTTCTTAGACATAACCTTAACTAACAAACAAGATAACATAGATTTTCAAATTTATAGAAAACCTAAGCGAACTGATTCCATTATACCAATAGATTGCTATCATCATAATAACCATAAAGCTGCAGCTTTTAGAGCTTACATATATCGCTGTTTTAATACACCTTTATCAAAACAAGAAAAATCAAAAGAAATAAACATAATAAAGACTATTGGTTTAAATTCCTTATTGTTCTTATTTTGTAATTGTTTATAGAATGTTTCCTTAATTTCAATCTGAAGTTTGATAGTTTATTTTTAATTATTTTATTTATTTTTTTTTACTACTGTTCATTACTTATGTTATTTTGTGTTTTTATTATTTTGTTTTGTTCTTATTCTTTCTAGTGACACAGCTTTTATTGGGTTCGTCCTGTGCTGTGTCCTATGTACATAAATAAATAAATAAATAAATAAATAATGGATTTTCAACAACATATAAATTCGCTAATAAATAGATTCCTCCATAAACAACAACTTAACATATCTACTAGTTTATAGAATACTTATAAAAACAAAACATATATCTATAGATCTATCAACTGCCCAGGTAAAATAGCTTACAATATTCAATCTATTTTTAGGAAATATAATGTCAATATTACCTTCAAAAATTCTTTTACTCTTCAAAAAAGATTATTTAACCCTAAAGACAAAATTAATCTACTAGATAAAAATGGGGTTTACAAACTTGAAAAAAAAATAATGTACCTGTGGCGCATCATATATAGGAGAAACAGGTAGATCTCTAAAAGTTAGAATAAAAGAACATAGACATAATGATAATTCTAACTTTAGAAGACACTTGTTAATTTACAATCATGAATTCAATATTAAAAATAATGTTTCTATTCTGCGTCACCAAAATAAAGGCTTTAAATTGAATTTATTAGAAATTATGAAATAGAAAAATTTAAATTTAATAATGATCAACTAGAATGCCTCAATGATCAGGTTCACACCAACAGGACTCCTTTATATAAATATTTATCCAAACCCTTTCCCTAAGATACTGAGGATTATTATATTCATGCCGCATATAATATTCGCATTTTTGGGGTCCCTGCGACATACCACTTTCTTCTTTCATAAACCCTCTCCTTTTTCAAAATTTGGCCTGAACCAGTGTTTTATGTTTTTTCTCTTCCACGTCGCATTTGAGGTCGATTTCATAACTTGTTCTACACATCGCCATTAAGCAATTTTTACGTCTCAAGAGTCTTAAAGTTTGCTAAAAATTTTACAAAGTGTGATGTTATTTTCTATCATTGTAATGTATATTAATTAAATGTAACAACGGAGTTGGATATGATTTTAGTTATTTTCTTGAAACTGACTGTAAGTAATAATTTTTGTAAAGTTTTTTATGCTTATTTCTTGACAATTTATTTTCATCAATCATAATTATCATCTATCATATTTTCTTGTAGTTTATCTCTGAGGATGGTTATGTAATCGAAACTAGTCATCTAAATAGAAGTTTTAATTTAATAAACGACCAGTTAAAAGTACAAAAAGAAGTGTCAATTATATATCCTTTCTTAATTATAATAAACACCACTTCTCTATACAATTTCCAATTTTATTTAAAAAATTGAAGCATTTAAAACTTCGTCGTTTCGAACTTAATCACATTAAGCGTAAATTTACATTAAAATATCTATTGTTATTTATAACAACGTGTTGAATGTCATTTTATTTTTAAAATGTAGGAGATTTTATAACTGAACGTATAAATCATAAACTTATATTTTAAACTCGGGGAAGGGAGTCTTTTAATACTTGAACTTGTTATTTTTAATTTTTTAAGTAAACTAGTATAACCTCAGTGAAACAAGAAGAATCATACTAAATTTAATTTTTTTTTAATATTTTTGTATTATCAATTAATTTAATATAATTGTATTTTTCTGTTATTTGTATAATTAAACTGCTTGTAGTGTAATGTGATGTGAAATTGATAGCAATCTTTTTCCATTTTAATCAAAATAAAGTAAATTCAAATGTAGTAACCTACAATGTACAATGTTCATTACATTATATTTTGTAGATTGCTACCAGCTGCAGAACATTTAGTGTAAAAGAACAAAAGATGGAGAAAAATAATAAAATACTAACAATTATTGAATTAAATTTAATTGTTAAACAGCGGTTTTCTTTTAAAACTAATTTAATACAACTCTTAATTTATACCATTATTATAAAAGAAACACTGATTAAAGCATAGCAATAGTAATAGTGTACCCGGTATAAGCAGAAGTACAAAGAGAGTATTTTCTTATATTACTAATAATTAAAAAAATATGGGGAGTGAGCCATTTTTGAGGAACCCCGGTATATTTACAAACGTGTCAACAGTGTGAGGATGGAAAATTGTAGTTTTATATTACCATTAAGGCTGCATTGATTAAAATTATTTTCATCTATACAGGGTGTTTCACTATGTCGGGAACTTACTCAACTTAATATTTTTTAAATGGAACCCTATGTATCTTTTTACATATGCTAATTACATGTTTTAAATGAAAATATATACAAAATTCATTGCGAAGGTCAATGATAGATTTTCCATGAAATTCATGGACTTTAACCAATTAACTATATAATTTGTCAAGATTCAATTGTTCAAAAAAATTTTAAAAAATGTGGTCAGCACAACGAATTTTCATCTCAGTGTAACTAGATAGTATTAATTTTAAATCTTTACGATGGAGAATTACTTTTATCTATGATATACACCAATCAGTTAAAAATAATTTTCTGCACAGTCTTTGCCCTTTTATTATTTTTTGAAATTTTGGAAGGTATTTGTTCATAATTTTAACAAACTAAATTTGCTTATTTATTTTGTTCTAATTTTGGAGAACTGCTTATTCGAGGTCCTATAATTGCTTATCTATACATACTTTGAACAAAATCAATTACCATAATTGATTTTGTTTCATTTCATTTTAGTCGGGAGATTAGTCACACATGTAGCACTGATAACATTTAATAAATAATTTTATCATTCTCATCTTTTGATATTTTATTTATTTTTGTATTTTTTTAAAGTCTATCTCAAAACGTACACATATGCTTAACAAAAATAAAAGATTATTAATAAAGCCTTCCGATATCTTGAAAAATATAGGGTGTACCATTTAAAATATCAAAGTTATATTTCTCTAAACATTGCGTAAATTAACCGGTTAATTTTTGATATACGCCTGTATTCAGGGTTACTGGTAACTCGACGTATTCTTTGCAGGAGGTTAAAAGGGCAACCAAAATGCATAAATTTAAACCCCCTATGTGTATATCCGAAAATTAATAATTTGCAGGATATTTGCAATTTTAAAAGGTCTGGCTAACCTTTTTTCATAATAATATCAAATGTGCGAATATGCTGATCAATTTAAAATTAATCATTGACAAAGACTGATATTTTTTGTAGAAAAATTAGTTATTCTTGAAATCAGGCGCCTTATTTCAAAATAGTATTATGACATCAAGTGTGCGAATTACTTTAATGATGTCCTTGTTTTGTTAGCTTTCTAAAAAGATATGAATGTTCAAAAAAAAGCTATTGAATGTCAATCATGAACATTTCCACGAAGACCCTAATACTTCAACTAACGCAGTGGCGCGCCAGTTTAGTGATATTGCACCAGTCAGGTTGCTATTCTTTTCATTGACGCTTACAATTTTGCCGCTTTATGATAAACGCCGCTGCCGAAGATGCGGATTTTTTGAGAAAAATTCTATGGACAAATGAGTGTAATTTTGGCAAAGACGAAGTAACTCCACCATAACTTTCCCTATTGGGCTCCAAAGATCCACGGAAACCCTAAAAAATAACGACGAACTAATTGGACCACATTTTTTACCTCCCATATTAAACGGCGAAAATTATAAAGAATTTTTACGAAACAATTTGTGGGAGTTGCTGGCCCGACTTCCTGAGGAAACTGAAAGGAACATAATGTTCATGGCTGTCCAGCACATTTTAGAGTTAGAATACCTGAGTGGCTGGACGAGACGTATCAGAATGGATAGATTGGTGCAGGAGGGCCAATCCCTTGGCATGCAAGAAGCCCCGACTTAATCCCGGGTGATTTTTATGTCTGGGGACACGTGAAAGATCTTGTGTATCAAACCCGAGTAAAACACGTGTAAGAGTTGGGGCAGCGTATAATAAATGCAGCGGAAATAATGAGGGAGACTTTTACTTCAAGGATTACAAAAGTGTTATTTTTTATTTCTTGTTTAATTTTTCAGAAAATAATTTTACCTCTACGTAATTTGTATTGAGTAAATGATCCTTTTGACGTTGTAATTGCCTTTATTCATTGAACAATCATACGTTTAAAAAGCTACCAAATCAAGAAAATTATTTTAGCAATTCGCACACTTGGTGACAATATTTTTTTGAGTTAGAAGGCATGAGTTCAAGATTACCAATTTCTATTCAAAAATTTCTGTCTTTACTATTGGTTCATTTTGAACTGTTGAGCATGTTTGGATTTTTAATCATGACAAAAGATATGATAAGAGGTGGCCTTCAATCACAATTCAAATCGATGTCATTATACAAGCAGTTTTTTTTTATTTAACACAAAAATGCGAAAAAATGTTTTTTTTGTAAATAACCTAAAATTCAAAATATCTTGAAAACTATTAATTTTCGGATATACACATAGGGTGTTTAAATTTTTGCATTTTGGCTGCTCGTTAACCTCCTGCAGTGAATACGTCGAGTTACCAGTAAACCTGTGTATTATCCATATAACTCTGTATAGTATTAGTGGCGCTTGAAAGATCCAACCTTTATTTATCTACAAGTGAAATTGCAATCTTCTATATTTAATAACAAAGCTAACAACGAATTCTAAGTAACCACATAATTTCTCAAAAATTTTCACTTAATAATCATTAACTTGACAGCTTCGCATTCAAAATTTGAAACAAGATATATACTTTTGAGGCAGGTAATCAGCATATATTATTTGTATATGGTATATAGTATTAGTGGGGCTAGAATGATCCAACCTTTATTTATCTACAAGTGAAATTGCAATCTTCTATATTTAATAATAAAGCTAATAACGAATTCTAAGTAACCACATAATTTCTCAAAAATTTTCACATAATAATCATTAACTGACAACTTTGCATTCAAAATATGAAACAAGATATATACTTTTGAGGCAGGTAATCAGCATATATTATTTGTATATGGTATATAGTATTAGTGGGGCTGGAAAGATCCAACCTTTATTTATCTACAAGTGAAATTGCAATCTTCTATATTTAATAATAAAGCTAATAACGAATTCTAAGTAACCACATAATTTCTCAAAAATTTTCACATAATAATCATTAACTTGACAACTTCGCATTCAAAATTTGAAACAAGATATATACTTTTGAGGCAGGTAATCAGCATATATTATTTGTATATGGTATATAGTATTAGTGGGGCTAGAATGATCCAACCTTTATTTATCTACAAGTGAAATTGCAATCTTCTATATTTAATAATAAAGCTAATAACGAATTCTAAGTAACCACATAATTTCTCAAAAATTTTCACATAATAATCATTAACTTGACAACTTCGCATTCAAAATATGAAACAAGATATGTACTTTTGAGGCAGGTAATCAGCATATATTATTAGCATATAGTATATAGTATTAGTGGCGCTAGAAAGATCCAACCTTTATTTATCTACAAGTGAAATTGCAATTTTTTATATTTAATAATAATAATGCTTTTATGGTTACTTAACCACAACATACAATAATATACAAATAAATAAATATACATAAGATTCCATTTAATAAAATTAAGTTAAGTACGGTTCTGAAATAGTGAAACGTCCTGTATAGCTGACAATAATTTTAATCGATGCAGCTTTGATGGTAATGTATGATGACATTAACAGCAAAGCCACAATCTTCCGTTCCCATATTAGTGACTCACCCTGCACATACAGAGTGTTCATAAATTGGCGGAAAATCTATTCGCCCGACTTGGAATTAAAAATCTTAATGTTAAAATGTTGTTAAATGTTAAAACACACTTCTTATAGTTTCAAGAAGCACTTAAAAGAACGGTTATATTTGTATACTATTGTATAGTAGGTATTTATTCAATTTCAATCTACGAAAACATTTTACACATCGTTTTGTCAACAAAATGGTTTGAATTGAAACTGAAACTCATTTAACATTTTAATTATTTTCGGATGAGAAAGATAGAAGTCTGACAATCAAGTTTGAATGGCATTAAAATGAAAAAATTACAAATTCGTTATTCTATGTCATCAAATATATTTTTCATAAAGTTAAAGAAAATAATTTAACAAAAAAAAAATTGTTTTCAAAACTCTATTTATTCTAAATTACATCTTATTCATCAACAGATATTGAATACTGATGATGCTTTATGGACAAATTTTCAGAAATTTGAGCACCTCCTGAAGACGAATGAAGCGTGATACAATATTTTGATATTAAAATTTTCGTTTTAGAATCGAACGAAGAATGGATTAATCATTTATTATTCAATTTTCGAACATCCTGTATACAGTATGTCCCCGGCTCGAGTTATAAAGAGGGAAAAAATTGTATTACTATTTTTCAAACTTATGTAAGCATAAATAATGCGTCGGGTATGTTCAAATCACTAAATCACGCGAATTTTATACTCTAGCTACAGAAGTTAACCAATTATTACGATTTTTATATAAAAATTGAACTTTTTTCTAAATCCATAATTTTTCAAGTTCAATTTGTGATATATATAGAAATATGTATAGAAATCATAAAATTAAGTTTTTCCATACGATGTGAAACGTGAATGAGCGTGAAAAAGAGAAATTATTAATACTAGAACTAATACCAAAACAAGTATTAACTTTAGACTTGAAACTAGAAATACTTGAGTTTAACCATCCTAAGAGACGTGCGGCTAAACCCAAATGTTTTTAGTTCTAGGTCTAGTTTTAGTTTTAATGTTGGTATTAGCTCTACTTTTATCTGTTAATTGGTTTTAGATTATTGGATACTTGTATCGAACTAAAACTAAAACCAATACTAGATCTATAGCTAGAAAGATTTAGGTTTAGACGTGCGTCTGAGAACCCAATCTTTCTAGTTGTAGATATAGTTTTAGTTCTAGTTTCAATTTTGATTAGCTATAGACTGTTTTAGATTCTTCTGGAACTAAAAGTATAACTAAGACTAGGCTTAGAACCTAGCTTTAGAACTAACTAGACCTTGAATTAGAAACATTTGTGTTTAACAGTCTTAACCATTGTTTAAATTTAAAATCGATTCCACCAAAAGAAAGAATGACGTGAAAGTGATGAAATGTTAAAGAATGATGTAGTTTTGATGTTTTAGTAGAATGACAAAAAAATTATAAAATTTTAAAGATCGTGGTGTCTTATTTTTAAAAATGAAGAAATAAATTGTATAGCAAATTGAAGGTTGAACCTTCCTCTTTCAAATGATGTATAACTCGTTCATCTTCATTCAACAACTATGTTACTCTTACTCACAATCATATCTACATAAACCACCAAAAAACTTAAACTACATCATCTACACACAAAACATAAAAATATACCAGTATCGAATGTTAAAAGGTTTACCTCAATCCTTGATATGACATTTTTACAAACATTTTAAATTGGGCACTAATCTTAAAATCATACTAATGTTGTAATTCTTTCATGATATTATCGTACAAATCCACTACTCTTCTGCCCTCTCCCACATGAAATGATGTGTCTTCCATAATTGTAATGAAATGATAAATTAACTAGAGAAAAAAAGTTAAAAAGACCAAATTTTCCTCTGCAAATGTTTGATATTAACTGCTTATTTATCTTATTTAACCATTTATGTAGTAACATCTCTAGTTAGATTTATCGTTATATTGAAAAAGATCGTGGAGGATTAATATTTTCATTTATTCATGCTTCAATAGAAATGGAAAGAAAAAAAACTACCATGAAAATTGATCTACCTGGAGATTGGGCTAATCTTATTCGTTGTGTTCAAAGACGGGAGCCTATAAATGTTATTGAAATGGAACAGAATCAATTTTTAGACTTTAAATCTTTGCTTTCTGAACGGTATGTTCATAGAATACAAAATATTACGAAACTTAAAGTGGCATGGATGAAAATAAAGTGGCTTCAATACAGAAAAGAAGAGCCAAGTAAAATATTTTATAAATTAACTTTTGATAAAAATGAAGAATTCCAAATATTAGATATATATAGAAGGGAGCGTCGTAGTGGTAACACATTTCCTTTATCTCCATTATATGCTGAAACTTTATCATTAGTTGCTGAGAAGGTCGCAGATCTACAGACACTTCTTCCATATATTCATAAATCAAACTTTTTTTGATGAGAAATTGGTGGTAGTTAAGAAGGTAGAGGATACATTAATAGAAGATGAAGAAGAAAGCGATAATCTCTCCCTAACGATCCTTTTCATATACTGTTCAGCGTGTGTATAATGCTATTCCATCATTGATCAAAAGATTAAATTTATCATCATTTCGACAACGCTATAAGCAACACCTTTTTGCGACACAGCAGACATAATGTTAAATGTTTAACTCTTATCTTTTAATATTTGCTACAACTTGTATAAGTAACGTTTTTTGCTAGCATTACCCTTATTACTTTTATTGCCTTTATTAATTTTTCTTGTCTTTTTCTTCTACCCTCTTACTTCTTACATCTCGTCTACGTTCTACTATTAACTCATTTTGTTTCCTACCTTTATCTCAGCTTTTCTGGTTCGATTTGAAAACCAGGCATTGCGCCTGATATCGCAACAATTGGAAACATGTTTCACCATTAACAATGTTTTGTTTTAATTTACTTAAATTTAAACAAATTATTTTTATTATATGCTACCATATTCATATTAATTCATTATATTTATATCACTACAGCGTGTACTCAATAAAAGCACTTACTATTGTTATTATTAAGGTTGAACCTTCATCTTTAGAATTATGTACAACTTCAATTTGAAATCGATTCCACCTAAAAAATATTAAAGAATAATATGTTTTTGATGTTTTAGTAAAATCACGAAAAAAATAATGAAATTTGAAAAGGATCGTGGAGGTGTTATTTTTGAAAATGAAGAAATGACTTACATACCAAATTGAAGGTTGAACCTTCTTCTCAAGCATGATGTATAACTCGTTGTTTCAATTTGAAATCGATTCCACCTAAGAAGTGTTAAAGGATGATGTGCTTTTGATGCTTCAGTAGAATCATTATTAACTTGTTGGAGACGTTTCGGGATCACTTCCCATCTTCATTTAACAACTATGTTACTCTTACAATCTTATCAACAAAAACCGTCAAAAAACTTAAACTACATCAACTATACACAAAACATAAAAATCTTAACATGTTGAAATGATGTTATTACCTAAAAGAGACCACTTCTTCCCCTGTAAATGTTCTATATTGCCGTTTCGAGACGTCTTGATTCGAGTTTTGAGACCTTCCACTCGCAAAATTTGATATAAATCTATGTAATTTAAGTTTTTTGGTGGATTTTGTTAAACATTTACATAGGAAAAAGTGGTCTTCTTTAACCATTTATGTTTCAAGTTATATTTATCAATTTATTGAAAAAGGTAGTGGAGGACTAATTTTAGTAAATGAAAAAATGATTTGTCTACGAAATTGACGGTTGAACCTTCCTCTTTCAAATGATATATAATGTTTCGATTTGAAATCGATTTCTCTTTAGAAATGTTAAATGATGATGTATTTTTGACGTTATAGTAGAATAAAAAAAAATAATAAAATTTGAAAAGGATCGTGTAGGTATCATGTTTGAAAATAAGGAAATGACTTGCATACCAAATTGAAGGCTGAACCTTCATGTTTAATATGATGTATAACTCGTTGTTTTAATTTGAAAACGATTCCACCTAAGAAATATTAAAGGGTAATGTATTTTTGATGTTTTCGTAGAATCACGAGACAAATTATAAAGTTTAAAAAAGATCGTGGATGTTTAAAAATGAAGAAATAACTTGCATACCAAATTGAAGGTTGAGCTCGTTTCAATTTGAGTTCGATCCCATCTAAGAAATGTTAAAGGATGATCTGTTTTTGACGTTTTAGTAGAACCACGAAAGAAATGATAGAATTTGAAAAAATCGTGGAGGTCTTTATTTGAAAATGAAGAAATGACTTGCGTATCAAATTGAAGGTTGATACGCAACCTTCAATTTGTTCAACAAATCGAATCCACCTAAGAAATGTTAACGGATAATGTGGTTTTGATGTTTTAGTAGACTCAAGAGAAAAATGATAAAATTTGAAAAAGATCGTTGAGGTTTAATTTTTGAAAATAAAGAAATGACTTGCATACCAAATTGAAAGTAGAACCGTTTTCTCTAGAACGATGTGTAGCTCGTTGTTTCCATTTAATATCCATTCCATCTAAGAAATGTTAAAGGATGATGTGTTTATGATATTTTAGTAGAATAACGAAAAAAATCATAAAATTTTAAAAAGCTTTTCAAATTGCAGGTTGAACCTTCCTCTTTAATATGATGTATTAAAATTTGGAATAAATTCAACCATTAAGGGTTTTATAAAAATCAAACCTAAGACACTAATCATTTTCCTCTATTTCTTAGAAAAAGAGGAGTTTTGCTTTATGGGTACGCTTTATGGGTTTTATGGGTACAGGGTGGGCCAAATTGGCCCACCCTGTACATAGAATTACGGTACTGGTGGATCATGTTTTCGTTTAGTTGGACAAAAATTCCGGCAAAAATATCCGATCACAAGAACATCTCACATAGGGGTATGCAAACTCACAAAAATTTGGAAACGAGTGCTGTATTTACCATGAAACAGCTGAAAAAGACTAAATGAGGAACAGCATGTTTCTCTAATTCGAAGAAAAGCATTACAAATTCAAATTAGGAAATCCGACCTCTCCAGAAATTATAAAGATAATAAAATTAAACCATTCAATTTTTACATAAAAACGGTATTAATTTATGTTAATTATAAGATAAGTTTAAAAAATCAGTAATAAACTGTTTTTTCCCTTTCTAATTCAATCTAGGGCATACAGAATACATGAGATGTGATATAATGATAACTCACCTAGTATAATACGTAGAAAAATCGTCGTAAATCGATCTTTCTTCAGGACTATCCTCATCAATAGAACAAGGTAACTTAATGGGACTTCTTAATGGTGGATCCATTAAACTCGAATATCCACCAATAGAAGAAAATCGAGTACTCCTAATCCATCCCGGTGATACCCCGGCGCAATCCAAGCTTTTTCTGGACCTCCTCGGATTAAGTTCGTGATAAGCGGTCGCTTGAAGAGCGGCCTCAATTTGCCTCTCCTCCTCTTCGGCTTCCGCGGCAGCCGCGGCCACTATGTTCGGATCTTCCAACGCCCTCTCCGTTTTCGATTTCGATTTACAAACCACCAGAAGCACCATAAGGCCGAAGAACCCACCAAGGGTAGCCGCGATTCGCACCCCCGTCATCGGATCGTAGGTGTTGTAGAAGTCGATTTTCTCTTGTTCCGCTTTAGAAAGGGACGCCGTCGTCGGAGGAACGAATGTAGTCGTGGTATTCAACGAGGCATTTTGCCTCGTCGCCATCACGGAATTAACAGAACTGAAAAGAAAATATTTTATTTAAAAATCAAATTTACGATTTTTATTTTTAGGTTTGGGAGTGAAAGGAAAAGAATTAAATCAATGCAAAATAATCGTTTTATTTATGAAAAAGTAGAAATACAAATAATCAAAGACATGTTAAAATTGATCAACAATGACACAAAATCAATGAATAAATGAGAATTGTATGAAATAAGTGAATTTAGAATCAAAAAATAAAAATTAAGTTAACACCAGCATCCATTTCCTCCACAACCGCAGCCTCCCCCGCCGCATCCTCTCCTTCCTCCACGTCTTGTTGGTTCTTGATAGCACGAGGAGTCGTAATAATCATGATGTAATGAAGAATTATACGATAAGGATTCATTATACAATAAAGAATCATCATACGATAAAGAATCATCACCACCATCATTAACGTATTGAGAATTGCTATATTCTTGATGAGATCTTGGTACATAATACCTTAACACGGTAACTTTTTCTGGTTTTTTCTTGTAGCGTCGATTTCCTCCACCACATGAACCGCCACACGAACCGCCGCAAGACATCTTCGCTAATATTCGTAATAAAAATTTTTTAATATTAATTTTAAAAACGTCGACGTTTTTTTTTCAACTTTACTTCGTGGATGAACGCTGTTGACTAACGAAATATTAGAATCTGGACTGGCTTTTTATACGTTTTGCGAGAGACGGGTTTTATCGTTCTGTTGAAGTCAAACTTTTCAAAAAAACAACACCAGATGTGAAACAGAATTTTATTTTGGAGAATTGAAATGAATATTATCTCAAAAAGTAATTCATTGATTTAAAAAATAAATGTTGACGGGAAAAAACATTATCATCATTTCTTGGGCATGACGCCAGCAATAATTATAGTCTTTATAAAAACAATAAACTACTGGGTTAATTGTGTATATGTTAGCAGAAAAGTGTATAATAACAATAAGGAGTTATTTCATAAAATTCCGATGAAAACTGTTCAAATATTATGATAATTTATCTTATTTATTGTATGGAATATCGAAATGATACAATTTAAAGTATATAATAAGTTGTTATAACAACACTGTATTAACACATTATTTTAATAACAATTAGGATGTCTGGGAGTGTTTATAACTCGAGAATTAAAGAAAAAATAGGTTGCATGTCTCGATCTCTTTTTATAAACAAGTTCAAATGACGAAAACCTCAAAGCACTATCGTTCTTTATTTTTCTCCTAGGAACCAAAATTAAAAATGTTGTAAAGCCGCAATTATCTTGATTTGTCTATTATGCAGAGTATTGTAGGAGGAGTGTTGTAACTAAGACATTATATGCCTTTCTTTTACTGAGATTTTGACGACGCGTAAAATTTTTTGCTCTTTTCGATTTTGAGATATTAGGACAATTTTGGTTTTTTTAATAGAAACATTTCCTGATTTTGTCGTATTGAATTCGTATTTTTTTCTGATTTCAAAAATATAAGGTTTAAAAAAATATAAGGTACTCTATTTTTTGTTTGTTTTAGAATAACATTAAAAATAATCTTGTTTTGTAAACCATTCAATAAGCGCCATCTAGATGTAAATATTTTATTGATTATAAAATAGTGATTTAACAATAAAATCTAATAATTTTAAAATAGTCAATTTGAGCATTATTTTGTAGTAGTATTTTAATGGTGTTTGGAAAATAAAATTTTTGCGGTAATAAAATATTTAGACTATGTGATACTAGATGGCGGCGGTTAACAATATATAATATATTGGTTGTACAATATATCGATAAACCTGTCTGACAACTATCCGGCAAATAAACTTATCGGGTGGACAAAAATATTCGGTGTTGTATAAATTGTGTTTGTCGAGAGGATTCTCATCGGCTAAATAAAACACGGTTGGTAACACTTTTCCATATATCTAGTAATTTGTGTAGGAGACTTGGTAGCACTAAGGTCATTATTGGTAATTTGAGTTATGACATTTTTGACAATAACAATTTAAAAATTGTACAATTAGCATCTTCAAAAATATTGAAATAATGTTTAATTTGAACAATACTCTAAACCATAGAAAAGTATGTATAATATACTATAATAGAAGCATTACTCCCACGGAATAGTTACTTTTTACAAAAAATTGCGCTTATAATAATGCCGTTTGAAGTTAGTTTATTATCAATAAACTCTTGATAAAACCACCATGTAGAGTTTAAAATTAATTAATGTACAGGTAGCACTCGACTTACGTTCCAAAGACTTCGGAAGGCGATAGTTTATTTTAATTATTAATTTCTTTAAAGAAAGCAAATAGTATAACTGTCATTAAATGGTTTTACATATCTAAAAATCAATGAACTACTTAAAAGGATCTTTAAAAACATTAATAAGAACATGTACAGAATGACCAAATAAGCGGGCAAAGTGCCGTTTCTCGGAAACTACTCATTGTAAAAACTTGCAGGAAAAACATTTATGAGTAAAGTGGCTAAGAGAAAATACTGGAAATTATCTTCAAGTTTCTAAGATGACCCTATGGGCGCCAATGTCATCTTGAAATCTTATGAATTTTTCAATCGAAGAAAATATTTTACCTATTTAACTATCGAATTTTCTCATAAAATGTTCCTATTTAAGAATTGACTTAGTCAACTTAGGAGTGGTATCTCAATTTTGAGATCCTTGTACATTTCAGTTTTATGGGTGTCCATTCCAGGTATTTAGTCCAGGATTTCATGAAAGAGATAATAAGTCTGGGTAAAATAAAACTAAATAATTTAAAACATCCGAAACAATTTTTCTACCGCCTGTTGATTTGCTTACTTTTGCTTATTTAGTGTACTGCAAGCATTTCAAGTCTTACAGAGGCAATGTCAAGTCTTCTAGAAGCAATATCAAGTCTTCTACAAGCAGTATCAAGTCATCTATTAGCATTTCAAATCTTTTGGAAGCAATTTAACTCTTCTAAAAGCAATATCAAGGTCATACATACATAATATCATTAAGCCTACCAGAACAATGTCGAGACTTTTGTAACCATTTTAAATCTTCTAGAAGCAGTGTCAAGTCTTCTGGAAACTTTTCAAGTCTTCTGGAAACATTTCAAATCTTCTAGAAGCAATATTAAGTTTTACAGGAGCAGTATCGAGCCTTTTGGGAGTATTTTAAAACATCTAGAAGTAGAATCAAGTCTTCTGGAAACCGTATCCAGCATTTCAAATAATTTTGAAGTATTTAAAGTTTTCTAAAAGTAGTATCAGGTCTTCTAGAAACATTTTGAGAACTTCTGGAAGCATTATAAATCGGATGTAAACATTTTTACTCTTCTAGGGGTAGTATCAGTTTTCTGGAAATATTTCAAGTGTTCAACGAAGATGCAATATCAAGTTTTTTAGAGACAGTATCAAATCATCTAGAAGCAGTATCAAGTCTAAAAATACTATCAACTCTTCTAGAAACATTTCAAGCCTTCTGGAAGTATTGTAAATCGTCTGAAAACATTTTTAGTCTTCTAGAAGCAGTATCGGCTTTATGGAAATATTTCAAGTCTTCTGGAAGCAATATCAAGTTTTTTAGAAACAGTATCAATTATGTTAAAGTATATTTATCAAACCTGCTTTACTAACTTTGTTCTGGAAATTTCAATTATATCATCTAATAGATGTTTATAACATATCATAAACTAGAGCTGTTAAGCTGCAGCTTTGCATACAGATCATATCGTGAATCTTATAAACTGATTATACTGGTTCGCACAGTTTCGTTATTTTGAAAAAAGTTTATTGACTTCCTGAGCCTTTAAAATCAACCCATTTTTCGATAAAGTATTTTTAAATGCTTTTTGTCAACAAAGTTTAAAGTGTTTATTTATTTACAAATAAAAGGAGTACTTACAAAAGATGAAGTCAATAAGTAATGAAGTGATGATATTTTAGAAAATAAACAACTATGTTGTTAAGATGTGTTTTTTGTTTTCGTTTTAATAATGCAATGGGAAGAAAGCTGTGTGGTTATATGATCGCCATAGTCTGGCAGCATTTCAAGTTTTCTAGATGCAATATCAAGTCATCAGGAAGTATTGCAAGGCTTCTGGAAGCATTGTAAGTTGTCTGGAAGAATAATCATTCGAAAACATTTTTACTCTTCTAAAAACAGTATCAGATTTCTGGAAATATTTCAAGTCTTCTGAAAGCAATATCAAGTTTTTTAGAAACAGTATCAAATCATCTAGAGACATCTCCTGCTAGCAAATCAAATCTTCTAGATGCAATATCATGTCCTCTGGATCCAAAAGAATAGTCCTCTAAAAATAGAATCAAGTCTTCTAGAAATAATATAAGCTTTTTAGAAACAGTATCAAATCATCTAGAGGCAGTATCCAGTCTCCTGATAGCAAATTAAGTCTTCTAGATGCAGTATCAAACGTGAGGTGGATGCACCTTAAGTCTTCAAACAGTAACATTATTTAAATTAGGGTCCTGGTTTGATTATTTTTATTTTGTTATTTAAACTAGCCTTTTTTTTCGCATTTAAAGTTAATTTTCTGTTTTTTTTTGGATTGTATGATCTTCTTTTCTTTTTACATTAGTTATAACTGTTATTACTTATAACTGTTAATTATGGGTTCTGTTAGATTATCCGTGGCACGATTTTTATTGAGTTTGTCCGGTACACCGTGCCCAATTATTGTAAATAAATAAATCAGCATCAAGTCTTCCGGAAGCATTTCAAGTCTTATAAATACAATGTCAACTCATCTGGAAACATTGCAAGTCCTCTCGAAGCATTGTAATTAGTTTGGAATCATTGTAAGTCATCTTGAAATATTTTAAGTTTTCTCGAAACAGTGTCAGTATTCTGGAAATATTTCAAATCTTCTGGAAGCAATATCAGGTTTTCTAGAGACAGTACCAAATCATCTAGAGGCAGTACCTAGCGTTTTGCCAGCAAATCATGTCTTTTAGATATAATATCATGTCTTCTGGAAACATCTCAGTCTTCTAATAGCCACATCAAGTCTTCTGGAAGCGTTGAAAGGCCGTCTGGGAACTATTTAAATCTTCTATTATTACTTCTATTATTATTAAAATTATTATTAAAAAATTATTTAAATCTTCCAAGGGTTATTTTGTTTTACTAAATAACCCTTTGTTAGAATTTTAAATTTGCGGCGTGACTTTTCGAGCCAAAATGGCGGTAAACCGCGGTACATTAAAAATCTAGGGAGTTTAAGCATATTGTGTTTATATCGTCATCTCCCAGTTGAAGTTACCAAATTTCTACTACATACTACATATCGGTTTAATTTTTTTAATTTTTATATCAGATAAAGCTGCCTTTAGTGCGAGGGAGAATTGGGTATTTGTGTATCAGGTATTTCGTTCTGATTGGCTGTTGGCGAATATCTTATCGTCACGTGGTTGCCATCAGCCAATCCGAACGAAATACCCGATACACAAATATCCAATTCTGCCTCGCACTAAAGACAGCTTAAGTGAACATACCGTGCCCTAAACAGCAGCAAATTTGAACACGATTTATATATATATAATTTAGTTAAAGTGAAAATAAAAGCAACGGAATGGAAATTAAACTACGATTATACCACTCTTTTAACAACACTTTCTTGACGGTTTTAATTAATACAAAAGTGTTAAATACCTATTCAGACGAATTGTGGATTGATTGGAATTTCTCACAAATGTAATATAATATATTAAAGATTGATAATACGTTTAAGTTTTCTGCCTACCATAATTTTATAAACAGAAAAAAATTACGGCAGACAAGGTCATGGGATTTAATCATTTATGATGAATAATTAGACACTTAATAGTTCAAAGATTATTCTTCTTGGCCGCCTCTAGTTTTATTTTAGCGACATTTGCTTTTTATTTTTGCTGTTCTTTACCAATTGTGTCATTTTGAAATTACATTTGTTCAATAAACTGTTTTTTGAAACTGTTTTTAAATGTTGAAAGTTGTTATTTTCAAAAATTGTTTAATAATCATGAAAACGCGGACGAAAACAATTCTTCATAAATTTCTAGTGCCAAGAAAAACATGAAATTATTTAAAACCTGGTTAGGTGCAGTGAATAATCAGGATCTTTTGGGCCTTACTCTTAGAAGTTCATAGTGAAAACAGATTTGTACGTAGATTTGTATTACTTATATCGTTCAATTTTGCAGTATAATCAAATATTTTATCAGACGATCGAAAATACCGGATAATACGAGACGTATTGTCTGAAATACCACGAGACCGAGGATCGAGTAGTATTTCAAAAAGGCAATAAGTTGATATAAAAAATTTTGCGCTGTTTATCAATAAATTGCATTGATTGTTATGGAAACTTTATAGTTATCTTAAAATTATTTAAATGTCATACGAGCGATTATACGAACCTTTGTATTAGAGCGATTATACAAAGGTTCGTATAATCGTTCTCCATGGTGACGGCCAAATAACCGCTGAATTACTCGCAATTGACAGATATTGACAGATTGATTGAGATACATTAAATTCCTGCTATATAGGAAAGTTGGACGATGAACTATAGCTTTGACAGTATAATATGATAGCTTGCGTAACACACATAGTATCTGTGCTTAAGTAGCCTAAATAAAACTGTGAACATTAATGTGTTATGCAAAACAGTAAACATCATTATGAATAAGATTCCTCATTGATAATAATTATCGAATATATTTTAATTCAATTATATATTTTCAGATATAGTTCAAAAAATATATTCTCGAAAAAAAGGGTCCATCGAAAAAGTGGTACCTCCCAGTTTAAAAAATTTTATATTTAATATCAACGAACTCTTGGCAAGTGATAGAGTGTATTATTTTCTCCGCATATAAAACCAAGATCTACCCGAAAATTATTTCGAAAGAGTACATCAGCATAGAGTCCGAAATAATAACTCAACTACAAAAAGAAACATTTAAGACGTTGTTGATGATGAAGATTGTAAATACACATTCGATGGGGATAAACTGTGAAGAGGACTTTGATTCTTCATTGCTATAATTACGACAATTTGTTATGACCAGCAAGGAACCGAACATGAGTGTAGAAATTGTAGAGGGAAGATGTAAACTAATGTATACATAAAAGAGAAATATAGACAAGCTCGGCTTGTATATAGGAATAGATCTAGAAAATAAAAGTTATTTTGTATCATCTGTTATTTTCGGCAATCAATTTTGTTAGTGTAATTCACAAAATGTGTTACTCCATATAATTTATTTGTTTACTCTAATTTGTTCGACGGGTCTAACAGAAAAAATATAATGATTTTATGCATTTTGCGAATTAAACTAACAACTTATAAAATTACCTATTTATTTAAATAATTAAAACTGCTGTCAAAAGTTTCACATCGAGGGGAATAACTCAACAGATGGCGCCTACGCGGCAACAAAAAGAGATATCTTTATCTATAACACCGCATCACTTTTGTTTTGCAACATTTTTTATATCTGCCATGATCTGTCATAATAAAAGAGAGGAAACCAATGCGTTTCCCGATATTTAGACATTAATATCTCATGTATCATTTAACCGATCTGAAATTTTATTCTTATTTGAAAGAGCATTTTATGTTCTTTTTTATGTTATTCAGCGCGATCGCGGGGTATAATACAATTAAGCTAGAGGACGTTATTTGCAGCGATGACATATTTTAGTATCTTTTGAAAAAAATGTCAAATGGAACGGTACTATTTATTTAACGGACCCTTAGTCGCCATAAAATTTGCTAAATATTGTGAAAACCACATCTCGATAGAGATATCTATCCGTTTTCGAATTATAGATGTAAATGCTCAAAATTCGAGTTCTTGCAATCAGACCAAATCACATAGTAATGATAACTATTTCTATTCAAGTTTATCATGATTTCATTTTGAACATTTATTCATTGCACCAATCCTTACACTGGATAAGGTATGAAGGAAGGCTCTGCTTTGTTGACTAAGATAATGTCATCAAATTATGGTATACGAATTATTTACATTTTATTTAACTACCTAACAACATTTTCGACTATAACTCGAGAACGAATGGAGATATCAAGATGCTGTTTATTCTGATATTTAGTACATTTTATAGTCACCAAGGGTGTGTCAAGTAAATAGTACCGTTCCATTTAACATTTCTTTTCAAAAATTACATAAATATGTCATCACTGCAAATCGCGCCCTCTACCTTATTTGCTTTACACCCAACGATCACAGTGACAATATTTTGTGAAAGAACATAAAATGTTCTTTCAAATGTGAACAAAAATATTCACATCGGTTAAATTATATAAGAAATATTAATGTGTAATCATTTGAAAATACATTAATTTCCCCCTCTTTTATTATGACATATATGAAAAACATTGCAAAACAAAAGTAATGAGGTATTATCCAAGTTAACAAATTATGTTGTCAAACTTATAGCTCATCGTCCAACTTTACGAGGTAGCGAAGATGTTAAGTTTCTGTATGGCAGTTACGCCCCCTAACGGTAACATTGTGAACGTTAATATTATTTCCATATATTTCCTTTGTAATATTATTTCCATCCTATCGATAAGGATGTTTTCCCAAACCTGTAGACCTTACCATTGTTGAGATACAGCCGCTCGGTACACTTAACGGAATACCCAATACATATCACTCTTTAGGCCGCTTGTTCTGCCAAGGCTGGAATGTGGTTCTGTAATTTGGCTATTGTATTATTTCGCATTGTCTGTTACTGCACAGAATTCATTTTTCAGATTTTTAAAATACCCTTCTTTTCACATTGATAGAACTTATCCTGTTCGTAGTACTGATTATCAAAATTTTGTTACAACATAACCATTTTTCTTCGCTGAGCACTCGAAGAAATAATCATGATATTAAATTTATTATAAAGCTGGGGTGTGGTGAGACGAATTGTAGCTACTTACTCTCTTGCATCAACTTTGTAGAAGAAACATTGAAACTATAACTCCACTACAAAGAATGTGCAGGCTTTTGAACTTTAATGCCGATATCAATGTTTGTGCATAATGTTTAATTGTGTTTTCTGTTAATATAAATTTGTGTTTTTTGTATTTTGTAATATTGTCCTGCAATTGGTACTTGTTGAACAATAAAAATTAAGCTTGGGCCGATTATGATTTTAGCCGACGTTTCGTTCGATCCTAAAAGGGCCGATTAGTCGGCCATTGCCGATTATTCCCACCAAAGTTTGGATACTTTTGGAAGCACTTATATCACATACTCTTGTAACAAGTTGATGTATCCGGTATTTTTTCGTAATACAGGTTTTTGTGGTAAAGTATTATTTTTATAAAAAGAAGATTCAGTTTTTGAGCAATGTCGAGAAACGAATCGCGGGTACGGGTACTTTAATAGTACCCATAACGTGACCGTTTTTATATCGACTGAAAACAGGGCTCTCACTCAGGTACTTTTTGTCGATTCATTTACTACAATCTTGACGTTATTAAGACAATAGCTGGGCAGCAGTTAAGTTTAAAAGTAGTTAAAAAAATATTACATTACGATAATCCCGCGCGATCCTGAGAATGATCCTAACAGCAGAATGAAAGAAGTCAATTGGCGAGTCAATTTATGTCCTATAAGATTACAGACTTGTTATTACTGCTAAAAGTCTTAATATTTCAGAAGACTTGAACTGCTTCTAAAAGACTTGAAATGCTCTCAGAAGGCTTGGAAAGCTTTTAGAAGACTTGAAATGCTTTTAGAAGATTTGAAATGCTTCTAGAAAACTTGATACTACATCATTTTGATCGTTTTGCTTCTACAAAACTTAAGATTGCTTCTGGAAGACTTAATAATACTTCAAGAAGGCATGAAAAGCATCCGGAAGACTTGAACTGCTTTTAAAAAATTTGATACTGCTTTCATAGGACTTGATATGTTTCTACAAAACTTGAAATGCTTCTATAAACTTGATGTTGCTTTCAGAAAATTTGAACTACTTCTAGATGGCCTGCTATTGCTTCCAAAGAAGCAATAGCAGGCTTGGAATGTTCCCAGAAGAGTTGAAATGCTTACACAAGACTTAGAATGCCTTGAGAAGACTTCAAGTCATGTTTCTAGAAAACTTGATACTACTTCCAGAAGATTTGATATTGCTTCTAGAAGACTTGATACCGCTTCTACAAAATTTGATATTTCCTAAATACTTGAAATGCCGCCAGAAGACTTTGTTATTACTACTAGAAGACTTGATATTGCTTTCAGAAGACTTGAACTGCTTGCAATAGACTTGAAATGCTCTCAAAAGGCTTAATATGTTTTTAGAAAAATCGAAATGCTTTCAGAAGACTTGAAATGCTTCTAGAAAACTTAATACTATTTTTCAAAAAGACTTAAGACTTCAAGAAGACTTAAAATGCTTCTAGAAAACTTGAAATCGCTCTTAGAAGATTGGAACTGCTTCTAGATGGCTTCTTATTACTTCCAACAGACTTGGAATGTTCTCAAAAGATTTGAAAAACTTACACAAGCCTTGAAATGCTTTTAGTAGACTTGAAATGGTACAGAAAACTTCATACTATTTCCAAGACTTGATATTGCTTCTAGAAGATTTGAAGTGCTTCAAAAGATTTGAGCTGCCTCTAAAAGACTTAAATGCTTTTAGAATAATTGAAATGCTTCTACAAAACTTAATACTTCTTCCAGAAGACTTAGTATTGCTTCTAGAAAACTTAATATTACTTCATGAAGACTTGAAAAGCTTTCAGTAGACTTAAAATACTTTTAGAAAATTTGATACTGCGTTTAAAGGATTTCAAATGTTTCTGCAAGACTTAGATTTAGAATTAAACTAGGTTACCTTCCTTCTGCCTTTGTACAGATTTAAAATTTTATAACTTTCTCGAAATACTCATCTTGGGTTGGGTTGGGTACAAACCCTGAGAATTTTCAATTAAAAATAAATAACCGGGTATTTAACAATACTAATTACAGAACATGGAAGATAGAACAACTAATAATGAAATGCGCCATGATTATATGTTAATTAAGCAAATATTTATAAAATACATCAACATACCATCAGCATACCAACAATTGAACAGATGTTCATGTTTGCATCCTTGATTAATTCATCAAGAAGACATGCTACCTCTGGAAATGCAGTTGGGTTTTTAAGAAATATAACAAATTTTTTGGAATCCTTTATTCACCAAGTATTAATTAGAGAATGTATACTTTTGGTGATATTAATAAATTTATTTGTTCTAAACCAGTTTCGAGCCATGTTGTACTTTAGTAGAACCGTCAATATTTTTACACTAACACAAGACACATTTAAAAAACGAATTGTTTGATTATAATTAAACTTTTAAAGAATTAGACAAAATTGTCTTAAGTGAGTTTGCGAGAAATGTCAACATTTCTCTTCATTCGGACATTTTTCCCTACTAATTGTAAGACAATAATTTTCAATGGCACTCATTAATGGAAGCCGTCTAGTTTTACAGTAGCCCAACATTTTTTTATATTCTGTACCTATCAAGTCTTAGAATTCTTTTACAGTTTCAATGCTTACACTGTAAATATAAAAAGGAGTAAATTTTGCCAATAATGCATTCAAAATCAATTGGCAGTAAATCGGCAGTTTTAATGGCATTGTGGACATTATGAGATCCACAGTCAATCCCTATTCGTACTCGTGCTAGCAATGCGCTCGGTTTTGTATAAATATTGCCGTGTTTGATGCCGTGCTTTGATCTGATAATATATATTTTTTTGATTTTAAATGTTGTTGACATTTAAGTCAAAAAAGTTGCCAGTGAAATTGTTCAAGTGATTTTTCACTTTGTAATAAATAAATACTTAAATTATTTTTATATTATTTTTCAGTTGTATGTTATTTGGAGCATTATAATAAATGCCGACTAATCGGTGCTTTTATTGTTTCATCGCCGATTAATCGCCGACTAATCGTGGACTAAAAAGTGACCGAATAATCGGCTTTTCCGATTAGTCGCCGATTAATCGGTAAAACCCTAATAAAAATATATATTATCAGTCTCCATGTATCCCACCACATTATTAATAATTCCGAAATTAATCATTAGGTGAGAATTTTAACCCGTGAGATGACGTTCTATTTAAGGTATTCTATGGACAAGGTTTTTCAGGTTTTCTGTTATGTATTACCTTGGTAATATAGATATTTGGCGGATAACTGTCTTATCGGCACCTCCGCGTACCCAATAAGTTATCCTGCCGATAATCTCCTCGACTAAATATCCTTACATTGTAATACAGTACAAACTAACTGATCAAACAGAATTATCGGGAAGTTAATCGGCATATAGTACAACAAGTATTCTTTAATAGTGTGAAACAAAACTATTCCGCATTAGGAGGCACATATTTCGGGTCGGCACTTTTTATATTTATTAATAATAATAATAATATTTATTGAGCTTTCAAATGTTTTACAAGTAATAAAAGAAAGTATAAAACAGATACAGTACTGTCAAGAGAAAAAAAGTATGCATATACAAAACAGAAGCAATGTATATAAATTAGAGATGTGCGCTTGAAAGTTACATTTGTTAATCCTGTAAGTTTGGAATAAAATAAAGAGGAGAATAATGATAAGGGTTTCTATTTAGTTATTCATAGCGCTCTAATTAATGATGTCTTTTTTTAACCGCTGTACCGTGCGCGTCGTGTCATACAAAATAAATAAATTTTAAATTAATAAAAGTTATTTTGATTTTAAATTGATTTTTCACAAATAAACATCTTTTAAAAACCTTAATCGCTCGACACGATTTGAAATTTGAGTGACTTTCTTGCCTGCTCACTCCAGCTCGCCATTCATATATATATATATATATATATATATATATATATATATATATCACACATGAATCACTTAAACCACGTAACTCACGCGTGAGTCACGATAATTCACGTAACTCACGCTCGATCAGGTGAAATTAATTAATCGTGTTTGACAGAATGGCAGAATTAACTAGAGTATTTAGTTTTATTTATCATGTTCTGAAATAAATGAGACATAAAATAAATAATAAAAAGTGGCATATTCTTATGGGTAGTACTTTCTTTATCGTTTTAAATATCTTCCTTCATCCATCATAAATTTAAATTAAATTTTGTTTTATTTCATTATTTTATAGAATATTTTTACATATTTATATATATATATATATATATATATATATATATATATATATACATATATATATATATATATATGCACTTCGTTAAGATCATATTTACTTCAAAATTGATTATAACTTTGATATTTGACCTCAACATTTAGTTACTAAAAATGTTACAACTAATCCGGAAAACATCAGAAATTTTATTCGGACCCTAATTAATACCAATAGAAATCACAAACCCTAAAACATTATCCTTGAATCAATAAGCATTATAAAAAAGAACGTACTACGTTCTTAAGTGCAGAAGTTGTAAACCGTTAAAAGTACGGTATAGATAACAATATACAAGTCTTTCATATTTCAAGATCGGATTCTATAACTCCATCTCTTTATTACTGCGGACAAGAACAGGATTATTGACTAAGCGCCGGATTAAGACGGTCACACCTTACTTGCAAATTGTGGAGAGATAATAGGATTAAATTATTTTAGTTTCAACTAATTTAAAGTTGATCCTGTTTTTGATTAGCATAAAAATCTGACAGGAAATACACAAGGCACTGTGCTCTTTAACGTAATATATTTGAAAATATAAATAATGTAGATGTGGTCGATTCGACAGGTTTAGAATTCAAACTTAAAACTAGGGCTAGGCGATACCTTAAATAAGGCATCGAGTATCGATACCTTCGTGGTATCGATACCATTCCAAGTATCTAAAGTATCGAATTGTTGGTAACAATATTTTAATTATATAATAAGTACATAATAAGTAATTTTTTATATTTATATTTTTCTTCGTAGATTTTAATTTTGTGGTTAAAACTTTGGAAAGAATAAAAGAAAAATGAAAAAGAAATAACACTTCAACAATACTTGGTATTGTGTCTAGAAGACTTGAAATGCTTCCAAAACACTTGGTATTACCTTTAGAAGACTTGAATATGTTTCAAAAAGTCTTGAAATAATTCTAGAACATTTAATATTCCCATTGGAAGAGTTGATGCAGCTTATCGAAGACGTAAAAGGTTTCCATAATACTTTCAATACATTCAGAAGATTTGATACTGATTATATAAGCATTGAAATGCTTCCAAAACACTTGGCATTATCTGAAGAAGACTTAAAAATGCTTCGAACAGGCTTGACATTTCTTTTGGAAAACTTGAACTACTTCTACAAGACTTGAAATGCTTGCAGAACACTTAATAATCCTTCTGGAAAAATTTGATACTGTTCCTAGAAGACTTAAAAGATTTCCAGAAGACTTACAATACTTTCAAAACATTAAATAAAAAAATGAAATATAAGTAGTTGAAAAACTCTTAATTAAACACTAAGTACTGCTGCAAGAAGACAATTTCAATACAAAAGGTAATAAGCTGACAATAAAATTAGTTTTTGCTTCCAAAATACCAAATACTGTTGGCAAAATACAATATAGTGATCTCAAAAGATCAAAAATACTCAATTCAATACTAGATACTGCTTGCAAAACTCTAAACACTGGTAGGAGAAGATATTTATTTTACGTATGGATTTCTTAGAATAAAAATAGAGGATCTTATGTTGTTGGAAACTGGTTTGCAGCTTGCAGTACTATTTAGAGCTGCTAAATCCCATACTGCTTTCTTGTGTTCTATGAAAATATCTTTGATCACGGGAGAATTGCCCCAAATCAGTATTCTATACGACGACTTAATACGAAAGTTGGCAAAGTAGGTTGCTCTGGCAGCCTTATATCCAGCTATATACTAACTAATGTATCATAAGAATATATTAGGGTTTTGCACCCGTCCCTCAATTTTGCTTGTGAGTACTAGTTTTTGCGCTTTTTCGACATAAGTTTCAAACTGTTGGCCCTAAACCATTCCGCAGCTTCGGAATGGAATTCAACTTCTAACTTTTATATACTTTTTACTTTTATATTATTTCCATCTTTATGTAAAAATTGGATGTTTTTCTAAATTAAAAATTTTCTAAGTTCAATTTATGATATGTAACCATAGAAACCATAAAAGTTACAACTTATGTAACTTATGTTAGTGAAATTAAGTCTCTGCATACGATGTTAACCGTAAAAGAAAGAATTGATTTATTACAAAGCTATGATATTGGTTAATCATGTTTGCGTATAGTTATATAAAAATTCCAGCAAAAATATCTGGATACAAGAATTTCTCACCTTTCACCACCGAAGAAAAAAAACCATAAAGAAGCAGAAAAAGAAGCTTTAATGAAGAAAAGAAGCTCCAAAACTATCACTTCTTAAAAGAGAGTTACAAATAGAAATTAGTAAATCGCACCTCCTCAGAATTTATAAAGAAAACAAAATTAAACTATTTAAACCACAATTTATACAGGCTTTAGATGCCGTTGATGATGCCAAACGTTTGAATTTTTGTTTAGAAATTGGAAAAGAAATATTAAACAACCGAGATTTTCATAAATTCATTGTATTTTCGGATGAAACCACTTTTTCAACAAATGGCATTGCTTGCTCGCAGCATTGTCATTATTGGAGTGAACTAAATCTAAATTTTACACTCTACAGAAGAAATCAACATTTCAAAAAAGGAAATGTGTGGTGTGTTATAACATATCATGCGATAATTGGGCCATATTTTTTCGATGGAAATGTAAATTAACTGAAATACTTCGTTATATTACAAAATTATTTTAGTGAAAAACTTTATAAATTAGCCTTAAATTTTAAACGGTCTATGTATTCCGTATAAAATTCACATTCACATATTTTAACCGAATGGTTAAACATGCAATTTCGAGAAAAATGGAAAATTGGACGAAATGGTCCTATTTTATGGCCCGCACATAGGTAGTATTGATCTTGCAATTATGGATTTTTATTTTTGGGGACGATTAAAACATATTGTTTACAGGGTCCATTACAAGACGACATGGAACTGTTAAAGCAAAGAATAATTAATGCGATAAAATCTCTGCCGCTGATGGAAATTTGTAATTCTTATAAAGAATTTAAAGCTCGCCTTCAAATGTGGGCCGAATTAGGCGGTGATTTGTTCGAATAAATAGCTGATTTGTTCATTATAAATTTACATTTGAAATATTTTAGTCAATTACTTAGCCATATTTTAATTTAATTTGTCTGTATATTTTTCACAAACATCAGTCATAATTTTTATGATTTCTATAGTTACATATCATAAATTAAACTTAGAAATATTTTAATTTAGAAAAAACTCCAATGAAAAATGGAAATAATTAATTAACTTTTGTAGTTAGAATATAAAATTTGTGCGATTTGGTGATTTGAACTTGTCTGACGCATTATTCATGTAGAGATAAGTTTGAAAAATCAGTAATAATTTTTTTTTCTTTGTAACTTGATCCGGGGATATACTGTATATAAGTGACATCAGCTGAGATATTAATAGGGAAATAGTTTATGTAAATAACGAAAAGCATTGGGCCTAGAATTGATACTTGTGGGATACCAGATGTAGTATTTTTAACATTCAAAATTCGCCCTTTCCACTACACACTGCGTTCAGTTTTATTTGACTCTTATATTATGGTATAAGACAAAATATGTCAAGTTCAAGTTTGTTTAATAGAATATTGTGTTAGACACAGTTAAAAGCCTCTAACAACCCAGAGTAATAGTTGAATATCTTCCTTTTCGTCAAACGGACGTGCTACAGCATCAACCAGGCTAGTTAGTGCTGAAGTGGTAGATTTTAGTGTTCGGTAACCGTGCTGAGCTTCGTTAAATACTTTGTTATTTTCTATACACTCAATAAATCTACTGTTTAGTAGGAATTTGAAAAATTTTGAAAAGACAGAACGTATAAAAATAGAAGTAAAAAATTTTAATTCGGGATACACGATCCAAAGATATGTTAATTAGAACAATTTTTTCATATGCTAATATTTCGATTGTACTTTATTCAATCTTCCTCAGAGCATCTTAATTGCTAAAATGGAAAAATGTTTTAAAATCAAACATGAGGTTAAATCGAACTAACGTGTCAAATTCACTACCTGGAACCATTATACTGAACAAATCCATTAAATCTGGAGTTTTTCCACATCTTTGGAAGCTGGCACATATAGTTCCTATCTTTATGTCTGGTAATAGAAGTAATGTATCCAATTATAGGTCAATATCTTTATTATCTGTGTTAACCAAAATCTTTGAAATGCTAATTTATAAACGGCTATTTTTTTCACTAAAAATAAAATTGATACTAGACAGCATAATTACCAACTTCAGTAAGGCTTTCGATCGCGTTGATCACAATTTCCTGCGGTCAAAGCTTCGGATTAAAGGAATTGATAACTATTTGTTGCGATTGATTGCTTCTTATACAGGATGTTTCAGAATTACACGGCACTATTTCAGGGATACGTTCTCCAACACGAAATAAACAAATAAGTTTATATAAAAAGAAGTCTCAAATTAATTTTTTATCGAGATATTGAAAAGTTAAAGATAAATATCTAAATGTCTTGAATTTAATCAGATTGACGTGAATTGCAATTGCAAAGCGCTTTTGTGTTTGACAGATGATTAAACAAAAAAATAAAAATTAATGATTAGTATTAAATACTGTTCGTGTAAATAAGTAATTTTATATATTATGGGAGACACCACAAATTTATTCACTTTTCTAGAATAAACAGGCATGGTTTTAATGTTTGACGAGGTACATAAAAATGGCGTTGCTGCTGTTCGAAAATATCATGAAACATTTCCCATTAGAAGGACACCAAATCGGAAAACGTTTGAAGCCATTGAAAGACGTCTTAGGGAAACTGGCACGCTAAAACCACAACGACAAATCGCTGGACGTCAAAGATTTCAACAAACTGCTAACGTTGAAGAAGGGATACTCAATGCTGTTCAGTTATCTCCTACTACTAGCACCAGAAAATTGTCACATCGTTTCAATGTTTCATCTGCAAGCGTATGGCGAACATTGCGCGAGCAACAATTGTATCCATATCACGTTACGCGTGTGCAACATTTATTACCAGAGGATTATAACAAGCAAATAATTTTTTGTCAGTGATTGATTCGATAATACACACGAGATCCTAACTTCCTGAGCTACTTGCTTGTTACCGATGAATCTAGCTTTACCAGAAATGGGATTACTAATTTTCGAAACAATCATACTTGGTGCAACGAAAACCCTCATACGACTGCTTTTACGCATTACCAACATACTTTTTCATTAAATATCTGCTGTGGTCTTCTTGGTGATAATCTCATCGGCCATTTCTTTTTACCAACAACCCTTTCAGGAATATCTTACTTGAATTTTTTGCAAAATAATCTCTATGAGCTTCTAGAAGATGTTCCGATTGCCAACAGGCAGGGGACGTGGTTTATGCATGACGGTGCCCCTACTCACTTTTCTCATATTGTCACCGATTATTTAAACACAGCCTATGGTAACCGATGGATTGGCCGAAACGGACCTGTTAAATAGCCACCACGATCTGCTGATCTAATGTTGTTAGATTATTTTGTATGGGGCTGGATGAAGTCTGACGTTCATTCTACGTCTATTGCCACGCAAGAAAAGCTAAGAAATCACATTGAAGAAGCAGCAGCAACTATGAGAGGTCGTCCTGATGTTCTAAGCCGTGCCAGAGAATCATGGATTCGTCGTGCTGAATGCTGCATTCAAGGAAACGGAGGGCACTTTGAACAGTTACTCTGAATGTTTTATTGTTAAATAAATTAACTTTTTAATATCTTGATAATAAATTAATTTGAAACTTATGTTTATATAAACATTCTTGTTTGTTTCGAGCTGAAGAACATATCCATGAAATAGTGCCGTGCAATTCTGAAACACTTTGTATACGTGGTAGAACTCAGGTAGTATCTATTAATGGATAATATTCTGATGTAATATCCGACTCTTGGGGTGTAGCTCAAGGTAGCAATCTTGGCCCCCCTCCTTTTCAATATTTACATCAATGACATTTTCACAGTCATAAAACACTCCCAGTGCTTAATGTATGCTGACATTGACGCACTGCGAGTCTATTGCAATGACAATTTTATGACACTCAATTCTATTAAATGTTATATCTTTTTCAAGAAGTTCGAACGCCATCAGATATTAGTACAGATTGGAAAAACTATGTCTTACCTAGAGCATCTCAAATTAAAAAAAAAAAACCAAGATCTTTATCTTGGTGTCACATTTGACAACAAGCTTACATTTTCTGCTCACGTTGATGGAGTGGTTGGAAAGGCGCTGCGAATGTTGGGCTTTGTCATAAGATCCACAGAATCTTTCAAAAACGTAGAAGCAGTAAAAGTTTTATATTTTGCTTACGTATTTAGTGTACTTAATTTCTGCACTACAATTTGGAATCCGCAGTATCACACTTATATATATAGAATTGAAAGAATTCAAAAGAAGTTTCTAACGCACTTAACTCATAAATTTAATTTAAGCTATAAAGATTATGATTCTGCATGCTGCTTTTTCCAACTTCTTCCACTTCATCAGCACCGCTTATGTAACGATGCTCTTACATTCATAAGATTGTCAACAATGGATGTGCCTCCTCGGTATTATTGGGGTGTGTGAATGTATGTAATTTATTCGTAATTAATCACACAATAATACATTGTATAGTAGTTTTTGTCAATGTAGTGACACAATCTTTTGGGTTTGTCCCGTTTTGTGTCCACTGGCAGCAATAAATAAATAAATATTCTTTAAGTAGCAGTATCGCTAGGATCGGCATTTTGCGCATGTACCCTCAGCACCACCATATGTTTTTAAATCACAGATATCACTTAAAAATCATTCAATCATGTTTACGTTTGTTTTTGAACATTCGGAATGACTACTTTGATTAATAATCCGCGTGATAAAATACGCACTGTAATTCGTTTCCTTAATGTTAAAGGTGTAAAAGCGGTTGAAATTCATCGTCAGATTATACATCATGATTCATGATGATGCCTGTCCACACAGCCAATCGAACTCAAGACCTGATCAGATCATTCAAGGGCTGGGAACAATTTGGTCACCTTCGTACAGTCTTGATCAAACGTCAAGTGATTGCTATATCTTCATGCATTAGAAGAAGCATTTGGATGGTCAGCTGTGCAACAATGATGACGATATCAAAATGACCGTTTTTGATGGGCAGATTTCTACGAGAGTGGCATACAGAAGTGGGTTCTACGAAGTGATAAGTACCTTATTGGATATTGGTGGGAATCATATAAAAAAGTAGCATTTTTATTTCAAAACGGTCCTTACTTAAAAAACATGTCTCGTACTATTGTTCAATCTTACGAAATTGCCCGTTCCTAGCGCAGATACGAGAGCTGAAAGTTGTTATTTGTGTTTATTCATAGCAACGAGTTTTCATTCACGGGGGAAAAAATTTTGTGTCTAATCCTACCTTTGAAATTGTTAGTTTCGAGCGTAGATACGAGTGTTGAAAGTTGTTATTTTCACTAACTCTGCTAACATTCTTAGCAACGAGCATAGAAAATATTTAATACTTATATAGAAGCATTTCTCCCCTCTATTTTAACGACCAAGTTGAAAGCAGCGCCGCCAAGGGGATTGTTATAAAAGTAATTTCAATAAACCCCGAAATTTGAATGCTATATAGCTTACATATTTATGTATATTTAGATTTCTACTTCTAACTTTAATTGATAAAAACCAACAATGCTTTATTTAATAAGTTTTATTTTATTTCTCTTTAAAGTACAATGATTAACAACGATTACTGGAAGAACCGTTGTCATATTCTTGGATACGCTGTCTTTATCATATGCCTCCATAGTATGTAACAAAATTTTTGCAAGCAATTCACCTCTTCGCAAATACTCGTTGATCGTTGATTGTTTATATGCACCTCCAGTTATGTAATTTCTTTGATATTACCTTTCCACACTTCTATCAATTACTGTAGACATAAACGAAATAAAATAAAAGTCAATTATGACAATTAATTATTAACGGTTGCTAACGTAGATTGCAAATTGCTGGTGAATTGTGTAGGCAGCACCATCTAATGGATTGTAATAATAAATAAAATTCCGTCGTTATTTTATACCTATCAAGAAAGCATACCCTGGCAACGAGTGAACGAAAAATTTTTTCAGTCACTCTAATTTTCCTCATCCACTATCAGCGAAATTTAAAACCTTTAAAGGTACAACTCTTTGTTTAAACGTAACGGATGTGAACTAATAAACGGTAGAGAGCACACATGGAAAATTAATTTATTAATTAATTTATTAATTAACTAAGTATTTCACTTATATAAATTATTAATTTTAATTACTTTATTAATTTTATGCGTAATGACAACGTCAAAAAGTGTCGTCTCCTAGATATCGACATGACGTTATCCAGGAATTAACGAATTTTTTAAGACCAAGTTTTCTCTAAATCAGTGTTTCCCAAAGTCTTTTGGCCCACGGACCCCTTTTCTTACTCAAACCTTGCTGACGGACCGCCAGGGTGAAAAACTACATTAAATACATAATAGAAAAATGAAGACTTTAACTGTGTTGTCTTAATGGTAAATGGTGATGTAAAAATAAAATATAAAGTAAACATTTTGTTAAAGAAGTATTTATTGATTATAACTTTTGTACTAAAATACAATAAAATATTAATGGCTTGTATGAATCTGATAGCATGTTATGAGTTTATTTATGTCCGGCTCGATGTTTGTCAGTAGCAACTGCAAATCCCACCGATTACAAATATCCGGTCTGTTTTTTTCTTTGTGACGAGGCTCATAACGGCACTGAATCCACATTCTACCAAATACGAAGACGGAAAAACAATCAACAGCTTCTGTACAATAACCCATAATGCTGGATATAAAATTGGGATCTGTTTTTGTAACATTGGTTTCAGCTTCTCATTTGTGGATAATTCAATAAGTTGCTCCTGTACTGGCATGTACTCATCTGTATTGGTGCTCTGAGTTTGACTACTTACAAAAGGGTTCAACACCCAGTCGGGAATATCCAAGTGGAGAATGTCTTCAAATCTTTAAGTAAGGTCCGAATGGAATGCCGTTAAGTGTTGACAATAAGCAAGCAAATCTTCGTCTCTATTTTGCAATTTTGAAAGATTTGGAAACTGAGAACATTCTCCTCTTCCCAAGTTTTGTTTGTATAGCAAAAGTTTTGCAACAAAGGCAGATATTACACTTTTAGTTTTGATTAAATTTAGTGTGTCACCTTGTAGTTTCAAAGTAGTCTCGTTGAATCTGGCAAATCAATCAGTCATATAAGCGATGTCATTTTTCGAAATAATTAAATTATGACTCAAATCATTGTCTTCACTCTCCAGGATTTCCAACACTGAATCAAAAAGCGAAGAGAAGCGATTCAAACACGCACTTTTAGACAACCATCGTACTTCTGTGTTAAGTAGTAAACGATTATAGTCATCATCATTTTCCAAACAAGGTTGAGCAAATAATCTCTCATTTAAGGCATTCCTTTTGATTTTATTAAATGCTCTAATGACATAATATAGTGATTCATATAAACGTCCACTAAGTTTTTTTGCCACCAAATGATGTCGATGAATAACACAATGTACATTCGGTATGACTTGTTTTAAGTACGCCAGAAAGCCTCGGTGTCGTCCTACCATTGCTGGAGCACCATCAGTAGCAATGGAAATGATATTAGTCAAGGGTATAGCTATTACATCAAATCTTTTTAATTCAGAAGATAATGTTTCACCTTTCGTATCAGATTCCAACCATTTAGCAAATAACAATTCTTGGGAAATTTTTTCTTCTTTCACGAATCTCACATAAGCTAAAAGTAAAGCCTCATTTCCAGGTAAAGTTGACTCGTCAAGCTGTATAGAGAATTGAGATGTATTTAAGTAGTCACATAAAGAGTTTTACACACTCTGAGTCATTTCGTCGATCCTTCATCGTACTGTATTATTACTCAATGGAATTCTTTTTATAATATCGTAAGCTGGTTTGTGCATCATGGTGCGTATTTTCCAAGTGAGGCTTATGTTGCTGGTAGAATAAGTTGTTCGCCAAGTGTGCGGCTTTCCGGACTTCGCAATCATTAGAGATATATTATAAGAATATTTCTATTTTCTTCTTCTTATAATATATTAGAGATATATTATAAGAAGCACGCAGTCCATCGTCATTTCTCTGAGAGGTTGTACCTATGAGCTCTTGCAATTTCGGTGTTTTCCAATATTTTTCTTTGAGTGTTTGAAAAAACGTTAAATCCTTATCTTTTTTGTCACCATGGATTTTTATTAAATGTTCTTTAAACTTATAAGGTTTCATTAAAACGTTTGACATCGTTTTATTACATAAAAGACAAAAAGGTAAAGTACTATTTCCTAGTGAAGGAATAAAGCCAAATTTAATATATCCAACACTGTATTGTCTGCATTTTTTCTTCGGTTCACTCACACTGTTATCTGAAAAAAGGGCGCAAAACGATACAGGAAATTACTTATATCTATAATTATAATAAATAATTCAAAATTAATTAACAACGGAATACACTAAAACACAGTAATTCGAAACATTAACCGAAGAAACTTAAAAATCCTTCAAAAATTTTAACAAAAAAGAAATCCTTAGTGAGTGTTACTGTGATACATAATTTTTTTTAATCAACTTAAACAAGAGAAGCCAGGTTTATACAAAAAAAAATTAACTGTAAATTTAGTCGTAAATTTAAGAATTCGACAGTTGGGTAAACACATTGTTTCTCTTTTGTTCAATCACGAATCGAATTCTTAAATTTAAAACTAAATTTACAGCTGAATTTTTTTGTAATAAATTTAAATTTAAGAGATATCAGTTTTATTGAAATATACTTACGCAACCAAAGTACACTATCTGTGTAACAAAACAAAAAATTATACTTTTTAAATTTGTTGTATGCACTTCACATCACGCAGAAGACAGAACTAAATTCTTGCATACACTCACTAGTTGGTGCAGGGATCGACGCTATTCCTGTTTATACAAGAGATACGGACCCCTTGAGGTCCGTATGGACCACTTTGGGAACCACTTAGTTTCTTCACTTGTACTATAATATACAATGATTATTTAAGTGTCTTAACTCACGAGTGAAAAAATAACTCACATACTCGTTGTTATAAATGTCAGCGTGAATGCAAGCAACAATTTTCAATTTTCGTATCAGCACTAGTAACGAACAATTACGCCGTAATGAAAAATTTTAGTTTTCTCACTTGTACTGTAATATACCTCATTTTATATTATGTTACGCACTGATCTGTAAAATAGTATAATGTACGTACAATGTGTATAGCAATGATATAAGTTTGTGAACCACTGCTCTAGGGAGAAAATAAAAGACGGTAACGCTTTGAGATTTTCGCCATTGCAGTGTATCAAAAAATATTAAATATTAATCTTGTGTTTAACAACTTACTAACTCGTTCCAATTAATCTTTTTCAATATGTAAATTAATTTGTGCGTTAATAAGCAAAAACAGTGTATGTTGTTAGGAAAAGTAGGTGTTTATAAATGTGCTTAGTTAATTAAGTTTGAATGAAATTTGAAATTTTCACTTAGCGTTGTGGTGAAGCATCGATTTTGAAAAGATTTGTTTTTCCCACTCGACGGGAGCACATAAAAGTAAACAAGCATCTGCTGGTAAAGCTGTTGCCAGATTTACGACTGTTATGACACGCCATCTACGAGCGGTTATTCCGTTGCTTGTTTAGTTTGTGGTCTGGTTAATTTGAATAGTTTTCAGTGACTCAAACCGATTCTGAATGAAAATGAGGGTATTTCGGAATCAATTTTTGTTGCTTTGAATTTAATCCACGCGTTCCTAAATTAAAACGTTACACTTTTGATTATAAAATTCGACGTTTTACGATTAAAAAAAAATTAACGTGGCCATTGAGCGGTTTTTTTATCCAAAAATACCTCTTCGAAGGTATTTTCTCTGTATATTATAAATAGTCCTTCGCGAATTTATTATAAGTACACTTTTTTGTTGTTTTCTGTGAAAAGATCAAGCTTTCGCGGTGTACAAAGTGTTATACATGGCTTTCGGATAAACCTTGTAAAATGGAAAATTTGCAACGAAACAAACGTAAACACGCCTTAAATCGTTTCAAAGAGAAGTGGATTTCATTTCATCAGCTCGCCAAAGTTCCTGTGCACCACGTAATTTATGCACAACGTAAATCCGTTCGCGTTCCAAAACTGAAATTAGATCATTCGGATTTCAAAATTAAACTAAACTTAATAACAAATTAGAAGGGAAATCTAATCATTCATGTTTACAACATATTTACGCACACGTTCCGGGTTTGTTTATTGTTCTTCTCCGGAACGTTGCTCAGGTTTTGGTCAAATTTATTTTATGTTTACGCGGTTAGTCAACATCTCGCCCTATATAATATAATAATATCAACGAATACATACGCGGATATTGCGTATTATAAAGTCCAATAATAGTTTCGAGACGGTTTATTTGCAAATGACGTTTCGCAGGAATATTTTCAATATTAGAATTGAAAATTTCGTCATGTTTGAGCCGATTCGGCCGATACAGGTTTAGAAATGTGTCAATATGAATTAATATCGGCGATAAATAATCTTAACGCTGATAAACACACATCAAAAGATTCGAATTTAAATAAACTCGCCTATAAAACGATGAGCTGCGTCGAGGAATCAATCAAAATTTATACGAAATGTAATAAAACGAAGAATTCGAAAGAGATATTATTAAAATTTACGTCGGATTTTATTTGATTCGACTTCAAGAGCCAATTACTCATTTGATTATTCGGTAAAAATAGATTAAATGATTTCGTTTTAGAACTGCTTTTATTTTTAAATTATTTTGTTTGTCGATGGAATTAGGAATTGTTATAATTAGGCAGAAAATGTGTGCTGGTTTCGTTTAATTGCATATCCTGCACTAAATCTGTACGCGCTACATGATCTACAAGATTGCCTTTGGATCGGGTCCAAAAAAAATCTTTTGCTTTTGTGGCGCGCCTGTATATTCAACAAGTTCAGAGTTATTACCCATTTTTTTTACCATACGGATTTATACACTCCACATTTTACATCTGCGGAAGATTGGTTGTGAACTTTTAATCGACAGAGAGAGAACTAGAAAATTCACCGACCGCGAACCCAAGTTCGGGATAAAATATCCCGAGGGTACGTCACGTGTCGAGAAAACCGGGTCACATTCACTCGTCGAATTAATGCCCCCTTTGTTAGAAATGGTTAGAATCTGGAGAGTTTATAGATGGTGAAGTTACGGGTCGATCACAAACTTTACTTCAACGAATTTTAAGAAAATTTAACCGGAAAAGAGTTTGATTTAAAACATCATAGCAATAAAAGTACTTTAATTATAATAATCAAAATTACTTATAGTACCCCTACAACATTTAAATATGCAAAGTAAAGTAAAAGCAAAGTAAAATATGCAAGAAAATAAGAAATTATTTATGATATGTGAACTCATGATTAAATCTGCTTTAAACTCCTTTTTATTTCATAGCGATATCTCAATAAGTTTTTGAGATACCTCAAGCTTAGTTACCACAACATATACGTTCAAGGTTATGCAAGGTTGAAATCAAAACATCATACCTTCGAAATTTTAAAGTTTAAAGAAATTCAAAATGTTGATTACTAAATAAATTTGCTTTAAATTAGTTCTTGTGTTATCGTGATATCTCACTTCATGTTTGAGACATCGTTCTTTCAAGATTGATTTTTACAAAAATTTTATCAAAAAATCATAACCCGGAAATTTATGTATTTGAATCTTTGCTACACTAAATACTAAATAAGTTTGCTTTTTATTTTAAGTGAAGAAGTTTACACTTACACTTACTTCTTCCAATATGACTTTTTTGAAGATTGTTCTTACAGGATGTTAATCAAAAAATCATAACTCAAAGATTTAAATATTTGGAAAAACAATCTTTGGTATATTAAGTACTAACTAAATTTGGTTCAAACTGCTTCTTATCTGATGGTGATATCTCAGTTCGTTTTTGAGATACGCTTTTTTGAAGACTGCTTGATTTTTACCTAACACATGTAATTACGTTTTTACATAGATTCTATTCCAAAATCATAACTCGTAGATTTAAATATTTGGAGAAACAGTCTTTGGTACATTATATACTAAATATATTTGCTTCAAATTGCTTCTTATGTCGTGGTGATACCTCAATTAGTTCTTGAGATAAGATTTTTGCAGAGTTTTTATCAAAAAAACCTTAGGTAGGGTAGTCTTTGATGCATTCAATACAAATAAATTTACTTCAAACTGCTTATCTTATGGTGACATCTCAGTTCGTTCTTGAGATACGTTTCTTTGAAGATTGCTTGTTTTTTGACTAACACATACAATTACGATTTTCCATAATTTCTATTAAAAAATCATAACTTGTAGATTACAATATTTGGAAAAATAATCTTTAGTTTATTAAATATTAAACCAATTTGCTTCAAATTACTTCTTATTTCATGGTGATATCTAATATAAATTCGAGGGATCTCTGGAAATCATTAAGGCATTTGAATTGTACCAAATCAAAAGAGCAGATACCTACACAACATTCAAATAATGTTGAAGGCAATAATGACAATTTTTTTACAGGCTCCTAAAAACTCAATGACTACTAATCCAGACTTAATTCAGTTTTATACTACCACAAAAAAAAGTCTACCTTTGATGAATTGTTTGCTTTTGTAAATTGTTGTTTCGGAGAATATTGAAGCAGACCATTCGTTAAACATCAAATCTGGCAGTGTGGGAAGTAATGAACTCTCGGTTGTAATGATACATTATTGTTGTCCTTTCATCATTCCTTACGTCACACATATTATTACGCATACTTATTGAGGCCAATCTTTCCAAAATGGTGAAAGATATCTTTAGTAACACCTTTACCAAAGATTCTAAATCCTATGATATTTTCGTACCTGTGAGCAATTAGTGTTTTACTTGATTTGCCTGAAGAATTAGAAAAAATTATGAATGATCAAATTCGGGAATTTGTTGATAAACTTAATATTTTCCTAGAACACAGTCAATATTTCGTGCTAACTAAACTTGCGATACAGAATTAACGGATATTGTTGATGACATATTATTTACGATGGCTGAAAATAGGCTTATTGGATTAGTTCGACTGGATTACAGTATGGCCTTTATACTGTTAACTACAGGATGTTATCAGTTATCTTATCCTTTATTGACTTCAATGATTTTACTATAAGCATGTTTGATAGTTATGTATCAGACAGTTTTGAAATATTCAGAATCACATTTTTATGCAGACGATTCAAATATATGAATTGTTCTTGCATGCGAACATGGTCACTGCGCAAGATTAATTGACTGAAGATATAAATAAGCTAATAGATATCTTAGTCAAGTCTATCTTAAAATTACTAAACACTCCTTACGAGTAATTTTAAATAAATTAGTGGTTATTCTCTTTGCAAGTGTGGTACACGAGACTCTCTTCCATAAAATTTTAAAATCAGTATTGGTGGTGAATATATTGCTGTTAGGTAGTGTGCCAGAAATTTAGAATTAAGCTCGACTCGAATCTTAACTTCGAAAAGCACATCCTAGACAAAACAAAAATTTCATTCGCTGCTTGGAAGCTCATAAAATATATGTCATATACACAGCATGAGGTATAGTTTAAATCGTAGCACAAAGGTTACGCTGAGCGATTTTTTAGTAGTGAGCTATTTTAGCTATCGTGATGCAGATATCATAGTTGTCTGAACTCAAAAACATCACAAAGGATTTAGCGTTGTCATGTCTCACACAGCCTGATTGATCTTGGATGGTTTAATATGCTTAATCGTCGCATATACCATACAATTTATAAGATTATGTTTACCGTAAGTTACTGTTGCTTAAATGTCGATATTATTTGTATGATAAGATTACATTCCGCACTGATGTACATAGCTTAAATATTCAAAGCAAGAGTATTGTCACACCTTCAACTTTCAACTTCATTCTAAAGATACGATTTTTTTAAAATTTTTTTTATAAAGTTTAGTTTTTTATCAAGAAATCTCAAAAACTCGAAGATTTAAAAAGTTGTAGTAACAATCTTTGGTACATTAAATACTAAATCAATTTCATTTAAATTACTTCCTATATTATCGTGATGTCTTAATTCATTCTTGAAATACAATGTTTTGAATTTTACATTAGTGTTTGTATCAACTAAATGCGTAGTTTGGTTTAGAAAATCATAACATCATGCTTCTGATCAATATGTATTTGTATGTAGTATGTGTATTAGTATGTTCAATTTGGAAATCAGACCATGCTATATAATAATCTCATATAATTTTTCGCGATATTCTGCAAATTTTGGCAGTGAGCATTCTTTAAAATTACATTTTAAATCTTTTGTATACAAATACATTTTTTTACACATACTACAATTATAGATTTGGTTGATGATTAATTAATAGAAACCGATCCCAAATAAATTTTATTATTGAACAGAAACACAAAAATGGATTTTTCTTTACCTTCATAACATTATCCAGCTTCTGCATCATGGACTATTTTAAAAATAAACCATATAACTATGCACAATTTTTATCAAAAAATTACAACTTGGAAACTTCAATATTTGAAGAAACAATCGTTGGTATATTAGATAGTAAATAACTTTGCTTCAAATTAGTTCTCATATCTTGCTAATATCATATTAGTTTTTGAGATGTGGTTCTTTGAAAATTGCTTCTTTTTTACATAACACATATAATTACGTTTTTGCAGACATTTTATCAAAAAATCATAACGCAAAGATTTAAATATTTGGAGAAACAATATTTGGCACATTAAATACCAAATAAATTTATATCCAATTTCTTATTATTTCCTGGTAATATCTCAATTAATTCTTGAGATATGATGCTTTGAAAATTGGTCGATTTTTGATCACAATATTAATCAAAGAATAATTACTGAGAGATTTAAATATGTGGAGAAGCTAACTTTGATACATTAAATACTAGAAGCAATACATATATTGCTTCTTATTTCATGGCGATGCAGGAATTAAAACCTTCTTCAGAAACTGGTTCGAAGTGAATCTGACCACTGGTTCACTGTTTACTAGTCACTGGTTTGAAGTGAAACTGGTCACTTCGAATCAGTTTCTGAAGGAGGTTGCAACATAGTATCCGAAACGTAAAAAGTATTTTCAAAAGATACACAGCAAAACCCGAAAGTTTCTAGTTTTAGATCTAGTATTAGTAATAGTGATAGTTCTAGTGTTAATGCTAGTGTTAGTTCTAATTTAAGTTCAGTTAACACCGATCGTGAAAGCCATAGTACTTATATCGTAACATCGGTGTTCATAGAGAATAAGAAGTTATATATGGTACTTTAAATTGTTATTAATCAAAAATCTTACGTCTAAAAGATTAAAGTTTGAAGAAACTATGCTCAAAATGTTGATTACTAAGGAAATCTGCTTTAAACTATTAGTTTCGGGGCATTTGATTCCCTATATAAAGGAAAAATACCTGAGTACAAAATTGAAATAAATTAAATATCATTCTAATTGTAAGTTAAAAAATTTTAAAAAAATGTTAAGCGAAATATAAAATAAACTGCAACATTATTACTGTCTTGTATGAAATTATGATAGGAAAATTGAAGTGTAATAAAATGAAAAATAAATTTACCAAAAATTGTAGAAATTTGCGTCAATATTGTTTGAATGAAGAAAACTTTCAGTTTAAAAAAGAAGTATTTAGTAATCAGATTGTTTGTATGCACTGTAATTATTATTATTTAACAAAAATGTGAGCGTGGAGAACGTTGTTACTTTGGCAGCAAATGTAGGTGTAAATAGAAGTAAGTAAGGTTATCATTTCAGAAAGTGAGTTGCCATTTCAGAAAGCCAACTTGCAAAAATAGGAAAATGCAAATTCCTATTTTTAAGTTAAAGTGTATAACTTTGATAAAATGTTGGGAAGGGTATGGGAACGGAAATAAAAATTTGGGAAGCGATTCCACATCACTTCCCATTTTTAGGGTACGAATGTAGGAAAATTGGGAAGGAATAGGAGGAGGAGACAAGATAGCTAGGGTATAGGAATGTTGCAACATCAGGGTACTACCTTTTAGTTATGGTTCTTGAATTTATTAATCCCATATCATTCAAGTAATTCCATTAAATGACTTTTATCCAAATTATGCATCAATGTTACATTTTTATTTCTATCAAATTCATGAATGTTCGTTAATACTGGTGTTCAAAGTTAGTACACACCATTTTTATCTATGATTGGTTCCTTGTTATTAATTTATGTTACTAGCTGGAAATATCTTCCTAATTTTTGTTGATCTGCCTGGGTATTAGATGGTTCTGTATGTGGTAATAGTGCTATGTTATTATTTAGTTGCTCCTTATAAGACTGATTATTGATCATTTTGTTTATGATTTCTATTGGAAACTTACTGTCTGTGGCTATTCCTTTTCCTTGTTCAATTCATTCTGTCGCAGATTGGAATTGTATGCCCTGTGTATGTATGCAGTTAGACAGATATTTTGTGCTTATTGCAATGAAAAAAATAGAAAAGTATAAATAAATCGATTTGTGTAAGTTTCTTGTACATACCAAATTAAAGATGTTTTTCATCCTTTTTAATATTTATATCAAGCAAAATCATTATTCGTCCTTTTCAACTTCCAGTGTGAATTTTTTGTTATTATGAATTGAATTTAGGTAAGAATGAAGGTCTTGGATTATTTCTTCTTTGTTTGTGTTCATAATAATAAGTAAGGATTGTTATTATTAATGATAAATTCATTTTCGATTTCATCAATGAAAATATCAATTATAATGCTACTGAGTAGGGACCCCATAGGAAGTCCTTCTTCATAATTATAGATTCTATGTCTCACAAAAATTTTGTTCAAGTAATAGTTTGAATAAATCATTTATCACGTATATTTAGTGGCGTTGTTGCGAAAGTGAACCCTGTAAAAAAGTGAAATATTTAAAAATAGAAAAATGTAGAGTAACGAAAATTAAAGCAAACTATTATAAAATGATTAAAGAGAATTAAAAACTTACAAACAAATTATAACAATGATCAATTATCGTAATAAAACTGTGTTGGCGAGACAAGAAGAGGCGAGACTGAAATAAACGATTATTAAATTATTAGGAAATAATATAAAACTTGAAACAGAAAAAAGAAAAGAAAATAAAAAATAAGAAGGAAAAACTTCTTATAAATGTTACGAATCAGTTTTTAAATCTTGAAAATAAATTTATAGACATTTTGAATTTGGTCATTAAGTAAAGTATAGCTATTATTATTATTATTATTATGTCTATGAATTTTTATAATTCTAATAGATCGAGTTAATGACTTTTCTGATATTTGTGAATAAGAGAAATGTTATTAAAATTTATTTTGTGTCCAGTTTCGAATCTATGTTTGTAAATATTTGATTGAGGTTTGGTTTTATGTTCATTAATTCTATTTTCGAGTCTGCGGCCAGTTTGTTCAATATATATACCGTTACAATTAGAGCATCCGATCGAATACACTCCCTCATTTTATCAAAATATTTATGATGATAATTAGAAAAAAGCTTAATTAAGGGATTATTATTTGAAAAGGGTAAAGTTATATTAAATTTCTTAAAAATATGTTTAGAGTCCATGATAATATGATTGATAGAAATAGGTTTATATACAGATTCATTACGACTTCTAGTATATAAGGGATCTTTTTGTTGTTGAATTCTATTACATAATTTATTGATGATATTGGAAGCAAAATCAAAATGAGAAGCTAAACCGTAAATGTATATAATAATCTTTAACTCTATCCTTATCAAACAGAGGGTAATCAATGGCCCTATTCTTTAAACATATAAAATATGCTAATTTATGTGACATAGGGTGGAATGCGTCATATGGAATAGTGGAATCTCTGGAAATCTATGTTTGGAATCTATCTCTCGAAATAGCAAAATCGAGAAAGTTAAGCAGAAAGTGAATGTTTTTAAATTTTATTATGAAAAGAATTTGTAAGATGAGACACTTGTAAGATGAGAAGTTGTTAAAGCCATAGCAAGACTTTTCAAATAGTTTCGTCTCGCCATATAATTTCTCTTGTTCCCCATAAAAGTTATTATTAAATTAATGCTAGTCACATTCAATAAATGGTAAAATACAGTTTAGCACACGATTTATCAACATGTATAAAACATTGTTTCTATTTTTTTTTATATTTGTTGATACTGCAGTACTTCTTGTATGATAGTTTGTAAATATGACTTTTTTTGTTATATCCAAAAACACAATCAAATCGGTTTCAATTCTTTGGTAAAACGAATTCGCAAGGAATTTTTTTTGTATAGTCCCAAAATAAAATAATTTATTTTTCTTTAATTCCTTTCAAAGTCGTACGCTGAGAATTCCAAACGTTGTTGCTGCTAATTGCTCTGTTTATAGGGTCCTTCATTTTTCTGACTTCTGAAAGAAGTGAATATTTTTCTTTCTACAGCTAATTAGTAACCTGTAATCTAATACATTGAGTACACAATCTAATACATGAAGAAGAATCTAAATTTCTTGTTCCTAAAGCAACGGGTTCGGTTGATTTGACTAACATACAATGATATATACACTAACATAACTAACCAATAAAACGTACGAAATTTTAACTTCTACTTACCATCATAAAAGTAACCAGTTTTTTCATTTTTTTCTGTGTCTTATCGTCGATATCATGGTCATCATACCAATCAAAGGATCTAGTTTCTAAATGGTCCTCTATGTTAGACTGTTTTGAATCTTCGAAGTTTTTATCGGGCACTATAGCATCATGTTTAAAAATAATACGATGAATCTCTTCAATATCTTGAGAGTGTCAAATGATTGGTAAATCTAACACCATCTTTTGTACATTAAATACCAAATAAATTTGCTTCAAATCTCTTCTTATTTCATGACAATATTTTAATTAGTTCTTGAGATACGGTGCTTTAAAGGTTCCTTAATTTTTACATAACCCTTATAATTACGTTTTTGTAGAGTTTTTATCAAATAATCATAATTCGGAGATTTAAATATTTTGAGAAATAATGAATGTTACACTAAATACAAAGTAAATTTACTTCAAATTACTTCTCATTTCATAGTGACATCACAATTAAATCGTATAAATACGATTTTGCAGAGTGTTAATCAAAAAATCATAACTTGAAGATTGAAATATTTGACATGGAAAAGATTGTTATCTTTAATACATTAAATATTACAGAAATTTGCTTCAATATGCTTCCCATTTCATGGTAATATCTCAATTAGTTCTTTTAGCAGAGGTTTTATCAAAAAGTCATAACATCGAGATTTAAATATTTGAAGAAACAATCTTTGGTACATTAAATGTAAAATTAATTTGCTTCAAACTGGTTCTTATTTCATGTTGATATCTCAATTAGTTTTTGAATGACACCTTGAAGACTGCTTGACTTTCGCCTAACATATATGTTTGCGTTTTTGTCAAGAAATCATAACTTGCATATAAATATATTCAGAAACAATCTTTGGTACATTGAATACTAAATACATTTCTTTCAAAGGGCTTCTTATTTCATGGCGACACCTCAAATATTTCTTGATATAGGATTTTTTAAGATTGTTTGATTTTTACCTAACACATGCATATTAGAGATGTGCAAATTACGTGAGTCCCGCCGGATCACGATGGGTCATGCGTGACTCACCGTGAGCGGGCATAAATTTTTGTACCACTCACGTGAACACGCGTGATCATGAACAACTTTGTTTTCGACGGGACCCGGAGTGACCCGATTGAATTCATTTTTTAAATTTTTCTTTAGTAATAATATTTTACTGAACACCGGACAATTTTATAGTATTTCTGTTAGTTTTACCGAGAATCCGAATAAAATCTCTGATGTTTTGCGAATTATTAATAACATTTTCAGTCACTAAATGTTGATGTCAATATTCTAATCAATTTTTAAGTAAATATGATTTTAGCGAAGTGCATATTTGTTGTAACAACATTCTACAAACTAATGTAATAGATCAAGATTTAATTTACATTTATGATGAACGGATCCATAAGGATTAGTAATATAACGAATATCCGCATCCGTAACTTCGAACAATCCGTACCCGCATCCACATATATTTTATCTTAGCTCCTGTTAAAACTAATAGATATAGAACTAGAAACATACGGGTTTAGATGTGCATTGAAAAACTGTTTTTGGTGCATTAGAACCATTTTCGTTAATATATTTCATAGTAATAAAATTTTGTATTCTCTGGAAAGTGTCCTATTCAGTATTTATAATTATTTTGTGTACATTAAACGAAGATGTATTTAACCAATTAGAACTATTTTGACACAACCTAGCAAACTTTTGCTTAGCATATCTTTAACATCTTTGGCACTCTCAATAACACTAAAATCTATTTTCGATTTTTCGACTTTAATTAAGTATCACAGAGATATTTTTAGTGCTTTAAAACCAGTTTGGTCACTACCAATAAGTATATCCCATAATCATTCATTTGCATTTTGTAAAAAACATCTCATTTAATGTTATTTAATTCTTTTTCATAATTACACACTCTAAGTCGCTTTTTTCAGCTTTTGACATCTTAAAAGCTCTTTCTAAAACCTTAAAATTAATTGTTTTAAGTTTTTCAACATTGATTAAGTATCTCAGAAATGCATTGAACACATTAGAATCATTTTGATCAAGACCAATCAATATACATACTTCAGAATTACAAATTTTTGTATTTTCTGGAAAGCATCTTCTTAGTATTTTTTAATTGATTTACATTGATTAAGCAACCTGAATATATAAAGAATCAATTGCTATCGTTTTATGTTAGAAAACATAAGACTTATACATGTTAGAAGCTTTTTCAAAAATCTCAAAATTACCCAACCTAGTCCATCATATTCTTGAATACTATTTTCAAAAGTTGTATTGATCCATAGTTTTTGAAGAATGTTATGGACTGCCTTAGGTTGGGTTGAGATCTAACATCATATCATTCAATATGAATAATAGTATGAAGTTGGAGCTCAACCTAATCCAACCCAGTCCATAACATTCTTCAAAAATCATAGACCAATATAACTTTTGGAAATAAACTGTGTAAGTGTCATGTCGATTTCTTCATTAAACATTTCTGCTTCAATGTTAACATAAAATCGATAGATTGAACAGAACTAACGTATATATTGCTCAAGGATTCACGCGAAAACAGGAGCTACATCAATAATAATTAATTCGATATATTTTATCAAAAAGTCATAACATCGAGATTTAAATATCTTTGGTACATTAAATGCAAAATAAATTTGCTTCAAACCGGTTCTTATTTCATGGTGATATTCCAATTAATTTTTGAAATACTAAGTACATTTCCTTTAAACTGCTTCTAATTTCATGGTGATACCTCAAATATTTCTTGAGATATGATTTCCTGAACATTGTTTTATTTTTACCTAACACATGCTTATTAGAGATGTGCAAATTACGTGAGTTCTGCCAGTTCACGATGGGTCATGCGTGACACACCGTGAACGGGCATAAATTTTTATACCACTCACGTGAACGTGCGTGATCGTGAGCAACTTTGTTTTCGACGAGACTCGATAGGTGAAATAGAACTAACGTATATTGCTCAGGGATTCACGCCAAAACAGGAACCACTTCAATAATAATTAGTTCGTTATATCCCAAACCGAAAACAACCAACCTAACCCAACCTATAACATTCCTCATATTGAATGATATCAAGTTGAAGGTTAACCCAATTTAACGAATCTTCTAAGTTTTTTTTTAAATATTCCGTTATTTTTTTCTTCTATAGTTGGATTAGGTTGAGCTCTAACTTCACATCATTCAGTATGAGGCATGGTATAAAGGTTTTCTTCTATGCTTGAGTTGGGTTGACCTCCAACTTCAAATTATTAAGTATGAAGTTAAAGCTCAATCCAATTCAAATATAGGAGAAAAATTCACGGAATATTTTGATTTTTCCTTCTATAGCTTGAGAGAGCTTAGTGTTGTGTTAATCTTCAACTTCATGCCATTCCTCATATAACAAAAAATCAAATCCAAAATTCTTCTGTGGTTGGGTTGGATTGGGTTAAACTCCAACTTCATACCTTTCAATATGTGCCCATACGTAACATTGAAATAATTTATAATTTTTGGAAATATTCCGAGATATTTCTTCTTCCATATTTTAGGTTTGATTTTTTCTTCTATAGTTGAGTTGAATCAAGGTTCAACTTCATGCCATCATAAAACAGAAAATCAAATCCAAAAGAACAAAACTTCTAAGTTCAATTCAATATGAGAGATGGTATCAAGTTGTAATTTCTTCCAAAATTGCTGGATTTCATTCAATTTAATAATCATTAAAATGGTGAAATTAATTTAATTCATGATATTTTGTAATTTTTACCTATAAGGAACTTATTCTGTAAATTTCTTAGGTATTGGATAGAATACCGGAGGTAACATACAGATATAAAATAGGAAAATTGCAATAGAAATATTATTTTCATTAAAATGTTAGTACGTAACTTTTTTTATAACTCCACATCCGTTAAATGTGAAACTAGAATTAAAAAATCCGTTTCCGCATCCGCTAAACACACATCCGTAACATCACTAATAAGAATATGCCAGTTGTTGAATTGACGTGACCCTCGCGTGAGTCACGTGATTCATGTATTATATTCACGTGAGTGGCGTGCGTGATCCGCAAGGGTCTAGATCGTGGGCGGGCGTGAACGGGCATAAAAAGTCACTCACGCGACATTTCTAATGCATATACGTTTTTGCAAAGTTTTTATCAAAACTTGGAGATTTATATATTTGAAGAAACAAACTTTAGTGCATTAAACACTAAGTAAATTTGTTTCAAATTGCTTCTTCTTTCATGGTGCTATCTCAATTTATTCTTGAGATATTCGTTGATGATTGCTTGATTTTTAAATAACACACAAGTACGTTTTTACAGAGGCTTAATCAAAAGGTCATAATTTGAACATTTAAATATAATATTTAAATGTTATAAATATAAATAATCATATTTAAATAGAATATAATAAGTAAATTTGCTTCAAATTGCTTCTTATTTCGTGGTGATACCTCAATTAATTCTCGAGAGATTTTTGCAGAGTTTAAATCAAAACATTATAACGGATATTTGGAGATACAATCTTTGGTACCTTAAATACCAAGCAACGTGGATTTAAATTGCTTCTTATTTGATGATGATATCTTAATTCGTTCTTGAGATATGATTTATTAAGTTTTACATCGACATCTATAACTAAATATGTAATGTTTAATTTAAAAAGTAATAACACCGACGTTTATGGAAAATAACAAATTGTTTATGGCGCATAAAAACTTCGCTAAATTTTGTTTAAGCTCCGTTTTATTTGATAACGATGTCTCAATTCGTTTTTGAGATACGTCATGATTAGTGGTGTAACGGATATTCGCATCCGCATCCGCAACTGCGGATAATCCGCATTGTTTTGAAGATCCGCATCTGCATCCGCATCCGCATATATTTTAACGGAGCTCCGGTAAAATAGTGAGAGTTTTTTGTTTCGATTTTTTAGATAAAAAAAATTTTTAGATATTGTAACATGCACGAACACGTGAGGTAATCGCGATGTGGCGACGGACGATACGACTCCTATATTGTCGCGCCGCAACGCCTCAAATCGGGGGCGCCAATGCATAGCGCTCTAAAAGATCTTAATTCCTAAAGACGATCAGTTGTTGAACGGATGGCAACTTGTATGTATGCTTTTGCGCATTTATCGTCATTCGTTTTATTGTTTGCTATCCATCGAAATTAAATTAATTAAAATGAAACCAAAAACAAGCTTTATTTGGGAATATTTCTCGGAAATTAACAGTTTGATTGCTCGTTGTAAGATTTGTGAAAAGGAATATTCACGAAAAGGACGTACCACATCTTCTTTAAAAAATCATTTGAAATCTAAGCATACAAAAATATTTGAAGAGTTAGAAAAACGTATAGCTGAAAATGCAGAACAGAACCAGCCAAGTTGTAGTACATCTACAGATACAGGTCCAAATACAACAAAACAACTTACTTTACAAGAATGTTTAACGAAGAATGTATGTTGGGATTTCTCATATACAAAATCCATTTAAATATAAATTAAGGGGACGTCAGTTTTTCACGTCGCTTGTATGTGACGATTTATATAACGGTGTGGCAAATAAAATTAAAGCACTATTAAAAGATCTTAAGAAAATATCCTTTACAACTGATGTTTGGTCAGATACAAGTTGTGGGACTTCATTAGTTAGTTTGACTGCTCATGGTATAAACGAAGGTTTTGAAAGAGTAAGAATTATTTTGAAATGTGAAATAATGGAAGGCCGTCACACTGGTCAAGCTATTTCGACAAAACTTGAAACCATTCTTGAAGAATGGGGTATAAAACAGGACAATGTTCACTGTGTGGTACGCGATCGTGGTAGCAACATGATTAAAGCAATGCAGATATCTGGATTTACTGATTTTGATTGTGTGATTCATCAAATACAGTGTTGCATTAAAAATGTTATATTATCGGAAGAATGGGTTCAAGAAGTAATTGAAAAAGTGAAAAAAGTGTCAACACATTTTAATCATTCCCTAGTAGCACAAGATGAATTAAAAGCTATACAGGTAATAAGATTGAAGCAACCTCCAATGTCAACAATACAAGATTGTCCCACTAGGTAAGCCAACGATTGTCTATAAATTAAAAAGTATAACTAATTTTCATTTCAGGTGGAACAGCACATTTTACATGTTGGAACGTTTTGTTAAAATAAAAGATTCTTTACTTCTATACTTAACTACAAAACAACTTGTGTCATTTTCTCCGGATGATTTGTCAACAATTGAACTGTTGTTAAAATTGTTGGCACCTTTTGAAGACCTTACTAAAGAATTAAGTAACTCGAAGAACAGCATTTCTATGGTTATACCACTTCTGCACGTTACTTTGACAATATTAAAAGCTGAGAAAGATAGCTCAAATACGCCAGAAAATATCAAAGCACTTTTTGTTAAAGTTATACGAGTAATAAGTGAAAGATTTGGCGATTTAAACAGAAATTTACTATGTTCGATTTCCACGTACTTAGATCCCAGATATAAAACCAAATTTTTTAATAGTTTTGAAATAGAAGAAGTCGAAGCCACAATAGCTAATTTGTGCCAAATTCAAACGATTCATCAAGATAAAGATTGTAGTCCGATACATAAGAAAAGAAAAATTGATAAACAAATTATTACTAATTCTAGCTGTTGTTCTTCCAAACTACTGCAGTCAGTACAATCCGTTCTAAGTTCAAGTGAAAGCGAGGCAGAAGATGACCAATTAATAACACTGAAAATTGTGCTCCAAAATTATATTAAAGAAAGAAGACTACCTTTAGAAGAAGATCCATTAATATGGTGGCGACAAAATGGGTACAAATATACCGTTTTATTGCCGGTTGTTCGACAATATTTATCAACACCACCAAGCAGCTTTACCAGTGAACAGCTATTCAGTGGAGCATCGTTAATATACACAGATAAAAGAAAAAGTCTGAAAGGAGAGAAGGCATCAAAATTGCTGTTTTTAAAATATAATTTGCCTATAATAAATTATGAATATTAATTACTTTATTTGTGCATTAGATATTTTCAAGAAAATTTTAGCATGTAACTTTTTTCAACAACTCCGCATCCGTTAAATCCGCATCCAAAAATCTGCTTACGCATCCGCATCCGCAAAATTAGAATTAAAAAATCCGGTTCCGCATCCACATCCGTTAAACCCACATCCGTAACACCACTAGTCATGATTAATTTAGAATTAGGAGTATGCAAGGTTACAATCAAAAAATCATATCTTCAAAATTTAGAAGCTTGAAGGAATAGCATTCAAAACATTGATTACTATATAAATTTCAGTTAAATTACTTTTTATATCGTGGAAATATTTCAATTTATTCTTGAGATGCGACAAGTAAATATGCAAAGTTTGATTTAAAAAATCGTAACATCGTTATGGAAAATTAGAAATTTATCTCAATTCATTCTTGAGAAACAACGTTCTAAATTTCTAATTTACAAAAAAAAAACAATTATGTGTAGAGTTGAGTTTAAAAAACCATAAAGATGTTTATGGGAACAAAGGTATCATTTATTTGCTTTAAAAAAACCAGTTCATTTCATCATTGCATCGTAATTTGCCTTTTTGAATATTTTCCGCAACAAAAATTTATTAGTTATTTTTATTTATTTAATTTATTTCTTATTAATCGATGGAGCATAATAAATTTTTCAAAGAAAATTTTTGACGAGATAACTAAAAAATGCGGGCATCATGTTGTATCATGCATTAGAGAGCGATATTATCGAAATTCCCCCTTTTGTAATAATTAATTGAACCTTCATGTACACAAACAGATACAATTTCCGCATTAATACATAATTCACAAATAAATTGTACAAATTCTAATTGAAATGTCAAATTTGACGATTTAATTGTCTTTTAAAATGTAATTATCAGTTTAGACATTTCGCAATGTTAATTTTGAACCCGAAATTTGATGGCTTAAAATAATGTTTCTTGGAAAATTAAATTTACAACTAAAATTCGTTGAAAAGCACTTCGTTTTAAGCGGTTTCTTTTTCGGCCATCTTTTGAAACGTTTGTTTGCATTTATCTCTCATGGACCGACCTATTTCGGCTCGGAAGCCATCCTCAACAATGAACTCTTTGTTCGTTTCGCGCGAGGCGTTACTATATCTACAATCTACAATATTTTAGTTGATATTAAAAAAAATGCGAAACGAAACGAAGTAAAACGAAGCGGAGTTTTAGAGGCGCAAGTAATTAAAAAACATTAATCGATTCTGAATAACCTGAAGTGTATCCTTATCAGCGCCCAAAATGAGCCAGTATCAACAGGTTCCAACAAGTTTTTGTGTAGAGGGCGGTGGTGTAATGTGATCTTAAGATACCCTTATCGTTGAATGTTCAAAAATGATTTTTTAAAGGGGATTTTTTAAAATTAAATTTGTTTTTTTTTACTTACCTAACATATTAGAACCCGATAACATTTTCTGGTTCCACAAGGAATATTCATTGCGTTCCCTTCACTTTCAGATGATGTCCCCACCCCACGCTACACTCCAAGCTCGAGGAGGTATGAAGAGGTTCCGGTCCAGTACTCCATCCATATTTAAAGCTTTTCATCTATCAAGAAAATTCTCATCCACACACATACAAGAAACCACCCCTTTTAATTAAATTTTATTTAATTTTATTAATTTATTATATCTTTTTTAAATAAAATCATAAAATAACCACCATCAGGCGTCAGCAGTAATAATAATATTCCCTTTTCACTTTGCGAATGTTTGGCGTCGCCAATTTCGAATTGACGCCTTTTGACATAACTGAAAAATCAAATTTCCATCAATTTAATGTTTTAACGAGATGGTTTTTGAGTTTTTAGCGGTCGCGGACATAATTCTTTCACGTTTTACGAGATTTTGATCACACCTCAGTTTACGTGGATGTCTGCCCCCGACGACGTCGCGAGCTTACTGATCACGACGTCGACGACGTTCAACAACGACGCCTGCGTCGATCGAACGACGCCTGAAAACGCACGTGACACTCTCTCTCTGAAATCCTGAACATTATTTGGGCTTGTTCATGTTTCCCCCCGGTGTATTTTGTTGATTAACCCTGAAAAATCCTTCACCACAGAGGTCAATGACGCTTTGTTTATTCAAAAAATATTTTTGAATATCAAAAACAATATTTTTCGTTTGTTTTAACTTTAAAAATATTGTTGTTTATATCATGTATGTATTGGTATGTATACATTCGAAATGTCAACTTCACGTTGATAAAAATTTGAAATATTGTACTAAATTAAAATATTACGATTTTATTTTTTTTGTAAAATAAGTAAAACTATTTTTATCGGATTAAAACTAACACTAGCTAATATTTAAACAATATATTTTAAATTTAATACTGTTTAACTAACGCCATCTTTTGCCTAACGATCATTAGAATGTTGTATAGTGCTAATTTTAGTTTCGATTTTAATTTAATAGAATACTAATAGAAGTGGAAATGCGTTAACTTTTATAAATTTTATACAAAAAGGTAAATTATAATATTTTGACAATAAATTTTAAATTTAATAATGCCTAACTAACGCCATCTTTTGCTTTACGATCGTTAGAAGGTTAAATGGTGCTAATTTTAGTTTTCATTTTAGTTTAATGCAATATATTTGTAATAATAGCAGAAAAATGGGTCAAGTTATACAAATTTACTACGAAAAGTAACTAATAATATTTAAACAATTAATTTAATACGGTCTAACCAACGCCATCTTTTGCGTTACACCGTTAAAATGTTATAAGTGATAATTTTAGTTCCAATTTTGGCTTAATAGAATTTATTAGTAATAAAAATGATGGGAAAAATGTAAACACTGTATAATTGTGTTTGCATAAAATATGGAAACAGGAAAAAATCTGTAACCATTTGATCAATTAGGACAATAATTTGTTTATACATATACACTGAAAGAATTGTACGTTTTATTGATATTGTTTATTAATAGCAATTTAATTATCACATTAAAATTTTCATCTATATTATGAAAATCGTATAGATTTTAGTATTAATGTATACATTAATTGTTCTATAAGTATATAGGATGACTCAAACTCAATGTCATAGGTGGTAGGTTATTTTAAAAACACTATTTTAAAATTTATTCCAATGATAAAAACCTCCAAAGCACTATCATTTTTCGTTTTTCCCAAATGAGTCCATTGTTGTACCACTCACGTGAACGTTGCGTGATCGTGGGCATCTTTGGTTTCGACGGGACCCGGCGTGACCCGGTTAGAAGCATTTTTGAATATCTCTGAAACTGTTTAGTACTAGGTATAGTGTTAGCTCTAGTTTTACTTTGATACAAATACACAACAATTTAAGACTGAATAACGACTAAAAATAGAGCCAACGCAAATGCTAGAGCTAATACTAGACTTAGAATGACATTTAGGTTCATACCTCTTTAGTTTAAAAATTGTTGACTCCGGGTTCATCATAAGATATTGAAGAAAAATACGAGAGAACGATGAAAAATTTCAGCAAAAAGGAACACTACAATAACTACATCTGTAGCATAGAGGTAAACTGTCGTATGTTCATATTTGAGCAAATTTTAGATTATATCATTTTACCTCTCAAAGATCTTCAAATTTTGCTGTGGCAAATTATGGTAAGTCCAACTCTGCTAGTTTTCCATATATTTACGTTAGAAACAGTAGCATCTCCTGTAATGTAATGAAGTAAACAATATTATCTCCTTTCGCGGTATTATGCATGACTGGCGTATCTTATTTTCGTAATGGTAAACTGCCGTATCTCCAAGTGTGTGTAAATTTTGTTCTACGTTCGTTTAAAAATCAGGTTTAATAATGAGTAGAGGACAAAAAATTGTGAAAATGGCGTTGCAAGTGGCAAAAGATAGTGAATGCAAATACGGTAAGCATAATATTTTGAATTCACAAATATAAACCAAGAATTTTTAAAAGTAAACAAAAATTTGAGGTTAGAAAGCATGAAAAATTAAAGAAACTGTTAAACAACTGCAACTGAATTAGAATTTCAAGAATAAATTAATATTGTATAGCGTTGAAATAGTTTTAATTCTATAACAATTAAAATAATAACAGAATAATAATTATTTACATACTTTATGGAGATACGACTTACTTTATGGCGTACTTATGGAGACATACTTTATGGAGATACCTTTACCAATAAACTTAATTTCAGAAACTATAACGGTTGACTCTCAAATTAAGAAAAACGCTGTGTCTAATAATATCAATCAGATAGAGCTGATGGGGGATAAGAGATATGGTAAGCAAATTTTGTATAAAAAAATCAGCGAACCCTGAAGATAATTTGCCGCTTACTGAAGAAGCAGGTTGTACCTCCAATTCGGCAATATTAGACACTACTGAATTTGAATCTGAACCGGAAGATAATTTGCCACTTACGTACTGGATCAAAAAATCAAATAATTACTTCAATTATCGGACTAACTCACTATGCATAGAAGTAGAAAGAGGTGAGTAATAAAATTACAAAATAAAAATAAAATATTATATAATTTTATAGCTATTGCAACTTTATTCTTAAAACAAAATATTATATTGCAGAAGCTACTGACGATCAAAATGAAATGGAATATGAACCATTTGATGACAGCGATGCAGATCCTGACTACGTGTTAAGCGAGCAAGAATCGAAAGCTGAAGTAGAACAAGACAAGGCTGAAAATTTTAAAGAAATCTTGAAGAAGGCTCCAACAAAAAAGAAAAGAAAACAAGTAAGAAATATCGACAAGTGGAAAGCAACCAAAAGAACAAAAGAAACTTTATCTGGAGAGCAACATGTTTCTAAGACCGGAAATATTATAAAAGAGAAATTTATCAAACCAGCTTGCCGACCCTGTAAGAAAAAATGTTCAGAACAAATAAATGAAGATGAACGAAAAGAAATATTTCGCAATTTCTGGGATGAGCCAAAAACTTGGGATCTGGAAAGACAGTTCATACGGAGCCATGTAGGTGAGAAAGGCGAAAAGATTTTAGCAGGTCTGGCAAAAAACAAACAATTCGATATCATTTTGATGCGAATGGGAAAAGAGTTGAAGTTTGCAAAGTTTGTTTTTTCTGAATACATTAGGGGTTTCAGAAACAGTAGTAAGGACGGCTCTAAGAAAAGGAACAACCGGAGGTTTTGTTCATCAGGATATGCGAGGTAGGCATACACCTCCAAACAAACTTCAGGAAAGTATCCTTGACCAAGTTAGAGCTCATACAACTTCGTTTCCAGTATATGAAAGTCACTATACACGAGAAAAAAGTGCAAAAAAATATTTGGGATCTGAACTTAATACTAAAAAATGTACGAACTCTACAAGCAAAGTGTCTTGAAGATGGTACTCCAAAAAATGGAGTAATCAAGCATTGGGCTTACAAACGCGTTTTTGATAGAGACTTTAATTTAGGTTTTAAGAAACCCTCTAATGACACATATAATGCTTGTGATAGTTTCGTTTTAAAAGTAAAGGACGATTCTCTGGACCAAAACAATAAGGAAGATGTTCAGCAGGCGTACCGTGATCATCTTGACGAAGCCGAGAGACGCTACCTAGAAAAAAGGAATACGAATACAAAATCATGAACAGAAGCACCAACAAAACTAAAGTAATAATATTGGACTTGCAAAAATGCTTACATACACCGTATCTGTCAAATTGTCAAAGTTTCTACTTGTTAAAATTGTGGACACTGAATCTAACAATATATGATGCTACAGAAAAAAAAATCATACTGTGTAACTTGGGACGAGTCAAAAGCTGGAAGAGGCGGAAACTGCTAGTGTTCTTTCTAGAAATGAGTTAGAACATTTCATAATATGGTCTGATAACTGCCCAAGCCAAAACAGAAACATAATGGTGTTAATCAGTTACTTTTGGCTTTTAAATGTATGCCCTTCCCTAAGAACTGTTACTCATAAATTTTTATTGCGTGGACTGTGTAACTTAGGACGAATCAAAAGCTGGAAGAGGCGGAAACGAAATAGCCTCGGCGCTATTAAAATGGGCTGCTAGTATTCTTTCTGGAAGTGAGTTAAAACATTTCATAATATGGTCTGATAACTGCCCAAGACAAAACAGAAACATAATGGTGTTAATCAGTTACTTTTGGGTTTTAAATGTATGGCCTTCCCTAAGAACTGTTACTCATAAATTTTTATTGCGTGGACATACCCACATGGAAACCGACCATACTCATGCATTAATTGAAAGAACCGTCAAAAAACAACCACCAATGCAAATTGTGACTCCTTGGGATTGGAAGCAGCTGATTCGATGTTCTGGTGCGACAGTCTTTAGTATGGAAGTAGAGGATTTTAAAAATTTTGCAGCATTATATAGCTTTCCGGGAGCTCCCTTTAAAAATAAAAAAAAATACCAATAAGGAAAACTTTCTGATATCTACCGTTGTTTAAATGGAAGCACGTGCTGAGACACCATCAAATATTTTCTACTAGTGAACTTCTAGTGAATTTTTCCAGCTCCGTTAGACAGCGTTTAACATTACCTGCTTGCTTACCTACAATACGAGATAATCCAAAAGATGTAAGCAAAAAGAAAAAGGAACATTTGGTGAAGCTTACAGCTTCAACTAACGATGAAGATGAAGGATGAACTTCACGTTGTCGATTTTTTTAATGAATTTTTTCTTTCTGTTGTACTTTCTAAAGTTTCTTTTGAGTTTAATATAATACTTTGCAACACAAAATGAGTAATAAGTTTTTGAGGGTCTGTTTTTTAATCGAGCTAAATAACCTTATGTCCACTAAATCATATTTATGACTAGTGCATAAAAGATTAATGTACATGATTGTGTAGCCCAGATAATATTATTCAAAATTAATTAAGTTAATTAATTAATTAAGTTCAAAAGGTCTGTTTTGTATAAGCTTTTGTAAACTTGTAAACTTCATTCATTCATGCAAAAAATCTTTAAAATTGATTTTCTCAGCTTTCATAAATTGGACATACGACAGTTTACCTTTATGCTACAGACATATAAGTCTTAAAATAAAATTCAATGTGTGTATAGAGAGGATATTTACCGTAAAACAAGGAGCTCCAAGTTGAGGGTTTTCGAGAATACATTGAGTCTTCGTATAGTTAAATATAAAATAGTTTCTTTGGGAATATAGTTGAAAAACATCAGACTGTTTGTGCATAAAAATCTAGTTTTATAAAGTTAATAAATTAAGTTTTTCGGAATAATTTCTTGTTTTAGTTTTAAATTTGTAAAAAGAAAGACAATTAACCCTCTATTGCATGATTTACTATATTTTACAAAAAAATTGTTTTTCTGTATTTTTGCGTTTAATATAAATGAGAATTAGCAAAAACAACAATAATCACAAATCTTTATTTTTGAATAAAAAAATAAAAAAAAGTCACCTTCCCGATAAACACATTACTTTGTATTTCAATTTTTATTCACGGATATCTTTGATAATATGTAGTACACAACGCCAATCATGTAATTTGCTAAAAATGCGTAATATTGCGATATTATATATATTTAAAATGTATGTTCTCGATTGGGAACAATATGCAATAGAGGGTTAAAATATAATCGAAACCCGAAGAAAAGCAACGATAAAATAGAACGATAATTAAAAACCAATTGTTTATGACCGGATTTAAATATTGAGATTACGAAAGCCGTATTCCACATACTAGGGAAAACACCTTCAGGTAAGGATCTCTAAAATATATGAAATAGTCCGCACCAGGATTAGAAGATTGGTCGAGATGCAACAGAACATTTTGAATTTCGGTAGGGGAAAATCACGGTAAAATTCCACAGCCGTGTGTAACAATTGAATTGCCGATTGTGCCATCAAAAAAACATACAAGAAGTAATCCGAGAAAGCACTGGAAATTGCAGGACACGAGTCAACAATAGTGCCATCAACTGAAGTCATTGATGCTGATATGTCGGAATGGGCACCCTTTTTGTTCTCAACAAACGACCAAATCTTCTTTGGTTTGCTCACAACATCAACCTGAATTGAGTTCAAATAAGCTTTGTAATCAGCAGCAATCAATTTCTTAGCACTACGACGCAAAATTGAAAAAGTTAGATAATCACAGTTCCGTTTACTAGACTTTAACATTTTGTGAAATTGTAACTTTTTGTTAATAATATGAATGGTAGAGCGGATATACCAACAAGGTAACCGTTGTTTAGATAAGATTAGTTTCGAAATGTATCTATCGACAGCAAAGTTAATATGCACGTAAAGGACCTCAACCATGCTTTCCACGTACATCCTTGCAAATATAGACCTCCAGTCAATAATATTAAAATAATACTTTAATTACATAACAAATAGAAAAGGCGGGTGGTACCTGTCAGGGTCCACTACTGAATCATTGCAGGGGTAAACGCTCCCAACACGACCTTTCGCGCATAATATAAGATCCCAAATTGTGCTATTTTTGTTAACAACATTATTAAATTGATTAAAATTGCAGTAAGAGTAAGTGTTAAGAAAGTGAACGGCGCGACGCTCGAAAGTTCCCGTAGGCACCAGTAAACCGTCAGATTCAGATGAAATTCATGTGATGGATAATTGATTAAAGTCACCCACGATAATGATCATGAGATCAGGATATTTATCGCGCACAGCAGCTACATTGAATAAGAAGATATCAAGTGGCTCATCGGCGTTAGGAGGGAGATAAACACAGCACAGAAGAAAATGACACTGCCCACAATACACTTTCAACCACAAATCGTCGGCACCGGAATGCAGACACGGCAAAGGGATGACGTAAAGACCCCTCTTGACAGCGTCAAGGACTCCTTCACCATCCCGCTTAGTAATTGCTGCCGATTCTCTGTCACGACTATCTATCTGTTTCAGATAGCATCTACTTTTCGCTTGCATCACATATATAATACCTCTTTCATACTGTGAGCGTCAAAAAAAAGTAAACAGCTGTTGTTTTTTTATTAAAAGGTTAATAAAAATGCAGTTAATAACGAAAATCAAAAAGTTTTATTGCAGTCTTCACAACTCATCTATACTATATTTAAATCAATAGAAACATGAAAAAAAAAACAAATCATTACCCGTAATAATTCAGATTATTGTAAATATCTACCGAATTTACGCGTCAAAAGAAAGTAAACAGAATTCGGAACTAATAGGTATTAAGTACAAAAATAAATATAATATTATCTTTTAATACTTGGTTTGAGCTCCTTTGGCCTTCAACACCTCCCTTAATCTCCTTGGCATGGATTCCACCAAGTTTTTTGTAATATTTTGAAGGATTTTCATCCATTCTTCAGTTAAAGCTTTTTTAAGGTCGTCTTTATTTGAAATTGTCCTTTCTCTGATCTTCCTGTCAAGGTGATCCCACAGATGTTCTATAGGATTAAGGTCTGGGGACTGCGGTGGATGATCAAGGGTTTTAGGGACTCGATATAGCATCCATTCCTTCACAATTTTGGAAGTGTGCTTTGGATCGTTATCCTGTTGGAAGATCCAGTCCTCTGATAAGCCCAATTCATTAATACTCGGGGAAATATTGTTCTTTAAAATGGTTAAATAGTCCATTTTATTCATTGTCGATTCAATAAAAACTAGATTACCGATCCCTGTCGCCGCCATAGAGCCCCAGACCATAACCGAGCCTCCACCGTGCTTGATGGTATTGGTAACAAATTTCTCTTTGAAGGCCTCATTTTTTGGCCGCCATATCTTTGGTGGTTTTCTTTTACCAAACATTTCAAATTTACTTTCATCACTAAATAATATATTTTTCCAAAAATCTGGAGCTTCGTTCTGATATTTTTTTGCGAAATCAAGACGTTTCTGTTTATTTATTTTCGATATGTAAGGCTTTTTACGGGGTGTTCTTCCATGCAGGCCACTTCTATGGAGTGTTCTTCGTATGGTACTGGAACTTATGGTTGTGTTTGCTATCTGCGATATGTCGTTTGCTATTTTAACCGCACTTGAACATGGATTATTCTTCACTTCTCTTACCACTGCTCTAGCCTGTGCTTCTGTAAGGCGCTTTGGTCGTCCAACGCGTTGTAAATCGGCTACAGTATGATGTTTTGCGTATTTATCCAAAATTTTTTTTATTGTGCAGTGATTTCGTCCCATTATTTTAGCTATTTCGCGTAAGGATTTACATTTTTTATTTAAACTTAATATAATTTTACGCGTTTCTATACTTGCTTGTTTTCCCATGATGATTTTTGGTATTTATAATTAATTTCGACGTTCAACCACTTGCTGTTTCTTCTAAAATGTTTTAAAGTTGTCCTGGGAGGGGTTTATAAGTATTTATACGAAAAGTATGGTACTTCCCCTAAATCTAAAATGAATTTACAACAACCGGACTGGCTGTTTACTTTCTTTTGACGCGTAAAAATCGGGGTATTTTTACTCTAAAGGGGATTTACCATATTTGTGGGGTTTTTTGCTTAACTATTTTTTACGATAGGATTGCTTACAAATAAAGTCGTAAATTTTGGTATATAAATTTTTATTGTAAGTTAACAGAATCGTAGTAAAAAGGGTTTTTAGAAGTAAACAGCTAGTGTTTACTTTCTTTTGACGCTCACAGTATTCCGTAATCAAAATGGGGGATTGCCATTTGAAAAAATATCAATGACGTCATAACTTGATCGTCGATTGACTTGAAATGTTAACATAAAATCGTTCGTTTTGGAAGATTGTAGCATCTCGCCCGCAAGCGACCTCGGCGTAGTGGGAGTCTTATATAATCGTTTTATACTCCAACAACCTTTTTTTACACGGTCTTTTTTAACACGATTTTGAAATAACATGGTTCATAAAAAAAACGGTGTTAAAAAAGACCGTGTAAAAAAAAAGAGTTGGGTGTAAGTGACTCTATGCATTTACTAAGATATACAAGCAACGATTTCGTTTCAAATCGCCTAGATCGCTTGCGAGCGAGGCGCTGGATTTGAAATGTTTGCATAAGAAGTAGAGTAAGAAGAAGTAGGAGTAAAATCGTCTTGTAAGAGACTCTATGTATTTACTAAGTTATACAAGGAACGATTTCGCCTCCGTCGAAATCGTCGAATCGTCGAGGTCGCTCGCGGGCGAGGCGCTGGGTTTGAAATGTTTACATATAAGCGTCCACTTTGGGGTATACAACGATTTAAGACTGAATAACAACTACAAATAGGGGCAATACTAACATTAGATATAGAATGAAAAACGGTTTAGCTGTATCTCTCTTAAGAGGGAAGCTAAGCTATCCCAACCGAAGCTAACTTCTGAAGTATCGATATCTGTCGATGGTATCGATACCCGATACCTGCAAGATATTGATATCAAAGTATCGAAAATAACGAAGAATCAAACTATCAAGAATTACATGACATTTTGAATATGTCACTGAAATTTTACGTATATACTTGGTTTTACACGACAAGTACGATAATCGAGAAAAATTATGAAGAACATATGGGGGAATAGGGGTTAGGGTACGTAATTATTACCTTTATTCTTTCTACCATTTTAACTCCAAAATTAAAATCTACGAAGATACTTACACAAAAAAGCTTATTTATTAACACGCACATTTTCTGGCATTACATAAGATTAATACGCACATTTTCTAGCCAGAGTGCAAGTACCTTTCCGTATTTTACAAACGAGAATAGATAAAAATCTTTTATCGACTCTCGTTTGTAAAAATTCTGTTTTGAAGACATTTTCAATTCGTAATGTGCATCATTAAGGAAACAGTAAAGTAACGAAAGAGTGCGTGATGTAGCAATGTATTTTAAATGGAAAAGGAATGTATTTCTCCATAATCCTTCGTATTCTTATCAAAATGAAACACAGAAAGTGTGAAGAATTAATATTGATTGCTTATGCTGCACTACCGGTTTCAATAAACATGATTTTTCGTCTTCAGGTGCAACTAAAAGATGGAAAAAAAGGAGATAGAACAAAAAATGAAATCTTATCGTCTATAACGAAAAGGAGATAGAAAACCTAATCAGTAAACACTCTATGAAAACTAAGAACATATTTTAGAAAAATGAACAATAAAAACATCGACTTTCATAAGGACGTACAAAACACGTGGTCGATACAAAATCATACGGTATACGCAAACCGATATAAAGTCTGCACCTACGGAATACGAAAATCATTGTAAATCAGGTCTTTCTATAAAATTTAAAAACAGCCGTGTGTGTGGGATGTCTGTATTTTCATTTAATGTTACGTAATTATGATCTTTTTTAACTTAACTGTTTCCATTTCTTCTAAAAGGTCTAGTTTTTTGGATTTAGGGAGGTTATGATGGAGTATAAAATTATCGGTGTCTGCTTGGTGGTTGTTGTCCTTTACGTGTTTGAAGACTGCGGATTTATCGTTTTTTAGATGTTCTCTCAGTCTTATCTTTAAATTTCTGCCCGTTTGACCATAGTATGCGGCATTATGCGGACTGTAATTCACGAATACGATAGGATCGTCGAATATATATCGAATTCTTGGAGTAGGACATAAAAAGGAAACCAAAAATCTTTTGGCGCTTCGTTAACATGACCAGGAACAATAAAACATCTCTAATCTCCCTTAGGTTGGCAGATGAAATTGTGTCTAACTTGCCGGCAGTAGTTAACTCGTTTGCCGATCATTTTGAAGCCATGTATTGTCCTGCATCTATTATACCTACCTGTAATAGTCGCGTAATGCATGACACTAATTCTGTCACTTTTGGCATCTCCGAAGTTAGCCATGACGAAATGATTGAACCTTTCAGAAAATTTAAGGCAAAGGCTACGACGGGTTCAGATGGGGTTCCTACATTTTTGGTTAATGACTGCGCCCCTGCACTCCTCCATCCACTTCTGCACATCTTCAATAGAATTATCAATAGCTCTGAATTTCCCAAGATGTGGAAATTAAGTAGAATTTGCCCGGTTTACAAAAAGGGACATAGGTATTGCGTAGCGAATTATCGGCCAATAGCCATTATCAGTAACTTTGCAAAGCTTTTTGAACAGATTATAGCATCTAAAATCGAATTCTATACTAAGGCACGAATTTCGGAATATCAGTATGGTTTCCACAGAGGAAAATCTACCGCTACAAACTTACTAAGTTTTGCTCAATATATTTCTACCGCACTTGACTGTCGTGGACAAGTTGACGTGGTCTACACTGATTTCTCGAGGGCTTTTGACTGTTTGGATCTTTCGTTGTTGACAGCGAAGCTGGGAAATTTTGGTTGCGATCGCTCTCTTACACAACTTCTTACGTCTTATGTATTTGGTTGTAGGCAGTACGTTGAACTGGGTGGCGTGAAATCTAGATATATAAACGTCACTAGTAGCGTACCTCAAGGTTCCATTATGGGCCCTCTACTATTTAATATTTTTGTTAACGATTTACCTGCGTGTTTTACTACACAGGCACTTCTTTACGCAGACGATCTTAAGTTATTTACCACAGTATGTAGTGAACGAGACTGTTCATCGCTTCAGTTGGATTTGGATAGGCTATCTCTATCGTATACTGACAATAGAATGATCTTAAATACATCCAAGTGTCAGGTGTTGACATATAGCCAGAAGAGGAACCTTGTGAATTTTGAATATACAATTGGAACGGATCATCTATCGCGCATCTCTACTGTGAAGGACCTTGGGATATGGTTTGATGCATCTTTGACGTTTGGAGAACATATTAGGACAGTCTCTGCTAGTGCTCTTAAAACCATACATCAAAATCATACTTATTCTTTATTTTACGCTTGTACGAAACAAACTCGAATACTGTAGCAACGTTTGGTCTCCGACTCTTTTGACACAAATCGCCTCTTTAGAAAAAGTACAACGTAAAGTCATCAGATTCTTACATTTTCTGGAGTTTGGTATCTATCCGCCCAAGGTTAATTGAACTACCCGGCTCTTTTACATCATTACAATCTTCTTAGCCTGGAAGATAGAAGAAAGAATATGTCTGTGAAGTTTGTGTGCGATGTGATGTCGGGTGTGGTGAGTGCGTCAAGTATTTTGTCCCAGTACAATACAAGAGTGCCGCGATTAAGTGCGCGCGTTTCTGATGTGTTTTCGCCAAATTTTGCTAACACCAACATAGGTTTTAATTCCCCCGTTAATAAATTGATGTGAGCGGTTAATACGACCGAGCCTGTATTTTTTTGATATGTAAATCTCCGAGTCATACTTCATCGGTATAATGTTTCCGTTTTTTGTAATAGTATTTTTGATGTCTTGTGCGTGTTGCTTTAATTGCTTTGATTGCTTCAATATTACTTTAGTTTTGTTTTTTCTCCGTGTTTTCTCATTTTCAAAATTAATTCATTGTAACTTTATATAATCTCCTTTTTTGGAACAATGCATTTCCGTTGGGATAATAAAATTATTATTATTATTACAGTCTTTACAAAAAATGTTATATACATCGTTAAGTTGTAGTTTCTCGAATTTATGTTTACAGTTAATTAGATAGTTCGAAATTTTGCTGTTGTTCTTAGAAGCAATAGTGAAATTACATGTAGATACGACCCTTTGTAGTGAATCAAGTATGGGACGTATTTGGAAACGAAAATGAATCTATTTGGAGTTGTTTGATGAGAATGTCGTCCACATATCTACAGTAAAATTGTATGTTTTATTGAGAAATGATGTTCTTTTTGTTTAAATATAACATTTTCTAGATGGTTAACATAGAATTCAGCTAGAAGTCCAGATAGCGGGAGCCCATAGGCAAACCGTCCGGCATATAATAAAATTTCTCATCGAAAATGAAAGTTTTGTTTGGTAATAATTTGAAGGGCGTTCATCAGGTTTGTAACATTGAGAAAATTAGAATTATTAGAGTGATTAATGTTATGTAAAAGAAAATCCTCGTCTATATTCAATGTATCAACTACAGGGATTTTATATAAGTTTTTTATGTCAAATGAGACCAAAAAAGAGTTATGATTAATATCAACATTTTCAAGTTTTGTGATCAATTCTGCTGAAATTCTTATCAAATACGAAGATTGGAAATGCAAAGCCTTGGTTAAAATGTAATCCGCTGACAATGGGTGTTATAGTTTTTTGTGATTTGTGGAGCTTAATTTAACTGTATAATGTGGGGTGTAATGGGTTCATGTTATTTAGTTTATTAGTGCAAAAATTGATTTTTTCAAATATGGTTTGATCCTTTTTTAGTGTATCTTTAAATTGTTTGATAAAAATAAGTTAAAGATCTTTCTTTATGTGTATGAAACTCACCCGATAACTCTCGCTTCGCTCGTGATCTAAACATCACGTTCATATCGAAAAAGCTAACTTCACGCACTGTTTCACAAATAACTATTATCTACTCTCGTTTGTAAAGTCGCTATTTTGAAAACATTTCCAGTTCGTAAGTCATTAAGGACAGAAGTGCGTAAAGAAATGAAGGAGTGCGTGTAGTAGCAATGTATTTTAAATGGGATTTACTTCAACGCATGGCGTTTTAAATCAAACTAGATATTTTGTGTTTTATTTCTTATTTATTTTATTGTTTTTTTATATAAAATAAGTTAATTACACCATGGATAATCATCAGAACCATACTCTTTAAGGGTTGTATCATACATAAAAGGAAATGCATCTTTTTTTCCAATATCAAAATGTTCCTCATTGAAAAAGCTAGGGAAAAAGATAACCCCAGCTTCATAAGATCTAACATAAATCCCCCCATCCCTTTGAATACCATTACCCCAAGCAGCCTTTGAAATATTCGCACTAGTTAATAAAAACCAAGCCAATTTAGATTTGCATGGAGAAATCCTGCAATACGTTTTAATATGGGGCATCGCTCTCGTTCTTGATAATGAATCAGCAGACCATTTACTAAAAATCAAAATTATTTAAACGTAACCAAAAACATATGTCAGTTAAATGTTAAATTAAAATAAATAGGAGTAAAATTTTTAAATTTAAAATTTACCGCAAATAGCTTTGTAACCATAATTGTTTTTCATGAACTTTTTTAGAATACGGTAAACATCCGCCACCTTGCGGGCCAAAATAGCTCTTCATTACATTCTCTACCGTTGGATAAATGATATTGATATCAACAGAAGAGTTTGTGGTTGGCGAATATTTTTGTCTACAAGCTAAACTTCTTAATAACACGCTCCGTAACCAATCCCCCGGGGATTTCCCTAACGTGCCGATGCTTGAGGCTTGTATATTAACTTGCCAAGAATTTGCATCCGAATCAATTTTGCAATGGCGAGAAAGAAGATCTAGGGTGCGATAAAGGTGGCATCCAGAATTCGAGTTTTTTGCGTAGTGCTTTCCGGGGGTTGATGCCACAAAAAATACACTGCATATATAATTATAATTATCACTAAAATTGGGATGAATAAAAATTTATTTTTGCTTACTTTACACTTGAAAAATCAGCTTTTGAGATGTATTTTAAAAAATCTTTAAGAATCGGGACATCGTATGTTCGTAAATATGTTAATAAACTTGTTTTGAAGCCGGTTGGGCCTCCACCTTCATGCTCGGAGGTTCCTGCGGGTAACTGAGGACATCTCGGGCTCACCCATAGCCTGAATAAATGATTTATAATATTAGCTTACAAGAAAGATTTGGACGAGAGTGAAATTTTTTGATGACGTAATGTGCTGACTCTAAAACTATCTTTAGATTATCTCGAAAATCGTAAATTAAAAATCCGCTCTAAACCCATTTTCTTTATTTGCACTTATTGTTAGATTTTTTCAAGCAATCTTTGAAGTGTTGAAATGTATGAAAATGAAAAGACCTGTAAATCGTTATTTACTGGAAAATGAATAAACTAACAACAGCACATTTTGTTCTCATTTTGTTGTGAATGACTATTTAGGAGATTGGTTAATTAAGTGTGCAACTGCTAATAATAAGTGAAGTAGAAAAGTGTGCGACGGTGACATAAACTGTACTGAAACTTCTCTTCGTGGTCTTGATTGAGATCACGAAGATTATTGCGTGGAGCAATGATCACGAAGTCAAATGTTCTGCTAATCACAAGAAGCAGGTGGAAACATTGATGTAGATAGTATTATAAGCATTTTTATTGTTTATTTAGTATATACAATTTTTACTCTCTATAGTACATGTACATCTCCCCGTCGTCTACTCTCCTCCCCCTTCCCACATCTAACCCTCCTCGCCCCCATCACCTCCCTCATCAATTTTTTTACCCTTGACCCTCTCTCCCAAAACCTGCTACATGTCCATTGCTTCCTCCCTCAGCTATAATATTCTTCCCTGTCTCTTTGCCCATAGATCGGCCTCCTCCCCTTAATTTCCTTCCAGCACTCTCCCAGGATCTTGTACTGCGGTCTTGCTTCTATCATTTCCTCATACTTCACCGCTCTTCTCCCCGCCTCCATCCTTACTGCATCCACCTTAACCTCCTCCTTCGCTATATACCCTGGAGTCTCCCTTGCCAACCCTAGTACCCATCTCCAATATCGTGTTTGTATATCCTCCAGCAGACCTTGTTCTCTCCATCCCCATACTTCTGCGCCGTACATCATTGTACTCCTTACCAAGCCATCAAACATCACCTTCCCTTTTCCCACGACTCTTCCAAAAGTTCTTTCTCCCCATCCCCAAACCTGTCCCATCACTTTGTTCGCCCTTTTTGCCATCGCCCTTACATGCGCCCCGATCTTATTACTTTCCGTGAAACCATATCCCAGGTACGTACTCTTTCACTTGTGCTATCTCCCTTCCCTGCCACCTCCACTCCTCCCTCCTTATTCCCCCCCTTTGCAGAACTTCATTATTTTTGTCTTCTTGACGTTTACCTCCAACCCCTTCGCCTTAAAATATCTTTCCAGGACCCTCATCATCTCCTTCATCTCCCCTGCCTCTCTAGCCACGACCACCAAATCGTCCGCATACGCCAAGGCGTGCACCTTTGTTCCTCCTATCAAGTCTCTTTTCCAAGTCCGCCGTATATATTGCAAATAGTGTGGGACTAGGCGGGCACCCGTCTCAATCCTTTTGTCGTCCGGAATAACTCACTTAACTATTCCCCCACTTTAACCTTGACCATCGTCTCCCTGTACATCTCCTTCACCCTCCCTATCAGTTGTTCTGTGATACCTTCCCTCCTCATTGCCTCCCACAGCTTCTCTCTATCCACGTTATCAAATGAAGCCTTCAGGTCAATAAACAATCCATATAGCTTTCCCCCCTGCTTGTTCAACTCCCTATCTATCAGAATGTATATATTGTCAATTGCCCCTCTTCCCTTCCTGAATCCCGCCTGCCCATCCGGCAACAACTCCCCCCACTCCATTTCCTCTTCCAACCTCCCCAGCAGTATCTTTGCATAAATTTTTAAAGTTGTGTCTAGCATAGTAATTCCTCTATAATTGCTCACCACCATTTTATTCCCTTTTTTATATAGTGGGCATATCATCCCCATCCTTCACCTATCCGGAAACCTCTCCCCCATCCAGACGTCGTTTATTACCTTCCATAGCTTCTTCTTCACTGTCTCCGTCGCCTTCAACCACGCTTCATTCTGGATCTCATCCTCTCCTGGCGCCCTTCCCCTCTTCAGTCCCCTCAACACTGCTAATGGCCACTGCCTGTCGATTCCAGACATTGCGGATAATTTTTACATCAATGAACATCTTACTGCTAATGACATGGACCTCTTTGGTAAAGTTGCGTGACTGATTCATATGCGGAAAGATGATAGAGCAAATGTTTTGGTGATCAAAACGTCGTCTAACTTGAATAAATTACAAAATGGCCTTTGTCGTTTTTATTTTTGATTCTATATCTTTTTTAAATTGTTTATGGATATTAGCTTCTATTATTAGAACGTGCGTGATCTACGTTCCAAGACTGATTTTAGTTGCCTTACTGAACCGTTTCTTAATGATAATATATCCGACAACGAGCTACTAAACACATCTTATACCATATATCGTCGTGATAGAAATTCAACGGCTTCCACCAAGAGTTGTAGTGACGGAATCCTAATAGCTGCCAAGAATGGCTTTCATGCAGTTCCGATACCGAAGCTGCAAAGTGGTGCTAAGGACTTGTGACTGAATGTTCGGTGCGATCAACCAAACATTCTTTTGTATTGTGTTTATCTTCCTCCTTTTGCTGATGAAGCGCAGAATCTGTTTTTATCCAGTTTGTATGCCGTGCGCGATTCCCTCTCGGATATGATGATTGTGATTGTTGGTGATTTCAACATGTCAACTATCTCCTGGGCTACACCTGAAGATACTCATTCCCACAGGGAATTTCAACCGTCGCGCTATTGATTTTGTTAACGTTTATTTGTATTGTAACCTCAGTCAATTTAATTATGTATCGAATGTTAATGCTAGAATTCTCGATCTTGTTTTATGCGCTAATGGTCAACTCGAGAATCTACATCTCGGCAAAGATCCACTTGTGGATTCAGACTGCCACGATCAACCGCTTGAATTCTTAGTATCAGGCATGTTAACTTGTTTGAGTAAAGGTCTGAAAATTCGCTTTCCTTTTAAGAATGCGAACTCCGTAACTATCAAATGTTTCTTAAATAATATAATACCTGTCTTATTGATAGGCAGATTTTGCAAGACCATCCCAGCATTTTACTGAGATGGGTGTGGAGAGGTTTCTTATGACCGTGTTAATTACGTAATTAATAGAGATGTTCCTAAGCGCATTCTACCTAAGCAATGTTTTTCTTGTTAGTACAAACGTTCCTCTATTCAAATTACTAAGGAAAAGTTATATTGACACAGAAAATGGAAATCTACTGGCCATAGTAGGAACTACCTGGTTTTCTCTCTTTTGCGCTCTAGGTCTAAGAGCCTTATGGCAGCTATAGAGATTACTTAAACTCAGTTCAAACGGAAGTTGTGGAAAACATCAAAGGAATCTGGTCTTTTGTTATGTCCGGGAGGGGGGTAGTGTCTGGCAAGTTGTGTTCTAATATTTTTTATGGATTTGGAGAGTATTTTGCTTCGGTTTTCGTAGATAGTTTCATTGACCGTTCAACGGATTTGGTGGCCTGGATGTGTCACCTCGTTTCTCTACTGACGCAGTCCTTATTGTTTTGACCCATTTTGACAAGTTTTCTAGTCCTGGCCCAGATGGTATTCCATCTTCTTTTAACATTCTTGCTGGCACTGTATGCTTAAGAACACGTCCGGTTACTACCAGTTCAAAGTTGATGCGTTTTCGTCGAACAGTTTTTGAGAAAAAAAACATCACAAAAGCGAACTTCTCCGTAGATCGTCCGAAATCGCGTATATTTTTTCCTTATACCTGTGATAATGATAATTACTACATGAGTGGAATACATTTGAAATTACCCCACATTATAAAAAATTAAATTTCGCGTACAAACTAACCTAATCTCGATTTTTTTTATAAAGTAGTTATTCGCGTTCAAAGTGAGAAGCAAGCAAATTTTGCATATTCAATTTCATTTCAATTGCAAATTTCATGTTTATACTTTGCGCATGGAATAGTTATAGTACATCTTTATTTAAAAAAATTGTAGTAATGTTTCAACAATGCAGTTCAAATTTCAAAGAATTAATTAATTAATTCTCATAAATTATTGGTATCTCCAATAACAGACGTTAGATCATGGTATCCAAGTTTTGGATGGGTTATGAAGAAATTACCAAGATTCTTGGTAATTATGAAAGATAGAAAGTTGCGGTTTTCACGAACCTAAGCTACTTTTTTGTGAAGCTTATAATGCGACAAACCAAATTTTCATAACCCTCTTCGTTTTTGATATACAGGGAGTTTCTCAAAATATACGATTTTCAGACACCCCCAGAAGACTGGTTCTAATAGGTTTCTTCATTTGGAATTCAATGGTGCACGTATAAGTTTTGTAGTCATCACGGTTTTTGAGTTATAAATACATCTTAGGTTTTTTTTAATGTAATGGATGTTTTTATTGAATTAGATTTCCTTTAAGCTTTTCAAAAATATTTAATACTCTATACTTACCTTTATAATTAACCTCAAAAATTAATAAAATACATTATATTATAAGTAGGCTTATAAGTATACCGGCATAAACAAAGAATTTTGAGAATACTATAACATTTTGACTACTATAATACTTTCATTTAATTATTGTATCAAGATTTAAATGTTAGATTTAAAACACATATTACTCAGAAAACCAATAAATCATTTGCAAATCATTGAAATTAATTTAACCCAGGCTAAAAATATTTATAACAATGAAGAAGAGTCAGTAATGTAATTACTAGGATGCCTGGAAGCCACGCCTAAAATATCATGTAGGGAAATTGAATTGCAGGTTGGAATTAAAAAATCGACAGCCCATGCGATACTAAAAAAACATAAGTATAAACCATTCAAGGAACAAATAGTTCACCACTTACATCCACTCACGAAATCATATGGAATTTAGTTCGTGTATTATCTGGTCAGTTGAGGCATATTTTACTAGCACAGGAATTTAAAATCGTCATCACAATAGACATAGGCATTAAGAAAACCAACATATTTTAATTGGGCGGGAGCGTCAAGAAAAATATGGGTTTAGCGTGACATGTTTTATTATTGTGCCAAGAATTGTTTTTGTTTGAATTGCAAATATTTTATATTTGAAGAAAACCTTTACACTAATCGCTATTTGGCCATCTTGGAACAGGCTTTGTCAAAAATTTTGTATGATAACCCTCTTAAGCTGCCTTCAGCGCGAGGGCGAATTGGGTATTTGTGTATTGGGTATTTCGTTCTGATTAGCTGACGGCGAATGTCCTAGCGTCACGTGGTCGCCATCAGCCAATCTGAACGATATACCCGATTCACAAACACCCAATTCTCCCTCGCACAAAAGGCAGCTTTATTAGATTAAAATAAATGTTATTTTCAACAGTACGGAGCTCTCCAGCAAGCAAGATCTCCCGATTTATCTATTATGGATTTTTTTATGGGAATATATAAAGAATCACGTATACAGGGTGATATAGAAAAAAGTACATTGCATAGTTCCACACAATAGAGGACACTAAAATAAGAAAAAAAGTTCCTATGAATATCGGACCCATGTTCAAGACCTTCGGTTAAAAGATAGGGGGTGTTGATTTTTTTTTTTTTTAGGGTTTTTTTAATATCTTTAGCCAGAGACGCAAAAAATGGATAAAATGTGGTGTACAGCTATTTATATCATACTAAATTCAAATATGATCTTAGTTTTGTGATTACTGATGGAGAGCGCTACATACTAATGACTGCTAATGACACTTGTCAAACTAATGTAATAATTGTTTGAGGAATCTTGTGTTGGTGATTAAGTTTTTCATTGGCTTTCTCGCTGATTATTCAAAATTGCTTTCAAAAATGGTTCGCTACTAGATCAAATTCTTACGAAGCTCAACGTATTTATCGAGAAAGATATCCTTTAAGACAAGTTCCAAATGTTCGAACATGGCTGTTTTAAAAAAGCAAAATTGAATAGTGCGGTTTCCAGAACTAGCCGCACTGTGCGAAACGAAGAAACTGTTTTACGAATGGTAGAAAATAATCCGAGAACAAGCACCAGAAAAACAAGTTAGACAGTTAGAATCAGTTAGACAAATTTTCACAACTTCTTCGCCCATATCATTTCCAAAAAATTCATTCATTATTGGAACATAACTTTTTTCCCGTGTACAATTTTGCGAATAGTTGCAAAACCAAAGACCAAACATTATTTCATCAATTTTGTTTGCTGACGAAGCTGGTTTTAGTCATGATGGTATTCTGAACCTACATAACATGCACACCATTGGAGTGATGAAAATCCTCATCAAACTGTAATTCGAAGTCACCAATATGGGCCCATTTCGATTGACCGGTGCTTTAAACACATTATTAGAGGATGTCCCATTGGCTATTACTGAAAAAATGTATTACATGCACGATGGGGCGCCAGCTCACTTTTCTTGTGTGGCAAAGGAATATTTGGACAGGAGATTTGGAAATACGTGGATTGGTCGAGAGGAACCTGTACCCTGACCGGCTCGTAGTCCCGACCTTAATCCCCTCGATGTTTCATTTTGGAGATTTATGAAAAGTGAAATTTATGCTGTAAAAATACATAATGAAGAACATTGTGGATAAGAATTATGGAATCGACAGATAGATTTCGTAATAACCCAATATTTCAAAGATGCCGTCAATCATTAAGCAGAAGAATGGAAAGATGTATTGAAGTACAAGGGCAACAATGTAAATATAAAAAACTCAATGTTTTGTTTTAATTAATCATATTTTTCATCATATCATCAAAATTTAATTGTTGAAGTATATAATTGTTTTTGCAAATAAATAAAAATAAATTAAAATTCAACACCCCGTATCTTTTAAGCGAAGGCCTTGCGACCTGTTCCATCAGTAGTAAATATTCTTTCGATCTTTTCATGATTGGAATTAATTACAGCGGTATAAAACAATAATCCTATAAAAACTCTCAACTGAGTCATATCTAAACTTTTTAGTTCGGATCTTTGGAGATTTTTGTACTTCGCTTTAGTACTTTGCAATTTTGCATTCGTTCACTGCAATACGACTTGAAGTAGATCATCGGTAAAGAGAAGATTTCAGCAAGTGACTAAACTAGCCTCATTTCCTAATCCGTCAAATGGACGCAACCACGGAAGTTGCATTATGATATGCAACTTCCGCTGCTTTTGAGTTCTCGTACGAGAAACAAAGCTCCGAGACGACCACTTGTATCTATTTATTCCATAAAAAAACTTTTTGCTTTGTTCAGAACTGCTGGTGCCTATTTCACTTTCACTCGATTGTTCACTCATTTCCTCCGGTTCATCATTATCACTAAGTTCAATCTCAGAGTCTGAGTCATGTTCACATTCTTCGTAGTAGTTCTCATCAACAGTTTCTTCGTAACTAAAGTTTTCATTGTCTTCTACCTGTTCTACCCACCGTAACACAGTACTTTCAAAGTCTGGATCACCGTACCGGACTCTTTTGGACGTGGTTGGATTGTCACTCATTACTCACTTACTATTTAAATGTCAAAACAAAAATTACACAAACGCCGTGGTCCGGTCACTGAGACCGCTTCGTAATTTTAGTGTAATTTCTCTCTCTCTCTAATACGAGTTTCATTTCTAATATTCGGTGACAAACTGACCATGCGACCACTTGAAGGCATCGAGAGTATGGCCTTGTGATGTTGAAGTGAGGGTTAGTTATATTAGGAATGAGATACGCTGGAATGATACTTTTTTATATTTACAGCAACATCCCATAATAATTTGATATGCAATTAAACGCATTACAAAACATTGTTAAACAATTCTTGTAACTTGAAACCATATTAAGATCAGCTTTAGTTTTTGATTATTTTTCAATTTTTGCAAACAAAAACTACTACTAATAAGAATATTATAATAATAAAAATGTTATAGTATTCTCAAAATTCTTTGTTTATTCCGGTATCCTAGAAACGTGAATTTATCATAGCCTACTTATTATATAATGTATTTTATTAATTTTTGACAGGCAAGTCAAAAAGCAAGTAGTTAGTATCAGTTTTGAGTAGTGGTTGTTAAGGCAGTAAAAGGAAAAGAATACGTAGAAATAATAGGTGAACGAAAATATTAAACGGTTAGGCGCCTTCGAGGAGACGATCCGGGCGGCTGACCTTGAACGGGTACGAGTTTCAAGAAGAAACAGAGTCGTATTTGAAACATTTGAAAGATTTAAAAGAGCGAATGGCGGAGAAAAGAAAAAAAGCAGACTTAGACAGTATTACAGAAATTGAAAACACCGTTAGTAAAGAAAAAGACACAAAGGAGGAACGCGGAGGAAGAGGGAAAAATGAATAGGCTAGAACAACTGATGCAATTGCTAATATCGAAAGTTGATGCAAATACAGATGAGAACAAGCTGCTGAGAGAAGAAATAAAGAATAGAGAGGAAAGATGGGAGAGGAAGAGAGAAGAATTGTATGGAAGGATTAAACAGTTGGAAGTAAGAGTGGAGAATATGGAGAGACGTGATAAGAAGAACAATATTGTTATGAAAGGAATTGAATGAAACAAGGAAGAAAACGCAGAAGAGTAGGTCAAGGCCTTTATGATGAGAGAACTAGGTGTAGATGTAAAGATCAGGAAGGTATTAAAGGTAAAATCTAATGATGAAGTGGCAATGAGTACAGTAGAGATGAAAACGTTTGAGGATAAAATGGCAATAATGAAGAATAAAAACAAATTGAGAGGACGTCAATTTTACATAGATGATGATTTAACATACAGGGAACGGGAGATACAATATGAAATGCGAAAAAGAGCCAAAGAAGAGGTCCGGTATCAAAAAGTAGGGATAAACGATGAGTGGTATAGATGGGATGAGGGAACGGGAAAACTGGTGCAAATTCATGCAAATTCAAAAACTGAGACATATAAAATGACGACTACTATGGCAAAGACAAAGCAATGTACAGGTAGACAGCGACAAAGAGTGAAAAGGGGAAAATGACAAATAGGAACATTGAATGTGAGGAGTATTAGCGGTAAGGAAAAAGGATTGGAGACTGAATTCGAAAGAACGAAATTGGACATACTGATTATAACCGAGACGAACAGAAAATAGAAGGAAATGGTGAAGACGCAAAACGGACACACTATACTATATAGTGGAGTAGAACAAGACACTAGAGCAGTAGCGGGAGTGGCATGTTTAATGCATAGTAAACACGAAAATGAAATTTACGACTGGAAAGCAATAAATGAAAGGTTAATCACAATAAAATTATGGAAAAATAACAGAGATCAGGCTATAACAGTGATAGGGGCATACGGACCCAATGAAGATGATAGCAAAGTCAACAAGGATATATTCTGGAGTATATTCAGCGAAGAAGCCGAAAAAGCGAAGGGAGAGATATATGTAATGGGTGACTTGAACGGAAGAGTAGGAAAGAGAGATGGGAATCATGGCGATGTTATTGCCAAATATGGAGAAAGCTATAGAAATAATAATGGAGTACGAATTCTTGAATATTGCATAGAACAAAATCCAATAGTAGCGAATACGTTTTATGAACATAGGGAAATACGTAAATACACTAGAGAAATAATCAGCAGAAATGAGAGGTCGATTATCGACTACATAATTACAGAAAGACAAAACAGGTACAAAATCATAGATGTTAGAGTCAAAAGAGGCTATGAGATTAATAGTGACCATTATATGCTAGTTGCGGAAATAGCTAGAGAGGGGGCGACAGAACATAGAGTTGGTGACAAGAAAATCAATAATGAAACAATCAGATTATACTAAAGGAAGAACCAATAGCTCAGAAATATAGAGAAGAAATGAGACGAAAAATACTGATGATACCTGAAACAAAAACACAAAGTCTGGACGATGAATGGAAGACACTGAAAACAATAATAATAAACGTGGCTAAACAAGTCTGTGGAACTAGCAAGAAGAACAAATATAGAAAACAAACAGCATGGTGGACGGAAGAATTAAAAGTAAAGATTAAGAAAAAAAGACTAAGTGGCAGAAATACCTGAAGTACAAAATACAACCAAGTTATGATGAGTATAAAATAGAAAAGAGACGGAAAAGATGAAACGTAAAGAAAATAAAGATCTTATGAATTGGAGATAAGATGGAGAAGAATTCAAGAGAAAATCAGAAAGTATTCTACAGTATTTTGAAGTCACTGAGACAAGGGAGGAGGGAAGAATGTATAATAACGGATAAAAATGTAAAGGTATTGACGAATGTAGAGGATAGGATGGAGAGATGGAAAGACTACTTCCAGAAACTACTGAATGAAGGTTATAACCTGGATGAAGAGCAAGAACAGACAAGTAGAGAAGAAATTGTTTTAGAGGAGGAAGGCGTAGCTAAAGAGGAAATAGAAGAGGCGGTTAAAAGTCTCAAAAATGGAAAAGCCACGAGCATAGATAAAATAACGGCGGAAATGGTTAAAGCACTAGGAGAAGAAGGAAAGCAACTGTTATACAAATTAATTAAAAGAATATGGAAAGAAGAACGTGTGCCGATGGAATGGGAATTGGGAACGATCACCCCAATATACAAAAGAGGAAGAAAGATAGACTGTCACAACTACAGGGGAATAACACTAACAGGAACAATCATAAAAATTTATGAAAAGATATTAGGGAAACATATAAGAAAAATGGTAGAGGAACAAATTACCCAATCACAGAGCGGATTTAGACCAGGGAAATCAGTGCAGGACCATATATTAACTCTAAAGACAATTATTGGAAGAGCACTAGAAAGACGAAAGAACGTATTTATAGCTTACCTGTACCTAGAGAATGCTTTTGATAAAGTACCTAGAACAAAACTATGGCGAAGTCTGGAAAAGTTGGGAGTAAGTGGAAAACTAGTAAAAACGGTACAAAGTCTTTACAGACGAACGAGGAATGTAGTAATTTCAAAAAAACCAGATATTAAACGAGTTTATGACTAAACAAGGGGTAAGACAGGGGGCAGTTTAGGAGGCCCACTTTTATTTATAATTTACATGGACCAGATAATCAAAGCCAACATGAACACTAAACCAATGAATGTGGGATTTAGTAATATGGAAAGAGTACAAATACAACAACGTGTTTTGCAGATGACATAGCAATACTAGCTAACAGCGAACAAGAGCTACAAGAGAAATTGACAACATGGAATGCAAAAACTAAAGTGATGGCAATATCGAACCAAAGACCAATAATGAAGATACATATAAGAAACGAAGAGATAGAACAAGTGAGTCAATATAAATACTTAGGAGTTGTTATAGATGATACAGGGAACCAAGAGGCTGACATTAATTATAGAGTGTGTAGCACAAATAGATTATATTATACATTAAGTAAATATAATACGAACAAGAGAGAGATCAAAGGGCAAACAAAAATGAAAGTATACAAAGCAATATATATGCCAACGCTGATGTATGGTAGTGAGACACGGACAATGAATGAAAGAATGAAGAATAGAATAAGGGCAACAGAAATGACGTACTTGAGAAGAGTGTATGGAGTGACTGTATGTGATAGACTTAAAAGTGAAAATGTAAGAAGTGAACAAAAACACGCAAACGCGGAAGGTATGGGAAGCAAGGGATCAAGGACAGCGAAGGAGAGGAAGACCAAGAAAAACATGGGAAGAAGGAATAGAACGGTTACTTAAAGAAAGAGGAATCAACAAAAACGACGCAAAAGCACTGGCTATGGACCGAAAGAATTGGAAGGAGGTGGTGACGTGATGCACTAAGAAGAAGAGAAACCCGACACCCTAATTAGGGTATAGAGGAGGAATTTATATATTATTATAATTAATTTTTGAGGTTAATTATAAAGTTAAGTATAGAGTATTATATATTTTTGAAAAGCTTAAAAGAAATCTAGTTCATCAAAAACATCCATTCCATTTAAAAAAATCTAAGTTGTATTTATAACTCAAAAACCGTGATGACTACAAAACTTATACGTGTAACATTGAATACTACATGAAAAAAACTATTAGAACCTGTCTTTACTTTTTTAAGATTCCAGATAGCCGAGATACAGGAGGTGTCTGAAAATAGTACATTTTGAGAAACTCCCGTATATCAAAAACGAAGAGGGCTATAAAAATTTGGTTTATAGCATTATAAGTTTCACAAAATAGTAGTTCAGGTTCGTGAAAACCGCAACTTTCTAAAGACTTTCTAAAGATAGAAACTTTCATAATTACTAAGATAATCTGCAAACCCATCAAAATTTGGACACCCTGTACAATATTTAGAGAATTAAATGTTCTATAGGAATAGCAAACGTTTTTGTTTAAAAGCACATATTTTTTTTTTTGTTACCTTGCGAGGAAATGTAACCCAAATAGCAAATATGGGAAAAAATTGATTCTGTTGTTAGGCTGTAGCAAAATAGCAGATATCTCAAAAACTGGACATGATAGAGGAAAACTAAAGACAGTTTCAGAATTAGCTCAACATTCTGCACCATAAAAAAAATAAGTCTTTGAGGAAAAAAATTGATTAAAATTAATATGATTTTTGTAATTTCTTTTTAACATTACCCTTGATTATAATGATTCCAATCTTCATAATACAAATTAGCTGTTGATACAACAACCCTTATGGAATCATCAGTATAAACATAAACCCCAATTTTTCTGAAAAAAAAAACAAATTAACCCTTTCATTTTATTTTAATCAATAAAATCTTACGAGTGATGAATTCCAAAGGGATCCTTCATTTTCATCATGTGATACTTAACATTAGGTAAAAATTTATCAATGTAATTGGACATACCAGGAAAGTCATCCCCATACACAATGGTTAAAGGCTTTGTGCTAAACGTAAAAATATATATAACATGTTAAAGAAAAACTTTATTTTATTAATTACTTACTTTACATTATGTACTTGATATTGTTCCATTAACCAAGATATATCTATGATAAAATTTAATTGTAGGGAACATTTTAGTTCACCTAAACTTGGGCATAATAAATCTATAAAAATTAATGTTAATTCAAAAAAAATAATCACAAAATAAAGATTTACCTGCAAATGTAACTGAGTTTTTTTGATCTAATGTATCGTAAGATTCAGGTATTGTTGTAAAAAATAAATTATAAGGGGCGTTATTTTCCATTTTAGCAGCCATTGTGTATTTTTGGTGCCCTGAAGAACTTCCAGCAACAAACGAAGTGGTTTTCTTTAATCTCTTCATTTCTTTAGTCGTATTAGAACTTGATCCTTGATTACTAACATCGTTAAGAACTGCATTTGATTTTGAATCCTCAACATTAACTCTTAACGATTTCAAAACAGTTAATTGTTCCAGAACAACCTGTCTACTTTGAGGAAAATTATTTGGTAATTTAAAATCATCACCTTGTTGCAAGAAATCGTTCACTAAAATATAAGAAATTATTGGTAAATTAAACAAAAATTATTAATTTTGCTTACAATGAGGATGATCATATTCTCTGAAGTGATGCGGATTTCTTCTGTAACATTTTTCAGCGTGTGGACATAATTCTTGGCGTAATTTCTTATTTTTATGCATCTTCCTTGTAAAAATATTAAAAAATAACGTTGACACTTCAATGACAGTTCGTTGTTTTCGGGGTTATGTTTTGTAACCTATAAAATATTTATTTGCGTAATTTTCGATTTGTTTTCAAACGTATTATAAAATTGTTAATATAAATTGTTAAATTATTAAAACAATTGTCGGGGAAAAAATAATGTAATGTAAGTATTTTAAATCAATAAGTATTAATATTGTTAGTAAATAGGGTTAGATAACATAACCTAAAAATGTTTTGATTTCGCGCTTAGTTTATGACCTCTTCTTTATGGAACAAAATTGCAGTTTAAAAATAATGTAAGTATATTTATAATAGGAAGTAGTTAACAATAATATTGATAAGGGCATTTCTTAAAATTTCGAATTCGTAAGTTCCCACATAAGAAATTCCCCATTTATTAATTGTTATTAATTTTGTTGCCCCAAATAGGTACAGAGATATTTGCACTCGTTAATAATAACTAAGCCAATTTATTTTTGAAAAGGAAGATTCTGCAATACATTTTAGTATATTACGGAAACATTAAAATTACATTTCCCTCCCTTTACGTTAATGACTACACAATCTTTTCTAACTTATTATTTATTTTGACAACAAATATAACACACAAGTTATTTATAATATTTCTCTTACTACTACTTTTTTTTCTTCCTTATTGTCTTCATCAGCTAATATCTCTTTGTTATAATTATCATCCTTTTCTATGATCTTGAAGTTTATTACGTTTTCATTGAATATTACATCTCTGGCACAAATAACTTCATTGTTTCTGTAATCCCACAATCTGTAGCCTCCGTCACAATAACCAATCGTTATGTATGTTTCTGCTCTTTTGTCCAATTTATTTTTCCTGGGTAACTGTACTATCCAACAAATGCTTCACACTTGTGAAGTTACCCATAAATTACAGCCATAGATTTTGAAATTGAAAAATGACTAATTTCTGCAACTCGAAACTCAAATTAAAATTCATGTTTGAGTTTAGCACTCTTAGAACAACCCCTACAGAAAAATTTGCGCAGGAGTGTTTTCATTTAAGGGAGAAAAAAATTCCCAAAGTTATGAATATCACATGCGCCATATATGTACTGTTCCGTTAAAATCGTCAAATGGCCAATTTCTGCAACTCGAAACATAAATTAAAATTCAGATTCGCGTTTACCACTCTTAGAACAACCCCTACACAAAAATTTGCGAAGGGTTGTTTTCATTTAAGGGAGAAAAAAATTCCCAAAGTTATGAATATCACATGTGCCATATATGTACTGTTCCGTTAAAATCGTCAAATGGCCAATTTCTGCAACTCGAAACATAAATTAAAATTCAGATTCGCGTTTAGCACTCTTAGAACAACTCCTAGACAAAAATTTGCGAGGGTGTGTTTTCATTTAAGGGAGAAAAAAATTCCCAAAGTTATGAATATCACATGTGCCATATATGTACTGTTCCGTTAAAATCGTCAAATGGCCAATTTCTGCAACTCGAAACATAAATTAAAATTCAGATTCGCGTTTAGCACTCTTAGAACAACTCCTAGACAAAAATTTGCGAGGGGGTGTTTTCATTTAAGGGAGAAAAAAATTCCCAAAGTTATGAATATCACCTGCGCCATATGATTGCAAGAAATCCGAATACTCAAACTAAAATTACAGAGTTTTTTAAATAAGTTATTTTTATTTTTTTAAATTTTGTTTGCATTGTTGAAATAAATGTATGTTCTCACTGATTTTGTTTAATTTCTTTCCGAATTGTTTACTATCATTCAATTTAATGATTAAATTGTCAGTTAAATTTAAATAAAGTTATTTCATCATTTTTTCTTTAATAATTGGTTATAACGAACCGATTTTCAGGTCCCTTGAAGATTCGTTATATCCGGAGTACACTGTATAGTAGTTTAACTAACAAAGAAATTAAAGAGACCATTTATAGTAATATAAAAGAAAAAAACAAAATAGAAAAATTCTAAATTGGTAGGTGCAAAATTTATTATTTAGACATATTTCCTTGTTTTACGGCGCAGTAGGTAGCTTGTCTTTGAGTGTCTGCAGGAAATTTCATCATCACAATCACTACTGTAGTACACTTACGAGTGTACTGGAAGAGACTCATAAAAGTGGTGATACTTCTGGGGTATTACAGCATCCTTCTGTTTACACATATCTTGAAGGTTCACAAACTTCTTATTGAAAGGTATACGAGGACTATACAGAGGGTTAACATTGCTGTTACAAATTTTTCTTGCTATTCTTTCTTTTCGTATAATATTTGCACTTTGAAATTCATCCCAATATTCATTTTTGTATTAAAGTAGTTGCTTCTTCCTTTTTTTAAATCTCAGCCACACGGTTTTTTCTATTCGCCAAACGTACGACATTAACCCGGTCATTGGGCCAATAAATTTCAGTATACTCTGAAGCACGTTCTATAGTGGCATGCATCGATTCACACTCCAAGTGAGTGTACCCTAGTTCTAAAAATTTCAAATCGATGATTTGGAGGCTGTTGTGCTTTACAGCTTCTACGAGCATGCATGCATGCCATTCCGATTCTGTCCAGGGCAACAGTCAGAATGAAGAACTAAATGACGTGTTTTTTTGGAAGAGACTGTATAAATTTCGAAAGGCATGTGGCTACTCCATTGGCTCCTCTATTTCCCTCATATTAGGGCCAAACAAAGCAATGACCTTGCTATTTTGTTGTTTAGTATACAGTAAACCCCCTATATAGCTAACATATCGATTTAACGAAATGGCCGTTATTGCGAATCAAAATTACGCAACAAACATCTTCAATACATTTCATATGCCATTTTTTTTTCATTATAACGAAAATTCATGGTAACGAACTACGAACAATTATTTCATCTCATAAGCATGATTTTAATACAAACTGTTATCGTTATTGCGAACACGAATTTTTTTGTTCTCTAGGTAATGTAAGACTAGTTGAGGTATTCCCCGAAAATCTAAGGTGATATTCGGGGAATAACTTGTTTGTCTCTAGGTCGATTGTTTATCGACTCGAAGTCGTATTGCAGTTTCAAATGCAAGTGTGTGGTCTTCGAAAGCGCACAAAGTGTTAAGGTTTAGAAAAAAAGTGTTTGTTCAGTGTTAATTGAAAAATGAGTGACAAGTACATCAATTCCTTTAGAAAGGAAATTAGAAATATTGGAGGATGTTGAAAAAATGCTATTACAAAAACTAAAACTGCGGAAAAATTTAACTCATAAAAACCGTATTGATAGTGCCGTAGCGTCTGGTAAACAAACGTCTCTTAAAAAGTTGAGGAGACCTGCATTTCCAGAACTAGAAAAGAATTAATAGAATGGTTTACCGAAATGAGAACAAAAAATGTTTCCTTAACAGGGCCATTCATACAAGATAAGACAAAATCAATCGCTGCTGAATTGAACATAATAGGATGTGATTTTTCATCTGGGTGGTTGCACAGAGTTAAGAGTAGGTACGATATTTCAGACCACGCCTTATTTGGAGAAGGAAATGAAGTTAATGTGCTTACTATTGATCAGTGGAGACAGAAGTTAAAATTTATAAGAAACGCCTATCTTGATAAAGATGTTTTTAACATTGATGAAACTGGTGTTTTTTATAATCTTATGCCAAACCGTACGTTGGATTAAAGGTAAAAAGTGTTATGGTGGCACTAAAAGCAAAGAAAGAGTAACAGCAGTTTTATGTTTCAATGCAGATGGAAATCCCAGATGTTTAAATAAAATAGATCGTTCCCATTTACTGTGCCATTATAGTAATAAAAAGAAATGTGTGGGTAACGTCTGTGACATTTCGAGAATGGCTTATTCGTTTCCAGCGAAACATGGCAGCACAAAATAGAAAAGTATTGCTAACGATGCACAATTGTGCTGTACATAATGTTAAGGATATCAATTTGGACAATGTGAAGGTATAGGTATTTTTCACCTAACACAACGAGTACACTCCAACCTCTTGATCACGGCATAACTACGTGCATGAAGAAGCGATATCGTGTTCGTCTTTTAAGAGCAGCAATTTTGGCAATAGAAGCAAACAAAGAAAATCCGAAATGGAATATTCTACAAGCGATACGAGCGTTGTCGGATTCTTGGAATTCAGTAACATCAAATATTATAAAAATTGTTTTAGCAATGCGTGGACAACTGACTCTCAAAAAAAAATGAGGAAAATCAGTTAGCGATGGTAAGCATTCATCGATAATTAGTTCTTGTTAGTAACTTTTTACTTTACATGCTTTTATTTATTGTCTGCATTGTAGGCTGAATTTACTGATGTAGAATGGGAAAATTATCAACACATCTTGTCAGTATCTAGACAAGTTAGTTTTAATGAATACTGCACTATTGACAGTGAGGTAGTGACTTCAGAAGCAATTGAAATCGATTTACCACTAGTGAATGCAGGCCAAGAATGGAAAGAAAATGAAGAAAGCGATGAAGGTGATGAGAAAGAAGTGGTAAATGTAACACATCCTACAAGAGCTGAAGTTTTAGCGGCTCTCTATACTATACAAAGGTAACCCACATCCGATTTGTTATCGAATTCATTATTTATATCACAATTTAAAGGTTTGCTGATACAGAAGAGAACATTTCCGAAGGTTTCGCGAATTCGTTGAATAAAATTACTGAAGAATGTTTAAGACGAACAAAACCCGTTTTAAAGCAAAGCGCCATAAATAATTACTTAAAAAAAAAGTTAATTACAATATGAACAAAATACAAATAAACTTATTACATAGTCGATGTTAATATGTTTCTAAACACCCCAAGATCCTATTCATTATTGAGACGTTTAGTGCAAAAGTGGACTAACCACAGCTTATAATATATGTGGGTTAGTCCACTTTTGCTCTCAATGCCTCTATTATTCATAATATATAACGAACTAATTCGTTACAGCGACATTGCGAACATCTCATTATAGCGAACGGCTTGCATTCCCCCCTGCGTGTTCGCTATATCGGGGGTTTACTGTATCGTGAAGTTAAATGTAGCCAACTTCCGTTTATAAAAAACTGGTTTAGCAAATAATAGTGATGAGTACAAGACATATTGCTACACTATATAAACTAGAAAACTAAATTTGCACACAATTGTTGATACGCCCTCTTACTTGAAGCCCTCGATATACAAGGTGTTGCATTTAAAACGACATGCTTATATCGCGAAAACCAAAACTCGAATCGAAAAAGTTTCAAGTAAACTTTTTTTGGTAAAGGGGGGGTGTGTACAGGGTACACATAAGCAGACCGATTTTTCAGGGTTGCCTGAAGGCCCTTCTGATGTCATTTTCGTTTTTCCAAATGGCACATATGGGTCATCCTCAGAAGGGCTGGAAAAACGATTTTTAAGGAAAAAGATCATGTAATTGCTTTTCTAGGTTATATATTTACAGAAGAAAACATATTAGCATAAGACAATTTTTGTACCTTGAAAATATAATTAAATAATGAAAATAATGTTAAATTTAGAGGTAACGGAGTTGACAAATAATAAATTAATTTCAAATTTTCTTTCTAACTCGTAATTAAACTCAATGGCGTATCATCATCCGATGTTAATGAATTTGTATATACACCACTATAACATAGAGGTGTTCTATATTCGATAGATCCCAAGTTATAATGTGAACAAAGTTCGCCGGGTTCACAATACAAACATGTAAGCTCTCTTAAAGTAAGTCTATTTCTGCGTTTATTGTTCCAAGTGACTTCATGAACTTTCATCGTCCCTTTAAACGTTAGAGTATTTGCTGGGATCAGTTCGTCGATAATAGAGATTAGTTTTTCATCGATACGAAAAATTTTGATCTCTTTTATTGTGTTTTGTAAAACACTCACTATGTATCATAATCTGGTATGTCTGTTCCTTGCGCAACTTTTGAGTCTACTATACGTTTGATACAGCCTCCAATACCGTCAGGTGCTTCTTTTCCATGGCCGCTTTCAGTGTAATGCTATCGAATTGTCTCTGCTTGGAATTTTTTGTGCAGACATGTGGAGATAAGATAAAACATCTTTCTATTCTTATATTGGGTAGATGGTCCATCCGATAAGAAATTAACATGTCTTACCCTAGGAACAATCATTTTTAAATCATCAAACACATATGCTAAGTGCAAGTATATGGCTGAGGGGTCATGGCGAAAACTATTTGATACAGAACAGTATGAGATATGTTTAATTGAATTATTGTGTGCGTGCTCGTAGTATACGATTACGGTATGAAAAGATATCTGATGCTTTGACGAACCAAAGTGTGCAGATTGTACTTCTTCAGTATATTTGCAGCAGTAATTTTCAGAAAAATCCATATGGATCGAGATTTCATTAACAGACAGAGTTTTCTTTACTGCGTTTATACATCGATATTGATGACATATTCATGAGGTGCAACATATTTATCGGAATAGATTCTATCAATTCTGTAACTCTTGGTGTTTTTCTACTGTTTGCTTTTCTTTTAGTGTTCTTTTGCAAAACCTTATTTTTCCTTTTACCACTACTTGTACTAATTTGTTAACCCATTTCATTTACGTCATTAATTCCTTTTTGTTGTAATGCAGAATGGTCACTTGTTACATTTGGGTTCGAGACATTTTTCTTTTTTGCATATATTAGTAGTTGAACAGCACATTTTCTGGACAACTTGAGATGGGATGTTCTCTTCGATAATATTTAGGATTCCTAGCTTATTTACTAGAAGATCCATATTAGTGTGGGTTATACATAAACAAGTATCACATTCGACAAAATGTTGAATACCCAATACGTAATTTTGGGTATATTTTATTAAATTTTCTATGTAAATTCTGTAGGGAATCATTCACGTAGCGTTTTTGTTTTTTGTTTTTCTTGTATGTTATTGTGTCCTTTTCCCAGGACAGAGCTTGCTGTTTTCATCCTTTTCTAAATATATACAAACTGTCTTTTTTATGGAAATATTATTTAGTGGGAACATAGAGTAGTACTTCCTATGTCCGATTTACGAGGCTTTCGAGTTGCACGTATTTTATATTTTCGTAGAAGTTTTTTCGTTTGTGGAATTTCATTTTGCAGCACGTTTACCTTGTTTTTGAGTTTCTTATTTGGCCCTTAAAAGCACAGAACTTGATGGTGTAGAGTTGCGGTCCCTCCATTTTCTTCTTTTACATCTTTTATCCCGATCTGTTAACTGTGATATTTTTTGTTTTACCGCAGCTAACTCTATGGTGATACCTCTCTCTTTCCTACAATTTAGTAATTTCATATGCCTCCGGAACTTCTTTTCGTTGCGCTCTCAATCTTCTCATAACATCTCTCTTTTTTTGATTAGATATTTTCTTTTTCTTTAATGTTATAACAGCTCTCTCACTGAATACCTTACCCGTCGTTTTCACCATTTAGCACAACAAAAAAATAATAAAACGCAAAAACATACTTATACTCAAAATTAGATGTTGTCTAAAGCAAGGAAGACCATGTTTCTATACAACTTTGGAAATTACCACATTTGAGCACTGTTTTACTTTTCATTGGCTTAACTAAATATTGCGTACATTGACAAGTAAATATTTACAGTATATAATGTATTATAACTGTTAAATGTGACTGTAACCGCTACCGCTTATTATTAGTAACGGAGTTGAAATTTACGGAGTTGAAAAAACGCGCTTTAAAATTTTTTAAAAGTAAACCTGATTTGATTTTATACCGATAGTTGTACACTGTGTTAGTCTATTTTTTACTAATTTAATTAATGTAGGTTTAGTAAGAAAACACTTAAACTTTACCTTTCATGATAGGTAACGGAGTTGAGAATTCGAATGGTCAGAAAAGTAATACAGAAATAAATCATATCTTGAATATATTCAACGTGTTAATTTTATATATTTTGCCAGTTCCAGCGTCGCACTAATATTAACCAACCATGCATATATTTATATAAGAAAACAATAAGATCATGTAGTAACGGAGTTGAGATTAAGACAAGGGACACAACATTTTTGAGATTCATTTCAAACTGAAATCTATAAGAAATTGCAAACCATTCTTAAACCTATTCGTTAATTACCCCAAGTAAAAGAACAGTAAGAAAATAATATAATACTGTTTCTTTTCTGATTTAGGAGTAGTTTTACTTATAATTTTACCGCAGGGAGACCTGAATGATTAATGAAGTGTGAATCAACTTTTAAAAATTTTTAGATATTGTGTACATAAAATATTTGTTACATTATCATAACTTAATGAACAGATACTGATGAATCACACCACATAGCTTTTTGCTCGAATGAATGTAATTGTCATACGTTTTAAAGATTTGATATCAGAGGGTCACTGTTTTTATTTTTCTGAGAATGACCCATATACTTTTTCTTTCAACGTCTTCAATAACATGACAAATGAAGTATATTTTCTTTAAAAATGTTTTTTTTTAATTCAACGTTATGAGGATATCTACAATAAGAAAAATAAAACATTTTTCAAACTATAATTGAAACAATGTAATTAATACAAAAAAAACGATCGTCTTATTTTTTTTAATTAATTTTTTTAACAATTAATAAAAAACCATTAATGGGCTTAGTTTTTTTAATTATTTTTTTGACATGTTATTTTATTTTTGTTTTTATTGATATCATCACAACGGAGAGTTTAAGAAAAAAATTTTAAGCAAAACGTAATCAGTTTTTTAATTATAAATTTTTTTGATTATATTATAAATAGAAATAGTATTGTATTATTCATTATATTTTATCACATTTTTGTCATCGTTTTCTGCTAGATCAGATGAAATGTGTTAATCTTTAACTATTTTTGTTAAAATTTGGTACATACCCATTTCAAAAGGCGCTTAACCGTCCGTTAGGCGCGCGTGTATCCAATGTATGCGTACCAATGCAAAACGTTTTTGAATTAACATTGGCTGAGATATGTACTTTTAAATAGCATGGTGATATTTGTCAAAAACACTTCAAATCAAAATAACTAGAAAACAAGAAACGCTAGGTACCAACAACTGTTATCAAAGTCAACATATTTTTTTACGTGTAATTGAATGGTGTAATAAAAACTATACCATTCCATTTAAAATAACGAAGTTGAGGTCTACTTCCGGTAGACCGGAAGTGTTGGTCATCTCTGAATTTCAAACCTCTACGAATAGTGGAACCTAAAAAAGTTCTAATGAACCATTTACGTGAGACACCCTGTATACAGTAAATTTACTTATTTTGTCAATTAAAGTCTGTTTGTTAGTCTATACTTTCTATTGGTTTTTTGTTCAAATAAAAACTGCTTGATTAATATATAATAAATATATAAAAATTACAAAATATACAAAAATATATATTAATTTATATATATTTATTACGATTAATTACGAGTCTACTTCGTTGAAACAATCTTGGCATATAATTTTCGAATGATTTTTTAGACGCAAGGTAACCCCGCATTTTTTGCAACAATAAATGCTTACTGAGGTTCTTCTATCACTGAAACATGGTGACAGCGTCGTTTCTTTACTGCTGTAGACTTACCCGGGACTTCTGCTTCTTCCGCGGCAGGATCTTTATATTTTTTAGCAAATTTTGGATTGCTAATAGGAGACTTAAAATTTGTGCCCTAATCTTTAATTATTCTTCTAAAAGACCTTTTGATAATGTTTGTAGGTAGTCTTTTCTTGATATGCATTCATTATTGTTGTTGCTCAGAAATATAATTCTGGCATTTACCGCTGCCACATTCATCAGGTGGTAAAATATTACCATTGGCCACCTTCTTGTTCACCTACTAACGTTGTAGTTGGTGCAAAGTTTATCCACGACATCTACGCCAGATTTGGTTTTATTATAGAATGAAATTATTTCTGATTTAATTTGATCCTACGTGTAGACTAGATAGCAGAAGAACAGATTTACCTTTTTTTGGAATATACGATACAAGTGTCTCATCACTTGTATAGCCAAACATACTGCTAAAGCAATTTCTGTTCTTTGCCGATGCAATTTCTTTCAAATTGTAGCTACAAAAGAAATGTTATTTTGTTTTAATTGTTTTACTAAATTAAGACTGGTGAAACAATTGTATACAGTGATGTTTCTACCAGATCCAAGAATTGGTGTAGACAATCGCATAACACTGCAATCTGCAGAATTTGGTATTCTAAAATTACCTTCCGGTTGTTGTCCACAATATATTTCCATATTGCTCGTATAATATAATTTTGTATCACTTAGACAAAATATTTGTATACCATATTTGGCGGATTTCGATGGTATATATTGTCAAAACGAACATCTGCCTCGAAATCCGGGTAGCATTTCATCTACAGTGACATTTTTTCTTAATTCAAAATGCTTTTGAAAGTTCTCAATAAGCAGTGTAAAAACATCTCTCACTGCAGACAACTTATCAACTTTTCGTCGAGTGTCCCTGATTTCTCTATCGTCGAGGCGTAAGCATCTTAACAAAAACCTAAAACGTTTTTCTGACATCGCCATACGAAAAAGATCTATTCCTAAACCATCAGTAGTCCAAAAATGGGACAATCGCTGATGTCCACCTCTAAATACTCCCGCTAAATAAAGTAAGCCTAAAAATCGTCGGCAATTTCTTTCTCTCTCAAACCTTTCTTTAACTGTTGCTATTCTTATTCGTACCACAATATAATAAATTCCATGTCACCACAACACTTTTTGCCTGGGTTGCTTCTTCTCCTTTTACCCCAGGCTGTTTCTCAAAATTGTCTGGACGTGTTCCCGAAATTTTGGATGCTTTTTTTCTCCATTGTTGTGCCGTCTCTTCCTGTATATTAAAATTAGCGTTTAGATAATGTGGATGACCATTATGAAAATACCAAATTTACCCAAAAAAAAGCTATCTTCGATTTCAGATTCGCTATGTTGCTCTTCATCACTCAAATCATCATTCAATCTCTCAGATTCAATGATCGGTGTCTGAATCCAGCGATCGAGTTTCTATATGATCATCAGAATCCGATTCATCAGTTTCATCAAAATCTTCATTCTGAGTATCGACATTAAGTTCATCCTCTTCGAAAATCCTGCGTTGAACATTTTCAATATTTTCCATTTTTAAAAATTAAAAAGCACTGAATAACTAGTTTTATGAAGATTATTCGAACGTCTTTTGCAGATAAAGTTCTGAGCAATACTAAGTAAGACCATTTATCTCTGCCAAATTTTATATATTTTTAACTAATTGCAAAAAGGTGGGAACCTCTGTTTATATTTTATGAATACAAATAATAATGACCTGAGTACAATACTCATAAGCATAACACGTTTACGATTCACATAAAAAAATAACAATTCTTGGTACATATAATGAAAAGTTTATAAATATAAAGGATCGGAATTAACCTGTTTTGTAAGGTCCTTCGACCGAACAACAGCAGGCAATTTTTTTTGAGGCAAATTTATGACAGGAAAAATGCTAAAAACAGGCAGGTAAGGTAAGAGTAACAATGATATTATTATTGCAATTGTAAAGAAAAATACTAAAATTATTACTTATACAAATTAGTTAGATATTATAATGCCATTTGTTAGTCAAAATATTTAAAAATGAATATTATTTTATATGGGAAGATTGTTTCAACGAAGCAGACTCGTAATTAATCGTAATAAATACATATGAATTAATATATATTTTTGTACATTTTATAATTTTTATATATTTATTATATATTAATCAAGCAGTTTTTACTTGAACAAAAATCCAATAGAAAGTATAGACTAACAAACAGACTTTAATTAACAAAATATGTAAATTTATTGTATATATATTTCATATAATATAAAACAAAATTAAAAATAGCTTCTTTGGTCTGAAGCAGACAATCAGTCGTCACGGAGATTCTGGTATCTCGTCTTCTCCCATTACCCTGCACCGGCGTCGCATAACCTGTCGATTTCACATTTCTTTCAATTACTTTACTCGCATTAAAAAATCGGAAAAATTTTATTTTGAAAAACTTATCGAAATTCGACATACAGATTTATTACGCACAGTTCAGTGCAAAATACATTGTAATCCGTCCAGCCGTTTTCGAAATGACAGCATTCTCTTAAACCGCGAAAATCCGCGACTTTGCAGAATATGAAAAAAATAAAACGTGCCCCATATGCAGAACATATTAAGCTATCAACTGTTGAAATATCAAATTTTTTCGTGTTATAGTTTTCGAGAAAAAAATTCATAAAGTGACGGTATGTACGGAAATCTCGAAAATAGGGTGTTTTTTATGTTTAACTCACTATATAAAAAATAATATAATATTTTAAAAAAATAACTGAATGGCCAAAAATTTTCAAATTTACGGTAGTATAGCACAAATGTCCAATAGTTGTCCAACAACAAAGTTTATTGCAAATTTTTTTGTTCTTCCGTTCTAAAGATTTCCAGAGTTCGACCTCTGGATACACGCGCGCCTAACGGAGGGTTAAAGCAGTTCAAGCAGTTCACTCAGATCTTTTGTAAATAATTTCCTAACATGATTTCTTCATTTTTAAAACCTAAGAAGTGGAGTAGGGTTTTTGTAAGAAAAATATCAATATTTGTTCCAAATTAGTTTTTTACACTCTACCATAGTATGTATGTATGGAGTGAGGAGTGCGTATTCTATACGCGGCACCTAGGCCACAACGGGCCCCTTGTACACTACACTGGCTCCCTCTAAGAGGTTTGAGATGTTAAATGCGAGTATACAATAACTCGATTTTTCGATTTTTGGCTGATTCCGCTTCCTGACTGACCCCCCACCAAACCGAGCGTGCTATGGCACAGGCCCAGTGTGGATTCGCCCCTGTCAGGTGCCGCTCCAGGAGTACCACATCCTCGTGGACCCCTACGAGGTGCAAGCCTCCAGGGCGCTAACGCGCATTCAGCCATTTTTGTTCAAACCCCTTACACACATAGTGATAACGACAGCCAGAGATGAACGACTGGTTGCCAGGACCGACGGCTAACGTCCCCTCCGAAGGACGGGACAACCCAACCCAACGTGATTACACCGGGATTCGAACCCGGGACGTCTGCGTGTTAACTCGAGAGTTAACACGCTGAGCCATTGCGCCCCCCTACACTCTACCATTAAAAAAAAATTGGAAATTGAATAATAAACACGAATTTGAAGAGGGTAGGTTGAGGTATAGTGTTGTTATTTTTTTGTTTGTTATTGTTCTTATTTTGTTGTTATTCTCCAACAGCAACGTTTTTTATCACCGCAATTATCATTATTACATCGTTATTAATCATCCCAAGAATGGATATCAGTAATAATAATAATATATGCATATTATTGAAAATTGACATTTACAATACAATGAAGATTATATCGAAACAATGGAAAATGTAAGAATGTTTTCAGACAAAAAACTGGCAATACTGATACATACTGACTAACATTGTTGATAATAATAATAAATTAATGAAATGTTGATTCATTTTGGCTGTAACTTGATACATAAATCGATAAAATTCTTTAAAATGAACAAAAGAAGCTTCCTAAATAGTTGGTGATTGAATTTCATATCCCTCATCTGGAAACGTTGACTAAATTTGTGTTCAATTTTTTATCTTTTTTAATTGGTTTCTGCTATACACAACATATTTTATTCTGGTTTTAAAAATGTTTATATAACTATTTTATGGTAGATCAACACACAGCAATAAAATAACTAAAGAAGAGTAATATATTATACTACTATAAAACATTATTTTGGTACAGTTAACAACATTTAAATAATATTGATAAAGGAATTTAATTAAATTTTAAATTAGAATAATAGGGGTTATCCCCGTTATCGTAAGGTATCAATGTTGTATCATAAATAAAAGGAAACGGATTTTCGTTATCTTCTTGGCTAATGTTAAAAAATTCCTGATTAAAAAATTTAGGCAAGAACAACACTCCGACTTCGTACGATCTCACATAAGAAGTCCCTGTTGTACTAATTTTCTCACCCCAAGCGGCCACAGAGATATTTGCGCTTGTTAATAACAACCAGCCCAATTTATTTTTACAAGGCGAAATTCGGCAATACGTTTTAATATGAGGCATCGCCCCTGTTCTTGATAACGAATTCGCAGACCATTGACTAAAAAGAAAGTTATTATTATTTTTTAAAACTATTTAGTTTTTTTTATTACAATAAATAGTCTAGAGCCCAACGTTGCTTTTTATCATTATCCCTCAAATACGATAAACATTTTCCACCTTCTTCTCCAAAGACACTTGTTTGTACATTTCTTTGCGTAGGATATATTACGTTTAAACGAGGTGAAACTTGTTGATCTTGATTTAAAGTTGTAGACTTCAAAGTGGTTAAAAAATCACCCAATAACCAGTAATCCGGGGTTCCTCTTAACGAACCTATGCTCGATGCTTGCGCATTAATTTCCCAATTTGAAAGATCTTGACTTGGCAAGTCACAATGTTGGTTTAAGAGATCTCGAGTTCTTAATAGATGACACCCAGTGTCTTGTTGTAAAGGGTGTTTCCCTGGAGTTGATGTAACCAAAAATACTCTGCATAAAGATGGGATGTAAATAATTTAGTGTAACTATTTAAAATTTCGAATTACTTTATATGAGAAAAATCAGTCCTTTTTATGATTTCTTTAAAATTTGTGATTAAATCTTGACAATTGGAATAAGAATCAAGATATTTTAATAAACTTGTTTTAAAGCCTGTAGGACTCTCTCCGTCTTTTTCGGAACCCCCCTTTGGCAGTGAAAAGCATTTTGGGCTAACCCAAACTCTAAATTAATTAAAAATAAATAAAATTCATTCAAAGAATTTGATTTAATGTTTTAGTACCCTTGGTTGTAATTGCTCCAATCTTCCTCAAATAAATTTGCTGTTGACACAATTATCCTTAACGAATCATCACTATAAACATAAACCCCCAATTTACTGAAATAACAATTAATATTAAAAAGATAGTCGAGATTATTATTAAATATTACGAATGGTGTGTACCATATGCGGTACATAAAATTTGGTGGTATTTTATATTCAATGGAATGTCGTAATCGTTGTAACTATTTTCTTGGAAGAGTTTTCCGTATAAAATAGTTATTGGAGTATTGCTAAAAATGTATCGAATAAATAGATTTTCATAAATTTATAAATTTCCTACTCGACTTTGTGAACTTTGTACTGATCAATTATCCAAGGGACATCAATTAGAAAGTTTATTTGTAAAGAACATTTTAGCTCGCCCAAACTGGGACACAATAAATCTATAAAACGAAACAATTTTGACTCAAAATATGGCGGCTACAGAATGCGTTTACCTGAAAATGTGATCGAATTTTTTTGCTGTAACGTCTCCGGAATTTGATTAATCGACGAAAAAAAGATATTGTACGGACTGTTATTCTCCAATTTCGATGCCGTATCTATCTTTCTCTTTTTCTGAAACATTTTATTTTTTCTATTAAACTTCTTGTTTGTTCGAGAAGAAATCGAGAAATGCGGACGAAGCTTCCGCCACACTTTATCACTTTCGCAACTATAACCTTGAACACATTGTGCAATCATTTGATTTTGTAGAGGGGATTAAATTCTTGATAAAATAACTAATTTCTATTTACTTATTTTATGTACATAGGTCTTCATAAAAATTGAAACTTTTAATTTTTAGATATTGCCTTTAAATCGTATTGCGAAATATGGACTTAACGCAGGAAGAGTATGCAAAAGACCCCCGGATTGCTTGCAAATATGGTTCGAGATGTTATCAGAAAAATCCTATTCATCAAACTAAATATAAACATCCCCCAAAAAAGCGAGTAAGTGACCAATTCAATGTTTAATCTCCAACAACTTATTATTTATGCATGTGAGAACAAAACCGAGAGTGATATTGTTAAGAATAAAATTGTTACAATTTTTGATACAATATTTTTAATAAGAAAATTTGCTACAACTTTTCTTCTAAAAGATTTTTTTGTAGCATGCTCCGTTTCACAAGCATTAATAGTAAAACAAAGAAATTCATCAAATTTCCGTATTTTCTATTTTATTTTCTTCCACTTTTTAATAATATCTCAAAATAAAAATATCTCAATTCGATTGATTTTCAATCAAGATCATTTATGAAAAATGAATTTATAGTAAGTTTAAGAACTTGAATCTCAAAATCGAGTCGAGATATTTAAAAACGATTGATTTTGTTAATAAAATAGACACTTTTCTTTATAAGTTGAGATGATTTTATAAAAAAATTGTAATAAACGAATTTTTTACGATCTTTTAAAAATTATCTTTTGATATTAAAACATTGCGCAATAACCTGGTAAGTTTAAGAACTTGTTATCTTAAAATAGATTTGAGATATTCAAAATCGATAGATTTTATTAAAAAAATGATATTTTTCTATATAAATTGAAATAATTTTATTAAAAAATTGTAATAAATGACTTTTTTAATAATTTTTAAAGATAATCTTCTGATTTTAAAACATCGCCCAATAATATGGTAAGTTTAAGAACTTGTATCTCAAAATCGAGTGGAGATATTTAAAGACAATTGATTTTGTTCAAAAATAGAAACTTTTTGATGTTAATAAAAATAAAAATATCAATTTTTTTAATAAAATCTATCGTTTTTGAATATCTCAAATCTGTTTTAAGATAACAAGTTCTTAAACTTACCAGGTTATTGCGCAATGTATTAATATCAAAAAAATATGTCTATTTTTGAACAAAATCAATCGTTTTTAAATATCTCCACTCGATTTTGAGATACAAGTTCTTAAACTTACCATATTATTAGACGATGTTTTAAAATCAGAAGATCATCTTTAAAAATTATTAAAAAAGTCATTTATTACAATTTTTTTTATAAAATTATCTCAACTTATAAAGAAAAATAACAATTTTTTTAATAAAATCTATCGTTTTTGAATATCTCAATATATTTTGAGATACAAGTTCTTAAACTTACCTGGTTATTGCGCAATGTTTTAATATCAAAAGATCATTTTTAAAAGATCGTAAAAAATTCGTTTATTACAATTTTTTTATAAAATTATCTCAACTTATAAAGAAAAGTGTCTATTTTAGAAAAAATCAATCGTTTTTAAATATCTCTACTCTATTTTGAGATACAAGTTCTTAAACTTACCATATTATTGGGCGATGTTTTAAAATCAGAAGATCATCTTTAAAAATTATTAGAAAAGTCATTTGTTATAATTCTTTTTATAAAATTATCTCAACTTATAAAGAAAAATATCAATTTTTTTAATAAAATCTATCGTTTTTGAATATCTCAATTCTATTTTAAGATAACAAGTTCTTAAACTTACCAGGTTGTTTACTTACCAATGTTTTAATATCAGAAGATCATTCTTAAAAATTCGGTTAATTACAATTGTTTTTATAAAATTATCTCAACTTATAAAGAAAAGTGTCTATTTTTTTAACAAAATCAATCGCTTTTAAATATCTCGAATCGATTTTGAGATACAAGTTGATAAACTTGCCATATTATTGGGCGATGTTTTAAAATTAGAAGATCATCTTTAAAAATTATTAAAAAAGTCATTTATTACAATTTTTTTTATAAAATTATGTCAACTTATAAAGAAAAATATCAATTTTTGTTAATAAAATCTATCGTTTTTGAATATCTCAATTCTATTATGACATACAAGTTCTTAAACTTACCAGGTTATTACGCAATGTTTTAATATCAAAAGATCATTTTTAAAGGATCGTAAAAAAAATCGTTTATTACAAATTTTTTTAATAAAATTATCTCAACCTATGAAGAAAAATGTCTATTTTTTAACAAAATCAATCGTTTTTAAATATCTCGACTCAATTTTGAGATACAAGTTCTTAAACTTACCATATTATTGGACGATGTTTTAAAATCAGAAGATCATCTTTAATAATTATTAAAAAAGTCATTTATTACAATTTTTCTTATAAAATTATCTCATAGTTCAGATAATTTTATGATTTTCTAAGTATAAGGAAAAATGTCAATTTTTCGATAAAATTTATCGTTTTTGAATATCTCAATATATTTTGAGATACAAGTTCTTAAACTTACCAGGTTATTGCTCAATGCTTTAATATCAGAAGATCATACTTAAAAAATTCGTTTATTACAATTGTTTTTATAAAATTATCTCAACTTATAAAGAAAAGTGTCTATTTTTTAACAAAATCAATCGTTTTTAAATATCTCCACTCGATTTTGAGATACAAGTTCTTAAACTTACCATATTATTGGACGATGTTTTAAAATCAGAAGATCATCTTTAAAAATTATTAAAAAAGTCATTTATTACAATTTTTTTTTATAAAATTATCTCAACTTATAAAGAAAAATAACAATTTTTTTAATAAAATCTATCGTTTTTGAATATTTCAATATATTTTGAGATATAAGTTCTTAAACTTACCAGGTTATTGCGCAATGTTTTAATATCAAACGATCATTCTTAAAAATTCGTAAGAAATTCGTTTATTACAATTGTTTTTATAAAATTATCTCAACTTATAAAGAAAAGTGTCTATTTTTGAACAAAATCAATCGTTTTTAAATATTTTCACCCGATTTTGAGTTACAAGTTGATAAACTTACCATATTATTAGGCGATGTTTTAAAATCAGAAGACCATCTTTTAAAATTATTAAAAAAGTCATTTATTACAATTTTTTTATAAAATTATCTCAACTTATAAAGAAAAATATAATTTTTTTTAATAAAATCTATTGTTTTTGAATATCTCAATTCTATTTTGAGATACAAGTTCTTAAACTTACCACCAGGTTATTGAGCAATGTTTTAATATCAAAAGATCATTCTTAAAAATTCGTAACAAATTCATTTATCAAATTTTTTTATTAAATTATCTCAACTTATAAAGAAACGTGTCTTTTTTTAACAAAATCAATCGTTTTTAAATATCTCGACTCGATTTTGAGATACAAGTTCTTAAACTTACCATATTATTGGGCGATGTTTTAAAATCAGAAGATCATCTTTAAAAATTATTAGAAAAGTTATTTGTTATAATTTTTTTTATAAAATTATATCAACTTGTAAAGAAAAATATCCATTTTTTTAATAAAATCTATCGTTTTTGAATATCTCAATTCTATTATGAGATACAAGTTCTTAAACTTACCAGGTTCAATATTAAGCGCAATGTTTTAATATTAAGAGATCATTTTTAAAGGATCGTAAAAAATTCGTTTATTACAATTTTTTTTAATAAAATTATCTCAACCTGTGAAGAAAGGTGTCTGTTTTTTAACAAAATCAATCGCTTTTAAATATCTCGACTCAATTTTGAGATACAAGTTCTTAAACTTACCATATTATTAGACGATGTTTTAAAATCAGAAGATCATCTTTAAAAATTATTAAAAAAGTCATTTATTACAATTTTTTTTATAAAGTTATTTCAACTTATAAAGAAAAATATAATTTTTTTAAATAAAATCTATTGTTTTTGAATATCTCAATTCTATTTTGAGATACAAGTTCTTTTAAACTTACCTGGTTATTGCGCAATGTTTTAATATCAAAAGATCATTTTTAAAAGATCGTAAAAAAGTCATTTATTACAATTTTTTTTATAAAATTATGTCAACTTATAAAGAAAAATATCAATTTTTGTTAATAAAATCTATCGTTTTTGAATATCTCAATTATATTATGAGATACAAGTTCTTAAACTTACCAGGTTATTACGCAATGTTTTAATATCAATAGATCATTTTTAAAAGATCGTAAAAAATTCGTTTATTACAATTTTTTTATAAAATTATCTCAACTTATAAAGAAAAGTGTCTATTTTAGAACAAAATCAATCATTTTTAAATATCTCTACTCTATTTTGAGATACAAGTTCTTAAACTTACCATATTATTGGACGATGTTTTAAAATCAGAAGACCATCTTTAATAATTATTAAAAAAGTCATTTATTACAATTTTTCTTATAAAATTATCTCAAAGTTGAGATAATTTTATGATTTTCTAAGTATAAAGAAAAATATCAATTTTTTTTAATAAAATCTATCGTTTTTGAATATCTCAATATATTTTAAGATACAAGTTCTTAAACTTACCAGGTTATTGCTCAATGTTTTAATATCAGAAGATCATTCTTAAAAATTCGTAAAAGATTCGTTTATTACAATGGTTTTTATAAAATTATCTCAACTTATAAAGAAAAGTGTCTATTTTTTAACAAAATCAATCGTTTTTAAATATCTCGACTTGATTTTAAGATACAAGTTCTTAAACTTACTATATTATTGGGCGATGTTTTAAAATCAGAAGATCATCTTTAAAAATTATTAAAAAAGTCATTTACTACAATTTTTTTATAAAATTTTGTCAACTTATATAGAAAAATATCAATTTTTGTTAATAAAATCTATCGTTTTTGAATATCTCAATTCTATTATGAGATACAAGTTCTTAAACTTACCAGGTTATTACGCAATGTTTTAATATCAAAAGATCATTTTTAAAGGATCGTAAAAAATTCGCTTATTACAATTTTTTTAATAAAATTATCTCAACCTATGAAGAAAAGTGTCTATTTTTTAATAAAATCAATCGTTTTTAATTACGTTTTTAATTTTCATATAATATAATATATAATACTAAACTAATATATAATATATATACACTTAATATATAATATAATATTTTCATAATTGTCATTTTTAATTTTCTATCGTTTTTGAATATCTCAATTCTATTATGAGATACAAGTTCTTAAACTTACCAGGTTATTACGCAATGTTTTAATATCAAAAGATCATTTTTAAAGGATCGTAAAAAATTCGTTTATTACAATTTTTTTTATAAAATTATCTCAACTTATAAAGAAAAGTGTCCATTTTAGAACAAAATCAATCGTTTTCAGATATCTCGACTGGATTTTGAGATACAAGTTCTTAAACTTACCATATTATTGGGCGATGTTTTAAAATCAGAAGATCATCTTTAAAAATTATTAAAAAAGTCATTTACTACAATTTTTTTATAAAATTATCTCAACTTACAATTTTTTTTAATAAAATCTATTGTTTTTGAATATCTCAATTCTATTTTGAGATACAAGTTCTTAAACTTACCAGGTTACTGCGCAATGTTTTAATATCAAAAGATCATTTTTAAAAGATCGTAAAAAATTCGTTTATTACAATTTTTTATAAAATTATCTCAACTTATAAAGAAAAGTGTCTATTTTTGAACAAAATCTATCGTTTTTGAATATTTCAATTCTATTTTGAGGTACAAATTCTTAAACTTACCACCAGGTTATTGAGCAATGTTTTAATATCAAAAGATCAGACTTAAAAATTCGTAACAAATTCATTTATTAAATTTTTTTATTAAATTATCACAACTTATAAAGAAAAGTGTCTATTTTATAACAAAATCAATGGTTTTCAGATATCTTGACTGGATTTTGAGATACAAGTTCTTAAACTTACCATATTATTGGGCGATGTTTTAAAATCAGAAGATTATCGTTAAAAGTTATTAAAAAAATCATTTATTACAATTTTTTTAATAAAATTATCTCAACTTATAAAGAAAAATATCAATTTTTTAAATAAAATCTATCGTTTTTGAATATCTCAATTCTATTTTAAGATAACAAGTTCTTAAACTTACCAGGTTATTGCGCAATGTTTTAATATCAAAAGATCATTTTTAAACGATCGTAAAATATTCGTTTATTACAATTTTTTTGTAAAATTATCTCAACTTATAAAGAAATGTGTCTATTTTTTAACAAAATTAATCGTTTTTAAATATCTCGATTCGATTTTGAGATACAAGTTGATAAACTTGCCATATTATTGGGCGATGTTTTAAAATCAGAATCATCTTTAAAAATTATTAAAAAAGTCATTTATTACAATGTTTTTAATAAAATCTATCGTTTTTGAATATCTCAATTCTATTTTGAGATACAAGTTCTTAAACTTACCTGGTTATTGCGCAATGTTTTAATATTAAAAAATCATTTTTAAAAGATGGTAAAAAATTCGTTTATTAATTTTTTTTTATAAAATTATCTTAACTTATAAAGAAAAGTATCTACTTTTAATCGAAATTAAAAAAATTAACTCAAAATTAATCGATTTTGAATATCTCAATTCGATTTTGAGATACAAGTTCTTAAACTTACGCCATTGTTGGACGAAGTTTCAATATCAAACAATAATCTTTATAAATTAGTAAAAAAATCATTTACTACAAAATCAAATTTTTTTATAAAATTGTCTCAACTTATTAAAAAAAGTATCTATTTTTTTAATAAAATCATCATAAAATCGGTTTTTAAGCAAATGCTCATAGATTTCAGAAAATCGTAAAACAATATCCTTTTCCTAATCGGTCCAACTGATCTTCGATTAAAGGAAGCGGATATCGATCTTTTATTGTATTTCGATTTAATTCACGATAATCAACGCACATGCGATAAGAATCGTTTTTTTTACCAAAAGAATGGGACTTGCAAACGGTGATTCACTCGGTCGAACAATCTTATTCTTTAACAAATCTTGTATAATTTCTTTAACAATTACTCCCTCGCAAGGCGCTAAAAGGTGGTATTATTTACAACCCCTACGTCGTTACCGCTTCTTGCAATATCGCTGAAATCCTCCAACAGGGACAACAAGTTCTCTTTATAATATAATGGTACATTTTCGTCTATTTCAATTACTTCTGATAATCTCGCTATACGATTTATACGACCTTGTTCGCAATGTTCAATGCGCGATCCCTCGTGATCAGTAATTGCAACAATCGTTGCATCTTCAAACAAGTTTCTGCCTAAATAAACATCATAATCCAAGCATTGATCCGATACAAAAACAATAGTAAGGTTGGTATGTATTCCTGAAATGGTTGTGTCGGTCATAAAATGTTAAGTTACGGTAACAGAAGAGATGGTCATTCCTTTCAAGGCACAATGTAATTTCATGGTTCAATACTTGCTTTAAAAAGATCTACGAATTTATCTGATATGAGCGACAAATCTGCGCCAGTGTCAATTAAAACCGTAAAGTTCCGTGCATTAATACATATTTGAATTGTTATTCGATTTTCCACTAGAACAAAAGTTTATATCATGAAATATCATGACCATGTTTAGCACAAAAACGATATTGTACATTAGAGGATCTTTCATTGTTCCGATTTTCATGGTGAAAATGGTTCTGTTTTCGAATTTTGCTAGCAGAAGCTTCCGAATTTCGTGACACCCGACAATTTGCTTGTTAATTTTCTTTTTAATTTAATTCTTTGACAACAATACTAAATTAATCAATTAATTATTTTTTTAGCAAGTTAATAATGATTATCAGCAACCCAATAAAAAACAAAAATTAAGTCCTGATATCGCAACATCAAGAGAAATTGATGACAATGAACATAATTCTGAAGATATTGAAGAAAAAATCGAAATGGATGTACAAAAAAGAGAAGAGGTAATCAGCGAAAGTGAAAATGAAGATATAAAAATGGAGGAAGATGTTGAAAAGAAGATTGAAATATCCGAAAAAAATGAAACTGAAAATAAAAATTTAACCGTATTAAGCGGTTTTGATAAAAAAGAATTTATAAAGTCGAAATTTTTGGTGGAAATGCCCAACGATTTTTATCAATTTTGGGATTTTTGTAAACATTTAAATCCAAAAAATCCACATTTAGCCTTAAAAGAAATCGATTTAACTTTAGTCGGCCCTTTCGACGTCTTGTACGGAAAATTCGACGACAAAATCGAACAAGACAAAGAAAACTACTTAATCCATTGGAGATTTTATTTCGACCCGCCAGAATTCCAAACGATTTTAATCGGAAATAATTCAGGTTATCACATTGGGTATTTCCGAGACGAACCTAACAAGAGCCCCGTTTTCTTAGCCGAGAATTACGCCGAAAAAAACGGCTCATTTTCCGTAATGGGAGATAACATTTTTGGATCAATTTTGTAACAAAACATTTAAAATTTCACTTTTTAATTTATTTATATCGGTTGATTTCAGCATATATTTAAACGATCTCTTAAAAAAAGCATCCCCGTTTAAAAAAATGTCGATTCAAAAATTCATAAATCTCGTCAAAAAAGAATCGGAAAAACTTAATTTAAGCCTTTCAAAAAAAACTAACTCAATAACTCAACGAGATCGGAACGTAATTGCGAGATCTTTTAATTCTTTAGGAATGGTTGTTCCATACAACAAAAAGTAAGTTTCTTTTTTTATAATAAAATAATCAAATTGCAGTTTTAAATGAATTTTTAGGACTGAATTGGGGTATAGACCCCTCGCTATGTCAAACAAAGAATTAAAGGTGCTTTTTGAAAAACTCGCAAAAGCAACCGATTCGGAAAAAACCTCTCTTATGCGGGATTTACAGCCGGTTTTGACTTTTGCCAGCATTGCCACTGATGAGTGTGATTTTGCAACGGGCTTGGAACTCGGATTGGATATGTTATTTTATGGAATTGAGCATTTAAATTTGCTTACAAAGAAGTATTTGTCAACAGCTTATAATTTATTGAATCGACCCGAATTTGCTTTAATAATTCAAGCTCATATGAGTAATAGAAGAAAAGGGAGTGATTTAAGTATTATTTAATAAATTTCTTGTTGTTTTTTAATAAATTATTAAAATAAAGAATGTAATGAAAAGATGGCCTATTATTCTTGGTTTCTAGAAACAATAATACATGAAAGTGAATGAAATTATGTCTATGAAGCTGTCTTAAAAGATGAGTAAAAACTGATGAAGATACATTTATTAATATCAGGCGTTCAAAAACTACCATACGAGAAATGGTAGTGAGTAAATGCAACCAATATCATAGTATTGGTATTCTGCCACTCTGAAAATGCCTGTTATTTAAAATAATTTTTAATGTAGAGATTGAAATTAACGTTGAAAGAAGTAGTGATTTAGTTATTAAAAGTAAATTATAATTATAACATTATTATTACAGTATTATTACAATCAGGACGAAACTTCCCATTGTTTAAAATAATTTTTAGCATAGACTAAAATTAACGTGGAAGGAGTGCGCCGCTTCGATAATGTGCCATTAAAATAAAAGCATCATGTTCCGGTGTGCATGCCATAACGGAAATGAAAATCTAAAAGAAATTCACACTGAATGTTTTCGTTATCTTAATTTGCTTAATGACTTACCGCTTAACGCAGTCGCTACAAAGAACGATAGTTCTAAAAACTCTTTGGAAAAATAAAATAAGCAAAACACGTGTGGGTTTTGGCGATGACGCAAAAATTCATAATAATTTTTGTTAGCAACCACACCACTATGTGTGTCGTGTGCACAACATGCTAAAGCCACTTCCCCTCCTATAAAGACTAATAAAAAGAGGAATGAGGTGAACAAAGAATAAAAAATTTAGAAATTGAAACTAACTTTCTTTTGAATTTTATTTATTTTAGAATTGATCTCGCTGTGGTGACATGTTGACTTTTCGTTTAAAAGAAATGCAGGTTTAAGGTTGTCGATGTTTATTACCAATTCCTTGTTTTTGTAAATTACAAAATACTTCGGAAATTGTTTTATCACCTTAAATAGGCCTTCATATCTTGACGTTAAAGATGGTCGAATCCTATTAATTTTGACAAAACCAAATTTTGAAGAAAATAATTCTTTATGAATAAAAGGGTTTAGTTTTGAATGAATGAATTGAATGATTCGATTTTGATTGAATTTGAATGAAAGCTGTATTTATTGGTTTCAAACAAGAGAATATTTCTCGTAAACTGGACAGCAATGGATCAGTTTCTGACGGTTTTTAGAATCAACAAAAAATTGCCCAGGAAGTCTAAGTGGTTGACCGTATACAAGTTCAGCGGACGAACAGCCTAGATCTTCCTTAAGAGATGAGGCCTAGGAGAGCTAAGGAAAGATCATTGTTCCACCTCGTAGTGTTACCTCTGGCGGTTATCGCTGTTTTTAAGGAACGGTGAAATCTTTTTAAAATTCCATTGCTTTGGGGATGGAAGGTATATGTGTGAATTTGACGCGTTCCTAAAAGAGTGTGAAATTTTGCGAAAAGTTTTAATTCGAATTGTCGCCCCTGATCATGGGTGATAGAGCTAAGAATGCCAAATCGGCTGAAATAATGCCGAAACAAAGTATCCGCAATTGTATTAGTACTAATTATCTTTGAGAGGAAAAACCTCTGGCCAACGTGTGAACCGATCTATTACGGTGAGCACATATGAGCAGTCAAGGGACGGTGTGAGAGGACCGACCAAATCAATGTGAATATGATCGAATCTTAATTTTGGAATCGGAATTTTGCCAATAGGTGATTTTGTGGGTTTGTAAACTTTTGTTTGTTGACATTGCAAACAGGTTTTTTTTCCATAACTGAATGTGTTTTGTCATGTGTGGCCAAAAGAATCGTGTTTTGATGATGTGTGTAGTAGCGCGAATACCTGGATGTGTTACATTATGAAATATGTAACACATCCAGGTATCCAGGTACAATATGTTGAAAATTGTTTTCCGGAATTTTTGTGGTATGTATATTCGAGGATTATTTGTTGAAATGTCGCACCAAAGACATCTGAATGTGATGTTTGTTGCGAAAGGTTATATTTAATAGTTTGTGAGTTTGAGTATTGTTTATTTAGTAAATGAGTTAATTCTGTGTCATTAAGTTGTGCGTTTTTTAAAGTTTGTGTGGCAGGGTATTGTGAGTTTAGAGAATCAATGTTTGTTCTGGACAACGTGTCCGCTACAATGTTTGATTCTCCTTTAATGTACCTTATATCTGATGTGAATTGTGTTATATAACTAAGATATCGTGTCTGAGGTGGAGCTTTTTCTGTATTGGAAAAAATTGTATTGATTAGTGGTTTGTGATCAGTATAAATTATAAATTGATCTCCATGTAAAAAAAGTTTAAAGAATTTGATACTAGTGTAAATTGCTAATAATTCTCTGTCAAAAGTTGAGTAATTTATTTGGCTTGAGGATAATTTTTGGGAAAAAATGCTAAAGGTTGTGTTTTGTTGTCTATAGGCTGCGATAAAACTGCTCCTATTCCTTTACTTGAGGCATCTGTCGTCAGTGAAAGAGTTGCTTGTGGTGATGGGTGTGCAAGTGAAACGGATTTTGATAAAAGTTCTTTAGCTCTAGTGAAAGAAATGAATAAAGCTCTAGTGAATAAAGTGTTTTTGATAAATGATGTAAAGGAGCTAAAATGTTTGGTAAAAATCTGTGGTAAAGATTGATCATTCCTAAGAATCGCTGTAACTCTTTAAGTATGGTTGGTTTGGGAAATTCAGTTATGGCATTAACCTTAGACTGCGAAGGGCGAATGTCATCAGCAGATATTTGATGACATAGGAAATTTAAATCTGAAACTCCAAAAATACATATTGTTGGTTGTATATTGATATATAGGAGCTTAACCTCTCAAATAATTGTTGTAAATGAAGATAATGTTCTTCTTCATTGTAACTCGCTACTAGAATATCATCTAGATACACGAAAAGGAAATTTAAACCATAAAGAATTTCGTTAATAAACCTTTGAAAGGTTTGTACAGCATTACGTAAACCGAAAGGCATTCTTGTGAATTCGAACAGACCAAATGGTGTAGTGATAGCCGTTTTAGGAATATCGTCTTCTTCTACAGGGATTTGGTGATAAGCCCATACCAGATCTAATTTTGAAAAAATGTTACAATTGTGTAAATGTTGATTAAAATCTTGAATGTGCGGAAAAGGATAACGATCTGGTACTGTGATGTTGTTGAGCTGTCGGCATTCTCCACATGGTCTCCAATCGTTGGAATCTTTTTAGGAACCATGTGAAGAGGCGACGCTGTAGAAGAAGAATAGGGTCGGCAAATTCCTAATTCCACGTCGGGGACGACAAAACGGTAAATGTGAGTTGGTAACTATTATGTGTTTATCGTTATGTCCAACTGGTTTTGTAAAGTTCGGTGTAGACGTTAATTTTGGAAATTTTTTCAAAAGTGTTGTATATTTGGTTTCAAAAGAAAACATTTTAGGGGTTGGAATAGTGTTTTTGACAATGGAACCGATTGAAAATAAATTTGTTTTCGAGTCTACCAATCGCTTCTTTTTAATATCCACCAAAATACCAAATGCATGAAGGAAATCTGCACCAATGATTGTGGTACTAACATTGGCTATGGTAAATACAAATGGGAAATTCCTTCTTAGATTTAATGAAACAGTAAGCATTTTTTTAACGTATATTGTTGTACCATTAGCGGCAGAAAGGTTTGTGGTGGTATCTTGGTTAGGTTTCGGATATAATTAGTGAGGTAGAACCGAAATGTCAGCTTCAGTGTCAATTAAAAAATTTAGGTTGTTTTGAGTCGGGAATTGACAGAATTTACCGAAAATTGAGGTTGACTTTTTGTCAAATTTTTGAATTTGGAAAAATTTTGTTTTTCTTTTGAAACCCTTATTAGTTTTTTGATGTCGATGGAAAATTTTTATTTTTATCGGTGAAGGAATTGTAAAATTTGCAAGATATTCCTTCACATTTAACCGCGTTATCTCCAAATTTGCGGTGATACCAACAAATAGTCGAATAACTCGGAGAATTAGGCTTATTTCGCGAGTGACGTGACGAAGAACGATGTCTATCTAAAACTGTGAAAACGTTTTGAAATTTTATAGTCAAAAAGTTTATCTAGTCTTCTAAATTTTTTGTTCTGTTGTCCTGTTGTTGTTGCAAATTCATTGATTCGCACACCTTGTCAGCAATGGAAAGAATATCTACCACGTCCTCTTTGCCAGAAGCGAGGAGTGCCACCGAAACAACAAGAGGAAGTCTCCTTTGCCACAATAAGTTTGAACCGACCACCTGAGAACTACCAACCGTGGTCAACATCGTTCGATAAAAATCTGATGGTGTTTGATCTCCCATTTGCGAACCTGACAGAAGATCGTCCAGACGTTTTTCTTCACTCAATGATAATCTTTCAATTAATAATTTTTTGAGTGAAGAACATGGATTCGTATCTGAAGAATTCTGTATGAGATCAACCACGGTGGAGATGATCTCAGTGGGTAATTTGCCAAAAGAACATTAAATTTGGTTTTTTCATTGCTAATCCTAGTTAATGTAAACTGCGCTTCTGTCTGCCGAAACCATATGTCGGGTTTAAAAGGCCAAAATGGTGGTAATTTCAATTTTGCAATATTTTGCAATTCATGCGCAGAATTGTCACCATCAGCGAGATCTATCGGTTTTAATAAAAAATGCCCAAAAATTCGTTTTTGTTAATTAAAAAATTTTTAAAATTGTGATACAATTTTTGATTTTTTCCTCCTTATATTAACCTTTATAGGAATAAAAATTGAATGCTTACCGGCACACGACTGTAAATTTTTATAAAGTCTTGACGGTCGCTGACAGGTTGTTTTTGACGTCTTAAACAATTTCAGATGGAAGATTTTAAAAAAAATATCACGTCGCAGGTTTTCTAATCACGTCGGAGGTTTCTGATCACAATGGGAGTTTTTTTTTCAGGTTTTCTTCGTCGGGAGTTTTCTGATCACGTTGGGGTTTTGTCCACAATAAAAAATTAATATATAATAAAAAATACTTTGTTTTTGGTTAATATTTATATTTTACCGCAAATTCTAATTGTATAAATTGCTATCAATGACACAAAAATTCATAATAATTTTTGTTAACAAGCACATCACTATGTGTGCCGTGTGCACAGCATGCTACAACACGGTTAACCCAAGTTCCGTAAAGCGTATTTAAGCGTATTGTACCAGGTTGGCCAGATGGAGGATTTGAACATGCCCTAGTCGTGACGTCACAAGTTACAGACGCTGAGGAGTAACGTGACGCACATTGAGCTATCTCTCGATTTTAGGTGAACAAACTTGTTATTAGGGCTTAACAGGTGTTAGAAGCTAGAATAACCTATAAAAATATTTAAACAAGATATATGAAGAAAAGAAGTATGTATTATTTTAGTTTTCAAAAGAGAATTTTGTTTAAATTTTGAAATTTTCTATATAATTTTTAGAAAAAAATTAGTATAAAGTAAAATGGCATGATAAAATAAATGATAATATAATTTCTATTAAAAGAAAAAGAACAACTACGGTTATAAAAAGTCAAAACCTGAATCATCTTTCTATTTGCTTAAAGAAGCCCCGTCTTTATTCTGGCTTTTTAGATTTTTTTTTAACCCTTTGGTCAAGAATTTGCTTTGAATGGACTAGAATCTAGAAGATATTTAATTTTGGTTTTATTATTTTGAAGATTATTTAATATTTTGGCAGTTTTGAAGATTTATTTTGAAAATTCCTCTTTTCCATTCATATCATTTCCCAAAAATCGACCATATCTCAAAAAACAAGTTGCAGAAAGCCCTATTAAACGAATATTGTTTAATAGGTTTTTTTTCGTTCTTTAATAGTTTCTGAACCAGAAAAGCATAATCCGTAATCAGTTACAACCTAGATATGACAAGATTGCGGGAATAAAGAGAAAATTTTTGAAATACACACTAAAAATCCAGAACGCATTAGAATTTGGTTATTACAGTTTAACGTCAAAATCTCTAAAACCTCATAAATGATGATATTTATTACAAGACTTTTTCATAGTTCAAAAATCAAGATGGATGACCAAAGAAAAATTGAGAAATTGTTCATAATGGTGTGGAAAAGCATAATTCATAACCAGTTACAACCTGAAAATAAAGAATTTGCAAAAGTACAGCAAATATCTTCAAAACATCATAATTTTCAAATTAACTTCACTTTTAGAAAGTAGATGCTCCAATTAGTAATTGAAAGTAATTTTATAACCATTTTAAAAAAAATCGAATTTTCAGGAATTTTTAATTTTATACAAAATAATGAAAAAATCCCGATTAAGCTCAGCAGCTTATATCTCAAGAATTAAGTGAGGTATTTTCAAATTGATTTCACTTTTAGAAAGTAGATGCTCCAATTAGTAATTGAAAGTAATTTTATAACCATTTTAAAAAAAATCGAATTTTCAGGAATTTTTAATTTTATACAAAATAATGAAAAAATCCCGATTAAGCTCAGCAGCTTATATCTCAAGAATTAAGTGAGGTATTTTCAAATTGATTTCATTTTTAGAAAGTAGATACTCCAATTAGTAATTGAAAGTAATTTCATAACAATTCTTCAAAAAATCGATTTTTCAGGAATTTTTAAATTTATACAAAATATCGGAAGAATCCCAATGAAGTGCAACAGCTTATATCTCATGTTCTAAGTGTGATATCTCTAAATTGACTTCATCTTTCGAAAATAGATTCTCAAATTAATAATTGAAAGTAATTTCATAATAATTTTCCAAACAATCGATTTTGCAAGAATTTTTAAATTTATACAAAATATTGGAAAAATCCAAATTAAGTTCAACATCTTATATCTTAAGAACTAAGTGAGAAATTTTAAAATTGACTTCATTCTCGGAAGGTATATGCTTCAATTAGTAATTGAAAAATTTCGTAAATATCATTAGTCTTTGGATATCTCAGGGATTTTTTATCTGTGAGATAACTTGAGATAGTAAGGCTCGTTGCTACCATCTTCTGATTAAGATATCTAAGGAATTATTACCATGGTTACGCATTCTGATTGGCTAGTGGATGCATTTATCTATAAGATAAATTTAACTAAAAGATGATAGTAATGAACCTAACTCCCACTGCTACGTCACCCCCCTCGTGACGTCACCCCCCTCCTTACCCTTCAAAACGCGTTTTTCAGTGTCTGGCCAACCTGGTACAATACGCTTTACGGACCTTGGGTTAACCCTCCGTCGGGCGCAACTGGCCTGACAGGCACAAATAGAATGTTTTCGCTCCTCTTTTGAGTCTTAAAAAGTGTAGAAGTCTGTACTTCTTTATAGTCTACTTTCTTTGCCTGCTGATTACAGTATACCTAGTCCGTTAGCTCGCACATTTACTGAACTAAAATAAGTTCTAAAATAAATATTTTTTTCCATTCAACACTAAGACTTGTCCGTGATCCCTCAATCACCGAAGTCAGTACTGCAAATAAATTTGTTGAAATGTGACTATATTACTTAACATGGGAGATTGTAATTGACGAATTTTGAGAGAGTCCTCACCGTTCGTGAGAACAAATCTTATCTTCGAAACCTAATTAGAAGTAAAAAGTCGTCGCGAAGTTTTATATTTTTCAAACCAAATAAAGAATTCTCATAACTGCAAATGTTGCTGTCTCAGTAGTAAAAGGTATAAAAGAAGGACATAACGTTGAAGTAAAATTAGTTCTAAAATAGCTGGTGGTTCCGACTGTCCTTTATTTCCGCTAAAATGTCCCAAAATTGTTCAAGTCATTTTGAAAATACAACAAATCTTCTCGAAGACGACAAGGAAGATCCCTTAGTGAACGAGGATTTTGGAGAAGAAAGTGATATTGATTCGGAAGATTTTGTTGAAAAACGTGAAGGCGATTCAGAAACTGAACAGGATGGTGAGGAATTTCGAGATGAATGCGAACCTGGTAGTGAAGGCAATTGCTTTTTGGGAAAGGATAAAACAACCAAATGGTATAAAAATCCGCCACCAAAAAATGTTCGTAGACGATGTCACAATGTTATAACTGAACGTTCTGGAGTCAAAGTAAACGTTAAAAATGCCCAAACTGGGGTTGATTGTTGGCATAATTTGTTCACAAACGACATTTTGGATACAGTAGTTAGATAACAATGTATTTTGTATTTTTTGTTGTTTTGTGATTGCAGAAACGCAAATGTAGAGCGAATGATATAGGGTGTTACTCAAAAATATTTTTGTTTGTAGTACAGAATTATTTTTGTTTTGTATCTCAATACTTGTTGTTATTTTTTTCTATTTTTTTTTTATTTTGTAGAGTCTAATGCCACAAAAGAACCTTAAATTGGGTCTTTTGAATGTTCAATCGCTCCTGTCCGTTTTTGCAGATTTGAAGGATTATATCGAATCAATCAAGTACGATATTTTTTGTTTAACTGAGACCTAGCTCTCAGAGAGTGTAGACCTGGGCGTTGTTTCGTTAGAAGGGTATGATTTTTATAGACGGAACAGAATGTCAAGGGGAGGTGGTGTGGGAATTTACGTAAGAAAAACACTTAGAGCTAGTGTGCTCATGTCTTCCGACACCATAGAACAAGTCTGGGTTGGGTTTAGAGCTCATAGAGTTGTTTTTGCGGTGAGTGTTGCTTATAGATCCCAAAGAGTTGATTCAGAACATTTTGTCTCCGAACTTGAATTACAACTGTCGACTGTTGTCCCAACAGTAGATAAAGTAATACTCACAGGTGATTTTAATTTGAATTTATACAGCGATCATAGCCGTAACGCGAATAGGCTTATCACAACATTAGAGGCATTCGGCTTGACTCAGATTGTTGGCTATCCCACACGTGTGACTAAGACCACTTCAACAATTATCGACCTCATTTTTGTCTCCGACGCTGATAGCATTGGGAACGTTAGTGTTGTGCCGTCGGCGGGTATATCATCTGATCACGAAATTATTTGTTGCGAATTATATGCGGAGTTTGTGGTGCAGCCGGCTGCTTTTGTCACTAGGCGTATTTTTTCTAATTTTGTTTATCAAAGGCTTTTGCAGGATCTATATGCTATTCCATTTTTTCTAGGTTTTGATATGATTGATGTTACCGATAAAGTAAATTTTTTAACGGAAAATATTTTGACACTTTTTGATGTTCAGGCTCCAGTGCGAACTTTTAAAGAATGTGCTGCTCCTACACCTTGAATAACCGACACGATAAGGAGAATGAAAAGATTCGAGATAAAGCATATAAAAAATTTAGGTCTTTAAAAACAAATGAGACTAGGAAATACTATAGAGATCTGAGGAACTATGTGAAGGGAGCCATAAACAGAGAAAAAAAGGCTTATGTTTGTTCCATGGATAGTGTTGCGGAAATGTAGAATCTTAACTTGCACAACTGACAGTATTTCTGAGCAGCTTGCTGACGCAGATCAAATTAACAACTACTTCACAAATATAGCTTCTATGAATGGGGACATTGACAGAGATCTACATAAATTTTATATGAATAATGTAGTCACAGAATATGTTTTCAATTTTGAATATGTCAGTGATGCTAAAATAGAGGAAATTATTAACTGCATAAAAAGCAACGCTACAGGATTGGCTGGACTTAATATTAAAATGATTAATTACTGTTGCCCTCACATAGTTCCTCAAATTAAAGACATAGTTAATTGTTAATTGTTGGACGGTCGATTTCCGGACGTTTGAAAAAAGGCAAAAATAATTCCATTACCAAAGAAAAAAAAGCCAGATTCATTTGCTGATTTACGTCCGATTAGCATTCTGCCGGTGTTTTCTAAGGTGCTGGAGAAAATTATGTGTGAGCAGCTCCAGGCGATTGTTTACAAATATAAATTGTTGCCAGAAACGCAATCTGGTTTCAGGGCGGGTTATGGCTGCGCCACGGCTTTGCTTAATATAGTGGATGACGTACTGAGGGCATCCGATTGTGGTAGAGTGACGGTATTGTATTTGCTTGATTATTCGAAGGCATTTGACAGGATGAATCAAAAGTCTCTATTTTGTGTCATATCGGCCTTAGCCAACCAACAGTAAGTCTTTTAATGAGTTACTTATCTGATAGGGAACAACAAGTACTAATAAACTGTCGCTTTTTGAAACCGGCTTTTGTCAGGGCCGGATGTCCTCAGGGATCAATTATTTCTTCGTTGTTGTATAGTATATACACACGTCAATTCAAGTACACTAGTCAAGTATTCGCTATTGCAACGCCCATTGGTATGCTGACGACACACAGCTGTACCATTCATTTACTGAATCGGAGGTGGATGTAGCATGCGCAAAAATTAATGAAGATTTACAAAGATTGGTACGACTCTCCGAGGGACATGGTCTTTGCATCAACCTATAAAAAACGGAATTAATGCTTTTTGGACCCAAAAAACTTAAAATTAAAGTGCAAAACAAAATCAGGATAGAGATCAACAATAAGCAATTGTTATTAGTGAATCAGAAAAGGATTTAGGAGTAATTCTTAACGAAAATTTAAAGTTTGATTCCCATATTAATAAGTGTTTACAAAAAGCATATGCATCATTGAAATTAATTTATTGCAACCGAGAGTACATCAATAGAACAACTAAACGATTACTTTGTGACAGCATAGTGTTATCGCACTTTAATTTTGCAGATTGCTTATATTATCCGTTTTTGTCTTGTATGCTTAAGTCTAAAATTCAAAAAGTTCAATACTCCTGCATAAGACTATTGTTTGGGTTGAGGCGAAGGGACCATGTAAGTGGTAAGCTATCGGAGATTGGATGGTTAGACATGCAGTCGCGACGTTTGGCGCACTCGGCATTGTAGTTTCGCAATGTCAACCAAGGAGAAACCTTCATATTTGTAAAACAGAATTACTTTCCGCTCAGACGCGCATAATCTTATTTACGTTATCGTACCCTTAAGATTTAAGGGTACGATAACGCCACCTGTACACAGAACTGAATTCTTTAAAAACAGTTTTACCTATCAAATTAGTAAAATATTTAGTGATACAATTATGAAAGTTGGAGTGTGTTCGTCTGAGTGGCAGTTTAAAAGGCGATAAAGGACACTGTTAATGCATGGATACGAAAATCTGTAGGAATAGGAGGGGGCGACATACGTCATATTTTTCTTTTGTTTGATAGGTTTTTTGTGGCATGGAGCTAGAATAAATTTTAGATTTAATTTGTTACTGATTTATTGAATGAAATTGTTGTTTTGTTTTTTTTGTTTCCTTTCGTTATGATGGGTTAGTGGACGAACGGTGAAAACCGAATTAACCCATATTGAGCACATTTAAATATATGTCAAAGTTACTGTACTACTGTTAGCTCAATAAAGTATTATTATTATATACAAACCAATATATTGAATCGATAAAGCATAAATTTTCCAGAGCAAGAGACGTCGTGCTCACAGACGTCATCGAACTAAAGGCTTTTATCGGTTTATTATACGTAGCAGAAGCACTGAGAGGAAATCGTCAAAGTTTGGAGAACTTTGGGGAAAAGAAGGCGACGGTGTCGAAAAATTTGGATTGGTAATGAATATCAAACGGTTCAAAACTGATGCGTTGTCTTCGATTTGACGATTTTACCTTTGCTAATATTGTCAGGGAGAATAAATTAAATCGTTGTGAATCATTAAAGGTAAAGTGGGAAAAATATTTTACTTTACTTTTACAAAAAGAGTCGGATATAATGAAATGAGGAAATCGTTTTCGAGAATGTGCATTTTAATTCCAGTTAAAAGTGAAAGCGAAACTTGCACCAAACAAAAATAAAATAACGTAATTGATTTTATTTGAGTTAAAACAAATCATTTGGATAAAAAAATTTAATACTAAAGGATACTCACCTCTTAACGGAGCAGAATCAAATAAAAAAGGGATTCTTTCTTTACTGAAGTTGCTTTAGTTATTTTGGTAACTACACGACTTACCGGTTTCGCTTCTGGTGGAGTATTGCTATTCCCGCTCTCAACTTCTTCATTATATTTGATTCTATTTGCGGCGTATACGCAGAACGAATCCGGTGAATGTTAACTCATTACGATTAAATCGTTTCTTAATTTCAATAAATACACCCATATTAAAATCAAAAATTTTTATTAATGCATAAAACATAATTGATATATTAAGGCTAGAAGTTATCATTACTCCAAGGGGAGTCATCTTGGGCATAATTTTTTAATATTGTATCATACATAAACGGAAATGCGTCGTTTTCGTTATTATTTATGTTAAAGAATTCCTGGTTATAAAAGCTGGGGAAAAACATGACTCCTGCTTCATACGATCTAACGTAAACACCCTCATCTTTTCCAATACCAGTTCCCCAACCCGCCTTTGATACGTTTGCACTCGTCAATAAAAACCAAGCCAATTTTGATTTGCACGGTGAAATTCTGCAGTAAGTTTTGATGTGGGGCATCGCTCTCGTTCTCGATGAGGAATCCGCACTCCATTTTCTTAAATAAAATGAATATTAACTTAATATAAACCCAAGCTTTTTTTAATGGGGCAATATTTATTTATTCGGGATACAAACAGGGTTTTCCCCACAATAGTATCCTCTAACAGAATACATTCAGTAACAACATAAACGAAATCAGTGAATTAACAACCAAACAATACCACATAAAAATCTGGTAGATGAAGAATTAAAAATATCGCACGTTGAGCAATGACGATTATAACTATGCATCAGTCGCGGTAAAGGTGAGTTGTAATAATAATTAGTAGTAGAAGCAGACAACGGGAAAAGACATTGATTCGAGTGGGATAATTGGGAATTAAAAAAGGAATGTATTTCAGAAGCTCTGGCGAGTCAACAAATGGTGGGTTCATACAACGTGTTTTAGTATTAGTCGTAGTTATAGTCATAAGAGTGAAAAGTTAAGGTATTATGTTATAGTAGTACTGTTCATGCAACATCTTACGACATCTTACAACGGTTTTTGACATAGTCACAAGAGTTATCTAACTTTTAACTTCTAAAAGCTAAAACCCTCGGTCGCAACTTAACGCATGCGCACTTTTCTCTTTCGTGCCTTTAATGGCAGTGTTTCCTTTTATTTTATAAATAAAGGTTAAGTTGGTTAACTTTTTATTTTATTATATTACAATTGAGGCGTTGAGAAAGGGCGAATTCAACAAAGTATGATTTTGAAAAATCCTTTTTTTTGATATTTTGCATAAGGGCGAATTCAACAAAATAAATGTTTTTTAAGTGACTCTAAAACCCTTTCCCCTCTCTTCCCGGAACCACCCGCCAAAGTACTAGTTTCAGGGAATATTAATAGTAAACAAACTATTCTTCAATGTTATTTTCCACAACATTCTCCAAGTTCTCATCTTCACCACTTCCAACTCCTTCTAGGAGTCTTTCATGGCTTTCCTTTACTTTCATTATTTTCATTACCATCTTTTGCACTATGTCCCACAATTCTTCTGTTTCTAACATCTTTCACTATGTTTTCTGGATTTAATAATCGACCACATTTCTTTTCACAAATATGTCTTTCACCACTAAACTTTTCACAAACAAATAATGTATGTTCCACTGTGTCTATACTATCACAGAACCAACACACCTCATTTTCCGATTTTTTTATTGGTCCTATGACTCCATGACAAATTCCTATTGCAAGTTTTTGATTCACTCTAGTCAACATATCACGCTACCTTTTAAATTTAAGGGCTCGTTGCCAAATAGGTGCGGCGTAAAGTACAACCGACTTCACCGTTGATGCAAGAAGTTTCCTACTTCTTGATCTTGGACCACCTAAGTTTGGCAACAACCTTGAATGTAAATTACTCATGAATGTTGCCTTACTTGATATCTCTTCAATATGTTTCGTCATGCTCATGGCTTTATTGATAAACACTCCGAGATACTTGACCCTTTCAGCACTTTGAGTTACAGACCCATTTACTTCAAGGTTAAGAGACCTTATCTTTCTTCTCCCTTGAAGTAAAACCATTTCTGTTTTCTGTGCAGCTATGTCAAGACCCATCTCCTCCAGTTTATCAATAATCTGTTGAACCACATACGACGCCTTGTCTTGCAGTTCACACTCATCCCGACCAGTGACTAACAATGCCAGATCATCAGCATAACCAATGATCTCTACTTCGCCCTCCAATTCCACTCTTAGAATTCTATCATAATATAGATTCCATAAAAGTGGACCTAATAGAGATCCTTGAGTCACTCCACAAGACATGTCGTAAACTTTCCCATTCGGAGCTATGATGTTTTTCTCCGACAAGTAACTTCTTATCATTTCGACGGGACTTATATTTCCACTAATTAAGGATCCGATTATTTCCTTCCACGGTGCAGAATTAAAAGCATTTTTGATGTCCAAAAGTACTAAGGCACAGAATTTCCTATTCTTTAAAGCCTTTTCCTTTATCTTATCAATGCTTTTCTGCACTTTTTCAATCGCTTGTACAGTGGATCTTTCCTTCCTAAAGCCATATTGGTTTTCAGATAGAAGGTTATTCTCCTCCGCTTCTGCAACCAATCGCATTCTCAGTAATCCTTCCAAAAGTTTCCCCGTCGTATCCAATAGACATAAAGGTCAATACGCCAAAGCTTGTCCTGCTTTCTTCGGCTTCTCAATAAGTACAAGCCTTGCACATTTCCAGATCTTCGGGAATATACCCTTTGATACACAGTCATTGTATACCTCTAAAAAATCCTTTGAATACTTCGATGCCAACAATCCAACTATTTCAGATGGAATGGCACCCGACCCCGGGGCTTTCGTTTTCCTTAAATTACCTACCGCCACTGAGAGTTCCTCCACTGTAAAGGGAATTGAATTTAGTGGACCATCTCTAGCCTCCCATGTAAAAGCTTCATGTTTAGAAAACAGTTTATTGACTTGTTCTTCCACCGTCTTATCCTCAATACCATTTCTGTTTTTCAGTTTCAATCTTTTGGTAATTATTTGGTATGCCTTTCCCCAGACATCTTCTACAAGATCTGAACATAGTTGGTTCCATTTTTCTTTCTTACTCTTTCCAATGAGTTTTTTTAGTTCTTTTCTTTTGTTTTTAAGTTGTAACTTCAAATTTTCAATTAATTCCAAATCAAAAATACCACTCCCTCTACTTCGTGTTAAGCCTCTTCTTATTCTATTGCATTCTTTTCTTTTTCCTGCAATTTCATCGTTCCACCATTATACTGCTTTGTGGCTAAAATTTCTGCCATTTTTCTTAACACAATACTTATTACAAACTCTTTATATTTTTAATTACATTTTCTGGTGTTCTCGCTGGATGGAGTTTCGTCTTTCATCATTTTCTCCAAATTCTTTTCAGAAGCTACCCACCTGCCAAAATTAATTTCACTTCTAACACACTCTCCAATTTCATACATAATAGTTCTATGGTCACTTAAATTATCACTTTCTAGATCCACACACCAATTTCTTACTCTTCTACCTAGGTTGATCGAGGCAGCCGTAAAATCCACTAAGGATTCTCCAGTTGGTTCAGAAAATGTCGGAATATTGCCTTGGTTTAGAACAATTAGATTATTTGAAGCCAACCATAGTTCCAGCATTTCTCCTCTTGTATTACAAATACTGGAGCCTGCCTGAACCATTTTGGCGTTCAAATCCTCTCCAATCAAGACAACCTTGTCAAACTTCCTTAGCTTATTGATATCCTTAACTCCTTATTATCTGCAGGTTGTGAAGCAAAAGTTCAAATTCTTCAATCAACCTATTTGAAAACCATAACCTTCAAAATAACTAATCACACACATGTTTCTACACACATTAACAAACGCGTCACAATTCTTGTCACAGTTTAATAAACTACCTAACGTTATTTAATACTTCTTAATACTTTGATATTTTCTATCATTACCAAAGACATTACTTTTCACCAAAGACAAACTGTTTTAATTACTTAAAAAAAGATTATTCTATTTGATTCACAATAAACAAATTTATTTATTATTCATAATCCAAAATGAAACCGGTGGTTAAACATGTTGTGTTTGCCGTTTGTACTCTTAGCCGTATTGCTTAAAATCAAACATCGGTTTTGAGTGATATTCAATCTTTGAAGGAAAAGAAGGGCAAACTTAATATAATTGTTAGATGGAACAATTCGTAAACATTCAAATTCATGAAAAATGCATCAGCGCCTCAATTATAATAATAATTTCAATCAGGGTTGTTATATTTTAAATAAAGTGTTTAAACAAACATTTCTAAAACTGTATGACATGATTTAAAATGTTCAAACAGTTCAAAAGGTGATTTAAAACATGGGGTGTTTTTTTGAAAGAACAGTTTCTGTACTTGGCTTTTCGATTAGTACTAGTATCTTTCTTTTCCATATTATTGGGAACATTCTTCTCTTCCAACAACTGTTGAGTCTAACCAACTTAATCAAACCGAACGCAACCAACCTAACCCATAACATTCTATCTACTTTATTAGGTAATTGCTTAAATTTTTGGTTTCAGAAGGAACTTTGTCTCCTAAATGAACGAATAATTCATTCCGTTTGCAATGTCATCAATTTATTGTCATTATTCATTCAATATTCTATATCAAAGTCTCCACGACGGGCCCCGTTGGAGTGAAATCTGTGACCCTTGTTATTTTTGATAAAAATTTTTGATTTCCTTTTTGTCTTGCACCTTGTTAAAGTCATGCCAGTTCATTGTAAATGTTGTAACTTAAAATGCAAGGACGGTGAATATATATTATGTTTCATTTGTAATAATACTGTCGTCAATGCTTGCGCGCGCTTACCACCCTCTGATATGCACTTTCTGCGTTCTCGCGCAAATTTTAAATGGACTTGCGATGCTTGTGCTAATTGAGAAAACCCCCTCCAAACTCTCAAAGCTACAATAAACGATCTTATGACCCAAATGAAACAATTATCCGATTCGTTAGCTGAATTACGAGATGAACAGCGTATAAAAACGCAACCTCAAGAGAGCACTGTTGACGACATAATTAATGAGATCAATGACCGTGAGCGGAGGGCGCAAAATGTAATAATTTCTAATGTTGTTGAGACTGAAGGTAGCATACTCAAGGATGCGGTTCAAGCTATACTAAAGGATGTTGTTGGGAAACCTCCCAACATTGCGAAGGTTTTTAGATTAGAAAAACTCTTATCTGCACAATCGCGCCCGAGATTTGTTAAAGTGATATTTGAGAATAGGTCTGAAGCGGAAATGGTATTGAGACAAGGTAAGGTATTGCGAAACTCTGCAAATTTCAAAAGAGGTTATATTAATGGCGATCGAACTCCACGTCAACAGGAGTTAGAGCGTAAAATGCGCACCGAATTGAAGTCTCGTATTGAGAATGGTGAAAAAGACTTGCGTTTGCAATTCTTTAATGGTTATCCTCGAATTGTTAAAAGAAAAAACTAGCTGTCTCCCAACGAATACAGTATGCGCTTTACTATCAGAATACTCGCGGTTTAAACACTAAAATTAAAGACTTTTTTACATCAGTTGATGCCTCAGATTTCGATATTGTCGCGCTTAGTGAAACATGGCTCAAAGAGACAGTTTTTTACCACGAGCTTTTCCCGCACAGATACGATGTTTTTAGATGTGATCGACCTCACCGTATTGGTGGCAGAGTTTCGCTGGCCATTGACTCTGATATTGCAATCTCAAAGGTTATGTTGACCTCTTGCCCAATTGAAATAATTGATTTGGTAGCTGCAAGAATTGAATTTAAAAAATCTAAATATGTACTGAATGTTGTTGTTTGCCACATCCCACACCTGGAGAAATGTATGATCACGTCTTCGATCACATTGAGTCAATGTTGGATATGTCTTCGGATATTGTGATCGTGGGTGACTAATATTCCGTCTCTTGACGCTGCAAATGATGAACGTGCCACTACTCTTTCCAACTTTCTTAGCTATAATGACTTTGTACAATAAATAGTGTAATTAATATTATTGATAGAAGTCTTGATTTAGTACTTGCCTCTTCAAATTTAAGTTTTCAAATTATACACTCAGACTTTATATTGGTGCGAGAGGATAATTATCATCCAGTGTTACTAATAACCTTTGCAGTAACGGTGCTTACACGATTGCCTGCCTGAGTTGTACGAGGCACTGTTAAAAATTGATTGGACTCATTTATTTACGTTGTCATCGGTTGAACGGTCCTTGTTGCTCATGTACCTAAATCTATAGGTAAACATGTAGGGTCGAAATATCCCGTATGGTATTCAGCTGACTTAATAAGAATGCTTAGATTAAAACAGCAGCATCATAAATTATATAGATAAACTCATTGTTTTAGTTTTTTTTATTTTAACAAGTTTTAGTCGACTTCGCAGGGACTGTAAGTCACGAATACGGCAGGATCGTCGAATATATATCGAATCCTTGGAGAGGGACATGAAAAGGGAACCAAAAAACTGTTGGCGCTTCGTTAACATGACCAAGAACAATAAAACATCTCCAAGCTCCCGTAGGTTGGCAGGTGAAATTGTGTCTGACTTGCCGGCAGTAGTTAACTCGTTTACCAATCACTTTGAAGCCATGTGTTGTCCAGCATCTGTTATACCTACCTGTAACACTCGCGTAATGCATGACACTAATGCTGTCACTTTTGTTCACCATCTCCGAAGTTAGCCATGACGAAATGATTGAATCTTTCAGAAAATTTAAGGCTAAGGCTACGACGGGCCCAAATGGGATTCCTGCATTTTTGATTAAGGACTGCGCCCCTGCACTCCTCCATCCACTTCTGCACATCTTCAATAGATCTGAATTTCCCAAGATGTGGAAATTAAGTAAAATTTGCCCGGTTTAGAAAAAGGGAAATAGGTGTTGCGTAACGAATTATCGGCCGATAACCATCATCAATAACTTTGCAAAGCTTTTTTGGAAAGAAGAGATTGTAGCATCTAAAATCGAATTCTATACTAAGGCACGAATATCGGAATATCAGTAAGGTTTCCACAGAGGAAAATCTACCGCCACAAACGTACTAAGTTTCGCTCAATATGTTTCTACCGCACTTGACTGTCGTGGACAAGTTGACGTGGTCTGCACTGATTTCTCGAGGGCTTTTAACTGTTTGAATCTTTCGTTGTTGACAGTGAAGCTGGGAAATTTTGGTTGCGATTGCTCTCTTACACAACTTCTTACGTCTTATCTGATCGTAGGCAGTACGTTGAATTGGGTGGAGTGAAATCTAGATATATAAACGTCACTAGTGGCCTACCTCAAGGTTCCATTCTGGGCCCTCTACCATTCAATATTTTTGTTAACGATTTACCTGCGTGTTTCACTATACAGGTACTTCTTTACGCAGACGACTTAAGTTATTTACCACAGTATCTAGTGAACAAGACTGTTAATCGCTTCAGTTGGATTTGGATAGGTATCTTTATGGTATACCGACAATAGCATTATCTTAAATACATCCAAGTGTCAGGTGATGACATATAGCCAGAAGGGGAACCTTGTGAATTTTGAATATACAATTGGAACGGATCATCTATCGCGCATCTCTACTGTGAAAGACCTTGGGATATGGTTTGATGCATCTTTGACGTTTGGAGTACATATTAGGACAGTCTCTGCTAGTGCTTTTAAAACATTGGGCTTTATTACTAGAAATAGCTTAGAATTTGCAGACATCAAAACCATACTTATTCTTTATTTTACGCTTGTACGAAGCAAACTCGAATACTGTAGCAACGTTTGGTCTCCGACTCTTTTGACACAAATCGCCTATTTAGAAAAAGTAAGTTCATCAAATTCTTACATTTTCTGGAGTTTGGTATCTATCCGCCCCGCGGTGAATTGAACTACCCGGCTCTTTTACATCATTACAATCTTCTTAGCCTGGAAGACAGAAGAAAGAATATGTCTGTGAAGTTTGTGTGCGATGTGATGTCGGGTGTGGTGAGTGCGTCAAGTATTCTATCCCAGTTTAATATAAGAGTGCCGCGATTAAGTGCGCGCGTTTCTGATGTGTTTTCGCCAAATTATGCTAACACCAACATAGGTTTTAATTCCCCCGTTAATAAATTGATGCGAGCGGCTAATACGACCTAGCCTGTACTGTTCTTTTGATGTCAAATGTTTCTGTTTTTTGTAATAGTATTTTTGATGTCTTGTGCGTTTTGTTTTAATTGCTTTGATTGCTTCAATATTACTTTAATTTTGTTTTTTCTCCATGCTTTTTCATTTTCAAAATGTAATTTATTGTAACTTTATATTATCTCCTTTTTTGGAACAATGTATTTCCGTTGGGATAATAAAATAATTATTATTATTAATATGACGTAAATGTAACTTTTTAAATCACGAGAAACTGACGAAATATTAACGATAGATTGCGGCCTGGGAAGTCTCTTTATTGGATTGTTTATCAGACATCATTAATACATCAAAAATTACGTTTCAACAACGTCAAAATATGTTAATATGACGTAAAATCAGGACAAATTGACGTGATATTAATGAGAGTTTGCTGCATGGGGATATACAACAACAACTGATCGAAATGCTGAAAGCTGGAGGTTTTACACTAAGAGAATGGGTTAGTAATAGAGAAAATTACTGTCAAATGAATTGAAAGAACAAAACGAATGAAAAATTGCCGTTAATTATTGGGCACTACAATCTGGCACCTTCCGTTTCAAAGTTATTGACTCCTTAACCTGTCGTAGTTAGTCAAACTTCTTCTTCTGCATGCGTAAACGGTTTATATGCGTGAACGTTAAGACTTGTCGAGCCGAAGCATGCGGAGTTGGTTTCCAGCGCTAACACGACATGGTACGCGCATAACCTCAAAAAAAAAACAGTAAATTACGATATAGAAAAGTCTTGTGTAGTAAATAAAAGTGTAAAACATAAGTGTATCTTTTATTCTCCACTCGATACATCACACTGGCGACGAGGATAAACTAAAGAGGGAGGAAGGAACAACTCAACGAAGATTAAACTGGAAGAAAACGTCAACATCAACGTGCCAAAAGCTTGGGATGCGTACGTTGAAAGATTTCAATTTTTTGCTAAAGCGAATAGAATCGTAGACGCAGAACAAAAGAAAGCGGTTTTCTTAAGCATATGTGGTTTCGAAACATACGAGATACTGAAATCTCTATTAGCACCTGTAAAAGTAGAAGATGCTGCCCTAAAAGACATCCTACATGCATTAAGTAACTATTTCGCACCGAAGACATCAGAAATTTTAAGTAGATTTAAATTTTATAGACGCGATCAACAAAGCGGTGAATCGATTGCTACTTACGTAAAAGAATTACGCCAACTCGCGGATAATTGCGGTTTTGAAACGTATTTAGACACCATGCTTCGCGATAGACTCGTATGCGAAGTTAAGGATGAACATCTTCAAAGAAGATTATTATCCGAAACAAAAATTTCATTAAACAAAACGTACAAATTATGTGAAGCACACGAGATGGCGTCGCAAGGGTTCCAAGAATTAAAAAACGGACCTATGGCGCCAGACTCTGTAAACAAGCTGACTTTCAAAGGAACAGAAAAAAAAAGGCGGAAGAAAAAAATGTTATCGATGTACAGGCGACCATACTCCAGACGGTTGTAAATTTAAAGAAAGCACATGTAGGTTTTGTAAAAAACTAGGGCATATTGAAAAAGCTTGTTTCGCTAAAAAGAAAGGCGCTCGTAAGGTAAATAAACAAGACCTGGAGGAAGAATCCGAAGAAAAAAACTATGATTCGGGAGAATCAATGAACAACGTAGACGTCTATCAGTCTCCGATAAACAAAATAAACGGGAAAATTTGAGTAAATTTGTCGCGAATGTTCGCGTAAATAATAAAAACATTTCAATGGAAATTGATAGTGGTGCGGCGAATAGCGTGATCGGGAAAGATACTTTCGAGGATATTTTCGGGAAAAATTCAAACGCGTTAACGAAGTCAAGAGTGATTTTAAAAGACTACCAGAATAAAATCATCGATACTTTGGGAGAGTGTATCGCGACGGTCGAATACAAAAACAATAAAATAAAGTTACCTTTGCTAATAATAGCGGAAAATCGATCGAATTTACTCGGGCGAAACTGGTTTGGACCTCTTGGGTTAACCATTAAAGGAGTGAGATAAATAAAGCGATTCAAACGAACGATTACTTGAAAGATTTTCCGGAAGTATTCAGCGAGGATATTGGTATCATTCGATATTAAAAATGACGTTTATCCGGTTCTGTTAAAAGCGAGAAAAGTTCCGTTTACGTTAATTGAACGCGTTAACCGCGAAATCGATCGGTTAAAAAAACAAGGAGTCTTAGAACCAATTGATCATCCGAGATGGGGAACACCTATCGTTGTCGTAACGAAGAGTAACGATGAAGTAAGAATTTGCGGAGATTATCGTGCTACAGTAAAGCGAATGCTACATGTCGATAAATACCCAGTGCCATGTGTTCAAGATATTTTGGCGGTACTGGCGGGAGGTAAGATTTTCGCAAAGCTAGACATGGCTCAGGCGTATCTTCAACTGAAAGTAGACGACGCGGCGGCCGACGCGCAAACTATAATAACACATCGGGGAGCATTTGACTCTGATGGACTTAAATTAAACTTACGTAAGTGTAATTTTAAAGCAGATAGTTTGGATTTTTTGGGGTTTCGAATTAATTCTGAAAGTCTGAAACCAACCAAATCTAAAGTCAGTGCAATCACAAATGCGCCAAATCCGGAAAATAAAACGGAGTTACAAGTATTTTTGGGTTTGATTACGTTTTACCATAACTTTTTAAAAGACAAAGCTACCATAGCTGAACCCTTATTCAGATTATTACAAAAAATGTTGAATTTAAATGGGGAAATGATCAACAAACAGCGTTTAAAAGAATTTAGGAATTATTGAGTAGCGAAGCTCTCTTAGCACACTTTGATGAAAAAAAGAAAACAATTTTAATTTGTGATGCTAGTGCTTATGGTGTGGGTTGTGTACTAACTCAAATACAAACAGCCGGTAACGAAGCACCAGTAGTAGCGTATCACAGCAGAACGTTGTCAAGCGCGGAGAGAAACTTCGCTCAAATCGATAAAGAGGCATTAGCAATAGTGGTCGGAATAAAAAAGTTTCATAATTACTTGTACAGTAATCATTTTGAAATCCGGACTGATCATAAACCGTATCTCCAAGAATGTTGAGATGGATTATCACATTATCAGCATATGATTACGATTTAAACTACGAACCAGGGAAACTATTGGGAAATGCGGATGCTCTAAGCAGATTACCAGAAAAGAGAAACCAAATAGAACCTCCGATAGCTTCAGACGTACTTCTTTTAGAAAACGTTCCAGAAAAGTTTTTAACGGCAGAAGAAATTGCTAAAGCATCAGCAAAAGATTCAATTCTATGAGTTGTTTTGGAATGGACAAAGAAGGGATGGCCGATGGATTCCAAACAATTTCCAGACGAATTTAAGACATATATAAAGAAAAAATTGGAAATATCTTAATATCAAAATTATTTATTATGGGGATCAAGAGTGATAGTTCCACCAGTGGGCAGGAAAAATACGCTCGAGATAATGCATACGGCACATCCAGGTATGATAAGAATGAAGTCGCTGGCCAGATCCTATGTTTGGTGGCCGGGGATGGATAAGGAAATAGAAGACTTGGTGAGAAATTGTCAAACATGCCAAATGTGTCGAAACCAACCAGGAAAAGCACCAATCCATCCATGGGAATGGGCAACAGCTCCATGGTCTAGAATTCACATTGATTTTGCGGGACCAGTGAATGGAAAATATTTTTTGATAGTAGTAGATTCTTACTCAAAATGGTTAGAAGTTAGACAAGTTTCCGGACCATCGACTCATGAAACAATAACAATGCTGAAAAAATTATTCGCGACACATGGATTGCCAGATGTTGTCGTATCGGATAATGGAACGGCATTTACATCCAAAGAATTTAAAGAATTTCTTGAAAAGAATTTAATCAGACAAGCGTTAGTTGCACCTTACCACCCATGTAGCAATGGCCAAGCAGAGAGACTTGTGCAAGAATTTAAGCAGGCTTTAAAGAAAATGGCAGGTGAGAACTTACAAATACTAATGGCAAGATATCTGTTAGTACAACACGTGACTCCAAGCTCAATAACGGGAAGATCACCGGGCGAATTGCTTATGGGAAGAAGACTATCCTGCCTATTAGATCGACTAAAGCCAGACTTCACGAAAACAATGAAGACAAAACAAGAAAAGAAGTGTACAACAACACCACCTAGAATGTTCACCTTAAATGACCCAGTTTTCGTGAGATCCTATGGTACCCAAGAAAAGTGGCAACCGGCGGTGGTAACAAAAGTATCCGGTCCACTGAGTTACAAAGTGAAGACACCAGAAGGTAAACATCAAAAGAGACATATAGATCAAATGAAACAGAGGAGTACTAAGATTGAAAATCCTAAGGTAGAACCGTCATTGGAGGAAGAAATTGGAACGAAGGACGGAATTGGTTTCCAGCGCTAACACGACATGGTACGCGCATAACCTCAAAAAAATAGTAAATTACGGTATAGAAAAGTCTTGTGTAGTAAATGGAAGTGTAAAACATAAGCGTATCTTTTATTCTCCACTCGATACATCACAATCACCGTCATCACTTGGTCGTTTGTCTCAAATCGAGTAGCAGAAATTAATGGAAGAAAGTTGTTGGAGACACATAGATATTGCCAATAACCCAGCTGACATTATATCACGCGGAATTGATCCCGAGAGATGAGCAAGGCATTAATTGTGGTGAATTGGTCCAATTTGATTACAAACAGTAGAAAATTGGTCCAAAAACGATAAAAAATTGACAATAGAAGAAGAGTCAAAATCTAACACCGTTAAGTAACATCGCTTTGTCTGCTCCTGCGTTAATACAAGTTTATTAAAAATGCGTTTTATCTTCGTGAATTCCTTCGTGAAAACCTTCGCGAATTGAAGGAACTTTTTAACAACTCTATTAATTAGTAGTTAATCAAGAAGGAATCGTTTCGCACGCAAATTGTAAATACTAGTAAAGAACAGTTTATATTAAAGTTAAAGAACAGTAAATATTCAAATATAGTAATATTTTATAATTTTCCATCCCTACCGTAAATACTTTTGCACCCATAATTGCTTTTGATGAAGCTCTCTCATATATTGCAAGCATCGAGCACCGTCTTCTCCAAAATAACTTGAAATAACATCATCAACTGTTGGATAAATAATGTTGATGTTAAATGGAGGGTTCGATATTGGCACATAATTTTGTCGACACGCCAAACTTCTTAATAACACGCTTTGTAACCAATATTTAGGGTCTTTCCCAAACGAGCCCAAGCTCGAAGATTGTACGTTAACTTCCCAAGAATCCTGATCAGAATCGATTTTGCAATGAGTAGAAAGAAGATTTAAAGTTCTGTAAAGGTGGCACATGTTGCCGTTTGGGTAATGCATTCCCGGCGTTGATGCCACAAAAAAAACTCTAACAACATAAATTATTAACAAAAAAATAAATTATGCCTAAATTTTTTTTACTTTACGCTTGAAAAATCTGCGTTTGATATGTATCGTATAAAATCTTTAATAAGATCATACAGTTTGTACGTTTTCAAATATTTCAAAAAAGTTGATTTGAACCCGGTGGGGCTTTCACCTTTATTGATCGGAGTGTTTTTAGGCAAAGGGGGACATCTTGGACTAACCCATAACCTTAAAGAAAATCAATTAATTAAATAATTCCGATTAAAATTATTAATAAACCCGTTATTATAATGATTCCAATCTGCATAATATAAATTAGCTGTCGATACAACGATTCTTACTGAGTTATCAGTATAAACGTAAACTCCAATTTTACTAGAAATCAATTATTAAATTGTAAATAAAATAAACAAATATTATTTTACGAATGATGAAGACCCATCACATTCCTTAGTTTCATCAAATGGTGTTTAACATTAGGTAAATTTTTTTGTATGTAATCGGTCATATCAGGTAAGTCATATCCATATACGATCGTTAAGGGTTTGGTGCTAATTCAAAGAAAAAATGTTAACACAAAATTATTTTGTTTCGATACAACTTACTGGACATTATGAACTTTATATTGCTCAATTAGCCATTCAATCTCAACTAGAAAGTTTAATTGTAACGAACATTTTAATTCACCTAAACTGGGGCAGAGTAAATCTGCAAGAAGATTTTGGAATAAAAAGTTTCACAAAAATTTGTGTTTACCTGAAAACGTTATTGAATTTTTTTTATTAAATGTATCATGCGATTTTGAAATCCTTGTAAAAAATAAATGATATGGACTGTTGATTCTCATTTTATCTGCCATGGTGTATTTTGTGGTTTTATCTTCTTCGGTTTTATTTGAGGCAGTACTCAATGTGCTTGGTTCATCTTTGCAAACATCACTTTGAGTATTGTTATCGATTTGTAATGTTTTTAAAACATTTAATTGTTCCATAATGATTTCTCGACTTTAAGAAGAATTATTTGGTGCATAGACAACCTATAGACGTGCCACCAGCGTAAAACTTTTTTTACTCTGCACTAGCGCCATCAAACGGATTGGCTCCTTACTATTATCAAAATACCGCCAAATTCAATTGGAATACTTGCAATTTGCAATGCAGAATTTAAATATTTTAAGACTATTAAAACATGCATGTTATATATTTGAAACGTTTATTTAAACATTGATTGATGTGACATAAAAATACAATTTTGAAAAGTAAAAAATTTTAAACTTAGACTATAACTCAACCTTAGATGAAGAAGAAACAGATTTTCATTTATAAAATAGTAAACAATGAATAATTATACAGTGTGTCTCACGTAACTGGTTCATTAGAACTTTTTTGGGTTACACTATTCGTAGAGGCTTGAAATTTTGGTATCATGGGTTGTTCATTTCAATCTATTAATCTAAAATATTTTCAAGATGGCCACCACTTCCGGTCTACCAAAAGTAGACCCCAATTTCGTTATTTTAAATGGAATGCTATAGTTTTTATTACACCATTCAATTACACGTAAGAAAATATGTTGGCTTTGATAACAGTTGTTGGTACCTATCGTTTTTTTGTTTTCGAGTTATTTTGAGTTTAAGTGTTTTTTGGCAAATATCACCATGGTCTTTATAAGCCCATATCTCAGCCAACGTTAATTCAAAAACGTTTTGCATTGGTACAATAACTCGTCATATGCTGTTAAATAGATTGTCACTTGTTATATCAATGTACCTTATACAACGTGGTCAAAAATTGAATTACCATTTCGCTGTATTCAATTGCGAGAAAGTCGAAAATTTTAAATGGAACGCACCATATCCTTTTAGCCTATCTAAACGGGAATTTAACTCTCTACAAATTATCTATAAATATTGCTATTTATTATAGTTTTCTTCATATTGAGTATTTTATCAAAATCCTACACAAAATGCTGGAAGCCGGTCGTGTTTTTAGTAGAAGGCTATGATATTTTGACAGTTTATTGTTTAATTTATTTAAATTATCATTGGTATTATTTCTAGAATGATCTGCGATTGAATAAATTTGAGTTTGTTAGCTTTTATTTGCCAAAAATAACCAGCAGAAGAACGCATAAATGAAACAATGAAAAACAATGATATGGCGTAATATTCGACGTAATGATGCGCGAGATGTTCCTAGAGAGTTCAGTTTATTTATTTACGGTACTTTCTTGTAAAATATTATTCATCTAAATCCACCGAACCACCTCTTACCGAAGAATTTGGTAAAGCAATAAAATATGACAAAACATTTATTCTATTATCTTAAGCTGCTGGTGATAGAAATTTATGGTTTGTTATTTTGATCTTTCCAAAACTAAGAGATACGTCTCTTATCCTATCCAAAACTTTATTACATCCGCCATGAATATAAGACGAATTTAAAATGTTGGCGTGGGAATAATTCGCCATGATATTCAAAGACATTAACAGCAGTAAGTGATGACACAACTAAGTAATGACAACAATAACATAAATATGGTTGCAAAGTTATCAAAACTCCGTGGCTTTCTAACATAAAAACAAGAAGCTTTCCAGCATTGCATGCGTCCATTAATTTCCAAATATGAGGGCAACTACAACAAATAGGCGCAGGAAAGTATCTAAATAGTTTGTAGAGAATTAAATTCCCATAATTTATTTTTGTAATTTTCAGTTTTTCATTCTTTTATGTTATTGATTTTAATTTTTATCATTAAATTGTTGTTTTTCATTGTTTCATTTATTCGGTTTTCTTTTGGTTATTTTTGGTAAATTACAGCTAGCAATCTAAAGTTTATTCAATCACAGTTCATTGTAGAAATAATACTAATAATAATTTAAATAAATTAAACAAAAAACTGTCAAAATGTCATTGCCTTCTAACAAAAACACAGACGATTTCTAGCATTTTACCTATGATTTTGATAAATTCCTCAATAGCAAGAAAACTATAATAAATAGGTATAGGAATATTTATAGATAATTTGTAGAGAATTAAATTTCTTTTCTGATAGGGTATGAAAATATGGGGCGTTCCATTTAAAATTTTCGACTTTCACGCAATTGAATACAGAGAAACGGTAACTCAATTTTTGACCAACCTGTATAAGATATACTGATATAACAAATGACAATCTATTTAGCAGCATATGAAGAGTTATCGCACCAATGCAAAACGTATTTGAGTTAACGTTGGCTGAGATATGGGCTTGTAAAGAGCATGGTGATATTTACCAAAAAACACTTAAAATCAAAATAACTCGAAAACAAAAAACGGTAGGCACCAACAACTGTTATCAAAGTCAACATATTTTCTTATGTGTAATTGAATGGTGTAATAAAAACTATAGCATTCCATTTAACCTGTACTTATACAAATTAAGAGAAAAAATTGAGTCCAAAATACCTACACTTAGCAGCAGAAGTCGGCGTACAAAAAACTTCTAACACTTTAACTGAAAAAATAAGGGTCATGATCTATGATAAGCTTCATTTTTTTTTTATTTTGTGTATTAACTACATATAATTCTATTAACAAAATATGCATCAATAAAACAGAAATATTAGTTACAAAAAAAATTAAAATTAAAAATTCTCCAAATAATGCGTATGCAAAAATCTGCGTACAAATAAAGACGCCTTCTCCAAAATATACTTATTTACTTAAATACGAAGTTGGCGATGTACGCTTTCCGATTTAAATAAAAGATAATCGGTGTCAATTATATTAGCAGAGGCTTACAAGCTAAAAGTTAGAATGGACACGAAAGGAAAGCAAATTAAATTGGGAGAGAGAAAAATTATTGTAAAGTTATGGAAAGAGGGAAAATCTTTTCGAAAAATAGGAGAAACTGTCGGCAGGTCACACTCTTCCATCAAAGAGTAATTAATAATTATAAAGACACTGAAGATTACCTCTTACGTCCGCGATCTGATAGACCACCCCTTTTAACAAACCGAGAGAAGCGAAAAATTGTACAGCAGGTTAGAAAAGAACCTAGGCTGACGGCAAAAAAAATAGTAGAAAATGTACAAGAAGAATTTCATAAAACTATCAGCAAAGATACGGTGAGAAGGACGTTAAAAAAAGCTAACTATCACAGTCGCGTTGCACGAAAAAAGCCATTTGTGTCAGAGGTCAATCGTCAGAAGCGGATCGCCTTTGCAAAAAAACTCTTAGACAAGCCCATTGAATTCTGGGAGAAAGTTCTCTTTACAGATGAGAGCAAATTTTGCATTTTCGGCATTAAGGGTAAACAACTTGTATGGAGAAAACCTAATACTGCCCTTAATCCCGAAAATTTGAAAGCGACTGTAAAACACGGAGGTGGTGGAGTTATGGTTTGGGGGTGTATGTGCACCAAAGGGGTGGGAAGGTTGGTTTTCATAACATCGACTATGGACCATAAAATGTATATAGACATTTTAAAAGAAAATTAGAAGCCTAGCATCGAAAACTTGGGCTTGGGGCCCGAATACTTTTTTTCAACAAGATAATGACCCCAAACATTGCGCCCACAACACTAAGCTTTGGCTACTATACAATACCCCAAAGCAACTTAAAACACCTCCACAATCGCCGAACTTGAATGTTATCGAACACCTCTGGGATTTACTGGAACGCAGGATTGAGGAATCGGCCAAAATCAGTTCGGACGCAACGAAGAAATTAGTGCACTCCATGCCTAAACGTTTAAGGGAGGTCATTAAACGTAAAGGTTATCCGACCTCATATTAATATAGAAACAATGATCTCATTTATGAATTTTTTATAAATACTGTCCTGACTGGTACGCAGATTTTTGCATACCCGTTATTTGTAGAATTTTTAGTTTTGATTTTTTTCTGTAACTACTGTTTCTGTTTTGTTGAAGCATATTTTGTTAATAGAATTATATGTAGTTAATATACAAAATAAAAAAAAATCAAGTTTATCACATTAGATTATGACTCTTATTTTTTCAATTAAAGTATTACAAGTTTTTTGTACGCAGACTTCTGCTGCTGAGTGTAAATAAATAATTTTTTGCAAATTCTGTAACTTTTTATACGTGTATGAATTGTTTCCCAGCTCGAGCGCAGATTCCTAATTTAACTTATCCAGGGATTTCCCTAATAGTTAAATGTGCGGAGACATACATCTTCTAAAATACCCAAAAAACGGGCGAGAAGGGTTCAATACTTTAGAAAAGAGTGGTTGAAAGACACGGATTTTAAATATTGGTTAATACCAGTAGAAGGTAAACATTTTAATAATAATAATACATTTCCATGATTCAGTAATGATAAAATTTATTTAAGGTAACCCTGATTTGGCAGGCTGCAGACTCTGCAATAGACAATTTAAATCAGAATTAAGTGTTATAAAAAACCACAAAAAATCTACAAAACATATCAAATCCGAAAGTTCAATACCATCTACATCTTCAATAACAAAATTCTATAGTTCTTCTCAATTGGATGATACCAAAAATATAAAACGCTGTGAAATAATTATGGCAGCATTTTTAGCCGAAAATAATTTGCCATTTTCGCTAGCTGACACAATGCTTGATACATTCCGAAATGCCGCTCCAGACTCAAAAATTTTAGCAAAAGCTTCCTTACAACGGACCAAAGCAACAGCTATTATTACAAATGTGTTAGGAAAATATGAAAAACAAAATTTAATTAATTTGTTACTGAAAACAAAATTAGTATACTAACTGATGAAAGCACCGACATTAGTATTAGTAAACTTAATGCAATTGTTGTACGATTTTATTGCCATGAAACTAATAAAATTGTCAGTAAATTTTACGAATTAACAAATGCATTTGTTGATGGTAGTACCAAATGCGACGCCGAAGCCTTATATAAATTAATTACGGATACATTTTTCAATAAAAATATACCAAAAAATAATATAATAGGTTTTGCATCAGATGGATGCAATGTAATGATGGGGGAGAAAAATTCTGTGTCAAGTCGATTTAAAGATAATTTTGAAGGTATAAAAATAATGAAGTGTATATGTCATTCCCTTCATTTATGTGCTAGCGAGGCATGTAAGGAATTGCCTCGAATTCCAGAAGATTTAGCAAGAAATGTACATAATTTTTTTAAGGTAATTTCAAACATTTTTCTACATGAATTTTGTTTTGTTGAATTATGATTATTATATATTTAGACGAGTTCAAAAAGATTAGCAGAATATCAAGAATTTCAAAGTTTTGCCCAAAGTTAATATACATAAATTACTTCACCCATCTCAAACAAGATGGTTATTGTTACATTCTGTAGTTATGAGAATATTAGAGCAATGGAATGCACTGGTGATATTTTTTAATCAGAAATATTTGGGAGAAAAATTACTTGCTGCTGAGCAAATTCATAAATCTTTAAATGATCCATTTATTGCTATGTATTTTAAGTTTTTAGATTGGATTTTACCAAAATTTACACAACTAAATTTATACTTTCAAAAAAATAGTGCAATAATTTTAAATTTGCCTTCAACAATTATAAGTGGTTACACTGACATTCTGTTATGGTACATGAAAAATGATTACGTTTTAAAAAGCGATATTAACTCAGTTGATCCTACAAATACTACCCAGTTTAAATCTAAATCCCAGTTATACTTAGGAGTCAATATTTTAAATGATTTAAACAAACCAGAAATTCAAGCAAATAAACCTGCCCTTGACTATTTTTACGATAGATGTTTCAAATTTTTTTCAAAAGCTTGTTCTCAAATTAAACAAAGATACGATTTTTTCGATCCTTTATTATCTCGTTTACACATTTTTTTGCCACGTAATGCAGTATTAATAGACAATAGATTAGAGAGTTTACTTCCTTTATTAAATAATTGCAAAAGATTCGCCAACTTTGAAGAATGGCAAAAAATTGATGATGAGTGGAGAAGATTATCGACTTTTCCTATAATTGATTTACCAGATTTAGATTTAGAAGCAGAACTTAATGGTTGCAGATGAGTATCTGTTCAAAAATTTGTCATCGTTTGTGTTTGTATTTTTACGATAGATGTTTCAAATTTTTTTCAAAAGCTTGTTCTCAAATTAAACAAAGATACGATTTTTTCGATCCTTTATTATCTCGTTTACACATTTTTTTGCCACGTAATGCAGTATTAATAGACAATAGATTAGAGAGTTTACTTCCTTTATTAAATAATTGCAAAAGATTCGCCAACTTTGAAGAATGGCAAAAAATTGATGATGAGTGGAGAAGATTATCGACTTTTCCTATAATTGATTTACCAGATTTAGATTTAGAAGCAGAACTTAATGGTTGCAGATGAGTATCTGTTCAAAAATTTGTCATCGTTTGTGCTGAATATTTTGAGTTTACCACATTCTAATGCAGAATGCGAAAGAGTGTTCAGCAAATTAAATTTAATAAAAACCAACACTAGAAACAGACTTGTAACTAAAACAATTAATGGTACAATGCTTGCTTCGCAATATATTTCTAGAAGCGGTGGTAGCAACAAATTTAATCCACCAAATGATGTCATAAATCAAATGAATAGTAAGATGTATACAGATATTTATAATTTAGATTGGAATTAATTTAATAGTTTTGTTTTTTATTATTACTGTTACTAATATCTTTACTGCAAAGTTTGTTAAGAATCAAGTTTAATTTCAAGTTTTTTGTATTCAATAAAGATTATTTATTTATACAATACTTTATATTTTTTTATGCGTACGATAATTGAATTTAAAAAACGATAATTTTTCTGCGCATGTACGATAAATGCAATATTGAAATCTGGCAACACTGGTGCCAGGGGTATGATTTGGTGGATGGCAACAAACCGTTCACTTGACATAAAAGTAAAACGTTTATTAAAGAGAACATAAAAAAATAATGTTATCTTGTTTACGATGTGGATTAGAGTGCACTATGAAGAAATATATCTCGATAGTTATCTATGTTATCTATTATTTTTGAAACACCTATAATATTACCCTTGTTTATATATACTTATAGTTGGTCAACGGGCTTGTCTGTACAACGTCGCCCTCTATTAACCACAGGTGGGACCTTCCAATGTTTAGTGCAGATGAAAACCTAGTATCAAACCCCGTTTAAATGTCCTAACATCACCGCCTGGCAATAAATCATCACTTGCTTTCCTCTATGAGTCCTATAAGTGCCTTTGTCGCTCTTTTTTTACCGTCATCTCGAATTAAATGGGGAATACTATATAAAAGGACAAAATACACGAAGTAAACATGTTATGCCTGTTTCAGGAAGAACGATCTTTAGCCGTACGGCAGATACACTACATGGATTTTCAAATTTTTAACGTACGGTTATTTTCCGTAGGGCAAATATCGTTGTGTCCGCAACAGACCTTAGAAAACCTAAAAAAATATATAGTAGTCACATAAAATATTATTGAAATAAACGAAAAAAAAACAAGTAGTAAGAAAAATAAAGAAATTAATTTTATTATTATATCTAAACAATGTATATACAGTGATGGGTAAATGTGTGAAATCAAGTAAATATCTCCGAAATTGTTAGAGATATCAAAATTAAATTTGGGAGGTATATATTAGAGTAAATTGCGTATTTGATTTTATTCTTTTTGCACATTTAAACTCGGTTTAAGCGGAAATAAAACCGATTTTTAAATTTGTAATGAAACATCTGCGCATTATGTTAATTTCGAATAAATCATTTTATTACGAGTACAAAAACATGGGATTCTATATTTTCTATTTTAAACAGAATCGAGATAATTAACATAACAACTATATATCTACTTTTGAAAAAAAAGTTAATGAGACCGAATAATATGTTTAAAATGTAACATCTTGTATAAACCGGAAGATCATATTTATTTAAAAAAATACAATTAAACACGCAATTTGTACCAAATTTCATTTCGATATAACGATTCCGGAGATATTTACTTGGTTCCACATATTTGCCCATCACTGCATACAATAAATAAATATACAAACTTATAGTACTATATTAAATATAAATACAAAGTTAGATGCAAAACAGAATACTATATCTCTAAAACAATTACTCCGCAGGTATGGGAACGGTAAATACTTTAAAATATACTATAGGTGTTTAGAAATTGGCGAATAATCTATACGTAGTGACATTCTTCGCTCGACTCTGAATCGAAAATCTGAATTTTGTTTCACGCTTCCTATGGTCTCGGGAAGCATTTTAAAAGAAATGTAAATATGTGGCAAAATTTTATTTGAATACTACTATGTAGTGTAGGGATCGCATTTTTTTTTGGAATTTCAATTTACAAAAACATTTTACTCTTCATTTTGTTGTATTGCAGTGTCAGATAAATGATTATTGTTAAAATAATACCTATTAAAAGTAACACATAAATGACATATCACCTAATAGAATTATTTTTTTTTACATTTAGCAACAAAATGGTCCGGTATCTTCCGGATCAGAGATATAAGCGATGTAGAACACGTTATTTTCGTAAAGAAATTTTTTCATACTGTTTATAATAACCGCACGGGAACTGTTTAAAGTTGTCCAATAACGAGTATGGGAAACGACTGCGGCGATCGTAAATGAATCTCAAGCAATCGGTCAAATCCCCGCCTATATATCATTCGTTTCTTAGCCGATTATTATTTCTCATAACAATTTGTTTGTTTATTTTTCTCTTTGTAACGTTCAGAATTGAATTGTTATGATAACATAAATATCATTAAAGGTTAAGGGAACATGTTAAAACCTGTTTCAAGTTTTTAATTACAATAATTCAATAGGATATCTGCTTAAATATGCACGACCAAAATAAACACATTAGAGACGGGTGATAAGCCCGCTATTAAAACTCGCTATTGAACAACTTTAAACAGTTTCAGAGCGGTTATTACAAACAGTGTGAAAGAATTTCATTATGAAAATCGTCTCAAAATAACGTGTTCTACATCGCTATATGTATATCTCTGATCCGGAAGATACCTGTATGTCTAAACAATAAAAAATTAAAATGTCAAAATGACGAACTTGATCTACTACGTTGTCAAATTTGTTTTTCGTGAAAATATGATATTAAAAAAATTTTAAAAACGAGCTCAAACGATAAATAAACTAATTTAATAAAAAAAACTAGTTTTCAAAATTTCACCTTATTTATTAATAGATATTATTATTATTATAGAGAAATATTACTAAATTATTGAGAACTTCCTGAAGACGTATGAAACATGGTACAACATTTTCGCTTTAGAATCGAATGAAAAATATCGCTATGTATAGATTATCCGCCAATTTCTGAATATCCTGCATGCGGTTGAAGAAAAATGTTAGTCGAATGGAAAAAAGAACAAATCGGGAATTGCAACACCTATGTACAGAGAGTTCCACTAAATCTGTATCATAAAACCACAACCAATCGATATGTTTAATTTACCTATTTTGTAATATTAATAATTTTGGGTTTTGTTGTTGATTGCTTGATTTCAACAAGGATGACATTTCCTTGCATCTTTTGTGAATTAAAGTCCTCACTAACAACTCTAACAAATACGTTCTATGTTGTTGACATTTTCCTTTCCAATCGGGCAAATTTCTGTTTACTTTCTTTTTAATTTTTAATAATAACGTTTTATACATTTGCTTTTTGGAGGCATATTTTTCAAATAAATTATTGAAACATAACATGCTTATTTTTGTTGCTTTTGTCAGATAACTTGTTGGTTTTTTCAAGGCGGTCGGATTGTTTATGTTATAATTTTTATAGAAAATAAAAATGTTGTCTTTATCCGTTAGTTCTTGCGCACAGATAAGATCACACGTGCAGTTGCTGCATTGGAATTTGTCCACACATTTCTTGGCTAACCATCCTGCCATATAAGTTATGGCACAATCTTCTAAGGTGACATCGTGAGAGGTCGCTGTTTCATCACCATCACTACTAGATGAAGATGATGTTGTTTTTTCGGAGGAATCAGTTTCATCAACATTTTGTACATTTGAGAAATCATCCGTATTTAAGATGTTCTCGTCAAAAGCAACATCGGTGTCACAGTTGGACGTTTTTGGCGGTTTCATTAAATTCATAATCGAGTTTGTTTTGAATGCTGCTTGGAAAGTTCGGACAGTCGGATTTCTGTTGTATCCTCCTCTCTGCCTGTATATAGAAAACTGATTTTCTAGGATATCTTGATTTAACCTTGATGTTAATAAAAATGAATAACCTTTCTTTGCTTGTATTTGTGAAATAGTTTTAACAGCGTTTATCGTTAACAGGAAGCCGTCAAAACAAGGTGGTCTATTTATAGTTTTCTTTTGTACCCTGGTCCCTCTTCCTTTTTCTATTTTTTTTAGATTTTCTAATACCTTATATGCCTTGTTTAGAGCAGAGATACTATGAACATTATTATCGGAGAGTGCTCTTCGATATACATTTTTATCATGCAATGTCCTGCTATTCAATGCATCAAAGGCATTATTGATAATATCAATAAAAGTAGCAGTGGCATCAGCTGTTGTGGACTTCAGTTGACCGGTTTCCTTTGAAGTTCTGATTGCTGCGCTAACGGAGTGGCTTAACACTTGCGCAGCCAATCTTACATTCATCCTCTGAAAGGGATTGGGACATAAGTGTATGTCTGTAATGCGGGGTAATGCTCGCCCCGTAGAACTGCTTTTATCTAGCGCATAAGTAGCAGTGATATCATGAAAAGATATCCGCTGGTGGTTATAAATAAAATCATTATTTATTAAGTTATTTCTGACGCTTTTCAATAAATGAGGTGCGTCGTACAACATAATATATTTGATTTCGCCAACTTTAAAATAAGGTTTATTAACCTTAACGCCCAGAATCGAAAACAATTTTTGATTCGTTGTTGACTGATCGCATACAGTAGCCACAGGTTTTAAACCAATTGTCTTCAACTCTTCGAGAGTAATTTTTAATATTGCTTCTAGTTGTTCAGCTCGGACACCGCTATTTGTAAGATAAAAACTTATTGGAATTTTCCACGAAGAATACAAACCCCTTACAATTAGTACCAATGCCTGTTTAGCAAATTTAGAAGTTCGACCGAGTTGCCCCAAGTCTTCAAATCCTTCAATGAGTCCTCTATTGTTGGAGAATTCTACAGTTTTTTTTAAAGCCATTTCATCAAACGCTAAAATGCACTCTCTTGTTTTTTCCGTCATTGTTTCTACCTTTAAGGCCAGTAAGCGCATTAGCATTTTATTGTGGCCTGGGCGAAAGGTATATTTTCGTAACCACATTTTTATGGCTGATGGTGATGGCAAGATCAGACCTTTTCTTCTCATAAATTGATATGTGGACGGTGATTTATAAAATAGGGATAATGCTGCCTGCTTCTCGTCACTAAGAAAAGGTTGTCGACTTTTATGGTGTACTTGCATTCTAACAAATGATCTAGCAAATGGATTCAACGTACGAAGGTTTCTTGGAGCTGTAATAGTTGAAAAATTCTTCAGAGCGGATTTTGTCTTCACTAATTTATTTTCAGTTTCAACTAATTTTCTCTTAAGTTCCGTTTGACACCAGTCTTCAAAAGGTGTTTTCCTCTTGCGAGGTGGTGACGGTAAATTGGATATATTTGTGAGTGTATTGTTTTCTGAAATTAAGCTGTTGTGATCACTGACAGGTTCTTTCTCTGGCGTGATTATATGCACTTCACCTTGTATGTTTTCAACATCACAGAAAATTGCGTCGATAGACTTTTCTGGTGAGCTATGGGAAATGTCTCCTGATGTAGATGGTAGTGCTTCATTTGCATTCTTACTGTACGTATATCCGCTTGAAGCATGAGGATAAACTGGAGAAGCTTGAGACTGCGAAGCCATAGGTGACTGATATGATATTGGTATAGCGGTAGCGCTTAATTTCCTTAGCATAAAATCTTCTTGTTTGAAGTGGTCTGCACACAATACACGCTTTTTTAAACGATCTGGACTTAATTTGGCTAACTCCCAATTTCCTGTAAAAATTATTAGTTTTTAAGATTATGATAAAGTAATTAATGCAATGATTCAATTATTATTTTATATACAAGGTTAATCCGGTCTCCGTATAAAAATCCCGTTCGAAATAAGTATCTTAATTTAACCAAAATTTTTAAACGACCATCTTTAAAAGAAATCGTTAAAAATCGATTTTCTAGGCAATAATAATAATATGACTTTATTGTATCCCATATAGAACAAAAAGATACACATATACACAATGAAAAGTAAAACTAAAAAATATGTATGCATATAAATATATATAAATGTATATGTATAACTTAAACAATAAATGAAATAACAATAACCCAATGTGTTATGTTAAATTAAATTAAAATAATATATATATCGAGATACAAATGGCGGGATCCAGAAAAATCTGCTCTACCCAATCGAAAACAGAAAAAAAGGGGACGTAAGAAAAACAAAACATAAGAAAGGGACAGGAAAACAACCTGATTACATAAGTTATGCTTGTAAAGCCTGCAATAAGAAAAAAATGAATTCAGATAAGAATCAAAATATCAGTTTCTTTAGTTCTGTGTGAAATCTAGCCAAAGACTAAATTATAATTAGTATGATTTGTAAATATGATATGTTACACACCGCTGGAACATTTGATGATATGGAACACTGAATCATTCAGTGTTTATTTATTGATAAAGTAATGTATCTACTTTATATTGAAAACCCCTATTTTTGAAAATATCTTTTCGTTTTTGAGATATAATTTTCTGAATTCATTCGATATTTGTATCGTTCTTAATTTTAATTCTGAATTCTAAATCTTTAAATTTACACTTAAATTCTCTAGAAACCCGGCCTAAAATCAAGCCAAAACCCACATTAGAATCATTTAGTCATAAAACTTGAGTACAAAGAGTTGTCCAAGCCTACACTGAGGGCCGGAAACAATAAAAATACCTTTTCGAATGCTTTCGAGCCATCGGAAACTATATCTACCCGGTTAGAGTAAATAAATAATTCAGGGTAATATACAATAAAACAAATAGTGCGTTAAACATAATAATAAAACATTATTAAACAATTACTATAGAGAACACAATATGCAAAAAAAGTTTACTTCTTACCTGCATTTATAATCCATTTTTGCAATCTATCCGGATCACGAACGGGAAAGCCAAATATCCGTAAATTGGGGGTATTTTGCAAACTCTTCCCGCATTGAAAGTATGCACATTTTCTTGGCATTCTAATTTAACAAAATTCGTAAATCAATAATAAAATATAAGCATTTCAAGACACTATTATATATGCACTTCGCTTACCTGATGTTTTGTAAATTAATAAAAACACAAAAAGTTTATAACAATATAGAACACTTAACTAAGTTATCTAATAAAAAGAACTATTACAATAACAAAACTATTAAAACACCAAGCAAAAACGATAACTACACCATAAATTCGTATTCAGCGTGTAGTCACGCTAGATAATTTGTTTTCCCTTACATTGGCGGGTTTGTCCAAGAAAATCGAAAGCGCCCTCTCTGATTGAGACACGTAATTATCTAAATACTAGCTGGAATTAGAACCAAAAGATTATTCCCCTTTCGACAGTGTCGCCCCCTGGGTATGTTCTCCCTTAATTAACCGACCGTTGACCAACTATAAGTATATATATAAACAAGGATATTACATATTACCCTTATTTATAGATATACATAGTTATTCAACCGGTGGAGTTGGGTTGCTCTAGCTCGTCCTGCCTCTAACGGCAAACGAAAGCAACTACATTTATGAATGAATTGGAGAAATTCAACTTGTAGTATAAGTTGTATACTCAATGTAGAAAATCAATATTACTGAATATATAAATTTGTACACAAAAGAGAGTTTTTATAAATAATATGGAATTGTTATCTAAGAGAGAATTACAGATATATTTTTTATAAAAATTATATTTTATTTATACAGTATTCATCTTATTGCACTTATTTCAGACGTCAGGCGCCAAGCGTTCCTTTGAGTAATCGGTCGACACATTGACTCGAAATTAATAGATAGATAAACAAAGTCCTTTGCAACTATTTGAGTTTGGATAAACTACTTTACGTCTACAATTTTTTTTCCAAAAATTGAAATAAACATCATTTACAATTGTAAAGTATAAAAATTATAAAAAATTAAAATGTAATTATTGCATCTCACAATCAGTTCACCTTCTTTTGTAAATATTATACTTCGATATAATGCGAATATATCTGGCGAAATATTCAGTAACACAATCTTCTAAACATATCGTATGCACATCTTCATTTTCACTTAATAATATAAAATACACTCAGCAGCAGAAGTCTGCGTACAAAAAACTTGTAACACTTTAATTGAAAAAATAAGAGTCATAATCTAATGTGATAAACTTGATTTTTTTTATTTTGTATATTAACTACATATAATTCTATTAACAAAATATGCTTCAACAAAACAGAAACAGTAGTTACAGAAAAAAATCAAAACTAAAAATTCTACAAATAACGGGTATGCAAAAATCTGCGTACAAGTCAGGACAGTATTTATAAAAAATTCATAAATGAGATCATTGTTTCTATATTAATATGAGGTCGGATAACCTTTACGTTTAATGACCTCCCTTAAACGTTTAGGCATGGAGTGCACTAATTTCTTCGTTTCGTCCGAACTGATTTTGGCCCATTCCTCAATCACATTTTTTAACGTCTCCTTCGACGTTATGTTGTGTTGCCGAATCCTGCGTTCCAGTAAATCCCAGAGGTGTTCGATGGGATTCAAGTCCGGCGATTGTGGAGGTGTTTTAAGTTGCTTTGGGGTATTGTTTAATGTTGTGGGCGCAATGTTTGGGGTCATTATCTTGTTGAAAAAAGTATTCGAGCCCCAAGCCCAAGTTTTCGATGCTAGGCTTCAAATTTTCTTTTAAAATGTCTATATACATTTTATGGTCCATTGTCGATGTTATGGAAACCAACCTTCCCACCCCTTTGGTGCACATACACCCCCAAACCATAACTCCACCACCTCCGTGTTTTACAGTCGCTTTCAAATTTTCGGGATTAAGGGCAGTATTAGGTTTTCTCCATACAAGTTGTTTACCCTTAATGCCGAAAATGCAAAATTTGCTCTCATCTGTAAAGAGAACTTTCTCCCAGAATTCAATGGGTTTGTCTAAGAGTTTTTTTGTAAAGGCGATCCGCTTCTGACGATTGACCTCTGACACAAATGGCTTTTTTCGTTCAACGCGACTGTGATAGTTAGCTTTTTTTAACGTCCTTCTCACCGTATCTTTGCTGATAGTTTTATGAAATTCTTCTTGTACATTTTCTACTATTTTTTTTGCCGTCAGCCTAGGTTCTTTTCTAACCTGCTGTACAATTTTTCGCTTCTCTCGATTTGTTAAAAGGGGTGGTCTACCAGATCGCGGACGTGAGAGGTAATCTTCAGTGTCTTTATAATTATTAATTACTCTTTGAATGGAAGAGTGTGACCTGCCGACAGTTTCTCCTATTTTTCGAAAAGATTTTCCCTCTTTCCATAACTTTACAATAATTTTTCTCTCTCCCAATTCAATTTCCTTTCCTTCCATTCTAATTTTTAGCTTCTAAGCCTCTGCTAATATAATTGACACCGATTATCTTTTATTTAAATCGGAAAGCGTACATCGCCAACTACGTATTTAAGTAAATACGTATATTTTGGAAAAGGCGTCTTTATTTGTACGCACATTTTTGCATACGCATTATTTGGAGAATTTTTAATTTTAATTTTTTTTGTAACTAATATTTCTGTTTTATTGATGCATATTTTGTTAATAGAATTATATGTAGTTAATACATAAAATAAAAAAAATTGGTGTTTATCACATTAGATCATGACCCTTATTTTTTCAGTTAAAGTGTTAGAAGTTTTTTTGTACGCAGACTTCTGCTGCTAAGTGTATAATAAAGTGGACAAACTAACAATGGAGAAGGCTTAAGAATTGGCAAGCCGAATACAGAAGAAGAAGCACAATCAGTCATCAACAGATATAGTGTCCCACTAACCAAGAAAGAATGGTACTGGCCATAGGACTGAACTACACAATCGCGACAAAGAAAGTAGTCCCGAAGGAAGCAATAAGAAGTTTTTACTAAGGAAACAAATAAAGAATGCTGTAAACCGTCTTCGCCACAAACTCATTGCGGAGGGATTACCAGAATATGTGCTAAATTTGCGGATTGCTGTTTATCGTCGATGTATTTTAGTTGGAAAGGAGAATTTTGCGTGCAGTTTGACGGAGCAGCCATGGAATCTCCATTGTTGCCGGTTATAGCTAATTTCTATGTGGAATTATTCGAAGAAGATGCTTTGAAGAAGAATAAAAATCATAAAAACTTCTAACTTGCGTTTATTTATTTATAGTCGTACTAGATTCGGGTTATCCCATCATCAGCGATAACTGCAACCGTAAAAATCATAAAAAACTTATATATAAAACAATCGTAAAGGCGAGAACAAGTGTTAAATTTAAAAATTTAAAATTTTATAGTTATTATATTCTATAAGTGTAAATGAGGAGAATGACCATGTGGAAGATGGAGAAACGAAAACCACCAAAATTCTATAAAGCCCAAGAATACTTACAGTCAGAGAAGCTACGAAAGATGTAGACTGGAAAATGTAGAATAGATAAGGTTCGACTTAAAAACGATGTTTATTAACAGAATATATTGGTGCTACACGTGTTTCGCCCAGTTTTTAGGGCATCGACAGGCACGACTAAAAACAAGATGTATATAAAGATTTTTAAGATAACTATTACAGAAAATTATTAATATAATAAATATAATGAATATCATTTACCGTCAAGGCTATAGATGTACAAAACAGGATATTTTATATTTAACTAGGTGTAACATTTCTTCTTGTCAAATTTTTTATGTTTCGAAATGAACAATTTATTTGAGTCGAAATTTAATATAAAATTGTTATCAAGTTATAAAAGGTGTGGTCAAAATGTAAAAAACTATTTAAGTACTGAGGAACAATTAAAACAGTTAACGGACGTATATAAATAAAATAATAATAATAACTTTGAGTTTCGTTGTCGCGTTTTCTTTCAAGGTCAACAGGGCGGTAAAATAGGTAAATTTAATTTTTTTTTTAAGTTACAACGCAACAAGTAAAATCATTTGGAAAAGTTTATTTATATCATTTTCATAAAAAATCTGAAGTTGTTACTATCTAAAATGTCATTCATTAATGAATCGGGGTTTTCTTTTTTGATTTTTTGAATAAAGAACTCTTCATATAGGTCGAGTTTTTTCGATTTTTTAAGATTTTTTAAAAGTGAAAGGTTATTAATGTTTATGGAATGTTTATGTGTTATATGTTTGAAAACATTGGAAGTGTGTTTTGTATTGTGTTCTTTGAATCTTGTTAACAGATTCCTTCCAGTTTGCCCTACATATCTCATATCACAGTCGTTACATTTTATCAGATAAACCGCACTTTTCTGATGGTCTTCAAATTTATGTCCGTTGTTACACAGTATTTGGCCCGATTTACCTCTAGACATGAATGCTGGAACAAGGTTATATTTATTGAAGTTGTTCTTTAGTTTTTCCAGATTATGGTTAAAGGAAAGTGAAATGTATTGTTTTCTAGAATTGTAACATGGGTAAACGAGTTTTTTAATATTATTTCTGTGTATTTTATTGATGATAGATTGCATATTATTGAGGTTGTAACCATTGTTGATTCCAATTGCAACAATGTTGTTAAGTTCTTTATAGAAGTTGTTCAGATCTAGAGGAGTGTTGTATAGTCGATTAAAGAGAAAATAGAAAGAGGCGTTCTTATGAGTTGAGGAGTTATAAGAATTATTGGGTATGATGGTGTCGGTAGTGGTTGCTTTTCGGAAGATATCGAAATCAAAGCTACCTTTATTAATGTTTTTTGTTATAGTAAGGTCTAGAAAATTTATACTGTTGTTAATTTCCTTTTCCATGGTATACTGTAAATTGTTGATCGTATTGAAGATGTTAAAAAGAGCAATCAATTTTGCGGGTTTGTATGTATGAACTATGATGATATCATCAACGTATCTACCGTAAAAAATAATCTCTCCTGTAAATTTATCGAATTTGTTGGAAAAAACTTTGTTTTCGAGATTGTTCACAAAGATATCTGCGAGGATGCATGAAATGCGAGAACCTATAGGCAGACCGTCAGTCATGTTAAAAAATTTGTTGTTAAAAATGAAAAAGTTTTGTTTGCATACAAGTTTAATTATTGAACAAAGGTTATTGATGTCTTCTTCGGTGACGCCATCATAATCAAGTCTATGTTGTATTAGGTGTTTTTTAATGATTTTTAAGGTTTAATCTACAGGGATATTCGTGTAAAGGTTTTTTATGTTCATTTCGAAACATTACAAAAAAAAAATTGACAAGAAGAAATGTTACACCTAGTTAAATATAAAATATCCTCAATAATATCCTCAAAAATCGAGTTATATACTCGCATTTAACATCTCAAACCTCTTAGAGGGAGCCAGTGTACAAGGGGCCCGTTGTGGCCTAGGTGCCGCGTATAGAATACGCACTCCTCACTCCATACATACATATATAAAATATCCTGTTTTGTACATCTATAGCCTTCTTCACGGTAAATGATATTCATTATATTTATTATATTAATAATTTTCTGTAGTAGTTATCTTAAAAATCTTTATATACATCTTGTTTTTAGTCGTGCCTGTCGATGCCCTAACAACTGGGCGAAACACGTGTAGCACCGATATATTCTGTTAATAAACATCGTTTTTAAGTCGAACCTTATCTATTTTACAATTTATACTTTAACGATGATACTGGAGAAAACCCTAGCCATTTTGGAAAATGTAGGAAATCGAAGCATTTTGCAATCTGATGGATAAACGAAATGATAATTGAAAAATTGTTTTAATGGCGTTGTTGCGAAAATGAAACCTGTAGATAAATGAAATCTACAGGCTCTTTGAAGAAGAGCCAGTAGAAACCAAAACTATAGCTCAGGAGGAAGCTGAAGTAAGTACATAACCAGCTGGATTTATCAGTCAGTCGGCGGTTGCGGAACATTGTCATTTAAACGGATACCGAATAGACTTCGACAAAACAAAGGTACTGACTAGAACTAATAAATATCGCCAAAGGCTGACAAAAGAGGCCATAGAAATATACCGGCATAAAAATAACGTCAACGGAGAAGATGATTGGGAACTTAGCAGAACATTTACGATGGTGGTGAACACGAACAAGACTCTCTAACCAGACGCGAAGCAGTATTTAGTTTGTAATTAGTATAAATTGATTATTAATTAGTTTTCGACCAATATATTTGAACCAGTTTCTGAGACGGTTGCAATATGACATTCGAAACGTCAAATACTTTTTGAAAAGACGCACGACATGACCCGATTCTAGTTAAGAAAGTAGTCTAGTTTTGCTCTAGTTTTTCATAGTCAGTACTTCTCTTCGATGGGTGTCGATGTAAAACTTCAACCCCATCTCTTCTTCCCCTGAATGTAACTATTTCAGGTTTTTCATAATAAGGTTTCAATAAATTTACATGTACACAGTTAGTATCTGATATTTTCTTTACTAATTTCTTTGAATCTTCGAGAGTTTTTAATACCGAAATACCGATATTCCGGTACTGTAAATACCGGGATCTCAAACGAAATATCAGCGGTATTGAAAACCGGCAAGTCTTCGTAGTTGGCCGAATTATTTCTTTTGATACAAACAAAACCTCTACCTTAATATTTTCCCATATCCACTGCTTTCAATCATTTTCCATTCATATCTTTGCCGACGTATTCGAAGTCGGCCGCCCAAAGTATCACGGGGTTGAATTGGATTTCCAAATTTCACCTCAACCCAAAGCCTTCGACCACCTCGAGTATCATGAACAACACTTTGGATGACTAAAGTGTTGAGTTGGGTTGGAATTTCGAAATCTAACCCAATGTAATCCAACTTAGTGATGCTTTTGTTGGCCAACTACTTCGAAGTCGGGCGAGATACGAATGCAGAGCAACTTTTTGAAACCTATTCATTTCAACCGTTGTTCATATTTCGCGCATTCTTCCTGAAAAGACAATCACTTCCCAAGATGCTTCTCCCTAATGAAACCCACACGGTCCTATAGTTCTTCTAGATGGAAAAGAAAAGAGCGCCTCACCATTTCTTCTCCTTTCTTGTGTTTCTTCTTCTTGTGCTAAGCGATGTTGCTAAGCACTACACGGAAGGGTTTCCCCCTGCATCTTGTTATCTTTCAATCGCAACTTAAGGCAGTGTCGTGAAACAAAATCAAGGTATCCCATCCCTTTTTGAAATTTTAGCTTTTGCTTACATATGTATCTGGTTTAGGGAGAGCCTCCGGGTTATCTTCTTCCCTACTTTGTCCCATACGACTCTTTTTGGTAGTCAATCTTATTATATTCCGTGATCTTTGCAATCTTTGAATCTGAGCTCAACATTATTTTTCAACATTTCCGCTGCCTATATTTAATTTGCTTCCCATAATATAATTCCACAGGATTGAAACCGTATAGTGCACGTTTTATGAAAAATATTGCTGGATCAATATACTCGTCCTACTCTTTTCCATCTTCGTAACTCAAAGCTCTGAGTTAAACACTCCATGAATTAAAAAAAAATCTTTTTTCTACAAAAATTTTCTGTTACATTTGATTGAGGATGGTATGCAGTCCTGTGTGTAGCTCTGAAGAAAAATCAACTCTAGAAAATATCTTCAATAATTCTTTTACCTCTGATATTGAGTCAGCTACTTTTAACGATATTTTTGTCATACGTCTGGGGAATTGTGGACACCTTTGTAAACGGTAGAAGGTTTAAAATAATGGTAATTGAGAAAGAAAGACATTCCGATCACTACATTCCTGAAAAATCACACAACATCATACACCCATCACTGATCTATATGCAGCAAATAGTTTCCAAGAATTTCCTGAGTTAACATTGAGGTCAGGGGATAGTGTTAAATTTTTCTTCATATAGCTTTTCCTATTACTGATACAATCTTATGACTAGTGTCCTACTGAAACTCAATTTTGAGCCGAAACCGAGGCCGAAATTCGGCTATGGTCGTACTTTCGCCGAAAATTTTTCCTATTTTTATGTAAAAACTGCACTTTTCCTAAATTAAAAATTGTTTAAGTTAAACATTTCAGTTTAACTATTCTGAGAGAGGTGTGGCTATACCCAAATATTTTTAGTTCTAGATCTAGCGTTAGCTGTAGTGTTGGTATTAGCTCTACTTTTAGCTGTTATTTAGCTGTTTTTGATATTTTGCATCACATTAGTTGTTATTTTAGGGCATCAAATTCAAGAAAATATTATATATATTGTATTATTTTACGTCTTATTTTTATAATTAAATATTTTTTTCAACATCTCTTAGAGCATATATTGCTCAATCTTAAACAATATGTATTATATATTTAATTTTGTTGTTACTAATAAAAGTTAAATATAAAATACTGTTAAGACAAAACACATTTTTAAAAACCTGCATACAAAATTAATTGATTATAAAATATAAAAATTACTACTTATTATACTGTGAGCGTCAAAAGAAAGTAAACACTAGCTGTTTACTTCTAAAAACCCTTTTTACTACGATTCTGTTAACTTACAATAAAAATTTATATACCAAAATTTACGACTTTATTTGTGAGCAATCCTATCGTAAAAAATAGTTAAGCAAAAAACCCCACAAATATGGTAAATCCCCTTTAGAGTAAAAATACCCCGATTTTTACGCGTCAAAAGAAAGTAAACAGCCGGTCCGGTTGTTGTAAATTCATTTTAGATTTAGGGGAAGTACCACAATTTTCGTATAAATACTTATAAACCCCTGCCAGGACAACTTTAGAACATTTTAGAAGAAACAGCAAGTGGTTGAACGTCGAAATTAATTATAAATACCAAAAATCATCATGGGAAAACAAACAAGTATAGAAACGCGTAAAATTATATTAAGTTTAAATAAAAAAGGTAAATCCTTACGCGAAATAGTTAAAATAATGGGACGAAATCACTGCACAATAAAAAAAATTTTGGATAAATACGCAAAACATCATACTGTAGCCGATTTACAACGCGTTGGACGACCAAAGCGCCTTACAGAAGCACAGGCTAGAGCAGTGGTAAGAGAAGTGAAGAATAATCCATGTTCAAGTGCGGTTAAAATAGCAAACGACATATCGCAGATAGCAAACACAACCATAAGTTCCAGTACCATACGAAGAACACTCCATAGAAGTGGCCTGTACGGAAGAACACCCCGTAAAAAGCCTTACATATCGAAAATAAATAAACAGAAACGTCTTGATTTCGCAAAAAAATATCAGAACGAAGCTCCAGATTTTTGGAAAAATATATTATTTAGTGATGTAAGTAAATTTGAAATTTTTGGTAAAAGAAAACCACCAAAGATATGGCGGCCAAAAAATGAGGCCTTCAAAGAGAAATTTGTTACCAATACCATCAAACACGGTGGAGGCTCGGCTATGGTCTGGGGCTGTATGGCGGCGTCGGGGGTCGGTAATCTAGCTTTTATTGAATCAACAATGAATAAAATGGACTATTTAACCATTTTAAAGAACAATATTTCCCCGAGTATTAATGAATTGGGCTTATCAGAGAACTGGATCTTCCAACAGGATAACGATCTAAAGCACACTTCCAAAATTGTGAAGGAATGGATGCTATACCGAGTCCCTAAAACCCTTGATCATCCACCGCAGTCCCCAGACCTTAATCCTATAGAACATCTGTGGGATCACGTTGACAGGAAGATCAGAGAAAGGACAATTTCAAATAAAGACGACCTTAAAAAAGCTTTAACTGAAGAATGGATGAAAATCCCTCAAAATATTACAAAATACTTGGTGGAATCCATGCCAAGGAGATTAAGGGAAGTGTTGAAGGCCAAAGGAGCTCAAACCAAGTATTAAAAGTTTATATTATATTTATTTTTGTACTTAATACCTATTAATTCCGAATTCTGTTTACTTTCTTTTGACGCGTAAATTCGGTAGATATTTACAATAATCTGAATTATTACGGGTAATGATTTGTTTTTTTTTTCATGTTTCTATTGATTTAAATATAGTATAGATGAGTTGTGAAGACTGCAATAAAACTTTTTGATTTTCGTTATTAACTGCATTTTTATTAACCTTTTAATAGAAAAACAACAGCTGTTTACTTTTTTTTGACGCTCACAGTATGTTTAATTTGTATTATTATCATGTCATCCAGTATTTTGAATGTACTCCGAAACAAATTTCTTTAAAAGATTTAAGGCAGTTGGTGGTGTCCTCTCATAAATCTGGTTAAACACCTACGTGAAAAAGTTTCCCGTTTACAAATCGATATTTTACCGACGAAAATCTGTAACGGTTCGGTATTATTCTGAAGGACACATTATTGATTTTTTTGTATACAAGATATATTGAAATATATGCAACTTACTTTACAATTTCATAGTAAAACGTACAAGGCGCGAATAGTAAAATTTAAATTTTTATGAATGGCAGTACCTTAAGGGTACCTTATGTGTGCTCATAAGGTACCCTGCCATCTAGGTACCACGAACACAAACTAACTTCAGTTGAATAACTATGTATATCTATAAACAAGGATATTACCTAGAATAATTGTTATGATTTAAAAACTATCTTCATTAAAATCATATCTCCTTAAATAAGTAATGAGTCAATATCCTTGTATTGAATAGCCATCACAAGGATATTTTAGGTTAGGTTAGATCTTGACTAACCTGAAAACTGAAGAGCAAGTTCTATTTTAAATAAGAATGGGAATAAATTTATTTTTGCTGAAATACTTTGTTAATTTTAGTTAATTATTAATAAAATATAAAACTACAATTCATTTAAATTATTTGTATTGATTAAATTAAAATTCCACAAATCAGAAAACAATTATTTATTATTTATTTTGTACTTAATAATTGCAAATGTTATAACAATAACTAAAAATAATGATCAATAAATAACAAAAACCATTTAAAATCAATTTACTTGATTAAATCCTGACATCTATAAACACCATTTCAAACTTAATACTTCATTTCATAAAAAATTATATTGGAAATTATCTATAGTTACATTTAGCGAAATTTTTGTAAATTCTCCTTAATAATTAAGATATTTTTGATTTGATATTCATTTAATTTATTATTTATTTTATTATGAAACTTTTGATTTAATTTTAACATTTAGTAATTAATTTAATTACTAGATGTCGCTCTAACTTTAACCCAAATTGAGATTACGTAATTTATAAAAAAGTTATTATTTATTTCTATTTAGTAAATACGAACAATAATTTTATAAATAAGACAGAATTTAATACCTTAATTCATAGAAACAAAGCTTTCTTGAGATATTAATTAAATCGGAGATTATTTATGATAACATTTGGTGGAATTATTGTTAATTTTAATTAATTAATTATTTTTTAGTAATAAAAGTTTTAAATAAATTTGCATGCTTTTAGTAATTAATTTAATCATTAGCTATCAATCTAATCTTAAGTCAAATTAATATATTTATAAATAAAGTTATTATTTATATTTATTTAATAAATATTATAATAATAACTTTAAAAATAATAATAAATAACTAAAATAATAAATAAAACTCTTTTTTTAATTAAATTTAATTGATGAAACCCTGACATCTATTAATACCATCTTAAACTTAATACTTAAAACAACATAAACAAAGCTTTTTTTAAGGTATTGATTAAATTGCAATAAATTGCAAGTGCGAATATTATAACAATAACTATAAAAATAATTATAAATAAATAGTACAAAACATTTAAAATTAATTTAGTTGATTAAATCCTGACATCTATAAACACCATTTCAAACATAATACTTCACTTCATAAAAAATTAAATTGGAAATTATCTATGTTTACATTTTGTGAAATTTTTGTAAATTTTCTTTAATAATTACGATATTTTTGATTTATTATTTTTTTATTATAAAACTTAATAATTTTGATTTAATTTTTATATTTAGTAAATAATTTAATCACTAGATGTCGCTCTAATTTTAACCCAAATTGAGATTGCGGAATTTATAAAAAGTTATTATTTATTTCTATTTAATAAATACGAATACTATAACAATAACTTTAAAAATAATAATGAATAAGAATAAGAATTAAATTAAGAATTATCCAAATAAATAATACAGAATTTAGCACCTTAATTCATAGAAACAGAGCTAAGTTGAGATATTAATTAAATTGGAGATTATTTATGATTACATTTTGTGGAATTATTGTTAATTTTACTTAATTAATTATTTTTTAGTTATAAAGTTTTAATTATATTTGTATGCTTTTACTAATTAATTTAATCATCAGATGTCACTGTAATCTTAAATAAAATTAACATATTTATAAATAAAATTATTATTTATATCTATTTAATAAATGCAAAATTTATAACAATAACTTTAAGAATAACAAAAAATAACTAAAATAGTAAATGAAACACTTTTTGAATTAAATTTAATGGATCAAACCACGACATCTATTAACACCATCTTGAACTTAATACTTAAAACCACATAAACAAAGCTTTTTTTGAGGTATTGATTAAATTGGAGCTTATTGAGCTTATTTTGGTTATTTATTCATAAGTTTAATAGTTAATAAGAAGATTGAATGGAATTTTACGCAACCATAACCGTTATTTGTAGTCGATAAAGTGGAAAAAGAAAGTTTTCATGTTCCGATAAAGACAACTAATTTAATCAACATTTATTTAATATAATACAATCTCTTCGAATAATTAAATGTTAAGAACAAATTAAGCAGCTCTTTATGATATAAACTGGTATGATGTGGATGTATCAACACAAGAAATTTCAACAACAAAAAATTCTTGTACGTAGTGATGTATTTGATTAATAAATATATTTTAATCTATTTCTTTAAATTAATTTTAATTCGGTGTAATAAGCGGCCCCAAAATGTCGTTAACGTAGTGATATAACAAATTACATTTAACCCTTGAACTAACATCGTTGCTACTACCCCAAATGATGAATCCATCGACTTTTAGAGCCTTTAACAGTTTTATTACGCTGTTTAAATCATCCAAAGGCATATACCTTTGTGTGTCTCTGTATTTTAACCAAACATAAGGCAAAATTTTCGGTTTATTCAACATTTTATTTTGATTATTTATGATTCTTACAGCTTCTTGAATACGTCCCTCGATTAATTTAAGATTGTCTGATAAACTTTGTTGTTTTTCAGATAAATAGATGGATGGGAAATACGCCGTTGATGATGAGAACAACCAATTTAAGCTAAAAAATGATTAAATGAAGAATATGATTTGATTTATTTTTTTATAAGTACCGGTCGTTTTCGTTCATAACTTCTTGGGAGCATTTGGTGTTGTTGTTCCCAGGAGACATGTTGAAGCAATAAGGGTAGGCGTAATAGCCCCAATAAGCTTTTGGCCTCATTTCTTTGGCGGTCAACAAAGTTTCTTCGACGAAATCTCGCCCAGTTGATTCAAATCGCTTTTGCGCCTCCAATTTTATTTTTGGTTGGGGCCAAGTTGGGTGAAGGGATTCTTCGAGTTTGTACGAAATCTCTTTGTAGGGTGTTAATGTGCCGAAGTTTTGGCGGAAAATTGGGCGCCAACTTTCAAAGTCGATTATTGCGATTCCTTTAATTTAAAATTATTAAGTTAGTTATAATTTTTTTTATTAAAATAACGTACCGGTAAAATTAGGATTGATGATGAGTTCTTGTAGGGATTCTTTGAATATTTCTAGGTGTAACGATAAGTTGCCTTGTTGTGGGACGCCCCCGTTTCGTAGGAAGATTTTGGAAGTTTCCGAGTTTTCTAAAATCGCCGGAAAATTTCCCGGGTCGTATAAAATCGAGATTTTGTCCCCGCGGAAATCGTCGTTTTCATTTTGGATGATTCCGAATTTTTTTGTTAAATTCGTGAAGGGGGTTTTGAAAGGTCTGCATTGAAATGAGGGGATGTTCCAATAAATTTGGAAGTAATCCGATTTTTCGATTAAAACCCCGCTTTAACAACAATCAATTAACGTTTTAATTAAGCTTATTTATTTTATTATTACCTGGCGGTTTTTAGGAGGAAATAAAAAAGGAGTACTTCTCTCCACATCGTTTCGTTTAAAACTGAGCTCGAAGGAAAAACAATTCCCCGCAAAAACCCCTCTATTTTATTTTTTTTAACTGTTTCTCTTTTCATTTATGTAAATAAATTTTGAAATGCAGATTATAGGTGCTACGTCAACTGAAACGACGGGCTTCTGCATTATCATAAATACAACTCAATTAATTTGCATTTGTGCCAGAAAAAAATTGTAACAACAACGAGAAATTGTGTGTTTTAAATTGTTTGTTCAGCCTCCGCGTTCGGAATCAGTTCTTTAACACGGTTAAAAGAGTTGCACAATTTCCAACTTGGGCCTCCTCGTTTAAATTAATACGAACCGCACGCAACCTTTTTGTGTGTTTAACTCGGTTGCGTGCTTTAAACGGAAAATTGGTACAAATCGAGTTGTTTTTCATTCTTTTTTCGCAACGACGAATAATGCAATAAATAAAAAGTACGGAAATGAAATGTTTTTAAATTGTTAACTTGAAATGTCACGTTGACAGGTTAAAAAAGTCAAAATGAGGTAATGACAACTTTATAAAAAAAATAATTTTAATAAATTTCATAATAATGACAAGTTTAAACTTGATTTAATTTAAAATATCATAATGAGTCATTATTCATGATAAATTAAAACATAAAAATGATATAATAATAATGACTTTATAAAAAAATGTGATAAAATGTTATAATGACATGATGAAGTGTTAAAATGGCAGGTTAATGATGATGATGATGATGATGATGATATTTCTGGTCGGGTTTTGGAGTTCGAACTTCCGTTCATATCATTCTCCAGTCACAGGGTCTCCATTAGTTTCAATTCCCATTAAACGACACCTTTTTTCTTCAGCTCCATCAATCTGTCCCGTGGTTTGACTATTTATAAATATGTACATACAACACACAACAGTAAACCCTTACATATACAGGACAACACAGCTTACATATATAGGTTAAAGTAGGTTAATGGGATGGTAGTTCTTCTGCGAGCCAGGGGTTCGGTGACCCGACTTTTCCAGGAACCTTGGGATGACCCTCGGACCAGATCTGGAAAAGGGAGATTAAATGCACGAATTGCTAAAGGACTAGGTTCTTAGTATCACAGTCATTTCCTAATCTATTTATTGCTTTCTTACACCTATTCAGTATTGCTTTTCCTATCATTTGTCATTATTGTCAGAGTCTCACTCCTGAGGAAATAACGTATTTATACAACAATATATATATTTCGAATGACTCGGTTGCCAATAGGGAAGCCAGGTTAACATGTTTTTTAAGTAGCTCCTCGAACATCTTTTATCGGTGTGCCTCTAATCTGTAACATGTAGAAAATATGTGATTCAGATCGCCTTCTTCTCCACACTCACAATATGGATTGCCTCTTACTTTAATCTTGTATAGATAAGAGGGCGTAAGTGCATGATCCATTCTCAGCCTGACCATAAGCGTCGAGAAATATCGTGACACGAAAGGCATCCTTCTATACCAAGGAACCCTCTGCACTGTTGGTTGACATCTAGCGTATAATATACCCTTGGTTCTAGTAGATATGTTCCATTCCTGTTCCCATTCCAGGTTCAACTCCGTCTTAATTTGTTGGTACAACTCTTCTCCATGTATCTTTATTTCGAGGGTTCCTTTGTGGTGTCCCTTATTTGCCAATTCATCCGCCTTCTCGTTTCCTCTGACGCCGACATGTCCTGGGACCCAGAGCAGGGCTATCTCAAAATCCATCCGGTGTATTTTGTACATTAATTTAATGGTCTCGATTATGTATGGATGTAGGTTCGCTCTGAAATTACAGTTTTTTATCTGATCCAATGTACTACGAGAATCGGTGATGATGAAAACCTTTCTGATAGATCTCTCCTTTACAAACGTTAGTGCCGTAAGTATTGCATATACTTCCGCGGAAGAAATTGTTAGTTCATCAGGTAAATGATAGTACTCCTCTATCTCCAGGATAGGGGTATATATTTCACATGATAGGAGCTTTTGTTAGGAATGGGCAGCAATGAGCCATCTGTATATATATTTACTGAAAATTCGGCCATTTTTCTGCGATATAAGATTCTATTGCTCTTCCCACTGCTCCTCCAAATTCAACTCCCCTCCCAGGACCCTTTTAGGAATCCGGTGTGAAGGCTATCGCCGGAGTAAACTTCCTGATATTGTATTCCACGTTATGGATGTTGTCTGGTGATGATGAAAGCCTCTGAGATATATCTCTCCTTTACAAACGTTAGTACCGTAAGTATTGCATATACTTCCGCGGAAGAAATTGTTAGTTCATCAGGTAAATGATAGTACTCCTCTATCTCCAGGATAGGGGCATATCATATTTTCCACATGATACGCTTTTGTTATTAGTGGGCAGTAATGAGCCATCTGAATATATGTACTGAAAATTCGGCCATTTTTCTGCGATATAAGATTCTATTGCTCTTCCCACTGCTCCTCCAAATTCAACTCCCCTCCCAGGACCCTTTTAGGAATCCGGTGTGAAGGCTATCGCCGGAGTAAACTTCCTGATATTGTATTCCACGTTATGGATGTTGTCTGGTGATGATGAAAGCCTCTGAGATATATCTCTCCTTTACAAACGTTAGTACCGTAAGTATTGCATATACTTCCGCGGAAGAAATTGTTAGTTCATCAGGTAAATGATAGTACTCCTCTATCTCCAGGACAGGGGCATATCATATTTTCCACATGATACGCTTTTGTTATTAGTGGGCAGTAATGAGCCATCTGAATATATGTACTGAAAATTCGGCCATTTTTCTGCGATATAAGATTCTACTGCTCTTTCCATTGCTCCTCCAACTTCAACTCCCCTCCCAGGACCCTTGTAGGAGTCCGGTGTGAAGGCTACCGCCGGAGTGAAGTTCCTGATATTGTATTCCACGTTATGGATGTTGATGGTCTTTTTCCTATATACATATAGAACGGCAGGCTTAAGCTTGTTGTACATTTCCACAATTAGCAAGCGACATTTTAATGATGGACGTGAGATAAAGGTTTCTGTTATCTTATCTACTCTGTTTATGATAGGGCAATTAATGATGTTTAAACTCCTGGTTAGAAATCTGGCGCACAGGTGTTTTGCTCTAATCTCGATAGATGTTTCTCCCGCCTCGTTTGCGAGGGCATTGGTGGGAGATGATCTAAGTGCTCCAAGTATGGATCTGTATACCTCGTAACACATCACATTTAGTTTATTTATTAATATTTTTGGTATAGGTAATAGTATGCATAAGCCATTTGGATTTGGCCAGTTTGGATCTGATGATCATCCTATATAGTGTAGACAGTATTACGGGGTCACCCCCCTCCATCTGGTACTTGATAGAGATTATATTAAGTTGATACCTTCAGTGCACGCCTTATTTGTGGAGTTAATATGCTCCCTCCAACTGAGTTTGCAATTGAGATGGAATCCCAAATACTTTATGTTTTCTACGTATTCTATTGGTTTGTTGTATTTTATCAATGTCTAGTTGACGATCATTTAAAAGTTGTTTAAGGACTACATTGCCCTATTTATTCGGTCTGCTGCCGTTTCTTACCCTTGTTCCCACTTTGTTTGGATCGTTTGTCAATTTGAGGTATTTTTCTGCGAATAACTGATGGATAACTCTGGTAATGGGATACGAGATACCAGTCGTCTGCATTATGCGGATCAACGTGGGGATATGAACATTGTCGTATGCCGATCTGATGTCAATAAAAACAGCCACCAGTAGATTTCTTTCCACAAAGGCCAGTCGTATATCTGTCACTAACGCGATTAGGGCGTGGTGTACTCCTTTCCCTTTCCTAAAGCCCAACTGCAGTCCGTCAAAAACTCCTCTATTTTCGCACCACCATTCAAGCCTGTAGCCAGCATGCGCTCGAAGCTTTTCCTAATATATGTATAGCTGTTAGCTTAACAGTTAAGAATTGGAACAATCATTACCATTTTCCATTCTTCTGGTGTGCTTCCGCCACGTAATATTTTGTTATATAGAGCTATCAAAAAGGTTTTGAAATTTTTAGGGAGATTTTTTAGCATTGAGTATGTTATGCTATCTGCTTTCTGTTCTTAATTGAGTTGTCAATCTCTTTCAATGGGAGAAGATCGGCTCATCCAGTTGTGTCAGTATCCACTGTTTCTGTGTTTTCCAAGTGTATTTCCCCTTTTGTTGGGATGTGGGGGGGTGTTATTCTATTCATAAATAACTCTGTCCGTTCGTAATTATTTGGCTGTTGTTTCGTGGTGTCATACGTTTCAATGATAAACAGAAAGTTTTGAAATATGCCCGTTTTTTTCTTAAGAGATTTTTTTTGAGATTGCAATATTTCTTTTGGCAATGAGATAATTAGTTAGGGTTTTATCGCTCAGATACGTCATATCGTTAATATTAATGTTACTCATTTGGAGAATATCTATATATTTTGTCCATCTGATCCCTCTCAGTGCTACCGATGGTCCCTTCACTATCGTCCTGTTGATTTGGGCTGAATTTTGTAACCTCAGTTCCAAACAGACCGGAAAGTGGTCGCTGCCGAGAATATCCCATATGCGAAGTAGCTCTTGTACTTAAGGCTTCTGAAATCAAAAATAGGTCTATTACGCTTCTCGTCTGTTCGTTGTACGAGAAAAGTGTAACTCTTCCGTCATTTGCCACTGTGAGGCTTCTTTCTCGGGATATACGTAACAGTAATAAGAGTTTCGCTGCTCAACCAGGTTTCGTAGATTATAACGACATCCTGTGGATTATCTTTTAGATATCCATAAAGGCTAGTTTTGTTTCTTAGTAGACTCCTAGAGTTACATGTTATAACTTTCAGAACGTTGTTATTCATTGTTGCGTGTAGTGAACCAATCGCTTGACGTGTGGGCATGTTCTTCCGCTATATGGGGTGTTCTATTGTTGGTTTGGGATTTTGTTTTGGTTAGTTCTTTGTTATAGGTCTCATCTTCAGCAGATATTGCTTCATATTCCATTTTCTTAGGGTTATGGGTTTGTTCTACCCTGCTGACAGAATTCGAGTAGTAATGCCTTGTTTGTGAACTATCTGGCATATTTTTATCCGAGTTGAAATCATATATAAGCTCGGGCGGTAATTCATGTTTACGCTTCTTTTCTGAGAGGTTTTGTTTTTTTGGAGGGCTAATTGTTTTTTTGTATATTCTTCTGCCATCTTGCGGCTTAGTCACTTGTGATGAAGCTAATTGTTTTATTTGGGTGTTTTTACTGTTCGGCAGTTCAGGGAAACTTCTTTGGTCCATTATAACTTGAGTTAATAACGTACGATAACTACTAATAACCAAGCCAACAACTTGGTTCCGATCCTACCTTCTGGGATGCTGCAAAGGCTGAGCAATTAAACCTCGTCATTGTTTCTTTTATTTTTTTGTCTTAGATATTCCGTGCATCTTCTATTCCTGGCTGGTGTTTCTCTTTCATTGCTCAGGTGTTCCATGTTACAAAAAATGCATGTTGGAGCAGTTTTTGTTGCAACATTCCTCCAGCCGGTGTTCTGGTCACTGTGTAACTGGTGCGATGTATAGTTCCGGTTGTCGTATATTAAAGAAGAGCCCTCTTCTGTTTCAATCCTCCTTTTAATTCTATGTACATTCAACACTTTTTCTCCTTCCTTCGTCTCGAGGTGGAAATTAAGTTCCTTTTCTGATAGGCTCGGGTCGATTTGTCTAATAACACCTTTGCAGGTGACACGGTTGTTTGGAATATCAACATTCCAACCGTTTTTAAAGCAGAAGTCTGACTTAACGAATCTGTTTGCGGCCTTTCTGTTATGGAATTCGACCTCCAATCTGTTACGGCCTCTTTTTTCAATCTTCTCCATGCCCTGAATGTTCCCATCATACAACATTTTCCCAAACCTCAGGTCCCTCAATTGTCCCACGTTTTTGTCGATGGATTCAATGTTGGCGATAAAAGGCGGACAGTCTTTTTCGCAGTATAAAACTTTTTGTTTCTTCTCGATTGTTATTCCTTTATTTTTAAGAACCTTTGTCCATATTTCAGAGGATTCATTCGATAGCCGAGTTCTGCGTCTTTTTTTATCGTAATAAATGTTTTAATAATGACTAATTTAAACTTGATTTAATTTGAAATATCATAATGAGTCATTATTTATGGTAAATTAAAACATAGAAATGATGATTTTATAAGAAAATATGATGAAATGTTATAATGACAAGATGAAGTGTTAGAATGGCAGGTTAAGTTATCAAAGTGATAAGTTATGTCAAAGTGACAGGTTATAATGATAAAATAATGGTTTTATAAAGAGATAGATGAAAAGTTTCCGAGTAATGAGGAATAATGGAATTAATAAATAAAAAGTACGAAAATAAAATGCTTTTAAATTGTTAACTTGAAATGTCATGTTCTGCGCATACCTGGTCAAAATAATACAGGCTTTAAAGTATTTGGGATCAATGAAACTCCTCATAATGACGATGGACTGATGATGGACTGCGCATGTTGAATATATTGTTGAAAAGGTAGGAGAAATGGTGCAGGTGCTGGATAGAATCATGGGTTCCTATGGACCGAGAGAGGCAAAAAGAAGGAGTAACGATATACTCGCAGATTTTGTATGGGTGAGCTTGGGGAGACGCTTGCCAAATTAAAAGAATATTTGTACGCTAACCAGATCACAGAGGTATAACAAGGACGAGATGTAGGTCAAAATACTGGAAAAGTGAGAAAAAAGATGTAGAGTTGATACGGGACGAGCGAGATGGACAAAACGACTATTTACAGATCTAAAAAGATGGATATCCAGAAACTGAAGAGATGTGGATTTTCACCTTTGTCAGCTATTGGTAGGCCATGGATGTCTTAACGAGTATTTATATAAATTTAAAAAAGGAGTCAGATGTCTCTGATTATTGTGAGGAGTAAAACGATGTTGAACACACGTTCTATAAATGTGTCAGGTGGAGGGAAAATAGAATTCGGGTGGAGGAGCTTGATTGAAATCGGTTGGGTTGGTAATCATACCGGAAAATACGGTTGTTGGACAATAAGCATAAGTGGAAGTATACTGCGCAATTCGTTGGTAACGTTCTGACAAAGAAGGAAAAAAAGAAAAGCTAAGACAAAGCAGCGGTCCCCTGGTGGAAAAGGATGTAAAAAGAGAGTAATTTTAATTTAATGATTTTACTTTTTAAGAGTCTATTGCGCTCTGTTTGTTTACGTTTCTAGGATTATTACCGGCTTAAATGGATTTGGACGGGTCCGGTCTTGAGATGCCTCTGGTTCTATACGTTGGAATCGTGTGTCTATGTTTAGTTTTGGTTTCCCGGCTTAACAACATCCCGATCCCCCAAACGGCTTTGAGGGATCGTGATGTTCGGGATGTTGTCTGGTGTAGTCCCCCACGTCAAAAAATTTGTTTTGAATTTTGTTTTCGGTCTTGATATATTAGTTCCAATTTCGAGATTGCGTTGGGTGGTTAGATGGTGGCGGTGTAGAAGGCAGATCACTCGGTGGGCAAATTGCAAAAACAGTGAAGCGTAAAATGGACTCCAAACCCACACTATCCGACCGCTCCAGATCTCACCGGAGGTGTGTTTGCAAATTTTTCCCGACCTCATAAAAAGAGGTTTACCCGTAAGGTCGAACAGTAGCTGTGACACTCTTTTTAAACGTTTGCGCTTCGATTGAAATTTGCATCGAGATAGATGCAGAGCTTATCTGTTAACCTTTGTAGAAAAGGATGTGAATGCAATCTGCTGTTTTTAGGATTTTCCTATCCTATCATTTTCTTTCCACCTTTTTGGAATTTTTTGTTTGATATATATCTCCATCAGATTCTTGATTTGGGAATGGTTGGTCATAGAGGTGGGTCAACTCGATTTATCAAACTAAGTTAACTCGGATTGACATTTTTCAAGTCATTTTGAGATAGACTGTTACTAACTCGAGTTGGGATTACATACATAAATAGCAAAACTCCAATGACACATACAAAGAACCTGTTACTGTTATAATAGAGTCGCGAGTAGAAGCCACTTTCTTTGACCCGCGTTATAATAAATCACAATATAAGAAATTGTGGAGAAGTCCAACTCAACTATAACTTGTTCAGCAGCCATGACGATAAAGCTATACCTTGACATTACCATACATATACAGGAAGCGTTCACAACGTATTACTCGATTCACCCAGATCAACGCAAATATAACCCTAGCCGTTCAAAACAACATCCATATTTACATTGTTACCTGGATAAATCGTTCACGATTACAAAGCAATCGAACATCGAGTTAACATTTTCTACACACCTTCTGACGGTGTGTAAAAATAACACTGCATATAATAACGTCATATTTGATAACAGTTTGAAGTGACAAAATCAATCCAAATTAATTTAACATATTTAAAGATTGTATTATTTTTTATATAAAAGAATGGAAAATAAAATTATATATAATGAACATCGTAATTATATAACCAATAAAAAGGGACATATGTGAAGATTTTAAACATTAACACTGTGTTGTAATTAGTAGTTTGTTACCGAGTATTCCACAAATCTTCAGCTATTTGATTCCTTTTACCCAACTCATTCTGTAAAATTTCTCCATTAAAGTCTTGAATGTCACCTATTGGTTATTGAGCTTCTTCTATATATTATTGAATAAACGGATCATTAAACATAATCGATATGTTATGCAACACGCACGCGGCCAATATTGTTGCTGGGATCAAATCTGTTCTATTCATATCTAAATATTTCAAGTGACGAAATATTTATATTTAATATTTTGCCTTGCCTTTGCATGTTCAGTATTAAAATACACAGTGGAACCTCGGGTTACGAGTTTAATTCGTTCTGGCAGGTTGCTCGTAACCCGAAACGAGTTTTCACATAAGAAACAATGTACATATGTAAATGCAATTAATTCGATCCAGACTAAAAAAATGGTAAAGAAAAGAACAACATCTGTCCAATAATAATCAAATTTATTTACATATAACTACTATAAGGGTAATAACAAAAAATTAATATTCTTTAAATTTTTTTTTATTTTGATGGTCATGTAGTGGTTTTATTCGCTGATTAGTATCTCTTCTTAAGTTTTCTTCGCCTTTTAGCTAATGTGTAGTCGGTCTCTTCCACTTTTCTCTTAAAAAAATCATTGATAAACATTTGTTTTTGGCTGCTTCTCAATACGTTATTAAAATGAGCCATGGCAACATCATCGAATAAATCGATAAATCGATAAATCGCCCTAAAAGCTGCTGCTTTATCTGGATGACGATCCTCTACAAACGTCTTTAATTTTAGCCACATTGAAGTATGATCTTTAATCTCAGCAAATGTCAGTCTTTTTTTCTCACGTTCTACTTCTTGGTCTTCGTCTACCTCTTCTAGCTCATATTGTTGCATATGCAAGTCCTTCAACTCATTAATGCTGAGTTCCTCACTATGTTCTGTAATGAGTTCATTAATATCTGACGCATTTACTTCAAGTTAGTACAATTCAATAGATTACAGTTAATAGATACAGTTAATATTAATATTACAGTTCAATAGATCTTCCCAGAGACATGATTTCTTCATAATGCTGTGTTTCGTTTAAAATTGGTTCCATTTCATAATTTTGAACCATATCAGGCCACAACTTCCTCCAAGCAGAGACTAGTGTTCTTATTGTTACCCCCTTCCAAGCTTCGTCAATTAATTTCAAACATGCAACAATATCAAAGTGGTGCTTCCAAAACTCTTTTAGGGTAAGATGCGTAGTTTCAGTTATGTCAAAACAAAGCTTGAAAAGGCCCTTTGTATACAATTTTTTAAAGTTCGAAATAACCTATTGGTCCATTGGCTGCAAGAGCAAGGTAGTGTTGGGGGAAGAAAAGTTACTTTTATGAAATTAAATTCTTCCTTAATATTATCCTGAATTCTTTTTGTATAAGCAGACGCATTATCCATAAGCAACATTGCTTTTAACGGAAGGTTATTATCAAGCAGATATTGTCTTATTTCAGGACCAGCAGTAGAGTTTATCCATTCTATAAAAACCACTTCATCGACCCATGCTCTCCTGTTTGACTTCCACATTACGGGTAGTCTATTTTTTGCAGTTTGCATCTCTTAAACGCTCTCGGGTTTTCCGAAGAGTAAACTAAGAGCGGCTTCATCTTCTTGTCGCCGCTCGCATTTGCACAAAGGAGCAGTGTCAAACGGTCTTTCATTGGTTTATGACCTGGTAACTTGGTCTCCTCCTGTGTGACAAACGTCCTATTTGGCACTTTTTTCCAGAAGAGCCCTGTTTCATCGCAATTAAAGACTTGCTCAGGTACTGCTCCGTCTTAATAAGTGTTTTAATATCACTTATGAATTTCTTTGCTGATATTACCTTTTACACTGGCTGCTTCTCCGTGACGGAAGATGCTATGTATTCGCGTTCTTCTCTTAAATTTTTCAAACCATTCTCGACTTGCTTTAAATTCAGCAGAATCCCTTGAAGAACCTGGCAAATCTTTTAATAAATTGGCATGCAACATCTTTGTCTTTTCGCAGATAATGCCTTCGGTAATGCTATCGCCTGCTATTTGTTTTTCGTTTATCCACACTAATAACAATTTTTCAACTTCTTCCATCACACGTGGTCTTTGCTTCGTTGATACGTTCACTGTGAGACCCTTTACTGCATCTATGCTTTTAATTTTCTCTTTGTTTTTATAGATGGTACAAATGGTCGATTTTGACTTATTATACCGCTTTGCTAAATCGATTTTTCACTTCCAGAGTGATAGCTTCTTTCTTCATTCCATCAACACCAGACTTTTTCTTCATGGGCATTTTTTCTGTTAACTTGTAAAACATGGTGTTCAAAACTTCACAAAAACATTTTGTAGTCGATTTTTTCTTTTTGAAATTGAAAACCACCAGAAATACAAAATTTCTAAACATACTTACAATAAATAAAATTAAATACAATAATAAAATTTTGCAAAAGCTCCTCTACTAACGAATGCTTCGCTGCGACTACAATCAAACCAGGCGTCAAGGTTGCAATGTATAGTCTAGACTCTAGTCTGGACTACACGTCTAGAGTCTAGACTCTAGACGACTCTAGACTATGTATACGTTGCGGCGTGACGTAGCTCACCTCCCGTCAAGCAGGTCGTAAACCGAAAATTTGCTCGTAAGCCGAGGCAAAAATTTTGCCGGTTCAAAATTCGTAAACCGAAAAACTCGTCAACAAAGACGCTCGTAAGCCGAGGTACCACTGTATTTGTTTTTGTGTTAAATTTCCACGGTTTATATATAGCACCAAAAGCCAATTTAAGGACGGGTGTGCTTTGTCTCCCAATATATGTTCTCCATTTAGGAAAAATAAATCTGGATTAGTTCTTATGTTTTCATATATGTGTGAGTTTGTAAATATTCTTATATCACTCACAGAACTTGGATAACCCACAAAACAATCCAAAAATGTTAAAAGAGGGCTGCATATTGCTTGTAAGGTTATTCCATGAACATTTCCTATTAATATAGCATTCGGGTTCTTGTTTTGGTGCCTTGATTGGCATGTAAGTACCATCTATTGCACCGATTGTTTTTGGGATTATAAACAACTCACTACACTTTATTTTAAATGATTCTAATTCATTTCTTTGTGGAAATTTAATATGTTGAGGTGCTGGATTGCAGAGGGCTTTAACAACCCTAATGAAACATTTTCATAAAGTAGATTTGCTTAAATCAAATTGGTTTACATAACCACTTTAACCCTTGCCTCCATGAGTATAACAAGATCAATCCACGACTGGAGAGTTTCTGACAATATATCAATGTCCCGAAACCCCAAAAGAACAAACGTAGAACTGTTTAAATCCACGCTTTCGGGGCTGTTAGCAAAAGTCGGGCAGAGATAACCAGCGGATAACCGCAGCATAGACAAATATTGTACTTCTTTAAACGGGAGCCTGCTCCGTTCTTACAAAAAGGCCTGTCCCCTTCGCAAAGAGTCGTCCTCCGGACGTGCCACCGCTTGGTAGTGCCCCGAACTGGAGGCTCTCAAACGTGAGGCGGGCACGGCCTTCAACTGGGCTAAGGACTCCAGGACCGTTTCCGAATGGCAAACTTACAAGGTCAGAGTTTAAGAAAGCCGTCCGTCAGAAGAAGCGAGCGGCGTGGAGGTGCTACTGTGAGGAGGTTAACTCCCTCACCGAGGTAACTCGTTTGAAGAAGGTACTCGCATCTGAACCAGACAAACGTATCGGCTTATTGAAGAGGGAAGACGATTCTTATATCGACAACCTTCTAGAAAGTTTATAGCTCTTAATGCTGTCCAACCAGAGACAAACCATCTACCGGCAGCGGATGATTGGAGTCTGGCCAAACTCATCTGCGAGGAAGAAAAAATAAGGTGGGCCGTAAATTCCTTCACACCGTTCAAAACTCCAGGACCGGATGGGATCGCACCGGCACTCTTATAATGGGGTCTGGAATGGATTCTACCGCACCTAAAGAGAATATGCTAGGGCTGCTTGGCAACACGCTACCTTCCGAGGATTTGGCGTGATGTTACAGTCACTTCATACCGAAACCGGGCAAGCAGGACTACTTCCTCCCGAAGTCTTACAGACCTATCCGCCTCTCCTCTTTTCTTTTGAAAACTTTAGAGAGATTGTGTGACAGATACATCAGAGACCACTGCCTGATCACCAGACCACTGGACTCTGATCAACATGCCTACCCACAGGACAAGTCAACGCTGACGGCTCTCAGCACTGTGGTTGACTTCATCAATGACGCTGTGGACCGCAAAGAAGCCGCTCTGGGTGTCTTCATCGACGTTGAAGGAGCCTTCGATCGAACGACCTTCTCAGGAATATACGAGGCCTTGGTTGAGCATAATGTTCCCCTGACCCTTTGTGGTTAGATAGAGAACACTCTCAGACAAAGACTCGTGAAACTAAGATTGGCAATACCACCTTACAAGGTACCGTTACTAGGGGCTGCCCACAAGGGGGTATTCTCTCACATCTATTTTGGAACATTACACTGGACAGCCTCTTAAAACGATTAAAACTAGCCCGCTTTAAAACCGTTGGCTACGCTGATGACCTAACCATCCTCGTCAGGGGGAAACACATAAATGTACTCTCTGAAAGGATGCAGGTACCACTCAACATAATTGAGACCTGGTGTAACAAACAAACTCTCTCAGTCAAACCCAAGAAGACCGAGATGGTAATTTTTACACGCTTACGCAGCTTAGGCGGATTTAATCTACCAACGCTTGCGAACACTCCACTTAAACTTCCCACTGAGGTTAAGTACTTGGGCTTAATTATGAATAGTAAGTTAACGTGGAAAACCCACCTAGATTATAGAGTAAAAAAAGCATGTGTTACTCTTGGCCAATGCCGAAGGGCTGTTGGGAGGACATGGGGGTGTCACCCCGAGTAGCCCTTTGGATCTACACTGCCGTTATTCGACCCATGCTAACTTATGGTGCTGCGGTGTGGTGGAATAGAACTTCAGCAATCACCACAATCGCAACACTCAAAAGTATACAGAGTCTTGCCTGTCTGTTACAGGTGCGATGCGCTCTACTCCCACCGCAGCCATGGAGGTCATGTTAAACCTGCCACTTCTACATACAAGAGGTGGCACTGGTAACTATGAAAAGACTACAATCAGTAGCTACCAAAAAGGTGGAGGTCACTGGTGGTCGAACGTCTCTCTGGAGGGAAGCAGTCGAAGACTCACCCCTTCTGGAGTGTAAAGCGGATGATATACCAGCCAAATTCATCTTCTCTAGAAAGTACCTCACCAAAATCAGTTCCACAGTAACAGATACACATAACAACTTGAAAATCTACACTGATTGTTCAAAAAGACCCTAAGATCCGCCTCTCAAAACCCTTAGGTAATTTTACCACCGTCGTTCAAGCAGAAATGACTGCTATTAAACTCGCCGCTGACTACATTGTTAACACCAAGAGTCGAGGTAAGTACTTTACTATATTTACAGACAGTAAACAATCTATTTTAGCTCTAAGCAACGTTAGGATAACGTCCGCCTTAGTAATGGATTGCCACCTAGCACTGGAGGAGGCCTCGATCCACAATCGAGTCTCTATTCAATGGATAAAGGGTCACAATGGCTCAGCGGGCAACAAGAATGCAGACAGGCTAGCCAAAAGGGCAGCTGGAAGACATTTTTGGGGCCCCGAGCCGATTGTCATCCCAGCCTTAACTACTCATATTAATATGATTAAGAACATTACCCACAAGAAATTTTTAAAAGCGTGGGTCAATAATCTGGGCTGTTTTCAAGCCAAGGAATTGCTAAAATATCCTTCAAAGAAAACTGCTCAGTATTTCATTGGGTTGGGTAAAACCACCCTCACATTAGCTAAAGGTTTCCTCACGGGACACTGTAAGGTAAACAAGCATCTTCATAACTTGAGGATTGCTAATTCTCCTCTCTGTCGGGCCTGTGAACAGGACGACGAGACTGTAATTCACATTTTGTGTGACTGCCCCTCCTTAACCGACCTCAGAAAGAGGTTACTCGGGGAGAAGTGGCCGTCCACAAATGATACCAGGAACCTCTCTCTAAGTGACGTCCTGACTTTCGAAAAAACCTTAGGTTGGTTGATGTGAACAGAGGTAGAGTGGGGAGTTGCACAAGGGGCCCATTGGGGCCTAAGTGTGGTGTGCGTTCATTCGAACACTCTCCCGTGTCCTTACATACATACATAACCACTTAATCGTGGTGGTTTATTCCCTTTTTGTAAATGGAACAATATACAATTATTTATCATTTCGTCAGCTTCATCAGATGTGTGCTAAAAACAAAATAATATATCCGAATATATCTATCTTATTAGAATAACTATCTATTTTCATTCTACTTATTTCAATAGTTCTAAATGAACTATAAGCGAATGAACTAATTGTTAAAATTATCAGTTTGGTGCATATTTTGTTATTCATTCTACTTACCGCTGCTTATTAAAGTTAGGTCACACCTAAATTGAGTATGACATCGTACTCGATTGAATAAGTCGTTCATGACACTACACACCAAGTTTACACGACCCCATATTGACTCTACTCTTACTCTACTTTTTCTCTACTCAAGTAATACGTTGTGAACGCACCTCAGAAAACTAAATCTCCAACAATTCTAAAATGTGCACATCTACTTGTATTTATTATGTTTTGAAAATTACAGACTCTAAGTGGCAAGTATTGTTCTCAATATACATTGGAAGCTGATTTTGAAAGTTTCCATTCCATTTCAAGAATAAGTTGAGGTGATTTTCCTGTAATTTCTTGGAATATTGCTGTTTTAAATTCGTCAATGCCAATTTAAGCAGGGATGATTCAGGGATAGTGTTGATCAGCAGTTATGATAACGATTACGCCTTACTTCTTAAAAAAATAAGGACCCCAAACGTCCAAAGATCCAACAGCACACCAACCGGAAATAGGTCAGCTATGAATTAGCCGTTCATGAAACTTAAAGCAAAAATTCTGCTTGTTTTCACAGCCAAACAAATGGAAATGAGCTTCGTCACGAGCATTTTGTAGGATGTTTTAAAGAATATCTTTGGCACATGTTCTGCCATTTTTGGAGTACCATTCAGTAAGATCTTGAATAATCATCATTTTGTCTGGAACTTCAGATTGTTATGTAAAGTTCTTCTGACAGAACGATCTGATAAAACAATTTCACTTATCGGTTGTGCAATTTTTAGGAAGGTATCTTATATAAACGAGGTTAAAATTGGTAACAGAACCAAGGACGTAAAAACATTCTTGTATGTTATACCCAGAGTGATGGCCAAGGTTGGGATGGCAGTTTAACACACCAAAAACAAACAATGAACGGTGAACGAGCCGTAAAAACAATAAAATTATATACATCAATCACAAGCACCTCACGAGGCAGCGAGACAATATCATAACACGGCATGAAACGAGCAAGAGAAGAGGCAGTGGTACCAATCTCCAGAGAAGAAGAAAGAACCCGAGAAAGAGAGAAGACCGGGAAATTCAAAACCCAACCCGTATATCAGACAATGTCAGAACCACACCGCACCAATGGAATGGCGGTCACGAGGGGAAGGGTGGTACTCATCACAAGAGTTGATTAAATTGCAGTAGATGTCACTCACCCCTTGTACATCTGAGCGAAAATTGATGGAGTTATTTTCTTTACATATATAGAACATTTCTAGGAATCTACGTCTGTAATAAGAGGGCTCACAACAGAGTATAGAGGAGTTCTCAAAGTCAAAAGCGTGGCCCGTAGAGATGTGATGTTCAGCGAGGGCTGTAGAGTTCGACTTTTTTAACCTGCAGACTCTCATATGCTGTTTAATTCTATTCTTTCGGTATTGGCTGGTCATACCTATATATGAGCCCGAACAACCCTTGCAATTGATTCTGTAAATCAAATTTGACTTAACATCGTCAGGAATGCGGTCTTTGAGGTTGGAGAAAGCACGCCGCAGAGGGTTCAAGGTATATTTTGCCCATCGAAATTGTTTACCACTGAAGGTCTTAATTATCCGTAAGGCCTGGGATAAAAGGTAACTTCACAAAAGGCTTAACAGGTATTTCCTCTACATCAGGTGGATGGGTGAGAGACAAATTTGCGTCTACATGACATGTGTCCCGCACAGCTGTAGGTGACAACCGAGGTCCATCTAACGAGAACAAAATCTTATTGACCAAGGCGCCAGAGAAACCATTGTTGCGGAAGATGTCAGCTAGCAATCTGAGGTTTCTTAAGCGAAAAGCTTCATCACAGCTACGGGTTATACGGATCTTCATGCCCTTAAGTGTGTTAATCTTCATACTGAGAGGGTGGCACGAAAAGTAATTTATAAACCTTCCAGAGTATGTAGGTTTACGATATCAATCCAATGAAATTGATTGATCAGGATTTCGTATGACCAAAGAGTCCAAAAAGGGAACAGAGTTGCTCGTTTCTTTCTCTACAGTGAACGGGATGTGGTGGTTAAACCCATTGAAGGTTTCTAAGGTTTCCTGGATCCGGCCTGAAGGTATTGCGAGGATGATATCATCCACATATTTATATATGAATGGGACTTGGAAGGGTAGAGAAGATAGACAATTATCGAGGACATGGTCCATGACGATGGTTGCCAGAATAGGGCTGAGTGGGCTGCCCATTGGTGTACCAAAACTTTGTTTATAGACGACTCCATTAAAGGAGAACATAGAGGACTCAAACAGGAATGTGATTATCCGGATAAATCGGTCTTTATCAATAGAGGTGTGGTGGGACACCAAGGACCATTCATGTACAATCCTATCAACGACCATCTCCAAAGGGATGTTTGTAAACAGAGATACCACATCAAGGGATGCCAACACAAACCCAATGGGCCAATGGACCAAACCTCTAACTTTAGTGGCAAAGGTGAATGAATCATTAATGTTATATGCAGTTCAGTCTATGAAGGCATTAGATAGTGTTATAGCCAAAAAGGAAGAGAGGGCGTATGTAGGAGAGCCGACGAAAGAGATGATGGGACGCAATGGGACATCAACCTTATGTATTTTTGGCAGACCATAATATTTAGGTATTACACCATTATGGCAGATTAGTTTCTTGTATACTTCTCCTGGGATGAGTCCAGGAGAATTGGAGTTCCTTTGAACAGTAGGCGTACAATCAGATTTGAAAACCTGGTAAGTGTGTGGGTCATCCAGTAGTTGGAGGGATTTCGTTAAATATTGTGATTTGTTCATTACAACAGAAACCTGTCTGATCTGATAAAAGTAAAGCAGCTAAACGTATAGATCGTTCAACTGCTTCTCATAAAGCTGAAACATATAAGTATCCAAGCACTTTTGGGTCTACAGGTTCATTTTATTTTTAATGCTGAATACGTGAACTGCAATAAATGATAAGAGCAATCATTTTCTTTGATGTGCTAGTATCGTTGATCTCATCGTTTATTACATCTCCAACATAAATGGACTCTTACATCCAGCAATTTAAACCAAAGTAAATCTCTATGGTCTCTGATTTTTATTCAGTTTATTTGTACAGGTTGTTATTCATTGTAGAGGCTTTCGTTAAATCCAACCCTGTATATTGTAATTGAAGTAAAATCAGATCTAACACAGAATCTATTTTTTTAAATTTTATATGAAAAGGAATGCACTCATTTCATTCGTTCAACCCAGCCCTGGGGCGTCAAATATTTTAGGACTGTACTCTATATAGGTAACTAAATTTATTTGGGGTAAAACGTTCTGTTGAGACATCAAAGCAGCGACGATTACGTTATCATAAATACAGATCAATTAATTAATTTACATGTTTTTTATTTTAATCAATTAAAAAAAATTGTTAGAGATATTAAATTGTTTGTTCAGTCTCTAGATTTAGAATGAGTCCTTTAACCCAGTTAAAAGAATTGCACAATTTCCAACTTTTGTTTCATTGTTTAAATGAATGTGAACTACACGCAATCCTTTTGTGTGTTTAACTTTGTTGCGTGTTTTAAACGGAAAATCGGTACAAATCCTTCGTTTTATTTACACAATAAGAAATAATGCGATTAATAAAAAGAAATAAAATATTGAGGTTTTGACTACTATTTATTACGCAATTGGACATCAAACAATATTAATATTAATGTTTACCATGTAATTTGTTTGTTTTTGGTGGAATGAGGCAATTGAAACATTTAGAAAATAAAAGTAAATGTAAATTGCGAAAAATAATACAAAATAAAAAAGAATTCGCGCACAAAATTTAATTCAAAGTATTTAATTTTTTAATCTTTGTTAATAAATTTGTTTTAAGCCAAAACTTGCTGGGTGTGTGTGTGTGTGTGTTGTAATAATGCATTATTAATATATAAATCGTTAGCTAATTTAAGAAAAAAGAATGAAACTGTTAAAGAAAAAACAGTTACTTGCGGAACTAAAAACCAACATTAATTTAATTTAACCGTCTACGTTCATTTCCGTTTCTTCGGGAGCTTCGTGATTCTCTTGATTCGGTTGCCAGTCGGTGTGGTTAGCATCGGCCGGTTTCGTTTCTTTCGGCGGTGTGGGCGCCTTTGGCATCGGTTTATTCAAAATCGGATCGACCTGCGATCGGAAACCCGCCAAAGTTTTTTGCATATCATCGACGGTAATACTCGGATCAATATGTTTTTGTAAATTCGTGTGCTCGTGATACACTTTTCTGACGTACTCATCTAAATCACCAAAAGCTTTTTCGACTTTTTGAAGTTCCTCCCGCGTAAAATGAGATGCCCTCTCATCTTTTCCGGATACAATCCCCTCATAGACTTTGCGACAATGCTGTAGGGCGCCACCGAGTTTATCTAACATATTAGGTCTTCTCTCAGCCTCTAATTTTCGTTTTTCAACGGGTTCCCCGCGCTTTTTTAGCGCAACCAAACGGTCTTTGTACTGTTGTTTTTCGCAATCTTCACCTTCCTCGTATAACCAGTTTTCCATCGATTCTAAATCGTTAACTAATTTTGTACGTTCATTTTCGATGATGAAAGCAGCGAGATCTTCTTCTGATGAAAGCTTTCCGCGTAATTCATATACATATTCTTCTAAAGCGTTTCGGGCATCAGCTCGTTCTTTTTCTCTCTTATCATCTAATTAAAAGAGAGATTAATCAAATTCTAAACAAATTACTCAATACTTACTTGCAATTAATTTATATTCCTCCTCTTTTAATTCTTCTATTTGTTTATGAGATAATCCGTAAATTTCTGGTTCAACCGTTAACACGATATCTTTCTTAACAGCTTTTTTCTTTTTTTTGTCATCCCCGTTCTGCAACAAAAATCGTTTATGAATTAAAATTGGTTTTAATCGAGACGAAAACGAATAAAAACAAAGAAAATAAAACAGAGTAGAGCCTTGTATGCATCGTAGGCGAAACAACACAAAAAAAATTAACAACAAAAATGGAAATTGAGGGGGAAAGAATTAGAACAACTAAAAGGGTAGTGCCAGGTTTTATGCATACCCGGCTAAACAAGGCTGTTAATTTTCCCGTCCAGCCTACCTCTGGTGTGCTGTTTGCCTCAACAGACGCCTTATCCCCCCCGTTTTGATCCGCATTTTGACCGTCAACCTCCATCGGTTGTTGCGCTTGTTCAGAACTATCCACAATTTCCGTACATTCAATCACCGCTTTCCTCAACGAAAATATTCCACTTTGATTCGTGTTAAACGTTATCTTAACAGGTTGATTTCTACCTTCCGATATTTGTTTTACATCTTTTACGTGCCACATACCTAATAAAAACATACAAAATTAATTTATTTATTAATTAAGTGTTAAAATCTCGATGTAACCAAACGATTTGAAATTTAATTTAGGATCAAATGAAACTAAAACTTGAAGTTGCACTATTCGGATGTATATTATGTTATTAATTTTCTACTAGTTTCGGGGCTTTGTTGTCCCCATCTTCAGGAAAAAATGAAAAAACTTAAATACGCATATTATAAAAATTGTATACACCTATCCCCCGATTTACACGGTGGATAAGTTCTTGAGAAAAACGTGTAAATCGAAAATTAAAAATTTTCAAGTCAAAACCGTGTAAATCGAAAAACTCCCAGAAAATGCATAATTTTGCTATTTAACAGTTGTGATTTTTTTCGATATTTTTAGGTGTACACAGAAATAAAAATAAAATGCATTGACGGGTTAAAATATGTAATATATTACGCAAACACTATTTTTTAATTTAATTACAATACTTTTTTTTTATTATTGAATAAGTATGATTATACACTATTCTCGTCAATAATATACAGTTATTCAAACTAAAAAATCAAATTTACAATATGTAAAAATTTACATATTTTTCTTTACCAACATTTTTTATGTATTGGAAAAGTTTTTGTCCGCAAGGTATTCCTCAATTGAATAGTACTCTTTTTCTAATAATATTCGTTTAACTTTCAGTCTGAACTTTATGTTATTCACCTCTTTTATTTTTGATGGTAATGCATTGTACAACTTAACCGATATATAGTTGAAAGTATTCTGGGATTTCTTGATTCTGTGATATGGTATACTAACAGACTACTTTTATGGCGCGTGTTGTACATATGAAGATCTTCATTCTTTGTCAATGTGTCTTTCTTCATATGAACATTAACTAGGCAGGTAAGTATGAAACAACTTGGGATAGTTAGTATTTTTAAATTTTTAAAAACTGTTCGGCAGCTTCCAACATGGTGTAGCCCAAACAAGATCCTTATCACTTTCTTTTGCATTTTAAATATGTCATTCATATCGTTTGACCCTCCCCAGATAGATATGCCATACGTTGCCATCCTGTGAAAGTAAGCGAAGTAGACGTTTTTTGTTTCATTGGTGAGTAAATTTTTAGATATCACCTTTATGCAATATATTGAATTTGATAATTTTCTTTTTAAGTTTGTTACATGGTCCGACCACGTTAAAGTTTCAGACAGCGTAATGCCTAGAAAATTTATGTTTTGAATTTCAGTATCTTTGTCTCTTTTTGTAGAAAAAGTTAGTATTTTTGTTTTTTATCTGCATTTAATTTCATTTTGTTTATGTCAAACCATTTTTTTTGCATCATCTAATGATATTTCCGTTTTATTTTTAAGTAGCTGTATATCATTTTCTTGGTTGATAACTGACGTGTCATCTGCATAGAGACAAATGGAAAGTGCCTTCACATTTTCTGGCAGATCGTTTATACATATCAACAAAAGTACGGGTCCAAGCACAGAACCCTGAGGTACACCTGCCCCAACAGATTTCAATTCAGAGTGTATTCCTTTCCAATAGACTTGTTGTTCTATATGATCGAAGTAAGAGACTAATAAATTGTATGCAGTAGCTTTGAAGCCGTATTTATATAATTTTTCTCTTAAAATTCTGTGGTTTACCATATCAAAAGCCTTGCTGAGATCACAAAAGGCTATTTGCATAAATTTTTGTTTATCAAATCCATCTGCTATTTTTGGATAACATTTAGTAACGCTGTTGTCGTTGATTTGCCTTGTATGTACCCATGCTGATATTTGGTTATAAGATCTTCTTCTAAATACTCTATTATTCTTCTCTTTATGACCATTTCAAATATTTTTGACATCGCCGGCAATATTAATATCTATATTTAGCAATATTAATGTCTATATTTGCCACAATGGTTTGGGTCCCCGGGTTTCTTAATTAGTATTACTTTCGCTCGTTTGAGTTCCAGTGGGAAAATACCTTCTATCAAACATTTGTTTAGAACTACTTTTAGTTGTTTACTAATTTGTTCTTCTATTTCTTTTAGCAGTTTTACTGAAAAGCCATAAATATCTGTTGTGTTGGTGGTTTTCATGTTTTTAGTGATTTGTGTGACGTCACTGCTATCTATAGCTTCTATTGCATTTAAGAATTTGTTTGATTTTGATGTTACCAGATCCTCTGCTTCCATTTGGCTTAACATACTGTTTTGTGTTAAAACGGTTGACTGTCCAATAGTATTAAAATGATTATTGAGAATATTTGCGTTCAGTGTGGTCTTAACTTCATTTTTAATGCATCCTTTTCCCACTTCTTCCTTTGTTATTTTCCAAGCTGCTTTTATTTTGTTTTGTGCGTTATTTATATACTTTGCATAAGCTTCTCTTTTCGCTGGGTCAACTTCATTTCTGTATTGTTGCTTAAAAGCTTTATACGTGTTTTTATGTACATTATCTCCTGTTACTTCTAAAATCGTATAATGGGTGTTTCTGTAAGTCGTGGCCTAATTTTAATCACTTACTTGAGTTAAAATGATAACGATTTGTGTAAAAATGTTTGCTCTAAATCCATAAATGGCTAAGATATGGGCCTTCAAAGTTGAGAAATTTTTTAACATTTTCTTAAATATTTTGAATATAGTTTGTCCTAGAAAGATAAAATTTGGCAAACAGTGCAATGTTATCATAAAAAATCATTTAAGACCACTTTTGAAAACATACAACCACGTGATCAAGCTATACAGGAAGTCCACAAAGGAAATTTCATTAAAACTTTCTTATTATGTCATAAACCCTTAAATTTTCCAACATACGTTAGTCGTTAATTATTGTTTAAAATGGCAAATAATTTCAGTTTTAGTGAGCAAACTGACATGCTTTTAATTTTGGGAGAGTGTTTGTTTAGGCAATGCTAACGCAGCAGCAAGACGATATTGCGAAACATTTCCCAATCGCAGACAACCTAACAAAAAAACATTTCTTAATATCGAAAGACGTTTACGCGAGAAAGGAAATTTAAGACCGAAGTATGTAAATAATGGAAATCAGAGGTCAGCTCGTACACCCGAACTGGAAGAAGATATTTTGGATTTTGTGGCAGATCGTAGTACTGCTAATATAAAACGAAATTTTAGAATATCTAGAACTACAGCTTGGCGTGTTCTACACGAACAGCAATTATATCCATACCACTTGACCACAGTTCAAGAATTAAAAATTACTGATTATCCATTGCGAGTACAGTACTATAGTGGAAAAATGTACAATTGATGGTGCGTTTTTAGAAAAAATACTATTTACAGATGAATCTACCTTTTTAAAACATGGAACAATTAATTTGAGAAATGCTCATAATTGGGTTGAAGAAAATCCACATTTTACGTGTGTTTGTCAATCGCAATGGAAATTCAGTGTAAACGTTTGGGCTGGAATTTTTGGCGATTTTATTATCGGACCCGTTTTTTGCCTTCCAGACTTAATGGTGTTAGTTATTTGGAACACTTGGAAAATCTGGGAGAGTTATTGGACGATGTTTCATATGAAACAAGACTTGAAATGTGGTATTTACATGATGGAGCGCCTCCTCATTATACAAATACTGTTAAGGAGTGGTTACATCAACACTTTCCCAGGAGTTGGATTGGACGAGGACCAGAAGCCCCTATCACTTGGCCGGCTCGATCGCCAGATCTAACCCCCTAGACTTTTATTTATGGGGGCGTGTTAAAGATTTGGTATACAATTCGAATATTGATACTGTTGAACAATTGCGCCAAAAAATTGTGGAGTCGTTTACAATAATACGGCAAGAAAACGCATTGCCTCGATTACGTATTAATTTAAGACGTCGCTTTGAAATCTGCATTGATGCAGGCGGAGGACACTTCGAGCATTTACTGTAATATGTACTATACTTTATCCACTTTAGTTGTTGTTTTTCAAGTTTTTATTTTATTTTACCCTGTTTTCTTAACTGATTTTTTATTGGTATTTAGGTTTGAAGAGCTGTTTTTGTTGTTGTTTTTGTAATTTATTATTTTTATTGTTAATAAATTCACTTCGTTCGCATTTACTAATAATGCCATCCGATTAATGAAAATCCTAAAAAACAAGCTTGAATCTTTTTGCGAATAACTCGAAAAGGATGCATCTAATCAAAATTGTCTAAGAGTGAAAATAGTTTTAAAATGAAATAGGCTTTTGGAATCAGTTGTAAAATTTAAGAGTTTACGTTATAAAAAAAAAAGTTTTAATGAAATAAACTTTGTGGACACTCCGTATAGCAATGATCCCGTGGTTGTATGTGTTCAAAAGTAATCTTAAACGATTTCTCATTATAACATTGCACTGTCTGCGAAATTTTATCTTTCTAACTATCTTTCAAACCAGCCATGACTTGCTAAAAAAAACTTTTCAGTTGAAAAAGAAGATGGTAATTGCTCTACAATTTTTTCGTAAATTCTGCTACTGGGTACTCTTTTTTGTGTTTGATCTTCTATCCAAAGCATTAACACTTTCTTCATTTTTTCCATTGCGATATTTCTGGTGTATGATGTTGTGCCCATACTCGTGGTATTGCCAGCTGCAACACTCTTTCTAATTGTGTTTTCATTTTTTCTAATAGTTCTTATTGTAGCTTCGTTCATGCTATACGATTTTGCAACATCTACTACTCTATCTCCCTTTCGTAAGCAATTCGAAATTTCGATTTTAGTTTCTAAAGAAATAACTTTTCTTTTAACTTCTTTCGACATTATAAGCCTATAATTTTTTTAATTTATGTTCATTTATATAATCTAAATTATGCACTCCCTTGTAATTTATGAATATGGAAGATTAAATCATTCTGAAGCTGTGAAACTTTCAGCACATAAGCTCGGGTTTCACCGTGAGATGTGTACACAGCGCACGTGTTCAATCACAGTAGCATTAGTAGAGTGCGATAAAAACAAAACGAACTTATTTGGAAAACCGTGTAAAAGCGAAAACGTGTAAATCGCGGGATAGGTGTAATTGAAAAACCAGTAAAAATTCTTAAAACCAAATTGAAAATCAAAAATTCACCATGAAATAATTAACTTATTGACTCAAATATCATGCATCAAATAAATTTATGTCAATATTTTGAGAATGTGTTTAACCCTTAATTACTAAATATACGTCTCATAGACGGCATCATATATTTGATATTAACAATTTTTTTAAAATTATTTCACACCAATGTAAATACTCTACTAAGATGTCCCATTAACTATACAAATTGTTATTGAAATCGCCCTCGATGTATCAGAGATAAAAAATATTATATATGTGAAAAGGACTCTCAGGCGTAGCGTTAGTGTCTACGTTATTAAATTGTCTTCCTGGTATAGGTACTAAAATAAGGGAAATTCCTTACTTCTTTATACCGCAATAAAGCAAGGGGATTCCCTGATCGCACTACTCCGGGGAGCGAGAACCAATAACAATCGATGTTCACTTCATAATCGAAAATAATCGTGGAAGGAGTTCGTTAGTTCGCTAGCGATTTTTATCGTGAAAGCTATAATAAAAGAAAATGTCTGATTTACCGAGTACACCTCTCTTTTACTGTTACAGACTCCCCCTCTGGTTCACCATTTTGCGTCCTCGTAGGTGGACCAGTACTTTTCTTTTTAGGTCGTCCTCTTCTCTTCTACGGACGCTCTGGATCCGGCACATCTTCGACATCCCGCCTCTCCCTAAACCGAACCAGATCCTTGACATGGTAACATCAAACAATAGAGTTAGGATCACTAACATTTACCAGCTCGTAACTAGCTGATGAATGTGCCCTTAAGATTTTATATGGACCATCTCTTCTGGGTTCAAATTTCCATTTTTCCCCGTCTTTGCATTGCAGAGGAGGTGCGTCGTAACCATTACCAAATCCCCCTCCTTATAAATAGGAGATGTTCTGCGTTTCAAGTCGGCATATTTCTTGGCATGATCTTGTCGTTGTTCTATTCTATCTCTTACGTAGACGAGCGTGTCTGCTAGTTTTAGAATTTCTATTTCAAATTTTTGATGAACCTTCTATACCAGGAACAAGTCTGAAGAAACGTTCTCAGATGCTTCAAGTTAGCTGGTGGGGGCATATCCGTAATCGCAGATACCTTCTCTGGGTCGGTCTTAATGTCACCGCTAGTCAGTACGTGTCCAAGGAACTTGACCTCTTCGCAAGCTAATACGCACTTTTTTCGATTTGTATATAACAAAAACCTACGCAGTCTCTCGAAGACGGCTCGCAAATGTTTCAAGTGTTCATCGAAACTCTTCGAAACTACTATAATGTCATCAAGGTAGCACAATACCGTGATGTCTTTCAGACCCGCACGAAAACGATCGATCAACCTTTGGAATGTCGCACCGGCATTTTTCAGAGCATTCTGTTAAACCGATAAGTCCCGAACGGTGTCACAAACGTGGTTTTGTCCCGATCTTGTTCTCGTACACGCACTTGCCAATACCCAGACTTTTAGTCTAGTGTCGTCATGTATAACATTTCCCGCGCTAAATGTAATAGGTTCTCGATTCGCGATAACGAGTAATATCACTGATTGTCACTGAGTTTAGTTTTCGATAATCTATACACACTCTACGTGATCCGTCCTTTTTTGGTGCAAGTACTACCGGTGCGGCCCACGGTGATTCACATTCGATGATATGATCAGATAACATCTTTTCCAACTCCTGTTGCAGAATTTCTTTATTCTGTAGAGACATTCGGTATGGTGGAACGGCAGTTGGACCGCAGTCATTTCTTTCCATACGGTGCTCTGCGAAAGGAGTTGGCCCTCCCCCTTGTCTACTACACTCGAACTACTTCAGTTCGATCGATAGCTTCAATCCCATGGTTTACAGTTACTGCAGCTTTCTCGTCGCCTTTTTAAAGTTTCATATAAAATTGGTATTTTACTTCAGGTGCATCGCGGAACCCCCACTCGTCGTGGGGTATGTCCAACACAATCCCTGTCAAGGAAAGAAACCGTCCCCAGAAGCGTTCAATTCGCTTCGGCATTCGGTAACACGATGAATCTTTGTCGTACCGTACGACCTTCAACGTTAATCTCGACTTCCGTTTCCAATACTTTTTCAGTCTTAGATTTTCCGTCGGCCAGGGTGAAATTAATCTTTTTTGAGACGAATTTGTAATTCGCTTCCTTCAACACTTCATAGAGTTTCCAACCAGCTACACTGATTTGAGCTCCAGTATCCACAAAACCTACTCCCTTCTTGTTGCCTACTGTAATTGCCATTAGTGGTCTGCGATCGCCCTCCTCTTTCGCCGAAATTTGGTAAAAGAATAATTTTCCTAACAACGCGATTTTAATATTTTTGTTTGCTTTTTCTGAATTTTCTTGGCACACGGGACATTTCGCACGGATTATGCCTTCCTTGCCACATCCGTAACAACGAAGAACGTTCCTTTCCGAGGAATCATTTAGTTTTGATTTAGCTTGGCTTCTGTTATCAGTTGCCTTATTTTTATTGACTAAATCACGGCACTCATCTTTAACGTGTCCAAACCGCTTGCAATATGAGCAGCGTGGCCTGCTTCCGATCGCTTTCTGTTCGTTAATAGCACTTCTCTGGTTTTTGCGCACTACTTACGTCATCGCGGTACTCACGGATAAGTGTCTCGGCATGGCGGATTTTTTGGATAAGTTCGTCGAATGTATTCACACACTCGCGAGGAACATACTTACGAATTTCTTTGTTTAATAACCCATAAACCATGTCTAACTTCATTTCTTCCAGTATCGCATATGGCATTTTCACAATAATGGATCTAGCGCGGCACAGAAAAGTGTCGCTATTGACATCACCCTGTTCGTTATTAAATAAATCACAAAATAGTTTATACGCGGGTTTCGGGTCCAGTAACCCGTCTACTGCAAATGTAAGGTGACCGCGCCAACACAACATTATTGTTAATTTACCTGGATTACTTCAAGCAGCTCAAATATGGAGTAGTGCCGATCCTATCACTACTTGGAGATTATTATTTTCTGAAAACAATTTGACAACAGTTTTACAATGGACAAACTATAAAATCAAGGAAGAACAAAAAAAAAGTATAACAATAGCAATTCTGCACCTATTCAAATTCTGGATATAACTGAACTAGAAGCTTTTTTAGGTCTTCTCATTTTTACTTCTATATTTAAATCGAATGACGAAAGCATAAACACCCTTTTTGCATCAGATAGCACAGGAACAGAAATAATCAGATGTATTATGAGCAAGGACAGATTTGCTTTTATTTTAGCAACACTTAGATTCGATAATCCAGAAGACAGGATAATGAGACGCTTAGAAAATCCAGCTGCGCCAATTTCTGAAATATTTGATACTTTTACAAACACTACTAACAGTCAAAAATACTTTTCAATGGGTGCTAACGCTTGCATTGATGGAATGCTAGTTGGATTTAAACCTGCAACGCCCTCGCTGCAGGTTTAAAATGTATATGCCTAGCAAACCTGTGAAATACGGAATAAAATTAATGTGTTGCACAGACGCCAGAAGTGGTTACTTTTATAATGGCTATATATAAGTAAAGGACTCGATACATTTCATGGATTCCGTGAAAAATGTAAATTTAGATGATGAGGATATTTTGGTTAGTTTCGATGTAGAATCTCTTTTTACTAGGGTACCAATTAAGGATGCGGTACAGGGTTTTCGCCAAAAAGTCATTCATTGTCAGAATATGTGATTGATGTAGTGGAATATTGTTTATCGTCGACGTATTTTAGTTGAAAAGAGAGTTAGTGATAGCTAACTTTTACATGGAATTATTTGAAGAAAATGCTCTGGCTCTATGTGGACGACACGTTTGTGTTGTGGTAACATGGTAGAGAACGCCTCTTTGAATTTCTAGGTCTTTTAAACGCTCAAATCCCATGATCAAATTTACCATGTAAACGGAATCCGCAAAGCAGTTGCCCTTCTTAGATGTATTGGTCACTAGAACGACAAATGGTGATATGGAACTGGGGGTGTATCGAAAGAAAACCCACACCAATAGGTACTTAGAGGTAACCTCACGCCATCATCCCCAACAAAAGAGGTCCGTAATTCGCACTTTGTTCCAGATAGCCGCAAGAATATGTAAAGGAGACAACCTAAAGAAGGAGAAACGGTTTCTACGGAACGTACCACAGAAAAATGCATATAGTTTAAAGGACATCAACCGAGCCACCAAGCAGCAGTAGCAGGGAGAAGAAGTTGCAGCAAGTACAGAACCAGCTAGATTCATTTGTCTTCCTTACGTTTCCGGTGTAACGGAACGAATTGCAAGACACCTCAAGAAAAAAGACATCGTGGTGTAATACGGAACAGTCACCAAAATTCGGAATACACTCCCGATAGCCAAGGACAAGCTACCTCTATTAAGAGGAGCGGGTGTCTATTGGCTATCATGCAGTTCTGGGAAGTTTTACGTTGGCCAAACCAGACGAAACATCGAATGCCGTATCAAGGAACACGAGGCTAAGGAAGATTCAACAGTCGGCGGTTGCGGAACATTGCCACTCAGAGAGACACCGAATGAACTTCGACAAAACAAAGGTTCTGGCTAGGACTAACAAATATCATCAACGGCTGACAAGAGAAGAAATAGAAGTCCACCGACATAAGAACAACGTCAACAGAGAAGATGGCTGGGAACTCAGCAGAATATGGAAGATGCTAGTAAAGACGAACACGACTCCCAAACCGGACGCAACGCAGTAATTAGTTAGTAATTAGCTCGTAATTAATATAAATTAATTATTAATTAGTTTTTTCGATCTATATATTGTTTTACAACTCCCGATTTTGTCACTTCGCAACAGTTTCTGATGAAGGAACGCACGGCAAAACCCGAAAGTTTCTAGTTTTAGATCTAGTGTTAGTCCTAGTGTTAGTGCTAGTGTTAGTTCTAATTTTAATTCAATTAACACCCGACGTGAAAGCCTTCGTACTTATATTTTTAAATAATTTTAAATTCCGAGTTAAACATTGGACATTGTTTTCATTTTCCATCATTTACAGTTTTAGTTATTTTTCATTACAGATTCCTAGAAATAGCATATCATAATCTCAATTTCATATGATTTGCTGCACAAAGTGTTTATCAACTAATTATTGTATTGCATGTTACTGAAGTATATAAATTACATCTAGTTTATATTAATTTTGAACTATAGTTTTCATAAAATTAGAATGAAACTTTGTTTTTTAAACACATTCTCAAAATATTGACGTAAGTTTATTTGATACATGATATTTGAGTCATAAGTTAATTATTTCATGGTGAATTTTTGATTTTCAATTTGGTTTTAAGAATTTTTACCGGTTTTTCAATTAAATAATTTTTATATTATAATATGCGTATTTAAGTTTTAACACTAAACAAAAAATTTGTTCTGTATACAGTTATTTTCCTAAAGTTGGGAACAACAAAGCCCCAAAACTAGTAGAAAATTAATAACATAATATACATTGCCAATAATGCAAGTCTTTGTTTCATTTGATCCTAAATTAACAATAATGATGTATACAAACCAAAATAACACATCTTAAAATCGTCTAAATTTGACATTCATTTCACATCTTTTAAATTTGATGTTTAAACAGTTTATTGTATTAGAATTTTAGGAATTTTGAACATTAGGTCGATTCAAGTTTTATTCATTATTAACCCTCCAGTACACGCACCGCACTAAGAGTCTGGGTTTCTTTGCCAAATAAGAGATGGCGCTGATGGCGATTTGTATTTTTTTAAAACTTAATTTAAAAAAGATGTTTTATTATCATAAAATTTGCGACAGGCATGTAAATGCCCAGTTTGAATATGTTGTATATTTTTTCGGTACATTTATATTCCACAGCATTCATTATCTTCATCAATTCTCCTAATTGGATAAGATGCTATTTTGAATACAAAAAAAGCATCTTACCGTCTACTAAATCTTCTAATGAGCGTTTCAATGCTTATTATCAGAAATGTCTGTATATGAATCATCAGTCTTCACTTTCAAACAGTATTTTTCATCTTCATTGTATTCATATTCGTATTTTACTGTGTTGTAGACTAAGAAATGTAGACACTAAAATGACAAAATTATGTCGGAAAGAAAGTTGCCTTTTCTATTAAAGAATAGAGACTGACAGTCCGGTGCGAGTAACGAAAGGTTAACTTTTTAATTGAATTAACACAAAATCGTTTTAATTTCGTTCAATTTTAAAATATGTTATGTTATTATATCGAGGTTTAACTGAAACAATATTTTAATTTATCGCTTTCATTACATACCTATTGTTTTGCTTTTAAAATGGATATCTTCTTCATCAGAATAATAAGCGCTGATCGTGAACGAATCGTTTCTATTAATCGTGAGTTTCCTGGTAATGGGCACCTTGGTGTTTTTGGGGAAAAGTTCGTGCACCTCATCCGGTCCACTCTTAAGCATAATCGAGTAATTTTGGACATCTTCGACTTTGAAATCTTTCACGCGCACCGCGGGGGATAAAATAGCACACTGAAGGGCGCAACCGCGGCTAACGGCCTCATCTTGATTCAAAGTTGTGCTCGGGGTGCGCCCGAAAACCTCCGTTATCAGCTGTTTAATGGCCGGGATTCTCGTCGAGCCGCCGACGATTTCAACTGAATGAATCATTTCGAGATCTAATCCGGAATCTTGTAAGCACTTAACTAACTTATTTCGGACTCGATTAAATAAATCTTTGCAGAGCTCCTCCATATCGGCCCGTTTCATATCCCCCCGAACGTCTTTGTCCTCCATAAAACATTCAATATTTAACGGCAAAGACGTCGAATTCGCCGACATTTGCTTTTTTAATTTCTCCACTTCCGCCAATAAGCGGATGTAGGCGCGTTGATTACTTCCAGCATCGATTCCGTATCGTTTCATAAAATCTCGTTTGAAATGCTCGGCCAGTTTATAGTCGATATCGCGCCCTCCCAAATTCGGATCTGACGTTGCAGCCAACATTTTTAATTGACCCTTGTGGAAGGCGCAAGCTGAAACTTGCAACGACGCATATCCACAATCAACAAATATGACGTTTCGGGGAGTTTCTTCGGGCGCGGGCAAATCTTGTTTGTAAATACCATAAGCGAGAGCCGTTGCGGTTGTTTCGTTTAATAAACATAAAACGTTTAAATCTAAAAATAAAAATAAATCAATTAAAATTATTATTAATTAATATTTAGGAGGTGTTCTAGCAATTAACGAATTATTTTGAATCACCTTGAGGTAAGTTATAAAGTTGTATGTATGTTATAGAGATATAATCGAATACATATTGGTTGAAATAAAAAAAGAAAATGTATTCGTTCAACTCAAAAACAAGTATATCCATATATTATAGAAGTAAAAAAGAAAAAATATTGAAAAATATATTTCACCTAGGGCTAAGAAGTGTCGAATATAAAAAACAGGAACTCATCAGAGAGACAAAGGCAAAGTATAATTATTCAGCATATGAAGCTACAAAAATTGTTTTACAAAATATGAACAAAGAAAAAGAAGATATCAGTACAGTCGATGATTTACAATTTCCTAAAACTGGCAAAAGATAAAACCATCTCAACAATGATAAAAAAAACAATTTACTCCAATAAAAAATAAAATATATCATATTTTAAAACTATAAAAAGACAAACAAAGAATGACACAAACAAATTGATAAAATTGAACAAATACCGGCTACTATATTGCTTGGCACAGACGAGAACAATTTGTATGAACAAACGAAATTATTATGGAAATTATCGAATCTGATGAAACAATGATTGATATGGAAACCACAACTCAGAGAATGAACGTCAAATTACATCAAGATTTGGATAAATTAAAAGAATGCTAAAAAAATAACAATATTACATTAGAAGAACAAATTATGGATGACATGGATGATGATAAAATCCAGTCATCTTATTAACTCTATAATAAAAAATAATTGAAATTCGATATGCTAAAAATAATGAACTGGAATGCCGGAAGCCTTAATAATAAAAACAAACATCAAATATAATGAAAATATGAAATATGGGAAATATGGTTGAAAAAGAAAACTTTTTTACTACCCCTGGTTACTATCACATAACAAAAATTAGAGAGGATGGATATGGATGATACACCACTTACAAAGCTGTGGATTTTATTTTAGAAAATGTGCACTTTATTAAAATAATAGCTTACGGAATCTCAATTATGGCTGGATATGTTCCACCTGATGCAGACTTTAATTTGGAAAATTGGAGAGAAGTATTAAGGAATAGTTATGGGAAATACATTGCTTTGGGAGATTTTAATGCAAATCACATTAATTGTGGAAATTCCAATACAAATAGAAAAGGAATAGATATACTTAAATTGGCGGAGGAAAGGAATTTAAGCATTATGAATAACAGCAGGAAGGAAACGCTAATGAAGCAACATGGGGAGAGGAAGGAAAAAGATTTATATCCATAGTGGCATAAAGAATACCAGAGAGCCATTGAGTTAAGAAAGTTTGTAATTAGACTGTATATAAAAGATAGAACATTAACAAGATATATATGATAAGTAAAAGACATATCGCGTTAACAAAAAAAGATTTACTTAATAAAAAACGACAACATTTTAAGAATTTCTGCCAATCGATTAACAGATTGAGCAAAATATAGAAAATTATAAAAATTTATATTAATACGATATTTCAGAAGACAGGAGAATTGTACAATGATCACAAGTGGACATCAAAATTTCTGAATACTGAGCACAAAACTTCTAGATTAAGAATAACATAAAATTTAGAGTTCTCGATACATCAATGGAAGTTGAACCATTATGGGTATCTTTTCGATTGCAGGTCATAAATCTTACCATGGCGTTAGGGTATAGACCTCCGAAACTTAATATAGGGTATTTTTAAATGAATTGGAAGGAATCCATCCTATCAAGCATAGTGCCAATGGTGGATTTAGTTATCTTAATATTGATTTTTTGAAAATAGATTACGTTTCACCCTTGGCGTTGATTGATATGGTGGAGCCCTTTGACCTTACTCAGCTAATAACTAGTGTTACAAGAGACACAGTGACATCATCTTCCCTATTAGGTTTAATATTTTTATCTAATGCGCATGGTATATCAGATCACGAGCCAACTTTTTGTAAACTGGAAATTACTACAAACTGTGAACCTAGATCTCATATTCTTATTAGATTATATAAATACTTTGAAAGTTTTCTGACAGACTTATTTTGTATGCCTTTTTTTTCAAATTTTTGATATAAATGAATTGACATAAATGAATGACAAAGTTACTTGCTTAATGCAGCTTATTTCGGCAGTTTTGGACGTGCGTATGCCTCTTTAAATAATCTCTAGAGTGTGTCCCTAGACCCCTTGGATCAGAGATATATAACATAAAACCCATGCAAAAGTTGTGAGATAATATTATAAATCTTTGCGTAACTTGGTAATTACATCGATTGTTCGTGGCTTATTTTGAATCGCAATTAACATCTACAAATAATTTGTGGAGGGCATAATGCTAGGAGTTTACGAGGAATGTTTAGGAGGAACTATGTAGTTCCGCCACAACTCGGTTCGTTAAATGAAATTAATAATCATTTTATTGCCACAATTACGGGAAGTAGTGGATCAGACAAAGAGCTTGTGAATTTTTATAATTTAAACCTGAAGTCTTGCTTAAGTAACAGACGGCGAGGTAGAACGTGCTATATACAGTATGACGAGTAACGTTTGGGTATGATTCTCCTAACATATATGCTGCCCTCACTTGGTGAATGTAGGGTATTCGTGATATCATAAATTCAAGTATAGCCACTGGGGTCTTTCCGAAAGCTTAAAAAAGGACATTAATTAAGCCGATGCCTAAAATTAATAAGCCATCAGGTCTTAACGATTTGCGATCCATTAGGATCCTGCTGCCTATGCTCCCAAACGCTTCTGAAGGAAATTTATACGAACAAATGATGACTTTTGTCGAGAACATTGTTTTGCCAGAGATTTAGTCAAGTTTTAGACGCAGTTGCACTACTGCACTGATACATATCGTGGACGATATTGTCCGGGAAACTGATAAGGTAAACGTTACTGTCCTTTGCGTGTTAGACTACTCCAAAGCTTTTGATACGGTTGATCATGAAACTCTTATATCAATTTTGGAATATTTAGGTTTCAATAATAAGGCAGTATGTTTAATGTGTGACTTTCTTTCGGAGAGAAAACATTTTTTGCTACCCATTAATGATATCTCAATAATGCGTTATCGTAAGGGATTGTCGCAAACATCATTCTAACCGTCTAATGAAACTGAATAAAAACCTAATCTGCGTTGTACATCAAGTGTTCAATACGATTTTATAATTGGAGTTAAATCAATTTGCGCGAAATTATATCCGCGGGTGTGAGGAATCGAGGGAAGGCTTCGCCGAGCGTCTTCGGTATTATATTGCGGGGAGGAGTCATGGTCACGAACAGGCCCGACGGAACCTGCTCTTGACTCCTCACACCCGCGGAAATAATTTCGCGCGGATTGATTTAACTCTGATTACAGAATCGCATTGAACACTTGCTGTATAATGCAAATTAGCTTTTTATTCAGTTTCATCAGGCGGTTAGAATGATGTTTGCGACAATCCTATAAAATAACGCGTTATCGAGATATCACTACTTCACATAATGTAATTTTATTTGAAAATGGGTTGCAAAAATCAAAAAATAACCATACTGTCATGTTTAGCACACTTTCGACAATATGTGGTCAAAATTTAGAATTTTTTCGACGAACCGTTTCCCAGCAAAAAATCGCAAATTCGAGGTTCTTTGAAGACCGGCCGAAATCGGGTACATTTTTTCATTACACTTGTGCTAATTATTATACGATTAGGAGGAAGTATTTGAAATTTCTCCACTTTATAAAGAATTAAATTTAGTCTCCAACGAAATGAGTCTCGATTTTTTCTATGGGGTAATTTTTCTGTTTTTCGCGTTCAAAGTGAGGGGTTAAAGTGGTTAAAAAGAGGTTAAAGTGAGGGTAACTTTTGAATCCGATAATAGTTAAGTTGGTAAATGCTAGACTAATACCGGATGAAGTGGCTATGTGGTATACAAATTTACCAACTACTACGGCATTCCATAATGATCGCTTGCCAGAACCAAACTATGATGAGGAAAGCGGAGAAGATGAATAACATTGTTTCTTGTATGTGTATTTGCCTTGTTAAGAAAAATTAAACATTTTGAATTGAAATTATAAGCTTAATTGTTTTCCTATGTGCGTAATCTTTAATGGCAAGTAAAACTCACTAACTACATTTTTGTTCATGTAATTTACATTATTGTTTATAATTATATTCGATTTTGCAATAAATTTAACTGGAATGCGATTTATATGCTAAAAAGTAACAAATCATTGGTTTTCACTATTGCATAAATATAGTACTTAAAAGGGAAGTATCACAAGTGTCCCTCACCGATTTTGATGCAATTTGGTATAGTGGTAAAATGGACCAAAATAAGGTTTCCTTAATTTTTTATACGTGCGATAAAAGCCCCTGGGGCGAGTTTTAGGGGTTGACAGTTTGGGGAAAATGAGCATTTTTCGACTGAATCTGGAAACAAAACGGCTAATCAAAATTTGGGGTGATCAAACTGATATTCTTTTTTCGAGAGCTTTCTTTTGATCTATCATATATACACAAGAGGGTGAAAAGGGGTAAACTACCCCTACTTTTTTGGAATAATTTAAAAAATACGTTGTGTGAATGCTTTTTCCCATTCGCCCTAGACCAACCCCGACGAAGTTACGGGGGTTAATACATAATCACTTTTCATAATAATAACGCGGTAAAACAAGTTTGGAATGAGGAAAAGAATTTAAACAAAACCGTCAATTAAATGTTATTGCAACGCATTAAAACGTTTATTACTAGAAAATACCTTATTCGACATTTTGGGGTGGGTGGGGGATAACTACCCCATTAATAATTTAATGCGATGTTTTCTTTATAAATAAAGTAAAATTTTTAGGATTATTTTGTAAGGATTAGAAGTTAGGAGAGTCTATTTCGGTTGTAACTGTATTTTCGGTTAAATCTCAAAAATGAAAACTGTTATCAAAACAATTTTAAACACTAATTAATCCTTTTGTTTAAATAACTTTCTGTGCGAATTGAAATCCTATATGTACACACATATGGATAACCGAATCCTTATAAAGTATGAGATCGTTAATCGTCTCCCAAAAAAGTTTGGAATGGGTTCAATATCAAATCTTACAACATGTACTTTATTCAAAGCGTTTGCTTAGTATAAATAGATGAGTATTGTTTTGGAAGATTTCAGTTTTAAAGCAACTGACAAAAGCAATGGTTCTCATCAATCCAATTAACGTTTTAAATTTACTGCTAACAGTTTTTACTGTTATGAACATCCCGAAGAGTCCTATGAATGAAGACGAAGTCAAATTAAAGGAAAGAATTCAACATATATTAATGGAAAGCATGGAGAATTCTAATATGCAAATTCCACTACCATTAATGATGGTCAAGTTATAGAAGACAGTGAAGGCGAAGGGACGAGCGAAAGTGTACTAGCAAGAACAGAAGGTCACTGCCCATTAAACGATGATATTGACTACGATTACAAATTGGAAGCTATTAATTATTGGACAAGTGGGAAGAAAGGGTATCTAAAACTAGAAAACTGTCCAAAGTAAATACATAAAGGTCACATCAAAGAAACAATTACAAAGGTGGGCGAAACATATTGAAGAGAGAGGTACTTACCGAGAAAAAGTAAGAGATATTGCGGAATTCGTTATTAATCAAGCTAGAACTGCCATAGATAACAGATTGCCTCTACATGACAGCGACATCCGCAGATGGGCTATACAAGCCAGAAACGAGAAGAACTTATCACCGCAACAGTTTAAAGCATCTCATGCATGGGTTCAGCGCTTTAAAAAAGCAAATAGGTTGGTGAGTAGAAAAATCACAAAATTTGTGTCAGAAAAACAATTAGCAAATGTTGACCGAGTAAAAATCCTAGCTAAAGAATTTGTAAAAGATGCGAAGAAACATATCGAAATATATGGCCCTGAAAAGACCTACAATTCAGATCAGAGCGGTTTTAACTTGAAATTTCATTCGGGTAGAACTTTAAGTAATTTACGTGTTAAAACCGTAGAACGTGTAGTTCATCCAGTCAGTGTCTTCGACGATGCATAGTTACACAATTCAGCCTATTATATCTGCGGATGGGAAACTTCTTTCAGCCCTTTTAATTGTTCTAAAAGAATCCTCTGGAACCTTGGGACCAAGGATAGCAAACACAATGTTTAAAGCAAACAATATATACGTTTTAGCATTCAAATCTGGAAAACTAACGTCAGGACATATGAAGGATTTTCTACAAAATGTTTATTTTTCAAATACGGGATCCAAATCGTTATTATTATTGGACACTTGGAGTGGTCACTGTCCTGAAGTTATTAATGAAATAACCCCATCAAATACCGATTTTAAACACTTGTCTATTCCTGCAGGAACAATGGGACAAATACAGCCCCTTGATGTATTTGGATTTAGAATACGGAAAAATTTTAGCAGAAGATTTTCTGATCAGATTATACTATATCAACACAATGTAAATTTACATCGACGCGACAACATTCTGAAAGTCCAATCCCTAACTCACAACCCGTTATCTCCCCCCCCATTGATCATCCCAAATTTTGATTAGCGGTTTCGTTTCCAAATACAGCCGAAAAATGCTCATTTTCCCCAAACTGTCAACCACCAAAACTCGCCCCAGGGGCTTTTACCGCATGTATAAAAAATTAAGGAAACCTTATTTTGGTAAATTTTACCACTATACCAAATTGCATCAAAATCGGTGAGGGACACTTGTGATACTTCCCTTCTTAGAGAGTTTTTCCCTTCATTAGACTCTTTGTACGTAGGCTTTAATGCCAAGTAAAACTCACTAACTGCATTTTTGTTTATAACTATAGATTTTAATAAATCCATAATTACTGAGTTAAATTCTTCAAGTGGGTTGATAAATAAATAATAGATCTCTTGCTCGGTTAAAAATTAAATATACTTAGGACCGGTTTCGACAAAACAATTTTATCATCCTCAGCTAAATCTACAAACGAATGTTTAAAATGAACACAAACGAAAAACAATATACATATATATAATATATATATAAATAAACTTACAGTCAATAATTTAAAAAGTCTTACACATTAAAACGATTAAATTAAGTACAAATTTAAAATATAAAAGTAAAAAGGACAACACTGAACAATACGACAAGTTAAAATGAAGTGAATATGCTTGAGTAAAACAAGTTTAATGGAATGCAAAAGAGAAAATGTATAAAAAAAAATTTTCTTTTGAAGAAATTAGAATTTTAAGCATGAATACAAAGGTTTATAGATTGAATAGAGTTGATCATTCATTAATTTCTGATTTTTGTATTTATGTTTGTCTATCTCAAGTTGTTCCAGTAGATCTAATTTTATACCTTTCTTGCAATTGTGTATAAGAGAAACATTATCATAATCGATGTTGTGATTATGTTCTATTTTATGTTGGTAAACATTAGACGAAGTGGTATTTCTATGTTCGTAAACCCTCTTAGAGAGTTTTCTACCTGTTTGACCTATATATATAGTGTCACAATCGTTACATTTGATAGAATATCCACTTTTGTTTAACATTTGTTCTTTGCTTTTGAAGTTCGATAGCAAATCTATTATTTTATAATTGCTCTTAAAACTAATATTAATGTTATTATGCCTAAGAATTTTTTTTAATTTTGTAATTTATTTCATTGTATGGCAGAGAATGATAAGTTGTGCATTCATTATTATCAGAAGTGTATAAAGGGTCTAACTTTATTATGGTGTTGTAGAGTATTTTATTAGTGATATCTGGAGGATAATCATTTTCTATGGATAAAGATTTTATAAAATTAAATTCATGTTGAATAGAGTTTTTATAAATGGGATATCTAAGCATTTTGTAAATGTATGATTGTAAAGCAGAAAGTTTATGGTTATTTGGGTGATGAGAAAATGTTACTAAAAACTATTGGTTAGATTAGTAACATACTGAAATATGTTACTAATCTAACCAATATACATTTCAATAAGAATGAAATCGGCTTATTAAACAAAGGACATAAATATGCTTTAAAACCAATAACTAACTTACATCTAAACGTCATAGAAATTGATTATTAATAAATTACCTAACTACGTTGATATCAAAAACGAAATAATACTTATTATAAAAAAGAAGGAAAGACTAAATAATAAATATCATGAACATCCTTCACCACATATAAAAATTATAAAATCTATAAAACAAAAACTTAAAAGTAACAATGCACTATTCGTAAAAGCTGATAAAAATGCTGGTTGTGTTATAATATACAAAAATGACTATGATTCAAAAACTTTAGAATTTTTAAAAAACAATTTATATATTGAAATATCTAAAGACCCCCTAAATATGATCCTTTCTGGAACTAGAAATATAATCAAAGAAATTAAAGATACTCTAATCAAACTAGGAATAAATACTTATAATTTGGTTCCTATGAATTCTTTTGTCCCACAAATATATTCCACTATAAAGCTTCATAAATCTAATCTACCTATAAGACCTATCACTGCATTTTATGATTCTCCAACATCAAAAATCACCAATATATTCATGATATTTTTAAAAAATTAAATTTTAATCCTCAATTCACAGTTAAAAACTCACTTGATTTTATAAATAAAATAAAACATATAAAACCACAAAATAACATCTTGATTTCATTTGATGTTACTAATCTTTATACAAATGTTAATGTCGATTTTACTATTGATTTAAAGACACAAAGATAGCTTCCGATTTGACATCACTTGTTAAATTTATTATCAAACAAAATTATTGTAAATTTAACGAAAAAATTTTACAAACTCGAAAATGGTTTACCCATGGGTCTATCTATGTCTGGATTTATCGCCGATATCTATCTCGATCATATAGAGAAAAATTATATCATGAATAAACAAAATCCATACTATAACAATATCAAAAAGTGGATTAGATATGTAGATGATATTTTTTGCTTGTGGGAAGGTACAGAAGAAGATTTAGCAAAATATGTTTAGTTATATAAATGACAACTTGAAATTCACGTTAGAAATTGAACATGATAAAAAACTAAATTTTCTCGACTTAACTATAAATAGAGATGATTATGCTCTCAATTTTGATATATACAGAAAATCGACTAACTTAAACACCATTATACCTTATGACTCTCATCACTCAAATAACCATAAACATTCTGCTTTACAATCATACATTTACTAATGCTTAGATATCCCATTAATAAAAACTCTATTCAACATGAATTTAATTTTATAAAATCTTTATCCATAGAAAATGATTATCCTCCAGATATCACTAATAAAATACTCTACAACACCATAATAAAGTTAGACCCTTTATACACTTCTGATAATAATGAATGCACAACTTATCATTCTCTGCCATACAATGAAATAAATTACAAAATTAAAAAAAATTCTTAGGCATAATAACATTAATATTAGTTTTAAGAGCAATAATAAAATAATAGATTTGCTATCGAACTTCAAAAGCAAAGAACAAATGTTAAACAAAAGTGGATATTCTATCAAATGCAACGATTGTGACACTATATATATAGGCCAAACAGGTAGAAAACTCACTAAGAGGGTTTACGAACATAGAAATACCACTTCATCTAATGTTTACCAACATAAAATAGAACATAATCACAACATCGATTATGATAATGTTTCTCTTATACACAATTGCAAGAAAGGTAAAAAATTAGATCTATTGGAACAACTTGAGATAGACAAACATAAGTACAAAAATCAGAAATTAATGAATGATCAACTCTATTCAATCTATAAACCTTTGTATTCATGCTTAAAATTCCAATTTCTTCAAAAGAAAATCTTTTTTTTTTATACATTTTCTCTTTTGCATTCCATTAAACTTGTTTTACTCAAGCGTATTCACTTCATTTTAACTTGTCGTATCGTTCAGTGTTGTCCTTTTTACTTTTATATTTTAAATTTGTACTTAATTTAATCGTTTTAATGTGTAAGACTTTTTAAATTATTGACTGTAAGTTTATTTATATATATTATTTTATATTATATTTATATATATTATTATATTTTATATATATTTTTTTATATTTTATATATATATATATATATATTATAAATATTTTTTTTTCGTTTGTGTTCATTTTAAACATTCGCTTGTAGATTTAGCTGAGGATGATAAAATTTTTTTGTCGAAATTTAATTTTTAACTATACAAGAGGTCTATTATTTATTTATCAACCCACTTGTATAACTATAGAGTTTTATTAAAAAACCACAAAAATTACGTAGCCTCAAATGATTTACATTATTGTTTATAATTATATTCAATTTTGCAATAAATTTACGTGCAATGGGATTTATCTGCTAAAAAAGTAACAAATCGTTGATTTTCTCTATTGTATAAATATAGTACTTAGTGAATTTTACTTGTCACCCGACGAAATATAAAAAGAATATTTTTGTTTCTATTAATTAATTTGATTCTAGCTCCATGTGTAAGACAACTTTAATAATAACACTAATCAGGGTCAGAATTACAATTAATATTAGACCCCGAATTATTTGAAGATACACGGTTCAACTCAGACCTTTCCGTTTCTATGTCTAATGTTACTTCTAGTTTTGATTCAATAAAACTAAAATTAACCATCCGTCTGTAAATGTGGGTATTTCCTGTCCGTCCTAAACATTAATACAAATTGTGTGAACCACCACTTAAAAAAGGTAATATGAGTAATATATTATATGAGTAATATATTATATAAGTAATATATATAAAGTAATATTTCATATTCTTTTAAATGCATTAACGCCATAAAAATAGGCCAAACCCGAAAGACTCACGTTTACAGACGGAAGGTGCTAAAAAAACTTTTACAGACAAAATTAATATTAGCTCTACATACAAATAATTGTAGAACAAATATTTAATTTATTGAAGATATAAACTAATGAAATTAAATTTAATTAATAAATTAATTTCAATAATTTAATCTTTTAAAACTAGCGCCATCTATTGACAGTTAAATCCGCCCCCTATGACATATGCATGCGTATTTAGAGGTTATAATTTTTTTAAAATTTATTTTACCTGCTATTGCAGCTGCATCAAGTAAAGCTTGTCTTTCGGCGTGTGTATAATAAGAAGGAACAGAAATGACGCAATCTTTTAAAGCAGTTTCGATGGCAGCAGACGATGTATCTTTAAGTTTTGTGAAAAGCATAGCGAGGCATTGTTCCGGGGTAAAAACACGAACTTCATTCAAATATCTCGTCTAAAATTGAAAAAAAAATTAAAAGCTAAAATAAAAAATAGTTGAATTAATCACCTCAATCCCCAAAACATCATCGGGTAACTGCTTGGTATTAAACGGTAAATGTTTCAGTTCATCTTGAACTTGTTTGTCGCTGTATTTTCTGCCTAGGAGTCTTTTTAAGCCATAAATGGTGTTTCTCATGTTGGTCACCTGCTGATTCTTGGCGGCGACCCCCAAAATTCTGTTCTTCTCTGAGAAAGCGATGCATGTCCTTCAAAAAAAGATTTAAACAACCAAATAAGTCTGTATTAGTCATTCTTCGCCCTTATTTGGTAACGACAGGTTATTAACAGTGAAAATAACGAAATCTTTGAAAGAAATGTCACATTATAATGGAAATGATTTAAATTAATTAGAAAAAAAAAATTTTGATTAATTAATTGAAACACTTACGGTGTGGCTCTTAAACTGTAATCGTTTGCGATGGTTTCGATTCCTCCGGCTTTCGCGACGGCCACATAACACGATTCATTGCCGAAATCTATACCAATAACTGACATAGCAGCCATGACTTAAAAATTATTTAAAAACAAAAACGAATAAAAGTACGTGACCGGTATGTTCGATTTGGGTTTGGTGGAGTTCGGGGGCGCGCTTTTAAATGCACACTGGAATGAATATCGGGGGCGAAAGTGTTTTCGCTCAATAGAACCAATTTTTACGCTCGGAAAACGTGCAACCGGGGCTGCGGTACCGATTGAAACTGTCGGAAGTGGCGTGAAGTCAGCCGCAATACAGCGATATTCAGTGTTCCAGAAACTTCCTCAAACGATGACTTCGATCTATTTTATTCTAGACGTCAAAAACGTCACTTTGAGAGTTTTTTTTGAATTTGCGATTATGTAATAAAGTTTTTAATAGGCGCGATTTGAAATATTTACTCGTTCTATTGCGCTTTGCGGATTAGTCGTTACACATTTCTAATTTTGTTTTAAATTTTTTTATAAAAAGCGCGAAATTTTAAATCATTAAATCAAAAAAATATATTTGATTAATAACATTAATTTATAAAATAAATTTAGATTTTACAACGCTATTATTAAACTCATGATTGATATTATTTTATTTAACCTTGGTTAATAGTAAATGTAAAGTTGCTTGCCTATATCCGACTTTTTTGTTGTTTCTTTAAATTTAAAATCAATTTTTCCTTAATAAAATCAAAACGTAAATTAATTTCGGTCAAAATCGATTTTTTAAATATAATAAAATTAGTCAAAAAATATAAAATTAGTTAATAAAACAATATTCAAAACATTGTAAAGTTGGTTGCCTAACACATTTTGAAATCTCAATGCGTATTAAAATTTTTAAACTTAATTTTTAATCTAATTTTTTAAATAAATAATAGTTCATAATTAATTAAATAAAAATGACGCTTCATTAGGAGGGGCTACAAAACAAAGCAGTTCCTACATACCTCCTAATTAACTATAAAATGATTACTTGGAAAATAATTGTAATTCTAATTAAGTTATATTTAATTTTCCATTAATACAATAAGATAGAAGATAATAATTAATACACATCCTATACCTAATTTAAAAATTGTTGTTACATCGTATTGATGATAATAAATAATGAGAAATCGGGAACCCTTCAAATCCTAGATTTGTTCCGTATCGCTCCTTGATGAATTCGAACGATCTAAACAACAAACAAAAAGTTTTAAAATAATAACAAATCGATATTAAAAATTTTACCCCTAGAACTGTTTATTTTCGATCTACAATGCGCACTGCTGAGCCTCGTCGGAACTTGATCTAAACCGTGCTCGACCAATTCGGCTTCAACGACGTTTGTAAAATCCAAATTTGACGTGTCAACTAATTCTTCATTAACTTGGTCGTTTACGGTTTCGTTTAAGGGGCATAGAATGCCGCCGATTGCGCCCTCTTCTTCCTCCTCTTCGATGTCCATCCTGCTTTGATCGGCTTCCGCTAAATCCCCGTTTTGTATTATTGGTTGTTGTTGTTGGAGAGTGTCTCCGGTTGTCGATGATAATTCCGATTGTAAATTGAACGGGTAAGTTTGACTTAATGGTTGATCGTTGGAAAGTTCGTTAGCCTCGGAAATACTATCTCTCATCAAACGAATTAACGATATTTCGCCCCTTAATAATTCTTCGATTGTTTGTAAAATGTCTAAACGGACTTCTTGCACTCTAAAAAATCATTTTTTATATTTTTAAATCGCATGAATACACGAAACGAATTTGAGTCTGGTCTTTATTCCAAACAAGATAAGGTGTTTATGAACAATTTAATGGTTGGGTGCAAAAACCTCCTAAATTATATTTTCCTTTTAAAATGTTTTTTTTAAATTGAGCTACCTCGTTTTTACATCCAGCCCTTTTATTGATATAAATTAATAACATAATTTAAGAAAGTTGTCGTTTCTTAACAACAAATGGTGTTAAACCCAGACTGACAGCTATACAAGGTATCCGATATCTTCCGAATTAGAGGTATGTAGTGATGTAGAGCACATTATTTTGAGACGATATTTCTAATAGTTATTTTTATATTGTTTATACCACCCCCCGCCTTACAACCGTTTCTTATGCATTTATTTTTCATAAGAATTTTTGTTTTTTTGTTTATTGATTTTTCTCTTTGTAACGTTCACAAATTACGACTCTCAAGGGGATCACTTCAAGTTGAACACTTCAAGGAAGAAAAGGCTCAAAGAAATGTTATAATTTTTGGTTTTGCGGGGTTGCTCACTTGATATTAACGTATTAGGAACGATTTGCGACTGATGATGATGAGATTAATCGAAACATGTTGAGATGGAGGCATATTTGTGTTGTATTGCATAAGAAGAGTAGGGGGAGGTAAAATGAAGAAAATTGAGATATGAGAGAAGTACAGAGGTGGGAGAGAAAGGACGTAGGTACGGTAATCAAGATATAATGAAGAGTATGAGGAGATAGTGACAGAAAGAGTTTGTATAATGTCTGTTGATGGCCAGATTCCAAGGAATGTGAAGAAAATTGAAAGATAGGGGAAGTGCAGGGATAAGAGAGAAGGACGAAGATACGGGAACGATGATATGATGAAGGGTATGAGGAGATTGAACTAAAAGAGATAGTATAATGTCTATCGATGGCCAGATTCCGAGAAATGTGAAGAAAATTGAAAGATAGGGAAAGTGCAGGGATAAGAGAGAAGGACGTAGATACGGCAATGATGATATAATGAAGGATATGAGGAGATAGAGCTAAAAGAGATAGTATAATGTCTATTGATGGCCAGATTCCGAGAAATGAGAAGAAAATTCAAAGATAGAGGAAGTGCAGAGATAAGAGAGAAGGACGTAGATACGGGAATGATGATATAATGAAGGGTATGAAGAGATAGAACTAAAAGAGATAGTATAATGTCTATTGATGGCCAGATTTCGAGAAATGTGAAGAAAATTGAAAGATAGGGGAAGTGCAGGGATAAGAGAGAAGGACGTAGATACGGGAATAATGATATGATGAAGGGTATGAGGAGATAGAACTAAAAGAGATAGTATAATGTCTGTTGATGGCCAGATTCCGAGAAATGTGAAGAAAATTGAAAGATAGGGGAAGTGCAGGGATAAGAGAGAAGGACGTAGATACGGGAATAATGATATGATGAAGGGTATGAGGAGATAGAACTAAAAGAGATAGTATAATGTCTGTTGATGGCCAGATTCCGAGAAATGTGAAAAAAGTTGAAAGATAGGGGAAGTGCAGGGATAAGAGAGAAGGACGAAGATACGGGAATGATGATATAATGAAGGATATGAAGAGATAGAACTAAAAGAGATAGTATAATGTCTATTGATGGCCAGATTCCGAGAAATGTGAGGAAAATTCAAAGATAGGGGAAGTGCAGAGATAAGAGAGAAGGACGTAGATACGGGAATGAAGATATAATGAAGAATATGAGGAGATAGTGACAGAAAGAGTTTGTATAATGTCTGTTGATGGCCAGATTCCAAGGAATGTGAAGAAAATTGAAAGATAGAGGAAGTGCAGAGATAAGAGAGAAGGACGAAGATACGGGAATGATGATATAATGAAGGGTATGAGGAGATAGAACTAAAAGAGATAGTATAATGTTTATTGATGGCCAGATTCCGAGAAATGTGAAGAAAATTGAAAGATAGGGGAAGTGCAGGGATAAGAGAGAAGGACGTAGATACGGAAATGAAGATATAATGAAGAATATGAGGAGATAGTGACAGAAAGTTTGTATAATGTCTGTTGATGGCCAGATTCCAAGGAATGTGAAGAAAATTCAAAGATAGGGGAAGTGCAGAGATAGGAGAGAAGGACGTAAACACGGGAATGATGATATAATGAAGGGTATGAAGAGATAGAACTAAAAGAGATAGTATAATGTCTGTTGATGGCCAGATTCCGACAAATGTGAAGAAAATTGAAAGATAGGGGAAGTGCAGGGATAAGAGAGAAGGACGTAGATACGGAAATGAAGATATAATGAAGAATATGAAGAGATAGTGACAGAAGAGCTGATATAATGTATATTGATAGCCAGATTTCTTAATAATTCTTCGACTGTTTGTAAAATGTCGAATAGTGACAGAAAGAGTTTGTATAATGTTTGTTGATGGCCAGATTCCGAGAAATGTGAAGAAAATTGAAAGATAAGGGAAGTGCAAGGATAAGAGAGAAGGGCGTAGATACAGAAATGAAGATATAATGAAGAATATGAAGAGATAGTGACAGAAGAGCTGATATAATATTTGTTGATGGTCAGATTTCGAAGAATGTAATGAAAATTGGGAGATAGGAGAAGTACAGAGATAAGAGAGAAGGCCATAGATACGGGAATGAGGCTATAATGAAGAGTGTGAGGAGATAGTGACAGAATAGCTGATAAAATGATTGTTGATGGTCAGATTTCGAAAATGTGAAGAAAATTAAGGAATAGGTAAAGTACAGAAATAAGAGAGAAGGAGGTAGATATGGGAATAAAGATATAATAAGGGGTATGAAGAAATACAGCCGAAAAAGATGGTATAACGTCTCTTAATGGCCAGATTCCGAGAAATGTCAAGAAAAATGAGGAATAAAGGAAGTACAGAGGTAACAGAGAGAAGGACGTAGATACGGAAATGAAGATATAATGAAGAATATGAAGAGATAGTGACAGAAGAGTTGATATAATGTATATTGATAGCCAGATTTCTTAATAATTCTTCGACTGTTTGTAAAATGTCGAAACGCACTTCTTGCACTCTAAAAAATCATTTTTTATACTTTCAACTCGCACGAACACACGCAAAGAATCTGAGTCTGGTTTTTATTCCAAACAAGATATGGCGCTTATGAACAATTTAAGGGTTGGGTGTAAAAACCTCCTCTTTTTTTTTTTTTCATGGAATTTTGATTATATTTTCCTTTTAAAACTTTTTTTTTAAATTGAGGTACCTCGTTTTAACATCCAGCGCTTTTATTAATATAAATTAATAAAATAATTTAAGAAAGTTGTAATTTCTTAACAACAGATGGCGTTAAACCCCGACTGACAGCTATACAGAATATCCTGTATCTTCCAGATCAGAGGTATTTAGCAATATAGAAAAATTGTATTAGAAAAATCGTCTCAAAATAATGTGATCCAGAGGGTGTCTGGAAGATACTGGACATCTGTAGTGTACCAAAAGGCTATTTTTTAAAATTTTAACATATTCTTACTTTTTTCCTTTGAACTGTTCGAAAGCTCCAGCAACCAAACAAGCGAAATGTTTGTGAATGATACTATCCTTAGGGTTGTTCGAAGAGTTTGTAAAAACCGAGGAAAAAGTTGACTCGATTAAAAGCTCTTTAAGATAATCCAAAAGACTTTGTTGGAGGACTTCTTCACTGTGGAGATTTAGGAATGTTAAGACGTCTGATAAATAAGTCGGGCAATCCGGATCCAAATTATTTTCGTTCTAAACAAAAAAAAAATGATCAAATTTTTGATTAACATTAAAGATTTGATTACCAAATGATTTCCGAACGGGGGTAAAATGAAATACGATTGGGCTTGATTCTCCAAAGTGTCATTTTCCAAGCTTTCATCGTGACTAACTTGTCGTAAACTATCGGTTGCGCTGTTTGAAGTGACCAAAGAATTCGAAACCAAACTTTGTATACTTTGCAACGTTTGTCTCCTCAGGGGATCGGAACTAATTAATTGTAAGTCTCGGAATAGTTGTAACAAAAAATGGGGGCGCCCTTGGTTGGCTGAAATTAAGGACGCCACCTCTTTATAAACATTCTCCCTCAATTCCTCAAATAATTTTGATTTTTGCGTTGTACTCGTCGCTTCCTCACTCGTAGTCCACTCATTCCTGTTATTTCTAATTTGGGGCGTTTTCTCCGATTCTTGTTGCTCCTCCACGTTCGATTGTGTAACAACTTCCTGTACCATGGCATTTTCGTTCGTTTTATCGCTTGCAATCGATTCATTCTCCGTCAGTCTTCTTCTAGGCGTATTCTCAACGGAAGATCTCGGGCTAACTGCAGTGTCTTGTTGGAAAATGGGGTTGCGCTTTTGCGTCCCCGACGTCGAAAACGGATAAACGAAAGCGGTGCCATCTATTGAGTTATTAAGGCGATCGTTTGATAGGGGTTGTTGGTGCGATGCCGCAGCGTTTTGGAGACCTTCGTTATTTTTTGTTGATAAAAGGTTTTGGCGGGAATAACTAAGAATAAGGTTGATTTAAGGGTGTGTTTAATTGTTATTATTGTTAAATCAAAAAGAAAAAAAAACGAAACAAAATCAAACGAATAAATTAAGTTAATTTAATTTTAACCTACCTTCGAAAATTGTCCCAATAATTATTGGCTCGATTACCGGGGGCAACCTGATTGTTAAGGGCCGGTCCGTTCCAAATTTGCGACGGCAACGGGGGTTGCCCCCCTTGATGATGAATACTATGGTTATTCAAAACAGCGGCATTCTCTAAAATACGCGCGTTATGCAAGTTATTATGGTGAGCGGCGTACTCGAGGTTAGTAGTGACATGCATAGGGTGATTTAGGTTCGGGAGGGAAGTCGCTGAAGATACTTGATGTTGTTGTTGATTTAATTTCGGCGGGATTCCGTTGGGGTAAAGTGGGGGTGGGGGAGGAAGGGGGTTCGAAGGGTGGTCGAAAGATAACTTTTCTTGCATCTACAAAAAATAATTATGAATTAAAGTTAAATCAACGAAAAAATAAATTATACCATCATAACGTTACTCCGTAAAGTCGCAATTTCTTTTTGTTGTAACCACAACATTTGGCAGCACTGATTCAATGTATTCAACATGTAAGCCTGCGTTTGCAAAGTATTTGTAGCGATCCAATTTTGATAGTTCGAATTCGGATCGAGATTAAAATTTTGAGGCAAATTATTCGAGGTGGGCCCCCAAAACGTGTGTTCCGCTTGATTCGAAGCGCCACTTGGAGCGTTATTAACCACGTTGAGTGCGTTCATTGGATTCGGCGGCTCCGAATACAAAGGAGATGGGGTCAAATTGTTCCTTCTTGGCTGTTTGGTAATCAAATTTTGCTGTTCCAACATCGAATCGCAAACGCTACGAATTAACTCCAATTGTTTTTGAGTTTGAGTTTTATTTTGGGATTCTCTCTCGCTGTTGCTTCGAGTTCGTTTGGGTAATCCGGTGGTGTTCGAGATCGGTTGGATTCCGCTGTTGTTATCGGCCGTTCTCGTTTCGGAGCTACAACGTTCGGGACAAAAAAGGAATTGTCTCGCTTGTTGTTGATTTTTTAAGTAATCATCGATCGTTGTAACCTCAATTGGAACCATCGCGGTAGGTAAAACATTTTCGTCGGAATACTCATTAACATCTCCTTCCCCTTCTTCTTCATCGCTGGAATAAGCCCCGCTTTTCGGGGTGGTCGGGTACATCCGGTAAAAAGCGGCCGCTTCGAACGTGTTATTAATCGTGGCCATATCCGGTTTGTACTCGCATTGAACGTCTTGGTTTAAATTGGACGAAGCGGCTTTGTGTTTGCACATTAATTCCTCGAGTTCTCGCTTTTTTGCTTGCAATTCCCCTTGGAGTTTTAACCGTTCTTTTTCTTGGGCGTTCATTGTTTTTTTATTGACTTGTTTGTCTTTGAGTTTTTGTTCGTTGGATTGATTTGAACGGGGTGGGTTATCGAATTGGTTACGTTGGATCAAATTGTGCGATTTCGACGAAGTCGCGATTTCGTTTACTTCATTATCGGACTCGTTTAAATTTAATTCCGAGTTTTTAACCACCTCTAACATATCTTTTAATTTCGATAATTGCTCCTTCATGACGACGATTTTCCTCACTTGGCTTCCCATGTCGTCCTCTTCCGATTCGTCGTTCATCGTTTGCAGCTGCGACACCAATTGGTCGACTTGTCTCTTTTTATTTTGCAACTCCCAAAGTTTTCCTTGCAACTCCGCGTGCTCATTTTGTAGCTGCACATCGCGTTTGTCCAAAATATGCATCAAATGAGTCTGATTATCGTTGGTATCCCGTAATTGCACCACTTTTTGTTGCAAAGCCTCAACCTGAGTTTGCAAGTTCTCCGTTAAATTATTCGAAGTTGGCTCTAATCTTAACGCGTTCCATCGCTCCTCTAATTCCCGAATATCCTGATTCCCTTTTTTAGAACTTGCGTTTTCAGACGAAGAATCAACATCGTAATTTTGATGGGAAATTAATTTTTGCTGAGCCAATCGAGCCTCTCGCAGTTGACTTTCCGCTTTTTGTTGGAGTGTTAAAAGGAGATTTTCTTGTTCGAGAAGCAGTTCTAATTGGTGGTTGGTCTGCTCGACTTTCTTTTCAATTTGGTTCTTCGGTAACCGCATTATTTGCTCTTGCACGGTGTCTAAACCATTCTCGATCGACTAAAATAAAATTCTTTTTTAATAAAAACACGCATTAATTAATCAAAAAAGGTTAATTCATGCTCCAAACAATCAAAGGTGAGTAAAACACAAAAAACAAATTTAAAATCACCTTTAAACGATCACCTTGATTATCATTATTCTCAAATTCCTCAATTTCAGACAACATTTTACTCAATTTTTTTTCACTATCTTTTAGATCGTTATAAGTCTTTTCGATTTCTTCCTTTTCGATTTGATCGTACTAAACATTTTTTGATTTTTAAATCATTTTTTAATAACAAAACATTTTTTCTTTACCTGATGATGGTCATCGGAATTTTTCATATTCGAGACGATTGAAGAAGTGATATTTAAGCATTCCCTAATTTGATTCAATTTATCCTCAATCTGTTTTTTATCCGGATATTTCGTGATGTTATCGCACTTCGTGATAGTTTCAGTCGAATTACGTCTTGAATCACCTTTCGAATCAATCTCTAAAATTAATAATATTCAGATTACAATCAATTGAGCATCAAACACACTAAGCTCTAGACTCATTAGAGACCAAGCTATAACGTTATACGACGATTTTATAAAAAGTGAACCCTATTTGTTGCATATTAAACTAAAATCATTTGTTCAAAAGTTCACCACAACCTTCACAATTTGAAGTTGATAGCAGAGTCTGCTTCAGCCAAACTTGAGCAGCAAGGCTGAATCCAGAACCTTTAAAAAGAATAAATCCAGAATCTTTAAAAAGTATAAATTATGATGGTGGATACATCCCGCAGCAAGCCTCCAGAAGACATGATACTGTTTCTGCAAGATTTGAAATGCTTCCAAAAGACGTGAAATGCTTCCAGAATAGTTGAAATGTCTCCAGAAGACTTGAAATGTTTTCAGAAGACTTGCGATCCTTCCAGAAGACTTGATATGTAGTGGAATAAATAAACTTAGACTAAAGTGTAATACTATATATATCCATAAGGATATAATTAATTACACAATTTTTATTTGATGATAAAAAGCATCAAATAATTTACATAAATTTAAGTTGTCGATCAATTTTGGTCTAGACGCATCATTAACCGCATCATCAGCTTTCAAAAATATTTTCTTAGATTTGGTAGGTCCTTTGAATCAAGATAATGAAGATAACAGGTACATTTTAATCGTTCCATGCGAGCTTACTAAATTCGTAGGTGCATATCCTATTAAAAGCAAAGAGGCCAAAACTGTAGCAAAATCGTTCAAAATTTTTTATTACAATACGGTATTCCACAAGAAATTGTTACAGATCAAGGTACTGAGTTTTTGGCATGTATTGTCAAAGAATCAGTAAAGGTTTTAGGTATAAAACAATTACAGTCATCTTTGGGATCCTTGGAGACACACATAAAACTTTGGGCATGTATTTGCGAATTAAAACATCCAAATTTTAAGATACTTGGAGTGCTCCGTTTTGGGCATTTGCTTTTAATAACACACTGCATTCAGAAACAAAATATACACCATTTGAATTAGTATTTGGAAAAACATGCAAATTGCCAACTAGTTTGATTAATATCAATCACCCAGTATATAATTTTGACGATTACAATCACGAATTGAGATTTAGAACCAAATCTGCATTAAACGATGCAAGAATGAATTTAATTCAATATAAAATTAAAAGAAAATGTAGGTTAGATAGATATTGTAAGGAAATTAACTTTAAATTTAATGATAGGGTATTATTAAGAAACGAAACTACCAACAAATTAAAAATTATTTATAAAAGTCCATTCAAGGTGATCAAAGATGAATCTCATAATATAGTTATAAAAATTGACAATAAATTAGTGACTGTGCATAAAAACAGAGTGAAAAAAAAGAAATTTTAATTATAATAATTTGTAAGGAAAAGCAGATATGTAGTGGAATAAATAAAGTTAGAATTAAGAATTGATTAGAAATAAATATAAGTTAAATAAAATAGCGTAAGTAGCATTAAGAAAAAAGGCAATGAACTTTGCGGTTTGTGAACTGAGCACTTTGGTTACTGGCCGATTGCTGAATTGATGAGCACGCAAAGAAAGCATACCAATAATATAAAGTAATACTGCAAATCTGTACAATTTTACTTAGCAATAAAGTTAGATGTAAAATAGTTCTTCATGGTTTTTTATTAACCTTACCAATAAATGGAATCCCTAAAGGAGAGCCTAAATTATCATAGATGCTACAATTAGAAGATTTAAAATGCTTTCAGAAGACTTGATATTATCTTTGGAAGACTTAAAATGCCTCCAGAACACTTGATACTGCTTCTACAAGACTTGAAATGCTTAAAAGGAAGGTTTAAAATGCTCCGAGAAGCCTTGATACTGCTTCTAGGAAGCTTGATATTGCTTCTGGGAAGTTTAAAATGCTCCGAGAAGAGTTTATATTGCTTCTAGGAGGCTAAAGCTGCTTTCAAATGAATTGAAATGCTTTCAGAAGACTTGAAATGTGTCCAGAAGACTTGAAACGCTTCCAGAAGGCTTGAAACGCTTCCAGAAGGCTTGCACTGCTTCCAAAAGACTTGCAATCCTTCCAGAAGACCTGATGCTATAACTAGAAGATTTGAAATGCTCCCAGACGACTTGAAATGCTTCCGGAAGACTTGAAATGTTTCCAGAATATTTGAAATACTTTCATAAAACTTGATACTGTCTTTGAAAGACTTGAAATGCTTCCAAAAGACTTCATATTACCTCTGGAAGACTTTATTTGCTTATAGAAGAGTCGATACTGCTTCTAGAAGGCTTGATACTGCTTCTAGAAGGCTTGATTTGGCTTCAGAACACTTGATACTGCTGGTAGAAGATTTATGTTGTTTCCAAATGATTTGAAGTGCTTCCAGAAGACTTGAAATGTTTCTAGAATATTTGAAATGCTTCTAGAAGACTTGATATTGTCTTTAGAAGACTTGAAATGTTTTCAGAAGACTTGATACTGCTTCTACAAGACTTGAAATGTTTCCAAAAGACTTGATACTGGTTCTAGAAGGCTTGATGCTGCTTTCAAGTGACTTAAAACGCTTCCAGAAGACTTAAAATGTTCCCAGAAGACTTGAAATGCCTCTAACAGACTTGAAATGTTTCCAAAAGACTTGCAATCTTTCCAGAAGACCTACAATGCTTCCAGAAGACTTGATGTTACAACTAGAAGATTTAAAATACTTTCAGAATACTTGATATTGCCTTTGGGAGACTGTCTCCAAAAGTTTTGATACTTCTGTTATAAGAATTAAAATGTTTCCAAAAGTCTTAATATCGACCTGGTCCTTTACGTTGATGAACATCATCTTAATCACCTTCCTCCTAATACTGGGCAAAAAATTCTCTGATATCTTTGGGCAGTGTTTGCATTGTATTATATTTCATGTCCTCCTGAATTCTGAAAACTAAAAGTGGGGATTCGACTACGCGTTCTTTATATTGCAGGAATTTGAGTGGTATCTCTCTTTTGTTGTTCTTTTTCATTGTACCAACTATTGTTAAGTCATTTTTGAGAAGATAGTCGGTCAAAAAATAGCTGGTATAGTAATTATTCATGGTTACATTCCTGTTTGACTGTTTTATAGGATCAATCACTTGCCACTATGTCAAATGGTTTGTTAGATACGTTGTACCGTCCATCTCGTTTTTTCCATAATAGATTTCAAAGTTAAATGATTAAAATGTTTAGCTATCACAAAGTATTGTAATAATCCGATAATTTTAAGTATTATTAATTTGCTATGTATATTTTCTCTTCGTTTTTTTTTTCTTAACTTAATCAAGAAAATTTAATATTAATTTGAGACAGGAAATAAGATTGTAACTAACTTAATCTGAGGAAATGGACAGACATACTTCTTTTGATAGTTCAGCGATCGGCAGTGTCGCAATTTGAAAACGTTCACTAGTCAATAGTGCTTAAGCTGCTGAATTAGTGACAAATAATCAAAGGAAATCGCCAGCAATAACCTTTGATTAAATAGGGGGGATGCTGCTAATTTTTATTGGTTTTTGCTTTATTAAAGTTTTATTGAAGAGTACAGAAGCGTAAGTGACTAAAAAAAGGATAGTTAGTTCGTGTAGAAAGTTAAGAGTGAACACTCGTCCCTTCTTAAGGTTCCAGGACTTACAAACTATCTTAGAGTTTCTGAGTAAGTTTATCCATTTGCTCATAGTATAGCTTGTCCATTTAACTAAAATTTTGGATTGGTTTAGTAATTCTATACTTGGATATTTTTTTTTCTTATGTATTTGTAGTAATATTTTTCTTTTTTTCAATACAATTTATTTTTTTTTATTTTAATTGTTCCTAACGCCTTTAATGAAGGGTAAAAACGCTTTCAGGGGAAATGATCAAACATATAGTTTCTCTCAAACATATAGTAGACTCCTGAAAAATTTCAAATCTCGAGGAATATTTAAATAGGGAACTTGAAGGGGTTCTTGATGAATATAGGCAAAAATTAAGTCTGAAATAATGGAATTGGATGTTCAAATTAAAGTGCTTCAATATTTATTGCTCCAATTAAAAATTCGAGATAAGAAAATTTTAGAAGACGATCTAAGCCAAGCAATGGGAGTAAAATATTTTTTATTAATTTCTTAGAACATATTTATTCGTTACATATCATAGAATTTTTCAAAGTTAAAAAAAATATCTCTAAGATATGTATTAATAAATTCTTTCATTTTTACTTCAGAATGAACAATTATTGAAATAAAATATATGAAATTTCTGAAGAAATTGTTTATTTAGAAATCGACAACTGGTTTCGGGATGTGTTTATCACGTCATCAGGTCATGCACTACAAAATGATTAAGATGTGTTGTCTATAAAATTTTTGAATGATATAATATTTCTTACCGTCAAAAGCTAAAAAACATAAAGGTTGACATTTGAGGTTAAAATACTTTATCTAACAAACATATATGGTTTAGTAACTATCCTTCTACAAACATTAATAACATATAGAATATAGATTATTTTCGTATTTAAGTTATCTTAAATAATTAAATAATTTCTAGATGATGTTTTTAAGATTTTTTGATTGTTGATATAAACATAAAATGGATAACAGTATGGCAACAGGTGGTAAAACCGGTCGGTATGAAATTTATGATACTTAAAAATTATTTTATAAATTGTGAAAACATATGTTTTTGATTGAATTCTAAGAATTCGTTCATTAATTTGATACCTGCTGATTTTTTCTTTGTAATTTCATATTCTTCAAACAGGTCTAGTTTTTTTGATTTGTGTATGTTGTGTAGCAATCCTATTGAATTATTATTTATGTTGTGTCCGGTTGATATAATATGTTTGTATACTGCTGAATTATTGTTATTTAAATGTTCTTTAATGCGAATATTTAAATTACGCCCAGTTTGACCGATTAAGTTTCCTCGCAGTTATTGCATCGAACTTCGTAAACCCCACTCCTCATTCTTTCTTCTATTCTTGTTCTGGAGTTAATTAAAATACTACCCAATTTATTATTGTTTTTATAGGTCATATTTATGTTGTGTTGTTTCAACAAATTTTTTAAAGTGTTCATTTGGGTGTGATTGTTTAGTGATGTATATCTTTTTTGATGTAATGTGGATATATGAATCTATTTAAATTTTTCTTGTGTACTTCATTATAAATTCTTTGTAACTGTTCATGTTTAAAATTGCTATTGATACCCATCTTTAATATATATTTAATTTCTTTTATAAAATCCACGTTTTTCATTGGGATATTGGTGGAAGCAAAATCTAAAAGATGCCCGCCCCTTTATGTTCTTTGCTGTCGAATGAATTATTGTGTATGATAGTATCTGTCGAGGTGATCTTATGATGGATGCTGAAGTCAAAAATCTTTTTTTGATGATCTTTTGTTATAGTTAAATCAAGGAAGTTTAAAGAGTTTCTATTTTCTTCCTCTATGGTATATGTCAAATTGCCGAGGTTATCTAAAATATTATGGATTGCCTTTAAATTGGCTTTAGAACCTTCATGGACTATAAAAATATCATCTATATATCTCCGACATAGTTTGTTATGTTGAGTGAATATATAGTATTTGTCACAGCATAGTTTTTCTTCCAGGTGATCGACCTAAATATCAACTAGTAGTCCGGAGAGTGCGGAACCCATCGGAACTCCATCCTCCATCATATAAATCTTCTTATTGAACGTGAAAAAATTCTGTTTTGTAACTATTTCCAAGAGATCTATTAGATTATTAATGTCTTGTTCTTCAATGTTATTGAGTTTATTTATATTTTCCAGGAGAAATTTCTTAGTTATGTCTATTGCTTCTTTAACTGGAATGTTGCTGTATAAGTTTTTTTATGTCAAATGATAAGATAATGGTATTCTTTTTAACTTCGATGTTTTTTAGATCTTCTATACGTTTGTGTGAATTTTTTATTGAATACCTGGATTTAAATTGAAATTTCTTTATTATGATATCATGTATTGCTTTGGCTAGATGTTGTATTGGTATATTCGTATTTGTTATTATTGGTCTAATAGATTTATCTGCTTTGTGAAGCTTTATTAGACTGTTAAGTCCAGGTAATTGTGGGTTCATGTTTATTAAATTAAAACTATTTATGTTAAATTTATTTAATGTTTCTTGATGTGATTTGATTAATTGCTTCATCTTTCTACAGAAACCATCTAGTGGTTTTTTTTTTGATGATTTTAATATTGTTATTATGAAAAAATTCTTCTGTTTTCTGTATATATAAATCGTATTCTATTAGAACCAATCCTGCGTTTTTATCGTCTAGTGTAATAACAGCATTGTCTTGTATTATCTTTTGTTTAAATTTTTTGATGGTATTATTTAGGTTCTTATGATGATGTTTCGTGGTTAGATTTGACTTGATGTTCTCCAAGATGGGTCTGAACTCATTAGATATCTCTAAGAAATCTTTGTGTTTATGGAGTTGGCTTTCTAGGTCAATTGCTAGCTCTTCAATTTTATAATTAATATCAGGAAGGGAGAATTTATGTCCGAGTTGTAATAATTTTATTTCTTCCTTATTTAATTTAGTTTTGGAAAGATTTGTAAACTTATCGGCAAAAGTTATGTTTTCCATAGTTACCTCGTCTATCAGAATTTTATTGTGACTGTCTTTTTGGATTCTATTGGCATAAAATGTGTATTTGCTTTGTGATTTCTTAGTTTCTTCCCCTCTTTGTGTAACTGTTGTATTATTCCTTTTTTCTTTTATGAGAAGTGCCATTTTACGTTTTCTTTTCGATTCACCTTGATGGAGTTTATAAAATATCTCGAGATTTATTTTTTCTAGAATGTTTTCTAGTTCGATGTAATAAATTTTTTGTGTTAGAAGTCTGTGAATGAATTTTAGTTTCATATCTATCATATTACGGTTTTTATAATGCTGTTTTAATCTTTTCCTTATTAGTTTATGTTCCAATGATTGTTTTTGTTCTTTAAAATTTCTTGGAAGTTTGATTCTAAAGGCTTTAGGCGTTACTTCGTTCTCTATAGCTTGGTGAAGGAAGTTTATATGGTTAATCGTCTGTTGTCTCTTAATCATGTTTTTTTGTAGTTGTAGAAGTATTGCAGATAGCTCTGCAATATTTAATGTATTAATAAATTCTTCCATTTTTACTTCAGAATAAATGATTATTGAAACAAAATGTATGAAATTTCTGAAGAAATTGTTTATTTAGAAATCGACAACCGGTTTCGTGATGTGTTTATCACGTCATCAGGTCATGCACTACAAAATGATTAAGGTGTGTTGTCTATAAAATTTTTGAATGATATAATACTTCTTACCGTCAAAAGTTAAAAAACATAAATTGGGTAATTGGGTATAAAGGTTGACATTTGAGGTTAAAATACTTGATCTAACAAACATATATGGTTTAGTAACTATCCTTCCACAAACATTGATAACTATAGATTATTTTCGTATTTGAGTTATCTTGAATAATCATCCATCTTTGTCAATATAAAAATGATAATCATCTTATAATGGTTTAAAGTCCCTGTAAATCCTCATTTGGAAATTGTTCGGAGCCGCTTTGATTAGTTTTGGTTATTATCTGTGTGTATTATTTGATTTTCTCTTCCACTCTCATTATCTGAGTCAGTAGCAACTACCTACTTTTTCTTTTTTAGGATTTCTCCTTCCTTCATTTTTACATAAAAAATTACAAAGAATGTGTTAGAATAAATAAAATAAATAATTATAATATCTTCAACAGTAAAAAGTTTTACATACAGTGAGTGTCAGCTTATTTGATGCAGGCAACAAAATTATGTTTCAAATCACTTAGCTTCAGAACCAAATGAGATATTGAAAAACCTGATATGGTATTTTAGAGGGAACATTTTCTATAAAATAAACATTTCAAATGGTTCATATTTTATTCGTAACTTTTATACAATAAAAAGAAATAAAGAAAATAGTATTTTTACATTGAGCAGCTTATTTGATGCAGCCAACTTCAGACGATAGAATATGAAATTTGACGGTTACTGCACTACTCACATTGAGTAATTAGTTGTCAGTGTGTATGTTAAATTACATAGTGAAGACAGATTAATTTTTTAAACATGGGTCGACGTACAAGCGTACAGCAACGGGAATTAGTAATTCACCACTTTAAACATGAAAAAAGCCTCAAATGGTAAATATATCATCATCCACAGTCCAACATATAATAGAACGATTTTTGAAGGACAACCGAGTGAAAGATAAAGGCAGAAACGCGCCAAATAAAATTTTTACACCAAGTGACGAAAGATGGATCATCCGAAAAATTTGTGAAAACCCCAAGTTATCGGCTCAAAAATTAGCTGATGAGGTACACAATTTTCTTGGTAAGAAGTGTAGCGCATCTACAATTCGCCGTATCTTGCGATCACGTGATTTTCATGGTCGAGTACCACTCAAGAAGCCCTTTATAATAAAATCAATAAAATCAGCCGGCTAGTCTTCGCCAAAAATCACGTTTCGAAGGATTTAAAATTTTGAAACACCGTAATTTTCGCTGATGAGTCCAAATTTAATATATTTGGTTCTGATGGAAGGTCGTTTGTATGTCGGAAGCCCAATAAACAGTTCGATTTAATAAATTTATGCGTGAGTGTAAAACATGGTGGAGGAAGTGTTATGGTTTGGGCCTGCATGGCAACATCAGGCGTTGGAAACCTTGTTTTTGTAAATGGGAACATAGATAAAACCATGTATTTAAGCATATTAAAAGAGAATTTGCTACAAAGTGTTGAAAAATTGGGTCTGCGTAGCAACTTCAGATTTTACCAAGATAACGACCCTAAACATAAGCCGGGAATTGTACTGACCTGGCTAATATGGAATTGCCCACCGGCGCAATCTCCGGACTTAAATGTTATTGAGAATTTATGGGCATTGCTAGAAACCAATATTAGAAAACATCACATTTCTAGCAAAGAAACTTTGAAAAAAGCATTAGTTGAAGAATGGGCTAAAATTTCGCCGGAAGTAACAAAAAAACTCGTCAATTCTATGGAAAAAAGGTTAAAGGCAATAATCTCACAGAAAGGGTACCACACAAAGTACTGAAGGTACTGCAAAAATCAAAATATTCGTTTCGTTTTTCAATTTTATAATGTTGCATCAAATAAGCTGCTCATTGTAAAAATTCTGTTTTCTTTATTTCTTTTTATATTATAAAAATTACGAATAAAATATGAACTATTTGAAATGTCTATTTTATAGAAAATGTTCGTCCTCTAAAATACCATATCAGGTTTTTCGATATCTCATTTAGTTCAGAAGCTAAGTGATTTGAAACATAATTTTGTTGCCTGCATCAAATAAGCTGACACTCACTGTACACGTTCATACTCTATGACACAAAATGCTACAAATTAAAATCTCTCGCTTTGACATCCACTTAGCCCAAGAATGAGTGATCAAGTAAATCTTTACCAGAATAAATGGACAAAACGAGTTTAGCTGAACTCATGTTGACGTATTTCAGAAAATTTCGAACGAATTTAATGCAATGTTGTCAAAAAATTGAATATTGGAGGGTTAAAGAAGAAGACTAGAAATACTTCCAAAAAAGCACATATCCAAAAAGAGGAAAATTTGGCAGGGTGTAGTTACATTAAAGAAGGATGATGAGAATTTGCAGAATGACTTGAATTGAATTGAATTTTAGTGATACTCACATATAACTGTCAGATATTGAAGATCTTTGAATCTTATGATTCTGGACTGATAGAAGAAGAGCTGGCAGATTTTAGGAAATAATCATAAATGCAATAACAGTGGCGATAATAACGAAGAAAATACTTTCAGCTATGTTATAACTCTCAAAACAGCTAAATAAATGTTTAAAAATGAGCAAATGACATAAACGAGATGTTAATAGGAAAGGATTTCATAAGACAGTACACTTTAAAAGCAGAAAGGAAAATTACCAACTTTTGCAACAAAGGCCTCCCCAAAATGAGGCAAAACAGCACAAAATCACAGACTTTTTCCCAACAAACTTCAAATCAATTCCAAATTTGAAATCACAATATTCTCAAAATATTCTAATAACATATTTAGATAAAAAGTATGTAAAACTTAATTTTCTTAATCGTTAGAATTGAAACCCCCCAAATCCATATAATTCAACGGTTCAATTTACTCAATTTCGGTTAAGTACACATTTTTTTAAAGTATTTTCTTCTACTTACGTTGCAAAGAATTTTGCTCGTCGATAGTGTGATCCATGATGTGGAAAGAACCCGCCGGGGATCGTTCCGAGTTCCCAAAGTGTCTCGTCCGGTTCACGACATACGAATCTCTGCCCTATTCGTTTCGGAAAGAAATGTAACTTTAAATATAGGTCGACTATTAATAGACAGTGAGAGACGGGGGCCCAAAGTGCAGTGGGAGTTTTTATTAAACGTCTCGTTTACTACTCACCAGGTTGTTCGACAACAAATTCGGATCTTGCTCTTGACTATGTATGGTATTTTTAGCATATTTTATTTTAGGAACGGTCCCGGTTCCCTTTTTCGAATAAAGTTTACGTCTGTCGTCGGACATTGCAAGTTTCTCTTGGTTCTAAAGAAACGTTTAAAACACCCAGCACTAACCTACAATAACAACCAAAACTAATCACTGATTAATACATTAAATCATCGATTTATTTCTAAGCGGAAACGACATTCTCTTAAGTTTTTCTCGATAATTTTTAAAAGAAAAATAAAATATATATGAACTGTCAAATGCCGGTATAGGTTAGGTATGGGGCGCCATCTAATGATGTGTATGAAGAATTATCAAAATTTCTTAATAAATTATATTCATTTTAAATCAATAATTTCGCATTTATTGTAATGTGAAAGGTATGAATAAAACGAAACACATAATCAATTAAATTAAAGTATTTTGTGAGCAAATAATATAAAGATAATATAGCGGGTGAAGGTGATTATTATAATAGATGGCGTTGTAATCAGTTGTAATCGTAATAAGTTGAAAGAAAAATGTCAAAATTTGCTATTATCTCTTTTTATTAATGTATTAATTATTAATTAATTTATTAATGTAAGTTAATTTTAATTCAGTTAAAATAAACGATTTTTCAAAATAAAAAAAAATTCTTCCCACCATGCCATCTATTATTGAGATGTTAAAGTTAAAACGAATCTAATTTAAAATATTATCTGTCACTTTTAAAAATTGTAAACATCATTTTGACATATTCCATCAAATGAAATAAAATTGTAAAATAACATAAAATATAATTACACAAATCATGTTAATCATCAATGAGATCATAACTAAAGCTGGCACAAAAAAACTGGAAACATTTAAACGGGGCCTCAAGGTCGGGGTGATGGAGAGTTTTTTTAAAAAGAAATGACCGAATAGAAGAGCGAAAGAAGTTCTGCGTTTGCGCCGTTTTAAAAACGGGACCAAGAACCACCAGCAACATGACAGTGTTAAAAGTGTTCTTTTTTCTTCGTTCGGTTTAATCATGTTTTAATTAAAAGCTCGCGGTGAAGTGCAAAATTGTTTTTAAGACCGCGTTTTAGAAGAGCAGGTGGTGTATCAAAATCGTGTCTTATTCGAAATCGTTTTAATTTTTTTAAATGCACACATGTTTCGGACAGTACTTTGCACCGTAGAATGGGTATTAAATAAATTACTACTTTTTTTGTAATGTAATTTAACCTTAATTGTACTCGATTCAATTTTTGAATCGTTATCTAACCTCAATTTGTCGCCACAATCTTTGACCTTGAACTGTTATCATTTGCATTAAACATTTCCTCAATGTTACATATTTATCAAATTATTCTATTTATTCCAATGATATTTCTTTAGATACATCAAACATGTTTTTTAAAAATTATTCCTTATTCTATTAAAATAACTAAGTCATTTCATTTTTTGCCATAACCTCACTTTACTTTTTTTTAACTTTTTTACAAATTATTCCATCTAAAACGAATTTGTCCACTATCTCTAGATTATATCAATTAAAATAGTTCGTTTTTAAACGTTATTACTCTATAAATTGTAATGATCCTTGAACTGTTGTACTCTAATGGTATTCGTTTGGAGGAAAATCTCGTTTTCCTCTCATTTCCAATTTTGCTCCCAACCGGTGAATGTTTTCGTTTATCTTTTTTAATAATCTACATTTTAATTTTGTCTTTTTGGTAATTTGAAAGGAAACTTAACGACAAAGAGGTGCCATGGATGAAGATGATGAATTTTATGACACGATTTCCTTGAATTCTCAAGCCCCAATACACCGGAAACGAATTAATAATAAGGAGTACATTAGTTTATCGAGAAATACGATTTATCATTCAGCTATAGAATTGGATAATATGGATAATCATGACGCTACTTCATCGGTAAATATTATTTAATAATAATTAATTGTTCTGTTTAAAGTCCGCCAATTTAAATCCTCATTCTCAAGGTATTTTAACGAATAATTTAGCCTAATTGATAATTTCCTTTATTATTACAACTGTGTAATTACATACTTTTTGTTAATTTATAGAATTGGAGGAGTTTTTCCACAGAAGATTTACCCGATTATGTTATCGCTTACGACACAACATCAGATCCTGTTAAATTAAAAAAGAGGGAGACCTTCGAACAAAACTTAATTAACGTTGGTTTGATTTTAAAGAAAGATGAGCACCAACACAGGATTAATTTCATCAAAATTTATGTTCCCAGAGAAGTTTTATGTCAATATGCAGAACTGCTTAAACTTCGACTACCAATCAAAGATGTAAATAAAATTTTGATTAATTACGTTTTTAAATCAAAATAAATCAATTTTAGCCGGAGGGTTTTACCCCAAAAGAAAATATTTTTTCGTCTGTGATAAAAAGGTGTTTGGATAGGTGCAAGGTGAGATTGGATGAGAAAAAATTTCCACCGCAACAATACAAATTAACGGCCGAGTTCTCCCGGGACAAATATTATTTGTATATTATAAATAAATATAATTACTTAATAATTGATAATGGAAATTTAATTTTTGTAGATTTGATGTTGATGATCAAAATTTTTTTAATATTGGAGTACGAATCTCAGTCATCTCGTATATTTTGGATCGAGAAAAATATGGAAAAGAAGATCATAGTAAGGGAATTAAAAATTTAATTTCTACAGATGTTTATAAGGCCGCATATCCGTTACATGATGTTAGTATTAATTTATTTTTTTTTTAATCTTTTTTTATCTATCGAGTGAGTTTGGGTTCTCTTGCTAAATAAGAGATGGCGATTATATGCAATTTATTATCAAAGTACTACTTTCAATTTGATGAAACAACATAAAGATTAAACAGTTATTAAGCAAAAATCAGTGACTTTAATTTATATTAAAGTCTTGTACACTGTGCCCGTTAAGTAAGGTAAAATTTTGAAATTAATACGTAATCATGGCAACAATTTGTTTTATATTATTATTACCATTTGATTTCATTTATGTCATCTTTTTTAGCATAAAATAAAGCATCTTACCGTCCACTAAGTTTTCTGAAGAGCTCTCGTCCGCTCACTATCAGAGATGTATTCTTTGGTATTAGAATTATCAGTCTTTATTCTTCATCTTCTTATACACTGTTGTTCATTAACAACAACACGTTTTTGTCTTATTCATTGTGACTGTTTGTAAATTAGATTTTGGATTAGTTTCCCTTCACATTATACAACATTTTCCCTCTTTCGCTGCATCAATCTCACACAATAACAGATATTTACATAGACAAGACATCATGTTAGAATATGGGAGGATGGTTCTTCTGTGAGCCAGTAGTCTGGTGCCTCGACTATTCCAGGACTTTTGGGAGGACTCTCGGACCAGATCTGGAAATGGATTATAGGTTTAGCAATTGCCTAAGGATTAGGTTCTTAATTTCACTGTCAGTCTTATATTTTTAGGTACAGTGCACGCCGCTTATTGTGATCACAACGGGACTCGGGGTTTATGATAACAATAACCGATTGATAATAATAGCCGAAAAAACAAAACTTTATTTTAATTAAAAATATGTACATATATAACGTAACATAAACTCTTAAAAAATGTTACTACATAAAATATGTATTCCATTTAAATTTGAAACAAAATAAAAAACAAATTCATATTAAAAAAAGTCATCTAGCATTGTTTGTCTCTGATTTTCGCGGAGCAAGCTATTAACAAATGCGTCTGAAAATCAGATGACCTGTGCTGCACACCACGTCGCAAAACTTCCAGCGCTTTTCTCATTTCGCTCATCGTTGGTGGTTGCATTGTTTGTATGTCTACTTCTTCCTCTGGCTCTTCATTTTCAATTGATGACGTTGTTACACTTTTGCACATTACACTTTCGCAAATCTCTTCTTCTGTTACGTTCTGTGCAACATTTAACTCGTTATCTATTGCCATCCACTCCTCGAACTCACTTGTCGTCATGTCGGGTGGCTGAATGTTTAGGTGTTCAGGTTCTATGTCATCTTTCGAAAATCCACCATGTTTGAAACAATGCTTTATTGTTATTTTGGAAGCTTGGCTCCACGACATGGTAATAAGATGTAAAGCGTCTAATAAATTTGTTTTCTTGGCTAGATCATTTGCGCTCATATTTAGGGTATCCTCCATACTTTCCAAAATTCTAGCACGCATCTCTTTCCGGTAATACGCTTTCATGGTCCTTATAATGCCTTGATCACACGGTTGTATTATCGAAGTAGTATTGGCCGGTAAAAAAATAACTTTTATATTTTTTAATTGACAATTTACACAGTGTGCAGCGCAATTGTCCACAAGAAGAGCAATTTTGCGATTTACTCTCCTATCCCATTTTAAGAGCCAGTCATTAAAAATTAAGGATGTCATCCAGGCATTTGTATTTGAATAATAATCAACAGGTAGATTTTTGACACTCTTAAAACAACGTGGATTCTTACTTTTGCCGATTACTAAAAGCTGTTCTTTGTCACCCGACATATTTGCACAACACAAAATTGTTATACGTTCTTTCGATGTCTTACAACCCTTTGCATTGTCTTTTTTAAACATGTATCTATGATCGGGGAGAGCGCGATAGTAAAGCCCAGTCTCGTCTGCATTAAAAATATCATTAGGAGTAAATTCCCCAGCAATCTTGGTCCATTCATTTTCAATCCAGTGTTCTGCACTCTTAAAATCAGCATCTTTTTGCTCGCCGTGTGTCTGTTTGTATACCATGTTTTCTCTTTTTTTCCAACGGTGAAACCATCCCTCCGTTGCAACAAAATTTTCTTTGCCCATTTTATTTGCAAGTTCTTCCGCTTTCTGTCGCATCAACGGGCCATCTACACGTGCGTCATGTTCGCGGACATTCGCAAACCATAGTTTCAACGCAGATTCCACTTGAGCGTATTTCCCAGTTCAATTTCTTTTAGTCAGTAAATTCTCATTTTTTTTTAGCAGCATCTTCTATTTCCATAGGTTTTTTTTAAAATTTTACACAAAATTGGTTGTGAGATTTTTAATTGTGCTGCTGCATTTCGCTGACTCAATTTCGGCAAATTGTCATATTTTTCTAAAATGTTAATTTTTTCACTTAAACTAAGATCACGTCTCTTTTTTACGTCAGCCATTACAAAAGGTTAGAATAGAACTGAGACGTAACGTAACGTACACAGCCAAGCGTCGCGTGTTTTCAAATGCAGAGTTTGGGGATTCACCGAATCTATATCAACATTATTTATTTTGCTCGTAAAAATAAAATTTATTGCTCATGTCGAAAACATTTTTAAGAAAGAAATGATAACATAAACCGAAATCATGATTACTATAAGCGAAAATTTTTGTTATATAATATTACACGTCCGGCCCGTTCTTCCCAAAAGTGATAACAATATCCGATTGATAACATTATCCGTGATTCTAATAAGCGGAGTCCACTGTATCTAATCATTTAAAAATTAAGTATTTAATTTTTAATATTGCGTTTTTATAGCTTTGGGCACCATTATTGCAATCTTATTTTTGAGGAAATAACATACTTTTACAACAATCTATATTTCAAATGAACTAATTTTCCAAGTAGTCCCAAGAATAACTTGTATTGATATGCTTCCAATCTGTGACATAAAAAAATATGTGATTTAAGTCACCTTTTTTTTCGCATTCACAGTTTGGGTTCAAAAAACTCTAGTAAGTAAGTTCTCTTTTACTTTAATCTTGTGTAAATATGAAGGGGTAACAGCATGACCCAATTTCAGCCCTAACAATGAGTATTGAGAAATATTATGACACGAAATCCTTCATCCTTCTAGACCAAGGAATTCTCTGCAATGTCAGTTGACATCTAGCTTATAGTTCTTCACCAATGATCTTTATTTTGAGGGTTTTTTTGTTTATTGGTCCTGAAACCCAGACATTAATAATTCCAATGTACTGCGTGAATTGGTGATAATGAGAGCTTTCATGATTGATTTCTCCCTTGCGATAGTTAGTGCTGTGAGTATTACATATACTTCCGCAAAAACTATTGTTAATACTCCTCTATCTCCAGGATAGGGACATTGTGGAATATCTTCATGATACAATTTTGCTAGGAATGTGCAGTAATGATCCATCTGTATATGTATTGAAAATCCTGCCATTTTTCTATTTCTCTTCCTTTTGCTTTATTCGCTTCGAAGACTTATCAGAACCCCAAAGGAATCTGGTATAATATTCATATAATTATAATATAGCAATAATTAATATTGCTGATTTGCAGGATTTTTTCATATTGTATACAGCTTCCTGTGGCCCTTTCGCTGTCGTCTTATTGTTTAACGTACTAATTTTTTTAACATAAGCTCCAAACATACCGGGATACATTTTGCAATCAAAGCTTTGGATATTAGAATTAATTTGTTGTATGAGGGAAGGATAGCACTTCCATCATTTACCACTGTGAGGCGTTTTTCTGCGCTATGAGTCGCAGTGATTTACCCTTGTTGTTGAGACGTCTACATCCCCAATCTTCTTACGCAAATTAAAAGCACCAGCGGTCCATTTATTTCTCGGAATATTTTTGTCCAATCTTCTAATGTAAAAACCACATCAGGTGGAATATAATCTGCAATTATTATTATGTCAAAATAATAATTTCGAATTTTAAATGTTTTTTTAACGAGGATAGTTAGTCCTCCACTATCTCAATGACCAGCCGTCTGGTCATTGAGATAGTAAAGTGGGTATCATTGTTCAACCAAGTTTCACAGATTAGAAACTAGCTTTGTTCCTTATTAAACTTCTAGGGTTCCAGGTTATATTTTCAATAATTATTACATATTATAATTTGATGAGTAGTGTTCATTTATGGTACGGGAGGCTTTATTATTAAAACTTGTCTATTTGGATTTATTAGTTCTGTAGCATAGATGCCTTCGCCGGCAAATATATCTCACATTCCATTTGTGGGTTCAGGTCTTTATTAGAATTGTGAAGTTGTGCATGTTTATTGGTGGGACTTGAATGGTAGTACCTTGTTTAAGAACTACCTGGAAGGTTTTTATCAGCGTATTTATCGGCGTTATTTTGCTTGTTTATTTTCTAGGAGATTTAGTTTTTTTTTGGAGCTAATTGTTTTTATCTTAGAAAATCTATGATTTAGAGGTATAATTTAATATTGACGTTAAAAATAAAATAAAAAATACCTGTTCTTCTCTAAATATTTATATTTTATATACTTAGAACCGGATTCGACATGTTAAAATGTCATCATCAGCCAAATCAACGAATCATCTTACAGTCACAAAAAGTCCCACTGTAAGGACATACAAAACACACATTAAAAGATTATAATTATTAAAATATGTTTAAATATATTGGAAGAAGTTCCCAGTTTTATGTTCATGTATTCTTTTATGTAGATTTCAGAAATCTTTTATGTAGCTTCCTTCCAGTCTAACCAATGTAAAAGACCAGTACAGTCATGACATTAGATAGAATAAACACCACTACATTGTAAAATGTCTTTCCTCTGTTTATGATTGGTCTATATATCCCTGATCTGTCTGTAGGAAATAGGTTTAATTTTGCAGTTAATCTTTTGTATGTTAATGATCTAAATTTATCAAGTATATCTTTATCATAATTATAAAGAGGATCTTGCTTAATGATGTTTTTGTGCAGTAGTTTCTCAATAGTGTTGGAAGGATAACCATTTTTCTTTGCTGATAAACATTATTTCTTTGAATTTAGCAGATCTTTCTAAGGGGTAATTCAATAATCTAGTGATATATTTATGGAAAGCGGCTAATTTATGGCTGTGTGGTTGAAAAGAATTATATGGAATTATGGTATTAAGGGAAGAAGGTTTTCTGGATAAGTTAAAGGCAAAATTATTGTCATCTTTGAATATTGTCAAATCTAGATAGTTTAGTTTGTTTCCATTTTCAACCTCTAAGGTAAAGTTAAGATTAGTATGAATATTATTTATGTACACAAGATAATTATCTAGGTCATATCTATTGCTGATCACAATATATTTGGAGTAAGGGTTATAATGAAGTTTTTCTCAATGTGATCTAACTATAAATCAGCCAGAATTCCAGATATAGACAAACCCATAAGTAAACCATATTCAAGTTTATAAATTTTGTTATTAAATCTACAATAGTTCTGTTCAATAATATGCTGAAGTACATTAATTAAGTGTGATGTTGTGATTTTATCCTTAAAATGATTATAAAAAATATCCCACAATATCTATTGTGTAGTTAGTATCAACATTAGTATATAATATGATACTATTGCTGGGATTGATGTTTTAAATTTTCTGTTAGTTGTAAGGAGTTTTTTATTGTATATTTAGGTTGAAAATTAATTTGTTTAAAAATATCGCAGATTGAAGAGGTAATTTTAGAAGTGGGTGAATTGTGTGTGAAAATGTAACTCCTACACAAATGCGATAAATGTGTGAGAATGGACATTTTTGGAGGGTTTTGAAATTGATTACGTTAGAGATAGAAATGATTCTCACCTATTAAATGATCAATTGGATAATTTTTATAATATACAGTGTGTGGCACTTAAGACGCCTCGAACCATACCTCTTTACTAGAGTACTTCTTTTTTAATCTAACATATTATACCCTTAACTTTAGCGGTTTCGCTGTTATAACTCCTTCTTTCAAAATTGCGCCCCATTTTTGACATTTTTTGTAGAGAAACTAATTGACGCCAGCGCCTAAATTTTGAATTGAGGGACAGGTTAAGACGTCGTGTACCTTAAAATAATTCTTTTTCGGGTAATTTATGGAAAAAAAAAATTTTTTTGATTGATCTTCGCATGTTATCATTTCTTTCAAAAATTTCAAATGCGAGGATGCCCCCGCAAAAAAATTACGGCGCGGTACAGCCAAAACTCTAAATTTTCCATTGGTATAAAAAAAATCACATATTGTATAACAAAATTTCACAGAAAAAAGGAATTTCATCGCAAATGTTGGGAAACGTTTTCCATTCCCAAGTGAGCCATTAGAAAACAAAACACAAATACGGTGAACATAATAAGTATTTATTTCAACTTAAACTAAATGTTCGAAATGACGACCCTCCTGCTGGAGGCATAACCGCAACCTCGACTCACAGGCTCTAGACACTGCCCTGAGAACTTCTGGTGATATACCGCGGATAGCCGCGCTGATTCTTTCCCTCATATCCTCGACTGTAGTTGGTACCGTCCTGTAAACCTCGTCTTTGATATGGCCCCAAAGGAAGAAGTCAAGGGGAGTGAGGTCTGGTGATCTTGGCGGCCACCTCACCCAACCCAACCCCCACGACCAATCCAGGAGTCCGGAAACGTTTCATCGAGAAATTCCCGAACGATACAAAAAATGTCAAAAATGGGGCACAATTTTGAAAGAAGGAGTTATAACAGCGAAATCGCTAAAGTTAAGGGTATAACATGTTAGTTAAAAAAGGAAGTACTCGAGCACTTTCTAAATCTGCAATAAAAAATAGGGCATTCCATTAAAAAAACCATAAGTTTGGTACGCCACTGATTATTAGAAATATTTTTGAAACATAGCGACGGTAATCATGCACCACTTTGCTCTTAGATTTTTTCGATAGCTTTTATTGTAAAGGAGCTATGGTCCGAGGAGTCTTAAGTGCCACACCCTGTATATGCTTTTTTAAGACATTAGATTATTTTTATATTTTATTATGAACTTTTTATACTGACTTTTTATGGATTTTTATGGCAATAAGTTATTCCTAACTATATTTAAGAAATTCATATAATTGGTTTCTTAGTTTTAATCTGATGATTTATAGATTTGGCTGATGACGACATTTTAACATGTCGAAACCGGTTCCAAGTATATAAAATATAAATATTTAGAGAAAGAGGTCTTTTTTATTTTATTTTTAACGTCAATACTAATTGTTTTTTTTGTACGTTCCTCCACGTTGCATTCTTATAGTTGCATTACTTGTGTATTACCAGCTGATTGTACCATTTGATTATTCTTGTTATTAGGTAGCTCTAGGAATCTTCTTGGGTCCATCATATCCTGGGTTATGTAAGTGTATGTTATTGATTTGATTGGGGCCTCACCTTTTACGATGCAGAAGGCAGAACAATTGTTCTCTTTTATTTTATTTTTTGCCTCCAGTATTAATTACATATTCTGTTCCTGACCGGAGTACCTCTTTCATTACTTCAATGTTCAATGTTACAAAACAGGCATGTTGGTGTATTTTTGCTGCTGTATTCCTCCAGGCGATGTTCTTTCCCGCAAGCTGGGCATCTAGTTTTTGATTTTCACTGTTTCATTGTGTGGCCATATCTGAGACAACTATGGCACTGTGTGACAAAAGGGATATATGGTTTTGGACGCTTTATATTAAAGAAAAGTTTAATTAGCAAAGCTAAAACTGTTCCTTTGAAAGTTACCACTATTGATGACCACTTTCTCTCCTTCAGTCTCCAGATGAGTGGAGAGTTCCTCTTCAGAGAGGCTCGTGTCGATTTGTCTAATTACGCCTTTATAAATTACTCTCTTATTTAGAATGAATACATTCCACCCATTTTTAAAACAAAAATCTGACTACGAATTTACTGGCAACCCTTCTATCGTGGAACTCGATTTCTATTAATTGGGTTTGATATATATATCTTCTAAGTTCAATTCAACATGAGAGATGGTATCAAGTTGGGTTGAGTTGAGCTCCAACTTCATACCATTCAATATGAGGGATTGTATGGAATTTTTCTTCTTTGATTGGATTGGGTTGAGCACCAACTTCATACCATTCAATATGAGGCATGATATAAAGTTGAAGCTCAACCCAATCCAATCATAAAAAGCAACGTCTTTTAAGCTCAATTCAACGTGAGAGATGGTATCAACTTGGGTTGAATTGAGCTCCAATTTCATACCATTCAATATGAGGGATGGTATGGAATTTTTCTTCTTTGATTGGATTGGGTTGAGCACCAACTTCATACCATTCAATATGAGGCATGATATAAAGTTGAAGCTCAACCCAATCCAATCATAAAAAGCAACGTCTTTTAAGCTCAATTCAACGTGAGAGATGGTATCAACTTGGGTTGAATTGAGCTCCAATTTCATACCATTCAATATGAGGGATCATATGGAATTTTTCTTCTTTGATTGGATTGGGTTGAGCACCAACTTCATACCATTCAATATGAGGCATGATATAAAGTTGAAGCTCAACCCAATCCAATCATAAAAAGCAACGTCTTTTAAGCTCAATTCAACGTGAGAGATGGTATCAACTTGGGTTGAATTGAGCTCCAATTTCATACCATTCAATATGAGGGATGGTATGGAATTTTTCTTCTTTGATTGGATTGGGTTGAGCACCAACTTCATACCATTCAATATGAGGCATGATATAAAGTTGAAGCTCAACCCAATCCAATCATAAAAAGCAACGTCTTTTAAGCTCAATTCAACGTGAGAGATGGTATCAACTTGGGTTGAATTGAGCTCCAATTTCATACCATTCAATATGAGGGATGGTATGGAATTTTTCTTCTTTGATTGGATTGGGTTGAGCACCAACTTCATACCATTCAATATGAGGCATGATATAAAGTTGAAGCTCAACCCAATCCAATCATAAAAAGCAACGTCTTTTAAGCTCAATTCAACGTGAGAGATGGTATCAACTTGGGTTGAATTGAGCTCCAATTTCATACCATTCAATATGAGGGATGGTATGGAATTTTTCTTCTTTGATTGGATTGGGTTGAGCACCAACTTCATACCATTCAATATGAGGCATGATATAAAGTTGAAGCTCAACCCAATCCAATCATAAAAAGCAACGTCTTTTAAGCTCAATTCAACGTGAGAGATGGTATCAACTTGGGTTGAATTGAGCTCCAATTTCATACCATTCAATATGAGGGATGGTATGGAATTTTTCTTCTTTGATTGGATTGGGTTGAGCACCAACTTCATACCATTCAATATGAGGCATGATATAAAGTTGAAGCTCAACCCAATCCAATCATAAAAAGCAACGTCTTTTAAGCTCAATGCAACGTGAGAGATGGTATCAACTTGGGTTGAATTGAGCTCAAATTTCATACCATTCAATATGAGGGATCATATGGAATTTTTCTTCTTTGATTGGGTTGGGTTGAGCACCAACTTCATACCATTCAATATGAGGCATGATATGAAGTTGAAGCACAACCCAACCCAATCTTAGGGTTTAATTTCTTATTTCGACCCCGTTTTTCCATCTTCTTTATTCCTTGATTGTTCATTGTATCAATTGTATAAAATTCTTCTACTTCTTAGATCTCTTAATTGTCCAATTTTTTTGTCGATGGACTCAATATAGACAGTAAACGGTGAACAACCTTTTTCGCAGTATAAAACTTTTTGTTTCCTTGACTGTCAATCCTTTGCTTTTGAGGAACTGTAATCATATCGTTCTATACCCTTTCTTGTTGTAAAAGAAACCCAACTTCAGGAACTCACGTGCTTCAATTAGGAAATTATTGCTAAAATCTATGTGAAATTCACTTTGTCTATGCATTTGTTGTTTCGTTGAAGATTCATTCAAACAGGTCCATTATTGTTAAATTCTAACTATTTTTATCACCTTCATTTTAGGAGTCCATTGGGACACCTTTTAAAACGTACATCTTATATTGTTTTGTCTCAATGAATATTATATTTATATATCAATAAGGATATAGAAAATTGAACACAAATCAACAAAAAGGGCTAAAACTTACCACGGGGCGGAAATACCGTTATTTTTGGAGCACAAAATATAAATAGGTTATGTAAAGAGTGATTTAGGGTTATCTCAAAAATAAATGTTCAAATATAAAACATAACCTAACTTTATTTATATTTATTATTAATTAATCTATTTTTTAGGGCGATTTAACCAACAAATCATCAAAACGCAAATTATTACTAGACGAATGGGCATCAGTTTCAAAATGGGTCAAATACCAACCAATCGACGATATAAAAGATTATTTTGGCGTAAAATTCGCCTTATATTTTACATGGTTAGGATTTTACACGCACATGTTAATTCCTGCCTCGATCGTGGGGATTTTTTGCCTACTTTACGGTATCTTCAGCATACAAAGCGATACATTAAGCGGAGATATATGCAACAAAGATATAGTAATGTGCCCATTATGCGATCGTGTGTGTAATTTTTGGCAATTAAAGGATAGTTGTTTATACTCGAAAATCGTGCGATTAATAGATAATCCGGCGACGATTTTCTTCGCCGTTTTTATGAGCGTTTGGGCCGCAGTTTATTTGGAACTGTGGAAAAGGTACAGCGCAGAAATCGCTCATCGTTGGGGTTTAACCGGATTCGATTTGTTAGCGGAACCTCCCCGCCCCGAGTATTTAACCCGATTAGCCAATGCCAAAAAGAAGAAATTAAATGTTATTACATCGTTGGAGGAGCCGGTTGTTCCGTTTTGGAGGGTTAAGTTACCGTCAATTATTTTAAGCTTTTCGATAGTTTTACTTTGGGTGAGTTAACCTAAATAATTTTTAAATTATCTAATTAAAATTTTTTAGGTTATGTTAGCTTTGGGAGTTGTAGCTGGAATAGTTTTATATAGGATGTCCTTATTATCGTCGTCTGCGTTATATTCGGATAAAACTAGTTATAGAATTTATGTTGTTCCTTTAACGGCGGGTTTAATTAATTTAGTTTGCATCGTAATTTTGAATTTCCTTTACGATCGTTTGGCCCAATGGCTAACTGAAATGGAGCTGCAAAGAACGCAAACCGAATTCGACGATAGTTTATCCCTAAAAATCTACATGTTTCAATTCGTTAATTATTACTCATGCATTTTTTATATCGCATTTATAAAAGGGAAATTCGTAGGGTATCCAGCTAAATATAACCGAATTTTCGGGCATCGCCAAGAAGAGGTACACTTAATTTCATTTTTTTTTTCTTTAATTAATTAATTGATTTATTTTTAGTGTAACCCCGGAGGGTGCTTGATGGAATTAACGATGCAACTCGCTATTATAATGATTGGGAATCAATTTATAAGCGGAATAATCGAAATGTTACTTCCGTTTTTATTAAAAATCTATAACACAATATCAAGCGGGTTTAAATCGAGCGAAAAATCGCATTGTAACAACGTAAGCGAGATAAACGAGGTTGATTACAAACAATACAAAGAAGATTATAAATTAAACTCGATGGATTCGAGAACTTTGTTCACTGAGTATTTAGAAATGGTGTTGCAATACGGTTTCGTAACGATTTTTGTGACCGCGTTTCCTTTGGCTCCTCTTTTTGCTTTGATTAATAACGTTTTTGAGATGCGTTTAGACGCGAAAAAGTTTATTAAGTATTATCGGAGGCCGGTTCCGCAACGGGTGAAAAATATCGGGGTTTGGTACAACATAATGAGCATTATCGGCAAAATTTCGGTCGCATCTAACGCTATAATCATCGCGTTTTCATCGAATTTCATTCCAAAATTGGTGTATACCATAAAATTAAATCGAAATCATACCGAGTCGGGGTTTTTAGAGCACTCATTAGCTTATTTTAACGTAAACGACTTTCCTAACGCTACAGCCCCTTTAGAAAACTATTTAAACGTTACTACGTGCCGTTACCCGGAGTATCGGAACCCTCCGTGGCACTCGCAAAAGTATAAACGCCCCGTTGAGTATTGGCACGTTCTTGCCGCGCGTTTAGCTTTTATTGTGATCTATCAAAATTTGGTTAATGTTATTATAACTGCTATTCAATACGCTATACCGGATATTTCTAGAAAGCTAAGTGATCGTATTAAAAGGGAGGCTTTTAAAGTTAACGAGACAATTGTTAAACACGAAATGGAACATCGATTAAGAACGCGGAATAAAAAAGGCGAAACTGTCGTAAGAAGGAGAAATGGAGATTTATCTGGAGAGAATAATGGGGATATTATGTTTATCGATGCGGGCGGGGGGTTGGAAAGTGGAGGTGATGCTGTTACCGAGCTTTAGAAGGGTGCCTTTATTAATTTGTAAATTTAACGAAAATCGGGGGACCTTAAACTCGTATTAATCAAAAACAACTTTAAGTACTTAAAATTAATCGTTAACATTTCAGGCGATGACAATAAAATTATTTATTTCGGAAAAATGTGATAACAAGGTTAAAATTAAATTTAAAATTAAAGGTGTCTGAATCAATTAGGTTAGGATCTTTTTTCTTTGATAGTTAATTTCGTTTCTAGTCTATTTTCTTATCGATATATACAAAAATTGGGCACAGTTTTTCATATACTAACTCTCAAGTCAAAAAGAAATCACAAGAAAGTATTTTTTTACTAAAAGTTAACTAAAATCTCGCTTGAGGTGCACAAACGTTTTTATTTAAACAATTTTAAATTTTATATAGTTTTTTTATGATTCTTTAACCATTTTGTTATAAATAATTAATAAAAATTGTTAAAATAATTATTTGTTTAAATTTTCTCAAAAACATTTAAAATAATTTTTATTATGATTGATAGATGGCGCTAATAAAAATTATTAATAATCATTTAAAATTAATTATTTTTTAGGTTAGGATTCTTTTTTCTTTGATAGTTAATTTCGTTTCTAGTCTATTTTCTTATCGATATATACAAAAATGGGGCACAGTTTTTCATATACTAACTCTCAAGTCAAAAAGAAATGACAAGAAAGCATTTTTTTACTAAAAGTTAACTAGAATCTCGCTTGATGTGCACAAAACGTTTTTAGTTAAACAACTTTAAATTTTATATAGTTTTTTTATGATTCTTTAACCATTTTGTTATAAATAATTAATAAAAATTGTTAAAATAATTATTTGTTTAAATTTTCTCAAAAACATTTAAAATAATTTTTATTATGATTGATAGATGGCGCTAATAAAAATTATTAATAATCATTTAAAATTAATTATTTTTTAAGTTAGGATTCTTTTTTCTTTGATAGTTAATTTCGTTTCTAGTCTATTTTCTTATCGATATATACAAAAATGGGGCACAGTTTTTCATATACTAACTCTCAAGTCAAAAAGAAATGACAAGAAAGCATTTTTTTACTAAAAGTTAACTAGAATCTCGCTTGATGTGCACAAAACGTTTTTAGTTAAACAACTCTAAATTTTATATATTTTTTTTATGATTCTTTAACCATTTTGTTATAAATAATTAATAAAAATTGTTAAAATAATTATTTGTTTCAATTTTCTCAAAAACATTTCAAATAATTTTTGTTATGATTGATAGATGGCGCTAATCAAACTTATTAATAATCATTTAAAATTAATTACTTTTTAGATTAGGATTCCTTTTTCTTTGACAGTTAATTTCGTTTCTAGTTTATTTTCTTATCGATATATACAAAAATGGGGCACAGTTTTTCATATACTAACTCTCAAGTCAGAAAGAAATGACAAGAAAGTATTTTTTTACTAAAAGTTAACTAGAATCTCGCTTGATGTGCACAAAACGTTTTTAGTTAAACAACTTTAAATTTTATATATTTTTTTTATGATTCTTTAATCATTTTGTTATAAATAATTAATAAAAATTGTTAAAATAATTATTTGTTTCAACTTTCTCTAAAACACATTTAAAATAATTTATGTTACGATTGATAGATGGCGCTAATCAAAATTATTAATAATCATTTAAAATTAAGTATTTTTACTATTTATTTATTTTGTTATTAACAAATTAATACCAATGTTATGTATTGTTTAAATTAATTCAGAGCAAACTATCTTTTAACATAATATTGTTAAAATTTTTGTAATAATTATATGAAATATCCCCCAATAAAACGTTAATTTCTATTTGTTTAAACTTTTCATATTTGCGTCATAAAAATACCATGAAAATAATAATTATGTGTTTTATTTCGTTTTTTTAAATTAAATATTCCTAAGAATTAAATTATTAATTAATTAACTTTTAAATATAAAAGATACATGAAATATCACGCCATCTAGTGGCAATGATGTTAAAAATTCCGTTTCATTAAAAATTTTGATATAAAATCGTAAAATTATTCACAAAAAAAGAACAGATTTATTTTTTAAATCGAAATCTCACGATTCTTATCTTTTAAGAGTCGTTATAAATTTACTAAAGAATTGAGTAATTAATTTTTAAATATAAATATCCCCCCATCTAACGGCAATAATGTTAACTCCCTACTTACTTATGTTGCGTAATAAAAGAGAATAATTATCGCCTATCAAATAATTTGCTCCTTTTAAAGTATTCTTAAGCTTAATAATAATAAAATAAAGAATTAATTAATTAATATTAAAATATAAAAATGATACGAAATATCTCGCCATCTAACGTCAATAACGTCAACTTCGCATTTAGTTAATGTTTTGATAATGCGTCATAAACATAACCTCAAAAATAGATCTGAATTGCGCCTTTTATTTCGCGCCGAAATCTCACAATTCGTGTCCTTAAAGTTAAGTTGGTTTAAGTCCCTTTAAATTTGATTATTAATATAATATATAATTAAGAAGAAGATGCCGAAATTAAGTTATCCTCAAGCTTTAATTAGTCAACAAATGGGGCTAGGTGAGTACTCGATTAATGTAATTGATCACTTTCTTTACATTTATTCTTATTTTAGGTAATTGGCGAACGTGTGATAGTGTTATGAAAAGATTGGGTTGTTCAGCAAATGAAGATTTTTCATCAACAGAACTCGAAGATTATAACGCAGCCTCTGTTAATAGTTGTGATTCGCCCGTTTTTGCTTGTAAATTCGCCCAACAACAAGGTGAATACTTCATTTTAGCCTATTTTATTAAGAAAATTTAGAAAAAAAAGGTTTGAGTGAATTTTTTTTTAGGTTACGAACACATTTTGGCTTTAGCTAACGAAGATGGTCGTACAGGAATTTTAGACACTAAAACGATGGAAAGAAGAAGCTCTAAAGTCCATTACAACGCAATTTTTGATGTGGCTTGGATGTTTAACCAAATGAAATTAATTACAGCATCGGGGGATCACTCGGCTAAATTAGTGGATGTTTCAAATGATGGTTTGAAAGTTGTTAGATGGTTCACGGGGCATAATAGATCTGTAAAAACTTTAGCCATTAAGCAAGGTGATTCCTCGGTGTTTGCTTCTGGGGGGCGAGATGGAAAAATTCTTTTATGGGACACTCGTTCTTGGGAGTCGTGTGCTAATTTTGTGGCGAAACCGGATAAATCAATCCCTTATGCTCATTTTAAACAGTCTAAATTAAAAAAGAAGCACACTGAGATGACATTATCTGCGTTAAATTCCGTTACAGGGCTTGCATTTCAAGATGAAAATACTTTGATATCATGCGGAGCTGGAGATGGGGTTATTAAATTATGGGATTTAAGAAAAACTTACAACAATAAAAGGGATCCCACCCCCAAAAACATGATTGCAAATCCCATCAAAAAATCGGGGTCCAGTAACCTAATTGTTGATAAAACCGGAAGTCGTCTCTACGTTAGTTGTTTAGATAGCGTAATTTATTGTTACAATATTTTAACTTGCAATCCAACCCCAATAATGACTTATAAAGGCCATCGAGCGAACACTTTTTATGTTAAATCGTGCTTAAGTAATGATGGGAATTATTTATTAAGCGGAAGTAGCGATCAATATGCGTACATTTGGAATGTAAACTCATCAGAACCTATCGTAAGATTAAGCGGACATAGAGCGGAAGTAACCTGTGTGGCATGGTGCCAAAGAGGAGACACAACCTTAGTAACATGCGCCGACGATTTTCGCCACAAAATTTGGCGAATCGGTCCGGAAACATTCCCAAACGACTGGAACGTTATAGGCAAAGGACAAGCTGAAATTTTAACCCCAAAACCACCAACAAAACGACCACTCGAAACATCCGAAAATGGATCTAAACCATATCGACTAAAATCGTGCGAGTTCTGTTTAGATTTAAGCGATATGAGACGATGTGAAAATTGCGGAAGTAATCGGTTCAATTTGAAACGATTAAATACCAGTCCTAAAACTCCCACGAAAAGTAAAAAATTTAAATCGGAAGGTGACGAATTAAATCCGGTTTCGGTGGGATCATTGTTGATTGGGAAAGGCGATGTTTTATTGGATAATTTGCCGAATTTTAACGTGGATGGTTCGGCGCCCCATTTGCACCATTCGCCCCAAAAGAAAATCGATCGAGATTGGTTAACTAAGTTGCGAACGGAGAAGCATATTTTAAGCCCGACCTCTCCGAGATGCGAAAAAGATGAAAGCCCGAGAACGAGATCTGCCAAAAAACGAAAAATTGAGAGGAGCGATTCGCCGCATAGCCCCCTTTTAAAGTTCTTTCGGGCGACTAATAATAGTATTATGAAAGATTCAAGTTGTTGCCTTTCGAAAGCTGGTTTGGTACAAGAATCGACTCTTAATACATAAATGATTTTAAAAAATCAAAAGAAAAAAGAAAATTATGCACTTTCGTTCCTAATCGGTATGTTATAGTTATAATCGAAAAAAGACATTCTATTCTTAAGCGATTTACTTTAAGTTTGTGAGACTGAAACGATTTTAAATTATTTTAATTGTATAAATAGTTTTTAAATTGCGTTTGATGTATTATATGATTTTTTCGAATTAATAAATAAGGATCTAACATAACCTCACTTTTTTGTTATGGCTATCCTCATTTCATTCAAACGCAATCCCTTAAATTGCTGTTTAACTTAACGCAAATGAATTATTATGCGATATTAGAGTGTTCCCCTGCGTCTACTTTCGACGATTTAAAAAGAAGTTACCAAAGATTGATCAAAATTCATCACCCGGATAAAGGTGAGGATAACCCGGAAGAATTTGTGAAGATAAACGAGGCATGGTCCATTTTGAAAGATGATAAATTAAGGAAGCAATACGACGCGGAGATTTTACACAAGAATTTGATCGATAAACCTTTGATTTACGCGGAAATTGATTTTAAAGATCTTCAGTTTAGAAACGAAGAGGCTAACTTTAATTGTCGATGTGGTGATGATATAATCATTTATTTGAATGAAATAGAAGACGGGGAGAGTTTATTCGAGTGTAATGAATGTTCTAATTGTATTTTAATTAAAAAATAAATTAAATTAATTTTGTATTTTGAGGTTATGTTTTTTTTTGTGACCTAAATTATTACAATTTGGGATTGTTGCGTTTTACTTCTTAATGGTTAAAATTTAATTTTAACTAATATTTATTGTATAATATTTTTTAAAATAGAAATAAATAAAGATTAAAATTATAATAAATCTAATATTTGGTATTTTGAGGTTAATTTTTTTGTGACCTAAATTATTACAATTTAGGTCACAATTGTTGCATTTTATTTATAAATGGATAAAATTTAATTTTAACTAATATTTATTGTATAATATTTGTAAAAATAGAGATAAATAGATTAAAATTACATTTATGTTGGTATTAATTTAGTAACAAAACCGTCATTGGAAATAAAAAAGTCACCTGTCAGTTGAGAATGTTCAAATGCTTCAAATGTACGAAGTGCGAGATAAAAACCGAAAAACCGTTTTATTTTTATTAAAAAATTAAATTTTAATTACGTTTTAAGTAAGAAGAAATGTCGGTTCAAGCGCGCTATAGGCTGCTTTACGATGAGAAGGATTCGTTTATATTTAAACTGCCATTCAGTAAGCTTTCCTTGCTAACGGTGACTCTGCCGTTGGTGGCCTTCCTATTTTGCATAGTATACTCGATCATTTTCAATTTTGAGAGTGTCAACAAAACCCATTGTAACGTTTACAATTTCTTGCCGTCCGTCTCATCGGCGATAGGCGGTTATTCGCCGCAAAAAGAAGTCTGGACTTGGGCTATTTTCCTGCACGCCGTGCCACGATTATGCATTCCAATTATGTACTTTCAATACAACAGCGAGACTTTATACCCTCGCGCCTTCTCCATTATGGTCGTCGCCTCTTTTTTAAACACCGTCGAAAATATCGCCCTCATTGTGTTATCCTTTTACACATCTTCGGATAATTACCGTAAGTTACATAATTTCTTTTTACCCCACAATTTTACTGAATCTCGTTTTTAGCTGTGCATAGGAGAGCTTTTATAACTTTCATTATATGTTCGGAGGTTTATATGTTGCTCTTGGTGTATTTACACACGAGGTATCGAAAATATTTGACCGAAATCGATAAAGTCAGTTTGAATTTGAAGAAGAAATTGGTGTTTATTAATATAATCTCGATTTTGGTTGCTACATATTGTTTTATACGGCATAATAGCTCCTGCGAGGATTATGGTAAGAAAAAAATCAAAGAATGATTTTGATTTTATTAATTTTTGATCCTTTTTTGTAGTTTATTCCTTTTTTGCGTTTTGTGAGTACATAGTTGTCTTAACAAACATGGCTTTTCACATGACGGCCGCTTTGGACTTCAAAAACAGACATCTTCACATCTACAAATGCGGCGTGTGCCTTTCACCCAGATAACAAATGATTATATAGGTTTAACTTATTTTTTAAGTTTCCTTCTAATCAATTAGTTAATTTTTTATTTCCTACCTGGTGTTGTGTCTCATTATTGAAAGATATTTATGTTGAAATCGTTATTTTGAGGTTATACTCGAAACTAGTCCAAGGAATAAAATAAAAATGTTAAAGAATTTTATAAATCAATAATTGTTGAACATATCATGATGTACAAAGGTCCAAAAAAAATTTAAAAACATTGTATAAAGTGCTTTACTGCAAGGAAGAGTGTTTTTTAAAAGAAATTGTATTTAAAAATTGTGAGATAAATTTGACTGAACTAAGATTACCATTACGTTTAATTCGAATTGTGATTTTCAAATGAAATAATACGGATTTGACGGTTGAAACGTAGTTTTTCGGGTTTAAACTTGCACAACGTGAAATTTTTAATGCACAGATAAGAATTTGTTTGAATCGTGTACTCGAACGAGATAAAGATTAGTTAAAATGTCGCTTAAAATGATAAATTGAATCAATTGTATATATTCGAGTATTTTGTAATATCGAAAATAAAGTTTAAAAGTGTTTTATCTGTGAACCTTGACAAAAAAAAATTGACAATGTCTTATTATAATTTGTCTTTTAATAAAAACTGTCTGTGATTGTATCAAAAACCGTTTTTTGGTTTATATATTAAAAAGATACAAAATGAATACGTTACAATAAACGAATTATTTTTAAACAATTTTTTTTTCTTTAAAAAATCAAATCAAATTTGAATTATGACATTTTTAATTATGCAACTAAAATCACACCAATGTCAGTGGATTTTGGACTTTTAATTATAAAATTTTGTCAATAAATTTTGAAAAATCATCGAAATTTATAATATTAGTTAATTTTAACTAGCAAATTCATAAAAATTAATAATTTTTTAAAACAATAATTAGCGCCATCTCTTAATCGTGAAACGAACTAAAAAAGTCAATGCTTCCAGAAGACTTTGTGTTGCTGTTAGAACACTTCAGATGCTTCCAGAAGGCTTGGTATTGCATCTAAAAGACTTGATTTGCTGCAAGAAGACTGCCTCTAAATGACTTGATACTGTCTCTAGAAAATTTGATATTATTTCTAGAAGACTTTAAATGTTTCCACAAAACTGATACCGCTTCTTAAAATGCCTCCAGACGACTTACAATGCATCCAAAAGACTTGACGTAACTGTTAGAAGATATGAGGTGCTTCCAGAAGACTTAATATTGCATCTAGAAAACTTGCTACCAGGAGATTGTTGCCTCTAGATGATTTGATACTCTTTTTAGAAAACTTGATATTACTTCCAAAAGACTTAGTTTCTAGAAGACTTACAATGCTTCCAGATGATTTGATATTGCATCTGGAAGACTTAATGTTTCTGTTAGAAGACTTGAGATGTTTCCAGAAAATTTGATGTTACTGTTAGAAGACTTGATTTGCTACCAGAAGACCGAATACTAGTTCTAGATGATTGGGTACTGTTTTTAGTAAACTTGGTATTGCTCCCAGAAGACTAGAAATGTTTCAAGAAAACTGATATTACTTCCAAAAGACTTAAAATATTTCTAGAAGACTTACAATGCTTTCAGATGATTTGATATTGCATCTAGAAGACTTAATGTTTCTGTTAGAAGACTTGAGAATCTTTCCAGAAAATTTGATGTTACTGTTAGAAGACTTGATTTGCTACCAGAAGACCGAATACTGGTTCTAGATGATTTGATACTGTTTCTAGTAAACTTGGTATTGCTCCCAGAAGACTAGAAATATTTCAAGAAAACTGATATTGCATCCAGAAAACTAGAAATGTTTCAAGAAAACTGATATTGCTCCCAAAAGACTTAAAATGTTTCTAGAAGACTCTCAATACTTCGAGATGATTTGATATTGCATCTAGAAGACTTAATGTTTCTGTTAGACGACTTGAGATGCTTCCAGAAAACTTGACGTTAGTGTTAGAAGACTTGATGTGCTACCAGAAGACCTAATACTGGTTCTAGATACTGTTTCTAGTAAACTTGGTATTGCTCCCAGAAGACTAGAAATGTTTCAAGAAAACTGATATTGTTTCCAAAAGACTTAAAATATTTCTAGAAGACTTACAATGCTTCCAGATGATTTGATATTGCATCTAGAAGACTTAATGTTTCTGTTAGACGACTTGAGATGCTTCCAGAAAACTTGACGTTAGTGTTAGAAGACTTAATGTGCTACCAGAAGACCGAATACTGGTTCTAGATGATTAGATACTGTTTCTAGTGAACTTGGTATTGCTCCCAGAAAACTAGAAATGTTTCAAGAAAACTGATATTGCTCCCAAAAGACTTAAAATGTTTCTAGAAGACTTACAATACTTCGAGATGATTTGATATTGCATCTAGAAGACTTAATGTTTCTGTTAGACGACTTGAGATGCTTCCAGAAAACTTGACGTTAGTGTTAGAAGACTTGATGTGCTACCAGAAGACCTAATACTGGTTCTAGATGATTAGATACTGTTTCTAGTAAACTTGGTATTGCTCCCAGAAGACTAGAAATGTTTCAAGAAAACTGATATTGTTTCCAAAAGACTTAAAATATTTCTAGAAGACTTACAATGCTTCCAGATGATTTGATATTGCATCTAGAAGACTTAATGTTTCTGTTAGACGACTTGAGATGCTTCCAGAAAACTTGACGTTAGTGTTAGAAGACTTGATATGCTACCAGAAGACCGAATACTGGTTCTAGATGATTAGATACTGTTTCTAGTAAACTTGGTATTGCTCCCAGAAGACTAGAAATGTTTCAAGAAAACTGATACTGCTTCCAAAAGACTTAAAATATTTCTAGAAGACTTACAATGCTTCCAGATGATTTGATATTGCATCTAGAAGACTTAATGTTTCTATTAGAAGACTTGAGATGCTTCCAGAAAACTTAACGTTACTGTTAGAAATAAAATCAGAATCATTCATTGTCATAAGATCAAAATTCGATGATTTTATTCCCCTTATTTTCCGAGATAATAATTATTTTAATAAAGTTATTATGAAAGATGGCGGATTATTACCACATTTTGCAACATTTACGATTTTTGATCAAAATATTCCGAGTTCGGCATTAAATTATTCACGATTTAAAATCCTGTTGATTTACATTTTCAATGGTAATAAGTGATGGGGCAAAAAGGTAATAGAAATAATAATTTTAATAATAATGACTAAAATTAGTACAAAATCACGAATAGTTTGATACTAAATCGATTTATTCGATATTCATTGATAGAAATATTTTTATATTAAGACATCCTCAAAAAGGTAATAATAATAATAAAAACTCTCATTGAAACAAAATTGACTTTAAGCGAAGCAAAAATAAATTTTCTTTGAAAAGATCAAAATTCGATGATTTTATCTTGCTTATTTCCCGAGATAATAATTATTTTAATAGAGTTATTATCAAAGATGGCGGATTATTACCACGTTATTAATAATTTATTAAAACATTACGATTTTTAATAAAATTGCGCCGAGTTTAGTATCAAATTAATCAGGATATACTGTTCTTTTATTTATATCGCAATAATAATGAGTAATTAAGTTAAGAAGTAGTAAAAATAATAATTTCATCAATTATTATTTTAATTAGGAAGCATAAATTATCATTTATATGGTGAGTAATGCTGAATAATGATTAAAATTAATACAAAATTACAGTTCATGATACCAAATCAATTTAGTCGACATTGATAAAAATATTTTTTATATTAAAGCATCCTCAAAAAGGTAATAATAATAATAAAAACTGTCATTAAAATAAAATTGATTTTAAGCGAAACAAAAATGGATTTTCTTTGAAAAGAGCTAAACTCTTGATCTGATTTTATTTCGCTTATTTGCCGAGATAATAACTGTTTTAACAGAGATATTACCAAAGATGGCAGATTATTACCAGGTTATTAATTTTTTATTATAACATTATGATTCGTGATAAAATTACATTGAGGTTGGTATCAAATTAATCCCGATATATTTTTTTTAACTTCTTTATCCACAATAATACTAAGTAATGAAGTAAAAAAGCAATAAAAAATAATAATTTCACCGATTTGAATTGAAACATGTAAACTTTGTCATAAAATTAAATTAAGCCTAAAATCCTTTTGATTTAACATGGTAATAAGAATGAGATTGAAGAAACAATAATAATAATATTTTCTATTCTAATAAATTCTCAACAAGGTAATAACAATAACTCTCATATATTTACTCTCATATTAACAATCAACAATAATTTGGTTCATATTTCGGTATCAATTTAATTAGAATTCTCTATCTTAATTTATATCCATTTATATCAATGGTAATATGGTAAGTGGTGGGGTAAAATTGTATATCTATAAACAAGGATTTTATTATTAATTAATAATGTGTATTATAGTTAATTACATTATTTATTAATTTTAATACGTTTAGTGCATTCAACAGCAAAAATTAAAATTGAAAATCACAACATTCAAATGTATGGATTTCTTTAATTATATTATATTGAATTATCTTTAATTACAAAATCTAATCATTAAATTTTTAAACATTTAGTCCAAATTTATAACAACAATTAAAATTATCAAACCAAAAAGTATAAATTAATAATAAACAATTACTTTTAATTAAAGAAAAACAGAATAGTGCCATCTCTTAATCGCGAATCAAACTAAAATCGTCAATTTTGCAAAATTCAAGAAAATTTTGAATTTAATAATAATTGCAACATACATAACCATATTTATTATTATTAGCATTAAATTGTGATGTAACCAAGAGTTACAATAATTTGTATTATAAATTAAATTAAAATTAATGTACGAATGAACGCCATCTTGCAACAATGAACCGAAAAAAAAACATCAAGGTCATCGGGGTTATTCTAACCTCTATATTAATAATCAGTTTTTATCAATTTCTCCAAATCAACATTCATTTGAGTTTATTTAACAAATAAAAATTATTTTCGAAATTATTTAATAAATGGCGAAGAACGTAAACAAATTATTTCCCATAATATTACGAAATTACTCTACGAATAACCCTCAAAAATGGTGAGTTAGTCGCTTTTAATCTATTTAATTAATCACAAATTTAATTATCAATAATAAATTGAAATTATGAATTAATTATTAACAAAAACTTAACCTAACTTTTCATTATGACATGTCAAATTGGTTGCATAACCTACCAAATTTAATTAATTAATTTTTTTTAGTAACAATTACGATTTGGTTATAATCGGGGGTGGAATTGTGGGAATGAGTTCAGCGAGAGAACTAAAAAATCGCCACCCAAATCTAAAAATGGCTGTTTTAGAGAAAGAATCAAAATTGGCCGCTCATCAAACGGGCCATAACAGCGGAGTGATACACGCCGGGATTTATTACACCCCGGGATCTTTAAAAGCAAAGTTATGCGTTGAAGGAATGAAAAAGCTTTACGATTACGTCGAGGAGAAATCAATCCCGAAAAAAAGGATAGGTAAATTAATCGTGGCCACCGATCAAATTGAAGTGGAGCGATTAAATGTTCTCTACGAACGAGCCTTAAAAAATAAAGTTTCTAACGTTGAATTAATAGATGGGGATGGTATCAAACAGATAGAGCCGCATTGTAAAGGGCTCAAAGCGATTTGGTCCCCGAATACTGGAATAATCGATTATGCGTTAGTTACCGAAGAGTATTCGAAAGATTTTAAAACGCAAAATGGGGAGATTTTTTTAAATTTTGAAGTTAACTCGTTCTCGGCGAGTGATAACCCCGATTATCCAGTCCGAATTTCTTCTAAAAATAACAAAACGGTTTTAGCTAAACATGTTTTAACTTGCGGCGGGTTACACTCCGACAGATTATCAGAATTATGCGGATGTGACCCAAACCCGAGGATAGTCCCTTTCCGAGGTGAATACCTCCTTTTAAATAAATCAAAAACTAACATTGTCAAATCGAATATTTACCCCGTTCCGGATCCGAGATTTCCATTTTTGGGGGTTCATTTCACCCCGAGAATGAACGGGGACATTTGGTTGGGTCCAAACGCGGTCTTAGCCTTTAAAAGGGAAGGTTACAGTTGGTTCGATATTAATCTTAAAGACGTTTGGGAGTCGATTTCGCACAGTGGCTTTCAAAAGTTGGCCTACAAGTTCTTATCGGCCGGAATGGACGAGATGTATCGCTCGATTTTCATTGATAAACAAGTCAAAATGTTGCAAAAATTTATTCCGGATGTTACGGTGAACGATGTGAAGCGAGGGCCGAGCGGAGTTCGAGCCCAGGCTTTAGACGCGGATGGGAATTTAGTGGACGATTTCTTTTTTGATATGGGAAAAGAGGATTTTGGGAAGAGAATTTTGCATTGTCGGAATGCCCCATCGCCGGGGGCTACAAGTTCCCTTGCTATTGCAGCGATGGTTGCTGATAAGATGGAAGATCAATTTAAATTGTAACAAAATCTTGGATTTTTTTTTGTTATTGTTGAGATTATATTTTTAAACATTAAAATTGATATACTTTTTAATTGATGTAGTTTTTTTGCCAATCTTTTAAAAATAAATTTTAATCTATTAAATTGGTCAAGAATCAAATTATACTTTTAGGTTACATTATCAATTGATTTCACTCAATAAATAGAAATTTTAACCTTGATTATTGTATGATTTAGCTAATTTCAAGATTTTCTTTATAAAAAAATAAGTTTAATACATAATTTGGTAGTTACCTTAGCTGTTTTTTTAGGTTTTTCTTCTTAATCGTGGTCAGGTATTGGAGTTCAGATGCTTATCCATATCATATTCCAGTCACAAGTCTCCTTTTTTTTCTCCTATGTACATTTATAATGTACAAAAGAAAAGAATTATCTTCAGATTGGCACACACTAAAACTAAAAAGAAAACAAAGATAAATATTTCAGATGCAATAAAATTGTTGCATTTTTTCTGTTACCAATTCACCTTCTATTCAGTTTCTTTTTCTCTTTTCCTATTATTTTATGATAAAGTAACGTTCCGATTCTTAAACCTCTCATCTGTCCGATGCTTTTATTGATAAATTCTATGTGGGTTGTGAAAGGCTGATAGTTTTTTTCATTATGAATGGAATTCCATTTTGAGTCAGCACCCTTCCCCATAAGTTAATTACGTTTTGTGATACTTCCTCTACTATTGTAATAACCAATTTTGACCTCCGCTATCAATTTCCATTCCAAACCCAATTCGGCGTTGTTATGTTTCTTTTATACCTACAAGAAAGTATAAGATACACACTTTTAACAAATTAAATTCAAAAAACTTACCACCAAAGTTGAAATCAATCGCTTCTTCGAATTTAACACTCACCTTTTAGGTTATATTGTGACAACTACTTTATAGGTTATGATCCTCTAGATTTTAATAACATAATCGGGGTGCTGATCCCTCATGGTACGGTTTAGGTGCAATTCAAATAAATTGATTAAAAAATTGATCTAAACCACAAAATTAATCAATAACTCAAACGGATTTTAAACAATAATTTTTTAGGTTATGTTGTCATTTGAGGTATTCTATTTGGAGCAAGATTAAAGAATGCATTTAAAACTAACTTTTCTAATCGGTTGTAATCAGATGGAATTAAATTGACTAATTTTACTTATTTTGATTAGTAATATAACTAAACTTGTTTTTTAATTATAAGCTGAATAAAGTTAATACGAAGCTATTTTGTAAAACATAACCCCACTTTTAATTCTTGTTATTATTTTATATAAATCTAAAATTTTCCGTTTGCACCTATTAAATAAAATAGCAATTTTATCTTAATATATATCCAAAACAGCCTTTAAATGCATCATTTTTTGGGAGATAATGCAATGTTAGATGACAAATCAGAAATTAAAATTTGATGACATTTCGAAAATTTTATTGATGAAAATAAAACAGAAAATCGAAAAACCTGAAAATAAAATTAAATAAGAATTAAATACGAGATTTCATGAATAAATATTGTTTATTATATAAATTTAAATAAAAATGATTTCAATTCAATTAGTGACATTTCAAAGTATTAATGTTGGAGGTATTGGAAATTTTTAAAAACCAACTTCATAATAATTAAATTGACCAATTAGAAAGCGCTATTACTTAAATTTAAACATAAAAACAAAAGAAATTCGAAATTTAGTGATGTGTTGAACTTAAGGGAGTGCACGCGTATTTTTGTCTCGGCAAATTATAAAAATGAAGTTTTAGGTTATGATGGTTAAAAGAATTGATGTACCCTCCAAATTTAGTTTCTTCGATTAATCGTTAAATATGAATGTACGTTATATAGAAGAAGTGAAGATATTAATAAAATAAAATAATCCTTCCTGATAAAAGAGAATAATCCTGGTATAAAGATATTGGACCCCGTTCTTAAGAACCCTAAATCCTACAATGACAAAGTAAGTGTTATTATTTCCTCCAGTTTTGTATTTTAATTTAATTGTAAGTTCATTACCTCAAATAAAATTCCCTGAAGAATTTGAACATATCAAGGATAAGCTGACCATTGAATACTTGCTACGGGCTGTATCCACCATCTTGACTTATCTTCTTTAAAGATTCTAGATACAGCTTTGCTGCCTCATGACTGAAGATTTTAGCTCAATATTTAATGATTTTTTTTATAAAATTGTTGTATAACTTTATAGCTTCGTCTCTTATGAGTTCACAGTTTAGTTTTGTTGCTCAATCCATAAAATTACCGCGCTTTCAATTTCTTCTGCAGGTTCTCTTCCTGAATAGTTCTTCTTCGGATAGGTTCTTCTTCGAATAGTACTATAACTGTAGGACTCATTTGAAGGCTTTTTAAGTCTTCTAGAAGGATACTACTTCTAGAAGACTTGCATCCTAGAAGCAGTAGTAAATTTTCTTGAAGTATTTTAAGTCTTGTCGAAGCATATCAAGTCTTCGGGAAGCATTTCAAATCTTCTGGAATCACTTCAAATCTTCTGGATGCATTTCAAATCTTCGGGAAGCAGTATCAATTCTTCTAAAAGCAATGTCAACACTTCTGGATGATTTTCAAGTTTTCTGAAAGTAGTATCAAACGTCCTAGAAGCAGTATCAAGTTTTCTTGAAACTTTTTAAGTCATTATTAAGCATTTCTAGTATTCTGTGAAGTCTTTTGGAAGCTTTTCAAGTCTTCTAGAAGGATACTACTTCTAGAAGACTGCTTCTAAGATGAGAAGCAGTAGCAAATTTTCTTGAAACATTTTAAGTCTTCTCGAAGCATATCAACTCTTCGGGAAGCATTTCAAATCTTCTGGAAGCATTTCAAATCTTCTGAATGCATTTCAAAGTCTTTTGGAAACATTATAAATCTTTGGGAAGCAGTATTAATTCTTCTAAAAGCAATGTCATGTCTTCTAGAGGCTTTTTAAGTATCCTACAGGCAATATCAAGTCTCCTTGAAGCATTTCAAGTCTTCTTGAAGCATTTCAAGTCTTCTTGAAGTATTTCAAGTCTTCTTGAAATATTTCAAGTCTTCTTGAAGCATTTCAAGTCTTCTGTAAGCAATGTCAAGTCTTCTAAAAGCAGACATTTTCTGTGATTTAATACAACTTAGTCTTTCCGTCAGAAAACTAATGTTTTTTTAAATTTTTTTTTAAATAACATTAGATATTTTTGCTACAGTAAGTTTCCTTTTTATTGTTGCTTCTCTTTTTTCTCTTTATCTTAAATGCATATTTGTGCTATATGTATACATTTTTTATCCAAATTTTTCTTGAGAATGTAGATCATTTTGTAGATATAACGTTATGATAGTAAAAAGATAATTTAAAGCAGTTTGTAGAAATTAACGATATTAAAAAAAAATGTCTTACTCAATATCTGATATTTGATAATTGTGATTTTTAACAACTGACTGATTTTAATCCCGAAACATGTAGGACTGAAATTTTTAATTTTTTTTTAAATAAAGCAATTAAATATTTTGATATTAATTCACTAGCTTGTAATATGAATTCCTATATATCGAGATAAAAGCATTAACGGTTATGAAAAAGTGAACATTTCAAATCTTTCAGAGGCAATATCAAGTATTTTGGAAGCATTTAAATCTTCCGGAGGCAATATCAAATGTTCCTTAAGCAGTTTAAGTCTTCTGAAAGGATTTTAAATCTTGTGGAAGCAGTTCAAGTCTTCACACTCTTCCAGAGGAAGTATCCAGTATTCTGGAAGCGTTTAAGCCTTTTGGAAGCAATATCATGTGTTTTATAAAGACAAATACTATTCTTGATGACTTTAGTTATTATACTGTTATTTATCTGCTGAGACGAAAAAGTAATAATCTAGATTATTTAAAGGAGTATGTAAGAGAAATGGAGGGGCTAAAAGCATGAGAGTGTCAAAAATAAACAGCAACAACAGAAAGGAATACCTAAATAAAGGAAGTCATCGAGTGGTACAAAAGGAAAGGGCCATAGTGGATATGTATACGGTGATATGTTCACCACAATTAAATCGGAAGGCAGAATGTTTAAATAAAACGATCATGGATTATGCCAGATCATCAATTTTTGACTCTGGATCAAAAAAGTCACTGTGGGGAGAAGCAATAAGAACATCAGCTTATATATTGAACAGAAGCCCAAGTCAACCGTTAAAAAACCGGACTTATCGAGACTGCAGGTATTTGAATATGAAGCATATGCAAAAGTCTTAAGATATCTAAAGAAATTCGACGAACGGGGCAGAAAATATAATTCTGCAGGATATGTGCTGAATGGATATAGGTTGTGGGATGGTGAAAAGCAGAAGAAAATTATACACCGTGATGTTACTTTTAAAAAATCCACCAGAGCAAGTTGAATTAAGACTTGATCAAGAAGTTAATCAAACGAAGGATGAGATTAAAGAACGAATAGAAGAGAAAATCATAATAGAAAGGGGCAAAGAGTTAGAAAACCACCTGTAAAGTTCAAAAACTAAGTGTATTTGACATATGACGAAGTAGTGAATGGTGAAGACGGGAAAAAATGGTTAGAAGCATTAGAAGAAGAGAAAAAGTCATTAAGTCTGAATGAAGTACATGAATTAGTAAAGAGCGAAGAAATTAAAGGACAAAAATAATGAGTAATAAATTGGTATTCAAAAATTTATAAGATGAAATTAGTCATAAGAGGTTTTGAACAAGTATGATCACAACACATAGAAGAAGTTTTCTGCCCTGTAGCACATATGAGCTGTATCAGAGCAATATTAGCAACAGCAGCTGCAGAAACTACTTGTTTCTGATAACTAATAAAATTTGATATAAAAACAGCTTTTTTTATGTATGTCGAATGAAAGAAGATATTTACATGAAGATACCGCAAGGATTTTGCAATTTAGGACAAGTTTGTAAATTTAAAAAGGGACTGTATAGATTACGACAAGCGCCCGAAAGATAGAAGAAGACGTTTCCTATTAAATATTGCTTAAGTTAAACTTATCCATTGATCTAAACCCAAGAGTCTTTTAAAAGCAAACGAATCCTTCTAGAAGTAATATTAAGTAATACTCTTTAGGAAGCAGATCAAGTTTTGTGGAAGTATATAAGGTCTTCTAGAAGCATTTCACATTTTCTGGAAGTATTTCAAATCTTCTGGAAGCAGTGTCAACTCTTCTGAATGCAGCATTAAGATTTCTAAAAACATGTCATTCCAAGTGTGCCGACAGAGTCAAGTCATCTTAAAGCAGTTCAAGTCTTCTAGAAACATTTCAATTTTTTTGGAAGTATTACAAGTCTTTTGGGAGCAGTATCAAGTCCTCTAAAACCGTTTCAAGTCTTTTGGAAGCAGTATAAAGTCCTCTAAAACCGTTTCAAGTCTTGCGGGAGTATTTCTAGATGCAATATCAAATATTCTGGATGTATATCAAGACTTCTAGAATCAGTATCAACATTTCTAGTGTTGTGGTGAGAGCATTCCAAGTTTTCTGGAAAGCATTTCAAGTTATATGGAACCAATAATAAGTCATCTAAAAACCGTTCAAGTCTTCTGAAATAATTGGAAGTCTTCTGGATGTAGTATCAAGTCTTCTAAAAGAATTTCAAGTCTTGTAGAAGCATTTAAATTTTTTTGGGAGCATCACAAATCGTTTGGGAGCAGTATCAAGTAATTCAGAGACGTTTTAGACGTTTTCTGGAGACATTTCAAGTCTTCTGGAAGCATTTCACGTCTCCTGGAAGAAGTATCAAGTCTTTTAGAAGCATATTAAGTCTAGTAAAAGCATTTTAAGTCCTTTGGAAGCAGTATAAAGTCCTTTAAAAGCGTTTCAAGTCTTGTGGGAGTATTTCAAGTCTTCTAGAAGTAGTATCAAGTCTTCTGGGCGCAGTATCAAGACTTCTAGAAGCATTTGAAAACTTGTACAAGCATTTTCAAGTTTTTGGGAAGCAGTATCAAGTTTTTTAAAAACATTTCAAGTCTTATGGGAGTATTTCAAGTTTGTTGGGAACATTTCAAGTCTTTTGGAAGCAGTAGCAAGTCATCTAAAAGCAATTTAAGTCTTCTGGAAGCATTGCAAGTCTTCTGGAGATAGTATCAAGTCTTCTAAAAGCGTTTTAAGTCTTGTGGGAGTATTTCAAATCTTCTGGAAGCCTTTTTATGCCTTTTGGAAACAGTATCATGTCGTCTAGTAGCAGTTCAAGTCTTCTTGAAGTATTGCAACTTTTCTGGAAGCAGTATCAAGTTTTCCAGAAGTAATATCAAGTCTTCTAGAAGTAGTATCGAGTCTTCTGGAAAGATTTTATGCCTTTTGGAAACAGTATCATGTCGTCTAGTAGCAGTTCAAGTCTTCTGGAGGTGTTGCAACTCTTCTGGAAACAGTATCAAGTTTTCCATAAGTAATATCAAGTCTTCTAGAAGCAATATCAAGTCTTTTGGAAGCATTGCAGGTTTTTTGAAGGTATTACAACTCTTCGGGTAGCAATACCAAGTCTTCTAGAAGCAATATCAAGTTATTTGGAAGCAGTATCAAACCTTCTAAAAGCATTTTAAGTCTTGTGGAAACATTTCAAGTCTTCTGAAAGCAGTATCAAGTCCTCTAGAAGCAGATTAAATCTTTTGAAACACTTCTTTCAGTCTCCCGTCATGAGTTACTCTCATAATAACGCGGGATCATCGCAAAGTAATATTTTTCTAATCAATTTTAATTAATATTTGTCATATTATATTAACACTTCCGGATTTATACCTTTGACTGCAATATTTGGATATTACATAGTCAAAAACAAGTTTAATAAACTGACTTGTTATTAATAATGATTGATAACTGTTATTGATAAATATCCATTTTCATAAATACCTACCCATCAGCTATTTACCTGGCGCCCATAATTGATCATACATCATTTGTGAGAAGACATCTTCATCTTCTATTTAAGCTATGATTCACCTCACAAATTTTAATTTCTAAATAACACATCAACAAAATCATAATTTCGAGTAAAATTTTAATTTAAACTGCAATTATTTATCGTTACTTTATTATTATATTGTTGGGTGAAATAATAATAACACCATATAAGAAAAGTAATAAGCATGAGTGCTTTTTTGAATTTAATTCTTTTGATTTTGCTGGGTTAATAACTTAAAAAGGAACATGTCAAATAAAACGAAATTATTTTTTTTAGTTTTAAATTTATTAAATAACAAAGACGAGCTGTAGGAATTTTATAGATGACGGCATATGCATAAACTTACACTATAAAACTGTTCTACAATTGTTGTTTAAACCGCGCATTCCTGATATTCCCTTGTAATCGCTCATTATTTTTCGCCGTTGGATGATTTTTCTCTTTTAAATTATCTGTATCTCTTTTAAATTAACATTTTTTTGCTTTAATCAATTTTTTTTCATTCCATCTTTGACCAACTAAAGTGTACGATTATGACGACTGCCATGACGTTATTTTTTCATTTTTACCATTTAATTTAATTTTTTTTCCTTTTTGCAAATAAAATAAATAAGTGTTTATTTTGTTAAATACATTTCTAGTGATTAAGTTAGACTTATTTACAAAATAGTTATCCTCCACTTGGGTATTGTACCTTACGGTGTTCTAAGATAGTCTGTGGTATAAAAAATTTGTATAAAAATTTAGAAATTTCTTTATTTATGTTTATTTATACACATCTGTAAAGTAATTCTGTATAAACATTCTTTTTATTTATTCTTTTTTTTTTGCTTTGTCGGGAAATAATACAAGTATATTTTATTTGTGTACGGCGGCTTTTTCTTTCTCATTTTCATTTTTTACATTATATATTTTTGTGGTTTTTTTGAACACAGTAAAGTAGACACCCAACGTTTTATTTTTTATTCTTTTTTTAATTATTTTTTTATGTAAAAACTGCTATTATATTTGAACACATTAACCACTGTATTGCAGTAGTAGATTGAATAGGCCCCGGTTGCAAAACGATTTATCCCGAAATTATTTCGTAAAAATGTCGTAAAAACACAATTATTAAACAAAAACCGATTTCTTTTAGCTTTATTTCAGCTCGATTTTTTCCGAGGGTTGTAATTACAACTAATTACACTCTACCAAGTTACTTTTTTACAAAGGGAATTCCCCCATTTCCACCGAAACGCGTTTTAACCCATTCTCTTATATACAAATAGAGCTCAACTAAAATAGTACACAATTCCGTCAAAATTCCCAATTATAATCGTTTTAATCGTACTTTATTCTCGCCGAAATGAACTTTAATGTATTAAGTGGCGGTTATGTTAACCATTTTTTAAAAAACCAGAGCCATCTTGCACGTTATTTTTCTTAATAATTTTCATTTTTAAATAACTTACAGTTATCTGAAATTATAGGAAACATGTATACTTCTTATTAACTGGATATTTTTCGCTATAATGATACCTCCTTAAACTCTAGGCATAAATTACATTATTTGTTATTAACTTATCGATCTAAAAGTGTTTTAATTTCGATTTCTTCGTCTCTTTCGTCTCTTCCTCATTATCCCTTTATCTTTTCTTTTTTCCTTATTTCATTCTTTTTCATTATTGTTATTTTTGTTGTAATGAACGCGGATAAAGTCGATACAACAGGGCCGAAATGTGAATTCGCCCTAAGTCTGTTGCCGTCGGGTCACTTTAACGTTTTAATCCGGCTTTGAATGAACCGTATTTGTTGCCTCTAGAATCTAATTCACCTAAAAATTTTGGTCATCACATTCTCGTTGATTAAAAAATAACGAATCGAAATAATCGCGCGCACTCGTAATCTAATTTTATTATAAATAAAAAATGAATCCGTCTTTTTCGTCGACTTCAATGGATCGCGACGGGACTTTTTTGAACGCACACCCCAACCATCGGACTGTCTTCCCTATCGTTCTGCGAGTTGGTGCTGTTGGGTCCGTTTTGTGAGACGACGTGTTTCGACGTTGGACCTAAACCAACGTCCGGCACGATAAAACCACCGTAAGATACCGGATACATCTTATGCTGTTGATGCTGTTGGATCTGTTGAATTTGTTGTATCTGTTGAATCTGTTGCTGTTGTTGTTGTTGTTGATGATGATGATGTCTCGACGGTGATGGATCGCACTCCATGGCCAAAGTGTTGTAATTCTGTTGCGGTGTTTGATAATTGTTATGCTTCGTCGGAATGTCTCTTTGTCGTCCCACCATATTTAACCCTAAACATTAATTAATAATTAATTAATTAAATTACATTAATTAAAAAATTAATGAAGTAAATCAAGTTAAAGTGATCAAAACAAATAGATGAATCTACATAGATGAAAGTAGTGAAGAGAAAAAGCATGCGGATGATTTTTATTAAGATGATGCGGGGAAATCCAATACCTGTGTTAGTGAATAAACGACCGGTCGCCGTAAGACTATGTTAGTCATCGCTGTGTTCCTGCCATGTCTGTATAGAACACAATGTATCAAAACCATGACTTTTACAAGACGGAAAAGAATCGTTCTACTATTAATTTAAATTGATATTGTAACGAATTAATGTAAGTTGGAACACAAAGTAAAAATAAAATATTCAACATTTAACTTTTTGAATAATTTAAAGCATTGATGGATATGTATGTATATATGTTTTTATACAAATGTTTTTTGATCATCTAATATAAAGCGAAATATAAATGTTTATTCTTAGTGTGTCCAACTTCGGAACCAACCAAAGTTTCGGGATTTGGAACGTTAAGTTCTAAATCCTAGTACTTGGGCTAAAAGTTCCTAAAATTCCCGAAAATAGTCTCGCTGATTACGTTGGTGCTCTATGCACCCATATAAAATTTGTAATGGGATATTCATCAAACACGTCGGTTCTCTGCAACAACATTATTAAAGACTTTATTAGGATTGGAGGTGCCATTTTCAATTAATTTTTTGTAATTTTAATGCATTACTGAGCTTTTTCTTCCCAATTCAGTCCCAGCAACTGCGAACATTTTCTGATTTGAAGACTTCTAGAAGATTTAAACTGCATCTAAAAGATTTGACTGTTTCCAGAAGATTTACCACTGCCCTGAAAGACTTATTACTGCTTCTAGATAACTAGACATTGCTTACAGTGCTTCCAAACGACTTGATACTGCTTTGATGTGCTATTGCGAACTTTTTTTTTGAAGAGCACATATGATATTTTGAATTTTTTTCAGACTAATTCAAATGCGTTTAAAGATTTATCTCCTAATAGTAATCGTATTTTCATGGCAAAACAACAGATGGTAGAAAAATCGTTGCTAAATGAATACTTGTACGTTTCATTGCTAATAAATAAATATAAACCAAGCTTAAGAATACTCCCCGTTTCTTACTAATGTTTATAATTCTAATCTAACTAACCGGTGCCTTTTTCGGTAATACTGAATACTTGTTTTCAGTCGATAAACTTTTAAAATTTACAAAAAAACTTCTTATAAACGTAGGTCGACAAACACTTTGTTTTTGAGATACAGTGTGTTTAACCACAGTTGCCACAGCTAGTAAAATTGTACTGGATCCTTGGTTGGAGTACTATTTGATGCTATTTAGTTGTGTCTAGTACTTTTTCGAAATTAACGGGAAAGACCAATTATTTCGATTTAATAACAGAAAATTGCATTTGTTTTTGAAAGTTAGAAAATTGAAATAATTATTCCTGTCTCTACGTGTGTTAGGTAAAATTTCTTTCCTTCTGTTTTCATTTATATGCGTTACATATAAAAATTCCAATTAATGTCCACCTTATCTTTACTTCACCGAGGTTGCTTGCCGGTGAGGCGCTATAATCTTCCAAAGTGGACGATTTTATGTAAACATTTCAAATTCATCGATTTGAAGCGAAATAGTTCCTTGTATATCCTAGTAAATTTATAAAGAGGTGCTATAAGACGATTTTATTATCACTTCGCCGAGGTCGTTTGCGGGCGAGGCGCTACAATATTCCAAAGTAGACGATCTTATGTAAACATTTCAAATCCAGCGCCTCACCCGCAAGCGACCTCGCTGATTAGAAGCAAAATCATTCCTGGTATATCGTAGTTAATATACAAACTCTGCTATGAGACGATTTTATCTTCACTTCGCCGAGGTCGCTAGCGGGCGAGGCGCTACAATTTTCCAAAATGGACGATTTTATGTAAACATTTCAAATCCAGTGTTCCAGTCGTTCCGTACACGCGAATAGATTTTGAATGATACATATCCACTGAGACAAAGTCACTTTTTTTCTGTAATGATTTCTTGTGAATAAATGTCCTGGTCTATGCAAAGGGGGGGTTTATATTCGAAAATAAGTTTTCGTGAAAACAGCTAATAAAAATAAACAAGCCGTATCGTCAGTTTCTATTTAGTTAGTCTCTTTTTTCTGTATCAGATCAAAATGTTATCGTAATTAATCGCGTCAATTGGTAATTTCGGATTTTTATATAAATAATACTGTAGAAGTGAGTTTGTGAATATGATCATATTGGCCATTTTTTACTATTGTCTGCACAAGTGAAGAACGATCTTGAGATCGAACGAAGACAGAAGCTGAATAAATCATTTCTACAAAGCTCGAAGTCGAGTAGCGAATTATCAAAATTTTTGTGGAAATACTGAAGACTCAAACGGTTCGTCGCTTTAACCACACTGAGTGATGATATCAGGGTTTTTCTGATTTGGGTCCCAAGACACTCTGGATGTCAATGAAGCGGTAGTTGAGTTAGTACGAAAGCGCGGCGCTAATGCTTTTGTGGGGCCAGAGACAAATTTGTGTAACATTTGTGAGGAATAAATAGGGATTGGAGAAATTCTGCAATCAACTGATTTATCTTTAGATCGTTAGTGGTATATCTAACACAATCTTTGCAACTTGATAGGCGCCGGTTTTTAAAAATAAGTTGACAAACCTGAATTGGATCACACGTTCAGAGAATGACAGTTCATTTGTAATGAAAGCGCCAGTTTTGTTTACAGTTTTACAAGCAGTATCTAGCCTTTAATTGATATTAATCAAATCTTCAAGACTTTGCATTCTGTCCAATTAACTAGATTTTCTATCAGCAGCTTTACAAGCAGTATCAAGTCTTTTAGAAGCAGCATTAAGTCTTTTGGAAGCATTTCAAGTCTTTTGGAAACAATATCACATCTTCTAGAAGCAGTATTAAGTCTTCTGGAAGCAGTATCAAGTCTTTCAGAAATAGTATTAAGTCTTCCAGAAATAGTATTAAGTCTTCCAGAAATAGTATTAAGTCTTCCAGAAATAGTATTAAGTCTTCCCGAAATAGTATTAAGTCTTCTGGAAGCAGTTCATGTTTTCTCGATGCAATATCATTTTTTCAAGTCTTCTGAAAGCATTTCAAGGCTTCTGAAAGCTATATCAAATCTTCTGGAAATATTTCAAGTCTTCTGGAAGCATATCATGTCTGTTGGAAGCAATATCAATCATCGAATAAACGAAACGTCAAGTTTCGTAATGTTCTTGAACTAGAAATGCAGCAAGATTCATGTTTTCAATGAATAATGAAAAGTAGAAAAACAGCTTGATGTTATCAAACGTCAAGAATAAGACGATTTTATCTCTACTTTGCCGAGATCGCTTGCGGGCCAGACGCTATAATCTTCCAAAATGCACAATTTTTTGCAAACATTTCAAATCCAGCGCCTCGCCCGCAAGCGACCTCGGCGATTTGAAGCGAAATCGTTCCGTATATACTAGAGCACTGCACGAGTACGTAAAAAGTAATCGGATAAATAATCGGCGAGTACACAACTAAACAATGCGAGTGCATACTCGGCATCGTTCGGCAATGCATCGCCGATTACATTTTCGTTCTGATTATGAGTAATATTCATCTGAACTGCATCGTAGCATCGGGTATCGTGACGAGTACGCATCGTGAATAATCGTCGGATCCTGGATTTTATTGTTTCACACGTTTTGTATTAGCTTGACAAGCATACACAACTTGTCAAGAATGGTAAGTAGACATTCTTAACTATGGGGGCGTATCTTTAATCTATGAAAATGATTTCTGAAAGATAAAGCATTTGAAGATATTTATAGTCTTGTGATTTATGTCTTTTGATGACTAAAATTGTATTCTCGAATCTTGTTTTCAAGATTCTTTTCTGCCACTGTTTCATATTGGTCAGCTTGGTCCTTGGTATAATACGACCCTAGCGAAGTGAAAAGGTGTAGCTGGAAATCATGCCGGAATATTCCTGATCCAGAACGTCCTGCCTTTTTTGATCCAGCAGTTAGCGTTTTGCCTTATGAAGCAAATCCAGAACCTCCTGCCTTTTTTCATCCAGCAGTGTAGATAGTTAGCGTTTTGCCTTGTGTTGCTCTGAGTATCATCTGAATGCCAAAATGTGTGTTACCTAAGAAAGTAGGTGTATTGTAGCTGTGTGAGCTTCAAGGAGGAACTCACATAGCTTATCACACCTATACAGTTTATAAACAGCTTCACACTGTCACTTTGGAATTTAATCCCTAAGTATTCCCACTAGCTTTTCGATACTGGGTTAGTACAATCGTTGCTTTGGTTTGGTCAAACCTTTGTCTAAGATAACACCAATGAACACTTTCTTTTTTAATTCAAGACTATATTACATTTTTTCTATAGGCAGTTATTTGTATAGAATAGACTACATTCTATAATAAACTTACTGTAATAATCCGTTTTTGAATTTGTCTTATGTCGCATTTCTCACTATCTTATAAACGTCTCATATAATATCCATTCCTTCAGCACAAACAAATTGCGCAAATGACGATGCGAAATGATGTCGAATATGATTATACTCGCCGATACCGATTCTAAACGATGCCGATTACTGTTATACTCGCCGATGCCGATTACTGTCATACTCACCGATGCCGATGCGAAACGATGCGAGTAAAAAAAAAGTGTGATGCGTACAAGTACACGAGATAATCGTATTACTCATTTGACGAGTATTCGTACTCGTAATCGCCGATGCTGTGCGTACACGTGCAGTGCTCTAGTATATACCATAACAAATATATAAAGTCTGCTAAAAAACGATTTTATCTTCACTTCGCCGTGGTCGTTTGCGGACAAGGCGCTATAATTTTCCAAAATAAATGATTTTATGTAAACATTTCAAATCCAGCACTTCGCCCGCTAGCGACTTAGGCGATTTGAAACGAAATCGTTCCTAGTAAATATATAAGTCTCCTTTAAGACGATTTTATTCTTACTCCGTCGAGGTCACTTGCGAGCGAGGTGCTACAATCTTCCAAAATAAATGATTTTATGTAAATAAACCCGTTTCCGCCCCACTCTGCGCACTTCTTTGTTTGTGTTTGATTTTGCAGATTCCTAAACTACCAATAACACCAGTAAAACCTAAAGTTTTTGTTCTTTTTATGTTTAATAATACGAAGTATTTATTTTTAAGCGATCATTTCAATTCGTGCAATAAAAAAATTTAGTACCCTTAGACTGGGTTTTCTAGTACTTTTTAAAAAACAAGACTGGCAACCCTATGTACAAATTAAATTGATGTTTTCTTAGTATCACACGTGTATTTTAATGGATTCTATTCAAAACATTACCTTTTTCATCCTCTCATATCAAAACTCAACAAATTTGTTTGATATTTTTATGTCCATGTTTTCAATTTAGCGTATATTTTTCTATATATGACAATGGGAACTAACTTTAAATGTTCTGTTACTTCTTCTATTACTTTAAAACTTAATTAAAGTCATTTGAGCAATTTCTAATTTCTTAGTTTGTAGATGATAACACTGAAAAATGTGTTTCAGTAAAAGCTAGTTGTCTTAAAATGTTCCTTCTGTAGTCTAAATCTACATACTTTTTACATACTTTTAATGCTGCCAAAACGTCTTTAAAAGAGAAAAGATAATTCTCTAGTTTTGTTCAAAACAATCAGCATAAAATACAGCAGCATCAATACTGCCAATAATAATTAATTATTTGAATAATAATATTAATAAACTAATTTGATATGAATATTTAATGAAATATGAACACGATTATATCGCAATATTTGGATAATTAAATTGATATGCAATAATAAAGCAAAATATGAAGTTATCTACAAAATATGTAAAAGCATATAAATTCGTTCTATAATAATAAAACAGCCCAAGTTAAATTTCTATTTGTGTTTTAGGTTTTTATTTTAGGATTTCTTTATTAAGGTTTCTTTGATTATGTTTTATACCCTATTAATTAAATTAAATTAAATAATTAAATTTATTTAAATTATTTTTAATTTAAATTAATAATTTTAATCTCTAAGTTTTAATTTAACAATAAGATATAAATCATTGGAGAGTTAAAGATTCTCTGGTAAATAAGAGATGGCGTTGACGTACAATTTATATTTTTTTGAGTTAAAAAAAGTGTATATTATGAAGAAATCTACAACAGCCCATTTTAAATTTGCTGTACATTTTTTCAGGGCCTTTTATTCCACAGTTTTCATTATCGTTTCTTCTGATTGGATAAGATGCCATTTTGAACAGGAAAAAACATCTTTTTGTCTACTCAATCTTCCAAGATCACTATAAAAAATGTCAGTATTCGAATCATCCGTCTTTACCTTCAAACAATATTCTTTTATCTTCATCTTATTCATCAACCCAACCCAAAGCTGTCACTTTGGGTAGGTGTAGCGAGAGGTTAAAAAGTGTTTTATGTAGATTAATGGTGGGTTCATGCAACGTGTTTTAGTCTTAGTCGTAGTTATAGTCATAAGAGTGAAAAGTTAAGGTATTGTGTTATAGTAGTACTGTTCATGCAACATCTTACGACTAAAACGGTTTTTGTCCTAGTCACAAGAGTTCCCAACTTTTAACTTCCTAAAGCTAAAACCCTCGGTCGCAACTTAACGCATGCGCACTTTTCTCATTCGTGCCTTTAAAGGCAGTGTTTCGTTTTATTTTATAAATAAAAGTTAAGTTGGTTAACTTTTTATTTTATTATATTGCAATTGAGGCGTTGAGAATAGAAAGAGCGATTTCAACAAAGTATGATTTTGAGAAACCCCTGTTTTTGATATTTTGCATAAGGGCGAATTTTTCAAAATAAATGTTTTTTAATAATCATTTTTTAGTTATGAGGTAAAAAATCAACTCAAATCCGGCAGTTTTCAGTTTTTTCTAAATAAACTACCTAACGTTATTTAATAGTTTTTAATACTTTGATATTTTGTATCATTACCAAAGACATTACTTTTCACCAAAGACGGACTTTAATTAAACTAAAATTAGAACTAACACTAGCACTAACACTAGAACTATCACTAGAACTATCACTAGGACTAACACTAGATCTAAAACTAGAAACTTTCGGGTTTCGCCGTGCGTTTTTTGAAAAAATGTTTGACGTTTAGGATGCCATGTTGCAACCTTCTTCAGAAACTGGTTCTAACTGAGTCAAACATTTTTTCAAAAAACGCACAGCGAAACCTGAAAGTTTCTAGTTTTAGATCTAATGTTAGTCCTAGTGATAGTTCTAGTGTTAGTGCTAGTGTTAGTTCTAATTTTAGTTCAATTAACACCGGTCGTGAAAGCCTTCGTACTTAGACTTTAATTACTTAAAAAAAAGATTATTCTATTTGATTCAATACAATAAACAAATTTATTTATTATTCATAATTCAAAATGAAACTGGTGGTTAGACGTGTTGTGTTTGCCGTTTGTACTCTTAGCCGTATTGCTTAAAATCAAACATCGGTTTTGAGTGATATTTAAAATTAATGAAAAATGCACCAGCGCCTCAATTATAATAATAATTTCAATCAGGGTTGTTATATTTTAAATAAAGTGTTTAAAACAAACATTTCTAAAACTGTGTGATATATATGTTTTAAAATGTTCAAACAGTTCAAAAACGAGTAATAAAAAATCATTACTCGTTTCTGCTAGATGCACTGCAGACTGTTTTTGCTGCTTTATCAATTCCTAATCTATTACTTAAAGTAAATCGTGTTAAATCTTAGGAAGAAAACGTCGCTTAGTATTGGTTGCTTCCACATCGGATTAAAAAATCCACAGTTCAAAATTGCCTAGATCAATCTGCCAGTCAAGATAACTCAAATAGTTAATCAACAATATCGTGTTGTTTTTGCAATGAAAATGTTTTTTTGTCAAAAGTTTTAAAAACAATATCAAGTCTTCTGGAACCAATATCAAGTCTTTTGGAAGCATCTCAATTCTTCTAAAAGCAGCAACAATGCTTTCAGAAGCTATATAGACTTTTCTGGAAGAAGTTCAAGCATTCTAGAAACATATCAAGTTTTTTCATTAAGCATTTCAAGTCTTCCAAAAGCAATATCAAGTTTTCTGGAAGAACTTCAAGTCTTCTAGAAGCAGTATTAAATCTTTTAAAGCATTACAAGTATTTTGAACATTTTCTTCTTTCTATTATGACAAGTCTTTTGGAAGCAATATCAGGTTCTTTAGAAACAGTATTACGTCTGCTATGGGCCTATCAAATCTTTTGGAAGCAGTGTAAGACTTTTGTAAGCAAAAGAAAAACAGTATTAAGTCTTCAAAGAGCAGTATCAAGCCTTCTAGAAGCAATCCATGTCTGCTGGAAGCGACATCAAATCTCCTGAATGCAGTATCAAGTCTTCTGGAAGCATTTCAAGTCGCCCAGGAGCAGTATTAAGTCGCTTCGAGGCAATATCAAGTCTTTTGAAAGTTTTCGAAAAGTAGTATGAAATTTTCTGGAAGCATTTTTAGTCTTCCAAAGGCAATGTCCAGTTTTCTGGAAGCATTTCTTAGAAGTTTTCTGGACACATTTCAAATCCATTTTAAGCAGTATCAGGTCCTCTATAAGCAGTATTAAGTTTTCTATGGACAGTATCAAGTCTTTTGGAACCAATATCGGCTTTATTAAGATTTATGTCTCGATGACAAATAAGACCCGATCTAAAAGTCAAACTAACTTCTCATAATTTGAAACTCACTGTGATTAATGATGACATTAATGAACTTGGTTTTTTGATGGTGATATTTGTTATTTTCTGACCATCATTGATCAACGACATTTAAATCCCAGATTCAGAAAAACTGGTTATTATAGGAACAATCCCGGGATGCAGGGGTCCCGATATCCCGAGATTGTAATCCCTAATTTAAATACATTACGCTAGCAGCGACAACAATTTTATTTTTATTCATATTAAATAATGTTAGAATGTGTTAAAAACAAAATGTTTTTAATAAACAAAACGGTTTCACTCCGCTTTTCCTTTTCGGTTTTTCACTCAGTTTTTTTTTTGTATTTCTAATTTGGCGCAACTTTATATGTCCAAATTATACTTGAATGTACTTGCTTAAATATTGCATGAACCAATACCTTTCCTTTCAACTAATGCTAATGCACACGGTGTAAATAAAAACTTACTTAGGGTTATTATCAACCTTTCAGATGGTGAAATTGCACCTTTATTTGGTGTTTTTGATAAAAAAGGTGTAACCAGTTTTAACAGTTGTTTAAACTCTTCGAATGACATGCGGACATATTTAAAAAATTGTAAATCGTCCTCTTTCTTTTGTATTAATAATCATTCCTTAACACTTTAAAATACGATCACATTAAAATTCATCTTCTTTTTGAAATCCGAAATTGACAAGACTTCATTAAAAAAATATTTTTGTAATAATGTTTTAATTTAATTCAGTTTATTTTATAATTTAATCAAAATAGCATCTTTATGTTTTAATTTAAGGTATATATCATTTATTGATTCATTAAAACACGGCTGGAGTGATTTTTTAAAAATGTATGCTATCTGGTTTCGTTATGGAATAATTTTTCTCAAAATTTCTTAATTCTTACCCAATGTTTTTTATGGATTACTCAAAAATAGAATCTTTAAGCTTTATTTTAATTTAACAATCATCCCTTAACACTTTAAAATACGATCAGAGTGGTTTCTTTAAAATTAAAATCAATAATGAATTTTGTAAAATTTTTTAAATCCAACTCAACTCATTTTATAGTTTAATTAAAAATAAAATCTTTGTTTTAATTTAAGGTATAAACCATTTATATCCTTAAAATATGATTGGAGTGACTTTTTGTTGAATAGCCAAATTTTATTAAAACACAATTTTTGTAAGAATTTTTTAATCTAACCCAATTCTTTTTATAGTTTAATCAAAAACAAAATCTTTATGCTTTAATTTAAGATGTAAATCATTTATTTACATAAGAACGGAATGATTTATTTAACAATACAAAAAAAATGTATCGAAGTTATGCGCAACCCAAATTGCTTAAAGTCAACACAAAAAGAATACATATAAGAATTTAAAATAAAAAAAGTTATTGTTAATTATAAAAAAGTTGATTTTCACAATGAATTCGTATAGATTAAAAGTACATAAAAATATTTAATATTTCATTTAGTTACTACCCATTTATTTTATAGTTTTCTTATCGCAATTTGTTTCCAACATATCCATCAAGCTCAACCTTTTTAAATCAATATCGTTCTCATTGAGCTTTTCGTAACGAGGAGTCTTTATTATCCAACATTACAAAGCAAATCTTATTTGGTATTAAATTTTAGACTTTCTTGTGGCAAAAACAATTTTTGGTTTAAAAATGAATATTTAATTAATTCAAATAGAACGATTCTTCATTTTTAATCCTTTAACGCATCCTTCTTATCTCTATCTATTATTAAAAATTAAAGCTTAATGACAAATAAGTCAAATAAGTAACACAACTCTAAATATAATTTCTTTGCGTTAAAGGATTAAAAGAAATTGCAATGATAAAAAAGCAGCTTTGGTAAATGTTTTCGCAATAAATTACATTAATCGTGATTGATTAATTAATAATAATCCCCATTTTTGTGCTTGTTTCAGTTAACTCACCATGTTGACTGTTCGAATTGGACATGTCCATATTAACAGCGGGGCTAACACTCGCACTATTCGCGGTGTTTGTGCCTTCATCCGCCGTCCGCTTAAAGAAGTTATGTTGCAACGCATAATAGGGCGTTATGCGCGTCTTTGGATCGTAGTCGAGCATACGCAGGATCAGATCTTTAAATTTGAGGTAGTCGAGCATTAGGTGGCCCTGTTCGCCGTATCGCCGACCACCAGGACCCCCCGTTTCAACACCGAGGATATCGTGAAGCTTCTTCGTACCCGGTGGTTTGTATTTTTTACTGTCTTTTGTTTTACGAAGAACGTATCTAAGAGAAAAACAAAATTTTTTTTATTAAATAAGATTAAATTAAAGATTATATTGAAGCATTTACCGTCCGTCTGGAAGTTTATCAAAGAATTTTCTCACTTTCGTTCCTTGATCGAGGAGGTGTTTGGGTGGCATGCCTAAGACTTCAACGATTTTATTCATTTGGTCTGCTTCGTTCGCACCGCTAAATAAAGGTTCCCCGGTGTGCATTTCGACGAGAATACAACCTAACGACCACATATCGATGGCCAAATCGTATTGAATGCCGAGTAAAACTTCGGGTGATCGATAAAACCTCGATTGGATGTATTGGTATATCTAAAAAATGATTTAATTTGATTACAAAATGTTTGTATTTATTAAACGAGTTGAATTACTCTATGGCCAAGTTGACAGGAACTTCCAAAATCGACAATTTTAATTGCCGATCGTTTCGGATTGCACAAAAGTATATTTTCCGGCTTTAAATCGCAATGAATGATGTTGAGTTCGGGCGTCGAAAGGAATAAAAGTGCCGTGCACAGCTGCTGCGCGAATTTTCTCGTTAAATTTAAAGATACTCCACGGAAGTTTGTGTTTCGCAACAAATCGTATAGGTTGTAGGATAACAATTCGAACACCAAACACAGGTGGTTGCGCCACATAAAATGGCGTTTTAATTTGACTAAGAAAACGAAAAAAATTAATTACAATAATTAAAGGAAAAAAAATCTTACCTATATAATACTTGTTCTCGAGGTCAGCTCGATTCATCATTTCGAGTAGTTTGACCTCGATTTGGGCTTGATTAAGGAAGGGTTTCTTGTTCTTAATGATCTTGATGGCCACGTGACACTGTTCGTCGTGGTCAAAGGCCTTCACCACCTGGCCGAAGGACCCTTTACCTATCAGCGAGTCAATCTCGTACCGGTCGAGGAACTTTTCACCGTTTTTCACGATATAATCGTGATTATCATCGTCGTAACCATCATTGTACAGCTTCCTCTCCTTCTTATGCGAGCTGTCCTCGCCCTGCGTTTGCACCGCCCGTCGTTTCTTTTTCGCGTAGTACACCTGCCGGGAAAAAAGACCAAAATTAACATAAATTCGTCGTTTACGAAACGAGAAAAATGCGAGGTTGCTCAAGAAAAAAAACGCCCCCTTAATATTTTTGCCCTCGAGTAAATGCGAATGGCGCGCGGTGCTGCCGGAGGAGTAATGGATGTCAATTAGAGATGTTGCGAAGGCGGTTGTGGGCCGCAGACCCTCCCCAACAATTAGTCTTGCTACCGTCGAGTTAACCGCGGGAGGTTATCTCCTTCAAAATGATTCCAACATCATATAAAAATAAGATTGCTTTAATTTGTGGGATTAGGTTATGTTTAAATTAAACCAAAAACTTCAAATAATTATTTACTTATTAAAAACGTTATTAGAAATGAAGAAATGACATAAACTTTGAAGATAATGCCAACGTAAGTTTGACGTTAACTAAAAAATAGTCTATTGTTATAGAAAAGCGAAATAAATTCATGCACCATTCAATTTTGGATGGTGCAGGATACTATCACTTATTACTATTTTTGAATTCAGTAGTGTCAGTTTTACAGATTTAATCACCATTGACATAGTAATGTTTTTGATTATGTTGTGTTGTGTACGGGGCAAGTTGCGATGGAGAATAAAGCTCGAGAACAACATAACCAAGAAGATGCAAAGCCAAAGTCTATAATTGTGCAATGCATCTTCGATCGACACACTGAGTACATAAAAGGTTCAAAAACTGCATATGAAATGATTAAATCTTTAAAGAATATCTTTGAAAGAAAAAGTACATTATCGAAACTGTACATACGGAGAAAGCTGTTGTGTTTAAAGTATATAGGCGAGATCATTTTATTAAATTTAACAGTTTGATAAGAGACTTGGAGTCGACTGGTATGAAGCTTGAAGAAGACGATAAGGTATGTCATTTACTTTTAACAGTATCAGAAAAGTATGAAACCGTTATAACAGTATTAGAAACGACAACAGTAGCTTTAACAGTAGAGTTCGTTAAAGGTAAATTACTAGATGCAGAATTAAAATTTAAAAATCATAATGATGAAAAGAAAAATGAAGAGACTTGATCCGTTTCAAAAGAGAAACCAAAATGCTATAACTGTGGCATGTGCACATTATTTAAAGATAAATATGAATTATCTTATGGTGCTCCACCAAATGGTACTACACCAAAAATGATATTACAAATCAAAAAATTAATACAATTAAATTAAATAATTAAATAATAAGTTTAATTAAATAGACTTTACCAACACCTTTTCAACCTCCCCTAGTCATTTTGCATGCAAGCTGGCAAAAGCGTTTATAAAAGAATACAAATATCAAAAGAAAGCAAAATCATAACACAGTCCCGGAAATCAAACTTTATAATTATTTTTTATCAATGAATTTCTTTGAGAAATTATTAAATATAGTCCACCACTCAATTGTTTTATTTATTTTATTTATTTCATCTGTATTTCTAGGCCAACACAGGTCTTTACTTAACAATTTAATCTCTAATCTACTTCTGTTTTCGAATTTATTCACACACTTGAACAACACATGAACAGAATTTCCAACTTCGCCACAACAGCATTGTAAGGAGTCACGTTTACCGATTCTATTAAGATATTATTCAAAGTTACCATGACCAGTAGTCAATTCTACTCTTTCTGGATGCAGAAAATTATAAGCAATGCCAACTTTCGGCATAAACTGGTATGTCAATCTACCATTCGTTGACTTATCCCATCTTTCCTGCCAAACTCCCATAAAATATTTTCTAATCTTATTCTTAAGACTTCGTCTAGAAATAAAATTAAATCCAATATGGGAATTCTCCAGCAAAGATGCTTCCTTTGCCAATTGGTCGGCTCTTTCATTTCCTTTAATACCAGAGTGTCCTTTCATCCAATAGAAATGGATCCTGTTCTTTAGATCTCTGATCATATCCCATGTCTCCTTTTGCAAATGAGTTGGTCTGTTCATATTTTTCAAGCCTTCTAAAACAGAAGCACTATCACTAAATATATCACACTTAACAATATCGTTTTTAATAACATATTTTAAAGCACTATTAACGGCATTTAATTCCGCATGAAAATTATTACACAAACTACCGAGTTTAATTTTTTCATTATAAGTCTCAACACCTTCATTATAAACAACAAATGCAGCACCAACATCAACATCACTTTTTGCGTCATCCGTATATATTTGAACACCACTAACTTTATCAACACTCCCGCAAACTTTAAAATCCATAACAACTCGTTTAGCTGGATAAACAACTGATAAAAACTCACTTTCTTTTTCAATAAGGTTTTTATTTAAATCTAAACCAGTAATTAATTTTAACTCATTATTATCTAAACTATTTAAATTTTGTAGTATTGCTAATTCTCTAAATCTTAAATCAGCTGGTAAAATACCTGCTATAACAGTAAGCGTATCACTCAAAACTGTACTATAGGTTTTAGCAGCCTTCAATCCTAAAACCCTCTGTACACTAATAAATTTGTTCCTAGCTTTTATACTTTTAATTTTACTTTCCCATACTGAAGCTGCATAAAACATACAATGTTCGATGACACCCTTGTAAATTGTGCTTGATGCATTACCATTCAAGCTCCAGCTAACCTTAGCAGCAGCTCCTATTTTGTTAGATATTTCCCTACCTTTTCTAGTGACATGATCTAAATGAAAATTGAAATTAAGTTTATCGTCTAAATAGACGCCTAAATATCTAACAACATTTTTACAAATAATCCTATTACCATCTAATGACAAAATTGGTAACCTTTGATTTAATTTTCCAAAGAAAATTGCTTCTGACTTTGAAGCATTAAATTTTAATTTACAATTTTTACTCCAAAGATTAATTTTTTCTAAAGCCTCATTAGTCAAGATCAGTCAAGATCATTTCATCGCAAAATGTCCCAAACCCAGAAAGAATTATCGAGGAAGATTTCGTGGAAGAGGACGAGGAGGATTTGGTCGAGGAAGAGGCTCAGCAAATTCAAGCAGTATTGCACAAAGTGAAATAGAAGGTGAAGTTATGTTCGTAGCAATGGTAGGGTCAACGGTCAAAACCGGAGCGGAACAAGATTTTATTTTGGATTCCGGAGCTACTCAACACTAGTGAGAGAAAATTTAAGAATATTCTTAACATTGTTGAAATTCCACAGATAAATATAAAAACAGCTAATGGAAGTGAAATGATAACAAAAGAAAAAAAGGTCATTTAAAAGTAAAGACAGGGCCGGAAAATGGGAATATAATAATTAATATGGAAGCACTGATTGTTAAGGGATTGTCTCATAACCTCTTATCAGTAAGAAAAATAAATAAAGCTGGAATAAAAGTAGTATTTGAAGGAGAAGAAGCAAAATTAAATGTTGGTAAAAAGGTAATTAAATTTAAGTTGAAAAATGGACTTCATATTGGTGAATTTTCAATTGGAAATGACATCTGGAAAAAAGATAAAGCTTTAGTCTCTGGAATGGATGCTGATTTGTGGCATGGACGGTTTGGCCATATAAACAGAAGAGGACTCAAATTATTGAAATTACTGTACAGCGAAAATGTATATGGGACCTGCAAGGAGGGGAAAGCTACGCGATTACCATTTAAAGAGACAGGAGAACCACGTTCAAGAAGAATAGGAGAATTGATTTATTCGGATGTGTGGGGACCAACAAATATCCCATCGCACAATGATGAAAGGTATTATATAACATTAATAGACGATTATTCACACTTTTGCAAAGTTTACCTAATGAAAAATAGGTCGGAGGCTGAAAATATAGTAATAAGATACATAAAAGAAATGGAAAGTCAAAACAAAAAAATATCAAAAATACGAAGTGATAACGGAAAAGAATATGTAACAAAAAAATTAAAAACATTCTGTGAGATATACTCCACAACAAAATTCTGTAGCTGAGAGAATGAATCGTACTATTCTAGACAAAGCAAGATGTATGTTTGTTGATACGAATTTACCAAAATATTTGTGGGGTGAAGCTGTACGATGTGCTGTATATCAAATAACAGGTCACCTACAAAAGCGTTGTCGGGGAATACGCCAGCAATGATGTATCTTGAAAAATTGGATATTGACAAACTAAAGGTGTTTGGAGCAAAAGGGTGGATGCTTAGATTACCAAGACAAGTTGGAATGAGAATGATAGGTTACTCTGAAGCAGGATATCGGCTTTGCAACTCAAAAACAGGAGAAATTACTATTTCAAGAGATGTTACCTTTGATGAAAACGATTACAAATATACAGAAAAAGAGGATAAACAACCATATGTGAGAAATGTAATCAACGATGATGAATTGGTGCATGAAGAAAGTGAAATACAGGAAATAGAAAGGGATGAAATTCAGAATGAAACTGATCAAAAGGAAATACAAGAAACAAGAATAAAGAGAAGAATAAAGATACCAGAAAAATATGAAGATTATGAATTATACACAGCGTACTGTATATCAACTTTATCGGAAGACCCGATATCATACACAGAAGCAACGCAACACCAAGACTGAAAAGAAGGTATAAAAAACGAATTAAATTCTTTGAAGACGTTTAACACATATGAAGTAGTGAAGAAACCAAATAACAAAACAGTAATAGAGACAAAATGGGTATTTAAAACAAAGAATGATGGAATTAAAAAAGCGAGATGTATATGCACCAGTGGCAAAAATGTCTACAGTAAGAATGTTGTTATCACATGCTTTGCATTGTGGATATAAAATACATCAATTGGACATACCAAGTGCATTTTTGAATGGTCATTTAAATTCCGAAGTTTATTTAAAAATTCCTGAGGGATTCAAAATCGACAACGAAGACAATATGTATGGAAATTCAACGAAGGTATCTATGGTTTACGAGAGTCACCAAAATGTTGGAATGACGCATTTAATAAGTTTATGAAAAAATGTAAAACGATCTGGATATGACGTTTGCTTATACTATAATCCTAAAATATTTATTTAATTATTTTTGCACTTTATTAAGACGATAGTTATTTCATATAATGTTTCTACCGGTTTCGGCCTTGTTTGGGCCATCTTCAGGAAATCCATTTTTAAAAAATTGTTGATGTTATTTAAAATTTGTTGTTTAATATTGACGTTTTATTTTTATTTTATGTTGTAATTTATTATTTTTTGTTAACATAAAACATAAAATCAAACAAAACAATCTAACTATCACAAAAGTTGATAAAAACGCAGGTTTAATAATAATGAACAAAGAAGACTACATAAAGAAAACTGAAGATTTTTTTAAAAGACTTAACAACTGTTTCAAATGATCCAACTAGAAATTTCCACAAAACAGCTTAAAAAAATTACATTTGAATCCAAAGAAACACTACAAAAATTTAACAAAAACATTTATTCTATTTTGCCAATGAATCCCAAAACACCAAAATTGTACGGTTTGCCGAAATTACATAAACAAAACATACCGATTCGCCCTATCATTTCCTCAAACGATTCTTCCATTTACAAAACAGCAAAATTTTTGGTCAACATATTTAAAGATATAACAGGATTTGAAACTAGACACACCATAAAAAACAGATACGATTTAATTAATAAACTTACAAAAATTAATCTTCCTGACAAATACAAAATGATCTCATTTGACATCGCTAACCTATACACCAACATTCCAACTGATGAAACCCTTCAAATTTTGAACAACATTCTTAAAGATAGAATTAATAATGAAACCGACAGAAAAAATATGTTTAACCTTTTTAAAATCTGCATACAGCAAAACTTTTGTAAATTTAAAAATACTTACTACACCTACAATAAGGGCCTTCCAATGGGATCACCACTAAGTGGATTACTTGCTGATATATTCCTAGACAAACTTGAAAAAGAACTTATAATGAACAATAACAACCCAGATAGATACAACATCATAACATGGTTAAGATATGTAGATGATATCATCGTTTTCATCGAGAATGACAGACAAGAAACAATAACCAACTTACACAACTACATTAATAATTTACATAAAGACATCAAATTTACAACCGAAATAGAATATAAACGCATAAATTTTTTAGACTTAACAATTTTAAAAACAGACAACCGACTTCAATACAGTATCTATAGAAAACCAACACAAACAGATACTATCATCCCAAATGATTCTTTTCATGATTATGCTCATAAAATGGCAACTTTCAACGCATATATACACCGTGCCTTCAATACAAAACTTAGTGAAAAAGAACTTAGAACAGAAATATCCATTATCAAACAAATTGGCCAAAATAACGGATATAAACCACAAATCATCAACAAAATGATTGACAAATACAGAAACAAACAAAATCACATAAAACGTACTACTCTTACAAATACAACAAATAACACAAACAATATTTATAGAACAATAGAATATTAAGGTAACATGATAGGTAAAATTTTAATTAACAACAAAGATAGAATCAATAAAAAGCCACTTTGCTTTGATATTAAATATATAATAAATATATAATGACATTACGTCCGGAAACATTTCAAGTCTTCCAGACGTAATATCAAGTCGTATAGAAATATTTTATATCTTCTAGAACCAGTATCAAGTCATCTGGGAAGATTTCAAATTTTTCAGAAGTAATATCAAGTCTTTTGGAAACATTTCACATTCTCCAGAATCAATATCAAATCCTCTGGAACTGCTCCAAATATTTTACAAGTAATATAAAGTTTTCTGAGAAAATTTTAAGTATTTCAGAGGCAATATCAAGTTTTGGGAACATCTCATATGCTCTAGAGTCTTCCAGAGACAGTATCGAGTCTTTTGGAAATATTTGAAATCTTCTAGAGGCAGTATTAAGTCCTCTGTAAGTACATTAAATCTTCTAGAAGTAATACCAAGTCTTTTGAAAGCATATCAAGTCTTTTAAAAGCAGTATCAAGTCTTCTTGAAATATTTCAAGTATTCCAGAAGCAATATTAAGTCATTTGAAAGCATTTCAAGTCTTTTGGAAGTATTTCAAGTATTCCAGAGGCAATATCAAGTGTTCTGGAAGCATATCAACTTTCTTTGAAGCAGTATCAAGTCTTCTGGAAATATTTCACGTATTCCAGCAACAATATCAAGTCATTTGGAAGCATTTCAAGTCTTGTAGATGCAATATCAAGTCTTCTGGAAGCATATCAAGTCTTTTAGAAATAGTATCAAGTCTTCTGGAGGCATTACAAGTTTTCTGGAAGTATTTCAAGTCTTCTGTAAGTAATATCAAGTTTTTTAGAAGCAGTATAAACAGTATAAAGTCACCTACATGCTGTATTCAGTCATCTAGAAGGAGTATCAAGTATTCTGCGAGCATTGTAGGTCCTCTGAAAACAATATTTAAGCTTCCTCGGTCAGTAATAAATTTTTTATAATCTTAGATTTTCAAACATTTCCAAGATTTCCAATAATATCAATTATTATTCCAAAAATATCCATGATTTCATGAATTTGGATTGGGTTGATGATGATTTTCAATCATTTCTCTAAAAATTTTCATAAATTCATAAACTAGGCTTAGGTCTATGATGATTTTTAATTTTTCCAAAATTTTCCATGATTTCATGAGCTTGGGTTGGATTGATTATAATCATTCTTCCAAAAATGTTCATGATTTTATGATCTTGGATTGGGTAGTTGATGATTTTCAGTTATTTTTCCAAAATTTTCCATGACATCATTGGTGAAACAGGGAAATGTTTAAAAACTCGTATAAAAGAACATAGAACACAACAGAGATCAAACTTTGGAAGACATAATACTTAACAAAGAACACCAATTTCATGAAACAAAAAACACAACATTACTTCACAAGGAAAACAAAAGTAACCTTTTGGAAATACTTGAACTTTGTGAAATTTGAAAATTTAAACATAATCATCCACAAATTTTATGTTTGAATGACCAAATAAACTACACAGAAAAACCTTTATATAGGTATTTGAAGAATCCATTTACTCCACCTAAAAATAAAATTAAAAACCCCCAACATATACAATGAACTCAAACCGCAATAACAACATTTTCCCATATTTACCTTCCCAAATTCAAATTTCCTTTTTTACTTCCTTTTTACCTCCTTTACAATAGATATGTGAACTTTTGGTTGGGAAATATTCAATTTTAATTTTATTTTATTTTACTCCTATTTTAATTTTTCACATTGACGCAAAATGTCATAAATCAGAACGTAAAATAAAAATAAAACGTCAATATTAAACAACAAATTTTAAATAAGATCAACAATTTTTTAAAAATGGATTTCCTGATGATGGCCTAAACAAGGCCGAAACCGGTAGAAACATTACATGAAATAACTATCGTCTTAATAAAGTGCAAAAATAATTAAATAAATATTTTAATTCAAGACGAAAAAACATTCCTATAAAATAAAAGATATAATTTTAAAGTTTGGTTAATAGTGTTCGTAGACGACATTATTATAAGTGGAGAAGATAAATACATTGACGAAATAGTTAAAAATTTGGAAAAGGTGTTTAATGCAAAATACTTAGGAGAAGTAAAAACATTTTTGGGATCGGACATCGAAGTAAGAGAGGGTATAATCAGAATATCACAGGAGAAATTAATAGACAAAATTATAAAGAAATTCAATTTGGAAGACTGTAAAACTTCAAAAACCCCTATGGAAGTAGGATATCAGATAAACAAAAATGATTAATTGATAAATGTTCCATACAGGATGTTTGAATTACTTAGCAGAAATATCAAGACCTGACATATCACATGCTACATCCTATCTTGGAAGATTTTTGGATAAACCTACTACAAGTACATGGAAAGCAGCAAAAAGAATTCTAAAATATGTCAATACTACTAAAAGATTATGTTTAATAGAAAAAATGTTAGCGGAATGGCAATTTATTATCATGGAAATTTGGTCTCTTGGGCATCGAAGAAACAGCAAACTGTTTCTTTATCAGCGGCAGAGTCTGAATACGTCGCGGCCACAATGTGTTGTACTGAGATCATACATTTGAGTGGACTAGCTAAGGACCTTAGAAACAATAACTGTAAACCGGTTTTATATGTGGACAGTCAAAGTGCAGTGGCTATGATAAAAAATTATGAAAATACTAAAAGATCTAAACATATAGACATTAAATTACATTTTATTAAAGACCTTATCGCGAATAATCAAGTGAATGTCGAATATGTGTCGATTGATAAAAACGTTGCAGACGTTTTAACAAAATCACTTTGTTTTGAGAGAGTAAATTTGAAATTTTTGGTAAGAGAAAACCACCAAAGATATGGCGGCCGAAACAGCAGGCAAATTTCCTCCTGTTTCGCAAAGAGAGAAGAGAAATTTGACAAGAATAAATTGCGAGTTAAAATAATGATTTTCAAGATTGGTAACGAAATAACGAAACTGTAAAAATGATGTTAATACAGAGTGAAGAAAAAGTGTCGCGCCCCAGTTAGTTTTATATCTCATTCGGGTAAGCTACCTGATTATACAAATATATTTGTGGCGGAATTATTTGCTGTTTGGTGGGCTTTGAATTACACAAAAACAAATGGAGTTATTCCAGTAGTAATATTTACGGATTCCTTGAACGTAATTCGTGCGTTGGGTGAAAAGTCGAGGGTGCATTATCTGGTGAACAAAGTCAAAGAACTTAGTTGGCGGTGTGCTGCAGGGAACTTAAGGGTAGAATTTGCTTGGATCCCATGCCACGCAGGGATTGTCGGGAATGAGGTGGCTGATAGGCTGGCGGCGGAACAGAACGATTTTCCATTCTACCAGATCAGCAAGGACATTTGCGATATCTTTAGGGAAGTGAAAGAAGAAGCTTGGAATGCATGGCAGCGAGAGTGGAATGGTAGTAGCAGAATCAAGGGTGGTGCTTTATGGTTGATTAAGGGTGATGTCAGAGAGGGAACATGATATGGGTCTTTTGTCTCTGAGTCTAAACATATGGTTTCTACAATCAGTCGGATGCGAGTAAATCACGGCATGTTTCCTGCTCATATGTACAGGATAGGAATGGCGGATTCACCCAGTTGTAGCTCTGGAAAGTACGGTGATCTCAACCACATTATTTTGGAATGTGAAGTGCATGAGCTGGAAAGTGGTAGAATGTTCAGTAAACTGCGGAGTATGCGAATATTTCCTCCATACAGCGTAGCTGTCTTTTGGCCACAAATAAATTATCAGTTCTAAGAATGCTTTTTTATTTTCTATGTAGTAATGGAAACTTTAATTAGTTTTGTGGAGAGCTTTTTGTTTGTGTAGTTAAGGCATGACAGTCTGTTTGGTAGATGCATTTCCTAGGGGTAGACCCGGGGAGCTGCATTTGTCGCCGTTCGGACTAACTTTGGCTTGGGTTGCTGTTGCTTTATTAGTAGTGCAAGGAAGAATCATTCCCCCTTTCGAGAGTATTATTTTCATTTGTACAATTCGTATACTATTATTCATTTTATGCTCCCACAGGACTACTTAACCGGAGACACTGCAAAAACAGGTCACTGAATTTTGCCCCGTTTTGTGAAGAAAAAGAAGAAGAAAAAGTGTCATATTTTTGCTAATTCTCACAAACAAAACTCATTAAAACTGTTTTCGGTTTGTCCTTTACATTTACGATTAATAAAAACACGAAAAGTTATGGGCCAATATCGCACGATTTAGTGAGGAGCCGAAATTGTTTTTGTAAGGTTATGTTGGAGGAGTTTTTGACTCTAAAGTAAAAAGAAGGTATTCAAATCTAAAAATGTTTTAACAATTTGTTTTTATAATAAATTTTTTTTTATCATGAATATAGTTCAAAAAATTTTTCCAACTTTCTATTAAAAATGAAGGAGTATTAACAAAGCGATGTCTAAACAAATTAGATTTAATATCAATATGAATTATATCAAAATGTTTAAGTCTACGATTAAGGAGTATTATCAAAAATGAAGATAAATCTGTCAAAATGACGTTTACATAACCCAAAAGTGTAAGATCAATTCAATAAGTATAAATCAAAGGCTATAAATATTTTTAAGGGAGTTTCCGCTACAGGTTGTTTCGTCGATTTCGGGGCGAGTTTAATTAATTTTCCGGTCGTACATTACGAGCGCGACTTTATTAATCCGGCGATCGAGTATTTTCGCGTTGACAGGAGCCAATTGGGGCGCCGCCGCGTACGAGGACGGACGTTTATCACCGGCGCCTCGACAACTTGTCGCAGACGACGACGACGACGGCGACGACGCCGTAAACCGTGCTTAATAATATACGCGCGACCGAAAACGAACGAGGTTAGACATGAGATATCGACGTTATTAGTAATATATCGAAGGGGTGCTGCCAACTTATTATCTCTTTGGCTATGCCGGGCACGTTTCCCACACACGACACACACCACCCCAAAAATTACAACGAACGATCAACGATTCCCCTGTCACATTATTATATATATATATCTTTTATTCTTTATTCTCAGTTTTAACGACGAAATTTATTTCAGTTTGATTCCTTCTTTTGCGTGCGTGCTGTTATTTATGGTACACATCTGCGACGGGAAGATAGAGGGACTTTGACGTCGCGACGTTGCATACGAAACAACTTTCCGAGGGATAAGAAAGACGGGGATGAGGAACGCGAAGATGAAACGCTTGGAATTAGATGAAAAACGAGGGAGAGACTTGGATGGTTGGAAAAATAGCCGATAAGATTCTAATCTAAGTGCATTTTTCAAGATGACACTCTCCAACGCGCTTTGCGCGACGAAAAAATTGAGAGTAAGAGAATTATCATTTTTTAAAGGTATTTAGGATTAGTTTAAGTGACACGTGCTCACACGTTATTTAATTGAAAAGATGGCATAAAAATCACATTTATTATTGATATGAGACAATAAGATACACATAAAATGACAACTAAGCCATAAAAATGTCATTTCTACATTGATAGTACATATCCAACCTGACATACGTCATTTAAATTATAAAAATTGCATTTCAACTTGAGATATAACACTCAAATTGTAAAAGCAACATTTTTAATTAAAAAATGACCTGTAATTTGAAATGGGATATGTTTACAATAAAAAAAATGAACTTCCAGCTTGCCAGATGTTTTTGCAATTAAACGTTTGACAACTGAGTCATAAAAATGACATTTCTATATTGATAGTACATTTCCAACATGACATACGTCATTTCAATGATAAAAGTGACATTTCGAACATGAAAATGCCATTTCAACTTGAGATGTGACACTCAAAATAAGAAAACTGACATTTCTAATTCAAAAACGACATTTGTAACTTGATAATGAAGATTTTAAGAATAAAAAGATGCACTTTCATCTTGACAGATGACATTTGCAATTAAACATGACAATTAAGCCACAAAAATGACATTTCTATATTGACAGTGATATTTCCAGCCTGGGATACGTCATTTAAATTATAAAAATTACATTTCAACTCGAGATATGACACTCAAATCGTAAGAGCGACATTTCTAATTCAAAAACTGCATTTGTAACTTGATATGGAAGATTTTAAGAATAAAAAGATGCACTTTCATCTTGACAGATGACATTTGCAGTTAAACACATGATAAGTAAGCCACAAAAATGACATTTCTATATTGACACTGACACTTCAAGCCTAAGATACGTCATTTAATTTATAAAGATTACATTTCAACTCGAGATATGATACTCAAATCGTAAGAGCGACATTTCTAATTAAAAAATGACTTTCTTGTGACTTGAAACAGAATACGTTAACAATAAAAAACATGAACTTCCAGCTTTCCAGATCATTTTGCAACCAAACGTTTGACAACTAAACCATAAAAATGTCATTTCTATATTGACAGTGACATTTCCAACCTGACATACGTCATTTCAACTATAAAAATTGCATTTCAACTTGAGATATGACACTCAAATCGTAAAAGCGACATTTCTAATTAAAAAATGACTTGTAATTTGAAATGGGATATGTTAACAACAAAAAAAAGAACTTCTAGCTCGCCAGATGATTTTGCAATTAAACATTTGACAACTAAGTCATAAAGATGACATTTTTATATTGACAGTGACATTTCCAACCTGACATACGCCATTTAAGTTGTAAAAATTGCATTTCAACTTGAGATACGACACTCAAATACTAAAAGCGACATTTGTAATTAAAAAATGATATTTGTAACTTGAAATGAGATACGATAACTATAAAAAAGATGAATTTCCACCTTTCTAGATGATTTTAGAATTATTGTTTGACAACTAAGCAATAAAAATGTCATTTCCATATTGATAGTACATTTCCAAACTGACATATGTCATTTAAATGAAAAGTGACATTTCGAACATGAAAATGACATTTCAACTTGAGATGTGACACTCAAAACAAGAAAAGTGACATTTCTACACTCAGCAGCAGAAGTCTGCGTACAAAAAACTTGTAATACTTTAATTGAAAAAATAAGAGTCATAATCTAATGTGATAAACTTGATTTTTTTTATTTTGTATATTAACTACATATAATTCTATTAACAAAATATGCTTCAACAAAACAGAAACAGTAGTTACAGAAAAAAATCAAAACTAAAAATTCTACAAATAACGGGTATGCAAAAATCTGCGTACAAGTCAGGACAGTATTTATAAAAAATTCATAAATGAGATCATTGTTTCTATATTAATATGAGGTCGGATAACCTTTACGTTTAATGACCTCCCTTAAACGTTTAGGCATGAAGTGCACTAATTTCTTCGTTTCGTCCGAACTGATTTTGGCCCATTCCTCAATCATAACATTTTTTAACGTTTCCTTCGACGTTATGTTGTGTTGCCGAATCCTGCGTTCCAGTAAATCCCAGAGGTGTTCGATGGGATTCAAGTCCGGCGATTGTGGAGGTGTTTTAAGTTGCTTTGGGGTATTGTATAGTAGCCAAAGCTTAATGTTGTGGGCGCAATGTTTGGGGTCATTATCTTGTTGAAAAAAGTATTCGGGCCCCAAGCCCAAGTTTTTGATGCTAGGCTTCAAATTTTCTTTTAAAATGTCTATATACATTTTATGGTCCATTGTCGATGTTATGAAAACCAACCTTCCCACCCCTTTGGTGCACATACAGCCCCAAACCATAACTCCACCACCTCCGTGTTTTACAGTCGCTTTCAAATTTTCGGGATTAAGGGCAGTATTAGGTTTTCTCCATACAAGTTGTTTACCCTTAATGCCGAAAATGCAAAATTTGCTCTCATCTGTAAAGAGAACTTTCTCCCAGAATTCAATGGGCTTGTCTAAGAGTTTCTTTGCAAAGGGGATCCGCTTCTGACGATTGACCTCTGACACAAATGGCTTTTTTCGTGCAACGCGACTGTGATAGTTAGCTTTTTTTAACGTCCTTCTCACCGTATCTTTGCTGATAGTTTTATGAAATTCTTCTTGTACATTTTCTACTATTTTTTTTGCCGTCAGCCTAGGTTCTTTTCTAACCTGCTGTACAATTTTTCGCTTCTCTCGGTTTGTTAAAAGGGTTGGTCTACCAGATCGCGGACGTGAGAGGTAATCTACAGTGTCTTTATAATTATTAATTACTCTTTGAATGGAAGAGTGTGACCTGCCGACAGTTTCTCCTATTTTTCGAAAAGATTTTCCCTCTTTCCATAACTTTACAATAATTTTTCACTCTCCCAATTCAATTTCCATTCCTTTCGTGTCCATTCTAACTTTTAGCTTCTAAGCCTCTGCTAATATAATTGACACCGATTATCTTTTATTTAAATCGGAAAGCGTACATCGCCAACTACGTATTTAAGTAAATAAGTATATTTTGGAGAAGGCGTCTTTATTTGTACGCAGATTTTTGCATACGCATTATTTGGAGAATTTTTAATTTTAATTTTTTTTCTAACTAATATTTCTGTTTTATTGATGCATATTTTGTTAATAGAATTATATGTAGTTAATACACAAAATAAAAAAAAATTGAAGTTTATCACATTAGATCATGACCCTTATTTTTTCAGTTAAAGTGTTAGAAGTTTTTTGTATGCAGACTTCTGCTGCTAAGTGTAATTCAAAAACGACATTTGTAACTTGATAAGGAACATTTTAAGAATAAAAAGATGCATTTCCATCTTGACAAATGACATTTGCAATTAAACGCATGACAAGTCAGTCACAAAAATGACATTTCTATATTGACAGTGACGTTTCCAATTTGACAGAAGATGTTTTACCTTTAGAAATGATATCTAAATTGACATGAGACATTCAAAGAGAACATATACCATTTTCTTTTTTAATATTTATGATTATTTTAAGTGACACGTGCTTATAACCCTACTTTCGTTCGAGATTACGCCGATTTCTCGGTGGTAATCTCGCTACATTGTCCGAGCCGTTGAGAACGCGGTGTATCTCGGCCTTCGCAGCGGAACGTCTGGCGTTATTGACCCATTTCGCGTCGTTATGGCGGCGCGGATCGGGGCCCCGTTGTGAATATTAAGGCCGGAAGGAACCCGCCGTCGACTGCCTTTTCGTAGATTAAAACGACGCGAACAAAAAAAAATATTTTAAACTTTTTTTTACACTTTTCTATGGAAAAATAAAATGGAATGAAAATAATCCCCCCGGTGCTAATTGTGGAGTTGCGCCACGCAGACGGCGACGCTGTCCAGAAGAACGTGACCGCGCGGCTAATTGGTTCGAATTAAAATTTTAAATGAGGGGAACCCCCCTCGGTTCGGTCACACTCACACTCACCTCGTTAATGTGCTTGTACGTTTTAATTAGGTCCACGCTGAGCTTCCGGAGAGGTGCGGATCCCGGTTCCCGGAACGTCCGCGGAATCCGAGCTTGCATCGCCTGGATATCCGCCGGAGGGGCCCCTTGGTTTAGGGACGCCGCAAGCTGCTCCTCCGCCACCAGCCGACCGTAAAGGGGCGCGTGCCGCCTCTGTGACGACGTTTCATTATTGCCCCCTCCGCCCGAATGCACTAAAAAAATTTAAAAAATTACTCATTTTATCAATACATTTAACATGACATTAAGCGGAAATTTCAAAAGAATTTTGAAGCGATATTCTGCTAAATATTGAAGAAAGAAACCAAATTGAGAGGATGTTTTTTGTTCATTGTATTTTTTTTACTATAAACCTGTCAAGTAATTTAAGTTGGTAGCAATTGGTGATATTTGGCACAATTAACAGAGAATTTTGGCAACGTCATGTTTTGAAATCAATTTGTTACATTGGCGTTTGAACTTTTATTATCCAAAACAAAATCGGGTTTCTCCTTTATTTATTTTTATACACGAATTGAAATAACTTAAAATTGACAGTTCTGCCTTGACATAACACATTTTAATTGTAAAACTGGCGTGTCTTATATAAAAATGACATTTCTACTTTGAAAATGACAGTTCCAACCTAACATACGACATTAAAATTATGAAAATGACATTAATAACTTTACATTAAACGATTAAACCTTATCAATGATATTTATGGCTTGAGATGTGCCATTTTTTTATTAAAAGTATGACATCTAAGCTATAAAAACGACGTATATTTTTTTAAAATGACAGTTGCATCTTGTCATATATGACATTTATATTATACCACTGCAATTTGTAATCTAAAACTGACATTTATAGCTTGATATACATGACATTTGAACCATAAAAATGACATTTACACCTTGACATATGACATTTTTAATTAAAATCAAGACATCTAAACCATAAAAATGACGCTTACTCTCTAAAAATGACAGTTCCACCTTAATATATGAGAATTGAATTATAATACTGCAATTTCTGATTTAAAAATGCCATTTTTAGCTTGATATGACGTTTCCAATAAAAAACATTACTTATGAAGCATAAAAATGAGATTTATACTGTAAAAATGACAGTTACACCTTGACATATAACATTTCTAATTAAAAATATGACGTCTAAACCATAATAATGACATTCATACTTTAAAAATGGCAGTTGCACTTTGACATATATGACATTTTAATCACAACACTGCAATTTCTGATGTAAAAATGACATTTGAACCATAAAAACGACAGTTACATCTTGACATACGACATTTCTATTTAAAAATATGACATCTGAATCATAAATATGACATTTAATCTTTAAAAATGACAGTTACGTCTTGACATGACATCTCTAACTAAAAATATGACGTGTAAACCATAAAAAAGACATTCATACTTTAAAAATGGCAGTTGCACCTTGACGTATATGACATTTTAATCACAACATTGCCATTTCTCATCTAAAAATTACATTTGAACCATAAAAAAGACAGTTACATCTTGACATACGATATTTCTAATTAAACATATGACATCTGAACCATAAAAATGACATTTAATCATTAAAAAAGACAGTTACGTCTTGACATTACATCTCTAATTAAAAATATGACATGTAAACCATAAAAAAGACATTTACACTTTAAAATGGCAGTTGCACCTTGACATATATGACATTTTAATCACAACATTACAATTTCTGATCTAAAAATGACATTTGAACCATAAAAGTGACGTTACACCTTGACATAAGACATTTCTATTTAAAAATATGACATCTGAACCATAAAAATGACATTTATTCTTTAAAAGTGACAGTTACGTCTTGATATGATATTTCTAATTAAAATATGACGTCTAAACCATAAAAATAACATTCATACTTTGAAAATGGCAGTTTTACCTTGACATATATGACATTTTAATCACAACACTGTAATTTCTGATCTAAAAATGATATTTGAACCATAAAAATGATAGTTACATCTTGACATTCGACATTTCTAATTAAACATATGACATCTGAACCATAAGAATGACATTTAATCTTTAAAAATGACAGTTACGTCTTGACATGACATTTCTAATTAAAAATATGACGTGTAAACCATAAACATGTTTGACATTGCCACTTTAAAAATGGCAGTTGCACCTTAACATATATGACATTTTAATCACAACACTGCAATTTATGATTTAAAAATGAAATCAATAAAATGAAAGAAATTTCTGATTTATCTGAACCATAAAAATTACATTTAATCTTTAAATATAACAGTTACGTCTTAACATGACATTTCTAATTAAAAATATGACATCTAAGCCATAAAAATGACATTCACACTTTAAAAATGGCAGTTGCACCTTGACATATATGACATTTTAATCACAACACCGCAATTTCTGTTCTAAAAATGAAATCAATAAAATGAAAAAAATTTCTGATTTATCTGAACCATAAAAATGACATTTAATCTTTAAAAATGACATTTGAACCATAAAAATGACAGTTACACCTTGATATTCTAACCGAGAATATCACATCTAAAACAGAAAAAAGTGATATTTCTACTTTAAAAACAAGATACACTTAGCAGCAGAAGTCTGCGTACAAAAAACTTCTAACACTTTAACTGAAAAAATAAGGGTCATGATCTAATGTGATAAACTTCAATTTTTTTTTATTTTGTGTATTAACTACATATAATTCTATTAACAAAATATGCATCAATAAAACAGAAATATTAGTTACAAAAAAAATTAAAATTAAAAATTCTCCAAATAATGCGTATGCAAAAATCTGCGTACAAATAAAGACGCCTTCTCCAAAATATACTTATTTACTTAAATACGTAGTTGGCGATGTACGCTTTCCGATTTAAATAAAAGATAATCGGTGTCAATTATATTAGCAGAGGCTTAGAAGCTGAAAGTTAGAATGGACACGAAAGGAAAGGAAATTGAATTGGGAGAGAGAAAAATTATTGTAAAGTTATGGAAAGAGGGAAAATCTTTTCGAAAAATAGGAGAAACTGTCGGCAGGTCACACTCTTCCATTCAAAGAGTAATTAATAATTATAAAGACACTGAAGATTACCTCTCACGTCCGCGTTCTGGTAGACCACCCCTTTTAACAAACCGAGAGAAGCGAAAAATTGTACAGCAGGTTAGAAAAGAACCTAGGCTGACGGCAAAAAAAAGTAGAAAATGTACAAGAAGAATTTCATAAAACTATCAGCAAAGATACGGTGAGAAGGACGTTAAAAAAAGCTAACTATCACAGTCGCGTTGCACGAAAAAAGCCATTTGTGTCAGAGGTCAATCGTCAGAAGCGGATCGCCTTTGCAAAAAAACTCTTAGACAAGCCCATTGAATTCTGGGAGAAAGTTCTCTTTACAGATGAGAACAAATTTTGCATTTTCGGCATTAAGGGTAAACAACGTGTATGGAGAAAACCTAATACTGCCCTTTATCCCGAAAATTTGAAAGCGACTGTAAAACACGGAGGTGGTGGAGTTATGGTTTGGGGGTGTATGTGCACCAAAGGGGTGGGAAGGTTGGTTTTCATAACATCGACAATGGACCATAAAATGTATATAGACATTTTAAAAGAAAATTTGAAGCTTAGCATCGAAAACTTGGGCTTGGGGCCCGAATACTTTTTTCAACAAGATAATGACCCCAAACATTGCACCCACAACACTAAGCTTTGGCTACTATACAATACCCCAAAGCAACTTAAAACACCTCCACAATTGCCGGACTTGAATCCCATCGAACACCTCTGGGATTTACTGGAACGCAGGATTCGGCAACACAACATAACGTCGAAGGAAACGTTAAAAAATGTTATGATTGAGGAATGGGCCAAAATCAGTTCGGACGAAACGAAGAAATTAGTGCACTCCATGCCTAAACGTTTAAGGGAGGTCATTAAACGTAAAGGTTATCCGACCTCATATTAATATAGAAACAATGATCTCATTTATGAATTTTTTATAAATACTGTCCTGACCTGTACGCAGATTTTTGCATACCCGTTATTTGTAGAATTTTTAGTTTTAATTTTTTTCTGTATCTACTGTTTCTGTTTTGTTGAAGCATATTTCGTTAATAGAATTATATGTAGTTAATATACAAAATAAAAAAAAATCAAGTTTATCACATTAGATTATGACTGTTATTTTTTCAATTAAAGTATTACAAGTTTTTTGTACGCAGACTTCTGCTGCTGAGTGTATATAGGTTGACATATGACATTTCTACTTAGAATATGATATTGATCATATTCCATCATATTTTACATCCATAAAAAAGGCGATTACACTTTAAAAATGACAGTTCCACCTGACATATGACATTTCTAACTAGGAATATGACATCTAAACTATAAATATGATAGCCCCACATTGACATATGACATTTAATCATGACATTTCTACTTAGAATATGATATTGATCATATTCCATCATATTTTACATTCATAAAAAAGGCGATTACACTTTAAAAATGACAGTTCCACTTGACATATGACATTTCTAACTAGGAATATGACATCTAAACTATAAATATGATAGCCTCACATTGACATATGACATTTAATCACGACATTTCTACTTAGAATATGATATTGATCATATTCCATCATATTTTACATCCATAAAAAAGGCGATTACACTTTAAAAATGACAGTTCCACCTGACATATGACATTTCTAACTAAGAATATGTCATCTAAACCATAAATATGATAGTCCCACATTGACATATGACATTTAAATCATAAATAAAACATAAAACTGTGACGCTTCTACTTTAAAAACGAGATATATAGATTGATACATGACATTTCTACTTAGAATATGATATTGATCATATTCCATCATATTTTACATCCATAAAAAAGGCGATTACACTTTAAAAATGACAGTTTCACCTGACGTATGACATTTCTAACTAAGAATATGTCATCTAAACCATAAATATGATAGTCCCACATTGACATATGACATTTAAATCATAAATAAAACATAAAACTGTGACGCTTCTACTTTAAAAACGAGATATATAGATTGATACATGACATTTCTACTTAGAATATGATATTGATCATATTCCATCATATTTTACATCTATAAAAAAGGCGATTACACTTTAAAAATGACAGTTCCACCTGACGTATGACATTTCTAACTAAGAATATGTCATCTAAGCCATAAATGTGATAGTCCCACATTGACATATGACATTTAAATATAAATGTGACATTTCTAATCTACAAATGACTTATAACTTGATATACGATATTTCTAATAAAGAATATGACATCGAATCCATAAAGATAGCGATTACTCGGGACGTTTAATCTTTAGAAATGACATTTAAGTTGACAGATGTCACTCAAACAATAAAAATTACACTTTTAGTTTAAAAAATGATATTTTAAACTAAAAGATGGCATAGAAGGAAGTTAAAAAAGGGGAGTGGGATAACAGAATGTAGGAAAGAACATTGTAACAAATCAGAAACGTCAAGCTAGAAGAGAGACAAACAAAACAGATTGTAAATTATCGGGTAGACCGAAATTACCAGCGTCGTTAAGAGACGTCGCGATGCAACCCTATTTATCGTGTCAACCCCCGAACACAAAAAAAATTATGCTTCGTTAGTTATCCTCCAGACCACGACGATATCATTGATAAACAATTATTTATAGCAATTTGAAACTAAAAAAATGGAAAAAAAACGATGAAATTTTAATATCTGAAAATAAAGGGGTTGAAAACGGTTTAAATTCTGGGACAAGAACGCGCCATAACGTGACGCTATAAATTACATAAATAATTAGTGCGGACGCATTGCATCCGTAGAGAGAGGGAGAGAAGGGGGGAGGAGGCGGCGATTTGAGGGTTCACCTCTTTACCCCCTCGCCAACCGCCCCCCGACTTATTACGTTCATCCATCTTTCTCTTTTCCGTCGTCAGCCTCCGCTTTTGGGGATGTTTTAATTTTGCGAATGTTGAAATTTGCGAGCGCGCGCCGATTTTACGGTCTACGGCATAAACTAAAACTCAAAAATGAGATTCAAAAAAAATTTTTTTTTCGAAAATTTCTTTTGTTTAAAACATCTTAATTCCATTGTAATAGGTAGCGAAATGATGATGAAGGGGGAAAACGTAGGAAGCGAAACTTTCCCAATTTCAAGCGTCGAGGCGGGAAATTGCATCGCGTTTAATCGCGGGGTCGCGACGACGTCAACGAGATTTGCTCGCGCGTTATTTATGGGATAGTGGGCGTTAATAAATACTAGAAAAAAAAGTATCCAAAGGGGCGAGACATTTTGCGGTTTTCGAGTGCAACACCCAAATAACGAAACACCAGAAAGAACTGGCGAACAGATGGCGGTGTTGGTGGTGTTGGTCGTCGGCGATGTTGAGCGTGACGAGAAATATTAAAAAAGTTTCCCGGATGTCCCCTACGATTGATCCTCCCCCCGTTTTCTTCTTTTATACTTGTGTCAAATGACGATTCATATCTTGGTACCGGAAGGAAATTTGCGGTTTTATCGAACAAGGGGTGACTTGATTTGCGGTGGGAGATGATCTGCAGAACCAGTGCGAGCGCGACTCCAACTTGTTCCACCGCTTTTAAACCGATTAGTGAAGAAAACTAGTGCTAACTGAATTAAAACTGCACGAGGGCGTTTGTGTCGAGAGGGAATTACCCCTTTCTATACGAGCGATAGCGGCTGGCAATTTAAATTTAACCAATCCCACATCGTTTTAAATTCAATTTGTTGATCAAAGTCTTTAATGTCGTTATTGAGTACTAAAAAATTATTAGCTTGCTTACCAAGCAAAAACAAATGTAACATAGCTTTTTGTACAGAGTGGGTCAAATTGGAGATTTTTAAAGCGAAACTTCTTTTTCTATAAGAAATAGAGGAAAAATGATATCAGTGTCTGAACGTTGATTTTTATAAGAATCTTAGTTTCAGAGATTCTTTAAATGGAACACCCTAATATCTGTATATTCGCCAATAGCATAAAATTTTCTTTTCAAAAATATAGTACACTTAATATCTCGTTCAAGTTTTCTTTGGAATATAAAAGTTGGAAACTTTTAAGATTTTCAATTGCGTGCTAGCATATTAATGAGCCTTGAAGGCGTTTTGATAAAATATTTATACAAATTCATATCATGAAAGATATTCAGGGAGGCGGCAATCTGTTAATGATATTTTTGAAGAAACGTATTAGCGAAATCACGAAAAAAATTGATAAAATTTGAAAGATCGTGGAGGTCTTATTTTTGAAAACGAAGAAATACCAAATTAAAAGTTGAATCGTTCTTTTTCAATCATTTCAATATGAAGTCGATTCCACCTAAGAATTGTTAAAGGATGATGTGTTTTTTACGTTTTTGTGGAATCAATACAAACATGATGAAATTTGAAAGATTATGGAGGTCTTATTTTTGAAAATGAAGAAATGGCTTATACATAAAATTGAAGGTGGAATCCTCCTCTTTGAAATGATGTATAACTCGTTGTTTCAATTTGAAATCTATTCCACTTAGGAAATGTTAAAGGATGTGTATAAATGTTAAAGAATGAGCTTTTGACGTTTTTAGTAGAATCACCAAAATATGAACAAATTTGAAAGATCATGAAGGTCTTATTTTTGAAAATGAAGAAATGGCTTATACATAAAATTGAAGGGGGAATCTTCCTCTTTGAAAAGATTTATAACTCCTTGTTTCAATTTGAAATCTATTCCACTTAGGAAATGTTAAAGGGTGATGTGTTTTTGACGTTTTTAGTAGAATCACGAAAATATGAACAAATTTGAAAGATCATGGAGGTCTTATTTTTGAAAATGAAGAAATGGCTTATACATAAAATTGAAGGGGGAATCTTCCTCTTTGAAAAGATTTATAACTCCTTGTTTCAATTTGAAATCTATTCCACTTAGGAAATGTTAAAGGGTGATGTGTTTTTGACGTTTTTAGTAGAATCACGAAAATATGAACAAATTTGAAAGATCATGGAGGTCTTATTTTTGAAAATGAAGGAATAGCTTATACATAAAATTGAAGGTGGAATCTTCCTCTTTGAAATGATGTATAAATCGTTGTTTCAATTTGAAATCTATTCCACTTAGGAAATGTTAAGGGATGACAAGTTTTTGACGTTTTTAGTAGAATCACGAAAATATGAACAAATTTAAAAGATCGTGGAGGTCTTATTTTTGAAAATGAAGAAATGGCTTATACATAAAATTGAAGGTGGAATCTTCCTCTTTGAAATGATGTATAAATCGTTGTTTCAATTTGAAATCTATTCCACTTAGGAAATGTTAAGGGATGACAAGTTTTTGACGTTTTTAGTAGAATCACGAAAATATGAACAAATTTGAAAGATCATGGAGGTCTTATTTTTGAAAATGAAGAAATGGCTTATACATAAAATTGAAGGTGGAATCTTCCATTTTGAAATGATGTATAACTCGTTGTTTCAATTTGAAATCTATTCCATTTAGGAAATGTTAAAGGATGATGAGCTTTTGACGTTTTTAGTAGAATCACCAAAATATGAACAAACTTGAAAGATCATGAAGGTCTTATTTTTGAAAATGAAGAAATGGCTTATACATAAAATTGAAGGGGGAATCTTCCTCTTTGAAAAGATTTATAACTCCTTGTTTCAATTTGAAATCTATTCCACTTAGGAAATGTTAAAGGGTGATGTGTTTTTGACGTTTTTAGTAGAATCACGAAAATATGAACAAATTTGAAAGATCATGGAGGTCTTATTTTTGAAAATGAAGAAATGGCTTATACATAAAATTGAAGGTGGAATCTTCCTCTTTGAAATGATGTATAAAGCGTTGTTTCAATTTGAAATCTATTCCACTTAGGAAATGTTAAGGGATGACAAGTTTTTGACGTTTTTAGTAGAATCACGAAAATATGAACAAATTTGAAAGATCATGGAGGTCTTATTTTTGAAAATGAAGAAATGGCTTATACATAAAATTGAAGGTGGAATCTTCCATTTTGAAATGATGTATAACTCGTTGTTTCAATTTGAAATCTATTCCATTTAGGAAATGTTAAAGGATGATGAGCTTTTGACGTTTTTAGTAGAATCACCAAAATATGAACAAACTTGAAAGATCATGAAGGTCTTATTTTTGAAAATGAAGAAATGGCTTATACATAAAATTGAAGGGGGAATCTTCCTCTTTGAAATGATGTATAAATCGTTGTTTCAATTTGAAATCTATTCCACTTAGGAAATGTTAAGGGATGACAAGTTTTTGACGTTTTTAGTAGAATCACGAAAATATGAACAAATTTGAAAGATCATGGAGGTCTTATTTTTGAAAATGAAGAAATGGCTTATACATAAAATTGAAGGTGGAATCTTCCATTTTGAAATGATGTATAACTCGTTGTTTCAGTTTGAAATCTATTCCATTTAGGAAATGTTAAAGGATGATGAGCTTTTGACGTTTTTAGTAGAATCACCAAAATATGAACAAACTTGAAAGATCATGAAGGTCTTATTTTTGAAAATGAAGAAATGGCTTATACATAAAATTGAAGGGGGAATCTTCCTCTTTGAAAAGATTTATAACTCCTTGTTTCAATTTGAAATCTATTCCACTTAGGAAATGTTAAAGGGTGATGTGTTTTTGACGTTTTTAGTAGAATCACGAAAATATGAACAAATTTGAAAGATCATGGAGGTCTTATTTTTGAAAATAAAGAAATGGCTTATACATAAAATTGAAGGTGGAATCTTCCTCTTTGAAATGATGTATAAATCGTTGTTTCAATTTGAAATCTATTCCACTTAGGAAATGTTAAGGGATGACAAGTTTTTGACGTTTTTAGTAGAATCACGAAAATATGAACAAATTTGAAAGATCATGGAGGTCTTATTTTTGAAAATGAAGAAATGGCTTATACATAAAATTGAAGGTGGAATCTTCCATTTTGAAATGATGTATAACTCGTTGTTGCAATTTGAAATCTATTCCACTTAGGAAATGTTAAAGGATGATGAGTTTTTGATGTTTTTAGTAGAATCACGAAAATATGAACAAATTTAAAAGATCGTGGAGGTCTTATTTTTGAAAATGAAGAAATGGCTTATACATAAAATTGAAGGTGGAATCTTCCTCTTTGAAATGATGTATAAATCGTTGTTTCAATTTGAAATCTATTCCACTTAGGAAATGTTAAAGGGTGATGTGTTTTTGACGTTTTTAGTAGAATCACGAAAATATGAACAAATTTGAAAGATCATGGAGGTCTTATTTTTGAAAATAAAGAAATGGCTTATACATAAAATTGAAGGTGGAATCTTCCTCTTTGAAATGATGTATAAATCGTTGTTTCAATTTGAAATCTATTCCACTTAGGAAATGTTAAGGGATGACAAGTTTTTGACGTTTTTAGTAGAATCACGAAAATATGAACAAATTTGAAAGATCATGGAGGTCTTATTTTTGAAAATGAAGAAATGGCTTATACATAAAATTGAAGGTGGAATCTTCCATTTTGAAATGATGTATAACTCGTTGTTGCAATTTGAAATCTATTCCACTTAGGAAATGTTAAAGGATGATGAGTTTTTGATGTTTTTAGTAGAATCACGAAAATATGAACAAATTTAAAAGATCGTGGAGGTCTTATTTTTGAAAATGAAGAAATGGCTTATACATAAAATTGAAGGTGGAATCTTCCTCTTTGAAATGATGTATAAATCGTTGTTTCAATTTGAAATCTATTCCACTTAGGAAATGTTAAGGGATGACAAGTTTTTGACGTTTTTAGTAGAATCACGAAAATATGAACAAATTTGAAAGATCATGGAGGTCTTATTTTTGAAAATGAAGAAATGGCTTATACATAAAATTGAAGGTGGAATCTTCCTCTTTGAAATGATGTATAAATCGTTGTTTCAATTTGAAATCTATTCCATTTAGGAAATGTTAAAGGATGTTGAGTTTTTGACGTTTTTAGTAGAATCACGAAAATATGAACAAATTTAAAAGATCGTGGAGGTCTTATTTTTGAAAATGAAGAAATGGCTTATACATAAAATTGAAGGTGGAATCTTCCTCTTTGAAATGATGTATAAATCGTTGTTTCAATTTGAAATCTATTCCATTTAGGAAATGTTAAAGGATGTTGAGTTTTTGACGTTTTTAGTAGAATCACGAAAATATGAACAAATTTAAAAGATCGTGGAGGTCTTATTTTTGAAAATGAAGAAATGGCTTATACATAAAATTGAAGGTGGAATCTTCCTCTTTGAAATGATGTATAAATCGTTGTTTCAATTTGAAATCTATTCCACTTAGGAAATGTTAAGGGATGACAAGTTTTTGACGTTTTTAGTAGAATCACGAAAATATGAACAAATTTGAAAGATCATGGAGGTCTTATTTTTGAAAATGAAGAAATGGCTTATACATAAAATTGAAGGTGGAATCTTCCATTTTGAAATGATGTATAACTCGTTGTTGCAATTTGAAATCTATTCCACTTAGGAAATGTTAAGGGATGATAAGTTTTTGACGTTTTTAGTAGAATCACGAAAATATGAACAAATTTGAAAGATCGTGGAGGTCTTATTTGTGAAAATGAAGAAATGGCTTATACATAAAATTGAAGGTGGAATCTTCCTCTTTGAAATGATGTATAAATCGTTGTTTCAATTTGAAATCTATTCCACTTAGGAAATGTTAAGGGATGACAAGTTTTTGACGTTTTTAGTAGAATCACGAAAATATGAACAAATTTGAAAGATCGTGGAGGTCTTATTTTTGAAAATGAAGAAATGGCTTATACATAAAATTGAAGGTGGAATCTTCCTCTTTGAAATGATGTATAACTCGTTGTTTCAATTTGAAATCTATTCCACTTAGGAAATGTTAAAGGATGATGAGTTTTTGATGTTTTTAGTAGAATCACGAAAATGTGAACAAATTTGAAAGATCGTGGAGGTCTTATTTTTGAAAATGAAGAAATGGCTTATACATAAAATTAAAGGCTGAATGTCTTCCTCTTTGAAATGATGCTTAACTCGTTGTTTCAATTTGAAGTCTATTCCACTTAGGAAATGTTAAGGGATGATGAGTTTTTGACGTTTTTAGTAGAATCACGAAAATATGAACAAATTTGAAAGATCATGGAGGTCTTAGTTTTGAAAATGAAGGAATAGCTTATACATAAAATTGAAGGTGGAATCTTCCTCTTTGAAATGATGTATAACTCGTTGTTTTAATTTGCAATCTATTCCACTTAGGAAATTAAAGGATGATGAGTTTTTGACGTTTTTAGTAGAATCACGAAAATACGAACAAATTTGAAAGATCATGGAGGTCTTATTTTTGAAAATGAAGAAATGGTTTATACACAAAATAGAAGGTGGAATCTTCCTCTTTGAAATGATGTATAACTCGTTGTTTCAATTTGAAATCTATTCCACTTAGGAAATGTTAAGGGATGACGAGTTTTTGACGTTTTTAGTAGAATCACGAAAATATGAACAAATTTGAAAGATCGTGAAAATTGCACCTTCCTCTTTAAAATGATGTTTAATCTTGATGTTTTAAGTAAATTTAACATCGATTCCACCTAACAAATGATAAAGGATGATGTGTTTTTTACGTTTTAGTGGAATCAATACAAATATAACGAAATTTGAAAGATTATGGTCTTATTTTTGAAAATGCAGAAATGGCTTATACATCAAATTGAAGGTTTAATCTTCCTTCAAATGATGTATACTACAGCATTTCATTGTATTAAAATAAGGATTAAGAAATAATGGTTTGTAATAAAAATCCTGTTATATGATGAGTGACTGAAACTGCATGTAAATCAACGAAATTCGTCAAACTTTAATATTTTAGTTATTTATCTCTTAAATAGTTTGACTAGTCCAAATGGATATTAAAGGAGCATTTAATAGAAAGAATTTCTATTAAACTATTAGCTATTTCTAAACTTTTAGATTTAATAGATAAGAATAATAAATAATTATTCAAAAAATTCTGCATTGACATGATTAATGGTGCCATCTATTGATCAAATCTAATAAGAAACATATTTATGTACACAATATAATTTAAGAAATCCAAATTGATATTAATGGAGCATGGAGAATTTAATAGGGACGTTATAAATATCCTGATTTAATATTTATACTTATTAAAAAAAGAAATTTTTAATAATCTTCAAACTGATTGTCAATATAAACTTGATTAGAGTTGATCGAAGTGAATCTACAATTTCAATTTAATCCAATTAATAATTTTAAAGAAGTATTTGCTTTTTTAAGTATTTGTAAACTTTAATAATAATTTAAAATAATTAATAAATAATTATTATAAATTATAAATAATTATTATAAATAATTTTTAATAGTAATTAAATTTGGAACAAGTTGAGAAATGTCAGTGTCAAATGCAAGATTTTCTTCAAGTTTATCAAAAAATTATAAATTAAAAGAAATTCGGTTCAAATTAGTAGTAATTAACGAAGAGGAGTTGATTTAACTAGCAAATTTTAGTTTGGAATTGGATTAATCACATTTTTTTCTTTTAATTTATTTAAAATAATTTGATTGAAATTGACCCAAATGAGGTGTGTACGAAATATTTAAGGAATCTTTAAATGTTTATATTAAACAAATACCATAGATAGGATATAATACATTGTTATATAAATAGGGAACTTTAATCGGTTGGTTAGAATACGTAATTAGTTTGGGTACTATCGTTTATCGTCCTGAAATCAGTTTTTTTCGAGAACATTATTGGGAAAAAAGTTTACAAACTGAAACAAAAACATACAAAACATAATAATGTTTAGTTCTAGTTTTACTTCAATTCAAATATACAGGGTTAACCCAACCCAACCCAATTTAACCCTGTATATTTGAATTGAAATAAAATAAGAACTAACATTAGACCTAAAATTAGAACCAATCGGGTTTAGCCGTATTAAGAGATGTATGGCCAATATACATGATTTTCAAATCAGTTTGTAAAGTATTTTATTTCAAATGTATATTTCACAACTAAACCCAAATCAACCCAAACCTGTATATTTTCAATTGAAGTAAAACTGGAGCTAACACTAGACCTACAACTGGAATCATTTGTATTCTTCTCACGCATAAAAAACTGACAAAAACTAATTTTTTGGTTATAACAAGCTCTGACGAAGATTTGAAATAAACTAAATAATAGTATGTTTTTATTAGTATGTTCTTAAAAGAGATCATATTTCTTAGAGAAATAGGAAAAATGACTACTATTAATTTAAAATGGGACCAAAAAATATAATTTTACTAGTTTTTTTACGACTCAAAGCCGTTTCGAAGAGGTTCCTTAATTTTCTTCATTTTTCAAAAATTTCCAGTCTAGTTTGAAAATACTAGACTGGAAGAAATTTCATGACCGAATTGCACTAAAAACCTTTCAATGCGTATCAAATAAACAATAAACATTTGCAAGAGTTTTTGGTTTTAATATACAGTGTATCCGTAAAGCAACGTTACGTTGGCGATAAACCCATAAACGATTTCTGGAAAAGATCCCAAAAGGGGTCTAAACGCTCTAAAGGTTTAGATTTTTTGGAACTTTTAGAGTAGTCTGAAGGTATGATATTTTGTCAAATGGTAACTTCTCAGCTTTACTAGGGAATATGAGAGCGAATTTTTTTAATGACATTTTTCAAGTGACCTATAACTTGACCTACTGTTACAAGACTTGATACTGACTTGTGATGTTGCTTGTAAAATTGCTGTCAGAAAATGTTTTTATCACAAGAAATAACATACTGTTGATAAACCATTTCAGCTTGTTTTGAAAATATTAAACACTATTGGACAAAATGCAAAATACAGATATAATATTGGCGTAAGTTAGCCCACTAACTGTTCATTAAAGGCTAAATACTGCTGACAAAAGACAGTTTTATTACGAAAGCTAGGATACTGTTAACAAAATTCAGTTTTGCTTACAAAACAACAAATGAGTAAGTCGTGTGCAAAGCCGGATATATCCGTTTTTAAAAAAATTACAGAAAATAGGAAATACTGTCGATAGTTTGCTTTTAAAGTAGACAACACACACATTTAACAATCTATTAGTGTGTGATATATCCGGCAAATAAGGTTAATTATTTAGTCATATCATTTTTGCTATTTTTATGCTAATTTCCCTAGCTCGTTGATCTCTTTCATTATCATTTTTTCAACTTCTTATCTTCAGTTTTGTTTTCTGTGTATTTCTTGTATTCATCTTCATGGTGTCGTTTTAAATGAAGTAGTAATGTACTAGTATTAGCTGCTTTTCCTGTACCTCCTCTTGATATTATTTGCTTGCACAATCTATAATTTTGCTTCATCACTTTCATTAATCTTGAAATATTATCAAGCTTTACTATTTTTAATAGACATTTTAAAATATTGAGAATTCATAGTGTTAACATGTTTCAACTTGCAACTAAAATTTATAGACAGCTGTCGCCACAGCACGATTTGAAACGAAAAATAACGAATCCAATCCGGAATTCCGGAGATCCGGCTCAGGAACTGGCCGGAAGTTCATCACTATCAAAAGCTAAAAGAAAACCATGGACACTTAATCCATAACCTAAATGATCCAACCAAAATGTCATCATTTAAGCCTAGCACTATAAGAATTTTTATAAGAACTCTTATAGTTTTGCAGTAATACAACATTCTTTCATAACTCAAAAATCAAAATGGATGGTGAACGACCTCATTTGCTAAAATTGTTCATAATGACGTGGAAAAAGATAATCCATAACCAGTTATAACCTGAACATAAAGAATTTGCAAGAATATGATGCTTGAAAATAATGTCAAAGTATCATAATTTCGAATTTTCAGCAAAAACTAAAACAAATAAAAAGGTACTTTTTTCATAAACACTGTTGGAATTAACTATAAACACGTCTTTTTCTTAACCTGTTCTCTCAGGAAAAATAAAAAGAAATTTCCTTTCTTACAAATGTTGATAACACTCTTCAATATCCCTCGTGTTAATCATCCCCCAAAAGAATGTTAAGTAGGTCAGTTTTTCTTTTGACCTCTCAATCATCCACCGAAAGAATGTTGGAAAGGTCGGTTTTGTTTACAAACATTAATTATACCGTGAAGATTTCTTTTGTCCCCCAATTAAAGCGTGAAGAAATCCCATTGTAACAGAAAAAAAAGGGTTAAGGCAGGTAGATCCCTTTTGTACCCCAATTAAAGCGTGAAGTTTTTCTTTTGACCTGTCAATTATCCTCCGAAAGAATGTTGAGTAGATCAGTTTTGTTTACAAACATTAATTATACCGTGAAGATTTCTTTTGTCCCCCATTAAGGCTCGTTACTACCATCTTCTGGTTAAACTATCTAAGGGATTATTACCACGGTGACGGCTACGTTACGCATTCTGATTGGCTAGTGGATAATCCATCTATAAGATAAATTTAACTAAAAGAATGGTAGTAATGGACCTAAAGCGTGAAGAAATCCCATTGTAATAGAAAAATAGCGTTAAGGCAGGTAGATCCCTTTTGTACCCCAATTAAAGCGTGAAGTTTTTCTTTTGACCTGTCAATCATCCCCCGAAAAAATGTTGAGTAGGTCAGTTTTGTTTACGAACATTAATTATACCGTGAAGAATTCTTTTCACATTTTTTTCTAAGAGGTTTGAAAATTTATCCGTCGTAATAAAAGGTGCTTATAAAGTTGTTGTAGCATTCTGATAAAGCTTGTGCTGATCCTGTTGTGTCTCAGAATTCAGCTCAAAACTCAGCATTCATTCTTTTCTTTGCTAGAATGAAGCACAGATGCTGATAAAGTGAGAAACATAGTGAGTATTAGAGACAATTCAATATCGATCTTCATGTTCCTTGTTTGCTATTTTTGCCAAATGACCATTTTATCTTCCAGAGACGTATTTTTCGTTTATTGTGATCATAATTTGGTTTATTATTAATATTGGAAGAGTGGAAGTAAATCATCGTTCATCAACTTGTCGGAAACTCCATCCAGATCTTCATGGTTCATTTTTAAATTTATTTAGAAGTCAAACTGAACATTCTGAGAATAACTATTCCACTGATTATACCAATACTTGTAAGATCGGCCCTTAGTTACATTACATTCAGAGACAAGGAAGAGCAGAAATGGCCAACTCTATCTGATTAAATTTTACCTAACGTCCCTAACAAATTTGTCTTTAGTTCCTAAGTCTTAAGTCAGCATATGTCACTGCTTTACTATAAAAAATTGCGTTTGTAACAATACCGTTTTGCTTTTGCTTCGGAGTTGTGAAAAGGCTTTGTGAACATAGCTAAACATCAATGAAATACTTAAAAGAACCTTTAAAAAGATTAATAAAAACATGTAGATATTGCAGTTCTTTAAGAACATTAACTTAGGGATGGTATCTCAATTTTGAGATACTTGTACATTTCAGATTTATAAGTATCCAGTTCTGGGTTCATCCCGGGATTTCATGAAAGAAATGATAAGTCTGGGAGCACTAAGAATTTTCAAAATTAAGAAAATATTAAAATATCCGAAACAATTTTTCTACCGCCTGTTGATTTGTAATAAAAATATGCTCTGTATCAAATAAATTAGTCTTCTGGATGCATTTCAAGTCTTCCAGAGGCAATATCAAGTCTTCTGGAAGCAATATCAAGTCTTCTAAAAACAGTATCAAGTCTTTTGAAAGCAATTTAAATCTTCTAGAAGCAATATCAAGCCTTTTGGAAACTTTTCAAGTCTTTTGGAAGCAACATCAAGTTTTCTAAAATCAGTATCAAATCATCTATCAAGTCTTCTAGATGCGATACCAAGTTTTCTGGGTGCTTCTCAAGTCTTCCAACAGTAATATCATGTCTTCTGGAAGCATTGTAAGTCGTCTGGAAGCATTTTAAGTCTTCTAAATGCAATATTGAATCTAGAAATCAGTTTCAGTTTTCGGGAAACATTGCAAGTTTTCTAGAAGCAATATCAATTTTTCTAGAAACAGTATCAAATCATTTAGAGGTAGTAGCCGGTCTCGTAGTAGTAAATCAAGTCTTCTAGATGTAATATCAAGTCGTCTGAAAGCATTATAAGTCTTCTGGAAACATTTTAAGTCTTCTGGAAGCAACATCAAGTTTTTTGGAAACAGTATCAAATCATTTAGAGGTAGTAGTCGGTCGAGTAGTAGTAAATCAAGTCTTCTAGATGCAATATCAAGTTCCCCGGGAACACCTCAAGTGCTCTAACAGCAACATCAAATCTTCCGGAAGCATTGTAAGTCGTCTGGAAGTGTTTCAAGTCTTCTAGAAGCAATATCTAGTGATCTATAAGTATTGTAAGTGGTCTGGAAGCATTGTAAGTTATCTGGAAACATTTTAAGTTTTCTAAAAGCAATGTCAACTTTTCTAGAAAGAGTGTCAAATCATCTAGAGATGTTTTGGTTTGGAGATGCAGTTAAATCGCATCTTAAGTGTTATGAAAAAAATGTTGGCTCTTCATTTGGTAGGTGGAAATTGCGAAGAGGATCAGTCCAAAAATTTATTAAAACCCACTGTGTTTTTAAATAAATGGGGTAGTGATGTTTTTGAGGAAGAAAAATTTCAAATACCTCCACTGACTACAAAATTAAATGATTTGCATTAAAGGAATATATTTTCATATGTTACAAATTTTGTGGCATGTAAAACCATAAGAAAGTACCAATGCAAATTCTGATTACTCATATTATTAATAGAAACCCTAATAGAAACGATACAGAAAATATTTTTTTTAATAGCCAAAGAATATGGTTCATCGAAGTTTTAAACACTTTTAAATAGTTTAAAAAAGTTTTCGTTATAATATACACTATTCTACAACAGAATTTTGAAAGATCGTAACACATTCTAAAATTGTTCACAATTTTTTTCACTGTTTATACTTTTAATTCGTTAAGAAATTTTAAATTCGTCTTATTGACTTGATAAAAATTTTGAGCAAATATAACAAAACAAATTAAAAATTATTTAAATTTCGCCGATTAACTTAAACTAGGGTAACTCATTTAATAACTCATAGGGCGCTATATTATATAGTGTATTATATTTTTCTAAGTTATGTCAAATGACGGAATGGGTACCAATTTAAAACTTTTATAATTTACCTTTTATTGTCTTTATCATTGCAAGTTAGTACACAGCAAGGTTTAATAACCGACATTTTCATTATTTAAAAGATGTTCAATGTTCTATCACATTTACCTAATTACAAAATAACACTTATAAATTACACTTATCAAACTTCGTCTTCAATTGAATCAGAGAGGTTTGTTTTGTTTCTATAATACCTTACTTAACTTGTAAAGTTAAATTTTGTAGGGTTCCTGTTGGTATTTCTTACGATCCCTATAAAATTGATGTTGTTTTCATGATTTTTAGTAACTATTTGAGTAACTAATTAGTTAAGGTTAATATACTAATAAATTATCTTCCAAATCAATCAATCTTCTGAATTCTTTGCGGTTTATGATGAATAGAGGAAGATCTTTAAAGCAAGAATTACCCATATGAATATGCCAGCTTTTACTAATCATTTAAAGTTTATTAGTTTCGACTTTTTAAACAATGGCAATTGGAACAAACATCAGTGTCACATTTATTTCCAAAATTTTTAAAACAAAATTCAGTATCAATTATGCCAACTTTACAACAATTTGGCAGGCATTATAGAAAAAAGAATGATCTATAGTTAATATTATTTTTGGGGATTATTTATTTTTAATTATTTTGAAAGTTTTGCATTAGAATTAGTTATCGACGGTTACATTTTCATACATTAAAGATGTCACTATCAAATTGGATTTTTTTTAGAATATGTCTAATTTTTTTTATTTTTTGGACGTTTTATTCGTTTCAAAAACGATTTTTCTGTTATCATCGAAACCAACTTTTTTCCTCTTGTATGCGAAACATAGGCGTCGCTTCCGCGGCGTCGTTTCCATTCAGAGAGAGAAGCGTCGCGACGATAGATCCCCCCGTGTGAATGAAGTAGCCGGGGGGGCTAGTACGGCTATTTATAGCCTGGGGGACGACTCCGATAAACCGGTTTTGTGCGGGAGAAGCCACCATCATCCCTGTCTCACAACCTGTTGTCCCCCCTTTTCGCCCCTTTTCTTTTTTCCACCAATAATAAATAGTAAAACAAAATGATGGTTTAGAATTGGAAATTAAAATTTGTAATTTAGAATTAACAGTAAAATCAAAATTTGATTTATTTTATTTTTATTATTATTTACGTCGTATTCCCGTTCAATTTTATCTGTCTTGTTATTGTTGCCGGGCGAAATTCCCGGTAACACAGCCGTTAATGTAAATTTATTGCACGTAGAATAGCGGCGACCCTCGCAGTCGCATTAAATAAAACAAAACTTTGGCTCGAGCCCCCTCACTTATAATTCTCGTTGTCGTATTAGTAATGCGGGGGAGGGGACTCCGCCCAATAATTTATGATTTTTTTCTTCTTTTGATTTTTATTTAATTTTGAAATTTGAGATGGAGATGCTGCGTATTGTGGGTTTATCCCGTTTTAAGTGCACCACCATTAATAATGATTCCGTTTTTGCAACCATAACTTTCGAGTTTTGCGCGGATTCACAAATCGCGTAATTTATTGTCTACTTAGTTCATTCTTTTTCTTGCGGTTGATAGCAACGTTCGTGCTACACTCGAATAAAGAAACGATTAATTGGAATTTTGATAGAATTAGTTTGGGGTTTTTTTGTTGAGTTATGGGGTAATTTTTGGGGGGATCACGTACCTCGCGTATATCTTTGGGGAAAAAATGAAAAAGAATTTTTGCATATTATGCAACCGTCGGGGTATTTTTATGAAACCGTAGAACGACAACGACAACGACGACGACGACAGACGGACGTGTATACGGATGGAGAAGTCTCGGGGCTCAACCCCGGATTTAGTCGCTAATCCAGCGCCGACAATGGCCCCGGCAATAACGGCCGACTAACCTCATCCAAACTGTGCGGAAAAATTAAATCCCCGACCCAAATGGAGTGAGCAAACGCGAACGTACTAACAATAAACGACTCATTTCCCTTATTCAAATTATTACATTGAATCGTTTACATTACAACAAAAAAGATTAAATCTAATTTTAAAGATTGGATCGTGATTAAAGTAGAGAAGAACGAGACGTATTTAGAGATTGTATCGGTCGCGAAATGAAATCGCCGATAAGTCCGAGATTTAGTGTCCGTTCTGTGCATAACTTAACCCGAATTTAGGATGGGGGAGTTACCGCCGTCCTCGCCGTCAGCATCACCGCCCCGTACTTGGTAAACAACTTCTTGTTTATTTGCGTTTATTCTGTACCCGTGGACAAAATATGCAAAAGGATGGGTAATACATTTCATTTCGGAGACAAATTTCACCCCCAACATTCTTTTTCTAAAACAGTGCTTCCCAAAACATTCAAATCACCCCATCTTATCTCAACAAATAAGACTATCATCGAAGATACTAGAAGAAATAGATATATTAAGAGATATTTATTACTTTTCTTTTTCCTTCTTTTTAATACCAGGGTTGGGCATTTTTGCACTACCACTGTTTATTCAGTGGTGCAAAATGCGCAAAATTCTTACGGAAATCGATGAGTTACTCTTACTTCTCGTGGCACACACTATATCCACATTATTTTTTATATACTGATTAAATCAGAGGTCAGAGGCAGAAAAAGATCGGGTTTTTCTGTTTTTGAGGTTTCTAAATAATCGGAATTTTGTCCCGTGGCGCCCTTTTACATTTTCCTTTTTAGAGCCGCTTCCCATAGTTTGGAAATCACTGATATATCTAATACTAAAGCTGCAACCTAGCTTTAGTACTAACCCTAGGCCTAGAACTAGAAATATTAGGGTTTAGCCGTACGTCTTTTTAGACGGCTAAATCCTAATGTTTCTAATTCTAAGTTTAATGTTAGTTGTGAAGTTAGGTTCGGGTGGGACAGCTTGCGAGAGGTACAGCTAAATCCAAATGTTTTTCATTCTAGGTCTAGTGTTAGCCCTAGTGTTAGTGTTAGGATTAGTGTTGATCCTCGCTCGTAAATGTTATATAAGTCGATTGTCAAAATGTTGGTTTGTTCACCTGATATCTCTATGAGGTACAGAAAGTGAGTTACGAGACAAAAATTCTTGACAATGATTCCTCGGGCAGAGAGAACTCCTGCTAGAAATATATACCGTGCTTTCGAAAGTTTTTTAAGTAAATATGGAAATCAAACAGTTTGTTGCCTTGTATAGTGCTAATAATGACTTTTTACCATCTTCCCATTTCATCCACTTATCATTCATCATCAAGCACTTTGTTCAAAAACGCATAACGCGAAGTTATGGACATTACAATGAAAAATGTTAACTTCATCCTTGCCCACAGCTTGAAGATCCATCCTTAGGCTCTACAAAGTACAACTTGAATCTAGCGAATCAACTAAGTACTTTGATTTACTACTATGCACAGATGTAAAGTGGTTAACACGTGAAATGTTTCTACAGTCTGTTCCACGACCATTGAGTCGCACGTGTATTTGGGTCAAATACACAGGGTTGGGTTGGGTTGGGTTGGGTTTAGCCGTGCATCTGTAAGCATTTTTTTTAACGAAGCCCTTTACAACAAAGATAGAGTACTTTATAAACTAATATTTGAATTGAAGATAAACTAGAAATATATATCATTTGATCAAATTCTAGATCTGGAACTAAAAACATTCGGGTTTAGCTGTACATCTTTCAAGACGGCTAAACCCGAAGTTAACTAACTAAGACGACTAAACTTGGTCTAGTATTAATTCTGAAGCTAAGTTGGGTTGGGATAGCTTTTGTTACGTCTTAAAAGAGGTACATCTAAACTAAATGGTTTTCATTGCAGGTCTAGTTAGCTAACACTAACACTCTATTTTTAGTTGTTATTCAATCTTAAATTGTTGTATACTTGTATCGAACTAAAACTAGGACTAACACTAGATCTAGAAGTAAAAAGTTTCGATTTAAACCTGAATCTAATCTCTAATACTCTAGTTTTAGTTCAAATATACAATCAATAATTTTAGTGTTGGCTCTAATTTAGCTGTTATTCGGTTTTAGCTTAATTGTAAGCTTGTATCGAACTAAAACTAGAACTAACACTAGACTTAGAACTAGAAAGTTTCCGTTTAGATGTGCGTCTGGGGACATACGGCTATATCAAAATTTTCTAGTTCTAGATTTAGTGCTAGTTCCAGTTTTAATGCTTATTTAGCTCCAGGTTGTCATACATTCTTTTGGAACTAAAAGTATAACTCAGATGTTCCCAATTTTTTCGATCTGTGGTTCTCTAAAAAATCGGAATTTTTTCCGCGACGTCCTTAATATATAATTTTTTTTAATTGTTAATTTTCTTAAAAAATTGGATCATCCATATTTAGCGACAACCCGGCGAGCCGCGGCGCACAATTTGAAAATCACTAGATTAAATATTTCTTAAAATGTGTTAAATAACGTAATTTTAAAGTTTATTAAAAAGAAAATTCAAACTAAATCTCCAACAAACGCACAGTGTTCGGAATTTATGAAGTTTAAAACGTTTAATATCATTATAATATCTCCTTTTTGTCTAATATTTAAACAACTGTGAAATTTTAAATGCGTTTAAAAACGTTAATTTCACTTACGGTATTTATGATAATAATAACTAAATTTTATGATAACAGTTTATGAGATTTTCTGTTTTGTCAAATTAACTGGAACACCCGATATAATATGTATACATACAGTATGTTTCTAAATTGATGCGAATGTTTTGAGCAGTTATTTTTTCGGCGAATTAATAGTCTGTTTAAAATGTCTTTAATATGAAGTATTCTTGACATTTTTTTGAAAAGTTTCCTCTATATTTTCTAAGGTCTTTACGTTTTTACGTTTTGTTTGCGTTCAAATGCAAAATCTAATAAACCTGATAAAACAATCTACATTAACTAATATCTACTTTAACTAATCTTAAAGTTTTGTCAAATAAAACAAAACTTAATATTCATATTATGGCCGAATATTTCAAATTTCCTAACACTGTGAAACGGTCCGACTCGTCGTGTACTCGTTAAATACAATCGCACATGTTAAGTAATAATAACACTATTAATCAGATTGATATTGTATTACTTAACATGGGCGATGATTCCATTCGAAGACTGCACGAGAAATTGGACGGTTTTTTTGGAAAAAATCTATTATCTAATTAATCTATTCTTTATACTCCATATTAATGGTTTACTGAAATATTTAACAAAAATTAGTTTTAATTAAACTTGAAAAAATAAAGATGAAAAGGATGCACCTTTTCTACGGTGCGTAGACCGAAAGGTCTTGTTAGTAAATGGATTAAGGAAATAAAAAACTTATTTTGTTTTCTTACTTTTAGTGCGGCATAATTTTAAGAAATTTCTACTTAAAAATATGGTTTTATGAAACCATATTTTGATACTGTTTCAGTTGTCAATGAAAAATGTTAATTATCACTAAAAGTTTTCACTATCACTAATTATTTAGTGGTAGTGCATTTTTTTCACTACTACTAAATATTTAGTGCTAATGTAACTTATTTTTTACTATCACCAAATATTCAGTGGCAATAAAATTCGCGTTTTAACCACCATTGAAGAAGCAGTGGTAGTGAAATGCGTATTGCATTTATTTGTTAATGCGGTATGCTCAACCTTGATTTTTTACTTATAATATCATATGATTTTATTTTTTTAACAAAAAAGAAGAATGAAGAATTAATTTTTGTGAATTTGTTAATACTGATCCCATGTGAAGTACAATTGCCATTTTGATAATTTAAAAAAACGTTACATATGGCAGACAGTAATTTTTACTAAATTTATACTAAATTTTCTGCAGATTTTTGTTTTGGTATTAGGCAAGTTTACCAAAAGGGCTGATCCAAGGCCTTTTATGTCTTCTATTCTCATATAATACATTTCATTTGCTCGGCATACATTCATTATTCCCATTATCAATGCAACTTTTTAACAAAGTTTTTAATTTTTACCAGCTGTTTTAATGTAGCTAATTTCTTAACATTACTGTAAGATGTTTTGTACCACATGCTTAAATAAGAAATTTGTTGATTTCATCGGAAGAAAGTGTATTAGCTTTCTTCGGATGAAATCCTTCAAGTGAACGTAGTTTCTCATAATTTTCTTTATTGTCTTCTTAATTTATATTAAATGTACTCCTAAGCAAATAGGGTAGTGTAAATAGGGTAGTGTAAAAGTATATTTAAACATACTTTTAGAATGAATTAACTTTCTTGGCCGCCCTCCAGTTCATAAAGGTATTGTACACATATGAAAATATTTCTCAGGCAACAAATTCAAGGAAGTGATTTTCGTAGCTTCTGATAACTCCATTTTTTATACATTTTTAAAAATTGTAGCACTGCGTCGTTAGGTTTGATGTTTCAAATAATTATTAATCTGTGAATTAATAAAATAATAATTCCATATTGTAATTTTGTTTTAGAAATCTCATTCATAAATAATATATTATATTCTAGTCGTGGAGAGAAATCATTTTTAACAACAATTTGAGGTGATTCTTAATTATTTTGTTGTAAGTAATGAAGTTACAAATACAAATTCTTTTGGATCGTAATTATTTGATGAAAAAATTTACATTTAACAATGAAGTTTGTGAATTTCTTAAATTTGATGAAATAAATGTTGCCGTTTCTTTCAAGGAATTAATTTAAATAATTTTTATTTCTTAAAATATGAAATGAAAAAACCAACAAAATACACAAATATATCCTTATGGAATTACTACACACTTCATTTAGTGTAATTTTCGTCAACAGTGCTAAAATCAGTGGCACTCGGAAAATAAAAATTAAATTTGTTATTTGAAAGTTTTATCGATGTTTTTTTCGAAAACATTGTCAGTCCTCTTGAGAGATGTACGGCTTAACCCGACTGTTTCTAATTCTTGATCTAGAGTTAGATCGCATGACATAAAACTATAACTAACGCTAGACCTACAAGTGGAAAGATTCAGGTTTAGCCGTGCGGCTTTATGATGGGTTCATGCAACATGTTTTAGTTTTAGTCATAGTCTTAACTGTTTGCGTTAGCTTTAGTTGTAAGGAAAGGCTTTGGTTCAAGCAATATTTAAGCACAGTACATTAAAGCAACATTTTGACATATAAATAGTCGTGCCAAATTGAAAATACAAAAAGAAATCTGGAGCGAAATTGTTTTATTTATTAGAAATATTTTGTTTCTAACATAATTTAATGTGATTAATAAAATTGAAAAAGAAAATTGTTGTCACTGCTAGTGTAATGTGCTTGAATTAGGGATTACAATCCTGGGATATCGGGATCCCTGGATAACAAGGATGCGGAAAAATTTGGTATGCCATGTTAGCTTCTATATTAATATATTAATCTAAATAAATAGTTAACGATCCCGGGGATCTCGAAAATTAAAAAGACGCAGAAAAAACATGATTCTCGAAAGAAACCAAAATAAAGTTGCCAACTATTGTTCGAAAAATCTCCAACAAAAAACGATCCTCTTCAAAAATATGCGAAAGAAGAACACGGAAAAGAACTGAAACTTCAACTTGACTGCAAAACATGATGGAATAGCCTTTTAATCATGTCAAAGCGATATATAACAGTCTGAAAAACTGTTATAATACAGTTTGATTAAGCAATGATTGATTTGCGAAGTTCCATTATTAGTGACAGTGAATTTCAAATTATTAGGAGTTGGTTTGCCTTTTAGGTTCCATCAAAGTGGGATGCTTCAAGTAATTAAATAAATTAATGCTGCTTTAGGAAAGTCCTTAGAGAATTGTTTGATTGTTCAACCTTCGTCGATATTTGAGTAACCCAAACTGGATTTCCAGTAACAATGAACTTTTGCTAAATAAAATATAGAATAGAGTAAAGGAGACGTACTGCTGAAAGAGATAAAATATATAATAAAAAAGACTTAGAGGAAACGATGATGAAGATGACAATCGACCATGAAGACGCAAGCGATATTTCATTTGATGAGTTGCAGAAGAAAGTTGACCAGGAGAAACCAAAGTCTTTTAAAACACCCTTGAAAACGCATAAAACTATCCCGAAGTCAATCCCGGGATTGATTATCCCAAAATTCACGTTATTGTGTATTTGCCTCAGGATTGTAATCCCTAGCTTGAATGCATTTTTTGTTAATCGCACAAAGATCGAAGAAAACATTAATTTAGTTTTATAATTTTAGTGTCCTGTATCATAAAAATATTGGTACGCTTGTACCATTAATTTCAAATCAATTTGATCTGGTTTTGATTCCATTGAAATTATCGTTATAATTATAATAAAGTAAAATACAAAAGCTAATCAATATAATCTCAATTTATAAAATAAAACAAAATACTGCCATTAAAGGTACGAAAACGAAAAGTGCGCATGAGTCATGTTGTGACGGTTTTAGCTTTAAGAAGTTAAAAGTTGAGCAACTCTTGTGACTAGGACAAAAACCGTTTTAGTCGTAAGGTGTTGCATGAACAGAACTACTACAACACAATATAATGTAATGTAATGTAGATGAAATCTTGTTATAGGAGCCTTTTTATATTTACTAAGGTATAAAAGGAACGATTTTACTTCAAATCGCCGAGGTCGCTGTCGGGCGAGGCGCTGAATTGGAAGTATCGCGGAGTGAGAATAAAATCGTCTTATAGGAGCCTTAATATATTTACTAAGGTATAAAAGAAACGATTTCACTTCAAATTGCTAAGGTGGCTTGCCATCGAGACGCTTTATTTGAAATATTAACACGAAATCGTTCATTTTCAAAGCTCGTAGCACCTCGTCCGCAAGCGACCTCGGCGGAGTGAGAATAAAATCGTCTTATAGGAGCCTTAATATATTTACTAAGGTATAAGAGGAACGATTTCACTTCAAATTGTCGAGGTGGCTTGCCAGCGGGACGCGGGATTTGAAAAATTAACACGAAATCGTTCATTTTCAAAGATCGTAGCACCTCGTCCGCAAGCGACCTCGGCGGAGTGAGAATAAAATCGTCTAATAGGAGCTTTTGTATATTTACTAAGGTATAAAAGGAACGATTTCACTTCAAATCAAACACGAAATCGTTAATTTTGGAAGATTGTAGTGTAGATTGTTGTAAAAGGAACGATTTCACTTCAAATCGCCTAGGTCGCTGGCGGGCATTGGAAGTATCAACACGAAATCGTTCATATTGGAAGATTGTAGCGCCTCGCCCGCAAGCGACCTCGGCGGAGTGAGAATAAAATCATCTAATAGGAGCTCTTATATATTTACTAGGTTATAGAAGGAACGATTTCACTTCAAAGTGCCGAGGTGGCTTGCCAGCGAGACGCTGGATTTGAAATATTAACACGAAATCGTTCATTTTGGAAGATTGTAGCCCCTCCTCCGCAAGCGACCTCGACGGAGTGCGAATAAAATCGTCTTATAGGAACTTTTATGTATTTACTAAGGTATAAAAGGAACGATTTCACTTCAAATTGCCGAGGTGGCTTGCCAGCGAGACGCTGGATTTGAAATATTAACACGAAATCGTTCATTTTCAAAGATAGTAGCGCCTCGTCTGCAAGCGACTTCGACGGAGTGAGAATAAAATCGTCTTATAGGAGCTTTTATATATTTACTAAGGTATAAAAGGAACGATTTCACTTCAAATTGCCGAGGTGGCTTGCCAGCGAGACGCTGGATTTGAAATATTAACACGAAATCGTTCATTTTCAAAGATAGTAGCGCCTCGTCCGCAAGCGACTTCGACGGAGTGAGAATAAAATCGTCTTATAGAAGCTTTATATATTTACTAAGGTATAAAAGGAACGATTTCACTTCAAATTACCGAGGTGGCTTGCTATCGAGACGCCTTATTTGAAATATTAACACGAAATCGTTCATTTTCAAAGATCGTAGCACCTCCTCTGCAAGCGACCTTGGCGGAGTGAGAATAAAATCGTCTTATAGGAGCTTTTATATATTCACTAAGGCATTAAAGGAACGATTTCACTTCAAATCAAACACGAAATCGTTCATTTTGGAAGAATGTAGCGTCTCGTCCGCAAGCGACCTCGACGGAGTGAGAATAAAATCGTCTTATACGAGCCTTAATATATTTACTAAGGTATAAAAGGAACGACTTCACTTCAAATCGCCGAGGTCGCTTGCGAGCGAGGCACAGGATTTGAAATATTAACACGCAATCGTTCATTTTCAAAGATCGTAGCGCCTCAAACGACCACGGTGGAGTGGGAACAAAATAGTCGAGGTCAACCAATATTGCAGTAATCCATCATTAAATCAGTTAACACAATTAGTGTCATTCCGTTTATATTACTTACAATCAGTCTTTTCCGTTAATTCCGAAAAGGTGCTAGATACAAAACACTAAAGCTTTCTAAAAATCATCAAATAGTACTGGATTTAGTACAATTGTACTGACTCTATCAACCAAATTGTTTAAAATTTTTTTATGTAGAGAAGTTAGGTGTATTAATGATTCGACGATTTTTATACAATCTTGAATCTTAAGTAAATAAAATCGGGTCGACAAAGATAATTTAACATGTAGAATACAAACAAAAATACAAGGCGAGTCGTTGCTATATTAAAAGTTTATCAATTATCCTGCATGCAATGCACCATCGATTTCACATTAAGGGGAAGAGGATATATTTAAAAAACGACCGCGCAATGTTTTGTACATGTAAGGTCCGATTATAACAAAAATCTAATTGAAAAGCGAAACGCTTCGTATTCGTGGATAGCGTTAGATAAAGAAAAGTATCACGTTTTTGGGTTGAGTAAAATTTTAAATGTTTTCCACCCCTCGTAAAACCAACGATCGTAACTGTTCACATTCACATCAAGCGGTTGTAAAATGACAATGAAAAAAAAATGAAAGTTCTTCTCCAATCTAATCTGATCCTATCCAACCCAATCCAAGCTCAATCCAATCCAGGGTGAGTTATCGGTTACATTAAAAAAAGGGGGAAATAAAAAAATGTTGGTTGGGGATGTTGCGATTCTAGGTTGGTGTGATTGGCGTGAACCTGCCGATATTCGGACAGAGAGAGTTTTAAGTATTTAGTCGAGTACACGTCCCATTGTTTCAACCCCGGGTGAACTTCGCGCTGCATTTTTAATGGAAGTCGAACGACGCTACTGTCCCATATAGACAGGGTCACAGTTACTCTCCGCCCCGCAAACCCCTTAATTGACTGTCCAATAGTACTACTACCAGAATAGTACTATGTATGCATTTAGGGAACGTCCAGTTATATTTGGACGTGATCTATTTATCGATTGGAAAAGTATTAATTTTGAAATCAATCCCCACACTATTCGCATATAACTCAATTTATTTTGTAATGTGTGAATTGTAAAAGCGGGGCGAAGGTGGAGGTGGAGGTGGAGGTGGGAGTTTGAATGTTGGGGGCGTTGTAGATATCGATCCGGAAGTGGCTGGAGGAAACAGCGGCACACGTCTGGACGTTCAGCATCCATTTCGTTGGTGCTCTTCGGAATGTCAAAGGTTTGCGTGACCCGAACCCAATCGAATGATGTTACTCTTGGACAAACTCAAAACTTTTTTAATTCATCCCCGTTTCTTTGATAGATTAAGACCCAACGAAGCGACGCGTTATCACTCGAACAAGCAATTTTATTTAGTATCAAGTTAATTCAGATCAATTCATTAACAAATAAAATTTTTAAATTTGCTTCGAAATATTCGGATCAATTCGAAAATAATGCGATAAGTGGAAAATACTGTTCGTAATGGGGAGGCCCCCGCTTCCAGTTGGAAATATTTTTGGGAAGTAGGGTGATGGTGTGGTAATTAGGACGTTGTCCTCATCGTCGAGGGTACAAAATGCTTTTGACCTCCTTCAACATCACCCCTCATTCATAAAAATCAAAAAAATAATACTTCTTGTCCCGAAGAAAGGAATTAACGAATTTGATTATCCAAATTGATTTGATCACCCCATCTTGATCAAATTTAAATTGTGAAGTGAATCATTGAAAGATGTTGGGATTTCTTGTGGTTTCAAGTCACTTGTTGATACAGGCGTAATTGATCATCAATTGTCAGGGTACATTACCGGAAGAGGCTACAGTCAAGTTCTAGCAAGTCGGTTAAGGGGTGTAGAAGGGAGATGGCGGTGAGGCAACGTGTTGCTCCTCCACGGGACGCCGTAAAGAGCTAATTTGTCATGGAGCCGTCGCGACGGCGGCATCAAGAAACTTCTATGCTGTCCATTCAAACGCAGAAACAACCGGTGATTATTATATTACAACAAGATTAATGAAAAAGCATTAAAAATTGTTTTTGATAATAAATATGTAGTACAATTTGATACCTAAATTATAAAAAAATTGATCTAAAAATGAAAAGTGATTTAGGACTTCATTATTTACTTTTTTGGATTTAGGATTTCTTTATTTATAAAAGATACTATTTTTTAAATTAGATTAACCCCATCTAGCATTAGTTACTTTTGTGATTAAATGATCATTAAAATTTAATTTTTAAATTTTAGGAGGAAAATGTTGATTAAACTAAAGAATCTATCAAAATACGTTTTTTATAATCCATACTGTTTATTTTTGGTGATGTTAAGCCCTACGAAATAATATGAAGAGGAATCAAATAAGAAAGTTACACATAACCTAACTTTTAATGCAGTTTACATCAAATTTTTGAGAATTTATAATAATTAAAAAATAGACAATTAGTAAGTCGATAGTTTTATCAATTTAAATTATTAATTAATTTTTTTCAGGGTTTATTAAGATTTATTTATTTTTTCAGAAAAATAGCCCCATCTAACGTCTACGATTCGTACGAAGAAAGTAATATTGTGGTAATATTATTGACGTTTAAACATCCCAATAAGTTTCGTTTTTAAATCGTAAAATTTACAAGAAAAAAGCTTAACTGCACCGTAAATGTATCAAATCACGTTCTTCAACACCAAAACTAACGATTAAGTGATATTTGTTCCAAGTAAGTAAATTTTCCTCTTCAAATTAATCAGTGAAATTTTGATCGAGAAACATAACCTAACTTTCTGCATAATGATGAATTTAAAATTTTTGATTCATAAAAAATGTAAGTAATTTTTAAAGCAAACGAAGGTTAAGACTCCTTTTTTAATTTTCATTCTTTTAATTATTAATTAACATCAATTTTTAAAATTATTTATTTTTTTTAGGAAAATAACACCACCTAGCGTCAACGATTCACACTAAGAAAGCAATATTATTGACGTTTAATTACCTGGATAAGTTTCGTTCCAAAATCGTTAAATTTAGTAAGAAAAAAGTTTAACTACGCCGAGAAATGTATCAAATCACGTTCTTCAGCACCAAAACTAACGATTTAAAGCGATATTTGCTCCATGGAAGTAAATTTTCCTCTTCAAAATAATCAGTGAAGTTTTCAAGGAGAAACATAACCTAACTTTCTGCATAATGATCAATTTAAAATCTTTGATTCATAAAAAATGTAAGTAATTTTTAAAACAAACGAAGATTAAGATTCTTTTTTTAATTTTTATTCTTTTAATTATTAATTAACGTCAATTTTTAAAATTATCTATTTTCTTTAGGAAAATAGCCCCATCTAGCGGCAACGATTCACACTAAAAAAGCAATATTATTGACGTTTAATCACCTCGATAAATTTTGTTCCAAAATCGTTATATTTAACAAGAAATAAATTTAACTACGCCGAGAAATGTATCAAATCATGTTCTTCAACACCAAAACTAACGGTTTAAGGTGATATTTGTTCCAAGGAAGTAAATTTTCCTCTTCAAATTAATCAGTGAAGTTTTCAACGAGAAACATAACCTAACTTTCTGCATAATGATCAATTTAAAATTTTTGATTCATAAAAAATGTAAGTAATTTTTAAAACAAACAAAAATTAAGATTCCTTTTTTAATTTTTATTCTTTTAATTATTAATTAACGTCAATTTTTGAAATAATTTATTTTTTTAGGAAAATAACCCCATCTAGTGTCAACGATTCGCACTAAGAGAGTAATATTGTTGACGTTTAATCATCTGGATAAGTTTCGTACCAAAATCGTTAAATTTAATAAGAAAAAAATTTAACTACGCCGAGAAATGTATCAAATCGCGTTCTTCAGCACCAAAACTAACGATTTAAAGCGATATTTGCTCCATGGAAGTAAATTTTCCTCTTCAAAATAATCAGTGAAGTTTTCAAGGAGAAACATAACCTAACTTTCTGCATAATGATGAATTTAAAATTTTTGATTCATAAAAAATTTAAGTAATTTTTAAAACAAACGAAGATTAAGACTTCTTTTTTAATTTTTATTCTTTAAATCATTAAGTAAAGTCAATTTTTAAAATTATTTATTTTTTTTAGCAAAAGTAACTCCATCTAGCGTCAACGATTCACACTAAGAAAGTAATATTATTGACGTTTAATCACCTGGATAAGTTTCGTTCCAAAATCGTTAAGTTTAACAAGAAAAAAATTTAACTACGCCGAGAAATGTGTAAAATCACGTTCTTCAACATCAAAACTAACGATATAATGTGATATTTCTTCAAAGGAAGTAAATTTTCCTTATCAAAGTAATCAGTGAAGTTTCCAACGGAACACAACTTAACTTTTTGTATAATTATCAATTTCAAATTTTTGAAATTCTTTAAAAATGTAAGTATTTTTAAAACAGACAAAAACTTAGACTGTTTTTTTAATTTTCAATCTTTTATTCATTAATTAACGTCAATTTTTAAAATTATTTATTTTTCTTAGGAAAATAACCCCATCTAGCGTCAATGATTCGCACTAAGAAAGTAATATTATTGACGTTTAATCACCTCCATAAATTTCGTTTTTAAATCGTTAAATTTAACAAGAAAAAAGTTTAACTACACCCAAGAAATGTATCAAATCATATTCTTCAACACCAAAACTAACGATTTAAAGTGATATTTGTTCCATGGAAGTAAATTATCCTCTTCAAATTCAACAAAAACATACATAACCCAACTTTTGGTATAATTCTCAATTTAAAATTTTTGGGATTCTTAAAAATGTAAGTACTTTTAAAACAAACGAAGCTTTCTTGATTTTCATTCATTTAATCAAAATTACGTATTTTTCTTAGAAATTTAGCCCCCTCTATCGTCAACGATAATATTTAACGATAACTAAGTAATATTTTTGATAAAAATTGATAAATTTTTCAGTTACAAATGCTATGAAGAGATTTTTCTCTTAAATTTTGAAACGACAGATATCTATATCTGTATATATACCGAAACCCCCCCAACTTAAAATCAATTAAAAGCCGTTTCGGCCCAACACGTATATTGAAAAATGGACTGATAATTACGGTACAGTCCCCCAAGTGATGGGCGTAATAAATAATTTTGTTTACACTGAAAGGCGTCGGACCGTTATTTTACCTGCAATTTCGCCATTCATCATTAACGCCCTCGTCCCAAGCCCCCCAATTCCCCACTCGGCCACCTCTACCAACCCAACGATTAATTACAACATTCTCATTTCGACCTACCAAGCCCTTTTTTCATTCCACCTCATTTTGTTTATTTTTTTTATTAACAATAACGGTATCTTAATTTAAAATGATTTTTGTTTCTTTTTTGGGTTGTTTTAACACCCGTAGGATCGTTTCGACACCAATTAGGCAACGAGCGGTCGTCACAATCACCACTAGGGAAAGTTTTAAGAGCCCTTCCTAAAATGTTCATCAACTCGAGTGGTCCTTCCCCCCCAGTTTCAAATCGTCGAATTAAGGGGTAAGTTTCGCGAAAATATAAATTAGAAGTAAGCATAAGTAGTTAATAGTTTTCGGAAATAAAGTACGTGTTTAAATGGGATTTTAAATTTTGCCGAAAAACGTTGCCAAAAAAGGTCGTAAAATATTTTTAAGAAAAAAAGGGAATGAAGGGGATGAAGACATTAACATAAAAATTCATGCGCGAACGCGTTTATCGTAATTCTTTTTCCGTCTTTGAAGGAACTTTATAAAATCCCCCGGTTTCCGTTAAAACTGACCACTGTCCGATTGTATAAATCAATTTTTACACAGTTTCGAGTCCATTGTGGTCGGCATCCGTAGGAAAATCACAAAACGTGATATAACAGAAACAGTAATAACCGTAATCGTAACAATAACAGTAGTCGAAAAGCGTCGTAATGAATTCGAGGGGTTTTCTCAAGTTTTGGCACGCTTCCTAACACATGCACGACGATGTCGACTACGACGACGACGGCAGTGGCGTCGTAGTCTCGACGGCGAGGGGGCAACCCGAGACTCTCTTTCGTAACGCACTAAAGAATGCCTTCCGGTTTCAATAAAGTATCCGACAAAACTTTAGACATAATTCGCTCGCTTTTCACAACCCTAATATATATTATGGAATAATTCACTGAAAGAAAAAAATTTACTCTCTTATGATTCCAAATTTTATTCTTCTCTTTTTTACGTAGAAATAGAAATCCTAATTTCTTCGAACAGTCTACCTGTTTGGTCCCCCAAAAAAGATTTTTCCTTTTTTTATAAATATCTTTTTTTGTAGCTTTTTGTAGCGGCTGGTGCAAAAGTTAGCAGACAACGACGATCCCGCGATTTAAAGAAACAGCGTTTTCGAGTTTTCGAGGGGGGATTAAACGGAACCTGGTTTCCGGGAATGTTCCCGTCAATCTTTCTCAAAATCCCTTCGGGAAACAGCCGGTTTCTAACACCATTTTCCCTCACCACATTTATAAAAGGCTTTTGTTTCAAACTTTTTTTTCTATTTCTTATTTTGAGTTCAAATCAACGTTACATTTTGAATAAATCAATTAATAGTTTTGGCGAATTTTAGTAGGAGGGTAAATTTATCCCTAAATTCATAAAAAGAGCGGTTTCGGCACGAAACCACGAATAATATTATCGCAAATCGTTTCTCCTTCGTCCGAGATTATAATAAATTCGAAATTGCGATGTAATCGCGTAATTGATGGCTGTTAATAGTTGTTATTATTAATTTGTTAGGAAAAAAGAAAAGTTGCGCGAGAAAATAAAGAATCGCTACGTTATACGATATTTTTCAAGGGAAATTTGCGATTCTGTTTGTTTCGTTTTCCTGTTTTCGTTATGCGCTGTTATGACGAGCTCACATCGACTGTAAAATAGAATATTTCGGGGATTTTGTGACTCGTAATTGTTAAGTTACGCGAGTTGTCTTCGCAGACCTCAAATAAATTTTATTTGTTTTGGACGCATCCTAACAAGAAAAATAATGTTTCAGACTCAACTTTACCAGAGAGAATTAATTGCAGAGTGATGGAGAAAATGATGAGAAAAAGATGATTTACTGTTTGCCGCATTGAACAATATAGCAAGAAGTTGGAATAGGTAAGAAAACTTCTAGACTAAAGTTATTAAAAGATGAGCGAGACATCAAAGACAAAAGTATCAGAACTTCAAGAAGTTGATATATTTTCGTTGCACTGAGTAAGTCAACATAATGAACAAAAATAAAGCATACATTGCATTTTATTGCAAACAAAAAGAACAAAACATACCCCCTAAAGAAATGGTGCCCCAGGGCTATATCACTTTGGTTAGAGTGGCTTTCTTCCAAACTATGTTTTTATTATAGGAGAGAAAATAAATGCATTTATTGGGTTGGGTTGAATTTAGTTAGGTTGGATTGAGTTTGGTTTGATTGAGTTGAATTAGGTTGGGTTGAGAAATGTGCTCGGAAATTAGAATAGAAAGGAAATCATCCAGACTAATTTCTAAGGTTTTGAGGCATTTCTTAACATATCCAGAAAAAATATAAAAAGTGGGTAGAGTTTAGTTAAATGAGTTTAGTTAAATGGGGTTAGTTAAATGGGGTTAATGGAGTTTAACTAGGTTGAGAAAAGTGCAAAAAGTTGGAAAAGAAGGAAATCTTTTAGACTAAGTTCTAAAATGTTGAGACATTTCTTAACATACCTAATAGGGATCTTAAAAGAAGATCTAAATCATATGAGAGGATATAAATACTGATTGACTTTAGTTAGGTTTTTGAGATTAGTTAAGTAGGGAATTGGTTAGGTAAGATCGCAAAATGTTCAAGTTTCTTAATGTATGTGGGTTAAGAAGGAAAATGGTGAAATTTTCCAGTATACATTCACCATAGCACATTTTTAGCCGCTCGCAAGATCACAAAATCTTTAAGTTTCTCGCCCCAAAGGACGGCCGATGTTTTCGAAAACGGCCGTGTTAAGACGAAAAAATGTTGAAAATTTCTATTTACATCCATCCTAAGAAGTCATCTCGTTTAAAACAGCCATAAAAAATAAACTCGGCCATTTTTGAAGACGTCGACTCCCACAGGATCAAGAAAATGCACAAGTTTCTTAATGTTTCAGCCCCCGGGGCGGCCGATATCTTCAAAAACGGTCGACTTAAGACGGAAAAATGTAAAAAATTTTGATTTATATCCATCCTAAGAAGCTATCTTGTTTAAGTCATAATAAGTAAATTCGGCCGACTTAGAAGACGTCGGTCGCCTACAAAATCACGAAATGTAGAGGTTTCTTAATGTTTGAGCTTCCGTGGCAGCCGATGACTTCGAAAATGGCTGTGTTAAGATAGAAAAATGTTGAAATTTTCTATTTATATCCATCCTAAGAAGTCATTTTGTTTAAAACAGTCATAAAAAATAAACTCGGCCGATTTTGAAGACGTCGGTCTCCCGCAGGATCACGAAATGTTCAAATTTTTTAATGTTTCAGCCCCCTGGGGTGGCCGATGTCTTCGAAAACGGGCGTTTAATATGGAAAAATGTTGAAAATTTTTATTTATATCCATCCTAAGAAGCCATCTCGTTTAAAACGACTTTGGAGACGTCTCGGCCTTCCCGCAAGATCACGAAATGTTCATGTTTTTTAATGTTTCAGCCCGGAGGGCGGCCGATGTTTTCAAAAACGGCCGTTTATGATGGAAAAATGTTGAAAATTTTTATTTATATCCATCCTAAGAAGCTATCTCGTTTAAAATGACTTCGAAGACGTCTCGGCCTCCCGCAAGATCACGAATTGTTCAAATTTCTTAATGTTTGCAGCTCCCGGGACGGCCGATGACTTCGAAAACGGCCGAGTTAAGACTGAAAAATTTTGAAAATTTTGATTTATATCTATTCTAAGAAGCCATCTTGTTTAAAACAGTCATAAAAAGTAAACTTGGCCGACTTCGAAGACGCGACGTCTCACAAAATCACGAAATTTTCAAGTTTCTTAATGTTTCAGCCATTGCCTCAATGTCTCAAAATGTCACAATGTTTTCGAAAACGGCCGTATTAACATTTTCCATATGTTAAACATTTCTATTTTATATTCATCTCAAGTACGTATTCTCTAGACCAATCTAATCATATCGTTCCCAACATATCCAGTAACACATTTTACTCATATTATAAGAGAGGAAGTCAATGCTGATTGAGTTTATTTAGGTTAAGTTGAGCTGGGTTGAGTTTGGTTAGTTTGATTTGAGTTGGGTTGGGTTGGGAAAGTGCCAGATGGCTATTCGAACTACATTGATGAATTCTTACAAAATCTTATAATTATTAATAATCTATACTATTTATGATCCAAAATCCAATGTTGCCATGAGATAGATGTTCAACTTAACTGTATAATAGCTCACTTTTAATGATATATCACAGACAATAACTCTACTTGTACAGGAAATTTAAAAAAAACAAAGATTGATTTTGCCAATTAATATCCCAAGAGCTAAATGGAATTTTTGAAAACGCCCTTTTTTATTTAAACCTCCCTGTATTGATCTACAATTTCTAAGAAGTCGACTTTAATTTAAGTTTTAATCAAAAATCGAATCTAATTGAAGAGAATCTTCATCACTCATCAATTCGTTGTAATTGCAATATAATGCAAAATTAATGCAATATAACAAAGAATTAAACAACGTTAATTCGCTTGAAGATGATCAAAAGAGTGATTCCTAAAACTGAATCACTCTTTTGAACTGTGTGGCTCTCCCCGGAATGTTGCGGTACCGTCATTTAAAAAGGAATGTTTTACAATTTTTTTAGAAATAATAACTGTTATACTTTTAGTTCCATAAGAATTTACAACAACTAGTCTGAAGATGCACGGCTAAACCGAAACTTTCTAGGTCAAGTGTTAGTTTCAGTTTTAGTTCGATACAAGTATACATACAACCATTTTATGACTGAATAACAACAAAAAATAGAGCTAACATTAATGTTACACTAATACTAGAGCCTCTCCTCTTAAGATGCGATCTAATATTAATTAGTATTAGGATGTATTAAGGGTATCACGGAGAAAAGTTCCGATTATTTATGGAACCACAATCCGAAAAAAATTGGGACCTCTAAAATTTTTTAGAGTTTCTTTGTGACTCTTTTAGTACGAATTCTTTTTTTAGATTTAATAACCAAATTATCGTTTAATAAATTTTGAAAGTGTGAAATCGCCACGGTGGATGTTAATTTTCAAGTTGCTAGAGGGCGTTAGCGAGACGACGACGACGATGACGAAGGACCTCGAACGGTCATAATTTCGAGATCGGCGAACCGAGATATGTATCGGAGTCGAGACTCGTGGTGTATAATAAGACTTTTTAGTGAATTAATCCATACATTATGGGAAGTCCGAAACTGCGCGCTCCGGCGAGTTATGGCCAAAGTTTCGATCTCGTCACAAAATCATTCAAAACGTTAAGAAAAATTTTTGATTTATAAATTTGTCGTCGTTATTCTAGATTGTTCTAGAATTGTTTTACATTATTCCAAAGTAGCAAATAGAAAAAATTAAAAACTTTTCGAGAAAAAAAACGGATTATAAATCATTTTATGGTGTTTTATGGCTTATTTTTTTTGGCTTATTAATCAAAAACTGTTAAAAAAATGCAGATTTTGGTAATATTTACTTTATGTCTAGAAAATTGCAAAAGCTAGAATGTAAGCGATTATGGATTATGCTTAATTACTTTAATACGAAAAATTTTTCTACATGTTATGGTGTTTTACGAGTTATTCATTTGCTATAGTATTACTGACTAAAAACAAGAAAGGAGGAACATTTTGGTGATATTCACTTTATGTCTATAAAATGGCAAAAGCTGGGACTAAGCTGGCTACAACTAATTATGGATTATACTTTTTGATTTAGTATCAACAATTTTTGTACATTTTATGGTGTTTCATGACTTGTAGTTTTTCATGGATTATCATTCAAAAACTTAAAAATGTGAAGATTTTTATAATATTCACTTTATGTCTAGAAAAGAGCATAAGCTAGAGTGCAACTATTTATGGATGATGTTTTATTGGTTCAATAAGAACAATTTTTATACATTTTATGGTGTTTTATGGCTTGTAGTTTTCCTGTAGTCATGGATTATTAACCAAACACTTAAAAAATAAGATTTTGACAATATTCAACTTATATCTAGAAAATAGCAAAAGCTAGAATGGAATTGATTATGGATTATGCTTAATTACTTCTATACGAACAATTTTTGTACATGTTATGGTGTTTTACGAACTATACTTTAGCTGTAGTCACGGATTATTGACTAAAAACATGAAAGGAGCAACATTTTCGCGATATTCACTTTATGTCTATAAAATAGCAAAAGCTGGGATATAACTAATTATAGATTATACTTTTTTGGCTTAATATCAATAATTTTTGTACATTTTATGGTGTTTTATGGCTTGTAGTTTTTCTGTAGTCATGGATTATCATTCAAAAACTTAAAAAAGTGAAGATTATGTAATATTCACTTCATGTCTAGAAAAGGACGAAAGCTAGAGTGCAACTGATTATGGATTATGCTTTATTGGTTCAATAAGAACAATTTTTATACATTTTATGGTGTTTTATGGATTGTAGTTTTCCTGTAGTCATGAATAATTAACCAAAACTTTAAAAAATTAAGATTTTGACAATGTTCACCTTATATCTAGCAAACAGCAAAAGCTAGAATGGAGCTGATTATGGCTTATGGTTAATTACTTCAATACGAAAAATTTTTGTACATTTTATGGTGTTTTATGGCTTGTAGTTTTCCTGTAGTCATGAATAATTAACCAAAACTTTAAAAAATTAAGATTTTGACAATGTTCACCTTATATCTAGCAAACAGCAAAAGCTAGAATGGAGCTGATTATGGCTTATGGTTAATTACTTCAATACGAAAAATTTTTGTACATTTTATGGTGTTTTATGGCTTGTAGTTTTCCTGTAGTCATGAATAAGTAACCAAAACTTTAAAAAGTTAAGATTTTGACAATGTTCAACTTATATCTAGAAAATAGCAAAAGCTAGAATGGAATTGATTATGGATTATGCTTAATTACTTCTATACGAACAATTTTTGTACATGTTATGGTGTTTTACGAACTATACTTTAGCTGTAGTCACGGATTATTGACTAAAAACATGAAAGGAGCAACATTTTCGCGATATTCACTTTATGTCTATAAAATAGCAAAAGCTGGGATATAACTAATTATAGATTATACTTTTTTGGCTTAATATCAATAATTTTTGTACATTTTATGGTGTTTTATGGCTTGTAGTTTTTCTGTAGTCATGGAATATCATTCAAAAACTAAAAAAAGTGAAGATTATGTAATATTCACTTCATGTCTAGAAAAGGACGAAAGCTAGAGTGCAACTGATTATGGATTATGCTTTATTGGTTCAATAAGAACAATTTTTATACATTTTATGGTGTTTTATGGCTTGTAGTTTTCCTGTAGTCATGAATAATTAACCAAAACTTTAAAAAATTAAGATTTTGACAATGTTCACCTTATATCTGGCAAATAGCAAAAGCTAGAATGGAGCTGATTATGGATTATGGTTAATTACTTCAATACGAACAATTTTTGTACATGTTATGGTGTTTTACGAGCTATTCTTTTGTTATAGTCACGGATTATTGACTTAAAATAAGAAAGGAGGAACATTTTGGCGATATTCACTTTATGTCTATAAAATGGCAAAAGCTGGGATATAACTAATTATGGATTATACTTTTTTGGTTGAATATCAATAATTCTTGTACATTTTATGGTGTTTCATGGCTTGCAGTTTTTCTGTAGTCATGGATTATTATTCAAAAACTTAAGAAAGTGAAGATTTTTGTAATATTCACTTTATATCTAGAAAAGAGCAAAAGCTAGAGTGCCACTGATTATGGATGATGTTTTATTGGTTCAATAAGAGCAACTTTTACACATTTTATGGTGTTTTATGGCTTGTAGTTTTCCTGTAGTCATGGATTATTAACCAAAATTTAAAAAAAAATTAAGATCTTGACAATATTCACCTTATATCTAGAAAATGGCAAAAGCTAGATTGGAACTGATTATGGATTATGCTTATTTACTTCTATACGAACAATTGTTGTATATGTTATGGTGTTTTACGAGCTATACATTTGCTATAGTCACGGATTATTGACTAAAAACAAGAAAGGAGTAACATTTTGGCGATATTCACTCTATGTCTATAAAATAGCAAAAGCTGGGATATAACTAATTATGGATTATACTTTTTTGGTTTAATATCAAGAATTTTTGTACATTTTATGGTGTTTTATGGCTTGTAGTTTTCCTGTAGTCATGAATAATTAACCAAAACTTAAAAAAATTAAGATTTTGACAATGTTCACCTTATATCTAGCAAACAGCAAAAGCTAGAATGAAGCTGATTATGGATTATGGTTAATTACTTCAATACGAAAAATTTTTGTACATTTTATGGTGTTTTATGGCTTGTAGTTTTCCTGTAGTCATGAATAATTAACCAAAACTTTAAAAAGTTAAGATTATGACAATGTTCACCTTATATCTAGCAAATAGCAAAAGCTAGAATAGAGCTGATTATGGATTATGCTTAATCACTTCAATACGAACAATTTGTGTACATTTTATGGTGTTCTATGGATTATAATTTTTGAAAAATGAGGATTAAAAACAAAGAATGAGGAACATTTTGACGACGTCCACTATATGTTTAAAAACTGGAAAATCTAGATTATAACTGATTATTGATTATTGATAAAATTGTTTATTATCAACAACTTTCTACATTTTATGGTGTTCTATGGATTGTAATTTTTTAAAAATGAGGAGTAAAAAATTAAACAAAACAAAACGAACAATTTTTTCATTTTTTTTTAATTTTTAATGTAAAATACATCTAAAAGCAGTTTGAATCAGCAAAGTTTTAGTTATTTTGGATTGTTCTATCTTTTTAAATTGTTATTGCCTAATTTAAAACCACTGAGACAAAAATTACTGACTTAAAACCACCAAAACTTCAATTTTTCAAAGAGTATAATAGCTGTAAATAATAACTATTCCAGATTTAAAACCAAACATATTTTTAGTTATAACTTTATAATGCTAAATTCCATAACTTTGATTTTTTGAAACAGTAATTAAAACAACTTAGAACAACAAAGAAAATTAGATTTTTTCTAAATGGAGTGCAAACTGCCCACACTATAGGAACTGTCTTTTTCTGATGCCAGTTTAAAATTCAAAGTAGCACTGACGATGAAACACGGTCGCTATGTTGTTGGGTTGCATGGTGAGTGCAGCGCCGTTGGATGAGATTGCAGATTCTATTTATAGAAATCCTTGAGGAGAGCGTGTTTTTATATAGAAATTCATAACTTATGCGCCTCAGTCCTTCCGCCTACGAGGCCTCCTTCTATTAGCGATTTTTATAAATAGAAAATCATCCATCTCGTTCTACCCACAAAGCGGCGGCGTCGTGTTCTGGACGTGAAATATTCATCGGGGTGTATAAAAATTAATACTTCTTTCGTTTATTGAACTTTTCGAATATTAAACGAGGGCTGGCTGGAAAATTTTCGGGTGTTAGTCATCGTGTGCTATGAATAATTCACTTTTACACGCCCTCTAGACGTAAGTAACGGAGAATTATAGGGTACAAGAAGAAGGTCGCGGTGGCTAATAATTAAACCGTTATAATTACGGCGGCGAAAAAAAGACGTGGTCTTACCCGTTAAATTCAAGTGAATTAATTATTTTTGTTTGGTTGGTAACAGCGACTTACCTGAAAATAAAAAGAAAAAAAATTAGAATTATTTTTGTTAATAAGAATGATAAAGACAAAGAATGATATATGAGGGGGTTATTATTATATTATTAACACCTGTTTTTAAATTCGGACTATAAAGTCCGATTCGCAGTAAAGTCCGATAGACGTCTGGCGGGCGTCTACTCGCCGCCCAAAGTTCAAGGACGTCGAAGCCTTATTTTAGCGCAACTCGGGACACTACCGCGTCGACCGCTTTTTGACGACGTTTTTGGGTACCGTTAACCGGACACTATACCAAAAACTTACTCATTTATTAGACTAAAACATACTCAACAATAAAAATCTTTTTTACAAATTTCGTCAAAAATTCTATCTAAATTTTAAATCAAATTAAAGTTTTTTATATAAAATAGTTTTAAAACAAAAATAATACAATTTTTTTTGAAGATAAGAGGTGTGATATGGCGGGAGAGATACTCTGAAAATCTCGGGATTTTAGAGAGAAACATCGTGGTCGGGCGTTGGTGACGCAACCCACCAACGACGTATCGTCGATGATAGAAAGAGAAAACTCTCTTGTTGCTAAGCGCGGCGTCCGTATATCCCTCTTCTCGACGGTGGCGTCGCCGCCGTCGTCGTCATCCTGGACCAGAGCGAAAAAAGGCGCAGATTCGACGCCTAAATTGTCTTAAACCTCTCACAATTGTTTTACAATTTAATTATTAATACGAATTTTAATTATTCTTAGACTTCGTTAGACTTTCACGGCTAGTGTTAATTCAATTATAATTAGAACTATCTTTAGAATTATTGTTAGGACTAATTCTAGAAGGTTTCTGGTTTTGACGTGCGTCTTTAAAAAAAAATGTTGTAGTCTTCTCAAGAAACTAATTTTAGTTCGATGTAATTTTTATACAACATTTTGAGAATGAAAAAAAAATTTTACAGTGTGTTCTTGGATTGTGTTCCCATAAGGTATAATTGACGATACATTTTTTAATTCAAATGCCATCTTCTCTGGATGTTATAAATCGAAATATAACCAAGACATACCAAAAAACGCCACCATTGAATATTTATCCCCTTTTAAACCAAACAAATTTCAGCCGAAACTTGGTTTAGTTCAATGAATAGTTTTTGAGATAATCCGTTTTAATGGAACACCTATATATATCGCAACCCAATATACATGATTATTGTTAACTCGAGTGCAATATTTTGGATTCTAATTCAAAATAAAATTTTAAACAACAATATAACCAACAATAATATTTTACGTTTTAATAAATGACTGATTCTTCGATTTTATCACCCAAATTGTATAAAGTAAAATTATTAAACAATTAGTATTTCTCGGCGAAACAATCTTATTTTCTTAACCGGTTTCAATACCCATGGTATCATCTTCAGGAGATCTTATTAATAAAACTCTGAATAAAATTAAATCAAAAACCCTCTCAAACAAGAGCACAAATACAAATTATAAAAACACTTACATTAAATGTAAGGGATAAAATAAAAGTTGAGATGTCCCAACAGCAAAATTAAAGTAAATATATTCGAATTAATCAATCAATTTAAATAACTATTAATTTCTTTCTATTATAACGAAGTTAGGTGCAATGAATGATTCGGCGGCAAATTTAAAAAAGTATTTTAAAAAAGGTACAAGATGGAAGATGGAAAAGGGGAGGGGGGATCGGTGCGATGTGAAAGTGCTACCAAGTTTTCAATCCTCTTCCGTCTGGACGTTTAAGGATTATATAGTTTCATATTATATGGTCTTTGGGTTAATTATATTTCTTTATTTAGGCACTGTAAATTAGGGATGTTTCTTTTAAATTTGGCTATCTCGTATGCTTCCAAAATCCCTAGTAAATATTCTTTCTTCTGTTGGTGTAGCAATCAAGTGTTATCTTCCTTATGGAAATCATGATTGTGTTCTAATAAACGACGACCAAGATTAGAATTGAAAACTGCTCCACATGTTGAGAAATCAAGTCTATATACATCATCATTATGAAATTTATTTGTTATCTTTGTTATTCGTTAATAGTTTGCCAACAGTATTACTTGTTTTAGGAAATTTTCCAAAAAATTACCTTGGTAATTCATAGATCTAGATATTAAGTTTTTTCTGTTAATTGTGTGTAGTAGAGCAATGTGATTGGTTTTATTTAGCTTTTGATGTTGTCTTTTAATAAGTTTGTCAATAAAGTGTAATGGGAATCTATTCTTTGTAGCTATCTGTTTAATAGTTTGAATTTCTCTATCCAGGTTAACTCCATCTAGGTCAGTATTGAATGGGTGAAGGATCTGTAGGCTGCTATTTTATGTGTGAAATCATGGAACGAATCAAAGGGTATATGTTGCATTTACGGTTTTCTGTAAATGTCATACTTGAGAATGTTGTTCTTCTTATATATAGTAAGGTCAAGAAAATTAATACTACCGGTCCCTTCTTTTTCAATTGTGAACTTTAGGTTGCTATGTAAAGATTTCAAATATTGATGGAGATCATTAATTATGTTCTCATTAACGGATTGATATTGTTGTTAATAATGAAGTGATTTTCTATTGTGTCTAGGAAGAGATCGGATAAAAAACAACTTAAAGGTGAGCTCATAGGCAATCCATTCTTGAAAACTGTAGACATTGTTCTTAAAAGAACAAAAGTTTTGCTCAATGCATAATTGGAAAAAAAAAGAAGTGTTCTCTTTTTTTCAAAAAAAAGTTTGATTTTGGACCTCATGAACTCTGAATTAGGAGCTCATAAAAGTTGGTACTGAATTGGGAAGAACAAACGCAATAGTACAATAAAATTAAAAAAAAAATTTGATAATTGTAACTTAAATCCAGATAATATCGTTAATAAATTTGTATGGGTGTTGTTTTAGAAACATTTTGAGTCTTTTGGAAGAAGTATCAAGTTTTCTGCAAGCGATATTAAATATTCTAGAATAGAATAAGTTTTTTGGAAATATTTGAAGTCTTCTAGATACAGTATCAAGATTTCTGAAAGTATTGTAACTCTTCTGGAAGCATATCAAATTTTTTGTTGTCTTAAGTCTGGAAGCTCTTCAAATCTTCCAGCGACAAAATCAAATATTTTGGAAGCAGTTCTAGTCTTGCAAAGACATTATCAAATCTACTGGAAGCATTTCAAGCCTTCTGGAAGCATTTCAAGTCTTCTAGAATCATTTTAAGTCTTCCAAAGACAATATCAATTCTTCTGGAAGCAGCATAAAGTCTTACGGAAACATTTCAAGTCTTCTGGAAGTATTTCCAGTCTTCTGAAAACATTATAAGTCTTCCAAAGACAAAATTAAGTCTTCTAGAAGCAGCATGAAGTCTTACGGAAGCATTTCATGTTTTCTGGAAGCATTTCTAGTCTTCTGGAAACATTTCAAGTCTTCCAGAGACAATATCAAGACTTCTGGAAGTAGCGCAAAGTCTTCCGGTAGCATTTCAAGTCTTTTGGAACCATTTCAAGTCTTCTAGAAGCACTTAAAGTTCTCCGCAGACAACATCAGGTTTTCTGGAAGCATTTGAAGTTTTCCAGAGACAATATCAGGTTCTCTGGGAGAATTTCAGGTCTCCCAGAGACAATATACATCTGAAAACATTATAATTCTTCTGGAAGCATATGAAGTTTTTTGGTAACGATATCAAATCTTCTAGAAGCATTTCAAGTCTTCTGCAAGTATTTCTAGTTTTCTGGCAGCATTTAAAGTCTTCCAGGAACAATATTAAGCTTTCTGGAAGCAGTATAAAATCTTCCCGAAGCAATTCAAGTCTTCTGGAAGCAGCATAAAGTCTTCCCGAAGCATTTCAAGTCTTCTGGAAACATTTCTAGTCTTCTAGAAGCACTTCACGTTCTCCGCAGACAACATCAGGTTTTCTGGAAGCATTGGAAGTTTTCCAGAGACAATATCAGGTTCTCTGAAAGCGTTTCAGGTCTTCCAGAGACAATATCAAGACATCTGAAAGCATTGTAATTCTTCTGGAAGTATATGAAGTTTCTTTGGTAGCGATATCAAGTCTTCTGGAGGCATTTCAAGTCTTCTGTAAGTATTTCTAGTTTTCTGACAGTATTTAAAGTCTTCCAGAGACAATATCAAGTCTTCTGGAAGCATTTCAAGTCTTCCAGAGACAGTATTAAGTTTTCTGGAAGCAGCATAAAAACTTCCCGAAGCATTTCAAGTTATTTGGAAGCAGCATAAAGTCTTCTGGAAGCATTTCAAGTCATCTAGAAATAGTATAAAGGATTTTGGAAGCAATGTCATGTCTTCTAGAAGTAATATCCAGTCTTCTGAAAACATTCCAAATCTTCTAGAAGCAGTATTAAATCTTTTGGAAGTATTTCAAGTTTTACAGAGGCAATAGCAAATCTTCTGGAAGCATTGCAAGTCTTCTGGACGTATTTAAAGCCTTCTGCAAGCGTTATCAAGTTTTCTAGAAGTAGTATCAAGTCTTCCAGAGGCAGTCGTTAACATTTCAAATCTTCCCAATTTTGTGTGATTGTGGCTCTTGGATATTCATTAGATTTCATATTTTTAAAAATAATTCCGATGGGTTGGGTTAAGTTGGGCTGAGATTGGGTGTGGGTGGTATTATTTCCTATACCAACACAACCCAATCAAATCGGAATGATATCAGAAATTAATCGATATTTTGATATTACTCTATGTGACAGTAAGAGAATAACGAAGGTATTAAAACGAAGATTGATGAAGACCAACCTGTCCGAAGGTGGGTTGAGTTATGGGAATAATAACAGAATGTTCTTTTCAAAAAAACTTCTTAAAAATGTATGAATTAATCTCTATTATTTAATTTCAAAAATAAAATACGAGTATTTTTAAAATCGCGAAAATTTGACTTTTTGGCTACAACTTAGAAACAAAAGAAATGTAAACGTTTTGCCTTTTTTTGGATTGGATTTGTTTCGGAAAAAAGGGAAAGCAAGATTTTTATTTTGCGGTTTAAAATTTTATTTTGTATCAGAATCCAAAATATTGCATTCGAGATTAAATAACATTTTAAAATAATGCTTAAAGAATATTCTGATTTCTTTCTTATGGTCTAACCTAAACTCAAGACTAATTCTTATAAGGGGAAGGTGGGTGGCTTCATACAGAATTAACATTTCGTCTTATAGAATTTCTCTCAATATGATACTTAACGTCCTCAGACTGCAATGTTTAATTTATGAGTTAGCATACTCTTCAATTGGTTCATAAACAAAAATTTGATTTTATTTAAATATTTTGGAAAAAAGTTATTTGGTTAATAAAATAAAATCAAAAAAAATCGATCATTAATGTCGCAAAAACCATTGCAGACTTATATATCAAGTCATTAATCAAGTTCAGAACGTTTCATAACGATATCTAAAGTATACAGAGTGTTTCTAAATTGATGCGAAATATGATTTTTCAGCGAAAATTAATACCCATTCTTTTCCAAGTTACAGCCCTCTAAAATTAAGGGTTGAAAATTGTTTTTAATTAAGATTAATTAAGAATCAGTGCGTCTACTTTATCCTATTTGAAAATTTGATTCAAATGGAGGCATTCAATACGTAACCTTTTTTCTCTTATTTTTAATAATTGTTAGTTTGTCCATAAAAAAATATTAACTTTAGAGGGTAGTAACTTTAAGGAAAATAGTTGTATAAAAGGCAGCTAATTTTCTAAAAATTAAGATCATCCTAAAAATCATCCCTTCAAATTTTTCGAATGCAGTGTCGTCCTAAGATATTTGGCGTCCCAGATATTGGGATAAATCCAACTCAACCTCTGTATATTTGAATTGAATAAAAGCTAGAACTAATACTAGACTTAGAACTAGAATCATTCGGGTTTAGCCATCTTGAGAGTAGTATGGCTAAACCAGAATGTTTCGAGTTCTAGATCTAGAGTTAGATCTAATGATATAAAACTAGAACTAACACTAGACCTTGACGTAGAAAGATTTTGGTTTAGCTGTGATACGATATTCATTTATTTTTAGGGACACCATACAATTTTTAGTTTACGATTGCGCTATTTCCATCACTTTAGAAACAACCTGTATATCGTAGAGTTGGGATGCTTTCCAATTAGATTATTTTGACGTTAGGTTATGCTGATAACGGGGTAGTTTTCATTGTGTTCTGGTGGGCGTAATATCTGTTTCAGGTGGGATTGTTTAGTTTGTTTTAAAGTTAGCTAATATTTGCATGGGTTGCTTTGTATCATTTGGCTGAGTTGTTTCTAGGTTAGTTTGCTTCTGGAGAATAAATTAATATATTTTCGCATTAACGTCGCTTCATTGATTGCAGGTCACCTTGTTCTACGTTACATACTGTTAGATTCAATTTGGGTTTTCTTTTCGGGTTGGGTTGGGTTTATTTTTGGCTTAGATTACATTAGACCGCAAGCAATCTTAGCGTTTTATGTAAAACGTAGCAGAAATTTTTGTGTCACTTGTTATATCAAAGAAATGATTACGAATGAAATTCCCAAGAGAAATTTATTACACAAACACTTGAAATATCCTTGAAATACCTCAACATATCTTTGCGGATGCACGGAAAAGGTCACTTAATGACTTCGGAATTCCAATCTTAATTGAAAATCCCAAGAAGAACTATCTAAACAAACCTTGCAAAGACGCTAAATAATGATTACAAGAAGTTTCTTTTTTGGATAATAATACAATCTTGTATGAATCATCGTCTAATTAAGGATTAATTAGACGTGAATTTTATTTCTCGCAGATTTTCGTCGTTTTGGGACATTTTCTGACATCGTAAAATGAACCGAAACTCGATTGTTCTTAGGGGCTCATAAATTACGTTTAAAGTTATAAATGCCGGAACTGTTGTCGAGATAAATGAAACGTTATGAAAACAAAACACTTGTCAGGGAACTTTCCGAACTTGAAGTTTCAGTTTAGTGTACTACTATAAACTGGGCGTCGAGTCTCCCTCTCGACTTCTTCCACTGGTAAACTGATAATGTTCCCTTTTTGGATAACTGAACGGAATTGAATGCAATTTGTCGTTTCCATTTAACTTTTCGATTACTCGAAAACAAAAATTGCTCTCTTAAAAATAAGAAATATCTTTCCAATGAAAGCCAGGAGGATGTAGTGTTGCTGGAAAGATTTGGGTCGATTCAAGAAGCTGCGAAATAGAATGTCCCGGCCACAGGATGATAACGCGGACAATGGTTCTTATTTTCGTAGCTAGCGCCTACACCAGAGGCTATTTGAATGTCATAAGAGACGTAGATAACGTGCAACCCCTCGGGGCACTATCATCAAAGGACCACTACCACCAACACCACCACCACTACGAAAAGCGTTAGTGCGGGAGGATTTACGATTTCTTATTCTAACTTGAATATATGAAACGGGGGTTTCATCAAAATATTTAACATTAGTGTTGGGGTGCGTTAATTTCCGCGAAGAATTCAAGAAGGGACGTGATAACGATTTAAATGAAGCCGGATTATTTATTACGCAGACATTTTAGCATGTTAAGAATTATAATTGTATTAGAAATCGCTTTCTTGAAATTACCACGTTAATAAAGACGGGATCACCTCTAATGGATTCACGACGTGCTACAGATACGACGTTAAAAATTTACGCCTCAAACCCTTAACACTCCTACTTAATTGGTTGGTAAAAGGCATCTATTAACCGGGGGTATTAAAGTTTGAATTATTAATTTAGGTCGAGATGTTTAGATCGAAAACACGATGACCCCGTTTGTTATTAATTAATTAATTCGAAAATTTTTATCTTCCGGAGGCAACAAGCGACTCCGGGGATCAATGATCAAACCCACCTCCGCTTGAAAAATGCAAATTTGATCTTGCGCCACCAAAGGGAAGTAGAAAGGGTCGAGTGAAGTAATAATAAAATTGGGTCAAGGTGAAGACCCAATTTTAATTCAACGCTTCATGTGACCTAAATGAAAAATAATAAACTAACGTATTATTCGTGTGAATCTTTTTTTGTCAGATAGATGTTTCTTATGATGGTATCAAATCAAAACGTCTCAGTATCAAATGTCTTGATACTGCGTCCAAAAATCTTGAAACGTTTTGAAAAGACTTGAAATGCTTGCAGAAATTTGATACTTCTTCCAAAAAACTTCAAATCTTTCCATAAGACTTGATACCGCTTCCAGAAGATGATTGATTGATATTGCTTTTAGAAGAGTTCAAATCCTTCCACAAGACTTGATACTGTTTCTATAAGACTTGAAATGCTTTCAGGAGAATTGGTATTGCTTCTGAAAGACTTGATATTGCTTGCAGAAAACTTGAAATGCTTCCAGGAGACTTGATACTGCTTTTATAATATTTGAAATCCTTCCATAAAAATTGAAAATACCTCTGGAAGACTTGAAATGCATCTAGAAGACTTGATACTGCTTCTAAAAGATTTTATATTGCTTACAGAAAATTTGAAGTAAACTTCAACAGTATTGTTGGTTTTATCTGGATTTAAGTTACTATTTTCAATTATTTTCTTAATTTCAATGTATTGAGAGCACATATTTTCATTTTTTTCGGACGTTTTCAAACTCAATTCGTTGCCTGAGTCTTTTGCAAAATCTGAAAAAAATTTTCAGCACCCACATGTATTTCCAAAAATCGGTGCCTACGTTCATGAATGAGTTTGTCCACGTCTCCGTTCTTTGTTTCGCTATATTCCAAAACAATATTTGGTATACTATTTGGTCAAGTAATGTTACATTTTTTGTGAGAAGTTCTTCAGCCAACAATATACACCATAGTGAAATATACTTATTATTATAAAGATTAAAAAAAATCTGATAACGATTTTACTATTCGTTGTCCTACAGTTTTCTCAACTTTTAAAAGTCTCGCTGCAATTTTTTTGAAGCTTATAGGTCTCCTAGAGACTTGATATTTGTAATATAAACTTGCATATCGCATGAGAATAGTAATATTAGAGAATATGTCGAAGAACAACAACAACAACCAATTTGTATTTCGAATACTATTTAAACAATTATTATTTTCGGGTCATTATTGACCCAGTTTTGGTCGTACAAGGGTTAAATATGAACTGGTTTAAAACTAGAAACATTCGGGTTTAGCCAACTTAAGAGACTTAGAGCTAAATCTAGGACTAATGAAGAAGACTCTGAGTGTGAATAATAAGTACAATTAGAACTAACACTAGCATTAAAGCAGACACTAGACTTAAAACTAGAAACATTCAGGTTTAGCCATCTTTAAAGACGTACGGCTAAATGCGAATGTTTCTAGGTCTAGTGTTAGCTTTAATGCTAATATTAGTTCTGGTTGTACTTGTTATTCAATGTTGAACTGTTTATATTCCATTGAACTAAAACAAGAACTAACACTAGACTAGGACTAGAAACATTTGGGTTTAGTCCTAGGTCTAGAGTTAGTTCTAGCTTTACTTGAAATTCAGTGCAAAGATGTTATTGATATATTTAATGTACTAAACATAGAACTCACATTAGACTAAGAACTAGAAACATTCAAGTTTAGTCGTCTTAAAAAACATACGGCTAAATACGAATTCTTTCTTATGATTCGAGCGAATGCGATAATTCAATACCTCAATTCAATCTCTAAACATGCGAAGGCCTAAAGATGCGCGGTTAAACCCGAAACTTTCTAGCATACTGAAACGTCTCGCTTATAAATGATCTTGGCTAAAATTAACACGTATAATCTATGAGATCATTTGATTATGGTGAAAGTGTATGATTAAGTTAGATTGAGTCAAGGTCGCTGGTGACCGAGATTCTGCTTTTAATACAATGTTGCCTCAAAAATGCACAACACACCACGCAGGTGGGTCTACACTCGACTTTTTTTCTAATCTTATTGGCCTAACAACATAACTGAGTTCATAATTATTAATGTATATGATATTAAATGAAATGATACGAATTAAGATTGTAATGAAGTGTAATAAGTTGAACGTTAGCCGTCTGAAACCAGGTCTAGAAGAGGATAAATGGGAGGAGGAGGAGGAGGACCACGGAAGTGGCCGACTTTCCAATAATAACAACGAGGCGCGCGACATTTTGCCAACCGTGCCAGGAGTTCGCACAACCAAAATACCTCCGACCTCTTCTTTCTCTTGCTTCTGCGGCCGAGAACGCCGTTGCGATCGACGGGCGAAGAGGTGAAAGACCCGGAGGAACTTGCGGAATGCCGCGCACCGGTCATCGACGGACAATGGGGACCACCCGCTTTTACCCGTGAAGGTAACAGCAGTCGCTAAGACAAACTGTACCTTCTTCTCTTTGTCGCGTGGGAAACGGAACCTTAAGCGGGCGTAAATATAAAGGGAAAAAGAGAAGAAATTAAAAATAAACGCATTCGGCCAATTACTTTTTATCCCCCGGTGAGATTGTCACTTTTGATGGTTGAGTAAATAAAATCTTGCGCGGTTGTTTGAGGACTTTTCGCTTCTGGGTTTTTAATCATCGCGCCGGTTTCGAGGCTTTTCATTATGTCCGCAGTACAATTAGCTACGTGACCCCTGAGAGTCTGGATCGAAGACTTCGGCGAATCCGCGACGGCGGAAAATTCAATCACCGGTGCTTTGCCCCCCAACCCTCCGTTCCGTTCTGGTTCCGTTTCCCGGGGGCTCAACCAGTCGATTACACGCTGCAGATAAGATTTATCATTTCATTTGGTACAACTACGACGACGACGACGACGACAGCGACGATGTTGAGGATGAGGACGAAGAGGACGTTTGAAAAAGTTCGATGGACTGGAATCGGAGATATCTAGTGGGGCTCCCCTAGAATGGGGACGTCGATTGCTTGTTTTGTGGTGTTTTAAAGTTTCTAATGAACGACTTGTAGTGGCATTAAAACTTTCCGGGGTTTTCCTCGAATCCTTCTTTTTTTCTGTTCTCGATACTTAGGTAAAAAAAAATTGTCCAACCAATCGCGTTCCTTTTATTTTTACAGATAGCAAAATCTAGATTTACAAGTTTATTTGCTAGCCTTCGTAAAGAAAATAAATCCTCCTTTTCTATGTATCGTTGAAAAGAGTACATATATGTCTTTTTATTACAATTAAATCAGAGGGGTTGTTCTTGGCAACGTATCGCAACCCCGTTATTCTTTGTGTTATCGTCGTGCACCGTTCTAACATTCAGGCAGTCATCCAAAAACTAGAAAATAATGTCTTTACCGTGAACAAAATCGTCGATCCATTAACTGATATAAAGTATTATATTAAAAACTTTGATATAGAACTGACGAATTATTGTAATTTTAGCTAAGGTGATATCTCACCGAGAGGCTACATTATATTGATAAGTTTAATTCATGTTTCAAGATATGATTAAAAATTAATTATTTAAATGGTTAACGAATAGATTTGAGAGCAGCTGTTGTATTATATGGAGAAAGCTGGATAAGTTGGAGGAAGGTTTGTTGCAGCAGCAGCAGCTGTCCCATCTGATTTAAAACTCTCGAAAGTATCTGGATTTGTTCTTCGTAGTCTGTTGGTCGGCCCGAGCGGTAACCAGAGCGTGGAGAAGCCGAGGTGACGGCTCTATTCTACGATTACGTAGCCGATATGGTCCCGTGGGCGAGTGACAGTCCGGCAGATTTATGCTGATAGCCCGCGGAGAAATTGCGGCCGATACACAATAAGAGCCGGGATAATGTAAATTTCTTGCCTCAACTCTAACGGAGAACTTTGTTATTTATGGACACATATTCCGTTTCCATCGAAACAATTAAAATGTATGACCGCGCGCGATAATTGATGACGATAAAACTCTTTCGAGAGAAAGGGCTCGTCCTCGAAATGAGAAAACGACCACGATTTATTAGACAACGGAAAGTGTAACAGCCATTGATGTGAAAGTCCTTATTAAAGGATTACTGTTTTGGTCGCATTTCGTTTTTAACCCTCCCAGGTCGTTCGCCCTCTTCCCCTTCCATTTAAATATGGGGGCAACAGCCTTATACTTCAAACTGGGGGCCCCGACGACGACTTGCCATCTACGAACCAAGGTCAAGCGTCTCACAGATGACGGCAGGTGGCCGATACTTCTTTTGGAAATAAACAGATGGCCAAAACGACCACCAACAATATTGTTCCACAAACTAATTCCTATTAATAATAAATTCAATCTACCGAAAGGTTCAAATATCATTAAAAATATCCCAACCCAATCGAACTTTATATATATAGTGTGTTCATAAAGTATGGAATCAATTCGATATAAATTCGGGGGATGATCTTCAAAAAAATAGGCCTAATGATCTATGTTATATATTTTAGCGCGCATTTTTTGAGCTAAAATTAAAATGTACAGGCAGTTTCAAAATTTAGATGCTATGCCTAAGTTGACATTCCTAAATAGATATTTAGCTCCATTGTTCTTACATTTATGGTTTTTACGTTAAATTTTGAGTATTTTTCATATTCCTGTGTATATAAAGTATGGAATCAATTCGATATAAAAATATTATAAGAAAAAAATTCTTCGACACCTATGTCCCAAAATTGAGAAAACGTACCTAAGTTGACATTCTTAAATAGGAATTTGTCAGAACCAAACAGATTCAAAGGAAGAATTGTTAAGAGGAGGGGGATGACCAACATGCAAATTTACCAGGTGGCAATATATGTCACAAACATTCTGTACATCCGTACGAAAATTAACAGAGTTCGGTTCCTTTAGGTACGTAGAACATCTCTAGAAAAAGGCGTCTGTAGTAGAGACGTGCGCGTGAGTGACTTCTTATGGCCGATCACGCCCGCTCATGATTTAGACTCACGCTTGTCACACATGCCACTCACATGAATATCATTCATGAATCATGTGAGTCACTCGTGGGTCACGTCAATTCACGTGACTCACGTTCGATCAGGTGATCAAATGTATCATGATTCATGTTTGATTACTTGTTAATTTGATTATTAATTAATCGTGCTTGACAGAATGTTGTATAAATAAATTAAATTGTTGTATACTTGTATCAAAATAAAACTAGAACTAACACTAGACCTAGTACTAGTTTTAAATGCCACTCAGTACTTGATTGTTGTAAATACATCTGAAACTAAAAGTGTAATTAATACTAGACCTACAACATATCTATAGTATTGACACTAGACCTAGAACTAGAAACATTAGGATTTTGCCGTACAACTCTTTAGACGGCTAAATCTTAATGTTTCTAGTTCTAAATCTAGTGATAGTTCTGAAGGTAGGTTAGATTGGGTTTGATTGGGTTCCGTTTTAAGAGACCTAAATGTTTTTCGTTCAAGGTCTAGTATTAGCAGTCTTAAATTGTATATTTGTATTAAAGTAAAACTAGAACTAACACTACACCTAGTACTAGAAAGATTCGATTTAGCCGTGCGTCTTCAGATGCAGATTACTATAAAATTTTGAAATTACCCCGGCTTAAGGTTTATAAATACCAATCGGATCACGCCGGGTCCCGTCGAAGTTAAAGATGCTCACGATCATACATGTTCACGTGAGTGGAACAACAATTGATTCCCGCTCACGGTGAATCACGCATGATCTATCGTGACCCGGCGGGACTCACGTAATTTGCACATCTCTAATTTGTAGTAAGACAGGTCACAATACAATATAGACGAATTATTAAAATCAAAAGTATGCAACTTCTGAAGTCTACAATCCCTCCGCTGCTAGTAGTCTTTTTTTAACATATTAGCTAGTCATCTTATAATCAGGTTAGATTTGAGACCAAGTTTGGTGGTATATTTGGCAAATTGTAGTGTTCTATCACTAAAAACCCTAATAAGATTCTCAGTCAAACCCGGAATAAATGGTGCATCTAATTCAAATCGGTGAGTCAAAAATAGATATTAGCAGGAGGGAGACAGAGGCATGTCACGTGAGAAAAGGATCCTGTTAACCAACGGAGCTTTATAGCCATTGTTGTAAGAGATATCAGATAGCAACATTAAGTTCTTTAACTTAAACGTCTCATCACAGATGCGGACAACCCGGTTTTTCATACCCTTCAACGTATTAATCTTCATACTCCTGGAGTAGCAGGAGAAAAAGTTATCTTAGAAACCTGAAAACAATTTCCAGCATTTTCTCTTAGCCACTTTAGACATAAAATTCTTTACTGCAAATTTCTACAAGGAATAGTCTCCGAGATACGCCACTTTGCACGATTATTTGGCCACCCTGTACATAGTGTATTACATAAATTTTCATTTAAAACATTTTGTTGGTTTTGATTCAGGTTATGTCATAAATCTTGAGTAATGCAAAATAGGTAAGAACTAGTCTATCTGGGATTCAACGCACTAAGAATATACTTGATAAATTTTGCAACCTCGAGCAGTCTAGTAGAGGGGAGTACCATATTCTAACTAAGGAGATGAACTTTAGAACTTTTTTACGAATAGGCTTTTCATTGCAAGATTTCATTTCTCAAAGACCTAGAAAGAGGTAATCTTTGATTAGGACAAGAAGCTGATATAATTTCAGGGAGAATTAGCACTAAACCTATCAACCAACTAGTACATGAAGAAGTAAAAGCGGAATAAAAGCACAGATTTCTTCCGAAAAAATTGAATATCTCAATATAGTTGATTGCAGCCAATTTCTGTTTTGATGAAGTTTAGTACCTTATCAAAAGATTTGATGGATATTCTAAAATTAAGGAATTTTGGTTCATATTCGTTTAACTTTGAATACAATGTGACAAACATTCCATGTGTTAGTCTGGTTTTTAATATGCGATGTAAAATATTCTTTGTTTTTGCCGACGACTTTTAGAATGTCGGTAAAGGGTAATAAAAGGTCCAAATACAAGTAATAGCTTCCGTGTCTATACTGCCATTATCAACTTTATCAATGGATGAGCACTTATTGAACGCGTTGTTAAGTGCGTTTGTATGTATACTTTTCAATAACAAATGTGCATTTAAGAACACGTTCAAAAGCGCCTCGTTTGTACTAGCCTTTATATAAATAATTAAGCCAACGTCTCCAGCCTCGGTAGCAAGCAACCTCGGGTTAAGTGAACGCAAAAGATTAACCCAAGGTCTCAAGCCTCGAACGCAAACGATCTCAGGCGTCAGCTTAAGATATAAGATCAACCCAAAGTGTCAGGCCTCGGTCGCAAGCGACCTCGGTTTAGGTTAAAACAGACGATTAACTCAAGATCTCAGGCCTCGGTCGCAAGCGACCCTAACATATATCTATTTTCGGTGAAATGCCGCATCCTTATTAACATTTTAATATATATTAACATCTTTAAAATATATAAACAATAACATTGTCAAATATCTTTTATATACAGTGTATATGGTTCGTATTATATATATATATATATATATATATACATTTATTTTAACAATATTTGAAAATGTTAATAAGGGTGTGGCATGTCAGCAAAGACAGATGCATGCATAAGAAAGGTAGAATGTATTTGTGAGTACATATATGTGTGTGTGTTTGTGGGCGGAAGGAAAGTAGCAGCGTGCCAAATTTGGCACGTTCGAATACTATCGTTCTTGGTGCAGGATTTAATCTCAAAAATAGTCAAACAAATGGGGGAGGTGAAACAGCTGTTCTTCAAAACACAAAAGAGACAAAAAAAGAAGAACATCTGTTGGAGGTAAATAAGGCAATAAATTGGTAACCCGTAAAGTTGTTTGAATTAAAATATTTCAATAAACAACTTCACAATTAGCGGATACGTCAATTACCTTTCCTCAAACAACCGTACCACGAAGCCTAACGACTTTCTTACTATCGTCCTGATGACGGCTTATGACGAAATTCTTGAAATTCCGCGACGCGCGACAGCAAAACATTGCGTCGAAATGCGGCCGCAACTCGAGTATTCGTGTCTCTCCGCCTTATTACTACAATTTTTTTAAAAAAAGATTATTTTTACAACTGTAAAAGACGAATTACCGACTATCGTCGGTAATTAAGTGTGTACATAATGGGAAATGATTAAATTAGTTGGGGATCGGCGAAAACGTTAATAAACGCGTTCCGTCAAAGAGAAATAAAAAATGATGGTTGTCGCGCGCGCGAATGAAAAATAGGGGGGCAGGGAAGGCAATTTACACGTCGTTCTTAATTAAATATCACTCGGCGGGTCGCGGAAATGTTGCGTGCCGCGAACTGTTTGCATATCAATTGCGATATGGAGTGAACTTTGAAAAAAAATATTAATAACAAAAGTCAAAATAAAAAGTACAATTTTTTATGAATTTTCATAGATAAAGGAGCCAACAATATTTGATCTTCTGTTAGCTATATCTCGTATTCTGCCAACAATATTTTGTTTTCAACCAGCAATATTTTGCTTTTCATTTACAAAATTTTGCATTTCATTACTAATACGATTTAATCATGTATTACGTTCTCTTCAAATAATATCTAATTTTTCAGGTGAGGTTGGCTTGCGTTTTGCTTGGATTGTGTTGAGCTCTGGAATTGATGATTCAATTGGGGTCCAGAGCTTTTAAAACCGTTTCTTCAAAAGCACTGATGGTGACTGCGAACTCGCTTCCAATCGAATTGATGGTAAAAAGGAGCATGGACGACAAAGAAAGAACAGAAAATGATGGAAGAGGAAATTATGCAGTAATGGAAGAATCGATAGGTCAAGAATACCGAGCGAAGGAATAAGGAAACAAGAGCGGCTTCTCCAAGAAAGCCACCTCTAACCAGGTATGTGGAACTGCTTTTGTCAATTTTGCCGTTTCTTGCAACGAGGCCAATACTAAGGCCCTTTACTACCACTCATAGTGAAAGTCATAGTGAGCGCTATCTAATAGATATCGTAAAAATCGGTTACTACTGCTGCGTTTATCTTATAGTTAACTTTAACTCAGAGATAACTTTCGTTTTAACCACAACCAGTGGATTCGCTCCGGGATAAGTAGGTATCTGATAGATAAGCGATAAAAAACCTAACCTCACAAACAGAATACGCCGAGTGTTGAAGCGGTACACGTATTTGTGACATTATAAAAATTGATAATTTTATGGAAGTTGGTGATGAAGAAAATTTATTTCCTCTTTTAAATCATCTGAATTATCTAAATATTTTAAAGTTGACTTCAGTATTGGAAAGTAGATGCTCCAAGTTGTAATTGGAAGTATGTTCGTTACAATTTTTCAAGAATTTTTAAATTTACTAAAAATATTGGAAATCCCAATTAAGTTCAGCAGCTTATATCTCAAGAACTAAGTGAGATATTTTCAAATCGACTACATTTTCGGAAAGTAGATGCTCCAATTAGTAATTAAAAGTAATTTCATAACAATTTTTCAAAAAATCGATTTTTCAAGAATTTTTAAATTTATACAAAATATTGGAAAAATTCCAATTAAGTTCAGCAGCTTATATCTCAAGAACTAAGTGAGATATCTCAAAATTGACTTCATTTTCGGAAAGTAGATGCTCTAGTTAGTAATTCAAAATAATTTCGTAACAATTTTCCAAAAAAACGATCTATCAAGAATCTTTAAATTTATACATAATATTGGAAAAAATCGAATTAAGTGCAGCAGCTTATATTTCAAGAACTAGGTGAGATATTTTCAGATCGACTTGATTTTCGAGAAGTAGATGCTCCAATTAGTAATTGAAAGTAATTTCGTAACAATTTTCTACAAAAATCATTTTTTTCAAGAATTTTTAAATTTACTAAAAATATTGGAAAAATCCCAATTAAGATCAGCAGCTTATATCTCAAGAACTAAGTGAGATATTTCCAAATCGACTTCATTTTCTGAAAGTAGATGCTTCAATTAGTAATTGAAAGTAATTTCATAACAAATTAAAAAAAAAAACGATTTTTCAAGAATTTTTAAATTTATACAAAATATTGGAAAAATTCCAATTAAGTTCAGCAGCTTATATCTCAAGAACTAAGTGAGATATCTCAATACTAACTTCATTTTTCGATGGTGCACTTAGTATTGCACCATCTACTATTGAAAGTAGTTTCGTTACAGTTTTTCAAAAAATCATTATTACGTTTTTATACCGTAGAAAAAGTCACATTCAGAGGTAAACACGCGATTTGCGATGTCGTTTGTGGTTAAAATTAGTTAAAATGTCAAAATATTAGGCCTTTTGACTATATGGTTACCAATTTAAAAATTTATCACAAATAACATTAAGTTCTTTAGATATCTCAGGAATTTTTTACCTGTGAGATAACTTGAACTGGTAAGACGGGCGACACCGTAAACTATTAGTTTAATGCTTGGATTAATGAGAAGCGGATGAATGATGGAGAAGAAGAATAAGGGGGACTTCTTAATAGAGCCTCCCCTTCAGGTGTTTAAGCCTCCTCATTTAGGCTCGCTTGTATTGAATTCGGCTGGGTTGGATTGGATTGATTGAAAGAGAACTAGTTATTATTGATACAAGTTTAAATCTTGCTGATGAAAAGTTCAAACTATGCAAAAGAAACACCTATTGCAGAAGAAAGACAAAGTAGTGTTTACAGTAGATTACATATCGTTGGAAGAAGACTGGATACTGGTCATTGAAGCAAATATACAGTTGGCAAAAGACTGAATATTGGCCATAGAAGTAAGACAGAAGACTTGAATATTGGCTATAGAAGCAAGGCAGAAGACTGCATACTGTTGGTAGAAAGTTAGACACCTTTCTTAGAGGTCTATGCACTATTTGCAGAGATTACATAATGTTAAGAGAAGATTAGATACTATTATAGATGAGCAGATACTACACGAGAAAGTTTATGAACGTATAAAAAGTTTGACTTGCAGAAGAAGACTTACTGCTAAAGAAAGACTATCTAGTGTTTACAGAAGATTACCTACTGCTGGAAGAAGATCAAACATTAGATACTACATCCCAGATTTATTACGAAACATTCTTTCTTTGTGAGAGAAGAAGTGAACTTTTCTTTGTTTAATAAAAAAAGCGAGAAATCGAATTAATTTTAAGCACAGTTAATTCGTTTGAGTCAATTCCTTTTTATAAGTATGTAATTTCCTGGCGCCGAATAACATTATCATGATATTATCACGCACTCGACAAGTATTATTACTAAACCCATTTTCTACACGTGGATATTTTTATTTCTTATTATTATTAATCTTTGAAAAATGCCAATTATATTTGTGTACTTTTCCTGCGAATTCCGTAAGAAAACAAGTAGTGTCCTACCAGTTTTTGGGTTGCTTACATTTACCAAGCGGGGGGAAGAAGAGATCAAAGAGTTTCGGCCGTCAAAATATGCAGCCAGAACGGCGAGAGATCGCGATTTCAAAAGGTAACCGGGAGCTTTGTCGAGGGCTTTTCAAGCAGGGCTTTAAAAACCACCGCCCCTCATCATATCGCGTCTTATACAGAACTAAACCCTTCCCCCTCATCGCCCCTTATCACGCTTCTCCTTTCATTTCGTCGCGGTTAATTTGAACCAATTTTTTTGGTGAGTTAAAAAATTTAAAAATTTATGCGTTTTTTGCATTCGTACACGGAAAATATAACCAGCGGATGGCGTGACTCTCGTTCGAACAACAAAAATACGAGCGGTAATATCGGTCGAGTTTATTGCTTGACTTGTGGTAGCATAATTCAGGGTAACTTATTGAGATTTCAAACAACACGAACGGTTTTTCGTTGGTTGTCGAGTCTAATTAAAAAAATTTTATTACAAAAAATAATAACATAGTAAACGAATCGATCCATTTGATTCATTTTTGAATTAATTCATACAAAAGAAAAAAATGATAATTCGGAGATAGATAGTTTTTTTTAAGAGAACATCTATATTTACACCGCATATTTTGGATCTCACCCAAGTTAAATAAGGGGAGGCCAGTTCAAATACCTCGCTCTATTTCAGAGCAACATAAAAAAGTGTGGGGCCGGCCTTTGTGCAACTAACCCAGTGTTGTCTCCTCGATACGACAATAAAACACCTCCCAAATTATTTTTAAATAATTACGAAAAAAAAATCTTTCTCAGCTTCTTCCGTCAGAGCTTACGTAGAGTTTCTATATCGGGATAACTCAGAACGTGATAAACAAAATAAAAGCCACGTGGGTGGATGAGGGAGAAGCATCGCCGGCGCCGCGACGCTTGACGTCAAACGAGTTTTAGAAATTAGGTTAGATTCCAAAACACACAAAAGACATTTGTGTTAACGTACTCGGTGAGATTTGATTTAATTTTTTTCTGTTTAATGATTTATAACGCGAAGGCTCAACGGTGACTCGTGACCACTTTCGTTTATGCGGACAATTCGCCGGCGACTTCCGAAATAACTCATTCATGAAGACGATATGCCGTATGAATAAGACATTAGGGGAAAAATAATGCATCACTTTATTAGGAGGACGTTTCCGACTGTTTAATACGAATTAAAAAAAAATTTTCGTTATCTTGCTTTTATCAGACTTGTTGTGCTGCTTTTGAGTGAATTTGTATCTCGTTTCTGTCATAGATGTTATTTTACCTCTTACAGTTTTGCCTAAGTATGACTTCTTGCTACTCTTAGAAGAGTTGTGACAGTGGATGCACCTGATTGGCTCCTTGGCTAATACAATTTTTCTTCATGGATCATAAGCGAGTGATAAATCCGACTCTTTGATAATGAGAGTGCATAAAACTGCTCTAATTGTGGAGAGTATGCCAAAGAGAAGAAAAATAAAAGGCTGAGATTTCTCCTTTTTCTACTTTTTGGCAACTCCGAAAGACGTCAACAACATTGGGTTCTCTATCAACTATATTTGATTTTGTTCTGGTTGATCCGAGGTATCATCCGTTCTTCTTGGTTGTTCCCTGCGGACAGGGGCAGACGTTTCGCCAAGATCTCACTTGGCATCTTCAGTGCCATGTCGTCAACAGTCTGTCAACCGGAGACCCAGAGGAACGGATGATACCTCGGATCAACCAGAACACATACTTCTCCATCCGTGAAGCACTACGAATTACCAATATTTGATTTTCTGTCAACAATATTTGTTCTTCTGTCAGCTATACCTGGTGTCCTATCAACAATAGTTTTTCTTCTGCCAACAATATTTGCTCTTTTGTTAGCAATACCTGGTGTTCTGTCAACAATATTTGGTCTTTTACCAACTATATCTGGTCGTCTGCGAACAGTATATAATCTTCTGAAAGCAACACTTTGCTTTTTATTTACAATATCCATTCTACTGCGTCGTTTACATTGTATTATTAGTATTAATCTTGTATTAAGAATAACTAGAGTTTGAATTTCGATGATGTTGGCTTCAGTTGGGTGCTTTTTTTGGGTTGGGTTTGAGGTCAATTGGGTTGGGTTTGAGTTTGGCTGGCTAGGGTTGTGTTTGAATTTGGTTGGTTTGAATTCAGTTAGGTTAGATTGGGTTGCGATTGAGGTCGGTTGTGTTTGGTTTGAGTTCAGTTGGGTAGCGATGAGGATTGGGTTGGGAAAGCTATACTGAGTTGTATTACTGGGTTGAGAAACTATACTTGTTCACCAAGTATAGCTTTTGTTAGCTATACTTGGTGAACTGTCAACAATATTTGGTCTTCTGCCAACAATATTTTGTCTTTTGTCAGCAATGCCTTTGTTTTATCAACAATATTTGGTCTTCTGCCAACAATATTGGGTTTTTTTGTCAGCAATACCTGGTGTTCTGTCAACAATATTTGGTCTTCTGCCAACAATATTTGATCTTTTGTCAGCAATGCCTGGTGTTTTGTCAACAATATTTGGTCTTCTGCCAACAATATTTAGTCTTTTACCAACTATATCTGGTCGTCTGTGAACAGTATATAATGTTCTGCAAGCAACATTTTGCTTTTCATTTGCAATGTCCATTCTACTGCGTCATTTACATTCTATTATTAGTGAGATCTAATCTTGTATAGTCTGTACCACGAGAAGTGAATGTGACTCATCGATTTCCGTAAGAATTTTGCGTGTACGTTACAAATATTATGTTCGCGCGTTGACGTGTGTTAGAGTGGAATGATTTCTAGCGCGTACGTCTGTTCCGTACACTGTTAGGCGTTGAGTCACTGCCACTTCTCGTGGTACAGACTATATTAAGAATTACTAGTTCTCTTCCAACAATATCTAGTTTTCAGAATGATGTTAGGTTGAGTTTGAATTGGGTTAGGTTGGGTTGCTCTTTTTTTGGTTGCACTTGAAGTCGATTGGGGTTGAGGTCGATTGGGTTGGGTTTGAGGTTGGTTGGGTTGGGTTGGGTTTGAGGTCAATTGGGATGGATTTAAGTACGGCTAGCGAGGATTGTGTGTGATTTCGGTTGGTTTGAATTCAGTTGGGTTAGATTGGGTGGCGTTTGAGGTCGGTTGGGTTTGGTTTGAGTTTGAGAAAATTCAAAAACTCGCCTTGGTTCTAATAATGGAGATAAACGGAATGAATCATGGCTTAAATTGAAGATGAACATGTCTTCTTTAACAAAATGTATGATGAATGAAGATTCCTTGAGATATTTTTTTGTCGATTAGAACTATTTTGACACCCACCAACAGCTTTTTTCTACTTTTAGTCATTTCATAAAGACTTTCAAAAACCAGCAAATACCTCTTCTTTAATTTAACCATCCTAATAATATCCAGTCTTCTTCTAACAACATTTAGTGTTCTGCCAACAACAATAGATCTTCTATCAGCAATATCTGATCTTCTGCCAATAATATTTGATCTTCTACTAAAACTATTTAGACTTCTATCAGCTATATCAGGTGTTCTGGCAGCAATATTTTGTCTACTTCATCAATATCTTCTTATGTCTTCTGCAAACAGTATATAGTCTTCTGCAAGTAACATATTCTAGTATTCTCCAGCAAGAGCTAAGGTGGGGTGCGTTTGAGCTGATTTGGGTTGTATTTGAGATTGATTGGGTCGGTTTTGAATTCGGATGGGTTGAATTGGATTAAAATTCAGTTAGGTTGTGTTTGAGTTCGGTTGGATTAAAGTTCAGATAAGGTGAGTAGTGTTGGACTGATTGGCTTTTTGACAAATTTCATGCTTCATAAGCGAGAGATAAATCAACGATTTAATTATTAACTTTTTTGATTAATGATTTTTCAGCAATAAATCTTTAGAATAGTCATGGAAATATTTTAAACAATTTTGAACTAAAATCATCTATAAATTTGATTTGATTTATTGCAAGTTTATAGATAACATCCCCATTAATTATTCCAACTTTTATCTTCATATCAAGTATTCTTTAGATGTTTTTGGTCAATTAAAACCATTTCGACATCTACCAATAACCTTTTTCTACTTTTTGACAACTCTGAAACACTTTCATAATTCGGCAAATATCGCTTCTTCAATTTAATCATTCTAGCAGTCTTTTGCTAACAATATTTGGTAATCTGCCAAAAACAATGAATCTTCTATCAATATTATTGATCTTCTGCCAACAACGTTTGGCTTTCTCTAACAATATTTGGATTTCTGTCTGCTATATCTGGTGTTCTGGCAGTAATATTTTGTCTACTTCATCTGCAAGCAACATATTCTAGTAGCCTTCAGCAAGAGTTGAGGTGGTTTGAGCTGGTTTAGATTGTATTTAAGATCGGTTGGCTCATGTTGAGATGGATTAGAATTCGGTTAGATTGAAGTTTGGAATAGTTGAGTTAGAGTGGTGTTGAACTGATTGTCTCCTTGGCAAATGTCATAATTTTTCATCATGCTTCATAAGCGAGAGATAAATCCGAAGTAAATCATCAATTTAATCGTTCTACAGAAAGATAAGTATTTGTATAAGAATCACAAAGATTTTTTAAACCAGTTTAAACCAAAATTATCAATGAATTCAAATTTTGATTTATTTCAAATTTATGGAGAACATCCTAATTATTTATTTCAACTTTTTTTTCTGCACATCAAATATCCTTGAGATGTTTCTTATTTATTAGAATCATTATCATTATGTGGCAAATTTGAAACACTTTCAAGTCTAAATTAAAATTTTTCATATTACTATATAAAAGGGCTAATATTATGAGAATATTGTAGAGTTGCTGAAGTCTTGTTAGTGGTCGGGATGAGGCCGGGATCTTAATCAAGGGCGTGTGTAACTGGTTTCGATACAATAAACTATTCCTAAACAATTCCACATGGAAGATTGATGGTTTCTAACTTATCCCCATGAACATATTCCAAGAACGTAATTAACAAAGTTATTAACAATACGAGGAAGTGAAATAAAAAAAAATTCTGTAGCGATTTTTTTTGTTCAAATACTGCGATTTGCTTTCTGAATCTGAAAGTATTTATTCTGTCGCCTCTCGATCCGCAAGGGTCGATAGATAGCACAAGGGGGTTGGGGTTAGGGATCTTAGGGGTTGGACGCGACGGACGCCGCCGCCGCCACCGTCGTCGTCGTCGTCGTAGACGTCGAGGACGCCTCTCGACGCCACAGTTACAGTAGAATGCACTCTGCTTCTACCTATTTTAGCACTATAGCTCTGCGCACTCGGCCCGGGTCCCGTTCAAAAACCGGCCCTGGCTTTTATTTATGACCCCTAGCTGACACCACGGCCCTAAATCCAGACCCTCTCCCTATTTTTTCTTCTTTCCTTTCTTTTTTTTTTCAAGTGTGTGGTGATCACTAACAAGCGCTACATTAATTACTCACTTAAAAGAAAATCTCCATCGAGTATAATGATATCCCAAAATAAAAAAATTCCTTTAAATAAAATGGAAGAAAAATGGAGATGAATAGTCTAAATATACATGGGGTTGCAAATGCTTCCTTAACGAGATATAAAACGTCAAATTTAATTTAACATTAAACATTATCTGCAATAAAAACTGGTTGTTTAAAAATATTTTCAACGCCATTGCAGTATGAACTAGGAATATTTCTTTTACGAAATGATAGATATGTATCTAAGCATGTGAGTTTTGTTTCAAATAATGTAGGAAAAAGTTTCTTGCTCAATGAACACCAAATCAAAAAATATTTGTTAATATTCATAGAAGATTAAGAGAAACGGGGGAATTAAAATCAATCAAAATTAATTCCGGATGATGGCTTTATGCTAGAACTCCGAAATCTGAGGAACTGATTCTCAAAGCATTAGAAAATAATAATATGTTAAATATCCAATAAATTTCTGCAAATTTAAACATCCAGTCCTCTTTTCTAACGTGTTCAACATTTACCCAACATTTAGATTACCCACCAAGATTAGAGTGGTCACGATGGTTGCTTGGAAAATTTTTAATTACTCGAAAACTGTTGCTTTAAACAAACATGTAAGAGACCACTTGATAGATAATTGACCACTTCATATGAAAAATTCTGTCCGTAATGTTCAAGAAGAATCTTTAATTCCATTATATACATTCCATTGAACTAAAACTAGAACTAACACTAGACCTAGGACTTGAAATAACCGGGTTTAGCCGTGCGTCTATTGTGCAATATAAATTGAGATTCGTGCAATATAATCAAAAATTTTTTCTTCTTTCTTCAAAATGTTTATTTTTTGTTTGAGCTTATTTTATGGATCGGAATTGAGTAAAAATCTTTTAAATAAATCATCATTTGTTTACATTCCAGCAAATTGTCTTGTGCGACACTCTCTGAACCTGCGGTCTTGCTTGTTTTTCGACTCTTGAGCCTCTTTAGATAACATAGTAATAGCGATTCTGTAACCACTGCAGCTCCATGAAAACCATATGGATGATGTGGCGAACTAAAATAGTGATGATAGAAACAGGGAGTAATTTCTTCCCTCAGATTTATTTTGAAATTTTTGCTTATAAGTAGTATGACCATCAAGCCCTCATTTACAATGCAACGTAAAATTACATTCTATCTCTGATCCCACGTTTGAAGATTTCAATATTTTTTCACAGGAGTTATTCAACAAACTCTGTAAATCAATGTCGCAAACTGTTCAGAGGGATTTTCATTCCTTCTGGGTAGGCCACTTTCTTATACTTTAAAACATCACTACTATGAGTGTTACAAATCATGTCCATGTCTAATGGCACTCTCTCGAAGTTTTTTATAAGCACTTTTTTATAAAAAGCAGTTAGTAGTAGCTATTATAAAACACCCAAGTCTTCATTATTATCACTAAGAGGCTCTAAATAGTTAAAATGTATGTAACATTTGAAAAAATAACAAAATTTTTATTCAAAAAATTGATTTTCGATCGTGTTTTAAGATTGCTTTCGAAGCACTGTGCGACGCACTCCGTTTTTGTAGGTACCTATCACGGTGATTCATCAATGCACAGATTCGACGGTGCGACTATAAGTCTAGTGTTAGTTTTACTTGTGATTCAGTGCAGAAATGTTGTATGGTTATGAACTATAAGTTCTGGTTGTAACTGTTGTTCAATGTTTGACTGTATACATTTCATTGAAGTAAAACTAGTACTAACACTAAACCTAGGACTAGAAATATTCGGGTTTAGCCATCTTAAGAGACAGTAACACTTAACGGTCGGGCACCGTAGATTTACGTTTTTTCATTCTGACTATAGATCTACGTTTTTGTACGAAGTGTTACTATGTTGCATTTGGGGCTCTCTTTTATGCACACTGTTATTTTTTCTTGATACTATTGTTTATAGTAGTATCTACTAGTATTTTACAAGCGTGAAAATGACAAGCAGTAAAGAGTTTTTAGAAAACTTATCCGGAAGTGATGTTGAGTGTTTGAACCTTGATGAAGAAAGTGATGTTTCAAGTGACGACAGTGAATTTTTATTTCCCAGGAAAAAAATTTCACGTAGATTATCTTCTTCGGAGAGTGATTTTGAGGATAACGCCTAACGACAAGTTCATCTCTTTGGAACCTTTTCTTGGTTCTACTGGATTACAAGTACCCAGTAATCCAACGTCTATTTCTGAATGCGTTGAATTATTCATAAAAGACGAGTTGTTTGTAATGATTGCAGAATAAAGCTATTTGTATTATACACAATCAAAACATAAATACCAATGTTCTTCAAAATCGAAAAAAAAATGACCTATATCACAAGTAATGAAATGAAAAAATGTATGGGAATTATACTTTTGATGGGCCATACAGTGAAAAATGTTTTAAAAGATTACTGGTCAAACGATCCTCTGGAAGAAATGTCCATTTTCTCAACAGTAATAAGTAGGGATAGATTTATGCAAATTTTACAGTTTTGGCATTTTAACGGTAACTCACTTTTAAATGAGAACTCCACCAGACTTCATAAAATAAACCCGATACAGGATTATTTCCTTGAAAAGTTTAAAACCGTTTATAAACCAAATCAACAGATCTAAATAGATGAAGGGGTAATCCCACGGAGAGGAAGACTTAGTTTTAAAACGTATAACCCTAATAAACCTAACAAATACGGCTTACTTGTTAGAATGCATTGTGAGAATCAATCTGGATATATAACTAACTTTCAAATTTACTCAGTTGAAAGGCAAACCCTTGAGAATACCATATTTTCTTTATTAGATCCTTGTTTACACGTTTGGCATCATCTATATCAAGATAACTTTTATAATAGCATACATATAGCAAGTTAGAGTTTCTGGAACTATTCGGCAAAATCGAGGCCTTGATTTAGAATTGAGAAAAATTTTAAATTTTAAAAAAAGTGAAACTATATACCGGCGAAAAGGGGATATCTTATTACAAATATGGAAAGATAAGAGGAAGGTTCGTATGATATCCTCAATTCATGATAGTTGTTGATAAAAAGACTAGAGATGGAAGAGATGTTATTAAACCAAATTACATTAACGACTATAACAAACATATGAAAGGTGCAGATAGGGCCGACCAGTCCTCTCATATTGCGGTATGAGGAAAACTAGAAAATAGACGAAGAGAGCGGTTTTGTTTCTATTTAATTGCGGTCTCTTCAATTCCTTAATAACCTATAAGAAATTAAACAGAAACAAACGTATAACTTACAATACTTTTTTGAAAGAAGTCGCAAGAATCTGGATTACTGAGCAGCAAATAAATGATTCTGATTCCGAAGAAACTGGTACTAATATTCAACCAACCAGAAAAACTCCAAGAGTGGATCCAGAAGGTAGATTGCCAGGAAACATGAAACAGCATACTCTTACACAAATTGTGGGAACAGGGAAGAAAAGATATCCTCAAAAACCATGCAAAGTCTGCAGCTCGCATGGAAAATGAGCGAAAAATATAATAAGAAATATAGTTGATTTAATAAAGTTTTATTGTAGCTACAACGCTTTAAATCCATACATTTCTTGTTTATTTAATTCCCATGAAAAAAATCCCGCAAACTAGGAAAGACAGCGCAGATTCGACCCGTCCGTTAAGTGTTAATAGCTTTCATGCTGGTGTTAGTTCTGGTTTAGTTGTTCAATTTTATTTGATGATTTATACAGAATCACAAGTCTGAAGACGCACAGCTAAACTCGAATATTGTTTCTAGTTTTAACTCTTTTTGTTTTAGATTCGGAACGAATACGATGATACATAAATTTTATATACATATAAATTCATTTTATTCAAAAGCAATTCAACAAGTGTTACTTTTGCGAGTAAATACCTTCGTCGTCGTTGCCGCCACAACCTAATCGTGTAATTAGATCAGATAAGGAGATCTTCTTACAACGAGGCGCCACCGTCACGGGAAACCCCTGAAGGTGTCACAAGTTACAAAGCTGCGGCCAACGTTTCGCGGATTTCAAAACGTTAAATCTAGTATTTCGCGGTAAATACTAAACGCAAATATATTATATTTATGTTTCTTCCGACTGACTTTTTCTAATCTTATTATCTCTCACTCTCTCTTTTTTTGTAAAACATCGCAATAAATAAACGTCGTCGTTGTCAAAGCCAAATTTACGCAGTTCTAATAATGTCGGACTTTGAGTTTGTTTATTTACACACTATGTTATCTTAAATTTGATTGAAAAAAAAATAAAAAAACGTTGGTTAAAAAATTTTAAAAAATTAAAAAAAAAATAATTTTAAAAATCTCGATTTTGTCGAGATTTTCGCTTTTCGTTCGGTGTTTGAGGATGGGACGGGATGATACGAAATGAGATGACGTGGTGTGCACGTGTTTCTACGTACTTTGAGTAAATAATGATAAAATGTGACGAAATAATTTTATATTTACCTATTCACTATTATTGTTTTTTAACTTTATAAAATATTCTCTTTAAAATAACTCTAACCTCTCGGCATTACATTATTTTTAAATATGAAATATCCACTCGAAATTGAAATGTTACGTCCTTGTTTGCATAACTCACGGCAACACAGTGCGGAGCGCGCACTGTGTTGCAAAGTTGCACAACGACCGCAAAAGCAAACAATCACCTGAAATTTCCCAACGAAAACAACAATAAACGTTGGCGCCAGATGAACGGCAAAAAAATTTTACACCATATTGATGTCAAGGTCACGGTATTATTGAATCTTACATAGACGATTCGGATTTGTTGCAATTTTTTAAGCCCCAATAATCGCTGAGTTGCGAAATTTTGACAAAAATGAACGAAATTCTAGAAATTTTTTAATTTTCCTAACAGAAGGCCATGGAATTTTGACAGTTTTTCGTTAATCTTTAAATTATCGTAGTCATTTTTTTTATTGCATTTAAAACAACGAAATTTTGAGAGAGGCGGTCATCTTAAAATAATAATACAGGATGATTAACTCCTAGGAATGTAATTCAAGGTATTCTCCGGGTTGTCTATGCGATATATACAGGGTGTTTCAGATTTATGGAAGACTAGATATTGCTCGTACAATTTGCAAACTGCATGTTTTCGTTTTCTCTTTTGATTTGTTGTAATCATGATGACTACTTCTATCTGATATGTCCAATTCCCGAGACCAAAACTATTTTCGGGTTTCGGAACTAAGTTATAAATCCCGGTACTTATTCTCCGATTATTTCTGAAGAGGATGTATTTTGAATTGAGACTTTATACAGATTCTATGAAACTTGATATTGCTTCTATAGGACTTGAAATGTTTCCAGAAGACATGATATTGTTTCTAAAAGACTTAGCGTTACCTCCAGAAGTAATAATACTGTTTCTAGAAGACGTAAGATTACTTTTAGAAGGCTTGACATTGCTTCCCGAAAACTTGAAATGCCTGCAGAAGATTTGCAATGCTTCCAGAAGGCTTGATATTGCTTCCAAAAAAATTGATACTAGTACTAAATGAAAAGAAATGTTTCCAGAAGACTTGAATATTGCCTTTGAAAGACTTGAAATACTTCCAGAAAGCTTGATACTAGTTCTAGATGGCATGAGATGCTTCCAGAAGACTTGATATTGCTTCTAAAAGACATGATACTCGTTCTAAATGACATGAGATGCTTTCAAAACATTTGATGAAGACTTGAAATGCTTCCAGAAGGCTTGATACTGCTTCTAGAAGACTTGACATTATTTCCAGAAGACTTGATATTGCTTCTAAAGGACTTAAAATGCTTCCAGAAGACTTGATACTGGTTCTAGATGACATGAGATGCTTCCGGTAGACTTGATATTTCTTTTAGAAGACATAATACTGGTTCTAAATGATCTGAAATGGTTCCCTAAGACTTAATATTCAGTGGATTCAGAGGATTTGAAATGTTTCCGGAAGACTTAATATTTCTTCTAGAAAGCTTACATTGCTTCTAGAAAACTTAATATTGCTTTTAGAAGGTTTGAAATGATTCGAGAAGACTTGATAATGCTTCCAAAAAACCTTATACAGGTCCTAGATAATATGAAATGCTTCCAGAACTCTGGAGGTCTTGAAATGCTTCTAGAAGACATGATACTTCTTCTAGATGATAGGAAATGCTGCTAGAAGGCTTGATTCTGCTTCCACAACATTTGACTTTGCTTCCAAAAGACTTGACTTGATACTTTTTCCAGAAGACTTTCAATGGTTCCTGAAGACTTAACATTGCTATCTGAAGACTCGTAATGCTTCCAGAAGACTTACAATGTTTCCAGAAGACCTGATATCGACTCTGGAGGTCTTGAAATGCTTCTGGAAGACATAATATTAGTTCTAGATGATGTCAATGCGGCCAGAAGACTTGATATTGCTTCTAGAAGACTTACAATGTTATCAGAAGACTTAATATTGACTCTGGAGGTCTTGAAATGCTTCTAGAAGACAGAATACTTCTTCTAGATGACGTGAAATGCTGCTAGAAGACTTGATATTGCTTTTAGAAGATTAGAAATGTTTCCAGAAGATTTGATACTGCTTCCACAACATTTGACTTTGCTTCCAGAAAACTTGATACTTCTTCCAGAAGACTTTCAATACTTCCTGAAGACTTGACATGGCTTTCAGAAGACTCGTAATGCTTCCAGAAGACTTACAGTGTTCCCAGAAGACTTAATATCGACTCTGGAGGTCTTGAAATGCTTCTGGCAGACATAATACTACTTCTAGACGACGTGCATGCTGTCAGAAGACTTGATATTGTTTCTAGAAGACTTACAATGTTATCAGAAGACTTAATATTGACTCTGGATGTCTTGAAATGCTTCTGGCAGACATAATACTAGTTCTAGATGACGTGAATGCTGTCAGAAGACTTGATATTGCTTCTAGAAGACTTACAATGTTATCAGAAGACTTAATATTGACTCTGGAGGTCTTGAAATGCTTCTAGAAGACAGAATACTTCTTCTAGATGACATGAAATGCTGCTAGAAGACTTGATATTGCTTTTAGAAGATTAGAAATGTTTCCAGAAGATTTGATACTGCTTCCACAACATTTGACTTTGCTTCCATAAGACTTTCAATGCTTCCAGAAGATTTGACATTGCTTTCAGAAGACTCGTAATGCTTCCAGAAGACTTACAATGTTCCCAGAAGACTTGATTCTACTTTCGGAAAAGTTGATATTGCATCCAAAAGACTTGAAACAAGATCTAAATGACATGAAATCCTTCCAGAAGCTTTAATATTGCGTCTGAAGGACGTAGCTTGCTTCCAAACGACTTGAATTGATTTTTAGATGACGTAAAATGCTTCCAGAAAACTTAATATTGCTTCTAGAAGGTTTCAAATGTTTCGAATCATTCTAAAAAGTTTTCCAGAAGACTTAATATTCTTTCTAAAAGATTTGAAATTCTTCCAGAATATTGCCTCTGGAAGACTTGTAATATTTCCAGAAGACTTAATACTGCAACAGATGGTAGAAAAATCGTTCTGTGTGTTTTAAGTTTTCTTTAACTTTGATACTTTTCAAATTTTTTTATAATAAAAGGATTCCTTTGTATATCTTTGTACTTTTATTTAAAATGGAAAATATTTTTATGATAGTTTTACCGGTTTGGGTTCATTCAATGAACCATCTTCTCCATCTCCAGTTTAAAAGGCCTGCAGGTTAAAAGATAATACGTTCCAACATTAAACGGAAGAACAATGCTTATTTTGTGGAAATACGTTACAAAATACGTTGTCCATCATTTTATTTCTGAAGATAATTCATTCGTTGTTTTCATACAAAGGAAACCTTTTATTATATGATCAAAAATGGAAAGAACATACGAATTCTTGTTTAATAAAAATCTTCTTAGTTAAGAAGACTTTTTGGTGGTCCCGAACCCACCATTTATATCATTTCATTATTTCCACCCTACTCTTATATGACGTCACGAGACATTCCTAAGTACTAACATTTATTTGCAGGATGATTCAATCTTATTCACTCTATCAACTTTGATATCAATATAAACCGTAATATATTAATCGTTAATATCGAGGTTTTGCTGTATTTTCATATCAAAGTAATCAAAGTTGGCGTTACCATTAGGCAAAGTTGTTTTTGTTTGTTCGCATTCTTTTACGTCAGCGCCGCATTCCACGAACGAAAACCGTTGACGTAGAACCATAACTTCCGAGAAAACAAAAAAAAATCATTCATCATCGTTTTAAATCGTACGTAAAATGAGACGGGTTCGATTTTCGAGGTTGGTAATTAGGGGATAGATTGAGGAAGGCGTCGGCTCCACCTTTAGTAATAACGCCGGAGGAGGAGAGAACAAGAGGAGCACTCTTGTGAAGGAGATTCCCGCACTCTTTCGTTCTTTCTTCTTCTCAGTCTTCGCGAAGTCGAGGAGACGAGGAGGAGGAGAAGAAAATAGATAAGTTTTAAAATTCTAGCGTCGCCGGCCTCATTCGGACTGAGGAAGGTAATTTCTCCGCTTTTATTAAACGCCAACGCCACCTTTATTGTCGCTCGGCTCGGCTCGGTGCCATTATTCGCCGGGAATCGATTGCGCGCGGCCGGAGAATTACCGCGTGCAGATGGGAATTTCATATTTTCCTTCTGAGGGGGACTCCTCCTAAGGAGTCGCGGAAAAATCTCAACCCGAAATTCCATCTAATCACCCAAATTGATTCCCACATAATTTGCTTACTGCAATTCGGAAAGTTATTTTAGGCACTCGGTACAATAATGATAGGTTTGCGGGGGCGGTTTTTGGTTATCGCGGCCTCTATAATATCCCTCAATTACCATAACTTTAACCGCAGAAATTATATATGACGTCAAAAAAATTTTTTAGATTAATATTAGTCGAGTTTCTCATGCACATTCAAATAGGAATTGAATGGGAACACAGGTGTGCATCGTAACGACAACGATGGGAAATATCTCTTAGACATCGTCTCTTGACAGCAACGGCGGCGTTGAAGGCCGGATGTCTCATTGTCGTCGCCATGAAGACGACCGTGATTGCGTCCCGTCTGGAGGAGAGGAGCGCCGGGACGCCTTCTCCGTTGTCATTTAAATTGGGTCGTCGCTGCTGTTCAATCGGGCGACCATCTTCAACGACTACAATTCTCAATTCCAAGGTTAACGAGGAACAAGACTAAACGAGAAAGACAGAGAGAACAAAGTTTGCGTCCTTAAAACAAAAAGATTAGAACGAGATGAAACCGAAGAAGGTGGAGAAAAATGATAGTTTTCCGTATATGTTATACTCTCAAGCCTTGTTAATAATGATACCGCGGGTAACCACAAAGTAACCGCTAATTGGTGCTGGAGGATGGCTTCTTTGAGTGGTGGTAAAATAAAACGAAGATAAAAAATAAATAAAAAAATAACTGGATGATTAAAATAAAAAAATACAAGTTAATTAAAAAATTTAAATAAGTTAATTTTGGAGGTTACCGCTAGATGGAGCGAGTAATAATAACGATTTGAATTTTACAACTTCCTTTATTAATTTAAATGTTTTGTGAATTAATTAATTATATTAACTAATTAATTATTCAATTCATTTTAAGTTTTTTAATGAAAATCATTTTTTAAACTGTTTTACCCCCATCTAGCGGTAGTTAATTATATTAATTACATAAAATGCGAATTTTATGTAAAAAATTTAATTGAAAATCCTCTAAAAAATAGTAAATTGTGTTTTTTAGAGCTCCAATTATCTATTTTTGGTGATTTAAAATCCTTTAAAGCGATTTTATCGCTCTAATTTCAATCGTAAAGTTTTTGACACAGTTTTATTTATAAGTAATATTAGAAGTATTTTGATTGAGGAAGTATCTTTTTTGGTTTTTGGTTTCAGAATTCAGGAAATAACCATCTTAACCCAAACCCATCCAAACATAACCTATGGAAATTTTTGAAAAACTCTCGGTATCTTTTTATCATTACAAATAAGTACTATTATTAAATACCCGGGTATTTATTTGCTCTATTTTTAATTGTTATTCAGTCTACAATTCTTGTATATCTATATTAAACTAAAACTAGAACTAACACTAGACCTAGTACTAGAAAGTTTCGGTTTAGCCGTGCGTCTTCAGACGCACGGCTAAACCTGAATCTTTCTAGTACTAGGTCTAGTGTTAGTTCTAGTTTTATTTACCATTCAGTGCTTGATTGTTGTAAATTTTTCTGGAACTAAAAGTATAACTAACACTAGACCTACAATCTAACTTTAGTATTTACATTAGACTTAGAACCATAAACATTAGGATTGAGTAGTACGTCGTTTTAGACTTCTAAACCTTAATGTTTTTAATTCTAAATCTAGTGTTAGTTCTGAAGTTGGGTTTGGTTGAGTTAGATTAGGTTCCGTCTTAAGCAACTTGAGTATGTTAATTAAAAGAAGCAAAGGGTATGGTACGATATATCAGATAGCTACAAAGATACTAGCCATAAGAAAGAAAGATGATCTTGATACAAAAACGATAGACAATCAATTTGCGAAGCTATTCCCACAGATGGAGAACAATATTACAAGAGGCGTAACCTGAGATAAATTAGAAAACGTTAGAAGTCTTACGAAGAACTAAATAAATGCTGATAACACCTAAAAACACAAAGAACTCCAGGTCACAAATGAAATACTGAAGGCTTATTAATAAACTTAAACTTATTAATAAATGCTTCGAAATAGGAGAATTTCCAGAAATATGGATCAAAACGAAATTAGTGTTAATCGAAAAGTCAAATAAAGATTATGAAGAAAAACAATGTAAACCGCTCTGCCTACTAATCACAGTAAAAAAGCTGCTTGAAAGACTAATTAATTAAACGCCTTACAAAACACCTGGAAAAAGACAAAGAGACCTCTGATGAATAATTTAGCTATAAAAAATAGAAAGAAGAAAAAAATAATAATAACAGATACTCAGGAAAGATGCAAAAAATAAGATATAAAAAAGATAGATATAAAAAATGCATTCATTTCAGTACCATGAGAGAAATTACTGGGAGCCCTGAAAAGCTGTAACGCATCTGCAACGATAGTAAAACTAATGGAAAGTTATTTATATAAAAAAACTGGAATGTTACCGGATGAAAGAGAGAAAGAAATGACTGACAGGGTTTCATAGGGATCGGTGATTGGCGAGACGCTCTGGAATTTATATTAATTTTTATAGTCAATATAGTGACATACGTAGACGATATAGCGACGGTGGTACGGTCAATGAATGTGGAGGAGCTTGAAAGATAAAGCAGAGTATTGTATAGGGAATATAAGTGCAAAACTAAAAGAGAAGGGTCCTCCGTTGGCATCGCATAAAACAGAAATGGTAATGTTTGAAGAAAAACGTGGATTGCAGCAATATATCAAACTAAAGGTGAATAACTTCAAATTTAAGAGTGCCAAGTCAGTGTAGTACTTAGGAGTGTACTACGTCGATAAAGATATAAGGATGACGACTCATGTATGTAAAATAAACGAGAAAGCGGTCAAAACAGTTAATGCCCTAGCAGGATTCGTGCCAAGAATAGTAGGAAGTTCAAGCCAGGGAAAGGTAAAAGGTAATAAATAGAATCGGCAACCCTGTACCCTGCCACGGCATGAGAATGTGCTATGAAGTATAAAAAATATAGAAATATGCTTAAATCGGCAGAACGGAAACCATCTATACACGTTACTTCAGCATATAAAAATGGCCAGGTGTCCTCCCTAGACCTTCTAGTATGGGAGAGAGTCCACAAATCAGAATCAAAAGGAGCTAGAAAAGAGGAAAACAGAGCGGAAATCGACGTTGGCAGAAAAGGTGGGACCGATATCAAGGATGGCCGAAAAATTTCATTAGAGATGTTAAAAAATGGCGGGAATATAGACTTAACACAAACTATTATGCAACTCAGGCGATTTAGGGCCACGGAATCTTTTTGGACAATATCTGACAAAAATAAAGAAAAGAAGAACAAGTGAATGCTGGTACGGGTGTGGATTAGAGGATACTCGGAGACACACTGTATTTGAGTACGCACGATTCAAGCTGTTGAGAAGACAAGCAGAGATAAGGATTGGAAGAGAAATTAAGATCGAAAATATTCATGAGGCGCTGTTGCTTCTCTCGTTTCTGCAGAGACGAAAGAAGCGTGGGAGGAAGTATTGGACCTCCTAACGGGAATAATGAAGGAGAAAGAGGTGGAAGAGAAGAGAAGAGAAGCGAAGAGAAAAGAGGGGGAGAGGGGGAATGCTCCAGCCATTAAAAAAAGGAGCGTAGGTGAAAATGATGCAGAAAGGTATGAAATAAAATGAAGAAAGTTAAAAATTAATTGATTCCTATGTCCACATGAACGGCGGGGGAATGGCGAAAGAAATAGGTGAACCACAGGGGAAGAGTATATGTACGTTTGGAGGAAGCAAAGGACGATCCAATCGAGCTTGAGAAAGGAGAAAAGGAACAATAACCTCTCGTCCAAGTACGAGATATTTCAAAAAATAAACAATTCTATGTCTACATCTACACTGGAAAAAACGAGGGAAAAGAACGCGATCGGCAATATCACACTATTACTGGTCAAATTGAGAAGGAAGCAAACTGGGGTTAAGTATAAGAAGAGTAAAAGTTGGAGTATGAGTGAGGAAACAACGTGAGAGATGGAAGTAGGCAAAGTATAGAAACAAAATAATATATACAGTCGCAAGTGGTCCGAAGTGACGTATAATTGTGAAGCACCCTAAAACATAAAGAACTACTATCGGATAATTATTAAACACCTCTTGGAAATGTCTAAAAATCCTGGAAAATTTAACTATATTCAATTATATCTTTTCGAATTTCTCGGTAACACTTTACAAGTTTAATTAGATTTGACAAACTATATCTGCATTTCTAAAAAATCGTGGATATTCTTGGAAAAGTGGCATATAAATACTAAAAATCTTTGAAAATACTTAGAATATCAAATTAATTAGAATTCTAGAAATGAAATTCTGAAATGAAAAGGGTTTGACAGAAAACATTACTAAACATTTTCAACCTGTCAATTTGAATTTTTTTGTTTTTTAGTTAATAACTTTTATATTGGACGATTTAGGTTTTGGAATTTTGGAAATAACCAACCCAATCTAAGGAAATTATATCTTTTAAATTCTTAACAAAAATCCTTTTTAATTATCCCCATCTTGCCATAGTTAATTATATTAATCAAATCAAGTGCATGTATGTTTCACAGTTCGCTTTTTTTTTTTCTATAATACCTGTTAAGGTGAATTTTCTAGGGTTTCTATTGGTATTAACTAAAACTCCTCGAAAATTTTTGTTGTATTCCTGATTTTTAGTAACAATGTCACTAACTAAATAGTTGAGGTTAAAATACTAAGAAATTTGTAGGTAAATACGATTTTAACGAAGTACATATTAATATGAAAACAGATGGAGGATGCTTATTACCTATATAAATTGTTTTTATTATTAATTTTGATTTTATTAGTTTTCACTTCTTGAATAATGATAGGTGAAATAAACGTCAGTGTCACATTTATTTCAAGACAAGATAAAATAAAACTTGTAAATTCTGCCAACTTTACAACAATTTGCCAGGTATTATGGGAAAAAGGAACTATAAAATTGCACTTCGCTTGCGGGCGAGGTGCTACAATTTTCAAAAATGAACATTTTTATGTAAACGCCACCCCCGCAAGTGATCTCGGCGATTTGAGGCGAAATCGTTCCTATGTATCGTAGTAAATATATAAAGCCTGATTAAAGACAATTTTATGTTCACTTTGTCGAAGTCGCTTGCGGGCGAGGTGTTATAAACTTCCAAAATGGACGATTTTCTGTAAACATTTCAAATCCAGCGTCTTGCCCGCAAGCGACCTCGGCGATTTGAAACGAAATCGTTCCTTATATATCCTAGTAAATATCTAAAGTCTGCTATAAGACGATTTTATATTCACTTCGCCCAGGTCGCTTGCGGGCGAGGCCCTACATTCTTCCAAAATGAACGACTTAATGTAAAAATTTTATTCCAGCGCCTCGCCCGCAAGCGACCTCGGCGATTTGAAGCGAAATCGTGCCTTATATATCCTAGTAAATATTTAAAGTCTGCTATAAGACGATTTTATGTTCACTTCGCCAAGGCCGCTTGCAGGCGAGGTGTTATAAGCTTCCAAAATGGACGATTTTATGTAAACATTTCAAATCCAGCGCCTCGCCCGCAAGCGACCTCGGCGATTTGAAGGGAAATCGTTCCTTATATATCCCAGCAAATATATAAAGCCTGATAAAAGACAATTTTATGTTCACTTTGTCGAAGTCGCTTGCGGGCGAGGTGTTATAAGCTTCCAAAATGGACGATTTTATGTAAACATTTCAAACCCAGCGCCTCGCCCGCAAGCGACTTCGGCGATTTGAAGCGAAATCGTTCCTTATATATCTTAATAAATATCTAAAGTCTGCTATAAGACGATTTTATATTCACTTCGTCGAGGTCGCTTGCGGGCGAGGTCCTACATTTTTCCAAAATGAACGACTTAATGTAAAAATTTTATTCTAGCGCCTCGCCCGCAAGCGACCTCGGCGATTTGAAGCGAAATCGTGCCTTATATATCCTAGTAAATATTTAAAGTCTGCTATAAGACGATTTTATGTTCACTTCGCCAAGGCCGCTTGCAGGCGAGGTGTTATAAGCTTCCAAAATGGACGATTTTATGTAAACATTTCAAATCCAGCGCCTCGCCCGCAAGCGACCTCGGCGATTTGAAGGGAAATTGTTCCTTATATATCCCAGCAAATATATAAAGCCTGATAAAAGACAATTTTATGTTCACTTTGTCGAAGTCGCTTGCGGGCGAGGTGTTATAAGCTTCCAAAATGGACGATTTTATGTAAACATTTCAAACCCAGCGCCTCGCCCGCAAGCGACTTCGGCGATTTGAAGCGAAATCGTTCCTTATATATCTTAATAAATATCTAAAGTCTGCTATAAGACGATTTTATATTCACTTCGTCGAGGTCGCTTGCGGGCGAGGTCCTACATTTTTCCAAAATGAACGACTTAATGTAAAAATTTTATTCTAGCGCCTCGCCCGCAAGCGACCTCGGCGATTTGAAGCGAAATCGTTCCTTATATATCCTAGTAAATATCTAAAGTCTGCTATAAGACGATTTTATATTCACTTCGCCCAGGTCGCTTGCGGGCGAGGCACTACAATCTTCCACAATGAACGATTTTATATAAACATTTCAAATCCAGCGCCTCGCCCTCAAGCGACCTCGGCGATTTGAAGCGAGGTCCTTTTATAGCTTAGTGAATATTTAACGAGTTCTATAAGACTAATTTTTTCACTTCACCGAGGTTGCTTGCGTGCGAGGCGCTACAGTCTTGCAAAATGAACAATTTTATGTAAACATTTTTAAATTCATCGGTAAAGTTTTAAACAAAACTGAACCTAATTCTTTTATACCGTCAATTTAATATTTAATTTTTTTATTTTACAACTTATGTTAAGTTACTGATATATAGACGCATTGTGATTAATAAAGTATCTTTTTTCTGTTTCAGAATTCTTGAAATCAACGCAACTCAATCTATGGAAAATCTTGAAAATACCCCAAAACATAAAAATATTATATAGTAAATATTATATACTTGGATAGTCATTAAGGAAATGTTTAAAAATCTTGGAAAATTTAGATACATCTTTTGCAATTTCTCTGAAGACAAGATCTCGGAAATCGTATCTTTAAAAAGCATAGATATTTTTGGAAAAGCGGGAATACTGAAAATCTTTGGAAATTCTTAGAATATGAAATTAATTGGAATGGTGGAAATGAAAATGTTGCTGCGTGAAGGGCGGGCAATCTTAGTAGATTCAAAAGCTCATTGATCCGAAAAGTAACATGGAACGTTAATGGAATCGCCATCGCGAGGTAGTTTCGAAGAAGGGTCCCACATAAAGGTTTGTTCTCTTCTTACGCGTGGTGGAGTAACGGTCGCGATGTTTCCAGTGGCCGATGTAGAATAGTGTCGACCACCGCCAGCGGCATCCAATTCACCAATCAGCTTAATTAACTTGATCGCTAGCGCCCTCCGTCGGTCGATTTATGGTAATTTTGTTTATGCAAGCGCTATGCGTTTCCAATCGAGCCCCTTTCCCCGCTTAAATTCTCTGAAATTCTCACTTTTCAGGTTGTATCCTACCCTAGGATATCGTCATGTTTACAAACTCCTCCCTCATCTCCTATACTCCGGGGATAACATTTCATTACGCGTTATAAAAACCTAAAAACGTCTCGTCGACTGACCGAAGACAGTTTTGCACGGAGGTAATGGCCCCTCTTTCGGGTCGACCGCCCGAATTTCGCTTCGCCGCTCCACCTGCAAAAGGTGACCCTCCTCCCAGCGGCGACGCCGCCGTCGAAAACCCCCCCTTTTCTCCGCTCCTCCTTTTGCCAGTGCGCGTCTGCTCGGCGTATTGATCGCGGTCGGCGGCGCTCTGGAGGCGCACGCACTCGAGCCGTGCCGATGTTCAACTACGAATCATCCCGAGGTGGTTGGGGGGCGGTCGAAAGAGGAGAAGAAAGCAAAAAATAAAATTACACAACGAGCGGAGTCGCCAGAAGAGGGCGACTCCTCCAATACTTTCAATACCAAATTAATCCTCAACGTCAAAATAACAACAAACTAGGTTATAAGATAATTAAAAACAACACCTGGTTGGCAGTTTAACAACGTAAAAGTTAAGTGTCTTTGTGTTTGAGCGATTCTTGTTGCACAACTCTCCGTTCTTGCACTTTTACACTTTCGAAGGACATTCTCACGAATAAACACAGCGTTGCCTCGCCTCGGTCGCGGAAACATCGAAATTACCCGCATTGTAATTATTTCCCGCCAAGAGACCTTGACGTCCCATTTCGTTCTTGGAATTGCGAAAAATCATAATAAGACTTTCCCCCCCAAAAACGAATTATTTATATGAGTACATATAAGTAAGAAGACTTTCACAACCGGTTTTGATTGAACTAAAATTACAACTAACACTAAAACTATTACTTGGACTTAAATTAGATCTAAAATTAGAAGAAAAAGTATTTGATATTTCAGATGCTATGTTGCAAGTAGAGATGTGTAAATTTCGTGTCCCGACAGATTTACCTTAATTGTACCTCTCTTAAGATGAAACTCAATCGAACCCAATCCAACCTAGCTACAGAACTAACACTAGACTTAGAATTAAAAACATTAGGGTTTAGCCGTCTAAAGAGACGTACGGCTAAATCCTAATGTTTCTAGGTCTAGTGTCAATACTATAGACAGGTTATAGCTATAGTATTAATTATACATTTAGTATCGGAAGTATTTACAACAATCAAGCACTGAGTGGCAATTAAAACTAGAACTAACACTAGACCTAGTACTAGAAAGTTAAGGTTTAGCCGTGCGTTTTTAGACGCACGGCTAGTGCCTAAAACGGTCTAGTGTTAGTTCTAGTTTTACTTTGATATAAGTATACAACAATTTAATTTGCACGATTAATTAATAATCAAATTAACAAGTAATCAAACATGAATCATGAAGCGTGGTTCATGATACATTTGATCACCTGATCCAGCGTGAGTCACGTGATTCATGAATGATATTCACGTGAGTGGCGTACGTGACATGCGTGGGTCTTAACCGTGAGCGGGCGTGATTATTTCGAGATTCAGAAAAATTTATAATAATCAAGCATTGAATAGAAAATAAAACTAGAACTAACACTAGACCTAGTACTAGAAAGATTCAGGTTTAGCCGTGCATCTAAGGACGCACGGCAAAACCTGAACTTTCTGGTACTAGTTCTAGTGTTAGCTCTAGTTTTACTTTCATACAAGTATACAACAATTTAATTTGCACGATTAAAAGCACGATTAATTAATAATCAAATTAACAAGTAATCAAACATGAATCATGAAACATGGTTCATGATACATTTGATCACTTGATCCAACGTGAGTTACGTGATTCATGAATGATATTCACGTGAGTGGCGTGCGTGACACACGAGGATCTAAATCGTGAGCGGGCGTGATCGTGTTTCGAGATTCAGCAAAATTTACAATAATCAAACATTGAATAGAAAATAAAACTAGGACTAACACTAGACCTAGTACTAGAAAGTTTCGGTTTCAAAACTTTCCATTTCTAGGTCAAGTGTTAGCTCTAGTTTTACTTCAATTAAAATATACAGGGTAGCCAAATAAGTTTGTAAAGCTCTCTATTTTAGAAACTATTTATAGTAGATGTCTTCAACTCCTGCAAGAGTTGGCATCCCAGAGTTATGCCCTATTAGCCCTTAGGTTTAGGGTGGCGCTGTCTTTAACTGTTAAAATAAATTGTCATTATCGGACATAATTGTTTTTCAGTTATGCTAATAGAAGGCTCTACACGGTACATTCCCTTAAAGTCCCTAGATTCCTAAAGTAGCGTGATTTGCCGCCATTTTGGCTCGTAAAGTCACTCGGCAAATTTAAAATTCCAAAAAAGGGTTATTTAGTGAAGCAACATCTATAAACAACATAAAAAATCAAGCAAGTAAACTCCCTAGATTCCCTAAGTTTTAATTATATGAACTAGTTTTAAACTCTAAATTCCGTCAATAATTTATTAACAATAAACCAACCTTACAAAGTCTTTTCGCAACTCCGAAGGCCACAAAACAGCATTATTGCAAGCATAATTTTTTGTGAAAAAGTAGTGACATATGCTGACAAGCAATGAAATACACTGCCAAGCTATCAAGTCACCTACTAACAATAAACTAATCTCACAAAGTCTTTTCGCAACTCCGAGGGCCACAAAACAGCATTATTGCAAGCATAATTTCTTGTGAAAAAGTAGTGATATATGCTGACTGGCAATGAAATTCACTGCCAAACTATCAAGCCGCCTATTAACAATAAACTTACCTCACAAAGTCTTTTCGTACCTCCGAAGGCCACAAAACAGCATTATTGCAAGCATAATTTTTTATGAAAAAGTAGTGACATATGCTGACAAGCAGTAAAATTCACTGCCAAACTATCAAGCCGCCTATTAACAATAAACTGACCTCACAAAGTCTTTTCGCAACTCCGAAGGCCACAAAACAGCATTACTGCAAGCATATATTTTTTTTAAGAAAAAGTAGTGACATATGCTGACAAGCAGTGAAATGCATTGCCAAGCTATCAAGCCGCCTATTAACAATGAATTAAACTCACAAAGTCTTTTCGTACCTCCGAAAGCCACAAAACAGCATTATTGCAAGCATAATTTTTTATGAAAAAGTAGTGACATATGCTGAAAAGCAGTGAAATGCATTGACAAGCTATCAAGCCGCCTATTAACAATGAACTAACCTCACAAAGTCTTTTCGCAACTACGAAGGCCACAAAACAGCATTATTGCAAGCATAATTTTTTGTGAAAAAGTAGTGACATATGCTGACAAGCTATCAAGCCGCAATTTTTGCTCGAATAATTTGAATATATAGGCTTCATAAACCGCGGTACTTTATCAATCTAGGGATTTTACATTCCCTACAATTTGAATACATATTTCAATAATTTTGACGCTTCTAACTTCATATACAGATGTGTAGATAGAAAACACGCCGTGTTTGAGGGATTAATAAAAATTCTTTGTTGTTCTTAGCACTACCGGTTTCAAATTATAATCTTATTCGTCTTCAGGTGCAGCGTCGTACATTTTCCACTTATAATAATTTTTAAAATACAGAAAAAACGAATGAGGCTCGTTACTACCATCTTCTGGTTAAGCTATCTAAGAGATTGTTACCATGGTTACGGCTATTTTACGCATTCTGATTGGCTAGTGGATGGGTTTATCTATAAGATTTAATGAAAAAATGATAGTAATGGGCCTAAGTGTTATATTTTTAGTGATATGTATCTTGTGTTCTATGTTCATCAATGTTAAGTTACACGCATTATGCCACTTATCCATTAATTTCCAATAGACACTGCACCTGAAGACGAATAAGATTATAACTCGAAACCGGTAGTGCTAAGAACAATAACGAATTTTCATTAATCCTTCAAACACAACGTGTTTTCAAAAAGTCAACAACACCCGTTCTTATCTTCCAGCCACTGCATTGTACAAGTAACAAAGTTGAAGATTTGTGTAATTACACTTCAAATTGTTACAAATGAAGGTATTTAATTGTACTGCATAAAAACATCAAAGATTTCTTTTATTTATTATTGGTTTGGCGATGGACGTTTATATTGTTGTACTTATTCGAATATCTTAGTGTCATTATAAAAGCAACTACAAATAATATTCGCAATATCGCATTGGGTAACTTGAATTGGTTACTTAATTTTTGACCACCTGTAGACGATACACTGATACCACTAATTACGTTTTATTCATGAATATTATTTGTGGTTACTTTTATAATGACAATAAGAGGCACAAATAAGTACAGCAACAATACAAACGTCAACATTCCATCGCCAAATCAATAACAAATAAAAGCAGTTTTTGATGTTTTATGTAATTCAATTTATGGCCACCTGTATAAAATAAAAATTAAAAGATGTCGTAAAAACTATGGCATTCCATTTAAAATAACGAAGTTTTGATCTACTTCCGGTAGACCGGAAGTGCCGGCCATCTTGAAAATATTTTAGATCGAAAGATCGGTCTAAAATAGCAGAAATGCAACTGTTCAAAAGAAAAACAGGAGTTGGTAACTTTTTGGCGGGCACTGTATAACATTTTATTTAATAAAATGAATTTTATATTGAATTTAAATTGAGATAAAGAAGTTCTTTGCAATAATTTAACCTTTAACTGGATTCTTAAAATATAATTGTCACTATTATTTTCGAATTATGGTAATAGACGGCTCTATTATTCAGTTATATTATTTATTTTAAAGTTTTTGACGTCATTTTTAACATTTAATTAAGATAAAGTTATTTTCTATTTTTTGATTGGTCTCGCATTGGATTTTTTCGAAAGCTAAATGACGCATCAAATGGTCGCGCAGAAGTTGTTTGGAACGAGCATTCAAATGCAACAGGAGGAAATGCCGCGCGTCCAACGCGTTGATTAGATTTTCGTCCGGCAGACAATGCTGGAAACGGGCTGCGGGACAAAGGTATTTGTTCCGAGCAGTCCCCACAAACTACGAGGCCCTTTAATACAACCCCCGGCCCCCTTAGAAACCCCACCTGCATTTTCTACAACACCCCCGCATTTAATTATTACAATTTCCAACATTATATTTAATTACTTTAATTTATTTTTTTGAGACCACAATAATTTTGTTTTTTGAAAAATCTTTTCAGCGCGAAATAAATTCTTAATTTACGTATATGCTTGGGTTCAACAGCTGAAAGAGATCGCTCATTAAGATACGTTAACTCAAACAAATCCTGTTTTGCATTTTGCACGTGGAACGGTACGTAATTAACCCGAGGGGCGTATTCGAATAAAGAGGGAAAGAGAGGGAACGTGATAGGTTCGTGCGTTTTCCCTTAAACTTGTCGCCGACTATGAATTAATGCCGTCCGGAATCGTAAAAAAATAAAACATAACCGGGCATTTGTTAAACGCTAATGTATTTAACACGTAATGAACCTTTAATTCACTTAGTCACCGCGCCCCTATCAGGATTTACTTTTAAACTTTTCACGCCATCTATCCAAGTCGTAATCGACTTAATATATAAATAAATTAAATATACATAAACATCTATTATTTTGAAGTGAGATTTTGAAGAAGATTACAGCTAGAGATGCGCGCTCACGATTTAGACCCACGCGTGTCAATATCATTCATGAATCACGTAAGTCACGCGTGAGTCACGGCTATTCACGTGACTCACGTTTGATCAGGTGATCAAATGTATGAATCATGTTTGACAGAATGGCAGTATTAACAGAGTGTTTAGTTTTATCGAATCTTTCCACTTCTAAGTCTAATGTTAATTCTAGTTTTATATCATTAGATCTAACTCTAGATCTAGAACTAGAAACATTCGGGTTTAGCCGTACATCTCAAAATGGCTAAACCTGAATGATTCTAGGTCTAGTGGTAGTTCCAGTTTTACTCCTATTCAAATATACAGGGTTAGATTGGCTTGGGTTTAGCCGTGCTTCTGACAATATTTTTTAACGAAGGTCTCTACAGTGACTAGTTTCTGAAATAGAGTACTTTACAAAGTAGATTTAACTCTAGATGTAGAACTAGAGACATTCAGGATTTGCTGAATGTTGAATTGATTAAAATGCAATAAGCCTCTTTTATAACACATTTCCATGCGATTTTTCATATAATAATAATAAATAAAGTTTGTCATCGTAAACACACAATCATTAGATTTTTTTTGATTCAGGATTTGCGTTTCAGTTAGCAAAAATAATACAGTTTAAAAAGAGTAGTTTTAAGAAAAACGCAAATGGGAAAATTGTATTTTTTCACCTCCAAATTTGTAATTTAATTTTTTTGTTTTATTTCATTCCTAAGATGTTTAGAATGATCTAAGGAACACGATAAACACCTACAATTCAAATTTGGCAGTTGAAAAAGAAATTACGAGTATACAAAAGTCGTTCCTTTAGATATAAATTTAAAATTTTCATTTTTTAATGTTTTTTTCTTCTACATCATGTAAAATATCCGTTGTAACACGACTAACATACACATTTCAGTTTCGGCAGTCAAAACTACTGAAAAACACATAAGTTTATTGTGTCATATACAGGATGGGCAAATTTTGGGTGCCTCAAATACTAAAAAAAAGTAGTCTCCTTTTCCAAGACAAATTCAATTCCGCAGAGACAAAATTCTACATTCTTTTGTTATTAAGTTATTGCCAAAAAAATCAAATTTTCGCCATTTCAATAAATAGTCATATTTCGTTTATTTTTGAAATTGATGAAAAGGTGTTAATACATTCTTAAGACACTTTTTTGAGTAGATTATAAATCAAAAAAGTAAAATTTTCGTCATTTCAATAAGTGCTCATATTTCGTTTATTTTTGAAATTGAAGAAAAGGTGTTAATACATCTTTAAAGCACTTTTTTAACTAGAATATAATACAATTGAAAAATTTTAAATATAGCTGTTAATTTTTGAGGTATAATACAAAGTTGTATTTTTCTAAATACATATAATAGCTTTATTTTTTATTAATAATAGCTAAATTTGCCCATCCTGTACATCATAGCTCTATCAGGAATTTCTTTATGTACAAAATCACCCATTTTCTTCATTTAAAGAGGTAATAGCTTAAGTTAGCAAAAATAACACAGTTTAAAAATGGTAGTCCATTGTAATACGACTAACACACACATTTCAGTTTTGGCAATCAAAAATACTGAAAAACACATAAGTTTATTGTGTCATATACACAGTCTAGTCTAAGAAGGTTGCATCCGAAACGTAAAACATTTTTTCAAAAAACGCACGGCAAAACTCGTGAAGTTTCTAATTTTAGATCTAGTATTAGGTCTAGTAATAGTTCTACTATTACGGCCGTGAAAGCCTTTGTACTTCTATTCAAGTACTCACGGGTTAATACACTAAAATTGGCTTTAACACCGTCATGCATGAACCAGTGTTGTTGCCGTAACTGAAGAGGAATATCTTTAAGAAATAAAGGCATATCATTTTGAAGAAAATTTCTGTAAGATTGTCTATTAAGGTGTCCTTATAAGAAAAATGGTCCAATCAAATAGTCATGATACCGACCCAAACGTTGAGAGAAAGTTGTTCCTTAAAATGTGTCTCTCTAATAGCGTGAAGATTTTCTTGAGCCCAGTTATGATCATTATTGAAATTAATTATTATTGCATTTCTTCATCTATAAACATAATCATGGAATCAAAGTGGGGATTTTCTGCAAGTTTCTGAAGATACTACAAAATTGCGTACGCGGTTTAAAATCTCTTGGAAGAAATGCCTGAACTCTTTGTACATGATAAGGATACAACAAAGAATCTCTTAAAATTGTTCATACCATATTACGGCAAATATTTAATTCCCTACCAATTTTTCGTGTTCTAGTTAATATTTCTACATATTCATGGTCCGAGATTTTTTTGTAACAATTGTGTTTCACATCTTTCACGGTTATCTATGTGTAAAGGTCAATGTTCAATATTGTCAGACTTGATGTTATATGTTGGCCGAAGCTCATCTCTTCTTCTTTTTGATTGAAAAGATAAGAAAGAACGACTACACTTAGACCGATGATGTTAATTCTCACCACCCATATGCTTGTCATTTCTACAATTATTTGCTTTCGAAAATCTTCTAAGTTCTTTTTTTTTTAATTTGTTTCACAAAAGAGAAACATCACACAAAATAGTGCTGAAGTACTTTAAAATACCGAAAGAGATGGACCTTTACGAGTAACTGTACATAAACATTAATAACATGAAGAATTTACTTATGAACGATATCATCATTTTTACAATTTCATGTGAACCACTACGCATGCTCAAATGTTTTTCTCTTATCTTTTCTGACGTTGGTTTTAATTGTTTAGTGATTGATGTTTTATATAATTTTCAGTTCAATAATGTAAGTTTTTTCTAATAGTTTTTTAAATTTTGTACTAACGAAAACTTCTGTTATCCGTCAAATCCGTCAAAATGAAGAAATTCATACATCGTTTCATTTTATGAACTTTGATTTATAACTTTAATTTACCTTCAATTTGATATGCAAGTCATTTCTTTTCAAAAATAAATCCTCCGAGATCTTTCAAATTTATCCTTTCACATTTCTTAAGAAGAATATATTTCAAATTGAAACAAGTTATATATCATTTGAAAAAGCCTAAAATATGACATGCAAGTCATTCCTTCATTTTCAAAAGTAAGACCCTCACTATCTTTCAAATTTTATCATTTCTTGCGTGATTTTTTTAGTAGAATTATCGTTTTTACAAAAAATATCATTAGAAAGTTGTCGCCTTCCAGTATATTGTTCGTGATATAAATTTCCAGTAGCCTCTGCATTTTCCTCAGATTGTATAAAACTTGTCTTTTAGACACGTACGTCTCTTAAGACGGTTAAACCCGAATATTTCTAGACCTAAGTCTATTCGAAATAAATCTGTTAAAAACAGTGCGTCTTATAGATTTTCAAATGTGCAAATTACGCGAGTCCCGCCGGGTCACGATGGGTTATGCGTGATCCACCGTGAGCGGGCATTAATTGTTGTACCACTCACGTGAACGCGCATGATCGTGAGCATCTTTTGAAGACGCACGGCTACACCGAAACATTCTGGTTCCAGTTTACTAGAAACTATTCAATCTACTAGAGTAGTTTCTAAAATACTAGATCTAGAACGAAAAACATTTAGGGTTTAGTTGTGCCTCTCTTAAGACGGAACCCAACCCAACCTAATCTACCTTCATTAGTTAATAATAAGTACAAAAGAAACAATTTTAAAAACAAAATTCCAACAATACAAATATGTTTCGAATAGTTTAAATTGTTCATCTAGCACAAGTGAAAAATGGAAGAGGAATTGGAGTAACATAAATTAAATGGTTGAAATATATAAAATTAATGTAAAATTATTATTATTACCGTCAATGAATTTTATGGTAAAGAAGTTATTAAAACCATTATGAAATGCATGTAATCTGTCGGAAAACTTATCTTTTCTTCACAAACGAACAGTGTAGTAATCAGTTGAATTACTAACACGTTGAATTACACAGTTACTAACACTAATTATTAAAAACACAAAAATATTTTAGGGATAATCTATTTTTTTTAATCAGGTTATATCAAGAAATACAGGCGAAAAGCGAGAAAACAAGCTCTTAAGGGCATGCGCGTAGGTTATGAGTGATTATAATTGAAATTGTAACGATTTCTAAAGAAAGTTTAAAAATTATCTACTATTATTAGTTTCGACGATGTCGTTCATTAGCAGATTGTTTTTATTATTAACGTTGATGTGTATATTTTGCATATTGGCTCATTTCTCTTGACTTTTTGAGATTTTTCAGAAGTTTTATGTTTTTTTGAGAACATATTATTTCGGTTTGGCCTATATATGTTTATGAGCAGTTTAAGCAGGTGATTTGGTATACTCCGTTTAATTCATCTTGTCTTGGTTTTTCTTTGTTATTTAGGAATAGATTGCTGATTTTTTTACCAGAAGAAAATGCTGCTGTGATGTTGAATTTTAGTAGATTTTTCTTTAATTTCTGTTCAAGAAGGAAAGGTATACCGATGTGTTTGGTTTTTCTTTTGAAATGAGGTTATATGATGTTTTGCTTTTCTTCCAAATTGAAACCGTTATTAAGGCTGATTTTTACTATATTTTTGATCTTCGTCTTTAGCTGATCTGTACTGAGCGGGACGTCATATATGCGGTTGAAAAGGAAACGCAAGTTTCCGCATTTGTGCTAAATACAGTTAGAAGAGCTTTTTGGGATAATTACATTCGCGAAGGTTGCCTTTCTCTGGATGTCGAATTCAAGGAAGTTTGTGATGTTACTTCCTTTTACCTTAAGGTCCAGAAAATTCAAGATGCGCTTGTCTTCCTTTCCATGGTAAAGGTAAGGTTGGAAATGTTATTAAATATGTTGTGAAGGGCCTTGAGTGTGGCTTGGTTTCTGTTATATATAATAAAAATGTAGTCGACGTAACGAGCATAGAATCTTATGTGTTGTGTGAAAAGTTTGTATTTTTGTGAGAAAAGTTCATTTTCAAATTGATTCACATAGATGTCTGACATGATTCGAGAAAGGAGTGATCCCATTGGCAGTCCTTCGTTCATTCTGTAGAAGTGGCTATTAAAGAGGAAATAACTTTGTCTGCAGGTGAGGTCCATGATGGTAATTTCTTGACCAGTAAATTTCGATGTTATTTCGTCTTCGTTATTCAGATATAATTGCTATTTTATGATGTCGATTGTAGATTTTGTTGGAACGTTGGAATATAAGTTCGTTATGTTGGATAAGACCAGCTTGAAGAAACATTAGGATTTAGCCGTCTAAAGAGACGTATGGCTGAATCCTAATGTTTCTAGGTCTAGTGTCAGTACTATAGATAGGTTGTAGGTTTGGTATTAATTATACTCTTAGTTTCAGTAGTATTTACAACAATCAAGTACTGAGTGGATTCAGGTTTCAGACACGCGTGGGTCTAAATCGTGAGTGGACATAAAGTCACTTACGCGCACATCTCTAATTGCTACTCAATAACAGATTTTGTATTGCAAAATTTAAAATTAAATAACACATTTGCCTCGGCCGCAAGCGACCTCGGCTAACTTAGTGACAAAGTTGGATTAAGTAATTATGTTTAACCAAGCCACATAACGGACTTCTTTAAAATATAAATTTAACCAGGAACTTTTGCCTCGGCCGCAAGCGACCTCGGCTATGCTATAACAAGGGTGAATTAAGTAGACCTCGGCTAAAATAATAACAAAACATGAATTCCTCATATCATTATTTGACACTTAACAAAAAAAAGTAATTTTAATTTGATATAATAATAAAATTTTAATTTATTAATGCTAATTTTTAGCAGATCTTCCAATTGGAAATTTAATACCACAACGCCCTGGTAATTTTCGCACTGATTCATCACTGAAATAGATTGGCAACCGCGACAAAAAGTCATACGCGGGAGCAGTACCCGTTAAGTCATGCAGTATAGGAGAAAGGTTGGTCGTCGTCTCTAAAATTAGATTCTCGATATTTTTGAGACATCGTCGCCGTCGGCTAAACAACACCAGATCCTTCGAACCACTCGGCCAAACTTTATAACACACTCAACGGGCACTTCCGCCTACGATTTCATTTATTATCATCATTATTATTGTTATTGAGTCAGCGGATTGTTCTGCGTTGGTTGATTTTAAATCGAAACCGCAATTACGCGATCGCGATACCACCCAGCCCAGATCAGACCAGGCCAGATCAGACCAGACCGAACGCAATATGTTTAATTCATCGTATTCTAGAGACCGGTTGAAGGAAATTCCTCGCGATCTTCTTAAGGTCGAATCGCATTCGCGGCAAACTGCATTAGGAAGTGCATTGTCAACGGTGAATAAGGCGTCGCTAATTGCACTCACTTTATGAGTCATTCGGTCAATGGTTGGCTTCGAGAACCTCCTTTTAACAGCGCCAAAGAACTTGCCTCGTTTTTATTCAACTCGAACGAATTATGCTCGTTAATATCGATTTACCTCAATAATTAAAAACTTTAATGATTCATTTCGACTTAACTTGTTACAAAGCCGGATGGTGCAAAACGATTTTTAGTACAATAATAATAAATATAAAGAGGATTAACGCGACTCTGTCAATGGGGAACGGTTGTACGGTTCTCGCTCTTCCAGTTTGGAATAAATAAATTACACGGGTAGTTGAACGCGTCATCGCGACTCTAACATAACCTCTCCAACCCAGTCCATAAATCCAATTTGGAGTATCTCACCATAACTATTTCTTCTATAACGGAATATATCTTATTATCATAGCGATAAATATTCAATTGAATGCGTGGTTTGGATGCCTTAAATAACGACGTGATGAGAGATTGTTGGTGGCTGAGGCTGCTTAATTCATAATGTATAAATTATTATAATAGTCACAACTTAACAGAAGTACTTAATTCGCCCTTATTATAGCTTAGCCGAGGTCGCTTGTGAGCGAGGCATGTGCTCCTTAATTTTGTAGTCGTAAGAAGTTCTCTGTGTGTAGGCTTAATGTAAGTATTTAATTCAATTTTATTATAAAGTTAGAAGAGGTCGCTTGCAGCCGAGGCAAAAGTTCCTTAATTTAGTATCTCTAAAAGAGCCGCTATGTAGCCCAGCTTAATAGAACTACTTAATGCAATTTTATCAGCATCTAAGCCGAGGTAGCGACCTCGGCCGAGGCGAAAGTTCCTTAACTTTGTGTTCCTAAGAGGTCCGCTATGTAGCTCGGCTTAATACAACTACGTAATTCAACATTGTCATTAACTTAGCCGAGGTCGCTTGCGGTCGAGGCAAATGTGCTATCTAATTTTGTAAATTTTGCTATACAAAGTCTATTTGCAACCATCCAAAGTACTTAATTCACCCTTCTTATAGATCTGCCGAGGGCGCTTGCGGCCGATGCATAAGTTTCTTAACTTTGTATTCCTCAGATATTAATGCAACTTTATCATTTGGTCAGCCGAGGTTGCTTGCGGCCGAGGCAAATGTGCTATCTAATTTTGACTACCACAACTACCATATTATGTATAGAGTGCGAGTCAAAATGTCTGCAACATCCATTTTTCTTTTATACCATTGTATTCACATTTATTAAATTTAATTTGATTGGGAACTTCATCCCGGTCTACCGGAAGTAGACTATAGCTTCGATTTTTTTAATGGAATACTATACTTTTTATTATACCTTGAATAAAACGTAGTTAATAATTATACCGGTGTATAACTAATTATACACCATATTATTGATGTTACCTTATTTGTGCCTCTGCTCACCATTATAAAAGTAAGAATGTTTAGTAATTATACTCAAACGGCGAGAGTAAGGGACGAAATGAATCATATTGGCATAAGATGATTTTCTATAACGACGAGTTTCTAGGAAACTGTTTTGACGACTTAGTTATTTAGGATATCGCCATGGCTCCTCACTTTGTTCTTAGATTTAGACTTAACTAGACCTATGAATTCTATAAAAAGATGTGTGAAGATAGTATAAAATCTAGGTAGATATTAATAAAATTTAAGAACCCAATAAAAACATTCTAATATTTTAAATATATTTGTAAAATATGTTTGAAAATAGTGGACATTTTAAAAAATCTTTTGTATATTTGAAAATCTTAAAGATATACTTGGAAAATTTGAAAACTAACTATATCTTAGAATTCTTAAAAATTTCTGGATAATGTTAAAAAATCTAGATTTTAGATTTCATAAAATCTTATATATTTTTGGAAAAATTGATTGCAAAACCCTTTGAATATTTCAAAATTTTAAAGAAACACTTGGAAAAGCTAAGAAATATTTCAAAAATCTTAAAGAAAAACTTTAAGAAAAAAAATTAAAGAAAATCTGAGACAATATTTGAATATTAATGATAATTTCTTAGAAATTTCTGGATAACTTAAACTAAATCTGGATTTTCATTCCTTGGTAATTTGGGAAATAATTACGGAATTTATGAAGACCTTTCGCTAAAAATTAATAAAATTTGAGAAACCACAAAAACATCATAAAATCTTGAAAATTTCTGTAAATTTTTTTTTTAATTGTGGAATTTTTTTAATTAATGATATCTTAGAAATTTTTGGAAATTTGTGGATAACGTTTAGAAATCTGGATATTCATAGACATCCCTTGGTAATCTTTGAAATAATTACAGAATTTATGAAGATCCTTGCATAGAAATTAATAAAATTTGAGAATCCAATAAAAACTCCATAAAATCTTGGACATTTTTGAAAAATATGTTTGGAAATGGTATAAATTTTTTGATAATCCTTGGTATATACAAAAATCTTTAAAAAATACTTGGAAAATCAGAAGTATATTTCAATATTAATGACTATATCTGGATTTTGGTAGATATCCTTTGGTAATTTTGGATATAATTACGGAATTTGTGAGGATTTTTGAATTTTTTTAAAAATGATTTTTTTTTTTTTATATAATTTGAGACTAATAAAAACTTCATAAAATCCTTGATATTTTTCGAAAACATATTTGGAAACTGTGGAAATTTTTGGAAAATTCTTGGTATATTTGAAAATCTTAAAGAAATACTTCGAAAATCTGAGAAATATCTGAATATTGACTATCTTGCTGTTCCGGGACGTTTCTGGATAATGTTAAGAAATCTAGATTTTCATAGTTATTGGATAATATGAGGGGAATTTAACATAATTGTGGGAATTTATGAGGATCTTTTGATAAAAATTAATAAAATTTGAAAATCTAAAAAAACATCATAAAATCTTGGATATTTTTTTTAAATATGTTTGAAAATAGTGCCAATTTTTGAAAAATCCTTGGTACATTTGGAAATCTTATAAAAATACTTGAAATATTAAGAAATATTTGAATATTACTGACTATATTTACGAAATTCTTAGATTTTTTTGGTTACGTTAAGAAATCTGGAATTTTGTAGACATGCCTTGATAATCTTGCAAAAAATTATGGAATTTGTTTTCGATAGAAATTAATAAAATTTGAGAATTCAATAAGGACATCATAAAATGGAATTTATAAGGATTTTTAGATAGAAATTAATTAAATTTGAGATTCCAGTAAGGACATCATAAAATTTTAGGAAAATATGTTAGAAAATTGTGGAAATTTTTGAAATATCTTAGGTTTGTTTGAAAAACTAAAGAAATACTTCGAAAATCTGAAAAATATATTTGAATATTTATGATTATATCTTAGAAATTCCGGAATATTTCAAGTTAACATTAAGAAACCTGGATTTTTATAGACATCCCTTGGAAATCTTGGAAATAATTATGGAATTTGTGAGAATCTTTCGATAGAAATTAATAAAATTTGAGAATTCAACAAAAATTTTAATAAAATCGTGGATATTTTTGGAAAAAGTATTAAAAAATTATGGAAATTTTTGAAAAATCTCAATACTAATGACCGGTCCTAACAAATTGTTTGAATATTTATAGATAACTTTAAAAAAATCTTCGATTTTCATAGAAACCTCTTGGTAATCTTGGCAATAATTATGGAATTTATGAGGATTCTTGGATGAAGATTTATAAAATTTGAGAATCCGATAAAAATGGTAAGAAATTATGGAAATTTTTGAAAAATCGTTGGTTTATTTAGTAATCTTATAGAAATATGTGGATATTAATAACTATCCCGTACAAATTCTTGAAAATTTTTGGAAAACGTTTTAGTGAGTTAGCCGTACGTCTCTTAAGATAACTAAACCCAAGTGATCCTAGTTCTAGGTTATTCTGTTATTCGGTTTTAGATTAATGTATACTTATATCGAACTAAAACTAGAACTAGCAACTTTCGAACTAGGTCTAGTGTTAGTTCTATTTTTAAATATTAGTTAGCTCCAAATTGTTTTAAATTCTTCTAGAACTAAAAGTATAACTAATACTAGACATACAACCTATCTGCAGAACTGATACTAGTAATAGAACCAGAAACATTAGGGTTTAGCCGTCTTAAGAGACGTACGGCTAAACCTTAATGTTTCTAGTTCTAAGTCTAGCATTAGTTATTAGCTTTAACATATTATATACTTGTATCGAACTAAAACTAGAACTAACATTACGGCTAAACCTGAATCTTTCTAGGTCTAGGTCTAGTGTTATTTCTAGTTTTAAATCTTATTTAGCTCTAGATTGTTTTAAATTCTTCTGGAACTAAAATTAAATTAATACTAGACCTAGAAACATTAAGGTTTAGCCGTACATCTCTTAAGACCTCTAAATCATAATGTTTCTAGTTCTAAGTCTAGAGTTACTTCTAGTTTTAGTTCAATGGAATATATACAAGAAACTTATGGCTAAACCCAAATGTTTCTAGTTCTATTATTATTATTAGCTCTACTAGAAAATTTCGGGTTTATTGTCCCTCATTTTTCGCAGATTTCCTCTCCTCCCCGTAATAAACAGTTTGTAGTAATTATTTCTTCAGGCTATTCCAAAACTCTCATCAAAATCTAAAAACAATTACCTACCCTAACACCGAAATTCGAATTACTGACTATCCGAATCACTATTAGATGGCTACTAACATCAACTTTACAATACCTCTTAATGCTCTTCGATTAGGCAGTATCAATAACTTATTGTTATTATTTAAATAAAACCAAAAAATAAACGATGACAAAATATATTAGATTATTATATTTTGTCATCGTTTATTTTTTGGTTTTATTTAAATATTAATTTTACGATGAGTTTAGAATCGTTATTGACTAAAATTATTGTTATTAGACCACACACACTGATTGAACACCAAAATACGATGACAATAATATTATTAATGCAGTATTCGTCCAAAGAAAACAAAACCGTAATTTATTTGCGTAGCGTGGTAGGATTTATTAGAGCCGGAATTAATTAATGTTCTGCTACCGTAATGCACTTATAATCCTTGTTGGAGCCGTGTGGCGTTTTGCAGCGAGGCTCGCACCGCTTCGGGTCAACACTGCGCATAATTACAAACAATTACAAGGGAATTGAGGATTATTCTCGTCTCGTTAGACAACGACGCGACTTTCTTTCAAAATTCAACTTTTATATACTAATATTCCACTAAATATTGTTTAATCGCTTTTGGCTCGCGGTCAAAACATCAATCGAAAAGGATTTTTTTTTTCTTCGTATCCATCCGAGAAAGTGTTTTTGTTTTGAGAAAGAAATTAAAATAAATTCGGACACGTTGGCTAGGAGTGGAAATAGGACCTAGAAATAGAGGAGTCGCAGCATTGTTTAGGAGTCAAGAGCTATTATCAAATCGGCGTCGTGACGCAACAAAAGCGGCGTCGCGACGCCGAAACAACTAACGAAGCTTCGTTTCGGCGACGCGCGTTCGTTTATCCATCATCGACGTCGTGCATCGCGAAAGAGGGACGGAGTCAAGAGAGAAGTGGTGATTAAAATTGTAAACCCGGAACAGCGGTTACGGCATGAGGTAGAGGCCGCTTCGATCGCGGTGAATCCGGTTCCGGCATGAAATTGTTTTCGTCGACTTCATTTTGAAATCGGTTTTTGCTTCAATCCAATTATTAATTATTATCTTACGTAAATGAAACGAAATTAACATCTTCTTCGGGTACAACACTAAATCGTCGCTTTATCCCATTAAATTAACTTATTAATGTTATCGTGCGTACGCAGACGTATTCGGAACGAGACATCTTGGAATTATTATTAACAACTCGGTATCTTCGTTCTAACACCACTTGGACTTGCGGGGAATTCCCGAGCCATTTTCTGCGTTGTATAGTTCTAATTCTGTTGTTGCGAGTGAGAATGAAACGGTGCTCTCTCTGTATTCTTCGATAAATCCGCGTGCGGAAGGCGGTTAAAGATAATAAACACACACGTTAACCTAATTCCCTTGATTCCATTCTTATCGGAATGGCAAGGACGAATTCGTTTCATTTATATGTAACGTTGAGATACCCGGTTGGGATATTTGGAGATTATGCGCAAATTAGGTCGTAATTAATACCTGCGAATCGGTTGCGTAACGATTCCTGGGATTCTTTCTTCGCGCTAATTACCTGATATATATAAATGTATGATCGATATGAATATGGTGGAAAGTAAAGAAGGGGTTGTCAGAAGGTTGTCGGGGAGGGTGGCGAACCGAACGGTGCGGCGGCGAATTACGGCTGCCTTTAATGTCCACTTAATATTCCCTGTGACTAAATAAAGGACCGCCGTCGCGGGCCGCATTTGCATTCCGGAAGGCCGGTCGACAGGAAGTAAGGAGAGAAGAAAAAGGACGTCGGCGACGACGCCCACCGACGCCAACTCAACCTCTCCTCAAACCCTCCTCCTTCAATCCTTGTACTATGATGATTAATATCGGTTATACCACTACTTTTTTTAAAATAAATTAAAATTGTTGTTATTACATTAGTGGAGGTCTACTGTGAGCCTCGTGTTAATATAATTAATTAATTTAACTTGACATAAAGTTAGTCGAGGTCGCAAAAGTTCTTTAATTTTATATTCGTAAGAGGTCTGCTATATGGCTCAACCTAATATGATATATATAATATGGCTTTTTTTTACCCACCTTTGTAATAAATCTGCTATTTTGTCGCAACTTAATAGAAGTAGTTAATTCGCCCTTAATATAGTTTAGCCGAAGTCGCTCGCGGCCGAGGCAAAAGTTTCTTAATTTTATATTCGTAAGACGTCTGCTACATGACTCGGTCTAATATGATATACAGGGTGAGTCATGTTGCCTGACCTGACGAGCGAAATGGGCAGGAGCTCCATCGTGCTGATAGTACATCTGTATTCTAATATCCAAAGGAACATCCTCTGGCAGGCCATTTAATTCATTTTGTAAAAAATTGAAGTAGTTGTCTTCTTTTGTGTAGTTGTCTGTATTATTAATACCATCACGGGTAAATGTAGCCTCATCCGTAAAAAGTATACGCGATACAACACGATGATTATTATTTATCCACCCACAAAACTCCATACGGTTAGCAAAATCTTCTGATTGTAGGTGCTGTACTGTTTGTATGTGATACGGATATAAGCCTTGCTCGTGGAGTGTTTCTACAGGGTGTTCCCGTGACTCGGGGCATAAAATTAACCACATATACTAGAGCAAAAATGATGATGATTCGTGAAAAAAAATTATTATAAAAGTCTTCAAATGGCCAAGATATGGGCCATCAAAGTTCAGAAATTTTAACACATTTTTCTAAATATTTTCAAAACCATTAATGGTAGAGGGTTGAAATTTGGTACAGAGTAAACAAACATCATGCAAAATCATTGAACCAATTTTGACTTTGGCCGGATGACGGCAACCATGTTATACAGGGTGTTCCTAAAATTTGTTTGCTCAGAACTTTTTTGTTTGTTCGTAACCCTACATTTATTTTTGTAGTTTTTAATAGAAAATTTATTTTCGAAACTTTTTTCACTCTTTGAAAATTTTGATAACATTGACTGTTTTCGAGTTATACGCGAAACTGTTAAGCTTTGATTTCAATCGTAACAAATAAAACATATTCCGCAAGATCTGAGAAGGCGATGACAATTGAAAAACGAACTGATCTAATAACCATTATTTGCATAAATTTCTCAGTGTAGATTTAGTTAAATCCAGTGTTAATTTATTTTAATTGAATAAAAGAATGTAATTTCCAAAACAATAAATTTAATTTTCGCGGTAACAACAAACAAGAACATAATAAAAATTCTAACAAAAATGTGAACAAGAACAATAAAATTATAAACAAATGGTAATAAATAAAACAGAACAAAAAAAAATACTAAAGCAGATGTTCACAAACACTCCCGCCGGCTTCAATGCACGCCTGATATCGCCGTCTTAAATTAAAGCGCACTCTGCTGAGGACGTTGATTTCAGTTCGAAGTTGATCAAATGAATCAACAATTCGTAACCTCAGTTGATCAACTGAAGTTATTTCAACGCAGTACACAAGCGATTTAATGCGTCCCCATAAATAAAAATCTAGAGGTGTAAGATCCGGCGATCGGGGGGGCCAACTTATCGGTGCATCCACTCCTCGTCCAATCCACCGTTCCGGAAACCGTTCACATAGAAATTCTTGGACAGCATGTGTACTATGCGCAGGAGCACCATCATGCATATACCACATTTCTTGTCTTGTGTTTAAAGGAACGTCATCCAAAAAATCATTTAATTGCTCTAAATGTCCCCTGTATGTATGGCCATCCAGCCTTGACGGCAAGAAAACGGGTCCTATAATGACATCGCCCACAATGCCAGCCCAAACGTTAAGAGAAAACCTCCATTGCGATTTCCAAGCTTTCTTAAATCTTGGATTTTCGTCCGCCCAACTATGTGAATTTCTCAAACTGATGATTCCATCTTTAGAAAATGTCGATTCATCTGCAAAAAGTATTTTTTCTAAAAATTGATCATCAATTTGGATTTTGTGCTGCATTATTTGACAATATTGCAGTCGTAGTGGGTAATCAGCCTGTCGAACTTCCTGAACTTTATAACTATGATATGGATAAAGCTGTTGCTCGTGAAGAACACGCCAGATAGTTGTTTTTGACGTTAAAAAATGCCTCGCCATATCCAAAGTACTAGCTGTAGGATTTTCTTGTACGTAGTCTAGAATATCTTCTTCTAGTTCGGTTGTTCGGACTGATCTGACTTTACCGTTGTTACTAAAATTCGGCTTAAACGTCCCATTTTCCCTTAAACGGGTTTCAATTCTTAAAAATGTTTTTCAATTGGGCGCTCTGCGGTTCGGAAATTTCTCCCGATAACGGTTAGCGGCTGCTACGGCGTTTCCATGACATTCTCCCAATGTCAAAATCATGTCAGTTTGTTCACTAAATGTGTAATTGTCCATTTTGAACACGCAAAATTAATAAAAACTTCATTAACAAACAACTTTATGTTTAAACTACATAAGCAAGTTGACGGCTCAATTTGTTTTTTTTTTAATTGCCATGGCCAACTTTTTCGAAAATTATTGTGTTTAGTGTTACCATTGAAATCGAAGCTTAATATTTTCGCGTTTAACTCGCAAACGGTTAATGTTATCAAAATTTTCAAAGAGTGAAAAAAGTTTCGAAAATAAATTTTCTATTAAAAACTACAAAAATAAATGTAGGGTTACGAACAAACAAAAAAGTTCTGAGCAAACAAATTTTAGGAACACCCTGTATAACATGGTTGCCGTCATCCGGCCAAAGTCAAAATTGGTTCAATGATTTTGCATGATGTTTGTTTACTCTGTACCAAATTTCAACCCTCTACCATTAATGGTTTTGAAAATATTTAGAAAAATGTGTTAAAATTTCTGAACTTTGATGGCCCATATCTTGGCCATTTGAAGACTTTTATAATAATTTTTTTTCACGAATCATCATCATTTTTGCTCTAGTATATGTGGTTAATTTTATGCCCCGAGTCACGGGAACACCCTGTATAACTCTCTTTTGCGGAATACCCAATTGAGTAGCAATTTTTCTGGAACTGGTAGTTACATCTTCTTCTACTAGATCCAGAATATTACACGTACTTCTTCTAAACCTTATCGAGTTGCGCGTTCAGATGTTATGTTAGCACTGGGAAGCTTACCAGTCTCGCACAATTTGTTGAAAACTCTGATAAAGATGTTTCTATCAGGATGTCTTTGATGTGGAAAACGTTGACGATATTCTTCAAAAGCAGCTGTAGCATTTCCATTAGAGAAACCATAAATGAACGCCATATTGGCATATTCCAAATTTGAGTAAGTGTTTGGCATTTTGCAACGCTAATAATCACATAAATTCGAAAGTAAACCTTCAATTACTGTCAATGTACACTAACACCTCATCAAAACATTAGAGTTATCAAATGTCTATGAGCCTCGAATATAGCATACTTTAATTACGACAAAAATGTCGGTATTTTTGAACATTTATTCAAAGAACGCTATGATTAATAAAATGTTAATGTGTGAAATTTGTTTATTTGTTACTATGCTATAACTTGAAAACAAATGAGAATCGGATTTATTTACATTATTTTCACCTGTGTAATACACTCATAGAGTTTGGTGCGATCCTCCCGACTCACCCTGTACACAGTTTTCAAAAGTAACGGACAAATTCGATAAAATCATTACAAACGATTTACGAAATAATCGCTGAAACGTGTCTAAAGATTCAAATTTTTAGCAATTTTTGGTGTATATGCTAAATTTTTTCTGCCATTTTTAAACGAGTTATGTCGTCGAAGTTTTTTTTATGGAACACACCATTTTTTATACCGGAATATGAAACAGGATTTTTTTCTCATTTATGTACAATAAATATTAATATCGGTTATATAAGAAAATGTTCGAGAAAATTTCATTAAAAGTTTCATTATTTTCCATTCATTTGATACAAAAATAGCAGTAGCAATGTGTAACCATGGCAACCAATTGTTTTGATTTGAAATTAATTATTACTGTTATACTTGAGGTACAAAATTCGTCCAAGTTCGTTTTTTTATGCGTTTGATGTAACAAGCTATTGCTGCTTTTGTAGCTCAAGTACAATAGTAATGATAATTAATTTAAATAAACAATTCAATTCAAATTGAATTTTGACACATAGAAATGTCAAATCAAAATAATTGGTTACGCACTGCTATTGCTATTTTTGTACCAAATGAATGGGAAATAATGAAACTTTTAACGAAATTTTCAAAAGTCTGGAATATAGCAAATAACTCTATTTTTACGTTTATTAAAAAAGTTTTCTTATAAAAGTTTTTATAACGCACATTTAATATAAGTTTAATAATTAAATTAATATTTATTAAAAAAATTTCTTTTATTTGAAGTGGGACGAAATTGTTCTTTTTATCTTTTTGGTAGAGCATATTTTTCTCTATGTGTTGAGCATATTATATCATAAGGCTACAAAATGAAATAATCTAATTGATTTTTTTAAAAATTATTAAGTCAAACATTTTAATCAAAGTAGGCGCTAAAACAGCGTTAATGTTATTATTAATTAAACCACTGGAAGGATCGAAGTAGGCATTAATTACTGAATTATCCATCAAAACGCCGTTTCTATTCCAATAATCATGACGAATTAGTTAAAAGAATGAGAATATTAATTAATATGTTAACAAAAGAAATCAAAAAGAAATTTTCAAAAAAAATAACGAGAAAACTAAAACTACAAATGCTCAAATTCATCATTTAGCTCTAAACAAAAGTCAATACGTTTTCTAAAATTATGTACACAGTTTGAAAGTACAGCAACTGAAATTTCTCATGTTTCAATACTTATTCATAGTTTTTGACGTTTAGTTCAATTGTTTTCACCATGTTAACGGTATTAACGCTGTTTCAGCGCCTACTTTGATTAAAATGTCTGACTTAATAATTAAAAGAAAATGCTCTATCAAAAAGATAAGAAAAAATAATTCGTCCCACTTAAAAATATAATATAAAATAATATTATTATTAAAAACTTTCATAAGAAAGATTTTTTGTTAAAAGTAAAAATAGCGAAGTTATTTGTTATATTCCAGACTTTTGTGTCACCCTGTATAATATTGCTTAATTCAACTTTGCTATTAAGGTAGTCGAGGTCGCTTGCAGCCGAGGCAAATGTGCTCCCAAATTTTGTAATAAATCTACTATTTTGTCGCAACTTAATAGAAGTACCTAATTTGCCCTTAATATAGTTTAACCGAGGTAGCTTGCGGCCGAGGCAAAAGTTCTGCTATATGCCTCGTGTTAATATAATATAATTAATTAAGTCAATTGGTCATAAAGTTTGCCGAGGTCGCTTGCGGCCGAGGCAAAAGTTCCTTAACTTCACTATTTTTACATCAGTCTGATGTAAAAAGATGTTCCTAATAATGGCGTGTATGTTAGACTCGAATGAAGTAATTCACCCTTATTATAGCTCAGCCGAGATCGTTTGCGGCCGAGGCAAATGTGGTACCTTATTTTATAATATAAATTCCGATATCGCGAATACGCGTTATAAACTTTTCTAACCTGCAGTAAATTAATATTACGTTGCATTTACTTACAATTAATTGTACTACGACAGCATACTAAAGTCCGTGCAAATAGTCAAGGCAAATTTCAATCAAAAAATTTACAAATTTATACCTTCCCTACCGCTCAATCAAAAAAAATTGTGGTCAAGTTTGTTATAATCAGTGAAAAAGTGTCTTTGATTTTACTGCTATCGCGATTTAAGCGAAAAACGTATTCTGTTTTTGAGAGTGTCTACTTTGCATTTTTTTTCTAAAAAAACTATTTGAAGAAATAATTTCAAATTTGAACTGATGATACACCGACGTGGTCTTAATGTGGGCATATATTATTTCATCGATATTCCATATACGGAGAAAATCGCGGTTTAGTAGGACGTGGTTATTTCGAAAACAACTTGACGAATTTCAACACGGTTTTTAAATAAAATCGTTTGTCGGATTCAGTTACGACTTTTTCAAAATTAGAGCTTCCTAATTTTTGCGAGCGATGTAATGGAATTTCAAATTAAAGGGAAACGGCAATAAGCCCTGCGGGAGCGGTGCTCATTACAGAGACCTAATTTTGAAAAATCGTTTGATAATGGAATTCGTCAAACAACATTATTTGACATATATTGGTAAAAACCGCGTTCAAATTCACCAGATCGCTTTCGAAATAACCGCGATTTTCCACGAAGCTGAAAAATGAAATATCGATATAATAAAATTTGCCTCGCATTAAAAACGCAATCATCATCTCGACAATCAGACTCGATAATTTCCAAATAATATAATACGTAAAAATGTTCACTGATTATAATAAACTTGAAATTCTTGAAAAACTTGAAAAAAAAAACTTGAAACACTGATTAAAAAAAAATTAGAAGGATAAATTAATAAATTTAACATCAATCACAATTTAAAAAGAAAATTTCATTTCCACCTGATTTTCTAAATTAAAAAAAAATTATTATAGATTTAACCGTAATTTTTTTTCATTGAACGGGAAGATATCGATCTTTAAAGTAAAGGGCCTTGACTTTTTGCACGTACTTTAGTGCCATATCATGCATAATAGGGAAGACCCAACAAGCAAAGATTATGTTAAATGAATAAAAAACAGAACTCACACTGGACTTAGAATTAGAAACATTAGCGTTTAGCCGTCTTAAGAGACGTACAGTTAGTTAAATCTGAATGTTTCTAGTTCTAGGTCCTGGTGTAAACTGTGGTTGTAGTTATTGTTCAATGCTAGATTGTATATATTCCAGTGAATTAAAATTAGAACTAACATTAGTCCAACATGTCCAATATTTCGAAATTTAGAGAATTAAATGTTCTACAGGATAGAATAGCTAACTTCTTTGTTCATATATAATTCTTTTTCGTTACGGTGCGATTAAGTAAAAATAAAATGGGAAAAATACCAAAAAGTTGGATTTTGTTGAGTTGTTTTAGGTTGTAACAAAATAACGGATAGTCCGATTTATGTCATCAATACCTCAAAATGTTCGTCTGAAGCACACTTTACAAGATAACAAATATACTGAAAAAACCGTTACTGTATTTTTTAATTTACGATTTTCCACATTTTTGTCAATTTTGGAAATATTCTACGATATAAAAAAAATATCACAGCCTTTGAGAATTTTTTGTAAACTTGTGTTATTTAACAAGATCATTTCAGCTATATTGGTAGTAATTTCTTTAGTTTGTAGAACGTTTATATCCCAAGGTTTATTTTTTGTTTGGTATTGTTGTGAAGTTGATTGTTACATATTAGTTTTACGTTTTCTCAAGATTACTTTCTTCAGCTGTGTTGTCGTGGTTGTTCTAATACTCATCTTCATGGTGTCGGTTTAAATGAAGAAATTAAACCTGAACGTGCTTCAACTTGCAATTGAAGTTTTTAGACAGAAGTCGTCACGTCAGGATTTGTAGCGAAAAATAACGAATGATCCGGCTACCGGATTTCCGGCAATCCAGCTTAGAAATTGGCCGGAATTCCTGTTCCGGTGATCCGACCAAACCGTGATCTGTGCCATTACTAGAGATATCGTAATAGTTCGAATATAAGACACACTATTTTTGTCAGATAAACCCTTATAATAGTACTTCTTGTAACTTAGTAGTTCATATTCAACGATATCGAAGCGAATAAGATCTGCAAAATATGAAGATGTGGAATATGAATTATTGGAATGGTTTAATTGAACATTTTGGAGGATGGCTATGGCGTTTTCAACAACGTTACAACATAGTTGGCTTAAAAATTAACTTTGAACAACTATGCTGCACATAAAAATGGTAACTTAAAGTTTTCTAACTTCAAGCTGAATTTCTTTCCATCCAACACTACAACAAGTCGATTGCAACCACTTAACTAGAACATAATTAACTGATTTTAAGTCACTTCATAAGAAAAAAGTAGTAAAATTCTTTCCAAATTCTTTGAAATTCAGTCAACAAAGAATTTACCACCATTTAACAAATGAGAATGCATACACAATGTACAAGAGATACAACTACTTGAAAATTCATTTGAAGATTTTGCCGATAACAAATTTGGCTATTTGTCTAGAGCCAGTCTTGAGAACCTTTGACGATAGCGGCAAGCACAGTCTTCAACAAATTCGACAACAAAAATCTTATTTTTTATACAAATTCGTTTACCACGAATAAGTTATTTTTTGGCCCCTTCGACTTAAAATTAGATTAAATATTATTTTTATTTGGACAAATCAAATAATCACTTTGAATATAAACACAAAATTTAAAAAAATTGATGGAAAATGTACATTTTCTTACTTATTCCATTCTTACACCAGGATTTTCAGTTATGACCAGGCTTTGAAATTTTGTATAATATGAACAAACTTCAAGAGTTGAATTGGTTTGCCAAAACAATGCTATACAAGTATTTCTAAAATTTGTTTGCTAAGAAATTTTTGTTCGATTGTAACCTTACATTTATTTTCGTAGCTTTTAATAGAAAATTTGTTTTAAAAATTTTTATTACTGATTATATATAATTTGGACTTATACCAATTTAGTTTTACATAAAGCAACACCAGTCCCTAAAACTGGTAAGGTGACTCAATTACAGGATCTTCGGCCGATAAGTATTTATCAGCATGTTCAAAGATATTTGAGAGAATATTATCCACTAGGTTATGGGTACACTTGGATGAGCATACTATACTCCCTACTTTACAGTCTGGTTTCCGTTGTGGTTACAGCTGCACGACGGCTCTCTTGCATATTACGGATGATATATTGCGTGGAACTAATGATGGATTAGTGACAGCTTTGGACATCTTCGACATACGCAGAGAAGTCAAGTACTTCTCTGCGTATGTCGAAGATGTTGAATATTTTCCTTCCTTTGATCTTGGATTATAATACACAACATATAATGAAGCTCTTATAACACCTATTCCTAAATCGTCACACATTGAAAACCTCAAAGATCTCCGACATATTACCCGCCCTCGGGAAGATGTTCGAATTATGTCTCGAGGTGCAGCTGCGGAAGTTCATGACTGATAATGATATTTTGTCACTGACTGCCTTATCTCATTTAACTGATGATATTATTTCTGCATGGGACGAAGAAATGATAACAGTTTTGGTTCTTCTTGACTTCAGTCGCGCATTCGATGCTGTTGATCACCTTACCTTAGCATCTACAATACGATCAATGGGAATGTGCGACTCGGCTGTGGACCTGATTACGCCTACCTCCATACAAGAACTCAGAGAGTAAAGCTTAACGGTGAAACGTCTACTGCGGCGGTCCTCACCCATGGAGTGCCACAGGGTGTTATTTTAAGCCCATTATTATTCTGTCTATATACAACTTCCATCTACGTAGTTATTGTAATTACCACCTTTACGCTGATGACACTCAGGTGTATTTGTCATTTAAGCCCGACGAGTTCGCCACATCCTTAAAAAATCTAAATGAAGATATTGATAGATTGTTTTTCCATGCAAATGAAGATATTGATAGATGCTATGTTAAATCTTACAATGAACCCTGCTAAATCTCAGTTGATACTTTTTGGCCCTAAACAAAGCAGAGAATCTCTTTTACCGTCTGTAGTTGTGTCTGTCAATGGCGTACAGATTCCCATGGCCTCTACTGTGTCTAATTTAGGCCTACCTCTTGATAACTCTCTTCGATTTGAGGAACACTCGTCGTCTATGATCAGAAAGGCGATTAGCGCATTAAAATCAATATATATAAATCGACATCTATTTAATTCCGATACCAAGCACCTGCTTTGCGACTCTTTAGTATTATCGAAGTTCACATACTGTGATGTAATATACAATAATTGCATAACCAATCAATGTTCGAATTGCATTCAACGCTTGTAAAATTCTTGCCTAAGACTAACGTATGGTATACGTGGAAGACGTGGTGTGTCAGAGGCCCTTAGGCGATCTGGTTCTCTAAATATGAAAAATAGACAACTGATGCATGAAGTATCGTTTTATTTGAACATCTTGCGTACAAAGCAGCCTCCGTATCTATTCAACAGGTTCAGTTCCGACATCAACAACATTCACGAAACATAAGACACCCTAACTTGGTCTCCATACCTAACCACAAATTGGAGTTGTTCAAACGATCTTTTTCTTACAATATGGCCAATAAATTTAATTAATTAATTTATTCGGTAGTGCGAGACTATAGCTATTCACAGTTTAAGTGTCGTTTAATTAATCAGTTACTTGACAATCAGTGATTAACTGTTGTGTAGAAGACTTGGAGATCTTTAGTATATTATATTAAGTTGTTTATCAATTATTTACATAAATCGAATTTATAAAATATTGTTCATTTTTGTTATTTTTTTTTTCTTCATTTAATCTTAATTCTATCTTTTCTAAATTTATTTTGTATTTAATCAGTGGTTTTGCACTTTAATGAGTTTAAAATTTATCATTAATACTTTTCTTTTTTTTTCAATTACGATTAAGAAACTTTTCTTTTGTTTGTTATATGCTTATTGTTATATGCACAAATTACTAATGTATGAGTAATGTACTATTGTAAATTTACAACTGCCAACAAATTTTATTATTATTATTATTACTTTTTTAAGGCTTTTGTCTCAATCTGCGCTTGAACTTGTCCAAAGCTACTTATATAGCCGTTCACAGCAAGTTGTTTGTAATGGTGAATTATCTTTACCAACTAATGTCATATCGGGTGTCCTACAAGGTTCTATACTTGGACTAATCCAATTTTCAATATATACGTCCCAGTTGTGCTTGGTATTGAAGCACTGTACTACGCATATGTATGCTAATGACACCCAACTCTACTACACATTTCCTACTACTAACGTTGTTGTGACTGAAAATAATATAAATGCTGATTTGCAGGCTTTAGTTGATGTTGCCGACAAACACTGTTTGACAATCAATCCTTCTAAATCTTCGGTAGCAGTTTTTGGTGGTCGGAGTGTGCTGCGCAGGGTTGGAACTGCATTGAGACTGCGAATTAATTCAGACATTTTGAATGTACAAGGAATCTAGGTTTCAGCATAGATAGTAGATTAAGATTTGATTTGCATGTATCCGGTCTTCTGCGTCGGGCCTACTCAGCTCTAAAACTGCTTTATAATATTAGACACATTGGATCAGCGACTCCAAATACATTTATGTGACGCTCTAGTTCTTTCGATTTTAAATTACGGTAATGTATTGTACGGCCCTTGTATTGATAATATGCAGAAGGTGAGAATTAAAAGAGATCAAAATATTATTATTATTAAATAGACGATTTTATGTAAATATTTCAAATCCAGCGCCTCGCCCGCAAGCTACCTCGGCGATTTGAGGCAAAATTGTTTCTTGTATATCTTAGCAAACATATAAAGTTTCTTATAAGGCGATTTTACTCTCACTCCACAGAGATCACATGCGGGCGAAGCGCTACAATCTCCCGAATTGTCGATTTCGAGTTAATATTTCATCTCGAATGCCTCGGTTGCAAGCGACCTCGGCGATTTGAGGCGGAATCGTTTCTTGTATATCTTAGTAAATATATAAAGTATCCTATAAGACGATTAAATATTCACTCCGGCGAGATCGCTTGATAAAAATATTTATTCTTATTGATTTCTTTCATTTTTCCCCAAATTATTTAATTCCATTCAATTTAATACAGATTAAATCGTCTATTCAATCTATCTTAACGAATTTCGGTTATAATGAACCATTTCTCAGTTCCTTGAGCGTTCGCTATATCCGGAGTATACTTATGATATTGTTGAAGTTAACGTGATGCCTTGGCCGCAAGGCATTGATTAACACCGTTACATAACTTTATATTCAATAACTTAGTAGAGACAAAAGTACTTCTTAATTTTAAATTGGCATCAAATCTATTGTGCCGCCTCGGCCAAAACGCAAATAGCCTCGGCATATTTACATAATTCATTTTTTATCATTAACACTTAAAACGTCAAATTGAATTTCGGTTTTGATTGTGAAAGGTCAATTTACTATTTCACTGCTAAATACAGCAATATAAGGCTAAAGTTCATAAAGCCTTGATTTTTTATCTTAATATATTATTTAAAGCATATAGAAGGTGTGCAATAACTTAACCGAGTTCAAATCTAATCAAATAATAAATATAATCAAATCTTTGATTCAATTTAAATCTTTTTCAATTCATACTTTGTTATACACTTAGCTGAGGTTGTTTGTAAGAGAGACAATTTAGGAATCTAGTTTAATATTAATAAGAAGTCTGTTGTAGCGCCTCGGTCTAATACATGTCATTATTTTAAACGAAATCGAATTTTGTATAGTCAAGTGAAAAGGATTACATAAAATATATTTTTTTAAATAAATTAAAATTATAGTTGTTAACGCGTCATCTAAAAATAACCTAATACGCACACATAACACGAAGCGGCGACCTAACCTCAATATCGCGTTGCGGCCTTGAAAAAGCTACCGGGGAAAATAAAAACGAGGACACATTAGCGCACTACCAGCACCTGAAGTTGAAGTTGAAGCAGAAGCAGAAACACAGTCTTGTTTCAGTCTTTCTCTTTTCGATTCGCCCTAATCTCGCGCCGCTTACAAATAACTCGCGGTTTATTGGACGTTTTACGGCCCCTTTGTTAAATGAGTTCCTCGGTTTCGTTCCCGTCACGATTCGAATGAATGTTAAGGTTAAAGAGAGAGCACTCGAATTCTTCGGCGCGACTCATACCCGATTAATAATTCCTAATATTTTGACGGTTTATTTACCATCGAAACTCGCCGCGCACCGCGCCGTTTGCAGCAAACAAAGTCCATCGAAACTATTACAACATAGAGGGACGAACTCGAGAGGGCAAATATAATTTTCACAAAGTCAAACATTAAAACCACTTCGAACTGTAACTAAACTTGGTGATTCATTTTTTTGATCAAACTTAATCGTGAAAAGTGAATTGTTATTTTTCAGATTCTTCTCGGTGCCAAAACGAGGTTGCAACCGGATAATTTTAATATGGCTCAATATCGTACGAGGGGGAGATTTCCAGTATTGGCGGTGTACCTCGACGATTCCACGTTGCAAAACTCTAATAAGCGAAACGTCTGGGATTATTCATATTAAGGCGGTGCAGCGGCGCGATCGGATCCCGTTCGTTAATTAAAACATCCTCCTCCTCTTCCTCATCCTCATCCTCGGAGGATGTTGCCCCTATTCGCAAGGGTGGGGCACCACTGCATTGTTGGCAATACGCTATTCAGATATTTAACGATTTATTTGTTGTTAATAAATTTCCTCTTCATCAATGGATGAAGATAAAATGAAAAAAAGGAGAGGGGAGGAAATGATTTATATAAAACCGCGTTCGGTTCGCTCCACTGTTGGTAAGTCCACTTTCAAAACGTACATTTTAATGTTCTTTTTATTAACGCGCACGGCACGATACGCGGGGAGCTTGTAGATCACGCACCGAACACGTGAACGGGCATTTTACGTGGCGCATTAGCATAAAGGTCAATCATTATGAGTGGAATACCTGGAGAACTCCCCCTCCTCACTCCGCTTGTTGTTATTAACGTCGCATTACCAATTCCATACATATAATAGGAAGTTCCACTTCCTCCTACCAAAGAAATTTATTACTTTTTATATAATTTTAAAGGTGAATACTTAAATTGAAAGTGCTTCAAAGTTGATAGGAAATGGAAAAAGATTGTTGGTGTATCTCACTCAATATGAATACAATGAAAAGATAGTATTTTATTGTATGTGTCAAAATGGTTCTAATTTGTAAGAAATATCTCAAAGGAACTTGAATTTGAAAGAGTTCAAAAAATGGGATTTATTGGTGACTTCTAGGTCTAGTGTTAGTTCTAGTTTTATTTCAATTGAAATGTGCAAGATTGTCAAATCAGTTTGTAAAATACTCTATCTCAGAAACTGTTCAATGTAGAGGCCTTCGTTAAAAAAATGTCTTCAGATGCACGACGAAACCCAACCCAACGCTGCATATTTGAACCAGAGCCTAATATATTCGGCGCCACAAGGCTGGGTTGTACGAACGAAATTAATTTCATACAAAATTCAATGATAACTTGATATTGTCTCTGAAAAATTTGACTGACTCTGGTTTTAGAAGATTTACTACTGCCCCTAGAAGACTTGATACTGCTTCCAGAAAACTTAATATTGCTTGTAGAAAACTTAAAATAATAATAATAATGTTTATTATCCCTACGGATTACAATCCAGTGTAGATCAAGAATATCCTTAATCAATTAGAATAGCCTTAATTAAGAATAAAGTGTCACTCAACTGAATTTGTCGCAGGCATTTGTTTGTTTATTGGAGAGTTTAGACCCATATTTGTGTTAGCGCTATTGGGCATATAGGCACTATAAACTCGCGCACTTATCCGTGGCACCATCAATTAATTGAGCTAACACTTCCGATGCAACTAGCACACCCGACATCACATCCTGAAGAAATCCCGCAGACAGCAATCTTCTACGCTCTTCAAGGCTCTGCAGGCCGTAATGCTGTAGTAGATTCGTGGAGATAAGTTCCCCTCTAGGTGAATAATATCCAAAATCGAGGTAGTGGATAAACTTAACAAGTCTTATCTACACTTTCTCGATAGTGGCGATATGCGTTAAATAAGATCTTTTATTATTTAAGATACTTGACAAGTGTTTCAATCCAAGACAATCTGTTGGTCAAATATGCGAGCTTTAGTATAAAATTCGATTTATATATGCTGCAGAGGCTGTAATAATACAGGCGCAGTCTTTGATTATATATGCGGGGATACGATCTGGACCAGTCGTAGTTTTTTTTTGCCTTAAACTTCTTAAATGTCTCCATCATATCATCATTACTATCTTCTGAGATGCCGAAAGGGACACCATCCCAGCCATCTCCAATTTGGCCATTGTCAAGATTGATATCTGAACCGTGAATGTACCTTTCCTTCAAAATGATCGGCAAACATATTGACCACAGTCTGTAGATCCAAAATAATTTCATCATCGCGTTTATGAATATTTGGCGAGACAGTACTATTTTCAGATTCATAGCAGATTCATATTAATAAATCTCCAAAAAGTCTTTGGATCCACATTTATTTTTTGCTCCAGGGACCTTACGTATTGCCGACGATCTTCACGCATATGTGTATTACAATCCCGACGGAGCCGAACATATCTTGTTCGATAAAAAGAATTATAGTTTCGTTTAGACATTTTGTGGTAATGATCTTTTAGTTTAAACACTCGTTTTAGATTAGGAGAGTACCACAAAGGATATTTAGTCTTTATGTGTTTTCCGTTAATTTTTGAAACATACTTATCTAATACGCTATATAATGTTGTATACAAAAAAAAAAACTTGCTTACAAAAATAGCAAGCAATTCCAGTTTATACTCAAGATTGCGCTGTATAGATCGGGCAAATTAACTCGTTGAAAACTGAGGTGTAGGCATATTTAGAGTTCCCAACAACGCTGGATGGTAATTGTCTTCGCGAACCAAGGTAAAATCGGTGTAAAGTATCATATGATCTAAACTATCAGATCGAGTGTTCTATCTATGATTTTACCCACGTTATTCAATTGTACAAGATTGTTAAAACTAAGAAAGTTACGAAGACTAGCTGCTCATTCATCGTTTATGGTAGCAAGTGATGGAATATTAAAGTCACCTTAAGTTCAATTAGGTAAGAGGCCAACACAACATTTGAGACTGCAATATCAGAGTCAATGGCCAGCAATACTTCGCCACTCAACAAAAACATCGCACCTGTGTGGGAAAGTACTAAACACGACAATGTCGAAATATGAGGAATCAACTGATGTGAAAAAGTCTTTAATTTTAGTGTTTAAACCACGAGTATTCTGTTGTATACCACATACTCTATTCGTTGGGAAACATCTAGATTTTTCTTTTATCAATTCGAGGATATCCATTAAGGAATTGTAAACGCAAGTCCTTTTCACCATTTTCAATACGATACTTCAATTCGGTGGGCATTTTATGCTCTAACTCCTGTTGTTGTGGAGTTCGATCGCCATTAATATGCATAAACTTTTTTGAAATACTTTCAGAAGACTTTTAATGCTTCCAGGAGACTTAATATTGCATCTAGAAGACTTATACTGCTTTAGAAAACTTAATATGGAGTTCATGCAGTAATATAGTGTCATGCACTTGACTGAGTAGGGTCACTCTTACTGCCTCGTGACGACCTGTTACGTATCTTATCAAGAAATGCGCTTTACAGAGGGTAATTTACGTGAGCTTAAAGATTTGTTTAAGGAATCAGTTGATGAACTGATTAAAAATGATTCATTCTTATGGAATTGTTAATGTAATTAAAACGCGATTTACTGCGGACATTGAAGCTCTTAAAAATAAGAACGAACAACATCCAATTTGAATGTTGATGTTGGACTAATTTTTAAATTTTTGTTAATAATATTTTACCGAACGCCGGACAGACCAGTGCAGATATTTTAATTCAAATTTTACTTCAATTCTTCATATACAGGGTTGCTAAATCACTAAAAAACAGCATATTGAACTAGAATCACTCGTCTTTAATCCGTCTTGAGGAATGTACGGCTAAACCTAAATGTTTCTAGTTCTAGAGTTAGATGTTTTAAAACTATAACTAACATTAGACCTAGAAGTGGAAAGATTCAGGTTTAGCCGTGCATCTGAAGACCTTTTATCTCTCGATAAATTTACCACCACCGCTAGTTAGTTTGATGGCAAAAGTGGGCCTCAATTAAGGCTATTCGTCATGGTCCTGATATTTCTGGGGGTGAAAAAGTGAGAGTTTCGTTATTGAGCGTTAACATAAATGCATGCTAAATTGCTTTAACACTTTGACTGCCACGTCATTCATATATATATATGAAGAGAATGTAAGACGGCTGATATTTCACAATTTCCGCTTGGCCCTGGAGGAAATATCCCGAATAAGAGCTTGGCAGTCAATGTGTTAAATGAATCATTGGTTATTATTTTTCCTAAATTATCGTCATTGACGGTGAATATGCTTTTCGTTTATAATTAAATTGTTTCACTAGCGGTATACATTTTTTTGTTTCCTGTTTGTTATTGCATTGTATTTTTTTTTGCTTTGCAGTTATATTTTGCCATAATTTGGTGATCATTATGTGTTGTAGTAATTGAAACGTACCTTGCGATTCGGATTGATTAATATAATTAATTATGTTTTTTGGTAAACTACTCCAAAGTGGTCTTTTTCATTCGGAGTATTTTTTGCTTGTTTTTTTATTTGTTTATTGTATTTATTTGTATTTTGTTGACCATTATGTCTTAAATTAAGGAACTGCCTACTAGAGGTGGAGGGGTTGGAGTTGATGTTAGAAGTTGTTATGAATGTTGTATAGTGAATCTACAAAATGAGACTCGAATAGAGGATTTATGAGTGAGATTAACTCTTCGATGTGTTATAGTTGCGCTTGGTGGTTTTTATAAACCATCCTCTGTGGATCTCACGTTTCCTATCCTAGTGTTGACCACATTATTGTTGTGGGCGACTTTAATGGAAATGTTTTAGTTGACTCGCATGCCAGGTTTTAACAGCTTTTATGGTTGTTGTTCAGACGTTTAACTTATCTCAGGTTGTTGTCCAACCCTCTAGAGTCTCGAGTGATTCTGAATCATTAATTGATTTGGTTTTCGTGTCTGAGGGTCTTCTGGTAGCTCAGAGTAATACTGATGATCGTGGATTTTTAGACCACTTTTTAATTAACTATACACTTATGATTTCCTTGGATATTTATTTGTATTTCCATCTGTCTGGAAGTATGGTCTTGTAACTCCAGCTACGAATTCCAAATCTGTAAAGGTTCTGAAAAATTTACGGCCTGTGACAATACATCCAGCGTTGTCTAAGATACTTAAGAGAGTGATTGTTGAACAGCTTTGTGGCTACTTGAATAAGAATAATATTCTACCTGACAGACTATCATCAGTAAGAACTGTTGGTCTTTAGGTCTCTTGATGAGTGAAGGTCGGCAATCTTGATTTTTTTGGACATCACTAAGGCTTTTGACATTTTAAATCATGATCTATTGCTGTCAACCTTACATTACATTAGGATTAGTGATGCGGCTGTTGAATTGTTTTGAAATTATCTACAGAATAGGCGACAATCAGTTAGTGTGAGTGATACGATTTCGTCTTCTATGGCTATTGTGTCTGGTGTACCATAAGGGTCCATCTTAGGTCAATTCACAATTTTTACTTATAACCTGTTTTCAGATTTAAGTGCCCTTTTGTTAAGGGTTTAAGCACCCTTAATTGAAGTAACTATGTGCTCGCATTGAGCAACATTCGTTGCCGATTAATTCTAATAAGATGCAAAATATCTTGTTTACTAAAAAGGGTCAGTTACATTTTGATAGAGTTGACATTAATATTGATATTTTAAATAAGCCATTTTTTTATTTGAAACTTTTGTTAAAATCCTAGGTATGATGATTAATGAGCAGCTGTCTTTTTTTGGTCACGTGGGTATGCTTTGTGGTAGGGCATTTAGATCGTTGAAGGCGCTCTATGGTAACAGGAATATTTTTTTTTTGTGAATTGAAGTTACTTTTATGTGACTCATTAGTTTTTTCCCATTTTAATTATAATGCTGTGTTTAGTCCGTGTTTATGTATATTCGTATGTATATTCGGTCTATTCAGTGATATTATTATCTTAGAATTTTTGGCTGCTAAACTGTGCTGAGTATTAACTCGGTGTCAAATCACTACAACAATTCCAGAAGCAATATTAAGTTTTTTAGTGTTTCAAGTATTCCAGAGGCAATAGTAAATCATCCAGAGGCAATATTAAGTCTTGATGAAGCATTTCAAGTCTTCTATATGCAGTATCAGGTCTTCTAAAGCAGTATAAGTCTTCTAGATAAAATCAAGTCTTCTAAAAGCATTACAAGTTTTTTGAAAGCATTTCAAGTTTCTGCATGCAATATCAAGTTTTCAAAAACCAATATCAAGTCTTCTAGGGGCAGTAATGAATCTTTTAGAAGCAGTTAAGTCTTTCAGAGACAATATTAAGTCTTTTAGAAGTGTTTTTTTTATCTTCTAGAAGCAGTATCAAGTCTACTGTAAGCATCAAATCTTCTGAAATCAATATCAAGTTTCTTAGAAGCATATCAAGGTTTTTGGAATTACGTCAAGTCTTCCAGAGGTAACATCAAGTCTTTTGAAAACATTTCAAATCTTCTAAAAGCAGTATCAAGTGTTTTGGAAGCAATATCAAGTCTTTTAAAAGTAGTATAATGTCCTCTGGAAGCATTTTAAGTTTTCTAGATGCAGTGTCAAGTCTTTTGGCAGCATTTCAAATCTTCTAGAAGTAATATCAAGTCTTCTGGAAGCAATATAAAGTTTTCTAGAAGCAGAATCAAATCTTCCAGAGGCAATTCAGACATCTTCTGGAAGCAGTTCAAGTCCTCTGGACGCGTCTCATGTCTTTTGAAAGCAGTATCAACTCTCAATTAAAAATACGTGCTCTCTAATAAAACTTAATTACAGCAGATATTGGGAAGAAAAAATCATTAACAATTTTGTATGAAAAAGATAAAATAAACAAACAAGATGTTGCGCATAATGTTGAAATACTTTAAAAATTGGGATAATTGGTGATTTTGATTCAAAATGGATCAAAATTTTCTCAAGGAAAAAACATGTCAAGGATGCTTGAAAATTAAGTTAGAATAATTAAATGGGAATAATGAAAAAAATAAATGTTGTGCATAAACTTAAAAGACTTAAAAAAATGGGGATAATTGGGGTTCATAATTGTTCTAATTGCTTTAAAACATCTCTATAACACCTATTAAGTTTTTTTTGTTTTGAAAGTGTTTCGAAGTTGCAAAGAAGCAAAAAATAGTTGAAATTGTTTTAAGCGACAAGAAACATCTGGAGTAGGGATGGAACGGATATCTCCATCCGGTTTCCCGAGTATCCGGCAATTTTTTCAAATCCGGCCAGATATCGGATTATTGCTGAATCTTCGGCTTTTACCGGATATTAAGATATTAAGATCATTACAGGTTTTCCCTCTACAAACGGCCGAGTTCAAAAGATATCTCAAAAACGAAAAAAAAATTAAATGCCGTTTTGTTCATGAAAAAGTACAATCTTCTCTACAAATAGACATCGTTTCATTAATATATCGCAAGAATTCGATTTTTCATGATTTTTTGACAATCATTGTCATCTTTGTAAAATAATAAAAGCTCCGAGTGAGTTCAAAAATTGAAATGAAAACAAAAACGAATTGAGATATTCGAGTTTTGTGTGTATAAAAGTACATTTTTTTATAAATCATAGAAAATTGCATCAAAATATCTTAAGAATTCGATTTTTTCAAAAATCATTAAGAAAATCATTATTTTTTGAAATGCTATATTTTAGGTAACTTCAAAACATAATATCTCAAAAAACTAATTGAGATATTCCAGTGTGATTTCGCGCATATTAAAGTACAAGCTTTTCATTATAATTATAACAAATTTCATCAAGATATCTCTAGAATACGATCTTTTATGTTTTTTTCAAAGATGATAACGAAAATATTTGATAAAATGCTATTTCAAGTTTAGATCGAGTTCGAAACTTGATATTTCTTGATAGTCCTTGAAGTACTCTTTAAATGTGGGAAAGAAACGTTTCCTGAAGTTTAGAAATTTAAGGCTTTACGACTTGATATTGCTTCTGAAAGATTTGAATTGCTTCCAGAAGACTTGATACTGCTTCCAGAAGACTTGATACTACTTCTAGAATACTTGAAATTGCTTCCAGAAGATGATATTACGGTTGGAAGACTGGTTATTGCATCTGGAAGACATGAATTGTTGCCAGAAGACTTAATGTAGCAACTGGAAGACTTGAAACGCTTCCAAAAGAACTCCCACATAAAATAATATGTTATATAACCAAGCATATTTTGAATATTTATCCAGACTTTGTTGCTATTGTTAGGAATGGTCTAAATATAATGATTCAGGCTGAACTTCAATTCTCTCTTCAGTCGTTGTAGCTATTCAGGAGTATTTAGACACTTTTGTTAGTTATGCAACTATTAAAAAGAAAAATTCTAGATATGTTTTGGGATTGGAAGCTTTTACGACTATTAAGGAAAATTTTCGTTAATTTTGTAACAACTTAGGGGTTCTTCAAAACTTGGGTTGAGTTTTAGTATGTTTGGGTTAACTGTTTGGGATTTGGTTGATTTTGGTTTCAGTTAGGCTGGGTTAGTTAGGCTTAGGTTGACTTTAGCTTCTGAAATAAGTTTGGGTTGGGTTTGCGTTGGTTTCGGTTGTATTGGGTTGGATTGGATTGAATGTCTATCTTCCAAGACGGTCCCAACTCAACCCTACTCTACCTCTATCCTGTTTAGAATACAATTAAACGCTCTTTTATCATTTTAGGGTTCCTTAGAAAGATACTGGACACTTTTTGACATCTTTATAAACTAGATACACGAATTCGCTTGAATTAAGTTGACATTGATTACACTTAGGTTGGATTCGCTTTAGTTTTAGTTGGATTGCGTTTGGTATGGGTTGAGTTGGCTTTGGTTTTCAGGTTCCAGTTGGATTGGGGTTGGGTTTTAGTTTCAGTTAGGTTGGGTCGAGTTTTGGTTGGCTATAGTTTCAGTTGATATGGGATTGGTTGGGGTTGGATTGGCGCTGATTTCGGTTGTATTGAGTAGGGTTGAATTGAATGTTTATTTTCCAAGGTGATCCCAACTCTAATTGTATTCTGTTCAGAATGCCTTTAGACGCTTTTTTATCATTATAGGAATCATTACAAAGATTCTAAACACTTTTAGACATCTTTATAAACTCGAGGAATAACACGGCTAGATTGGTTACTGTTGGTTAAGTTGAATTGATATTTGTACTTGTACTACAACGCTATACTCAACTCAACCCAATATTCAATGACTCTACAGCATCTCAGCTATACACTATTTCAGATAACCTGGGAAAAGAAATTTGACTGGCTGCTTAAATAAACAAAGCCATAAACTTTCATACTAACGATTGGTTGGGTTGTAGTGAGTTTTATACTTACAGTACAAATCAGTGCTGAATGACTCTGCTGCATCTCAGCTATAAACTATTTGAGAAAGAAAAAGAGATTTTATACAGATTTTACACTATGCTTATAGTGCAACCCAATACTCAACCCAACCCAATACTAAATGATACACTTTGTAGCGTCTAAATCAGAAACTATCTCAGATAACCTCAGAGAAGAGATTTTAGAACCCAACCCAACACACTCTGCATAGTCTCGGCTATAAACTACCTCAGATGTCTTCGAAAAAGTGATTTTACTTACTGTTTAAATGAACACAGCCAAGACTCTCATAACAACGATTTGTTGGGTTGGGTTGAGTTGGATTGAGCTGAATTAGGTTGGGTTGAGATACATATGGTTAGGTTAAATTAAATGTTATCATTATGATATTTTCAAAAATGATAACGAAAATATTTGATGAAATGCTATTACAAATTTAGGTCGAGTTTGAAACTTGATATCTCAAAAACAAAGGGAGATACTGAAGTAAGATTTCATTCTGATGAAGTTATTTTGTTATACTTTTTTTATAAATAACGTAAAATTTTAAGAAAATGTCTTAATAATTTGATATTTTATAATTTTTCAAAAATGATTAAGGACATTTTTATTTTATGAAATGCCACAAATTTTTATCACAAGATAACTCAAAAACGAATTGAGATATTCATGTATGGTTTTGTTTTGGGGAAAATACGTAATCCCCTTATAAATGAGTGTATATAATACCTATGATCAAGAAAATAAGGGACACCTGTATATGATATAGAACTGATTTTGAAACTGACAATTACACATAATGGCATTTAGATATTATTATCTTGATGATGACTAATCTCGAGGATACTTAATAAGGTGAAAATAAGTTAAAATAATTAATTGGGATGTTGTGGATAATCTCGAAAAACCTCAAAAACTGAAATAATTAATTATTTTGGTTGGAACAACAATTAAACATATTTGCATTTTGCTTGCGCATGGATAAAGCAGCCTTCAAAACATTTGGAACGAATTTGCATCTAGGTAATTGACAGGTTACGGACAGACGAAATAGCAATAGTTCACATTTTGTGAATTCTCTCCGCACCAAACCGAAAATATCCAAGGATTATCACCCTACTAAACGATCCACAAAATGTTTCAATGAAAATTCTCACCTCCCATAATCATATTTTAAGCGAAAATAATTTCAAGAACGATTTTGAAGTTATTACCATTTCAAAAAACACAACAAGATCCTTCACGGTACAAAGACACTTTCTTTCCCTATAAATAGCGCCACTCGGCTTTAGCCTTTATTTACATCGCCATCCGCTGTCTCCACAATTAGTGCGAGTTCGGGGGGTGTCGTGACCGATGAATCCTAAATATAGGTACGAGGTACTTTGTTTGTTGACAAAATAATCCTTTATTCTTATTTTGATTCCTCCCAAAAAAAAAACTTCATCTCAAATTACTCTAAAAAAATCAATTTCCTTTTTCTTTTTTTTGTAATTAAAACCATATTCGACCTTGGAGCTGTTATTGTTGTTTGTTTACAATCGCGGTTGTTCGATGTTCTTCGAAATCGGTATCGTCTTTTCGTCGATAAATAAAAAACCGAATAACTTCAATATTTTTTCATAAAAATAACTCCTACTTTTATTTATAGATATTTTTATTATCAAATAAATAGGACGCGATATAACTTATGATAACGATTAATACTAAAATTACACGAATCTAATTATATTCTAAAAAATTGTGTTACGGAAACCACCAACTCTTCATAAATTTATCTAATCTAATAAAAGCTAATTCTTAGAAAATTAGAGTGCTTAAAAACCGCAAATTTAGATATATATATATATATATATAGTTCATTTTTTCTATATAATACTTGTCAAATTGTTGTACAGCTTTAAGAATCGAAATATTTAAAGATATAACCCTTTTTTTTAATCGACAGGAAATGATTCAAAAAAGACATTAACAACAAAAGAAAAGTACGGAAAAACGTAGAACTTAACGAAAAATCAGTTTAAAGTTTCAATGTGACATTAAGTTCTATTTTTTAGCGATTCTTTTCTGAGTATTTTCCTTCAACGTAAAGAAGATCAATTGCAATAAATATTACGAGAAAAGGTTTAGTTGAATCTTTAGTCTCAATCTCTGCATTCAAAAAAGGTACAGTCTTACTTGCTGATTTGAGTCTATAAGGTTTTAGAAATCACCTCCAAAAGATTTGTATACTCTTTCGGGTGTCTCATGACGTGACTGCCATAGCAAAACGAACAAAAAATAGTTGAAATTGTTTTAATCGACAAGAAACATTTGGAAAAATGTTTATTTGGTTTTGTACTTTATTAAAGAATGATGAATAGATTTTAGTTCTACCGGTTTCGATTTTTTGTTAGATTATCTTCAGGAATCGTTAGGAACACGTTTAAATTTGGTTTCAGAGTAGTACATTCATCACTCTCATTTTTAAGATGATATATCAAAAATTCAATTTTATAAACATAACTTGGAGGTATGGGTTCAAAATTGGAAGCTTAAATTTTGATATTTTAATAAATTAGATGTTATCTTCCAAAAATCATTCTGAACTTATTTCTAGGCATTAAGAAATTAATTATATCATAAATTGAAGCTAAAAGTTTCCTTTTCAAGGTAATATCATATTAGATATATTGGATTGTATCAAAATTCCTGTCAGATATAGCTTCAAAATTAGAAGCTTGAATTTTGAAATTTTCAATAAATTGGAAATAATTTTTAAAACACTCATTCTGAACTTATTTCTAGGAATTAAGAAATTAATTATATCATAAATTAAAGTTAAAAGTTTCCATTTTAAGGTAACTTATTGATATATTGGATTTCATAAAAATTTCTGCCATTAATTTTTAAAAAATCATTCTGAACTTACATCTAGGTGTAAATAAATGATCAATATCGCAAATTAGTGGCAAAAGACTTATTTTTAAAATGATATATCATCTCACATTCGATTCTATAAACATGGCTTAGAGATATGGCTTCAACATTGGAAGTTTAAATATTCACATTTTCAATAAATTTGATGTTATCTTTAAAAAATCATTCTGAACTTATTTCTAGGTGTAAACAAATGATCCATATCTCAAATTAATGGTAAAAGACTCATTTTTAAGATGGTATATCAAACATTCGATTTTATAAACATTACTTGGAGGTATGGGGTCAAAATTGGAAGCTTGAATTTAGACATTTTTAATAAGTTAGGTGTTATCTTCCAAAAATCATTCTGAACTTATTTCTAGGAATTAAGAAATTAATTATATCATAAATTGAAGCTAAAAGATTCCTTTTTAAGGTAATATAATGATTTATTGGATTTTACCAAAATTCCTGGCAGATATAGCTTCAGAACAAGAACCTTGAATTTTGACATTTTTAATAAATTGGAGATAATTTTTAAAAACTCATTCTCAACTTATTTCTAGGAATTAAGTAATTAATTATACCACAAATTAAAGTTAAAAGTTTCCATTTTAAGGTAACATATTGATATATTGGATTTCATAAAAATTTCTGCCATTAATTTTTAAAAAATCATTCTGAACTTACATCTAGGTGTAAATAAATGATCAATATCTCAAATTAGTGCAAAAGACTTATTTTTAAAATGATATATCATCTCACATTCGATTCTATAAACATGGCTTAGAGATATGGCTTCAACATTGGAAGTTTAAATATTCACATTTTCAATAAATTGGGTGTTACCTTTAAAGAATCATTCTGAACTTATTTCTAGATGTAAACAAATGATCCATATCTCAAATTAATGGTAAGAGACTCATTTTTAAGATGATATATCAAACATTCGACTTTATAAACATTACTTGGAGGTATGGGGTCAAAATTGGAAGCTTAAATTTATACATTTTTAATAAATTAGTTATCTTTCTCATTCTGAACTTATTTCTAGGAATTAAGAAATTAATTATACCACAAATTAAAGTTAAAAGTTTCCATTTTAAGGTAACGTATAGATATATTGGATTTCATAAAAATTTCTGCCATCAATTTTTAAAAAATCATTCGGATCTTACATCTAGGTGTAAATAAATGATCCATATCTCAAATTAGTGGCAAAAGACTTATTTTTAAAATGATATATCTCACATTCGATTCTATAAACATGGCTTAGAGATATGGCTTCAACATTGGAAGTTTAAATATTCACATTTTCAATAAATTGGATGTTATCTTTAAAAAATCATTCTGAACTTATTTCTAAGTATTAAGAAATTAATTATATCATAAATTAAAGCTAAAAGGTTCTTTTTTAAGATGATATATCTACGTATTAGATTTTATCAAAATTCTTGGCAGATATAGCTTCAATATTAGAAACTAAAATTTTGATATATTTAATAAATTGGAGGTAAGCTTTCAAAAATCATTCTGAACTTATTCTTAGGTATCAACAAGTAATCCATATCTCAAATTAAAGGTAAGAGATTCTTATTTAAGATGATATATCACAAATTAAATTTTATTAGCAGAGAGAGGAAGAGGATATGGTTTCAAAATTGGTAGCTTAAATGATCACATTTCCAATAAAATTGAGTGTTTTCTTTAAAAAAATGTTCTAAGCTTCAATTTATAATAAATTTGATGTTATCTTTAGAAAAAATCATTCTGAACTCATTCTAAGTGTTCGTAGCATTGCGTGGACCGGGTTTAAGGAAAATATTATAAATATTGTTTTGTTGCAGATAAAAATTTATGGCAATTAGCTATCATAAGAATCAAATTTTTGATGATCAACACCGAAATTAAAATTTCCTTTATAGTTCGTTATAAAAATCACAAATTTAAGTTTAATTAGAAGTTGGTTACAACCCCTTAAACGCAAAATCTTGATTTTTATTAAATTTGTGGATGTAAAGGAAGAGTTGAGTTGGAGGATGATTTTGCGGCCTCATCGTTTAAATAAGCCGGGGCAAATTAATCATTGTGTCAGGGGCGGTGTAGCCGTGTTGCTGCCAGTGTGTTCCGTCCGGCGGCGGCAACGGCGTCCCCTTCCCGCCGAAAAGGGGATGCGTATCTCTACCCCCGATGAGATAATGAAAATTGACGATGCAACCCATCCTCCGCAAAAAAAAAAATAATAAAATAAACAAATAATTCTAAATTTAAATATTTAATCCGACGTAAAATGAAATAAACGCGACGACGTAGAGGAGGAAAAGTCGTTTAGATTGAGGTCCACTCACTGTAACTGTTTGGCGGTTTGGGGGGTGTGAAGCACCCTCTCCGAGAGGAAATGGTTTTTCCAAAACGCGACCTTCCCGTTACAAGTGGCTCCTTCCCGTTTTCACCCCGTTTTTCGTTTCTTACTTTTGTTTCGGTTCTAAGAGTATCTAAGCGCAAAAAGTGTCAAAACAAAAAAATAAAAACAAAACAATAACAATTTTTTTTGTTTTGAAGTAAATAAGATGAAATGTACTTACTTTTAGCTTTCGACTTGTCCATGAGCATGAGGTGGTCGTGTTTGTGCCACGCCATGGGTTGCTCCTGGGACACCATAAAGGGGGCCCCGCGGCACCCTCCGGCCTCCAGTTCGACCCGATCACTCGGCACTCCGCATCTCAGCACGCGGATTTCGGCGAAAAGATAACGAGACGCAACGGCATCCGAATCATCATCAACATCATAATCATCGTGATCGTAACCATCCCCCTCACGACATTTGTGGGAAGCTCCCGCCAAAAACCCCCGGACGCCAATGCGTGCGTGTGCGAACGGAATCCGAACGACGGCGTGCTCCAGGGGTTAGTAACCTCCCGGACTCAAGGCCAACACTCTGGATGCTGATGCCTCGGCACAACAACACACAAGCTTCCAGCAGCAGCAGCAGCAGACACTAGCTACTTCCGCCCCAGACTAGTATTAGAGTGAGATGGAACGACAACAAATCGACTTTGAGTACAAAACAGACCCAAACCAAACAAAATCGGTCGCAGTTTCGCGCGAAAACCAACGAAACGGCCGATTTAGAGGGGAATTTTCGATTTCCACGTCTACTGGATGGTTTTTCCGGGAAAAATCGCGCGAAAATCGCGTAGTCACTGGCGGGTCTTAACCGGACTCCCCTCCGTCTCGTCACTAATGGACTCGACCGTGCACTGCTATTACACTCAGGTCAAAAACACACCGACGAAATAACAACAAATCCTCGGCACAAACCCCGATTCACGTCGAAAAAATCGATAAACACACTAGATCCGATCTAAAGAAATAAAGACACGGCCTCTTCGATCGCGAATCCCGCCCGCACACAATCCCACGTGCGAGAAAAACTATTTAAATCCCAAAAACGAAACACCACCGTCGAACCACACCGAAATAGACGAACGCTGGCGTCCTCTGCGATACACCACCGTCACGATAACTCCCGCGACCGACTTTAAACTTTATTTTTTTTACTTAACCAAAACGGAAATTATTCGACGGACGCCGAACGAAAATACGTCTCAGTTGGCTAGTAACATGGCAACTGTTACCGGGCGCTGCCAACTGGGATGTCGACGACGCGCACAGTCAACGTATCAGAACGCAAACAAAAACGACTTTAAACGAACACCCCGAAAGAAACCGATCTTCATTTGCGCGGAATTTCCGACCAAATTCCCATCCACTATCTTCCCAAATTAAAAAAAAATCATCCCTATTTATTATAATATTACCGTTTTTTATTATTTCGCAATATTACCTGAAAATTATAATTAGTTCCTGCGTTCGTCACAGGTTGCGCACTTCCTCGTTTACGTCTCCATCGACGACAGTGATGAATCGTGACGTAGCGATTACGTCACTGACGATGACGTTTTCGGCAAATTCGGGAATTACGAAATCGACCCCGATTTTTATTGCTGATTTTACGAGCGAGGATATAAAAAAAGGGGTGGTATTTTTTTGCGGGGGTGCTGATTGTATCTTTTCTGGATAAAAATGAGGTTAAAAATAAAAAACAGAAAAATAAGTTTTATCAATTAAAGTATTTCGTTTATTAATTCAACTAATTAATACAAAAAAAATAATCGTTTCAAATCCGTACATTCACAGTTCATTAAAATACTTATTTTGGAGATCAGTAATTTTGAAAGATTTCCAGCATCATTATCTCACCCGTTCTTGAGTCATCAGTATTTCCAAATGGTCCCAGTTAGTTTAAGAACTAAATACGGCGAATTGATGTGTCGAACTTTTTCGACGATGTTTTTTGGAATGCTAATAGTCCAATATCTTTTTAGAGCCATCGTAGGTGCTATTCTTTCTTTCGTTCCAAAGTTGTTAAATGACGCTCAATCAACATGGTCTCTTTTTTCATTAAAATAAAATTGTCGAAACCTCCACTCTTTCATATCGATAAAGAATCACATCAATAAGCAAATTCTTGGCTTAATTAGCCCAAAGTCTAAAAATATCCAAAGCATTGTGTTTAGTTATTTATTTATTTACACCATTTTGGGCACAGAACGGAACAAGTCCAAAAAACTGTGTCTCAAAAATTACAACAAAAATAGAACAAAATATACATCCTTTTGATATTAGAAATGTGCACGTATGTGACTTTTTATGCCCGCTCACGATTTAGACTCACGCGTATCAGGCACGCCACTCACGTGAATATCATTCATAAATCACCTGAGTCACGTCAATTCACGTGACTCACACTCTTACTCTTACTTGTTAATTGTTGATTGTAGCATGCTGTGCACACGACATGCATAGTGATGTTGTTGCTAACAAAATTGTTATTAACCCTCCGTCTGTCGGGTGTGGTCTACGAGTCCATGACAAAATGATTATGTAAAATATTTTTTAAATTATTTTGCTCAAAACTTCTACGGTCACAGTACCTTTCAAGTATCTGAATATCAACTGTCTTCGCTATAAAAAACTGTTTTTCAAAATTCCAAATAGTCGCTACATAATATTTTGTCCTGACAGACCCTTCCCGATCAAATGTGTAACAATATTCGCAGATGTAATTTGTAAGAATCGTATTCCAGGAACTCTATGTGTTCTTTTTGTGTTTGTAGGGGTATTACCGAGTTATAAAACTATACGTCGGAATGATCGCAATATAGTTCGGTAGTTCCCTTAATAATTACTATATATACGGTTACCGTATCGTTGACACGCCAGTTTACTATTGAATCCCATTTTGAGGCGTTGTGTTATGTGTTATTTATTTTACAAATATAGAGAATAGAAAAGTGCATAAAAAATTATTTATAACTAATATCAAATATCTAGTTAGCAATCTACAAATAGCATACTTACAAATAGGTAAGTAGTATCACACAATTTTCTGATATGATTTGATAAAATAATAAATGATTTATTATTTGATAGCATTGTGATATGGATCCTTATGAAAAGGAAAGAGAAAGATTACAGAAACTGTATGAAGAAGTTAGCACGGGCAGTGAAATAGAAGAGTCTGACGATAGTTCGATATCAGATTCATATTTTGTAAGTATCAGTGATCATGATACAGAAACCGAGCAGGAAAACGTAAATGAAGATGCAGATATTATGCATCAGGATGACGGCGAGGATGATGAAGATGAACAACCCGTGATTCGTGATAGATGCTCGTATTTTTTGGTAAAGATGGAACTAAATGGAAAAAGGCTGTCCCACCTAGAAATATTAGAACTCGCAACGAAAACATAGTGTCTCACCTGCCGGGAGTCATCGGTGAAACACCTGACGCATTATCTCCCATTAAATGCTGGATGTACATGTTTGGAAACTGCATTGATACTGTAGTTGAAAACACTAATTTATTTATTGATAAAATTTCTGTTAAATACCAAGATAAGACTGAGTGTAGACCTACCGACTCTGTAGAAATCCAAGCGCTGATGGGTTTGCTTTATTTAGCTGGGCTCCATCATGGATCAAGGACACATCTAGCAGAGTATTGGTCATCAGACGGTATGGAATATGAGATATTTCCTGCTACAATGGCAAAACGGAGGTTCGTCTTCTTATTGAAATGCATTCGCTCAGACGATACCACAACTAGAGGTCAAAGAAAAGAAATGGACAAACTAGCAGCAGTTCGTACTATTGTTGACAACTTCAACGACAGTTGTAAGAAAACTTATTCGAGTGGGCGAGTATGTAACATTAGATGAAATGCTGCTTGCCTTTAGGGTTAGGTGCAGTTTAAGAATGTACATTCCAAGTAAACCAAACAAATACGGATTGAAAGTCTTCGCCGTTGTTGATGCCAAAACATTTTTTACTTCACACATAGAAATTTACGCTGGTGTTCAACCCAATGGTCCATATAAAACTGACAACTCTACCGCTGCAGTAACTGAAAGAATGTGTTCATATTTATTAGGATCAGGAAGAAACGTTACAATAGATCGTTGGTTCACAGGATATTCAATTGTAAAGAAACTGCTAAGAGAGTACCGGCTTACTGTGGTTGGTACAATTAGAGCCAATAGAAGAGAACTACCTCTTGAAATAACACAAGTTAAAAACAGGAAAGTATATTCTTCGTTATTCGCATTTAGTAATGATATGACTGCAGTTTCATATATACCCAAAAAAGGAAAGAATGTGCTTGTAGTTTCAACAATGCACCGAGACGATCATATCGATGAAGCTACCAGTCATCGGAAAAAGCCCGAAATAATTACTTTCTATAATAGCACAAAAAGTGGAGTAGATGTTGTTGATCGAATGATCACATCATACAATGTTGCAAGAAACACAAAGCGTTGGCCAATGGTAATTTTCTATAACCTCCTCAATATAGCAGCAATTAACGCTTTGGTTATCTACAAAGGCAACATACCAGATGGTGAATTTGCTAAAGTCGTAGACTGTTTCAAAAAAATCTTGGTATGGAATTAGTGAAAAATAACATACAAAGAAGAACCGTTGATAAGCACTTGACCAAAAGTGTGCGTACTTCTGCCTTGAGGCTCTCAGGTATTGAAGAGGAGATTATTCCAGAGCCACAACCAGGGAAAAGAGGAAACTGTAAATATTGCAAAACACGAAAAACTCGTTATTTTTGCAAAATTTGTAAATGTTGGTTGTGCATGCAGCACGCTGTTATGTGCTCAACAGCGTGCTGCAACGATTGTTTGGGAAATCTGGAGATCACAGTTTGAAGCCCTCCAGTTTGTGCATAGAATATTATTCTTTAGTTAAGACATTTTTTTATAACACTTTATACATTTTTAAATAAATATTATTATAGATCGATTTTCTTTTCCTTTATTTAAGCGTTGTTACCAAATTTTGAAAAATATGTGATTAAATTGTAAGCATTTTTTTTAAATCAAATTAACATAAAACGTGAGTTTGGAATTGGCCCTGTATTAGGCTATTATTTAGTACAAGCGTCATATAAAACATATTTATGAGAAATTAGCACTGGAGGACACGTTGGCGTCCTTTAGAGTTTTTTCTATTTTGGACTCCACAGACCACACCCGATCGAATGTGCGCCCGACAGACGGAGGGTTAAGAATCAGAAATAATGGAAGTATAGAGATAGGTAACATGCATATCAGAAACCTAACCTTAATAGCCTCATCTATTGAAATAGTTTCCAACTAATTTTCTAGTGGCGGGATAATTGAAATATTATAATTCATTTAATATTAATATTATTATACAGAAAGTAATTTTTAAAGCTTTCTGCCACTAATAAAACATAAATAAATAACTTGTTTATGTTTTATCGATCGTGAAAGCTAAAAAAATTCCTTTTTGGCTTAAACATAATTCAAATTTCTTCTCTTAAAATGATAATACATAACAAGAATTAATTAATAAAATAAGTAAAACACAAGAATAAATTAATTTCAACAATCATTTCCTTTATATAATATCTACAATTATATATACGCACAATTATGCGCACATAAGATACAAAGCTGTTCAACAATTTTTTTTTTTCACTTCTTTAATATGAGGATATAATATTGTGAAATTAAATAACATTGTCCGATTTAAAATGTTCAATAAATTAAAAAAACTATTTTTTTTTGCTATGTCCGGTATTATTAATTTACAGTGCACTCCGCTTTATTGGTACACCGGTTAATAGGGACAACCGCTTAATCGGGACAAAATTTAAAAGACCGCAACTTTTCATATGTACTTTTACTCCGGTTATTGGGGACAATCCTCCGGTTAATCGGTCCAGTTCGTCACGTCTTTGAGGCGCTACACCTAGCGCTATATACAGAAGCGTCAGCTTTGTCGGAACCTTTGCTGTTTTTCATCGGCGTTTCAGTAACCTTCAGTTCTGGTGTTTGTGAGCCCTGATCGAGCCTTTTAAATTTGAGTTGAGAGAATGTAAACACGTTCAGAAATTTATAATAAAAAACGTAAATAAACGCCAATTTAACGGGACAATCCGCACATGAACGCCTAGCCCGACTATGTCTAGACACCTAAGTGACGCTTCTGTTTTCGCTTCGTGTTTTCGACTCAGTTCTACGTTGCACTTCTTATTGTGAACACGTAGTGACTTACGCACTAAAATGCCATGCAAAGACTTAACATTAAAAGAAAAAATCAATGTGCTCAGACAAATTGAAAACCAGCCACCCAATACGCCTCTACGCCAATTAGAGAAAACAGTGGGCCTTCCAAAGTCAACGATCAGCCGACTAATAAAACAAAAAGATGAACTTGAAAAACAATGGATTAATGCTGAAAACCAAGTGGAATCGCGTAAAAGGAAGCGAGAGGGAAAAGAACCAGAAGTTGATGATGCTCTCAATCGTTGGTTTTCTGCGATAACCCTAAAAGGGGTTAGTGTTAGTGGTCCATCGTTGAAATTAAAAGCAGAAGAATTAGCGAAAAAATTAGATCATCAAGATTTTAAAGCAACGGAAGGTTGGTTTTCACGGTGGAAGGCAAGGTGCAACATAAAATTTAAAAAAGCACATGGGGTGAAGGGTAGCGCAAATGTGGTCACCGCTGATAAATGGAAAAAGGAAAAACTTCCAAAACTGCAAAAGTTGTTCAGTTCAGATAACATCTTCAATGCCCATGAAACTGGTATGTTCTACCGTGCAACACCAGATGGATCACTGTGTTACAGGAATGAGAGATTAGACGTGTTTAAAAAAGCCCGACACTGCCAATATGTCCAGCACTGAAAAGAGAAAACGTCTGGTTATCGGTAAAACGGCAAAGCCTCGATGTTTCAAGGGGATATCAATAAATAGTCTGCCAGTAGAGTATCATTCAAATAAAAGTGCCTGGATGACTGCAAATATTTTTAAACAATGGTTGACGAAATGGGACCAACAACTGAAAAAAAAATATATAGAAAAATTGTATTGTTACTCGATAACTGCCCTGTTCATCCTCATATAAACAATTTGAAAAATATTCAATCAGAATTCCTGCCTTCTAACACAACTTCATTAATACAAGCTATGGACATGGGTGTTATCAAAAATTTTACATTCCACTATCGTAAAGCTTTAGTGCATCACATCATTGAAAAAATAGAAGAATTTTCCTTGACATCATCTAGCTCCAAAGAGGTTAGCTCGAAAGTGAACATACTAAACTCTATACAATTTGTAGCAGACAGTTGGAAAAATGTTAGTAGTGAATGTATACGCAATTGTTTTAACCATTGTGGCTTCAAAGATCCCAGTGACATGCAACTTTCTGAACAAATTGTTACTTCAAGTGAAATCATAAATGACGCTGTACTTCGGCAAGTCAACAACGTTAATGATTTTCTAGAAATAGACGCAAATTTGGAGTGTTGCAATAATACCGAAGACTACGAGAGTGATATTGTTGATGAAATTGTATCTACAAAACTGATATCTAATAATGAAGTTCAAGAAAGTAGCGACGAAGAAATCTATAATCCTATACGTATTTTAGAAGCTAAGAAAAGTATAGAAGTTTTAAGACGTTTTTTTATGCAAACATACAATGAAGATTCTTCAATTGAATCTTTAGATAAATGTACAGAGTATATAAATAAAAAAATTATGAACCGTGGAAACCAAAGTACTTTTGTCAAGTATTTTTTACCTAACTAAAAAATGTGGTTTCCTTTATTATTATTTTTGTTGTTTATTTATTTAATGTTTTCTTGTATAAAATAAACGTTTATTTTAATATTTTACGCTATCTATTGAAATAGTCTCCAATTAAAAGCACAGTTGCAAACCAGGGTCGAGATCAGTTCTATTAAGTGAACACCCCATGTTAAGAATTGTGTCATTCACAGCAAGTCATTAATGCAATTTGAATTTGAGTTTTGTAACTGGTTTGTAAAACTACAATATGAGTATTAAACTTAAAACAAATTGTTCTTTATTGTGGACAAAACCCATAAATTGGTAACCCCGACGTGGTCAAAAAACCTATGACGTGATCAGAAAACCTCCGACGTGATCAAAAAACTCCCGATGTGATAAAAAAACCTCCGACGTGATCAAAACACTTCCGACGAAGAAAACTTGCAAAAAACCTCCGACGTGATACCTGCCTTCGACGAAAATTTTTAACCTGCCTCCGACGAAAATTTTGGAACCTACACCTGACGCCTGAAATTGACGTCAAAAACAACACATCAGCGACCGTCAAGACGTTTCAAAATTTACAGTCGTGTGCCGGTAAGTAGCCAATTTTCATTCCTGTAAGGGTTAATATAAGGAGGAATCGAAAATTTTATCACATTTTTACATAATTTTAAAAAATTTTTATATAACAAAAGCAAATTTTTCAAAAAACAATCTTTTCAACATCACCACACGACGAATTACTGACAACAATTCCAAATCTGACGTTAACTTGTCAAACACTTGTGACTTCCATTTCAAAGCATCAACAACAACAGGACAACAGAACAAAAAATTTAGAAGACCAGATAAACTTTTTGACTATCAAATTTCAAAGTATACCAACAAATACATCGAAGAACTGTAATTGTAATTGTTTTCACAGTTTTAGAGATAGACATCGTTCTTCGTCACGTCACTCGCAAAATAAATGTAATTTTCCGAGTTATTCGACTATTTGTTGGTATCACCGCAAATTTGGACATAACGCGGTTAAATGTTAAGAAATATCTTGCAAATTTTACATTTCCTTCACCGACAAAAACAAAAATTTCCCATGGACATCAAAAAAACTAGTAAAAGTTTCAAAAGAAAAAGAAAATTTTTCCAAATTCAAAACTTTGTCAAAAAGTCAATCTCAATTTTCGGTAAATTCTGTCAATTCTCGACTTTTCATTTTTGACAATCAAAATAATCTAAATTTTTTAATTGACACTGGAGCTGACATTTCGGTTCTACCTCACAAATTATATCCGAAACGTAACCAAGATGCAACCCAAACCTTTCTGCCGCTAATGGTACAACAATTGCTACATACGGTAAAAAAATGCTTACTGTTTCATTAAATCTAATAAGGATTTTCATTGTCAAAAACACTATTCCAACCCCTAGAATGTTTTCTTTTGAAATCAAATACACAACACTTTTGAAAAAATTTTCAAAATTAACGTCTACACTGGACTTTACAAAACCAGTTGGACGTAACGCTAAACACAAAATAGTTACCAACTTACACTTACCATTTTGTTGTCCCCAACGTCTAAACGTTGGCATCAAACGGTGCACATCTAAATGTGCACAAACACAACATTACAAAAAAAGAATTCGAACAGATGGTGGTTTCATTTACAACAATTATTTGAGAGGTTAAGCACCTATAATATCAATATACAACCAACAAAATGTATTTTTGGAGTTTCAGAATTAAATTTTCTAGGTCATCAAATATCTGCTGATGGCATTCACCCTTCGCAATCTAAGGTTAATGCCATAACTAAATTTCCCAAACCAACCACACTTAAACAGTTACAACGATTCTTAGGAATGATCAATTTTTACCGCAGATTTTTACCAAACATTTCAAACATTTTAGCTCCTTTACATCATTTATCAAAAACACTTTATTTACAAAAACTTATGTTAATCATTTCTTGGACACATGATGACGACATTTCTTTCACTACAGCTAAAGTTTGATATAATTTTTATCAAAATCCGTTTCACTTGCACATCCATCACCACAAGCAACTCTTTCACTAACGACAGATGCCTCAAGTAAAGGCATAGGAGCAGTTTTATCGCAGACTATAGACAACAAAACACATTATCATCAAGCCAAATAAATTTCTCAACTATTGATAGAGAATTATTAGCAATTTACTCTAGTATCAAATTCTTTAAACATTTTTTACATGGACATCAATTTATAGTCTATACTGATCACAAACCCACGTCAGACACGATATCTTAGTTACATAACACAATTCACATCAGATATCAGGTACATAAAAGGAGAATCAACCATTGTAGCGCACACGTTGTCCAGAATAAATATTGATTCTCTAAATTCACAATACCCTGACACACAAACTTTAAAAAACTCACAACTTAATGACACAGAATTAACTCATTTACTAAATAAACAATACTCAAACTCACAAACTATTAAATATAACCTATCGCATCAATCAACATCACATTCAGATGTAAAGCTTTGGTGCGACATTTCAACAAATAATCCTCGAATGTATATACCACAAAAATTTTGGAAAACAATTTTCAACAAATTTCATAATTTAACACATCCAGGTATTCGCGCTACTACACACATCATCAAAACACGATTCATTTGGCCACACATGACAAAACACATTCAGTTATGGAAAAAAACCTGTTTGCAATGTCAATAAACAAAAGTTTACAAACCCACAAAATCACCTATTGGCAAAATTCCGATTCCAAAATTAAGATTCGATCATATTCACATTGATTTGGTCGGTCCTCTCACTCCGTCCCTTGGATGCTCATATATGCTCACCGTAATAGATCGGTTCACACGTTGGCCAGAGGATTTTCCTCTCAAAGATATTAATTCTAATACAATTGCGGATACATTGTTTCGGCATTATTTCAGCCGATTTGGCATTCCTAGCACTATCACCCATGATCAGGGGCGACAATTCGAATCAGAACTCTTAACAAAATTTCATACACTTCTAGCAATCCGTTAAATTCATACGGCCAATGAGATCAATTCTAAAAAAACTCAAATTCAAAAGAAAGTTACTTTCAATTTTTAAATTTTAATTATTCTTTGATCACCATATTCCTCTTTTTATTAATCTTTATAGGAGGCGAAGTGGCTGTAGCATGCTGTGCACACGACATGCATAGTGATGTTGTTGCTAACAAAATTGTTATTAAGAATTGTGTCATTCACAGCAAGTCATTAATGGCAATTTGAATTTGAGTTTTGTAACTGGTTCGTAAAACTACAATATGATTATTAAACTTAAAACAAATTATTCTTTATTATGGACAAAACCCACATTGATGCTTCAAAGGGCCCGGGTCAGGATGGAATATAGTAAACCCCCTATATAGCGAACATCCATTTAACGAAATGGCCGTTATTGCGAATCAAAATTACGCAACAAATATCTTCAGTACATTTTATATGCTATTTTTTTCATTATAACGAAAATTCATGGTAACGAACTACGAACAATTATTTCATCTCATAAGTATGATTTTAATACAACCTATAATCGTTATTGCGAACACGAATTTTTTTGTTCTCTAAGTAATGTAAGACTAGTTGAGGTATTCCCCGAAGATCTAAGGTGTGATATTCGGGGAATAACTTGTTTGTCTGTAGGTCGATTGTTTATCGACTCGAAGTCGTATTGCAGTTTCGAATGTAAGTGTGTGGTCTTCGAGAGCGTACAAAGTGTTATGTATGTAGGAAAGCGGAGGGTACGCTAAAGCATACAGCACCTAGGCCTCAACGGGCCCCTTGTACAACCTAATACACTCTCTCCGGCTACATCAACCAGCCTAAGGAATTTCCGAAGGCTAGGATACAGTTCAGAGGTGTGTTCCTGCTGATGCCACTTGTGTTCGGCCATTCTTCTCCAAAGTCTCTCATTCTGAGGTCTTGTAGAGTGGAGCATTCACGCAAGATGTGTCGAACAGTCTCCTCGCTCTCTTGACAAAAGCGACAGAGGGGACTAGTAGCAAGCTTAAGATTGTAGAGATGCTTGTTTACCTTATAGTGACCCGTGATGAGTTCCGTTAAAATATGTAGGGCGCTTCTACCGAGTCTTACGGAAGACAAGGCTGTCTTTACTGAAGCATAACATAACAATTCTTTAGACAGATAGCAGCCCTTTCTTCTTCTGCTCAATTTGAGTTGATACGGACGGAGCGATTAACGGTTCAGGTGAGCAGATAGCTCGCTTGGCAGTTCTTTTGGCAAGCCTATCAGCGTGCTTATTACCTGAACAGATCGAGTGTCCTTTTATCCATTGAAGTGAAACACAGTTATATGCTGCCGCCTTTTCCAATGTTAGGTGACAGTCCATGATAAGTCCTGAGGTAATAGTTATTCTACTCAGGGCTGAAATGGATTCTCTACTGTCAGTATAAATTGTGAAAGTCTTACCTTACAAGTTGGATCTGACAATAAAGTCAGCGGCAAGTAGAATGGCTATTAATTCTGCCTGTATGACGGTACCTTTACCTAATGGAGTAGATATGTGGAGTTGGAGATCGTACGAGAAAACTCCAGCTCCAGCTCCTTCCCAACTAACCGAACCATCAGTGTAGATTTTGTAACTTTTATTTACTTCTACTTCTGTGGAATTAGCGTAGGTGAGATAACTTAGTAAAAATGTGTTGTAGGGGTATGAAGTCCGTCTTACGTTCCAGAATTGGCGAGTAACCGACCATTTCATTCCAGAGTACGGCATTTTTACTGTTTCTCTCACCCATAAAGATTCCTGTTGTACGCAGTCGAAACATGACCACCAGTGCCACTTCTTGAATGAACAAATGAAGTGGCGGTAGGTTCAACATGTTTTCCATGGCTGCGGTGGGGTAGATCGCAGCGCACCTGTAACATACAAACATGCAAGTCTCTGTACTTTATTTAGTGCAGCAGTGGAAATAATTTTTAAGACTACTGCACCATATATAAGCATAGGTCGAATTACAGCTGTGTAGATCCAGAGGGCAGTTTTAGGTGACAGCCTCCATGTCTTACCTATAGCCCTCCGGCACTGGCTGAATGCAACATACGCTTTCTTTACTCTATTGTCTAGCGAAACCTTCCATGTCATTTTGTTGTACCTAAACCTTAACACTTTGTACAATGTGTTAGGGTTTAGAAAAAAGTGTTCGTTCAGTGTTAATTGAAAAAAATTAGTTTGAAAAGGACATCAATTCCTTTAAAAAGGAAATTAGAAATATTGGAGGATATTGAAAAAAATGTTATTACAAAAACTAAAATTGCGAAAAGAAACATATCAAAATCAACGCTATCAACAATTATAAAAAATAAAAACCGTATTGATAGTGAAGTAGCGTCTGGTAAACATACGTCTCGTAAAAAGTTGAGGAGACCTGCATTTCCAGAACTAGAAAAAAAATTAATAGAATGGTTTACCGAAATGAGAACAAAAAATGTTTCCTTAACAGGGCCATTCATACAAGATAAGGCAAACTCAATCGCTGCAGAATTGAACATAATAGGATGTAATTTTTCATCTGGGTGGTTGCACAGACTTAAGAGTAGGCACGGTATTTCAGACCACACCTTATCTGGAGAAGGAAATAAAGTTAATGTGCTTACTATAGATGAGTGGAGACAGGAGTTCAAATTTATAAAAAACGCCTATCTTGATAAAGATGTTTTTAACATTGATGCAACTGGTGCTTTTTTTTTATAATCTTATGCGAAACCGTACTTTGGATTTTAAAGTTAAAAAGTGTTATGGTGGCACTATAAGCAAAGAAAGAGTAACAGCAGTTTTATGTTGCAATGCAGATGGAAGCGAAAAATTAAATCTGTTGATAGTAGGAAAGTCAAAAAATTCCAGATGTTTAAATAAAATAGATCGTTCCCATTTACCGTGCCATTATAGTAATCAAAAAATGCGTGGGTAACGTCTGTGACATTTCGAGAATGGCTTATTCGTTTCCAGCGAAACATGGCAGCACAAAACAGAAAAGTATTGCTAACAATGGACAATTGTGCTGCACATTAAGGATATCAATTTGGACAATGTGAAGGTGATTTATCTTCCACCTAACACAACGCGTGCACTCCAACCTCTTGATCAAGGCATAATTGCGTGCATGAAGAAGCGATATCGTGCTCGTCTTGTAAGAGCAGCAATTTTGGCAATAGAAGCGAACGAAGAAAATCCGAAACGGAATATTCTACAAGCGATACGAGCGTTGTCGGATTCTTGGAATTCAGTAACATCAAACATTATAAAAAATTGTTTTAAAAAAGCGTGGACAACTGACACTCAAGAAGAAAATGAGGAAAATCAGGTAACGATAGTAAGCATTCATCGATAATTAGTTCTTCTTAGTAACATTTTACTTTACATGCTTTTATTGTCTGGATTGTAGGCTGAATTTACTGATATAGAATGGGAAAATTATCAACACATCTTGTCAATACCTAAACAAGCTGGTTTTGATGAATATTGCACTATTGACAGTGAGGCAGTGACTTCAGAAGCAATTGAAATCGATTTCCCATTAGTGAATGCAGGCCAAGAATGGAAAGAAAATGAAGAAAGCGCTGAAGGTGATGAGGAAGAAGTGGTAAATATAACACCCCCCACAAGAGCTGAAGCTTTAGCGGCTTTCTATACTATACAAAGGTAACCCTCATCTGATTTGTTATCGAATTCATTATTTATATCACAATTTAAAGGTTTGCTGATACAGAAGAGAACATTTCCGAAGGTTTCGCAAATTATTTGAATAAAATTATTGAAGAATGTTTAAGACGAACAAAACCCGTTTTAAAGCAAAGCGCCATAAATGATTACTTTAAAAAAAATAATGTTAATTACAATATGAACAAAATACAAATAAACTTATTACATAGTCGATCTTAATATGTTTCTAAACACCCCAAGATCCCAAGATATTCATTATTGAGGCGTTGAGTGCAAAAGTGGACTAACCCCATCGTATAATATATGTGGGTTAGTCCAGTTTTGCTTTCAATGCCTTTATTATTCATAATAAATAACGAATTAATTCGTTACAGAGAAATTGCGAACATCTCATTATAGCGAACGGCTTGCATTCCCCCTGCGTGTTCGCTATATCGAGGGTTTACTGTACCAGCAATTTTAATTAAAGAATGTTACGCGTCTTTGTCACTTCCCGTAACCATTATACTGAACAAATCCATTAAATCTTGAGTTTTTTCACGTCTTTGGTTCCTATCTTTAAGTATGGTAATAGAAGTAATGTATCCGATTATAGACCAATACCTTTATTATCTGTGTTAAGCAAAATCTTCGAAAAGCTAATTTATAAACGGCTATCTTTTTACTAAAAATAAAATTGATACTAGACATGGCTTTTTTGCAGGTCACTCGGTCATGAATAATTTGCTTGAGTACAATAATTATATTTTTACTTCTCTTGATCAAGTAGATCAAGTAACTCAAGTGGATGCCATATATACTGACTTCAGTAAGGCTTTCGATCGCGTTGATCACAATCTCTCGTTGTCAAAGCGTCGGATTATAGGAATTGATAACTATTTGTTGCGATTGATTGCTTCTTATATACGTGGAAGAACTCAAGTAGTATCTATTAATGGATACTATTCTGATGTAATGTCCGTCCCTTCGGGTGTAACTCAATGTAACCATCTTGGCCCCCTCCTTTTCAATATTTACATCAATAACATTTTCAAAGTCATACAACACTCCCAGTGCTTAATGTATGCTGATGATTTGATATTGTTTGCACGTATTTCGTCTCCCCTCGACTACTCGAAGATGCAGCGTGACATTGACGCACTGCAAGTCTATTGCAATGATAATTTTATGACACTTAATTCTATTAAATGTAATGTTACATATTTTCAAGAAGTTCGAATGCCATCAGATATGAGTACAAATTGGAAATTTATGTCATGTTACATTGTTACAATGTTACAAACTATGTTACATTTGACAACAAGCTTACATTTTCTGGTCACGTTGATGGAGTGGTTGAAAAGGCGTTGCAAATGTTGGGCTTTGTCATAAGATCCACAGAATCTTTCAAAAACGTAGAAGCAGTAAACGTTTTATATTTTGCTTACGTATTTAGTCTACTTAATTTTTGCACTACCATTTAGAATCCGCAGTATCACACTTATATAAATAGGATTGAAAGAATTCAAAAGAAGTTTCTAAAGCACTTAACCTATAAATTTAATTTAAGCTATAAAGATTATAATTCTGCGTGTAGCTCTTTCCAACTTCCTCTACTTCATCAGCGCCGCTTTTGTAGCGATGCTCTTACATTTAATAAGATTGTTAACAATAGATGTGCCTCCTCGGTATTATTGGGATGTGTGTGATTCGGATAGCGATTGCTTATGATCAGTTCCATAATACTGGCAACGGTGTAGATGTGTTTTATAATACATATAGGAGATTTAAGAGCTTGATAACTGCCGTTGAGATACAGAAGGTACTGATCAATATTACTGTAGCGTAAACAAATGTATGCTTTACTTTTCTTAATTTTATTTTTTGTTTTTTTATAGAATAGTTATTGTCTTTAGTTAATTTATTCGTAATTAACCGCATAATGTATTTGTAATATAGTAGTTTTTGTCAATGTAGTGACACAATCTTTTGGGTTTGTCCCGTTTTATGTGCAGTATTAACAGAGTGTTTAGTCTTATTTATCATGCCTTTAGACGCATGGCTAAACCGAAACCTTTAATTGCTACTGAGTGCTTGATTATTGTAATTATTCCTGAAACTAAAAGCATAATTAATACTAGACCTATAACCTATCTATAATATTGATACTAGACTTAGAACTAGAAACATTAGGATTTACCCGTCTCTTTAGACGGCTAAATCTTAATGTTTCTAGTTCTAAGTTCAGTGTTAGTTCTGAAGGTAGGTTGGGTTCGGTTGGATTGGGTTCCGTCTTAAGAGAGATACGACTAAACCTAAATGTTTTTCGTTCAAGGTCTAGTATTAGTTCTAGCGTTAGTGTTGGCTCTATTTTTAGTTGTTATTCAGTCTTAAATTCTTGTATACTTCTATTAAAATAAAACTAGAACTAACATTAGACCTAGTACTAGAAGGTTTCGTTATAAATACCAACCGAGTCACGCCGGGTCCCGTCGAAATCAAAGATGCTCACGATCACGTACGTTCACGTGAGTGGTATAGCAATTGATGCCCGCTCACGGTGAGTCACGCATGACCCATCGTGCCCCGTCGGGATTCACGAAAGTTGCACATCTCTACTTGATATAACATAACAAAAAGAAAAAAAACAATAAAAAATGAATATAATAATGGTAAACAAAAGTAACAATTACGCAAAACTAAATTATAAACAAAAATAATAAAACGAAACAAAATGAAATACAGCAAAATAAAATAAAAGCCAACAAAATCTGAATAGGTGACCAGAGGAAATTGATGCCAAAGAAATTAGTCGCTTAAATTGCCTAAAAGAATTAAGAAAAATGTCAACACCCAAACCGGTACGCTGAAAATGATCTCAAGTACGAGAGTTTTGAAAAATGTTTGCATGGGGAATTAGAATAAAAAAACAAATAATCCAATTTTAGTAGTCGGGTGGGACACGAATAAAATAATAAAAGTAAATGAGGACAATCAATTAAGCTATTAACAATTCTATACTAAGTTGACACATTTATTTATTTATATTCGGGACACATACAGGAGAAATCCCAACAAAGTGTCCACTACAACAATACAAAAGAAACAGCAAACTTAATGAGAAAACAAAAAAGTATTGAAAGAATGAAACAATAACAGAAACAAAAATAAAATATCAAATCAGTAAGCACGAAGCAGAAGAGAAAAAAAAATAGACACTACATTAGTTCATATAATTTTGATGTTAAGCGAACTAGAAAAACAGTTTAAGGTCTATAAAACGAACTATTATTATTGTTTTTCTCTTCTGCCCCACCAGCTGCAAAAAAATCAAATAAATATGCTAAACGAATGTCAAACGGATGTGCGTCAGAAAAATATGTAATGCAACTCGATTGAGTAAATTAAATTTACAAAAAAAACTAATGACAAATACTTTAAAATGTAAGAACAGATTTTTTAAACGACATCATAGAATCACAAAAAAGATTAACATTGGAACAATAAATATTATAAGTGTGCATTAGTCTCAACACAGAACATAAATAGGGAACGAGTAACATAAGAAGGAACATTAAAGTGAATCTCATTTAAAAGAGTCGGAGCGTCGAGAATTCCATTTACCAATTTGTACAGAAATAATAGGTCAGTACTGTGTCGACGGCCATAAAGAGATCTTAAACCAAACACTTGGCATCTATGGGCATAAAAGTAGTACGGAATATAAAATTTGTGAGCCAAATAACGAACAAATCTTTTCTGTAGGCCTTCAATAAGGTCAATGAGAACATTATAGGCAAGAGTCCACACAACTGAAGCGAAATTTAAACCGGTAACAACGTATGCCATATATAAGGAAGCAATGTACCGCACGTTTGAAAATGGACGAGAAATCCTAATAATAAATCGGAGGCGCTTTGTAGCTTCAGAAACGATATAAGTAATATGATCGCAAAAGAGTAATCTAGAATCCAATACATCAAGATCCTTAATTGTAGAGAATTGAGTAAGATAATGGGGACCTAACTTATATTTGAAGTTTACATTATATCTCTTTCTGCTGAACGTGATCTGACAACACTTATCAGAATTTAGAAATAAGTAATTTTGGGAGCAATAAGAATCGAATCTGTTAATGTCTTCTTGCAACCGAATACAGTCAGAAGCAGACTTAATACTAGCATAAATTTTACAGTTATCAGCAAAAAGAGAAAAATAAGAATAATGAAAGCATTTAGAAACATCATTTTATAAACAACATCGTTTATATAAGCTAGAAATAGAATAGGTCCAAGGTGGCCTTGACGTACACCGGATATAACAGGAGTAAAACTAGATATATAACTATTTACTTTTACTGCTTGAAGCCTCCCAGATATATAGGACGAAATCCAAAGAAACAATCCGTTAAATAAGTTGAATTTGTTTAGCTTTGCCATAAGAACGTTATGGTGAAGTTTGTCAAAAGCTTTCGTCAGGTCAGTGTAGATAGCATCCACCTGAGAGTTATTATTCATAGAATTTTGAATGTACTGCACATATTCAACCGGATTTGTCTCCACTGAGCGCCCACGTAAAAAACCGTGTTGTTGACGGATTATGGCAGGTCGAAGATAGCTATATAGGTTCTCATAAATAAATTTTTCAAAGACCTTCGAAACAATAGATAACAGGTAAATTGGACGATAGTTGGACATAAAATGTCTGTTACCCGATTTAAAGACTGGAATTATGAAGGCTTTTTTCTATTCTGAAGGAAAGACTGAATTTTCAATTGAGCGGTTGAATATAATGAATAAAGAAGCTGCCAACTCTTTCGCACATTTAGCAACAAAACATCCTGGCAAGCCATCAGGACCAGGGCCCAATTTATGGTCAACTAGTGTGAGAAGATAAGAAACATCATGTTCAGAGAACGAAGGTTGCGATTGATAAATATCATTTTGTTTCTGAGAGGTATTCAGGCAACCGTCGATATAAGCCGAACTAAAATACTGAGAAGAAAGTTCCGCAATCTGCTCTCCGTCGTCTGCTACCTCTCCGTTCAGCTCCATTTGTGACGGAATACTGCCGCCGCTGTGTCTCTTATTTTTAACAAAAGACCGCAAACTGGATGGGTTATCAATTAGGTTACTCTGAACACGATTCAGATAAGTGCGATAATCAGCAGCAATTAAAGCTTTGGTACGTTTGTGCTGAACGCTAAAGCTAAGATAGTCGTTTCTGTTACCCCATCTCTTCTATTTTCTACGATATTTCAACTTTTCTTTCACAGATTTAATAGTGGAAGGGGTATACCAATGAGGATAACGATTATTACGAGAGAAGCTCTGGGGAACGAATTCGGTCATATACCTATATAAAACAGAGTAAAAAGTGTCAACGCAACGTCAATCAACACTGGCCAGCCTACCTCTGAGACCGTCAAAATTAGCTCGATCAAACCTCCAGGTGACTAACGGGCTCTCACGCAAGATATGAGTTTTATCAAACATAAACAAAAATTCTAAAGCCGGGCGATGCCCATCCAAGTCAACTAGTGGATCGTTACAGGAGCGCACCGCATCTATACCGCATACAATAAGAAATAGTAAGAAGTAACTCCGTCGCGCGAGGGCTAGCGACGACAACAGGCACTAGGTTCCCCGCAACTGATGCGGACCAAGAAATATTAGGAAACATTGAAATCGCCCACCAATAATATAGGAGTGTCTGGACACCGATCGCGGTCGCACTGGAGATGACGGAGGAAGGGGCTGTATGATACAGAATCACCCGGAGGCAGATAAACGCAGCATAATAACACTCGCGAACCACAATAGCTCACACTCAACCAAAGGTCCTCGGCATCCGAATGAAAAGTAGGCATCGGAACAGCGACAATGCCCGCGCGAACCGCAACAAGAACACCTCCGCACTCAGAACCAGCAGAAGCAGTCGAATTTCTGTTGCGATGATAAATGACATAGTTACTGCAAAGGATCTCACCGCTGTAGATGGAATCGTTTAGGTTAGACTCTGTTAAACAAACAAAATCGTGAGTCAGGTTCAGCGAGTTCGCATATGATGTAGCAGTCTTCGTGCGCAAACCACGCACATTCTGGTAGTAAATAGACAGAGTCATAATCCAAATAAAAGGTTAATAATAAATTTATTTGTGGTTAAGTTAAAGCTTTGACAAGTCATCGGCTGATTTAATAATTGCAACCCTCGATCTATCGTCGCGACGAACATGTACCACACAATTCTTCAACCAGCAAAACTTGTACTCCTTTAAGCGGCATGCCTCTTACATCATTACAAGATCGACGTTGACGGAATGGTAGACTAAAGTTACGATAAGCAGATCCCTAATCAATGTATTGCATGTGAATCCTACTAATATAATGTTGTTATCGGGGATGCAAACAGAGCTACTAAAATTTGCTGTTGTTCTAACAACAAAGCCAAGGATACGACACACTTTGGAAACCACTCCGTCAACGTGATTCCCAAATGTAAACTTTTGGTTAAATGTCACACCAAGATACGGTACGTAAATCATCCCTCAAAGGCGGTAACCAATCATTTATGTCTATGGGATTACGTTGTATCGGTCGTTTGGACTTTAAATCCATTAACCAAACCCATTGTTTGTAAAACACATAAATGGTTTGGTAACGGATTAAAAATCCAGAAAATTTCGAATCCACATCGCAAACGCCTCTAAATACTGTCGGTGGAGTAGGCTTTGGTGTAGACGGCGCCGTGTTCCAAGATGATGCAACCGTTGGAATCGTGGTTGATGATGTATACGATTTCGGTCTACCATATATAATTGAACTTGAATCGCCGCAATATCTCTGTTACTCAACTTGAAATCTTCAATTTTCATATAACCATAGTTCATCCCTAACATGAGATGCTTTCGACACGGCTGCGCCACCAAGACCATAGTCAAATTTAATAAAATTCAATTTCCTTGTAAAGAAAATTATATGACATTTGTCCTGATTGAGCGTAATGTGGTTCGAGTCAAAGTGCTGTTGTAGAGCGTCAAAGTCACGCTGCAACGACGAGCAATCCAGAGGTGATGTCACGCACGTATATAATTTCAAATCATCGGCATACATTAAGCAATGAGAATGTTTTGTAAAAGTAAATATATCATTGATGTAAATATTAAACAAAAGGGGTTCCAAGTGACTGCTCTGTGGTACTCCCGAAGGCACTGAAAATGAACTTTTTTTGATTTGTGTCCTAATTAACACTATCTATCGATATAATAGCTATCGATACTAAAATAGTGAAGATTAAAAATTAATAGATCATGGTCAACTCGGTCAAACGTCTTGCTAAAATCTGTGTATATAGCATTTACTTGGATAGATTCATCCATAATGGCAGCAGCAATTCCAGACTGTACGGTATTGAAGACTGAGTTGAAGTAATTTGCAAATAGTGATCACAACCACGCTACTTTTGCTTGACAAATGACCAAAGACAGCTAGGGTTGGAAGATATATTAGATTCCGAACGCTGAACAAAACGATTATAATCGCGATCGATTAAAAACTTTGCCCTCAACATAGGAACATGTTGAAAACAGTTTATCCAAGACATTACGCTTTTGGTTATTTTGGGATAATATTCAATGCCTCAGCCGCAAGCGACCTCTGCTTAATTATTCGAAAAGCTGGTGCTAGTAAGCTAGCTTGCTAGAGCATTTATCTTCGTGGATACAAAACCAGCTTCATACCAGATTAACCAGCTAGTGGTGACTGAGGCCAGGATAATTTCTAAGGTTGCTGTTTAAAAGGTTTTTGAAGCTAGTGAGTGTCCTGCACCATTGATTATGCTGTAAATCCATTTAAAGTACTAGCGTTAACCTTCTGGCTCATACATATAGTATTAGAATCTTGCAAACGAAGTAGCAAGCCAAGATAGCTATGTTTCTTATCTAGCTTGTTATCTTAGTTTACAAAACTAGGTGCATGTATCGTTATTATGGATTTATATCTAATATTTCGGCGACCTCGGCTTAATTTAACAAAATCATAGATACTTTGAGAAACATAAGCCGACAAAACCTTAACTGAAGTACGATAATGTATTAACCATTATAAAATTTAACACTATGAATACACAAATGCTCATACTAAGTTAGTTGCTTTCATATAGAATCCTATCCACTACCTCGGTCGCAAGCGGCCTCTGCTTAATTTAACATAATCATAGATTCACCGAGGCACGGTAATGTATGTGCAATATTATGTATGGGCATGTATGTGCATATATTACGTAATGTTAAGGATTTACATCAAATGTTTTGGTCGCAAGCCTCGATTTAACACTATAAATACGCGGATTCTCATACTAAGCTAGTTCCTTTAGTTTCGTATAGAATCCGTTCCATGTCTCGTCCGCAAGCGACCTCGGCTTGATTTAGTAAAATAATAGATTCACCGAGGAATGGAAATGTATTAAATATGATGTAATGTTATGGATTTATATCTAATGTTTCGGACGCAAGCAACCTCGATTTAACACTATTAATACACGGATTCTCATACTATTAGTTCCTTTAGTTTCGTATAGGATCCTTTCCACTACTTCGGCCGCAAGCGACCTCGGCTTAATTAACAAAATCATAGGTTCACCGAATCACGCTAATGTATTAAGTATTGTGTAATGTTATCGATTTACATCTAGTGCCTCGGTCGAAAACGACCTCGGCTTAACCTTGTAAATACAGATAGATTCTTATAATAGTTAGTTCTTGGTTTCTTAATTAGGCAAAATAAAGATTCTCTGAGTTACATAGGTCAACAAAACCTCGGCCGAGGCACGGTAATGTGTTAACTATTGGGTTTGTTCAAACAATGGCAAAACCAATTTACAAATTAAGAGTTTTGGTTTTTTCGAATACATCATGCGTTCGATCAAGCTTTAGGATTAGTTGGGTACTGGTTGAGTATAGTAATTTGCCGACTTTTAAAAAAATTTTTAACGGATCGTGTACTGTCATGCGCAGTAAACATTTTGCGAGATTGTTGGTAATGAATTTGTTTGAACTTTTATGTGTAAAAATAAATAATCATAGGCCTGTTTTGGTTCAAAGGTCTTGAAACAAATCAAGCCTTATAGGGCTTTATGTAGTATCAATTGGCAGAATACTAGATAACGCCGAGTGGTGACTGTGTTCAGGAACGAAAGGGTATAATTCCCACTGAATACTGACTTTACATTTTAAATTAGTAAAATCTAAGTCAACAATTCGATTATTGGTGTTTCCAATTGTATTAATCTGATTCACATTTACGAAGTCAATAAAGGTTTGAACACTTAAAGCTTTCGAGTAGCTACAAATTCATAAACATTAAAATCTCCTATAAAAGTATGTTATGATTATTAATCAGTGTAGCCAATCAAAATATCTATCAAGCTCATCTCTATTATATCTATCAAGTGACGTAGCCGGTGATACGTAAATAAGGCCAACTAATAGGCAAAACTTACCAATAATAGCATTCGGCAAGTAATGTCTGAATATATGACAGCAAGCAAAGTACTACCACTAAAAGAAGAGCTGTGAGACATTTGTGTCACATCGAAAAACCTGGTAATTGTTATCAAATCATTCTCCATCAGCAACGGAAGAACTCTCAGATATTGCAGTACAAAAATTGTGGGTTTTAGTACACAATCCTCTAGTATTTTGGTAGTATTAGTGCGGTAATAATTTAGTACAGGCGTTGTGCCCGACTTATGGAATCTAGTTTCAAGTACAGGTATTAGAAGACCAATTTCTAGATTTCAGATTCACCATTAGCCATTCTGTTATTCAAATCAGAGTTTACCGCCCTATATAACGCATTCTGCATCGAAATTCTGTGAAGGAAATGAAATGTGCTTGTAATTATCAGGTAACTTGGTACTATTCTTGGTTATCAAGGAAACAGACAATTCGTTAGGTAAACAAACTTCAATTGGTCGACAAAGATTATTTTATCGCTATCCAAATTGACTTTAATCTCGTCTAAAATCTTAGTGAAAACGTGAATCACGCTCAGCCTAATCTGCTTTGGATACACCAACCGTTTCCTTTAACCTATATACAACGACATTATTTCTACAATGATTACGATCGTTCAACTCTTTTAAAAATCAACAGGCGACTTATTAATGCTTGCTTTAAGATACCTTATTTCAGCTTGCAATGTGATAATAGCTTGGTTTAACTTCGCTAGATTAGCAACAACGCCCTCAGTTTCTTAAGCAATCCTGTACAATGCCTAAATCGCAAGCGGCCTCGGCTTAATTTAGTAAATTCACAGATTCTTCGAGGGACAGTAATGTATTAAGTATTATGTAATGATATGAATTTATATTTAATGCCTCGGATTAAAACTACGTACACACATATTCACATCTTGAGTTTGCTCCCTTTGTTCCTTATGGAATTTTTTTCCAATGCCTCAGCCGCAAGTGACATCGGCTTAATTTAGTAAAGTCATAGATTCTTCGAGGCAGAGTAATGTATTAAGTATTACGTAATGATATGAATTTATATTTAATGCCTCGGCCGCAAGCGACCTCGGCTTAACACTATGTACACACAGATTCAAATCTTAAATTAGCTCCCTTCGTTCCTTATGGAATTTTTTTTAAATGCTTCAGTCGCAAGTGACCTCGGCTTAATTTAGTAAAGTCACAGATTCTTCGAGGCACAGTAATGTGTTAAGTATTACGTAATGATATGAATTTATATTTAATGCCTCGGCTTAACACTATGTGCACACAGATTCACATCTTAAGTTAGCTCCCTTCGTTCCTTATGGAATTTTTTTAAATGCTTCAGCCGCAAGCGACCTCAGCTTAATTTAGTAAAGTCACAGATTCTTCGAGGTACAGTAATGTGTTAAGTATTACGTAATGATATGAATTTATAGTTAATGCCTCGACTTAGCACTATGTATACACAGATTCACATCTTGAGTTAGCTCCCTTCGTTCCTTATGGAATTTTTTCCAATGCCTCAGTCGCAAGCGACCTCGGCTTAATTTAGTAAAGTCACAGATTCTTCGAGGCACAGTAATGTGTTAAGTATTACGTAATGATATGAATTTATATTTAATGCCTCGGCTTAACACTATGTATACACAGATTCACATCTTGAGTTAGCTCCCTTCGTTCCTTATGGAATTTTTTCCAATGCCTCAGTCGCACAGTGGGGTATTTGACCCAAAAAGTTGGCCAAAATTATTTTATGGTTTTATTTTATATGTTTTGATATGATAAACTTGAAAAAAATGTTTAAAAAAATCTAGGAGCCAAGTAATGTGAAAATAAATAACAAAAAAGATATATTTACGAACAAAATCGCTGTATTAATTAATTGTTCTTTGGCTATTAATTGTGCTTGTATAAACCTGACCTGAAGGTAGAGATGATATACTTGAATACCTACTTTAAACAAATAGGTCCTTAATTATTTTCTGTTATAAATTTTTAAGGATAGGAAATACCAAGCTAATTTGTAAAGAAGTTCCGGATACAATAGATTGCTATTATTTTGTGGTACCAATTATTTTAAAATTGAACTGCAGGTATATATGGGAAATGTAAACAAAAAAATGCTATAAAATATTTTGTGACAGAACCTACCCTTTTGAGAAGTTCTAAGAAAAATAACTCATTACTTTTACTGCTCCGTTTTATTTTGAGAAAAGCTAAAAAAGACACTTCACAATAAATACTTGTTTAAAAATCTACTCGGAAATAGCAGGTATGAGAAGTAGCTCTAAAAAATATAGGTAAATTAAGATATTAAATTATTTACAATATAAATTACAAATAGGTTATTTATTTACAATATAAATTGGTTATTTACAATATAAATATTGTTTACAACATAAACAATATTTTTTTTTTGCAATATAAATCAATATACATTTACTAATCAAAATCTTCTTCTATTTCTTCTTCATGTTCTTCTTCATCATCATCTTCTTCTTTCTCATCGGGAAGCAACATTTCTACAGTTTCTTTCAGAAATGGCTTTGAAAGAGTTTTTCTTTTTTGTCTCATCGAAGAGAGCAGCGGATCTGAAGTTAATAATAAGCGATTTAATACATCTTCGTTACATTTTACTCTCGAATATTTCCGCGCAAATTTTTCTCGATAATTTCGAAAATGTTTGTTTCTGCATTCCGCTGCCTCTTCTGATAATTGCCCTATAGGTAACAGAGCATTTTTTAAAATTTCTGGTCCATGGATCAAAATTTTATGGAGAGTTGGAGACATTGGGTACCATGGGTATAAATTAATGTAAAGTTGAGCCGTCTCGAAAGTGTAAGCCTCAAACTTTTCTACATTTACTTTTTTTCCAGACGATATTACTTCTAAGATTACTTTAATACGAAATATAAATTCTTGATTTACACCAGTAATCTTAGCAGCAACTTCAGGGTCGTTAAAAAATCTTCTGCTGGTATTGCCATCATTAGTGTTACCAAAACCGGGTTTAGGTATGTCCACTAATAATCCCATTTCCGTTTTAAATAATTGTTTAATTTTTTGTTTTGTGTTTGCTACAATTTCAGTATCTTCTTTTGCTTTGGCCTGCCACTTTCCTATGGGAATTTTGTATGAAATGTGCAAAATATGCTCGAATAGACGAATTCTCGCATGGAGAATAGATAACCCGAATTCTAACGTGTCCTGCTTTATGGGTTTTTTCTGAGCGATGTTATTAAACTCTTTTGATGTTGCGCCACAAATATAACACCTCATGGTTGATGTAGTATGTGTAACGGAGTTACATACTTTGCCATCGACCATACAAAAAATTAAAGTGTGTTTAATTTTTCCATCGATTCCTTGGATTGCAACATTAGTCGGGTTTAATTCTCTAATTTGGTCATTAATGTAATCTACCTCTTCTGTTGTGACGTCCACAGTTTCCTGTAGATATCTAATCCTTATAGGTCTACAATAATGGGCAGAAGATGGTTTAGGATTCAACCAAATGGTTTTTTTCTTGGCCAACAATTTTAATGGCACCATGGAACTTTGGAAAATATGTGCATCAGAAGACGTGGTATTTTCAAATTTTTGTTGATATTGTGACTGATGAGAGCCGTCACATCCCCATTTATATATTAATTCTAAGCTTTTCATTTCCTCATCGCTTAACATTAGTAATACGTCTTTCAGATATTCGCATAAGCGTGAAGACGTGTGGTCCAGTAAATTTTGTAATTTTATTTCAGCACTAGTTTCGCTGACAATTATCGCATCCTTGGATGGATAGCACGCTTTCTTTTCTCGTTGCAATATACTATAGCAAGGATATAATGTCTTGTCAGCACTCCTATAAATTTCGTACTCTCTTCGAGATGAACCTGCTTCTACAAATATTGCCAAAGCTTCTAGCGGTGACAATCCTCTAACGTTACTTTTTGCAGTTTGCGAAAATGCAGCTTGATATTTTTGTCCTCGTGTTGGAGAAACTGTAACATCTTTCACTACACGAGAAGCAGCTACATTGCCAGATTCCCGTAGCTTCATTTGTGTAGCATAAGTTAATTCAGCTACCGACGAACTTCTCAATTCTTTAGTTTTTCTCCTCTTTGTTCGTTCGCTTGATTCATCAAAATGTATTGTTGGTCGACCAACAGTGCCTGAAGTTTGTCTTTCAAATGGTATGCAGATAGTGCCATCTAGCCAAGCGGCATTATTTTTTAAAAACACTTCGTGTTTTTTATGAGCAGCTTGCCACTTAGTTCTAAATTTCGATTTTAGAATTCTTATTTGTAGATAAACATTTTCACTTTTTTCCTTGGTAAAATTTGTATCTTCAACTAAATATTTCTCCATAAAATCTAATTTTTTAGAGAAATTTTTTTCTGGACAATTTCGCATGATTTCGTAAAGATGCCTACGGGTTACTACTTTCATCCCAGATGAACCTAAAATTATATTGAAATTATCTATTAGATAGATTTTACAGACTTTATATTTTATTAATTTATAGTAAATTTTAATCGTTTTATGTCAAAAGCCTACCCACAATGCAACGCAAGAATATTAAATTTTTTTTTTTTAAAGGTAGGTGCTCAAAGAAAAATTCATAAAAAGTGGATCTGCGAATTTCCGCGAGAAATTCTTGATTAAAATTGTCGTAGATAAGTTACTGAACAGATTAAAAAAATATATACTGCGGTACATAGGGGTACACTACAACAAAAATCATTTTGAACATAAAAATTGATCACAGAAAATGGTTTACAATTAAGATTTTTTTTAACTGGTAATAGCGTTAATAAAAAAATGATTTTAATGGACCAGATAGTACACATTATAACTTACCTTGTTCCGAAAATTCCATGACGTGAAGAAAAAAATACACAATTGATAAATAAAACTCAGAAGCACAAAATATCACGCACCGAAGTGATGATTCGAAAGATTAACTTTGAAATGACTTCACGCCGTGGGTTTTATAGGTACAGTACCTGAAATGTTTTTCTGGTATTCCCTATCTATTGTACTACAATATTTGCCGCTTTTTACCTGTTTTTATAAAACTTTGGAAATTTGAATTTTGACCAGCTTTTTAGGTCAAATACCCCACTGTGAGTCGCAAGCGACCTCAGGTTAATTTAGTAAAGTCACAGATTCTTCGAGGCACAGTAATGTGTTAAGTATTACGTAATGATATGAATTTATATTTAATGCCTCGGCTTAACACTATGTATACACAGATTCACATGTTGAGTTAGCTCCCTTCGTTCCTTATGGAATTTTTTCCAATGCCTCAGCTGCAAGCGACCTCGGCTTAATTTAGTAGAGTCATAGATTCTTCGAGACAGAATAATGTGTTAAGTATTACGTAATAATATGAATTTATATTTAATGCCTCAGCCGCAAGCGACCTTTTAGCAAAATTAAGCCTAGGATTCTCTGAAGCGCAGTAATGTGTTAATTATTTTGTCATATTATAGATTTATATCTAATGCCTCGGTTGCAAGCAACCTCGGCTTAACACTATGAATGAATACAGATACATTCTTATATTAAGTTAACTACTTTCTATGAAATCCTATCTTCTTTCGTATAAGTTTATACGAAAATTTGGTTATTTTAGAGGTGTTTTATTCCCAATTTTACCTTGATTCGTTAATACATTTTAATTTTTGTTACAATAGATCGATACGAGATTGATGCGCCTACCATAATAGGGGCAATGTGGCGTCCTAGTTTCCGATTAGTTTGCCGGACAACGAGCGCCGTGACGCCAAATTATTGTAGCGCTCGCGCATCTATTTTAAGAAACTCCTAATTGTCTTCAGAAATAGTATCCACTTGAGCCACTACAGTTTAATTTTAGTGAGTCACGGTCCGGCGTCCCTTTAATTACATAATTATCTGATTCTATTCTTAGAACGTTAAAAAAAATTAATTTAACCATCTTTTCGTTTTAATTTTAAGGCGGCAAACTCTCCCAGACTATTCTATTTAATAATTTAAAAAAGATCGAAACTTTTATTCGGCACCCACTTTTATCGTCGAGGTGCAACAAATAATCTTTTTTCCTCCATTACCGTTAGTAAGAGCCGAGTTTTTATCGTCTTCACCTCTTGAGGGAAGTACACAAATTCGAAATTTCCTAAAATTTAATGTTATAATTTTGGTTTGTTCTGGGGGCTTGAGGTAGGCCGAACGAAGTCCTCCCTGAAGTGAGCGAGAGCCTAAGTATTGATCTCCCGTTCTGTTTCCTCTTCCCTCTTGCTCCATATCCACGAACCTGCTAAAAGCATTGACGGCCACCTTACTCTGACTGCGCGCCATCAAACCAGCCTCCAAACTAAACTAATTACTTTATCATTACGCCCCGGGTCGATGCAGGCTGACTTATTTCGAAAAAAATGAAAAATGGGGAAAATAAATTTTTTTTTGATACTTTTATGGATTATATTTAATAGTATCTAATACAATTAATTTTATAATAGAATTATTTATTTAAAAAGAATCACTTCCTTTTTTGATCATTTTCCTCGATTTAATAAATAAAGTCGAATTTGGTGGGGTTAGGTCCTTCTCAGACTCATAACCTAATAACGTCGAAACTAATTATATGATAACAAAATAAGAGTAAAATAAAAAACATTGTCATGGTTATAATTAATATATAAATCATATTTCGATTAATTTATTTAATACAAAATTTAATAAACCAAAAAAAATATATATATAAACGCATTATACACCATAAACTTAATCCTTAATCTATGTCTTAACTAATTAATCTTTAATACCATCTCCCATCACGTCCTCTATACCCCATTTGTCCTTGGGGTGGGTTAAAATTCCCCATCCCATCTTCCGGCCGGTTAAAACCAAAAACAGGTGGTTTAGGTTGGTACCCGAAATTCCTTCCAAAAGCAACATCCCTATTTATACTAGATCCAGGTCCCCGATCGCGTTCAAAAATCGCCCCCCCTTTCACCGTTTCACTCCTAAATCGATCGAATTCGTTATAATCGCTGAAACTATCCGGAGAATTAAACGCGCGTTGTTGATTATTCCTCTTAACAGTCTCTGGTGATTCAAAAATCGACTGGTGATGAAACTTCGAGTTCGACGAAGTCGTAGGAGAAGCATTCGCCAATAACTGCGCGGGGGTCATACTCGCCAACGATTGATTATTCTTCAAGATACTCTTCGGCTTGGGAAAATCGTCTGGCGAAGCCTGGCAAGCAACATCAAACGTCATCGAATCGTTCGTTTGTGTTGAAATCGAAGCCGTTACTTTACTATTTCGAGCCTCACAATCGGCGCATTTATACCGATCAGTTTGGGTGAACATCGTGTGCGTATTACAAATCGGTTTGTCCGTTTCTAAGATAACGGGAGGCGGAGGGGGGCTATTTTTTGACTCGGTCGACGGGGTTTTCGGCAAATCCTCGAACGTAAATTCCTTCCCGAATTTATTAAGAAGTTTCGAGAGTTGGGACGCCATCGAGGGGAGATCCTCCGATTGTTTAGATCGATTCGTAAACTGGAATCGCACCACCGGAATCTTCTTCAACGGGGATTGATGTTTATGATCGATTTTTTCCGGCTTGATCAATTTCCTTACGGCGAAGCGACTCGAACATTTCGCGTCCCCGATGAGTTCTTTTATAACATCTTGACAATCTGAGATGACTAAAAGGTGTTGCGTTTAAGATTTGAGTCATTTTGAGAAATAATGGGGGTGGGTAAAAAATTTTTACTCACCTTTGATTTTATTTTGAATATTTTGTGGTCTAGATTCGTCTAAATTTCGTGGGAAAAAAGAAAATCGTTTTTTTAATTAAAAAATCACTTTAAATCACAAAATTCGACTAAAAAATAATCCCACCTGTAAATTTTCCGGTTAAACTGAGATAGTCACTTAACATTATCTTCTTATCGTTAAAAAGCTGTAAATTAAATCGACAATCAAATCTCATAGTTCTCCATAATAATACTTAAGGGTCCATTCTATAATTAATTTAATCAAAAATATCGAAACTAATTTTGTAGCCTTCAGTGGTTTGAATATTGCATTAAAAGCGCGAAATTAACTTTCGAATTTTACTTCGAAAGCCTCTACAATGAATAATTTCTGAAATAGAGTGCTTTATAAACTGATTTGGTAACCCTGTATATTTTGTAAAATTTGATGTAAAACTAAAACTAGATCTTCGTCTGAGACGCACTTTTGCTAGTTTTAGTTAATTCAAAAAAACAGGATTGGGTTGGGTTGAAGTGATTTCGAAGAATCACCAAAGGATCGCAAGGAAACTATAATTGACATTGATAATGAATATAAAAAGAAGGCTATACAGTTTTGGCGTTCCGGTAGGATAAAAGGAAGTGTTAGAAAATGTGGCTCCAGAAATGAAAAATTATTACAAATTTCAAAGTATGTTTTGGATCAATTTAAGATGTCCTCTGAGAGATTAGCTCCTGCTCATGATATTGATATTAAAAGATCGACCTTACGGGCTAGGGAAGAAGTCAATTTGCAACCGACATTATTCGTTGAATCGTTGAATTGTATCACGAAAAATAAATACATTTTTGACTAAAAAGCAAATGTCATCAAAGGAACAATTACTACAAGCATTAAGCGAATTTGTTTCTAAAGTAAAGTCAGAGATTACGTCAGTAGGTGAAGACAATGTCTATAATTCCGATCAATCGGGATTTCTTTTTAAATTCTTTGACGCTTAGCTACACTATTCTGCCAATCGTTTCTGCCAACTGTTTAAATTCACCTTTATTAATAGTTCTGCAAGAGACTAATGGCAAATTTGGACCAACCGTTGAAAAGACTTTATACAAAGCAGACAATATTGCCGTATTTGCAACAAAATCAGGTAAATTAACATCTGGTCTTGCCATAAATTGATTCAAACACATTTTTTTACCAAACGCCCAGGAAAGCTTTATTCTTTTACCAAATTTTTCATTCAATGATATTGCAATAATAAAATGTGCTTGGAGTTTGACATCAATGTGCATGCAGCAGTTCTTTGCAGTAACAAACGAGCACTCTACATTACTGTACAGGAAATCCTCCCATAACACGGTTTTCCCCAACACGGTTTCGCTCTAACACGATTAGAAAATTGCGGAAGCCCTCCTTTAACACGTTAGTGGATTTCACTGCAACACGGTCATGAAAAACAGAAATTTTATTTTTTTCAAATGGCACACTAAGTTGCGATAATAAGAAGTAAACTTCGTGTTTATGCAAATTTATATAAAAAAATTAAATTTTGCAAACTACTCGCGTTTTTCTCAGTTTGGGAAAAGTAGTAGCTATAATACGTAGAAAACTTCGTATTTATACTACACAAAACTAAAAAGAGTGCTAAACATCGGGTACTACCACTTAAAAAATAGGTAACTGTAACGAGTAGCCAACTTCGTTTTATATGTAAAAATAAAATATTTCGGGGACTACCCGTAATTCACATTACGATTCTTTTTGTGTCGCGCAGTGCATCTTGTGTGTTCGGTCGGGATTTAGAAATAATATTTGCGATATTCTTATTTTGGAAAAATTACACAAACAATAGGTGAGATTAGCTTTGTAGTTTTTAAGAGAACGTAATTATTTCTTAAAAGAAAATTCCAGTCGCAAATTATGTCTGCGGATAGAAAGACAAGTTTTAAAAGGAAATTTATTTCTTTGGAGACAAAAATAACCATTCTTAATCGTTTATTAAATGGAGAGAGAGTAACTGATATTTCAAAAAGTTTAAATCTAAATGAAGCAACAATTCATACCATTAAAAAAAAAAAAAAGAAAAAGAAATTAGGTATCGCCCACGTATGCCCATTATTGAAAAAATGGAAAAGACACTTAGCATTTGGATTGACGATTGCTGCAAAAAAGAATTCCATTGGGTGGTAATATGATTAGAGCAAAGGCTTCAAAATTTATAACCGATTAAAAGAAATTGGCGAATCTTCTATAAACCCGTACTTTATGGGAAGTAAGGGTTGGTTAGGGAAATTTAAAAAAGCGTTATGCAATACATAACATAAAAATTGTAGGGGAATCCGCGTCGGCTAATCACGAAGCTGCTAAAATGTATCCACAAAAATTCAAAAAATAATTGAAGAACAAGGTTACACCCCTCATCAAGTTTTTAAAATTCCTAATAGGACATTTATATCAAAAAAGGAAAAATCAGCAAAGACCGTATAACATTACTTTTATGCAGTAATGCATCGAGGGATCTAATGACGAAACCCTTGTTAGTTAACAAGTCGTTAAATCCTCATGTGCTTAAAGGTGTAAATAAAAATAATTTGCCGGTACATAGGAGAGCAAATTCGAAAGCTTGGGTAACAAAAGAATTATTTAAGGATTGGTTTTTTAACTGCTTTGTCCCGGAGGTGGAAAGTTATTTAATGAAAAACAATTTGAGTTTCAAAGTGCTTTTGCTACTCGATAACGCGCCGGGTCACCCCCAGTATCTAAGCCATCCCAACGTCAGGATAGAGTTTTTACCACCAAATACAACCTTTAGACCAGGGCATTATTTACACCTTTAAGTCATACTATATACGACGGTCCCTTCAATGGATTTTAGAAGCAATGCATTCGAAAACAAATGATATAATGGGAGCGTGGAAAGAATTTTCAATCAAAACATGCATGGACATTATTCTGCTTACCTGAAGGAACTGAATAAAAAACAAACCCTAAATGGATGTTGGAAGAAAATATGGCCATCATCGGTGGAGAGTTGTGTTCCATTAACAGAAAATGGAGTGCAAGATATATTGGAAGTTGCTAAAACGATCGGAGGAGAAGGTTTTGCACATATGAATATTGAAGACATCCAAAATTTATTGGTAGAGCAAGAAGCTAGTGAAAAAGATTTAGTCCTAATGATATCACAAGATGATCCCATAGAATGAGAAGACAGTACTGATGAAGAAAATTCCGAAGCAGCTAATTTCTCTCTAATAAAAGTGCAAAAAGTACTAAACTTGGCAAAAGATCTCGAATTATACATTTTAAGCGAAGATCCTTGTTCCGAAAGGAGCTTAAAATTTAAACGGGAACTGCAAAATGCCCTATCACCCTATAGTGAAATTTACCAAGCACTTACAAGGGCTTCGAAGCAAACCAAAATAACAGGTTTTATAAGGACGGAAAAAGATGGAAAAAACCCTACCGAAGAAGAGGATGAAGAACCTTCGAACAAACGACTTCGACTTGATATATCGAGTGATGAAGAAACTTATTAAAACTATGTTTTAATATTATTAGAATACATTTTTTGTTTATTGTTATATATTTTACTGTTTATTTATTTCATTTGTAGTTATTTTAATAAAAGATGCGTTATGTTTTAAAAAATTGTTTTTTTTAGTTGTTTCAAATCATTTTGTATTACTCATTTTGTTTTAAGCGATCTCCTGTAACACGATTTCATATAACACGACACTTTCTAGGAACCTATCTACCGTGTTGTAGGAGGGTTACCTGGACTAATTTTAAGGTATAGGTGGGATGTGAACCCTATCACGTTCACATCGTTCATCCTGGGTAGTGCAATCAATAAGAAAGGTTTGTTTGTTATATGCATCACTACTCGTAGTGATGAGTTTTCATGATTTGTTACTGTTAGCGGTAGTTTTTGATATGAACCGTTTTTCTAGAAAAAAAAATATCCTCATTTCTTACATTTCTTTTTAATTTTTCGCAAGTTTAACTTTATGTCCGCCATTTCGAATTCGCGAAAACGGACATCAGATTCGTTATCAACAACACCCCCAAGTGAAAATAAAATCGGAAAGCGTGATTTCCATCCTTAAATACGTATAATATACGTGTCGAATAATTTTCCATACTCTACTTGTATGCCAAGCTTCAAGAAAATCGACGTATGGCACTTCCCTAGTGTTACTTGTAAATACTATATTTTTTAAGAAGCAAAGCCGAGATCTCCTAATAAGTTGCACATAACATTTTGTGATATTCGATGAAAACCTTTTATACACTCTTAGATTTAAAATTTCTTGATTTCATTTTTTCACTTTTGTTAGGAAAAATGAATCTTTCCAAACCGAAAATTTAATTTCCAATCTATTTTGGAAAAATTGAACATTTTCTCACGCAAACGGGTGTATAAATAATATTTCATTAAGCCTTTCAATACGTATCAAAAAATAATAATCATTTGCAGTTTATGTTTTTAAGGGGATCCTCTAGTTTCTCGGTTCGAAAAAATCGTTTTTTTATTTAAATGTAATCTACATGTGTAGAAAATGTGTGCCAAAGGATTTTTCGATATTCGAAGTGGTTCACAAGATACGGTACAAAAGTTGGCCATTGTATTGATATCGCTAAATCTGTAATGAGTAGTTTTTGTGCTGGCTGCAATTTGTGGAAAAATAAAAAAAATAGTGATCCAGTTGGATATACAGGATGGCTCGCTAATCATGAAGAAAATTGTACTCGAAATCATACTGGAAGTTCTCGGTAGATGGAAATAGATGCAGTTGTGAAAATATTTTCTCGTTCGGTAGATAAACATCAAGTTCGATATATGACATACATAGGGGATGGTGAGAGCAAGACATTCAACAATATTTTGAAGGCAGAACCACATAGAGAAGATGTTGTCGTTGTAAAAAAAGAGTGTGTTGGGCACGTTGAAAAGAGGATGGGGACTCGGCTCCGAAATGCAAAAAAAATTTAATGTAGGCATTGGTGGGAAAGGTGCAAGAAAACTAACTGATAAATTGATTGGTGAGATGACAACTTGGAATGGATTAGCTATTCGGAGACATCCAGATACTATCCATAAAATTTGGGCAACATTCTTTCACAAGATTTCCACAAACAGCAATCCACAGCATCAAAATTGTCCTGCAGGCGAATCTAGTTGATGCAAATGATGCAGAGCTGAGTTTCTCGGAGAGGCTGAGCAATTCAAACACAATAAACCGCCTCTTTCTGAAGCAGTTCAAAAAGTTGTAAAGCCAATTTATAAAGATTTATCCAAAGAAGAATTGTTAAGCAGATGCCTAGGAGCGGAAACTCAAAATGATAACGAGTCACACTCAATTCGTTAATTTGAACTTTTGCTCCGAAGCATCTCCATTCTGGGCCAAAAGTGGTTGAAATCGCCACGTTTCTCGCTGTCATAATCTTCAACGAAGAATTCGAATGAAGACCTTGGAAACCATGGGAGTGAAAATCGGCCCACAAGCTAAAGGTTATGTTCAACAGCGTAATAGCTCTCGAATCGACCGTTCAGAAAGGCGTACGAGTGATGTTGTAAAACGGGCTCGAATCGCGAAAAGGGAAGACGGAGCAATTCTGTGTGACTTCCAAGAAGAAGAGGAAAGCAGAATTGTATGGTCCAGGCATTGCAGATTGATGGTGAGATGAAATTTTTACTATAAATCACAGGCGCAAACTTTCAAACGCGTTTTTCTCAAAACTGTGACCACGATATTTCAGAAATTACTGCACCAATTTTGTTCACATTTATACAGCATCTTTAATATGTTATAAGCCCGCGATTAAACTAGGATTATCATGATTGCTTCGATAGGGTTTTTTTTTCTATGAGCGAAAAACTTAAGAAAAAATGTGTAAAAAATAGAATGTAATTTTCAAAAGTGTATTAAAAAGTCCATTCTTGTAATTTTGAATTCACTCTAGTTCAATCACTAGTCTTAAATATGAAGATTAAAATGCCGTTTCGTTTTTTGATTTCAGATAAGCAGAACAGCCACAATCTTGGTCACCGTCTAGCACCTCTTTTACGTAATGTCCTCCTGTCAGTCACTTTTTATTCTATTAAATATTTTGACTTAAAAAAATGTAAAGCTTATTTAAATGTTAATAAAGATTATGCAAAAACAATGAGATTGATTATTTCGATGGTTTGCCCGTAAAAAAATATTGAAAAAGCCGTAAAAACTGCAGAGAAACTAGAGGACCCCTTTAATATACAGTGTGTCCGTAAGGTAATGCATATGAGCGATAAAATCATTATAAACGGGTTATGAAAAGTGGCCCAAAGATTTAAATTTTTTGTGACATAATATTGTTTCAAATAGTAACCCCCATTTGTATTACGGAATTGATAGATTTTTTTTCTGTATCCAGTACAATTTACATCAATTTTGGTTAAATAAGAAAATTTTAGCCGTTTGTAATGCCATATAACAACATACTTTCCACAAAAAATAACCAATTTCAATTTAATAAACAAATTTTAACCCACAAGAGCTGGAGATGCTTAATCAATATGCATTGACAACCAAACCTAATCTAAGAAGAACAGCAATAGAATTATAAGCATTAACAAAGAATATAAGAATAGAGAAGAAATACATAAAGAACTAACTAAAGAAGAAACAAGAAGATAAGAGAGGATTAGAAAGGAAAGACAAATAATAAACAACATAAAACATAAGATCAAACAACATAATCTGAGTTACCAAAGCAGACAAAAACCATAATGAAACACAACAATATAGAACTATCTTTCCATACTATATATAGAAAAAAAAACAAAGGATTTTCTAAAAGAAAATGGATTTACAGCCACTTCAAGAAACCCTATAACAATATTTCATAAAACAAACAAAAAGATAGTGATGGATTCTAAAAAAACATTAGAAAAACTTAATAAAAATTCATGATTCAACCACATATAAAATTTCAGAATTTCTGTTCAACGTATTTAAAGAGATCTTACAAACAAACTGACTAATTTGAACATACATTTACCAACTAATTATAAAATGATTTCTTTTGACATCATAAACCTAAACATCCTGATTAATGACACTCTGAAGATTTTAAAAGACTACTAGACGACAAATTAGATAACAAAAACGACAGCAGAAATATATTTGATCTTTCGATTCTATGCATACAGTGAGATTTTTGTAAATTGAATAACTAATATTACATTTACAATAAGGGTTTCAATATTGATTCACCACTAAGTGGATTATTCAAGGACATATTTATAGTCAAGATGAAAAATGAAATTATAATGCATCACGATAACCCACGCAAAAATAACATCTTTCTATGACATCCATCATCGTCTTCATTAAAGCAGAAGAACATATATAAACAATACACAATTATATAAATACATTACTGACTTACATCATACAAAATCTTCAGAATCTACACAGACAGATGTGTTTACACCAAAAGAATCTTTCCATGATCACACACAAAAAATGGCTGCTTTCAGCACGAGATAAAAAGGAGAAGAACTGAAGAAAGAAATTAATATAATTAGAGAAAAAAGCCAACACACAAATTATTGAGACAAATTGGTGGAAAAACAAACAAGAAAACAAGACTATAATGAACATATACGCTAAGAAGATTTAGCACTTTCCGTCTGTAAACGTGGGTCTTCAAGTTCGGCCGAAATTTATGGCGTTTTTTAAAAGAAATTTGAATCAATTCATTAAATTTATTACTTTAATCTTGTGAATTCATTTTCTACCTTTCTACCGCACATTACCTTCTTTTTAAGTGGGGGGTCCATACAATGTGTACTTATTAGTAAATATTTTACTTACACAGGATATAATAACAAACATAACCTGTTCTCTTAGAAACTCTGGAACTGGTTGAGTTTCGATATTTTGAAAACTTAAACTCCAATCAGATGATAATTCGTTTTTAACCTTTGTAATTTTTTAATGTTTGACATTTTTAATTATCTTTTCAAAATCTTCAAAAATATTTTACTCATAAACCTGATTTTTAAACACTGTTATTGACTAGTTAATTTATGTGAATCTAGAGAATTTATCTTATTCGAGATCCCATAATTTTACTTAGTTTTATGTTTATGTACTTCAAAGCAAACCATTGACGTCGTATCTGAAGACAAGATTTTATTCTTGAAACATGTTGATAATATATAATAAATAAGATCATCGTTCTCAAATTTGGTATTTTATTTAATTCGTAATAATAATATTACGAATGATGATTATGGATATTGAAATGGCTTTAATAACAAACTCCATTATTGTATAAATTGAAGTGTGAAACAGGAATATTATTAAAAACCTCTTATTAAGGAACATAAAATCGAAACATAATCAAATTTTGGAAAATATATTACGTTTAAAAAAGACGAATTTAATGAAGATGAAATTTAACTGAAGATGAAATCTTATGAGAGACATTAAAATATTACGAGATAGACAAATTTAAATGTAATCACCCATACATTATATGCCTAAATGAACAATCAAACAGTATAGACAGACTACTATTGGGGGGGGGGGGGGGGGGGAAACGCAAGATTGAGGCTTTACCGTTGAAAATAAAAATAATGTTTTTATGTCATCATACATTATTATCAAAGCTGTATCGATTAAAATTATTTTCAGCTATACAGGGTGTTTCACTATTCCATGCCCGTACTGAACTTTATTTTTTAAATGGAACCCTATGTATCTTTCCACATATGCTGATTAATTGTCTTAAATGCTATAAGTGCATGTCTTGTTTTCAAATTTTGAATGCAAGGTTGCCAAGTTATTAATCATTTTGTGAAAATTTTTGAAGAATCATGTGGTCACTTAAAATTCGTTATCAGCATTATTATTAAATATTGAAGATTCTAATTTGGTATATCGATAAACAAAGCTTGGATCTTTTGAACGCCACTAATACTATTAGGTAATAGTATACAGGATGGTTACCAGAACCAGTTAATTTTCGGAATATTTGGGGTACCATAACTTTGTTATTTTAAATGGAACACCCTATATTTTTTCAATACTTCAAAAGGCTTTAGTAATTATCTTTCATTTTTGATAAGCATATGGTATGTGTAACACGTACTTTTTGAGATAATTGGACTGATTCAAAAATGTTGGTATAAACCTGATTTTTTAACGAGATATAAGGCATAAAAAAGACAATTTTTAACGAATGCGAGTGGATCTATTTCGTAAAAGATCAAAAAGTGTATATTCAGTTCAAAAAAGACTAGAATTTTCGAATTGGGTATTAGAAAAAGTTCAACAAGAGTATAATTTTTTGATTATTTTCCATTCAGCGAGTGAACGACGTTTCGTAAAAATAACGATGTTAACCACCTTATTCTTCATTACTACAAGATCCTATTTGATCAGATTGTATTTCTTCGAGGCAACCGTCAACGGACATTCTTTTCGAATTTCTTAAAAATCAATTGCTAGCCCTTTTTGAAGATGTTTCACTAGATGTTTGACTAAGAATGTGGTCTCCACACGATAGTATACCTCCTCACTGTGATAGGATTTTTGTAACATATTTAAAAAGAATTTTTGGAAAGTTGTTTTCTTAACCCGTTAAAGCCCAGCGTAACCATATAGTAACGTAAGTAGAGATGTCGTTTAACTGCTCCTACCGCTTAGTTATTAATGTAAACTACTAGATAGTGGTATAGGAATGAAATTTAACGTCCATTTTATAAGTACAAAATTTTTGGTTGTAGACAAGTTAGTGTATATGTGTTAACTGGTGCTCTGAAAACTGTTGACAGAAAAATGGTAGAATCGTTGGATTTTCGTCTAGTGTAAGTAGAATTTTGAGATGAAATATTTCAAGTACCTAATTCAAATTATTGTCATGTATTGTAAAATGATGTACTTTTCAGATGATACCCGAAAATATAACCTAATATATTATACCATTATTACCATATGGTACCATATGGTAACACTGGGCCATTAAGTATCCTAATTTTCAATCTTTTTCCTTTCAGTATAACATTAGAGGAAGCGTTGGCAATAATAGATGAGGACGATTTAAACGTAGGCGGTATATATATCGAACCTCCTAATCCTAATGTATTGACCGATGAGGAATTTGGAGACGAAGAAAAGAGTCCCAACATAAATCATCTAAGCGGAAATCAATTGACCGCCGCTGCTGAAATTGTTCTCAACCTTCCAAGAAATAGTGATGCAGAAACTGAAGAAGACGAAGATATAGATGATAACGAGAAGGAAAACAATGAAATGGAGGATCACGAATTCGTCGCATGTTCAAAGTTTTCTTGGATAGATGGAGATTTAGAAGCTCCAATATCAATGTTTCCAACGCATGATTATGGCAATATCATTGGTAAATCCATCATAGAAGTTTCTGAACTATTCATTGATGACGAAATAGTTGAATACTTAGTCGAACAATCAAAACTATATGCTGCATTCAAAAATCGTCCCGATTATACCGTTACCTCTGACGAAATTAGATGTGCAATTGCAATATTAATTTTAAGTGGATACTATAAATTACCCGGTAAACGTTTTTATTAGGACTCAAATACTGACATGCAAAATTTTATGATATCAGAATCAATGAGCCGCCATAGGTTTTTCACTATTCTGCAATTTCTTCACTGTGCCGATAATAACGATTGTCCTCTGAATGATAAGGCTTGGAAGATTAGATCCCTAATGGACAAATTGAAAATAAATTTATAGAAAACTATGTACTTGAAGAGCATCTGTGCTACGATGAGACCATGGTGAAATATTTTGGACATCATGGTTGTAAACAGTTCATACGGGGTTCAATTCGCTTTGGTTTCAAGATGTGGTCGCTCAATACATCATCTGGTTATTTAGTGAATTTTGATCTGTATCAAGGAAAATCTCCGAAAACCGTTGAAAACTTTCAAAAACTTTTTGGAAAGCCTACAGAGCCGTTTGTTTGAATGTTGAACGAAATACCAACTGAAAAAAGAATCGTGGGAAGCAAATTCTTTTCGATAACTTATTTACTAGTGTAAATCTGATGAAGTATACGAAGGAAAGAGGTTACGGTGTAACAGGCACGATGCGTGAAAATCGTCTCCCAAAAAGTTGTTCCTCACCTAACAAAAAAATGTTGACCAAAAATTTTAAACGGGGAGAATATTGTTCCTCTCTAGATAGAGAAAATGGTATACTAGTGGTTCGATGGCTTGACAATAAGCTTGTTACAGTAATCTCTAATCATTACGGTGTAGCTCCTATTGGATCCGTTAAGAGATTTTCTCAAAAAAAAAAAAAAATGTAATAATTCCTAGACCAAATGTTATTGGACTTTATAATAAATATATGGGAGGAACGGATATCATGGATGAGAATATAAATAGATATAGAATATCAATTCGAGGAAAAAAATGGTGGTGGTGTCTTTTTACTTGGATGCTGGATACAGCCATTCAAAATGCTTGGGTGATATATAAAAAGGTACATCCATCTGTACAGCAATTACAATTTCGCAGAGAAATCGTCCAGGTATACCCTAAAAAATACGGAACCCCTAGTAAGGGATGTGGGAGACCTTCAATACCTCCTTCGAGCATTTCACATAATCGAGTTAGTGATGCTATTCGATATGATCAAAGAAGTCACTTTCTGATTTCAACAATTGAAACAAAAGACAAAAGAAAACGATGTGCAGGATATGGATGTTTTTTAGTTGTAAGGACAATGTGCAATAAATGCAATGTTGAACTGTGGTTGAAATGTAACCTCATTTTTCATACTATGTAGTACCATATATGTTATACTATAAGTTTTAGTTTCTTTTGTTATTTTTTGTTGGCAACAAATATTTTATTTCATCAAAACACCTTTTAATTTTCTACTGTACCTTCAAAGCCAAGTGTTACCATAAGGTAACACCGTGTAACAGAGTAACTGATTAAATAAAACTGAAAATTACTGTTATTAATTATACATCTATGAACGTAAAATAACTAAAAAAATTCAAAAATATGATATAAAAATAACTCTGGCTTTTATGGGTTAATACTATTGTTGGTGCACAGATCCATACTTTTCCATCTTTTATGAATTAATTATACTTTTATTTGTTTAAAAATGTATCCTTTATAGTTCATTTCTTGTGAACAAATCAGGTTTATGCCGACATTTTTGAAATAGTGTAATTATCTCAAAAAGTACACGTTAGATATACCATATGCTTAATAAAAATGAAAGGTAATTAATAAAGCCTTCTGAAGCATTGAAAAAATATAGGGTGTTCCATTTAAAATAACAAAATTATGGTCTTCTGACCATTTCATAAATTAACCGGTTCTGGTAACCATCCTGTATAATATCCAATAGTATTAGTGGGGTTTGAAAGTCCAAAGTTTTCTTTACCGCTATTCCAAATTACAATCCTCAGTAATTAATAATAATGGTGATAACGAATTTTATGTCACCACATGATTTTTCAAAAATTTTCACAATATGATTAATAACTTGGGTATCTTGCATGCAAAATTTGAAAACAAGATACGTATTAATAGCAATTAAGACAGGTAATCAACATATGTAACAAGATGCATAGGGTTCCATTTAAAAAAATTAAGTTGAGTAGGGTCCTAGAATAGTGACACAGCCTGTATAACTGAAAATTATTTTAATCGATGCAGTTTTACTTGTAATATATGAGACATAAAAACATTTGTTTTTATTTTCAACAGTATGGCCACAATTTTCCATCCTCGCACTATTGACTCACCCTGTATATGGTATATATGATATAGGACAAACAGGTCGTAATTTAGCCACCAACATTTAAGGAACACATGACTAAAAGAACATCAGCCGTTTTTAAGCACATAAACGAAACCAGCGACAATATCAAATTTGATAATGTCAAATTATTAAAAAAATTAAAAAGTCCAAAGAACTAGACTTATATGAAGAATATTTTATATGCAAAAATAACAACAATGATAACGTGCTTTTAAACGAATTAATAAATATTTAAATAAATAAAACGATCTATTACAAAATGAACGACCTTATTTTATACTAATATTTCGACTGTTATATTTCAGTCTTGTTCATGTTATTTAATAATTTTAATATGTCATTCATTCTCGTCTAAAAAGTGATCTGTGGTAGCGTTATTTCAATAGTTTTCAGAACCAATTAAATTTTTCATCAACCTTAATGATATTATTAAATAAGGAACACAACCTTTGTACTCTGAAGAAGACTGAAATATAACGTCGAAATATTAGTATAAAATAAATAATAATGTTCATTCTGTAATACATCGTTTCCTGAATAATTATTTATTTAAATCAAATTACTTATGATCGATAAATAATTTTTTTTATATTCTTAATAAATATTGACAGATCTAGATTATTTTATAAATATATTTATATTTTATATTCTAAAATAATGTTACTGGTTTCATGAAGCAAGACCCTACAGCCAAACAGGTTTTTCACACCTCATCAGGGGTATTCGTTCGATAATGTGGTTTTGTGAATGTAAATTTAATTTATAAGACGTTTTGTGTTGTGCTTATATTCCGCTTAATTTATTCAGTAAGTCCTTATTATAAAGGTGTTTCACGTAACTGGTTCATTAGAACTTTTTTAGGTTACACTATTCGTAGAGGCTTGAAATTTTGGTAACATGGGTTGTTTATTCCGATCTATTAATGTAAAATATTTTCAAGATGGCCACCACGTCCGGTCTACCGGAAGTAGACCTCAACTTCGTTATTTTAAAAGGAATGCATAGTTTTTATTACACTATTCGAGTATACGTAAGAAAATATGTTGACTTTGATAACAGTTATTGGTACCTAGCGTTTTTCGTTTTCGAGTTATTTTGATTTTAAGTGCTTTTTGGCAAATATCACCATGCTCTTTAAAGGCACATATCTCAGACAACGTTAATTCAAAAACATTTTTTATTAGTACAATAACTCGTCATATGCTGTCAAATAGATTGTCACTTGTTATATCAGTGTACCTTATACAGCGTGGTCAAAAATTGAATTACCGTTTCGCTGTATTCAATTGCGAGAAAGTCGAAAATTTTAAATGGAATGCCCCATATCTTTTTAACCTATCAAAACGGGAATTTAATTCTCTACAAATTATCTATAAACATTGCTATAGCTATTTATTATAGTTTTCTTCATATTGAGTATTTTATCAAAATCCTACACAAAATGCTGGAAGCCGTTCGTGTTTTTATTAGAAGGCTATGACATTTTGATAGTTTATCGTTTAAATTATTTAAATTATCATTGGTATTATTTCTAGAATGATCTGCGATTGAATAAACTTTAGTTTGTTAGCTTTTATTTGTCAAAAATTACCAGCAGAAGAACGCATAAATGAAACAATGAAAAACAATAATATGGCGTAATATTCGACGTAATGATGGGCGAGATATCCTTAGACAGTTCAGTTTACTTACTTACGGTGCTTTCTTGGAATATATTATTCATCTAAATCGACCGAAGCACCTCATATCGAAGAATTTGGTAAAGCAATAAAATATGACAAAACATTTATTCTATTATCTTAAGCTGCTGATGATGCAAATGCTGATGAAATTTATGGTTTCTTGTTATTTTGTTCTTTCCAAAACTAAGAAGCAGATCCTATCCAAAACTTTATCACATCCGCCATGAATATTAGACGAATTTAAAATGTTGGTGTTGGAATAATTCGCCACGATATTCAAAGACATTAACAGAAGTTAAGTGATGACACAACTAAGTAATGACAACAATAACATAAATATGGATGAAAAGCTGACAAAACTCCATGGCTTTCTGACATAAAACCAGAAGCTTTCCAACATTGCATGCGTCCATTAATTTTCAGATATGAGGGCAACTACAACAAATAGGCACAGGAAAGTATCTAAATAGTTTGTCGAGACTTAAATTCCCATCATTTATTTTGATAATTTTTAGTTTTTTATTCTATTATGTTATTGATTTTAATTTTTGTCATTAAATTGTTGTTTTTCATTTATTCGATTTTCTTTTGGTTATTTTTGGTAAATAACAGCTAGCAATCTAAAGTTTATTCAATCACAGTTCGTTGTAGAAATAATACTAATAATAATTTAAATAAATTAAACAAAAAACTGTCACAATGTCATGGCCTTCTAACAAAAACACAAACGGTTTCTAGCATTTTACGTATGATTTTGATAAATTCCTCAATAGCAAGAAAACTATAATAAATAGGTATAGGAATATTTATAGACAATTTGTAGAGAATTAAATTCCCTTTCTGATAGGGTATGAAAATATGGGGCGTTCCATTTAAAATTTTCGACTTTCACGCAATTGAATACAGAGAAACGGTAACTCAATTTTTGACCAGCCTGTATAATATATACTGATACAACAAATGACAATCTATTTAACAGCATATCGAGAGTTATCGTAGCAATGCAAAACGTTTTGGAATTATCGTTGGCTGAGATATGGGCTTGTAGAGAGCATGGTGATATTTGACAAAAAACACTTAAAAACAAAACAACTCGAAAACAAAAAACGGTAGGCACCAATAACTGTTATCAAAGTCAGCATATTTTCTTACGTATAATTGAATGGTGTAATAAAAGCTATAGCATTCCATTTAAAATAACGAAGTTGAGGTCTACTTCCGGTAGACCGGAAGTGGTGGCCATCTTGAAAATGTTTTAGATTAATACCAAAAAGTTACCAAAATTTCAAGCCTCTACGAATAGTGTAAGCTAAAAAAGTTCTAATGAACCAGTTACGTGAGACACCTGTATAAATATAAAAAAAATTTTTAAATTATATAACATAATACTCATTTTAGAAAATTCAAATTGTTCGACATATATGTTTTCAATGTTTAATGATTTTTTAATACGTAACAAATAAGATAATTTGTTTGAAAACTTTCCTCAAACTTTTTAACACCCTAACTGGGTAACCGTAATTAACTTGTATTTCTGAAAACTTATTGACGGTAAATTAGATTTTATTATTGTACTATTTTAATTTTCTAATGTATTAAATACTTTTTAGTCGTGCCATGAAGAAGGAAATCTAACTTTCCAAAACGTATATGTTGTACTGAAATAAAAGATATATACATTTTCATCGTGATTAAAGTATTTTTCCTTTTGAATTTTTTATTGTAAAAAAAAGGCGTTCGCTTTAAAACGCTGCATCTTCGTTAGTAACAGAGATAATAAAGTAAATAAACAACAAAATGTTCAGAAAAGATTGGATTACCGTTTGATTTCAGTTAACACCTTTTGCTGTGGCAGCTGCACCCCACAGAGCACTTCATACATGTTCAAATTAAAATCTGAATGACAATTTCTATCGCAGGATTATTACCAAAGAATCAATCCTTCGATCAAAAAAATCATCAAAATCGAATGTGCGGTTTGACAGAAAATCAGCTTTGAAGTTGTGGCTAATTTGTAATGGCAGGTTTTTTCTGCCGGTCAGTTTATATGAGCATAGATAGATGTCATTTTGCGCCAGTTCGATTTATGGCGATTCACAATTACGCCAGTTGATGCAAAGAATGTTCATTTCGCGAGAAGAATGCAGTTCTCTTCCTTTAAATTCTCTTAGTAACGTTAAGGAATCAAAAACCTGAAGTCCGCTTAGGACGAAGAGACTTACAGTTGCTTGAACGACATCTTCTGCCTGGATTTAAACAAGGTGTAAGTGTAGAAGAGGCAGATAATATTAATATAAACAAAGACATATTAATTATATATTATTCTGCGTATGTGGATTTCAAATGCATATGACAAATCACTTTCAGATTAAGAATTAGAAGAGTTGATGGAGTTATATAATCAAAGAGAAGAGAGAAAAGAAGAGAAAAAAAATAAAAAGAAAATCCTAAAAATAGCAGATCTCACTTACATCCTTTCCTCTGTAGATACATTAACAAATGTGCTCCACGAGATAGATAGGGATTTCAATCGAAGTGCAAATCCTTAAAAAAAAACGTCACAATTGCCATTCTACCTTATGCTATGATTCTGCAAGAAATGAAGCAAAAATTAAACGAAATGACATCGGATACTATTTTTAACAGTGTAAGAATTTAATAACCGACGAACTGGTCGATTTAGTAGTTATTTCAAAAAATTTCTTATTTATATTAAGATGTATATAAAATGTATTTCTTTTAATAGAATATCCTGTACTTTTTACATATACTAATTAGCTCTATTAAATGCTGTAACTGCATATCTTGTTTTCAAATTTTCAATGCAATGTTACAAAAATCTTAACCATTTTGTAAAAATTTTAACAATATATAATATTTAATTTTCAACTTTTTCCGCAACAAAATCATAAACTTCACCAAACATTTGATTTAACTAACCAGAATGGACCCTTAATGATTTAATTAATAAATCAAATACCTTTGATAAAGCATCCTTCCCCAAAAGTGGTGACGACGATGGTTTTTGCACGATAGGATTAAAATCAGGTATCGGAACTGGTTGAGGATTATTATCCATTATATACGGAATATGTGTCGGCTGTAATGGTATCATATGATCTGGGGGGATGAATCCTAGCTGTCTAGGGGGAAACCCCATATCGGATGGGCCGATAAAAAATTGTTGATCATAGTTTGATTGGGGCGGGATAATCAACGTTTGGGGGATAAAATTTTGCGGCGGCGGAGGAACGGGAGCGGGCATAAACCCCGATAAAAGCGCGTTAGATTTCGATAAAATGTCCGGTAAAGTATCCTTAAACAATACTTTATCTTCCGATTTTAATTTATCACCTAACTCCTGCAAGAACGTTTTGTTTCTTCTTGGGCTCCTAGAGCGAGATCTCCTCCGCAACCAACGTTCTCGATCTGAAATGTCTGAGTGGGGGGTCTTCGAACGTCGTCTTCTTGGACTCCTTGAAACGCTGTTTCTTCTTCGGATGTCCCTCCGGTCGAAATCGCTGCGTTTGCTTCGTTTTTCGATACTTCGGCGTGGTCCTCTTGGCGGGGAGCTCCTTCTTGGGCTTCTAGTTCGCGATCTTCGCCTTAACGGGCTCCTTCGTCGAATTGGACTCCTTCGCACCCTCTCCGGAGATGATTTTCGGTGTTTTCGCTCGATGTCTTGGCTGCGATTTCTTTCGACGCTGCGTCGAATCTTTTGGAGCTTGTTTGTAACGGTGGAAGAAGACATCTTGACGATGTCCACCTCCATCTCCATCCCCGGGGGAACTAACCCCGTTTCGACCACTTTTAACTTTTCTGAAATAAATTTGGCTTTTTGATCTTTCGCGCATTTGTCTTTATCACGGAGAATATCGCGTTGGGTTTTTGAGGGGTCCCGACGATCGCGTTCCTTTTCGTTTCGATCCGAAGAGCGGCGAGATTTACTTCGTTGACGTCTCCTTCGAGGTGAGCGACTTTTTTGAGATGACCTCTTAACTTTATCGTTCTTCTTTGACTCCTCTTCATCCCACGTATCAACCACGTTTAATCCGTCGATGAAATCTTCGTTCATGAAGTCGTCGAAGAAATTCTCAGGGACGTCTTCTTCCGGTTGCTCCTCTGTATTAACTTCGTCGGTGTCATTCTCTATTTTCGCCGGTTTTGTTTCCATTTTTGTTGGGTGCTTTTTACAAAAATCAAAAAAAATTTACTTACAAGATATTTGAGATAAAAATACAAATAATGCTTCACTTAAAACTTGCACATTATCCTTTAAGTTTATTACATCCCTTGGAGAGTCCCTTTGCAGATTACACGCAGAAATATTTACCTAAACGTATCCTTCCTTAAATTAAACGGAGTTTAGAACATCATTTTAATGAAAATCTCGCACTAAAAGAAACGTCAAATTTGTTTGGTTATGAAGCGAAGATGGCTGCGTTCCAAGATTGATATATATAATTATAAAATCATTTCTATTTAATCATTTAATTCCAATTAAATTATTAAAAATAAAGTTATTAAATGATTTTACTTTCATTACTTTTCATTTTATTCTATTTTAATTAAAATTATTAGCATAAAAATCAAAAACATTTTCCTAAGTTACCGACATTTTATTGACATTTTACGCCAATTATAAGTATCAACAAATATTTTATTTATACACAAATAACTTGCGAATCAAAGGATAAATTAGGTGATTAAAGGCTTTCTCATTATTTTAATTTTAATAAGTTCAATTACTTAATATCTTATAAAAGAACAAAATTGTTTTTGTATTCAAATCTCATAATGTTAATACCAAAGATGAAACTTAAAAGATTGATGCAATTAATTATAAAGTTAGCTCCATTTATTTATTTAATTCTACTTCAAGTAATAATTATAAATTTGTTAACCCATTTCATTTATTTTCCATATTAAAATTATTGTAATAAAACTCAAAAACATTTTCCTAACTTACCGACATCTTATTGACGTTTTACATCAATAATATTAATGAATGAATAAAAAATCAAATCAAAGAATAAATTAGGTAATTAAAGGCTTTTTCATCATGTTAATTTAATAAATTACCTATAATTACATTCAATTATGTTATTATCCAATAAAAGAACAAAATTCTTTTTGTATTCAAATCTCATAATGTTAATACCCTTGTTTATATATACTTATAGTTGGTCAACGGGCTTGTCTGTACAACGTCGCCCTCTATTAACCACAGGTGGGACCTTCCAATGCTTAGTGCAGATGAAAACCTAGTATCAAACCCCGTTTAAATGTCCTAACATCACCGCCTGGCAATAAATCATCACTTGCTTTCCTCTATGAGTCCTATAAGTGCCTTTGTCGCTCTTTTTTTACCGTCATCTCGAATTAAATGGGGAATACTATATAAAAGGACAAAATACACGAAGTAAACATGTTATGCCTGTTTCAGGAAGAACGATCTTTAGCCGTACGGCAGATACACTACATGGATTTTCAAATTTTTAACGTACGGTTATTTTCCGTAGGGCAAATATCGTTGTGTCCGCAACAGACCTTAGAAAACCTAAAAAAATATATAGTAGTCACATAAAATATTATTGAAATAAACGAAAAAAAAACAAGTAGTAAGAAAAATAAAGAAATTAATTTTATTATTATATCTAAACAATGTATATACAGTGATGGGTAAATGTGTGAAATCAAGTAAATATCTCCGAAATTGTTAGAGATATCAAAATTAAATTTGGGAGGTATATATTAGAGTAAATTGCGTATTTGATTTTATTCTTTTTGCACATTTAAACTCGGTTTAAGCGGAAATAAAACCGATTTTTAAATTTGTAATGAAACATCTGCGCATTATGTTAATTTCGAATAAATCATTTTATTACGAGTACAAAAACATGGGATTCTATATTTTCTATTTTAAACAGAATCGAGATAATTAACATAACAACTATATATCTACTTTTGAAAAAAAAGTTAATGAGACCGAATAATATGTTTAAAATGTAACATCCTGTATAAACCGGAAGATCATATTTATTTAAAAAAATACAATTAAACACGCAATTTGTACCAAATTTCATTTCGATATAACGATTCCGGAGATATTTACTTGGTTCCACATATTTGCCCATCACTGCATACAATAAATAAATATACAAACTTATAGTACTATATTAAATATAAATACAAAGTTAGATGCAAAACAGAATACTATATCTCTAAAACAATTACTCCGCAGGTATGGGAACGGTAAATACTTTTAAATATACTATAGGTGTTCAGAAATTGGCGAATAATCTATACGTAGTGACATTCTTCGCTCGACTCTGAATCGAAAATCTGAATTTTGTATCACGCTTCCTATGGTCTCGGGAAGCATTTTATTCTTTTAAAATGTAAATATGTGGCAAAATTTTATTTGAATACTACTATGTAGTGTAGGGATCGCATTTTTTTTTGGAATTTCAATTTACAAAAACATTTTACTCTTCATTTTGTTGTATTGCAGTGTCAGATAAATGATTATTGTTAAAATAATACCTATTAAAAGTAACACATAAATGACATATCACCTAACAGAATTATTTTTTTTTACATTTAGCAACAAAATGGTTCGGTATCTTCCGGATCAGAGATATAAGCGATGTAGAACACGTAAAGAAATTTCGTAAAGAAATTTTTTCATACTGTTTATAATAACCGCACGGGAACTGTTTAAAGTTGTCCAATAACGAGTATGGGAAACGACTGCGGCGATCGTAAATGAATCTCAAGCAATCGGTCAAATCCCCGCCTATATATCATTCGTTTCTTAGCCGATTATTATTTCTCATAACAATTTGTTTGTTTATTTTTCTCTTTGTAACGTTCAGAATTGAATTGTTATGATAACATAAATATCATTAAAGGTTAAGGGAACATGTTAAAATCTGTTTCAAGTTTTTAATTACAATAATTCAATAGGATATCTGCTTAAATATGCACGACCAAAATAAACACATTAGAGACGGGTGATAAGCCGGGGGTTGGGTCGATTACCTGAGATTGATTTACGACCTCCGCAGTCGTTTCCCAAACTCGCTATTGAACAACTTTAAACAGTTTCAGAGCGGTTATTACAAACAGTGTGAAAGAATTTCATTATGAAAATCGTCTCAAAATAACGTGTTCTACATCGCTATATGTATATCTCTGATCCGGAAGATACCTGTATGTCTAAACAATAAAAAATTAAAATGTCAAAATGACGAACTTGATCTACTACGTTGTCAAATTTGTTTTTCGTGAAAATATGATATTAAAAAAATTTTAAAAACGAGCTCAAACGATAAATAAACTAATTTAATAAAAAAAAACTAGTTTTCAAAATTTCACCTTATTTATTAATAGATATTATTATTATTATAGAGAAATATTACTAAATTATTGAGAACTTCCTGAAGACGTATGAAACATGGTACAACATTTTCGCTTTAGAATCGAATGAAAAATATCGCTATGTATAGATTATCCGCCAATTTCTGAATATCCTGCATGCGGTTGAAGAAAAATGTTAGACGAATGGAAAAAAGAACAAATCGGGAATTGCAACACCTATGTACAGAGAGTTCCACTAAATCTGTATCATAAAACCACAACCAATCGATATGTTTAATTTACCTATTTTGTAATATTAATAATTTTGGGTTTTGTTGTTGATTGCTTGATTTCAACAAGGATGACATTTCCTTGCATCTTTTGTGAATTAAAGTCCTCACTAACAACTCTAACAAATACGTTCTATGTTGTTGACATTTTCCTTTCCAATCGGGCAAATTTCTGTTTACTTTCTTTTTAATTTTTAATAATAACGTTTTATACATTTGCTTTTTGGAGGCATATTTTTCAAATAAATTATTGAAACATAACATGCTTATTTTTGTTGCTTTTGTCAGATAACTTGTTGGTTTTTTCAAGGCGGTCGGATTGTTTATGTTATAATTTTTATAGAAAATAAAAATGTTGTCTTTATCCGTTAGTTCTTGCACACAGATAAGATCACACGTGCAGTTGCTGCATTGGAATTTGTCCACACATTTCTTGGCTAACCATCCTGCCATATAAGTTATGGCACAATCTTCTAAGGTGACATCGTGAGAGGTCGCTGTTTCATCACCATCACTACTAGATGAAGATGATGTTGCTTTTTCGGAGGAATCAGTTTCATCAACATTTTGTACATTTGAGAAATCATCCATATTTAAGATGTTCTCATCAAAAGCAACATCGGTGTCACAGTTGAACGTTTTTGGCGGTTTCATTAAATTCATAATCGAGTTTGTTTTGAATGCTGCTTGGAAAGTTCGGACAGTCGGATTTCTGTTGTATCCTCCTCTCTGCCTGTATATAGAAAACTGATTTTCTAGGATATCTTGATTTAACCTTGATGTTAATAAAAATGAATAACCTTTCTTTGCTTGTATTTGTGAAATAGTTTTAACAGCGTTTATCGTTAACAGGAAGCCGTCAAAACAAGGTGGTCTATTTATAGTTTTCTTTTGTACCCTGGTCCCTCTTCCTTTTTCTATTTTTTTTAGATTTTCTAATACCTTATATGCCTTGTTTAGAGCAGAGATACTATGAACATTATTATCGGAGAGTGCTCTTCGATATACATTTTTATCATGCAATGTCCTGCTATTCAATGCATCAAAGGCATTATTGATAATATCAATAAAAGTAGCAGTGGCATAAGCTGTTGTGGACTTCAGTTGACCGGTTTCCTTTGAAGTTCTGATTGCTGCGCTAACGGAGTGGCTTAACACTTGCGCAGCCAGATTGGGACATAAGTGTATGTCTGTAATGCGGGGCAATGCTCGCCCCGTAGAACTGCTTTTATCTAGCGCATAAGTAGCAGTGATATCATGAAAAGATATCCGCTGGTGGTTATAAATAAAATCATTATTTATTAAGTTATTTCTGACGCTTTTCAATAAATGAGGTGCGTCGTACAACATAATATATTTGATTTCGCCAACTTTAAAATAAGGTTTATTAACCTTAACGCCCAGAATCGAAAACAATTTTTGATTCGTTGTTGACTGATCGCATACAGTAGCCACAGGTTTTAAACCAATTGTCTTCAACTTTTCGAGAGTAATTTTTAATATTGCTTCTAGTTGTTCAGCTCGGACACCGCTATTTGTAAGATAAAAACTTATTGGAATTTTCCACGAAGAATACAAACCCCTTACAATTAGTACCAATGCCTGTTTAGCAAATTTAGAAGTTCGACCGAGTTGCCCCAAGTCTTCAAATCCTTCAATGAGTCCTCTATTGTTGGAGAATTCTACAGTTTTTTTTTAAGCCATTTCATCAAACGCTAAAATGCACTCTCTTGTTTTTTCCGTCATTGTTTCTACCTTTAAGGCCAGTAAGCGCATTAGCATTTTATTGTGGCCTGGGCGAAAGGTATATTTTCGTAACCACATTTTTATGGCTGATGGTGATGGCAAGATCAGACCTTTTCTTCTCATAAATTGATATGTGGACGGTGATTTATAAAATAGGGATAATGCTGCCTGCTTCTCGTCACTAAGAAAAGGTTGTCGACTTTTATGGTGTACTTGCATTCTAACAAATGATCTAGCAAATGGATTCAATGTACGAAGGTTTCTTGGAGCTGTAATAGTTGAAAAATTCTTCAGAGCGGATTTTGTCTTCACTAATTTATTTTCAGTTTCAACTAATTTTCTCTTAAGTTCCGTTTGACACCAGTCTTCAAAAGGTGTTTTCCTCTTGCGAGGTGGTGACGGTAAATTGGATATATTTGTGAGTGTATTGTTTTCTGAAATTAAGCTGTTGTGATCACTGACAGGTTCTTTCTCTGGCGTGATTATATGCACTTCATCTTGTATGTTTTCAACATCACAGAAAATTGCGTCGATAGACTTTTCTGGTGAGCTATGGGAAATGTCTCCTGATGTAGATGGTAGTGCTTCATTTGCATTCTTACTGTACGTATATCCGCTTGAAGCATGAGGATAAACTGGAGAAGCTTGAGACTGCGAAGCCATAGGTGACTGATATGATATTGGTATAGCGGTAGCGCTTAATTTCCTTAGCATAAAATCTTCTTGTTTGAAGTGGTCTGCACACAATACACGCTTTTTTAAACGATCTGGACTTAATTTGGCTAACTCCCAATTTCCTGTAAAAATTATTAGTTTTTAAGATTATGATAAAGTAATTAATGCAATGATTCAATTATTATTTTATATACAAGGTTAATCCGGTCTCCGTGTAAAAATCCCGTTCGAAATAAGTATCTTAATTTAACCAAAATTTTTAAACGACCATCTTTAAAAGAAATCGTTAAAAATCGATTTTCTAGGCAATAATAATAATATGACTTTATTGTATCCCATATAGAACAAAAAGATACACATATACACAATGAAAAGTAAAACTAAAAAATATGTATGCATATAAATATATATAAATGTATATGTATAACTTAAACAATAAATGAAATAACAATAACCCAATGTGTTATGTTAAATTAAATTAAAATAATATATATATCGAGATACAAATGGCGGGATCCAGAAAAATCTGCTCTACCCAATCGAAAACAGAAAAAAAGGGGACGTAAGAAAAACAAAACATAAGAAAGGGACAGGAAAACAACCTGATTACATAAGTTATGCTTGTAAAGCCTGCAATAAGAAAAAAATGAATTCAGATAAGAATCAAAATATCAGTTTCTTTAGTTCTGTGTGAAATCTAGCCAAAGACTAAATTATAATTAGTATGATTTGTAAATATGATATGTTACACACCGCTGGAACATTTGATGATATGGAACACTGAATCATTCAGTGTTTATTTATTGATAAAGTAATGTATCTACTTTATATTGAAAACCCCTATTTTTGAAAATATCTTTTCGTTTTTGAGATATAATTTTCTGAATTCATTCGATATTTGTATCGTTCTTAATTTTAATTCTGAATTCTAAATCTTTAAATTTACACTTAAATTCTCTAGAAACCCGGCCTAAAATCAAGCCAAAACCCACATTAGAATCATTTAGTCATAAAACTTGAGTACAAAGAGTTGTCCAAGCCTACACTGAGGGCCGGAAACAATAAAAATACCTTTTCGAATGCTTTCGAGCCATCGGAAACTATATCTACCCGGTTAGAGTAAATAAATAATTCAGGGTAATATACAATAAAACAAATAGTGCGTTAAACATAATAATAAAACATTATTAAACAATTACTATAGAGAACACAATACGCAAAAAAAGTTTACTTCTTACCTGCATTTATAATCCATTTTTGCAATCTATCCGGATCACGAACGGGAAAGCCAAATATCCGTAAATTGGGGGTATTTTGCAAACTCTTCCCGCATTGAAAGTATGCACATTTTCTTGGCATTCTAATTTAACAAAATTCGTAAATCAATAATAAAATATAAGCATTTCAAGACACTATTATATATGCACTTCGCTTACCTGATGTTTTGTAAATTAATAAAAACACAAAAAGTTTATAACAATATAGAACACTTAACTAAGTTATCTAATAAAAAGAACTATTACAATAACAAAACTATTAAAACACCAAGCAAAAACGATAACTACACCATAAATTCGTATCCACAACTACACGCTAGATAATTTGTTTTCCCTTACATTGGCGGGTTTGTCCAAGAAAATCGAAAGCGCCCTCTCTGATTGAGACACGTAATTATCTAAATACTAGCTGGAATTAAAACCAAAAGATTATTCCCCTTTCGACAGTGTCGCCCCCTGGGTATGTTCTCCCTTAATTAACCGACCGTTGACCAACTATAAGTATATATAAACAAGGTTAATACCAAATATGAAACTTAAAAGATTGATGCAATTAATTATAAGGTTAGCGCTAATTATTTATTTAATTTTAATTCAAGTAATAATTATAAATTTATTAACCCATTTAATTTATTTTTTATATTAAAATTATTTTAATAAAACTCAAAAACATTTTCCTAACTTACCGACATCTTATTGACGTTTTACATCAATAATATTAATAAATACATAAATAAAAAATCAAATCAAAGGATAAATGAGGTAATTAAAGGCTTTCTCATCATTTTAATTTAATAAATTACCTATAATTACATTCAATTATGTACTATCCCATAAAAGAACAAAATTCTTTTTGTACCCGAATCTCGTAATGTTCTTCTTCTTCTTCTTCTTCTAAATGTTTTGGGTCGGTAATAGGATATGGAAACGAGTCCTTCTTTTCCCAGCCACTGCGTCTATTCATTCACGTCTGGTGCGTTAAACTTCTATCAAACTATTTGCTAAAACTAAGGCTTGCCCCGCGTGCTATTTTATGTAACTGATGCATATACTTGCGCAAACATAACTAGTCATTCAAAAGCAAAATGCAATTCAATAAGCAAAATCTAAAAGCTATTCATGCACAACCAACAAAAAAGAAAAAGCCACCAAGCTACAACTATTAGGTCAGATTCAGTTAATTACAGGGTATAACAAACAAGACTCTTCTCGAACCTGGGGGCTGAGGCTCTACACACACTAGGTTATAGGTGGCCCCTCGGATTGGAAAAAACAAAAGGAATATTTTTTTCTGGAACAAAAGTAAAAAGAAAAATTATTAGCCTATTTACATATATGCATATATATCTGTACATTTCTCGTTGTATGTCAATTAAATCCTATCACTTTAATGTTATAGTTTTTTTTACATCTTATTGCGTATTCATAAAGGTCTTTATATACTATCAAGCTATTTGTGGCGAGGATACCCGCCAAATTATACGGTGCTTTGAAATCTATATGTTGAGATAGTTTCTCTAGAAGTTCTGTTCTAAAATGATTGAAGATCGGACATTCTAAGAAGTGATGGTTAGCATCCCCGTACGCCCCACATTCGCAAAGTGGGGTATTTCTTTGTCTTATTCTGTGTAGATAATTATCCGTTGTTGCCTGGTTTGTTCTTAGGCGGCTTATTAGGGTGTAAAAATATCTCGGTGCCGAGGGACATGTCTCGAACCAGGTCTTGTTAGTAGGTTGGTTTTGTATCTGCACGTACCATAATTAATCATATAATTAATCATATTTATTTATAATTTTTATAATTAATCATGACTCTTTCCATTCTCTGGTCCAGTTATCAACAGTTTTCCTCTTATAATATCTATGTATGTCCGAGAGGTCAAGCTTAAGTTTCTCTGGTTGCAAGTCTAATCCTCTTTTTGCTAATTCATCGGCTCTTTCATTGCCGCTTATGCCTGGATGCGACGGTAACCATAGTAATGTCACTTCCTGATGTTTCCTGTTCAGCTCAAAGAGGGTTTCACACTACCACATCATCCGCGTAAAGCAGTGCCGTGCATCCTGCATTAGCTACCTCCAAATGGATACCGTTTATGTACATATTAAAGAGTAGGGCACTTAAGGGACTTCCTTGTGCCAGTCCTCTATAACTTGTTCTTTCTCCCAATGTTGTATTATCATTCTTGATTTTAATGAGTTTCTTATTATTCAACTCGTATATGGCCCGCAAAAAGCGTATAGGCAGAGGTTGTTGCTTCAGAATTTTGATTAATACTGGGATTGATACGTTGTCGTATGCTGCCTGTATATCTAGGAATACAGCCACCATCGTTTGCTTTTGAGCCAAGGCCAGTTGGATGGAACTTACCAAGTACGCTGTGCAGTGCAAAATACTTTTTTCTCTCCTGAATCCGAACATTAAGCGATCGAAGCGCATTTCTTTTTCTAACCACCATTCCAGCCTGTTTGCAATTACCTTTTCGTATAACTTTCTAATGCATGGGATTAAGGAAATTGCTCTATATCCTTCCGGTGCCTTCTTGTTTCCTCCTGGCTTTGGAATTGGTACTACCGTAATTTTCCTCCACTCTTCTGGGATATTGCCTGTAGTCCATATTTTATTCATTTCTTCCCATAGCAGGTTTTTCACAGGTATCGGTAAAGTTGCGAAATGTTTTTAAAGTTTTTTCTAGCTCATTGCTTGTCATGTCGTCTGCTATATGATGGATAGTTGATGGATGGTAATCGTCTTCTTCTTTAAATTCTACGCTTTCTTGATCAGGCGCAAACGCTGGGCATATTTTATTCAGAAAGCCCTCCTGCCATTCGTCGACACTGTCGCCCATATTTTTATTTTTGTTTTGCCAATTTTTTAAGATCTTGATCTTTTCCCATACTGCAGTTAGTAGAGTATCTCTATTTATTTCGTTACAAAAGTTTTTGAAATGATCTCTTTTCTTCTTCAATGGAATCTTCTTTGTTAGGGCTATATGCTTTTTGGCTATAATGTAGTTGGTATTCGTTTTGTTTTCTGAAAATTGTTTTATTGTAAATTTTCTTATCTTTACTGCCATCTCACAACCTTTATCCCACCACGGACATGGTATTTTGTCTTGCTCGTCTCTTTCAGATGTAGTTCTGGCTTGGCGTTTGGCCTCTTTGATGGTCCCAATAAGTTCTGTCATATTGTCAAGCCATCCTCCTTCTATACAGCTATTAATGTGTTTTTGGTATATGGACCAGTTTTCCGATACATTAATTTTGCGCCGGCCATCTTCACATCCCAAGGACCCAACATTGAAAGTAACAATCACCGGAAAGTGATCACTTCCCAATGTATCGTCGATGGTGACGCTGAGAGCACTTGCTGCCAAATCTGGTGAACATATTATCAAATCTAAAATATTTTTGGTATCTTGACGCGTAAGAAGCGTAGTTTTTCCGTCGTTTACTACGCAAAGATTGTATTGTTCAACTATTGAAAGTAGTATTCTTCCCCTGGTATTTATCAGATGTTGACTGCTCCATCCTGGAAGGTGTGCGTTAAAATCCCCTACTAAAATAAAATTCTTTGTGAGCGGAACTTTTCTCAGTAGATTATTCCAATCGTTGCTGTTAAAGATGATATCCGGTGGGATATATCCTGCAACGATGGTTATACTTTCTATTGAAATACATAAGAAGTGTGTTCTTTCTACTGTTGACGTAATATTTTCATAGTATTTAAATTTAATTTCTTTGTTTATTAATAGGGACAAACCCCCGTATGCATCATCCCTACAAGCATAGAGGTGATAATATCCAGGGGTTGATATTGGGTATTCTTTCTTCATCCATGTTTCCGTAATGGCTACTACGTGTTGTTTGTTGTCCTTTAAGAAATTAAATAGGCTTGACTTATTTTTGGACAGGCTCTTGGAATTCCAGAGTATAATCTTTAACATATGGGATTTCGTGTTCAGAGTATAGTATTTGTTCTCTATTCACCAATTTCATCGTTGGTCTGGAGACAACTATTTGTTCATCTTCTTCCTTTGTTGTACTGGGTATTGGTCTTGATGTCTGGTTGTGTGTGTTGCTAGTACCGGGTTGTGGGTTTTCCCTTGATGATTGTTCAGTTATTTTCTTTTTATAGAATCTTTCATGTTGTTTGACTTGACCTTCTGGTGAGTTTTCTTTTTTCCTTTTATAATTCTCAGTATTCTGATTCCCATCGTTTCTAATTGGCTTTCGGAATGTCATGGGTTTATAATTGTTTTCGCCAGAACTTTTGACAATATCGGAGTAATCAATTAATGGTCTGTATGCAGCATTGGATGCCTTGTTGTTGATAGAGTTTTCTATATTATTCGCGTTTTTTAATGGTGGAAAGTGTTGTGAGTTTTGTATATTCGATGTAATAACTCTACATGGATTTGTAGTTAACATATGGGCTTCATATGCTGAATAGTTATGAGTTGCCATTAACCTTTTAACCTCCTTTTGTCTTTTGTATTCAGGGCAACATCTTTCCGATAGTGGTGTACCTACCTCGGTTGCATAATGATTTTGTCGACAATGGCAACATACCACCTGTGCTGATGTGCAGACCGATAAATCATGACCTTCGGAGCATTTTGGACATCTGACTTGCGACTTGCATAACGTTTTTGTATGGCCATATCTACAACATTTGTAGCACTGTACAACCGGTGCCAGATACAATTCATGTACTCTGTACACATGGAAGAGTGAAACATACCTTGGTAATCTTACACCATCGAATGTTACCACCACCGTAGCTGAATCAACATATGTTATATTGCCATCCTCGTCGATGCGTTTTCTCTTCTGTCTTCTAACTCTTAACACTTCTCTATCGTTTTCTGCTTTTAAATATTTAATTAAAGTTTCATCACTTATAGTTATGTCTATTTCTCGAATAATACCCCGACAGGATACTCGATGAGCTGGTATATACGCTCGCCAGTTGTTTTCCTTGATGTATTCTGATATAATAAAATCATTAGCTTTTTTGTAGTGTTTAAATTCTACCTCGACTCGGTTACGACCTCTTTTCTCCACTTTATTAATTCCTTCAATGCCGCTATCAAAAAGTTTTTTACCCATTACTAAATCTTTCATATATCCTATGTTTTTATCGATTGATTCGAGATAAACAGAGTGTGGGGGTAAATCTATACTTTTATACCTATTTTCGTTATCTGTATTAATGTTTTCTACTTGATTATTTGACCTTTGTGAATTATTTTGGGAATTAGACACGTGTTTTTCAGATGGGGATTCGCCACGTGGCGAATCGCCACGAACGCCACGAATCGCCACGAATCGCCACGTGGCGAATCCCCTTGTACCGTTTCCATTGTAAGCCGGTTATCCGGCTGTTTTATTAGCTAATATCCCTAATGTGTGGTTTAATTTATTTCCTCTTTTATTATTTATACAATAGGACTTACCGCGGGGCAGCCACCTATCAATTTTAACTCAACTATTAAGACGCACCAGAAAACCTCAGATGTACCTTCTATGGCCTCAAGCACGCGTTTGTTTTTTGTCTTTTGATCTCGTAATGTTAATACCAAATATGAAACTTAAAAGATTGATGCAATTAATTATAAGGTTAGTTCTAATTATTTATTTAATTCCAATTCAGTTAATTACAATAAATTTGTTAACCCATTTTTCTTCTATTTCGTTTAAGGGGGCGGTACAAAATGTCTATTTTTATATACACCGAGAGAAGTTACATAGATGTACATTCACAACTTAACATTACATATTTATAAAAAAGTAAATATACGTGAAACATATTTAGTATTCCAAAAAAACAAGATGCTAACAGTAATAAATTATGAAATTTAACCATAATAAGGGTTAATACAAATTGTTCTTTAGAAGATATTGGGGACTTAAACGAGGTGACTTGATTTACGTTATTTAATGCCCATATATCTTAGGAAAATATTCCGTATTTGCTTTAAAAGTGCAATAGATGTGTTATTTTTTCATGAATGTATTTTTTGTCACAACTTTTAGTCATGATGAAAAGGTGTAAAATGAATTTCCTAAAATTAACAAGATATTTTAAAGTAAACATTTGTTATAACAAGTTATAATGAAGTAAAGTAATAGTCCCAATAATGTCGTTGTTTAACATAATCTAAATCAATTTGCCTATAACAAATCTGTTAACGAACTAATTATTATTGAAGTGGTTTCGATTATAATGAACGCGTTCTTGTTATTGAGTAAATATCCAAACAAAATACGTTATTATTTACTATCTATTCTATATAATTAGAGAAGCAGAAACAATGAAGACAATGATATGCCACTTACACACTTTATTTCTAAATGTTCTATTTGGCCGTGAGTTTTTAGGAATATTATGGATTGTGTTGGGTTGGATCTCAACTCTTTCTCTATGAGGTGGATCTTGAGTCTTGGATTCTCCATGAGTCTGGCAGCGTAAAACAGAAATAAAATCAAGTTCTAACTTTTTGTATACTTAGGCCTTTTATTCGTACCAGGTTCAGGGAAGAGTGTCCCTCCCCTCTGGTGACCTCCACCCCTTTCACCTGGCATACTATCTATCTAGTAGCTAGTTGAGGGGAGGTTATTTTTGTCCTCTAATGACCTCCGTCACTCTCACCTGGTCGCCGTCCCTCACTGCTTTATCCGGACTTTGCTCATATTCCTCTTTTGTGAAAAATATTTCCACAATCATTTTTGATTCGACATTCCATTTCCTCTCGTTGTCTTGCATCAACTCTGTTATATTATCACTGTTTAAAATTGTCCCAACTTCGTTCCGACACTTCTTTCTTTCCTTTCGGAATCTTTCACACATAAATGCGGCACAAAACCAACATATGCCTGAGTGGGTTTTTTTAATTTTTTTTCGGATTATTTCCAAATAGGTCATGATCTGTGAAGAACTGTGTTAGGTGGTAGTTTGTTTCCGCCAGTTTCGCTGAAGCCATGATTTTATTTATTTGTTTCTCACTGATTCATGATTTTATTTGTCCCGCTGCTTTGTATTTTTTGCCATTAGCAATTCTCTCCTCAAACTATACGTCCACGGCGGACATGCTGGCTTTTACTTCAACACTTGTCGTGAACACAGTGAAATAAGTTGACGTCACTTCATTTATTAGTTTTCTGTTAATGTGGCTAAGCATGTTCTTATAATGTTTGTACTTCAGTGCACACTTCCACGTTGGTGCGGCATACATCACAGTAGACAACAGGGTGGTCGCTAACAATCTTCCCTTGGTGGATATTGGGCCTCCCAAATTTAGCATTATTCTTCGGAGTCTGTTGGTCGTGTTCGTGACTTTGTCGCTTATTTCCCCCACATCAGCAGTCATCCTTAGGTCTTTGTTCAGGTACATTCCTTAATATAATATGTTATCAGTATCAGTATATTTTTTTATCAGTATATTTTATGCAGTATCACTACTTCAGTTTTTTGTGTAGTTTGATGCCTATGTTACAGGGAAGCAAGTCGACAGGGTATTCAGCTTTATCTTCGTCCCTCGTCCTTTCCTCGTCATAACAAGTGCTAAATCATCTGCATACACTACCATACTACCTCATCTCCAATTTCAGAACCTCGTCATAAAATGCATTCCAGAGAGTCGGACCTAAGATCTCGTTTGGCGTCTGGATTCTGGATTCGCGGAAAGGCAGGTTTTATTATCACCCGCAGGAAATCTCTTGTACTTACTTCCCTCTTTGGTCAACTTTAAGGTCCTTCCAAACATTTTTAGCCACAAATTTGTCCTGTTTGTGCTACCCTGATTCTACTCATTCCACTCTGGACATTTCCAAAAAAGAAAGCCTTAATGTTTGGAGGACCTTGCAGTCGCATCCTCTACAGATGTCGGTGTCACTTATTCTCATGGTCCGTAGGTGCCTTACTAGACACCAGTATCCAGTGATTTGATCAAACGTTGGTTTTTCCTGGACGTCCTCATAAATAAAGCAGTTCGTTTGGGGTCTGGATACATCAGGGCCTCAGTAATTAAAAGTAGTAATAAAATAGCATAAGTAGCATTAAGTAACTTTGCGGTTTATTGAATGAGCATTTTTGTTATTGACCTATTAATTAATTGATGAGAACTCAAAGTAACCTTTGTAATAATATAGAATCAGTATATTGTCAACCAGTAATAAAAGTAGTTCTAAATTAACTCCGTTATGGCTTTAAGAAATATTTACCACATACCCTAGTACCTTCCTTATTGCATCCATTTAATTGAAATGTTTCACCAGTTTCTGCTTTCTGCAGTTTCTGCTTATTAACTTGAAAGTAATGAGATTTTCGTTGTTATGTACTGCGGGAGATCTGGAAGAAGATTAAATAGAAGATGTTGGTATATCTGGGCATTTTTAGTGTTATCTCTATACTCAATCTTATTAAAATGTTCTGAATTTGACCTTTTGATGTTACTCATTCTAACAGATTCTTATGTTCCCGAACATCCACCAAAGCGTCTATGATATGCATTGTCATTTAATCAATTGCATTCTTATGATATGTTTCGATGTAGTTCAGGTGTTTTCATGGCCTCAGATGTCATGTATTTTATTATGGCCGTTTTAACTTTCGTTGCTTTAGTAAACCATCCAGGACACCTTGATTATTCTGGATACGTGATGGACAATCGTTACTTCTTTTACTTTCGTTGTTATCCAGAATCCAGAAATTGTCATGATCCTGGATAATTAAAAGATTCTATCTTGGGCTGTTATCTCTGACAGATCGCGATGAATGCGGTCTTGAGATATTGATGATTCTGGTTTATTTGGTAACCTATATTTATCTGTATTTTCATCCAGATTGCTCTTTAATTTTTGGTGGTTCCGGATAAATTCTATGTCAATCATTTACAGTTTTAAGATTTCTTGAAAGCTCAGCATTACATTCCTGGAAAAATGAAGCAGATTTTTAACATAGTTAAGAACCTTTTGGTGGTTTTAGTTAATTGGAGGTCCTATGAATTCATCTTATTTCTCTAGTACTCCAAAATTGTCTGGATATGTTGATTATTGTGCATATGTAGTGAGGGCAATTGTTACCTCCTTTATCTCCCTTATTATTGAATCCAGAATATCCTCCTCATCCTAGATTAATTATAGCTTCGTTGTGATTCATGGTCATCATATATACTTAATCTAACAGATTCGTGATGAACCAGAATCGTCATTAATGCAGTCAGCACTAAACGTCCTGACTCCCTGGATGTCAACTAATCTCTTATCCAGGAAATATACATGATTTATTAATATTTCCGGCGTTATATTATCTGTTCCAGGGGATTTCTTTCTTCTAGTTTTAAGTAAAACCTTGCCAAATTCTTTCATATACATAACGTATACAGGGTGTTCATCTTAAAACTTCCCACTTCAATTTATGTAAATCCGGAAGTTTTGAAATGAACATCCTGTATGTATTCTTCTTCCTGTTTATGATTACTCACTTTCTTACTCTTTTTTCGTTAAAAAAGTTTCTCCATCATTACGTTTTCACTGATGGGACTTCTTTCTTAAATTTATGTTTTTTATTACTATTTATTACTACTATTATTATTAAATAAACTTTACCCTATATATCATCATCCAACAGCCATGTAGCCTTCTCCAATATTCCTATTTCTGCTATTTTCTATTAATCGTTTTAGATCTCTTTTAATTACCTTGTCTTTCTTCATTCTCTCATCTATTTCAGTTTCTGCAGTTGCTTTTCATCTTGTTATTATTCTTCTAAACCCATTAAACACTTTCCTTTTTATTAATTATTCCATCAATATACCTCAGTATGGCCTTTGCGAAGTGAGAATAGGATATACAATAAACGATTCTGCTCAAATCGCCGAGGTCGTTTGCGGGCGGGGCGCCCCATTTGAAATATCAACAGAAAATCGTCCGCTTGCTTATTTGTAGCGGGCGAGGCGCAAGATTTCAAATATCAACAAAAATCGTCCATTTTGGAAGATTGTAGCGCCTCGCCCGCAGGCGACCTCGGCGGAGTAAGAATAAAATCGTCTTATAAGAGACTTTATATATTTATTAATATATACAATGAATGATTTCGTCGCAAATCGCCGAGATCGCTTGCGGGCGAGGCGCAAGATTTCAAACATCAACAAGAAATCGTCCATTTTGGAAGATTGTAGCGCCTCGCCCGCAGGCGACCTCGGCGGTGTAAATATAAACTCGTCTTATAAGAGACTATATATTTACTAAGATGTACAAGAAATGATTTCGCCTCAATCGTCAAGATTACTTTTGAGTGAGGCGCCGGATTTAAAATATCAATACATAATCGTTCATTTTGAAAGATTATAGCGCCTCGCCCGCAAGCGACCTCGGCGGAGTGAGAATAGAATCGTGTTTATGTATTTACTAATTTTGTTTTCATTTCTTTTAATTTGTTTTTTATATTAATTAAAATTATTTTATAAATCAGAAACATTTTCTTAACTAACCGACATATTATTGACGTTTCACCCACTTATTCACGTTTCACATCAATAAATAATCAAAAAACTCGCAAATCAAAGGATTAATTAGATAATTACAGACCATTTGCATTACTTTAATTTAGTAAAGTACTCGCAATTACATTCAATTACAAATTGTAGTATAAAAAAGCAAAATCCCTTTCATAACTAATTTCATGTTATGTACCAACCATGGAACTTAAAAGATCAAGATCTGAGATTGAAATCTTAAAAAAGTGGAAAATTTGGCCTGGAAATGAATCCGATTTAAAATACGCATTAAAAGTAACGTTTCAGTACTTGATTATAACATTTCCTCTTCTTATCGGAGTCATTAATTATATTTATCATTTAGTAACAGGTTATTTTAATTTCAGTTAAATTTAATTAGTTAAAATTATTTTTTTTTATTTTAGAGAATTTGCCGTTTAAAGAAATCTTAATAAATTCAGTCGTACCACTAACTTCAATCAACATTTTCTACTCAACCCCCCTTTTGGCGATTTCCGCTAAAAGAATCGCCAAACATTTGGATGAATTAGAAGATTTTAAACAATTTGGGACTCCTTTAAACCACAAAAACAATTTGGACCTTCTCAATAAATTTATTGATTTTTTTAGGTGGTCTGTTAGAATCGGAATCATTTTTTGCACGATAATCGGTTATATAACCCAAGAAAAATGCAAATCTAAACAGTTAGTATCAAAATTGAGCACTTGCGGGTTATTTATCGACGTTAGATATGAATTTGATGTTCATAAATCGCCGATTTTTGAGTTTTATCTCATTTATCAATGTATTTCTTTGTGTTTATCTTACGATATCGCTGTTCATGTCGGTTGCTTAGCTTCCGTTGGGAATTTGATTTTATCTAACAAGTTGGATCATTTAAAATCGATGATTTGCAATGAGCAACTTAATAAGAAAATATTAATTAAATGTATTAAATACCATATTTATATAATAAGGTAGGAAACTTTCTTTCAATTAATTAATTTATTTATAATTAATTTTTAGATTATGTAATCAACAAAATGAAAGTTTCAAACAAATCGTTTTAATTTTAATGCTATCGTTGCATATTTTCATTGGAGTCCCCGCTTTTGTGTTTATTATGGTAAAAAAAATTAAATTAAAAATAATTGAATGAAATTAAATCTTTTTTAGACTTTCAATTTAAAAGCTCTCGTTATACTATTTTGCTGGATAATTGGGTTGGCTTTGGGTCCGTACCTCGGGCAATTATTAATCGATAAAAGCACGGAGATATCTTACGCAATTTACGACGCTCCTTGGTACGAATTCGACGTTGAAACACAAAAATTTATTTATTTTATGATACTTAACGCCCAAAAAGAATTAAAGTGCAGTCCGAATTTGTTGTATACTTTAAATTTAGAAGCGGTTAAACAAGTAAATAAATTTGGGTTGCTTGAACAATTTAAAAAAAATATTTTTTAGACACTAATTGGGGCTTACAATTACATTGCGTTACTCTACACGTTATTAAACAAATAAAAACGTACCTTTATGACAAAAGAATAAAAATATTTGTTAAAGCAACTATGAATTAGAGATAAAAATGCCTCATTGTTAAGATTTGTTGAATCAAGACTATTGTTCAACTCCACAAAAAAAAATAAACAAATTTATCAAATTAATTTGCGTTTTACTCCGAATTTAGGATAATTCTAAAAGTAGGTTAAAAGTATTCGTTAATTTAGTGGTTGGTGTCGGTTAAAATGCATCATATTATCTTAATTTTGTGTGTTTTGAGTGTAAAATCTCAAGAAATCTTTAATTCAAACATTTTGATGAATAATTTAGACTTAATAAGTAATATTTTTGCGATCAAAAACGACTTCGTTTCATCAGTACCTGATGGGGAGTGCAAAACGGATTTATTTAAACTTTTTTCGGCGGTGGGTAACCAAGAAATTTGGGGGCTAAAAAGTAAACAATAATTGAGTGTATTATTTATTTATTAATAAATTTTGCTTCTTTAGTGATAGATTCTTGGGCTAAACCCCAAATGGGGTTGTTAACTGGTAATATAATGCACATAGGGAATTATGATGAATGCTTAGGAGACGATGTTGATGGCCAATATTGCTCGGTCATCATCAAACCGACATTTTCGAATTTTTCTAACTCGTCCAACGTAATTTTCGAGGAAATAGGAAAACAACTTGTAAGTAAACAAGTAAATTTATATGTATTTAAAGAAAAAGATAATTTTTTTTTTGTAGCAACAACAACTCGGAGATTTAGGCAGCATTAAAACGTCCTTCGGAATTTGTACCCCAAAATCGTGCTCTCCTCTTACCTTACAACACATTTTTAACGAACTCTCAATCAAATTAGATTTAGACTTAGAAGTTGTAGTCGAAGACTTTTTATGCGACTTTAGAGGAAAAAGGGTGGTTACGTTCGATGCTATGGTTGGGATCATAATTTTCTTTGTAATCATCTTATTGATCATAACAGCTACAGTTTATGATTTATCTACTCTCCAAAAAGAAGGTTATAAATAATTATTGAGGTCTTATACATAATTTAGAGTATGTATGCTTTTATTTACATCATGCCAAAAATGAATCTTTAAAGGTTGCCATGTTAGATGAAAATATAAACCTTAGGATTTGTTCATTGTTCCCGTTAAATAAAGTTATCAAATTTCACCGTGCAGTCAAATGGTAGTAATGATGATTAATACCTTGCTCGGTGAAATTTTTTTCAGATTGTACTACATATTACTATTTAAAAACATTATTTCGTTTATAATATTGCTGATCAACCTACTCCTTCTGTCCTCTGTCAACTCGCCTGCTTTTGAAAACGCTTTTTCTGCTGGTACTGAGGTTGCTAAGATGCAGAGGTACTTATTTGAAAGATTGTATAATTCCGGAAACATTTCCTTCTTCGACTCCCAAAACTGTATATGATTCAGCTTCCTATCTAACAATGATAGGCCTAAATCCTGTTTTGTTTCTGCTTCGGAAGAGTATGTGGGTGTTGACGCGGTGAATATCTACTTAGCCTTTATGTCAAAATGTTCTCATAACAAACTTGTTTGATTATATTCGCTGAATCTATAATGTATATTATTCAAATACACTTTACTCTATACTATGACTCATAAAAATTGTTATAGCTATTGCAATAAGAACAAAAAGAGAATTTAAAAAATATTTCACCTGTATGCCTCTGAATATAAGATATTTCAGGATCTGGAGTTTCTAGATGTTGAGTAGTAACACCAATCAAATCATCTGCTTCTTTTGTAATCCATTTAAAGGCTTGATTACCATGTATTGTCTTATCGAAGGCCAGTTTCTTTAATCTTGGATCCAATAATGTAGCCTTTGCAAAAATTTTTTAAGTTTCCACATAACCCAATCTCTTCAACAACATATCTTGTATGTAGGTATATATGGAATGAGGAGTGCGTATTCTATACGCGGCATGTAGGCCACAACGGGCCCCTTGTAAAGCGAGTATATAACTCGATTTTTGGCTGATTCCGTTTCCTGACCGACCCCCCACCAAACCGGGCGTGCTATGACACAAGCCCAGGGTGGGTTCGCCGGTGTCAGGTGCCGCTCCAGGATACCACCAGATCCTCGTGGGATCCTACGAGGTGCAGGTGGCCTTTAGGGTGCTAACGCGCATTCCGCCATTTTTCTTCAAATCCCTTACACACATAGTGATAACGACAGCCAGAGATGAATGACCGGTTGCCGGAACCGACGGCTTAACGTCCCCTCCGAAGGACGGATGGGTGGCTTGGTGAAAATGTTTTGACCGAGAATCGAACCCGAAACGTTTGCGTGTAAAACCCGAGAGTTTAACCGCTGAACCACCGCCCAACCTACATATTTTGAAGATTGGTTTTCAAAATCTTTCTGTGGAAGTTATTGGTTTTGCATTTTCTGATGAGATTTAATTCGTGGTGATGAGACACCACGAATTAAAGGGATGATAATGGACAACGTTATATATTTTTCTCCTGACAGCTCAGAAGTCATAGCGGGTTTCAATATCCATAGGCAGTCTTTAATAAGTGTCCAGTCTTCCGATGACAAAAGTGAAGGTGATTGGAAGATTGAGCATAGCTGCTGACAACGGAACCCATAGTTCCTCTAATTTTTGCGCCATTGTTTTCAGCAGAGACAGTTTTATTTGATCCTGCTTCAACGCCAGTTCGCCAGATGCAATAGTGCTTCTTTTAAAATGTCCTACAATACTTTTGCATTTCTAAAGCAATATCATCTTAATATATCTTGATATGATCACCTGGAGGACGTTAGATATAATCGACAAACAAGTTCATTTGACCATAACAACAATATCGTCACCATATGTTTGAATTTCCACACCACCAGCTTCGACTATCGAATTCAGACTCTACTATCACAATTCTACTATCAAGCATATTACGGAACCATCCCTCTATGGTTGCTTCAAATGTCAAGAGTAGTCTTTGAAGCAATTGTGGTATTACATTATTAAAGGAAATGTACAAACCAAGATCTCTTTATCTTGGAGTGGATATATGATACCTCAGTTCGTTACCTTAGTCCATTATGCCGGTACATATTTCGAGGCAACACTCACTCTGAAAATTGTTTACTATAATAGGGAACAATAATAACCGTCCTTGCTGTAACAGAGCGAATAGAGAGTATACCCTTCAGCAGGTTATCTTTGAGCTCAATATGATTGAATTGAAGGTAATGTCAAGTACCTCTGCTCTATTTCTGGCAACAAATTAATCAGGTAACCTTTCAGCATATGTGGTTTAAAGTTTGACTCTCGGCACTGTCAAATTCAATTTCAAAATTTTAAAAATCAAAAGTCAAATACTCAACTTACCTCTTTGGTTTGTGTCAGTGCTTCCCCACATTCTTTGGTGCACATTGGCATTGCATAAAACAACTTCTTGAAGGTCGTTCCTCCGGTTGTTAGCAACTATATCTCGCACAGATACCGGAGGAAGGCTCAGTTCCGGGGAAGTATGCCGAAAAGATAACAATAAATAACAACATTCTGTGTAGCCCTTTTCACCTTGGATACCCAAAACCGCAGCCATACAAATATGATTACTTTGTTCTGAGATTAAGAAAGGGACCTTTTCACCAAGCCACCCATCCGTCCTTCGGAGGGGACGTTAAGCCGTCGATCCCGGCAACCAGTCTAACATCACTGGTTGTCGTTAATACACATGTGTGTGTAGGAGGCTCGATCATACAGGGACGACTGCGCGCTAGCGCCCTCTGACCCCCCCGCCCTCGCCTAGGCTTCGGTCGAAAGCAAACGGTCGGTGTGGTTAGTAAGCGGTATCGTCACCTGATCAGAGATATTTCTCAGAACACCTCGAGTCTCCTAGGGAGGTTGTACAAGGGGCCCGTTGAGAGGCCTAAGTGCAGCATGCCTTGCATGCCTTCCCCGTTCCATACATATATACAAGAAAGGGACCTAGGCCTATCCCCTGAGCAAAGTAATTTACCGAATAAATTGACCAGTCCGCTAACGTGTCCGGTATTGACAAACCACAGTTCCTGGATGCTACAGCTTTATTTGTAAACAGATAATAACAGCATTTCATTAAGCTGAGGACAGTTTTCCCTACGTACCTCTCACTTAGGATAGAGGTGCCGTCCTACCGACCGCCATTCCAATCCTTTCCTTGCATGGGATAGCCTGTAAATTAATATACGTTCCTAATTTGTATGTTTCCAAAATAGATTTTCCAAAAAATCGTACAAGTTAGAAATGTTAAAAGTTCCTCCATCACGTTGCCTGCACTCCTTTTAAAACAATCGAATAAAAATGTTAGTAATTGTAATATATGGAATATTTGGATGAGGCTTTCGAAATTCGTCTTGATTAGGAACTGACAAATGTATAGTACTTAATCTTACCCAAAACGCATCACAAAGCTCTAGTCGAACAAGCAAACAAACGGAAAACGGCGAAGGTCCATGTCTGCCCCGTCCAGACCTGGTAGAATTTAAGATCGTCCATTACGATGTGTGGAGCAAGTTATTCATCACTTCTAATTCTGTTAACACTATCTCTTATTGGGCGGAACACAATCTTCGTCGTCTGGGATAAATGCAACATAGACATGCAGCCTGGGAATATCTCTTCTCTCTGCTTCTAGTGACTCTATTCCGAAGGAGTATTAAGTTTTTCAGAGTGCAGAAACAGCTGCTCCTCCTCAAAAGAGAGAGAATTTGACTTGAGTGCGTACGATCCAGGTTATGGTCGACTATCTCTCATCTCCTTTATTTCTCTTTTAAGGTCGACATTTATTATCTCACTCTGTGCATGTCTGACGAGTAGGGTAGATAAAATGGCCCGTCGAGGCAATGCTCCGATACCTTGATAAGCCTATTGACACTAAAGGCCGATTTTCAGAGATCGTTTATTTAAAACAAAGTTTTTCCCTTCTGGCGAACGCAGTAAAGTGATAAAAGTCTACGGCATAAGCCGTTTCACCTTTGAGGTTTTTAATGATGTTGCTTCTTCTCGACCCAGGTAAACCAAGATCCCCTGCAATTTCGTTGTTTCACAAGATGTTGAAATCATAACCCAACCCAACCTAATTCTTTTTTTCGAGAGGTCGAGGAAAATCTGTAATCAGACACCTGAGCTGTGGTATTAGTCAGTCAGGTGATGTTCAGGTGTTCATCTTTGGATCACCGATCGACTAAAACCCCTTTCCTCAGCCATCCACAGAAGTCGGGAATATGCAAGCCCATTTTCACTTCGCAATGTTTTCGTTCTTTCTCTTCTCGGGCTCCACGCGTTCGTCCACCAACAAAAAACATAATATACGAAGGACTTTACTGATTTTTGAGCCTTAACTTAGGCAGGCGTGGAGTTCTAGTGACTCCTCCTTCTTCTGGTCTTCACGCTTCATCGCCATCATGTCTTTTAGTTGCCACCCAACCAAACCCAACCCAATACCTGTTCGCTCTCTACTAATTCACGCAAGAGTATCTGGCAACCAACATCCTCATATCCCCACTCAATTCTGTTACAATGTATTTCGGAAGAAACTTTGTAATTATGTCCCCATATCTCTCATTGTATGTTCCCTATCTTATAAGCGTTCTTCTCTTTTGTCTACGACGTCCTTATTCTAGTTGCTTACTTCACCCCCAACACAACGTTTTTTTTTTACAAGTTCGCTCTGTCTCCATTTTGCTTCATCAACCACTATGGCATAATTTCATCACTATACCTATTATACATACTATTCTGTTACGCTCTCTCCGCTACTTCCTTCGCCACCTCTTCTATGAAACAATAACACGTTACCAATCAGTAGCAAGATGCCATATTAATATATCGATCCTTCAGTCAAACACGACTTTAGCCTTAATATTGCATAATAATCGGAATTCATTCTGGGGCATACCTGGGCTATATATGATCCGGTATATAGCCCGGTAAAGGTCAAGTTGCAGTCAACTTGTAATCGCAGGAACTTCACTGATTCGGATAAAGGAACGGCCAAATTCGCAGGATATTGGAAAACACGGTGTTTATGAAAACGTATGCAGATCGTCGACGTTTCGAACTCTTCAATCACTGCTCTGACCTTGTAAGATATGGTTTCGGAGTTAGAAGCAGCAATGACGATGGATGTGTTGTTTGCATACCTTTTCAAATGAACATCCCTGTCGATGTGCTTGGGTAGGTCATTAATTAAATAATAAAAATATTAAGGGTCCAAGAATGAAGCTCTGGGAGACTCCCAGATTAATTGAATTATGTGTTGACGCCGCACCCGCTAAAGTTACCCATATACTAGGACCAGTCATAGTATTGTTTAGTACATGCGGTTCCTTCTCAAGGGAGGTTCGTTCTTCCTTTGCTGCTCTTGCGGATGCCCTCCATCCAGTCATTAACTCAATTGGTAGTGAGGTTGCCATCATTTGCAGTGCCTCCATGGAGGCAGTTCTGTAGGCAAACAACACAACCTAACCCAACTTAGCCCAACCCAACCATCAATTATTAGATTATTAGACAAGGCAAACATCATCGATAAGAAAATCTTTAATGAACACAGAAAATGGCACGATGAACATTCTGTTTTCATTTCCTAATATATTTCCTAATATGATAAATTTCATCATTTCCTAATAAAAACAAAATAATGTGTACTGGATATTCTACTACTGGTCTTTATACGTATTTAAGAATCATTCATGGCCGTATTACTAAGACTAATGTGGTATATGACTCATGAGATGACAGCCATGACTCATGTGTGAACTATATGTGATATGGGAGCGTTTCATACTTTTGCTCACGATGACTTATTATTTATCATTATTCTTTAATGTTTGACTAATAAAATTCATTAAAGTAATATCGGTATTGCAAGCCCTATTCCCACCCTCATCACATACACATTCTAGATTATCTATAACACCTCAGTAGAAACAATGTATCAACAGAAATCCTGTTAATTTATTTTAGATCGATTCAAAATTCTAATTTCAATTTCGGCTTACGAGAACTCAAAAAAAATCTTCTCAACAACGAAATTGGGCGACAAGTCGATCTCGTGTTTAAACGGAATCAAATTTATCAGCATGTTATGGATTATTTTGGGCCATAAATACATGATAATCATCTACGTTCCCTACGTTAACATGAAAACTTTGGAGAAATGGGTCGAAAATCCTTTTAATTCGTCGATTATAGCCGCGACTTTCGCCGTGGATACGTTTTTCGTAATAAGCGGCCTATTAGTGTCTTATACGTTTTTCAGGCATCAAGGAGATAATTTCAAATTGAAAAATTTTAACGTTTTAAAATATTGGACGCACCGATTAATTCGGTTAACCCCGTCCCTTGCAGCTTTCGTTTTATTCCTAACGACTTTGGTGCAGTATTTTGGTAACGGTCCTTTATGGGATTTAACATTGAAGATGACCCAAAGTGATTGTAAACAAAATTGGTGGGCGATTTTGTTGTACGTTCAAAATTATGTTTATCCCAGTAATAACGTAAGTTTTCTTAATATTAGAAAAAAAATTGAGTCAAATCTGAATTAATTCTTTTTCATTTTTAGTGCGCCTCACAAGCTTGGTATTTAGCGATCGACACCCAAATGTATTTCTTAGCCCCCATTTTATTGATACCGTTAGTGAAATGGCCGAAAAAAACGATTTTTGCAACAATCTTATTAATCGTTGCATCAATTATTTGGGCTTTCTGTGTTAGTTGGAACAAAGATCTCGATTTAATGTATTATAAGTACGTAAAAAATTAATTATTGCACATTTCTTTTAATATTAATACTTTTTTTAGTTATTCCTTAGATTTTTATAGTTTTTACATATCGACTCATTTCCGAGCCTCATCATGGTTAATCGGATTCATTTTAGGCCACTTTTTGTTCCAAATTAGAAATAAAAAGATATTAATTAATAAAAAAACAATAATTTTGATGTGGATTATCTCAATTTGTGTTATATTAGCCGTGGTATTGGGGCACTTCTCTTTCATTGCGATTAACCAACACAGTCGAATCCGATCAAGCATTTTTAACGCTTTCTCGCGACCAGCTTGGTGCTTGGCGATTTCTTGGATCATTTTTGCTTGTTCTACCGGATTTGGAGGTAATGTTTTGATTCAGTTTAACGTTTATTGACTCCAATAATTTTAGGGGTAATTAATAAATTTTTGTCGATGAAATTCTTCCAAGTTGGAGTTAAAATAAGTTATGGAATGTATTTGTTGCATGTTTTCGAGATTTTATACACGGTGGGAACGGGGAAGGTTGCTAAATATTTTTCAAACGAGGAGGAATTGAGGATAATTTGGTCCGATTATGTGACTGTTATGTTTTTTGGGCTCATTTGGGTTTTAATATTTGAATTACCCCCAATTCGCTTGGAGAAACTCTTTTTGAATTATAAACATAAAAATAAAGATGTTCTAAATCAAATTGTTTTAAATAAATAAGTTTTAATTAAGTTAGTTTTATTATAAATAAATAGGTGCATATCACATTTTTCGATATTTTTATTTCCTTGAGTTAATTAATTTTAAATGAAGGAATTAATTAAAATTACTTTTAATAAATAAATCATTTCTGTATATCTTAGTAAATATATAGTCTCCTATAAGACGATTTTTGGTCTCGCTCGCAAGCGACCTCGGCGATTTGAGGTGAAGTCGTTCCTTGTATATCTTAGTAAATATATAAAGTCTCCTATGGGGTGATTTTATTCTCATTTCGCCGAGGTCGCTTGCGGACGAGGCGCTACAATCTTTCAAAATGAACGATTTTGTGTTGATATTTCAAATCCGGCGCCTCGCCCGCAAGCCACCTCGGCGATTTGAGACGAAAGCGTTCCTTGTATATCTTAGTAAATATATGAAATCTCCTATGAAGTGATTTTATTCTCATTTCGCCTAGGTCGCTTGCGCGTGAGGCGCTACAATCTTTCAAAATGAACGATTTTGTGCTCCGACGCCTCGCCCGCAAGCGACCTCGGCGATTTGAGGCGAAATCGTTCCTTGTATATCTTAGTAAATATATAAAGTCTCCTATGGGGTGATATTATTCTCATTTCGCCTAGGTCGCTTGCGCGTGAGGCGCTACAATCTTTCAAAATGAACGATTTTGTACTCCGACGCCTCGCCCGCAAGCGACCTCGGCGATTTGAGGTGAAATCGTTCCTTGTATATCTTAGTAAATATATACCGTCTCCTCTGAGGTGATTTTATTCTCATTTCGCCAAGGTCGCTTGCGGACGAGGCGCTACAATCTTCCAAAATATACGAGCTTTTGTTGATATTTTAAATCCGCCGCCTCGCCCGTAAGCGATCTCGGCGATTTGAGGTGACATCGTTCCTTGTATATCTTAGTAAATATATAAAGTCTTCTATGAGGTGATTTTATTTTCAAAATGAACGATTTTGTGTTGATATTTCAAATCCGGCGCCTCGCACGCAAGGGACCTCGGCGGTTTGAGGCGAACTCGTTCCTTGTATATCTTAGTAAATATATAAAGTCTCCTATGAGGTGATTTTATTCTCACACTGTAGAGGTCGCTTGCGGACGAGGAGCTACATTCTTCCAAAATAAACGATTTCGGATTAAAGTTAAATATTTGGCGCCTAGCCCGCAAGCGACCTTGGCGATTTAAAGCAAAATTGTTCTTTATATATCATAAGAATAGATAACCTTCTCTATAAGGAAACGCTGACGAGAAATGTCAACGAAATCTTTACGCCGTACATTAATATTATAAATGTCTGTTCTGTAATTCTGTTGGTGAGATAAGGTGGTGGCTTACTTGACGATACTTTATATAGAAAAACACCAAAATGTAATTGACGACGACGTGACATATTTAGCTATTTCAATTTTCCAAGCTTATACGATATTCTCTGACTTATACCAAATATAAAACGAGCACAAGAATTCTGAACTACCTGAATACGTCGCGAATGAGCAATCAACAGACAATATTCGTAAATTATATCACAGTAAGTAAAATTGGATAAAATTACAGACTTACAAATATTCTTTTTAATATCAACGTTTAAAACATGGCTATGAGCAAAAACAGCATTTTCAATTTTCATAAGCACGTCTGATTGGTTCATTTGTGTTACGAGTACACCTCTCCAATTCAGGATAGAGGGCAGAATATGAAAGCGTTCCAAGTGCTCAAAGTACTCAAAACACTAATTGGCCTCACATCCGAGAAGGAAGAAGCGGTTGATGATTTAGGTATAGGAACTATCAGCAGATTTTCATTTCTTAGGAAGACACTAAACTCCAAACAAAAGTTAATTATGTACAGGAGATAGGGAGTTATGTGTGGACAACAGAAACGCAACATCCTAAGACTTACACCAACAATCGCTTCCACCTTACTCGACATCCTCGCCAAGACAATATTGATGGTCTAAAATTATTAGCATAAAAGTTGTGCACGCCCGGGACGACCTTTGCAGATCTTCCCAAAATCAAAGAAAACTACTCATTCAAATCTTTAATATCCCTCAGACTTGCCAGTAGGCAGGTTTTTATTTTGTTATAAATATATAATGTTCTTATATTATTTGTGGTGAATCAAACTATATGTTGCTCCGTAAACAAAGAAACAACATTTAACGTTTATTATTCACAGTATCTACTATCTACTATCTCTTCTGTTCTAATTTCTTTAATTAATTTATAACATGACAACACAGTCCATCAATTCATTTTTCATAACCTCTAAACGCATAACATTCACAAGTCACCTTACGACACCAGCTAGTGACCCATAACATTATTTAAAGGAATTAACGTAATTTCTTTATAAATATTCAACTTGTGTAGCTCTCTATACAAATTTTGGGTGCTCCCAATTCTCATTTGCTCAGTTTTAATTCGTGTAATTCCGCAATTGCTTATAATAGTCCCATTGGGCTACATGATTAGTGCGTTTGAATTTATTTAAAACATTATCAGACAACGACATTATCAATTTTAACAACATTACAACAGCGATGCCATCATAATTTCGAGTATTTAGGGAGCTGCAAACCGAAAAAGATTGGGTACCTCTAGTTTAGATGATAAAGATGCTTAATCAAGAAATTCAAATTGATGATTTATGAGTATTAAAGTTTTTCCAATGTCTATTGAACACCACAAAATTACCCGATTTTTGAAAATTTCTTAAAATTCTCTTTAAACGGAATCCAACCCAACTTAGCTACTGAAGTAAGACTGGGTTTAGAAATAGAAGTATTAGGGTTTTAGGGTTTAGTCGTCTTAAGAGGGTATTAACTAAGTGTTCCAATTTTTCAAGAAAGTTAACAATTCCGATTATTTAGTGAACCACAAATCAAACACGATTTTTGAACAGTATTCCTTTGCTTCGAACAGTATAAAAAAAAGGATGTATGTATATCGAAAGGATTGAAGATATTACAACTTAGAAAATCGACCATGTCGTCCACAGTATCCATTTGAAATATTAAATGCCAATCCATGTTGGCTAAATTCTGAGAAAATAATCATAATCTAAGAGTCTATATGAACGAAACGATACTGGCTTCCTTAGTTGCACCTCAATCTTCAATTTTAATTAACACAAAGTCAGGCAATGATCTAAAAGGTCGTGAATATCAATTACCCATGAATCCATGAGCGTAACGGACTCAGAAATAGCAATGATAACGAGGACTATGGAGGAATTATGACCTATTCGTGTCGGTTTATCAATGATTCGAATTATGTCATAACTTTAAAAGCAAAATATTATTCTCTGTTGTTAGTAAGTTTAAATTACCATCATTAACCGTCACCCAATAAAAAAAATATATCCGTTAGAGGTGTTTCAAAATTTCATTCCATTTTCTGTTGCAATTTCAAAGACAGCGCCTCGTCCGCAAGCGACTTCGGCGATTGAGACAAAACCGTTCTTTGCATATCTTAGTAAATATATAGTCTTCCATAAGACGATTTTATTCTCACTTCACCAAGGTCGGTTGCGGGCGAGGCGTTATAATCTTTCAAAATGAACGATTTTGTGTTGATGTTTCAAATCCAGCACCTCGCCCGCAAGCGACCTCGACCATTTGAAGCGAAAACGTTCCTTACATATTCTATTAAATATACAAAGTCCCCTATAAGACGATTTTATTCACACATCGCCGAGGTCGCTTGCGGGCGAGGCGCTATAATCTTTCAAAATGAACGATTATGTGTTGATATTTCAAATCCAGCGCCTCGCCCCCAAGCGACCTCGGCGATTTGAAGAAAAACCGTCCCTTCTATATCTTAAGAAATATATAAAGTCTGCTATAACACGAATTTTTCAATCACATACCGCCGAGGTCGTTTGCGGGCGAGGCACTATTTTCTTTCAAAATGAACGATTTTGTGTTGATATTTCAAATCCAGGGCATCGCTCGCAAGCTACCTCGGCCATTTGAAGCAAAATCGTTCCTTACATATCCTAGTAAATATTTAGTCTCCTATAAGACGATTTTAATCACACACTGGCGAGGTTGCTTGCGAGCAAGGCGCTATAATCTTTCAAAATGAACGATTATGTGTTGATATTTCAAATCCAGCACCTCGCCCCCAAGTGACCTCGGTGATTTGAAGCAAAATCGTTCCTTATATATCTTAAGAAATATATAAAGTCTCCTATAACACGAATTTTTTACACACACCGCCGAGGACGCTTGCGAGCGAGGCGCGACTTTCTTTAAAAATGAACGATTTTGAGTTGATACTTCAAATCCAGCGCATCGCTCGCAAGCGACCTCGGCGATTTGGTCGCTATATGGTAAATATAGTTCGCTTGCGGGCGAGGCGCAACATTTTTCCAAAATGAACGATTTGATGTTAATATGAATGGATTAAAAGGAATCAATTTAAATAAATAACTTGAAATCGATTTACTTTTAAATACTGCCCTTTATTTTTCTTTTTTTCCTATATAAAAGTAGATAACCAACATAGCGCACCTCCATTATGGTGCTCAAAAGTTGGGTGGATTTTAAATTAATTAAAGTCATTATCATCATCACAATAATTATAAATTAGAATTAATTTTAACTCAGTTCTCACACGTGTATTGCGCAAAATTAAACAAACCAGAAGAATCATCCTGATAAGATAAAGCAACTCATCGTTTAAACAATCAAAATCGTAATTGTTTCGTTTTTTTTATAAATTCATGGCGGTTTCATCGCCGTTGTTCAATTCGCCGTTATCGAACTCGATGGCCAACCGATTTCTGTTGATGCAAGTGCCGTCATCAGCCATCCGACACGCCTCTAAAACGTATTTATTAAAAATGTCCGCTTTGTCGGCGTAAACGTGATGTCCTGCGCCGGGGATAACGAAGCTTTGTACGAAACAATCCGGTCGTTTCTCTTTAACGATTTCGGCCGCGGTGTTATCAACCCAAGACCGTGACCCATAAAGCAGCGTAATTGGAACTTTAGGACTTAACTTATCGATGCGATTGATCATCGGTTGTTTGGCCCATCCAAACCCGGACATCATCGCGTGAAATGCGCTTTCTCCAGTCGGTGGTTGCGCGTTGCATTGATAAACGTATTGTGAAATTAAATTTTCATCGCCAACGAAGTGTTGGAATTTCTTTGAAATATCCGGCCTCGCTTTATTAATTAACCACTGTCCTAAAGGACCAGCCACTCTCACCGCAAACAGCGGATTGAAAGGTTGAAAGCTGTATGAAAGAACGCGGACCCACAAAGGTAAATTGGGTTTTTCGGCCGGTTTCTCGGGGAATCCCCACGGATCGGCCAAAATCAAATGGGCAACGCGCTCTGGGTGACAAATAGCGTAAGAAGCGGCTAAGAACCCGCCGAGACTATGTCCTAAAAGCACGAAATGATCTAAATTCATTTCTCTTCGCCATGCTTCTAATGCGTCGACCATTTGGGTTTCAGCTTCGGATGCTTCTTTGCTGAAAGCCGGGCGGGAACTTCGGCCGAATCCTAAAAGATCCATCGCATAAACTGGACGTTCCATGGCGAGGGTGTCTAAATTTAAGCACCAAAATGCAACGCCCGCGCCTAAACCGTGCAAGAGAACAATCGGAGTGTTGTTATTTGGCGTGTTCATCGAAATTGTCCAAATTTTATCGGAATGTCCAACAACCGGCCCAATATCCGTGTACCACCCCCGATATGGCGTCTTCACGTATGAGAGAATCTTCTTTTCTGCTGATCTTAATAAATTTTCAGAGAATTTGTTCCAAGAGAGCCACTGGGAGCTCATCCAACCAACTTGTTGGTGTTGATGCGGCGATCGATCGTCGATTTCCGCGATGGCTTTGTTATTATCAGAAATATCCGACATTTTTCTTTAAATTTTTTTTTAACTTAATATCACTTGTAAGATGTTTTTGATGACTTGGCTCGATTTGCGTTGTTTCACATCGTCATTATCACTTTTTTTTTTGATTAATTAATTTTTTTTTGTTGCGTTTTATTACTGGGTAAATTTTGAAGGCAGTTAGCTGTCAAAAAAACGACCGCACCTTGTCGAATGGGTAACTGCTCTGAACGTTATCAAGATTTCTGAAATCATTTGCCACTCTCGCCGATAACGACTCAATTCAATTCGAATTCTTTTTTTAGATATGCGTATTTAGGAACGAATCGCTTTGTTAATGGATAGATTAGAGTCCAAGTCTTTGTTTATGAATGTCACGATTCACGATTGACGTAATATGTTTATAAAAAACAGCGGTTTTACAAGAAAGATACAAGAGTTAAGAATTAAGATTTAACCGTACTATTCAAAAGGAAATTAAAATATAAGTTTTTATTTCGGTATAAAATCTCCCTATAAGGATTTCGAGAAAATATTATTAACATAAATTGCTAATTACTTAATTCTAAATAAAATTTATTTAGAAATTTGATTTTTTTGATAAAAAAAATTATTGAGTATTTATATATATTTGTTGAAATATTCAAATATATTTATTATAAAATAGATATTAAACAATATTTTAAACTAATATTGTATGATATTTAACATTATTTGAAATAAGTCCAAGTTTGATAAGAATTAAGTTGATTATAACACAGTATTAAATCAATTTCAAGAAGGTTTTTCTCCAAAACTAATGGAGATATCAAAATTGCGTTTGCAACATTAAAATTGCCATTTAATTAAGAATAATTGCACCAAGTTACGTCTCTTCAATTTTATAGGTAGGCGAGATATTAATATACGAATTTACCTATAATTTTTGAAGATGGCGATTTTTTTAATGTCACATTAAATATTATCTTTTCTCTAGAAGTAATTGAGATATCGAGGAATGCTTTTTATGATTAAAATCGTTATTTAATTATGTATAAGCCCACCCAGTTACGTTTCTTTAATTTCATACCTAAGCAAGATATTAATTTTTTGATTCGTGCACCATTAATGAAAGATGGTATTTATTTTAAAGTCAACTTTATAATGTTTCTCCTAAACTATTCGAGATATCCAAAAGCAGGTTTTAGAATTAAAATCGTCATTAAATTATGTATAATACTATCAAGTTATGTTTCTTCAATTCCATACATAACCGAGATATTAATTTTTTAATTCACCAATCTAGAAAAGATGTTACTCTTTTTTAACGCCATCTTTGATAAAAATGGTGTTTCTCCTAAACTATTTGAGATATTCAAAAATTGTTTTCAACATTAAAATCGTCATTTAATTATATACAACTCTGCTAAGTTACATTTCTTCAATTTTTTGCATAACTAAGATATTAATGTTTTAATCGTGTTTTAATAAAGTGTTTCTCCTAATCTATTTGAGATATCCAAAAACGGTATTAAGCACTAAAATCTCCATTTAATTATATATGATTCCATCAAGTTAGGTTTCTTCAATTCCATATACAACGAAGATATTAAATTATTATTCCACTACAAAAACTTTTTTTAAACGTCAGTTTTATAAAGGTGGTTCTCCTAAACTATTCAAGATACTCAAAAACGGTTTTCAACATTAACGTCGTTATTTAATTATATACAACTCCACCAAGTTACATTTCTTCAATATCTTACATAACCAAGATATTAATGTTTTAATCCTTCACCAAGAAGAGACGTTACATTTTTTTAACGTCAACCTTATCAACGTGTTTCTCCTAATCTATTTGAGATATTCAAAAACGGCTTTCAACATTAAAATCACCATTTAGTTATATATAACCCCATCAAGTTACGCATCTTCAATTCCATACATAACGAAGATATTAAATTATTTGTTCCACTACAAGAACTCTTTTTTAACGCCAATTTTATGAAGGTGTTTCTCCTAAACTATTTAAGATATTGAAAAACGGCTTTCAACATTAAAATCGTCATTTAGTTATATACAACTTCACCAAGTTATATTTCTTCAGTTTCAGACATAATCAAGATATTGAATTTTTATTCCACTACAAGAACTCTTTTTAAACGTCACCTTTATCAATGTGTCTCTCCTAAATTATTTGAGATATTCAAAAACGGTTTTTAACATTGAAATCGTCATTTAATTATACAACTCTACCAAGTTATATTTCTTCAATTACATACATAACCAAGATACTAATGTTTTAATCCATCATGAAGAAGAGATGTTACATTCTTTTAACGTCAATTTCTCCTAATCTATTTGAAATATCCATAAACGGTCTTCAGCACTAAAATCACCATTTAATTATACATATCGCCGTCAAGTTACGTTTCTTCAATTCCATTCACAACCAAAATATTAAATTTTTATTTCACTACAAGAACTCCTTTTTAACGTCAGTTTTATACAGGTGTTTCTACTAAACTACTTGAGACATTCAAAAATGGTTTTCAATATTAAAATCGTCATTTAATTATATACAACTCCACCAAGTTACATTTCTTCAATTTCAAATATAACCAAGATATTAATGTTTTAATCCATCATCAAAAAAAGACGTTACATTTTTTTAACATCAACCTTACCAAAGTGTTTCGTCTAAACTGTATGAGATATCCAAAAACGCCAGCACTAAAATCGCCATTTAATTATATATAAACCCATCAAGTTACGTTTCTTCAATTCCATACACAATAAAAATATTAAATTTTTATTTATTCAGTTTTGACTTGAATTTGAAAATGGTCACGATAATCGTTTTTCAAAACCAGAATGGTCGCGGTGACGGAAGATACATACCATATCTATTTTGTATAGCATAAATACAAATTACAACAAATTATATTTGTGTGTTTAACATTTACAATAATGTAAACAATATTTATCAACAAATTAATTTTATACCATGGATAATAACGTTGATATGCATCTTCGACACTGCACCAGACATTCAGTCACCTCAGCGATTCTGGTTTCTCGGGTTCTCTGAGGACGATTATCGTTGGCCCGTTAGCCCGCACCGGCGTCCCTTAGCCTGTATAATTCTGGTTTCTTTCAAATACTTTACTCGCTCCACAAAATCGGAAAAATTTTATTTTGAAACATCAACATCTCGATTTATTGCGTTCAATTCAGTGTAAAAAGCGTTAAAATCTGCGAAAGTTCGCGAAACTGTACAAAATATGAAATAGAGTATACCTTGTATGTAGAACATAGACATATTACCTGTTGACATACCAAATTTTTTGGTCTCATACTTTTTGAGAAAAAAAATGCATAAAGTGACGATATGTACAGAAGTCTCAAAAACCTGATGTTTTTTATGTTTAAATCTAGTACCTTTTTCCCGCGTAGGTATATTAAATAACTATAGTTTGATAAATGACATAAAAAATTTCGACTGTTAAAGAGATATAGGACTCGGGCCAAATTTAATTTACAAAAGTCAAGTTTCCTTAAAATTGACCTTAGTTAATGAATTGGCTTATCTTTTTTAGAACTTTCTTAGGATTATTATACATATACCTATTAATTGTATATTATATTATAATTACGATTAATATAAAATTGCGAAAATCATTCTTAGCTTTTGTCGTGAACACTGATTGATAACTAAAATATTAAAAACTTATTGAGCAAATTAAATTACGTACTTATATAAAAATTGTCAATATAGGAGATTCACATAAGAACCGATACAGAGCGATAAATTGAGATCATTTAATGCAATTTACAAAGATGTGTCTCTAAAGAGTTATATCCCTTCAATGCATAATTTTAAAATCTTAAAGCAGGTAAAAAGATATTTAAAATTTTAGATACTGTAATAGTTATTTGTCTGCCGCAAATGGATACAATAAAGTATACTTTTGCTGCCGATTGGCGATAAAAAAATATTTTCTATTTATTTGCGTAATCTATCCCATATTTTCACACTATTTGGTTTAAATGTATATACATTATGTATGTTTTATATATAAAAACGAAACTAAGTACGTCGTTTCAATTTTTACCGTTCTACTCGTGACTACTTAATTTTCAATGATTTCAAGTAACATTAAAGAAATACATGTCTTTACTTATGCTCGTTTTTTAATTAAACGAGCATAAGTTTTTTAAAAAATAATAAGAGTGAAAAAAAATGTAGAATTAAATTCTAACATAAGTACATTGACCCTTTGAAATGCCTCAATTGATTTCAACCTCCTACCAATGAATAACCCATGGTACACTCATAACGTATAGCAAACTTAGTACAGGAATAATGCGCGTTAAATCATATTAATTTATTGTCTTCTACATATCCCTGCTCTGTGACGGTTCTTATGTGCATCATCCTGTGTAATTACTACTACTGATACCCAAAAACAATCGATTTTGTCGCAACACCATATCTCTGTGTCTAACTGTGTACCGACATGGCTAGATCTGGCTGTACTCAATGGCTCCAGCACAGATTACTTTGTGTTCCACTCTGTCTGAGTAGCCACCGAGCCCTAGCACGGCGCGGCAGCTAGCGACATGTACCATTAGATTTAACTTAACAACAACTTTAAAGAAAAATTCAAAGTTTTACAATTATCTTAAATATTTATAATTTTTAAGTTTTTACTAAATAAATTATTACGTTTTAATCTTGTCATTGTTTAGCAAGCCATCTATCTATACGCAAAATACCTAACCATCAGTTTCACATTTACCTATTAAACATTACCTAAAAATAATTATTTCCGCCAGAGCTTCGGCTACCCACATTACATTTTTGATTTCCAAATTTTAGCATTAGGTGAGCTATCTAGATATATATAATCAAAGGTAATGCTAATTGTTAGAGACCTCTGACCGACGTCTAAAATAAATCTACAGTTGTTATCACCGTAAAGGGTTAAAAAGGTAAAGGGTTTACATGAAATAAGTTCAAGCGCCGGACAAACTCGGTTATTTGGTCAAATGCTTGTACATATCTAATAATCTATTGTACTGACTCTGATTTAATGTTTCCCAAGTTTTTCGATCTTTTGATTTTTGAAGTTTGTTCATTTCTTATTATTTCCATACTTACGATAATAAGACCTGTTGTGCCTTACAACCTCTTTCCAATTAAATTTCTTTCAGTTCCCCTTACCTGCCCTGCTGACATTTTCTTATGGTTAAAATATAGCCATTGGCTATATACATTAACTAAAACACCAAGTGTTGTTATATTGCCTTTACTTTTAATATACATTTTTATAATGGATGGCTGCAATAACGGTATATAGACAAAGGTGTTTTAGAGTAATTATAGCAAACGAAAGAAAATTTAAAGCCAGATAATTGTTATAACAACTGAATGATGAAAAGTAGGTAATAGGTAGACACAACAATAATAAAGCACACTTATAATTAAAAAAAACTTATCACTATGATTAATACACTATGAAATTTGTATTATCAAACTAGGAAAAAAACTTAAATAGAGATGACGAAATTAACACAAACAAAAATAAAAAAGTAATGTACAAAACTTTTTAGGTATAACTTCTTTCGGAAAAAATGTGTGTGACCGATGAAGAAATAAAATCTTAGATAACGAATTAGGCTCTATAATGTATATATTGAAATGAAGGGAAAAAATTGTTTGTCGAAAACACGAAACTGCGTCAAAATAAAAATAAAAACTAATATCAGCCATAATCAACTAATCTGATTTGTTTGCCGCTCTCTATTAGCCCTACCGGCGACATAACGCAATTTTTTAAACTCTCCCCTACTTTATAATTCGTTTACTCGCTGGAGAAAAACACTTAGCGAGCTTTTACCGTCTCCTGCAAAGGTTTTCCCTGCATGTTAATTAGGGTTGTTTTAGATGAAGTCGCAACAAGCCTGAAAATAAATAACGTTCAGAATTTTGAGAAGGCTCCGACTACATTACAGCTCAACAGTTAAAAACCGACTGATCGGTACCCAGAGATTACCTTACAGTACGGATTTAGTTATATTTCAACAAATTTATTAGCATTATTTGACATCGGTGACTGAGATCACGGACAAGTCTTAGTCAATGTTGAGTGGAAAAAAATATTTATTTTAGAACTTATTTTAGTTCAGTAAATGTCCTTACTTTATACCTTTTTGACTGAGAAAAATTTTCCCGCATTTGCAATTGCGGGAATGCTGTTTTATTTGGTTTGAGAAATATAAAACGTCGCGACATCTTTTTAACGAAAAACGTGGATTTTATAAAAGATATAATTAAATATTTATTAAAGGTGGGTATCAATAACAATTTTAAACATGAACAGTTACAAAGAATTTATAATGAAGTACACAAGAAAAATTTCACTGGGGTGTATGGGGGGTGAAGGGGGTGAAGGGTGACGTCGTGGCGTTAATTACGTAGGTGACGTCATTGCGTCGTGACGTCAGCGAGTTGATGACGCCAGAGGGGCCCTGAGACAAAACCGCCCCAAGAGCTTTATTCGAAGCATCTCTAGTTAAAATAAATGGTTGCGAAAAATCTGGATATACTAATACCAAGTCACTAGTTAACAAATCTTTTAACGTATTAAATGCACTTTCACATTTATCAGTCCAATTAAAATCATTACATTTTTTCAGATTGTTATTTATTGGTTGAGCAATTTTTGAAAAATTAGGTTAATTTGTTCATCCTCATTTCTCCATAAGTTAAGCAATTCCCTAGTATTACTCCCTCAGTTAAAATCTTTCTCTCACTAAACCCTAATAATTGGCCATGATTATTTTCAACATTTGCCTTTATTATCATAATTGATCGTGGGGGTATTTTAATCATTTTATTATTATTTATTAGCATCATATCTTCGGAAAAACTAATCTTTGCATTTATCTGCCTTAAAATATCTACTCCAATAATTCCATCACAATCTAAAAATAATTCATCATCAACAATACTGAATTTGCACTCAATTTGATCAATCTTTAGCGTACAAATACCTAAAGTTTTTCTAATATAATCATATCTCTGTAATTATTATTAACACAACTTGCTTTTATCATGCTAACATCTGATCCAGTATTTATTAATAGTTTAATACAATTATTATTACTCATTTCGATCGATATTGGAATACATTTTATTACCTTTGTGGTCATCATTATAATTATAACTCTTATTTTCAAACAACAATACATCATCTTTACGGAAATCGATCTCCGCTTCCAAAATTCTCAATAAATCAACACCGATCAGGCCATCAGCATCCAAGAATAATGATGAAGCATGATCAATAACATGAAATTTGAGTTTTACTCCATCCAATTCCAAGGTATAAGTACCTTTAGTGTACCGGTAATCGCCCATTAAACCCCTATACTCTACTTTTTGATTTTTATTAATTCTCTTTAAATCAATCAGTCTATCTATCAATCAGTAAAGTTACCTCTTTGTTTTTATTTGGAGAAAAGTTCAAATACAGTTTTTTATTACCTGTTTCATTAATTATTCTTACTATATGACACCTCTAAGATCAGAATCAACCTTTTTAATTTTATTTTCGATTATTCCCCTATAAATATTTCCAGAACCAATTAAAAAATTACTATTGATAAATTTAACATGTCCTTTAACTACTCCTTGTTTCGCATTCTGTTTATGGAAAGAAGATACTGAGTTGGTCTCAGGTTTATCAAACGACCTTGGTTTAGAATTACCTCGATAATTCTGGAACGCTTGTTTTTGTGGACATTCTTGTACTTTATGACCTAATTGATCACATAAAGAACACTTTACTGGACGAAATGTTTGTTTATTTTTATATTTCTCGTAATTCCTATTTTGTTTATAATTAAATTTATGATTTTGGGATAAATGGAGATTAAATACACTTTTATGATCGTGGACACCTCTCGTCACGAAATTTCTTTTATTGTCAGGATTGTAATATAAAAAATTTTGATCTCGAAAGTTATTTTCACGCCTATCTGATTGAAAATTTCTATTAGAGTTTTGATTATATCTAGACTTAAAAGAATTTTGATTGGTATTATTATAATGCGAATGTTGATTAAATAAAGTATTTGTAGATTTAGGTTTTGTGCTGTTTTGACCAAATTTATTAGAAAAGAATTGAGCAGAATAGCTATCATTTATCAAAGCACGTTCTTCTACCAATGCCAAATCAATAGCTCTCTCTAAACTATCAGTACAAGTGAGGAAACTAAGGTTTTTCACTCACGCGTATGTCAGATTCTCGCCTACGGCTCGTATGGACTCGTAAGACATATACGTGAGTGGAAAATATTGGCTTCTATTGGTTTCGTGTGCTGTATAGCGTTTTGTTCAATCCTACTATTTAGAGAAAATTCGGTCTTAAAATTCGTTAATTCCTAGCTAATGTCATGTCGATATGTCGAAGACGACACTTTTTGACGTTGTCATCCTCTTAATTGATTGATAAACAACCAGTTGTGTCAAAATGTGAGACTTTTTGACGTTGTCATGCTTTTAATTGATTGATAAACAACCAATTGTGTCAAATTGTTAATTGAGGAGCTCGCATGCAAAAGCGGATATGTATATCCGTTCTTAAACAAGTTTCAGAAAACGGGAAAAACTGTTCTGATCAGTTTTTGCCCTTGTAAAATATGTTAAAAATCTTAAGGTAGGTTGGTTTATAGTAGGTTATATGTAAAGTGAACAAAATATGCAAACCTGAAAAATGTAAATTTAAAACTTTTAATGTTACATGCATTATAAAAATGGATATGTCCGGTTTTGTCCGCAAATAAGACACTTCTTTTATAAAAATAAGGTTTATTGTCACAAAAAAATTCAATACAAATATTTATATATGAACTGCTTGTTCTTCTTCCAGGCAATCACACAACTCACTATCACTTTCTTCTTCGGTTACGTCAGATGTCTCATTTACTTCTTTTTTGATTTTGATTCAACAAATTTTTGTACCATACTAGGTTTTCCTGCTTTTCCCATGCCTTACCAAAATGCGCATTCATCAGATGACGCAAACTTTTTTCTTTTTATCTGGTATAGAATTCCCAAATGGCAAATTATTAAGCTGGATTCTGTCGCCAGATTTTCTCTTTTTGATAAGAGGTTGAAATGAATAATGAATTTCCGTGGAAACGGTAAAATTCAGTTGTGGCGACATTTATATTCACTTTTTTATTGAGTATACTTTTCTTTATGAAAATTTGCTTACAGTCTGATATTCCTTTTATTTTTTTATATATCTTTTCCAGACCTTTAATATCATACATTTGCCAACCTGAGCCAAGTGTTTTTACCTTCCCAATTTCGGAATATATTTCCACATATTCTTCTTTCGATGTTACAGTCGGATTCTTTTTTAAAATTTTTTCGACTCTTCCGAATACATCGTGTATTGCTGCAGGTAAAAAGCTGCGCCCCCTAACGCAAAGGATGGACAGAGCGGTTAGCTTTTGCTTTCTAATTTGGATATAACCGCTTTTGTACACAACGAGTGACTTTAACAAGTTATTAGAGTATGATTTCAGCAAACGGTAGAGGCCATGAAATAGATGCGAGTACATATGCCAGGTAAATTTCGTTAAAATGTCATTACGCTTAAAATTAATAAACTAATTAAATTAATAGTTTATAGGAGTGAAATACTTGATTTAATTTTCCTTGTGTGCTCTCTACCGTTTTTTAGTTCACATCCGTTACGTTTAAACAAAGGGATGAAAAAATTACAGTGAGTGAAAAATATGTTCACACACCCGTTGCTATGAATGTTAGCAGAATGAGTAAAAATAACAACTTTCAACACTCGTATCTACGCTAGAAACATCATCTTTTCCCTCAACTGAACACTCTACTAAGGAATTTAACAGTTTTTCGATGTTTTGTGAAAAATCTGCTACTCTTTCATTACGTCCCTGTCTACACGAATTTAATTCAAGTTGCAAATTAGCATTTGATCTTTTCTCTAAATAAATTTCCTATAAAAATTCACGCAAATCTCGCCATTTCTCAAAAGTTCTATATTTAATCGCGTTCCTAGCTCTACCCTTAATTTTTGTTTTTTGGATGATATAGAATAACAATGTTTTTATCGTTGATTTACTGAATTTAACGCTAAATCACATGATTCTAGAAAATAATTCAACAGCTCTCAACGCTGTTGTTTCCAGCTACTTGTCAGCTACTAATCTTACAGCTGTTTCTAATTTTAAACAATTCTCATCAATTTCTACATTTACATCATTATCCCTATCTTCTGCCATCATTATTTTTATTTTATTTATTTATTACACAAAAGTAATTATTTAAATCTAACCTCAAATTTTCCTCCTTTCTTGAAATGTTGAACTTCGATTCAGCTCGATTCGATTCTGCAGCGACCTCTCGTTCGGAGTTCCTTACGGTCGGCACCTCGTTCTCTCACGTTTTTTTCTTTCTTCTCGTAATCCTCTTTTCCGACTCCACAAAAATTTATAATTCACTATTTTTATCTATTACGTCCTTTCTGCTCTCGCACTTTCGTTATCTTCTATAATTTTCAAGTTTCCAAGGATATTCCAGAAAATTATATCCTACTCGCTGCCACCAATTTGTTGTGCCCTTATCTAGCACAAGTTAAGGGTTCTTGAACTGATGTCCGTAAAGAAAACACTCGATGATGTTCTATTAGTTTTTATTTATTAACGTTGATTTGACGATGAACGTTGAACGACGATTCCACGGGCGACGGACGACGAACTTTAATAAATAATGTGAAGACGGACGACGGACGTTCAAAAGAAGATTTTCAAATTGAAATATGTTACTTCTAGTTTTGATGAGAATTCAGAATGGCTCTTTAACCACAAATGGTCTTTTCAACAATTGATCACCAACAAAAAGAATAATTGAATGATGCTTAATCAAAAATAAAGTAAGTTCAGAAATATTTCTGAACCACATAGAAGATGAATTCATTATTAATAATAAAAATTCATATAGAAAACATTTCCATAAATGGCTAAAATATGTAGATGACGTTTTCTGCTTGGAAGAGAAAAGAGACTAATATTCAATTGTTTTCAGAATTCCTAAACGCAATACACAAAAACTTCAATTTACTATTATATTATACTATTTTACTATAGAAAAAGATAGAAAATTAAACTTCCTAGATCTATCACTGGAAAACATAAATGATATATAATATATTCACAAGTTAACTAATTTTAGATCCTTATTGCGTAGAGATATAGGATATCCTCTTACAAATAAAATCCGTACTCTAGAATTTAACTATACAGGTGTTTGAGAATTGCACGGCACTATTTCAGAGACATGTTCTTCAGCACGAATCAAACAAGAAAGTTTATATAAACATATGTCTCATAACATATTATCGAAATATTGAAAAGTTAAATTATTTAACAATAAAACATTCAGAGTAACTGTTCAAAGTGTCCTCCGTTTTGTTGAATGCAGCATTCAGCACGACGGATCCATGATTCTCTGCCACGGCTAGAAAATCGGGACGACTCCTCTATGTAGCTGCTGCTTCTTCGATGCGATTTCTTAGCTCTTCTTGCGTGGCAGTAAACGTAGAATAAACCTCAGACTTCATCCAGCCCCATACAACATAATCCATCGGTTCCAGCCCCATATGCTTCCTTTATATAATCTGTGACAATATAAGAAAAATGAGCAGGGGCACCGTCATGAAACAATAAACCATATCGGATATATATACCTTTCGGATAGGGTAAAAAGATATGGGGTGTTCCATTTAAAATTTTCGACTTTCTCTCAATTGATTACAGCAAACGGTAATTCAATTTTTAACCACGCTTTATAAGGTACACCGATATAACAAGTGACAATCTATTTGACAGCATATGAAGAGTTATCGTGCCAATGCAAAACGTTTTTCAATTAACGTTGGCTGAGAAAAATACTTAAAACCAAAATAACTCGAAAACAAAAAACGTTAGGCATCAGCAACTGTTATCAAAGTCAACATATTTTCTTACGTATAATTGAATGGTGAAAACTATAGCATTCCATTTAAAATAACGAAGTTGAAGTCTACTTCCGGTGAACAACCCGTGTTCCCAAAATTTCAAGCCTCTACGAGTAGTAGAACTTAAAAAATTCTAACGAACCATGCAGTTAGAACCTGTCAGAACCAGTTTCTGAAGAAGGTTGCATCCGAAACGTCAAACATTTTTTCAAAAAACGGACGGCAAAACCCGAAAGTTTCTAGTTTTAGATCTAGTGTTAGTCCTAGTGATAGTTCTATTGCTAGTGTTAGTTCTAATTTTAGTTCAATTAACACCGGTCGTGAAAGCCTTCGTATATAAGTATTCTAATAAACCAGTTACGTGAGACATCCTGTATATATATTTAATTGACAAGTCAGTTTCGGTATTGGCAACTTAAAATTAATTTGGTAAACATAAACATAACCCAGGGGGAGGACACGCAACAGTAAAAGTTTTATCCTGTTTATCCTGCCTTCAGCGACACATGAACATGCGATAGGTAAACTAAAAGGAAGCGCGGTAAATCGATGGGTTTAAATAAATTTCAATTCTTCTTTTGAATCGATTTACGATGAAATAAATATATTAAAATAACACAAGTATATAAAATATATAATAGTTATTTATGTACCAAGTCAGCAAAGTGAATTTTTCTCGCATTTTACTCGCCTCGCTCGCTTCGCGCGCTCAACTCGTAAACTCAGGCTCGTTCGATAAAAACACTTTACTGGCGTGGTGCATACAACATATTACATCCTGTGAACAAAAAAGTATCGTTTTGACAGTCGCTGATTACTACGTAAAAGTGAATTTTCTTATTTTTGTGTGTGTTTTAAATTCGCGACGGGCGTAAATTAGACTTAAAATTAAAATTGGTTATTATTTCGGTAAGTTTTGTGTTATTCAGGAATAGTATTTCATATGGGTGAACAATTCAAAAATGCTTTATTCTCTTATTTTTGTTTGGGCGGGCACCTACTGATCACCTCAGAAATCTTAAGACACGAATCATTGTGAGCTGGAAAACGTTTCATTTTTTTTTATTTTGATTGTTCTTTTGCACCGCTGTAACACTTTTCTTTTACTGATAAAATAAAATTTTCTTTTTATAAAGGCAAATTTCCTTTTTTTTTATTAATTTATTATTTCTTTTACTTTTCATTAACAACTTCCTGCTGTTCGTTTTCAAGCGAACGCATGCAGGGTGCCAAACCCTAACCTTGTCACTACTAGCAACCAAGAGGCAGAGGAGATCGTTGACTGTCGGGTACGCGAGCCGCTCCGTGGACCTGGCCAGGAAACCTTCTCCAGGAGCAAAAGAAGATCTTAAAGGCTAGGTTTGTAACATATTTATTGATTATAACTTTTGTACAAGAATACAATAAAATATTAATGGCTTGTATGAACCTGATGGGATGTTATGAGTTTATTTATGTCCGGCTCGATATTTGTCAGTAGCAAACGCAAATCCCCCCGATTACTAATTGCCAGTCTGTTTCTTTTCTTTGTGACGAGGCTCATAACGGCACTGATTCCACGTTCTACCAAATACGAAGACGAAAAAGCAATCAACAGCTTCTGTACAATAACCCATAATGCTGAATATAAAATTAATACTCATTTGCATTTGTGCTCTGAGTTTCACTACTTACAAAAGGGTTCAACACTCAGTCGGGAATATCCAAGTGAAGAATGTCTTCAAATCTTTGAGTAAGGTCCGAATAGAGTGCCGTTAAGTGTTGACAATAAGCAAGCAAATCTTCGTCTCTATTTTCCAATTTTGAAAGATTTGGAAACTGAGAACATTCTCCTCTTCCCAAGTTTTGTTTGTATAGCAAAAGTTTTGCAACAAAGGCAGATATTACACTTTTAGTTTTGATTAAATTTAGTGTGTCACCTTGTAGTTTCAAATGAGTCTCGTTGAATCTGGCAAATAAATCAGTGATATAAGCGATGTCATTTTTCGAGATAATTAAATTATGACGCAAATCATTGTCTTTACTCTCCAGGAATTCCAACACTGAATCAAAAAGCGAATAGAAGCGATTCAAACAGGCACCATTAGACCCTGTTAAGTAGTAAACGATTATCACTCACGATCATCATTTTCCAAACAAAGCTGAGCAAGTAATCTCTCATTTAAGGCATTCCATTTGATTTTATTAACTGCTCTAATGACATAATGTAGTGATTCATGCAAACTAAGGTCCACTAAGGTTTTTTGCCACCAAATGATGTCGATGAAAAACACAATGTACCGATAGTACATTCGGTATGACTTGTTTTAAGTACGCCAGAAAGCCTCGGTAAATAATGTTTCACCTTTCGTATCAGTTTCCAAACATTTAGCAAATAACAATTCTTGGGAAATTTTTTCTTCTTTCACAAATCTCACATAAGCTAAAAGTAAAGCCTCCTTTCCAGGTAATGTTGACTCGTCAAGCTGTATAGAGAATTGAGATGTTTTTAAGTAGTTGTAATAATTCGAAAATTATTTAACGGTTTTAAGAATTAACCATTCAAATTAGGAACTCCTAGTGTGCAACCTTTCCTTATTTCAGAAACTAGAAATCACGTCTCAAGTTAACGACGTCCGGTATAGGGACCAGACTTCGTGTTAAATTTTGGGAAAAATTATGTATCCGCAGTTTGATGGGGGAGATGCGAATCGACACGAAGAAGTCGTTAAAAACTTGGACGATAGATCACGTAAATATTTGATGGTTTCCACTGTTTGGAAATTACGTGACGATTGTTTGGATTAGTTAGTGGCGGATGTTATCTTCTGGTCTTGTGGGCAAGGAATTCTTCCCTTCCACAAATTCCCTCATTGGCTTAGAAAATTATTGTAAAATATCCGCCCTATATTTTGGATTGGCCCCAGGTGTCGGGTATGTCCAGACGTTAGGGAACGCCTAATGAAGGTTTTGCACCCCTCCAAGACCCGAGGTTACTTAAGGCCTTGCACACATCAAAATTAGGGAATTCAGAACTTAGTTTCAATTATTAAACTTCGAAAGATATCTTCTTAGAAAGATTTCGAACCAAAACTCAATCAGCGCTCTGTTACACCGAAACTTAGATTCGCTTCAACGCCAATTCAAGTCCCGTCGAAATCGAGAACTTTGACTCAGGTTCAAAGGCAACTTTCTTCTTGTTCGAGCGTCCGCATCGTGTCGAAAACCGTGTTCACTTGAGGATTTGGTGCGTTTGTGTCGAAGAAGTCTTCCCGGATGATCTCGAGAAGATTCCAACAGGATCCAGGTTGCGACCCATCACCGAGACCACCATATCGGAATACACGTCCGGAGTAAGTCTGTTTGTCAGTTCTCCCTTTCATTCATCAGTCAACGAGAGTGTTCGCTGTAAGGTTGGGTTCAGATAGGTCATTTTCGTTTTTAAGTTTGCTTTGTTTCCTTAAATAACGTCGGCCATATCGTAGATACAAAGTTAATCTCAAAACTAGATTAACTTTGTATTTTACTTTTTTTTATCATTATTTTTGTAAATATAGATTAAGTGCGGTTAGAACAGTTATCGTTTTATTTCACATTTCCTGAGAGCCTTAGCGCAAGAACCCACGGTTCTGAAATAGTGACCGCTCGCTTGCCATTTAATCTTGTTTGAATCTAATTCCCGATAATCCCTGCGTGGCCCGGGATATAAGCAAATTCTACCTTTAAGTCCCCTGTAGCACACTGCCAACTAAGTTCTTTAACTTTGTTCACCAGATAATGCACCCTCGACCTTTCACCTATAACCCCATCCAACGCACGAATTACACTCAACGAATCCGAAAATATTACCACTGGAGTAACTCCATTTGTTTTTGTGTAATTCAAAGCCCACCAAACAGCAAACAATTCCACCATAAATATATTTGTATAATCAGGTAGCTTACCCGAATGAGATAACTCAACTGGGGCGCGCAAACGCCAAAATGCACCCGCTTTGCCGGACCAGTTGTCACCGACGTGTCAGTGTACATAAAAACTGTATTAGGCCACAGAGTCAGAGCTTCTCGTATAGAAACCGCGTTATAATTAAAATGGACTCCCGGCAATGATTGTTTAAGCCTTGCGCACAACAGATTACTTCTGACCTTGGGAAGGTGAACAAAGGCATCATACCGCACCATACGCGTCTTAAAATATTTAAATTCTGTGTTGCAAATTGCAAGTATTCCAATAAAATTTGGCGGTATTTTGATAATAGTAAGGAACCAATCCATTTGATGGCGCTAGTGCTGAGTAAAAAACAGTTTTACGCTGGTGGCACGTCTATACACGTCTATGCATCTTAAAACTAACTTCATTCTACTTTTGACATACAGAGGGCGGGATATTCAAACCCTAATAAACATGATGATTTAACGCAATTTGCCTTATACCAAGTTGCACCCCTGAGAAGCTACAGGCCTTCAAAGTTGAATCTTAAATTTCGAGAAAAATTAATATCTCAATAATGGAGTAAGTTAGGAAAACCAAATTTGGTACACGTTATGCTCTTGGTACACATCAAGGGCATTAGTCGGTAGAAAGTAGGGATCATTTAAAGCATTTCAAAGGGTTGGTTAGGGATGATGGTACCTTAAAATTTGAAAGACTTTTTTAATCAATCTTATTATTTCATTTTATGTGGAATTTAATTCTAATACTTCTTCTACTTATTATTATTTTTTAAAAAACCTAGCCGTTGTCATAAAAAACCCGAATAGCTAAAGACGTAGGGTATTTTATCAATTTTAATTAAAACCATGGAAAAGTTGGTAGTTGGCTATGAAATTTTACGTCAAATTTGACTATAATTTTATTTTTTATAGGAAAAAATTATTTGATTTTGGTAATTTTTTAGTATTTTTTTTTTGAAAATATTAGGAAGTTTGCAAGGGACCTTAAATCATCATCTTTTAGGTTGGTCTACATGACCTTGCTCTGTGTCGGTTCTTATGCGGGACGACTGTGTATATATGTATATATATATTTATTTAATTGACAAGTCAGTTTCGGTATTGCCAACTTAAAAAAATTTTCGTAAACATTAACATAACCCCAAAAACTTTTTTATTTCTTGAAGAAAATTTATTAATAATTTATTAAAAAAATGATTTATTTTGATTGGAATAATAAGAATGAGGTTGAAATTGAGTTGAAAAAGGTTAAATTGATTAATTTTTGGCTTAAAAATTTGTTTTATTTGGGGAAAAGAGTTGTAAACGAAAACATATCCTCAATTTTTTTAATTAAAATGGTTTTGATTTCTTTTTTAGGATGCAAACTCAACAAATTGCGCCATCCCCGGTTAAATATTCCGAAATAATCAAGCACCCAATGGTTCAAGGATTAGATTTAAATCACCACCACCTTTCCTTGCACATGATGAAAGAAAATCGAAAGAAAAATCACCCCTGGAGTTATCGGAAACGTTCCTAACATTTCAGGGGCAACGAATGGAGTCGGGATGATGTCGTGTCCGAATGCGCCCCATGAAAATCATCACGTTCAAAACTTGAGATTTCCCTTTGGATTCACCGGGGAGGTCCTCTTTTCCCCCGGGGCTTTCCTAATTGCGATTATTAAAACTTCCATCAATCGAAAATCCACTTCCTCCATATAAATTATTTAGAAACTAACCCGGAAATTCCCGAAATAATCCCTGAAGTCGATGAAATCGATGGTGATGATGAAGAAAGCTCGCCAAAAGATTCCAATTCGGGGAAAAGCTAAAGAGCGTATTTAGAAAATTGGAATGAAGAGAATTTTTTGGATGAACAGGAAAATAATGATTTGGATAAAGAGAATTATACACTTTATGAGTTGGAAACGATGGAGATTCTTTCGGAGAGTGTTAATCAATACATTCATTTACAACCAATTGAGAAATTACCCCCGAATGTTGTTTGATCGGAGTAGAAACAATCTCCTGTGTGCAAATTGCTTCAAAATATTGTGATTATTTCGAGGTTGAAGCAAAGAAGTTTCGATCAACATCCGGTTTTGCATATTCCGGATAATGATGATGATGAGGTTAGGAGGGATGAAATAAATTTGGAGAAGGATGAAAATAAATGTTCTGTTATGAAGAAGAGTGAGGCGTTCGTTGGGGTGCAAAAAAAAAGAGATTGAAGGGGATAAAGATAAAGGTTAGATGATTTTAATTTTTTTAAAAATTAATGAATTTCAATTTTTTATGATGAAATACATCCGTTACTTCACGGATATATGAAATAGAGATGTTTTTGTTGCAAAATTGATTTTAATTAATTAATTGTTAACTTTTTTGATCATTTTTTTAATAAATTTATTTGTTTAGGTGATGAATCGGAAGAGAAAGATGATGATGATGATGATGATGAAGAAAAATGAAGATAACCCAAAAAATAAAGATTTTGAGTCTGAAATTGGAATGAATTTAATCGAAAAATCAAATTTTGATGTTAAATTAGATGATAATGTTGATGAGGAATCCCCAAAAACTGAATTGGAGTTATGCCCATGATGTTGAGAATGAAAAAATTGTTAACGAAAGTACCGAAAATAAAATAATTAAGGAAGTAAATGATGAAATTGATGAAAAATCATCAAATGAATCGAGTGATGATGATTCTTCATCGAGTGATGAAAATGTTCATAAAAATGATGTTAATTGTAATGAGGATGATAAAAATAATAACAACGATGATTTGGATGATAGAAATGATGATTTGGATGAGAGAAATGAAGATTTTGATGATAAAAATGATAATTTGTGTGAGGAAAGTTTATTATCAAGTGAAAATGTTGAAGAAATTGACTCAAAATTGTCAGTAAAACGAAAGTTGAAGGGGATAGAAAACTCCCATTTATACGAATCGAGGTTACATTCAACAGAAAATAAAATTGTAATACGAAAAATGATAAGATTCAGGAGAGAAAGTGACGTTTCCATTGAGAGTTATCAAGAAAATGATGTTCCAAAGGTAATTATTAAAAACATCGAGGAGATTCAATTTCAACAAAAAATTCAATGGTTTCCATAAAAATTGTTCCCGTTCAAACCATGTAACGTCCACTTTTGTGTTATTGTGTTTTGTCTAAAACTGTTACAGAAATCGAAGATTTTATATACCATTTTGTTTGTTACTTACTTTGTTTATAGTTGTATTTTGTTTACAGCAGGCTGAATTTGGAAACACAGTCAAAGTCCTATAAGGTCCTTTCCACTTCGTTATCATTATCCTTTGGTTTTTATTTAAACACATTTCTCTTTCGATTTTTAACCACAAACATTTTTTTTTCGGTTTATCCATCTTTATTTACATCTGTTAAATTTCATACTTTCAATCATAGAGGGAAGGAGTGAGTTTGAATTTTTGGTACGGCGCGTTTGTAAATCGAGTTTTTTGATAAATTTTGGGGAATGAATACCCGTGCGCGATTTGATTCTTCCTCTTTTGTAGCCAGCATTCATAGTGCAACGATTGTTAACAATTTTATAGTCGTCGACATTTTGGAATTTTTCACGTTGTTGGATTTTGAGTCGAGCGAGCTATATCTGATTTCATCAGGATATAAGTTAATCAATCAGTTAATTTTTCGTACGGAATTGTTTCCTACGATTACGGTTCTACCGGATTTCTACGCACGTTTATGAATTTAAATAATTTTACTGGTTAAGAACAAAAAAAAAAAAGAGAGAAAAACCTCATACCATCTTGAGGTAGGTTTAAACATTTATATTTTACAATTCTAATTCCAACTAACTTATCCTAAACTACTTAACAAAAAAAAAAAGAATCCTCCATCCACGCTAAATAAAAATCACTCACTCTCCTTTCTTCTTTAAACAATATATATACAACTATTTACAATTTTTTTCTCTTTGAAACATAGGTTTTTTTTTTATTCTAAACTCCTATCCTGGAAACAACCCTGGAAAAAAAAAGACGTTAAGCTTTTTCGTCAGAACTATCATTCCCATATCCACCTTGGGCCGGTGTTTCCAAAGGAAGTTTGCAGAATTTTCGTGTCTACGTCCATAGTTCTACGTGTGTGAAGAATCTGGAATAAGGTCAGATGTTTTTGTTTCGCTAAAAAAAAAAAGTCAATTCAATTAAGTTATTTTTTTTTGTATCATCAATTAAATCAGGATTTATTTTTTTATACTTACCGATTTAATTTTGTTGTTTATTTTACTTATTTTATAATAATTCTCCGGATTTTAATTATTCTTTTGTTAATTAATTTTTTGTTTTATTTTTCGAAATTCGTTATTTAATTTTTAGTTTTGTAAAGATACGTCTGTGTATTAGGGGGATTGTTCATTTTAGTTTTGATTATAAATTCTTGTTGTTTTTCTTTAACGTTCACCTGATCGAGCGCTCGCGTCATTCGGGAACGGGTTCGCGGTCAAAAATTCAGGTTCATTTTTTTTCTATTATATTCCAGTTCAGGTTTTCCCCCCTAAACATCGGAGACAATCTGATTTTTCTTTTTATTATTGTCGAACAGTTTCGATATTTACTTTTTTATTATTATTGTTTATTTTTTTTATATATATATTTCTTTGTTTACCATTTATTTTTTTATAATAAATTTAATATTTGGTGGTATATAATCTTGCCGATTTCTTGTGTTGTGTATATGTTGGTGTTCGTCGAACCTCATTCTTTGCGAAGAGGGCTGCTTCGCAGTTAGAGCGATCTGCAACTGAAACTGCGTGGCGCCTTATAAATTCAGACCCACCCCATCTTCACTGGGAAGCCGAGGTGTTGCAGATCTGTGTGTTTATTTTTTTTTAGGGTTCGATCGTGTTGATTTGTTAGTTTTGTTTTTTTTGTAAAAAGACGTCACAACCAAGATATCGATTCTCAAAGTTTTCTCAAAATCAATAACAATAATCAAAATAATTATTCGGAAAAAAACGAATTAATCGATCAAAATGAATTGAAAATTGATGTAATTAACAAAGATGTTGATGATAATGATGTAATTGAGCAAAAAATGATAAAATCGAGGAGGATGATGAATTAGACGAAAAAATTAAGAAATTGGAAGAAAAATCTTTTTTGATTGATGAATTGGAATTAAAATCTTCTTTAATTAATGATTTGAAACAAAAATCATCTTCAACTAATGAATTAAAAGTAAAATCTTCATTAATTATTAAAGATTTTAATGAGAAATGTTCACTGATTAATGATTTAAATGATAAATCTTGTTTAATTAATGAATTAGAAGCAAAATCACCCTTAATTATTAATGATTTTAATGAAAAATGTTGTTGAATTAATGAGTTAGGTGAAAAATCTTCTCTAATTAATGATTTAAATCTTTAATTGTTAATGATTTTAAAGAAGAATCTTCTTTGATTAATAATTTAGATGAGAAATGTTCTCCGATTAATGATTTAAATGAGAAATCTTGTTTAATTAGTGATTTAAATGAGAAATCTCGTTTAATTAATGAATTAGAAGTGAAATAACCTTTAATTAATAATGATTTTAAGGAAAAATATTGTCGAATTAATGATTTAGATGAAAAATCATATCCAATTAATGATTTAGATGGGAAATCTTGTTTAATTAATGAATTAGAAACAAAATCACCTTTAATTGTTTTAAAGTTAACAGTTAATTGTTAACAGAGACGTTTTTTTGCAAGTTCATGAATAGCAAATTTCGTTCGGGTTTTATTTTGTTTTGTTTCAGAGCCATCTAGGGGGAACTTTCCTTTACTCCTTTTCCTAAGAATTTTAATAAAGAAAAAACTTATGATTTTGAGATGTAGATGGGGTAAAATAATTTATAATTTAGTTTAAGGATGGAATTTAGCCCTAACTACCAACCTTGAAAATTAACTTGGGTGAATTCTCTATTTTTCGTTTTTATTTATTGGAATAACTTTCAAGGGGTATTCTTGTGGGGTCAACGAAGGGAAACGTTTTATTCAACGTTTTATAAAAATGAGAAGTATTAAAGAAAATCACGTTTAGTGACAAATTTAAAAGTGATATTTCTGCAAATTGAAACTTTAATTATAAATTTGAGTGAATGGTTGGTTTCCCTTCGTATATGGATTATATGGATACATATACTGAAAGTTACACAATAAATAAATTGTATTTATGACGAATTCACCGAAGTTTGGGTTTTGACCATTTTTGACAGCAAACCTAGGGATTTAGTGCAGTCAAGTTCATCAGTTTTCTACTAGATGGCGCCACAACAGAAATCTTCACAACGTTCTGAAATTTGAGTTAAAAGTACTTTATAGTACCATATAAAATCGAAAACAAAAAAGAATGGCAAATTGAGTTACTGTGTTTAATCAGTTCGATTTCGTTTAATTAAAACGATGGTATATTAGAAAGGGGTTAAAGAACAAACGCACAACAAATATTGTAAATTCGCTAATATTTATTATACAGACAGAATTATACCATTTCCACATCATATCACATTAAAATTAAATAAATATTGGAGAATCGTCAGGAGAATGTCACACAGAGTGTCACACTGGCGCACTTTTGCAAGCTGGAAATTACTTAAAATTCGTATCATGTAGAATAAACTCATATAATTTTATCAAGGATGAAGGGTATTCTTTCTTAACAGGCGTTATGTTTCGTCTTTTAAGACTTTATTTAATACATATGTCTACAACACCTGTATTGTTACTTTCTCGCATATAAAAAAACTAAGTTGGTTACAATCCATCCAAAAATTAGACTGAATGCATTTCGCAGTCGTAACGATTTATGACTTCCAGTTTGTTGTTATGTGTGTTTGTTAAGTGTAAACCAGGGATAATGCAAAAATCAAACAAAAGGCTTCTTTTTCTAAAATTTTTTTTCTAAAAAACACAATTTTCAAACTATAATGTGAAAAAAGTGAGATAATGTAGTAAAAATAATGTTTATTACATCTAAAACTACCTTTAAAACAAAACCATTAATTTTTCATTAATTTAATTTTTTAAACTCTAAAAAACTTTTAGCAGTTCACTTGCGCCATGGTGTACTTATTAGACATTTTGCTAATTTCGTTAATTCCGAAATTCCCTTTTTGCCCAAAGTTGTAAAACAGGGATTTTTTGGTTTTGGTAAATAATAAGAATGTAGATTAAAATTAATCTTTTTAACCGGTTTCGTAGTATCAATATTTCCATCTCGTTCAAATACGGAAATTTACCATTTCGATTTCCGTTTCGTTTACTTTATTTAATATTACCGTTAAATATCTCAGATTCAAATTTTCGTTAGAATTTCTTCATTCCTGTCAAATATATAAACTGATAACTTAAAAATACAAGAAATCTGAAAAAAAAGCGACATAATAGCCATTAAATGATACAAAAATGAAAAAAGATTATTTACTTGTTATAGTTTTGATTGTATAATTTCTGGCAGCATGTTGTTTAAACAAAACTTTTTCAATTTAGGCAACATAACATTTTCCCAAAATGTTCTATATAAATAACCAAATATGCATAATTTCTATCGCAAATATTGAGTTGACCTTGGATCTGTAATTTATTACTAATATATGTAACATTATAAGTCATTGTTATAACTGTACCTGGTAATAATAATTATGTTTTTGTTTTAGATGAAATTCACCGTTTGTTTAGCCAAGACAAATTTTTTTTTATTTTTTCTTGCTTCCTTTATATCTGCACCATTCTTATAGAGGGAATATAAACATTTAATTTCTATTAGGGCATTATTGCCTACCAATCCGTCAGGTGAAGCTGCAAGAAACCCATTTTGCAAATCCACGAATAAACCAGCGTCGGTGACCTGTAAACCAGTTTCTTCTTCAAAATCGAGATCGGGCAATGGAAACGGTGGTTTGATGTTGTGGACTCCCTTCGTTTTATAACATCACCAAAGTTTGATGTTGTAAGTCGGCATTTTTTTTCTTGTATATATACACATTATTTTCGTACTGCCCAATTGTCATCGCAGAAATAACACGTGCTCTCTCAGGAGTAACCTAGACACACATTGAAAATCATTTGATATCACATATATATTAGCGGATCTTCACAAGCAAGCATACAGCACCATTATAGAAGCTTCAAAGCAAAATAATAATTTCTTTGAAAGCAAGTGCATATTTAATTCTCACATACACCGACTGCTGCTAAATGAAAAGACGTTTTGTAATATTATTTCAAACAAAAAAAAAATACTAATTTTTTGTAAATTTATGTGTAAGAAAGATTTAAAACGTCTGAAAAAGATGTCAATAGGATCAATATGCCGATTACAATCTTCTTCGGGAACATTTTCATTTCAGTTGCCTACATAATAGTTGATATAATTTCATTTAAATTTTCATAAAGATTACCTGAAGAGAGTTTAATACTCTCCTAGTCTCTGAGGCTATTTCCTCAGCGGTCATAGATTCTTGTTCTGCATTATAATTCTGCACCATAATAGGTGTTTTTGTCTTTATATACTCTATGTGTAATTCGCTTTTTGGGAGTTTGTGTTTTCAACCATTCCTTCCTATTGTGAAATTTATTTATAAATTTTTAGTGATAAATTCCCGGGTATTCTGAAAATATTTTAGGAAAAATGTTTTTCTGCCAATTTAATCCTGCAAAAATACAAAAACACAAAATTATTTTAAAGAATTTTTTACAATAATGTACTGAAATTTTGAATTAGATTTTACTTAAGTAAAAGTAACGGAAATCGCGCTATTAACTAACACATTTGTTAGTCGTTGTGAGCAATATATTACAATGCAAAACAGACAAAATACTGTATAACAAACACAAACCTTCATTATATCTCAAAACAGCTATATTTGCTCTTAATTCGAATGAGCCTCTGTTGGTTAAATTTAACCGTTTTCCGCAGTTAAACTTGCATAACAGAGACACAAATACACAACATAAATGTTTCTGCAGGATTATTATTTTCATTTTGAATAATTTTATGGGTTCTCCTTAAGACAATTTCCAAAGCACCTGAAAGCATTAACTACTAAGTAAAAGACAAACTGCACCACAGTAATTAAGATCAATTCACACACCGTTAATGTGATGATTGATGTATCCCACTACTTTGAAGTTGTGTCATTCGTGACTGTGATTTGTCTGATACTATGTTGCAATTCAGCTCATTGCATAATGTGTGATCACCGTACACATGAGCGACTAAGAGGTATTGGCCACCTCTTTCTACAACACGTCAACGTCATTACTGGTATTTATACATTTCAAAATATGTGCCTGAATTTTTTTTATAACTGCCAATGATAATAATTTTCTTCCACTCAGAGGTATAGTTGTATCCAGCTTTATTTTATGTAGTATAATACCAGAGGTCAAACCCGTAACGGGTAGTACCCCTACCCGTTATTATAATATATAATAAACGGTACTACGGCTTTTCATAATTTTTGAGATTCTTTGGCCATTGGAGCAAACGATAAATTCAATTATGAGGCTGCCTGTGCAAAAATATAGATATGTATTATATAAATATGTACACTTACCGCACCAGACGAAGCATTATAATTATGGCCGTAGGAACGCTTGCTCCAACCACCATCCAAATAAACATTAATCCTATATAATTGCAGTGTCTCCGGTTAAGTAGCCCTGTGGGAGCATAAAATGAATAACATACGAATTGTACAACTGAAAATAAAACTCTCGGAAGGGGGAATGATCCTTCCTTGCACTACTAATAAAGCAACAGCAACCCAAGCAAAAGTTCAGCTCCCCGGGTCAACCCCTCGAAAGGAAAAGCATCTACCAAACAGACCGTCATGTCTTAACTGCATAAACAAAAAGCCCTCCACAAACTAAATAAAGATTCCATTATTACACCGTACTTTCCACAGCTACAGCTCGGTGAATCCGCCATTCCTATCCGATACATATGAGCGGAAAACATGCCGTGACCCATTCGCATCCGACTGATTGTAGAAATCATATGTTTAGACTCAGAGACAAAAGACCCATACCATGTTCCCTCTCTGACATCACCCTTAATCAACCACAAAGCACGACCCTTGATTCTGCTACTACCATTCCATTCTTGCTGCCACGCATTCCAAGTTTCTTCTTTCATTTCCCTAAAGATATCGTAAATGTCCTTGCTGATCTGGTAGAATGGAAAATCGTTCTATTCCGCCGCCAGCCTATCAGCCATCTCATTCCCGACAATCCCTGCGTGGCCGGGGATCCAAGCAAATTCTACCCTTAAGTCCCCTGCAGCACATTGCCAACTAAGTTCTTTGACTTTGTTCACCAAATAATGCACCCTCGACCTTTCACCCATAACCCCATCCAACGCACGAATTACGCTCAACGAATCCGAAAATACGACCACTGGAGTAACTCCATTTGTTTTTATGTAATTTAAAGCCCACCAAATAGCAAACAGTTCCGCCACAAATATATTTGTATAATCGGGTAGCTTACCCGAATGAGACAACTCCAACTGGGGCGCGCAAACGCCAAAATGCACCCGCTTTACCGGATCGGTTGTCACCGACGCATCAGTGTACATAAAAACTGTATTAGGCCACAGAGTCAAAGCTTCTCGTATAAAAACCGCGTTATAATTAAAATTGACTCCCGGTAACGATTGTCTAAGCCTTGCGCACAACAGATTAGTTCTGATCTTGGGAAGGTGAATAAAGGCATCATACCCCACCGAGTACATGACCAACACGCCAGTCCGCCGCAAGTCAACCATTCTGGGTAACCAAAACTCATACCTCCGCACGATATGTGCCACTCTGCTATCGGCTACTCTGCCTTCTTTAAATAACTAATTTAACAATTTAAAATTATATTTAATTTAACTAACAACTTAAAAAAAAATTATTTATTTTTTATGTTAAATTGAGTTTAAAGTCTTCTTAAATTGATTAATTTATTTTGTTTATTATTATTAATCAGATTAATTAAAGAAAATTAAAATAATTTAATGAAATTTAAATGATTTGATAATTTGAAACTAACTTGGTGTGGAAAAAACAATTTTATTTATTTTTTTCTTTGAAATTGCGTTTTAATTCTCTTTTAATCTCTTTAAATTAATTTATTTATTTACTTTATTATTATTTATTAGATTAATTAAAACAATGCGACAATTTGCAACTAACTTCATGGGTCAACAGAAAAGAATTTGTTTTGAGGTTATGTTATGTTCTAATTCTTTTTTAATTTTTAGCGATTTTAAATCAAATTCAACTCTAAAAGCAATAAAAACAGAAGATATTAAGCAAAAATGAAGAAATTTAAGATCCCAAAGAAAGTAAATGTGGAAAATGAAAAAATTTCGGAGGAAGTTAAGCCGAAAAAATTTAAAACGAATCAAACAAATCAATGAGGATAACATCGAAAATGAAGTAAATAAAGTAAATCCTCCTGTAAACGTATTGAAAAATGAAGTCCAATTTGATCTATCAATAGAAAAAGTAAATTTAATCGAAGATATCCTCAAAAATAATTTGGCACCGAACGTTAAAGCTAAATCGATTAGATCGTGTCTAAAAGGATCGGATGGGGTGAAAAACCGCTTTTTAGATCCTTTAAAACGTTCGTTTTCCCCTAATTTAAACAAAAATTGAGAAAAAAAGCGCAGATTAAGTCTTGAAGAGTACAACAAAATCCGCAAAAAAAAGTTTTATGAAAATATAATGAAAATTTTAAGGATTCTTACAAAAACGGATTTTAGTTGATAAAAACGATCGATTTAGACTTTGAAAGTGCCAAGATGCAGGAGGAAATCGAAAAGGCGATTTTAAAAAATTTAAGTCAAGCTAAGATGATTAATGGGAATAATTTTGATTTGGAGGATGAAGAAATTGAAAAAAGTGAGGTTAAAATAAAGAATACAATTAATTTCATTGATAAATCGATTGTTGAGGAAAAAATTAATTCTCTGAAGGAGTTTTTGCCTAAAATAAATAGTTCGAGGGTTACAACGAGTGAAAAGAACTCACAAAAAATCGAGGATTTATTTTCAAATCGTCCGATTTATCAACAAGGAAATTATGAGACTAATCGACTTTTACAGCAGAATTAAGGAGAATGGTGAAGGAATTAAAGAATATGATGGAGGAATTAAAAGAAATGATGAGGGAATTAAAGGAAATGATGAAAGAATTGACAAAAGTGATGAAAGAATGAAAGAAAATGATAAAATCAAAGAAATGAAGGGAAATGATGAAAAAATGAAAGATAATGGTGAAGAAATGGAAGAAAATGATGAAGAAATCAAAGAAAATGACGAAAAAATTAAAGAAAACGATGAAGAAAGTTTGTTTTGGAACCCAGAAAGACCTAGTTTATATGATGAGTATTATGAGAAAGTGATGAAAATGAGTTTAAAAGTTGAAAAAGTGATCCTTTTTTGAGTGAGGTGGTTAAAATGAATCAGGTTACTGATATTTCTGGATTGGGGGTGAAAAATAAAGGTGGATATGAAAAAAATGATGAAAAAGGAGGAGGGGATATCTCCGATTCCTTTAAAATAGTTAACGGAAAGGGTGAATTAAGAAAAATTAATGGTAATTCACCGAATATTGAAAAAATTTGTTCCGATGATGTTCAAAGTGAAGAAGATTCCAATTTAACCCCAAAAAATGACTTCAATTTCGACGAAATGAAACTGAAAATGACTCAAGAAACTGATTCAAAGAAAAAGAACGTTTTAAATTTATCCAAATTGAAAGCTTTGGTCCAAATTTATAAAAACATATCAAATTCTAATTCGTACAAGAATTAAGATAGCTTAGAAAAAATTAAATGATTAATTAATCAAATCAGGATCAAAATTTTTCATCCCTGCTTATGTTCATGGAGAAACGTTGTAACTACGACGATTATTCGATTGTGAACGGTGACGGTTGGCGGTACGATAGGTGACGGTGACGTCTCGAAATTGGTGATAAAACTGGAAAAGAATGGTGACAATTTCGGAAGGAATGTGAGAAATCGCGGCCCATTTGTTCGATTGTCGGGGATTGAGGTTTTAGAGCGGATGGTTAAGTGGAATCATATGTAATAGGTTCTTGGTTGATATATCTTATTTATTAAATAATACGACAATTGGTGTCGACAATTTTTATTATTTTATTTAAAGATGTTAACCATACAACATTTCTTACTTAACTACTACTAATTAATTCTATTCTAACTTATTACCTATAATGCTTAATAAGCGCATTTTTAACATGTCCTAATTACACTCGCGTTCACTAACCTTTTGTCTGTAAGCACTTTTACGCGTTGTCCATTACACCTTCCTTTTTACGAGAAAAATTTTTATATTAATATTATTATTTAAAAATTTTATTATTAATCTTCCTATCCTATAATACCCAATTATTATATTATTTTAACATTATTATTTTATGCTACATATCCCTTTATTTATTACATTTTTTTTTTTTTTTTACAATTATTACTTAAAATTAACTTAAACATAAACATTTAATGTTTTATTTATCTTCTTGTCTGTACAATTTCACTCTATTTTTGTGCACTTGTTGTATTTTATTTTTAATTTTTTAATGTGACATTTGGTGAATTATCACATATTACCTTATAAGGACCTTTATAAATTGGTTCTAGTTTGTTATTATTGTCTCTTTTTACTAAAACTTTATCGTTAAATTTATATTTAATGTTGTTACTAGTTCGATCTAATTGATTTTTTCGTTTATTTTTAGATTCATTTAAGGTATTCTTTGCGTCTTGCCATGCATGCTGTAATCTAAATTTTAATTCGTTTGCATAATTGTCAAAATTATACACTGGATCCTATCTTAGTTGTTAAATTTGATGGTAGATTACAACGTTTACCAAAAACAAGTTCATATGGAGTGTATTTAGTCTCCGTATGTACCGTGTTATTAAAAGAAAAACACCAAAAAGGTACCCAACTGCTCCAAGTATCTGGAAATTTTGATATTTGTATTCTTAAGTACGCGCCTAGATTTTTATGAGTATTTTCTAATGCACCAAGCGTTTCATGATGATAAGCGGTAGAATTTAAGCGTTTAATATTTAAAATTTTTGCTACATCTTGAAAAACTTGTGCTAGAAATTCAGTGCCCTGGTCCGTAACTATCTCATTTGGAATGCCATGTTTTAAAATGAAGTTATTAACAAATGATTCAGCTACAGTTAAGGCTTCTCTATCTCTGATACAGTATCCTTCAACAAATTTTGTAAGTTCACACTGAATTGTGAGTATGTATTTATTTTCCTCGTTGTCTTGGTTTAAAGGACCTACTAAGTCTAAATAAATTTTTTCAAATGCCGAGGATGCAGTTGTTGTAATTGTCAAGGGTTCCTGATGTGGTTTAGAGTGTTTGTAACGTTGACAATCATCGCATTTAAGAACAAATTTCGAAATATCATTTTTAATTCCTTGCCAAAAGTAATACTTTTTTATATTTGCATACATACGATTGATTCCCGCATGTCCACCTGTTGGAAGCATATGGAAATCATTTAAAATCAGTTGACGGGTCTCTTTACAGTCGATTCGAGTAGCTGCGTTAATTACAGAGATTTTCAAATTTAGTGTTTTCAATACTTTAGATTGATTGATTAATCGGGAGATTAACGATTCATTTTCTTTATTTTTTAAAATATATAATTGAGGAATTCCATTATTAATACATATAGTTTGTAAACATTTCAACTCAGCGTCGAGGGCTAAAGTCGATGAATGTATTACTTTTATATAAAGTATATTTAATTCTTTATCATATAGTAATGAACCCGATTTTACTAAAGTACAATTTTGTGATAGTATTAAAAATTCTTTATTATTTATCTGTTTCAATTCAACAGAGTTGAGTTGGAAGGACGTTTCAATAACTCAACAATTCCCGGATGGCCAGTCCTATCATTATTTTCGTTATTGAGTCTTAATTCCGTTTCTACTGTTTTTTCTTTACTCATTGCTCTTGTAATTGCAAACACACTTTTTGATAAATTTTCCAAATCTTTCGAATCTACTGTTATTCGAGATAATGCGTCCGCGACAGAATTATCTTTACCCCTTACGTAATGAATAGAAAAATCAAATTCTTCCAAAATTAACCTAAATTTTGTTAACCTAGAAGACGGATCGTTCATACCAAACAACTAAACTAAAGGACGATGGTCTGTATAAATTTTGAATTTTCTACCAAATAAATAAGGTCTAAAATGTTTGACAGACCAAACTATTGCTAACAATTCTTTTTCAATGGTTGCATAATTTAATTCAGCTTTATTTAAAGCTCTACTTGCGAAAGCTATTGGTCTATTATCTGAATTGGAAAGAATTGATCCAATTGCATATCCAGAGGCATCCGTTCGAAGGATAAATTCATTCGAAGGTGAAAAATCCGGATATTGTAAGATTGGGGGGTTAATTAAAACTAACTTAAGCCTTTCAAAAGCATCCTGACAATCGTTATTCCAATCAAATTTAACTGATTTGCGCGTTAATTTATTTAATGGATTTATTATTGCAGCAAAATTTGGTATACATTTTCTGTAATAATTTGCAAAAGCTACGAATCGTTTACACTCATCTGTACTAACAGGTGTTGGATAATCTTGAATGACGCTAATTTTATTTGGATCTGGAGAAATGCCTTCTGATGATATTACATGTCCCAGATATAAAACTTGTTTCTTTAAAAATTGACATTTGCTCGGATTTAATTTTAAATTTACATCACGAAGTCTGTTAAAAATTTTTATTAAGTTTTGCGTATGATTTTGCAAACTATTGCCAAACACGATAAGGTCATCAAGATAAACAAAACAAGATTCATAGTTTAATCCGGACATAGCGACTGTCATCACCCTTGAAAATGCACTGGGGCTAGTTTTTAAACCCATCGGCAATCTTGTCATTTGGAACTGTCCCTTGCTAGTAGTAAATGATGTACATTTTCTACTTGAGGGCTCTAACTCAACTTGATAATAGCCTTGTGACAAATCTAAATGTGTGAAATAAATTGCTCCTGATAATGAATCTAAAATTTCAGTAATGTTCGGTAATGGAAAACGGTCGTCTTCTACGTTTTTATTCAAAAGTCTGTAGTCAATAACTACTCTCCATTTTTTATCTTCACATGAACTCGACTTTTCCTGTACAATAAGCAATGGGGAAGACCACCCTGATCTTGTTGGTTCTATTACACCCTTTTTTAGCATATCATCAACTTGTTTATTTATTTCTAATTTATGATAATGCGGTAACCGATACGGTTTAACATAAACTGGTTCTGCATCTTTCTTTAACCTAATAATTTCCTTTCCTACATTTGTGACAGTTATAGAATCATTCTCTAAATGAAAAATGTCTGCATATTTTGCACAAATTTTCTGAATGGACTCTTTTTCCTCTTTGTTTAAATGTTTAGTATCTAACAAATCAAGTAAATTATCTACCCTACCCTTTCTACTGAAATGTTATTATTATTAAAGTTATATAAATGATAATTTGTTAATTTAGATGTGCTAGGCTGAAAATTTTTAATTTTTACTTCGTTTTCATTTGTATTCATAATACGTATTGGTATCATGTGAGTATTTGGGCGAGCAATGACACCCGCAAATCACAAATTTCAGATGGCAAAACTACACAGTCATCGGAATCATTTACCCAAAAATGTTTTATTATCTCACATCTTGGAGGAATGACCGTATAGTTATTAAATTTAGATTTTAAATTAAGTACAATTTTATGAGAATCATACCAAAACGCTAAAGAAAATTTTTCAAAATCTATTGTTGCATTATGTTTCAAAAAGAAGTCTGATCCTATAATACCATTCATTCCGCATTTAAAATCTTTTAATATAAAAAATTCGTGATTAATTTGAATATTTTCAACATTTAATGATAAATTAGTTGATCCGATTGATTGTGTTGACCCAGAAATTCCATTTATAATTACATTTCGTTTAGTATTAATATCTTCATTACCGTTTAAACTATCTGAAAAAATTATGCTGACTGATGCGCCTGTGTCCAATAAAAAGAATAAGTCATTCTTTCCATAACGCATTCTCACATAATTCATTCCATTCATACTTAAGATGACATTTTTAGTTCCGAAAAAACCGATCATCGGCGACACCCTCGTCAGAAAACCTCTCCTGAGTTTCTACGACGAATGTACCTCCGTGATTACGAGTATGGGTATTTGCACGTCCACGTTGTGTAGCGCCGCGACCTCGATAGTTCGGTCGAGTTTGTCCTCGATTATTATAATAATTGAAACTATTATTATTTGATGAATTTGTGTTATTCAAATTTTGTCTATTATAATTATTTTGATAATATAATCTACCCCTGTGATTTTGATTTCTAAACCTTGGAAAATTACCTCTACTATAAAAATTTGATTGTGAACCTCTACGGTACGATTTATTTTGTTCACGATTATTTGCATGAAATACAGTTGAGGTCATTGGTTTGTTTCTTTCCTCGTCTAACGCCACGTTAATTGCCTCCTTTAACGATACGCAATTTCGGGCTTTAACAATAGTGCGAATGTCATGATTTTTAATTCCATTTGAAAATGCATGAATTGCAATATTTTCGTTTACTGGCCGAAGATGTGTTATTAAATTTTGATCGTTATTGGCTTGGGCTAAAGTTAGTTCGCTCAAAAGCTGCTCGATTTCTGTACCAAACTCGTCAATTGATTTTTCACGTTTACATTGATGCAACTGATTAGATAAGGTTGTTGCTGATTTTCGAGAAATGAAATTATTTCTTATATCTTTAACAAGGTTATCTATAGAATCATACGTTCTATTTAATCTTACTTTGGCATTTTCGGACAATCTAGTTTTTAAAATATAATTAATTAATACATTTTGATCATCCACGCGTAGCAAGCTTGCATATAACTCAATTGAATCTATAAGTTTTTTGGTAGTATCTTCAATACCGTCCACTGCCGGTAATAAGCTACTAGCCGTTTTCAAACAAAAAGTTTCACCCATGTTAACAATTTTATCTAATCTATCTTCTAGAATATTTCTAATTTCTTTTAAAACTACAGTAATTTCAGAAGTTAATGACTTAATTTTAGTTAATACATCTATATTATCAATATTAGTGCTAACCTTCAAATTTAAATCTTTGAATCTATTTAAAAACTGATCTAGCTGACCTAACTTTTTATTTGTAAATTCTACGTTTCTACGCCTATCTTTGTTGTCTTTTGTTCTATTAATTTTAAATACCTTTAATTCTTCTAATAAATTTTCGTATTCTTGAACTGAACCCATGGAACTTTGTAGTTGCTCACGTTGACTGCCTTATTGTTCTGCTCGAAGTGCCATCAATTCCTGGCTGCACTGAATTTGCCGTCTTATTCTTTTGTCCATAGATTTTTTGCATCGATTCCATACCATGTATCCAATGATTCCCACTATAACGATTACCATCAACAGGACGCCAACTTCTAACAATTTGAATGTTGCGGACATACCATTTGTAATTCCACCACTGTTTCCTGATTGTGCGACTATAATTTCTTTTTCTTGTTTGGATTGATTGTACCCCATTTTGTCTTTAATTAATAATAATTTTCTTCTTTTCCTTTTTATATTTTGTTGTTAATTGATGTCATTTTTGTGTGTTTTGCCGCTAGCAGGGTCGCCATGTAATAGGTTCTTGGTTGATATATCTTATTTATTAAATAATACGACAATTGGTGTCGACAATTTTTATTATTTTATTTAAAGATGTTAACCATACAACATTTCTTACTTAACTACTACTAATTAATTCTATTCTAACTTATTACCTATAATGCTTAATAAGCGCATTTTTAACATGTCCTAATTACACTCGCGTTCACTAACCTTTTGTCTGTAAGCACTTTTACGCGTTGTCCATTACACATATCGCGATTTTGTTTAAAGTGAGGTAAAAAAGTCTAAATTTAATTTGATTTTGAAAAATTTTATTTTAATTTCGAAATGAAAAAGGAAAGAAAAGTAGGCAACCGAAATTTCACCGAAACTTTTTGGGTTGCATAATCTAAGTTTTTTTTTTTTTAATTTATGGATAGGTCTCGTCATACCCCCAGCACTATTTCAAGTCAGCTGATCCATAGTGAACTTAGTCACAAACGTTAGGGAACCATACCGTTAGATGGCGCTGATGATTGTTAAATCATAACGTTACCTACTTTACCGATAATTTACAAAAGTTTAGTTATTATTGTCATTGACAGTTCAAACCATTTGAAATGAATGGTGATCCGATGTTTTTTCAGATTTTGTTAATCTTAAAGAAGTTTTACTTAAAGAGTAAGTACATTTAAGTAAATTGAAGAGTTTTTTTTATATAAATGCAATTTCATAATGGTATAAACATTATATTTATTTTAATAGAAAATGGCTGGTAGAAATTGCATTGCTATGGGTGAATGCAGAGCCCAAAAGTGTATCCTATGGCTACGCCTCTGGATCGGCGGGAGTGATCTTTGCGGTAAAGGGTAAAACCAGGAAAGGAGACTTTGTCGGAGTTTATGAGTTCTGTTTCGTTTAGTAGGAGTATGTCAATAGACATAACCGAAATAGACATACACCGTCTGAAAATATTCAGACGGTGTAGGAATTCGTTTATTACTAGGATTTTAGGGATAAGACTGTTACAGTTTAAGTGGACTATTGTTAGTTTATACATTAGAAAGGTTAAGGTATAGTGTTTGTGTTGCTAGTAATATATTGCCGGGGGATTTATCGTTAATTATTTGGTCTCTAAATGTTTTTAAAGCGGGAAGTAAAACGGGAAGGTTTATAAGTTGGCTGAGGTTGTTTGTTGGGGCGGGGGCGTGTGCCGGGGTGGCTGATGCGAACGATAGAGCGATGAGCGGCTGGCTGGCGGTGGCGGTCTTCTTTACGATATTGTTCCATGGGGTAGCCATGGATGGTGGATGGTTGGTGCCGGGGCCAGCGATCGTTATCGAGGCGTCAGTGGTTGGTCTGGAGCTCTTATCCGTCTCTTCTTAAGGGCTTCTGCGTATACTGGGCAGTCGATCGAGTTGGCCGTGTGTGGGCCATTACAATTTGCACATGACGCCAGAAGACCGTTGTCGCGTGCATTTAACCCTTTTGGGTCTTGCGTAGCAGTTAGTTGTTGCGTGTCCACACATCTGGCAGTTCTTACAATGTATGAGTATTTTTGAGTTTTTTACGTGGTTCCATTATTTTTTTTTAATTTTTGTCCATCAATGCCGAAACCTTTTTCTCGTTCTTCCTTGGGTATGTGTGTGTGGAAACTGCTATTTTGTGTCGGCACCTGTTTTATAAGTGTTTGTCTTTTTTCCGGAGTTTTTGTGTAAACGGTGCATCCTGTTTTGGTATATCTGAGCGTGTAGGCGTCTTTGCCGATCCATTTGGTTAGGTCAGATGTGATGTTTAAATGGCTCGAGTGGCCGTTTGTGTGGATGAATACTGGCGGGGAGGTTTTCTTTGGAGGTTGGGTTGGTTTTTTCGGAATTTGATATGTGTAAGTTGAGTTGGTTTCGGTGATATCTCGAAGAATGGAGTATATGTTCGCTGCAGGGATGGTGGAGGTAGTATTTGTTGTTGATGTGGATGGGATAACTGGGTTTGATTGAGAGGTTTGGTTGGATATATTTGTAGATGTGTTTTTGGCTGTTTTTACCATCATCTTTTTGACTTTTTTGGTTTTTACGATTCATCGCTTGAAACGTCCATTTCCGTTTCTTGTTTATCGGAATCGGTTCTGTCTGTTATTACTGTCACTTTCGTCATCGTCCGTGGTCTTTTCGACGTACACTTTTGTTTTCGTTTTCGGCTCTTTAAGTTTGTGTTTCCCCATTTCCGGGGGAGACGCGTATGTTCATCGTTTTTACGATTCATTCTTTTGGGGTTTAGTCGATATTACTTTTAGAAACGTTATTGTTCTCCATTTTAACGAGGAGTACCTGGGTACCTGCACGACCCGGGTTGGCCGGACCGCCGGTCGGGGACCTTTGTTTGCGCGACGAGTGTTTTGTCAGGGTTTTCTAGGAAAAAACCGTCCGGAAACGTTAGAAATTCCGGAGCACTGGAAATAGGAGAGAGGACACATCCGAGCTATCTCAGCTGCGAAAGCTCGAGCGGAACTGGGGACGAGAACCGGTACGTTCAATGTGGTATGGCCGTTGCCTACAGTAAATACCCTCAATGAGGCTTACGTTCGTCCACAACGGTTGCGTAGCCGGGCCGCGGGTTGCGTCCAGTTGCAATGGGGTGCGACGATACATTACCGATCGTATTCCTGGAAAAAGAATTGGAATAAAAAGAAATAATAAAAATAAAATATAAAAAAAAATACTTACATAAAAATTGTTACGAACCCTGTAAATCGCATTTATAATTAATTGTATTATTATCTTATACCGATAAGTTTATAAAAATTCCCTTGTAATATTTTCCCACAACGATAAGTTGTTTTAAATTACTTTATAATATTTTCTCATAGTGATAAGTGTTTCTTTCCAAGTATTCCTCGTAGTTCTTTGTTTGATTATACAAATGTCGACGCTGCATTGTATTCAACAATGCAGAGGTGACTTTGGGCGTACCATACGCGGTGAACGGTAAACGGTGAACTTGACGGGCCTCTTGAGGTTCCTAGAATTTCATCTTTAACCCTCTTCATCGGATCTAAAACAGACGGAAGATATATTAATTAATGTTCACTGATTTAATCATATCGGAGGTAGGTGTTGAAAGGATTGTCGGGTTCTGGATTGTTAGACTAGAAGCAACCTTGGCCGTTTGTAGCGAAGGTGTTCTGTGTCATAATCCATTAATCCCGCCAGGAGGGGATTGGGGTGGTTTTCGAGTCGCGTCAACTCGGTACTGGCCTTGTCCCGAATGACTTCCTCGATGGTCGCCATCTGGGAATCATTGTGCAGTGTCGCATTACTGACAAACCAAGGTGCATCAAATGCCATCCTTAGGACCTTGTTTTGAACCACTTGGAGTTTTTGCACGTGCGAGTGCGCGGCGTAACCCCAGACTGAAGAGGCGTAAGTCATCGTAGGCCTGATAACCGCTTTGTAGAGTTTAGTCTTCCGAAGAGGACCCAACTTACTTCGACGATTAATCAGAGCGTACAGATTGACCAGAGCTGCCTTCGCCCGGTTCGCCATTGCGTCGATGTGACTTTTCCAAGTAAGTTTAGAGTCCAGAATGACACCCAAATACCTGGCTTCGGAACTCCAGGGGACCTCGTCCCCTTGCAGTACCAACGCATCGGGGGTTCTCTGTCTACGCCGAGTAAAAAGTACTGCGGTACTTTTATCAGCGTTGATTTTGACCCGCCACTTTGCGAAGTAGTCAAGCAACTCGTCCGATGCTGCCTGCAGTCTACGAGCGGCGACCTCGGGGGACCAAGATCTGCTGTAGATGCACACATCGTCGGCGTACATCGCTAACTGCGTGCCCTCGTAACGGGGTATGTCGCTTACAAAGATACAAAAAACGCCTACTCACTACTCACAAGTCGCCTACTCACTACGCGCTCGACTCGATCGATGAAATCTTCATCTTCGTCATCGTCGCATAGCGGGCTGCACTGGGTTTCGAAGTTGTCTGCATGAGCCTCAGCCTTCTCCTCGAGAGTGAAAGCCGCTCCGGTTTCACCGTGAATGGGCGGCATGCGTGACGTGTTCGATCGCCTTCGGTGTTCAGGGCGTCGAGTTTGGCGTCGAAAGACGCGTATCGAAACTCTGCCAGTTCCCTTCTCACTTCATCGCGTAGCCGGTTATAGCGTCTTTTGAGATTGGGATCCCAATTTCGCTGATAAGTCCGTCTGACGCGATCACGCTCTCACATAAGTTCCCTGATGCGCGCTGGTAGCACCCATCGACGGTCACTTCCGGAAATCGTGTTTGTCGCGTATCGAAGAGAATCCTCGATTGCAACAGTGAGTCGTTCAACGGCCTCTTCCAGTTCCTGAGCGTTGTGGATCGGTCGTATTGGTCCCATATTGTGATGCATGTGGTCGGTAAAGGCCGGCCACGATACAGTGGAACGTACAACCGGGACGTGAACGTCCGGGACGTCTCCTAGCTGTAGCAACACAGGGAGATGATCGGAACTAAGTTCGTTGAGCGTGGTAACTCGATGAACTAGTCTGACATCTTTCATTACAACCACGTCCAAAACGTCAGATCGTTGCCTATCGTTCGGCTATTCGTATCCGTGAGAATGCCCGTCTCGTCGGTAAAACTCCGCAGTATTCTACCGTTCGCGTTTGCGACCCGACTGTTCCACCATGGGTGCTTGGCATTCAGATCGCCGGCGATAACCACGCCTTTGTCCGTATCCAAGACACCCGTTAGATCGCCTTCCAACAACCGCCGGTTCGGCGGGTTGTAAGCGGCGACCAAGCGGACGCGCCCCGATAGTGTTCGTACCACAATCGCGGTAGCTTCGAGATGTTGAAGAGGGGGAGTCAGATCCTCGTAATGATCCAAACTGGTCCTTACGAAGATGGCTGTCCCGCCGCCTCTCGCGCCAACTCTGTCGTTTCTGTAGAAGCGATAATTGGGCAGCCGCGGCTTATCGCCAGCTCGAAGATGAGTTTCGCAAACGAGTATCGCGTCAAGGTCGTACCTTTCCACGAACTCGCAAAGCTCATTCTGTTTACTGACGAGGCCGTTGGCGTTCCAATAAGCTCTCTCGAGCGAATGAGGTACTCTCGGTCGTCGATGCGTCAACATAAGAGTTTCAGCGTCTCGGACACGAGTTGAACACACAAAATTAATCGTGCGTCTCTATCGGTTTTGTCCAACGCGAGAACCTGACTAACCAGCTGCTGTATGCAGTGTAGGGGGTCAGTTGGGGGTTCAACTACCTCCTGTTCCGCAACATGTGCCGGCGTTTCGGTCACCGCGATAGACCCGCTTTTGCGCAGCCTCCTTTGCGACCTCGACAGTTTCGGTGGGTCGTCGGTCGCCTTTTGCTTCTGCTCCGCCGACTGGCAGAGTTTGGCTTTAGGCGCCGCGACCTCTTTCCGAACTACGATAGTAGCTGGGGCGTTCGCGTTGCCTTTGGCTTTTTTCGCCGAACTACTAACCGCCTGCACGGATTTCGCTGCGACTATTGGAGCCGGTTTATCACCCTTCTTCGCCTGGACAGGCGCTTTCGGGGGAACGGTCGCTTTGACCTTGGGGATCGCCGCCGGCGCCCTCGTTTCTGCCGCCGCGGTGTGAGGGCCACCGCAAAGGACGCACTTGGCGGGCGCATCCTTTGCTTTGGTACAGGATGCGGTCGAATGCTCACCGGCACACTTGACACAACGATGTGCGCCTTTGCACATACGTTGAGCGTGGCCGAACCGCTGACAACGGTGACATTGACCGACCTCCGTCTTTCTCTTGGCGCTCTCGACTGTAATGGTTAATCCCTTTACAGTCTTGAGGTTAAAAATTCTCTTGGAGTCTGCGCTCTTTTTCAAGACGCACAGCACCAGCGGAATTGGCCTCCTTTCAGAGCCCTGGCGTAACCGTTTCACGGTTTCGGGCCAGAATCCCTTCTTTCTCAGGTCGGCAGCTATGCTGTCCTCCCCAATACTGATAGGGACGCCTCGAAAAACCACCTTTAACGGTGGTTTTCGTCGGGGAGTGCAAATGTGTGATACTGGTGTTTACCAGCATCCAACATTTTCACCAAAGCGCGGTAGGCTTCCGCGGTGGGGAGCTCTACCTTGATTCCTTGCGGAATCGCTTTGGCTTTCGAAAAGGCGATCCTAAGTCTCGCCATCTCCGCCGAAATTGTATCCCAGTTCTCCTTCGGATGAAGGACAACCAACCGGGGGGACGCGCTTGGAAACATGTTCCATGCGGGGACGAACTGGATCAACGGGGTCTTCCTCCAGAGCGGTGCTGGCCTTCCGTTTTCCTCCGGACTGCGACGAACATCCTCCTCTCTGGTCGACCTCCATTTCGAAGGACGGGGTGGAAGTCACCGCCTCTGCGAATGACTTGGGGCGGATGGTGGCACTGGACATCTTCGCCGGTGGTGGCGGTGGTGGACGGTGTGGTACCGCTGGACGGGCTGGCACCGTGGATAGATCTCCACAGGATCCGGATAAGCCTCTTTCTTTCCTTCCAGACATTTCTGCCCTTCAGGTAGAATGTAGGCGTCGAAATTCTTTTTTCGTTCCGGCGGCGGGAAGAAACCCTAAAAAGGGCGCTTTTAGTTTCGAAAGAAACTTTATGTCGCTCGAGATATCGCTTTGACGAGGGCACCTAGTGGAATCCGAATCCTTTCCCCTTCCTTGGCTCTCGCTTCAGGAAGGACAAATTCTTCTTACTTCTCTCTAGGTGATGTTGCTCTCTTCAAGGCTCGCTTCGGACTGTGTATACTGTCGTACCATACGCGCACTTAGGTTTAAGTAAAGTAGGGATAAAAATGCGTAGGTAGGCCGAGGGCATACATTGACCGGGAACGCTAGATTAAGGATCATCATTCATTCATTCGTCATTCATTCAATTGACTGAATTGAATTATTCTTTTTGTGGAAAAGACCATTTGTGGTCAAAGTGCCATTCTAAATTCTCGTCAAAACTAAAAGTAACATATCTCAATTTGAAAATCTTCTTTTGAACGTCCGTCGTCCGTCTTCACATTATTTATAAGTTCGTCGTCCGTCGTCCGTGGAATCGTCGTTGTAACATCGTCAAATCAACGTTCATAAATAAAAACCAATAAAACATCATCGAGTGTTTTCTTTACGGACATCAGCTCAAGCACCCTTAACTTGTGCTAGATAAGGGCACAACACCACATTACATTCTTGATTTCCAAATTTTAGCATTAGGTGAGCTATCTAGATTAGGTCTAATCAAAGCTTGTACTGTAATATACTATTGGTGTATTTTTTTTGATAATTGTTAAGGTATGTTAATCACTAAATACATTTTCAATACGTATTTATTTAATTTTTATTATTTTTTTTGTAGATTTTTTCGTTTCTGTTTGAGTCATTATTTTCTATATTTTAAGGTAAGTCTATCAAATTATTTAAATGAATAAAATAATATGTTAAAATTATTTGTTTAGGATTTTGTATACATATTTATATCATGTATATTAGTATTAAAAATACTAATAGTTTAATTATTAAGGTGAGTTGAAATTCCATATAATTCTCCAAAATTTAAAAATTACTCTTTTATAATGAATTTTACTTTTTTGAATTAGTGAATTTTTTATTCAAAATTGCAAAACTTTAAATTAATGTCAATGTAATTCATAAACATTAAAAATTATCTATATTATAATAAAAAGTTTTTGTATTGTTAATATTTTCACAAAGACTATGAATGAATTTTAATTGAATACATTTTTTTTGTATTATAAAAATGATTAATATTTCAGATGAGCCCTCATTGTGCAATAAAAAATTGCACTTCGAAGTATGATGCATGCAGGAAAGAAGGATTGGAAATTTCATTCTTTCGATTTCCAAAGGATGAGAGTATTTGTAAACGTTGGCTTGAGAATTGTAAATTAGGGACAGATCCAAAAACTTCAAGGATATATTCCTTACATTTTGGAAGAGATGATTTTGAACGGGATTTAAAGTCTGAGTTATTAGGATCAAAACAAAAAAAAAATGTTAAAGAAATTTTCTTTTCCATCATTAAAATTGGAAAGTAATTTACAAGCTTCTCTTAATGAGAATAAACAAGATTTAGCCAATGACAATATTCAATCTGGTTGTGCTGCAATGACCCAAACAGAGGAAATGTATAGATCAACTGTGACTACTCAGACGGAAATATCTACAAATATTTTTATTTGTAGTGTTAATGTTATTGACAAATGAATATAAAGAAATGAATATAAAAATTGATTCACTTACAACAGAAAATGATAGAATAAACAGCATTTTGAATGAAAAAGAAAGATTGATAAAAAAATACAAAACTCAAATAAGTATTTTATCAAAAAGACAACAGCGGAATACTTTGACAAATGCAAATTTAAATATAAAAATTAAGGAAAAATTCAAAAATGTTTTTACATCAACACAATTAACAAAAATATTGAAAAATAAAAAGAAAGTACGTTGGAATTAAGGCCTTAAGGAATTAGTAATGCATTCACCTTAAGATACTTATTTAAGTAAAAGATGTTACTTATATTTAAGAAATTATTTAAATTATCCTCTACCAGGTAATAACATATATTTGAACATATGTAAATATGGTATTTAGATAGTGTAATTTATTAAGAATTGTATGTTTATACAGGTTTATCAACATTGCAATTGCAATTGGTGTTCAAAAATAAACATGAGAGAAGGTGTACTCCACTCAATGTTTCTTTTCTTGTCAGTGGCAGCAGAAAATTTAAATTAATTAAAATGAAATGGAAATGGAAAGTTGTTGTTCTTTCATTTGACGAAATGAAAGTGGCAGAATCTCAAATGCAAGTAGTTATGGCAAGGGGAATGTTTGGTTCCTGGAAACAACCAATTTTTGTTGATTTTGACACACAGATTGCTGAAGACATTTTAAAAATGTTAATAACAAAATTATATGACATTTAGTTCACCAAATGTAGGCTTATGGAGGGATTTGCAGATTAATCACATAAACCCTTATATCAATCATCCGTGCACTAAAAACAATATTTATTTTTTTGCAGACACTCCACATTTATTAAGATTAATTAGAAACTGGTTGGTAGATTCTGAATTTATTTTAAAAGAAGATAAAATAAATAAATATTATTTGGAAAAATTAATTAAAGAATGCAATACACTAAAATCCAACAGTTAACAGTTGCTATAAAATAAATGAAAACCATATTAGATGTGAGGGGCCTAGAAGACAAAATGTTAAATTACCAGCCCAACTACTGTCAAGAAGCTACAGAAGCGACAGCTTTAAAACGTTATTATTCAACTGAAAAAAACGCATTGGTGTTTTAAGTTAGTAAATGACTGGTTCGATGTTATGAATTCAGATACACCATGTAATTCAATTACACTAAACAGTGGCAGAGGTCATATCGGAATTGAGATGCAAAAATAAAAGAATGATGCAGACATTTCAAAAAGGAATTTAAGGATATGAAAAGTCGATATAATGTCTAAACAAAACATCTTAACATATAGATTAAATCAAGATGTGTTAGAGAACTTGTTTGGACAAATAAGAAGTAGGGGTGGTTATCAGACGAAAATATTGATGTGGAATTAAACAAATCATTTGAAAATAACACCTTATTATCAGAAGAAGATGGCCAAAAAAATACAACATTCATTTCCAAATTCGGGAGAATACACATACAAAAGAAATGAGATTATAATCATAATTATTGTTTACCAACGTGGGTGGAGCAATTATCACTTGGCGATTTAGAACATGAATTTAAAAAGATAGTGGGAAAAAGTGAAATTGATCACTCCAAAAAAGTCACAAAAAAATTATTTAATAACGTGTGTTAATTTTGTGAATTAATTTTTTAAATAAAAAATATGACGAATTAAAAAAATTCAGAGCCTTTCAAAGGAAAATGGAAAAATCAAAACAAAATTTCCAAAACATTAAAGATTGTTGTTGTATAATATTTCTGATAATAAAATAAATTTATTACTGAGAGAGATTATACCATTCGCGTTCACTTTTATTACCTTTTTTCATTTATTATTTTCTGCATGTTTTGTTTATAACAACAAAGTTAATATTCCTTGTTTCATTCTATTCCTGGTTTTATTTTGTAACTAAGTTCTTTAATAGAGCTTAATTAGAAAATAGAGATAATTTAATATTAAACCATTACTGCATAAAGTCAATTGATTTTGAATTTTGTTTTTTGGATTAACACGTTCGTTTCGTTTAATAATTTGAACGTGGATTTTAAACATGCATGAAAATACGTTAATTTTCATTTGAATTGATATTTTATCCATTTCTAATGTGTGCGCATGTGCACAATTCATAGAACCAGCTACGTCACTGACTCACCTTGCCTCAGAGAGCTGAGGAGGAGAATCGGCATTGGGTTCCCAATGCCCGTTATGTTCTATAGACCTTGCTTTTCATCAACAATTTCTTCTCGATTTTCTAGGTTATGTCCTCCAATTGAGTCTCGACCGTTTGTAATCAGTCGAACATCACTTAAAATGGTGATGCTTAATAAAAATGATTTTCTCACCAAAACCGTTCTTCTTTACATTAATTTCGATTAATTCTTTAAAAATTTCCAAAATTACACTTTCCTCTTCGATATTTTCACCAGAGAAGATTTGTCACCAGATTCCATAATTGGACAAGATTTAACTTTAAATTTATTAATTGAAGATAATTTAACTTCAAATTCATTAATTGACGATGATTTATCATATATGTAAATCAAATTAATAATTTGAGTACATTTTTCTTCGGAATCATTAATTTTCGAAGATTTTCCATTTAAAATTGAAGAGCATTTTGCTTCCAAACCATTAATTGGAGATTTAGATTCAAAAATTAAAAAATATTTTTGATTCAAGTCGATGATTTCATCGAAATTATTAATCGGAGTACTTAAATTTTATCCCACCCAAAACCCTAACTTTAATTTTGAAAATTTAATTTATCGCGGCACCTCGACCAGCTCAATGGAGAATCACCCCGATTCATTTCTACAGCGCCACGCCATTGAATAATCCACGATAAAACAATAATGGCGAAAAGAAGATCAAGTTTAATATTTCAAAATTTTGTTATTAAGGATGAGACAAACACAACAACAAATAATTGAAATTCATGAATAGCAAACAAAATAGTATGATATATTAAAAAAAAAATTGTAATTCACAATTCAAGTAAAAATTAAAAAAAAAATGAGAATTGAAAATGAAATTGGAAAATGTAATTGTTTAACTGAACTATGAAAATCATTAAAAAAAAAACTGAATTCCCGTATACGTTTGAAAAATTAAATTTAATTTTGAACGAATTTCCTTAATACTAATAATAATAAAAGAAAATTCCCAATTAAATTCTTACAAAAAAAAATAATATAAAATATGCAAGTAATTTAGTATAAATCAAATTAACAACGGGTTTTCCATTGATAAAAATAATTTTGTCACAAAACTTAACGTCTGACCTGTTCGTTGTATAATTGTTACCCCGAAGATTTCCAGATGTCCATCCAGGAAGAACTGAAGGTAGGATATTTCTTTTATCAACGTCTTTTCCCAGGATAATTAATTTTGGATTTTTAGGTTCGATGACTTTATTTCTCCCAACCCAAGAGGATAACTTAAGAATGTTCCTTAGTTAATAAATTTATTAATGGAAAATCTTTAGTATTAAGCATAGTTTTAAGTCTTTTTTTTTTAAATATTTGTCAAATTAGTTGTTTAGTTATTTATTTAATTGTAATTTAATTTAAGTATTATGAATGGTTTGAGTGAAATGAAACGTATTTCACTCTGACTGCATGAATGAAATTAGAGTAAGAAACTTAATCGAAAACCTCGTCTTAATCGAAACCTCGTGGATATCGTATATCGGAGGCTATCAAACAAATTGTTTCTTTGTGGTAAAACTAAATCCAGAATAACTTCTGTGACCAGAATCAAAACTATTGATTATGATTCTTTCTTTTATAACCTGCGTGATACTCCCATAAAATATGGATTATCGTCGAGATTATCGACGAAATACACTTCTCAAAAAAGACAATTCTCAAAATGTCGACGATTAAAACGTTTTCACGACGTTATATGCCTCACCACTGGTTGACGAAAGAGAGCTAAATTTGATCTTGTTTTCGTTTTATACTATCAAAAAAACTCATACTCCCAAAAAAGTGATTTAAAATTCTCCTCAAAATATAAATTTCAACTTGATTCTTTATTATTAAATTGCTTCTTTTTTTTTAACAAAATCGACTAAATGAATTATTTTATATTAATTTAAACAAAAAAAAAAATAAAATTTTGAACTATTAAGGATGGACTTTAGCTGTCAAAACTCGTAACATGCATGGAGATTGCCTATTCAGTAGATGAGGCGCATAATAACTGACAATTTCAATTTATTTGAAAATGTGAATATTTTTAAGCCGCGATATTAGTCGCGGCGTCTAGCGTTCGGCGCCGCGACGGTATCGATCGTCGATCTTCCGATCACAAACACGTTTTTATATTAATAAATTAATAAGTTATTCCTGTAATAATACGAAAACTATTTGGGTACTCCTGTCTCATTGTAGTTTATTGTTTTCGATCGCTGTGTTTCGATATATTTTTTATTGTTAGTGTATCGTATTATTTGTTTTAAAACAAGTACAATTATGCCAACAAGAACAAACGCCTTTATCAAGGCGAAGAAAGTTAGGACTCAACAAGCGAGCAGCAGCTTATTATAAACTTATTTTAAGCCTTATTTTTTTTAATTAAATAATATTGTATTTTTCTTATTAATTACGTCTATTTTTTTTTAATTTCCAATATTAGAACTTGTAAATTTTAAAACTTCATTCTTTCTTTTAATTAGAAATGAATCAATTCATTTCTAATTCAGTTCATGAAGATTGCCACCAATCATGATTATTGGTAATTATTCTATTTCCTAATTATAAGTTCTATAGAATTAGTACACAAAAAATAAAATACAAAATAAGATCATCATCTTATTAGTAGCGAAAACATTCATTATTTTCTGTAAATATTTTTTTATATAGTGCTTTATTTCCTCGACCAGTGGAAGATGAGTATGGCTTTCCGTCATTTTTTGATCCACGAGAATACGACAAGTATGTTTAATTATTTTTTTGGTATTGCTCGAAATTTATATTTTTTTAATGCATTCTTCTATAGTACTTTGAATCATCCACTGGACATAGAGGTGGATCACACTGAACAACCAGAAACAATAAATGGTTATCGTATTGTAGATCTAGCATATGTGTTACAGTGAGCTACCTCACTACAATATAATCATTCAAAAATCTGTACATTTGGTGTCTGTAGTACTATCACATTCGGTTGTAATATATGCGATCGACTGTATAAATATAGTACCCTACTAAACAGAAAATTAATAAATTAATGGTTTGGGGTACTCTTATGTGTGGAAGTACTTACAACCAAACAACAGAACTTCTATCAGGTATATGATGTGACGTTCTTTTCCCGGTTCGGTCCTGGGATCAGAGTCTTGGCACTTGTTCTTAAGTTTCGGGATGTTCTTTGATGTTCTCGGGCGCCACCTTTTTAGAGAGGGAAGGTCCTCTTTCGCCTTTCGGGTAACTTTTTGGGGTTACAGCCGGAGATTTCAGGGATTTCGGATAAATGGGGATGTTTGTCAAAATAATAATACAGAAATGGGGAATAGCCAGAGAAATTTATTACAAAAATACGGTTTAAAAAAAATTGTCAAAGGTCGTCTATTATTTTTTTTTTTTTAATTAGTAATTTGCGACATCTACCCTTGCAGAACCCTAATTAAAGTCCTGAACCCTGGAGCTCGTACGGAATACAATGAAAGACGGGATGCACCTAGGATTCGCTCCTCTAAAAGCGCAAGGACTGAACGGGATGCACCTAGGATTCGCTCCTCTAAAAGTGCAAGGACTTAACGGGATGCACTTAGGATTCGCTCCTCTAAAAGTGCAAGGACTGAACGGGATTTAGTACAAGGCACAGGTTCAAGAAAATACCAAGGTTCCACAAAAATAAATTTAATAAGTATCGAAAAAAATTACTTACAATTATAATATCTTTTCGGTTTTCTTTTTTTTTTAAGCGGCTTGTAGCTCTTCAGCTTGGATTCGGGTTTGCGTTTCGGAGTTAAGTCTCGGAGTTAACGTTTACGTTTCGGAGTTACTTTTCCAAGTTTTTGTTGTGGCGATTTACGCCCCTATTTATACCAATTCGGCGTTGAACTGGTTATGACAGGGTGGGAGTTATGACAAAAAGTGGTCAAAAATCTAACAATATTCTTAATTTCTCCAGAAAACGCTTAATTAACGAAATTGCCTCAATTTTAACTACGGGAAACGATTCAGGATCTTAATTTTACCTATATACAGTTTTTGATTTACAAAAATCGGTCTATAAACGGCTTATAAATAATTATTTTCCCTTTTTTTATTTATAAAAGTTATTAACAATTAAAATTGTTTATAATAAAAATATCTTGTACTTAATAACTAAGCATACCCAAAAATCAAAACCGCAATCGGAACAATGGTTTTACTTCAAAAGAACAAAACACTTTTCACAAACACGTGTTTTCATTAATTAATGTTTTTCACTCACTTATTGGACACGGGGGTTTTATTTCGGCACTTGTGGATTGATGTCATCTCGGGCGTCCTGATTCCTGTTATTTTTCCTTCGGATGGTTAAAGGGGTTGATTATTTCTTTCATTTTATTGTTTAATTTTTATTTAATCAATTCTCCTTTACGTATTGGCGGATCTTTTTAAAACTTGCTCAACGTTTATTCGGTAAAATTATTAATTTTTTTTAATAGTTTTTATTTTCCTCTGTTTCTTAATTCCGCACCACAAAACACGTGCTTCTCTGTAGTAGCTGAACGGTAGCGGTACGGTGGTTCGTATCTACATACAAATCTCGCGTCGGACTCTGGATAAAATTCGGTGAACAACACTGGTTTAATTTCGGTTGATTTTGGCGTTTTATTTTACCAAAATTAATAAAAATTTTTCACGGACACGAGTTCTTGACACTATCAGTTTTAAAGTTAAAATGAGATTTATTGCTTTCTCGGTTAAAATAGATTTTCGGTGATTGAGTTAAATCATTTCCATCGGAAAACTTGAAAAATTAAACTTTAATTAGTGATATTTTATTAATTACTTAAAACAGATAACTGTAATTTAGATGACAGATTTTGGAAAACGGAAATTTTATCGGTGTGTGATTTGGGTTGCTTATGTTAATAATTTAAAATTTAGAAATGAATATCCTTTTTATTAATTAAATGAAATTAAATTAATGGAAAAAGATAAATAAAAAAAAAATGTAACTTCGTTACAATGAATATACCTCCTTTAAATGGAAATAAATTCATTGCGATCGAGAATGAATTAGGAAAACACATAAAAGCCGATGCCTTTCGATCTATGGAGGAAGCAGGGAGATCAGAAAAACAAGTAGCTCTAGAAAAAGGACAAACAGATGTTGATGGATTAATGTTTATTTGGATGGTGGTTGGAGCAAGCGTTCCTACGGCCATAATTATAATGCTTCGTCTGGTGCGGTAAGTGTACATATCTATACATATCTATGTATTAACATATCTATATTTTTGCACAGGCAGCCTCATAATTGAATTTATCGTTTGCTCCAATGGCCAAAGAATCTCAAAAATTATGAAAAGGTACCGTTTATTATTACCGTTTATTACCCCGTTACGGGTGGTACCTCTGGTATTATACTACATAAAATAAAGCTGGATACAACTATACCTCTGAGTGGAAGAAAATTATTATCATTGGCAGTTATAAAAAAAATTCAGGCACATATTTTGAAATGTATAAATACCAGTAATGACGTTGACGTGTTGAACAAAGAGGTGGCCAATACAGTCGCTCATGTGTACGGTGACCACACATTATGCAATGAGCTGAATTGCAACATAGTATCAGACAAATCACAGTCACGAATGACACAACTTCAAAGTAGTGGGATACATCAATCAACACATTAACGGTGTGTGAATTGATCTTAATTACTGTGGTGCAGTTTATCTTTTACTTAGTAGTTAATGCTTTCAGGTGCTTTGGAAATTGTCTTAAGGAGAACCCATAAAATTATTCAAAATGAAAATAATAATCCTGCAGAAACATTTATGTTGTGTATTTGTGTTTCTGTTATGCAAGTTTAACTGCGGAAAACGGTTAAATTTAACCAACAGAGGCTCATTCGAATTAAGAGCAAATATAGCTGTTTTGAGATATAATGAAGGTTTGTGTTTGTTATACAGTATTTTGTCTGTTTTGCATTGTAATATATTGCTCACAACGACTAACAAATGTGTTAGTTAATAGCGCGATTTCCGTTACTTTTACTTATGTAAAATCTAATTCAAAATTTCAGTACATTATTGTAAAAAATTCTTTAAAATAATTTTGTGTTTTTGTATTTTTGCAGGATTAAATTGGCAGAAAAACATTTTTCCTAAAATATTTTCAGAATACCCGGGAATTTATCACTAAAAATTTATAAATAAATTTCACAATAGGAAGGAATGGTTGAAAACACAAACTCCCAAAAAGCGAATTACACATAGAGTATATAAAGACAAAAACACCTATTATGGTGCAGAATTATAATGCAGAACAAGAATCTATGACCGCTGAGGAAATAGCCTCAGAGACTAGGAGAGTATTAAACTCTCTTCAGGTAATCTTTATGAAAATTTAAATGAAATTATATGAACTATTATGTAGGCAACTGAAATGAAAATGTTCCCGAAGAAGATTGTAATCGGCATATTGATCCTATTGACATCTTTTTCAGACGTTTTAAATCTTTCTTACACATAAATTTACAAAAAATTAGTATTTTTTTTTGTTTGAAATAATATTACAAAACGTCTTTTCATTTAGCAGCAGTCGGTGTATGTGAGAATTAAATATGTACTTGCTTTCAAAGAAATTATTATTTTGCTTTGAAGCTTCTATAATGGTGCTGTATGCTTGCTTGTGAAGATCCGCTAATATATATGTGATATCAAATGATTTTCGATGTGTGTCTAGGTTACTCCTGAGAGAGCACGTGTTATTTCTGCGATGACAATTGGGCAGTACGAAAATAATGTATATATACAAGAAAAAAAATGCCGACTTACAACATCAAACTTTGGTGATGTTATAAAACGAAGGGAGTCCACAACATCAAACAAATTGGTAAAGAAGCTTGTTCAAAATAAACCATTCCGCAGTGCAGCTGTGGATTATGGAAAAACAATGGAAACCACCGTTTCCATTGCCCGATCTCGATTTTGAAGAAGAAACTGGTTTACAGGTCACCGACGCTGGTTTATTCGTGGATTTGCAAAATGGGTTTCTTGCAGCTTCACCTGACGGATTGGTAGGCAATAATGCCCTAATAGAAATTAAATGTTTATATTCCCTCTATAAGAATGGTGCAGATATAAAGGAAGCAAGAAAAAATAAAAAAAAATTGTCTTGAGGAAACAAACGGTGAATAACAATGACTTATAATGTTACATATATTAGTAATAAATTACAGATCCAAAGTCAACTCAATATTGGTTATTTATATAGATAACACGAAACCATTATTTATAGAAAAAATAGCCTTTCTATTTTGACAGAACATTTTGGGAAAATGTTATGTTGCCTAAATTGAACATAGAAGATTTTGTTTAAACAAGAACTTTTGCTGCCAGAAATTATACAATCAAAACTATAATAAGTAAATAATCTTTTTTCATTTTTGTATCATTTAATGGCTATTATGTCGCTTTTTTTCAGATTTCTTGTATTTTTAAGTTATCGTATTTGACAGGAATGAAGAAATTCTAACGAAAATTTGAATCTGAGATATTTAACGGTAATATTAAATAAAGTAAACGAAACGGAAATCGAAATGGTAAATTTCCGTATTTGAACGAGATGGAAATATTGATACTACGAAACCGGTTAAAAAGATTAATTTTAATCTACATTCTTATTATTTACCAAAACCAAAAAATCCCTCAGTTTTACAACTTTGGGCAAAAAGGGAATTTCGGACTTAACGAAATTAACGAAATTAGCAAAATATCTAATAAGTACACCATGGCGCAAGTGAACTGCTAAAAGTTTTTTAGAGTTTAAAAAATTAAATTAATGAAAAATTAATGGTTTTGTTTTAAAGGTAGTTTTAGATGTAATAAACATTATTTTTACTACATTATCTCACTTTTTTCACATTATAGTTTGAAAATTGTGTTTTTTAGAAAAAAAATTTTAGAAAAAGAAGCCTTTTGTTTGATTTTTGCATTATCCCTGGTTTACACTTAACAAACACACATAACAACAAACTGGAAGTCATAAATCGTTACGACTGCGAAATGCATTCAGTCTAATTTTTGGATGGATTGTAACCAACTTAGTTTTTTTATATGCGAGAAAGTAACAATACAGGTGTTGTAGACATATGTATTAAATAAAGTCTTAAAAGACGAAACATAACGCCTGTTAAGAAAGAATACCCTTCATCCTTGATAAAATTATATGAGTTTATTCTACATGATACGAATTTTAAGTAATTTCCAGCTTGCAAAAGTGCGCCAGTGTGACACTCTGTGTGACATTCTCCTGACGATTCTCCAATATTTATTTAATTTTAATGTGATATGATGTGGAAATGGTATAATTCTGTCTGTATAATAAATATTAGCGAATTTACAATATTTGTTGTGCGTTTGTTCTTTAACCCCTTTCTAATATACCATCGTTTTAATTAAACGAAATCGAACTGATTAAACACAGTAACTCAATTTGCCATTCTTTTTTGTTTTCGATTTTATATGGTACTATAAAGTACTTTTAACTCAAATTTCAGAACGTTGTGAAGATTTCTGTTGTGGCGCCATCTAGTAGAAAACTGATGAACTTGACTGCACTAAATCCCTAGGTTTGCTGTCAAAAATGGTCAAAACCCAAACTTCGGTGAATTCGTCATAAATACAATTTATTTATTGTGTAACTTTCAGTATATGTATCCATATAATCCATATACGAAGGGAAACCAACCATTCACTCAAATTTATAATTAAAGTTTCAATTTGCAGAAATATCACTTTTAAATTTGTCACTAAACGTGATTTTCTTTAATACTTCTCATTTTTATAAAACGTTGAATAAAACGTTTCCCTTCGTTGACCCCACAAGAATACCCCTTGAAAGTTATTCCAATAAATAAAAACGAAAAATAGAGAATTCACCCAAGTTAATTTTCAAGGTTGGTAGTTAGGGCTAAATTCCATCCTTAAACTAAATTATAAATTATTTTACCCCATCTACATCTCAAAATCATAAGTTTTTTCTTTATTAAAATTCTTAGGAAAAGGAGTAAAGGAAAGTTCCCCCTAGATGGCTCTGAAACAAAACAAAATAAAACCCGAACGAAATTTGCTATTCATGAACTTGCAAAAAAACGTCTCTGTTAACAATTAACTGTTAACTTTAAAACAATTAAAGGTGATTTTGTTTCTAATTCATTAATTAAACAAGATTTCCCATCTAAATCATTAATTGGATATGATTTTTCATCTAAATCATTAATTCGACAATATTTTTCCTTAAAATCATTATTAATTAAAGGTTATTTCACTTCTAATTCATTAATTAAACGAGATTTCTCATTTAAATCACTAATTAAACAAGATTTCTCATTTAAATCATTAATCGGAGAACATTTCTCATCTAAATTATTAATCAAAGAAGATTCTTCTTTAAAATCATTAACAATTAAAGATTTAAATCATTAATTAGAGAAGATTTTTCACCTAACTCATTAATTCAACAACATTTTTCATTAAAATCATTAATAATTAAGGGTGATTTTGCTTCTAATTCATTAATTAAACAAGATTTATCATTTAAATCATTAATCAGTGAACATTTCTCATTAAAATCTTTAATAATTAATGAAGATTTTACTTTTAATTCATTAGTTGAAGATGATTTTTGTTTCAAATCATTAATTAAAGAAGATTTTAATTCCAATTCATCAATCAAAAAAGATTTTTCTTCCAATTTCTTAATTTTTTCGTCTAATTCATCATCCTCCTCGATTTTATCATTTTTTGCTCAATTACATCATTATCATCAACATCTTTGTTAATTACATCAATTTTCAATTCATTTTGATCGATTAATTCGTTTTTTTCCGAATAATTATTTTGATTATTGTTATTGATTTTGAGAAAACTTTGAGAATCGATATCTTGGTTGTGACGTCTTTTTACAAAAAAAACAAAACTAACAAATCAACACGATCGAACCCTAAAAAAAAATAAACACACAGATCTGCAACACCTCGGCTTCCCAGTGAAGATGGGGTGGGTCTGAATTTATAAGGCGCCACGCAGTTTCAGTTGCAGATCGCTCTAACTGCGAAGCAGCCCTCTTCGCAAAGAATGAGGTTCGACGAACACCAACATATACACAACACAAGAAATCGGCAAGATTATATACCACCAAATATTAAATTTATTATAAAAAAATAAATGGTAAACAAAGAAATATATATATAAAAAAAATAAACAATAATAATAAAAAAGTAAATATCGAAACTGTTCGACAATAATAAAAAGAAAAATCAGATTGTCTCCGATGTTTAGGGGGGAAAACCTGAACTGGAATATAATAGAAAAAAAATGAACCTGAATTTTTGACCGCGAACCCGTTCCCGAATGACGCGAGCGCTCGATCAGGTGAACGTTAAAGAAAAACAACAAGAATTTATAATCAAAACTAAAATGAACAATCCCCCTAATACACAGACGTATCTTTACAAAACTAAAAATTAAATAACGAATTTCGAAAAATAAAACAAAAAATTAATTAACAAAAGAATAATTAAAATCCGGAGAATTATTATAAAATAAGTAAAATAAACAACAAAATTAAATCGGTAAGTATAAAAAATAAATCCTGATTTAATTGATGATACAAAAAAAAATAACTTAATTGAATTGACTTTTTTTTTTTAGCGAAACAAAAACATCTGACCTTATTCCAGATTCTTCACACACGTAGAACTATGGACGTAGACACGAAAATTCTGCAAACTTCCTTTGGAAACACCGGCCCAAGGTGGATATGGGAATGATAGTTCTGACGAAAAAGCTTAACGTCTTTTTTTTTCCAGGGTTGTTTCCAGGATAGGAGTTTAGAATAAAAAAAAAACCTATGTTTCAAAGAGAAAAAAATTGTAAATAGTTGTATATATATTGTTTAAAGAAGAAAGGAGAGTGAGTGATTTTTATTTAGCGTGGATGGAGGATTCTTTTTTTTTTTGTTAAGTAGTTTAGGATAAGTTAGTTGGAATTAGAATTGTAAAATATAAATGTTTAAACCTACCTCAAGATGGTATGAGGTTTTTCTCTCTTTTTTTTTTTTGTTCTTAACCAGTAAAATTATTTAAATTCATAAACGTGCGTAGAAATCCGGTAGAACCGTAATCGTAGGAAACAATTCCGTACGAAAAATTAACTGATTGATTAACTTATATCCTGATGAAATCAGATATAGCTCGCTCGACTCAAAATCCAACAACGTGAAAAATTCCAAAATGTCGACGACTATAAAATTGTTAACAATCGTTGCACTATGAATGCTGGCTACAAAAGAGGAAGAATCAAATCGCGCACGGGTATTCATTCCCCAAAATTTATCAAAAAACTCGATTTACAAACGCGCCGTACCAAAAATTCAAACTCACTCCTTCCCTCTATGATTGAAAGTATGAAATTTAACAGATGTAAATAAAGATGGATAAACCGAAAAAAAAATGTTTGTGGTTAAAAATCGAAAGAGAAATGTGTTTAAATAAAAACCAAAGGATAATGATAACGAAGTGGAAAGGACCTTATAGGACTTTGACTGTGTTTCCAAATTCAGCCTGCTGTAAACAAAATACAACTATAAACAAAGTAAGTAACAAACAAAATGGTATATAAAATCTTCGATTTCTGTAACAGTTTTAGACAAAACACAATAACACAAAAGTGGACGTTACATGGTTTGAACGGGAACAATTTTTATGGAAACCATTGAATTTTTTGTTGAAATTGAATCTCCTCGATGTTTTTAATAATTACCTTTGGAACATCATTTTCTTGATAACTCTCAATGGAAACGTCACTTTCTCTCCTGAATCTTATCATTTTTCGTATTACAATTTTATTTTCTGTTGAATGTAACCTCGATTCGTATAAATGGGAGTTTTCTATCCCCTTCAACTTTCGTTTTACTGACAATTTTGAGTCAATTTCTTCAACATTTTCACTTGATAATAAACTTTCCTCACACAAATTATCATTTTTATCATCAAAATCTTCATTTCTCTCATCCAAATCATCATTTCTATCATCCAAATCATCGTTGTTATTATTTTTATCATCCTCATTACAATTAACATCATTTTTATGAACATTTTCATCACTCGATGAAGAATCATCATCACTCGATTCATTTGATGATTTTTCATCAATTTCATCATTTACTTCCTTAATTATTTTATTTTCGGTACTTTCGTTAACAATTTTTTCATTCTCAACATCATGGGCATAACTCCAATTCAGTTTTTGGGGATTCCTCATCAACATTATCATCTAATTTAACATCAAAATTTGATTTTTCGATTAAATTCATTCCAATTTCAGACTCAAAATCTTTATTTTTTGGGTTATCTTCATTTTTCTTCATCATCATCATCATCATCATCTTTCTCTTCCGATTCATCACCTAAACAAATAAATTTATTAAAAAAATGATCAAAAAAGTTAACAATTAATTAATTAAAATCAATTTTGCAACAAAAACATCTCTATTTCATATATCCGTGAAGTAACGGATGTATTTCATCATAAAAAATTGAAATTCATTAATTTTTAAAAAAATTAAAATCATCTAACCTTTATCTTTATCCCCTTCAATCTCTTTTTTTTTGCACCCCAACGAACGCCTCACTCTTCTTCATAACAGAACATTTATTTTCATCCTTCTCCAAATTTATTTCATCCCTCCTAACCTCATCATCATCATTATCCGGAATATGCAAAACCGGATGTTGATCGAAACTTCTTTGCTTCAACCTCGAAATAATCACAATATTTTGAAGCAATTTGCACACAGGAGATTGTTTCTACTCCGATCAAACAACATTCGGGGGTAATTTCTCAATTGGTTGTAAATGAATGTATTGATTAACACTCTCCGAAAGAATCTCCATCGTTTCCAACTCATAAAGTGTATAATTCTCTTTATCCAAATCATTATTTTCCTGTTCATCCAAAAAATTCTCTTCATTCCAATTTTCTAAATACGCTCTTTAGCTTTTCCCCGAATTGGAATCTTTTGGCGAGCTTTCTTCATCATCACCATCGATTTCATCGACTTCAGGGATTATTTCGGGAATTTCCGGGTTAGTTTCTAAATAATTTATATGGAGGAAGTGGATTTTCGATTGATGGAAGTTTTAATAATCGCAATTAGGAAAGCCCCGGGGGAAAAGAGGACCTCCCCGGTGAATCCAAAGGGAAATCTCAAGTTTTGAACGTGATGATTTTCATGGGGCGCATTCGGACACGACATCATCCCGACTCCATTCGTTGCCCCTGAAATGTTAGGAACGTTTCCGATAACTCCAGGGGTGATTTTTCTTTCGATTTTCTTTCATCATGTGCAAGGAAAGGTGGTGGTGATTTAAATCTAATCCTTGAACCATTGGGTGCTTGATTATTTCGGAATATTTAACCGGGGATGGCGCAATTTGTTGAGTTTGCATCCTAAAAAAGAAATCAAAACCATTTTAATTAAAAAAATTGAGGATATGTTTTCGTTTACAACTCTTTTCCCCAAATAAAACAAATTTTTAAGCCAAAAATTAATCAATTTAACCTTTTTCAACTCAATTTCAACCTCATTCTTATTATTCCAATCAAAATAAATCATTTTTTTAATAAATTATTAATAAATTTTCTTCAAGAAATAAAAAAGTTTTTGGGGTTATGTTAATGTTTACGAAAATTTTTTTAAGTTGGCAATACCGAAACTGACTTGTCAATTAAATAAATATATATATACATATATACACAGTCGTCCCGCATAAGAACCGACACAGAGCAAGGTCATGTAGACCAACCTAAAAGATGATGATTTAAGGTCCCTTGCAAACTTCCTAATATTTTCAAAAAAAAAATACTAAAAAATTACCAAAATCAAATAATTTTTTCCTATAAAAAATAAAATTATAGTCAAATTTGACGTAAAATTTCATAGCCAACTACCAACTTTTCCATGGTTTTAATTAAAATTGATAAAATACCCTACGTCTTTAGCTATTCGGGTTTTTTATGACAACGGCTAGGTTTTTTAAAAAATAATAATAAGTAGAAGAAGTATTAGAATTAAATTCCACATAAAATGAAATAATAAGATTGATTAAAAAAGTCTTTCAAATTTTAAGGTACCATCATCCCTAACCAACCCTTTGAAATGCTTTAAATGATCCCTACTTTCTACCGACTAATGCCCTTGATGTGTACCAAGAGCATAACGTGTACCAAATTTGGTTTTCCTAACTTACTCCATTATTGAGATATTAATTTTTCTCGAAATTTAAGATTCAACTTTGAAGGCCTGTAGCTTCTCAGGGGTGCAACTTGGTATAAGGCAAATTGCGTTAAATCATCATGTTTATTAGGGTTTGAATATCCCGCCCTCTGTATGTCAAAAGTAGAATGAAGTTAGTTTTAAGATGCATAGACGTGTATAGACGTGCCACCAGCGTAAAACTGTTTTTTACTCAGCACTAGCGCCATCAAATGGATTGGTTCCTTACTATTATCAAAATACCGCCAAATTTTATTGGAATACTTGCAATTTGCAACACAGAATTTAAATATTTTAAGACGCGTATGGTGCGGTATGATGCCTTTGTTCACCTTCCCAAGGTCAGAAGTAATCTGTTGTGCGCAAGGCTTAAACAATCATTGCCGGGAGTCCATTTTAATTATAACGCGGTTTCTATACGAGAAGCTCTGACTCTGTGGCCTAATACAGTTTTTATGTACACTGACACGTCGGTGACAACTGGTCCGGCAAAGCGGGTGCATTTTGGCGTTTGCGCGCCCCAGTTGAGTTATCTCATTCGGGTAAGCTACCTGATTATACAAATATATTTATGGTGGAATTGTTTGCTGTTTGGTGGGCTTTGAATTACACAAAAACAAATGGAGTTACTCCAGTGGTAATATTTTCGGATTCGTTGAGTGTAATTCGTGCGTTGGATGGGGTTATAGGTGAAAGGTCGAGGGTGCATTATCTGGTGAACAAAGTTAAAGAACTTAGTTGGCAGTGTGCTACAGGGGACTTAAAGGTAGAATTTGCTTATATCCCGGGCCACGCAGGGATTATCGGGAATTAGATTCAAACAAGATTAAATGGCAAGCGAGCGGTCACTATTTCAGAACCGTGGGTTCTTGCGCTAAGGCTCTCAGGAAATGTGAAATAAAACGATAACTGTTCTAACCGCACTTAATCTATATTTACAAAAATAATGATAAAAAAAAGTAAAATACAAAGTTAATCTAGTTTTGAGATTAACTTTGTATCTACGATATGGCCGACGTTATTTAAGGAAACAAAGCAAACTTAAAAACGAAAATGACCTATCTGAACCCAACCTTACAGCGAACACTCTCGTTGACTGATGAATGAAAGGGAGAACTGACAAACAGACTTACTCCGGACGTGTATTCCGATATGGTGGTCTCGGTGATGGGTCGCAACCTGGATCCTGTTGGAATCTTCTCGAGATCATCCGGGAAGACTTCTTCGACACAAACGCACCAAATCCTCAAGTGAACACGGTTTTCGACACGATGCGGACGCTCGAACAAGAAGAAAGTTGCCTTTGAACCTGAGTCAAAGTTCTCGATTTCGACGGGACTTGAATTGGCGTTGAAGCGAATCTAAGTTTCGGTGTAACAGAGCGCTGATTGAGTTTTGGTTCGAAATCTTTCTAAGAAGATATCTTTCGAAGTTTAATAATTGAAACTAAGTTCTGAATTCCCTAATTTTGATGTGTGCAAGGCCTTAAGTAACCTCGGGTCTTGGAGGGGTGCAAAACCTTCATTAGGCGTTCCCTAACGTCTGGACATACCCGACACCTGGGGCCAATCCAAAATATAGGGCGGATATTTTACAATAATTTTCTAAGCCAATGAGGGAATTTGTGGAAGGGAAGAATTCCTTGCCCACAAGACCAGAAGATAACATCCGCCACTAACTAATCCAAACAATCGTCACGTAATTTCCAAACAGTGGAAACCATCAAATATTTACGTGATCTATCGTCCAAGTTTTTAACGACTTCTTCGTGTCGATTCGCATCTCCCCCATCAAACTGCGGATACATAATTTTTCCCAAAATTTAACACGAAGTCTGGTCCCTATACCGGACGTCGTTAACTTGAGACGTGATTTCTAGTTTCTGAAATAAGGAAAGGTTGCACACTAGGAGTTCCTAATTTGAATGGTTAATTCTTAAAACCGTTAAATAATTTTCGAATTATTACAACTACTTAAAAACATCTCAATTCTCTATACAGCTTGACGAGTCAACATTACCTGGAAAGGAGGCTTTACTTTTAGCTTATGTGAGATTTGTGAAAGAAGAAAAAATTTCCCAAGAATTGTTATTTGCTAAATGTTTGGAAACTGATACGAAAGGTGAAACATTATTTACCGAGGCTTTCTGGCGTACTTAAAACAAGTCATACCGAATGTACTATCGGTACATTGTGTTTTTCATCGACATCATTTGGTGGCAAAAAACCTTAGTGGACCTTAGTTTCCATGAATCACTACATTATGTCATTAGAGCAGTTAATAAAATCAAATGGAATGCCTTAAATGAGAGATTACTTGCTCAACTTTGTTTGGAAAATGATGATCGTGAGTGATAATCGTTTACTACTTAACAGGGTCTAATGGTGCCTGTTTGAATCGCTTCTATTCGCTTTTTGATTCAGTGTTGGAATTCCTGGAGAGTAAAGACAATGATTTGCGTCATAATTTAATTATCTCGAAAAATGACATCGCTTATATCACTGATTTATTTGCCAGATTCAACGAGACTCATTTGAAACTACAAGGTGACACACTAAATTTAATCAAAACTAAAAGTGTAATATCTGCCTTTGTTGCAAAACTTTTGCTATACAAACAAAACTTGGGAAGAGGAGAATGTTCTCAGTTTCCAAATCTTTCAAAATTGGAAAATAGAGACGAAGATTTGCTTGCTTATTGTCAACACTTAACGGCACTCTATTCGGACCTTACTCAAAGATTTGAAGACATTCTTCACTTGGATATTCCCGACTGAGTGTTGAACCCTTTTGTAAGTAGTGAAACTCAGAGCACAAATGCAAATGAGTATTAATTTTATATTCAGCATTATGGGTTATTGTACAGAAGCTGTTGATTGCTTTTTCGTCTTCGTATTTGGTAGAACGTGGAATCAGTGCCGTTATGAGCCTCGTCACAAAGAAAAGAAACAGACTGGCAATTAGTAATCGGGGGGATTTGCGTTTGCTACTGACAAATATCGAGCCGGACATAAATAAACTCATAACATCCCATCAGGTTCATACAAGCCATTAATATTTTATTGTATTCTTGTACAAAAGTTATAATCAATAAATATGTTACAAACCTAGCCTTTAAGATCTTCTTTTGCTCCTGGAGAAGGTTTCCTGGCCAGGTCCACGGAGCGGCTCGCGTACCCGACAGTCAACGATCTCCTCTGCCTCTTGGTTGCTAGTAGTGACAAGGTTAGGGTTTGGCACCCTGCATGCGTTCGCTTGAAAACGAACAGCAGGAAGTTGTTAATGAAAAGTAAAAGAAATAATAAATTAATAAAAAAAAAGGAAATTTGCCTTTATAAAAAGAAAATTTTATTTTATCAGTAAAAGAAAAGTGTTACAGCGGTGCAAAAGAACAATCAAAATAAAAAAAAATGAAACGTTTTCCAGCTCACAATGATTCGTGTCTTAAGATTTCTGAGGTGATCAGTAGGTGCCCGCCCAAACAAAAATAAGAGAATAAAGCATTTTTGAATTGTTCACCCATATGAAATACTATTCCTGAATAACACAAAACTTACCGAAATAATAACCAATTTTAATTTTAAGTCTAATTTACGCCCGTCGCGAATTTAAAACACACACAAAAATAAGAAAATTCACTTTTACGTAGTAATCAGCGACTGTCAAAACGATACTTTTTTGTTCACAGGATGTAATATGTTGTATGCACCACGCCAGTAAAGTGTTTTTATCGAACGAGCCTGAGTTTACGAGTTGAGCGCGCGAAGCGAGCGAGGCGAGTAAAATGCGAGAAAAATTCACTTTGCTGACTTGGTACATAAATAACTATTATATATTTTATATACTTGTGTTATTTTAATATATTTATTTCATCGTAAATCGATTCAAAAGAAGAATTGAAATTTATTTAAACCCATCGATTTACCGCGCTTCCTTTTAGTTTACCTATCGCATGTTCATGTGTCGCTGAAGGCAGGATAAACAGGATAAAACTTTTACTGTTGCGTGTCCTCCCCCTGGGTTATGTTTATGTTTACCAAATTAATTTTAAGTTGCCAATACCGAAACTGACTTGTCAATTAAATATATATACAGGATGTCTCACGTAACTGGTTTATTAGAATACTTATATACGAAGGCTTTCACGACCGGTGTTAATTGAACTAAAATTAGAACTAACACTAGCAATAGAACTATCACTAGGACTAACACTAGATCTAAAACTAGAAACTTTCGGGTTTTGCCGTCCGTTTTTTGAAAAAATGTTTGACGTTTCGGATGCAACCTTCTTCAGAAACTGGTTCTGACAGGTTCTAACTGCATGGTTCGTTAGAATTTTTTAAGTTCTACTACTCGTAGAGGCTTGAAATTTTGGGAACACGGGTTGTTCACCGGAAGTAGACTTCAACTTCGTTATTTTAAATGGAATGCTATAGTTTTCACCATTCAATTATACGTAAGAAAATATGTTGACTTTGATAACAGTTGCTGATGCCTAACGTTTTTTGTTTTCGAGTTATTTTGGTTTTAAGTATTTTTCTCAGCCAACGTTAATTGAAAAACGTTTTGCATTGGCACGATAACTCTTCATATGCTGTCAAATAGATTGTCACTTGTTATATCGGTGTACCTTATAAAGCGTGGTTAAAAATTGAATTACCGTTTGCTGTAATCAATTGAGAGAAAGTCGAAAATTTTAAATGGAACACCCCATATCTTTTTACCCTATCCGAAAGGTATATATATATCCGATATGGTTTATTGTTTCATGACGGTGCCCCTGCTCATTTTTCTTATATTGTCACAGATTATATAAAGGAAGCATATGGTAACCGATGGATTATGTTGTATGGGGCTGGATGAAGTCTGAGGTTTATTCTACGTTTACTGCCACGCAAGAAGAGCTAAGAAATCGCATCGAAGAAGCAGCAGCTACATAGAGGAGTCGTCCCGATTTTCTAGCCGTGGCAGAGAATCATGGATTCGTCGTGCTGAATGCTGCATTCAACAAAACGGAGGACACTTTGAACAGTTACTCTGAATGTTTTATTGTTAAATAATTTAACTTTTCAATATTTCGATAATATGTTATGAGACATATGTTTATATAAACTTTCTTGTTTGATTCGTGCTGAAGAACATGTCTCTGAAATAGTGCCGTGCAATTCTCAAACACCTGTATAGTTAAATTCTAGAGTACGGATTTTATTTGTAAGAGGATATCCTATATCTCTACGCAATAAGGATCTAAAATTAGTTAACTTGTGAATATATTATATATCATTTATGTTTTCCAGTGATAGATCTAGGAAGTTTAATTTTCTATCTTTTTCTATAGTAAAATAGTATAATATAATAGTAAATTGAAGTTTTTGTGTATTGCGTTTAGGAATTCTGAAAACAATTGAATATTAGTCTCTTTTCTCTTCCAAGCAGAAAACGTCATCTACATATTTTTGCCATTTATGGAAATGTTTTCTATATGAATTTTTATTATTAATAATGAATTCATCTTCTATGTGGTTCAGAAATATTTCTGAACTTACTTTATTTTTGATTAAGCATCATTCAATTATTCTTTTTGTTGGTGATCAATTGTTGAAAAGACCATTTGTGGTTAAAGAGCCATTCTGAATTCTCATCAAAACTAGAAGTAACATATTTCAATTTGAAAATCTTCTTTTGAACGTCCGTCGTCCGTCTTCACATTATTTATTAAAGTTCGTCGTCCGTCGCCCGTGGAATCGTCGTTGTAACATCGTCAAATCAACGTTAATAAATAAAAACTAATAGAACATCATCGAGTGTTTTCTTTACGGACATCAGTTCAAGAACCCTTAACTTGTGCTAGATAAGGGCACAACAAATTGGTGGCAGCGAGTAGGATATAATTTTCTGGAATATCCTTGGAAACTTGAAAATTATAGAAGATAACGAAAGTGCGAGAGCAGAAAGGACGTAATAGATAAAAATAGTGAATTATAAATTTTTGTGGAGTCGGAAAAGAGGATTACGAGAAGAAAGAAAAAAACGTGAGAGAACGAGGTGCCGACCGTAAGGAACTCCGAACGAGAGGTCGCTGCAGAATCGAATCGAGCTGAATCGAAGTTCAACATTTCAAGAAAGGAGGAAAATTTGAGGTTAGATTTAAATAATTACTTTTGTGTAATAAATAAATAAAATAAAAATAATGATGGCAGAAGATAGGGATAATGATGTAAATGTAGAAATTGATGAGAATTGTTTAAAATTAGAAACAGCTGTAAGATTAGTAGCTGACAAGTAGCTGGAAACAACAGCGTTGAGAGCTGTTGAATTATTTTCTAGAATCATGTGATTTAGCGTTAAATTCAGTAAATCAACGATAAAAACATTGTTATTCTATATCATCCAAAAAACAAAAATTAAGGGTAGAGCTAGGAACGCGATTAAATATAGAACTTTTGAGAAATGGCGAGATTTGCGTGAATTTTTATAGGAAATTTATTTAAAGAAAAGATCAAATGCTAATTTGCAACTTGAATTAAATTCGTGTAGACAGCGACGTAATGAAAGAGAATCTGACATACGCGTGAGTGAAAAACCTTAGTTTCCTCACTTGTACTGTAATATACCGCTAAATGTCTGCCGCTAAATGCTTTACTGCCTCAAATGGATACAATAAAGTATACTTTTGCTGCCGGTTGGCGATAAATGTATTTGTTGAAGGGTTACAGCAACCGTTAAAAATGATTATTAAATCTAGAAATGAAGTTTGATAGTTTAGAGAGAGCTATTGATTTGGCATTGGTAGAAGAACGTGCTTTGATAAATGATAGCTATTCTGCTCAATTCTTTTCTAATAAATTTGGTCAAAACAGCACAAAACCTAAATCTACAAATACGTTATTTAATCAACATTCGCATTATAATAATACCAATCAAAATTCTTTTAAGTCTAGATATAATCAAAACTCTAATAGAAATTTTCAATCAGATAGGCGTGAAAATAACTTTCGAGATCAAAATTTTTTATATTACAATCCTGACAATAAAAGAAATTTCGTGACGAGAGGTGTCCACGATCATAAAAGTGTATTTAATCTCCATTTATCCCAAAATCATAAATTTAATTATAAACAAAATAGGAATTACGAGAAATATAAAAATAAACAAACATTTCGTCCAGTAAAGTGTTCTTTATGTGATCAATTAGGTCATAAAGTACAAGAATGTCCACAAAAACAAGCGTTCCAGAATTATCGAGGTAATTCTAAACCAAGGTCGTTTGATAAACCTGAGACCAACTCAGTATCTTCTTTCCATAAACAGAATGCGAAACAAGGAGTAGTTAAAGGACATGTTAAATTTATCAATAGTAATTTTTTAATTGGTTCTGGAAATATTTATAGGGGAATAATCGAAAATAAAATTAAAAAGGTTGATTCTGATCTTAGAGGTGTCATATAGTAAGAATAATTAATGAAACAGGTAATAAAAAACTGTATTTGAACTTTTCTCCAAATAAAAACAAAGAGGTAACTTTACTGATTGATAGTGGGTCAGATATTAGTTTGATAAAAGATAATATGATTGATTTAAAGAGAATTAATAAAAATCAAAAAGTAGAGTATAGGGGTTTAATGGGCGATTACCAGTACAGTAAAGGTACTTATACCTTGGAATTGGATGGAGTAAAACTCAAATTTCATGTTATTGACCATGCTTCATCATTATTCTTGGATGATGGCTGATGGGCTGATCGGTGTTGATTTATTGAGAATTTTGGAAGCGGAGATCGATTTCCGTAAAGATGATGTATTGTTGTTTGAAAATAAGAGTTATAATTATAATGATGACCACAAAGGTAATAAAATGTATTCCAATATCGATCGAAATGAGTAATAATAATTGTATTAAACTATTAATAAATACTGGATCAGATGTTAGCATGATAAAAGCAAGTTGTGTTAATAATAATTACAGAGATATGATTATATTAGAAAAACTTTAGGTATTTGTACGCTAAAGATTGATCAAATTGAGTGCAAATTCAGTATTGTTGATGATGAATTATTTTTAGATTGTGATGGAATTATTGGAGTAGATATTTTAAGGCAGATAAATGCAAAGATTAGTTTTTCCGAAGACATGATGCTAATAAATAATAATAAAATGATTAAAATACCCCCACGATCAATTATGATAATAAAGGCAAATGTTGAAAATAATCACGGCCAATTATTAGGGTTTAGTGAGAGAAAGATTTTAACTGAGGGAGTAATACTAGGGAATTGCTTAACTTATGGAGAAATGAGGATGAAAAAATTAACCTAATTTTTCAAAAATTGCTCAACCAATAAATAACAATCTGAAAAAATGTAATGATTTTAATTGGACTGATAAATGTGAAAGTGCTTTTAATACGTTAAAAGATTTGTTAACTAGTGACTTGGTATTAGTATATCCAGATTTTTCGCAACCATTTATTTTAACTAGAGATGCTTCGAATTACACCCCAGTGAAATTTTTCTTGTGTACTTCATTATAAATTCTTTGTAACTGTTCATGTTTAAAATTGTTATTGATACCCACCTTTAATAAATATTTAATTTCTTTTATAAAATCCACGTTTTTCGTTAAAAAGATGTCGCGACGTTTTATATTTCTCAAACCAAATAAAACAGCATTCCAGCAATTGCAAATGCGGGAAAATTTTTCTCAGTCAAAAAGGTATAAAGTAAGGACATTTACTGAACTAAAATAAGTTCTAAAATAAATATTTTTTTCCACTCAACGCTAAGACTTGTCCGTGATCTCAGTCACCGATGTCAAATAATGCTAATAAATTTGTTGAAATATAACTAAATCCGTACTGTAAGGTAATCTCTGGGTACCGATCAGTCGGTTTTTAACTGTTGAGCTGTAATGTAGTCGGAGCCTTCTCAAAATTCTGAACGTTATTTATTTTCAGGGTTTACCATCACAGTATGGCCTGTAATATCGTAGGCTCCGACTTGTTGCGACTTCATCTAAAACAACCCTAATTAACATGCAGGGAAAACCTTTGCAGGAGACGGTAAAAGCTCACTAAGTGTTTTTCTCGAGCGAGTAAACGAATTATAAAGTAGGGGAGAGTTTCAAAAATTGCGTTATGTCGCCGATAGGGCTAATAGAGAGCGGCAAACAAATCAGATTAGTTGATTATGGCTGATATTAGTTTTTATTTTTATTTTGACGCAGTTTCGTGTTTTCGACAAACAATTTTTTCCCTTCATTTCAATATATACATTATAGAGCCTAATTCGTTATCTAAGATTTTATTTCTTCATCGGTCACACACATTTTTTCCGAAAGAAGTTATACCTAAAAAGTTTTGTACATTACTTTTTTATTTTTGTTTGTGTTAATTTCGTCATCTCTATTTAAGTTTTTTTCCTAGTTTGATAATACAAATTTCATAGTGTTTTAATCATAGTGATAAGTTTTTTTTAATTATAAGTGTGCTTTATTATTGTTGTGTCTACCTATTACCTACTTTTCATCATTCAGTTGTTATAACAATTATCTGGCTTTAAATTTTCTTTCGTTTGCTATAATTACTCTAAAACACCTTTGTCTATATACCGTTATTGCAGCCATCCATTATAAAAATGTATATTAAAAGTAAAGGCAATATAACAACACTTGGTGTTTTAGTTAATGTATATAGCCAATGGCTATATTTTAACCATAAGAAAATGTCAGCAGGGCAGGTAAGGGGAAATGAAAGAAATTTAATTGGAAAGAGGTTGTAAGGCACAACAGGTCTTATTATCGTAAGTATGGAAATAATAAGAAATGAACAAACTTCAAAAATCAAAAGATCGAAAAACTTGGGAAACATTAAATCAGAGTCAGTACTATAGATTATTAGATATGTACAAGCATTTGACCAAATAACCGAGTTTGTCCGGCGCTTGAACTTATTTCATGTAAACAAGACCAAATACCATTTCATCATGGTTATTAGAAATATAATACTGTTGAGGGCTTGGGATCGTCACCCGATTTGGGCAATAAACGAAATACTATAGAGTATATACTTAAAATTGTTTATTTTTTAACCCTTTACGGTGATAACAACTGTAGATTTATTTTAGACGTCGGTCAGAGGTCTCTAACAATTAGTATTACCTTTGATTATATATATCTAGATAGCTCACCTAATGCTAAAATTTGGAAATCAAAAATGTAATGTGGGTAGCCGAAGCTCTGGCGGAAATAATTATTTTTAGGTAATGTTTAATAGGTAAATGTGAAACTGATGGTTAGGTATTTTGCGTATTTAGTTAGGCTTGCTAAACAATGACAAGATTAAAACGTAATAATTTATTTAGTAAAAACTTAAAAATTATAAATATTTAAGATAATTGTAAAACTTTGAATTTTTCTTTAAAGTTGTTGTTAAGTTAAATCTAATGGTACATGTCGCTAGCTGCCGCGCCGTGCTAGGGCTCGGTGGCTACTCAGACAGAGTGGAACACAAAGTAATCTGTGCTGGAGCCATTGAGTACAGCCAGATCTAGCCATGTCGGTACACAGTTAGACACAGAGATATGGTGTTGCGACAAAATCGATTGTTTTTGGGTAAAAAAATACTACCATTTAGTGTTTTAATTTTATTAAAATTCTAGATCAGTAGTAGTAATTACACAGGATGATGCACATAAGAACCGTCACAGAGCAGGGATATGTAGAAGACAATAAATTAATATGATTTAACGCACATTATTCCTGTACTAAGTTTGCTATACGTTATGAGTGTACCATGGGTTATTCATTGGTAGGAGGTTGAAATCAATTGAGGCATTTCAAAGGGTCAATGTACTTATGTTAGAATTTAATTCTACATTTTTTTTCACTCTTATTATTTTTTAAAAAACTTATGCTCGTTTAATTAAAAAACGAGCATAAGTAAAGACATGTATTTCTTTAATGTTACTTGAAATCATTGAAAATTAAGTAGTCACGAGTAGAACGGTAAAAATTGAAACGACGTACTTAGTTTCGTTTTTATATATAAAACATACATAATGTATATACATTTAAACCAAATAGTGTGAAAATATGGGATAGATTACGCAAATAAATAGAAAATATTTTTTTATCTCCAATCGGCAGCAAAAGTATACTTTATTGTATCCATTTGCGGCAGACAAATAACTATTACAGTATCTAAAATTTTAAATATCTTTTTACCTGCTTTAAGATTTTAAAATTATGCATTGAAGGGATATAACTCTTTAGAGACACATCTTTGTAAATTGCATTAAATGATCTCAATTTATCGCTCTGTATCGGTTCTTATGTGAATCGTAATTTAATTTGCTCAATAAGTTTTTAATATTTTAGTTATCAAGCAGTGTTCACGACAAAAGCTAAGAATGATTTTCGCAATTTTATATTAATCGTAATTATAATATAATATACAATTAATAGGTATATGTATAATAATCCTAAGAAAGTTCTAAAAAAGATAAGGCAATTCATTAACTAAGGTCAATTTTAAGGAAACTTGACTTTTGTAAATTAAATTTGGCCCGAGTCCTATATCTCTTTAACAGTCGAAATTTTTTATGTCATTTATCAAACTATAGTTATTTAATATACCTACGCGGGAAAAAGGTACTAGATTTAAACATAAAAAACATCAGGTTTTTGAGACTTCTGTACATATCGTAACTTTATGCATTTTTTTTCTCAAAAAGTATGAGACCAAAAAATTTGGTATGTCAACAGGTAATATGTCCATGTTCTACATACAAGGCATACTCTATTTCATATTTTGTACAGTTTCGCGAACTTTCGCAGATTAAGGGGATGTTGTTGTCTTGAAAATGGTTTGATGGATTTTAACGCTTTTTACACAGAATTGTACGCAATAAATCGATATGTTGATGTTTCAAAATAAAATTTTTCCGATTTTGTGGAGCGAGTAAAGTATTTGAAAGAAACCAGAATTATACAGGCTAAGGGACGCCGGTGCGGGCTAACGGGCCAACGATAATCGTCCTCAGAGAACCCGAGAAACCAGAATCGCTGAGGTGACTGAATGTCTGGTGCAGTGTCGAAGATGCATATCAACGTTATTATCCATGGTATAAAATTAATTTGTTGATAAATATTATTTACATTATTGTAAATGTTAAACACACAAATATAATTTGTTGTAATTTGTATTTATGCTATACAAAATAGATATGGTATGTATCTTCCGTCACCGCGACCATTCTGGTTTTGAAAAACGATTATCGTGACCATTTTCAAATTCAAGTCAAAACTGCAGAAAAGATCATTTATTATAACAAAGTTTACTGAACAACAACACTTTCGTTGAGGTGTTGCGAAGATATCGATCTTTAAACAGAATGCAAGCAATTTATGCACGTACCTGCTGGATAAGACAGCTCAAAAAGACATGTATTTCTTTAATGTTACTTAAAATCATTCAAAATTCCGTAGTCAGCTGTGAAAGCTTGAATCAAGACGTCAAAATTAACAAACAGGTTATAAAATTATTTCTAAACAGGTGTGGTACACCAACATTTAGTTTTTTCATAACTGAAGTGTTTCCTGGATCCTAATCGCAGGTGATAACTTTGAGAAGAAAACCACAATCTTCCATTTAATCTATTGCATTAATAATTAACTCCTGTAAGTTCTCGCTGTTTACTTCTGTTTCGGTAAAGCAAAAACTGCAATTGCACTTGCACTTGTCATAAATACCATTGCTTTCTTTGGGTATAAATTACGTCGTCCTAAGCAGCCTAAAGCTTCATAACCCTCTATCAAATCAAGGGCCTTCGAATATTCTAATTTTTTTTTGTGGATATCTCATCAAAACAGAGAACGCAAAAAACACTTTTAACTCTTCGAACCAGTTTCTGAAGAAGGTTGCAACATGGTATCCGAAACGTCAAACATTTTTTCAAAAAACACATGTAGTTTCGGAAGTTCAGAGCTCGAACGCAACCTTTTTGAATTTTAGTCATTGTCTGAGTCTTCATCAGTAGCTGTTTTTTAATGCTAATATAGAACCCGGGCAAGATGGTTGCGTACAGCCTACCCATCGTCTTATGGTACTTAGACCAAAAAGAGTAATTTGTATTTTCATTGTTCGGTAGGCACTTGAGCTGGAATAAAATAGCGATAGTGACAGTTGTTTTTTCCACTATAATAAATTATTAATTAATTTTTAATAATTTTAATATTATCACACTCAAATTTCTTCAAACTGAACGTGACGTTCGCATAAATTGAATTACTAATACACAAATAACGAGTTAATGCTTTGTTGCCTGGTGCCTGGACACCTCCTAATCAAAAACAAACAGCGAAGGCGTTGTCACTTCCTTGTAAGGTAATAAAAAAATAAGTAAGACCGTTACAAGTTCGAATTCGACATACGTCGTTTCAGTACCATTGGAAAATATTTTTATAACGTTGCTTAGGTTTATTAATAATTTGAATATTAAGTTATCGTTATTTATTATTTTATTATTGTTTTAATGAAACAATAATAATTGTGTAGGTACGTTTTATTTTTATTAATTTAATTAATTAATGCTTAAAAATAGCATTATCATAAAGAACTAAAATATAAAATTAAAAATTATTATTATTTTATAATTTATCATCATAAATCATTTTGTGGTTTAATAACTAATTGTAACAATTAATATTCTATAAATATAAGCTACGTTATCAAGTAATGTCATCACACTTGAACAAATTTCATCACAATACTTCATATGAGGAATTGTATTTGACAAGCTTACTGTCGTAAGTTTTACGAGGCAAAGGCTCGAAACGAAATTCGATGGTAAACACAACACGCTCCAAATCTCGATACCGGTCCATGTGCGATCCATGAATCGATCGATACGTCGCGCCAAAGAGTAAGCTGTCTCGCGTCAAGCGGGATATATTTTTATGAAAAACTAAAAACTATATAAAAAATAAAATAAAAATAATAAAAATTAAACAATGGCTGAATAAAGCGTTATTTGGGAGAAGCTTTGTATTCAGTGCCGATTACACTGCCTACTTTATCCTACTTTAACTCGCGTCCCACAGCTGTTATACTCGCGTCCCATTATATGCAATTATTTGTTTCCCAATTTTACCATTAGGTGGGCTATCTATATATGTATAATATAATCAAAGGTATTACTATCCACGACTTGCTTTTTTCATTCCTTAAAACTAACTATATATTTTATAATCTAAATCCCCTTCTTAACTTCTGCAACTTGGTGGTCTGACCATTTTGACCAATGAGATTGCTTCCACAATTGAATTTCTAGAAAATGCATTTGAAGTACGTATGCAGAAACGTAAGCTAAATTCCAAACAAAGAAAAGTGTAACCTGATATGTGTTGCAAAAGTTGCAAAAATTACGAAGTAAGGATTTCAAGAGAAATATTCAGAACATTTAAATAAAACCAAAAATAAATGAATTAAATGGTGGACTACAACAATATTTTATTGGAAAAGCAAATGAATGGCCAATATTTTCTGAGGTTGTAACTGATTTTAGTTTTGCGATTATCAACGCAGCGTTATTTGTGTGCAATCACATGGATATGTTAACCTATTTCAGATAAGCGTACCACAATAAAGTTGAATTCCATAAGTTAATAAATAAATACGGTTTTGTTGTGCCCGAAATTTAATAAAAAATATATACACTGATATAAATATCTTATTAAGCTCTACAGAAGAAAACCAAGGGAGTCCGTTTTGCAATTCAAAATTTATAGATATAGTTTTAAATAAATATTTGTGTTACCTTCCACTTTGGGGCTTAGTAACGCAAACATGGAAAATTACTTCGGAGTGTTGAAAATTAATATATTATACGACAATCTTCATCAAAAATGTTTCCGATTTGACCCATGCAACAATAACAACGAATCTTTACCCGTAATCTCCTATCTACTCTGCAAGCCGATGTCTTCGTCGCCTTTAGAGATAAGGAAATAATAAAGACACAACTGGAAAGCCCGATCTTTTCAGCATCTAAAACTATGTTTTCGAAACAACTCTATCTGTTTGAAGAGTTATTTAGTTAAATATACAACATCCTGTTTTGTACATCTATAGCCTTCTTGACGGTAATTAATATTCATTATATTTATATATTAATAATTTTCATAATGGTTATTTTAAAAATTTTTATATACAACTTGTTTTTAGTCGTGCCTGTCGATGCCCTAAAAACTGAGCGAAACACGCGTAGCACCGATCCACTCCTTTAATAAACATCGTTTTTAAGTCGAACCTTATTGAATATATAATTTAGGTAGTAATGTTTATAGACAATTTGAAGCGAATTAAATTCACTTGCTAATAAAAAGGCTAATAAAATATGGGGCGTTCCATTTAAAATTTTCGACTTTCTCGCAATTGAATACAGAGAAACGGTATTTCAATTTTTGACTATCTTATACTTATATATAAGGTACAATGATCGTGCCAATGCAAAACATTTTTGAAATAAGGTTGGCTAAGATATGAGCTTTTAAAGACCATGGTAATATTTGCCAAAAAACAATGCAAATCAAAATAACTTGAAAACAAAAACCGCTAGGTACCAACAAGTATTATCAAAGCCAACTTATTTTTTTACGTATAATTGAATGGTGTAATAAAAACTATAGCATTCCATTTAAAATAACGAAGTTGAGGTCTACCTCCCGTAGACCGGAAGTGGTGGCCGTCTTGAAAATATTTTAGGTCAAAAGATCAGAATCAACAACCCATGACACAGAAATGTCATGAAATGTAGAGGCTACGAGAGGCTACTGGAACCTAAAGAAGTTTTAATGAACCAGTTACGTGAGGACTGACACCCTGTATATTGAGAACTATTAAGTGCCACAGTCACTTGGCCCTTGTCAGCTGGTAGAATGACAACAGTGTCAGCTTTCCAACTTTCCTTAAAAAATTTAAAAAAATTAAGCAATATAACTTTTATTTAAAAAAATTTTCGAAAAAAATTGAAATTTTCGAAAGAAAATAGTTTCGTTATTTTTTCACGTTTTACTTCTTTCGGAAAATGTGTTATAACTTTTGACGCACTTGAGTAGCTAGGATAATACTATTATCTAAATCACGTTATGTTCCATTTGATTTGCTGTTTCTCGGTTTCAATGATTACTGTTGTGTTTTATTCAGTGATTCGTTTTTAATAGTGTAATGTAATAAACGGTTGTACTAAATTTAGTAAGCTAATTTAAAAGAAAAATGCGAAACAAATAATTAAATTTGATTAAATATTTTTTGATTTTTTATTCTTTTCTTTATTTTTTGCTCTTTTACATTAAATGTTCTGCAACTGATAGTAACTTACAATGTACTTACTATGTTCATCATCCGTTATGATTGGGATTGTTTACTTTATGTTAATTAAAACCTATCCAGGTGGCTATGGAAAAGCAATTGCTGGCAATTTGACATAACGTTACATGAAGCAGTGAAACTTAATTAAGATAACATGAAAAGATCAAAAATAATTGAATTAAATTTCATTTACTAATACCGCTTTAAATTTACACAATTATTTAAAAATAACCATTGACTAAAGCATAGCGGAGCGGAGTTTATACTCTTAACCTAGCTACTACGTGCCAAAACGTTAAAATGAAACGAAAATATTTTTCTTCTCAAAATCTTTTTCAAGTCAAAGATAAGTATATGAGATTATGCCGCCTACCCGACTGCCCAACTGAAGAAAAAAGATTCAGATTTATAAAAATAGCGAAATTAGTACTCACATACGGTATAACCGGAAGTACAAAATGATTTATTTTGTGTGCTAATAATCCGGTTTAATGGGCTAATTATGCATTTCAAATGATTTTCTTATATCACTACTAATTAAAAAAATATGAGGGTAAACCACTTGTGAGGGACATACTTATATCTATAATAAATAATCTTCTTATTGTTATCTTTTGGGTTTCTCTATGTTCTTAATTTAAATTTGTTGTCTAACAATATACCAATAATTCAATTACACTAAACTTTTATAAATGTCGGTTTGTTTTTTTTAACTTGTTTCGTTTCTATCTCATAAACGTTGTCTATTTCTATTCTATTTGTCTTGTTTAGATTTAGATTTTTAATTTAAAATAAATTGCTCTTTAGGTGTTACAAATGTTTGTTACAAATTTTTTCACGTTACCACTTCGGATTTTCAAGACGCTTGTCTTTGAAATCATTTAAAAGGCGATTCGCCTTTTAGGATGCAAATTATGTCGCGAAGCTTTGTCAACAAAACTAGAATTGAAAACTAGGGCTACGTCCACGCCAAATTGTTCCATGAACGTTTCCCTATTGAATCCGTGTACCGGGTCTTCTTAATCTCAGGGTACCGTCAAATCGATATTTGACTCTTGAGCTTTAACATTAATTATTCTCAGGATTTTTCTTTGTGGGTTTTCTGCGTCATATTTAATATTGATTTTCATCAGATTTTCCTCTTTTTAGAAAGAAACTTATACTTTTAGTTTACATTTCCACAGAATATTTGTTTTTCTTTTTTCATATCCGCACATATCTATAACGACTTCATCAAAAACAACCCTAATTAACATGCGGGGAAAGCTTTTGCAGGAGACGGTAAAAGCTCACTAAGTGGTTTTCTCGAGCGAGTAAACGAATTATAAAGTAAAAAAATTGTTTATTTGTTTTCAAAAATTGCGTTATGTCGCCGGTTGATTTGTTTCGAGAGAGGGCTTTGATTTGACAATTAAAACGTGCATGTTATATACTTATTTGAAACTTTCATTTAAACATTAATTGATGTGACATAAAAATACAATTTTGAAAAGTAAAAAAAATTAAACTTAGATAATAACTTAGATTAACCTTAGATGAAGAAGAAACAGATTTTCATTTATAAAATAGTAAACAATGAATAATTATATAGAACTCCAATAGGTGATCCAATAGGTACTTATACAAATTAAGAGAAAAAATTGGGTCCAAAATACCTAAATGGGTTGGGTTGGGTTGGTCCAGACCAATCAAATAGCAAACTATAATGTTTGTTGTCATTTACTTATTTTAAATGTTGAAACTGACCTTTATAGTTTTTTATTTAATAAAAGTGTTGCTTATTAACATTCTTAGTTATGACTACTTACTTACAGGATATACTTAAATTGATGTTGTACTGGACTGTAATAAATAAACTATCACTTGATATTTGATTTATATGATTTAAAATAAAAAAAAAGAAATTATGAATAGAGAGTTTATGTTATGTGCTGCATAGATATGTTCCTGAAGGTTGCGAAATCCATTTCGCAACCACAAACATTTCTATAAATTCTCACTTCTTCATATTTCCACAATTGATTCCATCATATTCGTTCAATCCACCTTTCAAATATTGGTAGTTTTGGGTTGGGATGGGAGAGTCCAGGAGTTCTTTTTCTGTCGTTGAATATTTTCGCTCTGTATCAGATAAAGTTCGGGATGCATAACAAATCGGTTTGTCTCTTCCAATCGAGCCTTGTGAAAGTACTGCTCCTAGTGCAACGTCGGATGCGTCAGTGGTAACAATAAATTCTTTTGAAAAGTCAGGATATTGCAATATGGGTTCATTTGTTAGCAACTCTTTGCATTGTTGAAAGGCAGATATGTATGTTGCATCTTCATAATTGATTTTCGCCTTTTTCTTCAAACAGGCTGTAAAAGGTTTGGTAATTTTTGCAAAATCCTTAATAAATTTACGATAATATCCAAGTAATCCTAGAAAGCTTTTTATTTCAGTTTTAGTTTTCGGTATTGGGAACTGTGAGATAGCTCTGATTTTCTCCGGGTTCGGTTTCACACCTTTATCCGTTATTATATGTCCAAGGTATTTTATTTCCTTTTTTAGAAACTCGCATTTTTCTAGTTTAATTTTAAAATTTGCTGATTCTAATCGTTGAAAGACTTTTATTAATTTTTGGATGTGTTCTTGAAGTGACGATGAATAGATTATTATGTCGTCGAGATAAACTAGACACGTATCTTCGAGTAATCCTCTTAATACTTCATCCATAACTCGTTGGAATGTGGCGGGTGCATTCTTTAGACCAAAAGGCATTCTTTTAAATTCAAAATCAGTCAAGAGATGTAAAATAATTCGCTCTTCCTAACTTATCAAGTATATCTGCTATGTTAGGAATTGGATACTTGTCCTCGGTCATTTGTTCGTTTAATCTCCTAAAATCTACTACCATCCTATTTTTGGTTTTACCATCTTTATGAGTAGTAACAATGTGAACGGGAGCATTCCATGGTGAGATGCTCTCTTTAATTATATCTTGGCGTAATAAATCTAGAGTCTCTCGTTTTATTTCCCTTTTTGTTTCTAAAGGTTGTCGATAGTTTCGAACGTAGATTGGTACATTGTTTTTCATATTTAAATGATGCTTAATTTTATGGGTAAATGTCAATTTTTGACATTCTACGTGAAATAAATGTTTATATTTTACGATTAATGCCTGAAGGGCTTTTTGTTCTTCAATGTTTAAATAATCAAGTTTTAAATTTTTGTTAATGTTTTCTAATTGAAATTCTGAGGAATTATTATTATTAATAAAATCATATCCTACATTAAAATGATCTTTAAATTCAGAAATTGGTTGTAAATCTACAGGAGTTGATTTAAGAGAAAGTGGGCGGCGTTCATGGTAATTAGTGGCTAGAATTCGGGTTTCATGATTTTTTACTTCAACTAGAGATTCGGGGATAATTACTTTATTTGATTTATCTTTAAATTCGGGAAAAACTGCAAAACCATTTTCTATATTGGTAACTTGATATTTAACAATTGACTGTGTATGTGGTTTAACTGTATGAACTTTATTAATTTTATATGGAATACAAGTATCTTCAGTAATGAGAAGTTGTTGTTTGGTATCTAAGGAAGCACCAAGATTATTTAACAAATCAAAACCAAATAAACCGTCAAATGTTTTAGAAAAATCGAAACAAACAAATAAATGAAATTTATCAGAATTAAAAATATCTGGGAGTGGGGCATACACTGCTTTATTTGTTTTCTCTAATCCGTGAGGAGTTTTAATATTAAATTCGCAATTGTTACAAGAGTAAGAAAATTTAGCATCATTAAATATTTTTGTACTAATTAATATTAATGAACATTCTGCACCAGTATCTATTAATAATTTGAATCCTTCAAATTCGACATAAGGTAATAAGGGTTCTTTTGAGTAAACTTTGTTAGATATTGTTACGGTTGTGGGTCTTGGAGGCTTTCCTGGAGAAAATCCTGCAATTCGACATTGTTTTCGACATATTGATCTTCTTCGTAAAATTCTTCTACTGGTACATAATCGTTCGTTATTTCACCATCTTGATACTGAACATAGTAAGCGTCTTCGGGAATTTCGGAAGGCATTTCAATGTTGTTGGATATCCATTGTCTCTTTGGAGATGGATTACTTATCGAGGGTGCTGATCTCTTATTATTGTTATCGATGTCCATGGGGGTTGGTTTGTACAATGGTTGTTGTAATTGTACTGGAGATTTACCAAATTGTGGGTAAAAGTTTGGTCTTGGTCGTTGTGTAAACATTGGTCTCATTGGCATCATCTGAGCAGGAGGAATGTATTTACTTGGTAATGGAGTTTGATACGACAGCATTGGTGGTCTTTGCGCTGGATTCGGTTTTTGAACTACAATAGGAGCAGGAGTAAAATTATTTTTCATTATTGGCTGTCGGATGTTAAGAAGAAACCGTTGCTTTTGAGTATTATAATTTGCAATTTCCAATGCAAATGCTTCTGCGGTTTCGATGTCTCCGGGTTGTCTTAATTTAACTTCTAACCCTATGTTGGTGTTAATTAGATCTAATCCAAACAGATTTGTCCTTAATGCTATTTGATTGTATTGATTCTGCTTCATATTTCTAATTTCTACTTCTTCGTCTTCTAAATGAATTTTAGATAGAAGCGTGTATAACGTGGACTTAATTTTGTTTGCGTAACTTGACGTTGTGTCTTCCTTCTGCGGTCTTAAACTATTTAGGTCATATACCAGGACTTGTTCAGATCTTTTGTCTCCAAATGAGTGTATGAGAATATTCTTTAATTCGGGCCAAGACGTGGGCATTTTATTTGCGTCCACTGCCTCGCGTGCTTTAGCACTTAATCTTCCCATAAATATCATAAGTAAACGCTTTGCCATTCCGACTTCGTTCGGGTTTCGTGGAACTGTGGGTAGATATTCTTCTATCAAGAATTCACAAGCGTTAATGTAACTCTTCAGAGTTATGCGGTCTCCATCGAATACGGGAATCAGATCTTGATCGACTTTTGATATCTCTCGTGCCATGTTGACGTCGTTTAAAGCTTCCAATAAATCGGTTAAATTCTCCACGGTGGTCAAGGATTTGGGATAATTAATAAGGAATGCAGAAAGAAAGTACTTACAGTAATAAAATAACGATGATTTTCATTTGTTTCGCTTCTGTAGTCCTGGGAATCCGGTAATCACCAATTGTAGATAATTACAACTCCTCGGCAGGTCCTACGTTATCCAGGGATAGGGCGATTTGAGCTTCTTCCTCGGCTGGTCGGTTCGTTTTCCAGGGATTCGGCGATTTGAGCTTCTTCCTCGGCTGGTCGATTCGTTTTCCAGGGATTCGGCGATTTGAGCTTCTTCCTCGGCTGGTCGGTTCGTTTTCCAGGGATTCGGCTATTTGAGCGTCTTCCTCGGCTGGTTACCTCGGTTACCGTATCCTACTGACTGCGCCATTTAAGTTCTTTAATAAAACGTTTAAATTTTTTTAAAGTCTAAAAGTAACTTAACACGCGGACGACGGAAAAATATTAATTAATTCGCAATTACAATTTTTACCTATTTATATGTTTTGCTTTTGTCAACATCGTACGACTTTATTGCTTTGTCAGCATCGTATTTCCTTATTTGGTCAATGGGTTTGGATGTTGTAACTGTAGGTTTAACTCATAATAGGGCATGTTGCTAGCTTATTTATATTTTCAATATTGTCGTCTATGTTATTAAACCTAACCACTCCCGTTCATTTTTTATACATTACTTGTATAAAGCTGATAAATATATTGCAAAAATATCAGTTAGGTAGACAAAAGTATTCTGCAACATTTTTGTTGTTTTTCTTTAACCTCTTCTTTAACAAAAATTAGTTAACAAGTAACCTCTTAACTAATATAGAAAGATAAGAAGAGTACTTTCTTAAAATAAGCTAAAGAACAACTCCCTGAAATACATTGATTTTGTGATCTTTTTTTTATTTGATTTTGTTTATTCAAGCAATCCATTATGTTAAAATTAATGTTGAACCTTAATCTTTTATTTGATTATCATGATTAACAACCTTTATAAAATCTATTTTAGTTAAACAGACATTAGTCCTACAGAAGGATTTACCCTCTACATCCTGGACACACTCCATGATGATGTGGCATCAAGCAGTACATTAGGCTAGAATTAATCTTGAATTCAACTTTTGGTTTATCTTAACCCTTAACTGGTGAAGTGTATTTTTTTTACATAAGTATGTTCTATGTTCACCCAAACCTCATCTCACCAATTGAGTGTTAAAAACAGTTTTATAATTATTTTTATTTGACTATTAAATATTTTACTTGCCATATATTGTTACTATATTATTTTAGTTGGAGATACAACATCAATGGACACAGAAGATTTACCTTCAACCAACAGCGATAATGATAATGAGACAACTACACAAACAAATATACAGTTGAAATTTCAAGAAACATTCAAGATTATTTTTACATTTCACTGTTAATCATTTTGCCTGTTATATATTATTTTGTATTATTCTGGTTGGCGGAAAAAGAGCAATGGATACTGAAGATTTATCATCAATCAACATGGAGGATAATTGTGTGACAGCTACATCAACCAATATATTAAGTAAGAGTCTTGTATTGCAGTTGAAATTTAATATTTAATATTGTTTTTACACATTCTTATTGTTTTTTTTATATTTTAGATGAAACTACTCCAAAAAGTAAAAAAATCGAAAATGTTGCTTCAACATCTACTACTAGAAGCACTTTAAAAAGAATAGGTAATAAATTATTTATTTTTGATAAGGCAGGCTCCTAATTTCTCTTAAATGTCATTTATGATTTCTTTGATTTACTTCATTACTATAAGTAATAATTTTCACAGGAAGAAAAAGGGAATATTTGTTGGGAAGCGTTGGAGTTTCTAAAGCAGTTGAATTAACTCCGAAAGCCAAATATTTGTATCGTAAAGCTGTGGACTACAAAAGAAATACCATCTACAGCGACAGAGAACTTTAAAAATTAAAAGAAATATCATTCCGAAGAGACTCGTTTTGTGTCTCACTCGCTGTGTCAAGTTTTGATCGTGTAAGGAGATCATTTTTTTTAAATCAATATGATAATGAAGGCAGAAGGTGATAAAATATTGGGTCTACATCTTATGCTTCAAAATGGAAAAGGCTACAAGATGTTAGGTAATATTTTTACATCTAAGAGCCATCTAAGAGAACAATTCTACGAATATGAAATCAATGATGTAATCCATTTTAACCAGTGAATAATTATAAATGAGATGATTTTCTTTTTTCTTTTGCACAATTTACTGGTTTAATTAATGTAAATAATTCGAATTCAATGAAGAATTGTTAAATTATTTATTATTATTCTATTTGACATGTTTCGCCCAAACAATGTAGGCATCTTCAGAACTACAAAAGTTGAAATTAAATTAATATAATATAATTCGTTAACTAAGAAACAGATAAGTTAATAAATAAAGCTTAAAACAAATATACTACTTACAAACGAATAAATTTAAATGTTGAAATTCTTAGGAAACAGATTGAGAATCGATATTTTGATAAAACTAATATGTTACTGTTTTTTAATTAAAACTATTATCAACCAAATTAAAAACCACATGGAGTTGGAAAACATTTGAGAAGGAGCCGAACGTTGGACGTTACAAGATAACGTTAAAAAATAACCTGTTCTGAAGCAACAAGTCGTAATAAAAATAAAATGCGCATGTGTCAAAATATTATATTAAAATCCGTTTGAAAATTTCTTTTTACTGTTACTTAATAAAACCAACAAGGACGACAATAGAACAAATATGATTGTTATGTTATATATAAAAAATGAAATGCAATCAGTACAACATATATACAACACATACATATATGGAATGACCAACTTACAGTTTTATATGTGCCATAACGCGTGAATCCTCAGTATCCCAGAGGAAAGGTCTGTTAAGTGTATATAGTTGTATATAGGTATACTTGAATATAAAATTTGGTCGTTCAAGCATTCTACATTCGTTTTAGAAGTTTTATACTTTTCTATTTCACATCTCTCGAGAAGACTAAGTAAGGGATATACCCTTACTTTAACAACACTTTCACATTCCTATCCTATGTGAATTGTCAAATGGTCAAATGTTTACCAAAATTGGACTGCTCTCTCTGTATGTGTTCTTCTCTATTCTTGTTCCAATGGAACGGCCCGCAATTCTACGAATGTTAAAAAACATTCCTCTTCGGCCAGGATTGCATACGTCTGTTTTAAATGTAATAGCAACAACAGTAAAATACATTAAAAATGAGAATGATAGATATTGTATTTTATTGTTTGATGAAATGAGTATGCAATCGCATTTATAGTATGACATAACGGAAGACATCGATCTGAAAAAATCGCAAATCATGTTCAAGTAAGTTAACTTTTTTATAACTTATTCATATAAATAACAGCATAGGAATTATTTATATATAATTTTGTTTAATATGTATAGGTATTTATGCTCCGTGGTATTGCATCAAAATGGAAGCAACCTATCTATTTTAATTTTGCAAAAAGTGCTACAAATCATTTAAAAAATCAAGCCATAATAAAAGAAATAGTCACAGAGGTTGAAAAAGTTGGTTTACATATTATTGCAACTGTGTGTGACCAAGGGCAAAATAATGTAAGCGTAATTAAATACCTGGTGCAAGAACTGTATGATTTTGTGTTTGAAATTGCTGGTTAACAAATAATACCTTTATTTGATGTTCCACATTTATTAAAGGTGTTAGAAATAATTTGTTACAAGCCAATTTGCATTTTAAAAAGGATGGAGTTAATTATGTAAGTAATGGAAAACAATTAATAATAATTTTTTGAATTGTTGTTTGTTTAAGGTTGCCAAATGACAAGATATAATTGAAAGTTAGCAAATGCGCCCAAGTGTTGAGTAGAACTGTCAGCTTCAACATCAGCTTTTTTACATTTTTTATTACTGTATTCTATAAACTTTAGGATGGACTATAGAAGATCATCAATCACTTGGGAACAGCTGAATGTTGTTTATTCTTTGATAGTTTGTTCGATAGCTTAAATGGTTCTAGCCAATTTAATTCAAAACCCCTACGGAAAGGCGCGAGTAGTTCTTCAGAACACCATGAATTTTGGCAACAAGCAGTTGCAATAATGGAGACCATAAAGTATCATTATTTGACTGGAAGGAGATCAAGACCACCTTCTATTACTAACTTTATTCAAACCATAAGAAACTTTCGTTTATACTATCAAAAATCCCAATCAAGATTCAGTCGAAAACTTTTTTGCAAAAGTTAGAATGGTGGGTTATGGTATACTGTTACATGGAATGTCATCTGCTCAATCCATTGGCAAAAATTGTGAAGACAACAACTCTGAGATATTTCTAACATTAAAAAGATTTGTTACACAGGTAATATTTTATTTTTCTTATAATAAAACTTATTTAATTTTATTAATTATTTTCCAGTTACCACAAACGCAGGCCAATCAAACTCTAACTGTTGAAATATTTTCTGTTCAAAAAGACAACATAACCTCAAAAAAAATTTATTTTTTAAAGAAAATTTATTAATAATTTATTTTGATTGAAATTATAAGAATGAGGTTGAAATTGATTAATTTTTGGGTTAAAAATTGTTTTATTTGGGGAAAAGAGTTGTAAACGAAAACATATCCTTAATTTTTTTAATTAAAATAATTTTGATTTCTTTTTTAGGATGCAAACTTAACAAATTGCGCCATCCCCGGCTAAATATTCCGAAATAATTGAGCCCCCGATGGTTCAAGGATTAGATTTTAATCACCACCACATTTCCTCACACATGATCGAAAGAAAAACCACCTCCTGGAGTTATCGGAAACGTTTCTAACATCTCGGGGGCGACGAATGGTGTCGGGATGATGTTGTGTGCAAAATGGAGTTATGATTATAATTTTGGAATGCACCCCATGAATAATAGCGGTTCCAAGGCCCCCTCAGGTTTTAATTAAGTTTATTGAATTTTCTATTTATTTTTTTGTGGTTTTAGGTGCAACATCATCAACAATATCAGAATTACACAAATAATGTGGCTCAATATCCACGTGGTGGGTGGTTATCAAGGGAACGAATTCCTCTCAAATTTAAATAAAATCGCTCAAGATATCATAGCCGACAAACATTTAAAGGAACAATTTCCGGTTTATTTATCCGGGGAGAATCATTATCACCATAGATTGTATCAAAATCACCAATGGGACCAATCGAATAGGATTTAAATAATTTGCAGTATCAACGGAACTTCCATGAGAATTATCGGAATTGTCGAATTCGGGTAAAAGCTTAAAAGCGGATTTAGAATATTGGAATGAAAAGAGTTTTTTGGATGAACAGGAAAATAATGGTTTGGATAAAGAGAATAATACGCTTTATCTGTTGGAAACGATGGAGATTCCTTCAGAGAGTATTAATCAATACATTCATTTACAATCAATTGAGAAATTACCCCCGAATGTTGTTTTATCAGAGTCGGAAAAATCTCCCGCGTGCAAATTGCTTCAAGATACGGTTTCGCATATTCCGGAAACTTCGAAATCTTTACCTATATTGATTCCGGATGATGATGATGATGATGAGGTTAGGAGGGATGAAATAAATTTGGAGAAGGATGAAAATAAATGTTGTTATAAAGAAGAGATGTTTCTATTACAACATTGATTTTTTAATTAATTAATTGTTAACTGTTGTTAAAAATGATCAATTTTTTTAATAAATTTATTTGTTTAGGTGACGAATTGGAAGAGAAAAATGATGTTGATGAAGATAACCTAAAAAATAAAGATTTTGAGTCCGAAATTGAAACGATTTTAATCGAAAAATCAAATTTTGATGTTAAATTAGATGATAATGTTGATGAGGAATCCCCAAAGAAAAAATTGTTAACGAAAGTAGCGAAAATGAAATAATTAAGGAAGTAAATGATGAAATTGATCAAAAAAGAATGAAATGAATGAAAAATTGTGTATTCAAAGGGGACATATCCGAATAACTGATCCGATTAGGAAACGTAACCTTCAATATTCATCTTTGAAATCATCTTCATCCCCAAAATGAATGAGGATCGAAATGAAATTTTAAAGGATGATGAAATTAATTTAAAAGATGAAGAAAAGAAACTTTTTTCTTCATCAAATGAATCGAATGATGATGAATCTTCATCGAATGATGAAAATGTTCATAAAAATTATGTTAATTGTAATGAGGATGATAAGAATGATAAAAACGATGATTTGGGTGATGGAAATGATGATTTTGATGATAAAAATGATAATTGGGGTGGGAAAAGTTTATTCTCAAGTGAAAATGATGAAGAAATTGGCTCAAAATTGTCAGAAAAACGAAAATTAAAGGAGATTAATAAGAAAATTAATAAAAAGAGGAAAATTTTTTACCCAGAAAACTCCCATTTATATGAATCGAGGTTACATTCAACAGAAAATAAAATTGTAGTACAAAATATGATAAGATTAAGGAGAGAAAGTGATGTTTCCATTGAGAGTTATCAAAAAAATGATGTTCCAAAGGTAATTATTAAAAACATCGAGGAGATTAAATTAAATAAATTGAATGATTTTGATAAAAATTGTTCCCGTTCAAACCAAGATATCGATTCTCAAAGTTTTCTCGAAATCAATAACAATAGTCAAAATAATTATTTGGAAAAAACGAATTAATTGATCAAAATGAAATCAAAATTGTAAGAATAATAATGTAATAAGAAAGATGTTGACGATAATTATGTAATTGAACAAAAAATGATAAAATTGAGATAAAAGATGATGAATTAAAAGGTGATGAAAATTGTGAAATTGAAGAAAAAGTGGTTGAAGAAGGTGATAAATTAGACGAAAAAATTAATAAATTGGAAGAAAAATCTTTTTTAGTTGATGAATCGGAATTAAAATCCTCTTTAATTAATGATCTGAAACCAAAATCACCTTCAATTAATGAATTAAAAGGGGGTGAAAATTCAATTATTGAAGGTGATAAAGATGTGATAATTAATGACGATAATCAAGAAATTGGGAATTATAATGAAGGAATTGTAAATGGTAATTGAAGAATTTCAAGAAATTGAAGAAGAATTGATGATAGTGTTTGATGATAATTGTGAAGAAATTGTTGAAAATGTTGATATAATTGATTATAATAACAAAGTTTTGATTGAACATTTGCAAGAAATCTATGAACAGAGACTCGAAGAAACTGCTAAGTTAGTTTCTGATGAAATTATTGCCGAATCATTCGAAATAGGAAACGAATTAATTGAAAACGTTGAAGAAACGATTGAAAATATTGAGGATAATAAATTAATTATTGATAATAATTTAATAATCATTAATCAAAATGAAAATGATGAAAATATTCCTCCACCTGAATTGTTAACAGAAAATGAAAAAATTAATGAAGTTGTTGAAGAAAATTTTGTTTATAAAGGGGATTTGTTTATTATTATTATTATTAATCAGATTAATTTAAGAAAATTAAAATAATTTAACTGATTTGATAATTTGAAATTAACTTCATGTGTGAAAAACAATTTCGTTTATTTTTTTCTTTGAAATTGCGTTTTAATTCTCTTTTAATATCTTTAAATTTATTTACTTTATTATTATTTAATAGATTAATTAAAACAATGTTACAATTTGCAACTAACTTCATGGGTCAACAGGAAAGAATTGTTTTGAGGTTATATTGTGTTGTAATTCTTTTTTAATTTTTTAGCGATTTTAAATCAAATTCAGCTCTAAAAGCAACAAAAGAAGAAGATATGAAGCAAAAAATGAAGAAATTTAAGATCCCAAAGAAAGTAAATGTGGAAAATGAAAAAATTTTGGAGGAAGTTAAGCCGAAAAAATGTAAAGGAATCAAACAAATCAATGAGGATAAAATCGAAAATGAAGTTAATAAAGTAAATCCTGCTTTAAACGTGTTGGAAAAGAAAGTGTAATTTAATTTATCAATAGAAAAAGTAAATTTAATCGAACATAACCTCAAGATGGATGCAGGAAGAAATCAAAAAAGCGATTTTAAAAAATTTTTCATCACCGAGTCAACATCACAAAAACGATGATTTTTTAAACGATGATCTTAATAATGATTGTAGGAGATATATATGAAGAAAATGAGAAAAATAATAAAAACTATTTAAATTTAAGTCAAGCCAAGGTGATTAATGGGAATAATTTTGATTCGGAGGATGAAGAAATTGAAAAAAGTGAGATTAAAATAATGAATATGATTAATTTCGTTGATAAATCGATTGTTGAGGAAAAAATTAATTCTCTGGAGGAGTTTTTGACTAAAGTAAAGAGTTCAAGGGTTACAATGAGTGAAGAGATCGTCCGATTTATCAACAAAGAAATTAAACGCATAAATTTATGTTATTTTAAATTTGAATTTCGTTCTCGTTCGATTTTTGTATTTTCGCTTGGTTTTGATTTTATTATTGGTGTGTGGTTCGCGCATACAAGTGCCAGGGTTGTTTGCCTGCTTTGCCCGCTCGCTCGCTTTACTCGCATCTTCGTATGTATAATTACTTTTCCTTATTATTCCTCATTATATGTTTATGTTCCTTTTCTTTAATCAATATAATTTTCTTTAATTTTTCTTGTATACATCGCATATTTTTCTTCTCGCACCAGCACCTAAATTTAAGTTCGATCCTTTTGGTACGAACAACTTTTGGTGAATTAAGAAAAATTAATGATAATACGCCGAATATTGAAAAAAACTTGTTTCGATGATGTTCAAAATGAATCCAATTTAAAAATTCCAATTTAACCCCAAAAAATGATTTCAATTTCGACGAAATGAAACCGAAAATGACTCAAGAAGCCGATTCAACGAAAGAGAACGTTTTAAATTTATCCAAATTGAAAGCTTTGGTCCAAATCCAAAAAAAAAATATCAAATTCTAATTTGTACAAGAATCAAGATAACTTAGAACAAATTAAATTATTAATTAATCAAATCAAAGGTAGCTTTGATTAAATTTTAAAAGCTTTCGACAACAACATCAATAATAAATCCACGGAAAATATTATTAAAGATAACAAAATTGAAGAAAAAATGAGTTACGAGTCCGATTTTAATTCGAAGAAGCTGGTTAAATCGAGGAAACGAAATCGATTTCGTAATTTGAACGACCCGGAGCAGGAGGATCAAAATAATTTTTCCGCTAATCCCCGCTAATGTTCACTGAGAAACATTGTAAGTACGACGATAGGTTTTTTTTTTTTTTTAAATTTATTTTATTAATTTTTTAAAATTAAAATGGGGAAATAAAATATAAAAGGAGGGGTTAATCTTAATTAATTAATTTTATTTATTTAAAATTAGTTTTATTCAATTCAAATTAATTTGATTTTAGTGATTTTGTAAATTACCTCATTTGACCCAACTGAAATTACCGACGTTTAATTGACATTTAATCTGTTAAAAAAGTGGATTAAAAATCCGTTAATTTTTTTGGTTTTTTGAGTGTTTTAATTAAAAGAAAAAAGTGATTAACGTTAATTAAAACTAGAACTAACACTAGAGCTAGAAATTGAAAGATTGGGTTTAGCCGGGCCTAATGATGAAAGTCGTCTGAATCGATGGTCTTTAACATTCGGCTAAACTTAATCTTGTAATTTCTAGGTCTAATCTTGTGTTTGTTTTAGTGTTATTTTAATGAAAAAGGATGATTATTATTGAAGATTAACCAAGAATTGTCTCAAAATTAATGATTAAAATCGTTTGAGTTGAGCCGATCGTCTCAAAAGATGAGCCATCTTCAACCCAAATGATTTTGATTCGAGTCTAGAATTTATAACGACTTAATGCCAAATATTAATTAAATAAGTACTTTTAAGCTAATAATTAGCTTAAAACAAAAAATTTTGAGGTTATGTCTCATGGAGATGATTAATTTTAGTTTTTTCTTCACTTTCTTTTTAATTTGCTGACTGTTTTAATACAATAAAAATAAAGTTCGTACTTTTAACTAAACTAGAATTAATACTAGATTTAGAAATTGAAAGATTAAAATCAAAATTTAAAAAATTAATACAGTTAAAATCATTCAATTTCTAGGTCTCTTGTTCGTTTTAGTTTTATTTTAATGAAGAAGGATGATTCTTATTGAATTTGAAGAAAGCAAGAATTGTCTCAAAATCTTTGATTAAGTTGAGTCGTAACTTGAACGATTTTAGTTTGAGTTAATCCGATTGTCTCAAAAGATAGCTCAATCCAAACGATTTTAATTCTAGATTCAATTTATAACGATTTAGTGCAAAATATTAACCAAATAATTACTTTTATGGTGGGTTCATGCAACGTGTTTTAGTCTTAGTCGTAGTCATAGTCATAAGAGTGAAACGTTAAGGTTATAGTAGCGTTGTAGTAGTACTGTTCATGCAACACCTTATGAATAAAACGGTTTAAAACGGCTTAGTCACAAGAGTTGCCCAACTTTTAACTTCTTAAAGCTAAAACCTTCGGTCGCAATTTAACGCATGCGCGCACTTTTCTCTTTCGTGCCTTTAATGGCAGTGTTTCGTTTTATTTTATAAATGAAGGTTGAGTTGATTAACTTTTTGATTTTATTATATTACAATTATAACAATAATTTCAATCAGGATTATTATATTTTTAAGAAAGTGTTTAAAACAAACTGTTTGAAGCATTTTTAAAACTGTATGATATGTTTTAAACAGTTCAAAAGGTATTTTTTTAAAAAACACCCCGTGTTTTGTTTCAAAATTAGCAGGGAAATAGAACATTTCCTTTATGTATGTTTATCGCCAAACCTACATTATAACTAAAGCTTAATATATGATTAAAAACTTAAGCAAAACTTGAAAGAAAATCGTTACCCGTTTCCGCTAGATGCATTATTTACTCAATTTAACTGTTGCAATATGCAAACTGTCTTTGCTGCTTTATCAATTCCTATTCTATTGCTTAAAGTATGGTATTAAGTCCTAGGAAGTAAAAGTCGCTTAATATTGACAGATGATGCTACTACATCGGATGTAGCTATTAAAATAATATTTTAATATAATAGCATCCAAAGAGATAAAAAAAGATCAATCTACCAGTCAAGATTTGGCATTTTGTCTAATAGTATTTAATATTTTCGAAGGAAACTCAAACAGTTTATCAACAATATCGTGTTTTTTGCAATGAAAATGTTTTCTGCCAGACGTTCTAAAAACAATATCAAGTCTTCGTGAAGCAGTATCAAGTCTTTCGGAAGCTTTTAAAATTTTTCTAAAACCAGTATCAAGTCTTTCAGAGGCTATATACGCTTTTCTAGAAGAAGTGCCTTCTAGAAGCATTCAAAAGTAAGTCTTCCAAAAGCAATATCAAGTTTTCTGGAAGAACTTCAAGAAGCAGTATTAAATCTGCTATGGGCATATCAAATTTTCTGGAAGCAGTTTAAGTCTTTTGTGACTATTGCAAATCATTACATGTCTTCTGGCAGCTACATCAAATCTTCTAAAAGCATTTCATATCGTCTGAAAGCAAGATCAAGCCTTTTCAAATGCAGTATAAAGTCTTCTAGAAGCATTTCAAGTCGTCCAGGGGCAGTAGTAAGTCGTTTGGAGGTAATATCAAGTCTTCTAAAAGTAGTACTAAGTCTTCGAAAACCAGTATGAAAATTTCTGGAAGCATTTCTAGTCTTCCAAAGGCAATATCAAGTTTTGTGGAAGTATTTCAAGTCTTTTGGAAGCAGTATCAGGTCCTCTAGAAGCAGTATTAAGTTTCCTATGGACAGTATCAAGTCTTATGAAAGCATTGTCACACAGCCTATGCTTCTAGATAATTCATTTCTACATATTCAATTGCACTATCTAATTATATCTAATTATATATAAATTATGAATATGATTAATATTTGCTCCTCAAAATCGACGTTTTAGTATATTGATCAAGTAATGACCGTTCGTTATGACGTTATCATTTCTAAACGGTCTAAAACGTTTAGAACAATAAAAAAAGCATGTATTTTGTTTAAAATGAAAAGGAAACATAATTTTCCAACTTTGATTTTAATGGAATCAAACCCAGATCAAATTGATTCAAAATTAATGGAATTGGTACAAGAGTACCAATGTCTTTATGATACTTATATCTCTATGATACAGCACACAAAGATCATAAAAATAAATTAATCTTTATGTTTTGTATTTGTGCGATTAATAATGCTGTATTCAAGTTAGGGATTACAATTCCGAAACAAATACACAATCTCGGGATTACATTATATGAAGCCGGGATCCCGGGATTGAATCCAAAGAGATTGGTTTATTTGTTTTCAAGTGTTTCTTTAAAAGACATAAAATATTAAGATATCGTATTCTTCTTCATGGTCGACTTTGTCATTTTTATCTTCATTTCCTCTAAATCTTTCTATTATATTTTAATCTCTTTCATGTATACGTTTCTTGTACCCTTATTATTGTTAGTTTTATTTAGGAAAGGGTTGTCGTTACTGGAATTTCATAAAGGCTGAACGAAGACGAAAACAGTCTTATGCTGTTAAATCATCGAAATCAAACAATTTTCAAAGGTCTTTTCTAAAGGAACATAACCTTTTTTTAATTTCTTGCAGCATGCATTCTAAAGCAATATCTGCTTTATTAAGATTCATGTCTCGATGACAAATACCTTCAACAGTCACTTTGACCCACTTTGACCCGATCTAAAAGTCAAACCAACTTCTCATAATTTGAAACTCACTGTCATTAATGTATATAATACAGTAGTTTAGACTGTCATATTGCTTTAACTGATTAAAAGGCTATTTCATCTTCTTTTGCAGTCAAGTTGAAGTTTCAGTTCTTTTCCATGTTCTTCTTTTACATATTTTTGAAGATCTTTGTTTTTTGTTGGAGATTTTCGGTACTTGGTTATTATGGGAACAATTCCGGGATCCAGGGATCCCGAACAATTTTCTTTTTATTCATATTAAATAATGTTAGAAACAAAATGTTTCTAACACATTTGAAATCTGTTTCACTCCAGATTTCTTTCTGTATTACACGACTGTATATAAGTATGTTCAAATTTTGCTTTACTCTGCTATGCTTAAATATTGCACGAACGGTATTGACCTTTCCTTACAACTAAAGCTAACGCAAACGGTTAAGACTAAGACTACGACTAAAACTAAAACACGTTGCATGAACTCACCATTAGAGCTAATAATTAGCTTAAAACAAAAAATTGAGGTTATGTTTGATTGAGTTGCTTAATTTTAGCCCTTTTCTTTACTTTCTTTTTAATTTTTTGATCGTTTGTTCGGGGTTCGGCGCGACCATCGCCGTCTCGACTCTCGTGGGGCGCCCAGCTTTCGATCTATCTCACTTCAAGTTATTTGGAATGGGGTTATTCTTCGTAATAACAAAAAAAATATTAACTTAAAAATGTGTGACAAAAAAATTGTGTTACTTTTAAAACTATATTGTTTATTAATTATTATCAACGACAAAATATTTTAATTTCTATTATACTCTTTGTTTAAAATTAAACATTTCATTGTTATTAGAATAATTTATAAAAGCAGATAATTAATAAAACAGATAAGAAACCATTCTTATTCCATTCTTCACAACTAATTTATTTCTACATTTGATTTAATTCTGTACAACGGATATCAATATTATTTATTTTTATATAAATACTTCTCAAAATTACAAATAAGTATTCAAACATAAGACACCACAAAATAATGTGAAAAAATAACTCTCATTATGACAAGAATCAGTAAACCCTGTCTTGATTGAGTCTCATTTTGTCCATAAATTAGCGGCATAATTAAGATTTCTATTTCGAATCGGTTGTCGAAAAAACCTTCCAAGGGATTTTCATGGTTTCTTAATATGATCCTAACATGATAAGAATATGTATTTATTTAATTCCCTCATTGACGTGATTAAACTGATAGGTATTACACCTTGGTATTACCTTGGTCTGCGTTGATGCTGATATTTATATATGTGTTCAATAAATTTGTTAAAATCGTCGTCCAATTGATTTCGTACTGACAATTGAATAATAACGCTAGTAATGTAAAACTAAAAAAAAACAAATAGCACCTGTACCACAAAAACAAAAAATATTAAAAGTAATGGTACATCTAAAAATAAATAAATAAACCCAGTATAAAAAGTATCTACACAAAATTAATAAAAATGGGACAATAAGACATAGCTAATAAGAAATTTAAAAACAAACCACCTACTCTATAAATATAAAAAGCCGAAACCAAACACGCCGCCGACCTTCGCACATTATCCAACATTTTTGTCGAAAATCTGGCGGCATTAAAAATGTTACAATTTCCAGTACAACATTGGGACTTCTTGCTATTCAATCTTTTGTTAAATAAATTCGATAATTGAAACATACGGATACGGAACTGCCAACATATGAACAATTGATATTATTTTTAGAAAATCATTGCAAGGCATTGGAATCTATACTATTTACAACTACTTTATCATCGCCCACTGTAACAGTTCCCAATAAGTTACAAAAGTGATCCACCTTTTTAACTACAAATAACAGTAATATTTCGTCGGATCGTTCGCCTAGATGTATCGCCTGTAAAGATTCGCATTTATTAATCAAGTGTCAAACGTTTGCATCCAAAACTCCAGAACAGAGATTCTTTTTAATCAAAAACAATAATTTGTGTATAAATTGTTTTTCTTCGAAACATATGATGACTAATTGTCCTTCCCAATCGTCGTGCAAAACATGTCATAAACGTCATCATACCCTATTACACCGATCATCAAAGGATTATACTAACGTATCACCAGTCGTAATCAGACTAATAACCCCATCATGGCAGTAAATGAAGTCACAGATACTCCAAATACTGCGAATGCATCATTATCGAGTTCTGTGAAGACGGTCACAGTCTTACTATCAACAGCTAAAGTAAATATATTAGATTCAAATGGAGATTATCAGACCGTCCGTATTTTGTTGGATTCAGGAAGCATGAGTAATTTTATAACCGACGCATGTGCCTCTAGATTAGGGTTGAGTCGTCAGAAATCATCAATCCCAATTGAAGGCATTGCTCAATGTCAAATTAGACCCAGAGGGCTGATTGACCCAGTGTTTGATTTTGAAGCCATGGTGTTGATGAAGGTATGTTCAACTCAACCTCAAATGAATTTTGACGTCTCCAAATGGCAACATTTGAAAGGCTTACAATTGGCAGATGATAGTTGTGGTATTCCGGGACCTGTAGATATCTTAATTGGAGCAGAATTACTACCATACATAATGAGGACCGATCGGATTTTTGGAAAAACAATGGATGAACCTACTGCTCAATTGACGGTTTTCGGATGGGTTCTCCAAGGAAGAGCTTTCCCTAATTCAAACCTTTCTATTCGCACATCATTACATGTCTCATTGGATCAAATTATGGAACGATTTTGGGAGGTGGAGAATATGTATAAGAAAACATTGATATCGGCAGATATGAAATGTGAGGAGATATTTAAATCTACCGTTCAGCGCAATGTTGATGGTCGATTCATTGTTTCGCTACCGTTTAAAAGTAGTAGTCCAATTTTAGGATCATCATTCACACAAGCCATGCGTATGCGTCGATTTATAGCTTTAGAAAACCGGTTACTTAAATGTCCGGAGCTCCGCTTCGAATATTCGGAATTTATGCGTGATTACCTCGAGAATGGACACATGTCTTTGGTAAAGAAGGAATGTATTAAGAAGCACTGTATTATCGAGTCGTTTTTGATGCTTCAGCAAAGACATCAAATCAGATTTCATTGAACGAAACATTGTTTATTGGACTCAAGTTACAAAAGGATATCACCAATATTTTGCTTAACTTTCGATGTTTTGCTATTGGATTTATTTGCGACATTCGTCAGATGTATCGTCAAATTTTAATTGATCCAAACCAAAGAGATTATCAACGCATTTTATGGAGATTTTCTGAATCTGAACCAATTGATTAATATCGTCTTAATACCTTTGGAGTACCTATGGAGTTGCCTCTGCTCCATTTCTGGCTCTCCGCACTTTACAGAAACTTGCAGCTAGTGAAGGTTTTCGTTTCCCTGCTGCAGCAAAAATAATACAAAACCCTATCTATGTCGATGATGTTGTTGCCGGTGCGAATAATCTTTCAGAAGCATTATCGTTGCAGAAACAGTTGATCCAGTTAATGAAACAAGGTTGCTTTGAGTTGCGGAAATGGGCAAGTAGTCATGTAGAATTATTAGAAAATATTCCGGTAAGTGAAAGAAAGTCCACCATAGAGTTTGATAAAGAGTCCCCAATTTATATCAAGGTATTGGGTCTTGGAAGGTAATGGAACCCTACTTCAGACTGCTTTACTTATACTTTTACACCTTTGGACAAAAGAGCTACTAAAAGAAGCATGATGTCGAATATTGCCAGGATCTATGATCCTTTGGGATTCCTAACCCCGATTACTTTTCTTGCTAAAAAATGGATGCAACAACTTTGGAAATTGAAACTTGGCTGGGATGACCCTTTGCCTAACGCTATTTGTTCTTCTTGGACTAAATTTCTTGCAGAGTTTGAAACACTTGGGAAAATTCAGATTCCTCGGTTTTATGGCCTAGTTGGTGCCACTACTGTTGATATGCATGGATTTTGTGATGCTTCAGAGGCCGGTTATGGAGCTGTAATTTACTTGAGGATAACAAATTCGAATAAAGTTTCCACTCAATTGGTCTATTCTAAATCGCGCGTCGCACCTTTAAAACAACTTTCTGTACCTCCTTTTTTTTAATTATGTGGTGCCGTATTATTGGCAGATGCCATTGATTATGTCCTAGATGCCGTTAAAGAACAGATAGTTATTAATGCCCTTATTACTTGGACTGATTCCGAAATAGTACTAAGTTGCCTTTCGTCGATTCCATCTCGTTGGAAAACTTTTGTAGCAAACTGAGTAGCTCACATACAAGAAGTACTTCCAACAATCCATTGGAGACATATCGCATCTGAGTCTAATCCTGCCGACTGCGCTTCTCGAGGATTGACACCTTCTCAACTCATTACAAATCAATTAAATTGGAATGGCCCTCCTTGGTTAACGATGTCGGAGGAATTATGGCCGGATGCATCGCTAAAAAATAACTTCACCACGCCGGTGGAAGAAATCCGAGCATCGTTGCAGGGTTCAACGGAAATATCCATTGTTACGTATTGTCGCATATTTGCTTCGGTGTTCGGTGAAGTTTCGTCCATATGAAACAATACCGAAATAAATACCTGATGAATGTCAAGCTTCCTTGCTTAAACTTATCAAATTGGTACAAAAATATAGTTTTGCCCAACTTATTGATTGTTTGAAGACAAACCGTTTACTCCCAAAATCGTACCGAAAGCTATCATTATTTCTGGATGATCAACACTTGATCAGGGTGGGCGGTCGTCTTCGAAATTTTGGAACTGAACGGATTTTGAAACTTGTCATCCGTTGCTCTTACCGAGTAAACATCGCATGACGGAGTTGATAATTGAGAATGCTCATCAAAATAATCTTCATGCTGGACCTAGACCTCTCCAATATCTTTTACTACAGCAATTCTGGATTTTGTTTTGTCATCACGAAGAAGTATTCAACGTTGTCTCTCAAAATGTTTGAAATGTTTTAGATGTCGCCCTAAATCCTTTATTCAACCAATGAGTGATCTGCCGTCTGTGAGAGTAAGAAGAAATAAGCCATTTAACGCCATTTGCATTGATTATGCATGCAGGACCGTTTATCATATCAATGACTCGTGCTCGAGGAGTTAAGACCACTAAAGCCTACGTTTGTGTATTTGTTTGCTGCGCCACAAAGGCAATTCATTTGGAGCTCGCTTCGAATTTATCATCGGATGTATTTCTCGCTGCGTTTCGTCGTTTTGTATCACGACGCGGACATTGTTCTGTCATCTATAGTGACCAAGGAACTAACTTTGTCGGAGCCCGGCGTCAACTAGAAGAGCTATCAAGATTAGCGGGAGAAAAGTTATCTATCAAATGGATATTGAATCCACCCAGCGCTCCTCATTTCAACGGATTGGCCGAGGCTGGTGTAAAATCAACAAAGACACACTTGAACAGAGTTGTTGGAAACCAAATCCTCTCTTATGAGGAATTATCCACGCTCCTGGTCCAAATAGAGGCTCTTCTTAACTCACGTCCTTTATGTTTTATAAGTGATGATCCTAATGACCATTTTTTGATTTCTGAACCTCTTATAAACAACGTTCCTAGTCCAGATTGATCTCAAGTCCCTGTCGGACGCCTGACGCGATGGCAATTGGTACAGAAGATGAGAGACCACTTCTGGTCTAGATGGCATGCGGAGTATTTGCACACGCTACAACAACGAGGGAAATGGATGGATCCGACAGTGCAGATTAACCCAGGAACCATGGTTCTATTAAAATCGGACCAATACCCTTTCCTGACCCTTTCCTGGAAGATGGGTAAAATTATAGAGGTTCATCCTGGACAGGATGGAGTTACCAGGGTGGTAACAATTAAAACAGCAACAGGCACCTTAATGAGACCTATTACCAAAGTGTGTATTAACTTTTACTTCTTAATTAACATCTACATAAAATTATTGTAGATGTAGAATACTGTTTTTTTTTATTGGATTATAGAAGACATTTTTGTTTGATTTTTCGGAAAATTATTATTTTCGGTGGGCGGGATGTTCACGCATCGCATTTGTTTTCTGTTTGAATTTTCTTTTGGTTTGTGGCGTTCATTGTAGGTGGGGGCGAACCAGTTTCTTTTTTTTTGAGTTTCCTTTTGATTTGTTGGAGAGAGATATTATTATAGTATGATCGCCCGATCCTACCCGTCGATTTTGTGTGTCGTGATCGTGATCGAATAATTATCATAATCTAAGACAATCAAAGTATTAAGTCAAACTTGAACTTAAAATAGCGAGTGAAAAGTGTGCGCATTGAAGAAGCCGACCGTGTAAAAAAGCCTAGCTAGTGAAGAAAGAAAAGAACAATCAATGGTAATCGGTCGGTAAGTGAACCAGCCCTTTCCTAAATCAATCGGAACATGTAGTTACTGCACATAACAATTTTTATCAGGTAAAAAAGTTTTAAATTATCCATACAAGATACAAGGACAATTAAATATTTGTAAAAAAGACAGATGTTACTTTGTAGTGTACGTCAATGATATAAAACCATTATTTGTCGAAATAATCGAACGCGATGAAAATGTTTGGAAAAATGAGACGTTACTAAAATTGATACCGTTTTATAAAGGTTATATGCTCCCAGAAATTGTTTGTCGTAGCGCACACAAATAAGCGCGTGTCGAATGCATTTAGGCATTTAGTGAAGTAAATAGTAAATAGTTTTCATTTTTTTTTTCATAAGAGAAGAACAAAAAAAGAAACTCATTCAATAGAATAAGCACTCATTTTTTAAATGGTCAATTCTATTGGCCGAAAACTTAGCCCACGCACCAGAACAAGTGGAATAAGCGGTTCATCGCAATTTTTCTTCTCGTCATAATTAACGACCTTCGATTAATTTCTTTTTCTACTTTAATTTTTAATTTAAAACAATATATTATTAATATTTAATCTAATGAGAACTTAACAGAATGATAATCTACTTAAATTTTACGCTAATCGTTAAAATATATTACTTTAAAACACCTCGACATCTATTAAAATATAACTGTATTTTGTCTAATGTGTTAGCAGCAAAGTACGGTTGCCTAAATTCCGGTTTATTTATTATCCCATATACTTAGTTTACATGTAAGTACGTAATTTCTAGTTATCTACAAATTAACATAATAAAAGGTGTCGTTTTAATCTTAAACTATTTTTGGGGAATGTTTTGCTCACAGTCAGTGTATTTTCAAAGTGATTTGTGAACTAGTTTACTCTGTATAAACGATGGAATTTAGCTACATTCCAAATACACCTAATTTTGTGATTTTTTTCAACATATACGACAATAAAAATAACTCTCTTTGGCGATACATATTACACAGTCTTCAATACATATCTATTTTAACCCTATGGTAAAATATTTACATTAATTCCTTTTCTGTGCCCTAAAACTTGGAACTGGGTACTGCGTCCATGTTTAAGTACCCGATTTTCATGCCGTTTAACGCAGCCTTAAAGTGAGATAAATCGAAAGTTAGGCGCCCGGCGAGAGTCGAGACCGCCGTCGAGGTCGAGTACACGATGTATCCTCGTCTCTGAGGGCCATACGGGCCTTAGAGAGCGTTCTAATGTTTAGTTGGGTTATTGAATAAGAGATGTCGCTTAATTGAGATGGCGCTCCTTTTAAATTATGTATATTGAATTTTTTTTAATTAAAATAATTTAATTTATCTTTTTAAACATTTTTATTATTTACTTTATTAACTTAAAATTTATTCAAATTTTAATTAACTAATTTTGGTCTAAATAATTGAATATTATTTAATAACCAGTTTAACCTCGAATTATTTAATTAAAATCCCACTCAACGTAGATATAAAAACCTTTTATTAAAAAAATCGATTTTGAATGGAATTTGGAACAATTTTTATTTAAAACATTTTCCGATTCAAAAACAAATTTTAAATCCATATACAGGTTGGTTCAAAATCACTTCATTTCTAATTATCAGCTCTATTAAAACATTAAAAGCGATTTTCAGAAATTCCAATTAACATTGTCATTTGGGTTAAAAACAATTTTTGACAAAAAATAAGACACATGTCAAAAAATAAATTGTCAATTTTTGTTTTAATCCCAAAACGGAAGTGAAATTATTAATGGGTGTGAGAAGAGAGATTTAATTTGACGTGGGGTCAAATTCAATTATAATTTTAAAAAAAAGTTAAGTTAGAAACGTCAAAAATTCGCCATTTTGATTTTTTATTGGTTATTTTTTTGCGTTCTTAATCTACATAAAAAATGCTTTAATTCGACACCCAACAACCCATATTTTATTTTAAACGATTTGATTAAACGTCAAAACTGACATTGACATCGGCCATCTTTGATTTTTTTTAATTTTATTGTATCTTCTTCGTTTTTTGAGATAACCCCATCGAGTTTGGATTTATTTTAAAGGATTTTTTAAATTTTAACAAATTTTAATTTTAAAGATAAAAATTTAAATTTTTTTCGCCGCATTCTTAACCTACGTAAAAAATGCTTTAATTTGATACTCAACAACCCATATTTTGGGTTAAAAACAATTTTCGACAAAAAATAAATTGTCACTTTTTTGTTTTAATCCCAAAACGGAAGTGAAATTGTTAAAGGGGATGAAAAAATCTTTATTTTGATACTAAACAACCTTACATTTAATTAAAATTAAAAAAGTTTGGTTAGAAAATCCGCGTCAAAAATCCGCCATTTTGATCTTATTTTTCCGGTTATTTTTTTTGTATCTCGCGTAATTTTAGAGATAACCCCATCGAGTTTGGACTCATTTAAATCACTCATTTCTGATTCTTTTAACGATTCTAAATAATTTATTTAATTTTAATGAAATTTTTAATAAATTTTATATTTTTTTTCAGCCATTTTTTAATTTTAATTAATCAAATTCGCCATCTTCATTAAATCCCCTTTAATTTGACACCAAACAACCCCACTTTCAATTAAAATTTCATAAAAAAGTTAGGTTAGAAAGGTCAAAAATCCGCCATTTTGATTTTATTTTTTTGGTAAACTTTTTTTGTATCTTGCGTAATTTTAGAGATAACCGTATCGAGTTTGCACTCATTTTAAAGCATTTTTTATGAATATTAAGAATTTAATCGAGACGGCGAAATTTTTTGAGATAACCCCGTCGAGTTTGAGCTTGTTTTAAAGCATTTTTCATGAATATTAAGATTAAATCTAATATTCTAATATTTAATTGGGTAATTAAGATTACGCTCCTTTTAAATTTTATCTTTTTTTAATACTGAACTATTTTTTTTAATTGTGATTGATGATATATTTTAATTTTGTTATTAGTTATTAAGTTTATTCTATATAAATTTTATGTTATTCATAAGTTTACATTTTTACAAATTAATTTTTTGGGACCACTTATTCGATAAAAACGTTCCTGAAAAATATTAAATAATTAGGTTATGTTAGGAATCTTTATCTCATTCCTCTATGTATAACAGTTATTTATGTACCAAGTCAGCAAAGTGAATTTTTATCGAACGAGTCCATCGGCTCGCTATCAAAGACGAGGTTTACAGGTCGGTACCAACTACAGTCGAGGATATGAGGGAAAGAATCCGCGCGGCTTTCCGCGGTATATCGCCAGAAGTCCTCACGGCAGTCTCTAGAGCCTGTGAGTCCTCGACTCACAGGCGGTTATGCTTCCAGCAGGAAGGTCGTCATCTCGTACATTTAGTTTAAGTTGTTAAATTTTGTTTATCTGCATTTTTTATATCATGTTGAATAAATAAGTACATATTATGTTGACCGTATTTGTGTTTTTGTTTTCTCATGGCATACTTGGGAATGGAAAACGTTTCCCAACATTTGCAATGAAATTCCTTTTTTCTTCGAAATTTTGTTATGCAATGTGTAATTTTTTTTATACAAATGAAAGATTAAGAGTTTTGGCTGTACCACGACGTAATTTTTTTAGGGGGGTGCCATTTGAAATTTTCGAAAAAACCCGAAAAAGAATTATTTTAAGGTATACGAGGTCTTAACCTGTCCCTCAATTCAAAATTTAGGCACCGGCGTCAATTAGTTTTTCTACAAAAAAATCTCAAAAATGGGGCGCAATTTTGAAAGAAGGGGTTATATTAGACAAAAATAGAAGTACTCTTTGAGCGCTTTCCAAATCTGCAATAAAAAAATTGGGCATTCCATTAAAAAAACATAAGTTTGGTACGCCACTGGAATACGGCACGCCACTGATGATTAGAAATATTTTTGAAACATAGCGATGGTAATTAACCACTTTGCTCTTTTTTCTAATTTCTTTCGATAGCTTTTATCGTAAAGGAGCTATGGCCCGAGGCGTCTTAAGTGTCACATCCTGTATATATATTTAATTGACAAGTCAGTTTCGGTATTGCCAACTTAAAATTAATTTCGTAAACATAAATATTACCTCAAAAAAGAATATTATTTGTTAAAGAAAAATTTATTAAAACACTCGCGCAACTTCTGTCGGGTTAAGAAGGCGCATAACCTAAAATTGTAAGTTATCACGTTGCGATCTTGTTTATTGTATATAATATTTGCAGGCGGGGGTGGACAACCACCTCCGCCGTTTCTTTAACATGGCTGATAAAAATTTTGTGGAAGATCTCGACAGATGCGATGATTTAATAAATCTCGAATTTATAAGGTACATTGACGCTAATTTTGACAATCTTTTCGATTCTAGTTCATTTGATTACATTAATTTAAACGTTGCTCAATGCAAAGCCGCTGTAGAGCGCGGCTGAGCGCGGCTGTATTCAAGTTAACTCAAAAGAAAAACTAATCATTACTACATTGATATCATTAATCTTGGAAAAAAAATCTTAGAAACCAAAGGATGCCTATTTGATAATTTAATTGGGCATTTAATTTCAACAACTGCCGTTTCTCCAACTTGGAAGCTTCTCCTTTCATCATGCACATTGAATCAATAGACAAAAATATAACAGCCTTAAGCGATATGAAAATAGGGAAAGTATTTGATTATAAAATAGGGAAAGTATTTGAGTTAAGAAAAAAATTCGATATAACGGGTTAATATTTATACAATAGGGGCCAAAAGATTTAAGATTTTTGCAAACTTTTTAATTTAAGTTTTATATTTTTTCTGCCATATTTAACCGAATTATGACGTCATCAATATTTTTTTAAATCGATAATTTCTTATAAATTTTAAAATCTTCTCTTGATCTTATTTTAAATTAATAACATAATGATGATAACGATATATGATGATACATGATGATAATAACATGATGAACTTGTAATCTAAGACAAGACAAGAAATCTTGAAGATTATTTCAAGAATTCTTCACATACAGGGTGATTCATATCTCGTGTGCAATATGTTCCAAGATTCCAATGTAAAATAAAATGTTCGCATTAAAGAAGCGGTTCTTTTTTGTTTCTTTCTCTATGTGGACAAATTTGGAAGTTATATCAGAAACTATATAGGATAGGAAAAGGATGGGCGCTATGTTCCGGTCTCCCTTTCCGACTCAAATCCAATCCAGCAAAGATCAAACATAAAAAGAAAAGTGGTATATATATATTCAGTCACTGTTTTGAAAAGACTAATTTCTAATATTCTTCATTAGATTTCATGTTCTTAGTCATCATTCCTATGGGTTGGGTTGGGCTGAATGGCAGCTGTTGGATTGGTATTAGAAATGATAACCTAACTCAGCCCATGAAGATGATCTAAAAACATGAAACCTAATCTTAATTAGGTTTCAAATTAGGGTTCAAGATAACTTGAAGTTGCGGTTGGGTTGCTATAAGCAATGATAATAATCTTTATTGTGCAATATAATAGTTTTCCTACACTCGTCTTAGAATTTACTGGTTTACATTTACTTACTAAGAAATTAGAATACTGCACTTTAAAAATTCATCGATGGTATAAAACACATTTGCTGCACACAGAAACGTGGTATATGTATGTATGTAGTTTCACGTGGGGGTGATCATTTATCATAGCACTTAAGCCCCAGCATGTCCTTTGTACATCCCCCCAGTTGATCATTCATTCAAGGTTCAGAAAACCAGTCCAATGCTTCAATGAACGTTAATATGAAACAGAGAGACAGTCACAAACAATATGATTTACCGTCTCGTCTTCCATTTCACACCCTTTACAGAGAGATGTGTTTGCCAGCTTCATGTAGAACATGTACTTACGTAATCTGCAGTGTCCGGTCAGAAAGTGGGTGAGGAGGCTGAAATTATTTTTACGATTTTCCAAAAATCTGAGTAGATTCTTTTTGATTAGGGTAAGCAGAGTTTTCTTTTCAAAGTTGTTGTTTACGTTTGCCTCCTCAAGTGATTGCCGATATTACCTCACTAACGACGATGTGGCTCGATGCCTACCAATCGCCAGTATGGAGTAGTGTAACTGCAGATCGTGCGAGAAAATTCCCGCTCTAGAACTTCCAGCTTTTCTCATTTTAACAGCCTGCTTTTCATTCCTTGACCGCACCCATAGCAACAGTCACGGCCAGCACCCTGATAAAAATATCTAAAAGCAGCACGTTCAGCATCGTCTCCGTCGCGATTGTAGGTGTAGATGTTATCTGTCCCTTATTAACAGGTAGGCTAGTTGTTGCAATTGATACAGCAATTTAGCTTTGTATGCATGATTCAGTGCTAAGCACTAAACAATGGCTCCGTGAGCTACTATCGGTCTTATCACAGAAGTGTATATCCACATAGTGACCCTCGGATACAATCCCCATGTATTCCCAATTGCCGTTCGATACTGGGCTAGTACAATCGTTGCTTGTTTGGTTTTGCAACCGATGTGTGATGTCTAAGTCAAACCTTTGTCCAAGATAATACCAAAATATTTCACTTCTGAAACGAAGATTAATAGATTATTGTAGAAATTAGGTGGTGGTAATTGTCTCGGTTTCTTGTGTTTAGTGAAGGTGCTTTTGTCAAACGTTCCCTCTATCAAGAAAAGCTCCTAAAATAAACTCTTTCGAATCACGAGCTTACTCAATGCGCTCCACTACCATATGAACATCGATGGCCACAGATTTACGTTTGATGTAAGCGTGTTGATACAAGTGCAAAAGAAACTGTAATGTAATGTAATTATCACATAGTAGAAATGATGAGAGCCTAATTGATCGAAACGCTTTGGGATACATTGGATCCTTTTTGCCGTTCTTGGTATAAAAGTTACTATTACTTTCCTCCAGCTGATGGGAATGTAATTAGATGCTAAGCACGTTTTAGAAACTATCAACAAATACACTTTCATATCTTCTGGGCTGCATTAAAGAAGAGCTGGAAAGATACCATCAGATCCGGGTGTTTTGAAGGGATCAAAACTGACAATGGCGCACTCTACCAACTCGTTCTGTACCACCTGGTTGGTTATCTGCCAGTCATATCTAGTAGGAGAGTAGTTAAATTCCACATGGTGTAGAAGCATTGAAAAATCTTGCAAGAACCTGGAAAGTGAACATCCATTAGTAAATGCAATGATTCTTCCGGGTCTTTGGCAAAACTGCCATCAGGCTTTTTTAGAATGTCACACTTGTTTTTACAGCGAGATCGTATTGTGTTTAGGCGTGAGGCCTCAGCAGCACTCTCCACTTTGTCACAAAAGCTTCTCCAGGCTAGTCGCATTTTTGTCTTACTCAATGTTTAAACTCTGATTAGCATGTTTTGAACAAAGTCCAGTCAAAATTTAGTCAACTTTGTTCTGCTTTATTGAAAACTTTCCTGCAGGTGACCCCCACGCAGAAACGGAGTGTCAGTGTCTTACTGAGCTAACAGTGTGAGATTATACGTTTGTAAATATGTCATCCAAGTGATGTAGATATGATCTGGGTTCCAACAAGAAAAGAAGAGAGTTTCAGGGGTTGATGAAAAACAGTTACACATGGTTTATCCATATGAACTGACTCAATCCCTTTTGGCAAAACGGTAGAATCAAGTTTTTAAGTTTATGATATAATTGTATAAGTTTATTAAGCTGTGTTAGTTGAGCTTTTTGTAGTTTTTTTACTATTATATGAGCCGCTTATTTCGAAAGTGACTTAAGTCAATTTTCATTAATGGACTTATCATAATCTTAACCCAACCTAAGTAACTACTTTGCACTAAATATTAGTTGGGTTGAGCCATCAATTTTTAATTTTAATGACTCAACCCTACTCAACTAATATCTGGTGTTAACTAGATAATTCGAGAATTCAAAATTTTATTTAACTTATCCGTTTCATCAAGAACACAGTCAATGACTTATGATATCATCGATATATTTTATGCAAGTTCAATATATTTTCTTCATTTAGTACACTCAAAGTTAATATTATTTTCAGACTGAAGGGGAATCCCTCTCATCACCGCGACCTACAAGATCTGTTACCAGATTTACCCTTCCAAGGTTTAGAGCAAATGTAAGTCATTAATAAACATTCAAATTGCTCCAAAGTCTTGTTCCTCGTTGTCGGTAGGTGCCACAAGAGCTTTACTGCGTTAAACATTTTTGACGCGTCGTTTTAAAGTTTACAGTTTGACGCTTAACTTTTCCAATATGGAAAATATGGTATTTGAAGAGTGTAGGGTCCGACCGAAACTCAATTTTGAGCCGAAACCGAAACCGAAACTTTTTCTATTTATGTGACTTTTTGTAGCTTACAACCAGATAGCTATCCAATGAAGGGCGTTTTCGCTATTTTCTCATTGCCCTCAATGTTACTTCAACCTCAAACCTACCACAGATTAACATCATTGCTTCTAATAAGTTTTTTCAGGTTGTATGTACATTCTGTGATTAGTGCCCAGACACGTGTAAAGGTCTGGATTGTCTTCAGGGCGACCAGACAAGTTCAAAAAATGTTTATGGTACCTTACTGTCCCGTCTGTAGGTCCAAAACGGTGCAGAAGTTTATAGCTACTACCTGAAAAATGGTTGTGTCCGTGTGGGTAGCAATTTAATACGCCTATTTGATCCATGCGTACTTCAGATCTAACTGTCCTTGAAGTATCATTATGCAAGGCAAGGGCTCATCTTGTTCACCTCACAGTGGTGAAGTTTCACCAACCACTGCGGATTGTACTTTGGTCAGCCAAGACCCAAACAGAATCAAAAGACCACTTTCTGTGTTCAGCATCCGGTCTTTATATGGACGGGCGCCTGGCTATAAAGAAACAGTCGTGACATAAATCGTTTTATTACAGATTCTCACAAAAATTAAATCAGGTTCAAATAGACCCAGGCAGGAGAGTGTCAGGGTTAAGGCACACCCTTCGTTCGTTCATCTTTGCTTCTAAATACGACCTTATAAGATTTTTCGATGTTGTATTCTATCGGTCCATCTTTATTGAGTCCTAGAGGAATTTGATGGGACCTCTGAGGTTGCTTTGCATCAACTTGAGCGACAGTATGATACTGTCGCTCAAGTACTAGGCGTTCAAAGCTGCCTCCCTTTGTATATCTAATCAATGCTGTATTACGGATAGGATTCTTGGGTTATAAATCGTAACCTTATTATCTATGATTGCCTTATATGTGACAATTTTCAAATACATAAGATAAATATTTATTTAATAATTTTTTGCACTTTTATTAACAAGACGATAGTATTTAACACAATGTTTCAACCGGTTTTGGTTACGTTTAAACCATCTTCAGGAAATACATTTTAAAAAATTTGTTGATCTTATTGACATTTTATTTTGTGATTTATGTCATGTTGTGTCAATGTGAAAAATTAAAATAGGATTAAAATAAAATAAAATTAAAATTGAATATTTCCCAAACCAAAAGTTTAAATATCTATTGTGAATTTGGGAAGGGAAAAATGGGAAAATGTTATTGCGGTTTGAATTCATTATATATGTTAGGGTTTTTAAATTTTATTTTTAGGTGGAGTAAAAGGATTTTTCAAATACATATAAGTATAAAGATTTTTCTGTGTAGTTAATTTGGTAATTTGAATGACCAAATTAAAATTAAAATAAAAAACATAAGGTAAAGTCTGATTTTCCTAAGGGAACTTATTAGTAAACCATATATACCGAAAGAGAGTGAATGATGAGCTTTAGACAAAGCCTAAATCGGTTCTCATCATTCCAATGATAATTCTGTAATATGTCTCAATGATCTGTTTCGCTGCAGTATTCGTTTCTGGCTGTATAGTTCTTTGCAATCCCTTTCAATGCTACTTTTCTCTTAAACTCTTTAACGAAAGGAAAATTATGAAACATTAATGGAATTTTTAATGTATTTTTAATGTAACCAAAATTAATATTGACTGTACCAAATTTAGAAAAATTCTTTCATGTTCCATAATAAAAATGGGGGCCGGCTAGACAAGAAAACTCGCCTTAAATTTCTTCTTTTTATTCGGTAATATCGTCTTGACCAATTTTTGAAAGTTTTCATCTTCTCTTGATTTAAGAATCTTGAAAATCTTGATACAATATTTCTTGATACAGCGGGAACGGTCTTCGTTCGATAAATCCTAGATTAACTTTATTAATACCTATGTACCAATCAGGAATTCTTTAAGCAATAAAGGTAATTTTCTAGAGCTCCTTTAATTATTACTAAGACTAGAAATAAATTAGCCGTCGATACTCGATATTGGCGAAAAACGTCTTTTCTTCCGAGACAAACCCAATTCCGGAAAAGCTGGATCTTTACTTCTCTCATTTTTAACATTTCTTTTATAGCCCAAAAAAGCAAATTAACATATTTCAATAAATACTCATTTATGAAGCAAAGTGTTTAGTGCATTCTTAAATACAACCTGTGGTTGTTTGTGATGCTACTGACAGGTTTTTCTCCAAAGACTTTTATGCAAAGAGTGCATTTTCCGTATATGTGCATTATTCTTCAATTCTTAAATATTAAAGATTAATGATAGGTATTAAAACAACCCAACCCACCGAAATGATAAATGTAATGCATATCCAAGATAACTTGTGCCAAACGGTGATTTCAATGGGTTGAGAAAACCGGTAACTCTACAAGTAAAAGACCTGAGATAGGAGATTCGGCCGAAAACTTGTACACAAGATATAAAATAGCTAAAAAGGAGTTGAGGAGGGAGGTAAAAAAGAGAAAAAAGTGGAATGAACTGGAAAAGGTCTTGGACAAAGACGTACGGGGGAAGGCGTATAAGATTGTGGCGACGAAACTTAAGCTAGGGAATAGAATTCCGATAGAATAGTGTGAAGTTCTGGGAGAGATTAATACTCTTCCCAAAGCATGAAAAAGTGTTATGAAAACAGAGAGTGAGACAAAACGACAAATATCCTCTAATGAACCCGAGAAAACTGAAAAATGCAGTGAGATGTATGAGAAGAATGAAAGTCCTTGGACCTGATGGGATAAAACTAGAGATTCTTATTGAATCGGTAGTGGGAAATAAGAACGCTCTCATAGATTTGTATGATGCAGATGTTTGAAGTATAGTCAATTCCAAGATCTTGGAAAGTTGTGAGATTGGCTCTGATCGAGAAACGAAAGAAAAAAACAACAGAAGAAACTACATGTAGACCGATTTCAATATGTAATACCATTGGACAAATGTTTGAGATAGTCATTAGGGAAAGATTACATTAGGAAATTAAGAAAAAAAATACTGCACGAAAATCAATACCTATTTAGAAAAATAAGACCAACGATTCAAGCTATGCAGAGGATACAGAGAAGGTAATACTTAATTAAGAATACTATGTAATGATTATGCTGAATACACAAAATGCATTTCCATGGATTGACTTGGATTGGGATTGGGTGGGAGTAGTTTCATTTCTTTATTGAGTTGTTATTAAAATGATACCACCCTAACTCAATCCACGGGTATGATAAATGTAAATCTCATGTATATCCAAGATAACTTGTGCCTAACGGTGAGTTGACTCTGTTATATTATATTAGAAAATGATACCACCCCATTACGTCTCAAGCTGCCCTTAGGCACAAGTTTGGGGAATGCTCCCTCAAACGACGGACCAAGTTTTAGCATTCGACTTTCAAATGGCGGAAAATCGAGTTTTAGATTTTTTAAAACTCTTGGATTTTGTGAACGATAAACTAAAAGAGGTTTTAGTTTACAATAATCAGATTAGGTTAATCGTTGTGCCTACGGTGGGTTGCATTAGAAATGATACCACTAATCAATTAGTCTAATTAAACAATCCGTGTTCTAATAATTTTCACTCTAATAAGCTTCATGGTTTAACCCAATCAAACTAATTGAACTAATTGAACATTAAATGTTCATTAATTAGGTAGATTAGGTTAAGGACAATAGCTCGACACAATCCAATTAATATTTAGCCTTAAATAGTTAGTTAGTTTGTCCTGAAGCATCATTGATGCTATAAAAAAAATTGAATAGAGATAAGAGATTTGGGCCTCCACATAGTGGTCCGAAAGTGCTCAAAATCCGATCGAAAATCAACTTACAAACTTGTTTTGTGTTGTTTTTTTAATGTTATATATATTTTAACTATTTAAAGACTCTTAGTGGTAATTATGAGGACAAGGGTGTTTTTTAATAGCTTCTGCGCGAAATAACTTGCCATTAAAATTTCTTTATTTTGTATGATAGAATTTTCTATGAAATGGTACAACTTTGGATAACAAAAAAATTTAGAATACCACTACTTAAACATTTTTTAAGTAGTTATTATAACTTTATACTTGTATTTTCCAAAGATACTATTTTGAAATGTAGTTTCATTTCCCTTGAAATTCGTGGCAACCGCAAAAGCCACAGCAAACTCGATTGACTGCCGAGGAAGTTTCCGATTTAATAATATCTATTAGTTTAACTAAAAATCAATACTTAAATATTCGAGAGACCGCCAATGTCTCTCAAATATTTTCTTCTAAGTATCGGAGTATCAATAGTACCGAATGAGTCGAAATATTGAAAATTTTTTTTTATATACAGGACATTGCATTAAGTTATTACATTAAGTAATAAAAAAACTTCATGTAGAGATGTGTACAAAGATAACGATTAAGGGAGGCAAAATATTTTGAAGATGAGATTCAATATGTGGTTACTGCTCATTATTTCGAAACCTGTTAGTGTTAAAAACCCGAAATATGCGAGTACGATAGTCGAGAAAATTATCAAGAACATGTGGTGGGAATAAGGGTTAGGGTCATAAGCGCCGGTTTTTTGAAAATAATATGGGTATTGGGTAATGAAAACAACTCACTTGGAAAAAGATTGTATGAACTATCACGTATCTTGCACCTATGGTTGGTTTGCAAAAGAAATGTCTTGTACCAGGAGTGTTTAGAGTTTTACAAGCTGTATTTAGTACTGAATTAGCAATTTTTGAACTTTTGAGATGAATTTATTATATTTTGTCAGCAGTATTTGGCATTTCAAGTCTTCCAGAGGCAATGTCAAGTTTTTGAATGCATTTCAAGTATTCTACAACCAGTATCAATTCTTTTGGAAGCAATATGAAGTCTTCTAGAAGCAGTATAAAATCTTCCAAAGGGAATAATAACAAGTGTTTTAGAAGGATTTTAAATATTCCAGAAGGAGTTCAAGTCTTCCGGAAGCAATGTCAACCCCTTTGGAAGTATTTCAAGTCTTCTACAACCAATATCAAGTCTTTTAGGGGAAGTTTTTCTTTTCACTTTTATAGTTTCCAATATTTTAACCACAAAATTAAAATTTACGAAGTAACATATATAAAAAATTTACTTATTATGTACTTACTTTCGATATTTTGAATAGTATCGATATTACGAAAGTATTGATACTCGATATATATATACAACCCAACCCTAGTTTTCAGTTTGTGTCCTAAATGTCGAGTCGATCACATCTACACAATTTATGTTCATATATACTCTGTGAATTCTTCCGGTCAGATTTTTATGATAGTCACAGGATCTAATTCAAATTTGTTGAAATTAAAATAATTTAATCCTATTATCTCTCTGTTTATAGAAAGCCATGGTCCTCTTAAACCGGCCCTTAGTCAATAATCCCGTTTTTGTCCAGATTAGTAAAGAAACAGAGTTATAAAAACCGTACTTTTTAAAGGTTTACAACTTTTGTACTATACTTGTTTTTTATTCTATAATACCTGTTGATTCAAGGAAAATTTTCTTAGGGTTGAGAAATTCAAGTGAGTGGCGTGCATGACCCGCTTGGGTGTAGATCGTGAACGGGCATTAAAAGTCCTACGGAAAGTTCCATTGCTACTATAGTTCGTGCAAAAAATCAAGTTAGATCACTTTAGAGATTGATACCTTCGTAACAAACTTTACCTAATTTTTTTTATTGAGCGATTATGATGATACCGATCTCTAAAGTGATCTTAACTTTTTGCACCGACTTTAGAATATAGTACTCATAGAATATTGTGGAAGAACATGTAGCCATCGTCCGTACGTTTTTCATGGAGTTAGAGTGATTTAAGGGTCGCTATTACCATGAGAGTTGTCTTATGGAGAGTTGTCTGAAGAGTTTAATAAACCGTAAATCTCAGATGGACGAGCTCCACAAATGAAGCAATTGCTGGCTGCAGTTGTAACCGTGATGAGCTGAGCTACTTTTCCGTGTAACATTGTGAAATATAAAATATGCCTAACTGTAATTAAATACTGTATAATAGTTGGTTGCAAGGCTAATGTTTCGTTTTCAATGTGTTATTTTTCTGCCCTTATTTCAGCACTTTAGAGATTGATACCTTCGTAACAAACTTTACCTAATTTTTTTTATTGAGCGATTATGATGATACCGATCTCCAAAGTGATCTTAACTTTTTGCACCGACTTTAGAATATAGTACCCATAGAATATTGTGGAAGAACATGTAGCCATCGTCCGTACGTTTTTCATGGAGCTAGAGTGGTTTAAGGGTCGCTATTACCATGAGAGTTGTCTTATGGAGAGTTGTCTGAAGAGTTTAATCTTCAGCACTTTCTTTTATAAACTAAAATTTGACAACTCTGCAATATCGAGTTGAAGAGGGCCGAGAGTCATTTTCAGTGGCACAATCCATGTCATAAATAAATGTTACTCACTTCTCGAATCACTCTCATTTGCAAATGGTGGAGAGAATTCTTGAAAACTTTGTAAAGGCATTTCCGCAGAAGTTTCTGTGACTTCTATTCCCCTTGGGTAATAGTCTGCCTTTGAGCTTTGTATTTTCTTGTAGCTGGGAAATATATTGTGGTCGACTTCTTTTGTAGCAGTTTTGATTACTTCATATGGGTATGTGGTCAATTTAGCCTGTATAAATATTGAGAGCGTCTAACCAGGACCGAAAACCTCACTTCAGTGACCCGGTTGCGAGGTGGCAGCAGCCATTTATTAAGGTTCGAGGGTATGATGTTTTCAATTGAGGAATTTTGCTTTTTTGGTTTCTCTTTCCATAACTTTCAAAATCTTTACTAGGTCTTCCTTTGCTAACTTTCGACACCGAAGATAATAAAATATTCATATCATCATCTCCATCGTGTTTATTAGTATCAACGAGAAACGTGTACTCAAAGTTACGTGTCATCCAATCACTGTTTTTCTGTTTAAAGGTAATTGTACTTCTATTAGCTGATCTCCACTTTACTTTGAAATTAGGACGAAATCTTTTTGCAATTGCTTTGGGAATTACGGGGATCTGATCCTCGGCAATATTAGGAAACAACTCCATTTTTAAACAAATATTCAAACAAATCATTTTAATTGATAAATAATACATCTAAACACATTTTCAAATATCTTAATTTGATTTTAACTTGTCAATTGGTTAAAGATTTATTTTGTAAAATGTCGCAAAGTCAGTAATAAGAAGTCTTAAAACTTAAGTCACATTTAATTGAGAACATCCGCGTCGGTTGCGAATTTTGAGTTACAAGGGAACTAAGACTACTGTGGCGAAGAATGGACCAAGAAAAGGTTTATGTACCTTTTTTATACGTGCCATATAAGCCCGTGTGCTGAATTTTGGGGGTTGAAAGTTTGGAGGTACACTTCGACTATATTTCGAAAATAAAGAGTGCTATCTAAATTTGCTAAATTGAAACAGATATATAATAATAGTCCGGTTTTTATTATTTTTAATAATCGATCGGGTTGTTTGTTTAAATATACTCGAAGAAATAAGGGTAGTTCAACCCTTTTCACCATGTGATATATGTATGATATATGTCATTCATCATGTCATGCTATATCATTACGAAAATGAATGTTATTGCATTTACGTCTGGAAACATGTTAAAAATGGCCGAAAAAATTAAGTTTTGTTCCAAAATTTGCAAACAATTTAGACCCATCCCAACGATTTTTCCAAAAATTCTTTTTAATAGTTTTATCGAATTTATCCATTACTTTTTGCACTGTATAATTAGTATATTTTTTTAATTGATTATTTAGTTATGAAGATAGAGATGCATTGGATGGTGGAAACGACGGTCTTGATTTAATCAAATCTTGGAACCGGGTGATAAAGTTATCTTGGAAGTGGACCAACGTCACCCGGATTTGATCAAATCATACCTTCGTGAAAATCCCTCCCTCGGGATTTTAATTACAGCCGCACATAAAGATGTGTTTAACAAGAACAGATTCCTAACGTTTCAAAAAATTTATCGTTCTCTTTTAACATCTCCTCCTTGGTCATTTAAATCGTAACTATAAATATAACTAATATTATACAAAAATTGTTAATTGATAACAAAATGAAATAAAGTTTTATCTGGCGTGTTGTTTCATGAATAGGATCGTGTTTAATTAATCACCAAATGCGGACGAAATTGTGTTTAAAATGGGGTTATTTCTAAGCGTATTGGTTTATCGTATTCTGATACGTAAACGGATGGAGGGGTGGGTTTGTATATAAAAGGGCGGGAATGTCATTGGGAGATTGCAGTTTGCAAAGTGTTCTTGCAACAGGTGCAAACACAAAACTTAAGATGAAATATTTTATTTGTTGTCAAATCGCTCTCGTTTTTATTTCATTAACAGGTAAGTTTCCTCGTTTTCTTTTTTCTCATAAATAAATTAACAACTTCAAAATAAATTTAGATTTATTTAATTTAGACCACAGCTATATTCTGTTATAAAGTAGAAATTCGCAAATTTTGTGTTTTACACATCAATAAAACCTAGGTATATTATTTTATTAACTTATTATTAAACCCGGTTTATTGTTTCAAAATTAACCCCGTGCTTTGCTTTAGATACGTTTTATTGTTAATCTCGTCGTGTTATTAGCCGGCTTTTTAGTGGATCCGAGATATTTTTGATTACTTTTTAATTGTTTTAGTTTTGACAGAATCAACTAGATTCGGTATTCTTCCTCAATTATCACCGCAACTTCGCATTGGGAGGGCTAATAAGGGATTTATGTACGAATTTACTCATCCTACGTTCACTCCAAGGATTAGAGTGGGCAAAAGTGATGGCGAAAATTTAAATAATGATCAAAATGATGAAGGTAATTAAAAAGAAATTAGTTGCTTAATAAATTATAAATATAATTGTTAGCTCCAAAACTTGGGGTCAATCGAGATGAGTTTTTGCCGCATATAAGAACAGGGAAAACGAATTTTCAGGATTTTGATAAGCTTAGTAAAAATTCGTCAGATTTTGCTGAGGATTATCAAAAAATGATTTGGTATTATTGGTTAATGAAAGGTAATTTTTAATATTTTGAAATTATTTCTAAATTAATTGATCATGTTTTATTATTTCTATAGAACTATTTCAACAGGACCCCAACTCCTCAAATTCCTCTAAAAAGGATAAATAAAGCGGCTTAAACGATTTTACTCTTGGAAATATACGGACTTTGAAAATAATATTTTGCTGTTGAATGTTTAATTTATAGACTATACTACTGTTTATATTACTGTGCTACTGATAAGAAAGAAAAATTAAAAACTAAAATCCTTTTTCCTGCTTTTCTGTGACTTTTGAATATTTTATTTATACATTTGAACTGATAATAAAGAAAAATTAACAAAAAATCGTGCAATATATACTTTTTAATTAATCATTCTTACCCCGAACTGAAATCCTTTTTCCTGCTTTTCTGTGACTTCAGAGCACTGTTGAATATTTTATTTATACATGCTACTGATAATAAAGAAAAATTAACAAAAAATCGTGCAATAAATACTTTTTAATTAATTATTCTTACACGGACCTGAAATCCTTTATCCTGCTTTTCTTGGACTTCAGAGCGTACTTTATAATGTCGTTGACAGCCGAGGTAAAAGCTTATGCTTGCAAACACGTAGATATGTGTGGAGGTTTCATCAAAAAGCATCACGCATAATTTATTTGTTCTGTGTCTCTACAAATGTAAACGGGGAAATAAATTAGATTATGTTTTTAGCAATAATTACAAAAGAATTAAAATTATATATTTTAATTTGTTAGGATGTTTTTTACCGCTCAGGAATGTTACAAAAAGACACGAATACCGAACGAATTCCGTGTATACGTTATAAAATGAAATTCTTTCTGTATTATGTGTGACTTTTTGAATATCACATTTCCACGTCGATGGATTTGAAGACGAGGAAGGAACTTTCAATGCCCTGGCATTTTTAGTTTTTTTATGGCAAATATTGACTTAAAAATTTATATGAAACCTGTAGACACCGAGGAGGAACTGAGGTCAAGAAATTTTGATTAATTTTTGCATTTTCAATGCAATTATTTCAGCGCCTATTAAAATACATACCGCAGTCATAGAAAATTGATATTCCAGATCAGAAAAAAACTTTTTTTACGAATCGAAAAAAAATTACCAAGAGATCGAAAATTTCGAAAATTCAATAAAAAGTTCTGTTAATTACACTAGTTTACAAGTTTTAATCAAATTTCTCCTCAAAGTCTGAGATATTTTTTATAACGTAGAATGTTATGCTGATTCTGAAACTGTCATCAGTTTTTCGCCATCACGTCCAGTTTTCGAGATATACTTAAAAATGTGGAAAATCGTAAAAAAAACAGTAACGGTTCATGTTCAATTTATTTGTTATTTTGCATAGTGCACTTCTGTAACTATATGGACATGAAGGTGGACATCCAGACGAAATTTTAAGATACTGACGCCATAATTCGGACTTTCCTTTGTTTTGCTACAATCTAAAACAACTCAACAAAATCAAAAATTTTTTTACATTTTTCCCATTTTTTTTCACTTAATCACACCGCAACAAAAAATAATTATATATGAACAAAAAAGTTAGCTATCCTATCCTGTAGAACATTTAATTCTCTAATTTTTGAAGCATTGGACACCATGGTTGAATGTATATTACCAGAGATATCGTTAATTTACGACAATCGTGCAAAATTTCATTTTTTGCCATTTTCACTGTATTGTTGAAGCATTATTACGAACAATTTTTTTTAATAAAGAGGTATTTTAACTGTTGCAGGCACTAAGTATAAACATTAAATTCACTAAAATCAATATTATTTTAGCTGTTTTAAATATTGAACATTAAGCATAATTTGTCAGGAGGATTTGATTTTGGAAAAGTTCCACTATGTGCACTTGGGTGTTTGGCTGATCTTACAAGCGATACTTTTCTTTGTCTTTTCATTTATATTGTCTAGGTTTATATAACAAATTATATTACAGAACTTTTATGAAATTAAATTTTATATTTAATGTATACTACTTTACTTAGTGTAAGTATAACGCGGTATATGATTACTTTTCGACAAGTTTTTGTACGTCTTTGGGTCGATTTCTCTAATAATATTTCCCAGAGATAATCTCCCATCATTTCGGTGTCTCCCAGTAACCTTGATAAAATATTTCCAATGTCACTAAATCTTGATGGAACCGCTCGCCTTATTCGTCATTTCCGCTCCAAGATTGCATGGAAAGAAATCTAATTATAAGTGCAAATGGAGAAAATTGATTTTGAGCAACTTGATTGCATTTATAGCATGGTAATTGTGCAATAAGTTAGAAGTTGCAGAAATTATTTCGCGAGAATTCTCATCCTTATAGTTTTCTAAAAATCTAATCAACGCTTTGCTTCTTTTGTTATCAATACTGACATTAATTCGTTGTCATTTATTAATTTTCCTATTTGATGGCTAACAAATATGCCTTCTTTTAGTTTAGCGTACGATATTTGTGTAAAGAACTGGGTGAGATATTTAACCCTCCGTTAGGCCAGGCGCGCACATGCGATTTTCATGCGATTATTTGTCGCAGCGACATAAAAGTAATAGTCGCAAAAAATTTGTATGGTCGCGCATTTGCGACTGATTAATCGTGACTAGAGCCTAGTATCAACATGGACTTCATAGAAACCGCTTGTATAGTGGCTCTGTTATTACGAAAGAAATTAAGAAAGCAACGGAAAAGAAAATTTTGGGTGCATCCAATTTTATCTGACAGAGAACATCGGGGTCAATTTTACATTCTTCATGAAGATTTAAGAAAGCATCCTCGTAAATTCTTTAACTATTACAGAATGAGTGAAAAATCTTTTCTTGAATTATTAAAAATAATAGGACCGAAAATATCGTACCAAAATAGTAAATGGAGAAAATGTATACCACCTGAGGAATGTCTTGCAGTAACAATAAGGTAAGAAGGTACTTACCAGCTTTTGTTTTGTGTCGTCGTTCTGCCAAATTAACTAGATATTTTCTGCAAACTACTATTAGACTAGATATATACAGGGTGTTCCCGTGACTCGGGGCATAAAATTAACCACATATACTAGAGCAAAAATGATGACGATTCGCGAAAAAAATTATTATAAAAGTCTTTAAATGGCCAAGATATGGGCCATCAAAGTTCAGAAATTTTAACACATTTTTCTAAATATTTTCAAAACCATTTATGGTAGAGGGTTGAAATTTGGTACAGAGTAAACAAACATCATGTAAAATCATTGAACCAATTTTGACTTTGATCGGACGACGGCAACCATGTTATACAGGTGTTCCTAAAATTTGTTTGCTCAGAACTTTTTTGTTTGTTCGTAACCCTACATTTTTTTTTGAACTTTTTAATAGAAAATTTATTTTCGAAACTTTTTTCACTCTTTGAAAATTTTGATAACATTAACCGTTTGCGAGTTAAACGCGAAAATATTAAGCTTCGATTTCAATGGTAACACTAAACACAATAATTTTCGAAAAAGTTGGCCATGGCAATTAAAAAAAAAACAAATTGAGCCGTCAACTTGCTTATGTAGTTTAAACATAAAGTTGTTTGTTAATGAAGTTTTTATTAATTTTGCGTGTTCAAAATGGACAATTACACATTTAGTGAACAAACTGACATGATTTTGACATTGGGAGAATGTCATGGAAACGCCGTAGCAGCCGCTAACCGTTATCGGGAGAAATTTCCGAACCGCAGAGCGCCCAATCGAAAAACATTTTTAAGAATTGAAACCCGTTTAAGGGAAAATGGGACGTTTAAGCCGAATTTTAGTAACAACGGTAAAGTCAGATCAGTCCGAACAACCGAACTAGAAGAAGATATTCTAGACTACGTACAAGAAAATCCTACAGCTAGTACTTTGGATATGGCGAGGCATTTTTTAACGTCAAAAACAACTATCTGGCGTGTTCTTCACGAGCAACAGCTTTATCCATATCATAGTTATAAAGTTCAGGAAGTTCGACAGGCTAATTACCCACTACGACTGCAATATTGTCAAATAATGCAGCACAAAATCCAAATTGATGATCAATTTTTAGAAAAAATACTTTTTGCAGATGAATCGACATTTTCTAAAGATGGAATCATCAATTTGAGAAATTCACATAGTTGGGCGGACGAAAATCCAAGATTTAAGAAAGCTTGGAAATCGCAATGGAGGTTTTCTCTTCGCGATGTCATTATAGGACCCGTTTTCTTGCCGTCAAGGCTGGATGGCCATACATACAGGGGACATTTAGAGCAATTAAATGATTTTTTAGATGACGTTCCTTTAAACACAAGACAAGAAATGTGGTATATGCATGATGGTGCTCCTGCGCATAGTACACATGCTGTCCAAGAATTTCTATGTGAACGGTTTCCGGAACGGTGGATTGGACGAGGAGTGGATGCACCGATAAGTTGCCCCCCCGATCGCCGGATCTTACACCTCTAGATTTTTATTTATGGGGACGCATTAAATCGCTTGTGTACTGCATTGAAATAACTTCAGTTGATCAACTGAGGTTACGAATTGTTGATTCATTTGATCAACTTCGAACTGAAATCAACGTCCTCAGCAGAGTGCGCTTTAATTTAAGACGGCGATATCAGGCGTGCATTGAAGCCGGCGGGAGTGTTTTTGAACATCTGCTTTAGTATTTTTTTTTGTTCTGTTTTATTTATTACCATTTGTTTATAATTTTATTGTTCTTGTTCATATTTTTGTTAGAATTTTTATTATGTTCTTGTTTGTTGTTACCGCGAAAATTAAATTTATTGTTTTGGAAATTACATTCTTTTATTCAATTAAAATAAATTAACACTGGATTTAACTAAATCTACACTGAGAAATTTATGCAAATAATGGTTATTAGATCAGTTCGTTTTTCAATTGTCATCGCCTTCTCAGATCTTGCGGAATATGTTTTATTTGTTACGATTGAAATCAAAGCTTAACAGTTTCGCGTATAACTCGAAAATAGTCAATGTTATCAAAATTTTCAAAGAGTGAAAAAAGTTTCGAAAATAAATTTTCTATTAAAAACTACAAAAATAAATGTAGGGTTACGAACAAACAAAAAAGTTCTGAGCAAACAAATTTTAGGAACACCCTGTATAACATGGTTGCCGTCATCCGGCCAAAGTCAAAATTGGTTCAATGATTTTGCATGATGTTTGTTTACTCTGTACCAAATTTCAACCCTCTACCATTAATGGTTTTGAAAATATTTAGAAAAATGTGTTAAAATTTCTGAACTTTGATGGCCCATATCTTGGCCATTTGAAGACTTTTATAATAATTTTTTTTCACGAATCATCATCATTTTTGCTCTAGTATATGTGGTTAATTTTATGCCCCGAGTCACGGGAACACCCTGTATAATACAGTAGTTTAGACTGTCATATTGCTTTAACTGATTAAAAGGCTATTTCATCTTCTTTTGCAGTCAAGTTGAAGTTTCAGTTCTTTTCCATGTTCTTCTTTTACATATTTTTGGAGATCTTTGTTTTTTGTTGGAGATTTTCGGTACTTGGTTATTATGGGAACAATTCCGGGATCCAGGGATCCCGAACAATTTTCTTTTTATTCATATTAAATAATGTTAGAAACAAAATGTTTCTAACACATTTGAAATCTGTTTCACTCCAGATTTCTTTCTGTATTACACGACTGTATATAAGTATGTTCAAATTTTGCTTTACTCTGCTATGCTTAAATATTGCACGAACGGTATTGACCTTTCCTTACAACTAAAGCTAACGCAAACGGTTAAGACTAAGACTACGACTAAAACTAAAACACGTTGCATGAACTCACCATTAGAGCTAATAATTAGCTTAAAACAAAAAATTGAGGTTATGTTTGATTGAGTTGCTTAATTTTAGCCCTTTTCTTTACTTTCTTTTTAATTTTTTGATCGTTTGTTCGGGGTTCGGCGCGACCATCGCCGTCTCGACTCTCGTGGGGCGCCCAGCTTTCGATCTATCTCACTTCAAGTTATTTGGAATGGGGTTATTCTTCGTAATAACAAAAAAAATATTAACTTAAAAATGTGTGACAAAAAAATTGTGTTACTTTTAAAACTATATTGTTTATTAATTATTATCAACGACAAAATATTTTAATTTCTATTATACTCTTTGTTTAAAATTAAACATTTCATTGTTATTAGAATAATTTATAAAAGCAGATAATTAATAAAACAGATAAGAAACCATTCTTATTCCATTCTTCACAACTAATTTATTTCTACATTTGATTTAATTCTGTACAACGGATATCAATATTATTTATTTTTATATAAATACTTCTCAAAATTACAAATAAGTATTCAAACATAAGACACCACAAAATAATGTGAAAAAATAACTCTCATTATGACAAGAATCAGTAAACCCTGTCTTGATTGAGTCTCATTTTGTCCATAAATTAGCGGCATAATTAAGATTTCTATTTCGAATCGGTTGTCGAAAAAACCTTCCAAGGGATTTTCATGGTTTCTTAATATGATCCTAACATGATAAGAATATGTATTTATTTAATTCCCTCATTGACGTGATTAAACTGATAGGTATTACACCTTGGTATTACCTTGGTCTGCGTTGATGCTGATATTTATATATGTGTTCAATAAATTTGTTAAAATCGTCGTCCAATTGATTTCGTACTGACAATTGAATAATAACGCTAGTAATGTAAAACTAAAAAAAAACAAATAGCACCTGTACCACAAAAACAAAAAATATTAAAAGTAATGGTACATCTAAAAATAAATAAATAAACCCAGTATAAAAAGTATCTACACAAAATTAATAAAAATGGGACAATAAGACATAGCTAATAAGAAATTTAAAAACAAACCACCTACTCTATAAATATAAAAAGCCGAAACCAAACACGCCGCCGACCTTCGCACATTATCCAACATTTTTGTCGAAAATCTGGCGGCATTAAAAATGTTACAATTTCCAGTACAACATTGGGACTTCTTGCTATTCAATCTTTTGTTAAATAAATTCGATAATTGAAACATACGGATACGGAACTGCCAACATATGAACAATTGATATTATTTTTAGAAAATCATTGCAAGGCATTGGAATCTATACTATTTACAACTACTTTATCATCGCCCACTGTAACAGTTCCCAATAAGTTACAAAAGTGATCCACCTTTTTAACTACAAATAACAGTAATATTTCGTCGGATCGTTCGCCTAGATGTATCGCCTGTAAAGATTCGCATTTATTAATCAAGTGTCAAACGTTTGCATCCAAAACTCCAGAACAGAGATTCTTTTTAATCAAAAACAATAATTTGTGTATAAATTGTTTTTCTTCGAAACATATGATGACTAATTGTCCTTCCCAATCGTCGTGCAAAACATGTCATAAACGTCATCATACACCGATTTTTTACACCGATCATCAAAGGATTATACTAACGTATCACCAGTCGTAATCAGACTAATAACCCCATCATGGCAGTAAATGAAGTCACAGATACTCCAAATACTGCGAATGCATCATTATCGAGTTCTGTGAAGACGGTCACAGTCTTACTATCAACAGCTAAAGTAAATATATTAGATTCAAATGGAGATTATCAGACCGTCCGTATTTTGTTGGATTCAGGAAGCATGAGTAATTTTATAACCGACGCATGTGCCTCTAGATTAGGGTTGAGTCGTCAGAAATCATCAATCCCAATTGAAGGCATTGCTCAATGTCAAATTAGACCCAGAGGGCTGATTGACCCAGTGTTTGATTTTGAAGCCATGGTGTTGATGAAGGTATGTTCAACTCAACCTCAAATGAATTTTGACGTCTCCAAATGGCAACATTTGAAAGGCTTACAATTGGCAGATGATAGTTGTGGTATTCCGGGACCTGTAGATATCTTAATTGGAGCAGAATTACTACCATACATAATGAGGACCGATCGGATTTTTGGAAAAACAATGGATGAACCTACTGCTCAATTGACGGTTTTCGGATGGGTTCTCCAAGGAAGAGCTTTCCCTAATTCAAACCTTTCTATTCGCACATCATTACATGTCTCATTGGATCAAATTATGGAACGATTTTGGGAGGTGGAGAATATGTATAAGAAAACATTGATATCGGCAGATATGAAATGTGAGGAGATATTTAAATCTACCGTTCAGCGCAATGTTGATGGTCGATTCATTGTTTCGCTACCGTTTAAAAGTAGTAGTCCAATTTTAGGATCATCATTCACACAAGCCATGCGTATGCGTCGATTTATAGCTTTAGAAAACCGGTTACTTAAATGTCCGGAGCTCCGCTTCGAATATTCGGAATTTATGCGTGATTACCTCGAGAATGGACACATGTCTTTGGTAAAGAAGGAATGTATTAAGAAGCACTGTATTATCGAGTCGTTTTTGATGCTTCAGCAAAGACATCAAATCAGATTTCATTGAACGAAACATTGTTTATTGGACTCAAGTTACAAAAGGATATCACCAATATTTTGCTTAACTTTCGATGTTTTGCTATTGGATTTATTTGCGACATTCGTCAGATGTATCGTCAAATTTTAATTGATCCAAACCAAAGAGATTATCAACGCATTTTATGGAGATTTTCTGAATCTGAACCAATTGATTAATATCGTCTTAATACCTTTGGAGTACCTATGGAGTTGCCTCTGCTCCATTTCTGGCTCTCCGCACTTTACAGAAACTTTCAGCTAGTGAAGGTTTTCGTTTCCCTGCTGCAGCAAAAATAATACAAAACCCTATCTATGTCGATGATGTTGTTGCCGGTGCGAATAATCTTTCAGAAGCATTATCGTTGCAGAAACAGTTGATCCAGTTAATGAAACAAGGTTGCTTTGAGTTGCGGAAATGGGCAAGTAGTCATGTAGAATTATTAGAAAATATTCCGGTAAGTGAAAGAAAGTCCACCATAGAGTTTGATAAAGAGTCCTCAATTTATATCAAGGTATTGGGTCTTGGAAGGTAATGGAACCCTACTTCAGACTGCTTTACTTATACTTTTACACCTTTGGACAAAAGAGCTACTAAAAGAAGCATGATGTCGAATATTGCCAGGATCTATGATCCTTTGGGATTCCTAACCCCGATTACTTTTCTTGCTAAAAAATGGATGCAACAACTTTGGAAATTGAAACTTGGCTGGGATGACCCTTTGCCTAACGCTATTTGTTCTTCTTGGACTAAATTTCTTGCAGAGTTTGAAACACTTGGGAAAATTCAGATTCCTCGGTTTTATGGCCTAGTTGGTGCCACTACTGTTGATATGCATGGATTTTGTGATGCTTCAGAGGCCGGTTATGGAGCTGTAATTTACTTGAGGATAACAAATTCGAATAAAGTTTCCACTCAATTGGTCTATTCTAAATCGCGCGTCGCACCTTTAAAACAACTTTCTGTACCTCCTTTTTTTTAATTATGTGGTGCCGTATTATTGGCAGATGCCATTGATTATGTCCTAGATGCCGTTAAAGAACAGATAGTTATTAATGCCCTTATTACTTGGACTGATTCCGAAATAGTACTAAGTTGCCTTTCGTCGATTCCATCTCGTTGGAAAACTTTTGTAGCAAACTGAGTAGCTCACATACAAGAAGTACTTCCAACAATCCATTGGAGACATATCGCATCTGAGTCTAATCCTGCCGACTGCGCTTCTCGAGGATTGACACCTTCTCAACTCATTACAAATCAATTAAATTGGAATGGCCCTCCTTGGTTAACGATGTCGGAGGAATTATGGCCGGATGCATCGCTAAAAAATAACTTCACCACGCCGGTGGAAGAAATCCGAGCATCGTTGCAGGGTTCAACGGAAATATCCATTGTTACGTATTGTCGCATATTTGCTTCGGTGTTCGGTGAAGTTTCGTCCATATGAAACAATACCGAAATAAATACCTGATGAATGTCAAGCTTCCTTGCTTAAACTTATCAAATTGGTACAAAAATATAGTTTTGCCCAACTTATTGATTGTTTGAAGACAAACCGTTTACTCCCAAAATCGTACCGAAAGCTATCATTATTTCTGGATGATCAACACTTGATCAGGGTGGGCGGTCGTCTTCGAAATTTTGGAACTGAACGGATTTTGAAACTTGTCATCCGTTGCTCTTACCGAGTAAACATCGCATGACGGAGTTGATAATTGAGAATGCTCATCAAAATAATCTTCATGCTGGACCTAGACCTCTCCAATATCTTTTACTACAGCAATTCTGGATTTTGTTTTGTCATCACGAAGAAGTATTCAACGTTGTCTCTCAAAATGTTTGAAATGTTTTAGATGTCGCCCTAAATCCTTTATTCAACCAATGAGTGATCTGCCGTCTGTGAGAGTAAGAAGAAATAAGCCATTTAACGCCATTTGCATTGATTATGCATGCAGGACCGTTTATCATATCAATGACTCGTGCTCGAGGAGTTAAGACCACTAAAGCCTACGTTTGTGTATTTGTTTGCTGCGCCACAAAGGCAATTCATTTGGAGCTCGCTTCGAATTTATCATCGGATGTATTTCTCGCTGCGTTTCGTCGTTTTGTATCACGACGCGGACATTGTTCTGTCATCTATAGTGACCAAGGAACTAACTTTGTCGGAGCCCGGCGTCAACTAGAAGAGCTATCAAGATTAGCGGGAGAAAAGTTATCTATCAAATGGATATTGAATCCACCCAGCGCTCCTCATTTCAACGGATTGGCCGAGGCTGGTGTAAAATCAACAAAGACACACTTGAACAGAGTTGTTGGAAACCAAATCCTCTCTTATGAGGAATTATCCACGCTCCTGGTCCAAATAGAGGCTCTTCTTAACTCACGTCCTTTATGTTTTATAAGTGATGATCCTAATGACCATTTTTTGATTTCTGAACCTCTTATAAACAACGTTCCTAGTCCAGATTGATCTCAAGTCCCTGTCGGACGCCTGACGCGATGGCAATTGGTACAGAAGATGAGAGACCACTTCTGGTCTAGATGGCATGCGGAGTATTTGCGCACGCTACAACAACGAGGGAAATGGATGGATCCGACAGTGCAGATTAACCCAGGAACCATGGTTCTATTAAAATCGGACCAATACCCTTTCCTGACCCTTTCCTGGAAGATGGGTAAAATTATAGAGGTTCATCCTGGACAGGATGGAGTTACCAGGGTGGTAACAATTAAAACAGCAACAGGCACCTTAATGAGACCTATTACCAAAGTGTGTATTAACTTTTACTTCTTAATTAACATCTACATAAAATTATTGTAGATGTAGAATACTGTTTTTTTTTATTGGATTATAGAAGACATTTTTGTTTGATTTTTCGGAAAATTATTATTTTCGGTGGGCGGGATGTTCACGCATCGCATTTGTTTTCTGTTTGAATTTTCTTTTGGTTTGTGGCGTTCATTGTAGGTGGGGGCGAACCAGTTTCTTTTTTTTTGAGTTTCCTTTTGATTTGTTGGAGAGAGATATTATTATAGTATGATCGCCCGATCCTACCCGTCGATTTTGTGTGTCGTGATCGTGATCGAATAATTATCATAATCTAAGACAATCAAAGTATTAAGTCAAACTTGAACTTAAAATAGCGAGTGAAAAGTGTGCGCATTGAAGAAGCCGACCGTGTAAAAAAGCCTAGCTAGTGAAGAAAGAAAAGAACAATCAATGGTAATCGGTCGGTAAGTGAACCAGCCCTTTCCTAAATCAATCGGAACATGTAGTTACTGCACATAACAATTTTTATCAGGTAAAAAAGTTTTAAATTATCCATACAAGATACAAGGACAATTAAATATTTGTAAAAAAGACAGATGTTACTTTGTAGTGTACGTCAATGATATAAAACCATTATTTGTCGAAATAATCGAACGCGATGAAAATGTTTGGAAAAATGAGACGTTACTAAAATTGATACCGTTTTATAAAGGTTATATGCTCCCAGAAATTGTTTGTCGTAGCGCACACAAATAAGCGCGTGTCGAATGCATTTAGGCATTTAGTGAAGTAAATAGTAAATAGTTTTCATTTTTTTTTTCATAAGAGAAGAACAAAAAAAGAAACTCATTCAATAGAATAAGCACTCATTTTTTAAATGGTCAATTCTATTGGCCGAAAACTTAGCCCACGCACCAGAACAAGTGGAATAAGCGGTTCATCGCAATTTTTCTTCTCGTCATAATTAACGACCTTCGATTAATTTCTTTTTCTACTTTAATTTTTAATTTAAAACAATATATTATTAATATTTAATCTAATGAGAACTTAACAGAATGATAATCTACTTAAATTTTACGCTAATCGTTAAAATATATTACTTTAAAACACCTCGACATCTATTAAAATATAACTGTATTTTGTCTAATGTGTTAGCAGCAAAGTACGGTTGCCTAAATTCCGGTTTATTTATTATCCCATATACTTAGTTTACATGTAAGTACGTAATTTCTAGTTATCTACAAATTAACATAATAAAAGGTGTCGTTTTAATCTTAAACTATTTTTGGGGAATGTTTTGCTCACAGTCAGTGTATTTTCAAAGTGATTTGTGAACTAGTTTACTCTGTATAAACGATGGAATTTAGCTACATTCCAAATACACCTAATTTTGTGATTTTTTTCAACATATACGACAATAAAAATAACTCTCTTTGGCGATACATATTACACAGTCTTCAATACATATCTATTTTAACCCTATGGTAAAATATTTACATTAATTCCTTTTCTGTGCCCTAAAACTTGGAACTGGGTACTGCGTCCATGTTTAAGTACCCGATTTTCATGCCGTTTAACGCAGCCTTAAAGTGAGATAAATCGAAAGTTAGGCGCCCGGCGAGAGTCGAGACCGCCGTCGAGGTCGAGTACACGATGTATCCTCGTCTCTGAGGGCCATACGGGCCTTAGAGAGCGTTCTAATGTTTAGTTGGGTTATTGAATAAGAGATGTCGCTTAATTGAGATGGCGCTCCTTTTAAATTATGTATATTGAATTTTTTTTAATTAAAATAATTTAATTTATCTTTTTAAACATTTTTATTATTTACTTTATTAACTTAAAATTTATTCAAATTTTAATTAACTAATTTTGGTCTAAATAATTGAATATTATTTAATAACCAGTTTAACCTCGAATTATTTAATTAAAATCCCACTCAACGTAGATATAAAAACCTTTTATTAAAAAAATCGATTTTGAATGGAATTTGGAACAATTTTTATTTAAAACATTTTCCGATTCAAAAACAAATTTTAAATCCATATACAGGTTGGTTCAAAATCACTTCATTTCTAATTATCAGCTCTATTAAAACATTAAAAGCGATTTTCAGAAATTCCAATTAACATTGTCATTTGGGTTAAAAACAATTTTTGACAAAAAATAAGACACATGTCAAAAAATAAATTGTCAATTTTTGTTTTAATCCCAAAACGGAAGTGAAATTATTAATGGGTGTGAGAAGAGAGATTTAATTTGACGTGGGGTCAAATTCAATTATAATTTTAAAAAAAAGTTAAGTTAGAAACGTCAAAAATTCGCCATTTTGATTTTTTTTTGGTTATTTTTTTGCGTTCTTAATCTACATAAAAAATGCTTTAATTCGACACCCAACAACCCATATTTTATTTTAAACGATTTGATTAAACGTCAAAACTGACATTGACATCGGCCATCTTTGATTTTTTTTAATTTTATTGTATCTTCTTCGTTTTTTGAGATAACCCCATCGAGTTTGGATTTATTTTAAAGGATTTTTTAAATTTTAACAAATTTTAATTTTAAGGATAAAAATTTAAATTTTTTTCGCCGCATTCTTAACCTACGTAAAAAATGCTTTAATTTGATACTCAACAACCCATATTTTGGGTTAAAAACAATTTTCGACAAAAAATAAATTGTCACTTTTTTGTTTTAATCCCAAAACGGAAGTGAAATTGTTAAAGGGGATGAAAAAATCTTTATTTTGATACTAAACAACCTTACATTTAATTAAAATTAAAAAAGTTTGGTTAGAAAATCCGCGTCAAAAATCCGCCATTTTGATCTTATTTTTCCGGTTATTTTTTTTGTATCTCGCGTAATTTTAGAGATAACCCCATCGAGTTTGGACTCATTTAAATCACTCATTTCTGATTCTTTTAACGATTCTAAATAATTTATTTAATTTTAATGAAATTTTTAATAAATTTTATATTTTTTTTCAGCCATTTTTTAATTTTAATTAATCAAATTCGCCATCTTCATTAAATCCCCTTTAATTTGACACCAAACAACCCCACTTTCAATTAAAATTTAATAAAAAAGTTAGGTTAGAAAGGTCAAAAATCCGCCATTTTGATTTTATTTTTTTGGTAAACTTTTTTTGTATCTTGCGTAATTTTAGAGATAACCGTATCGAGTTTGCACTCATTTTAAAGCATTTTTTATGAATATTAAGAATTTAATCGAGACGGCGAAATTTTTTGAGATAACCCCGTCGAGTTTGAGCTTGTTTTAAAGCATTTTTCATGAATATTAAGATTAAATCTAATATTCTAATATTTAATTGGGTAATTAAGATTACGCTCCTTTTAAATTTTATCTTTTTTTAATACTGAACTATTTTTTTTAATTGTGATTGATGATATATTTTAATTTTGTTATTAGTTATTAAGTTTATTCTATATAAATTTTATGTTATTCATAAGTTTACATTTTTACAAATTAATTTTTTGGGACCACTTATTCGATAAAAACGTTCCTGAAAAATATTAAATAATTAGGTTATGTTAGGAATCTTTATCTCATTCCTCTATGTATAACAGTTATTTATGTACCAAGTCAGCAAAGTGAATTTTTATCGAACGAGTCCATCGGCTCGCTATCAAAGACGAGGTTTACAGGTCGGTACCAACTACAGTCGAGGATATGAGGGAAAGAATCCGCGCGGCTTTCCGCGGTATATCGCCAGAAGTCCTCACGGCAGTCTCTAGAGCCTGTGAGTCCTCGACTCACAGGCGGTTATGCTTCCAGCAGGAAGGTCGTCATCTCGTACATTTAGTTTAAGTTGTTAAATTTTGTTTATCTGCATTTTTTATATCATGTTGAATAAATAAGTACATATTATGTTGACCGTATTTGTGTTTTTGTTTTCTCATGGCATACTTGGGAATGGAAAACGTTTCCCAACATTTGCAATGAAATTCCTTTTTTCTTCGAAATTTTGTTATGCAATGTGTAATTTTTTTTATACAAATGAAAGATTAAGAGTTTTGGCTGTACCACGACGTAATTTTTTTAGGGGGGTGCCATTTGAAATTTTCGAAAAAACCCGAAAAAGAGTTATTTTAAGGTATACGAGGTCTTAACCTGTCCCTCAATTCAAAATTTAGGCACCGGCGTCAATTAGTTTTTCTACAAAAAAATCTCAAAAATGGGGCGCAATTTTGAAAGAAGGGGTTATAACAGCGAAACCGCTAAAGTTAAGGGCGCTTTCCAAATCTGCAATAAAAAAATTGGGCATTCCATTAAAAAAACATAAGTTTGGTACGCCACTGATGATTAGAAATATTTTTGAAACATAGCGATGGTAATTAACCACTTTGATCTTAAATTTCTTTCGATAGCTTTTATCGTAAAGGAGCTATGGCCTGAGGCGTCTTAAGTGTCACATCCTGTATATATATTTAATTGACAAGTCAGTTTCGGTATTGCCAACTTAAAATTAATTTCGTAAACATAAATATAACCTCAAAAAAGAATATTATTTGTTAAAGAAAAATTTATTAAAACACTCGCGCAACTTTTGTCGGGTTAAGAAGGCGCATAACCTAAAATTGTAAGTTATCACGTTGCGATCTTGCTTGTTGTATATAATATTTGCAGGCGGGGGTGGACAACCACCTCCGCCGTTTCTTTAACATGGCTGATAAAAATTTTGTGGAAGATCTCGACAGATGCGATGATTTAATAAATCTCGAATTTATAAGGTACATTGACGCTAATTTTGACAATCTTTTCGATTCTAGTTCATTTGATTACATTAATTTAAACGTTGCTCAATGCAAAGCCGCTGTAGAGCGCGACTGAGCGCGGCTGTATTCAAGTTAACTCAAAAGAAAAACTAATCATTACAGATGATATCATTAATCTTGGAAAAAAAATCTTAGAAACCAAAGGATGCCTATTTGATAATTTAATTGGGCATTTAATTTCAACAACTGCCGTTTCTCCAACTTGGATGCTTCTCCTTTCGTCATGCACATTGAATCAATAGACAAAAATATAACAGCCTTAAGCGATATGAAAATAGGGAAATATTTCTATGATCAGATGATACCAGGTGTAAAATTGATCGAAATACGGGGAAGAAATAGATTAGCAGCCGAATTCGACTCTCACATTAATGCAAACAAGTTTTTAGATGCCAACTTCGACGTTATTAACAACTGGAGGACTTACATACCAACACATTTAATTTCGTGCAGAGCCATCGTTAGAAATATAGACACATCCTTTTCTGAAGAGGATATTAAACATAATTTGATTGCAGACAACGAAAGAGCAGTTCTTTCAGTCAGAAGATTTAAAAGGAAAGTAGTTAAAGAAATGAGCGGAGCTACAGGCTCTCAAACCGAGTTTGAATATAGAGATACCTCAACAATTCTGGTGACTTTTGCAGGAACCATATTACCTAATTATGTTAAACTTTTTTTCAATGTCAGAAAAACCGAAATATATATAGACAAAGACCAGTTGTCCAATGCCAGAAATGCTGTCGATATGGGCACACAAAGAAGATTTGCAAATCAAAAATAAGATGTCCAGGATGTGCAGAGGAACATGATCTTAAACAATGCACCAACAAAGCAAACCCCAGCTGCATTTTCTGTAAGGGTAACCATTTATCGACAGAGATGGGCACACCTTTTGCTGAAAGATTATGTCCCGAATTCCTCAAACAAACCAAAATCAAAAAACTTATGGCAATCTATAATATTTCAGCGTATGAAGCAATGATGGCAGTAAACAGGGTAAACGACGACATAAACTTCCCTAAGTTACCTTCAAATAATCAGATTAATACGGGTTCAAATGCGAACGGAAACAAAATGATCCCACAATTTAAGAAAAATTTTACATATAAGAGAGTAGTCAAATCAAATGTTCCGGGCGGCTCTCCAAAACGAAGAAGCGGAAGCATTAATTAAAAAAATCCGACCCACCGAGGAAAGTTTTGATAGAGGCCAGATTAGAACTAACATCGAAGAAGCGTGCGATGGAAACTTAATGAATCCCCAAGATCGCGAAATCGAGGTAAGGTCCCCATCAGTATCTAATGATAGTTTTATCTCTGCATCATTCGAAACTCCATCTGCCATAGTAGCCCGCGTTCATTTCTCTGATAATACATCAAACCAATTTAATGGATAATCCAGGTTCACACATAAACATAATGTTATGGAACTCATGTAGTTTAAGCAGAAATAAAGCTGATTTGTATAATTTTATCGCAGACTACCCCCAGGATATAATAATCATATGTGAAACATGACTTAAGAAGAACTTTTTAGTAACAACCCCCGGTTTTAAGGCCAGACACATTACCAGAACGGACGGTTATGGAGGTCTCTCTGTTTTGATTAAAAGAAGTGTACTAAGAAGTGGAATGGATGAACAATCCTGTTATGCATGAGGAAAGAATTCACTTCGTCAAGTTCAGGTTTAAAGGAATAACATTCGTGGCGGGATATATTCCACCAGATCTAACCTTTGACGTTCAAGATTGGAATCAACTTCTTCTAAACGTTACTTCATCTTTTGTCATTTTGGGAGATTTCAATGCACACCATCCACTATGGGGTAGTTATACCACAAATGCGAGAGGACTGGCCTTATTCGACTTGATAGAGGCACTTGATCTGTCTGTAATGAACGAAAAACGGACTACTGTTTTGAGTAGGAACAACAATATCAGTGTCATTGACCTAATCATCTGCTCTTCGGATCTGGCACGTGACGTTGTCTCCAATACAGGTATGGACACTTTGGGAAGCAATCATTTCCCGGTTTTTGCCAGGATATCTACCAACGTTCAAGCAAATGCGAGGATTTTTAGCGCCCAAACAACAGACAAATTTAACTACAGGAAAGCTAATTGGGCAAGTTTTGCCGAACACATCAATAACTGTCTAGAATTGGAAAGTATACCGTCTTATGAATCACTATTGGCGGCAATAAGGGAGGCGGCTAAGTATTTTATCCCCAACCTAAAGCTAAATACAAAATCGAACTGTCGTTGTAGATGGTGGGATGCAGATTGCGCTAGGATTGTGACACTCAGAAGGATGGTAACCAGGCAGTTTTTCGCCGATTTTAATGCGGTGGAGTTCGAGTCTGCTTTGAGAGTTAATAAATCTACATCCCCGGGTTCGGATGGTGTGAGTTATGCTATGCTGAAAGGGGGCAGTATTCCGGAAGATTGGCATAAATTTAGTGTGGTTCCGATCCCAAAAAGGGGCGGAAATCCGAACACAAGACAGGGGTACAGGCCAATTTCACTAATTAATTGCTCGAGGAAGCTACTCGAGCGCATGCTGTTGGCACGCATGGAATGGTGGATGGAATCTAATTCAATGTTCGGCGAATCTGTGTCTGGGTTTAGAAAGGGAAGAGGAGTCGGCAATTGTCTTTTTGCTGTGATTGAGACTGTGCAGCAGGCTTTTTATCGCAGAAATGTTTTGACTGGTGTATTTTTGGACATTCTGTCAGCATACGACAATGTAAACATCTTTAAATTGTTGGGAATGCTTAGTCGAGATGGATGCCCTTCAGTTCTGGTCGCACTCCTTCATCAACTGCTGACTGGTAACATATACCAGTTAAAACATGATCCCTATGGGATTGGAGGCAGAGTGTCCTACAAGAGACTCCCCCAGGGTAGTTCCCTAAGTCCCCTACTTTTTAGCTACTACATCAGGGATATTAGCAGAATTAACGAGGAACATGGAATTAAGACAGTTGTTTTTGCGGATGACGTGGTATTAATGAAGGAGGCAACCTCCTTCGAGTTGGCGATTGAAACTATGAACTATGCGTTGCAGGCGACATCTGGGTTTTTTGAGGAACGTGGTTTGAGTCTGTCACCCAACAAATCGCGAGTAAACAACATAGGTTTAGTCGCAGAAGGAGGGCTGAGAATATTCCTTTAATTAAACTGGGGGATGAGAATATCGCTGCGACCGTGAATATGGTATACCTGGGACTGCACATAAATAACAAACTTTCCTGGAAAGAACATGTGAACCATATAGTAGCCAATTGCCAGAAGGCACTTAACTTGCTCAGATCGCTGTCTTCAACTAAATGGGGATGTGGTCCCAGGATTTCAACATTGTTGTATAGTGCGCTCATACAGTCGAGGCTCGAGTTTTTCACCTGGTTGATGCTGCCTATTCCCTCTCTTCTGTTTAAGAAACTGACCAACATGCAGCATCAGGCAGCCAGGGCTATCACCGGCACTTTAAGATCTACTCCAACCAATGCGCTATTGGTCGAAGCAAATATAATGCCTCTGGACTTGAGGCTTCAACTACTGATGGATAAATTTGTTGCAAGGAATCACAAGTTTAGAACGGGTTCGGTTGGAAGATTGATGAATAGCTTGAGCCGACTTCATAGAGAAGGCAGAGTAGCCGATAGCAGAGTGGCACATATCGTGCGGAGGTATTAGTTATGGTTACCCAGAATGGTTGACGTGCGGCGGACTGGCGTGCTGGTCATGTACTCGGTGGGGTATGATGCCTTTATTCACCTTCCCAAGATCAGAACTAATCTGTTGTGCGCAAGGCTTAGACAATCGTTACCGGGAGTCAATTTTAATTATAACGCGGTTTTTATACGAGAAGCTTTGACTCTGTGGCCTAATACAGTTTTTATGTACACTGACGCGTCGGTGACAACCGATCCGGTAAAGCGGGTGCATTTTGGCGTTTGCGCGCCCCAGTTGGAGTTGTCTCATTCGGGTAAGCTACCCGATTATACAAATATATTTGTGGCGGAACTGTTTGCTATTTGGTGGGCTTTAAATTACATAAAAACAAATGGAGTTACTCCAGTGGTCGTATTTTCGGATTCGTTGAGCGTAATTCGTGCGTTGGATGGGGTTATGGGTGAAAGGTCGAGGGTGCATTATTTGGTGAACAAAGTCAAAGAACTTAGTTGGCAATGTGCTGCAAGGGACTTAAGGGTAGAATTTGCTTGGATCCCCGGCCACGCAGGGATTGTCGGGAATGAGATGGCTGATAGGCTGGCGGCGGAATAGAACGATTTTCCATTCTACCAGATCAGCAAGGACATTTACGATATCTTTATGGAAATGAAAGAAGAAACTTGGAATGCGTGGCAGCAAGAATGGAATGGTAGTAGCAGAATCAAGGGTCGTGCTTTGTGGTTGATTAAGGGTGATGTCAGAGAGGGAACATGGTATGGGTCTTTTGTCTCTGAGTCTAAACATATGATTTCTACAATCAGTCGGATGCGAATGGGTCACGGCATGTTTTCCGCTCATATGTATCGGATAGGAATGGCGGATTCACCGAGCTGTAGCTGTGGAAAGTACGGTGTAATAATGGAATCTTTATTTAGTTTGTGGAGGGCTTTTTGTTTATGCAGTTAAGACATGACGGTCTGTTTGGTAGATGCTTTTCCTTTCGAGGGGTTGACCCGGGGAGCTGCATTTGTCGCCGTTCGGACTAACTTTTGCTTGGGTTGCTGTTGCTTTATTAGTAGTGCAAGGAAGGATCATTCCCCCTTCCGAGAGTTTTATTTTCAGTTGTACAATTCGTATGTTATTCATTTTATGCTCCCACAGAGCTTCTTAACCGGAGACACTGCAAAAACAGGTGACTGGTGATATAAGAGCTATTATAGCTCACACACTAAGATATTGCCCCGTTTTGTGAAGAAGAAGAAGAAGAAAATTTATTAATAATTTATTAAAAAATGATTTATTTTTGTTGGAATTATAAGAATGAGGTTGAAATTGAGATTGAAGTGCAACATCGAATAAAATGGCTCAATACCCACGTTGTGGTTATCAAGGGAACGAATTCCTCTTGAATTTAAATAAAATCGCTCAAGATATCATAACCGACCAACATTTAAGGGAACAATTTCCGGTTTAATTATCCGCGGAGAATCATTATCACCATAGGTTGCATCACAATCACCAATGGGGCCAATCGAACAGGATTTAAATAATTTGCAGTATCAACGGAACTTCCAAGAGAATTATCGGAATTGTCGAATTCGGGGAAAAGCTTAAAGGCGTATTTAGAACATTGGAATGAAGAGAGTTTTTTGGATGAACAGGAAAATAATGGTTTGGATAAAGAGAATAATACGCTTTATGTGTTGGAAACTATGGAGATTCCTTCGGAGAGTGTTAATCAATACATTCATTTACAACCGATTGAGAGATTACCCCGAATGTTGTTTTATCGGAGTCGAAACAATCTCCCACGTGTAAATTGCTTCAGAATATGGTTTTGCATATTCCGGAAACTTCGAAATCTTTGCCTATTTTGATTCCGGATGATGATGATGACGAGGTTAGGAGGGATGAAATAAATTTGGAGAAGGATGAAATTAAATGTTCTGTTATGAAGAAGAGTGAGGCGTTCGTTGCGGTGCAAAAAAAAATGATTTGGAGGAGATTGAAGGGGATAAAGATAAAGGTTAGATGATTTTGATGAGAAATGTTCTCAGATTAATGATTTAAATGAGAAATCTTATTTAATTAATGACTTAGAAGTAAAATCTTCTTTAATTATTAATGAGTTTAAAGAAAAATCTTCTCCGATTAACGATTTTGATGAGAAATGTTGTTTTCCTAGTAATGATTAAATGAAAAATCTTATTTAATTAATGATTTAGATAAGAAATCTTCTCCAATTAATGATTTAAATGAGAAATTTCGTTTAATTAATGAATTAGAAGTAAAATCACCTTTAATTAATAATAATTTAAAAGAAAAATATTGTTGAATTAATGAAAAGCATCACCGATTAATGATTTAAATGGGAAATCTTGTTTAATAAATGAATTAGAAACAAAATCACCTTTATTTGTTGATGATTTTGAAGGAAAATCTTGTTGAATTAATGATTTAGATGAAAAATCATCTTCAATTAACGACTTGAATCAAAAATATTCAATTTCTGAATCTAAATCTCCAATTAATGATTTGGAAGTAAAATGCTCTTCGATTTTAAATGGAAAATCTTCGAAAATTAATGATTCTGAAGAAAAATGTACTCAAATTAATGATTTATATGATAAATCATCTTCAATGAATGAATTGGAAGTTAAATCACCTTCAATTAATGAATTTGAAGTTAAATCATCTTCAATTAATAAATTTCAAGTTAAATCTTCTCTAATTATGAATAGTTTTGAAAAAAATCTTCTCCAATGAATGGTTTAGAAGAGGATTCTACCCCGATTGATGAATCAAAAGAAAAATCTTCTTCAATTATGGAATCTGGTGACAAATCTTGTGAAAATATCGAAGTGGAAAGTGTAATTTTGGAAATTTTTAAAGAATTAATCGAAATTAATGTAAAGAAGAACGGTTTTGGTGAGAAAATCATTTTTATTAAGCCTTTAAGTGATGTTCGACTGATTACGAATGACGTTGACGTAAATCTGTCAAAAATTAATGACGTAACCACAATTGACAATTTACAAATACATACACGTTAAAATAGATTAATGGGATCCGGTGACCCGACTTTTCCAGGGAACCTTAGGATGACCCTTGGACCAGATCTGGAAAAGGCAGATTAAATGCACGATTTACTAAAGGACTAGGTTCTTAGTATCACAGTCATTTCCTAATCTATTTATTGCTCTCTTATACCTATTCAGTCTTTTACAGTATTGCTTTTTTCTACTATTTGTCATTATTGTCAGAGTCCTACTCCTGAGGAAATAACGTATTTATACAACAATATATATATTTCGAATGACCCGGTTGCCAATAGGGAGGCCAGGTTAACTGGGAAGCTAACATGTTGTTTAAGTAGTTCCTCGAACAGCTTTTGTCGATGTGCCTCTAATCTGTAACATGTAAAGAATATGTGATTCAGGTCGCGTTCCTCTCCACACTCACAATATGGATTGTCTCTTATTTTAATCTTGTATAGATAAGAGGGGGTAAGTGCATGACCCAATCTTAGCCTCACCATGAGCGTCGAGAAATGTCGTGACACAAAAGGCTCCTTGGTATCCTTCTATACCAAGGAACCCTCTGCACTGTTGGTTGACACCTAGCGTATAATATTCCCTTGGTTCCAGTAGACATGTTCCATTCCTGTTCCCATTCCAGGTTCAACTCCGTCTTAATTTGTTGGTACAACTCTTCTCCATGTATCTTTATTTTGAGGGTTTCTTTGTGGTGTACATGTGTGACATGTCCTGGGACCCAGAGCAGGGCTATCTCAAAACCCATCCGGTGTATTTCGGTATATAGTGTAGACAGTATTACAGGGTCACCCCCCCCCCCCCCCAACTGGTACTTGATAGAGATTTTATTAAGTTGATGCCTCCAGTGCACGCCTTATTTGTGGCGTTAATATGCTCCCTCCGACTGAGTTTGCAATTGAGATGGAATCCCAAATACTTTATATTTTCTACATATTCTATTGGTTCGTTATCGTACTTTATTAATGGTCGTGTTATTTTCCTCCTTCTTGCAAACATCAGCGACTTTGTCTTCTGTATTGATATGTCTAGTTGACGATCATTTAAAAATTTGTTTAAGGACTCCATTGCCCTATTTATTCGGTCTGCTCTCTGACTTACAGTATATGACTAGATCGTCGGCATAGCTAATTGCGTGGACGTAAATTGTCAAACTACGGGACAGATTGATGGAGCTGAAGAAAGAAGGTGTCGTTTAATGGGAATTGAAACTAATGGAGACCCTGTGACTTTAGAATGATATGACCGAAAGTTCAAACTCCAAAACCCGACCAGAAATATCATAATAATAATAATAATAATAACCACAATTGAAGGACAACCTAGAAAACCGAGAAAAATTGTTGATGAAAATCGGGAAATTGAGAATGGAAATGGAATTATTGAAGATAATCAAGAAATTGGGGGTGAAAATTCTATAATTGATGGTAATCCAGAAATTGAGGATGAAAATTTAATAATTGAAGATGATAAAGATGCGATAATCAAGAAATTGGGAATAATAATGAAGGTGTAAATGGTAATCAAGAAATTCAAAATGAAAAAAACAAAATTTTGAGGGAAATTTGAAGAAATTCAAAATGTTGAAGAAAATGAAAATTTTGGTGATATATTTCAAGAAATTGAAGAAGAATTAATAGTGTTTGATGATAATTGTGAAGAAATTGTTGAAAATGTTGATATAATTGATTATAATAACAAAGTTTTGATTGAACATTTGCAAGAAATCGATGAACAGAGACTCGAAGAAACTGCTATGTTAGTTTCTGATGAAATTATTGCCGAATCATTCGAAATAGGAAACGAATTAATTGAAAACGTTGAAGAAACGATTGAAAATGCAAATATTGAGGATAATAAATTAATTATTGATTATAATTTAATAATTATTAATCAAAATGTAAATAATGAAAATGATGAAAATATTCCTCCACCTGAATTGTTAACAGAAAATGAAAAAATTAATGAAGTTGTTGAAGAAAATTTTGTTGATGAAGGGGATTTGGTGAAGGAGAATGTTGACGATGAAGAAGAAAAGATGCCGATTTTGGAGGCAATGATAAATGTGAGGAAAACTGGTGAAAATGATTTGATAAAGGAGGTTGTTGATAATAAAAAGAGGCGCAAATTAATTTTGGATAGGAAAAATAAAAGGATTAGGAAGGAAAATGTCAAACGAAAAATTTCCGAAGGGATTAAATTTTGTCAAGGGGAAATGAGAAAGGAATAATATTCGAAATGAATGGTAAATTTTTTTTTTGATTTATTGAATTAATTAATTAGATTTATTTAAAAAGACAATTAATAAAAATTAAAAATAAATAAATTAAATTTGACAGTTTGTAAATAACTTCATGTTGTATACAAAAAAATTTTATTTATTTATTTTTAATTTTTATGAATATTTTTTTAAATTAATTAATTTGCTTTATAATTACTTAATAAATTAATTAAAGAAAATTAAAATAATTTAAAAAAATTAAAATATTCAATTTGATAGTTTGAAACTAACTTCATGTTGGAACAAAAAGATGTATTTCTTTTTTGAGGTTATGTTTTAATTGTTATATTAATTTATTTTCTTTATTATTATTTATTAGATTAATTAAAATAGTTAAAGAAAATTTAAATAAATAAAATCTAATTTAACAATTTAAAATTATATTTAATTTAACTAACTTCATATGGAAACAAAAAAAGAATTATTTATTTTTTATGTTAAATTGAGTTTAAAGTCTTCTTAAATTGATTAATTTATTTTGTTTATTATTATTAATCAGATTAATTAAAGAAAATTAAAATAATTTAATGAAATTTAAATGATTTGATAATTTGAAACTAACTTGGTGTGGAAAAAACAATTTTATTTATTTTTTTCTTTGAAATTGCGTTTTAATTCTCTTTTAATCTCTTTAAATTAATTTATTTATTTACTTTATTATTATTTATTAGATTAATTAAAACAATGTGACAATTTGCAACTAACTTCATGGGTCAACAGAAAAGAATTTGTTCTGAGGTTATGTTATGTTCTAATTCTTTTTTAATTTTTAGCGATTTTAAATCAAATTCAACTCTAAAAGCAATAAAAACAAAAGATATTAAGCAAAAATGAAGAAATTTAAGATCCCAAAGAAAGTAAATGTGGAAAACGAAAAAATTTCGGAGGAAGTTAAGCCGAAAAAATTTAAAGCGAATCAAACAAATCAATGAGGATAACATCGAAAATGAAGTAAATAAAGTAAATCCTCCTGTAAACGTATTGAAAAATGAAGTCCAATTTGATCTATCAATAAAAAAAGTAAATTTAATCGAAGATATCCTCAAAAATAATTTGGCACCGAACGTTAAAGCTAAATCGATTAGATCGTGTCTAAAAGGATCGGATGGGGTGAAAAACCGCTTTTTAGATCCTTTAAAACGTTCGTTTTCCCCTAATTTAAACAAAAATTGAGAAAAAAAGCGCAGATTAAGTCTTGAAGAGTACAACAAAATCCGCAAAAAAAGTTTTATAAAAATATAATGAAAATTTTAAGGATTCTTACAAAAACGGATTTTAGTTGATAAAAACGATCGATTTAGACTTTGAAAGTGCCAAGATGCAGGAGGAAATCGAAAAGGCGATTTTAAAAAATTTAACATCACCGAGTCAACATCACAAAAACAATGATTTTTTAAACAATGATCTTAATAATGTTAGTAGGATATATATATGAAGAAAATGAGAAAAATAATAAAAACGATTTAAATTTAAGTCAAGCCAAGATGATTAATGGGAATAATTTTGATTTGGAGGATGAAGAAATTGAAAAAAGTGAGGTTAAAATAAAGAATACAATTAATTTCATTGATAAATCGATTGTTGAGGAAAAAATTAATTCTCTGAAGGAGTTTTTGCCTAAAATAAATAGTTCGAGGGTTACAACGAGTGAAGAGAACTCACAAAAAATCGAGGATTTATTTTCAAATCGTCCGATTTATCAACAAGGAAATTATGAGACTAATCAACTTTTACAGCAGAATTAAGGAGAATGGTGAAGGAATTAAAGAATATGATGGAGGAATTAAAAGAAATGATGAGGGAATTAAAGGAAATGATGAAAGAATTGACAAAAGTGATGAATGAATGAAAGAAAATGATAAAATCAAAGAAAATGATAAAATAATTGGAGAAAATTACAAAGAAATGAAGGGAAATGATGAAAAAATGAAAGATAATGGTGAAAAAATGGAAGAAAATGATGAAGAAATCAAAGAAAATGACGAAAAAATTAAAGAAAACGATGAAGAAAAGGCATTTAATGAAGAAAGTTTGTTTTGGAACCCAGAAAGACCTAGTTTATATGATGAGTATCATGAGAAAGTTATGAAAATGAGTTTAAAAGTTGAAAAAGTGATCCTTCTTTGAATGAGGTGGTTAAAATGAATCAGGTTACTGATATTTCTGGATTGGGGGTGAAAAATAAAGGTGGATATGAAAGAAATGTTGAAAAAGGAGGAAGGGATGCCTCCGATTCCTTTAAAATAGTTAACGGAAAGGGTGAATTAAGAAAAATTAATGGCAATTCACCGAATATTGAAAAAATTTATTCCGATGATGTTCAAAGTGAAGAAGATTCCAATTTAACCCCAAAAAATGACTTCAATTTCGACGAAATGAAACTGAAAATGACTCAAGAAACTGATTCAAAGAAAAAGAACGTTTTAAATTTATCCAAATTGAAAGCTTTGGTCCAAATTTATAAAAACATATCAAATTCTAATTCGTACAAGAATTAAGATAGCTTAGAAAAAATTAAATGATTAATTAATCAAATCACCAAAGGTAACTTTGATCAAATTTTAAAAGCTTTTGACAACAACATTAATAATAAATCCACGGATAATTAAAGTTGTTATTAAAGATAATAAAATTGAAGAAAAAATTAATTACCAGTCGGATTTTAATTTGAAGAAGATGGTTAAAGCGAGAAAACGAAAACGATTTAGGAATTTGAACGACCCCGAGGAGGAGGATCAAAATTTTTCATCCCTGCTTATGTTCATGGAGAAACGTTGTAACTACGACGATTATTCGATTGTGAACGGTGGCGGTTGGCGGTACGATAGGTGACGGTGACGTCTCGAAATTGGTGATAAAACTGGAAAAGAATGGTGAGAATTTCGGAAGGAATGTGAGAAATTCGCGGCCCATTTGTTCGATTGTCGGGGATTGAGGTTTTAGAGCGGATGGTTAAGCGGAATCATATGTAATAGGTTCTTGGTTGATATATCTTATTTATTAAATAATACGACAATTGGTGTCGACAATTTTTATTATTTTATTTAAAGATGTTAACCATACAACATTTCTTACTTAACTACTACTAATTAATTCTATTCTAACTTATTACCTATAATGCTTAATAAGCGCATTTTTAACATGTCCTAATTACACTCGCGTTCACTAACCTTTTGTCTGTAAGCACTTTTACGCGTTGTCCATTACACATATCACGATTTTGTTTAAAGTGAGGTAAAAAAGTCTAAATTTAATTTGATTTTGAAAAATTTTATTTTAATTTCGAAATGAAAAAGGAAAGAAAAGTAGGCAACCGAAATTTCACCGAAACTTTTTGGGTTGCATAATCTAAGTTTTTTTTAATTTATGGATAGGTCTCGTCATACCCCCAGCACAGAATAACCAGAAAGGACAAAGAGGCTCTCCCGCCAAAACTCATTTTTATGCGCATGTGCTGGTCCGCCATATCGTTGGAGTTTATTTACATCCCTGCTACCACGTACGTTTGTTGAAATTATTAGATTGCGAAAGTTTTTCTTCGAGTTATACCCTAGTTATTTAGTATATTATTCTATTTTTTCTAATATTTTAAAGTAGTATTGGTTTTTTATCTTTTAGCGTAGTTTATTTTTCAATCTTTTTAATAATAGTTTTTTAGTAGTTACTATTTTAATTAATTTATTAAGGTAATTTATCAGATTAAGATTATTTTATACCATAACGTTTCACAATCCGAATATGAAAAAGGCACCTAGTGCAAAATTTTAAATTGTAAATAATTTATAAAATAAAAATTTTTAATATTTTTAATTAACAATATACTGTACTAAATGAATTTTATATAATGTATTAAATTTTCATAACAGTAACCATAATTATATCTTCAATAGAATTTAGTACAAGCAAATTTCAAAATCACTTTAGTGGACACTCTCCTACAATAGAGGAGTACTTTACGTTTAAAATTGGCGCCTACACGCCAACGCTATGGCCGAAGGTCAATCAAAATAGCTGGTGAAACATCAAAGGCACCGCCGGTTTTGTCCTTTCTGGTTATTCTGTGCCCCCAGCACTATTTCAAGTCAGTTGATCCATAGTGAACTTAGTCACAAACGTTAGGGAACCATACCGTTAGATGGCGCTGATGATTGTTAAATCATAACGTTACCTACTTTACCGATGATTTACAAAAGTTTAGTTATTATTGTCATTGACAGTTCAAACCATTTGAAATGAATGGTGATCCGATGTTTTTTCAGATTTTTGTTAATCTTAAAGAAGTTTTACTTAAAGAGTAAGTACATTTAAGTAAATTGAAGAGTTTTTTTTATATAAATGCAATTTCATAATGGTATAAACATTATATTTATTTTAATAGAAAATGGCTGGTAGAAATTGCATTGCTATGGGTGAATGCAGAGCCCAAAAGTGTATCCTATGGCTACGCCTCTGGATCGGCGGGAGTGATCTTTGCGGTAAAGGGTAAAACCAGGAAAGGAGACTTTGTCGGAGTTTATGAGTTCTGTTTCGTTTAGTAGGAGTATGTCTATTTTCAGACGGTGTAGGAATTCGTTTATTACTAGGATTTTAGGGATAAGACTGTTACAGTTTAAGTGGGCTATTGTTAGTTTATACATTAGAAAGGTTAAGGTATAGTGTTTGTGTTGCTAGTAATATATTGCCGGGGGATTTATCGTTAATTATTTGGTCTCTAAATGTTTTTAAACGGGAAGGTTTATAAGTTGGCTGAGGTTGTTTGTTGGGGCGGGGGCGTGTGCCGGGGTGGCTGATGCGAACGATAGAGCGATGAGCGGCTGGCTGGCGGTGGCGGTCTTCTTTACGATATTGTTCCATGGGGTAGCCATGGATGGTGGATGGTTGGTGCCGGGGCCAGCGATCGTTATCGAGGCGTCAGTGGTTGGTCTGGAGCTCTTATCCGTCTCTTCTTAAGGGCTTCTGCGTATACTGGGCAGTCGATCGAGTTGGCCGTGTATGGGCCATTACAATTTGCACATGACGCCAGAAGACCGTTGTCGCGTGCATTTAACCCATTTGGGTCTTGCGTAGCAGTTAGTTGTTGCGTGTCCACACATCTGGCAGTTCTTACAATGTATGAGTATTTTTGAGTTTTTTACGTGGTTCCATTATTTTTTTTTAATTTTTGTCCATCAATGCCGAAAGCTTTTTCTCGTTCTTCCTTGGGCATGTGTCTGTGGAAACTGCTATTTTGTGTCGGCAGCTGTTTTATAAGTGTTTGTCTTTTTTCCGGAGTTTTTGTGTAAACGGTGCATCCTGTTTTGGTATATCTGAGCGTGTAGGCGTCTTTGCCGATCCATTTGTTTAGGTCAGATGTGATGTTTAAATGGCTCGAGTGGCCGCTTGTGTGGATGAATACTGGCGGGGAGGTTTTCTTTGGAGGTTGGGTTGGTTTTTTCGGAATTTGATATGTGTAAGTTGAGTTGGTTTCGGTGATATCTCGAAGAATGGAGTATATGTTCGCTGCAGGGATGGTGGAGGTAGTATTTGTTGTTGATGTGGATGGGATAACTGGGTTTGATTGAGAGGTTTGGTTGGATATATTTGTAGATGTGTTTTTGGCTGTTTTTACCATCATCTTTTTGACTTTTTTGGTTTTTACGATTCATCGCTTGAAACGTCCATTTCCGTTTCTTGTTTATCGGAATCGGTTCTGTCTGTTATTACTGTCACTTTCGTCATCGTCCGTGGTCTTTTCGACGTACACTTTTGTTTTCGTTTTCGGCTCTTTAAGTTTGTGTTTCCCCATTTCCGGGGGAGACGCGTATGTTCATCGTTTTTACGATTCATTCTTTTGGGGTTTAGTCGATATTACTTTTAGAAACGTTATTGTTCTCCATTTTAACGAGGAGTACCTGGGTACCTGCACGACCCGGGTTGGCCGGACCGCCGGTCGGGGACCTTTGTTTGCGCGACGAGTGTTTTGTCAGGGTTTTCTAGGAAAAAACCGTCCGGAAACGTTAGAAATTCCGGAGCACTGGAAATAGGAGAGAGGACACATCCGAGCTATCTCAGCTGCGAAAGCTCGAGCGGAACTGGGGACGAGAACCGGTACGTTCAATGTGGTATGGCCGTTGCCTACAGTAAATACCCTCAATGAGGCTTACGTTCGTCCACAAGGGTTGCGTAGCCGGGCCGCGGGTTGCGTCCAGTTGCAATGGGGTGCGACGATACATTACCGATCGTATTCCTGGAAAAAGAATTGGAATCAAAAAAATAATAAAAACAAAATATAAAAAAAATACTTATATAAAAATTGTTACGAACCCTGTAAATCGCATTTATAATTAATTGTATTATTATCTTATACCGATAAGTTTATAAAAATTCCCTTGTAATATTTTCCCACAACGATAAGTTGTTTTAAATTACTTTATAATATTTTCTCATAGTGATAAGAGTTTCTTTCCAAGTATTCCTCGTAGTTCTTTGTTTGATCATACAAATGTCGACGCTGCATTGTCTTCAACAATGCAGAGGTGACTTTGGGCGTACCATACGCGGTGAACGGTGAACGGTAAACTTGACGGGCCTCTTGAGGTTCCTAGAATTTCTTCTTTAACCCTCTTCATCGGATCTAAAACAGACGGAAGATATATTAATTAATGTTCACTGATTTAGTGATATCGGAAGTAGGTGTTGAAAGGATTGTCGGGTCCTGGAGCGTACAGATTGACCAGAGCTGCCTTCGCCCGGTTCGCCATCGCGTCGATGTGACTTTTCCAAGTAAGTTTAGAGTCCAGAATGACACCCAAATACCTGGCTTCGGAACTCCAGGGGACCTCGTTCCCTTGCAGTACCAACGCATCGGGGGTTCTCTGTCTACGCCGAGTAAAAAGTACTGCGGTACTTTTATCAGCGTTGATTTTGACCCGCCACTTTGCGAAGTAGTCAAGCAACTCGTCCGATGCTGCCTGCAGTCTACGAGCGGCGACCTCGGGGGACCAAGATCTGCTGTAGATGCACACATCGTCGGCGTACATCGCTAACTGCGTGCCCTCGTAACGGGGTAAGTCGCTTACAAAGATACAAAAAAGTATCGGTGAAAGCAACGACCCCTGCGGGACGCCAGCAGTTAGGATTCGCTCTCTCGAACGCGTACCTTCCAGTTTGATGCGCGCTTTCCTACCGTCAAGGTAGGAGGCGATCAATTGGACTAATCCCAGGGGCACGCCCGCTTCTAGCATTTTGAACAAAAGTCCTTCATGCCATACTTTGTCGGACGCTTTGGCAAAATCGAAAAACACAGCACAAGTGCTTTGCTTTCGATTGAAGCCTTCGGTTATGTATTCGACAAGTCGCAGTACCTGGTGTACGGTCGAATGTTTGGGTCGAAAACCAAACTGTTCGTCCTGGATGAGCTTAAGATCTTTAACGGATCTTTGTAGCCTCGTCTGGACGACCCTCTCGCATACCTTGCCGAGACAAGAAAGCAAACTGATGGGCCTGTAGTTTTGCGGGAACGTCAGGTTCGCTCTGGGTTTCGGTAACACGACGACGTCAGCGCTTTTCCACGTGGTGGGAAAGTGGCGCAGCCGGAGCGTCGCATTGATGATCCGCCGACTCTGTCGTTTCTGTAGAAGCGATAATTGGGCAGCCGCGGCTTATCGGCAGCTCGAAGATGAGTTTCGCAAACGAGTATCGCGTCAAGGTCGTACCTTTCCGCGAACTCGCGAAGCTCATTCTGTTTACTGACGAGGCCGTTGGCGTTCCAATAAGCTATCTCGAGCGAATGAGGTACTCTCGGTCGTCGATGCGTCAACATAAGAGTTTCAGCGTCTCGGACACGAGTTGAACACACAAAATTAATCGTGCGTCTCTATCGGTTTTGTCCAACGCGAGAACCTGACTAACCAGCTTCTGTATGCAGTGTAGGGGGTCAGTTGGGGGTTCAACTACCTCCTGTTCCGCAACATGTGCCGGCGTTTCGGTCACCGCGATAGACCCGCTTTTGCGCAGCCTCCTTTGCGACCTCGACAGTTTCGGTGGGTCGTCGGTCGCCTTTTGCTTCTGCTCCGCCGACTGGCAGAGTTTGGCTTTAGGCGCCGCGACCTCTTTCCGAACTACGATAGTAGCTGGGGCGTTCGCGTTGGAAGCAACCTTAGCGTTGCCTTTGGCTTTTTTCGCCGAACTACTAACCGCCTGCACGGATTTCGCTGCGACTATTGGAGCCGGTTTATCACCCTTCTTCGCCTGGACAGGCGCTTTCGGGGGAACGGTCGCTTTGACCTTGGGGATCGCCGCCGGCGCCCTCGTTTCTGCCGCCGCCTTAGGTTGTTTTGGGCACCCTTTGTAGTTGGCGGTGTGAGGGCCACCGCAAAGGACGCACTTGGCGGGCGCATCCTTTGCTTTGGTACAGGATGCGGTCGAATGCTCACCGGCACACTTGACACAACGATGTGCGCCTTTGCACATACGTTGAGCGTGGCCGAACCGCTGACAACGGTGACATTGACCGACCTCCGTCTTTCTCTTGGCGCTCTCGACTGTAATGGTTAATCCCTTTACAGTCTTGAGGTTAAAAATTCTCTTGGAGTCTGCGCTGTTTTTCAAGACGCACAGCACCAGCGGAATTGGCCTCCTTTCAGAGCCCTGGCGTAACCGTTTTACGGTTTCGGGCCAGAATCCCTTCTTTCTCAGCTCGGCAGCTATGCTGTCCTCCCCAATACTGATAGGGACGCCTCGAAAAACCACCTTTAACGGTGGTTTTCGTCGGGGAGTGCAAATGTGTGATACTGGTGTTTACCAGCATCCAACATTTTCACCAAAGCGCGGTAGGCTTCCGCGGTGGGGAGCTCTACCTTGATTCCTTGCGGAATCGCTTTGGCTTTCGAAAAGGCGATCCTAAGTCTCGCCATCTCCGCCGAAATTGTATCCCAGTTCTCCTTCGGATGAAGGACAACCAACCGGGGGGACGCGCTTGGAAACATGTTCCATGCGGGGACGAACTGGATCAACGGGGTCTTCCTCCAGAGCGGTGCTGGCCTTCCGTTTTCCTCCGGACTGCGACGAACATCCTCCTCTCTGGTCGACCTCCATTTCGAAGGACGGGGTGGAAGTCACCGCCTCTGCGAATGACTTGGGGCGGATGGTGGCACTGGACATCTTCGCTGGTGGTGGCGGTGGTGGACGGTGTGGTACCGCTGGACGGGCTGGCACCGTGGATAGATCTCCACAGGATCCGGATAAGCCTCTTTCTTTCCTTCCAGACATTTCTGCCCTTCAGGTAGAATGTAGGCGTCGAAATTCTTTTTTCGTTCCGGCGGCGGGAAGAAACCCTAAAAAGGGCGCTTTTAGTTTCGAAAGAAACTTTATGTCGCTCGAGATATCGCTTTGACGAGGGCACCTAGTGGAATCCGAATCCTTTCCCCTTCCTTGGCTCTCGCTTCAGGCAGGACAAATTCTTCTTACTTCTCTCTAGGTGATGTTGCTCTCTTCAAGGCTCGCTTCGGACTGTGTATACTGTCGTACCATACGCGCACTTAGGTTTAAGTAAAGTAGGGATAAAAATGCGTAGGTAGGCCGAGGGCATACATTGACCGGGAACGCTAGATTAAGGATCATCATTCATTCATTCGTCATTCATTCAATTATTCTTTTTGTGGAAAAGACCATTTGTGGTCAAAGTGCCATTCTAAATTCTCGTCAAAACTAAAAGTAACATATCTCAATTTGAAAATCTTCTTTTGAACGTCCGTCGTCCGTGGAATCGTCGTTGTAACATCGTCAAATCAACGTTAATAAATAAAAACCAATAAAACATCATCGAGTGTTTTCTTTACGGACATCAGCTCAAGCACCCTTAACTTGTGCTAGATAAGGGCACAACACCACATTACATTCTTGATTTCCAAATTTTAGCATTAGGTGAGCTATCTAGATTAGGTCTAATCAAAGCTTGTACTGTAATATACTATTGGTGTATTTTTTTTGATAATTTTTAAGGTATGTTAATCACTAAATACATTTTCAATACGTATTTATTTAATTTTTATTATTTTTTTTGTAGATTTTTTCGTTTCTGTTTGAGTCATTATTTTCTATATTTTAAGGTAAGTCTATCAAATTATTTAAATGAATAAAATAATATGTTAAAATTATTTGTTTAGGATTTTGTATACATATTTATATCATGTATATTAGTATTAAAAATACTAATAGTTTAATTATTAAGGTGAGTTGAAATTCCATATAATTCTCCAAAATTTAAAAATTACTCTTTTATAATGAATTTTACTTTTTTGAATTAGTGAATTTTTTATTCAAAATTGCAAAACTTTAAATTAATGTCAATGTAATTCATAAACATTAAAAATTATCTATATTATAATAAAAAGTTTTTGTATTGTTAATATTTTCACAAAGACTATGAATGAATTTTAATTGAATACATTTTTTTTGTATTATAAAAATGATTAATATTTCAGATGAGCCCTCATTGTGCAATAAAAAATTGCACTTCGAAGTATGATGCATGCAGGAAAGAAGGATTGGAAATTTCATTCTTTCGATTTCCAAAGGATGAGAGTATTTGTAAACGTTGGCTTGAGAATTGTAAATTAGGGACAGATCCAAAAACTTCAAGGATATATTCCTTACATTTTGGAAGAGATGATTTTGAACGGGATTTAAAGTCTGAGTTATTAGGATCAAAACAAAAAAAAAATGTTAAAGAAATTTTCTTTTCCATCATTAAAATTGGAAAGTAATTTACAAGCTTCTCTTAATGAGAATAAACAAGATTTAGCCAATGACAATATTCAATCTGGTTGTGCTGCAATGACCCAAACAGAGGAAATGTATAGATCAACTGTGACTACTCAGACGGAAATATCTACAAATATTTTTATTTGTAGTGTTAATGTTATTGACAAATGAATATAAAGAAATGAATATAAAAATTGATTCACTTACAACAGAAAATGATAGAATAAACAGCATTTTGAATGAAAAAGAAAGATTGATAAAAAAATACAAAACTCAAATAAGTATTTTATCAAAAAGACAACAGCGGAATACTTTGACAAATGCAAATTTAAATATAAAAATTAAGGAAAAATTCAAAAATGTTTTTACATCAACACAATTAACAAAAATATTGAAAAATAAAAAGAAAGTACGTTGGAATTAAGGCCTTAAGGAATTAGTAATGCATTCACCTTAAGATACTTATTTAAGTAAAAGATGTTACTTATATTTAAGAAATTATTTAAATTATCCTCTACCAGGTAATAACATATATTTGAACATATGTAAATATGGTATTTAGATAGTGTAATTTATTAAGAATTGTATGTTTATACAGGTTTATCAACATTGCAATTGCAATTGGTGTTCAAAAATAAACATGAGAGAAGGTGTACTCCACTCAATGTTTCTTTTCTTGTCAGTGGCAGCAGAAAATTTAAATTAATTAAAATGAAATGGAAATGGAAAGTTGTTGTTCTTTCATTTGACGAAATGAAAGTGGCAGAATCTCAAATGCAAGTAGTTATGGCAAGGGGAATGTTTGGTTCCTGGAAACAACCAATTTTTGTTGATTTTGACACACAGATTGCTGAAGACATTTTAAAAATGTTAATAACAAAATTATATGACATTTAGTTCACCAAATGTAGGCTTATGGAGGGATTTGCAGATTAATCACATAAACCCTTATATCAATCATCCGTGCACTAAAAACAATATTTATTTTTTTGCAGACACTCCACATTTATTAAGATTAATTAGAAACTGGTTGGTAGATTCTGAATTTATTTTAAAAGAAGATAAAATAAATAAATATTATTTGGAAAAATTAATTAAAGAATGCAATACACTAAAATCCAACAGTTAACAGTTGCTATAAAATAAATGAAAACCATATTAGATGTGAGGGGCCTAGAAGACAAAATGTTAAATTACCAGCCCAACTACTGTCAAGAAGCTACAGAAGCGACAGCTTTAAAACGTTATTATTCAACTGAAAAAAACGCATTGGTGTTTTAAGTTAGTAAATGACTGGTTCGATGTTATGAATTCAGATACACCATGTAATTCAATTACACTAAACAGTGGCAGAGGTCATATCGGAATTGAGATGCAAAAATAAAAGAATGATGCAGACATTTCAAAAAGGAATTTAAGGATATGAAAAGTCGATATAATGTCTAAACAAAACATCTTAACATATAGATTAAATCAAGATGTGTTAGAGAACTTGTTTGGACAAATAAGAAGTAGGGGTGGTTATCAGACGAAAATATTGATGTGGAATTAAACAAATCATTTGAAAATAACACCTTATTATCAGAAGAAGATGGCCAAAAAAATACAACATTCATTTCCAAATTCGGGAGAATACACATACAAAAGAAATGAGATTATAATCATAATTATTGTTTACCAACGTGGGTGGAGCAATTATCACTTGGCGATTTAGAACATGAATTTAAAAAGATAGTGGGAAAAAGTGAAATTGATCACTCCAAAAAAGTCACAAAAAAATTATTTAATAACGTGTGTTAATTTTGTGAATTAATTTTTTAAATAAAAAATATGACGAATTAAAAAAATTCAGAGCCTTTCAAAGGAAAATGGAAAAATCAAAACAAAATTTCCAAAACATTAAAGATTGTTGTTGTATAATATTTCTGATAATAAAATAAATTTATTACTGAGAGAGATTATACCATTCGCGTTCACTTTTATTACCTTTTTTCATTTATTATTTTCTGCATGTTTTGTTTATAACAACAAAGTTAATATTCCTTGTTTCATTCTATTCCTGGTTTTATTTTGTAACTAAGTTCTTTAATAGAGCTTAATTAGAAAATAGAGATAATTTAATATTAAACCATTACTGCATAAAGTCAATTGATTTTGAATTTTGTTTTTTGGATTAACACGTTCGTTTCGTTTAATAATTTGAACGTGGATTTTAAACATGCATGAAAATACGTTAATTTTCATTTGAATTGATATTTTATCCATTTCTAATGTGTGCGCATGTGCACAATTCATAGAACCAGCTACGTCACTGACTCACCTTGCCTCAGAGAGCTGAGGAGGAGAATCGGCATTGGGTTCCCAATGCCCGTTATGTTCTATAGACCTTGCTTTTCATCAACAATTTCTTCTCGATTTTCTAGGTTATGTCCTCCAATTGAGTCTCGACCGTTTGTAATCAGTCGAACATCACTTAAAATGGTGATGCTTAATAAAAATGATTTTCTCACCAAAACCGTTCTTCTTTACATTAATTTCGATTAATTCTTTAAAAATTTCCAAAATTACACTTTCCTCTTCGATATTTTCACCAGAGAAGATTTGTCACCAGATTCCATAATTGGACAAGATTTAACTTTAAATTTATTAATTGAAGATAATTTAACTTCAAATTCATTAATTGACGATGATTTATCATATATGTAAATCAAATTAATAATTTGAGTACATTTTTCTTCGGAATCATTAATTTTCGAAGATTTTCCATTTAAAATTGAAGAGCATTTTGCTTCCAAACCATTAATTGGAGATTTAGATTCAAAAATTAAAAAATATTTTTGATTCAAGTCGATGATTTCATCGAAATTATTAATCGGAGTACTTAAATTTTATCCCACCCAAAACCCTAACTTTAATTTTGAAAATTTAATTTATCGCGGCACCTCGACCAGCTCAATGGAGAATCACCCCGATTCATTTCTACAGCGCCACGCCATTGAATAATCCACGATAAAACAATAATGGCGAAAAGAAGATCAAGTTTAATATTTCAAAATTTTGTTATTAAGGATGAGACAAACACAACAACAAATAATTGAAATTCATGAATAGCAAACAAAATAGTATGATATATTAAAAAAAAAATTGTAATTCACAATTCAAGTAAAAATTTAAAAAAAAATGAGAATTGAAAAATTAAATTTAATTTTGAACCAATTTCCTTAATACTAATAATAATAAAAGAAAATTCCCAATTAAATTCTTACAAAAAAAATAACTGAACTTAATGATAATAACAAATATGCAAGTAATTTAGTATAAATCAAAACTTAACGTCTGACCTGTTCGTTGTATAATTGTTACCCCGAAGATTTCCAGATGTCCATCCAGGAAGAACTGAAGGTAGGATATTTCTTTTATCAACGTCTTTTCCCAGGATAATTAATTTTGGATTTTTAGGTTCGATGACTTTATTTCTCCCAACCCAACCCAAGAGGATAACTTAAGAATGTTCCTTAGTTAATAAATTTATTAATGGAAAATCTTTAGTATTAAGCATAGTTGTAAGTCTTTTTTTTTTAATATTTGTCAAATTAGTTGTTTAGTTATTTATTTAATTGTAATTTAATTTAAGTAGTATGAATGTTGGTTTGAGTGAAATGAAACGTATGACTGACTGCATTAATGAAATTAGAGTAAGAAACTTAATCGAAAACCTCGTCTTAATCGAAACCTCGTGGATATCGTATACCGGAGGCTATCAAACAAATTGTTTCTTTGTGGTAAAACTAAATCCAGAATAACTTCTGTGACCAGAATCAAAACTATTGATTATGATTCTTTCTTTTATAACCTGCGTGATACTGGGAGTATCAAAATATGGATTATCGTCGAGATTATCGACGAAATACACTTCTCAAAAAAGACAATTCTCAAAATGTCACAAACACGTTTTTATATTAATAAATTAATAAGTTATTCCTGTAATAATACGAAAACTATTTGGGTACTCCTGTCTCATTGTAGTTTATTGTTTTCGATCGCTGTGTTTCGATATATTTTTTATTGTTAACAAGAACAAAACGCCTTTATCAAGGCGAAGAAAGTTAGGACTCAACAAACGAGCAGCAGCTTATTATAAACTTATTTTAAGCCTTATTTTTTTTAATTAAATAATATTGTATTTTTCTTATTAATTACGTCTTATTAATTTTTTTTTAATTTCCAATATTAGAACTTGTAAATTTTAAAACTTCATTCTTTCTTTTAATTAGAAATGAATCAATTCATTTCTAATTCAGTTCATGAAGAATGCACTCAGTTGAGTACTTCTCCGCTCTCAGTTAGTTTTGCCACCAATCATGGTAATATTGGTAATTATTCTATTTCCTAATTAAGTATAAGTTCTATAGAATTAGTACACAAAAAATAAAATATAAAATAAGATGATGATTTAGTAGCGAAAACATTCATTATTTTCTGTAAATATTTTTTTATATAGTGCTTTATTTCCCCGACCAGTGGAAGATGAGTATGGCTTTCCGTCATTTTTTGATCCACGAGAATACTTTTATACTTTGGTATTGCTCGAAATTTATATTTTTTTAATGCATTATTCTATAGTACTTCTCTATGTACACTGGACATAGAGGTGGATCACACTGAACAACCAGAAACAATAAATGGTTATCGTATTGTCACTACAATATAATCATTCAAAAATCTGTACATGTGGTGTCTGTAGTACTATCACATTCGGTTGTAATATATGCGATCGACTGTATAAATATAGTACTAAATATAGTACCCTACTAAACAGAAAATTAATAAATTAATGGTTTGGGGTACTCTTATGTGTGGAAGTACTTACAACCAAACAACAGAACTTCTATCAAATATGAATATACCTCCTTTAAATGGAAATAAATTCATTGCGATCGAGAATGAATTAGGAAAACACATAAAAGCCGATCTCTAATAAAAGTCGAATCTATGGAGGAAGCAGGGAGATCAGAAAAACAAGTAGCTCTAGAAAAAGGACAAACAGATGTTGATGGATTAATGTTTATTTGGATGGTGGTTGGAGCAAGCGTTCCTACGGCCATAATTATAATGCTTCGTCTGGTGCGGTAAGTGTACATATCTATATAATACATATCTATATTTTTGCACAGGCAGCCTCATAATTGAATTTATCGTTTGTTCCAATGGCCAAAGAATCTCAAAAATTATGAAAAGCCGTAGTACCGTTTATTATATATTATAATAACGGGTAGGGGTACTACCCGTTACGGGTTTGACCTCTGGTATTATACTACATAAAATAAAGCTGGATACAACTATACCTCTGAGTGGAAGAAAATTATTATCATTGGCAGTTATAAAAAAAATTCAGGCACATATTTTGAAATGTATAAATACCAGTAATGACGTTGACGTGTTGAAGAAAGAGGTGGCCAATACCTCTTAGTCGCTCATGTGTACGGTGATCACACATTATGCAATGAGCTGAATTGCAACATAGTATCAGACAAATCACAGTCACGAATGACACAACTTCAAAGTAGTGGGATACATCAATCATCACATTAACGGTGTGTGAATTGATCTTAATTACTGTGGTGCAGTTTCTCTTTTACTTAGTAGTTAATGCTTTCAGGTGCTTTGGAAATTGTCTTAAGGAGAACCCATAAAATTATTCAAAATGAAAATAATAATCCTGCAGAAACATTTATGTTGTGTATTTGTGTCTCTGTTATGCAAGTTTAACTGCGGAAAACGGTTAAATTTAACCAACAGAGGCTCATTCGAATTAAGAGCAAATATAGCTGTTTTGAGATATAATGAAGGTTTGTGTTTGTTATACAGTATTTTGTCTGTTTTGCATTGTAATATATTGCTCACAACGACTAACAAATGTGTTAGTTAATAGCGCGATTTCCGTTACTTTTACTTATGTAAAATCTAATTCAAAATTTCAGTACATTATTGTAAAAAATTCTTTAAAATAATTTTGTGTTTTTGTATTTTTGCAGGATTAAATTGGCAGAAAAACATTTTTCCTAAAATATTTTCAGAATACCCGGGAATTTATCACTAAAAATTTATAAATAAATTTCACAATAGGAAGGAATGGTTGAAAACACAAACTCCCAAAAAGCGAATTACACATAGAGTATATAAAGACAAAAACACCTATTATGGTGCAGAATTATAATGCAGAACAAGAATCTATGACCGCTGAGGAAATAGCCTCAGAGACTAGGAGAGTATTAAACTCTCTTCAGGTAATCTTTATGAAAATTTAAATGAAATTATATCAACTATTATGTAGGCAACTGAAATGAAAATGTTCCCGAAGAAGATTGTAATCGGCATATTGATCCTATTGACATCTTTTTCAGACGTTTTAAATCTTTCTTACACATAAATTTACAAAAAATTAGTATTTTTTTTTTGTTTGAAATAATATTACAAAACGTCTTTTCATTTAGCAGCAGTCGGTGTATGTGAGAATTAAATATGCACTTGCTTTCAAAGAAATTATTATTTTGCTTTGAAGCTTCTATAATGGTGCTGTATGCTTGCTTGTGAAGATCCGCTAATATATATGTGATATCAAATGATTTTCAATGTGTGTCTAGGTTACTCCTGAGAGAGCACGTGTTATTTCTGCGATGACAATTGGGCAGTACGAAAATAATGTGTATATATACAAGAAAAAAAATGCCGACTTACAACATCAAACTTTGGTGATGTTATAAAACGAAGGGAGTCCACAACATCAAACCACCGTTTCCATTGCCCGATCTCGATTTTGAAGAAGAAACTGGTTTACAGGTCACCGACGCTGGTTTATTCGTGGATTTGCAAAATGGGTTTCTTGCAGCTTCACCTGACGGATTGGTAGGCAATAATGCCCTAATAGAAATTAAATGTTTATATTCCCTCTATAAGAATGGTGCAGATATAAAGGAAGCAAGAAAAAATAAAAAAAAATTTGTCTTGACTAAACAAACGGTGAATTTCATCTAAAACAAAAACATAATTATTATTACCAGGTACAGTTATAACAATGACTTATAATGTTACATATATTAGTAATAAATTACAGATCCAAGGTCAACTCAATATTTGCGATAGAAATTATGCATATTTGGTTATTTATATAGAACATTTTGGGAAAATGTTATGTTGCCTAAATTGAAAAAGTTTTGTTTAAACAACATGCTGCCAGAAATTATACAATCAAAACTATAACAAGTAAATAATCTTTTTTCATTTTTGTATCATTTAATGGCTATTATGTCGCTTTTTTTTCAGATTTCTTGTATTTTTAAGTTATCAGTTTATATATTTGACAGGAATGAAGAAATTCTAACGAAAATTTGAATCTGAGATATTTAACGGTAATATTAAATAAAGTAAACGAAACGGAAATCGAAATGGTAAATTTCCGTATTTGAACGAGATGGAAATATTGATACTACGAAACCGGTTAAAAAGATTAATTTTAATCTACATTCTTATTATTTACCAAAACCAAAAAATCCCTCAGTTTTACAACTTTGGGCAAAAAGGGAATTTCGGAATTAACGAAATTAGCAAAATGTCTAATAAGTACACCATGGCGCAAGTGAACGTAGAGATGACGTTTTGAGCACTTAAATTTGCATCTGCTAAAAGTTTTTTAGAGTTTAAAAAATTAAATTAATGAAAAATTAATGGTTTTGTTTTAAAGGTAGTTTTAGATGTAATAAACATTATTTTTACTACATTATCTCACTTTTTTCACATTATAGTTTGAAAATTGTGTTTTTTAGAAAAAAAATTTTAGAAAAAGAAGCCTTTTGTTTGATTTTTGCATTATCCCTGGTTTACACTTAACAAACACACATAACAACAAACTGGAAGTCATAAATCGTTACGACTGCGAAATGCATTCAGTCTAATTTTTGGATGGATTGTAACCAACTTAGTTTTTTTATATGCGAGAAAGTAACAATACAGGTGTTGTAGACATATGTATTAAATAAAGTCTTAAAAGACGAAACATAACGCCTGTTAAGAAAGAATACCCTTCATCCTTGATAAAATTATATGAGTTTATTCTACATGATACGAATTTTAAGTAATTTCCAGCTTGCAAAAGTGCGCCAGTGTGACACTCTGTGTGACATTCTCCTGACGATTCTCCAATATTTATTTAATTTTAATGTGATATGATGTGGAAATGGTATAATTCTGTCTGTATAATAAATATTAGCGAATTTACAATATTTGTTGTGCGTTTGTTCTTTAACCCCTTTCTAATATACCATCGTTTTAATTAAACGAAATCGAACTGATTAAACACAGTAACTCAATTTGCCATTCTTTTTTGTTTTCGATTTTATATGGTACTATAAAGTACTTTTAACTCAAATTTCAGAACGTTGTGAAGATTTCTGTTGTGGCGCCATCTAGTAGAAAACTGATGAACTTGACTGCACTAAATCCCTAGGTTTGCTGTCAAAAATGGTCAAAACCCAAACTTCGGTGAATTCGTCATAAATACAATTTATTTATTGTGTAACTTTCAGTATATGTATCCATATAATCCATATACGAAGGGAAACCAACCATTCACTCAAATTTATAATTAAAGTTTCAATTTGCAGAAATATCACTTTTAAATTTGTCACTAAACGTGATTTTCTTTAATACTTCTCATTTTTATAAAACGTTGAATAAAACGTTTCCCTTCGTTGACCCCACAAGAATACCCCTTGAAAGTTATTCCAATAAATAAAAACGAAAAATAGAGAATTCACCCAAGTTAATTTTCAAGGTTGGTAGTTAGGGCTAAATTCCATCCTTAAACTAAATTATAAATTATTTTACCCCATCTACATCTCAAAATCATAAGTTTTTTCTTTATTAAAATTCTTAGGAAAAGGAGTAAAGTTCCCCCTAGATGGCTCTGAAACAAAACAAAATAAAACCCGAACGAAATTTGCTATTCATGAACTTGCAAAAAAACGTCTCTGTTAACAATTAACTGTTAACTTTAAAACAATTAAAGGTGATTTTGTTTCTAATTCATTAATTAAACAAGATTTCCCATCTAAATCATTAATTGGATATGATTTTTCATCTAAATCATTAATTCGACAATATTTTTCCTTAAAATCATTATTAATTAAAGGTTGTTTCTTTCTAATTAATGAATTAGAAGTGAAACTTCTAATTCATTAATTAAACGAGATTTCTCATTTAAATCATTAATCGGAGAACATTTCTCATCTAAATTATTAATCAAAGAAGATTCTTCTTTAAAATCATTAACAATTAAAGATGACTTTGCTTTTAATTCATTAATTAAACAAGATTTCCCATTTAAATCATTAATCAGAGAAGATTTTTCACCTAACTCATTAATTCAACAACATTTTTCATTAAAATCATTAATAATTAAGGGTGATTTTGCTTCTAATTCATTAATTAAACAAGATTTATCATTTAAATCATTAATCAGTGAACATTTCTCATTAAAATCTTTAATAATTCATGAAGATTTTACTTTTAATTCATTAGTTGAAGATGATTTTTGTTTCAAATCATTAATTAAAGAAGATTTTAATTCCAATTCATCAATCAAAAAAGATTTTTCTTCCAATTTCTTCATTTTTTCGTCTAATTCATCACCTTTTAATTCATCATCTTCCTCGATTTTATCATTTTTTGTTCAATTACATCATTATCATCAACATCTTTGTTAATTACATCAATTTTGAATTCATTTTGATCGATTAATTCGTTTTTTTCCGAATAATTATTTTGATTATTGTTATTGATTTTGAGAAAACTTTGAGAATCGATATCTTGGTTTGAACGGGAACAATTTTTATGGAAACCATTGAATTTTTTGTTGAAATTGAATCTCCTCGATGTTTTTAATAATTACCTTTGGAACATCATTTTTTTGATAACTCTCAATGGAAACGTCACTTTCTCTCCTTAATCTTATCATTTTTCGTATTACAATTTTATTTTCTGTTGAATGTAACCTCGATTCGTATAAATGGGAGTTTTCTAAAAAAAATTTTCCTTTTTTTTATTAATTTTCATTTCTCTCATCCAAATCATCATTTCTATCATCCAAATCATCGTTGTTATCATTTTTATCATCCTCATTACAATTAACATCATTTTTATGAACATCATCATCACTCGATTCATTTGATGATTTTTCATCAATTTCATCATTTACTTCCTTAATTATTTTATTTTCGGTACTTTCGTTAACAATTTTTTCATTCTCAACATCATGGGCATAACTCCAATTCAGTTTTTGGGGATTCCTCATCAACATTATCATCTAATTTAACATCAAAATTTGATTTTTCGATTAAATTCATTCCAATTTCAGACTCAAAATCTTTATTTTTTGGGTTATCTTCATTTTTCTTCATCATCATCATCATCTTTCTCTTCCGATTCATCACCTAAACAAATAAATTTATTAAAAAAATGATGAAAAAAGTTAACAATTAATTAATTAAAATCAATTTTGCAACAAAAACATCTCTATTTCATATATCCGTGAAGTAACGGATGTATTTCATCATAAAAAATTGAAATTCATTAATTTTTAAAAAAATTAAAATCAAATTAAAATCATCTAACCTTTATCTTTATCCCCTTCAATCTCTTTTTTTTTTGCACCCCAACGAACGCCTCACTCTTCTTCATAACAGAACATTTATTTTCATCCTTCTCCAAATTTATTTCATCCCTCCTAACCTCATCATCATCATTATCCGGAATATGCAAAACCGGATGTTGATCGAAACTTCTTTGCTTCAACCTCGAAATAATCACAATATTTTGAAGCAATTTGCACGCAGGAGATTGTTTCTACTCCGATCAAACAACATTCGGGGGTAATTTCTCAATTGGTTGTAAATGAATGTATTGATTAACACTCTCCGAAGGAATCTAAATCGTTTCCAACTCATAAAGTGTATAATTCTCTTTATCCAAATCATTATTTTCCTGTTCATCCAAAAAATTCTCTTCATTCCAATTTTCTAAATACGCTCTTTAGCTTTTCCAGGAGTTCGAATCTTTTGGCGAGCTTTCTTCATCATCACCATCGATTTCATCGACTTCAGGGATTATTTCGGGAATTTCCGGGTTAGTTTCTAAATAATTTATATGGGGGAAGTGGATTTTCGATTGATGGAAGTTTTAATAATCGCAATTAGGAAAACCCCGGGGGAAAAAGAGGACCTCCCCGGTGAATCCAAAGGGAAATCTCAAGTTTTGAACGTGATGATTTTCATGGGGCGCATTCGGACACGACATCATCCCGACTCCATTCGTCGCCCCTGAAATGTTGGGAACGTTTCCGATAACTCCAGGGGTGATTTTTCTTTCGATGATTTCATCATGTGCAAGGAAAGGTGGTGGTGATTTAAATCTAATCCTTGAACCATTGGGTGCTTGATTATTTCGGAATATTTAACCGGGGATGGCGCAATTTGTTGAGTTTGCATCCTAAAAAAGAAATCAAAACCATTTTAATTAAAAAAATTGAGGATATGTTTTCGTTTACAACTCTTTTCCCCAAATAAAACAATTTTTAAGCCAAAAATTAATCAATTTCAACCTCATTCTTATTATTCCAATCAAAATAAATCATTTTTTTAATAAATTATTAATAAATTTTCTTCAAGAAATAAAAAAGTTTTTGGGGTTATGTTTCTTCTTCTTCTTCTTCTTCCCGAAGGGAGGGCTAGGCAATGGGATTTGGAGACTACTCCTTATTTCCCAGGCACTGCGTTATTATTATTAATTACATGTCTGGTGCGCAATCACAGCATGCGGCAAACAAGCATCACAAGCATCACACAAGCAGCGGTTAGGCAAGCAAAAAATGCAAAACTACATCAACAAGAAGGAAGGAAAGGGTATAATTGAAACTCTTCCTGAGCCCGAGGGCAGGGGCTCCAACACAAAGGTTTGCAGGAGGCCTGTAAAAGACACGGAGCACTCTGCACTCTGCTATCGCGCTCGTTTGAAAACGAACAGCAGGACTCGAAAAAGGCAGGTGATAAGTGAAACAACAAACAGAACAAAGGTTTAAAAGTATATATAATGTGCTTTAACAAATTAATTTCTTCAACAATTAAACTATACGATGGTAATCTTCGATAAGAGGCGCGGATGTTCACAATTCGAGAAAATTCTACTTACGTTCTACTTACGGAATCACTTTCTTGTAAACAACAAACAAAAAAAAAACAAATTAACCTTTTCCAAGAATACAGCTCAAACTTCGAAATTCAATTTACGGTCAACAAACTGCAATAAGAAAAATTACTATTTTTCGGAAAATTGTTAGAATTCAACTACTCAAGCCCGCGTTCTCGGCTTGTCTTTCTTTTATTTTCGACTCCGTCTCTTTATATCTTTCTCACCCTTCCTTTTCATCTCGCCCTCTTATCACCACCCACGCGACGGCTCCCACGGCCTAAGAATGTTAAGTTTCGTTTAGTCTACGCACTAACGAAGCTCAGCGATATCAAAATAATCGTATCCTTATTTCTTTCTCACCCTTCCTTTTCATCTCGCCCTCTTATCACCACCCACGCGACGACTCCCACGGCCTAAGAATGTTAAGTTTTGTTTAGTCTACGCACTCAACGAAACTTAGCGATAACAAATTAATCCATTAAGGAAAGGACAAAGTATTCAATTTTTACGGAACTGAACCAAACAGTTAATTTTAAAAAAATGACATGGATTTCATCCCGTACCGTGAAGCCAACGCCGTCAGTCTAGAACGATCAAATTAACTCGCTTAACTTCTACTAAACAATTTCTTATATCTATTAGGTGTAATGCGGTTTGTTACAAGGCCCCTCGGATAGGAAATAAGGGATATGTTCCTGGAACACAAGAAAACATACAAATAAGTGAAATTCTATTACCCATTTACCTATCTTCTCTTATACGACACTACTGTTAAATAAATTTTTTACTCTTCATAATGAATTGAAAAACACTTTTATATACAGAATAATTATTGGTTTTTAGTATATCTCTCATATGCAGTGGGGGGTATAGGTTAAGTTGTCGAAGATTTTCGAATAAGGGTGCCCTTATGTGTTCATGTATAGGACACTCAAGGATCAGATGATTTGTGTCGCCTCGATCACCGCATTCGCAGTTTGGGGTGTCTCTTTGTCTGATCCTATATAGGTATGATTCAGTGATCGCTTGTCCAGTTCGAAGGCGGTTAATAACAGTGTAGAAATATTTGGAGACATAGGGAAAGCTTTCAAACCAAGCAGATTTTCCAATTCGTGGCTGAATCTCTGCAAACCATCTCCCCTTAGATTGACTCGATCGGCTCCAGTCATTAGACCATTCCTCCATCAACTTGCTTTTGTGTAGAGCGTATATGTCACTGATATCAAAGGGCACACGCAGGGGTGCCAATTCCAGACCATCTCGTGCTAAACGGTCGGCGACCTCGTTTCCTCGAATGCCGCAGTGTGAGGGGACCCAGCACAATGTTACGTCACGTATGCTACGGACAAGGGCCAGTTCTTTTATGATAGAGATCAATAAATAATGTGCCGTCTTCCCGGGATGGTATTTCTTCAATGCTTGTAGAGTACTTAATGAGTCTGTGAATATGACCGTATCATACATATCACGCTGCTGAGCAAAGCTGAGGGCTTTTCTAATAGCAAACAATTCAGCCGCAAAAATCGTCATTTCTGGTGGGAGACCCAAGGAACATTCAATGTTATGCGTGGGGGAAAAAATTCCGCACCCTACGGTCTTTATGTCAGTTTTAAGAGACCCATCTGTGAAAAGCAGAGCATGATCTGGCCACCTACTTGTCACGTACTCCTTAAAGAGGTTGTCAATGCCGGGAATCTGCGGATGGCCTTTCGTGATATTGTTGTAAATGGGTAGATTAAGGATGACCTTCGGCTGGTGACAGCTGGCTTTATAAGGAAGGGAGAAGGCTACGTGTCTTATACTCTGTTTTATATTGGGCCTATCACCCATGAGCTCCTCCAGCACTTCTACTGCGAGCGGTCGTTTGCTTGCGGGAGTTTCATGTGCATCCATTTCTGTCTTCAATATTCTCAACAACGTGATAATAGGACTGTTAGTCTGTTGTCGATTTTTGATAATAAATCTCCGTGTTCTTACTCTTACAATAAGTTTTAATGGTGGTTCATAGGCCTCTACTTCTAGTACGTTAGTGGGCGTTGTTTTGGGCAAACCCAACACACAACGAAGACCTTGATAAGCCACTCTTTCTAATAAAGCAAACGAGGTGGCGGGGATCGGCATCAAGAAACCCAACATGAATTCCAATCTGGATCGAAGCAAAGCTCTATACAGGATCCTTAGTGTTAAAGGGTCTCCGCCCCATTTAGATGACGAAACTGATTTTAGGATACCCATTGCCTTATTCGCGTTAGCGACCGAAGATTGGATTTGGTCTTTCCAACTCAGCTTTACATTGAAGCGTATTCCAAGATATTTAATAGCGTTGGTGTAAGCAATTACTTTCTCTTCTATGAATATATTTGGATAAGTAATGTTTCTTTTCTTAGTGAATATCATAGCTTTCGTTTTTGTCGGTGATATTCTTAATGTTCTTCTTTCCAGGAAAGTTGTCACATCATTCATTGCCTCATTCAGCGCATTGCTGCATGACTCGATGGACACCCCTGCTTTGAATACCACAATATCATCCGCGTAGCATATCGCTGTACAACCCGAGGACATCATCTCCCTATTTAAACCGTTGACATAGATGTTGAATAATAAGGGACTCAGTGGGCTACCCTGAGGGAGACCTCGGTAACTCGACCGTGTTCCCAATCCATTCACGTTGTTCTTAAGTTCTATGGTTTTCCAATGAAACAGTGAGTAGATGATTTTTATAATTTGGCCCGAAACTCCGTGTTCCATCAGTATTTCAACAAGCACCGGTATCGAAACATTATCATACGCCGATTGTACATCGAGAAATACTGCTATAAGTGGTTGTTTTCTGATCATGGCTAGTTGAATAGATGTCGTAAGGTAGGAAATACAGTGTGTGATGCCCTTTCCCTTTCTAAAGCCAAAGAGGAGGTGGTCAAACAATAGTTCTCTCTCTATATACCATTCGATTCTGTTGGTTAAAATCCTTTCGAACAATTTTCTCAAGCAAGAAAGAAGTGATATGGGTCTGTATCCAGACGCTATCCTTCCATTGCCGCCCTGTTTAGGAATAGGAACAATGCTGATGTGGCACCAGGGCTCAGGGATGTCAGCACCGTTGAATATTTTATTATATTCTCTCACCATCACCCGTTTTGCTGAATCCGGAGACGCTCTCAGCAGGGCATACGTGACACGGTCATGTCCAGGAGCAGTGTTGTGGACCGAAGCCAGAGCTTTTTGAATTTCCGATCGTTCAATTGGTCCTTCAATGGGGGACTCACCTGAATGTTCGCTCACAAACCATGTCGAGTCTATTTCTTTTCTCTGAGGAACGTAGTCTGGGGTTAGATTACTCAGGAATGACGCATGCCATTCCGTCTGGTTTGCATCGATGCTCGGATGCGCCTCACGCCTGTTCCTAAGAATTCCAATTTTCTTCCAGATTTGATTCAGAGGTGTATCTCGATTGAGGGAGCTACAATACTTTCTGAAATATTCCCGTTTCTTACTCAGCAGGGTTCTCTTTGCTATTGCAATGTGCCTTTTTGCTATAATGTAGTTTATTTGTGTTTTATTGTTGCAAAATTCTCTGATAAGATACCTCCTCAATCTAACCACTCTGTCGCATTCTCGATCCCACCAAGGACAAGGGTGTTCGCTTTCGATACTCCGCTGGCTGCCCCCAACCATGGACTCCCTTTTAGCTTCATTTAGGGTCCTAGCAAGATTTTCAAGGGTATCAGCAACCCCCATATTAATACAGCTACTTACATGTCTACCAAACATCTGCCAATCAGGCCGTCTCTCTGTACGATAATATCTTCTGCTATGGCGCAGAAGGTCGATTGTAAAAGCAGCTGTCACAGGAAAATGGTCGCTTCCTAGAGTGTCATCATTGGTGAAGCATAAAGCTGTACTAGCTAGGTCTGGTGAACAGATAACGAGGTCTAGTATACTAACAGTATCAGTGCGAGATAGGAGAGTGGACTTGCCATCATTGATTACACACAAATTAAAATTGTCTATTATTGTCTGCAAAGCTCTGCCTCTGGGATTTGTTAAATGTCTGCTGCTCCATGCTGGCAGGTGAGCGTTGAAATCCCCCATCAATACAAAATTAGATTGATTTGGGATCTCGCTGAGAATTTCTTCCCAGTCGTCCGCACTGAATTGGACATCCGGAGGGATGTATCCAGCAAGGATGACGGTGTTTTCCACAGATATACAAATGAAGTGTGCTCTATCTATATGTGATTTAATATGGTCATAATAGCAAAATTTCAACTTTTTATTAATAAGGATTGACAAATCTCCATACCCGTCATCCCTACAAACGTAAAGATGACTGTACCGAGGTGTCGCTATAACGTAGTCTTGCTTTAGCCAAGTTTCTGTTACAACCACAATGTCCTGTTCGTTCAAGTTTAAAAAGTGAAATATACTACCTTTGTTCTGGGAGAGTCCCCTTGAGTTCCAAAGTAATGTCCTCATTATAAGGAATATCTTCTTCTGTGTATATTTGTTGAGATACTCTTGCTTGTTTATTCAGGACATTGAGATTAGAATAGGTTTCTTCCATTTCAGATTCTTCTTCTTGGTCAGTTGATGCTTTTGTGTAGGTTAATGGTGGATTTGCCTCCCTGCGCAAGGCTAATCCTCGTTGAGAGTTATAACCAGGTTGTCTTTTACGTGGGTTAGATTCATACATGAAAGATTGTAATTCAGGTGAGATTTCATTTTTCCGTTTGGGGTTTTCTTGACTCTTCCTGTGTTTAAATACAGTCTTGTATGCAGAGGTTTGTTTAGGGATTGTTCCAGTGGCCTTCTGTTGTGTTTGTTTTTTGACAATGTCAGAATAGTCAAGTAATTGCCTTTGTGATGGTATGCTAGTGCCACAATTAACAATTGTTTGTATTGGATCACGTTTGCGTAAGGGAGGGAAATCAGTGTGATATAGGCTACGAATGTTGCTAGCTAGCTGAATCTGTTCTGGGTTTTTGATCAACAGGTTTGCTTCATAAGCAGAGTAATTATGGGTGGCCATTATTTCTTTTATTTTCTTTTGTCTAATAAATTCTGGGCATATCCGTTCTGATAAAGGCGTACCCGCTTCTGTGGATAAATGGGATCCCCCACAATGTACACAATTTGGACTATCACTGCAACACGATTTCAGATCATGTTGTTCTGCACATCTTGGGCAACGCGTTTGTGACTTACATAACACTTTGGTGTGGCCATACCTTAAGCAATTGAAGCACTGGATAACAGGTGAAATGTATATCTCAGGAATGCGGTGGTTGTACCAAACCGATATATGTCTTGGTAGGGCTACCCCTTCAAATGTAACAACAATCGTCCCAGTTTCAGTATATATAATTTCCCCTTCGTCATTTATTGTTCTCCTTTTCATCCTTCTAACATTTAAGACCTTACGCCCATTTTCTGTTCTCATGTACTTTAGGATCATATCTTCAGATAATGATGTATCCACTCCACGAATGATTCCTCTACATGTGACTCGGTGTGAGGGAATGAATGCTCTCCAATTATTATCTTTTACCAGCGGGCATAGGAGAAAATCATTGGCTCTGTTATAATTATTAAATTCAATTTCAATCCTGTTCCTGCCACGTTTATCTATTTTTACTATGCCTTTTAAACCACTATCGAATAATATCTTACCCACCTGCATATCTCGTAAATAACCAATGTTTTTGTCTATGGATTCCACATACACAGTGTAAGGTGATGGATCCATGCAACTATATTTGTTTTCAATAATGATTTTTTGAGTATTTTTAATAATGGGACTTGCCTGATCTAAGGGAACATCCATGTGTTCGGGTATTGAAGGCCCACCATCAGTAGATGATGGCGGGCCTTTACCAGTATTAGACATTTTAGAGCCGGAACAACCGGCTCTTAATTGGTAAACTACCTCTAATCTGGATTACTTATGTTTATGAACTGTGGTATTATTAATATCACTTACCGCGAGGGCTTGCGATGACTTAGATTGTGATATTTGCGCACCAGACCAAAATTCGTTGACCGGCGTGCTCTGTAGTCGAGGTTCTGTGTGGGGTTATGTTAATGTTTACGAAATTTTTTTTAAGTTGGCAATACCGAAACTGACTTGTCAATTAAATAAATATATATATATATATATACAGGCGTCCCGCATAAGAACCGACACAGAGCAAGGTCATGTAGACCAACCTAAAAGATGATGATTTAAGGTCCCTTGCAAACTTCCTAATATTTTCAAAAAAAAAATACTAAAAAATTACTAAAATCAAATAATTTTTTCCTATAAAAAATAAAATTATAGTCAAATTTGACGTAAAATTTCATAGCCAACTACCAACTTTTCCATGGTTTTAATTAAAATTGATAAAATACCCTACGTCTTTAGCTATTCGGGTTTTTTATGAAAATGGCTAGGTTTTTTAAAAAATAATAATAAATAGAAGAAGTATTAGAATTAAATTCCACATAAAATGAAATAATAAGATTGATTAAAAAAGTCTTTCAAATTTTAAGGTACCATCATCCCTAACCAACCCTTTGAAATGCTTTAAATGATCCCTACTTTCTACCGACTAATGCCCTTGATGTGTACCAAGAGCATAACGTGTACCAAATTTGGTTTTCCTAACTTACTCCATTATTGAGATATTAATTTTTCTCGAAATTTAAGATTCAACTTTGAAGGCCTGTAGCTTCTCAGGGGTGCAACTTGGTATAAGGCAAATTGCGTTAAATCATCATGTTTATTAGGGTTTGAATATCCCGCCCTCTGTATGTCAAAAGTAGAATGAAGTTAGTTTTAAGATGCATAGACGTGTATAGACGTGCCACCAGCGTAAAACTGTTTTTTACTCAGCACTAGCGCCATCAAATGGATTGGTTCCTTACTATTATCAAAATACCGCCAAATTTTATTGGAATACTTGCAATTTGCAACACAGAATTTAAATATTTTAAGACAATTAAGACGTGCACTTTATATATTTGAAACTTTTATTTAAACATTGATTGATGTGGCATAAAAATACAATTTTGAAAAGTAAAAGAATTTAAACTTAGACAATAACTCAACCTTAAATGAAGAAGAAACAGATTTTCAATACTATATAAATAATTAGTTATTTACATTAGAACTCCAATAGGTGACTTGTACTTATACAAATTATGAGAAAAAATTGAGTCCAAAATACCTAAATGGGTACTGTTATGTTGCAACATCTAATGGACATGTATCATATAACACTTCATTTAATAATGTCCAGACCAATCAAATAGCAAACTGCAATGTATAACATTTACTTATTTTAAAAGTTGGAATTGACTTTTTATAGTTTTTTATTTAATAAAAGTGTTGCTTATTAACATTCTTTGTTACGATTACTTACTTACAGGATATAAATTGATGTTGTACTGGACTGTAATAAACTATCACTTGATATTTATGATTAAAAATAAAAAAAAAGCAATTATGAGTAGAGAGTTTATGTTATGTGCTGCATTATAATTTATTCTGCATAGATATGTTCCTGAAGGAAAAACACTTCTATAAATTCTCACTTCTTCATATTGCCACAATTGATTCCATCATATTCGTTCAATCCACCTTTCAAATATTGGTAGTTTTGGGGTTGGTATTATTAAAAGGTTCCACTCATTGTCTCTTCAAATGAAAATTCATGTAAATAATTTTTAATTTCATAGCACTTAACTTGCTCAGATCGCTGTCTTCAACTAAATGGGGATGTGGTCCCAGGATTTCGACATTGTTGTATAGTGCGCTTATACAGTCGAGGCTCGAACTTTTTACCTGGTTGATGCTGCCTATCCCCCCTCTCATGTTTAAGAAACTGACCAATGCAGCATCAGGCAGCCAGGGCTATCACCGACATTTTAAGATCTACTCCAACCAAGCGCTATTGGTCGAAGCAAATATAATGCCTCTGGACTTGAGACTTCAACTACTGATGGATAAATTTATTGCAAGGAATCACAAGTTTAGAACGGGTTCGGTTGGAAGATTGATGAATAGCTTGAGCCGACTTCATAGAGAGGGCAGAGTAGCCGATAGCAGAGTGGCGCATATCCTTCGGAGGTTTGAGTTTTGGTTACCCAAAATGGTTGATGTGCGGCGGACTGGCGTGTTGGACATGTAGGCGTATGGTGCGGTATGATGCCTTTGTTCACCTTCCCAAGGTCAGAAGTAATCTGTTGTGCGCAAGGCTTAAACAATCATTGCCGGGAGTCCATTTTAATTATAACGCAAACCGCGTTATATTTTATATTATATTATTATAATATAATATAATAAATTCGAATATTTTCGGATTCGTTGAGTGTAATTCGTGCGTTGGATGGGGTTATAGGTGAAAGGTCGAGGGTGCATTATCTGGTGAACAAAGTTAAAGAACTTAGTTGGCAGTGTGCTACAGGGGACTTAAAGGTAGAATTTGCTTGGATCCCGGGCCACGCAGGGATTATCGGGAATTAGATGGCTGATAGGCTGGCGGCGGAACAGAACGATTTTCCATTCTACCGAATCAGCAAGGACATTTCCGATATCTTTAGGGAAATGAGAGAAGAAGCTTGGAATGCATGGCAGCGAGAATAGAATGGTAGTAGCAGAATCAAGGGTCGTGCTTTATGGTTGATTAAGGGTGACGTCAGAGAGAGAATATGGTATGGGTCTTTTGTCTCTGAGTCTAAACATATGATTTCTACAATCAGTCGGATGCGAATAGGTCACGGCACGTTTCCTGCTCATATGTACAGGATAGGAATGGCGGATTCGCCGAGCTGTAGCTGTGGAAAGTACGGTGATGTCGACCATATTATTTTGAAATGTGAAGTGTATGAGCTGGAGAGAGGTAGAATGATCAGTAAACTGCGGAGTATGGGAATAATTCCTCCATACAGCGTAAGCTGTTTTTTGGCCACAAATAAATTATCAGTTCTAGGAATGCTTTTTTATTTTCTATGTAGTAGTGGAATCTTTATTTAGTTTTGTAGAGGGCTTTTTGTTTATGTAGTTAAGGCATGACAGTTTGTTTGGTGAATGCATTTCCTTTCGAGAGATTGACCCGGGTCTGATGAGGCCGTCACTGAAACGACTTCAACCTCTGGTAATTACCGCTGCTACCAGAAGCAGTATTTCGCGCTACCTAATTCTTAGTCTGAAGGACTCCTACCTGATCCTATCTATTCAAACAAGATTAAATGGCAAGCGAGCGGTCACTATTTCAGAACCGTTGGTTCTTGCGCTAAGGCTCTCAGGAAATGTGAAATAAAACGATAAGCGTTCTAACCGCACTTAATCTATATTTACAAAAATAATGATAAAAAAAAGTAAAATACAAAGTTAATCTAGTTTTGAGATTAACTTTGTACCTACGATATGGCCGACGTTATTTAAGGAAACAAAGCAAACTTAAAAACGAAAATGACCTGTCTGAACCCAACCCTACAGCGAACACTCTCGTTGACTGATGAATGAAAGGGAGAACTGACAAACAGACTTACTCCGGACGTGTATTCCGATATGGTGGTCTCGGTGATGGGTCGCAACCTGGATCCTGTTGGAATCTTCTCGAGATCATCCGGGAAGACTTCTTCGACACAAACGCACCAAATCCTCAAGTGAACACGGTTTTCGACACGATGCGGACGCTCGAACAAGAAGAAAGTTGCCTTTGAACCTGAGTCAAAGTTCTCGATTTCGACGGGACTTGAATTGGCGTTGAAGCGAATCTAAGTTTCGGTGTAACAGAGCGCTGATTGAGTTTTGGTTCGAAATCTTTCTAAGAAGATATCTTTCGAAGTTTAGTTGAAACTAAGTTCTGAATTCCCTAATTTTGATGTGTGCAAGGCCTTAAGTAACCTCGGGTCTTGGAGGGGTGCAAAACCTTCATTAGGCGTTCCCTAACGTCTGGACATACCTGACACCTGGGGCCAATCCAAAATATAGGGCGGATATTTTACAATAATTTTCTAAGCCAATGAGGGAATTTGTGGAAGGGAAGAATTCCTTGCCCACAAGACCAGAAGATAACATCCGCCACTAACTAATCCAAACAATCGTCACGTAATTTCCAAACAGTGGAAACCATCAAATATTTACGTGATCTATCGTCCAAGTTTTTAACGACTTCTTCGTGTCGATTCGCATCTCCCCCATCAAACTGCGGATACATAATTTTTCCCAAAATTTAACACGAAGTCTGGTCCCTATACCGGACGTCGTTAACTTGAGACGTGATTTCTAGTTTCTGAAATAAGGAAAGGTTGCACACTAGGAGTTCCTAATTTGAATGGTTAATTCTTAAAACCGTTAAATAATTTTCGAATTATTACAACTACTTAAAAACATCTCAATTCTCTATACAGCTTGACGAGTCAACATTACCTGGAAAGGAGGCTTTACTTTTAGCTTATGTGAGATTTGTGAAAGAAGAAAAAATTTCCCAAGAATTGTTATTTGCTAAATGTTTGGAAACTGATACGAAAGGTGAAACATTATTTACCGAGGCTTTCTGGCGTACTTAAAACAAGTCATACCGAATGTACTATCGGTACATTGTGTTTTTCATCGACATCATTTGGTGGCAAAAAACCTTAGTGGACCTTAGTTTGCATGAATCACTACATTATGTCATTAGAGCAGTTAATAAAATCAAATGGAATGCCCTAATAAACATGATGATTTAACGCAATTTGCCTTATACCAAGTTGCACCCCTGAGAAGCTACAGGCCTTCAAAGTTGAATCTTAAATTTCGAGAAAAATTAATATCTCAATAATGGAGTAAGTTAGGAAAACCAAATTTGGTACACGTTATGCTCTTGGTACACACCAAGGGCATTAGTCGGTAGAAAGTAGGGATCATTTAAAGCATTTCAAATGGTTGGTTAGGGATGATGGTACCTTAAAATTTGAAAGACTTTTTTAATCAATCTTATTATTTCATTTTATGTGGAATTTAATTCTAATACTTCTTCTACTTATTATTATTTTTTAAAAAACCTAGCCATTTTCATAAAAAACCCGAATAGCTAAAGACGTAGGGTATTTTATCAATTTTAATTAAAACCATGGAAAAGTTGGTAGTTGGCTATGAAATTTTACGTCAAATTTGACTATAATTTTATTTTTTATAGGAAAGAATTATTTGATTTTAGTAATTTTTTAGTATTTTTTTGTTTGAAAATATTAGGAAGTTTGCAAGGGACCTTAAATCATCATCTTTTTTTTAAATCACATGACCTTGCTCTGTGTCGGTTCTTATGCGGGACGACTGTGTATATATGTATATATATATTTATTTAATTGACAAGTCAGTTTCGGTATTGCCAACTTAAAAAAATTTTCGTAAACATTAACATAACCCCAAAAACTTTTTTATTTCTTGAAGAAAATTTATTAATAATTTATTAAAAAAATGATTTATTTTGATTGGAATAATAAGAATGAGGTTGAAATTGAGTTGAAAAAGGTTAAATTGATTAATTTTTGGCTTAAAAATTTGTTTTATTTGGGGAAAAGAGTTGTAAACGAAAACATATCCTCAATTTTTTTAATTAAAATGGTTTTGATTTCTTTTTTAGGATGCAAACTCAACAAATTGCGCCATCCCCGGTTAAATATTCCGAAATAATCAAGCACCCAATGGTTCAAGGATTAGATTTAAATCACCACCACCTTTCCTTGCACATGATGAAAGAAAATCGAAAGAAAAATCACCCCTGGAGTTATCGGAAACGTTCCTAACATTTCAGGGGCGACGAATGGAGTCGGGATGATGTCGTGTCCGAATGCGCCCCATGAAAATCATCACGTTCAAAACTTGAGATTTCCCTTTGGATTCACCGGGGAGGTCCTCTTTTTCCCCCGGGGTTTTCCTAATTGCGATTATTAAAACTTCCATCAATCGAAAATCCACTTCCCCCATATAAATTATTTAGAAACTAACCCGGAAATTCCCGAAATAATCCCTGAAGTCGATGAAATCGATGGTGATGATGAAGAAAGCTCGCCAAAAGATTCGAACTCGGGGAAAAGCTAAAGAGCGTATTTAGAAAATTGGAATGAAGAGAATTTTTTGGATGAACAGGAAAATAATGATTTGGATAAAGAGAATTATACACTTTATGAGTTGGAAACGATTTAGATTCCTTCGGAGAGTGTTAATCAATACATTCATTTACAACCAATTGAGAAATTACCCCCGAATGTTGTTTGATCGGAGTAGAAACAATCTCCTGCGTGCAAATTGCTTCAAAATATTGTGATTATTTCGAGGTTGAAGCAAAGAAGTTTCGATCAACATCCGGTTTTGCATATTCCGGATAATGATGATGATGAGGTTAGGAGGGATGAAATAAATTTGGAGAAGGATGAAAATAAATGTTCTGTTATGAAGAAGAGTGAGGCGTTCGTTGGGGTGCAAAAAAAAAAGAGATTGAAGGGGATAAAGATAAAGGTTAGATGATTTTAATTTGATTTTAATTTTTTTAAAAATTAATGAATTTCAATTTTTTATGATGAAATACATCCGTTACTTCACGGATATATGAAATAGAGATGTTTTTGTTGCAAAATTGATTTTAATTAATTAATTGTTAACTTTTTTCATCATTTTTTTAATAAATTTATTTGTTTAGGTGATGAATCGGAAGAGAAAGATGATGATGAAGAAAAATGAAGATAACCCAAAAAATAAAGATTTTGAGTCTGAAATTGGAATGAATTTAATCGAAAAATCAAATTTTGATGTTAAATTAGATGATAATGTTGATGAGGAATCCCCAAAAACTGAATTGGAGTTATGCCCATGATGTTGAGAATGAAAAAATTGTTAACGAAAGTACCGAAAATAAAATAATTAAGGAAGTAAATGATGAAATTGATGAAAAATCATCAAATGAATCGAGTGATGAAAATGTTCATAAAAATGATGTTAATTGTAATGAGGATGATAAAAATGATAACAACGATGATTTGGATGATAGAAATGATGATTTGGATGAGAGAAATGAAGATTTTGATGATAAAAATGATAATTTGTGTGAGGAAAGTTTATTATCAAGTGAAAATGTTGAAGAAATTGACTCAAAATTGTCAGAAAAACGAAAGTTGAAGGAGATTAATAAGAAAATTAATAAAAAAAAGGAAAATTTTTTTTAGAAAACTCCCATTTATACGAATCGAGGTTACATTCAACAGAAAATAAAATTGTAATACGAAAAATGATAAGATTAAGGAGAGAAAGTGACGTTTCCATTGAGAGTTATCAAAAAAATGATGTTCCAAAGGTAATTATTAAAAACATCGAGGAGATTCAATTTCAACAAAAAATTCAATGGTTTCCATAAAAATTGTTCCCGTTCAAACCAAGATATCGATTCTCAAAGTTTTCTCAAAATCAATAACAATAATCAAAATAATTATTCGGAAAAAAACGAATTAATCGATCAAAATGAATTCAAAATTGATGTAATTAACAAAGATGTTGATGATAATGATGTAATTGAACAAAAAATGATAAAATCGAGGAAGATGATGAATTAAAAGGTGATGAATTAGACGAAAAAATTAAGAAATTGGAAGAAAAATCTTTTTTGATTGATGAATTGGAATTAAAATCTTCTTTAATTAATGATTTGAAACAAAAATCATCTTCAACTAATGAATTAAAAGTAAAATCTTCATTAATTATTAAAGATTTTAATGAGAAATGTTCACTGATTAATGATTTAAATGATAAATCTTGTTTAATTAATGAATTAGAAGCAAAATCACCCTTAATTATTAATGATTTTAATGAAAAATGTTGTTGAATTAATGAGTTAGGTGAAAAATCTTCTCTGATTAATGATTTAAATGGGAAATCTTGTTTAATTAATGAATTAAAAGCAAAGTCATCTTTAATTGTTAATGATTTTAAAGAAGAATCTTCTTTGATTAATAATTTAGATGAGAAATGTTCTCCGATTAATGATTTAAATGAGAAATCTCGTTTAATTAATGAATTAGAAGTTTCACTTCTAATTCATTAATTAGAAAGAAACAACCTTTAATTAATAATGATTTTAAGGAAAAATATTGTCGAATTAATGATTTAGATGAAAAATCATATCCAATTAATGATTTAGATGGGAAATCTTGTTTAATTAATGAATTAGAAACAAAATCACCTTTAATTGTTTTAAAGTTAACAGTTAATTGTTAACAGAGACGTTTTTTTGCAAGTTCATGAATAGCAAATTTCGTTCGGGTTTTATTTTGTTTTGTTTCAGAGCCATCTAGGGGGAACTTTCCTTTACTCCTTTTCCTAAGAATTTTAATAAAGAAAAAACTTATGATTTTGAGATGTAGATGGGGTAAAATAATTTATAATTTAGTTTAAGGATGGAATTTAGCCCTAACTACCAACCTTGAAAATTAACTTGGGTGAATTCTCTATTTTTCGTTTTTATTTATTGGAATAACTTTCAAGGGGTATTCTTGTGGGGTCAACGAAGGGAAACGTTTTATTCAACGTTTTATAAAAATGAGAAGTATTAAAGAAAATCACGTTTAGTGACAAATTTAAAAGTGATATTTCTGCAAATTGAAACTTTAATTATAAATTTGAGTGAATGGTTGGTTTCCCTTCGTATATGGATTATATGGATACATATACTGAAAGTTACACAATAAATAAATTGTATTTATGACGAATTCACCGAAGTTTGGGTTTTGACCATTTTTGACAGCAAACCTAGGGATTTAGTGCAGTCAAGTTCATCAGTTTTCTACTAGATGGCGCCACAACAGAAATCTTCACAACGTTCTGAAATTTGAGTTAAAAGTACTTTATAGTACCATATAAAATCGAAAACAAAAAAGAATGGCAAATTGAGTTACTGTGTTTAATCAGTTCGATTTCGTTTAATTAAAACGATGGTATATTAGAAAGGGGTTAAAGAACAAACGCACAACAAATATTGTAAATTCGCTAATATTTATTATACAGACAGAATTATACCATTTCCACATCATATCACATTAAAATTAAATAAATATTGGAGAATCGTCAGGAGAATGTCACACAGAGTGTCACACTGGCGCACTTTTGCAAGCTGGAAATTACTTAAAATTCGTATCATGTAGAATAAACTCATATAATTTTATCAAGGATGAAGGGTATTCTTTCTTAACAGGCGTTATGTTTCGTCTTTTAAGACTTTATTTAATACATATGTCTACAACACCTGTATTGTTACTTTCTCGCATATAAAAAAACTAAGTTGGTTACAATCCATCCAAAAATTAGACTGAATGCATTTCGCAGTCGTAACGATTTATGACTTCCAGTTTGTTGTTATGTGTGTTTGTTAAGTGTAAACCAGGGATAATGCAAAAATCAAACAAAAGGCTTCTTTTTCTAAAATTTTTTTTCTAAAAAACACAATTTTCAAACTATAATGTGAAAAAAGTGAGATAATGTAGTAAAAATAATGTTTATTACATCTAAAACTACCTTTAAAACAAAACCATTAATTTTTCATTAATTTAATTTTTTAAACTCTAAAAAACTTTTAGCAGATGCAAATTTAAGTGCTCAAAACGTCATCTCTACGTTCACTTGCGCCATGGTGTACTTATTAGACATTTTGCTAATTTCGTTAATTCCGAAATTCCCTTTTTGCCCAAAGTTGTAAAACTGAGGGATTTTTTGGTTTTGGTAAATAATAAGAATGTAGATTAAAATTAATCTTTTTAACCGGTTTCGTAGTATCAATATTTCCATCTCGTTCAAATACGGAAATTTACCATTTCGATTTCCGTTTCGTTTACTTTATTTAATATTACCGTTAAATATCTCAGATTCAAATTTTCGTTAGAATTTCTTCATTCCTGTCAAATACGATAACTTAAAAATACAAGAAATCTGAAAAAAAGCGACATAATAGCCATTAAATGATACAAAAATGAAAAAAGATTATTTACTTATTATAGTTTTGATTGTATAATTTCTGGCAGCAAAAGTTCTTGTTTAAACAAAATCTTCTATGTTCAATTTAGGCAACATAACATTTTCCCAAAATGTTCTGTCAAAATAGAAAGGCTATTTTTTCTATAAATAATGGTTTCGTGTTATCTATATAAATAACCAATATTGAGTTGACTTTGGATCTGTAATTTATTACTAATATATGTAACATTATAAGTCATTGTTATTCACCGTTTGTTTCCTCAAGACAATTTTTTTTTATTTTTTCTTGCTTCCTTTATATCTGCACCATTCTTATAGAGGGAATATAAACATTTAATTTCTATTAGGGCATTATTGCCTACCAATCCGTCAGGTGAAGCTGCAAGAAACCCATTTTGCAAATCCACGAATAAACCAGCGTCGGTGACCTGTAAACCAGTTTCTTCTTCAAAATCGAGATCGGGCAATGGAAACGGTGGTTTGATGTTGTGGACTCCCTTCGTTTTATAACATCACCAAAGTTTGATGTTGTAAGTCGGCATTTTTTTTCTTGTATATATACACATTATTTTCGTACTGCCCAATTGTCATCGCAGAAATAACACGTGCTCTCTCAGGAGTAACCTAGACACACATTGAAAATCATTTGATATCACATATATATTAGCGGATCTTCACAAGCAAGCATACAGCACCATTATAGAAGCTTCAAAGCAAAATAATAATTTCTTTGAAAGCAAGTGCATATTTAATTCTCACATACACCGACTGCTGCTAAATGAAAAGACGTTTTGTAATATTATTTCAAACAAAAAAAAAATACTAATTTTTTGTAAATTTATGTGTAAGAAAGATTTAAAACGTCTGAAAAAGATGTCAATAGGATCAATATGCCGATTACAATCTTCTTCGGGAACATTTTCATTTCAGTTGCCTACATAATAGTTGATATAATTTCATTTAAATTTTCATAAAGATTACCTGAAGAGAGTTTAATACTCTCCTAGTCTCTGAGGCTATTTCCTCAGCGGTCATAGATTCTTGTTCTGCATTATAATTCTGCACCATAATAGGTGTTTTTGTCTTTATATACTCTATGTGTAATTCGCTTTTTGGGAGTTTGTGTTTTCAACCATTCCTTCCTATTGTGAAATTTATTTATAAATTTTTAGTGATAAATTCCCGGGTATTCTGAAAATATTTTAGGAAAAATGTTTTTCTGCCAATTTAATCCTGCAAAAATACAAAAACACAAAATTATTTTAAAGAATTTTTTACAATAATGTACTGAAATTTTGAATTAGATTTTACATAAGTAAAAGTAACGGAAATCGCGCTATTAACTAACACATTTGTTAGTCGTTGTGAGCAATATATTACAATGCAAAACAGACAAAATACTGTATAACAAACACAAACCTTCATTATATCTCAAAACAGCTATATTTGCTCTTAATTCGAATGAGCCTCTGTTGGTTAAATTTAACCGTTTTCCGCAGTTAAACTTGCATAACAGAGACACAAATACACAACATAAATGTTTCTGCAGGATTATTATTTTCATTTTGAATAATTTTATGGGTTCTCCTTAAGACAATTTCCAAAGCACCTGAAAGCATTAACTACTAAGTAAAAGAGAAACTGCACCACAGTAATTAAGATCAATTCACACACCGTTAATGTGATGATTGATGTATCCCACTACTTTGAAGTTGTGTCATTCGTGACTGTGATTTGTCTGATACTATGTTGCAATTCAGCTCATTGCATAATGTGTGATCACCGTACACATGAGCGACTAAGAGGTATTGGCCACCTCTTTCTTCAACACGTCAACGTCATTACTGGTATTTATACATTTCAAAATATGTGCCTGAATTTTTTTTATAACTGCCAATGATAATAATTTTCTTCCACTCAGAGGTATAGTTGTATCCAGCTTTATTTTATGTAGTATAATACCAGAGGTCAAACCCGTAACGGGTAGTACCCCTACCCGTTATTATAATATATAATAAACGGTACTACGGCTTTTCATAATTTTTGAGATTCTTTGGCCATTGGAACAAACGATAAATTCAATTATGAGGCTGCCTGTGCAAAAATATAGATATGTATTATATAGATATGTACACTTACCGCACCAGACGAAGCATTATAATTATGGCCGTAGGAACGCTTGCTCCAACCACCATCCAAATAAACATTAATCCATCAACATCTGTTTGTCCTTTTTCTAGAGCTACTTGTTTTTCTGATCTCCCTGCTTCCTCCATAGATTCGACTTTTATTAGAGATCGGCTTTTATGTGTTTTCCTAATTCATTCTCGATCGCAATGAATTTATTTCCATTTAAAGGAGGTATATTCATATTTGATAGAAGTTCTGTTGTTTGGTTGTAAGTACTTCCACACATAAGAGTACCCCAAACCATTAATTTATTAATTTTCTGTTTAGTAGGGTACTATATTTAGTACTATATTTATACAGTCGATCGCATATATTACAACCGAATGTGATAGTACTACAGACACCACATGTACAGATTTTTGAATGATTATATTGTAGTGACAATACGATAACCATTTATTGTTTCTGGTTGTTCAGTGTGATCCACCTCTATGTCCAGTGTACATAGAGAAGTACTATAGAATAATGCATTAAAAAAATATAAATTTCGAGCAATACCAAAGTATAAAAGTATTCTCGTGGATCAAAAAATGACGGAAAGCCATACTCATCTTCCACTGGTCGGGGAAATAAAGCACTATATAAAAAAATATTTACAGAAAATAATGAATGTTTTCGCTACTAAATCATCATCTTATTTTATATTTTATTTTTTGTGTACTAATTCTATAGAACTTATACTTAATTAGGAAATAGAATAATTACCAATATTACCATGATTGGTGGCAAAACTAACTGAGAGCGGAGAAGTACTCAACTGAGTGCATTCTTCATGAACTGAATTAGAAATGAATTGATTCATTTCTAATTAAAAGAAAGAATGAAGTTTTAAAATTTACAAGTTCTAATATTGGAAATTAAAAAAAAATTAATAAGACGTAATTAATAAGAAAAATACAATATTATTTAATTAAAAAAAATAAGGCTTAAAATAAGTTTATAATAAGCTGCTGCTCGTTTGTTGAGTCCTAACTTTCTTCGCCTTGATAAAGGCGTTTTGTTCTTGTTAACAATAAAAAATATATCGAAACACAGCGATCGAAAACAATAAACTACAATGAGACAGGAGTACCCAAATAGTTTTCGTATTATTACAGGAATAACTTATTAATTTATTAATATAAAAACGTGTTTGTGACATTTTGAGAATTGTCTTTTTTGAGAAGTGTATTTCGTCGATAATCTCGACGATAATCCATATTTTGATACTCCCAGTATCACGCAGGTTATAAAAGAAAGAATCATAATCAATAGTTTTGATTCTGGTCACAGAAGTTATTCTGGATTTAGTTTTACCACAAAGAAACAATTTGTTTGATAGCCTCCGGTATACGATATCCACGAGGTTTCGATTAAGACGAGGTTTTCGATTAAGTTTCTTACTCTAATTTCATTAATGCAGTCAGTCATACGTTTCATTTCACTCAAACCAACATTCATACTACTTAAATTAAATTACAATTAAATAAATAACTAAACAACTAATTTGACAAATATTAAAAAAAAAAGACTTACAACTATGCTTAATACTAAAGATTTTCCATTAATAAATTTATTAACTAAGGAACATTCTTAAGTTATCCTCTTGGGTTGGGTTGGGAGAAATAAAGTCATCGAACCTAAAAATCCAAAATTAATTATCCTGGGAAAAGACGTTGATAAAAGAAATATCCTACCTTCAGTTCTTCCTGGATGGACATCTGGAAATCTTCGGGGTAACAATTATACAACGAACAGGTCAGACGTTAAGTTTTGATTTATACTAAATTACTTGCATATTTGTTATTATCATTAAGTTCAGTTATTTTTTTTGTAAGAATTTAATTGGGAATTTTCTTTTATTATTATTAGTATTAAGGAAATTGGTTCAAAATTAAATTTAATTTTTCAATTCTCATTTTTTTTTAAATTTTTACTTGAATTGTGAATTACAATTTTTTTTTTAATATATCATACTATTTTGTTTGCTATTCATGAATTTCAATTATTTGTTGTTGTGTTTGTCTCATCCTTAATAACAAAATTTTGAAATATTAAACTTGATCTTCTTTTCGCCATTATTGTTTTATCGTGGATTATTCAATGGCGTGGCGCTGTAGAAATGAATCGGGGTGATTCTCCATTGAGCTGGTCGAGGTGCCGCGATAAATTAAATTTTCAAAATTAAAGTTAGGGTTTTGGGTGGGATAAAATTTAAGTACTCCGATTAATAATTTCGATGAAATCATCGACTTGAATCAAAAATATTTTTTAATTTTTGAATCTAAATCTCCAATTAATGGTTTGGAAGCAAAATGCTCTTCAATTTTAAATGGAAAATCTTCGAAAATTAATGATTCCGAAGAAAAATGTACTCAAATTATTAATTTGATTTACATATATGATAAATCATCGTCAATTAATGAATTTGAAGTTAAATTATCTTCAATTAATAAATTTAAAGTTAAATCTTGTCCAATTATGGAATCTGGTGACAAATCTTCTCTGGTGAAAATATCGAAGAGGAAAGTGTAATTTTGGAAATTTTTAAAGAATTAATCGAAATTAATGTAAAGAAGAACGGTTTTGGTGAGAAAATCATTTTTATTAAGCATCACCATTTTAAGTGATGTTCGACTGATTACAAACGGTCGAGACTCAATTGGAGGACATAACCTAGAAAATCGAGAAGAAATTGTTGATGAAAAGCAAGGTCTATAGAACATAACGGGCATTGGGAACCCAATGCCGATTCTCCTCCTCAGCTCTCTGAGGCAAGGTGAGTCAGTGACGTAGCTGGTTCTATGAATTGTGCACATGCGCACACATTAGAAATGGATAAAATATCAATTCAAATGAAAATCAACGTATTTTCATGCATGTTTAAAATCCACGTTCAAATTATTAAACGAAACGAACGTGTTAATCCAAAAAACAAAATTCAAAATCAATTGACTTTATGCAGTAATGGTTTAATATTAAATTATCTCTATTTTCTAATTAAGCTCTATTAAAGAACTTAGTTACAAAATAAAACCAGGAATAGAATGAAACAAGGAATATTAACTTTGTTGTTATAAACAAAACATGCAGAAAATAATAAATGAAAAAAGGTAATAAAAGTGAACGCGAATGGTATAATCTCTCTCAGTAATAAATTTATTTTATTATCAGAAATATTATACAACAACAATCTTTAATGTTTTGGAAATTTTGTTTTGATTTTTCCATTTTCCTTTGAAAGGCTCTGAATTTTTTTAATTCGTCATATTTTTTATTTAAAAAATTAATTCACAAAATTAACACACGTTATTAAATAATTTTTTTGTGACTTTTTTGGAGTGATCAATTTCACTTTTTCCCACTATCTTTTTAAATTCATGTTCTAAATCGCCAAGTGATAATTGCTCCACCCACGTTGGTAAACAATAATTATGATTATAATCTCATTTCTTTTGTATGTGTATTCTCCCGAATTTGGAAATGAATGTTGTATTTTTTTGGCCATCTTCTTCTGATAATAAGGTGTTATTTTCAAATGATTTGTTTAATTCCACATCAATATTTTCGTCTGATAACCACCCCTACTTCTTATTTGTCCAAACAAGTTCTCTAACACATCTTGATTTAATCTATATGTTAAGATGTTTTGTTTAGACATTATATCGACTTTTCATATCCTTAAATTCCTTTTTGAAATGTCTGCATCATTCTTTTATTTTTGCATCTCAATTCCGATATGACCTCTGCCACTGTTTAGTGTAATTGAATTACATGGTGTATCTGAATTCATAACATCGAACCAGTCATTTACTAACTTAAAACACCAATGCGTTTTTTTCAGTTGAATAATAACGTTTTAAAGCTGTCGCTTCTGTAGCTTCTTGACAGTAGTTGGGCTGGTAATTTAACATTTTGTCTTCTAGGCCCCTCACATCTAATATGGTTTTCATTTATTTTATAGCAACTGTTAACTGTTGGATTTTAGTGTATTGCATTCTTTAATTAATTTTTCCAAATAATATTTATTTATTTTATCTTCTTTTAAAATAAATTCAGAATCTACCAACCAGTTTCTAATTAATCTTAATAAATGTGGAGTGTCTGCAAAAAAATAAATATTGTTTTTAGTGCACGGATGATTGATATAAGGGTTTATGTGATTAATCTGCAAATCCCTCCATAAGCCTACATTTGGTGAACTAAATGTCATATAATTTTGTTATTAACATTTTTAAAATGTCTTCAGCAATCTGTGTGTCAAAATCAACAAAAATTGGTTGTTTCCAGGAACCAAACATTCCCCTTGCCATAACTACTTGCATTTGAGATTCTGCCACTTTCATTTCGTCAAATGAAAGAACAACAACTTTCCATTTCCATTTCATTTTAATTAATTTAAATTTTCTGCTGCCACTGACAAGAAAAGAAACATTGAGTGGAGTACACCTTCTCTCATGTTTATTTTTGAACACCAATTGCAATTGCAATGTTGATAAACCTGTATAAACATACAATTCTTAATAAATTACACTATCTAAATACCATATTTACATATGTTCAAATATATGTTATTACCTGGTAGAGGATAATTTAAATAATTTCTTAAATATAAGTAACATCTTTTACTTAAATAAGTATCTTAAGGTGAATGCATTACTAATTCCTTAAGGCCTTAATTCCAACGTACTTTCTTTTTATTTTTCAATATTTTTGTTAATTGTGTTGATGTAAAAACATTTTTGAATTTTTCCTTAATTTTTATATTTAAATTTGCATTTGTCAAAGTATTCCGCTGTTGTCTTTTTGATAAAATACTTATTTGAGTTTTGTATTTTTTTATCAATCTTTCTTTTTCATTCAAAATGCTGTTTATTCTATCATTTTCTGTTGTAAGTGAATCAATTTTTATATTCATTTCTTTATATTCATTTGTCAATAACATTAACACTACAAATAAAAATATTTGTAGATATTTCCGTCTGAGTAGTCACAGTTGATCTATACATTTCCTCTGTTTGGGTCATTGCAGCACAACCAGATTGAATATTGTCATTGGCTAAATCTTGTTTATTCTCATTAAGAGAAGCTTGTAAATTACTTTCCAATTTTAATGATGGAAAAGAAAATTTCTTTAACATTTTTTTTTTGTTTTGATCCTAATAACTCAGACTTTAAATCCCGTTCAAAATCATCTCTTCCAAAATGTAAGGAATATATCCTTGAAGTTTTTGGATCTGTCCCTAATTTACAATTCTCAAGCCAACGTTTACAAATACTCTCATCCTTTGGAAATCGAAAGAATGAAATTTCCAATCCTTCTTTCCTGCATGCATCATACTTCGAAGTGCAATTTTTTATTGCACAATGAGGGCTCATCTGAAATATTAATCATTTTTATAATACAAAAAAAATGTATTCAATTAAAATTCATTCATAGTCTTTGTGAAAATATTAACAATACAAAAACTTTTTATTATAATATAGATAATTTTTAATGTTTATGAATTACATTGACATTAATTTAAAGTTTTGCAATTTTGAATAAAAAATTCACTAATTCAAAAAAGTAAAATTCATTATAAAAGAGTAATTTTTAAATTTTGGAGAATTATATGGAATTTCAACTCACCTTAATAATTAAACTATTAGTATTTTTAATACTAATATACATGATATAAATATGTATACAAAATCCTAAACAAATAATTTTAACATATTATTTTATTCATTTAAATAATTTGATAGACTTACCTTAAAATATAGAAAATAATGACTCAAACAGAAACGAAAAAATCTACAAAAAAAATAATAAAAATTAAATAAATACGTATTGAATATGTATTTAGTGATTAACATACCTTAAAAATTATCAAAAAAAATACACCAATAGTATATTACAGTACAAGCTTTGATTAGACCTAATCTAGATAGCTCACCTAATGCTAAAATTTGGAAATCAAGAATGTAATGTGGTGTTGTGCCCTTATCTAGCACAAGTTAAGGGTGCTTGAGCTGATGTCCGTAAAGAAAACACTCGATGATGTTTTATTGGTTTTTATTTATTAACGTTGATTTGACGATGTTACAACGACGATTCCACGGACGACGGACGTTCAAAAGAAGATTTTCAAATTGAGATATGTTACTTTTAGTTTTGACGAGAATTTAGAATGGCACTTTGACCACAAATGGTCTTTTCCACAAAAAGAATAATTGAATGAATGACGAATGAATGAATGATGATCCTTAATCTAGCGTTCCCGGTCAATGTATGCCCTCGGCCTACCTACGCATTTTTATCCCTACTTTACTTAAACCTAAGTGCGCGTATGGTACGACAGTATACACAGTCCGAAGCGAGCCTTGAAGAGAGCAACATCACCTAGAGAGAAGTAAGAAGAATTTGTCCTGCCTGAAGCGAGAGCCAAGGAAGGGGAAAGGATTCGGATTCCACTAGGTGCCCTCGTCAAAGCGATATCTCGAGCGACATAAAGTTTCTTTCGAAACTAAAAGCGCCCTTTTTAGGGTTTCTTCCCGCCGCCGGAACGAAAAAAGAATTTCGACGCCTACATTCTACCTGAAGGGCAGAAATGTCTGGAAGGAAAGAAAGAGGCTTATCCGGATCCTGTGGAGATCTATCCACGGTGCCAGCCCGTCCAGCGGTACCACACCGTCCACCACCGCCACCACCAGCGAAGATGTCCAGTGCCACCATCCGCCCCAAGTCATTCGCAGAGGCGGTGACTTCCACCCCGTCCTTCGAAATGGAGGTCGACCAGAGAGGAGGATGTTCGTCGCAGTCCGGAGGAAAACGGAAGGCCAGCACCGCTCTGGAGGAAGACCCCGTTGATCCAGTTCGTCCCCGCATGGAACATGTTTCCAAGCGCGTCCCCCCGGTTGGTTGTCCTTCATCCGAAGGAGAACTGGGATACAATTTCGGCGGAGATGGCGAGACTTAGGATCGCCTTTTCGAAAGCCAAAGCGATTCCGCAAGGAATCAAGGTAGAGCTCCCCACCGCGGAAGCCTACCGCGCTTTGGTGAAAATGTTGGATGCTGGTAAACACCAGTATCACACATTTGCACTCCCCGACGAAAACCACCGTTAAAGGTGGTTTTTCGAGGCGTCCCTATCAGTATTGGGGAGGACAGCATAGCTGCCGAGCTGAGAAAGAAGGGATTCTGGCCCGAAACCGTAAAACGGTTACGCCAGGGCTCTGAAAGGAGGCCAATTCCGCTGGTGCTGTGCGTCTTGAAAAACAGCGCAGACTCCAAGAGAATTTTTAACCTCAAGACTGTAAAGGGATTAACCATTACAGTCGAGAGCGCCAAGAGAAAGACGGAGGTCGGTCAATGTCACCGTTGTCAGCGGTTCGGCCACGCTCAACGTATGTGCAAAGGCGCACATCGTTGTGTCAAGTGTGCCGGTGAGCATTCGACCGCATCCTGTACCAAAGCAAAGGATGCGCCCGCCAAGTGCGTCCTTTGCGGTGGCCCTCACACCGCCAACTACAAAGGGTGCCCAAAACAACCTAAGGCGGCGGCAGAAACGAGGGCGCCGGCGGCGATCCCCAAGGTCAAAGCGACCGTTCCCCCGAAAGCGCCTGTCCAGGCGAAGAAGGGTGATAAACCGGCTCCAATAGTCGCAGCGAAATCCGTGCAGGCGGTTAGTAGTTCGGCGAAAAAAGCCAAAGGCAACGCTAAGGTTGCTTCCAACGCGAACGCCCCAGCTACTATCGTAGTTCGGAAAGAGGTCGCGGCGCCTAAAGCCAAACTCTGCCAGTCGGCGGAGCAGAAGCAAAAGGCGACCGACGACCCACCGAAACTGTCGAGGTCGCAAAGGAGGCTGCGCAAAAGCGGGTCTATCGCGGTGACCGAAACGCCGGCACATGTTGCGGAACAGGAGGTAGTTGAACCCCCAACTGACCCCCTACACTGCATACAGAAGCTGGTTAGTCAGGTTCTCGCGTTGGACAAAACCGATAGAGACGCACGATTAATTTTGTGTGTTCAACTCGTGTCCGAGACGCTGAAACTCTTATGTTGACGCATCGACGACCGAGAGTACCTCATTCGCTCGAGATAGCTTATTGGAACGCCAACGGCCTCGTCAGTAAACAGAATGAGCTTCGCGAGTTCGCGGAAAGGTACGACCTTGACGCGATACTCGTTTGCGAAACTCATCTTCGAGCTGCCGATAAGCCGCGGCTGCCCAATTATCGCTTCTACAGAAACGACAGAGTCGGCGGATCATCAATGCGACGCTCCGGCTGCGCCACTTTCCCACCACGTGGAAAAGCGCTGACGTCGTCGTGTTACCGAAACCCAGAGCGAACCTGACGTTCCCGCAAAACTACAGGCCCATCAGTTTGCTTTCTTGTCTCGGCAAGGTATGCGAGAGGGTCGTCCAGACGAGGCTACAAAGATCCGTTAAAGATCTTAAGCTCATCCAGGACGAACAGTTTGGTTTTCGACCCAAACATTCGACCGTACACCAGGTACTGCGACTTGTCGAATACATAACCGAAGGCTTCAATCGAAAGCAAAGCACTTGTGCTGTGTTTTTCGATTTTGCCAAAGCGTCCGACAAAGTATGGCATGAAGGACTTTTGTTCAAAATGCTAGAAGCGGGCGTGCCCCTGGGATTAGTCCAATTGATCGCCTCCTACCTTGACGGTAGGAAAGCGCGCATCAAACTGGAAGGTACGCGTTCGAGAGAGCGAATCCTAACTGCTGGCGTCCCGCAGGGGTCGTTGCTTTCACCGATACTTTTTTGTATCTTTGTAAGCGACTTACCCCGTTACGAGGGCACGCAGTTAGCGATGTACGCCGACGATGTGTGCATCTACAGCAGATCTTGGTCCCCCGAGGTCGCCGCTCGTAGACTGCAGGCAGCATCGGACGAGTTGCTTGACTACTTCGCAAAGTGGCGGGTCAAAATCAACGCTGATAAAAGTACCGCAGTACTTTTTACTCGGCGTAGACAGAGAACCCCCGATGCGTTGGTACTGCAAGGGAACGAGGTCCCCTGGAGTTCCGAAGCCAGGTATTTGGGTGTCATTCTGGACTCTAAACTTACTTGGAAAAGTCACATCGACGCGATGGCGAACCGGGCGAAGGCAGCTCTGGTCAATCTGTACGCTCCAGGACCCGACAATCCTTTCAACACCTACTTCCGATATCACTAAATCAGTGAACATTAATTAATATATCTTCCGTCTGTTTTAGATCCGATGAAGAGGGTTAAAGAAGAAATTCTAGGAACCTCAAGAGGCCCGTCAAGTTTACCGTTCACCGTTCACCGCGTATGGTACGCCCAAAGTCACCTCTGCATTGTTGAAGACAATGCAGCGTCGACATTTGTATGATCAAACAAAGAACTACGAGGAATACTTGGAAAGAAACTCTTATCACTATGAGAAAATATTATAAAGTAATTTAAAACAACTTATCGTTGTGGGAAAATATTACAAGGGAATTTTTATAAACTTATCGGTATAAGATAATAATACAATTAATTATAAATGCGATTTACAGGGTTCGTAACAATTTTTATATAAGTATTTTTTTTATATTTTGTTTTTATTATTTTTTTGATTCCAATTCTTTTTCCAGGAATACGATCGGTAATGTATCGTCGCACCCCATTGCAACTGGACGCAACCCGCGGCCCGGCTACGCAACCCTTGTGGACGAACGTAAGCCTCATTGAGGGTATTTACTGTAGGCAACGGCCATACCACATTGAACGTACCGGTTCTCGTCCCCAGTTCCGCTCGAGCTTTCGCAGCTGAGATAGCTCGGATGTGTCCTCTCTCCTATTTCCAGTGCTCCGGAATTTCTAACGTTTCCGGACGGTTTTTTCCTAGAAAACCCTGACAAAACACTCGTCGCGCAAACAAAGGTCCCCGACCGGCGGTCCGGCCAACCCGGGTCGTGCAGGTACCCAGGTACTCCTCGTTAAAATGGAGAACAATAACGTTTCTAAAAGTAATATCGACTAAACCCCAAAAGAATGAATCGTAAAAACGATGAACATACGCGTCTCCCCCGGAAATGGGGAAACACAAACTTAAAGAGCCGAAAACGAAAACAAAAGTGTACGTCGAAAAGACCACGGACGATGACGAAAGTGACAGTAATAACAGACAGAACCGATTCCGATAAACAAGAAACGGAAATGGACGTTTCAAGCGATGAATCGTAAAAACCAAAAAAGTCAAAAAGATGATGGTAAAAACAGCCAAAAACACATCTACAAATATATCCAACCAAACCTCTCAATCAAACCCAGTTATCCCATCCACATCAACAACAAATACTACCTCCACCATCCCTGCAGCGAACATATACTCCATTCTTCGAGATATCACCGAAACCAACTCAACTTACACATATCAAATTCCGAAAAAACCAACCCAACCTCCAAAGAAAACCTCCCCGCCAGTATTCATCCACACAAGCGGCCACTCGAGCCATTTAAACATCACATCTGACCTAAACAAATGGATCGGCAAAGACGCCTACACGCTCAGATATACCAAAACAGGATGCACCGTTTACACAAAAACTCCGGAAAAAAGACAAACACTTATAAAACAGCTGCCGACACAAAATAGCAGTTTCCACAGACACATGCCCAAGGAAGAACGAGAAAAAGCTTTCGGCATTGATGGACAAAAATTAAAAAAAAATAATGGAACCACGTAAAAAACTCAAAAATACTCATACATTGTAAGAACTGCCAGATGTGTGGACACGCAACAACTAACTGCTACGCAAGACCCAAATGGGTTAAATGCACGCGACAACGGTCTTCTGGCGTCATGTGCAAATTGTAATGGCCCATACACGGCCAACTCGATCGACTGCCCAGTATACGCAGAAGCCCTTAAGAAGAGACGGATAAGAGCTCCAGACCAACCACTGACGCCTCGATAACGATCGCTGGCCCCGGCACCAACCATCCACCATCCATGGCTACCCCATGGAACAATATCGTAAAGAAGACCGCCACCGCCAGCCAGCCGCTCATCGCTCTATCGTTCGCATCAGCCACCCCGGCACACGCCCCCGCCCCAACAAACAACCTCAGCCAACTTATAAACCTTCCCGTTTAAAAACATTTAGAGACCAAATAATTAACGATAAATCCCCCGGCAATATATTACTAGCAACACAAACACTATACCTTAACCTTTCTAATGTATAAACTAACAATAGCCCACTTAAACTGTAACAGTCTTATCCCTAAAATCCTAGTAATAAACGAATTCCTACACCGTCTGAAAATAGACATACTCCTACTAAACGAAACAGAACTCATAAACTCCGACAAAGTCTCCTTTCCTGGTTTTACCCTTTACCGCAAAGATCACTCCCGCCGATCCAGAGGCGTAGCCATAGGATACACTTTTGGGCTCTGCATTCACCCATAGCAATGCAATTTCTACCAGCCATTTTCTATTAAAATAAATATAATGTTTATACCATTATGAAATTGCATTTATATAAAAAAAACTCTTCAATTTACTTAAATGTACTTACTCTTTAAGTAAAACTTCTTTAAGATTAACAAAAATCTGAAAAAACATCGGATCACCATTCATTTCAAATGGTTTGAACTGTCAATGACAATAATAACTAAACTTTTGTAAATCATCGGTAAAGTAGGTAACGTTATGATTTAACAATCATCAGCGCCATCTAACGGTATGGTTCCCTAACGTTTGTGACTAAGTTCACTATGGATCAACTGACTTGAAATAGTGCTGGGGGCACAGAATAACCAGAAAGGACAAAACCGGCGGTGCCTTTGATGTTTCACCAGCTATTTTGATTGACCTTCGGCCATAGCGTTGGCGTGTAGGCGCCAATTTTAAACGTAAAGTACTCCTCTATTGTAGGAGAGTGTCCACTAAAGTGATTTTGAAATTTGCTTGTACTAAATTCTATTGAAGATATAATTATGGTTACTGTTATGAAAATTTAATACATTATATAAAATTCATTTAGTACAGTATATTGTTAATTAAAAATATTAAAAATTTTTATTTTATAAATTATTTACAATTTAAAATTTTGCACTAGGTGCCTTTTTCATATTCGGATTGTGAAACGTTATGGTATAAAATAATCTTAATCTGATAAATTACCTTAATAAATTAATTAAAATAGTAACTACTAAAAAACTATTATTAAAAAGATTGAAAAATAAACTACGCTAAAAGATAAAAAACCAATACTACTTTAAAATATTAGAAAAAATAGAATAATATACTAAATAACTAGGGTATAACTCGAAGAAAAACTTTCGCAATCTAATAATTTCAACAAACGTACGTGGTAGCAGGGATGTAAATAAACTCCAACGATATGGCGGACCAGCACATGCGCATAAAAATGAGTTTTGGCGGGAGAGCCTCTTTGTCCTTTCTGGTTATTCTGTGCTGGGGGTATGACGAGACCTATCCATAAATTAAAAAAAACTTAGATTATGCAACCCAAAAAGTTTCGGTGAAATTTCGGTTGCCTACTTTTCTTTCCTTTTTCATTTCGAAATTAAAATAAAATTTTTCAAAATCAAATTAAATTTAGACTTTTTTACCTCACTTTAAACAAAATCGTGATATGTGTAATGGACAACGCGTAAAAGTGCTTACAGACAAAAGGTTAGTGAACGCGAGTGTAATTAGGACATGTTAAAAATGCGCTTATTAAGCATTATAGGTAATAAGTTAGAATAGAATTAATTAGTAGTAGTTAAGTAAGAAATGTTGTATGGTTAACATCTTTAAATAAAATAATAAAAATTGTCGACACCAATTGTCGTATTATTTAATAAATAAGATATATCAACCAAGAACCTATTACATATGATTCCGCTTAACCATCCGCTCTAAAACCTCAATCCCCGACAATCGAACAAATGGGCCGCGAATTTCTCACATTCCTTCCGAAATTCTCACCATTCTTTTCCAGTTTTATCACCAATTTCGAGACGTCACCGTCACCTATCGTACCGCCAACCGCCACCGTTCACAATCGAATAATCGTCGTAGTTACAACGTTTCTCCATGAACATAAGCAGGGATGAAAAATTTTGATCCTCCTCCTCGGGGTCGTTCAAATTCCTAAATCGTTTTCGTTTTCTCGCTTTAACCATCTTCTTCAAATTAAAATCCGACTGGTAATTAATTTTTTCTTCAATTTTATTATCTTTAATAACAACTTTAATTATCCGTGGATTTATTATTAATGTTGTTGTCAAAAGCTTTTAAAATTTGATCAAAGTTACCTTTGGTGATTTGATTAATTAATCATTTAATTTTTTCTAAGCTATCTTAATTCTTGTACGAATTAGAATTTGATATGTTTTTATAAATTTGGACCAAAGCTTTCAATTTGGATAAATTTAAAACGTTCTTTTTCTTTGAATCAGTTTCTTGAGTCATTTTCAGTTTCATTTCGTCGAAATTGAAGTCATTTTTTGGGGTTAAATTGGAATCTTCTTCACTTTGAACATCATCGGAATAAATTTTTTCAATATTCGGTGAATTGCCATTAATTTTTCTTAATTCACCCTTTCCGTTAACTATTTTAAAGGAATCGGAGGCATCCCTTCCTCCTTTTTCAACATTTCTTTCATATCCACCTTTATTTTTCACCCCCAATCCAGAAATATCAGTAACCTGATTCATTTTAACCACCTCATTCAAAGAAGGATCACTTTTTCAACTTTTAAACTCATTTTCATAACTTTCTCATGATACTCATCATATAAACTAGGTCTTTCTGGGTTCCAAAACAAACTTTCTTCATTAAATGCCTTTTCTTCATCGTTTTCTTTAATTTTTTCGTCATTTTCTTTGATTTCTTCATCATTTTCTTCCATTTTTTCACCATTATCTTTCATTTTTTCATCATTTCCCTTCATTTCTTTGTAATTTTCTCCAATTATTTTATCATTTTCTTTGATTTTATCATTTTCTTTCATTCATTCATCACTTTTGTCAATTCTTTCATCATTTCCTTTAATTCCCTCATCATTTCTTTTAATTCCTCCATCATATTCTTTAATTCCTTCACCATTCTCCTTAATTCTGCTGTAAAAGTTGATTAGTCTCATAATTTCCTTGTTGATAAATCGGACGATTTGAAAATAAATCCTCGATTTTTTGTGAGTTCTCTTCACTCGTTGTAACCCTCGAACTATTTATTTTAGGCAAAAACTCCTTCAGAGAATTAATTTTTTCCTCAACAATCGATTTATCAATGAAATTAATTGTATTCTTTATTTTAACCTCACTTTTTTCAATTTCTTCATCCTCCAAATCAAAATTATTCCCATTAATCATCTTGGCTTGACTTAAATTTAAATCGTTTTTATTATTTTTCTCATTTTCTTCATATATATATCCTACTAACATTATTAAGATCATTGTTTAAAAAATCATTGTTTTTGTGATGTTGACTCGGTGATGTTAAATTTTTTAAAATCGCCTTTTCGATTTCCTCCTGCATCTTGGCACTTTCAAAGTCTAAATCGATCGTTTTTATCAACTAAAATCCGTTTTTGTAAGAATCCTTAAAATTTTCATTATATTTTTATAAAACTTTTTTTGCGGATTTTGTTGTACTCTTCAAGACTTAATCTGCGCTTTTTTTCTCAATTTTTGTTTAAATTAGGGGAAAACGAACGTTTTAAAGGATCTAAAAAGCGGTTTTTCACCCCATCCGATCCTTTTAGACACGATCTAATCGATTTAGCTTTAACGTTCGGTGCCAAATTATTTTTGAGGATATCTTCGATTAAATTTACTTTTTTTATTGATAGATCAAATTGGACTTCATTTTTCAATACGTTTACAGGAGGATTTACTTTATTTACTTCATTTTCGATGTTATCCTCATTGATTTGTTTGATTCGCTTTAAATTTTTTCGGCTTAACTTCCTCCGAAATTTTTTCGTTTTCCACATTTACTTTCTTTGGGATCTTAAATTTCTTCATTTTTGCTTAATATCTTTTGTTTTTATTGCTTTTAGAGTTGAATTTGATTTAAAATCGCTAAAAATTAAAAAAGAATTAGAACATAACATAACCTCAGAACAAATTCTTTTCTGTTGACCCATGAAGTTAGTTGCAAATTGTCACATTGTTTTAATTAATCTAATAAATAATAATAAAGTAAATAAATAAATTAATTTAAAGAGATTAAAAGAGAATTAAAACGCAATTTCAAAGAAAAAAATAAATAAAATTGTTTTTTCCACACCAAGTTAGTTTCAAATTATCAAATCATTTAAATTTCATTAAATTATTTTAATTTTCTTTAATTAATCTGATTAATAATAATAAACAAAATAAATTAATCAATTTAAGAAGACTTTAAACTCAATTTAACATAAAAAATAAATAATTCTTTTTTTGTTTCCATATGAAGTTAGTTAAATTAAATATAATTTTAAATTGTTAAATTAGATTTTATTTATTTAAATTTTCTTTAACTATTTTAATTAATCTAATAAATAATAATAAAGAAAATAAATTAATATAACAATTAAAACATAACCTCAAAAAAGAAATACATCTTTTTGTTCCAACATGAAGTTAGTTTCAAACTATCAAATTGAATATTTTAATTTTTTTAAATTATTTTAATTTTCTTTAATTAATTTATTAAGTAATTATAAAGCAAATTAATTAATTTAAAAAAATATTCATAAAAATTAAAAATAAATAAATAAAATTTTTTTGTATACAACATGAAGTTATTTACAAACTGTCAAATTTAATTTATTTATTTTTAATTTTTATTAATTGTCTTTTTAAATAAATCTAATTAATTAATTCAATAAATCAAAAAAAAAATTTACCATTCATTTCGAATATTATTCCTTTCTCATTTCCCCTTGACAAAATTTAATCCCTTCGGAAATTTTTCGTTTGACATTTTCCTTCCTAATCCTTTTATTTTTCCTATCCAAAATTAATTTGCGCCTCTTTTTATTATCAACAACCTCCTTTATCAAATCATTTTCACCAGTTTTCCTCACATTTATCATTGCCTCCAAAATCGGCATCTTTTCTTCTTCATCGTCAACATTCTCCTTCACCAAATCCCCTTCATCAACAAAATTTTCTTCAACAACTTCATTAATTTTTTCATTTTCTGTTAACAATTCAGGTGGAGGAATATTTTCATCATTTTCATTATTTACATTTTGATTAATAATTATTAAATTATAATCAATAATTAATTTATTATCCTCAATATTTGCATTTTCAATCGTTTCTTCAACGTTTTCAATTAATTCGTTTCCTATTTCGAATGATTCGGCAATAATTTCATCAGAAACTAACATAGCAGTTTCTTCGAGTCTCTGTTCATCGATTTCTTGCAAATGTTCAATCAAAACTTTGTTATTATAATCAATTATATCAACATTTTCAACAATTTCTTCACAATTATCATCAAACACTATTAATTCTTCTTCAATTTCTTGAAATATATCACCAAAATTTTCATTTTCTTCAACATTTTGAATTTCTTCAAATTTCCCTCAAAATTTTGTTTTTTTCATTTTGAATTTCTTGATTACCATTTACACCTTCATTATTATTCCCAATTTCTTGATTATCGCATCTTTATCATCTTCAATTATTAAATTTTCATCCTCAATTTCTGGATTACCATCAATTATAGAATTTTCACCCCCAATTTCTTGATTATCTTCAATAATTCCATTTCCATTCTCAATTTCCCGATTTTCATCAACAATTTTTCTCGGTTTTCTAGGTTGTCCTTCAATTGTGGTTATTATTATTATTATTATTATGATATTTCTGGTCGGGTTTTGGAGTTTGAACTTTCGGTCATATCATTCTAAAGTCACAGGGTCTCCATTAGTTTCAATTCCCATTAAACGACACCTTCTTTCTTCAGCTCCATCAATCTGTCCCGTAGTTTGACAATTTACGTCCACGCAATTAGCTATGCCGACGATCTAGTCATATACTGTAAGTCAGAGAGCAGACCGAATAAATAGGGCAATGGAGTCCTTAAACAAATTTTTAAATGATCGTCAACTAGACATATCAATACAGAAGACAAAGTCGCTGATGTTTGCAAGAAGGAGGAAAATAACACGACCATTAATAAAGTACGATAACGAACCAATAGAATATGTAGAAAATATAAAGTATTTGGGATTCCATCTCAATTGCAAACTCAGTCGGAGGGAGCATATTAACGCCACAAATAAGGCGTGCACTGGAGGCATCAACTTAATAAAATCTCTATCAAGTACCAGTTGGGGGGGGGGGGGTGACCCTGTAATACTGTCTACACTATATACCGAAATACACCGGATGGGTTTTGAGATAGCCCTGCTCTGGGTCCCAGGACATGTCACACATGTACACCACAAAGAAACCCTCAAAATAAAGATACATGGAGAAGAGTTGTACCAACAAATTAAGACGGAGTTGAACCTGGAATGGGAACAGGAATGGAACATGTCTACTGGAACCAAGGGAATATTATACGCTAGGTGTCAACCAACAGTGCAGAGGGTTCCTTGGTATAGAAGGATACCAAGGAGCCTTTTGTGTCACGACATTTCTCGACGCTCATGGTGAGGCTAAGATTGGGTCATGCACTTACCCCCTCTTATCTATACAAGATTAAAATAAGAGACAATCCATATTGTGAGTGTGGAGAGGAACGCGACCTGAATCACATATTCTTTACATGTTACAGATTAGAGGCACATCGACAAAAGCTGTTCGAGGAACTACTTAAACAACATGTTAGCTTCCCAGTTAACCTGGCCTCCCTATTGGCAACCGGGTCATTCGAAATATATATATTGTTGTATAAATACGTTATTTCCTCAGGAGTAGGACTCTGACAATAATGACAAATAGTAGAAAAAAGCATTACTGTAAAAGACTGAATAGGTATAAGAGAGCAATAAATAGATTAGGAAATGACTGTGATACTAAGAACCTAGTCCTTTAGTAAATCGTGCATTTAATCTGCCTTTTCCAGATCTGGTCCAAGGGTCATCCTAAGGTTCCCTGGAAAAGTCGGGTCACCGGATCCCATTAATCTATTTTAACGTGTATGTATTTGTAAATTGTCAATTGTGGTTACGTCATTAATTTTTGACAGATTTACGTCAACGTCATTCGTAATCAGTCGAACATCACTTAAAGGCTTAATAAAAATGATTTTCTCACCAAAACCGTTCTTCTTTACATTAATTTCGATTAATTCTTTAAAAATTTCCAAAATTACACTTTCCACTTCGATATTTTCACAAGATTTGTCACCAGATTCCATAATTGAAGAAGATTTTTCTTTTGATTCATCAATCGGGGTAGAATCCTCTTCTAAACCATTCATTGGAGAAGATTTTTTTCAAAACTATTCATAATTAGAGAAGATTTAACTTGAAATTTATTAATTGAAGATGATTTAACTTCAAATTCATTAATTGAAGGTGATTTAACTTCCAATTCATTCATTGAAGATGATTTATCATATAAATCATTAATTTGAGTACATTTTTCTTCAGAATCATTAATTTTCGAAGATTTTCCATTTAAAATCGAAGAGCATTTTACTTCCAAATCATTAATTGGAGATTTAGATTCAGAAATTGAATATTTTTGATTCAAGTCGTTAATTGAAGATGATTTTTCATCTAAATCATTAATTCAACAAGATTTTCCTTCAAAATCATCAACAAATAAAGGTGATTTTGTTTCTAATTCATTTATTAAACAAGATTTCCCATTTAAATCATTAATCGGTGATGCTTTTCATTAATTCAACAATATTTTTCTTTTAAATTATTATTAATTAAAGGTGATTTTACTTCTAATTCATTAATTAAACGAAATTTCTCATTTAAATCATTAATTGGAGAAGATTTCTTATCTAAATCATTAATTAAATAAGATTTTTCATTTAATCATTACTAGGAAAACAACATTTCTCATCAAAATCGTTAATCGGAGAAGATTTTTCTTTAAACTCATTAATAATTAAAGAAGATTTTACTTCTAAGTCATTAATTAAATAAGATTTCTCATTTAAATCATTAATCTGAGAACATTTCTCATCAAAATCATCTAACCTTTATCTTTATCCCCTTCAATCTCCTCCAAATCATTTTTTTTTGCACCGCAACGAACGCCTCACTCTTCTTCATAACAGAACATTTAATTTCATCCTTCTCCAAATTTATTTCATCCCTCCTAACCTCGTCATCATCATCATCCGGAATCAAAATAGGCAAAGATTTCGAAGTTTCCGGAATATGCAAAACCATATTCTGAAGCAATTTACACGTGGGAGATTGTTTCGACTCCGATAAAACAACATTCGGGGTAATCTCTCAATCGGTTGTAAATGAATGTATTGATTAACACTCTCCGAAGGAATCTCCATAGTTTCCAACACATAAAGCGTATTATTCTCTTTATCCAAACCATTATTTTCCTGTTCATCCAAAAAACTCTCTTCATTCCAATGTTCTAAATACGCCTTTAAGCTTTTCCCCGAATTCGACAATTCCGATAATTCTCTTGGAAGTTCCGTTGATACTGCAAATTATTTAAATCCTGTTCGATTGGCCCCATTGGTGATTGTGATGCAACCTATGGTGATAATGATTCTCCGCGGATAATTAAACCGGAAATTGTTCCCTTAAATGTTGGTCGGTTATGATATCTTGAGCGATTTTATTTAAATTCAAGAGGAATTCGTTCCCTTGATAACCACAACGTGGGTATTGAGCCATTTTATTCGATGTTGCACTTCAATCTCAATTTCAACCTCATTCTTATAATTCCAACAAAAATAAATCATTTTTTAATAAATTATTAATAAATTTTCTTCTTCTTCTTCTTCACAAAACGGGGCAATATCTTAGTGTGTGAGCTATAATAGCTCTTATATCACCAGTCACCTGTTTTTGCAGTGTCTCCGGTTAAGAAGCTCTGTGGGAGCATAAAATGAATAACATACGAATTGTACAACTGAAAATAAAACTCTCGGAAGGGGGAATGATCCTTCCTTGCACTACTAATAAAGCAACAGCAACCCAAGCAAAAGTTAGTCCGAACGGCGACAAATGCAGCTCCCCGGGTCAACCCCTCGAAAGGAAAAGCATCTACCAAACAGACCGTCATGTCTTAACTGCATAAACAAAAAGCCCTCCACAAACTAAATAAAGATTCCATTATTACACCGTACTTTCCACAGCTACAGCTCGGTGAATCCGCCATTCCTATCCGATACATATGAGCGGAAAACATGCCGTGACCCATTCGCATCCGACTGATTGTAGAAATCATATGTTTAGACTCAGAGACAAAAGACCCATACCATGTTCCCTCTCTGACATCACCCTTAATCAACCACAAAGCACGACCCTTGATTCTGCTACTACCATTCCATTCTTGCTGCCACGCATTCCAAGTTTCTTCTTTCATTTCCATAAAGATATCGTAAATGTCCTTGCTGATCTGGTAGAATGGAAAATCGTTCTATTCCGCCGCCAGCCTATCAGCCATCTCATTCCCGACAATCCCTGCGTGGCCGGGGATCCAAGCAAATTCTACCCTTAAGTCCCTTGCAGCACATTGCCAACTAAGTTCTTTGACTTTGTTCACCAAATAATGCACCCTCGACCTTTCACCCATAACCCCATCCAACGCACGAATTACGCTCAACGAATCCGAAAATACGACCACTGGAGTAACTCCATTTGTTTTTATGTAATTTAAAGCCCACCAAATAGCAAACAGTTCCGCCACAAATATATTTGTATAATCGGGTAGCTTACCCGAATGAGACAACTCCAACTGGGGCGCGCAAACGCCAAAATGCACCCGCTTTACCGGATCGGTTGTCACCGACGCGTCAGTGTACATAAAAACTGTATTAGGCCACAGAGTCAAAGCTTCTCGTATAAAAACCGCGTTATAATTAAAATTGACTCCCGGTAACGATTGTCTAAGCCTTGCGCACAACAGATTAGTTCTGATCTTGGGAAGGTGAATAAAGGCATCATACCCCACCGAGTACATGACCAGCACGCCAGTCCGCCGCACGTCAACCATTCTGGGTAACCATAACTAATACCTCCGCACGATATGTGCCACTCTGCTATCGGCTACTCTGCCTTCTCTATGAAGTCGGCTCAAGCTATTCATCAATCTTCCAACCGAACCCGTTCTAAACTTGTGATTCCTTGCAACAAATTTATCCATCAGTAGTTGAAGCCTCAAGTCCAGAGGCATTATATTTGCTTCGACCAATAGCGCATTGGTTGGAGTAGATCTTAAAGTGCCGGTGATAGCCCTGGCTGCCTGATGCTGCATGTTGGTCAGTTTCTTAAACAGAAGAGAGGGAATAGGCAGCATCAACCAGGTGAAAAACTCGAGCCTCGACTGTATGAGCGCACTATACAACAATGTTGAAATCCTGGGACCACATCCCCATTTAGTTGAAGACAGCGATCTGAGCAAGTTAAGTGCCTTCTGGCAATTGGCTACTATATGGTTCACATGTTCTTTCCAGGAAAGTTTGTTATTTATGTGCAGTCCCAGGTATACCATATTCACGGTCGCAGCGATATTCTCATCCCCCAGTTTAATTAAAGGAATATTCTCAGCCCTCCTTCTGCGACTAAACCTATGTTGTTTACTCGCGATTTGTTGGGTGACAGACTCAAACCACGTTCCTCAAAAAACCCAGATGTCGCCTGCAACGCATAGTTCATAGTTTCAATCGCCAACTCGAAGGAGGTTGCCTCCTTCATTAATACCACGTCATCCGCAAAAACAACTGTCTTAATTCCATGTTCCTCGTTAATTCTGCTAATATCCCTGATGTAGTAGCTAAAAAGTAGGGGACTTAGGGAACTACCCTGGGGGAGTCTCTTGTAGGACACTCTGCCTCCAATCCCATAGGGATCATGTTTTAACTGGTATATGTTACCAGTCAGCAGTTGATGAAGGAGTGCGACCAGAACTGAAGGGCATCCATCTCGACTAAGCATTCCCAACAATTTAAAGATGTTTACATTGTCGTATGCTGACAGAATGTCCAAAAATAAACCAGTCAAAACATTTCTGCGATAAAAAGCCTGCTGCACAGTCTCAATCACAGCAAAAAGACAATTGCCGACTCCTCTTCCCTTTCTAAACCCAGACACAGATTCGCCGAACATTGAATTAGATTCCATCCACCATTCCATGCGTGCCAACAGCATGCGCTCGAGTAGCTTCCTCGAGCAATTAATTAGTGAAATTGGCCTGTACCCCTGTCTTGTGTTCGGATTTCCGCCCCTTTTTGGGATCGGAACCACACTAAATTTATGCCAATCTTCCGGAATACTGCCCCCTTTCAGCATAGCATAACTCACACCATCCGAACCCGGGGATGTAGATTTATTAACTCTCAAAGCAGACTCGAACTCCACCGCATTAAAATCGGCGAAAAACTGCCTGGTTACCATCCTTCTGAGTGTCACAATCCTAGCGCAATCTGCATCCCACCATCTACAACGACAGTTCGATTTTGTATTTAGCTTTAGGTTGGGGATAAAATACTTAGCCGCCTCCCTTATTGCCGCCAATAGTGATTCATAAGACTTTCCAATTCTAGACAGTTATTGATGTTTTCGGCAAAACTTGCCCAATTAGCTTTCCTGTAGTTAAATTTGTCTGTTGTTTGGGCGCTAAAAATCCTCGCATTTGCTTGAACGTTGGTAGATATCCTGGCAAAAACCGGGAAATGATTGCTTCCCAAAGTGTCCATACCTGTATTGGAGACAACGTCACGTGCCAGATCCGAAGAGCAGATGATTAGGTCAATGACACTGATATTGTTGTTCCTACTCAAAACAGTAGTCCGTTTTTCGTTCATTACAGACAGATCAAGTGCCTCTATCAAGTCGAATAAGGCCAGTCCTCTCGCATTTGTGGTATAACTACCCCATAGTGGATGGTGTGCATTGAAATCTCCCAAAATGACAAAAGATGAAGTAACGTTTAGAAGAAGTTGATTCCAATCTTGAACGTCAAAGGTTAGATCTGGTGGAATATATCCCGCCACGAATGTTATTCCTTTAAACCTGAACTTGACGAAGTGAATTCTTTCCTCATGCATAACAGGATTGTTCATCCATTCCACTTCTTAGTACACTTCTTTTAATCAAAACAGAGAGACCTCCATAACCGTCCGTTCTGGTAATGTGTCTGGCCTTAAAACCGGGGGTTGTTACTAAAAAGTTCTTCTTAAGTCATGTTTCACATATGATTATTATATCCTGGGGGTAGTCTGCGATAAAATTATACAAATCAGCTTTATTTCTGCTTAAACTACATGAGTTCCATAACATTATGTTTATGTGTGAACCTGGATTATCCATTAAATTGGTTTGATGTATTATCAGAGAAATGAACGCGGGCTACTATGGCAGATGGAGTTTCGAATGATGCAGAGATAAAACTATCATTAGATACTGATGGGGACCTTACCTCGATTTCGCGATCTTGGGGATTCATTAAGTTTCCATCGCACGCTTCTTCGATGTTAGTTCTAATCTGGCCTCTATCAAAACTTTCCTCGGTGGGTCGGATTTTTTTAATTAATGCTTCCGCTTCTTCGTTTTGGAGAGCCGCCCGGAACATTTGATTTGACTACTCTCTTATATGTAAAATTTTTCTTAAATTGTGGGATCATTTTGTTTCCGTTCGCATTTGAACCCGTATTAATCTGATTATTTGAAGGTAACTTAGGGAAGTTTATGTCGTCGTTTACCCTGTTTACTGCCATCATTGCTTCATACGCTGAAATATTATAGATTGCCATAAGTTTTTTGATTTTGGTTTGTTTGAGGAATTCGGGACATAATCTTTCAGCAAAAGGTGTGCCCATCTCTGTCGATAAATGGTTACCCTTACAGAAAATGCAGCTGGGGTTTGCTTTGTTGGTGCATTGTTTAAGATCATGTTCCTCTGCACATCCTGGACATCTTATTTTTGATTTGCAAATCTTCTTTGTGTGCCCATATCGACAGCATTTCTGGCATTGGACAACTGGTCTTTGTCTATATATATTTCGGTTTTTCTGACATTGAAAAAAAGTTTAACATAATTAGGTAATATGGTTCCTGCAAAAGTCACCAGAATTGTTGAGGTATCTCTATATTCAAACTCGGTTTGAGAGCCTGTAGCTCCGCTCATTTCTTTAACTACTTTCCTTTTAAATCTTCTGACTGAAAGAACTGCTCTTTCGTTGTCTGCAATCAAATTATGTTTAATATCCTCTTCAGAAAAGGATGTGTCTATATTTCTAACGATGGCTCTGCACGAAATTAAATGTGTTGGTATGTAAGTCCTCCAGTTGTTAATAACGTCGAAGTTGGCATCTAAAAACTTGTTTGCATTAATGTGAGAGTCGAATTCGGCTGCTAATCTATTTCTTCCCCGTATTTCGATCAATTTTACACCTGGTATCATCTGATCATAGAAATATTTCCCTATTTTCATATCGCTTAAGGCTGTTATATTTTTGTCTATTGATTCAATGTGCATGACGAAAGGAGAAGCATCCAAGTTGGAGAAACGGCAGTTGTTGAAATTAAATGCCCAATTAAATTATCAAATAGGCATCCTTTGGTTTCTAAGATTTTTTTTCCAAGATTAATGATATCATCTGTAATGATTAGTTTTTCTTTTGAGTTAACTTGAATACAGCCGCGCTCAGTCGCGCTCTACAGCGGCTTTGCATTGAGCAACGTTTAAATTAATGTAATCAAATGAACTAGAATCGAAAAGATTGTCAAAATTAGCGTCAATGTACCTTATAAATTCGAGATTTATTAAATCATCGCATCTGTCGAGATCTTCCACAAAATTTTTATCAGCCATGTTAAAGAAACGGCGGAGGTGGTTGTCCACCCCCGCCTGCAAATATTATATACAACAAGCAAGATCGCAACGTGATAACTTACAATTTTAGGTTATGCGCCTTCTTAACCCGACAAAAGTTGCGCGAGTGTTTTAATAAATTTTTCTTTAACAAATAATATTCTTTTTTGAGGTTATATTTATGTTTACGAAATTAATTTTAAGTTGGCAATACCGAAACTGACTTGTCAATTAAATATATATACAGGATGTGACACTTAAGACGCCTCAGGCCATAGCTCCTTTACGATAAAAGCTATCGAAAGAAATTTAAGATCAAAGTGGTTAATTACCATCGCTATGTTTCAAAAATATTTCTAATCATCAGTGGCGTACCAAACTTATGTTTTTTTAATGGAATGCCCAATTTTTTTATTGCAGATTTGGAAAGCGCCCTTAACTTTAGCGGTTTCGCTGTTATAACCCCTTCTTTCAAAATTGCGCCCCATTTTTGAGATTTTTTTGTAGAAAAACTAATTGACGCCGGTGCCTAAATTTTGAATTGAGGGACAGGTTAAGACCTCGTATACCTTAAAATAATTCTTTTTCGGGTTTTTTCGAAAATTTCAAATGGCACCCCCCTAAAAAAATTACGTCGTGGTACAGCCAAAACTCTTAATCTTTCATTTGTATAAAAAAAATTACACATTGCATAACAAAATTTCGAAGAAAAAAGGAATTTCATTGCAAATGTTGGGAAACGTTTTCCATTCCCAAGTATGCCATGAGAAAACAAAAACACAAATACGGTCAACATAATATGTACTTATTTATTCAACATGATATAAAAAATGCAGATAAACAAAATTTAACAACTTAAACTAAATGTACGAGATGACGACCTTCCTGCTGGAAGCATAACCGCCTGTGAGTCGAGGACTCACAGGCTCTAGAGACTGCCGTGAGGACTTCTGGCGATATACCGCGGAAAGCCGCGCGGATTCTTTCCCTCATATCCTCGACTGTAGTTGGTACCGACCTGTAAACCTCGTCTTTGATAGCGAGCCGATGGACTCGTTCGATAAAAATTCACTTTGCTGACTTGGTACATAAATAACTGTTATACATAGAGGAATGAGATAAAGATTCCTAACATAACCTAATTATTTAATATTTTTCAGGAACGTTTTTATCGAATAAGTGGTCCCAAAAAATTAATTTGTAAAAATGTAAACTTATGAATAACATAAAATTTATATAGAATAAACTTAATAACTAATAACAAAATTAAAATATATCATCAATCACAATTAAAAAAAATAGTTCAGTATTAAAAAAAGATAAAATTTAAAAGGAGCGTAATCTTAATTACCCAATTAAATATTAGAATATTAGATTTAATCTTAATATTCATGAAAAATGCTTTAAAACAAGCTCAAACTCGACGGGGTTATCTCAAAAAATTTCGCCGTCTCGATTAAATTCTTAATATTCATAAAAAATGCTTTAAAATGAGTGCAAACTCGATACGGTTATCTCTAAAATTACGCAAGATACAAAAAAAGTTTACCAAAAAAATAAAATCAAAATGGCGGATTTTTGACCTTTCTAACCTAACTTTTTTATTAAATTTTAATTGAAAGTGGGGTTGTTTGGTGTCAAATTAAAGGGGATTTAATGAAGATGGCGAATTTGATTAATTAAAATTAAAAAATGGCTGAAAAAAAATATAAAATTTATTAAAAATTTCATTAAAATTAAATAAATTATTTAGAATCGTTAAAAGAATCAGAAATGAGTGATTTAAATGAGTCCAAACTCGATGGGGTTATCTCTAAAATTACGCGAGATACAAAAAAAATAACCGGAAAAATAAGATCAAAATGGCGGATTTTTGACGCGGATTTTCTAACCAAACTTTTTTAATTTTAATTAAATGTAAGGTTGTTTAGTATCAAAATAAAGATTTTTTCATCCCCTTTAACAATTTCACTTCCGTTTTGGGATTAAAACAAAAAAGTGACAATTTATTTTTTGTCGAAAATTGTTTTTAACCCAAAATATGGGTTGTTGAGTATCAAATTAAAGCATTTTTTACGTAGGTTAAGAATGCGGCGAAAAAAATTTAAATTTTTATCCTTAAAATTAAAATTTGTTAAAATTTAAAAAATCCTTTAAAATAAATCCAAACTCGATGGGGTTATCTCAAAAAACGAAGAAGATACAATAAAATTAAAAAAAATCAAAGATGGCCGATGTCAATGTCAGTTTTGACGTTTAATCAAATCGTTTAAAATAAAATATGGGTTGTTGGGTGTCGAATTAAAGCATTTTTTATGTAGATTAAGAACGCAAAAAATAACCAAAAAAAAATCAAAATGGCGAATTTTTGACGTTTCTAACTTAACTTTTTTTTAAAATTATAATTGAATTTGACCCCACGTCAAATTAAATCTCTCTTCTCACACCCATTAATAATTTCACTTCCGTTTTGGGATTAAAACAAAAATTGACAATTTATTTTTTGACATGTGTCTTATTTTTTGTCAAAAATTGTTTTTAACCCAAATGACAATGTTAATTGGAATTTCTGAAAATCGCTTTTAATGTTTTAATAGAGCTGATAATTAGAAATGAAGTGATTTTGAACCAACCTGTATATGGATTTAAAATTTGTTTTTGAATCGGAAAATGTTTTAAATAAAAATTGTTCCAAATTCCATTCAAAATCGATTTTTTTAATAAAAGGTTTTTATATCTACGTTGAGTGGGATTTTAATTAAATAATTCGAGGTTAAACTGGTTATTAAATAATATTCAATTATTTAGACCAAAATTAGTTAATTAAAATTTGAATAAATTTTAAGTTAATAAAGTAAATAATAAAAATGTTTAAAAAGATAAATTAAATTATTTTAATTAAAAAAAATTCAATATACATAATTTAAAAGGAGCGCCATCTCAATTAAGCGACATCTCTTATTCAATAACCCAACTAAACATTAGAACGCTCTCTAAGGCCCGTATGGCCCTCAGAGACGAGGATACATCGTGTACTCGACCTCGACGGCGGTCTCGACTCTCGCCGGGCGCCTAACTTTCGATTTATCTCACTTTAAGGCTGCGTTAAACGGCATGAAAATCGGGTACTTAAACATGGACGCAGTACCCAGTTCCAAGTTTTAGGGCACAGAAAAGGAATTAATGTAAATATTTTACCATAGGGTTAAAATAGATATGTATTGAAGACTGTGTAATATGTATCGCCAAAGAGAGTTATTTTTATTGTCGTATATGTTGAAAAAAATCACAAAATTAGGTGTATTTGGAATGTAGCTAAATTCCATCGTTTATACAGAGTAAACTAGTTCACAAATCACTTTGAAAATACACTGACTGTGAGCAAAACATTCCCCAAAAATAGTTTAAGATTAAAACGACACCTTTTATTATGTTAATTTGTAGATAACTAGAAATTACGTACTTACATGTAAACTAAGTATATGGGATAATAAATAAACCGGAATTTAGGCAACCGTACTTTGCTGCTAACACATTAGACAAAATACAGTTATATTTTAATAGATGTCGAGGTGTTTTAAAGTAATATATTTTAACGATTAGCGTAAAATTTAAGTAGATTATCATTCTGTTAAGTTCTCATTAGATTAAATATTAATAATATATTGTTTTAAATTAAAAATTAAAGTAGAAAAAGAAATTAATCGAAGGTCGTTAATTATGACGAGAAGAAAAATTGCGATGAACCGCTTATTCCACTTGTTCTGGTGCGTGGGCTAAGTTTTCGGCCAATAGAATTGACCATTTAAAAAATGAGTGCTTATTCTATTGAATGAGTTTCTTTTTTTGTTCTTCTCTTATGAAAAAAAAAATGAAAACTATTTACTATTTACTTCACTAAATGCCTAAATGCATTCGACACGCGCTTATTTGTGTGCGCTACGACAAACAATTTCTGGGAGCATATAACCTTTATAAAACGGTATCAATTTTAGTAACGTCTCATTTTTCCAAACATTTTCATCGCGTTCGATTATTTCGACAAATAATGGTTTTATATCATTGACGTACACTACAAAGTAACATCTGTCTTTTTTACAAATATTTAATTGTCCTTGTATCTTGTATGGATAATTTAAAACTTTTTTACCTGATAAAAATTGTTATGTGCAGTAACTACATGTTCCGATTGATTTAGGAAAGGGCTGGTTCACTTACCGACCGATTACCATTGATTGTTCTTTTCTTTCTTCACTAGCTAGGCTTTTTTACACGGTCGGCTTCTTCAATGCGCACACTTTTCACTCGCTATTTTAAGTTCAAGTTTGACTTAATACTTTGATTGTCTTAGATTATGATAATTATTCGATCACGATCACGACACACAAAATCGACGGGTAGGATCGGGCGATCATACTATAATAATATCTCTCTCCAACAAATCAAAAGGAAACTCAAAAAAAAAGAAACTGGTTCGCCCCCACCTACAATGAACGCCACAAACCAAAAGAAAATTCAAACAGAAAACAAATGCGATGCGTGAACATCCCGCCCACCGAAAATAATAATTTTCCGAAAAATCAAACAAAAATGTCTTCTATAATCCAATAAAAAAAAACAGTATTCTACATCTACAATAATTTTATGTAGATGTTAATTAAGAAGTAAAAGTTAATACACACTTTGGTAATAGGTCTCATTAAGGTGCCTGTTGCTGTTTTAATTGTTACCACCCTGGTAACTCCATCCTGTCCAGGATGAACCTCTATAATTTTACCCATCTTCCAGGAAAGGGTCAGGAAAGGGTATTGGTCCGATTTTAATAGAACCATGGTTCCTGGGTTAATCTGCACTGTCGGATCCATCCATTTCCCTCGTTGTTGTAGCGTGTGCAAATACTCCGCATGCCATCTAGACCAGAAGTGGTCTCTCATCTTCTGTACCAATTGCCATCGCGTCAGGCGTCCGACAGGGACTTGAGATCAATCTGGACTAGGAACGTTGTTTATAAGAGGTTCAGAAATCAAAAAATGGTCATTAGGATCATCACTTATAAAACATAAAGGACGTGAGTTAAGAAGAGCCTCTATTTGGACCAGGAGCGTGGATAATTCCTCATAAGAGAGGATTTGGTTTCCAACAACTCTGTTCAAGTGTGTCTTTGTTGATTTTACACCAGCCTCGGCCAATCCGTTGAAATGAGGAGCGCTGGGTGGATTCAATATCCATTTGATAGATAACTTTTCTCCCGCTAATCTTGATAGCTCTTCTAGTTGACGCCGGGCTCCGACAAAGTTAGTTCCTTGGTCACTATAGATGACAGAACAATGTCCGCGTCGTGATACAAAACGACGAAACGCAGCGAGAAATACATCCGATGATAAATTCGAAGCGAGCTCCAAATGAATTGCCTTTGTGGCGCAGCAAACAAATACACAAACGTAGGCTTTAGTGGTCTTAACTCCTCGAGCACGAGTCATTGATATGATAAACGGTCCTGCATGCATAATCAATGCAAATGGCGTTAAATGGCTTATTTCTTCTTACTCTCACAGACGGCAGATCACTCATTGGTTGAATAAAGGATTTAGGGCGACATCTAAAACATTTCAAACATTTTGAGAGACAACGTTGAATACTTCTTCGTGATGACAAAACAAAATCCAGAATTGCTGTAGTAAAAGATATTGGAGAGGTCTAGGTCCAGCATGAAGATTATTTTGATGAGCATTCTCAATTATCAACTCCGTCATGCGATGTTTACTCGGTAAGAGCAACGGATGACAAGTTTCAAAATCCGTTCAGTTCCAAAATTTCGAAGACGACCGCCCACCCTGATCAAGTGTTGATCATCCAGAAATAATGATAGCTTTCGGTACGATTTTGGGAGTAAACGGTTTGTCTTCAAACAATCAATAAGTTGGGCAAAACTATATTTTTGTACCAATTTGATAAGTTTAAGCAAGGAAGCTTGACATTCATCAGGTATTTATTTCGGTATTGTTTCATATGGACGAAACTTCACCGAACACCGAAGCAAATATGCGACAATACGTAACAATGGATATTTCCGTTGAACCCTGCAACGATGCTCGGATTTCTTCCACCGGCGTGGTGAAGTTATTTTTTAGCGATGCATCCGGCCATAATTCCTCCGACATCGTTAACCAAGGAGGGCCATTCCAATTTAATTGATTTGTAATGAGTTGAGAAGGTGTCAATCCTCGAGAAGCGCAGTCGGCAGGATTAGACTCAGATGCGATATGTCTCCAATGGATTGTTGGAAGTACTTCTTGTATGTGAGCTACTCAGTTTGCTACAAAAGTTTTCCAACGAGATGGAATCGACGAAAGGCAACTTAGTACTATTTCGGAATCAGTCCAAGTAATAAGGGCATTAATAACTATCTGTTCTTTAACGGCATCTAGGACATAATCAATGGCATCTGCCAATAATACGGCACCACATAATTAAAAAAAAGGAGGTACAGAAAGTTGTTTTAAAGGTGCGACGCGCGATTTAGAATAGACCAATTGAGTGGAAACTTTATTCGAATTTGTTATCCTCAAGTAAATTACAGCTCCATAACCGGCCTCTGAAGCATCACAAAATCCATGCATATCAACAGTAGTGGCACCAACTAGGCCATAAAACCGAGGAATCTGAATTTTCCCAAGTGTTTCAAACTCTGCAAGAAATTTAGTCCAAGAAGAACAAATAGCGTTAGGCAAAGGGTCACCCCAGCCAAGTTTCAATTTCCAAAGTTGTTGCATCCATTTTTTAGCAAGAAAAGTAATCGGGGTTAGGAATCCCAAAGGATCATAGTTCCTGGCAATATTCGACATCATGCTTCTTTTAGTAGCTCTTTTGTCCAAAGGTGTAAAAGTATAAGTAAAGCAGTCTGAAGTAGGGTTCCATTACCTTCCAAGACCCAATACCTTGATATAAATTGGGGACTCTTTATCAAACTCTATGGTGGACTTTCATTCACTTACCGGAATATTTTCTAATAATTCTACATGACTACTTGCCCATTTCCGCAACTCAAAGCAACCTTGTTTCATTAACTGGATCAACTGTTTCTGCAACGATAATGCTTCTGAAAGATTATTCGCACCGGCAACAACATCATCGACATAGATAGGGTTTTGTATTATTTTTGCTGCAGCAGGGAAACGAAAACCTTCACTAGCTGCAAGTTTCTGTAAAGTGCGGAGAGCCAGAAATGGAGCAGAGGCAACTCCATAGGTACTCCAAAGGTATTAAGACGATATTAATCAATTGGTTCAGATTCAGAAAATCTCCATAAAATGCGTTGATAATCTCTTTGGTTTGGATCAATTAAAATTTGACGATACATCTGACGAATGTCGCAAATAAATCCAATAGCAAAACATCGAAAGTTAAGCAAAATATTGGTGATATCCTTTTGTAACTTGAGTCCAATAAACAATGTTTCGTTCAATGAAATCTGATTTGATGTCTTTGCTGAAGCATCAAAAACGACTCGATAATACAGTGCTTCTTAATACATTCCTTCTTTACCAAAGACATGTGTCCATTCTCGAGGTAATCACGCATAAATTCCGAATATTCGAAGCGGAGCTCCGGACATTTAAGTAACCGGTTTTCTAAAGCTATAAATCGACGCATACGCATGGCTTGTGTGAATGATGATCCTAAAATTGGACTACTACTTTTAAACGGTAGCGAAACAATGAATCGACCATCAACATTGCGCTGAACGGTAGATTTAAATATCTCCTCACATTTCATATCTGCCGATATCAATGTTTTCTTATACATATTCTCCACCTCCCAAAATCGTTCCATAATTTGATCCAATGAGACATGTAATGATGTGCGAATAGAAAGGTTTGAATTAGGGAAAGCTCTTCCTTGGAGAACCCATCCGAAAACCGTCAATTGAGCAGTAGGTTCATCCATTGTTTTTCCAAAAATCCGATCGGTCCTCATTATGTATGGTAGTAATTCTGCTCCAATTAAGATATCTACAGGTCCCGGAATACCACAACTATCATCTGCCAATTGTAAGCCTTTCAAATGTTGCCATTTGGAGACGTCAAAATTCATTTGAGGTTGAGTTGAACATACCTTCATCAACACCATGGCTTCAAAATCAAACACTGGGTCAATCAGCCCTCTGGGTCTAATTTGACATTGAGCAATGCCTTCAATTGGGATTGATGATTTCTGACGACTCAACCCTAATCTAGAGGCACATGCGTCGGTTATAAAATTACTCATGCTTCCTGAATCCAACAAAATACGGACGGTCTGATAATCTCCATTTGAATCTAATATATTTACTTTAGCTGTTGATAGTAAGACTGTGACCGTCTTCACAGAACTCGATAATGATGCATTCGCAGTATTTGGAGTATCTGTGACTTCATTTACTGCCATGATGGGGTTATTAGTCTGATTACGACTGGTGATACGTTAGTATAATCCTTTGATGATCGGTGTAATAGGGTATGATGACGTTTATGACATGTTTTGCACGACGATTGGGAAGGACAATTAGTCATCATATGTTTCGAAGAAAAACAATTTATACACAAATTATTGTTTTTGATTAAAAAGAATCTCTGTTCTGGAGTTTTGGATGCAAACGTTTGACACTTGATTAATAAATGCGAATCTTTACAGGCGATACATCTAGGCGAACGATCCGACGAAATATTACTGTTATTTGTAGTTAAAAAGGTGGATCACTTTTGTAACTTATTGGGAACTGTTACAGTGGGCGATGATAAAGTAGTTGTAAATAGTATAGATTCCAATGCCTTGCAATGATTTTCTAAAAATAATATCAATTGTTCATATGTTGGCAGTTCCGTATCCGTATGTTTCAATTATCGAATTTATTTAACAAAAGATTGAATAGCAAGAAGTCCCAATGTTGTACTGGAAATTGTAACATTTTTAATGCCGCCAGATTTTCGACAAAAATGTTGGATAATGTGCGAAGGTCGGCGGCGTGTTTGGTTTCGGCTTTTTATATTTATAGAGTAGGTGGTTTGTTTTTAAATTTCTTATTAGCTATGTCTTATTGTCCCATTTTTATTAATTTTGTGTAGATACTTTTTATACTGGGTTTATTTATTTATTTTTAGATGTACCATTACTTTTAATATTTTTTGTTTTTGTGGTACAGGTGCTATTTTTTTTTTTTTAGTTTTACATTACTAGCTTTATTATTCAATTGTCAGTACGAAATCAATTGGACGACGATTTTAACAAATTTATTGAACACATATATAAATATCAGCATCAACGCAGACCAAGGTAATACCAAGGTGTAATACCTATCAGTTTAATCACGTCAATGAGGGAATTAAATAAATACATATTCTTATCATGTTAGGATCATATTAAGAAACCATGAAAATCCCTTGGAAGGTTTTTTCGACAACCGATTCGAAATAGAAATCTTAATTATGCCGCTAATTTATGGACAAAATGAGACTCAATCAAGACAGGGTTTACTGATTCTTGTCATAATGAGAGTTATTTTTTCACATTATTTTGTGGTGTCTTATGTTTGAATACTTATTTGTAATTTTGAGAAGTATTTATATAAAAATAAATAATATTGATATCCGTTGTACAGAATTAAATCAAATGTAGAAATAAATTAGTTGTGAAGAATGGAATAAGAATGGTTTTAAATTATTCTAATAACAATGAAATGTTTAATTTTAAACAAAGAGTATAATAGAAATTAAAATATTTTGTCGTTGATAATAATTAATAAACAATATAGTTTTAAAAGTAACACAATTTTTTTGTCACACATTTTTAAGATAATATTTTTTTTTGTTATTACGAAGAATAACCCCATTCCAAATAACTTGAAGTGAGATAGATCGAAGCTCGTGGGGCGCCCGCCCCAGATCCTTGGGATTAATGATTATTCCCATTTAAACTTGGAATTCCCTGGATCCTTGGAGGCTCCTTTTTTTAATTCGCATTAACGACCTTCCTGGTTCCCTGAATGATGGTGCGTCTGTGTTATACGCGGATGACACCACCCTGATAATGAAAGCTCCTACACGGGATGCCGCCATAGCACGGCAGTCCGATCTTATATCTAAGGCGGCAAAATGGTTCAATGATAATCGACTCGTACTGAACCAGTCAAAGACTATAAACATGACGTTCACCCTACGTACCAATGATTCCCCTACAGTCTCCAGTAGATTTCTTGGTGTTCTGATTGATTCAGAGCTAACTTGGCACAGCCACGTTGAGTCACTCGGGAAACGCTTGAGCTCGGTAGTTTTTCTGTTACGTCGTCTGTCCAGCGTGGTGTCCATGCACGTACTAAGAACATGCTATTTTTCATTTCTACAGTCTCAGCTTTTATATGGTTTGCTGCTTTGGGGTCACTACCCTGCCTCTAAACTGTTGTTTGCCGTCCAGAGGAGGGCGATCCGTGTTATTGCTGGACTGAACTACGGAGATGACTGTAGACGGGCCTTCAGCCAGCTAAGGATTTTGACTTTACCTAGTCTTTTTATTTTAGAATCAGTCAAGTTTCGACACAGAAATAGAGAGGTTGCCGCGCGCGAGCTCGTCCACGCCTATGACACTCGTTTTGCAAATGATATTCGACCGGAATACCTAAGGCTGACAAGGTCTCGTTATGCGGTTAACCACCACAGCATTAGATTTTTCAATGCACTACCATGCAGCATTCGCGATCTACCTTACCACAAGTTTTGCCTGTTAATTAAAAATTATCTATTGGATAAAGTCTTTTATGATGCTGATGACTTTATAGTGCACCCTCCCGGCGATCGACGATGATCCTTGTCCTTTTAGAGGGTATATATATTGCGTATTTTTTGTATGTTTGTATATTTCTCATCTCACCGTGTTAACACTAATAAATATATTATTATTATTATTATAATTATTATAATAAAATAGTTTTTCCGTTTTAATCAAAATCTGTTTTAACAAAATCCGTTATATCCAAACTTTACTGCATTTAATAACATATTCGAATTATTGTAGAGTTCAAAGGTTAGAGAAGAAATTTATAACACAAATTGGTACGATGCGGATGTTACGACTCAAAGAAACATTTTATCGTTCATCTCTATGATTCAAAAACCGCTCTGTTTAAGTTACAACATGTTTGGATCATTCAGTTATGCTGCAACAACCAATGTTAGCATTTCTGTACTAATTGAGTTTAGGTATTTGATTTAATTTTGATTATTTTAGGATTGCAAAAAAATTTACGCTTGGTTCGGTTGGGTAACGAAAATATTAAATTACCAAAAAGTTTAAGATGTCTCAACAAAGTTTTAATAAAGATTTAATTGTCATAAAGTCGTCGTTTATTTTCCAAACATCCAATGTTTTTCCGTATTTATGAAGCAGTTACTCACGAAAACTGCACGTAAATGGAAGGTATTTATGACGTAACATAACGCGTTGCGCAACCATAAAAAGTCTTTGAATACCAAAAAATGTTCATTCGTTGATGCAAAACCACTATAATTTTTTTTCGTCTCATATTAAACACTTTTACCTTGTCCATGCGTCGGTAATTGAGAGCTCTCGTAATTCTTAAGTAAATTCTCAAGAACCAATGTGATGTTCTTGCTGACGACGTCGTTTAATGGAAGTCGTTTCGTTTTTCCATTGGAAAATTGATCCTGCAACTGGTGATTTTGAATTAACGTTACGTTTCTTGGTGTCGTGGTCGTGAAAGACGCAACGTGGGCAGCCAATCTGTAAAAAAATGGAGTTAAGAATAATTAACTTGCGACGGGGATCGTTTAAAATTCAAGTGGAACCCGGTTTCTGCTGATTCGACATTTGTTTTATCTGTCGGCGAACGACAAAAAAGCGACTCGAATGGGGACTACAAGAGCGCATTCCTAAGCAGTTACGAACGCCCTTTTCATCAATCAATAAAGTCGTCAATTCCTTAGATTCCAGAATAAGATAAGAAAGTTTCATTAAAAATTAATAAATACGAAAATAATTTTAGCTATAAATTTGGAGGGATTTTTTTTGAATATTCATGAGTTAGAGCGTTTCAAATTATCACTTGGCCCGACCCGCATACGTATAACTGTTGATTTATGAACTGTATGATTGGAGTAATGATGCTGGTCATACATCAATCCGTTCAAGCGAGTAGAAATTTCCTGAAAAATTGATCTACATTCAAACATAAATCTTTAACGAAAACTAAACTAAATCTAAAGTGAAACTAAACGAAAACTAAAGCGGAACTGAACGAAAACGAAGTACAAAGGTTCGAACGAAAACACTAAATCATTTTGGAATTTTAAAAGCGGTTAATTTAAAATTTCTACCCGAAAACTTCTTGTTTTAAGTTAAAAAAAAAAATAAAAATAATTATTAAACCGGCGCCTTCACCAAAAAGTATTAACTTAATTACATCACAAAAATAATCTCGGCATTTTTAAGTTTTTAGTCAACAATCTGGAAAGAAAATCTAAATTCCTTGGTGTTCAAATAATATTTGTTGTGCCAAATCTGATATGAAATTTAATATAACAGAAAATAAATCAAGCCACGTAACTTAATCGTTTTTTCAGATAGTTAAATTCATTATCGATTATATTTAAAATAATAAATAAATCATAAATAAATTCAAATATTACAAAAATCAACTTTAAAAATTATCGGAATATCAAATAAAGAATACAGTATATTGTTACCAACAATTGTTATCAAAGTCAACATAATTTCTTACATAAAATTGAATGGTGTAATAAAAACTAGCATTCTATTTAAAGTAACGAAATTGAGGTCTACTTCCGGTAGACCGGAAGTGGTGGCCATTCTGAAAATATGTTAGATTAATAGATCGGAATGAACAACCCATGTTAGCAAAATTTCAAGAATCTACGAATGTGGAGCTAAATGTGGAACCTAAAAAAGTTCTAATGAATCAGTTACGTGATTCAATGAGATTAAATTTGATGGGATTATCTCAAAAAATAACCGATATATTACAATTTTGATTTGTATTTTACTAACTTCAGTGTTGCTAACTTAAAATTTGATAACTTTTGATGTATTTGTCATTTTCTGAGATAAATCCACATTATTTGTACTGATTTTAATAAATGTTTGCTAAAAATGTAATTCAACTTATGAATATCAGAAAATTAAAGTTGAAGTTTACAACTGGAAGTAACCAGAATTTTTATTAAGCATTAAAAAATGTTAAATCATCCTAAATATGGTGGGTTTCTCAAAAAATAAACAATATATTAAAAAGTTTTATATTTCGTTACCAACTTCGATTTGTTAACTTTAAATTTGTAAACCTTTTGATGTACCTCTCTTTATTTTGCTGAAAAATGTATCGAATTTGGACGTGTATCAATTATTTTATGAATATCATAAAATTAATGTTGACGTTTACAGCTGGAAGTAACCAGAATATTTATTAAGTGTTAAAAAATGTTAAATCATCTCAAATATGATGGGTTATCTCAAAATATAAACAATATATTAAAAAGTTTAATATTTCGTTATCGACTTCGCTTTGTTAGTTTTAAATTTGTTAATTTTTTAATGTATCTCTCCTTATTTTGAAGAAAAATGTATCGTGTTTAGATTAATATCAAAGGAGTTTTCACGAAAATTACGAATATAAAAAATTAAAGTTGAAATTTACAACCAGGAGCAACCACAATTTTCATTAGGCATGAGAAAAAATAAATGATCTCAAATACGATGAGTAAATAACCAATATATTGAACATTTTAGTATTTCGTTGTCAAGTTATGTAACTTTTTTAAATCCCCGTTGTTTATTGAGTTAAATCGATCGTATTTGGACTTGGAGTTTTAAAGGATTCTTCTCGAAGATTGAATTTTACAAAGTTTACTTTGTTAACAAATTTGTTTGGTTAACACGAAAATAATGTCCTTGGGGTAGCTAGTTTTATAACGAACATTGTTGAATTTTATTATTAGATCAAGATTTTCATTTATTACATCGAAAAAATTATATGTTTAGATAGACATTTAATATCTAATAATAAATTTATTCCTCTTTGTATTTTCTTTTCCCCTTTTTTTCTTATTTATTATTTTTTAAGCCGTTGCGGACATGTTCTTCGTCCTAAATTGATATTTATTGCGAAGTCCGAGTGCGGTAACGAAAAAGGTTAACCTATTCAAGAGCTTATCTCGAGAACTGTTCCCCCTCGTTCTTAGGGCACGTTAAAGGATATTTAACGTTGCCGATGTCCTTAGGGGACAATCCCGATATCATACTTTGTAGTTACGGAAGTAATCCTACAATCTTTTTTAGCGGAGAGTATCACTTATTTCTTTAAAGCAAGCTTACCACCGCGTTACATGTTAACATTATCACGTTTAAGTTGTAACATCTACATTAAATACACTTTTAGATGTAATCGTTTTGAGAACTCGCAGAAAACGCGTTTTGAATTAATTCAATAGAGTAGACATTATCTGTTTATCTATTTCGGAAATTATCCGGGAAATTATCTTGAAACAAGAGAACATTAAAGAGAATAAAATAAAAATTGAGCTTTTTTTATTACATCATCGTTAAAATTTTTAAATCTTGCATTATGCAGCAATACGGTTTACATAAACAAGTAGGGCGTTTAAATCGAACGAAAATTTGCACTTTCCGCAATTATTATTAAGAGATAATATGACGTAAAAAATAGTTGAAAATATTAAAAAGTTGTCGTAAAAGCATGTAAATCGGCTTTTAAACGCAAGAAGTGAAGTAAATCCGTAGAAATAGTTTGAATTTTTTAAAAGGGCGAAAGAGGTCTGAACGTTTTAGGGAAGTGGATGCGCGACAAAAACAGAGGAGGCAAGCGTGAAAAGTATGCTGAAACGCTTTTTCCGTTTTTTTAATAAAAGCAAAAAGATCAAAATTTTCTTCTAAAATTAAAGTTGTTCAAAATAAAAAAGACAATTCTAGAATGAATCGTGTTTGAAAATTAAAAGAAATTTATTTGGATAGATGGACGCTATCCAACAACAGCTTTTAGTCCTAGATTCAAGGACATAACTGATTTATTGCTGCTCCAATTCTCGAACATTTTTAATTTTCTCTCTTTTTTAATCAAAATTTTAAAACTTTAAAACTAATAAATACCAATCAAATTAAAAGTGGCGGTAAAAAAAGTAACTTTGAATAAGAAAAATTTACTTACATAAAAAATACAGTTGTGAAGAAAACTTTTCTCGTTTTCCGGCACATTTCGTCCGCGAGTACTTTCGAGGATGTATTACTAAACAGTCAATGGCATCTTGTGTAATGTATATTCGGGGCAAATCTAGCGTACCGCGTGTGTCGAGGAACTTTTCAAAGTTCACCGTTAGAGAAGGTGCACGCGCCTCCAATACGGACAGCTTTTCATAACCGTTTCGAGATTTCGCAAATATTTGCTCCAAATGCCACCTAATAACACTTGTTTCTATAGGAAATTTAAAACTTTACGCAACAAAACCTTTATTAATTTTTTAATCTCAAGTATGTCAAAAATATGGTTTCTTAACCGTTTGCGTTAGCTTTAGTTGTAAGGAAAGATATTGGCAAAATTTGAACATATATACAATCGTGTCAAATTAGAAATAAAAAAAGAAATCTGGAGTGAAACAGATTTCAAATGTGTTAGAAAACATAAAATAACATAAAAAATAATGACAACATAATGTTAATTAATTAAAATAACATTAAAAAATAATGTTAAACATAATGTTAGAAACATTTTGTTTCTAACATTATTTAATATGAATAAAAAGAAAATTGTTCGGGATCCCTGGATCCCGGAATTGTTCCCATAATAACCAAGTAAAGAAAATCTCCAACAAAAACAAAGATCTTCAAAAATATGTAAATGAAGAACATGGAAAAGAACTGAAACTTCAACATGACTGCAAAAGAAGATGAAATAGCCTTTTAATCAGTTAAAGCAATATGACAGTCTAAAGTACTGTATTATATACATTAATGACAGTGAGTTTCAAATTATGAGAAGTTGGTTTGACTTTTAGATCGGGTCAAAGTGACTATTGAAGGTATTTGTCATCGAGATATGAATCTTAATAAAGCAGATATTGCTTTAGAATGCATGCTGCAAGAAATTAAAAAAAAGTGATGCTCCTTTAGAAAAGACCTTTGAAGATTGTTTGATTTCGATGATTTAATAGCGTAAGATTATATTCGTCTTCGTTCAGCCTTTTTAAAATTCCGGTAACGACAACCCTTTCCTCGATAAAACTAACAATAATAAGGGTACAAGAAACGTATAGATGAAAGAGATTAAAATATAATAGAAAGATTTAGAGGAAATGAAGGTAAAAATGACAAAATCGACCATGAAGAGAATGCGATATTTTGCCGTCTTTCTGGAGAAGAAAGTTGACCAGAAGAAACCGAAGTCTTTTAAAGAAACACTTGAAACCAATCTCGAAATCAATCCCGGGATCCCGGCTTCATAAAATGTAATCCCGAGATTGTGAATTTGCTTCGGAATTGTAATCCCTAACTTGAATACAGCTTTATTAATCGCACAAATACAAAACATAAAGATTAATTTATTTTTATGACCTTTGTGTGCTGTATCATAGAGATATAAGTATCATAAAGATATTGGTACTCTTGTACCAATTCCATTAATTTTGAATCAATTTGATCTGGGTTTAATTCCATTAAAATCAAAGCTGGAAAAACATGTTTTCTTTTTAGACCGTTTAGAAATGACGTTAACAAACGGTCATTACTTGATCGATATACTAAAACGTCGATTTTGAGGAGCAAATATTAATCGGGTGCAATTAGATAGTGTAATTGAATATGTAGAAATGAATTATCTATAAGCATAGGCTGTCAATGCTTTCAAAAGACTTGATACTGTCCATAGAAAACATAATACTGCTTCTAGAAGACCTGATACTGCGTCCAAAAGATTTGAAATGTGTCCAGAATACTTGTAATGCCTCGGAAGACTTGAAATGTTTCCACAAAACTTGATATTGCCTGTGAGAGACTTGAAATGCTGCCAGAAATTTTCACTGGTTTTTGAAGACTTAGTACTACTTTCAGAAGACTTGATATTACCTCCAAACGACTTACTACTGCCCCTGGACGACTTGAAATGCTTCTAGAAGACTTGATACTGCATTTGAAAAGGCTTGATCTTCCTCTCAGACAATATGAAATGCTTTTAGAAGATTTGATGTAGCTGCCAGAAGACATATAATGACTTGCAATAGTGACAAAAGACTTAAACTGCTTCCAGAAAATTTGATATGCCCATAGCAGATTTAATACTGTTTCTAAAGAACCTGATATTGCTTCAAAAAGACGTGAAATGTTCAGAATACTTGTTAATGCTTTAAAAGATTTTTTGAAGACTTAGTACTACTTTCAGAAGACTTGATATTACCTCCAAACGACTTACTACTGCCCCTGGACGACTTGAAATGCTTCTAGAAAACTTGATACTGCATTTGAAAAGGCTTGATCTTCCTCTCAGACAATATGAAATGCTTTTAGAAGATTTGATGTAGCTGCCAGAAGACATATAATGACTTGCAATAGTGACAAAAGACTTAAACTGCTTCCAGAAAATTTGATATGCCCATAACAGATTTAATACTGTTTCTAAAGAACCTGATATTGCTTCAAAAAGACGTGAAATGTTCAGAATACTTGTTAATGCTTTAAAAGATTTAATACTGCTTCTTGAAGTTCTTCCAGAAAACTTGATATTGCTTTTGGAAGACTTAAAATGCTTCTAGAAGGCACTTCTTCTAGAAAAGCGTATATAGCCTCTGAAAGACTTGATACTGATTTTAGAAAAATTGAAATGCTTCCAAAAACCTTGATTCTGCTTCCAGAAGACTTGATATTGTTTTTAAAACTTCTGGCAGAAAACATATTCATTGCAAAAAACCCGATGTTGTTGATAAACTGTTTGAGTTTCCTTCGAAAATATTAAATACTATTAGACAAAATGCAAAATCTTGACTGGCAGATTGATCTTTTTTTATCTCTTTGGATGCTATTATATTAAAATTATTTTAGTAACTACATTCGATGTAGTAGCATCATCTGCCAATATTAAGCGACTTTTACTCCCTAGGACTTAATACCATACCTTAAGCAATAGATTAGGAATTGATAAAGCAGCAAAAACAGTTTGCATATTTCAACAGTTAAATGAAGTAAATAATGCATCTAGCGGAAACGGGTAACGATTTTTTTAAAAGATTTGCTTAAGTTTTTAATCATATATTAAGTTTTAGTTATAATGTAGATCTGGCGATAAACAAACATAAAGGAAATGTTCTATTTTCCTGCCCAACCCCATGTTTTAAATCACCTTTTGAACACTTTCTTAAAAATATAACAACCCTGATTGAAATTATTGTTATAATTCTAATATAATAAAATCAAAAATTTAATCAACTCAACCTTTATTTATAATAAAATAAAACGAAACACTGCCATTAAAGGCATGAAAAAGAAAAGTGCGCGCATGCGTTAAATTGCGACCGAAGGTTTTAGCTTTAAGAAGTTAAAAGTTGGGCAACTCTTGTGACTAAGACAAAAACCGTTTTAGTCATAAGGTGTTGCATGAACAGTACTACTATAACGCACTACCTTAACTTTTCACTCTTATGACTATGACTACCACTAAGACTAAAACACGTTGCATGAACCCACCATTACTTATGCTCCCAAGTTTGTTCTTCAGAAATATTGGATGTACCATATTTTCTAAAAAAATATATATTTCAATGTTTATAAGAAATTGCTTGAAAGTGCAAGATGAACTATTAGCATAGGTAGATTGAATATTTTTTACATTATTTACTCGGAAACACTGTTTATTGACCAAAATTGATGATTTCAACTTTTTTAAAGAAATTTTGGAATATTATAGTGTGTAATATGGGCAACTATCGATATCTTATCCGATCGCATCCGACCAAGATATTTTGGATATCCGAAAGACTGTTCCTTACTAAAAATTGATATTTTTTGAGTTTTTGAATTATATGCTGTATGCATGTATTATAACGGTGTTGTGTCAAAACAGATTTTTTTTATTTTTAACAATATATTTCGTAATTAAGCCGAGGTCGCTTGGGGGTGTGGCGCTACATTGATGTAATGTTAATAAATGTATCCCATTTTGAGCGATATACTTTCAAATTACACCAAGGTCGTTTGCGGGCGAGGCATTACATTGATACAATATCAATAAATCTATGCCACATTGAACGATACATTTTCAAACTACGATGCTGACTTAGTTACTTTTTACAATACTTATATAATTTTCCCAAAGTCACATGATAGATTTTCATTCCGTCTTGTTGACACCTCTACAATTATAAATACATTGAATGGTATCAAGTCAACGGCTCCCGGTAATGATGAGTTAAATATAACTTTTATCCGAAAATGTCTTCCCGACATATTGCCCCATATTGTTCACATTGTCAATGTTTGTCTTGAGCGATCGGTCTTTCCCGAGGCCTGGAAATCGGCCGTGGTGATGCCCATACCAAAAATTCAAAATCCTACTGATCTGGCGGACTTACGTCCAATTAGTATTCTTCAAACTGTTTCTAAGATTTTGGAGAGGTGCATGGAGTTCCAGCTTCGTGAATACATTGGTAAACATAATATTTTACCCCCGTCGCAGTCTGGCTTTCGACAAAATTACAGTTGTGCTACAGCCCTTCTAAAGGTGACTGATGACATCATTCGGGCTCGTGACAGCGGTCTTTGTGGTGTGCTGGTGCTGTTGGATTACAGTAAAGCTTTTGATAGAGTTAACCATTCAATATTTCTATCTCTTCTGCACTATATTGGTTTTCTGACTCAGCAATTGCTCTGATGAAAAGTTATCTTACTGACCGTGTTCAGACGGTGAAGCTGGATGGTCTATCTTCGTTTCCGTTGCCTGTAAGAATGGGAGTCCCACAGGGGTCCATACTGGCTCCTCTTTTATTTTCTATTTACACCTCCCAGCTGCCGGAGAGCGTACAGCATTCATCGATACACATGTATGCTATACATAACCTTCCCTAAGGAACAGATTATACAGGCTTGCTTAAAAATTAATGCAGATCTCGAAGCCTTGTGTGATTATTCTTATAAAATGGGTTTAACCCTAAATGCATCCAAATCAAAAGTGATTGTCTTCGGTAATCTTGAGTCTGACGATGTAGAGGTGCGGTTGAATGGGAGGAGACTGGCGGTTTGTTCTGAGTCGAGGAATCTTGGGATGGTAGTTGACGGCAATCTCCGTTTTACTAGCCACGTCACTGCTTATGTGAGGAGGGTTTATGCAGTTTTGAGGTGCCTGTATCAGCACCGACAAGTGCTAAATGTGACCACTAAAAGGCACTCGTGTGAGACGCTTGTCTTGTCGAACTTTGTTCATTGTGCAGCCGTGTATGGCCCATGCCTTACTGCTTTTGATGTTCGTCGCATTCAGAAAGTTCAGAACAGCTGTCTCAGATTTATGTATGGAATTAGAAAGCGCGAACACATTTCCCACACTCTGATTTATGCGAAATGGTTGAATCCGCAATAGATTAAAATATTATTTCTTATGCCTTGCACACAAAGTAATTACCACTGGGACTCCACCTTATTTATACAATAAAATTACTTATAGGACAGATATTCACAACCTAAATCTCAGACACAGGAACACTATAATCATTCCTGCTTACAGAACATCACTGTTTCGGCGTTACTTCTCTTACAATATTGCGAGAGACTCCTGTCCTTATAAAATTAAAAGTATTAAGTCTGCTATCTTCAAAGTTAAGCTGCGTGACGCCTTGTTTGGGTTGCAATTAACACAACGTGACATTTCTGCTGCCTCGGTGCTCTTACATTGTGATCATGTCTTGTAATCACTCTTTTTTTATTATTTGTTTTGTTTATATATTTTTATATATTTTCACTATTCTCAACTCTAGGTTGAGTCGAACAGATGATAACCCTGATTTATTGGTTGTCAATCTGGACTCCGCCTTTGACCACAAATTGCAAATAACAATGAATGTACATTTTTCATTTTTTCTTTTTTTATTTGTTTCTATTTTTTATTTTTTTAATGTATTAGGATTCTATTGTTTTTTGAGGTCAATAAAGTTATTATTATTATTATTATACATTTGTAAGAAGTAAGTTGGAGTACGCCTCATTCATTTGGAATACTGAATATATGACCTAAAAATCTATAATTGAGAGAGTTCAAAAGAAATTTATTAGGGATCTTACCTATAAAATGACAGGATCATTTTATAGGTAATATAAAATATATATAGGTTATTTTAGGACGTTTTGTTTCACGCACCTATTTACAGATCCTCTTGTTTGGTTAATAATCTTGAGGATGTTGACTTTTTTCGTTTTTCGGAGTCAAAATCTTTCAAAAATTATGTAAAAAATTGTATAAACTTTAGTAATTTTAGTGTTTTTAGGTATTAATTTGAAAATTTGTTTTTCGATTACAACTGTTTATTTTTCTTTGGTGTTGGATGCTTTTCAATTAAGTTTTTCAGATCCACATATATTATATATATATATTTTATATTTGTGTATATATATTATATACTACATATATAAATTTTTCTATGGGTAAATCGTACGTTAGGGAAGTAACGTCGTTAGTATGAGTGATGTGAATAAATAATATAAATATATAAGTGTGTAAATCATCAATAATGTTTTAAGATCCTATTGTATGAGTTTATTCAAATCTTATTTTGATTTAATAGGTTGGATGCTTCAGAAATGATAACTATTCGCTTCCCATATTTTTATAATGTATTAAAAAATTAACCGTAAATGTATTTCTCTATAACGTTCATATATGTATTTCGTCATAACACCACCTGTGGCAGCTACCTATTAAGAAATTATGTATTTGATTTTGTTGGCCTTTTTATATTAATTTTAGATGTAGAAAATGGGAGACAACTTGTATGGAAGAGTACGCCATACAGGTCATTTTATGTGGGTGGCATCTCCTGAAAACTTCGATCTTCTCATTAAAGCGGGTATAGCGTTGTTTATTAACTATTGAGAGATTAACGATGACATTTACATTATTTAATATTATTATTATTTTATTATTTGACGCAATGTAATTTTTTATAGAATACATCATAGAATCTTTTGACATTTACTATCTGCTAAATTGTTGCAATAATTTTTTATTATAATAATTTAACAGTTGGTAAAATTAACAACCTTTCTTTACAGTATCACCTTTTCAGTTTTTAAGAATGTGCAGTGCGTTTTAAAAAAATTGTTTTCAACACTCAGTATCTCTATAACTATGCGTTTATATTGGTTTATATACCCTTTTGTATTCATTTTAAAGATTTTATCCAATGTAAAATCTTGCTACAAAAAAGTAAACCACTTTGTATACAATTCAACATAACTCAATAATAATGGTTATAATTTTAATTTTTAGAATAGTTATGATTATAATTTTTGAATATAATTTTTTTTATTAATGTTACGCCCAAAAACCGAAAACTCTTATCCCCCCGTCTGTCGGGCGCGCTTTCTTAACACTTTCGATCGGGTGTGGTCTGTGGAGTCCAAAATAGAAAAAACTCTAAAGGACGCCAACGTGTCCTCCAGTGCTAATTTCTCATAAATATGTTTTATATGACGCTTGTACTATATAATAGCCTAATACAGGGCCAATTCCAAACTCACGTTTTATGTTCATTTGATTTAAAGGAAATGCTTACAATTTAATCACATACTTTTCAAAATTTGGAAACAACGCCTAAATAAAGGAACAGAAAATCGATCTATAATAACATTTATTTAAAAATGTATAAAGTGTTATAAAAAAAAATGTCTTAACTAAAGAATAATATTCTATGCACAAACTGGAGGGCTTCAAACTGTGGTCTCCATATTTCCCAAACAATCGTTGCTCTTCAATACCCGAGAGCCTCAAGGCAGAAGTACGCACACTTTTGGTCAAGTGCTTATCAACGGCTCTTCTTTGCATGTTATTTTTCAATAACTCCATACCAAGATTTTTTTGAAACAGTCTGCGAGTTTTAGCAAATTCACCATCTGGTATGTTGCCTTTGTAGATAAAAAAGCGTTAATTGCTGCTATATTGAGGAGGTTATAGAAAATTACCATTGGCCAACGCTTTGTGTTTCTTGCAACATTGTATGATGTGATCATTCGATCAACAACATCTACTCCACTTTTTGTGCTATTATAGAAAGTAATTATTTCGGGCTTTTTCCCATCACCGGTAGCTTCAGCGATATGATCGTCTCGATGCATTGTTGAAACTACAAGCATATTCTTTCCTTTTTTGGGTATATATGAAACTACAGTCATATCATTACTAAATGCGAATAACGAAGAATATACTTTCCTGTTTTTAACTTGTGTTATTTCAAGAGGTAGTTCTCTTCTATTGGCTCTAATTGTACCAACCATAGTAAGGTGGTACTCTCTTAGCAGTTTCTTTACAATTGAATATCCTGTGATCCAACGATCTATTGTAACATTTCTTCCTGATCCTAATAAATGTGAACACATTCTTTCAGTCACTGCAGCGGTAGAATTGTCAGTTTTATATGGACCATTGGGTTGAACACTAGCGTAAATTTCTATGTGTGAAGTGAAAAATGTTTTGGCATCAACATCGGTGAAGACTTTCAATCCGTATTTGTTTGGTTTACTTGGAATGTACATTCGAAAACTGCACCTACCCCTAAAGGCAAGCAGCATTTCATCTAATGTTACATACTCGCTCACAGAATAAGTTTTCTTACAATTGTCGTTGAACTTGTCAACAATAGCACGAACTGCTGCTAGTTTGTCCATTTCTTTTCTTTGACCTGTAGTTGTGGTATCGTCTAAGCGAATGCATTTCAATAAGATGACGAACCTCCGTTTTGTCGTTGTAGCAGGAAATATCTCATATCCGATACCGTCTGATGACCAATACTCTGCTAGATGTGTCCTTGATCCATGATGGAGCCCAGCTAAATAAAGCAAACCCATCAGCGCTTGGATTTCAACAGAGTCGGTAGGTCTACACTCAGTTTTCCCTTGGTATTTAACAGAAATTTTATCAATAAATAAATTAATGTTTTCAACTACAATATCAATGCAGTTTCCAAACATGTACATCCAGCATTGAACGGGAGATAATGCGTAACGTGCTTCACCGGTGACCCCGGCAGGTGAGACACTATGTTTTCGTTGCGAGTTCCAATATTTCTAGGTGGGACAGCCTTTTTTCGTTTAGTTCCATCTTTACCAAAAAAATACGAGCATCTATCACGAATCACGGGTTGTTCATCTTCATCATCCTCGCCATCATCCTGATGCATAATATCTGCATCTTCATTTACGTTTTCCCGCTCGGTTTCTGTATCATGATCACTGATACTTAGAAAATCTGGATCTGATATCGAACTATCGTCAGACTCTTCTATTTCACTGCCCGTGCTAACTTCTTCATACAGTTTCTGTAATCTTTCTCTCTTCTTTTCATAAGGATCCTTATCACAATGCTATCAAATAATAAATCATTTATTATTTTATCAAATCATATCAGAAAATTGTGTGATACTACTTACCTATTTGTAAATATGCTATTTGTAGATTGCTAACTAGATATTTGATATTAGTTATAAATAATTTTTTATGCACTTTTCTATTCTTATTTGTAAAATAAATAACACATAACACAACGCCTCAAAATGGGGTTCAATAGTAAAGTGGCGTGTCACCGATACTGTAACCGTATATATAGTAATTATTAAGGGAACTACCGAACTATATTGCGATCACTCCCAGGTATAGTTTTATAACTCGGTAATACCCCTACAAACACAAAAAGAACGCATAGAGTTCCAACTGGAATACGATTCTTACAGATTACATCTGCGAATATTGTTACACATTTGATCGGGAAGGGTCTGTCAGGACAAAATATTATGTAGCGACTATTTGAAATTTTGAAAAACAGTTTTTTATAGCGAAAACAGTTGATATTCAGATACTTGAAAGGTACTGTGACCGTAGAAGTTTTGAGCAAAATAATTTAAAAAATTAGGGTCTATATAAAAATTTACTTTTGGTGATAATTAAAATTTATTTTTCTATACTAGTTTCGAGCCTTGCTCTTCTTCAGTAGGTACCTACAAGTTTACAATATACAAAATGAACATATTAATATAAAATAAAATAGTAAAATCTTACGTTATTACTAACAAATTAGAAAAATTAATTACAATATTTTTCAAAATTTACGTCAAAAGTTGTTGTGTGACGTTAGGTTTTTTTGTTTTTATATTTGTGTTTTAGGTACGGATCTCGCAGGCAACTATAGATTGGTTTTTGGGTCGGGATAATTTGTTCATTAAGGCTTATAATATTACTGTTAATTTCAATAAACTTGTTGATTTCGTACATTTCCATTATTTCCATAAGGTTGCTTTTATTAAGTTGGTGTAGTAATTTAATATTTTTATTTTCGTCAAATTCGTGGTTGTTGAAAATTAGATGTTTTCCGAATGCCGATTTTGAACTCTTTTTATGTTCTTTAAGCCTTGTTTGGATACTTCTTCCCGTTTCACCTATGTATGTGGCTGAACAGGTCCCACATTGCAATTGGTATATGCCACTTTTAGCGAGAGTTGTAGTCTTGTTTTTGTTATTAACTAATAATGCCTTCAGATTGTTTTTGTTTTTAAATGTCATTGTTATGTTGAACTTATGGAACATTTTCTTGATTTTATGGGATATTTCTCCTGGGTAAGTTATGGATCTGTACGTTGTTGGTTTATTAGGTATTCGGTCGGATAGGGAAGTTGTTTCTTGAAGATTATATTTGTTTTGTATTTTCGAAAATATTCGTTGGATAAATGTCGGTGGGAAACTGTTTTCGCTTGCAATTTGGTGGATAATTTCGATCTCTTTTTCTAGGTCTTGTTGTTCCAATTTTGAATGGAAAGCTCTGTGTATATAAGCCCGGTATGCTGCCATTTTATGAGTTTCATCATGATGAGAATCGAATGGGATGGTAGTACTAGTTTGTGTAGGTTTTCTGTAGATGTTATATTTAATTTTGTTGTTTGAATGTCGTAGTGTATAGTCTAAGAAATTTAATTTTTGATTGTTTTCAGTCTCGATAGTGAAGTTAATATTTGGGTGTAAACTGTTAATATATTTATGAAGATTATTAATATGTTGGTCGTCTTTAATCAGTACTAAAATGTCGTCCACGTATCTTGTCCATAGGATAATATCGTCTCTATAAGGGTTTCAAATTATGTGTGACATAATTTAATTTTTCTCTAGGTTGTCCATGAAAATATCTGCCATCACACTACTCAATGGTGATCCCATTGGTAATCCATTTAGATATTGATAGTATTTATCGTTAAAGATACAAAAATTTTGTTCTAAGCATAGTTTTAATAGCGTACTACAAACTAGTACTAACATCCCATTCGATTCTCATCATGATGAAACTCATAAAATGGCAGCATACCGGGCTTATATACACAGAGCTTTCCATTCAAAATTGGAACAACAAGACCTAGAAAAAGAGATCGAAATTATCTACCAAATTGCAAGCGAAAACAGTTTCCCACCGACATTTATCCAACGAATATTTTCGAAAATACAAAACAAATATAATCTTCAAGAAACAACTTCCCTATCCGACCGAAAACCTGATAAACCAACAACGTACAGATCCATAACTTACCCAGGAGAAATATCCCATAAAATCAAGAAAATGTTCCATAAGTTCAACATAACAATGACATTTAAAAACAAAAACAATCTGAAGGCATTATTAGTTAATAACAAAAACAAGACTACAACTCTCGCTAAAAGTGGCATATACCAATTGCAATGTGGGACCTGTTCAGCCACATACATAGGTGAAACGGGAAGAAGTATCCAAACAAGGCTTAAAGAACATAAAAAGAGTTCAAAATCGGCATTCGGAAAACATCTAATTTTCAACAACCACGAATTTGACGAAAATAAAAATATTAAATTACTACACCAACTTAATAAAAGCAACCTTATAGAAATAATGGAAATGTACGAAATCAACAAGTTTATTGAAATTAACAGTAATATTATAAGCCTTAATGAACAAATTATCCCGACCCAAAAACCAATCTATAGTTGCCTGCGAGATCCGTACCTAAAACACAAATATAGAAACAAAAACAAAAAAACCTAACGTCACACAACAACTTTTGACGTAAATTTTGAAAAATATTGTAATTAATTTTTCTAATTTGTTAGTAATAACGTAAGATTTTACTATTTTATTTTTATATTAATATGTTCATTTTGTATATTGTAAACTTGTAGGTACCTACTGAAGAAGAGCAAGGCTCGAAACTAGTATAGAAAAATAAATTTTAATTATCACCAAAAGTAAATTTTTATATAGACCCTAATTTAATAATTGGTGAAAAAAGGATAAGAAAAATTATTTTTATATTAATTTAAAAAATATTTCACATAATCATTTTGTCGTGGACTCGTAGACCACACCCGACAGACGGAGGGTTATAGAACGAAAAAACGATCTCAACTCGTGGCGTTTTAGGTTCATCCACAAGACCCAAATGAATGGAGTGAGATATGAAAAAAATGATGTATTGCTATTCACTTGTATTGAATACATTCCCTAATTTTGGAAAATTTGCGAGATATTAATACATATGGAAAATGTTCATTATTCATTATTTTATTGTAAACTATACAAAACATTACATTTTGATGATCACTATAGAGCATATTGCGTGAAATTACAAGATATTACAATAATTGTCTCTTTAAATGGTATTACTAAATATCGTCCCAGCATTGAACGTGTATATACTAACAGTATATTTGTAACAATACCTAAGCGATTAAATGTACTCCAAGAGACATTACATCTATCCTCTAATATTACTACATTTAATATGTTTTAGTATAGGTTAAAGTAAAGGTTTGTCTTTGAGCTAGTTAATAAATTTGTTGTGTACTTTTAATATTCCTTTAATCTTTACACATATATTGTAATAGTATCTATATCTACAATTTATTTCATCATCTTGATTGTTAATATATATATTAATTTAGATTAAGGTAACATAATGTAGAACGAAATTGAATTAAGATAACATTTACCATATAAAGTATTTTTTCTAGTATTTTCAATTTCTGGATTTAAGTTATTTGGCAAAATATTGAAAAACTTGATAAAAATACTAGTTTATGTGGTAAATGTTACTTTGGAATTCAATTTCATTCTACACTATGCTATCTAGATTCTAAAGTAATATTTTTAATAAAGATGGTGATTTATTGATCCTAGAAGAGGAACTATTTAAAACAATCATTCGATTCCTTGAAACAAAATTTATTTTACATTAATACAAAATTATAATTATTATTGTATTGATATATATATATAAATTATATATATATCAATACAATTATTAAATTATATATATATATATATATATAATTTCTTGAACTAATAATTTAGAGTCTTTTATTCAATAGTTATAGTGTTTCAAGGATAAGTTTTCTAATAGCAAAGTAACACATTCACCTCTAATGTTAAGTAAAGTAATAACTTGGAGATATAGCGCACACAAATAATATAATACTTTTCTCAAATAAGCAATTACTTCCAACCAGCGTTTTTACCAAGAAATTTATTTTCTTGAAATAAGAAAATACTTTCTATAGCATATACAAATACGTAAATTTCTTGTTGCAAGTCAGAATTACTTAATTCAAGTAATTCTTTCTGTGTGTGTAGCTTGTAATCCCTCCATTAACGACAAATAACAGAGAGAAAATTACTTAACGTTACGTTGAATATGAAAAAAAATGTTTGATTATTATTAATCAAAAACTGGCCTCCAATTTTACCGAAGCTTTCAATAAAGACGCCTTCAATTATCCCTTCAAAACGTCGGATAAACACCCTATAAATGCGCAACAACTCCAAGAAAGTAACACACAATAATCACCGCCATAATGCGTTATATGCCACATACTCAAAACCTTCTTCGTTTCGTGGAAATTTGGCCCGAGGAGATTGAAGGGAAAATGTTTATGGTACGAAAATATTTATATATGTCTTTGTACATTTACAACGCCATCGGAATTGCGATTTATCCGTTAGCGACCATTGAAGGTTTATCAATTTCACGTTTATTTTAAATAATACATTTATTAATTTGAATTTTAAATTTCAGACCGTAAAATTCCCATTGAAAATAAATTGGACAACCTTTTAAAAACAACCTGTATTGTAGTCTTCACGTATAATTTTATTTGTACCTATTATCTGAGGGAGAAAATTGTAAGTATTTTCAGACTTCTCGAAGATTTTGGCGAATTTGGTAAACCACCGAAAGTCGAACTATTAAGCAAAATAATGGATTTTATCAGTATAGCGCAACTTATATATTGCGTGATTGTTGGATGGAGTTGCGCTATATATCCTTTAATTAATATGCGCGAATGGTTTAATAATAATCAAATAAATAACTTTACGATCATGTGCGGATTTGGAACTAGCATGAAATATCCGTACAATATCGATGCGAATTGGCTTTATTATTTGCATCTTGGTATTGAAGTGTTTTGCGGAACTACGATAATCCCGAGGGGAGTAATTTTCTTTGGGACAATTCTAGGAACCCAGGAATTGATTGTCTTGCAGTTTAACCATTTAAATTCAAAGTTAGAGAACGTTTATTGCGATGGTGATTTTTTGAATCAAAAGAAAAGGTTGCGCAATTGCATTATGTACCATATCCATATATTAGAGTAAGGAGATAAAAATAATGTATCCTTTTTATAAACGTCATCTTTTTTATATAAAATTAGTTTGTCCAAAGAACTCAACAATTCTTTCGGATTATTAACAATGCCTTGTATAATAATTTACAACGTGATTATTGGTAGCAGTTTGTTGGCGGTTTTAAACGTGCAAACTCCTTTCTCTTTTTTGAATACCGCCGGATGGACCGTTTCGTTATTTATTGCTTGTATAAGCGGGGAAAGAATTATAATAGCGGTGAAATAAAATTGATCAAAAGGCATAATCTATTTCAAATTCTTTTAGAGCACATCAATTGGTGACGTCGCTTACGGTTTAAAATGGTACACCGACGTGCGATTGCGAAAAGACATCCAACTAATTATCCTTCGATCGCAAAGGCCCGTTAGATTACAATGCGGTGAACTTGGGGAGTTATCTTATATGACATTTAAGAAGGTTGCAATTTCTTAAACGATGAGTTAAAATTAAAATTGATTGTTATGGTATGCTTTTAGATTATGCAAGGGGCTTATACTTTAGCAACTATGAAAACTGGTACTGGACGTTGAACACAGTATTTAGTGTTATGTAGAAAGTACAAAAATATGCTTTATGTATGCTTTATGCTTTGGTAGAATAAAAATTGAATTGATTATAATTTGTAGAAAATATAAAAATATGCTTGATATATGCTTTATGCTTTGGTAGAATAAAAATTGACTTGATTATAATTTGTTTGAATTTCCATTTTACCAATAACATGTAATGAATAAAGACCGGATTTATAGAAAATATGCTTATGCTCAAAATTAAAGGCATTACAAATATATTTAAACATCTTTATGAATTAGTTAAAAATAAGTGAAATAAGACCAGGTTAGTTATGCCTTTTTTGCCTTTTTTCAATTTTCATGCCTATTATTTTTTTATATGCCTATTTAAGTCTTTTTCCAACTTTTTGGCGTCTTTTCCCCAGAAATTGGTTGAATTATGAAAAAATATTTCGCTGCCCCTCTGTACATTTCCAGACTTAAATATCGGTACCACCCTAGCCTGCTTCCACAGACATGGGAATTGACCACAAGAAATTGACAGATTATAAATTTTTAGTAAAGGTTTTGATAACGATTTATTTATTATAATAGACGGGACTCCATCAGGGCCAGGAGCTTTATTCGGTGCAACCTCTCGCAATGCTTGCTGAACCTCGGACAGTTCTAGCATTTTAATCGAGATATTGGTGCAAGACGATTCCCTCCCCACGTCGGCTGCGGGCTTACCCGGCACTGTGAACACGGAACTAAAATACCTAGAGAAGAAATAACAAATGTCTACCGCGCTGGCAGCGACGTCGCCATCGAGTTTAACAACAGAGGGAATGCCGTTGCCACCTTTTCTTCTCTTTACATAGGTCCAAAATTGTTTAGCGTCATTGACAATATTAGACTCAACATTATCGAGATAGTTCTTATGATCTCTGTGGATTAAGAATTTTGCCCGGCCTCTCAGCAAAGAAAAGGTAAGGTAATCCAGGCAGTTCCCATATCGTTTCCACCTTCTATGCGCCTTAATCTTTTCACGAATTACTCTAACCGTATCACGAGTAAACCAGACAGGATATCCCCTGAAGGGAGTTCGTAAACGAGGGACATACTGATTAATAGCCACATTTAAGTGTAAATAAAGTTCGTCCACCGCCTCGTCCACTCCCAGCCCATTCAGAATGACATCCCACTGGATACCGTTAAGATATTTACAAATATCGACAAAGGACGCTTTTTTAAAATTTAGACAAGTGGATGAACATTGCGTAAGATTTTTATGGTACATTACATTGCAAGTGAATTCTAGAGTGGTGTGTGCTACGTCTTCATCAACCAAAGGGGTCATACAACGTTGAAAGTTAGTTACATCCAAAAAACGCGCAAATATAAGATCTAAGGTGTGGTCGGACGAATTCAGGAAGTGATTATATTGATTTAGCTCACACAGCGATATAGAATATAAAAAGTTACCAGAACGAGGGGAGGCAAGTTAAAATCCCCACATATTACAAATTTGTCATCGGGATGTTGTCTCACTATAGCAATCAATTGACTAGTGAACTCATACAGCTTTGGGGCGCTGCCCGGGGGAATATAAGCGCAACATACATGAATATTTAGGGTCCCACAATTGATAGTTACGCTGACAGCCTCGACATCAGTAAACCAATTAGGTTGAGCAAAACACTGAATGCGGATGGTAGAACCTCGCTTGAATAAATGCCGGAATGCAACCACGTTTCGGTAATACACAATACATCAACATCAGCGTTAAGCGCATTAGCGTAAAACTGCTCTAATTTAGTGCGTAATCCGCGTACATTTTGATAATAGAACTTAAAATTATACATTGCTAGATACAATAAGTACAGAAAAGAGTTTCAAGATCATAAATTACAACCGCAGGATATCGTCGGCACACCTTATAACTATCACACGAGACGCATCAGACTTTCTAACGAAGATCTTGCAATCCTGCGTCCAAGTGAAACGGTAACCCTTCTCTCGAGCAGCGGCCCTCGTAGGGGCAAAAAGCTTCTTGTTAGCAGGGGTCAGATGGTCATTGACGAACAGCCGATCAGAAACACCTTCTATTGTAAGACCAGGCGTTGAACCTGCAGGAGCTGACCGTTTCATTTTAATGGTTGCCGCCAAGAAGTTGTCACGCTTCAACCTGCTACAAAACTTTACAATTATAGCCTTGGGTCGAGAGTTCGCTTTATCAGCATGCGGAACGCGATGCAACGCATCAATATCAGTAACAGTTACTGGTGCACCGATATGGTCTCCAATTTTGCGTAAAATTGATAATACGTTCTCATTGTCCTTTTCCGGAATGCCCTGAATTTCAATGTTGTTTCTGCGGGTATGCTGCTCAGCGTCGGATACACGTAATGACAATTCAGCAACACTATCCCTCAACTGACAATTATCTGCATGCAATTTATCTATAAGTTTCGTTTTGTTTGTTAGTTCTACCATTTTCAATACGAAATCCGAAATACGATCGCTACAAAAGTTGACCGATTTTACCAACTCGTCGTACTTAGACGTAAGGTCACGCAGCTCTGAACGCATCCCCTGGATGATGCTGTAGACGCTTTCGAGCGTGATGGGGGAGAGCCACCAGGCTGAGGCTGCGAGGTCGACGATCGTCGTGGAGGGGTTTTCGGCCGGCAGTTCGGGCACAGCCAGGACGCGCCCGGCATCGAGAGCGCGGCTGCTAACGCCTTATCGATGTCGACGCACTTCGGATGAAATCAAGCGCTGCATTCAGACCAAAGGAGGCTAGGTGTATTTCTTCCGACAACCTGTCGGCAGAGGCTACATGCAGACGGCATACTGACCACTTTTTATTGGAGTAAGAGAGAACAACAAACGATATCCACACAAAAATAAGTTAATTTTGCAATCAACTAGTACACTCAGTAAAGGTCGACCGCTTAAATTCTCTCAAGCAGTTATGGGTCCGATTTTAACACAAAAATCGCGAATAAAAACGAACTAAAAACCACTGTAAAGAGTGAAAACAGCACGGAGACCAATTTTACGTGTACAATTCACAGAAACGTGTTTGCGCAACGACAAATTTTATAAATATTTAAACAATTATTTCGTAAACTCATTAGTTAGTACATTGAACTATGTTGACGATAGAATTATAAAATAAAATTATAAAATTAAAATTTTAGTACGTTACATGACATGTTAAAATTGATAATGGCGATAAAATAAGAAGATGAACTGGATTAAGCATGGTATAACAAAACTGGTTTTGTATTTGTAAGAGAAAGATGTAGACTATTCATTAAAAGAGATGGTAAATTTTATATAAAGTATTGAAAATTCAAATTAAAAAAAAAAAAAATGATAAACAATTACATAAGTCCTCTTAATTTTGGGGAAAAGGTTTTGAAAGGTATTTCTATAGAGGAATTTGAGAAATTTGAACTTGGTCGTTAAGACAATGTTGATAGTTGTGTAGAGTTTTGAATTTATCAATTTCATAACTTTCTAAAAGATTCAATTTGAATCCCTTATTTTGTTTATGTATTAAGCTTTAATTAGGCGCGTCAAAAAAATAACATAATTGGTCGCGCGGTGTATTTTAAGCACCACCAATAATGTAGTAAAATTATCAAATGTTTCAATGAAATACTTTTATGTTTTTGGTTTTTATTTATTTAAGATATAATAAAATATCGTTTATAATAAACGGAAATAAACTACCAAAATAACATAAGACTTTATTGTGACTAAAACAGAAATGGACGTTTACAAAAAAAATTAAAAGAAAATAAACATAACTCTAAATAATAAATATAAATTAGTACTTTGATTCCTAAAAAATATTCCAGAATATGAAATACTCTATCAATTTTCATCTTCTTGGATAGTGTCCTCTGAGCATTGTTTACAACGTAAGCATTTTTTGCTGTGCTCCTTACACACAAATAAATGGCAAAGATCACACCGCATAGTTGTTACTCCATTCTTCCTTCTGCCGCAAATATGGCATCTCCTTCTAATTTCTTCCTCCTCGACGTGTTTCTTCAATATTAGTTTTATATCTAAAGGTAAACTTTTATTACGGAGACGATCACGGAAATAAGGCTTCATAAGGCTAATAGCAAGTGTTTTTAGAAACAGTCTTCTTGTGACTGCTTTATTGGAAATGTTATTATACAATATTTGAGCGTTTATTCCGGAAATATTTAGCAAGTGAAAAATGTACACAAAGGCCACCTCTTTGTTCTTCTTGATACTGAGTAGTTTGAACAAAGTTGATCAACGGTATCTACACCGCCTTTCGTCATGTTATAGTCGTGAATTACTTCTGGCTTCTTTGTGTCCTCATTTAGGGAGCTGTCATTATGCATGGTTGAAATTAAAACAACAGATTTATTTTTCTTGGGTACATAGGAAGTAATTGTGATTTCTTGCTGGAAACCAAATAAAGAGGACCCAACTTCTCTCTTTTTATTAGGCAAAAACTCAGGAGGGATTTCTCTCTTATTTTTTCGCAACGTCCCTAGGTATGTGATTTTATTAGCAAGTAATGACTTTGCTAACTGATAACTGCTATACCAATTATCGCATGTTAGATTCCTATTCTTTCCTTTTACATGATCCACTAATCTTGAAACAATATCTGCAGGTGTGTTATTGATAAAATAAGGCCCATCTGGCTGCTTTCCGCAATAAATTTCTATTTTAGCATCGCAAAGTGCAAACATTTTGATACCGTATTTTGCCGGTTTGCTTGGTATATATTGTATAAAATTGCAACGCCCTTGAAATGGAACTAACATTTCATCGATTGTCATGTACTTGATTATGCAATAAGTCTTTTTACAGTTTTCGTTTAGAGCATCCAATATCGATCTAATTGGTGCTAGCTTATCCAGTTTACGTCTTTGTTCCATATTCGTTATGTCATCAAATCTCAGAACTCGTAATATAAAAAGAAATCTCTTAAAGTTCATGTAGGCTCGAAATATCTCAATACCTGTACCATCAGTTGCCCATAACTCCAAAAAAGTTGTATGATTGGCTCGTTTCATGCCAGATAAGAAAAGTAACCCAATAAATGCTAACATTTCATTTTTAGATATATATTTGCAGTCCCTTTCCCTTTGAAATTTCTGTTTTATACTATCTATATATTTATTTGAGTACATAATAATTTCATGTATCATTTCTATTGAAAATATTTTCAAAAAACTGTCTATCTCGTTTTCTATATCGCGAGCATCCAATTTTGGCCCTGGCAATATTTTGACTAAATTACGTGCCTTTGTTCTTACTGCCTTACGAACTAAACTTGCTTTAGACCATTTCGTCGTCTTATCTTTGCCAAAATAAAATTTATCACTGAAAATTTCAGTATCTAAATTTTCTTCTTCACTATCATCGGTTGAAATTTCAGAATTGCTGCCATGCTCACTAAACGACACCTCTTCGTCATCTATTTCTACAAATGTTTCGTCTTTATCAACGTCTATAAGGAGCCCCAGCTCTTGATTTATTTCTTTCTTTTTTGAACTTCTGGTTTCCATCTTATCTATAACAAATAGAAATAAATAAAACGAAAACAGAAAAAATTATAAAATACCAAATCCGTAATAAAATAAAAATGTATAAAGATGTATACAATAAAAATAATGTAATAATATAAAAATGATGTAATAAAATAAAAATAATGTAATAAAATAAAAATGATGTAATAAAAATAATTGTAAAAAAAATAAAAATGTATTTACATAATTGGTCGCGCGGTATGCTTTAAATACCAACTTTTCTAAAACTCAAAATAACCACTTTCTAACACGTTTTAACAAACCGACGTGATACACCACTAAACACAACTTTGAGATAGTAAGGTACCTAGCGGCGCAGAGGGAGAAACGCCATATAACTATTTTTATTGGACATTTTTTGTAAATGGTGTACAAAATACACCAGCGCGCCTAATTAAGGGTTAATGTTACATTTTGTTGGATATCAAAATCATGACTATATGCCATTATATGTCTACCAAAATTAGAATTGTCGTTTAGTTGATGTTCTTTTATACGTGTCTTAATAGATCTACCAGTTTCACCTATGTATGTACCACCACAGGTACCACACTCCAACTTGTAAACTCCATTCTCATCCAAAAAATTAATTTTATCTTTGGTATTAAATAATTTTTTGAAAATAGTGTTATTGTTTTTAAAGGATATGTTGATGTTGTATCTGCGAAAAATTCTTTGTATGTTATATGACATATATCCTGGGTAATTAATAGATCTATAAGTTAAAATTTGTGAAGACGGGTTAATTGTTTGTAAACTAGTTGATAAATTGTGTTGTTGTTTTAAATGAATCTTGTGCAATAATGTGTTGATAGTACTATTGGAAAAACCATTGTTAACAGCAATGTTTTTGATTATATTGAGTTCGTTAGTTTTGTGTAAATCAGATAATGGAGTATTGAGATATCTATGTAAGTAAGCTCTTAATGCAGAATTTTTATGAGAATTATGATGGTAGGATTGATGTGGAATTATTGTGTCTGTTTGTGTTGGTTTTCTATATATTTTAAAATCAATTCTGTCTTTATTATTAATTAAGGTTAGATCCAAAAAATTCAATTCATTATCATTTTCGATTTCTAAAGTGAATTTGATGTTTTGGTGCAAAATGTTTATGTAATTGTGAAAGTGTTGTATAGTAGATTCATTGTCATTATCCCAGATAATAAATATGTCATCAACATTTCTTCGCCAAAGTTTTATATTTTTATTTTGATGATTATTAGGATTTAAAATTTTATTTTCAAGTTCATTCAAAAAAACATCAGAGAGGAGACCACTCAAGGGAGAACCCATAGGTAGGCCTTCATTGTATTTATAAAATGAATTGTTGAAAGAACAAAAATTTTGTTCTGTACAAAGTTTTAATAGATTATAAATATGTTCTGAGTCTGTGTTGTTGATTTTGTTACTGATTAAATCTTTTATTAGGTCTAAGGTTTCTGTAACTGGTATGTTGGTGTAAAGATTTGTGACATCAAATGATAACAAAGTGAAATTTTCAGGTAATTGTATCTTTTGAATGGTGTCAATAAGATCTGATCTGTCTTTAATTGTAAAATTAGCGTTAAATTGTATAGAATTTTAGAAAACTGTACTAGGAATCTAGATATTTTGTAAGTACTTGAATCTATTGAAGATATGATCGGTCTAATGGGATAATTATGTTTTTGTAATTTAATCAAAGAATATACTAAAGGTGTTTTAGGGTTCATTGGTAAAAAATTAAACATAGCTATGTTTTGTTGAAGTAAGAAATCTTTAGCAGATTTTACGATTCGTTTTGTTTTGTTATGGAATGCATTTGTTGGATTTTTCTTAATTTCTATAAAGTTGTTATCATTAAAAAATTGTAAAGTTTTTGAAATATAATTTTTCCAAAATAACCAGTCCAGCATTTTTGTCAGCGTTAGTAACAATGAGATTATTATTAATTTATTTAAGTTTGACCTTATTAAGTGTTTTTGCCTCATCCTTGATGTTATTTGACGTCTTCTTTTTTCTGTTTATTTCTCTTTCTCTCCTCTTTATCAAATCTATTAAGTCCTTCCTCAGGCTGTCTTCCTCTGGTGTATTGTGAGCTGCATTTTCTAGTTCAATGGATAATCTAGGTAGATTGTGATTCTGCGGCGCCATACCATATTTGTGACCTTTGTTCAAAAATTCCCATTCTCTAGTAGAAAATTGGACGTTGGATAGGTTGGTAATTCTTGGATGAAAATGATGCTGACTATTGTTATTAGAAAAAGAATAACTTGAATCTTCAATCTTTCTCTCTCTTAACTTGTTGATTTTACGTTGTTTTCTATTCCATGTATTTTTAGGTTCATCTTTTTTGAAATGTTTAGCTTGAAAAATAACATCATCCAGTTCAATGTAATGAAGTTGTTTTGAAAGAATGTTATAGATGTAGTTTAAATGTCTGTTGTTGTGATCTATTTTATTGCAAAGAAATTTAATTTGTTTTGAAATGTGGTTATTGCGGATGTATTGAATATGTGTTTCAGTTAGATGTTGTGGAAGTTTGTACTTTGTGTAAGTTGGAGTTAATTTTTCTGTTTTGCATATTTTGTTGAATTTAATGTTTTGAAGAGATGTTTGTATTTTGAAAGTATTCTTCTTGTAAAGTTGGATAAGTTTATTAGTAATTTGAACTTCATTTACATTGTTTGTACTTCAATTTTTTCTTGTAGAGTCTCTGAAGATGCTACAAAAGCGAAACTAGTTAGACAAAAATTAAATAAAACCAGTTAAAGTACAAAGAATTTTATTTATTTAATCATATTTATCATTACTGGTAGAATGGATATTTTAAACTTTTCAACTTTTTGTATATTCGTTGCCAGTTTAATATTCTCTGTTACCCGACTAGTGGTAGATCCACATATATTATTTATATATATTTTATATTAGTATATATATTATATACTACATATACACATTTTTCTATGGGTAGATCGTACGTTAGGGAAGTAACGTCGTTAGTATGAGTGATGTGAATAAATAATGTAAGATTCTATTGTACGAGTTTATTCAAATCTTATTTTCATTTAATATTTTGGATGCTTAACAAATGATAAGTATTCGTCAGTAAGTATTATTCTTCCAATCAGTTTTTTACCAAGAAATTTGTTTTCTTGAAATAAGAAAATACTTTCTATAGCATATACAAATACGTAAATTTCTTGTTGCAAGTCAGAATTACTTAATTCAAGTAATTCTTTCTGTGTGTGTAGCTTGTAATCCCTCCATTAACGACAAATAACAGAGAGAAAATTACTTAACGTTACGTTGAATATGAAAAAAAATGTTTGATTATTATTAATCAAAAACTGGCCTCCAATTTTACCGAAGGTTTCAATAAAGACGCCTTCAATTATCCCTTCAAAACGTCGGATAAACACCTTATAAATGCGCAACAACTCCAAGAAAGTAACACACAATAATCACCGCCATAATGCGTTATATGCCACATACTCAAAACCTTCTTCGTTTCGTGGAAATTTGGCCCGAGGAAATTGAAGGGAAAATGTTTATGGTACGAAAATATTTATATATGTCTTTGTACATTTACAACGCCATCGGAATTGCGATTTATCCGTTAGCGACCATTGAAGGTTTATCAATTTCACGTTCATTTTAAATAATACATTTATTAATTTGAATTTTAAATTTCAGACCGTAAAATTCCCATTGAACATAAATTGGATAAGCTTTTAAAAACAACCTGTGTTATAGTTTTCACGTATAATTTTATTTGTACCTATTATATGAGGGAGAAAATTGTAAGTATTTTTAGACTTCTCGAAGATTTTGGCGAATTTGGTAAACCACCGAAAGTCGAACTATTAAGCAAAATAATGGATTTTATCAGTATAGCGCAACTTATATATTGTGTAATTAATATGCGCGAATGTTTTAATAATAATCAAATAAATAATTTTACGATCATGTGTGGATTTGGAGCTAGTATGAAATATCCGTACGATATCGATGCGAATTGGCTTTATTATTTGCATCTTGGTATTGACGTTTTTTCTGCGACTACGATAATCCCGAGGGGAGTAATTTTCTTTGGGATAATTATAGGAACCCAGGAATTGATTGTCTTGCAGTTTAACCATTTAAATTCAATGTTAGAGAACGTTTATTGCGATGGTGATTTTTTGAATCAAAAGAAAAGGTTGCGCAATTGCATTATGTACCATATCCATATATTAGAGTAAGGAGATAAAAATAATGTATCCTTTTTATAAACGTCATCTTTTTTATATAAAATTAGTTTGTCCAAAGAACTCAACAATTCTTTCGGATTATTAACAATGCCTTGTATAATAATTTACAACGTGATTATTGGTAGCAGTTTGTTGGCGGTTTTAAACGTGCAAACTCCTTTCTTTTTTTTGAATACCGCCGGATGGACCGTTTCGTTATTTATTGCTTGTATAAGCGGGGAAAGAATTATAATAGCGGTGATATAAAATTGATCAAAAGACATAATCTATTTCAAATTCTTTTAGAGCACCTCAGTTGGTGACGTCGCTTACGGTTTAAAATGGTACACCGACGTGCGATTGCGAAAAGACATCCAACTAATTATCCTTCGATCGCAAAGGCCCGTTAGATTACAATGCGGTGAACTTGGGGAGTTATCTTATATGACATTTAAGAAGGTTGCAATTTCTTAAACGATGACTTAAAATTAGAATTGATTGTTATGGTATGCTTTTAGATTATGCAAGGGGCTTATACTTTAGCAACTATGAAAACTGGTACTGGACGTTAAACGCAGTATTTAGTGTTATGTAGAAAATGGAAAAATATGAGCACACTCCTAGTTTTGGTAGAATAAAAGTTCTAATTTTCAAAATGATGAATTTTGTTTCTATTTTTAACATATTTTGCTACATCCATAGCACACTAGCATCTATGAAATGAAACTACCTCACAATAGATATGTTATAGTTAAAGCATTCATTACGTGAATGTATACACTATCTAGACAATGCATACATTAACTAATTAAAGTTGTTAAAAAATAACAAAATACAAAATGTAAACTTTTACTAGTTAATGTATGCAATTACTGACGATACTCAGTTAAAGTTTAATATACGTTTAAAATGTATTATATAACAAAAGTTGTAGAAGTTGTTTTAAATAAAAAACGAAGCGAAGACTCTGAATTATAAAAAATCAAAATAACTTATAACTAAAAAACTTCGATCGATAGACAACGATAGGTAACCAACCAACCAACTTAACTTATTCTTTAACAGTTCTGTTGAATGGTAAAATAGGTTAGGTTATAATATTTGTTCGCTTTAAAATCAATGTAAAAAAGACACAGTAGTTCTCAGGAAGTTTCAAAATAAGGCTTTATCTTTCGGTTAACTTGTTAAGTTAGTAAAATGGATACAAATGAAATGAAAATTAAATTTCATAGTTGTATTGAAAATATTTCACAAAAGAGTAATAGCTTTCGAATGAGTTTATCAAAATATCGTAATTTAGTAAATGAAGTAAAAATTGCAAAGGCCTCAGCTCGGAAGGCAAACCGTCATTTTTGGTTGCTAAAACATTACGATGTCGTTACAATTAAAAATGTGGAAAAGCTAGTTGTACCAATTACAAATGATAAAGTGTTGTATTTGATGTGTTGTATGAAGTTCACGAATCAATAGGCCATGGTGGACGTGACCGTATGAAGAAGGAAATTCAACAAAGGTATAAAAATATTACAACTCAAGAAATACAACTATTTCTAAATTTATGCGAATTATGTTTGAAAAAGCGAAAAAACGAAAAGAAAGGGTTGGTGGTTAAACCGATGATATTTTCACACTTTAACTCTAGATGCCAAGTAGACTTAATAGACTTTCAATCACAACCTGCCGGAGAATTTAAATTTATATTAGTCTATCAAGATCATCTGACGAAATTTGTGATACTTAGAGCACTTAAAAGTAAGCAGGGATTGAAAGTAGCAGATCAACTACTTAGTATATTCTTATTATTTGGTGCCCCATCTATACTGCAATCTGATAATGGACGAGAATTTGTAAACAATATTATAGAAGATTTAAAACAACTATGGCTTGAATTAAAAGTTGTTCATGGTAAACCGCGACATAGTCAATTGCAAGGCAGTGTAGAACGCGCCAATCAAGATGTAGAAAATATATTGAACACTTGGATGCTACAAGAAAAATCTAACCATTGAAGTAAAGGTAAAAACCTTTCAATCAAATCTTTCTTTTTTTCTACAATAAAAAGCGGTATCATGTAAATCTTTTTTCAGGTTTGGGTTTCGTGCAATTTATGAAAAATAGGGCGCTTCATGCAGGAATCAAAAGAAGTCCATATGAAGCAATGTTTGGAGAGACAGCGAAGGTTGGACTTACTTCTTCTTCACTACCACGAGATGTTATTAAAGAAATTAATACTGAGGATGACTTGGACATATTAATAAAAACTTCTAATGCGTCTAATACAGAAGAACAAGGTGAAATTGAAATCACTTTTCATAGCAATGTTGCTATTTCACAGGAATCTATCCCAGAAAGTTCTTTAGAAATCTTAGAAAAAGCTTTACAAGAAGAAATTTTGCTAGTAGACGAAATAGCAACAACGTGCGTTGATAAAGAACATAACGATATATTGAAAGAGAAGAAGTGTAGAAAATGTGAGGTTTTGTTATTGTCGGAAGATAATTCCACTTGTAATGTTTGCGTGCGTCTACATGAAATTAATAATAACAGAAATGAGGCCAAAGAAAATTTAAAACTTCAAGCTACACGTATGATGTAGACAGGGGAAGAGGAGATTCTCGTTCAATCTTAGGATGTATAATGAAAAAAACCGATGATGGTTATTTTCAAATAGGAACAAGGAATGGTATTTTGAAAGGTCTTTACACTAGATCACAATTTAGTGTGTGTCCAGAGAAGATACTAAACATCGATGGTATTCCACCACAACAATTACCTCTTAGAATAGTGGCCACAGAGCAATCGGTAGGTAGTGGACAGGGATTTGTAAAATGCAATTGCAAAACAAAATGTAATGGTAATAGATGCACGTGTGTAAAGAAAAAAAATTTGTGCAATTCGAAGTGCCACCAAAGTTTGCCATGTTGTAATAAATAAAAGTTGTATTTGCATTAATAGATGAACGGATTTGTTCTTTATTTTGTTTGTTTTTGTATTTTTATTTTAAGAAATAAATATTTGTATTAAAAAAATCCCTATTTAAATTTTTATTACATATCTTAGTACAAAAAAGTTTCCAGTTATTTTTCTGTTTTTTGATTTTATTTCAAAAATGTATTTATTACTATACCTACTTACCACTTGCATCACATGCAATTCCGTGTATTAAGAAAATTATACCGTCCTTTGGAACAACTTTTACAGATATTTGTTAGCAAATGTATACACTACCTAGTATATGTACACATTCACTAATAAATGTATACACTCTATGATTAGTAAATACTTTCACTAAAACGTTACGTAAATGTATACATTGACTAGTACATGTATACATTAACTGAAATGCACACTTTACCTGTAACATATACACCAATAACGCCGAGGTTGCTAGCACCGAGGCACTGCACCGTTACCCTGTTTATATAAAATTACTCTATTTTTGCTTCGTTAACCTATTAGTATAAAAGTACTCTATTTTAGTTAATAAAGCCGAGGTTGCTTCGGGCGAGGCGCTACATTCATGTAATGTTAATAAATATATCCCACTTTGAACGGTATATTTTCAAACTACACCGAGGTCGCTTGCGGGCGAGGCGCTACATTAATAGTATGTCAATAAAGGTATCCTATTTTAAACGTTTTTTTTTAGGTTACACCGAGGACGCTTGTAGACGCTATATTGATGTAATGTTAATAAATATATTATCTTGCGATATATTTATCTCGATAAGATTATCATCTCAAAATATCTTAAAAAATGACGTCAATTATGACGTACAATTACGTCGCTGACGAATTATGGCTAAAAATAGCCACCAAAATAACTTGGGACTGCAGCCTGGGTACTGACTTGAAGTTTTATACTTCAATTAAAAGTATTGTAAAAGTTGATAGCTTTCTAATACAGTTTATCTCTAAGAGGTCATTTATTTATTATATTATGATCATCATTGTTTATAAATACATGATATGCAGTGAATATTTTGATGTCATAAAAATGAAATTAATAATACAAAGAAAAAGATATGTAAAAATGTGTTACACGAATGTAAGTACAGGGAGTTTCAAGGTTTTTCTCAAGCCAAAATGATTATGAAAGAGGATACAATCCTATATCAAATAAAGTACATAGGCTGTTCAAGAAATGCAATGAAGAAATCGACTGAAAATCAGATATTCAATTTTTGACAATCCTTTATTTATTTTTCATTCCTCAACAATTGCACCACTACTTTATATGAAATGAAGCAATAATTTGTTAATCTTCTTTCTTAACAAAAAAAAATCAAAATTGCTTGCTATTATAGAAAGTTGCAAACAGAGATTATTTTATTTATCGAATCTTTACTGCAACATTTAGAAGATAATATACCATTAATCGCGGATAAATTGAGTTACATTATTTACATTTTTTATTTAATTGGGACCGAAGGTGATTCAGATTATCAAATTGTTCGGATTATCAAATATTGCGGCTAAATAGCTGACTATAGAAATATTGGAAACAAGAAATAAAACACCTACATACTAACACGTGAAAGCAATATATTTCTGTAAACACAAAACTATAATTCTTAATTAAATATACATATGAGCACATAATTAGGGATAGCCGTACATCTCTGTGATGGCAACATCACACCAACATCCCCAACAGAAGACGTCCGTGATTCGCACTTCAGGTTTTACATGTCACTTTGAATACTACCTAACTGAATATTGATTTCTTTTGGATATTGCTATGGATATGCGTAGCAACGTCCAAGTAAATGCTTTCAATTTAAATGCCAGATTAAGCCAGACATTGCCAGATAATTGTCCAGTTGTCAGGTTAAAATAATTTTGTACTATTGTTGATAATTGTATTATAATTGTAAAATTGGAACCACTTAGTTGGTGTGCATGAAAATGTGCTAGTATTTCTACCGAACGATTTTCGCTACAAACATTCTTATCATTCATTCCACATTGATACTTTTTGGAGTGTCACATATTCAAAATTAGTGAACATGCATTAGACACTGCTGTGTCTTGTTCTGCCTTTAAAAATGCCCTTTTGAGTTAACAAATCCATCACTTCTTGTACTTTATCCCGCTCACGTATTTTTTGTAGATTACCCCATTTAAAAACCTTTAATTTAGTATTCATAACTGAATTGAACCAAATATACATTACAACTTTTATAAAATTCGATTAATATAATCTTGACGTATTTAGATCAGAGTTCAACAGTAGTTAACTATAAAAGTTGTTTAAAAATATTTGTCTATTAGCGAGTCAATTTATTTTTTTCAATTTGATAATTAAGTGATATGAAACTGATTGTAAACTGGAAATTACTTCGAACCAGTTTCTGAAGAAGATTGCTACATGGCATCCAAAACGTCAAACATTATTTTTTTAAACCACACGGACATCTTCAATTCAAGCAAATTTATCTCTTTATCTCCATTATTAAAGCTAAGGCGATTATTTTCAAAATCTACTTGATTTGAACATTAAATTTTAAATTTCTATCTCAATAATATCTTGTTCAAACATCAGTTATCCAAAATCATTTTAAAGAGAGCGTCTTCAATTTGATCTGTGACTCATCCCATTATTTCCATTATTTTAGCCATCGCGATTTTTTTTAATTCTCCCATATTTATTATTTTACTGCTTTCTAAGTTGAAAGGCAATCTTACATACTCCAATTTTTTTTAACAATTTTTGAATAAAACAGTTCCATTATTTTAGCCAAGGCGATTTTTTTTAATTCTCCCATGTTTATTAATTTACTCTTTTCTAAGTTGAAACGCTATCTTACATACTCCAATTTTTTTAAACAATTTTTGAATAAAACAGCGGTTATCATACACTGTTCTTTTACCTCCATTATTTAAGATAAACCGATTATTTTAGTTTTAATTAATTTGAAACGAAGTCTTACACATTTTATTTTTATCTCAATAATTTCTCGTTTAAACGCCCGGTATCCTGTCATTTTAAAGAGAGCATTTTCATCATCAATTTGATCCATAACTCATCCCATTATTTCCATTATTTTAGTCATAGCGATTTTTTTTAATCCTCCCATATTTATTATTTTACTGTTTTCTAAGTTGAAACGCTATCTTACATACTCCAATTTTTTTTAACAATTTTTGAATAAAACAGCGGTTATCATACACTGTTCTTTTACCTCCATTATTTAAGATAAACCGATTGTTTTAGTTTTAATTAATTTGAAACGAAGTCTTACACATTTTACTTTATCTCAATAATTTCTCGTTTAAACGCCCGGTATCCTGTCATTTTAAAGAGAGCATTTTCATCATCAATTTGATCCATAACTCATCCCATTATTTCCATTATTTTAGTCATAGCGATTTTTTTTAATTCTCCCATATTTATTATTTTACTGTTTTCTAAGTTGAAACGCTATCTTACATACTCCAATTTTTTTTAACAATTTTTGAATAAAACAGCGGTTATCATACACTGTTCATTTACCTCCATTATTTAAGATAAACCGATTATTTTAGTTTTAATTAATTTGAAACGAAGTCTTACACATTTTATTTTTATCTCAATAATTTCTCGTTTAAACGCCCGGTATCCTGTCATTTTAAAGAGAGCATTTTCATCATCAATTTGATCCATAACTCATCCCATTATTTCCATTATTTTAGCCATCGCGATTTTTTTTAATTCTCCCATATTTATTATTTTACTGCTTTCTAAGTTGAAAGGCAATCTTACATACTCCAATTTTTTTTAACAATTTTTGAATAAAACAGCGGTTATCATACACTGTTCCTTTACCTCCATTATTTAAGATAAACCGATTATTTTAGTTTTAATTAATTTGAAACGAAGTCTTAAACATTTTATTTTTATCTCAACAATTTCTCGTTTAAACGCCGGCTATCCTGTCATTTTAAAGAGGGCATTTTCATCATCAATTTGATCCATAACTCATCCCATTATTTCCATTATTTTAGCCAAGGCGATTTTTTTTAATTCTCCCATGTTTATTAATTTACTCTTTTCTAAGTTGAAACGCTATCTTACATACTCCAATTTTTTTAAACAATTTTTGAATAAAACAGCGGTTATCCTACACTGTTCTTTTACCTCCATTATTTAAGATAAACCGATTATTTTAGTTTTAATTAATTTGAAACGAAGTCTTACACATTTTATTTTTATCTCAATAATTTCTCGTTTAAACGCCCGGTATCCTGTCATTTTAAAGAGAGCATTTTCATCATCAATTTGATCCATAACTCATCCCATTATTTCCATTATTTTAGTCATAGCGATTTTTTTTAATTCTCCCATATTTATTATTTTACTGTTTTCTAAGTTGAAACGCTATCTTACATACTCCAATTTTTTTTAACAATTTTTGAATAAAACAGCGGTTATCATACACTGTTCTTTTACCTCCACTATTTAAGATAAACCGATTATTTTAGTTTTAATTAATTTGAAACGAAGTCTTACACATTTTATTTTTATCTCAATAATTTCTCGTTTAAACGCCCGGTATCCTGTCATTTTAAAGAGAGCATTTTCATCATCAATTTGATCCATAACTCATCCCATTATTTCCATTATTTTAGTCATAGCGATTTTTTTTAATTCTCCCATATTTATTATTTTACTGTTTTCTAAGTTGAAACGCTATCTTACATACTCCAATTTTTTTTAACAATTTTTGAATAAAACAGCGGTTATCATACACTGTTCTTTTACCTGCATTATTTAAGATAAACCGATTATTTTAGTTTTAATTAATTTGAAACGAAGTCTTACACATTTTATTTTTATCTCAATAATTTCTCGTTTAAACGCCCGGTATCCTGTCATTTTAAAGAGAGCATTTTCATCATCAATTTGATCCATAACTCATCCCATTATTTTAGTCATAGCGATTTTTTTTAATTCTCCCATATTTATTATTTTACTGTTTTCTAAGTTGAAACGCTATCTTACATACTCCAATTTTTTTTAACAATTTTTGAATAAAACAGCGGTTATCATACACTGTTCTTTTACCTCCATTATTTAAGATAAACCGATTATTTTAGTTTTAATTAATTTGAAACGAAGTCTTACACATTTTATTTTTATCTCAATAATTTCTCGTTTAAACGCCCGGTATCCTGTCATTTTAAAGAGAGCATTTTCATCATCAATTTGATCCATAACTCATCCCATTATTTCCATTATTTTAGCCATCGCGATTTTTTTTAATTCTCCCATATTTATTATTTTACTGCTTTCTAAGTTGAAAGGCAATCTTACATACTCCAATTTTTTTTAACAATTTTTGAATAAAACAGCGGTTATCATACACTGTTCCTTTACCTCCATTATTTAAGATAAACCGATTATTTTAGTTTTAATTAATTTGAAACGAAGTCTTAAACATTTTATTTTTATCTCAACAATTTCTCGTTTAAACGCCGGCTATCCTGTCATTTTAAAGAGGGCATTTTCATCATCAATTTGATCCATAACTCATCCCATTATTTCCATTATTTTAGCCAAGGCGATTTTTTTTAATTCTCCCATGTTTATTAATTTACTCTTTTCTAAGTTGAAACGCTATCTTACATACTCCAATTTTTTTAAACAATTTTTGAATAAAACAGCGGTTATCATACACTGTTCTTTTACCTCCATTATTTAAGATAAACTGATTATTTTAGTTTTAATTAATTTGAAACGAAGTCTTACACATTTTATTTTTATCTCAATAATTTCTCGTTTAAACGCCCGGTATCCTGTCATTTTAAAGAGAGCATTTTCATCATCAATTTGATCCATAACTCATCCCATTATTTCCATTATTTTAGTCATAGCGATTTTTTTTAATTCTCCCATATTTATTATTTTACTGTTTTCTAAGTTGAAACGCTATCTTACATACTCCAATTTTTTTTAACAATTTTTGAATAAAACAGCGGTTATCATACACTGTTCTTTTACCTCCACTATTTAAGATAAACCGATTATTTTAGTTTTAATTAATTTGAAACGAAGTCTTACACATTTTATTTTTATCTCAATAATTTCTCGTTTAAACGCCCGGTATCCTGTCATTTTAAAGAGAGCATTTTCATCATCAATTTGATCCATAACTCATCCCATTATTTCCATTATTTTAGTCATAGCGATTTTTTTTAATTCTCCCATATTTATTATTTTACTGTTTTCTAAGTTGAAACGCTATCTTACATACTCCAATTTTTTTTAACAATTTTTGAATAAAACAGCGGTTATCATACACTGTTCTTTTACCTCCATTATTTAAGATAAACCGATTATTTTAGTTTTAATTAATTTGAAACGAAGTCTTACACATTTTATTTTTATCTCAATAATTTCTCGTTTAAACGCCCGGTATCCTGTCATTTTAAAGAGAGCATTTTCATCATCAATTTGATCCATAACTCATCCCATTATTTTAGTCATAGCGATTTTTTTTAATTCTCCCATATTTATTATTTTACTGTTTTCTAAGTTGAAACGCTATCTTACATACTCCAATTTTTTTTAACAATTTTTGAATAAAACAGCGGTTATCATACACTGTTCTTTTACCTCCATTATTTAAGATAAACCGATTATTTTAGTTTTAATTAATTTGAAACGAAGTCTTACACATTTTATTTTTATCTCAATAATTTCTCGTTTAAACGCCCGGTATCCTGTCATTTTAAAGAGAGCATTTTCATCATCAATTTGATCCATAACTCATCCCATTATTTTAGTCATAGCGATTTTTTTTAATTCTCCCATATTTATTATTTTACTGTTTTCTAAGTTGAAACGCTATCTTACATACTCCAATTTTTTTTAACAATTTTTGAATAAAACAGCGGTTATCATACACTGTTCTTTTACCTCCATTATTTAAGATAAACCGATTATTTTAGTTTTAATTAATTTGAAACGAAGTCTTACACATTTTATTTTTATCTCAATAATTTCTCGTTTAAACGCCCGGTATCCTGTCATTTTAAAGAGAGCATTTTCATCATCAATTTGATCCATAACTCATCCCATTATTTCCATTATTTTAGCCATCGCGATTTTTTTTAATTCTCCCATATTTATTATTTTACTGCTTTCTAAGTTGAAAGGCAATCTTACATACTCCAATTTTTTTTAACAATTTTTGAATAAAACAGCGGTTATCATACACTGTTCCTTTACCTCCATTATTTAAGATAAACCGATTATTTTAGTTTTAATTAATTTGAAACGAAGTCTTAAACATTTTATTTTTATCTCAACAATTTCTCGTTTAAACGCCGGCTATCCTGTCATTTTAAAGAGGGCATTTTCATCATCAATTTGATCCATAACTCATCCCATTATTTCCATTATTTTAGTCATAGCGATTTTTTTTAATTCTCCCATATTTATTATTTTACTGTTTTCTAAGTTGAAACGCTATCTTACATACTCCAATTTTTTTTAACAATTTTTGAATAAAACAGCGGTTATCATACACTGTTCTTTTACCTCCACTATTTAAGATAAACCGATTATTTTAGTTTTAATTAATTTGAAACGAAGTCTTACACATTTTATTTTTATCTCAATAATTTCTCGTTTAAACGCCCGGTATCCTGTCATTTTAAAGAGAGCATTTTCATCATCAATTTGATCCATAACTCATCCCATTATTTCCATTATTTTAGTCATAGCGATTTTTTTTAATTCTCCCATATTTATTATTTTACTGTTTTCTAAGTTGAAACGCTATCTTACATACTCCAATTTTTTTTAACAATTTTTGAATAAAACAGCGGTTATCATACACTGTTCTTTTACCTCCACTATTTAAGATAAACCGATTATTTTAGTTTTAATTAATTTGAAACGAAGTCTTACACATTTTATTTTTATCTCAATAATTTCTCGTTTAAACGCCCGGTATCCTGTCATTTTAAAGAGAGCATTTTCATCATCAATTTGATCCATAACTCATCCCATTATTTTAGTCATAGCGATTTTTTTTAATTCTCCCATATTTATTATTTTACTGTTTTCTAAGTTGAAACGCTATCTTACATACTCCAATTTTTTTTAACAATTTTTGAATAAAACAGCGGTTATCATACACTGTTCTTTTACCTCCATTATTTAAGATAAACCGATTATTTTAGTTTTAATTAATTTGAAACGAAGTCTTACACATTTTATTTTTATCTCAATAATTTCTCGTTTAAACGCCCGGTATCCTGTCATTTTAAAGAGAGCATTTTCATCATCAATTTGATCCATAACTCATCCCATTATTTCCATTATTTTAGCCATCGCGATTTTTTTTAATTCTCCCATATTTATTATTTTACTGCTTTCTAAGTTGAAAGGCAATCTTACATACTCCAATTTTTTTAACAATTTTTGAATAAAACAGTTCCATTATTTTAGCCAAGGCGATTTTTTTTAATTCTCCCATGTTTTTTTAATTTACTCTTTTCTAAGTTGAAACGCAATCTTACATACTTCAATTTTTTTTAACAATTTTTGAATAAAACAGCGGTTATCATACACTGTTCCTTTACCTCCATTATTTAAGATAAACCGATTATTTTAGTTTTAATTAATTTGAAACGAAGTCTTAAACATTTTATTTTTATCTCAACAATTTCTCGTTTAAACGCCGGCTATCCTGTCATTTTAAAGAGGGCATTTTCATCATCAATTTGATCCATAACTCATCCCATTATTTCCATTATTTTAGCCAAGGCGATTTTTTTTAATTCTCCCATGTTTTTTTAATTTACTCTTTTCTAAGTTGAAACGCTATCTTACATACTCCAATTTTTTTAAACAATTTTTGAATAAAACAGCGGTTATCATACACTGTTCTTTTACCTCCATTATTTAAGATAAACCGATTATTTTAGTTTTAATTAATTTGAAACGAAGTCTTACACATTTTATTTTTATCTCAATAATTTCTCGTTTAAACGCCCGGTATCCTGTCATTTTAAAGAGAGCATTTTCATCATCAATTTGATCCATAACTCATCCCATAATTTCCATTATTTTAGTCATAGCGATTTTTTTAATTCTCCCATATTTATTATTTTACTGTTTTCTAAGTTGAAACGCTATCTTACATACTCCAATTTTTTTTAACAATTTTTGAATAAAACAGCGGTTATCATACACTGTTCTTTTACCTCCATTATTTAAGATAAACTGATTATTTTAGTTTTAATTAATTTGAAACGAAGTCTTACACATTTTATTTTTATCTCAACAATTTCTCCTTTAAACGCCGGCTATCCTGTCATTTTAAAGAGGGCATTTTCATCATCAATTTGATCCATAACTCATCCCATTATTTCCCTTATTTTAGTCAAGGCGATTTTTTTTAATTCTCCCATGTTTATTAATTTACTCTTTTCTAAGTTGAAACGCAATCTTACTTACTCCAATTTTTTTTAACAATTTTTGAATAAAACAGCGGTTATCATACACTGTTCCTTTACCTCCATTATTTAAGATAAACCGATTATTTTAGTTTTAATTAATTTGAAACGAAGTCTTAAACATTTTATTTTTATCTCAACAATTTCTCGTTTAAACGCCGGCTATCCTGTCATTTTAAAGAGGGCATTTTCATCATCAATTTGATCCATAACTCATCCCATTATTTCCATTATTTTAGCCATCGCGATTTTTTTTAATTCTCCCATATTTATTATTTTACTGCTTTCTAAGTTGAAAGGCAATCTTACATACTCCAATTTTTTTAACAATTTTTGAATAAAACAGTTCCATTATTTTAGCCAAGGCGATTTTTTTTAATTCTCCCATGTTTTTTTAATTTACTCTTTTCTAAGTTGAAACGCAATCTTACATACTTCAATTTTTTTTAACAATTTTTGAATAAAACAGCGGTTATCATACACTGTTCCTTTACCTCCATTATTTAAGATAAACCGATTATTTTAGTTTTAATTAATTTGAAACGAAGTCTTAAACATTTTATTTTTATCTCAACAATTTCTCGTTTAAACGCCGGCTATCCTGTCATTTTAAAGAGGGCATTTTCATCATCAATTTGATCCATAACTCATCCCATTATTTCCATTATTTTAGCCAAGGCGATTTTTTTTAATTCTCCCATGTTTATTAATTTACTCTTTTCTAAGTTGAAACGCTATCTTACATACTCCAATTTTTTTAAACAATTTTTGAATAAAACAGCGGTTATCATACACTGTTCTTTTACCTCCATTATTTAAGATAAACCGATTATTTTAGTTTTAATTAATTTGAAACGAAGTCTTACACATTTTATTTTTATCTCAATAATTTCTCGTTTAAACGCCCGGTATCCTGTCATTTTAAAGAGAGCATTTTCATCATCAATTTGATCCATAACTCATCCCATAATTTCCATTATTTTAGTCATAGCGATTTTTTTAATTCTCCCATATTTATTATTTTACTGTTTTCTAAGTTGAAACGCTATCTTACATACTCCAATTTTTTTTAACAATTTTTGAATAAAACAGCGGTTATCATACACTGTTCTTTTACCTCCATTATTTAAGATAAACTGATTATTTTAGTTTTAATTAATTTGAAACGAAGTCTTACACATTTTATTTTTATCTCAACAATTTCTCCTTTAAACGTCGGCTATCCTGTCATTTTAAAGAGGGCATTTTCATCATCAATTTGATCCATAACTCATCCCATTATTTCCCTTATTTTAGTCAAGGCGATTTTTTTTAATTCTCCCATGTTTATTAATTTACTCTTTTCTAAGTTGAAACGCAATCTTACTTACTCCAATTTTTTTTAACAATTTTTGAATAAAACAGCGGTTATCATACACTGTACCTTTACCTCCATTATTTAAGATAAACCGATTATTTTAGTTTTAATTAATTTGAAACGAAGTCTTAAACATTTTATTTTTATCTCAACAATTTCTCGTTTAAACGCCGGCTATCCTGTCATTTTAAAGAGGGCATTTTCATCATCAATTTGATCCATAACTCATCCCATTATTTCCATTATTTTAGCCAAGGCGATTTTTTTTAATTCTCCCATGTTTATTAATTTACTCTTTTCTAAGTTGAAACGCTATCTTACATACTCCAATTTTTTTAAACAATTTTTGAATAAAACAGCGGTTATCATACACTGTTCTTTTACTTCCATTATTTAAGATAAACCGATTATTTTAGTTTTAATTAATTTGAAACGAAGTCTTACACATTTTATTTTTATCTCAATAATTTCTCGTTTAAACGCCCGGTATCCTGTCATTTTAAAGAGAGCATTTTCATCATCAATTTGATCCATAACTCATCCCATTATTTCCATTATTTTAGTCATAGCGATTTTTTTTAATTCTCCCATATTTATTATTTTACTGTTTTCTAAGTTGAAACGCTATCTTACATACTCCAATTTTTTTAAACAATTTTTGAATAAAACAGCGGTTATCATACACTGTTCTTTTACCTCCATTATTTAAGATAAACCGATTATTTTAGTTTTAATTAATTTGAAACGAAGTCTTACACATTTTATTTTTATCTCAATAATTTCTCGTTTAAACGCCCGGTATCCTGTCATTTTAAAGAGAGCATTTTCATCATCAATTTGATCCATAACTCATCCCATTATTTCCATTATTTTAGCCATCGCGATTTTTTTTAATTCTCCCATATTTATTATTTTACTGCTTTCTAAGTTGAAAGGCAATCTTACATACTCCAATTTTTTTTAACAATTTTTGAATAAAACAACGGTTATCATACACTGTTCCTTTACCTCCATTATTTAAGATAAACCGATTATTTTAGTTTTAATTAATTTGAAACGAAGTCTTAAACATTTTATTTTTATCTCAACAATTTCTCGTTTAAACGCCGGCTATCCTGTCATTTTAAAGAGGGCATTTTCATCATCAATTTGATCCATAACTCATCCCATTATTTCCATTATTTTAGCCAAGGCGATTTTTTTTAATTCTCCCATGTTTATTAATTTACTCTTTTCTAAGTTGAAACGCTATCTTACATACTCCAATTTTTTTAAACAATTTTTGAATAAAACAGCGGTTATCATACACTGTTCTTTTACCTCCATTATTTAAGATAAACCGATTATTTTAGTTTTAATTAATTTGAAACGAAGTCTTACACATTTTATTTTTATCTCAATAATTTCTCGTTTAAACGCCCGGTATCCTGTCATTTTAAAGAGAGCATTTTCATCATCAATTTGATCCATAACTCATCCCATTATTTCCATTATTTTAGTCATAGCGATTTTTTTTAATTCTCCCATATTTATTATTTTACTGTTTTCTAAGTTGAAACGCTATCTTACATACTCCAATTTTTTTTAACAATTTTTGAATAAAACAGCGGTTATCATACACTGTTCTTTTACCTCCATTATTTAAGATAAACCGATTATTTTAGTTTTAATTAATTTGAAACGAAGTCTTACACATTTTATTTTTATCTCAATAATTTCTCGTTTAAACGCCCGGTATCCTGTCATTTTAAAGAGAGCATTTTCATCATCAATTTGATCCATAACTCATCCCATTATTTTAGTCATAGCGATTTTTTTTAATTCTCCCATATTTATTATTTTACTGTTTTCTAAGTTGAAACGCTATCTTACATACTCCAATTTTTTTTAACAATTTTTGAATAAAACAACGGTTATCATACACTGTTCCTTTACCTCCATTATTTAAGATAAACCGATTATTTTAGTTTTAATTAATTTGAAACGAAGTCTTAAACATTTTATTTTTATCTCAACAATTTCTCGTTTAAACGCCGGCTATCCTGTCATTTTAAAGAGGGCATTTTCATCATCAATTTGATCCATAACTCATCCCATTATTTCCATTATTTTAGCCAAGGCGATTTTTTTTAATTCTCCCATGTTTATTAATTTACTCTTTTCTAAGTTGAAACGCTATCTTACATACTCCAATTTTTTTAAACAATTTTTGAATAAAACAGCGGTTATCATACACTGTTCTTTTACCTCCATTATTTAAGATAAACCGATTATTTTAGTTTTAATTAATTTGAAACGAAGTCTTACACATTTTATTTTTATCTCAATAATTTCTCGTTTAAACGCCCGGTATCCTGTCATTTTAAAGAGAGCATTTTCATCATCAATTTGATCCATAACTCATCCCATTATTTTAGTCATAGCGATTTTTTTTAATTCTCCCATATTTATTATTTTACTGTTTTCTAAGTTGAAACGCTATCTTACATACTCCAATTTTTTTTAACAATTTTTGAATAAAACAGCGGTTATCATACACTGTTCTTTTACCTCCATTATTTAAGATAAACCGATTATTTTAGTTTTAATTAATTTGAAACGAAGTCTTACACATTTTATTTTTATCTCAATAATTTCTCGTTTAAACGCCCGGTATCCTGTCATTTTAAAGAGAGCATTTTCATCATCAATTTGATCCATAACTCATCCCATTATTTTAGTCATAGCGATTTTTTTTAATTCTCCCATATTTATTATTTTACTGTTTTCTAAGTTGAAACGCTATCTTACATACTCCAATTTTTTTTAACAATTTTTGAATAAAACAGCGGTTATCATACACTGTTCTTTTACCTCCATTATTTAAGATAAACCGATTATTTTAGTTTTAATTAATTTGAAACGAAGTCTTACACATTTTATTTTTATCTCAATAATTTCTCGTTTAAACGCCCGGTATCCTGTCATTTTAAAGAGAGCATTTTCATCATCAATTTGATCCATAACTCATCCCATTATTTCCATTATTTTAGCCATCGCGATTTTTTTTAATTCTCCCATATTTATTATTTTACTGCTTTCTAAGTTGAAAGGCAATCTTACATACTCCAATTTTTTTTAACAATTTTTGAATAAAACAGCGGTTATCATACACTGTTCCTTTACCTCCATTATTTAAGATAAACCGATTATTTTAGTTTTAATTAATTTGAAACGAAGTCTTACACATTTTATTTTTATCTCAATAATTTCTCGTTTAAACGCCCGGTATCCTGTCATTTTAAAGAGAGCATTTTCATCATCAATTTGATCCATAACTCATCCCATTATTTCCATTATTTTAGTCATAGCGATTTTTTTTAATTCTCCCATATTTATTATTTTACTGTTTTCTAAGTTGAAACGCTATCTTACATACTCCAATTTTTTTTAACAATTTTTGAATAAAACAGCGGTTATCATACACTGTTCTTTTACCTCCATTATTTAAGATAAACCGATTATTTTAGTTTTAATTAATTTGAAACGAAGTCTTACACATTTTATTTTTATCTCAATAATTTCTCGTTTAAACGCCCGGTATCCTGTCATTTTAAAGAGAGCATTTTCATCATCAATTTGATCCATAACTCATCCCATTATTTCCATTATTTTAGTCATAGCGATTTTTTTTAATTCTCCCATATTTATTATTTTACTCTTTTCTAAGTTGAAACGCTATCTTACATACTCCAATTTTTTTAAACAATTTTTGAATAAAACAGCGGTTATCATACACTGTTCTTTTACCTCCATTATTTAAGATAAACCGATTATTTTAGTTTTAATTAATTTGAAACGAAGTCTTACACATTTTATTTTTATCTTAACAATTTCTCGTTTAAACGCCGGCTATCCTGTCATTTTAAAGAGGGCATTTTCATCATCAATTTGATCCATAACTCATCCCATTATTTCCATTATTTTAGCCAAGGCGATTTTTTTAATTCTCCCATGTTTATTAATTTACTCTTTTCTAAGTTGAAACGCTATCTTACATACTCCAATTTTTTTAAACAATTTTTGAATAAAACAGCGGTTATCATACACTGTTCTTTTACCTCCATTATTTAAGATAAACCGATTATTTTAGTTTTAATTAATTTGAAACGAAGTCTTACACATTTTATTTTTATCTCAACAATTTCTCGTTTAAACGCCTGCTATCCTGTCATTTTAAAGAGGGCATTTTCATCTTCAATTTGATCCATAACTCATCCCATTATTTCCCTTATTTTAGTCAAGGCGATTTTTTTTAATTCTCCCATGTTTATTAATTTACTCTTTTCTAAGTTGAAACGCAATCTTACATACTTCAATATTTTTAAACAGTTTTTGAATAAAACAGCGGTTATCATACACTGTTCTTTTACCTCCATTATTTAAGATAAACCGATTATTTTAGTTTTAATTAATTTGAAACGAAGTCTTACACATTTTATTTTTATCTCAATAATTTCTGGTTAAAATGTCGGTTATCATATATCATTTTAAATATGATATTTTCGTGTTCAATTTGATTCATGAATCATCTGCCATGGCGATTTTATTCATTTGTGTCCCAATTAATCGAAATGCGCTGTGTTTATTTGTTTGTATGGAAATTTGAAGCAAAAAAATAATTGTAAATAGATATGAGATAAATAAAAGTAATGGGGTTAAAAAAATAAATGGGAAGTGGAATATGATTAGCGAAAGTATCGATTTCTTTTGGTGGAAGTGTTTGGAAAATCTGGGTAGCCACTTAATGGCTGTTTGCTTGGATTTTCACCCTATTAGGTAGATGATTCTTCGTAGTAATTTATTGCTGTTAAATATTACGCTATAAAACGCAGACGGTAATTGTAGATTTTTCTAAATTAAATTTAGGTTAACTCGAATTTTCTTAACAAATCGTATCATTTATCACATTTTGAAACGTGAGATTCTACAAATGTTACAAAAGATTAATTTTTGAATATGAAACTAATAAAAAGATATTTTAATTCTTAAGGCTGAGTATTTCTGGCAGGCGACGTTGTCGAAGTCTTTTGAGATTCTTTCTATTGGGAAACTGTTATAATTAAAAAAATCTTATTTGCAACGTTTTCTGTATGTAATTTTCATATTCAATGTAATCTGATGTGTACTATCCCACACTGCGCATGATTAGGTTTCCTCGAGATGTTTCATCAACGTAAATCGATCATTTGCTTCAATTACTGTTCAGGAAACTTTGTTTAATACTTGGTTAGGTTCCATCATGGGGAATACGTCGAGGATGAACCCGGGTTATACAAAAGACGTCACTGGGGCCCAGGAGTTAATGCCACAAGTTTCGAGTTCTATCATCGATGTATTACGAATACGTGACCGATTTCAAATATGACAAAGTTCAATAATCGCAATATTGAAAAGGATTTAATCACACGTTACTGGATATTACGCTATTCGATGAATATATATATAAGATATTGTAATATTACTAATCCGGCGCATCCACCAAAACCCCCACATTCAAATTCCTAATTAAATTTGAAGCCGAAGTCGATATATTTTTTAAAAATACCTTTTCTAATAAAATTTCCGGTTTACCTTCGTGATTGAAGGTTAAGATCTTAAGTTTAAAAGTAACAAATTGCTTCAAGAGCACGTGAAGCATCAGATTTCATCCGGAACACGTTCCGGTACTTTTTACTTTGGAATTATTACTTCAGGGAGTTCCAATAGCAATCAGAAACATAAATGGACCAGATTTTAAAGTGCACCCAATTTATTGTGATGTATGAACAGTTAAGGAAGCTTTTAAAGTTACAATTAAGACTATGTTTAAAAGGAAATGTCCAATATTTTTGTGTAGTTTTAAAAATAGAAATTTTATGAATGATGTATTTGAATCGGAATTTTCAAATGTGTTATTTATTTTCTCTTTGATCTCCATCTGGAGAATTTCCCAGAAGTTTTGCAAAAGACGTTCGAAGCGAAACACTTCACGCTCGTTTTCATCCTTAATGGAAACGACGCGAAATACGAATGTTTACCGAGTCATAAGGATTGATGTCGATTTTGTGAAGGATGGGCACGCACAGAATCCACCAGGATTTCGTTATCTATAATACACCAAGCCGTGTATTTCGGATGGTTCCAGCCATTGCGAGGCGCTTGATTGATGTTTGGGAAATGAGTTATTTTCCGTAATGCACAACCCAACGACATTTTCATAATTTCCATCACGCGGTTAAAACAAAATTTTTATAGTTATAAATTATTTTTAAAAATCTCAATTTATTTCAAATAATTTTTATTTTCGTGTGTTCGCTTTACTCTGACTGCGACTGCCAACGTCAGACATTCAGGAAATCGACAGACGTCTAATTTGTGGGATAAACCACAACCCGCTTTTCGATAATGGTCTATTTCCCAATCAAATAAACCCCGTTTCGATCACAAATCCCGCCGAAAACCATTCAACAATTTAAATCCAACGACAAAACTCAACGAAAGATGGGTGTAATACGAACCGTTTGGGAGTTTGTACGGAGAGTTGGAGTATCAGTTTATGTTTTCAAATAATTAGAAAATACGATGATCCCGGAATTTACAATAATGGATAACAGGATAACTCGTTCAGTGGTGTTCGTCGCTTGGGAATACAAATGTTAGTTGTCCCCTTTTTTCATTCATAATGGATCGGAATGAGAAAAATTGCCTTTGAAATCGAAAGTGAATCCGTTTGTTTGTTTTTATCGGTTGGTTCTCATTGATGGAGGAATCATTGAAAAATTGTTTCAACTTTCCCTTTTTCTAGATAAATATTTATGCGCCTTGAAACAAATATGTAAAAGCAATATCATTATAACCTTTGTACTAAAAAGCTTTTTTGTAAGAAGATCCGAATTTCGAGTGCTACTATTAGCAATAACTTGTAAAATATTCATAATTTTTTACATTTTTCTCGAAATTGGCGCATTTGAGAGTAAATGTGCAAAAGAACAATATTGTTTTAAGAATCATTGTTTTAAAAGTTACACTATGTTTTTTACATTATGAATAACGTAAACAACTTTGAGTTTATCAAATTTTCATGTTATCGTATTTGCCCGATATTATGTTCGACATCATCTTCAGCCGGATATCCGGTTATCCGGCATATCTATCCACCCATTATGCGTAACTGTCAGTTCCAAAACCAGACTTATATCATGCCAGAGAAATACATAGATATAGAATATAACTTGATAAAATTATTCGCGATTTATAAAGTGAATGTGAAGTGTAAAGAGATGTACATATCATCTTCTCTTCTAGTGTTTTTTCTATAATGTCCGTTATTCTATGTACTTGTTCAATCGTGGCATGTTTATTTCTAAATCCAAATTGATGATTTGGAAACAATGCCTTGGCGTCAATTATAGGTTTTAATCTTTTTAGTAGAAGTTTTTCGAATAATTTTGCTATTACAGGCAGCAATGATATCGGTCTATAGGATGTTATTTCATGAAGGGGCTTTCCTGGTTTGGGTACCATTATGACTTCAGCCACTTTCCAAAATCTAGGCACATATCTCAATCTAAAGGCAGCATTAAATAAGTGTGTTAGTTTGACTAGTGCTTTTCTTGGAAGCTGTTTGAGCACTTCACCGGTTATTAAGTCAAAACCAGGAGCTTTTCTCGATTTCATATTTTCTTTTATCTCGGCGTACAATTCATTGGGCGATGTCGGTCTAATGCTTTCTTCTTCCTGGCATCGTTCTTCCCATGTTGTTTCTTCTTCCTGATCTTCAATAGGCGTGAACGTTTGTGCCAGATGGCTTGCAAAAATGTCTGCTTTTTGGTTGCTACTTCTAGCCCAGTTTCCATCAGGTCGTTTGATTGGGGGGTCCTGAATTATAGGCCTTTTGAGTTTTTAGTAGCTCTCCAAAGTGAGTAATCATTACTACTGTCATTCTTTAGATTTCTCAGGTAAGTATTCATAGATTCATCCTTGATTTTCCGAATCTCTCTTTTTAGATGCTGAGTAGCGTTATTTAGTCTAGTTTTATCTTCGAGATCTCTTGACAGTTGCTATTTTCGTCTAAGTTTTCTTTTTTCCATTATTAATTGTCTGATCTCTTTGGGGTAATTGTTTCCTGCTACTCTAGCGTGTAGTATGGGAGAGTTTTCCCATGCAGCAGTTTGGCTATTTTTAACGAATATCTCTGCTTCTTCTTCTAGTTGCGTTTCATTCTTAAGTGGAACTGCTAGGTTAATTTTCTCTTCTAAGCGAATTTTAAAGCTTTCCCAGTCTGTTAACTTATTTGTTAACGTTGGATTGAATACTTTTTTAAATATATCATCACTTAAAGTCATTGTGATTGCTGAGTGATCAGAATTCATATCCCAACCTTCTTCAATATTCAGATATTTGGACGATATATTTTTTATAATGAAAAAGTCAATTAGGTCGTGAATTTTATTTTGGTCTATAGGCCAGTACGTAGGCTTGCCGGTTGACAAATATTCACATTTACTTTCTTGAATTGCTTCGAGTAGCTCCTTACCTTTAGTTGTAATTAATCTGGATCCCCAGTTGGTATGTTTTGCATTAAAGTCTCCACCTATTATGAATATATGACCTTGTTTACTCAGAAATTGAAGATACTGATGCTTCTTGATTGTGTGTTTCGGAGGGCTGTAGACTGCCGCTATGGCAAATTGAAAAGATTTTTTGTTGTTATACTTACAGATGTAGCTTGTAACTCTTCAGTCTTGTATTCTAGTTCTTGGTGATGCAGGATATTTTCTTTAATTACAACAGCACTACCTCCCTTTGCAGCGTTTTCAGGATGCAAAGTGTGGTATACTTTATAGCCTCTAAATTTAATAAATGATTGATTGGTAAAGTGCGTTTCTGAGATTAAGCATACGTCAATATCGTCATTAATTGCGACTGCCTGTAGTTCCTCTTGATGCCGCAGGAGTCCATTGGCATTCCATAGCATAATTCTAAGTTTGGCAGCCATTTCTTTGCTTTGGAATAGCACCTTTATTGCTATGTTCAAGCCTATACAGCCATTCATCAAAGTTTACAAGCGCTTGTTTTTGTTCAGTTAACAAGTTTAAAATTTGTTGTAAGTTTTGCTCTATTGGTGCTTTATCTAGATGCATGTTATTATACAAACTTTGATTACCGGTTAGGGTTTGACTGTAGGTTTTATCTGTAGTTGTAGTCTTAAATGTATCAGTTCTGCTTACCTTTTGGTTGACCTGTTGACGGTTGCTTGTTGGTTCTCCAGATACGTCGCTTTGCTTTGACGTATTTAACCTTATTTTTTGGTGTTCTTTAGCTACAACACATCTACGATAATTGGCTGGGTGATTTTCTCCACAATTAACACATTTTGGATGCACATCTTGAGATTTCTTGCAGTCTGTTGTAAGGTGCTTTCCAGCACATTTAACACATCTTGGCTCTTTGGCACAATACGCTTGCGTGTGATCAAAAGGCCTGGCAACGCTTACATTGGAGAATCAACTTTGATTTTTTAAGTGACTCTATTTCTACTTTACATCCTAGGATATTTGTTATGTTGTAGATTTTATTAATATCTTCATCAGGACTAAATGATAGTTGAACATGTTTAATGGTTTTTGGTTTTCCATTTTAGTTTAACACTAGCTTTTAATATTTTATATCCTTTTTTACGAAGATCATCAATAATTTCCTCAGTATCACATGAATGATGTAGTTTATTAGCGACAACCATTATAGGTCTATTTTGTTTATTTTGATATGAGTACCATGGTCGCTTTTGGCTATTTAGTAATTCAGTCAGTTTTCTATTGTTTTCGCTATCAAAAACATTTATTTTGAAACTATCATCGTTTATTAATTTTATTTGAAACTGGGCTAAAGTTTTGCTCAGATGCTTATGTATATTATTGTAATCCTGTTTAATTCCCTCTACTATAACTGGAGGTGGTATATGTACCTTTTTAGGTTTTTGATTTTGTGTATTAATTCTGACGGTTTGAGCTTCTTGTAGTGGAGGTGTTAATGTTGCATTCAATCTCCTTTTTTTGCTATGTTTGACTATTATCCACTCCGTCTCTTTAGCTAATTCTTCTTCATCGGTGTGATATTCTCTTTCTTCGTTTTGTTTAGGCTTGGTAAGTTCTTCTGATAAGTTCCCTAATTCAGTTTGCAAATGCATAATATTACTTTCCAAATTTTTACCTCTATTTTCAGCTTGAACCCATACCTTATATAGGGTTTGTTCATTACTAGATTTTACATAGTTTTCTTGGAATAAACTATTATTTTGTTGCACTAATATAGCATCATTATCTATAGTTGGCAGGCTGAATGCCATAGTAATTAAGATTTACGTTTGTTTTACTTATTTATTTCTTAAATTTTTCTCCTTTATTCGCAAAATATGTTTTCGCATTGTATAAAAATACACGTGTTACAGATCGCAGAGCCGGTTTACGTTCACGTCCGCACTCGACCACGCTCACAACACGAATTCGTGTTGTGAGCAATAAAATTTGATACAACTTTTATTCTAATAGTTCTTTGGTAATATGCTCTGAACCTCGGATGCTACCATCAACAGTTTCTAAAACAAAGAAATTTATCAAATTTGCACATTTTCCTAGTTTTCTTAGTGCCTATAGGTCTGAGAGGAAGCATGCAAGAAAACAATATTGTGTGTAATAATACTTGCTATAATTTTCGTTGTAAACGTTTTTTTACAATATGTTCCGAATCCCGAGTGCTACCGGCAACAACTTTTAAAACAACGAATTTTATCAAATATCCTAAATGTCTAAGCATCTGTAAGCAAAAGTACAAAACAACAATATAGTTAAGAATAAAATTTGCTACAAGTTTTGCTCTAAAAGTTTTTTGTACCTGAAGATGACATAATTCGCTGAAACCGGGGAAATACAAAGATTGTTGAAACACTTAAATGGAATACTGTATACTTATGTTAACTTTAATTAAAACAATTCCAAACAGAACTAGAGCAAGCATATGTATCGTAGGAAGTTGATTAATGTCTTATTAAAGATAATATCCAAATAATCAGAAACGTACGTCGCCGAAGGAAGTTTAATTAAAATACGGCGAGTCGGAAGTCCGGAACACCTTGTAATTGCCAAACATAGAACTTAATCTAAACTACAGAATGCGATTGGAGAAATTCATTAAACAACTCAACAAAGCATCAACAATTTAACAATTTGTTATTCTTAATCCTAAGATAAAGATTTTCTAAATTTTCTTTAAAAATAATGTTATATAAAAACGCTGTATTGGTTAAACATAAACAGTTTTATTCGAGATAGCTTCTTTATTCTAAAAGCTCTCCCCCTTCGAAAAGCTTTCACGAGGTGGCGCCTACCTCGTAGTGGCGCCGAAATTTGGCGCAAGCGCTTTCAACAATATCTGCATCTAATGAACAGCAAAAGATAAGAGCACATCATCGGTACGGAGTGCGTCTCATTGACGAGAAAAAAAATTTTAATCTTTTCCCGCGTAAAATAGTTTCTGGTTAAAATTTCTTCGAAAACGATCTCCCAAAAAGATTTCGCTTCTGCCAATATTTACTTTGTCTATGGTTTTTTCTCTTTCAATCGACCCGATTTCCCCATCCGAAAAACCACGAGATGTAGTGCTTCAAAATTAAATCGCGTCGTTCGCACCGCTTCTTTTTCGCGTAACATAGCAATTATGAGGAAGTTCGTTCGAGGATAAGCTGGGAAAGAGGGAAAATCAAACGCGATTCAGATGTTGCACGCGAAATTGAGTCTTGTTTGTTTTTGTTTATCGACGTTGATTTTGAGGGCATTGGGGTAAGTTGAAAAAATCGATTTTTTTTTGATGACGCTATGATTTTTTTTCGTTTTTAAAGACATCAGGTGGTTATGGTTTCCGATCGATTAGAAAATGTTACACAAACTATTTCAAGATTATTGGAAGGATATGATATTAGACTAAGACCGAATTTTGGAGGTAAAATTTTGTATAATAAAATTTAGATATTATTTTTATTTTTGCTTAGGAGAACCGCTTTTCGTTGGAATGGATTTAACAATTGTAAGTTTTGATGCAATATCAGAAGTCAATATGGTAAGCTGAATTATTTCATTTTTTCCCCAATTCCTAGTTTTATATTTTTCAATTTCCGGTCTAATCCTATTTCCTTACCCCCACCATCAAACGTTATACAAATCGACTGATTTATGAAGTGAGGATCAAATATTTTATTTCGCTTTCCTAAGGTCCCTCAAAACATTTTTTTAGTGTAATTTAAAACCATTTCCTCTTTCCATTTATTTTTTTTTGCAGGATTACACGATAACTTTGTATTTGAATCAATATTGGAGAGATGAACGTTTAGCTTTTAGCAACGGGGAGGAACTGTTGACATTATCAGGCGATTTTGCTGAAAAAATATGGGTACCGGATACATTCTTTGCCAACGATAAAAATAGGTAATATTTTTCAATTTAAATTTATACAGAGTGATTTATTTCAACGACCTAGACATAAAAATAAATTAAATTGATTCTTTTTGTCGAATTTCAATTTATAGTCGAGATACAAATAATGTGAATCTATAAAAATAAAATATTTTCACATTTTGGTAAAATAAATTATTTTCTCTTAACGGTCTTAAAGGTACTTCTTTATTTGAAAGTTTTATTTTTGTGGCTGTAGCCAGGTCCGTATAACTACACCCCCCATTCAAGATTTCATCATTTTGATAATGCTATATTTATGTACTACTTTTGTACTATATTAACAATTTTAGTACTATTTAGTATATTTTTTAATGTAATTTATTAATAAACAGCGTAAATATTTCTATTAAAATTCCAAAAATATATTTTTTATTCATGAAATAATCTACCCGTATATAACTCGACAAACGAAAATACCCGAATCTCGACGTCTCGTGGTATTTCAAGCAATACGTCTCGTATTATCGGGTATTTTCGATATAATATTCGATTACACCCGTCAATATGTGGCGGCAAATATTTTGAATAGAGTTCGTAAAATTATTTATTTAATAAAACACAATAAATTTACTTTTGTACTCCTTTTTTTGTTGTTTCTGAATGGATGTTGGTATCAGTTGTTCATCTGATTCTTCTTCACAATCTTTCCTTTTTTGTGCATCTTCTATTGACTCTTCTCTCACGGCATCAATGGAATCTCTCCTTGATGTCGAGGATGGTGTTGGTGTGACTAAAGCCGCTGACTATACGGGGATCCCCTCAACTGATCTTTTCCGAGGACTGACCAACTTCATTTCAGTTTGTCATATAAACGCGCAAAGTATTTGTGCTCACTTTGATGATCTTTTGCTTACATTTGAATCCAATATCATCATCTTCCTACCTCACATTCTCTTCTTGATCTTATTATTACTTCCTGTCCAGACAGTATACTTACACACGGTCAGCTACCTGCCTTTCAATTTTCCAACCATGATTTAATCTATTGTGCTCTACAGGTGCAGCATCTGAGTCGTTCTCGGCGTGTTGTGACTTACCGTGATCTGGGGCGAGTTGATACTAATTTGCTCTTGTCAGATGCACTGATGATTGATTGGCTTCCACTATATCGTTTAGCAGATATTGATACTAAAGAGGAATACTTTAATTCTAAAATTATTAAGCTCTATGGTAGACATGCCCCGCTTAGGCAACGCAAGATGAGGCATCCGCCTGCACCTTGGCTGAGTGATGAGATGAGATCTCTTATGCGACTGCGTAACCATGCAAAGTTGGTATTTAAACGTACGCCCTCTAGTACTAATCGGGAAAACTATCGAATTCTATGCAACCGCTGTAATCATAAATGCAAGTATGCTAAGAGATCTTATTTCTACCAGAGGCTGACTGGAGTCACGCCGAGAGCATTTTGGAGAACTATGAGGTCTCTCGGAGCGATAAACTCTCCGTTTGACCAGATGGATCTTGATTGTGAGTCGCTGGCAAACTTTTTTGCAGATCCTCCCCTAATCATTGATGACGTAACTAAGGCGGCTACAATTAATGAAATTCTTACTGCTCCTAAATCGTGTTTCTTCTCTTTTACGCTTGTAACCGCGACCGAAGTGGGTGATGCTATGGCATATTCAAAGTCCCCTTGCGTGGGTTCTGATGGTATCGGTCTCAACCTTCTTCTTCCTATACTGGATATAGTGCTTCCACCATTAACACATATCTTCAACTTTTCTTTTGAACGGTCTTTATTTCTCTCTGTCTGGAAAGTAGCTCATGTCGTCCCCATACCTAAATCCAAGTCCCCATTCATGTAACACTGATTTCCGTCCGATTTCAATTTTATCCGTACTATCAAAAGCTCTTGAACATTTAGTTTATTTACAAGTCCAAGGATATCTCGAGAGGTTTAATTTACACAATGAGTTGCAATCGGGTTTTCGCAGTGGGCATAGTACGACTACTGCCCTCATTAAAGTTACTGATGATATTAGGCATGCCTGTGACAACAGATGTGTTACTGTGCTAGTTCTACTCGATTTCAGCAAGGCTTTTGATTCTGTCGACCACAACCTACTTTTGGCATCTCTTTCTGCCTACGGATTCACTCCTTCCTGTGTTTCTTGGCTTCATTCCTATCTTTCCCATCGATCCTTGTGCGTACGCGCTAATTCTTTAGTTTCTTCTGCTTGTGCAATCAAATGTGGTGTTCCCCAGGGCAGTGTATTGGGACCGTTACTTTTGCTTTGTTCGTTAATAGTGTTACTGATCATATCTCGTGTAATTATCATTTGTATGCTGACGACCTCCAAATATACACTACTATAACTGTTGCTGAATTTCCGGAAGCTATTGTGCGACTTAATAATGATCTGTCTAACGTCTTGAACTGGTCTCGGAGATATGGACTTAAGTTGAACGCAGTTAAAACGCAAGCTATTGTGTTTGGTACTCGTCAATTACTTGGTAAGATCAATCCATCTAGTGATCTGATGCTGGATGGTACTGTCATACGGTTTTCTGACACAGTTAAGAATCTCGAAGTCTTTATGGATTCTTCACTGTCTTGGAGACCGCAAATTCAACATGTTTGCAGAAAAGTTTATGCTTGCTTCCACTCTTTAAAGAGACTTCGTTGCTCTTTTCCTCCTTTGATCCGTCGTAACCTTTGCTATTCACTTATATTTCCTCACTTCGACTATGCGGACGCGGTTTATCCCGATATCTCGGTAACTCTCCTGGATAAATTGCAGCGGCTACAAAATAATTGCATCCGGTTCATATTTGACATAAATAGATTTGAGCATGTAACGCCGTATCGCAATTACATTCAGATGTTAACTTGTGAGAGACGTAGGTCCTTTCGTTTATTAAACATTTTATTTAAAATTCTTCATAACTGCACCCCAAAGTACTTATCAGATAGGTTCCAGCAATTATCATCTCATGAGTTTGCTACTCGTTCGTGTTCTGATGCTATTCTTACATTTCCCGTTCATAGCACTGAAATTTATCACAGATCATTTACAGTACGGTCGATTGCGCTGTGGAATGGACTGCCTTTTGAAATTCGTAATATTTCTAATATTGCTAATTTTAGACGTGTTTTAAAGAGCCACTTGCTTGCCCTTCAATTGTCTGTTTCCTGATTCTTTGTTCTTTGTCTTGCTCTTTTTCCTCTCTTCAACTGCTCTCACTTGTTGGCACTGATATCCGGCAAATTCTTTTGGTTTTTTTTAGCTTCTGTCTCTCTTGTCGTATCTTTTTCTTTACATTTTTTCTTGATTAATCTTATTTGGTGATAAATGTTATTGATATCTAATTATCACTACTTGCCATATTAATCCTAGGATAATTTTGTTTTAGTAAATACTTACTTACTTACTAAATACTCATTTGGCAGATATCGCTTGTGCGATAAAATGATCCATTTGCTTATACTGTTTAAGTTTATTGATTGCTCGACTGACAATCGACATGGGATTATGTATACATATATTTTGTTCTTCTTATTATTATTTTTTTTCTCTTCTTGTGTATTTTATGTAGTTTTGTATTTTTATTTGTGGCAATAAATGGTAAATAATAATAATAAATCACCTAACCGAATTTCTTAACAAAAAAATCAAATAACGAAAATGATTAGTAAAAAAACAAAATTAACAAATAAGAAAACCTTTTAAAGGCTCAATTACGTAGAGAACAATTGTAGGTAAATTAATTAAAAAAATCGTTTTATTTGTATTGAAAATATACTACTACAGAGAGAAATAATCCTTTAATGGCTACAGACCGTGAGTTCGTTTGTCGTTTCGTCTCAATATTCTATTTCATAAAAATGTTCATTCATAAAAGCACATCCAAGAATATTTCCAGGGCTAATTTGTGTATTAAGCCATGCGGTTAGGTTCCTAATTTATTGATTCCAATTTTCCAGAATTTTTAATTAAGAAAGTCTGCGATATTTTATTTATAACGTAAAATGTTGTGCTGATTCTGAAACTCTCTTCAGTTTTTCTCCATCACGTCCAGTTTTCGAGGTATATCCAAAAATGTTGAAAATCGTAAATTAAAAAACACAGAAACGATTCATGTTCAGTATATTTGTTATTTGGCATTGTGTGCTTCTGTAGCTGTATGGACATGAAAGTGGAGATCCAGATGAACATTTTGAGGTATTGATAGCATAAATCGGACTCTTTGCTATTTTGCTACAGCCTAAGGCAACTCAACAAAATCAAATTTTTAGGCATTTTTCTCATTTCACTTAATCGCACCGTAATGAAAAAGAATTGTATATGAACAAACAAATTAAGTAAAACTCATTTTAATTAACATTTAATTTCTGTTTCAGTTTTCTGCATGATGTAACAGAACGTAACAAATTAGTGAGATTGAACGGGGAAGGATCAATAACATACGGAATGAGGTTCACAACAACGTTAGCTTGCATGATGGATCTTCATTATTACCCATTAGATTCGCAAAATTGTACCGTGGAAATCGAAAGTTGTAAGTCAACTGAGAATCTCAACCCTAAAAATTTTAAATTCAATTATTTTTAGATGGGTATACAGTGTCTGATGTGGTTATGTATTGGAAAGAAACCCCGGTAAGAGGCGTTGAAGAAGCCGAACTACCCCAATTCACAATAATAGGTTACGAAACGAACGATCGTAAAGAAAAATTGGCGACGGGGGTTTATCAAAGACTCTCGTTGTCTTCTAAATTACAAAGAAACATTGGTTATTTTGTTTTTCAAACTTATCTTCCTAGCATTTTGATCGTTATGTTATCTTGGGTTTCTTTTTGGATTAATCACGAAGCTACAAGCGCAAGAGTCGCTTTAGGAATAACCACCGTTTTAACAATGACAACAATTAGCACGGGAGTAAGAAGTTCTCTTCCGAGAATAAGTTACGTAAAAGCAATCGATATTTATTTGGTGATGTGCTTCGTTTTCGTATTTGCCGCTCTTTTGGAATACGCCGCTGTTAATTACACGTATTGGGGTGCTAGGGCTAAGAAAAAAACCAAGAAAAGTAGAGAAGAAGAAAGAAGGATACAAAGTGATTCATTTCGAATTTCTTTTTGAAATAAATTTAATTTATTTTTTGGTTAATAATAGGTGGAACCACAAGTGGCGAACAAACCTATCATAACGAGGACATTATTGAATTACGAGACATTCGATTAAGTCCTATAGCGTCCATTAGAAGCAGACATAGTGCAAGCATTGATTTGAATCAATCAACATTTCCCCCCAGTTTTAGGATTTTGAAACCACTTGGGTATACTGTGAATGCGAGACCTGGAGGATTAAGATTTCGGGAAACGAAAGGTTTTACTGATTTCATTAATTAATTTTGGATAATTTCATGTTTTTGCAGGAAACGCAATGCATAAACCGAAAATGTTGCATGCAATAAAAAAGGGCGCTTCTGCTTTAAAAGCATCGGTGCCAAAAATCAAGGACGTCAACATTATAGATAAATACTCGAGGATTATATTTCCAGTTGCTTTCATACTGTTCAATACGTGCTATTGGTTGTTTTATTTCTTCGAGTGAGAATTTAATCTCAAAGAATCGAAACAAAATTTTGTAATCGTTTATGTTCGGATTCTTTTAATTCCTATTTGAATCGTATCGAGTGAAAATAGAATTTTAAATTAAAAAAAAATATATTGATAGTGGTGTTTTTAGATGAGGCGTAGACTTTTTGATTCGTTCTTTTTTTGATGGTTAGAATTGATGTTTAGATGGGATTAGTTACAATAAAACTTCGATGTTCTATTGTAATTATTATTATTTTTTTTATAAACATATCATAGCCAATAAATTTATTTTTTCTACTCGCTCAACGGATACAGGGTGTAAAAAAATGAAACCAATTTTAAAAATGTACCAGATTAAGATTTAAAGGCAGATTTTTTAATCACCCTGGTCAATTTAAAGAAATTGTATGTTAAAGCTTGTCCACACATAAATTAGTAAAAAACCAAAGGGTATTTGATGTATATAAAATTGTTACAGTTCCTTATAAATTGGGAATTTTTGCAGATACAAAATATAATTTGTAAAAATTCCCTTTCGTTGTTCTCGTCGTTTCATTGTGATTATTGTTATTATTTTATTATAATAGTAATATTAAAATAACTGCATCGTAACATAATTTGGTTTCATTATAACCCACCTATTTTTTAACTAACAAATAAGTGAATAAAAGATACTTATGAGAGAAATTTTCTTTAGATAGATTCTTTAGATAGAGTGTTGTTAATGGATACAAGGTGTCTCAGACTTTTGTAGCAGGTGTTTAACAGTCGATAGATCTTACAAAATTAACACAAAAAACTTACACTATTACTAAAAGTGATTTTATTCGATTTCTAAATTTGTAAAATTGCATTTCTAACAATTTTTTTATCATAACATCTTCAAAATGAGCTAAGGAACACGATGAGTACACTGAATTCAAATTTGGCAGTAGTAAACAAAATTACACTGATATAAAATGTGACTTGATTAGCTCTAAATTTGTAAATTTTAATTTTTTGACCATTTTTTTACCAATTTATTTTTTATGTTCAAAATGAGCTAAGATACACGATGAGTACACTCAATTTAAATTTGGCAGTAGTAAAAAAAATACGCTGTTAAAAAAAGTGATTTGATTAGCTCTAAATTTGCAAAATTATATTTATTATCAATTTTTTTAATGTTGGTATGTTCAAAATGAGCTAAGGAATACGATGAGTACACTCAATTCAAATTTAGGAGAATCAAAAAACTACACTGTTATAAAAAGTGATTTGATTAGCTCTAAATTTAAAACTTCATATTTCTTATATTAATATGTTTAAAATGTTGTAAGGAACATGATGAGTACACTCAATTCATATTTGGCAGCAGTAAAAAATTACACTGTTAGAAAAGGTAATTTGATTAGCGCTAAATTTGCAAGTGTGCATTTCTTGACAATTTCTTTACCCTGATAAGTTCAAAATGAGCTAAGGAACACGATGAGTACACTGAATTCAAATTTGGCAGTAGTAAACAAAATTACACTGTTATAAAATGTGATTTGATTAGCTCTAAATTTGTAAATTTTAATTTTTTGACCATTTTTTTATCAATTTATTTTTTATGTTCAAAATGACCTAAGATATAAGATGAGTACAGTCAATTTAAATTTGGTAGTAGCAAAAAAAATACGCTGTTAAAAAAGTGATTTGATTAGCTCTAAATTTGCAAAATTATATTTATTATCAATTTTTTTAATGTTGGTATGTTCAAAATGAGCTAAGGAATACGATGAGTACACTCAATTCAAATTTAGGAGAATCAAAAAACTACACAGTTATAAAAAGTGATTTGATTAGCTCTAAATTTAAAACTTCATATTTCTTATATTAATATGTTTAAAATGATGTAAGGAACATGATGAGTACACTCAATTCATATTTGGCAGCAGTAAAAAATTACACTGTTAGAGAAGGTAATTTGATTAGCTCTAAATTTGCAAATTTGCATTTCTTGACAATTTCTTTACCCTGATAAGTTCAAAATGAGCTAAGGAACACGATGAGTGCACTGAATTCAAATTTGGCAGTAGTAAACAAAATTACACTGTTATAAAATGTGATTTGATTAGCTCTAAATTTGTAAATTTTAATTATTTGACCATTTTTTTATCAATTTATTTTTTATGTTCAAAATGAGCTAAGATACAAGATGAGTACACTCAATTTAAATTTGGCAGTAGCAAAAAAAAATACGCTGTTAAAAAAAGTGATTTGATTAGCTCTAAATTTGCAAAATTATATCTATTATAAATTTTTTTAATGTTGGTATGTTCAAAATGAGCTAAAATGATGTGAAAACGGAAGAAACGCCATTTTTTTCAGTTCATATTATATTAAGCACATGCTTTTCACGTTTTTATTTTCTTCCGAACCAGACATTTATATGAAAATCCATTACAGTTCTCTCTTTAGTCGATGTACCTTCAATGACGGTAAATAACATCAATAATTTATAGTTAACTTAATTACTAATATTATTTTCTATTTCTACTTTTTTATGTTACTTTCATAGTTGTGCTTGATAAAGACTGATTTAACAGTTGAAACATTGTTGCACCAAAACACTTGTTTTAATAAAAATTAAACAATTATCATCGCAGGTTATAATTAACTTTTGCGATGAACATCGAATCACAAATTTCCAAATTCTCGTTATCATGTTATCATCTTTTAACATCGTCCGCAGTAATGCCTAGAAAAATGGAAGCAATTTTTCCACATTCTTTTTATCTATTTGTATTATCTCTAATATCTTCAAACCATGCTCTAGACACTTGATAACATAGTTTATGGCACAAAACTCAATCAGCATTATTAATACAAAAAATATTGCCTTTAATTTCTTTCAACTGTATCCGCGATATCTCATAAGATGGTTCCTAAAATACTGGAAACATCCCTGACTTAAGACATTATCATCCAGTACTAAATACCCTGCGTTCAATATCTTAAAGATGCATCAGCGTCGCCTTAAGATATTCCCCAGGACTAGATTAACAAAGGAAACTAGTGCGCCCCTTTTAAAGGAGTTGGCGTTCCTGAGATATCCCAATGCTTCTAATATCGTTTTTAATACCGCTCATTATCATCTTTTAACATCGTCAACATTCTTTGGTCATTATCTATACAGATTGTTCCTAATTTCCGCAAATCATATAATATGTTTTCCACACTATGCCATATTTTGGAATAAATCCCATCATTGATTATATTTTCGTTTCAAACGGATATAGAAATGTATAGGGGTAAATTCCATAGCGAATTAAACCAAATAAAAGTTTTTTAATATCGTCCCTAGTAATGTCGTCCTTTGTCTTTATTCGGATTGATACTGATTTTTTCGAAATAAGCAATAGGCTTTTTCACAACAATCCGTATCAATTTTTTTATAACAATCCGGCCTCGCTTATTGACCATATAATTGTAACTTCTGATACTCGACTAGTGGACCAATTAGCTTTAGGGATTTTAAACATTTTAACCGTAACAATTTTGCTCGTGATTTATCTCAAATTCCCTGGAATGAGATCATATACCTTGAAAATATTGATGACAAGGTTTGCCTGTTTAATCATTTTATTTTGTCCTTATTCGATGTCCATGCTCCCTTTAGAGTTATCTCAGCAAGGAAAAATTTTCGTCCTTGGATAACTGATAACATTAAATTGTTGATGAAACTTAGAGATGATGCTTACTCGAAATTTAAGAGGACTAAGTGTGAACGCGATTACCTAGCCTATAAGGAATTGCGTAATTTTACTAATTCTGTGTTCAAAGGGAAAGGAAGGCTTACCTTGAGTATATGCTGAATACCAAAATTAGTCGTGAATTGTGGGCTGGTTTCAGAAGGTTTCAGAAGGATGGGTACTCTAAATACTAGACAGCGTTCTATTCCTGTTCCAATTTTCATGTTCTTGTTTTTCTCTTGATTTATATTTTATAAGTTACATGATAGTTGTTATACTTGTGTTTACTATTCATTGCTATTAATTTGATTATTGTTGTTTATTAAATTGATTCTTAATTTAATTTTTATAATATGCCTATTGATTGAGTATTGTATTATTGTAACTGGCGAGCGAGTTGATTCAATTTTTGTTGATAATCCAAATTCTTGAAACTTGTATGGAAAAAAGAAGACAATTTTTTTTTGTATTTTTTTGATATTCCTGAAGGTTTTTAATAGGTTTGTTGGGCTGCTTCTTCGCCTTCTCTGCTGTGAGTCCTATGAAGATGGGTCATTTAAATGTTCGCTCCTTGCCTGCTCACTTTGCTGCGGTAAAGGACTTAATTGTGATTGAAGCGTACGATGTCTTTGCCTTGACAGAGACTTGGCTATATCCTGGATGTGATTATTCTTTATTTTGTATCGAGCATTACTCTCATTTTTTTACAGGTCGAATAACGCGTAGTGGTGGAGGTGTCGGTATTTACGTTAGGGATTTATACAGTGTTGAGGTGGTGATGGATGAGGTTCTTTCCTTTATTGAGCAGTTGTGGGTACGGATACGTTGCAAGGATATGGTGATGATGGTGGGGGTAATATACAGACCTGATATTGGTATGCCTAGCTTTTTGGATACCCTTGATGCTACTCTCTCTTCGTTTGTTCCTCTAACAGAGAATTTGATCTATTTGGGTGATTTTAATATTGATCTTTTGGATTTCTTAGGACAATACCGTGGTCGATACTTGTCCCTTATTGAATCCTTTGGTTTACGCCAGGTAATTGAGGCTGCAACCAGGGTTACGTCAACTTCCTCCTCGCTTATTGACCATATAATTGTAACTTCTGATACTCGACTAGTGGGCGCAGGTGTGGTGCCTGTTCATAACGTTGCAGACCATGCGATAGTTTGTATAGAGCTATGCTTCGCAGGTGGGCCTACTTCTGAGCCACGACCAATTAGCTTTAGGGATTTTAAACATTTTAACCGTAACAATTTTGCTCGTGATTTATCTCAAATTCCCTGGAATGAGATCATATACCTTGAAAATATTGATGACAATGTTTGCCTGTTTAATCATTTTATTTTGTCCTTATTCGATGTCCATGCTCCCTTTAGGGATATCTCAGCAAGGAAAAATTTTCGTGTTTGGATAACTGATAACATTAAATTGTTGATGAAACTTAGAGATGATGCTTACTCGAAATTTAAGAGGACTAAGTGTGAACGCGATTACCTAGCCTATAAGGAATTGCGTAATTTTACTAATTCTAGTGTTCAAAGGGAAAGGAAGGCTTACCTTGAGTATATGCTGAATACCAAAAGTAGTCGTGAATTGTGGGGTGGTTTCAGAAGGATGGGTATTCTAAATATTAGACAGCGTTCTATTCCTGAAGGTCTTGTTGATGTCGATGCTTTAAATGATTTCTTTTTGTCCTCTCAGAATAACTCGCAGGATGATACTGATTTAATCACTTTCTTTTCATCAAATGTAATCCCTACGGTTACTGAAAAACTTGAATTTTCTTTAGCCTCGGAGGAGGAGGTTATGGACATGTTGGTTTCAATAAAAACAAATGCGATTGGTTCCGATGGTATCAGTGCAGAAATGCTGGTACTGTGTTGTCCAGTTATCTTGCCTTATATATGTCACATTGTCAACTTTTGTCTTGAGTTTTCTGTTTTTCCGGATTGCTGGAGGGTTGCTTTGGTTACACCGTTGCCGAAAACGGTAAATCCTTCCAATTATAATGATTTAAGACCGACCAGTATATTACCTGCAATATCTAAGATTTTAGAATGATTCGTCGCTTGTCAACTAAGGGAACATTTGGAAACCTTCTCCATATTACTTGATACCCAGTCTGGTTTCAGGAAGGGTTATAGTTGCGTTACTGCACTTTTGGAGGTTATTGATACTATTATCAGAGGGAGGGATATTGGCAAGACCACGGTTCTTGTTCTGCTTGACTTCTCCAAGGCATTTGATACGGTACACCATAGAACGCTTTTGGCAATTCTTTGGAATTCCGGTCTATCGCGCAATGCCTGTGCTTTTTTTGAGCATTACTTAATAAATCGCAGACAAAGAGTTTCTTTTGATGGTAACTGGTCTGATGAAGCTGTTGTGTTGTCTGGCGTTCCGCAAGGATCTATATTAGGCACAATTCTCTACTTAATTTATACAAGCAATCTTTTTGGTATGTTGCATCACTGCAATATGCATATGTATGCTGATGACGCTCAGCTTCATTATTCCTTTGATCTGCTCAAATGCATATTGCTCAGAATTATATTAATTTTGATTTAGACAAATTAATTCATCGTGCTTCCCAACTGTGCCTAATTATTAATCCGAGTAAGTCATCCATGATGGTTTTTGGGAATCAGAGTGCAGTTGCCCATGTTCGAGAGTCCTTTGACATTAGTGTTTGTGGTGTTAATTTACAGTTCAGCAATGAGGCAAAGAGCTTAGGTGTTATACATATATCCAATTTACTTAAGCGAGCCTATACTGCGCTGCGGCTACTCTACGGTAATCGAACTTATTGAATCGGCGTCTAAGAATTCAATTTTGTGATTCAATTATTTTGTCCTTACTCAACTATTGCGACGTAATTTATGATTCTTGTCTTGATGTAGCTACTACCCTCCAAATTCAACGTTTGCAAAACGCTTGTCTAAGATTTATATATGGTATAAAAAGAAGAAACAGGATTTCTCATACACTTGTTTGGGCTAACTGGTTGAACATGTCACAGCGTAGGAGGTTACATTCTGCTTGTTTTTTTTCATAGATTAATTTTATCTGGAACACCTCCTTATTTGTCCACTAGAATCCGCTACCGTTGTGATGTACATAACATTAATGTTCGACATCGTTTTAGGCTCTCCATTCCTAGATATCGTACACAACTGTTTAAACGCTCTTTTTCTTATATTATTTGCAGTGTTTATAATAGCATCCCATTGAACATTTTGCAGCGAACTGAGCTTGGCTTTAAGACGGCTTTTAAGATGTACTTGCTTCAGTGACGGGCTGCTTAGTATGCCTCATCTTGTTGTTTACCTCTTTGGAATTTAATATTTAATTTATATATATATACTTTTTGTGTTTCTTTTATATATTAAAATTATTATTTATAAGTTGTGCGGCTATATAATAATTTAATTTAGTTTATATTTGGTTTTTATGTTATATAATTTGTTTATTTGTTTTTTGTTTCTTTTTTTTGTTGTTGTAAGGGTTGATGAAAAACAGTATGCCTGCCTACAGGTGCATTGACTCAACCCCTTTTGATGACTTCTATCTCTGTTATCTTTTTTTTATATATTGTATCATGTTATTTTGAGGTGCATCAATAAATATTATTATTATTATTATTATTATTGTCGGACAAATCCGCAGTAGAACGATCATTGAATACATTTTCGTTTAAAACGGATATAGAATTGTATTAAATTTCATAGCGAATTAAAGCAAATGAAAGTTTTTTAATATCGGCCCTAGTAATGTCGTCCTTTGTCTATATTCGGATTGATCCCGATTGTTTCAAAATATGCAATAGGTATTCCAGAATAAACAGTATTGTCGGACAAATCCGTTGTGGAACGATTATTGAATACGTTTTCGTAGAAAACGGATCTAAATTCGATATCGAATTTACGCTTAAATGGAAATAATAGTCCGTAATGCTGCATATTAGAGTTCACCGATTGAAAATAATATCAAACCAGAGGTATTGTTATCTACTTAAAATTATTCAATGGAACTGTGTTTTCAACTACCTTTTATCATTACGAAACGTCTTAAATTTAATCTGTGAATGGTTTTATCACGCAACTTGTACTTACAGTTTCCATTTTTTACACGATGTGATTCGAGTAGTTCGTTATGAACGCATCCCAGCGTCATCCCAGCGTATTACCCGATGCTATTTACATGCACCTAACTTAAGATATATCTAGTGCATGATGAATTTTGTATGAATTCCCTTGTATGAATCTGCCCCACTTTCAGCTACAGAAAGCCTGTTTTCACATCAAATTGTGTTATGTTACTTGACTGTGCTCCTGTTATTGCAAATAACGTTCTTGTTACACTTATATGACCGAACTAAAAAATTTATTAATTATATTATGAAATTATTGTTCGAATCTTCTGACTACAAGTCTAGCTTTGTATATTCCTCCTTCTTTAATTTTAAAAATCAATTTGCTTGTTAATATTTTTTCATTGTTTTTCGCTTCACTTCTGTTTATCAATTCTCCTACATTATTTTCTTCTAGCGATCTTTCCTCTTCTTTTATTGCCTTTTTCCATTCGTCCTTGTTTTGTCTGTTAATGGTTCTTCGTAGGTCAGATATACATAATCATTTAATTTTTACAGTATCTTTTTTATTCTTTTCTTGTTTTTCATTTGGTTTTATTTCTTCTTCTTCTTGAATATCTTTTCCACTCTTTTCAATTTTTTGGCTTTCGTTAAATTTTATTTTATCCTTTACTTTGTTTATATTGTTTTCAACGTTATCTTCATTTTCATTTCTTTATCGTTTTCTGTATTTCCGTGTTTTTCTTCATTTTCCTCCTTGTTATCTACTAATATTTAATTTTTTTTATTTTCATAGATTGCATCTCTAGATATTATAAATTTTTCTTTTTTTTTTTCATCAAAAAATCTATATCTATGGCCAGGCGCGCACATGCGATTTTCTGTCGCGCGACTGTTTGGTCGCAAAAATAACACACATAGCATTAAATACAAATGCGCGCATATGCGACTAAATAATAGCAGCGATTAAAAAGATGTAACCTGCTCCATTTTTGTAACGACGCGATTGTCGCGTCTTTAAATGTATCACATGAACAAGAATGAACATGCACGCACATGCGACTGTTCAGTCGTAGTCGCAGCACAGGTCGAAGTTGGTCTATAGGATAATTATTCCAACAAATTTATTAAAAATGGCTGAATCTTCAGAAGTGTCTGATAATAGTGACAATGACTTGACATCTAGTGTCTTAGACACAGAAACTATTATTATCGAGGTAGAAAAAAGACCAGCTCTTTACAACAAACATTTGAAAGAGTATAGTGACCGAAATTTAAAGGAAAAATTGTGGGGAGAAGTGTATAGCAAAGTTATATCCACTTGGAACAAGTTATCGGCCGAAGAAAAACACAAGAGAGGTACGTGATATTGTTTTTATTTAATAGTTTTTAATAATCTTATGTAATACATGTTGTGCAGATAAGTATTTAAATTTTGCCATATAGTCTCTTATATTAAGACCAACTCTGTTAGGTCTTATTCCAGCTGGAGGACAGCTCTGTAATAAACACTCATAAAATTCGTCCTCCATTTGCACACCGTCTTTCTTTCGCACGAAGTTATGTAGAATGCAACATGTTTTAATGATAAGGTCGGCAAATTCGACTCGCACGTCTAATGATCGATGCAAAATACGCCATTTGTTCGCTAAAATACCAAAGGTACACTCTACCATACGCCGTGCACGAGTCAGTCTATAATTAAAGACTCTTTGTTTCATTGTTAAGTTTCTTCGAGGATAAGGCCGTAAAACATTTTGTGATAACGCGAATGCTTCGTCTCCTACTATCATGAAAGGTATGGGTTCTCCCATCTCGTTGTTTGGTAATTTTTGTGGAGTAGGAACATTTAATTGGTTATTATGTAATCTTTGACCAAAATTCGAATTCTTAAAAACACTGGAATCGCTTCCAGCACCATATGCTCCTACATCTATTGCTGTAAAACAGTAGTCGGCGTCTACTATACCCAAAAGAATAGTCGAATAAAAGTTTTTATAATTATAAAATTCGGAACCAGTATTATTTGGTTTCTGTAATCTAATGTGCTTGCCGTCGACTGCACCGATACAGTTCGGAAAATTTCTCCTATCGTGAAACTCTTTGGCAATATTTATCCAATCTTCTTCAGACTTTTCTGGCATGTATAAAGGCTGTAAATAGTTCCATAATTGGTTACACGTGTCTTCAACAATTTCCCTTATCGTGGTAGCCCCAAGTAAAAATTCAAAGTGTAAAGAATTGAAACTATTGCCGGTAGCAAGGTATCTGAAAAATAAATAATAACTGTTTTTTATTGCAGGATAAATTATTCAAAAAAAATGGAAAAATTTAAAAGATTGTTTCGCTAGGGAATTAGCAGCCCAGCGTAAAGCAGTGTCTGGGCAAGCAGCAAAAAAAAAGAAGATATATTTATTTCGACCAATTGCAATTCCTTTTCCCAATAATGAAAGATAGACCAACTACCAGCAACACCGGACCTTCTCAATCAATTGAGATTGATCAAGAAAATCAAGAAATGATATCTTCTCCTTCTTTAGCAACCAATACAGAAAATTCGGAAAGTACATCCATATCTAAAAGAAGGGCTGCAAGAAAAACTGTGCTTAAAACAATTCCATATGAAGAAAAGTTACTGAAAATATTGGATAAGCAATGTGAAACAATCGACGAAGATAAAAATTTTTCACTTATGCTTGTTCCAATGTTCAAAAAATTAACTGATGCCCAAAAACATTATGCGAAAATTGAAATCTTAAATATCATGAAAAATGCAACAATCTTATTCTTATCTTTATCCTTACCGTCCGGTAGACCAAGTGCAATTTCCAAGATCAAATTTTCAACAACAGCAACAAGGAGGCAATGAAAGTATTTACTCCGCGCCATCGACATCAACGGTCAACTCTGCACAGTCCACACCATCAGCAACCATTTTTTCTGATGGTGACAATGCATATTTTGACTTGTCAAATCAAAAAATTAATTAAATTAAACAAATAAAACATATATTTATTATTTAACCTTATTTTTAATATCTACTTCTATATATCTAGTCTAATAGTAGTTTGCAGAAAATATCTAGTTAATTTGGCAGAACGACGACACAAAACAAAAGCTGGTACCTTCTTACCTTATTGTTACTGCAAGACATTCCTCAGGTGGTATACATTTTCTCCATTTACTATTTTGGTACGATATTTTCGGTCCTATTATTTTTAATAATTCAAGAAAAGATTTTTGACTCATTCTGTAATAGTTAAAGAATTTATGAGGATGCTTTCTTAAATCTTCATGAAGAATGTAAAATTGACCCCGATGTTCTCTGTCAGATAAAATTGGATGCACCCAAAATTTTCTTTTCCGTTGCTTTCTTAATTTCTTTCGTAATAACAGAGCCACTATACAAGCGGTTTCTATGAAGTCCATGTTGATACTAGGCTCTAGTAACGATTAATCATTCGCAAATGCGCGACCATACAAATTTTTTGCGACTACTACTTTTATGTCGCTGCGACAAATAATCGCATGAAAATCGCATGTGCGCGCCTGGCTTATTACTAGTAAATCTTACAAATATCACCCTTTCACTTCTTACATCTAACTTTGTAAGGTAATCTAGTTTTTTACGTAAGCATAAGTACCAAATATTTGTAAATGTTTTATATTTGGTTTATGTCCATTCCACATCTCGTATAGAGTTTGTCCTGTTGTTGTTGTCGGAGTTTTGTTTGTTAAGTATGCGCTAACTCGAACAGCTTCACCACAAATTTGTTTTTCTAAACCTGAGTTGTATATTACAACTTTATATTAGTTGTGGTGTGTGTGTGTGGTATCGTATAGTCCATTATTGTTTCTCTATTTTTACGCCAGTTTTGTAGTTCATTATTGGTATACCTTTTTTCTAATTTTATTTCTGTTTTTTTAGCATATTTCTTTATTAGTTCTGACAGTTCGTTTTTTATTTTTGCTTTCATTAAATATACTTCAACGTGATGTGTATAAACGTCCATTATTGTTATAGAATATTTCATTCCATCCCACCTTTCCATTCCTATGGGTCCACACACATTAGCATGAATTATTTTTCAATGGTTTTTTTTGCATATTTCCGGTTGTTCTCGAAGGTATTTCTAGTTTGCTTTGCTCTTGCACAAATCTCACAATTTACATTTTCATATTTTTTTCAGTTATTTTACTGCCTACTGTACTTTGCGGTATTAGTTTTAGTATATCATAACTTGGATGACCTAGCTTTCTGTATAATTATGTACTTTCTCCTTATTGAGTAATCATAACTCATTTTGTTTCCTTCATCCGATTTCTTTTAATCGCACCGTAACGAAAAATAGTTATATATGAACAAAAATGTTAGCTATTCTATGACGTAGAACATTTAATTCTCTATATTTTGAAGCGTTGGACATCATGATCGAATGTATTTGACCAGAGATATCGTTAATTTACGACAATAGTGCAAAATTTCATTTTTTGCCATTATTAAGTAATACAGTGAAATTACTGAAATGGAAAAGAGGTATTTTAACTGATCCAGGTACTAACAAGGAGACATCACAGTTGACTCTTCACCAATTTTGTTGAATTTTTTTGTGGTTCATTTAAAGTTCATTTTATATGTCGTTAAAAATTGATTTTCAACGACTGCGTATCACCCATTGCCGAGCTTTGATTCCGAAGTTCTAGGATCGAGACTCTCGATATCGACTTTTTCTTCAACTTATTATTTTTTTAATATTTAATATTTTTTTAATACATATATTTTTTTAAATAATGTAATCCTAAGATTGCACAAACGTGTATTTTTCTTCATCTATTGCATGGCTGTCACCGGTTGATGGCTGGCTTTCCATAGATGCCGTGTTTAATTAAATTTTCTAAATATTTGCAAACGATGCTATACAACAGGTAACAAAACGTTTTTAAAACAAAAGTTTCGAAAATAACTAAACTATTATAATGTTTCCTTCGTATATGCATTTCTTACAAAAAAAACTAAGATTAATGATTGCACACGTGGCAATTTGCAACATGTGGTATATGTAAGAAACATCCAATTTACCTAAATATCTATCTCTATGCATATGGTCAGTTTGGTTTAATAAATTAAGAAATAAAATATAAACTATTATTTATATAAGTTACAATTTTGAATTTTGAATTACAATTCGGAACCAAAGCTCGGCGATCACCCAACGCGCAGTCGTTGAAAATCGATTTTTCCTTCCGACATATAAAATGAATTTTAAACGAGTTGAAACTTAAAAAATAAACTACGTCCCTTGGAAGGGACATTGGATCAAAAACTGTCTGGTAAATGTGATACATATTCAATATAGATTCACCACAAAAAAATTGAAATGCTGTGGTTCTTATTACGCTATTCAATTAAACGTAAAAGAATATGTTGACTTTGATAACAGTTATTCTCACCTAGCGGTTATTGTTTCCGAGTTATTTTGATTTTAATTGCTTTTTTGGAAAATATCACCATGCTCTTTAAAAGTTCATATCTCAACCAATGTTAATTCAAAAACGTTTTGCATTGGCACGATAACTCTTCATATGATGCGAAATAGATTGTAACTTGTTGTATCAACGTATCTTATACAGAGTTGTCAAAAACTGAGTTACCGTTTCTGAATTCCGTTCTTTGATCAAGGCTCCACGAATAGTGGAACCCAAAAAAGTTTTAATGAACAAGTTACATGAGACAGCCTGTATACGCAAGGACTGGCCTTCTAGAGAACGTTACGATGCTGGTGCTATCAATGTCTTAAATAAACCTCTGGTGAGCATCTATCATATTGCTTCCACTACACATCAAACTGGGTTTGATGAAAAACTTTGTGAAAACGTTGAATCCAGAAGGCGCTAAACTAAAAGAAGACATATTCGTTGGCCATTGACAACAAAAGCAGCGAGGCGTGGATTAACTTCAAACAAACCCTCCATGGATTTTCAGAAAACCATAAGGATGAGAATTTAAAAATGAAGAAGGAAGAGTCATATTTAGGATTAATAACCTCAAAAGATAAAAAACAAATAAAACATAATAAAAGAACTAAATGAAACGTTTATAATAAAATCTTGAGAAAATCCTATATTTCTCGAATGTATACAATCAGTAATGGCCAACAGGTAAATACCCGGTGGATAGGTATTTACCACGACCTAGGGTAAATATCCAAACAGTAGATTTACTTTAATAGAGTATAAGTTTAGTTTTACTTTAATACAAGTATATCACAATTTAAGACAGAATAACACCTAAAAATAGACCGAACACTAACGCTAGACCTAGAACGAAAAGCATTTAGGTTTACAAATAAAGATGATAAAAATAAAAAACAAGATTATATAAATTTTCTTGTAGCAGAAAACTTAAATAAAAAATCAAAGTAGCTACCAGATTCAGAGGTTACAACCCATAAGACAAACATAAATGATTTCTTAGTTAAAACTGAATAATTAAAACAGGAAATAAGAACTGCTAAAAAGAACAACCAATAAAAACAGAAGACATCGGTGAAATTGAAACGAATAAAGGTATTATTTCATTTTAATTTTTTTTATAGCATCTGTGATGTCTCGTAACGTGATATCTAAAATTCTGGAATCATCCCATCAAGTCACTATCATCCATGGAACTAAAATCTGAGATGTCTCAAAACAGTCCTCGCTTCTAATGTTATCGTCTTTTAATATCGTCCGCAGTAATGTCTAGAAAAATAGATGCAATTTCTCCACATTGTTTTTATATATTTAGATTATCTCTAATTTCCTCGAAACATTCTCTAGACTCTTGACAACTTAGCTTATGGCACCAAAATCCATCAGCATTCTTAATAAAGAAAATATTGTTTTTAATTTCTTTCAACTGTAACCGCGATATCTCATAAGATGGTTCCTAAAATACTGGAATCATCCCTGATTTAAGACGTTATCATCCAATACCAAATACTCTGCGTTCAATGTCTTAATCAATCTGATGCCGCCATCAGCGTCATCTTAAGATATTCCCCGGAGCTTGATTGGACAAACGAAACTAGTGCGCCCCTTTTCCAGGAGTTGACATTCTTGAGATATCTCAAAATAGTCCTTGCTTCTAATATCGTTTTTAATATCCCTCATTATCATGCCTATCATCTTTTAACATCGTCAAAATTCTTTGGTCTTTATCTATACAGATTGTTTCTGATTTCCGCAAAACATATAATAGGTTTTCGACGCTATGCCGAATTTTGGAATAAATCCGATCATTGATTATATTTGCGTTTAAAACGGATATCGAAATGTGTAGGGGTAAATTACATAGCAAATTAAACCAAATAAAAGTTTTTTAATATCGTCCCTGGTAATGTCGTCCTTTGTGGGACGACATTAACAAATCGTATTGTGGGACAAATCCGTTGTAGAGCGATCATTGAATACATTTTCGTTGAAAACGGATGTATGATGTAATGTACAGGTGAAAATCGGATATGCGCTAAAATGAAAATAAAAGTCGTTAATATCGTCCCTACTAATATCGCCCATTGTCTGTATCTATTCGAATTGATCCTAATTTCCTCGAAATATGCAATAAGTTTTCCACAACGTACCGTATTATGGGATAAATTCGGTGTGGGCCGATTGTTGTTTGTGTTTTTGTTTAAAATAGATGTGAAAAACATCAGGTGTAAATTCGATATCGAATTTACGCTTTCGTGTCTTGCAATTCGTTCCGTTACACCGGAAACGTAAGGAAGACAGATGAAACCAGCTTGTTCTGTACTTGCTGCAACTTCTTTTCCCTGCTTCCGCTGGGATTCCCCAACGTACCTACTAGCCAAACATCTCGCTAAAACTCTCTCCTTTTATAGGCAACACGTCAGGGACTCGACACATTTCGTGGAATCAGTGAAGAATATAAAGTTAGATGCTGAGGATATTTTGGTTAGTTTCGATGTAGAATCTCTTTTTACTAGGGTACCAATTAAGGATGCGGTAGAGGGTCTTCGCCAAAAACTCATTCCGGAGGGTTTGCCAGAGTACGTGCCAGATTTAGTGAAATTTTGTTTATCATCGGCGTATTTCAATTGGAAAGGAGAGTTTTACGAACAGTTTGAGGGGGCAGCCATGGGATCTACTTTGTCGCCGGTGATAGCTAACTTTTACATGGAATTGTTCGAAGAAAATGCTCTGAAGAAGAGCCAATGGAAACCAAAGCTATGGCTCCGGTATGTGGACGACACGTTTGTGTTATGGCAACATGGTAGGGAACGCCTGTTTGAATTTCTAGGTCATCTAAACGCTCAACATCCCATGATCAAATGTACCATGGAAACAGAATCCGCCAAGCAGTTGCCCTTCTTAGATGTATTGGTCACTAAAACGACGAATGGTGATATGGAACTGGGGGTGTATCGAAAGAAAACCCACACCAATAGGTACTTAGAGGCAACATCGCACCATCATCCCCAACAGAAGAGCAGCAAGAATATGTAAAGGAGATAACCTAAAGAAGGAAGAACTGTTTCTATGGAACGTACTACAGAAAAATGGGAATAGTTTAAAGGACATCAACCGAGCCACCAAGCAGCGGAAGCAGGAAGAAGAAGCTGCAGCAAGTACAGAACCAGCTGGTTTCATCTGTCTTCCTTACGTTTCCGGCGTGACGGAACGAATTACAAGACACCTCAAGAAAAACAACATCGTGGTGCGATACGGAACGGTCACCAAAATTCGGAATACACTCCCGGTAGCCAAGCGACAAGCTACCTGTATTAAAAGGAGCGGGTGTCTATCGGCTGTCATGCAGTTCTGGGAAGTTTTACTTTGGCCAAACCGGACGAAACATCGAATGCCGTATCAAGGAACACGAGAGGGATGTGAGGCTGAGGAAGATTCAACAGTCGGCGGTTGCGGAACATTGCCATTCGGAGGGACACCGAATAAACTTCGACAAAACAAAGGTTCTGGCTAGGAATAATAAATATCATCAACGGCTGACAAGAGAAGCCATAGAAATCCACCGACATAAAAACAACGTCAACAGAGAAGATGGCTGGGAACTCAGCAGAACATGGAAGATGTTGGTGAAGATGAACACGACTCCTAAACCGGACGCGACGCAGTAATTAGTTAGTAATTAGCTTGTAATTAATATAAATTAATTATTAATTAGTTTTTCGACCTATATATTGTTTTACGATCCCCGATTTTGTCAGTTAGAACCAGTTTCTGAAGAAGGTTGCAACATGGCATCCGAAACGTCAAACATTTTTTCAAAAAACGCACGCGAAACCCGAAAGTTTCTGGTTTTAGATCTAGTGTTAGTCCTAGTGATAGTTCTAGTGTTAGTGCTAGTGTTAGTTCTAATTTTAGTTCAATTAACACCGATCGTGAAAGCCTTCGTACTTATATTTTTTAACTTTCTTTCTAATTTTATTTCTGTCTTTTTATCATATTCTTTTATTACTTCTGACAGTTCGCTTTTTGTTTTAATTAAATGTATTTCATCGTGATGTGTATAATCGTTCATTATCGTTATAAAATACATAAAATTCATTCCATTCCACGTTCCCAGTTCTATTGGTCCACACACATCAGTATGAATTATTTCTAATGGTGTTTTTGCACATTTCGTATTATTTTCGAAAGTATCTATAGCTTGTTTTGCTCTTGCACAAATCTCACAATTTACATTTTTCATCTCATTTTAGATGTAAAATGGCAATATAATATTTACTACTTGAGTTGTTGATGGTTGGTGTAGAAAATAATCATGGCATGATTTTTTTAGTTCTCATTTGACTACGTATAAGCCATTTTTATTTTTATTTACACTCATTATTATTTTTTCATCATTGTATGCATTTAAATTTTGTTTATTAAATATTATTTTACCACCATTTTTTATAATTTTCGTCACAAACAATAATTTTTTTCTAAATCTGGTATATACATGGCGTCTTCTGACAAGGAAACATCGCAGTTAACTCTTCACCAGTTTTTGCAAAAGCACGAAAGTACTACCTATAATGTAAATTTAAGAAAAGTCAGTACGCCACAAATCTATGATCCTTTTCTCATAGCAGCGTTCCAAAATGCTCGAAACTTAATAATAATACTTTTTCTGTTAATACAACTTCCACATTGATAAGAATAGTACAGGATTTATTTTAAAATTGCATAGCCAAATGAATTTTGGTAGAAAAGACGTTTTTGATATTCAAAATTAAGTAGATACTTCTATCATAAAGCCAATTGAAAAATATTTATCAGAAATTGTATTTATTACCTCAAGTTCGGGATGGTGATATTCATAACTAAATCAGTACCTTACCCTAAAGTGACTCTTACCCTTAAATAATTTTTTTTCTAACAGCAATGTCCAAACAAAAAATCAGTGGACTTGCAAAAACACATTATGTGCCTAAAAATTTTCATTACTTATTTTATTTTTAGTAATATCATAAATATTATATTATTTAATAATAATTTTAAATAAATAGTTTTTATATTTAAAAGTTAAAATTACTTTTCATTTTGACACATTTTATAATGCTAATATTTTATATTTTTTATTTATAGACGGTGGGGGAAGCAAATATGGTTATTTAGTCTTTTCCCCTATATTATGTACTTAATATTAAGATTTAATGTAATATAATATGTTTTAAAAACAAATTGCATTTTTATTTATTTCTAAAACCTGACGCACTTAATAGTAATATGTACTCATTTTAAATCTAAAAGCAAAATAGGTTCTATACTGCAAAATATATTTTCTTAGTAATAAATGAATATCATAAACACCATAAAGTACTAATTTATTTAATTTCACTTTTTCTGTCATTTAAATTAAAACATTTTGTTATTTAATTTAACAAATTAAACTTTAAAATTAAATACTAGGAAGCATTTGTGACAAAGAAGTCAACCATTTAAATACAATTAATTAGCTCTGTTATATCTAAAACACAATCCTTTGCTTAAACAGTTAATGTTTTATTCATTAAGTATTCCTTACGTTTAAAATTAAATGATTTGATTATTTAATAAGAACAAACATTTCATTTGGATAAAAATGGCATACTTTTTTTTCTGAAGTATCACATTCAGAATATTAATGCGTAGAACTTTAGGATCGAAAAGACAAAAGCTTGTATATGTTTTTCTAGGTGATTTTAATAAAATTACACAGTACAATATGCATATATATCTGGAAAACTTTTTCCAAAAGTGTTTTCGTGTATGCAAGAATCAAAAGATATGTTTGGTCATCGTATTTCCATCGCTATAGAAGAACTAACCCAAAAGTATGGTAATGTTTTTGTCACTGCATCATAATGCGGAAAGTTAATGAGAGAACATTTCAATACTTTTATTAAAAACATCACAGTGCAATACTGCAAGAAAGAAGAAAGAAGCTCAGACAGATACACCTCATAATATTGTTAAATAGTATTTTTAATTATTGAGTAAACCATTGAAATTATTCCTCCCCACTGCATCCCCTATTGTCAACCTTGTGATGTTTATTCAATAGATGTGTTGCAAAATAACCATCATCGCTCGGATTTTTCAACCAATTATCCAATACGCATGGTGTGTATCGAAGCTACTATCAATAGAACAGTATTTTCAAACGTGAACAAAATTTGTTTTTTTAGTATACAATCATTCAAATGTGATAGCACAGCGTGTACATTTATTAGATGTGCTGTATGTAAAAGATATCTTTGCTTTTACATTATATATCATCCCACTTCATCCCACTGTTCACCGTAAAGTTTATTAATTTATACCACATATATTTCATTATAATTATAGTTAGAAGATAAAATATATTATTTTTATTACAAAAATTACAATTTTGAATTTTATTATTAATTTATAAAGATTAATATAAACCATAAAAAAATAATAAGTTGAAAATAGTCGATTTTGAGTCTCGATCCTACGATTTCGCTGAACCAAAACTTGGCAATCACCCACCACGCTATACGCAGTTGTTGAAAATCGATTTTTCCTTGCGCCATATAAATTGAACTTTAAACGTGTTAAAACTTAAAAAATAAATTACGTCCTTTAGAAAAGCCATTAGATCAAAAAATCTGGTAAAAGTGATACATATTCTAGATTCACCATAAAGAAATTCATTAAAATTGGTGAAGACTCTACTGCGATGTTTCCTTGTAAGTTACATTTATGGTGGGTTCATGCAACGTGTTTTAGTTTTAGTGGTAGTCTTAGTCTTAACCATTTGCGTTAGCTTTAGTTGTAAGGAAAGATATTGGTTCGTGGAATATTTAAGCATAGCACATTAAAGCAAAATTTGAACATATCTACAATGGTGTCAAATTAGAAATAAAAAAAGAAATCTGGAGTGAAACAGATTTCAAATGTGTTAGAAACAAAATGTTTCTAACACATTATTTAATATGAATAAAAAGAAAATTGTTCGGGATCCATGGACCCCGGAATTGTTCCCATAATAACCAAGTACCGAAAATCTCCAACAAAAAATAAAGATCTTCAAAAATATGTAAAAGAAGAACATGGGAAAGAACTGAAACTTCAACTTGACTGCAAAAGAAGATGAAATAGCTTTTTAATCAGTTAAAGCAATATGACAGTCTAAAGTACTATATTATATACATTAATAACAGTGAGTTTCAAATTATGAGAAGTTGGTTTGACTTTTAGATCGGGTCAAAGTGACTATGAAGGTATTTGTCATCGAGATATGAATCTTAATAAAGCAAATATTGTAACGACAACCCTTTCCTCGATAAAACTAACAATAATAAGGGTACAAGAAACGTATAGATGAAAGAGATTAAAATATAATAGAAAGATTCAGAGGAAATGAAGGTAAAAATGACACAGTCGACCATGAAGAAGAATGCGATATTTTGCCGTCTTTCTGGAGAAGAAAGTTGACCAAAATTTAAAGAAACACTTGAAAACAGATAAACCAATCTCGAAATCAATCCCGGGATCCCGGCTTCATAAAATGTAATCCCAAGATTGTGAAATTGCTTCGGAATTGCAATCCCTAACTTGAATACAGCTTTATTAATCGCACAAATACAAAACATAAAGATTAATTTATTTTTATGATCTTTGTGTATACAGCACACAAATAGTATATATCATAGAGATATAAGTATTATAAAGATGTTGGTACTCTTGTACCAATCCCATTAATTTTGAATCAATTTGATCTGGGTTTGATTCCATTAAAATCAAAGCTGGAAAAACATGTTTTCTTTTTAGATCGTTTAGAAATGACGTTAACAAATGGTCATTACTTGATCGATATACTAAAACGTCGATTTTGAAGAGCAAATATTAATCGGGTGCAATTAGATAGTGCAATTGAATATGTAGAAATGAATTATCTATAAGCATAGGCTGTCAATGCTTTCAAAAGACTTGATACTGTCGATAGAAAACTTAATACTGTTATGTTCTCGTTGTTTAATAATACATCTGTTGTTTATAACCATTTATTTAACTTCTTAATATTACAAAACTATAAGTCACTTTTTTGATTCGTGTCGATGTCGCCATTGCACTTTCTGCATTGTTGTCGATTCATCGCGTCAGTGCTGACAACTGCGAAACTCGTCTTTTGTACATTGTTGATATATATAACAAGTACTACTTCTAGAAGACCTGATACTGCGTTCAAAAGATTTGAAATGTATCCAGAATACTTGTAATGCCTCGGAAGACTTGAAGTGTTTCCACAAAACTTGATGTTGCCTTTGAGAGACTAGAAATGCTTCCAGAAATTTTCACTGGTTTTTGAAGACTCAGTACTACTTTCAGAAGACTTGATATTACCTCCAAACGACTTACTACTGCCCCTAGACGACTTGAAATGCTTCTAGAAGACTTGATACTGCATTTGGAAAGGCTTGATCTTGCTCTCAGACAATATGAAATGCTTTTAGAAGATTTGATGTAGCTGCCAGAAGACATGTAATGACTTGCAATAGTGACAAAAGACTTAAACTGCTTCCAGAAAATTTGATATGCCCATAGCAGATTTAATACTGTTTCTAAAGAACCTGATATTGCTTCAAAAAGACGTGAAATGTTCAGAATACTTGTTAATGCTTTAAAAGATTTAATACTGCTTCTTGAAGTTCTTCCAGAAAACTTGATATTGTTTTTGGAAGACTTAAAATGCTTCTAGAAGGCACTTCTTCTAAAAAAGCGTATATAGCCTCTGAAAGACTTGATACTGGTTTTAGAAAAATTGAAATGCTTCCAAAAAGCTTGATTCTGCTTCCAGAAGACTTGATATTGTTTTTAAAACTTCTGGCAGAAAACATTTTCATTGCAAAAAAACCCGATATTGTTGATAAACTGTTTGAGTTTCCTTCGAAAATATTAAATACTATTAGACAAAATGCAAAATCTTGACTGGCAGATTGATCTTTTTTTATCTCTTTGGATGCTATTATATTAAAATTATTTTAATAATTACATCCGATGTAGTAGCATCATCTGCCAATATTAAGCGACTTTTACTTCCTAGGACTTAATACCATACTTTAAACAATAGATTAGGAATTGATAAAGCAGCAAAAACAGCTTGCATATTTCAACAGTTAAATGGAGTAAATAATGCATCTAGCGGAAACGGGTAACGATTTTTTTATAAGTTTTGCTTAAGTTTTTAATCATATATTAAGTTTTAGTTATAATGTAGATCTGGCGATAAACAAACATAAAGGAAATTCCTGCTAATTTTGAAACAAAAGTGTTCTTTTAAAAAACACCCCATGTTTTAAATCACCTTTTGAACACTTTCTTAAAAATATAACAACCCTGATTGAAATTATTGTTATAATTGTAATATAATAAAATTAAAAAGTTAATCACTGCCATTAAAGGCAAGAAAGAGAAAAGTGCGTGCATGCGTTAAATTGCGACCGAAGGTTTTAGCTTTAAGAAGTTAAAAGTTGGGCAACTCTTGTGACTAAGACAAAAACCGTTTTAGTCATAAGGTGTTGCAGGAACAGTATTACTATAACGCACTACCTTAACTTTTCACTCTTATGACTATGACTACGACTAAGACTAAAACACGTTGCATGAACCCACCATTATTCGTTTCAATTTCAGCGATGGCTTCTGTTTTTATTGTTTGATTCTTTTTAGCAATTCTTATTTCCCCATTCAATTCTTCTGTTTCAACTAAAAAATCATTTATATTTGTCATATGGGTTAAAGTCGTATGGTACTTATACTTCAAATCTTCTGTGTTTCTTTGATACATTTCTAACAATTTTTCAATCATTTCATTCGCCGTTTTATGATTGAATATGTGCACTATAGGTCGCTTTTCAATAATGTTTCATTACTTTTTAAACATTCCCATCCTTTTGTTTCCAAGTTGCTTTTTCTTTCATATCTTCTGGAGATTTCATTTTCCAAGTGCTATTTCATATATACCCTTTGCTTTGAAAAATATTTTTATTTAGAAACTCCACAGTTCCCTTTAGTATTTCAATACGTACGAACTCATTCGTTTGATTCATTTTAATAAGTTGTTTAATCAATCTTAATATTAATTTATTTTTAACTTTAATTAACCGCGTACTTTTTAATTAATTGAATACAAAACTGGTGTTTTTAAATTAATTTAATAGTCTTACTCAATTTTCGTTTTATTTTATAGATCTTTTATTTACTCACTGCCTTTTTAACGAGTTTACGCTTGACGTTTTTTTTATTTTAATTCTGTCGACGATCTTTCTGACTCCAATATGCCTTGGTTTCCAAGAAAAGTTTCAATTTATTTTATTTTTATTCTACGATGCCCAACAAACTCCTTTTTTATTTTTATTGTTTTTATTTTCTGGCTAATCGTTAAGTGAACCCATATCCTGTTGTTTTTTCAGTAAAATAAGTTTATTTTTATATTAGTATATTAATTTTATTAGAACAGAAGGATACATTTCTATTATTGGTAACTATATATATATTACCTTTGTTATTTAACTTTTTTATTACATTTATTTATATTACTACCTATGATATTCGTTTATAAATTTTATGATATACAGTAGATTTGATATTAGGCACGTCGATAATAGACCAGTCTTTTAAGGGTATGTTATATTTTAATCATATTTAGTTAGAAATTTCATAAAAAATAGGAAAGTTAAAAGTAACTCTAGACTTAAGTATTTGAGGATTTCAAGGTGTCCTCTGAGGTTACCCTACAAATAACTTGAATGAAGGCCATGTTCTCGGTGATACGGCTGTCAAGGCGGTCTCCTTGTGTGTATATAGATGAAGTGGTGTGGGACCGAGTAAGGCAAGATCTCATCGCACCTATTATGTTAAGACTTACGAACAGCCGCATTTGTGCCACCAGCTATTGTGCTGTCTTAGGATTCGTTTTTGGTCTCCAAACTAGGCATACGAGACCGTGAGATCTGATTACTGCTATGTAGACCCAATGAGCCATATGGTTTTAGACCTTACTTTCTTCCAAGAAGCCACAAATAAAAATGGCTATCATTAAATACCGTAATAAACAGATTTGTAGGAGTTGTAGAAGTTCTTGTTGACAGTGTTTATATTAACTAATAAATTGTATTTTATTTTTTGCAATATATTTTACATATCGCACTTAGAATTAGCATCGATTTTCAAAGTTAGCGGCCAGTTAATAGATTAATATTGATCAGATTCCGGGGATGGAGCAATTATGGGTTACAGTTGCACTGAATAATTAAAATATTGCTATTGGCGTCATCTCTGGACCTCCATTCTATGAGCCTAAGTCATTTATACAACTATTTGAAGAATCTTTAGCCCAGATTTCTTATACAGTAGATGTGGTTATAGTTCTAGGAGACTTTACCATTACTCTTATGGTTGATGGGCCTTTTGTAAATTCTCTTCTGGTTTCTTTAAAAGCTTTCAATTTGAGGCAGGTAAATATCGAATAACTCTGAGTCACTCTATCAATGAGTGTAATATCAGATAATCAAATTAAGGAACAATGCTTTCAACAAGTATAAAAAATCCACAACATAGCAAAAGTTTCATTACTATAAAACCTTGCGTAATTATGTCACGGGTGCAATTCGTCGGGAGAAAAAGATATTTATTCTTCTTTCAGTAATTTCGTAAAAAATACTCTGATTGAACCTGATATTAATTTTCAATCTTACTATTACAATAATAGAATAAACCCAGACACCCAAACTACGACTTTTCGTAACATATCTTTAGATTGTATTCACTAATATATGTAGAAATGTATATTGACTTCCAATTCTCAAAATTGAAAGTCAATATCATCTAATAAAAGAAAATTGCGTATTATAATGTAAAAAAGTTTTTAATTTCCACGAAATATCACACTCTACTAATATATGAATGGTGTGAACTTCCCTTTTTCAATCTCACATTTTCAAAAATGAATTCCAAATGTCTTCCTAATCGGTATTTAAATAAGTTAACTTAACACCCATACAAAACAAAAAGTCATGTCTCCGTTACTTTAATACTTTGATGCTTTCGATACTTCGATGCCTTCGATACTTCGATTCTTTCGATACTTCCTTGATACTATCGATACTTTCGGTACTTCAATACATTCGATGCTTTGAATAGTATCGATACCACAAAGGTATCAAGTATTGATACCTAATTATAATACCTCATTTAAAGTATAGCCCATCCTTAATAGTTATTAAAGAAAAACTGAAAATTAATGGAAAAACATTGGATGGTTACTTTCCGAGATACATCTAACAAAACCTGTAATTTAACGAAAAATTTAATTTATAAGCAACCTTTTAGACAAAGTAAAGGATGACGTACTGAGACGGAGAAGGGAGATATAGAAAGACATTTTCGATCATCTCCATTTTTTTCGTAATAAAATAATACTTTGGACACAAAAGAGCTCATGCTGCCAACAAGTTAGCAGACTTCAAACTGAGTAACAGGACTTTGGAGGCGAAATAACTCATCCTGGCAACAAGTCGGCATACCTCAAACTTGAGCTATTTTGATGACAAAATAGCTCATGCCACCAACAAGTTATCTGAAAATTGTCAAATTGATATTTCATTTATCTTTTCGTTATCTCAACATCCTTTACATATTTTTTAACACTACTTCTCTTCCAAGAAGTTATTTTTGGGCACTATGTTCCTTGAAAGTTCCAGCCAATGAGCACGACTTTGATGACAAAATAGCTCATACCGCCAACAAGTTAGCTGAAAATTGTCAAATTGATATTTCATTTATCTTTTCCTTATCTCAACATCCTTTACATATTTTTTAACACTACTTCTCTTCCAAGAAGTTATTTTTGGGCACTATGTTCCTTGAAAGTTCCAGCCAATGAGCACGACTTTGATGACAAAATAGCTCATGCCGCCAACAAGTTAGCTGAAAATTGTCAAATTGATATTTCATCTATCTTTTCGTTATCTCAACATCCTTTACATATATTTTAACACTACTTCTCTTCCAAGAAGTTATTTTTGGGCACTATGTTCCTGGAAAGTTCCAGCCAATGAGCACGACTTTGATGACAAAATAGCTCATGCCGCCAACAAGTTAGCTGAAAATTGTCAAATTGATATTTCATTTATCTTTTCCTTATCTCAATATCCTTTACATATATTTTAACACTACTTCTCTTCCAAGAAGTTATTTTTGGGCACTATGTTCCTGGAAAGTTCCAGCCAATGAGCACGACTTTGATGACAAAATAGCTCATGCCGCCAACAAGTTAGCTGAAAATTGTCAAATTGATATTTCATTTATCTTTTCCTTATCTCAACATCCTTTACATATTTTTTAACACTACTTCTCTTCCAAGAAGTTATTTTTGGGCACTATGTTCCTTGAAAGTTCCAGCCAATGAGCACGACTTTGATGACAAATAGCTCATGCCGCCAACAAGTTAGCTGAAAATTGTCAAATTGATATTTCATTTATCTTTTCCTTATCTCAATATCCTTTACATATTTTTTAACACTACTTCTCTTCCAAGAAGTTATTTTTGGGCACTATGTTCCTGGAAAGTTCCAGCCAATGAGCACGACTTTGATGACAAAATAGCTCATGCCGCCAACAAGTTAGCTGAAAATTGTCAAATTGATATTTCATTTATCTTTTCCTTATCTCAACATCCTTTACATATTTTTTAACACTACTTCTCTTCCAAGAAGTTATTTTTGGGCACTATGTTCCTTGAAAGATCCAGCCAATGAGCACGACTTTGATGACAAAATAGCTCATGCCGCCAACAAGTTAGCTGAAAATTGTCAAATTGATATTTCATTTATCTTTTCCTTATCTCAACATCCTTTACATATTTTTTAACACTACTTCTCTTCCAAGAAGTTATTTTTGGGCACTATGTTCCTTGAAAGATCCAGCCAATGAGCACGACTTTGATGACAAAATAGCTCATGCCGCCAACAAGTTAGCTGAAAATTGTCAAATTGATATTTCATTTATCTTTTCCTTATCTCAACATCCTTTACATATTTTTTAACACTACTTCTCTTCCAAGAAGTTATTTTTGGGCACTATGTTCCTTGAAAGATCCAGCCAATGAGCACGACTTTGATGACAAAATAGCTCATGCCGCCAACAAGTTAGCTGAAAATTGTCAAATTGATATTTCATTTATCTTTTCCTTATCTCAATATCCTTTACATATATTTTAACACTACTTCTCTTCCAAGAAGTTATTTTTGGGCACTATGTTCCTGGAAAGTTCCAGCCAATGAGCACGACTTTGATGACAAAATAGCTCACGCCGCCAACAAGTTAGCTGAAAATTGTCAAATTGATATTTCATTTATCTTTTCCTTATCTCAACATCCTTTACATATTTTTTAACACTACTTCTCTTCCAAGAAGTTATTTTTGGGCACTATGTTCCTTGAAAGATCCAGCCAATGAGCACGACTTTGATGACAAAATAGCTCATGCCGCCAACAAGTTAGCTGAAAATTGTCAAATTGATATTTCATCTATCTTTTCGTTATCTCAACATCCTTTACATATATTTTAACACTACTTCTCTTCCAAGAAGTTATTTTTGGGCACTATGTTCCTGGAAAGTTCCAGCCAATGAGCACGACTTTGATGACAAAATAGCTCATGCCGCCAACAAGTTAGCTGAAAATTGTCAAATTGATATTTCATTTATCTTTTCCTTATCTCAACATCCTTTACATATTTTTTAACACTACTTCTCTTCCAAGAAGTTATTTTTGGGCACTATGTTCCTTGAAAGTTCCAGCCAATGAGCACGACTTTGATGACAAATAGCTCATGCCGCCAACAAGTTAGCTGAAAATTGTCAAATTGATATTTCATTTATCTTTTCCTTATCTCAATATCCTTTACATATTTTTTAACACTACTTCTCTTCCAAGAAGTTATTTTTGGGCACTATGTTCCTTGAAAGATCCAGCCAATGAGCACGACTTTGATGACAAAATAGCTCATGCCGCCAACAAGTTAGCTGAAAATTGTCAAATTGATATTTCATTTATCTTTTCCTTGTCTCAATATCCTTTACATATTTTTTAACACTACTTCTCTTCCAAGAAGTTATTTTTGGGCACTATGTTCCTTGAAAGATCCAGCCAATGAGCACGACTTTGATGACAAAATAGCTCATGCCGCCAACAAGTTAGCTGAAAATTGTCAAATTGATATTTCATTTATCTTTTCGTTATCTCAACATCCTTTACATATTTTTTAACACTACTTCTCTTCCAAGAAGTTATTTTTGGGCACTATGTTCCTTGAAAGTTCCAGCCAATGAGCACGACTTTGATGACAAAATAGCTCATACCGCCAACAAGTTAGCTGAAAATTGTCAAATTGATATTTCATTTATCTTTTCCTTATCTCAACATCCTTTACATATTTTTTAACACTACTTCTCTTCCAAGAAGTTATTTTTGGGCACTATGTTCCTTGAAAGTTCCAGCCAATGAGCACGACTTTGATGACAAAATAGCTCATGCCGCCAACAAGTTAGCTGAAAATTGTCAAATTGATATTTCATTTATCTTTTCCTTATCTCAACATCCTTTACATATTTTTTAACACTACTTCTCTTCCAAGAAGTTATTTTTGGGCACTATGTTCCTTGAAAAATCCAGCCAATGAGCACGACTTTGATGACAAAATAGCTCATACCGCCAACAAGTTAGCTGAAAATTGTCAAATTGATATTTCATTTATCTTTTCCTTATCTCAACATCCTTTACATATTTTTTAACACTACTTCTCTTCCAAGAAGTTATTTTTGGGCACTATGTTCCTTGAAAGTTCCAGCCAATGAGCACGACTTTGATGACAAAATAGCTCATGCCGCCAACAAGTTAGCTGAAAATTGTCAAATTGATATTTCATCTATCTTTTCGTTATCTCAACATCCTTTACATATATTTTAACACTACTTCTCTTCCAAGAAGTTATTTTTGGGCACTATGTTCCTGGAAAGTTCCAGCCAATGAGCACGACTTTGATGACAAAATAGCTCATGCCGCCAACAAGTTAGCTGAAAATTGTCAAATTGATATTTCATTTATCTTTTCCTTATCTCAACATCCTTTACATATTTTTTAACACTACTTCTCTTCCAAGAAGTTATTTTTGGGCACTATGTTCCTTGAAAGTTCCAGCCAATGAGCACGACTTTGATGACAAAATAGCTCATGCCGCCAACAAGTTAGCTGAAAATTGTCAAATTGATATTTCATTTATCTTTTCCTTATCTCAACATCCTTTACATATTTTTTAACACTACTTCTCTTCCAAGAAGTTATTTTTGGGCACTATGTTCCTTGAAAGTTCCAGCCAATGAGCACGACTTTGATGACAAAATAGCTCATGCCGCCAACAAGTTAGCTGAAAATTGTCAAATTGATATTTCATTTATCTTTTCCTTATCTCAACATCCTTTACATATTTTTTAACACTACTTCTCTTCCAAGAAGTTATTTTTGGGCACTATGTTCCTTGAAAGTTCCAGCCAATGAGCACGACTTTGATGACAAAATAGCTCATGCCGCCAACAAGTTAGCTGAAAATTGTCAAATTGATATTTCATTTATCTTTTCCTTATCTCAACATCCTTTACATATTTTTTAACACTACTTCTCTTCCAAGAAGTTATTTTTGGGCACTATGTTCCTTGAAAGTTCCAGCCAATGAGCACGACTTTGATGACAAAATAGCTCATGCCGCCAACAAGTTAGCTGAAAATTGTCAAATTGATATTTCATTTATCTTTTCCTTATCTCAACATCCTTTACATATTTTTTAACACTACTTCTCTTCCAAGAAGTTATTTTTGGGCACTATGTTCCTTGAAAGTTCCAGCCAATGAGCACGACTTTGATGACAAAATAGCTCATGCCGCCAACAAGTTAGCTGAAAATTGTCAAATTGATATTTCATTTATCTTTTCCTTATCTCAACATCCTTTACATATTTTTTAACACTACTTCTCTTCCAAGAAGTTATTTTTGGGCACTATGTTCCTTGAAAGTTCCAGCCAATGAGCACGACTTTGATGACAAATAGCTCATGCCGCCAACAAGTTAGCTGAAAATTGTCAAATTGATATTTCATTTATCTTTTCCTTATCTCAATATCCTTTACATATTTTTTAACACTACTTCTCTTCCAAGAAGTTATTTTTGGGCACTATGTTCCTTGAAAGATCCAGCCAATGAGCACGACTTTGATGACAAAATAGCTCATGCCGCCAACAAGTTAGCTGAAAATTGTCAAATTGATATTTCATTTATCTTTTCGTTATCTCAACATCCTATACATATTTTTTAACACTACTTCTCTTCCAAGAAGTTATTTTTGGGCACTATGTTCCTTGAAAGTTCCAGCCAAATCTTAATTTCTTAACTACTCCCAGAGATTTCCTTATTATGTCTAATCAAACGATATTTCCTCTACCTGATTTTATCATAGTAGGATGTTGGTATTATTCCCTCAACTAGTTCTTAATTGAATATCATCTCATATTTATAACAAATCATAAGTCTTGATTTAATTTGTTCGATATTTTCTTGAGTATGTTGTTCTACAAGCTTATGTTTGTTCTTCTTGAAACTGTTTTTGATTCCATCAGGTTTTCAGATTTTCATTTCTTCTTTGTATTCGTTTCTTAACATCTTCATCTTACCCCACAATGCTCAAAGGAACACAAATGTTTCTACTCCTTTTAAACGTTTCACTCATTGTTAAATTAATTTTAACTAGAGAATTGATCATAATCTTAGTCTTTTGAACATTGATTATTAGACAAAGCTATTTTTATATCATCATATAGCAGTCTTGCTTCTGCAATTTTTTCGATATTATCCAATTCCAGGTGAAAAAGTAAATGTGACAGAATACATCTCTGTTTCATCTTAGATTTTTCTGAATAGACTAATAATCATTTCTGAAGTGGAGTATAAACAGGGTGTTTTGGTGAATCTTAGCACAATTTGAACCACCACATAGATTAAAATGAAAACGATGGCAATTGCCAAAATTTGAAATTTGCTACAGTGTATTTCTAAAGCAGTAATATCTCATGCCGCTTACAAATTTGTAGCCTTTAAGATGGTTATAGTATGTGGAATAGAAAAAGCTCATACAGGAGTTTTGTGCATGCCGTCATCCGAGTAGTAACACAACTCTTCGCCTGTGTGTTATTTGGTGTTTTTTACTGTTAAAAATGCGTTTCACGGATGAAAACTTACGAGAGCTTAAAGTTTTGTTCAACGATTCAATTGGTGGCAGTTAAAAACGAGACTTTTATCTGCAAAGTTATAAACGTTTTGTGACGGCAATTGAGTCGCTTAAACAACAAAACGTTGTCTTACAGAGAGGGAACCGGTTGTTAAACGTAGCAATAAATGGTCTCGAGCAATATTCGCGTCGTAACAATATTCGGATATATGGACTTGACGAGGAAAATGTAGAATACAAGGTTATAGCCACCTTAAAGGGTAACATGGGGATATCAGGACGAAGATGTTTACTTCGTCCTATTATAATGAAGTTCCTGAATTATAAAACTAAGGAAAAAATTCTTAAGAACCGCAACAAGGTAAGGGCGGCGAAAACGTTAAGAATAGGAATTCAAGAGGACCTTACGGCTAGTAATTATAAGTTTTTTAAGGAAACTTGTAAAAATTTTGGAAATAGGCATTGTTGGACGTGGAATGGGAGAATACACCCGACTCTTTTTTTACACGGTAGATACGTTCCTTAGAAAACCGTGCAAAAGAAAATAGTGTAAAAAAGTTATAATAAAATGTATATGACATGTTTATAAAAAAATAGGCGGTATATATTAGGCGGTAAAAATAGTAATTGAATATTTGGGTGATCCAATGGTGGGGGACTGGGCGCATTATCAACGAGCAAAAGTATTTTGAATTCCAAACCTTTTTCTTCCATATATTTCTGGACTTCAGGATCAAAGCAGTTGTTGAACCAATTTGTAAACAGATCAGCCGTCATCTATGCCTTTTTATTCGCCAAGAAATGGACTGAAGGTTGTTAAATGTTCTTACCTCTTAATGCTCGTGGCATAAAAGATTACATAACAAGAACGTCACTTGATCTTTGGCCGCTTTAAAACCACGAGTTGTTTTTTGAGATATTGCTATAAAAGTCCTTTTGGGCATTTTCTTCCAAAACAATCCCGTTTCGTCGGCATTAAATATTTGTTGTGGAGTATAACTGCCCTCTTCAGCGATTTTTGCTAGTTTACCCGGAATGATTTTTGTAGCATTTTCGTCTGCTGATGCTTTTTCTGAAACCTGTCAGCCATCCCTCATTTGTATTAAATGCCAGTTCCTTCGTTGCCTGAAGATTTGTTGATGGTTTCAATTTCTGAAGTCGGTTATATATTCTAAGTGCTTTTACTTTTATATGTATCCCATCAATAGGTATTCGTTTTAACATTGGCAGTATTTATCCATCGGATTATAGTAAATTTTTAATTGATTCTGGATCTTCATATGTAATGTTAATTTGCTGCTAATTTGCTGAATCTATTTGAACAAACTGTTGCAGTTGCAAAGTACCTTAACTCAGATAAAAATCATAATAAATGAAAGAACGTAAAGAAATTATCGAAGAAGACACGATGTATATTGAAAATTTTTCTAATAGCAATATTACCACATCAGCACCAAGACTAATCAATTTATCGTGTGAAATAGACGTTCCACCATATGGCGCTATTTAAAACAAATATTTGACGAACTTAGGCACAAATTTACCTAAAAAAAGCTTTAAAAAATTGCTTACCTGAGACTATAACAGTATGGTACACTAATAAACCCTTATTAGTGTATAAGGATATTTCTTTATACCATCAAAGTCAACGAAACGTTAAAATCCTTCCAAAGTGAAGATTTTAAATTAATGTATCAAATATATCAAACATATATTTAAACTTGTTTGCCTTACTCTGCAAATGTTGCAGCTATATTTTCAAAAACGGAATTCTTGCAAATTCGAGAGTACTTTGCATAGAATTGATTACTTCTTGTGTCATGTTTTAGATTTTTGCTAGTGTTGCAATAAACTTTTTGAAGCTATTAAATCAATAGTGACCATAAAATATTGTCGTTCAAGTTTTCAAACATATTATTAAACCTTGAAATGGGTTATACTTGAAAGCTATCATTTCAGATAATAATTTCATTATTTATGCAATATTCCAAAATGTGATAGATTTCTAGAGGTGATATTTCTCTCATACGTTTAATCATGCAAAGACTTTTGATCAATTATTGGCTCATTCATGTATATTGTCATGTAGTTATATTATCGATTACAAGCGACCGGGTTGTTATTAGGAAAATCTTTTGACTAATTAAGTTGAGATCAATCGCAGCTGAGTGCTTTTCTGGCACGTTGGCGTTAATAGATGCTTTAATAGAGCAATTTAATTTCATATAATTATATTCATATATTTAAAATTTCATAATCATTTCCTAAGAATTAAGTAGTTTAAATATTACCGACGTCAAGACGCGGTCTGTTAAAAAAGAACTTCCTGTTTTGCAAAGGGAAATGGTTTTAAAAGGAAGTGGTGGAAGGAGGTTACGAAAGTGTTTAATCTTTTTTTTTCGTCGCCTACAGTTAGTGGTGTTTTAAACCACTAATTGCAGACTTGTAAAACTTTCATTCGGGAATTTAAATGTTCGATGTAGGTCCTTGCGTAAGTTTTCGGAAGTTCAAATGAGTCATTTATTTGGATATGTAAGGTTACACCTTAATCTTCGTGGTAAATTTCGATATTATGCTCGTATTTTCGAGCATAATATTTGTAACGTATGCGCAAAATTCTTACAGAAATCGATGAGTCACATTCACTTCTCGTGATACAGACTATATTTAAAATTTCATAATCATTTCCTAAGAATTAAATAGTTTAAATATTACCGACGTCAAGATGCGGTCTTTTAAAAAGGAACTTCCTGTTTTGCAAAGGGAAATGGTTTTAAAAGGAAGTGGTGGAAGGTGGTTACGAAAGTGTTTAATCTTTTTTTTTCGACTTGTAAAACTTTCATTCGGGAATTTAAATGTTCGATATAGGTCCTTGCGTAAGTTTTCGGAAGTTCAAATGATATTGAGGATAAGACGGTGGAAGAACAACTCAGTAAACTGTTTCCTAAACATGAAGATTTTACATGGGAGGCTAGGGATGGTCCACTAAACTCAATTCCCTTTACAGTGGAGGAACTCTCAGTGGCGGTAAGTAATTTAAGAAAAAAGAAAGCCCCGGGACCGGATGCCATTCCATCTGAAATAGTTGTATTGTTGGCATCGAAGTATTCAAAGGATTTTTTAGAGGTATACAATGACTTTGTGTCTAAAGGTATATTTCCGAAGATCTGGAAAAGTGTAAGACTTGTACTTGTTGAGAAGCCGAAGAAAGCAGGACAACCTTTGGCGTATAGACCTCTATGTCTATTGGATACGACGGGGAAACTTTTGGAAGGATTACTGAGAATGCGATTGGTTGTAGAAGCGGAGGAGAATAACCTTCTACATGAAAACCAATATGGATTTAAAAAGGGAAGATCCACTGTACAAGCGATTGAAAAAGGGCAGAAAAGCATTGATAAGATAAAGAAAAAGGCATTAAAGAATAGAAAATTCTGTGCCTTAGTACTTTTGGACATCAAAAATGCTTTTAATTCTGCACCGTGGAAGGAAATAATCGGATCCTTAGTTAGTGAAAATATAAGTTCCTATCTGGTAGAAATGATAAGAAGTTACTTGTTGGAGAGAAACATCATAGCTCCGAATGGGAAAGTTATATAAGGATCTCTATTAGGTCCACTTTTATAGAATCTATATTATGATAGAATTCTAAGAGTGGAATTGGAGTCCGAAGTAGAGATCATTAGTTATGCTGATGATCTGGCATTGTTGGTCATTGGTCGGGATGAGAGTGAACTGCAAGACCAAGCGTCGTATGCGGTTAAACAGATTATTGATAAACTGGAGGAGATGGGTCTTGACATAGCTGCACAGAAAACAGAAATGGTTTTACTTCAAGGGAGAAGAAAGATAAGATCTCTTAACCTTGAAGTAAATGGGTCTGTAATTGAAAGTGCTGAAAGGGTCAAGTATCTCGGAGTTTTTATCAATAAAGACATGACTACGACGGAACATATTGAAGAGGTATCAAGTAAGGCAACATTCATGAGTAATTTACTTTTAAGGTTGATGCCGAACTTAGATGGACCAAGATCAAGAAGTAGGAAACTTCTTGTATCGACGGTGAAGTCAGTTGTACTTTACGCCGCACCTATTTGGCAAAGAGCTCTTAAATTTAAAAGATATCGTGATATGTTGACTAGAGTGAATCGAAAACTTGCAATAGGAATTTGTTCCGCATATCGAACGGTTTCTGCTGAAGGGATTCAGGTTATTGCTGGTATGCCTCCGCTGGACTTACTAGCTGAAGAAAGAACAGCGTTATATAGGAGAGGTAAAGAAGCAAAATGTGAATGTAGAGTAATTTTATTGAAGGCCTGGCAGGAAAGATGGGATCTATATGAGGGATGGACAAGAATCTTTATCCCGGAAATAAAACCATGATTTGATAGGAAGTGGGGCGAGGTAGATTTCTGCTTATCTCAGGTTTTGTCGGGTCATGGAGTTTTTAAAAAGTATCTTTTTAAAATTAAAAAGTCGGAAAGTAAGGTGTGTTGGTTCTGTGATAGTATAGACACAGTGGAACATACATTATTTGTATGTGAAAAGTTTAGTGGTGAAAGGCATATTTGTGAAAGGAAATGTGGTCGATTATTAAATCGAGACAACATAGTGAAAGTGATGTTAGAAAGTGAAGAATTGTGGAACATTGTACAAGAAATGGTTATGAAAATAATGAAAGTAAAGGAAAGCCATGAAAGATTCCTAGAAGGAGTTGAAAATGGTGAAGATGAGAACTTAGAGAATGTTGTGGAAAACAACATTGAAGAATAATAAATTGTTTATTATTAATATTCCCTGAAGCTAGCACCTTGGCGGGTGGTTCCGGGAATAGAGGGGGAAGGGTTTTAGACGGTCGAAGTTTACTTGATGTTTGCTTCAACCCGTCACTATTTGGCCACATATCTTCGGTTAGGTGTCTGTTTACAGATTTCCTAATCCCCTCTATAAAAAAAAGGAAGTTCAAATGAGTCATTTATTTGGATATGTAAGGTTACACCTTAATCTTCGTTGTAAATTTCTATATTATGCTTGTATTTTCGAGCATAATATTTGTAACGTATGCGCAAAATTCTTACGGAAATCGACGAGTCACATTCACTTCTCGTGGTACAGACTATATTTAAAATTTCATAATCATTTCCTAAGAATTAAATAGTTTAAATATTACCGACGTCAAGACGCGGTCTTTTAAAAAGGAACTTCCTATTTTGCAAAGGGAAATGGTTTTAAAAGGAAGTGGTGGAAGGAGGTTACGAAAGAGTTTAATCTTTTTCTTTCGACTTGTAAAACTTTCATTCGGGAATTTAAATGTTCGATATAGGTCCTTGCGTAAGTTTTCGGAAATTCAAATGAGTCATTTAATTGGATATGTAAGGTTACACCTTAATCTTCGTTGTAAATTTCATGCCTATGGATTACGAGCCTACAATATTAATAATCGTAGGCTCCGATTGATAGTATTGTCAAGTGCTGAGGAGATGGACAAATTCGAGAATATTTTACATACAGTTGATCTGAATCAACTGCATTTTGCTTCGACAATACTTATTGTGTCATATTTTAGATTGTTGGTACTCTTGATGAATATAAAAATAATTTTTTGTGGTTATATTTATCCAACTGTGATAATAAACTATATTTTTGAAGTTTTTAAGCAGATTATTAAACCTGGAAATGAGTGGTAAAGGGTGTGTCAAATCGGACAATTTTAAAGGCATTTTCATAAATATGACCTTCACGATATCTCAAATTTTATCATTTTTTTCGTGATTTTACTAAAACGTCAAAAATACGTCATTCTTTAACATTTCTTAGGTGGAAGCGATTTGAAATTGATACGAATTATACTTCATTCTAAAGGGGGAGGTTCAACCTTTAATTTGATATAGAAGTCATTTCTTCATTTTCAAAAATACGACCTCCACGATAATTTCCAAATTTTATCATTTTTTCCAGATGGAATCAATTTTAAACTAAAATAACGAGTTATCATTTGAAAGAAGAAGGTTTCAATTCGATACATATGCCATTTCATTATTTTCATAAATTGAAATATAGACCTCCACGATCTTTAAAATTTTATAATTTTTTTCGTCATTCTACTAAAACGTCAAAAACACATCATCCTTTAAAATTTCTTAGGTGCAATAGCTTTCAAACTGAAACAATGAGTTATACATCAAAGGAGGATCCAACCTTTAATCTGGTACGCAAGTCGTTTCTTCATTTTCAATAATAAAACCTCCACGATATTTTTCAAATTTTACCTTTTTTGCTTGTGATCCTCTAGCATGTCAAAAACATATCATTCTTTAACATTTGTTGGGTGGAATTGATTTGAAATTGAAACAATAAGTTATCATTTAAAAGAGAAAGGTTTCAATTTGATGTATATGCCATTTCTTCATCTTCATAAATAAAGCTCCTCGATGTTTAAAATTTTATAATTTGTTTCGTCATTCTACTAAAACTTCAAAAACGCACCATCCTTTAACGTTTCTTAGGTGGAATATATTTCAAATTGAATCAACGTGTTATAGATCATTTGAAAAAGAAAGGCTCAACCTTGGTGCGCAAGTCGTTTCATCAGTTTCAAAATAATAAAATCTCCATAATCTTTAGAATTTTGACATTTTTTTTCGTGATTCCACTAAAATTTACAAATTTACAAATTTAATGTTGTCGCTCTTTAAACTAAAGATGTATCTTTTGATTAATTAGTGGTTTGGCAATTTGTGAAGCAGCAGTTTAGCAAAAAGTGGGAATTAGTGAATAATTTGAATAGTTGGTGGTTAGATTTAACTGTTCATATCACATTTCTCTCAAATTGAATATTGTTGTGGCGACAGTAATATAGCGGTTAGCGACCAACTGCAAGCGACGAAGGTTTTATTAGGTAGATATTTGACTAATTAATTGCAACCGCGAATAGTAACTCATTCCGGGAATTTCCACCAAACTACAAGTACAGTTTAATTTAATATAATTATTTAAAATTTCATAATCATTTCACAAGAATTCGATTTTCACATATTAACAAAGTTAAGTTTTGCATTGGAGAATCTTGTTTTCCAAAGCGAAATAATCAACGTAAAAACGAGTAAGGGTTATAAGTAAAGACCGAATTAAAAGGCATAATAAATCCAGTAACAATTTCACCACTTAAAATTGATGCAATAATACATGCTATTCTTTATAATTTCCAATTTTTACCGTAAAAAGATTTAAATTTCGGTTTTAAATATTTAAAAATCTTTGGTATTATACATAATTTAATCATTATTTAAAAATATAATTAATATAATTAATTGTTTTTACTCGATTAACTCCATCAATACTTACTATTTTTGAACAGGCTTGGCAAAATAAACGATTGCGTTCATATTTCAATTTCTTGTAATCTTTAATCCATTCTTCTACGGTTGGCTTCGGCATTGGTTTCGGCATTGTACTACGCAAGAATTCCACACTGTCACTCGAGTAACTTTGATACAACTAAATGAATTGAAGACTCGACGCAAGTCAAACCACATACGGGGAATCCCGTGTAAGACGACACGGCACGGCACAACGGGGAATTCCAAAGCTTAAATGCGAATCGATGAAAAACGCGGATCTTACATCAGACGGCACAACGAGGAAATGTACAGAGGCGCAGCGAAATATTTTTTCATAATTCAACCAATTCTTGGGGAAAAGACGCCAAAAAGTTGGAAAAAGGCTTTAAATAGCAATAAAAAAAATAATAGGCATGAAAATTCAAAAAAAGGCAAAAAAAGTATAACCCTCCGTCTGTCGGCGCGCTTTCTTAACACTTTCGATCGGGTGTGGTCTGTGAAGTCCAAAATAGAAAAATCTCTAAAGGCCAACGTGTCCTCCAGTGCTAATTTCTCATAAATATGTTTTATATGATGCTTGTACTATATAATAGCCTAATACAGGGCCAATTCCAAACTCACGTTTTATGTTAATTTGATTTAAAGAAAATGCTTACAATTTAATCACATATTTTTCAAAATTTGGAAACAACGCCTAAATAAAGGAAAAGAAAATCGATCTATAATATTTATTTAAAAATGTATAAAGTGTTATAAAAAAAATGTCTCAACTAAAGAATAATATTCTATGCACAAACTGGAGGTCTTCAAACTCCATATTTACAAATTTTGCAAAAATAACGAGTTTTTCGTCTTTTGCAATATTTACAGTTTCTTCTTTTCCTTGGTTGTGGCACTGGAATAATCTCCTCTTCAATACCTGAGAGCCTCAAGGCAGAAGTACGCACACTTTTGGTCAAGTGCTTATTAACGGCTCTTCTTTGCATGTTATTTTTCACTAACTCCATACCAAGATTTTTTGAAACAGTCTGCGAGTTTTAGCAAATTCACCATCTGGTATGTTGCCTTTGTAGATAACAAAAGCGTTAATTGCTGCTATATTGAGGAGGTTATAGAAAATTACCATTGACCAACGCTTTGTGTTTCTTGCAACATTGTATGATGTGATCATTCAATCAACAACATCTACTCCACTTTTTGTGCTATTATAGAAAGTAATTATTTCGGGCTTTTTCTGATCACCGGTAGCTTCATCGATATGATCGTCTCGGTGCATTGTTGAAACTACAAGCACATTGTTTCCTTTTTTGGGTATATATGCAGTCATATCATTACTAAATGCGAATAACGAAGAATATACTTTCCTGTTTTTAACTTGTGTTATTTCAAGAGGTAGTTCTCTTCTATTGGCTCTAATTGTACCAACCACAGTAAGGCGGTACTCTCTTAGCAGTTTCTTTACAATTGAATATCCTGTGAACCAACGATCTATTGTAACATTTCTTCCTGATCCTAATAAATGTGAACACATTCTTTCAGTTACTGCAGCGGTAGAGTTGTCAGTTTTATATGGACAATTGGGTTGAACACCAGCGTAGATTTCTATGTGTGAAGTGAAAAATGTTTTGGCATCAACAACGGCGAAGACTTTCAATCCGTATTTGTTTGGTTTGCTTGAAATGTACATTCGGAAACTGCACCTACCCCTAAAGGCAAGCAGCTATTCATCTAATGTTACATACTCGCCCACAGAATAAGTTTTCTTACAATTGTCGTTGAACTTGTCAACAATAGTACGAACTGCTGCTAGTTTGTCCATTTCCTTTCTTTGACCTCTAGTTGTGCTACCGTCTAAGCGAATGCATTTCAATAAGAAGACGAACCTCCGTTTTGCCATTGTAGCAGGAAATATTTCATATCCCATACCGTCTGATGACCAATACTCTGCTAGATGTGTCCTTGATCCATGATGGAGCCCAGCAAAATAAAGCAAACCCATCAGCGCTTGGATTTCTACAGAGTCGGTAGGTCTACACTAAGTCTTATCTTGGTATTTAACAGAAATTTTATCAATAAATAAATTAGTGTTTTCAACTGCAATATCAATGCAGTTTCCAAACATGTACATCCAGCATTGAATGGGAGATAATGCGTCACGTGCTTCACCGATGACCCCCGGCAGGTGAGGCACTATGTTTTCGTTGCGAGTTCTAATATTTCTAGGTGGGACAGCCTTTTTCCATTTAGTTCCATCTTTACCAAAAAATACGAGCATCTATCACGAATCGCGGGTTGTTCATCTTCATCATCCTCGCCGTCATCCTAATGCATAATATCTGCATCTTCGTTTACGTTTTCCTGCTGGGTTTCTGTATCATGATCACTGATACTTAGAAAATCTGGATCTGATATCGAACTATCGTCAGACTCTTCCATTTCACTGCCCGTGCTAACTTCTTCATGCAGTTTCTGTAATCTTTCTCTCTCCTTTTCATAAGGATCCATATCACAATGCTATCAAATAATCAATCATTTATTATTTTATCAAATCATATCAGAAAATTGTGTGATACTACTTACCTATTTGTAAGTATACTATTTGTAGATTGCTAACTAGATATTTGATATTAGTTATAAATAATTTTTTATGCACTTTTCTATTCTCTATATTTGTAAAATAAATGAGGCGTGTAGTAGCAAAACTCGCTTTATCCATTTGAAGTAAATTTGAGAAAATCAAAATTTTAAGTTTTTAGCAATTATTTTAGGAAAATAAATATAACACCCAAATAAATATAGCTATTACGTTATGAAATATTATCAACAATAGGTTGATCTATAATTGGTTTTATCCAGTTTGAAAAAGAAACAATAATTTTATTTGAATAAGGCAAGTTTTGCTGTGTTATGAATGAATAGCAAGTTTTGTTATACCACAATATTCAATCAACAGACGGTTTTCTTAAAAAATGTATTTATTATTTATTTTTTTGAACAATTTTGAATAATGAACACTAAATTGAAAATAGTAATAATCAAATAATCAAATATTTTAAATTCTTAACAGGTTATCAACCTCTTGTGGTCTCCGTTCGCAAAAACATGCTATGTCTTCTTCTTCTTCTTTTTGTTCTTTTAAAGGTGGTCTATCTAAATCAACTACTAAAGGTATAAAAAAACTCAAGTCTTGTCTTTCCATCCACCTATCACCAAAATGTTTTCTTAAAAGCTCCCTGACGTTACCGACCTTTTTTTGATCCAAATCAACTTCCATTATTTCAATTTGATTTGGTGAGAAATAACTGAATGTTTTCCCTCTTTTTAATAATGACTTTGCAGTCCCAGTGTCAGAATTGTAATAAACCTCTCCACTAACAAGAATTAAATTTCTTTGACTTCTCGATAAAATAAATCTTTTTGCTTGCGACAACTTAAAGTGCCACGCTTGAACAGGTTTCAAAAATTCTTTAACGCTCAGCTTCCAATCTTTTACTTCACAATCCTTGCCCAGCTGCACAACAGTTCCATGCTCCTCAAAAATGTTTCTATAAATTTTAGGATCTATAATAGTTGATTCTTTCTTTAAAATTTTTTCAATGCGACCGAATATCCTATCAGGTGGGAGATATGAATGTCCAGGCACTGGAAAAATCAATTCTATTGTTTTAACATTCGGAGGTGCCACATTTGCCAAAAAATAAGAACACATTCCTATCATTGTAGAATTCCGATTTTGTCCACAACCATCAGCGCATAGACGTATATTTGAATATGGTGAAAGATCGACTTGTGATAGGCAATGAAACACAGCTGATGATATACGTATAAATAAATACGTTTTCTGGGTTCATGTGACTTTTTGAAGAACCTCTTACAATGGTAAAATTATAGATGTATAGTTGCCGGCTGAAGTAGGCAATTTGATCTAGTATTTTTGGTATAACCAAATTTTTTTGGCAATCAAATGAAAATGTAATTAATTCATTTTTCCTTTCTTGTAGTTTTTTGAAAAACGCCGTTGCTTTTAATTTATGAACTCTTTTTTCTATAATTAATTTGTTTTTTTTTTTCATTAGGACGCATTTCCTGTTTTATTCTCTCCGACAGTTCGATGCATTTGGAACCTGCATCAGTTACCGGAGTTCCAAAGCCAATATTGTAATCATTAGTAAAAATTTTTTGAAAAAAAGTTCTTTTTACATGATGTTCAAAACATTGCTGTTATAAGTGCGCCAAAGTTTTGAGATGCTTAATCCGCTAGGCAAATATTGTCTACTATCTGTTTTTGATCTACACATTTTAGTGGCTTTCTACACATTTTAAATTTTCAATAAATCTTTTTACCGCAATTCGTTTCTCAACAAATTTTGTACTAATCCGGTCGCCCCCTCGATTTTCTTTTGGCATTAGTCCTGTGTTTAAATGGTTTCTGCAAATTCTTTGTACACGATCTTTGGAAACGTGAAGAATCTGAAGAAACGTTTGTTGGCACACTTGAATTTTATATTTTTCACAGCGAAATTTTTTCACAAAGTATTTTATTGCCACACTTTTTCGGCTGCTTCCTTCTTTTAAATTTCGGTTTTGTCTTTTTGGTTTGTCGTGGCTACAGTATTTTAAAATCCTGCTCAACTTTATTTTTATGCAAATAAAAATTCCGATGAAAATTGTAAATATCCACTCCTGTTAATTTTTTGCAGTGGAAGGTTTTGCCATTGTGCTTGCATATTGGGAAACATGGCAGATTAGGAGAGGAATATCTGAAGGAAATAAAGTTAAATTATTCTGCTGTGTATCATAGAATTTAATTTACTATTCGAAAAAATTAACTTCCCTTGTTAACATGTGGCCGAAAAATTATGAAACGGACAGATCGAGTACTTTTTGTACAAGCTTAGTAAATTCTTAAGAAAAAAGAGCTTACCTTTCACGCTTACTGATTTCTCTTTTCCATTTTGATTTATCGGCTATTTTTTTTCTTCCTTTCCCTTTTTTTGAGGGTAAAATAACATCTTGACTCATATTAGACATAATTTTTATGTACACAACACCAAAAACACGCTTAATAACTTATTAATAAAAAAACTTATTTGATATGTGTTGAAATTTATAAAAATAATGTATTCCAATATCTAACTAAAATTTTATAAAAAATGGATAAGGCGAGTTTTGCTACTACACGCCTCAAATAACACATAACACAACGCCCCAAAATGGGGTTCAATAGTAAACTAGCGTGTCAACGATACGGTAACCGTAAATATAGTAATTATTAAGGGAACTACCGAACTATATTGCGATCACTCCGAGGTATAGTTTTATAACTCGGTAATACCCCTACAAATAGAAAAAAACGCATAGAGTTCCAACTGGAATATGATTCTTATAGATTACATCTGCGAATATTGTTACACATTTGATCGGGAAGGGTCTGTCAGGACAAAATATTATGTAGCGACTATTTGGAATTTTGAAAACAGTTTTTTATAGCGAAAACAGTTGATATTCAGATACTTGAAAGGTACTGTGACCGTGGAAGTTTTGAGCAAAATAATTTAAAAAATATTTCACATAATCATTTTGTCGTGGACCACACCCGACAGACGGAGGATTAAACGGTTGTCCCAATTATCCGACAGTAAAAAAACGGTTATAGAAAACAATATAGAATATATAAATACGAAGGCTTTCACGACCGGTGTTAATTGAACTAAAATTAGAATTAACACTAGCACTAACACTAGAACTATCACTAGAACTATCACTAGGACTAACACTAGATCTAAAACTAGAAACTTTCGGGTTTTGCCGTGCGTTTTTTGAAAAAATATTTAACGTTTCGGATGCCATGTTGCAACCTTCTTCAGAAACTGGTTCTAACTTTTAACAGTTAGAACCAGTTTAACTACGTATTTTTATCTACACGATAAAAAGTAATTATTGTTGAAAATAAAAAGTGAAAATATTAAAATAAACATTTATTCTATATAAGAAAACATTAAATAAATAAACAACAAAAATAATGATAAAGAAAACCACATTTATTAAAAAAACTTTTATACTTTTCTTAGCTTCTAGAATACGTATAGGATTATAAATTTCTTCGTCGTTACTTTCTTGAACTTCATTATTAGAGATCAGTTTTGTAGATACAATTTCATCAATAATATCACCCTCGTAGTCTTCGGTATTATTGCAACACTCCAAATTTGCGTCTATTTCTAGAAAATCATTAACGTTGTTGACTTGCCGAAGTACAACGTCACTTGAAGTGATCATTTGTTCAGAAAGTTGCATGTCGCTGGGATCTTTAAAGGTTAAAACAATTGCGTATACATTCACTACTAATATTTTTCCAACTGTCTGCTACAAATTGTATAGAGTTTAATATGTTCACTTTCGAGCTAACCGCTTTGGAACTAGATGATGATGTCAAGGAAAATTTTTCTATTATTTTAATGGTGTGATACACTAAAGCTTTACGATAGTGGAATTTTAAATTTTTGATAACACCCATGTCCACAGGTTGTATTAATGAGGTTGTATTAGAAGGCAGGAATTCTAATTGTATATTTTTCAAATTGTTTGTATGGAGACGAGCAGGGCATTATCAAGCAGCAATACAATTTTTCTAGATAATTAATATAAAATTTTCAGTTGTTGGCCCCATTTCGTCAACCATTGTTTAAAAATATTTGCAGTCATCCAGGCATTTTTATTTGAATGATATTCTACCGGCAGACTATTTATTGATATCCCCTTGAAACCAAAAGTTTTCTCTTTTCAGTGCCGGACATATTAGCTCTTTTAAACCCGACTAATGTCTCATTCCTGTAACACAGTGATCCATCTGGTGTTGCACGGTAGAACAGACTAGTTTCATCGGCATTGAAGATGTTATCTGAACTGAACAACTTTTGCAGTTCTGGAAGTTTTTCCTTTTTCCATTTATCAGCGGAGACCACATTTGCGCTACCCTCCTCCTCTTGTGCTTCTTTAAATTTTATGTTACACCTTGCCTTCCACCGTGAAAACCAACCTTCCGTTGCTTTAAAATCTTGATGACCTAATTTTTTCGCCAATTCTTCTGCTTTTAATTTTAGCGTTGGGTAATTAACACTAACCCCTTTTTGGGTTTATTGCAGAAAACCAACGATTGGTAGCATCATCAACTTCTGGTTCTTTTCCCTCTCGCTTCCTTTTACGCGATTCCGCTTGGTTTTCAGCATTAATCTATCATTTTCCAAGTTCATCTTTTTGTTTTATTAATCGGCTGATCGTTGACTTTGGAAGGCCCACTGTTTTCTCTAATTGGCGTAGAGGCGTATTGATTTTTCTTTTAATGTTAAGTCTTTGAGTGACATTTTAGTGCTTAAGTCACTACGTTTTAACAATAAGAAGTGTAACGTTGAACTGAGTCGAAAACACAAGGCGAAAATAGACTTTGGTGTCTAGACGTAATCGGGCAAATTGTCGGGTAAATTGGAGTTTATTTACGTTTTCTATTATAAATTTCTCAACTTTCTCTCAACTCCAATTTAAAAGGTTCGATCAGGGCTCAATACAGACACCAGAACTGAAAGTTGCTGAAACTCCGATGAAAAATAGCAAAGGTTCCGCAAAGCTGACGCTTCTGTATATAGCGCCAGGCGTAGCACCTCAAAGACGCGAGGAACTAGACCGATTAACCGGAGGATTGTCCCCAATAACCGGAGTAAAATTATATATGAAAAGTTTCGGTCTTTTAAATTTTGTCCCGATTAAGCGGTTATCCCTATTAACCGGTGTACCAATTAAGCGGAGTGCACTGTAGGTATGTTTATTTTGGTAAGTCATTACGGAACATGTTATATAAAAAAACAAAAAATAAATAAAATAAAAAAATAATAAATTTTTTTTTTATTAAAGTAATTACAATCTGGTCAGAAAAACCAATTAGCAACTTGTTTCTAACTTAACTTAATAATTAATAAACGATTCAGTGGTTCGACTCTTCAGTGACCTTCTGATTCCGATCCATCTGCACACTATTCTTGACATGCACATTTTGCCTCACATATCACATGCTCTGCTTTATACACAATCACTCGCAGAAACTACACCAGTTCGAACGGCTTTTTTCTCTGGAGTCTTCTCTTTAGTCCAGTGTTGTCAAGGAGCTGGATGGCCTCAACGTTGGCGTGTTTATGCAGTCTTTCTTCATGTCTGCTGGCAATTTTCTTGATACTCTCTTCTACTGTTTCTATCTCTAAGTCCTTATGGAGATCTTTATTTCTTATATACCAGGGTGCATTGACAGTGTTTCTTAGCACTTTGTTTTGAAATCTTTGAATTACATCTTTATTGCTTTGTTTTGTGCAGCCCCATAGCTGGATACTATGAGTCCATACTGGTTTTAATATTTGTTTGTACAGTATTAATTTATTATGTAACGCTAGGGTTGAATTTCGCCCTATTAGCCAGTACATTTTTCTATATTTTATTTCAAGTTCTTGTCTTTTTTTTTAACACGAGCTTTCCAGCGGAGCTTTGCATCTAGTGTTATACCAAGATATTTCGCAGTATTTGAATACGGATCTGGTGTATTCTTGATATTAACAGGCATCTGTTGACAAACTTTGTTGGTAAAGTTGACATGTATAGATTTCGTTTCATTTAATCATTGCTTCTACCTACTGATAGAATAGCAGTGTCGTCAGCAAAAGTTGCAATAGTGCTGTTTTCTGGTTGTAGTATATCGCAAGTGTAAAGAAGGTAGAGAATCGGCCCTAACACGACACTTCCCTACGGGACCCCAGCCTTAATCAATTGTAGTTCAGAATAGGCGTCTTCTTGTTTAACTCTAAAATATCTTTCAGAAATATATGATTCCAAAATTTTAGAAAATTGTTTCGGTAAATACATTCTGAGTTTATAATTTATCTCCATCAAATGCTTGCGAAACATCCAAAAATACTGCAGAGCATATCATCTTCTCTTCTAGTGTTTTTTCTATAATGTCCGATATTCTATGTACTTGTTCAATCGTGGCATGTTTATTTCTAAATCTAAATTGATGATTTGGAAACAATGCCTTGGCGTCAATTATAGGTTTTAATCTTTTTAGTAGAAGTTTTTCGAATAATTTTGCTATTACAGGCAGCAATGATATCGGTCTGTAGGATGTTATTTCATGAAGGGGCGGGCTTTCCTGGTTTGGGTACCATTATGACTTCAGCCACTTTCCAAAATCTAGGCACATATCTCAATCTAAAGGCAGCATTAAATAAGTGTGTTAGTTTGACTAGTGCTTTTCTTGGAAGCTGTTTGAGCACTTCACCCGTTATTAAGTCAAAACCAGGAGCTTTTCTCGATTTCATATTTTCTTTTATCTCGGCGTACACTTCATTGGGCGATGTCGGTCTAATGCTTTCTTCTTCCTGGCATCGTTCTTCCCATGTTGTCTCTCCTTCCTGATCTTCAACAGGCGTGAACGTTTGTGCCAGATGGCTTGCAAAAATGTCTGCTTTTTTGTTGCTACTTCTAGCCCAGTTTCCATCAGGTCGTTTGATTGGGGGTCCTGAATTATAGGCCTTTTAAGTTTTTTAGTAGCTCTCCAAAGTGAGTAATCATTACTACTGTCATTCTTTAGATTTCTCAAGTAAGTATTCATAGATTCATCCTTGATTTTCCGAATCTCTCTTTTTAGATGCTGAGTAGCCTTATTTAGTCTAGTTTTATCTTCGGGATCTCTTGACAGTTGCTATTTTCGTCTAAGTTTCTTTTTTCCATTATTAATTGTCTGATTTCTTTGGGGTAATTGTTTCCTGCTACTCTAGCGTGTAGTATGGGAGAGTTTTCCCATGCAGCAGTTTGGATATTTTTAACGAATATCTCTGCTTCTTCTTCTAGTTGCGTTTCATTCTTAAGTGGAACTGCTAGGTTAATTTTCTCTTCCAAGCGAATTTTAAAGCTTTCCCAGTCTGTTAACTTATTTGTTAACGTTGGATTGAATACTTTTTTAAATATATCATCACTTAAAGTCATTGTGATTGGTGAGTGATCAGAATTCATATCCCAACCTTCTTCAATATTCAGATATTTGGACGATATATTTTTTATAATAAAAAAGTCAATGAGGTCGGGAACTTTATTTTGGTCTGTAGGCCAGTACGTAGGCTTGCCGGTTGACAAATATTCACATTTACTTTCTTGAATTGCTTCCAGTAGCTCCTTACCTTTAGTTGTAATTAATCTGGATCCCCAGCTGGTATGTTTCGCATTAAAGTCTCCACCTATTATGAATCTATGACCTTGTTTACTCAGAAATTGAAGATACTGATGCTTCTTGATTGTGTGTTTCGGAGGGCTGTAGACTGCCGCTATGGCAAATTGAAAAGTTTTTGTTGTTATACTTACAGATGTAGCTTGTAGCTCTTCAATCTCGTATTCTAGTTCTTGGTGATGCAGAATATTTTCTTTAATTAGAACAGCACTTAGCAGCATTTTCAGGATGCAAAGTGGTAAACTTTATAGCCTCTAAATTTAATAAATGATTGATTGGTAAAGTGCGTTTCTGAGATTAAGCATACGTCAATATCGTCATTAATTAGGACTGCCTGTAGTTCCTCTTGATACTGCAGGAGTCCATAATTCTAAGTTTGGCAGCCATTTCTTTGCTTTGGAATAGCACCTTTATTGCTATGTTCAAGCCTATACAGCCGTTCATCAAAGTTTACAAGCGCTTGTTTTTGTTCATTTAACAAGTTTAAAATTTGTTATAAGGCTTGCTCTATTGGTGCTCTATCTAGATGCATGTTATTATACAAACTTTGATTACCGGTTAGGGTTTGACTGTAGGTTTTGTCTGTAGTTGTAGTCTTAAATGTATCAGTTCTGCTTACCTTTTGGTTGACCTGTTGACGGTTGCTTGTTGGTTCTCCAGATACGCCGCTTTGTTTTGTCGTATTTAACCTTATTTTTTGGAGTTCTTTAGCTACAATACATCCACGAGAATTGGCTGGGTGATTTTCTTCGCAATTAACACATTTTGGCTGCACATCTTGATATTTCTTGCAGTCTGTTGTGAGGTGTTTTCCAGCACATTTAACACATCTTGGCTCTTTGGCACAATACGCTTGCGTGTGACCAAAGGCCTGGCAACGCTTACATTGGGGAATCAACTTTGATTCTTTAAGTGACTGTATTTCTACTTTACATCCTAGGATATTTGTTATGTTGTAGATTTTAGTAATATCTTCATCATGTCTAAATGATAGTATGAACATGTTTAATGGTTGTTTGGTTTTCCATTTTAGTTTAACACTAGCTTTTAATATTTTATATCCTTTTTTCCGAAGATCATCAATAATTTCCTCAGTATCACATGAATGATGTAGTTTATTAGCGACAACCATTATAGGTCTATTTTGTTTATTTTGATATGAGTACCATGGTCGCTTTTGGCTATTTAGTAATTCAGTCAGTTTTCTATAATTTCGCTATCAAAAACATTTATTTTGAAGCTATCATCGTTTATTAATTTTATTTGAAACTGGGCTAAAGTTTTGCTCAGATCCTTATGTATATTATTGTAATCCTGTTTAATTCCCTCTACTATAACTGGAGGTGGTATATATACCTTTTTAGGTTTTTGATTTTGTGTATTAATTCTGACGGTTTGAGCTTCTTGTAGTGGAGGTGTTAATGTTGCATTCAATTTCCTTTTTTTGCTATGTTTGACTCTTATCCACTCCGTCTCTTTAGCTAATTCTTCTTCATCGGTGTGATATTCTCTTTCTTCGTTTTGTTTAGGCTTGGTTAGATTTTTTTGTAATTCTGCATATTTTTTTGATAAGTTCGCTAATTCAGTTTGTAAATGCATAATATTACTTTCCAAATTTTTACCTCTATTTTCAGCTTGAACCCATCCATTATATAGGGTTTGTTCATTACTAGATCTTACATAGTTTTCTTGGAATAAACTATTATTTTGTTGCACTAGTATAGCATCATTATCTATAGTTGGCAGGCTGAATGCCATAGTAATTAAGATTTACGTTTGTTTTACTTATTTATTTCTTAAATTTTTCTCCTTTATTCGCAAAAATATGTTTTCGCATTGTATAAAAATTCACGTGTTACAGATCGCATAGCCGGTTTACGTTCACGTCCGCACTCGACCACGCTCACAACGAAAACTCAATAATAAAATTAAAAATATTAAAATAAGAATTAAAATAAAAGCTTAAAGATGTTTAAAAATTGTTTGTTTATTTAAAAACCATGAATTACATAAATTTAATAAGAAACATTTATTTTATTGCATTTACAGTTACATTATTGCAGTCCAAAAATTTTAATTAGCATCAAATTAAACAACACCAAATTATTTACTCTATATGCTTAAATAGTCCTATTTCAATTTTAAATTATTTTCACGAATATTTTGTTTATTTATACGATACATAGAAAATTAATACAAGTTTAAGATATGGAAGGGATCAATATACTTTATACGGTAACGAACATTACCGATAAAGTATACTTATGTATTTGTGGATAAATAACCACCATGCGATTATGCACACACTTCGTAGACACCCAGGAGGGGTTGTAAGCCTCGCTAACAAAGTGTCTCCATGCGATTATAATCAGCACCATGATTATATCCCACGTGGAGTAATAAGGTTGATATATGGTATGCACTAATAAAACGATTCTCATTCTATCAGTGAATAGACCCCATATCAAAAATCGATAGGACAAACAATTAATACTATTTTAATAGAAATTATTTCGAACGAATATCCTATGTATACGTATCTATTAATATGGAAACCTAGCAAGTTGAGGTATGAAAAGGATTTGCGTACTTTACACGGTAACGGACATTACTGATAAAGTATACTTAGGTGGTTGTGGATAAATAACCACCATGTGATTATTCTCACACTTCGTAAACACCCAGGAGAGGTTGTAAGCCTCGCTAACAAAGTGTCTCCATGCGATTATAATCAGCACCATGATTATTTCCCACGTGGAGTAATAAGGTTGATATATGGTATGCACTAATAGAACGATTCTCATTCTATCAGTGAATAGACCCCATATCAAAAATAGATAGGACAAACAATTAATACTATTTTAATATAAATTATTTCGAATGAATATCCTAATGTCTATTAATATGGAAACCTAGCAAGATGAAGTATGGAAGGGATCTGTATACTTTACACAGTAACGGACATTACCGATAAAGTATACTTTGGTATTTGTGGATAAATAACCACCATGCGATTATCCCCACACTTCGTAAACACACAGGAGGGGTTGTAAGCCTCGCTAACAGAATGTCTCCATGCGAGTTTAACCAACACAATAATTATTTCCCACGTGGAATAATAGGGTTGATATGTGGTATGTAGTAATAGAATGATCCTCATTCTATCAGTACAAGAACCTCATATCAAAAATAGGTTGGACAAACAATTAATACTAATTTAATATAAACTTATTTCGAACGAATATCCTATTTATACAAATCTATCAGTATGAAAACCTAACAACTTGAGATATGGAAGGAATCAATATACTTTACGCAGTAACAGGCATTACCGATAAAGTATACTTAGGTATTTGTGGATAAATAACCACCATGCGATTATCCCCACACTTCGTAAACACACAGGAGGGGTTGTAAGCCTCGCTAACAGAATGTCTCCATGCGAGTTTAACCAACACAATGATTATGCCCCACGTGGAATAATAGGGTTGATATATGGTATGTAGTAATAGAACGATCCTCATTCTATCAGTACAAGAACCTCATATCAAAAATAGGTTGGACAAACAATTAATACTAATTTAATATAAACTTATTTCGAACGAATATCCTATTTATACAAATCTATCAGTATGAAAACCTAACAACTTGAGATATGGAAGGAATCAATGTACTTTACACGGTAACGGACATTACCGATAAAGTATTTACACATTAGTGGTAAATAGCAACTTGCATATCGGCTGACTATTGGTATCGACCCCACTATCGACAATGTCTTGAAAATAATACCCCGCATGGAGTATGCATATCACCATGATTATTTCTTACGTGGAATGATAGGAGTTATATGTGGTATGCTGATATTTGGGTAGATTTAGTTTTTTTTAATCTTCCTAGTTCTTAGTTTAAACCTACAAATCTACTGTTTTTTAGTTAATATTGTAATGCCATATATTTCATGTATTAGATATCGTCTGTACACTAATTCTACTTCAGATAAACTTGCCATCTAGAATTTAGGAGACCAAACTATGTAACTGATAATTGATAGAATACGAAATAAAGTTAATCGATAGAAAACAGAGACAAAACAGAATTCTTGTTTTGTATTGTTTGAGTGTTTTATAATAATAAGTGCTTTAAAAGCAATGAAAAAGTTAGGAGTCATCACCTAAAATGAAGAAAGTAGTCAGATATGAGCAAAAATGTTTTTAAATTTGGCTCAAAAATGAAAAATTTATTGGATGGCTTGCAAAAAGTAAAAAAGGTAATACGTATTTTTGCTGTTCCGCATACGACAGTGATAGGAAATGCGGCATAACAATTCGTCTAAGCATGAAGGAAATTGTAAGAGATTGCAAGTTCGCGACGGATGGCAAAAACCGGCGAAATTAAGCTAGCTTGCTTTATTGCAGAACATCAACATGTTACCTCACATCTCACTAATTTATTAAAATCTGTATGTCCAGATTCAAAAATTGCTGAAAAATTATTTATGAGTAAAACAGAAGCTCTCGCGCTATTGTAGTAAATATAACAGGAAAACAGCTGAAGAAAATTTGATAGAAATAAGACAAAACCATTTTTCATTGTTGGTAGATGAGAGCATTTATAAGTCGATCATCATTTAGCTTTGATCGCGAGATTAGTCAACCCAAATTATGAAGTACAAGATAAATTTCTAACGTTAATACCAGTTATCGACTTTTATAAAATAAAACTGTCGAATATTTTATTAAGAAACAAATCTCGTACAAGAAAAATATGTTAGGGTTTGCGTTTGATGGCGCCAATGTAATGTTTGGAGGCAATAACTCGATAGTTACTTATTTAAAGGACATATTCACGCCCTGGAATCGACAACTGAATTATACTTGAAGTTTTTACGATTTGCGTTACCTATATTCATTGATTTAAAGAAAGAAATGCACGCAGAGAAACTGAAATAGTACTTACTATATAATCAAATTTATACTGTTTTATACAACCAATTTATTTGGAATTAACAGAAAAAGAGAAAAACAATGCCAAAGATATTTCAACCGCCAAAGAACAGAAATTATTAAGTATTAACGTAAACGTTAGGACCCATTTACCATTATTTGAAACATATTGAAACGGAATGATACTAAATTTGCTTCGGTTAAAAAAAAGATAGTAAAGAGTTGGGTAACGATAAACTAATAAATTTTTATAGAAAATATATAGAGTCCAAATCAGACGCAGATTTCCTTTCGATGACAAAGTATTTCCCCGGAAAATATAACGAAATTCTATAGGGAATTGGAAACTCTTCGCAACACCAATATGAATTTGGACGGAGATTAGAAAAATCGATGGATCAACAACATTTCCACCGTTATCTAATTTAACAAAAACACTTTTGTGTCTACGGAAGAACGTTTGTTTTCAACTATTAATATTATGAAGACGAAACATAAAAATAAGCTTTCTACGACCGTAATAAAAGGTACTTTGCACACGAAATCAGAAATTAAAAGCTATTTTGAGTTTGAAGCCGAACGACTTTCATTCTACCAGTGGGGGGACCCTATATCAAAGTATAAGATAGGTATAGTTAAACAAACAATTAAGATATGGAAGGGATCAAAAAATTTGTGGATAAATAACCAACATGTGAATATACCCACTGCTGGAAGGCGTTAATTTTCACTAACGACAAGGTCTTCGTGGTTAATACTCACGAGCGTCTAACACCATGCTTATTTACCACGTGTAAGTTGATATGTGGATGGACTCCATATAAAAAAAAATAAAAGATATTTTAATGTTAAATTATGTTAATATTAATTTACGACTAATCTATCCCACACGAATCTATGGATGGTGTGTCCACATTTCATCTGGTTCCAAATGGGGCATACTGGAAAAATTAAAAACAAATTCTTTATTATTTTAATACATTTAATCGAAACCTGTTATTAAAAGTTAACTTTTTCATACAGCCAAGAACCATGGATCGTAATATCTAAGGTAACTGGATTTAGCAATTTAAATGGGTTTATTTTTAGCAAACCATCAAATGATCGACTAAGGACGACGATCTTCGTACCAAGGAGCATAACAATAATAATAATTTCCTTCTAACTGAGGATTTACAGCGTCTAATAGAAAAAACGAGAGGGGGGTTGGAGTCCCATAATTGGGTGCGACTTTTTTATTATTTCACGCGGCCAATGTGACATTACATTGGCGAAAATCTCGAAAAATGTTGATGATGGTAATTTGTAATGCTTCACGGATGGAGAAGTATGTGTTTTGGTTGATCCGAGGTATCAAACACTGTCCCAACAATGCTTATTTTATATTTGACGGTCAGATTTACAAGCAGGTAGAAGGAGCAGCTATGGGTTCTTCACTGTCCCCGGTCATCGCCAACCTGTTCATGATTTACCTCGAGAAGAAAGCGTTCAGGGAGGCCAAATACAAACCGAAGTTATGAATCCGGTACGTTGATGACATCTTCGTCATTTGGTCATTTGGAAAAGAAAAGCTCCAGGAATTCCAAGAATATTTGAATACCATTCATCCAAAGATCCAGTTCACCACGGAAATAGAAGAAAACGGACAGCTACCTTTTCTCGACGTATTAGTAAAGAAATCTCTCAACAGCCTGCAGCATACTGTATACAGAAAATCTACCCACACGAATCGATACTTAAATGCATCTTCTCATCATCATCCTTCGCAGATCCAATCAGTCGCCAACTCACTAATCTCAAGATCGATAACAGATCAGAAGAAATTACGAAAGTCACCTTGGCTCTTGCTCAAAACGGCTATACCAAATACATGGTGAAGAAAGCCATCGGTCGACAATTCAAGCCGAAGGACCCACATCCACAAGAAGAGACCAGAAGACCCAACGTCGTACTTCTACGGAAACACGATATCAGTACCACCTACAGACCCGGCAAGACTATAGGAGCTTCTCTCAGGAATCCAAAAGACCAAATAAAATTGGAAAATCTAGGAGTTTATTCCATCCCCTGCGGCTCATGCGAATAGAACTACGTGGGACAGACCAACAGAAGAGTAGCTGTCAGAGAAGAAGAACACAAGCTGAGCATCCGAAACAAACAGCTCACTTCTGCTCTCTTCCGCCACCATCTGGACACAGGCCATACATAGATGAATAATTTATGAAATTGGTGAAATTAAGGCAAAAATCAATATATAGAGAGATCCAAAGCAGACCACTCATATAAGTTCATATAAGAAATCGTGTCCATTAAGAAGGAGACCAGATAAGTACTACACCAATTCGTGATGGAATATTAAACTCGTACACCTTAAATGGGAGGTAGTAAAAACATTTAACCAAGCAAAATAATCAAGAAAAGGAGAGGACTGCGAAGTTTATTAACTGCATCGGTCCAATTATAAAAAAACGCTAAGACAAAGGAAAAGATAAGCTCGGGTAAAATTCTGTGAAGATATGGAAGACGCACCGTCTACTGCGAGAACCCACAGAATGTTATGACGGCAATTACACCGCTAATCCTATAGAAAGTATGCGATTACTAATGACCTCTCATTTTTCAGGTTGTATGGGACCTGTATGGAATCAAATGGTGGAATTAATCTTGTGGTGACTGAAACCAAAGTTGACTGGGCCATACTACCGGTGCTACATCAATAATTTGTGGCGAATTTATTACCGCATCTGTTAAATATATATATAAAGGTTGCTTAGCATTCCGCTATTTTCCCTTAACCTGGGGAGAAGTAAAGGTAATCTTCATCCCTAAATCTGGAAGGAAAGATTACACTGAAACAAGATCATAAAGGGAAGGCACTTGAAAGGCTACGCGAAAGTTAAAGGGAAACGACACTGGAAAGGTTTCCTCTGCATTCAAACCACCATTCATACATTCCGGGAAAGTTAAAAGAAATGGCCCTACAAGAAATTGTAGGAGCTATCGATAGATCTTTTGACTACAAATAGACCACTCTCGGAGTTTTTATAGATATCGAAGGAGCTTTTGACAGGACAGCGTTTCATATAATCAATAAAGCCCTCAGAGATAAAGAAGTTCAGCCTGCAATAGCAGGCTGGATTCTAAATATATTCTCAAAGAGGGCCATACATACTATAATTGATGACAATAACAGTAAGAACAATAAAATAAGATTGATTGTTGACATGTCTACGGTTATGCTAACGATCTAGCCATTCTGGCCCACAAGAAGTAGGATAACGTCTACATGACCGAATTCAGGCTGGATTGAGAATAATTGAACGTTGGTGTCGAGACAAAATAAGACAAAGATGGTGCTCTTCATAAGGAAAAAAAAGGCTGGGTACCTGTAGAGCGCCCTGGCTTTGCAAATTTCCTTTGCACTTTTCCAATGAAGTGTAGTAATTGGGGTTAACCCTAGATAAAATGCTGACATAGAGACTGCACATTGAAAGTAAGATAAGAGAGAATGTACTATGCCTGCCCCCTCTCAATTATCACGTTGAGGAGGTGGTGATAGCAACAATGCTATCAGGGCTACGATGCTACGAGTGGTTAATGATAAATGGCTTTATAAATGTAGAAAATTTACTAGCCAGGTAAAGGATGAGACATGTAATAAACCACTGCTCTTAAATGGCGGAATAGATACGATTCCAACACGTCTTAACTTCAAACGACCATATGAAATAAAGTGTATGTACGTACATTTATGAACAAGGACCATATAGGACATGTTGGCCATTTTTCTGGCGGCTGAACAAATTTCCAATAAAAATTGTGAGAGGATGAATTTTGGTGAGGCGGCCGCTCTTAATGAGATCACGATTTTCTGATGAAAGGGTCATTCTGCAAATAAACTTCATAACATGGCGAACAAATTAGCGAGGACAGCTGTAGGTGCACCTCCTGGATCATCAGAACCATTCATCGCCCCAAAAATAGTTTTTAATAGAGTTTTAATATGTTTCTAAATTACTGAGACAAGACACCAGGTTATCGCCAAGTTAATATCTGATATACCAAATTAACAGATTTATTTATGGAGCTATCCAGGAAGAACCTACATTTATAATACGCTTAATCACTGGACATTGGTATCTACAGAGGCACCCTACGGAATATGGGAATAAATGACACCGACTTCTGCAGACGATGTGATGAGCAGGAAGCTCTCCAAGCATTAAGATTTTCTATTTTTGAAGATATCAACAAATTCTAGCCTTTCCCTCCAGAGTAAAATGGCCGAAAGGACCTTAGAGTTGGCCAAAGAAGGAAGTAAGTACAAGGGATCTGCAAAGGTCAAAGTAATAAAAGCCTGCCTTCCCGCAAATACAGAATATAGACATTGTCGTGCTCTTAATTGAATGATAAGCAACCAGTTTTGTCAAATTGTGACACTTTTTGATATTGTGATGCTCTCAATTCATTGATAAACAACCAACTGTTAATTATCATCATTATGCATAAAATTAATAAATTATACAAGTAAAATACTTAATTTTAACTTGCTGTTTAAACAAAGAGTTGTTCCTTGAAAATTTTTGTATTTAACCGACAGTAGTTGATAAAAATTAGATCATTAGAATCGTTCCTATGATTGTCATCAGAATTAGTGCAAATAATAAGTTTCATATCTCGTATCTACGCTAGAAACTGACAATTTCGAAGATAAGATTGAACAAAAGGCTTTTATCTAACGCCATTTACCAATGGAATTGACACTTGAAGATACACTTCTTTATACACTTCCATTTTTAGAAAATTTTTTCGAAATTGAATTTTATATTACAAATAACAGAGTAACGTATCTTCTACATAAGAATTTGATTATTTTCACCTCTAGTTGTCTCACCAACCCAACCTACGATTAATTCCAAAAACTACTCCTATGTTTTCAATTATTGCTTCAATGAAAGCAAAGTTTTTTAAAAACAAATTTTCATAACGTCGATAGAAAACTTATAGGTTTTATTTATTATATTATTTGTAGGAAAATCAAGTCACGATCAAAATTAGTCACGATCACGCGCACTCACGACGTGACTACAATGAAACGTGAGACCTTGGGCACCTTTAGATAACAAACGTGATTATTGAAAATGCTATAACACTTACATGTTATTTAGCCCGCTAACGATAGACGTTGATGTCCAATGAACGATTTTGCTGCTCCTTCATCCTTTTTCTCCTTTAATACTTTATTTCATTTCTACTCACGTCAACCTGAAACAATTAAAAAAAGAAAATGCGTGAGACTCGTGTAAAAATTCAAAAAAGAATTAAATTACCGTCGATGTTGAAACGTATTTCCAATGATTGAACGTTTTCGGAACATAACACATATTTACTCGAGAAAGATCAAAAATCAAAGAGGAATATTTCTTATCGATTTATACCTGCTCGTCTATCAAAAAACTCGTAACCGGCCGACTCCTCTCCCCCCTTCTTGTTTAGTAAATTATTTCATCCCCACTCACGTCAACCTGAAACAATTAAAAGGAAATGCATGAGATTCGTATAAAAATTAAAAAGAAATAAATTAGCTTCAATGTTGAACGGCCTTATGATAAATGAAATGAAAATTAAATCGGCGTTGAACGTATTTCTAATGGTTGAACGTCTTCGGAATGTAACACGTGTTTACTCGAGGAAGATCAAAAATCAAAGAGGAAAATTTCTTATCTTTTTATTCCTGTTCGTTCACCAAAAAACTGGAAACCGGCCGACTTGATATGTCACGTGAAAATTCATTGCCAACCGAAATAAAAACAAATTAAAAATAAAATTATAATAAACAAAATTGATGAAAGTAAGAATTCCTCTTCTCTCTTCTTCTTTAATAAATTATTTCATCTCCACGCACGTCAGTCTAAAGCAATTAAAAGGAAATGCGTGAGGTTCGTGTAAAAATTAAAACAAAAATTGAATTACCTTCGATGTTGAGCAGTTTTATGATAAGTGAAAAATTAAATCGGGGTTGAGCGTATTTCTAATGGTTGAACGTTTTCGGAGCGTAATACACGTTTACTTGAGTAACATCAAAAATGAAAGAGGAAAATTTCTTGTCAATCTCCCTCTTTTATCGCCAACCGAAATAAAAACAAATTAAAAATAAAATTATGTTAAACAAAATTGATAAAACTTAAAAATGTTTAAATGATTTTGAATTCGAATTAATTATTTTAGTTCGAGTCTCACTTTAACCCTCCGTCTGTCGGGCGCGCTTTCTTAACACTTTCGATCGGGTGTGGTCTGTGTAGTAGAAAATAGAAAAAACTCTAAAGCACGCCAACGTGTGCGAACGAGTGCTAATTTCTCATAAATATGTTTTATATGATGCTTGTACGATATAATAGCTAAAGACCGGATTAAAAGGCACAAAAAAGACGGAAAAAGGCACTTAAAAAGGCATGAAATTTTGGCAATAAAAGCATTAAAAATGCATAAAAATTAGAAATCGAAAAAATTGCTATACCTAATTAATAATGAATTTTAATAACGTTTTCATTAAAAAATACATCGTTAAACTAAACATTCATATATAATTATTAAACCACTAAGCACGAAAACAACTAATTATTAAATGCTGTTCTAAATGTTCCATTGTGAAGTTGTGTCTTCTCTCACTTTACGTATTTTGGTAAGCCGAAAAACTTCTCTCCACGTCCACACTTGTAATTGGTGCATACTTGAACTTTGTAATAAATGCGGGATCCATAATAAATCCAGTAACAATTTCACCACTTAAAATTGATGCAATTTTATGTAATGTGGCAAATCCTTCATTTTTACACAGAACGTCATTAAATTTATTCGTAATTTTTTGACCAATATGTTTTGGTACGCTATACGTGCTGTCTTGAAACTTTTTAATCATTTCTACTGCAGTCACTAAAGGTAAATCCTGTTTTTCAAGTGATTTTATAGATTCACTTATATAACTGTAATTGCTTTTTATAAATGCCAAATTATTTTGTAGCTCCACTTCTTTTAGGACGGCCTGGCAATCTTGTATTGCTTTACTACTTGTAGCCGGAAATTCATTTATTAATTGTTTAAAATAATCTAAGGCGTTTGTGTAGTATATAGCGGCATCTAGCCCTGTTACCCATCTTGTTAGAACTGGTTGTGGTAGTAACGGGGTATTTGGTAACCTCTCTCTAAACAATTCTACCCTTAAAGGGGCTTTAACAAATATTTGTTTACCGCTTTTTATTAATTTATTAACTAATGGGAACTGTAACCTTATAGTTTCTGCTACTCGATTAAGCCCGTGTGCTAAGCAAATACAATGAATTAAATTAGGGTAAAAAAATCTTCATATTAGACGCAGCTTTTACCATGTATGCCGCTGCGTCTGACACCATCAGTAAAATGTTATCATTCGGTACCGGCTCCGGTAAGAAAAAATGCGTAAATTCGTCGTGAATAAATCTTGTTACCGTATTATTATTTGTTTTACTTAATTCTTTGGTACTTATTAGAAAACTTTTTGACGAATTTTCATCATTTAATACCCCAAGTATTAAATTTGCCAGGTATCGTCCACATACATCAGTTGTTTCGTCCACACTTATCGAAATATAATTATTTCTAATAATATTTTATATTTCTTGAATAACTTCTTTGTAGACTGAAGTAATAAAATTTTTGCGGAGATGGCTTTCATCGGGAATATGCATTGTACAATATGTTTGTAAAAAAGTTTTGAAATATTTATTTGTCACTTTATGGATTGGTATGTTTGCTTTTATCAAAGCTTTGCAAAAATCAAAATTGAATTTTGATTGTTCAGTGTAGCCGGATGTTGATGCCACAGATTGTATAGCTGTACCTATAGTTTGTTGCTTTTTGGATTGACTTTTAGTCAGTTTTAATTTTTCCTGATGCAATGATGTTTTGACATGCTGAATTATGTGGTATTTCTTGTCACAATTAATCTGTTAACAATAATTTAATAACGTCAGTATTTTACAATATCTTCCATAATTATTAAACAATCAATATATTAAATTAAAATAACCAAAGGTTTACGATGATATTTGTTTATTTAAGAAAAAACAATATTTTCGGTGCAAGAATGTTTCGGCAGCCTTTTTCAAGCACGACTAGAATAAAGAGAAAGTATGTTATACAAGTTTTTATGATCAGGTGCCATTTTGTATTTTATTAAAAATTCGAAATAATTACCGTCAGTGAGAGTACTAAATAGTATGAGAGAGCGATGTTGAACGGATCCACAGGTATATTTGTGTTAACTTCCACATATTAATCCTATTTATAGCCAAATTAGAAGTATAAAGGCGTTAAGCGCACGTTTTTTAACAACTTTTTGTTAGATTCAGAAAAAACTATAAAAGAAGATAGTCAAAAGTTGGAAATATGTGAGGAATAGAATACTATTTCTTACCATTTATCATCGTAAATGAGGAAAATATCAAAACAAAAAAGTAAAAGTAAAATGAAAAACTCGACAAAAAATTAAGAATAAAAGTTGAAATTTCAAAAGTTACGATCGAACTTGCGTGAAGCGCTAAGAACGACTGGATTTGAGACGAAGATTGAACCAGAATGCATTGAAAAGGAGGGGTAACGTACGTAGTCTGTATATAGGTATTAATATCTGTAATGTCATTCATAATTGAATCCTCGTCCTTTTGTTTAGCATTATAAATGTAGTATTACCTCATATAGGTCCATTTCCCTTGATTTTTTAAGGCTTTTTAAAAGTTTGATGTTTTGAAAAGAGATATTGTGTTTATAAGTTAATATACGTTTATAAACTGCTGAAGAATTTTTAGTTTTGTGTTCTCTGAATCTAACTTTAAGATTTCTACCTGTCTGTCCTATGTATGTCATGTTGCATTCCGGACAATGAATCTCGTAAACTCCACTCGACTGTTCGATACCAAATCTGTGTTTAGTATTGTTTATAAGTTTACTAATTTTAAGGCCTGATGAAAACGCAGGTACAATGTTATGTTTATGAAGATTAAGTTTGAATTTAGATTCAAGAGAAGGTATGTATGGGACGGAAATGTATCTGACTGGTGAATTATAATAAGGGTATATTAAATTATTAATGAATGAGTTATGAGTTTTGTTATAGATTCGTTGCATAGCGTCTATTTTTTATAATTATTCGGGTAGTCGGTGGCGTCGGTGGTAGTCGGTTTTCTGAAAATATTAAAATTGAGGATGTTGTCATTTAGATTTTTAGTGATTTTAAGATCTAGGAAATTGATACTGTTTTGTTTTTCTATTTCTATTGTGAACTGTAAGTTGCTTAGGTTATTAAAAATGTTTAGTAGTCCCATCAGTTTTGCATTTTTACCCCTATAAACTATTAAAATATCGGCAACGTATCTACCATAGAAAGTTATGTCTTTGGTGAATAGATCATATTTATTAGAGAAAAGGTCTTTTTCCAATGAGTTTACAAATATTTCTGAAATAATGCCAGATATGGGTGACCCCATGGGGAGCCCTTGTTTCATATTGATTATCAAAAAGGAAAAAAAATTGTTCACGTACAATTCCAAGTAGAGTGATGAATGAATTAATTTCTATGAGGTTTAGGTTTAAATTGTGAAGATTATTAATTAGGTATTTTTTAATGATTTGAAGTGAAGATTTTATGGATATGTTAGTGTACAAGTTTTTTATGTCTAGTGAAATCAGTCTGTGTTTATCTGTAATATGTAGTTCTTTTAGCTTTTCAATAAGTTGTGAAGAATTTTTGATGTTATAAGAGAATTGGTTGTGAAATGTTTCATACAGAAAAGTTTGTAAGGTTTTGACAATTTTGCTGGAAGGTGTATTGTAGTTGGCAATGATGGGTCTGATACTTTTTATCCTCTTTATGTAATTTGATTAGACTTTTGAGAGTTGGAATAAGGGGGTTCATGACTATGGAATTGAATGTGTTTATATTAAAAGTGGTTAATTCATTATGATGTTCTTTGATGTATTTCTTTAGTCTATTATTAAAGTTGGTGGTTGGGTTTTTAGCTATAGGGGTAATGTTATTATCTTTAAAAAAATCTGTTGTTTTCTCTATATAGGTGTGCTTGTTCATTATTACATTTTTATCATATTTCATTTTATCCCACCAAAATTCTTCTGGCGCTGTATGGGATGTTATTACTTCCAACTCATGTAGTAAAAGGACGGGAGCGGTTTCTCATGAAATTAAAGCTGAAACATTTAATAATTACTTCTTGAGTGCTCCTTTGCTTATTTTAAGAAACGTGATATCTAATGTTAATGCGATGGAGAGACTTCTTTATATTCATAGCCCTCCCTCTAAAAGTTACTTTTCGTTTAGAGCTGAAACGCAAGTGGAAGTAAGGGATGCTATTGGCGGTTTGAAGCCGACTAAATGTTTAGACTTGTACGAATTAAATGCTACCATCGTAAAGAGAGCTACTGATGCTTTGGTGGGGCAATTAACAAAACTGTTTAATTGCTGTATTGAGGAAGGCAACTTTCCGGCTGTTCTTAAAACAGCGCTTGTGCTGCCCATTTCTAAAAAGGGTGATTCTAAAGATCCAGGGAATTACAGACCTATAAGTATATTGCCTGTAATTTCCAAAATATTTGAGGTTCTGTTGAAGGATCAGTTGTTGGAGTATTTTGAAGTTAATAATTTATTAAACGACAGCCAGTGCGGTTTCAGACCTGGCAGATCAACAACAACAGCTCTTCTTCAGTTCGTTGATAACGTCATCGATTGTTTTGAAACTTCTCAATATTGTGAGGCAACCTTCGTTGATCTATCGAAAGCGTTCGATTGCGTTTCGCATGAAATCTTAATCAGTAAACTCTATGCGTACAATATTTCTCCGTTGAGTTGTAGACTTTTGAGTTCTTATCTGGCCGACAGGCTTCAGTCCGTCAAACTGGGAAATGATCTGTCTAATCCCGGCCAACTTCTTTGTGGGGTTCCTCAAGGTTCGATCCTGGGACCCCTCCTTTTTTTAATTCGCATTAACGACCTTCCTGGTTCCCTGAATGATGGTGCGTCTGTGTTATACGCGGATGACACCACCCTGATATCGAAAGCTCCTATACGGGATGCCGCCATAGCATGGCAGTCCGACTTTACATCTAAGGCGGCAAAATGGTTCAATGATAATCGACTCGTTCTGAACCAGTCAAAGACTATAAACATGACGTTCACCCTACGTACCAATGATTCCCCTACAGTCTCCAGTAGATTTCTTGGTGTTCTGATTGATTCAGAGCTAACTTGGCATAGCCACGTTGAATCACTCGGGAAACGCTTGAGCTCGGTAGTTTTTCTGTTACGTCGTCTGTCCAGCGTGGTGTCCATGCACGTGCTAAGGACATGCTATTTTTCATTTCTACAGTCTCAGCTTTTATATGGTTTGCTACTTTGGGGTCACTCCCTTGCCTCTTGATGATGTTCTTTGATGTATTTCTTTAGTCTATTATTAAAGTTGGTGGTTGGGTTTTTAGCTATAGGGGTAATGTTATTATCTTTAAAAAAATCTGTTATTTTCTCTATATAGGTGTGCTTGTTCATTATTACGTATCCTGCGTTTTTATCACCCATTGTGACTATGATTTCGTTATCATTAAGTTTTTGACGTTATCATTGAGTTTATCATTGAGCTTTTTATCATCGTAAGTTTTTTACTTACGATTTTTGAACAAGCTTGGCAAAATAAACGACTGCTTTCATATTTCAATTCCTTGTAATCTTTAATCCATTCTTCTGCGGTTGGCTTTTCTTTCGGCATTGTACTACACATTCACACTGTCACTCGACTAACTTTAATACAACTAAATGAATTGAAAACGAAAAACGCGGATCTTACGCCAGACGGCACAACGAGGAAATGTACAGAGGCGCAACGAAATATAATAGGCATGAAAATTGAAAAAAGGCAAAAAAGGCATAACTAACCTGTTCTTATTTCACTTATTTTTATCTGATTCGTAAAGATATTTAAATATATTTGTAATGCCTTTAATTTTGAGCATAAGCATGTTTTCTATAAATCCGGTCTTTAATTGTGACTATTTTCGCTTTTTTAAATGAAAACAGTCTCTTATTTTTAGCTTAGGTTCGACAGGGATTTTTTAAATTTTCAAGTACAGTCATCTAGTATTATTAAGAGTAAATATTTTATTAAGGTAAAAAATAGTAATTTAACAGAAAAAATCAATAATTTACTACGGTTTATATGAAAATTTTCACTTTTGAAGTTTTTATCAATGGATTTTTATAAAGAGATTGTGGTCTCTTATGACCATCTACAAATAAAATTATTATATTTTACATCAAAATATGTAAATAGCTGTTGACGTGTTCAAGTTTTTATTAATGTCTTGTTTATATAATTTACATTCAATTGTTTTTACTTTTTGTTTTATTCCTTCATTACTAGGCGAGTCATAGCACGCTACAGAGATCATGACATGTAAGTTACTTTTTTCTAACTCATAGATTTCGAGATTGCCTACTCGGACTTCGAATTTGAACCTCCTGTACAGAGAAGTGTGTACTATCTCATGAAACAAGCCATACTTAAATATCTTTATTAATTTTTTACATATCAATTTTTGAACTCAACCTAAATTTATAGCAAGTCATAAAATTAATAATTTGCTTAAATTTGAATAATCGTATAAAATCGAATTATTAGGATATCTTAATGAAATCTTTTGTCATCTCATTTCGTTTCCCAGATATCAACTTTTGAACTCAAATTTGTTCCACCAATTTATAACATTTTCAATTTCCTTGATTATTTCAAAACTCGAATTCTTGAGATATCTTGATGATTTTATTTGTAATTTATAAAGAAAAGTTTTTCAAATTTTTTTAGTCTATTCCATAATTACGACTTAATAATTACGCATTGTGAATAGAAAACTCATAACTTTTATGACCTAACGTTCTTATATAAACTTAAATACAATATACAACCAACTCTTTTCTTACACGTTACAGATACATTCCTTAAAAAAACGTGTAAAAAATACATTTGATATATGAAAAAATTGGGAATATGTTCCATAATTTTAAAAAATCGTAGAAATATTTTACCAAAATAAATTGTGGAAGTAATTATGAAATTCAATTGTATATTTATAAAACAACTTTATTAGAAAAAAGAAACAAATAAAATTAGTGTACAGTGAAAATTGAGTTTGGTTAATATTTTAATGCACACACATCGAGTTTGAGAGAGTGTTGTCCCATACATGTAACAAATTTCGAACCCTCTCGAATTAAATCGGCCGTTAATAGCGAAACTTCATCATTATCGAATTATTTGTTGTCAGAAACTAGCATACGTTCAATCATATCAACCTCATTCAAAGGGCTTTGTCGCACCACTTGCATTGGATAAAGTTATTACTTTAGACGATACATCTAATTATTTGCTACGAAATTTCATCTAACAAGCATTTAGGATCAATTTGCGTTGAAAGCATTTAGGACCAATTTGTTTGCAATCGAATCATGTTATACCATCCATAGTTGTAAACTTTCTCGATGTTTCCAAAACGGTCAATTTTCATTCTTTTACTGAATCTAAAACAATGCTGTAATGGCCTGATTGAGTGGCTGAATTAAAGAGATGGTGCCAAAGGCGCCAAATACATTTGAACAAATGGACGATCCAACACTAAAAAGTATTTTGTATCCTAAATAGTTTTCCTCCATATATTTCAGAACATCAGGACAAAATAATTGCTGAACCAATATGTAAACAGATCAGCCCTCATCCACGCCTTTTTATACGCCATCGAATGAATCGAAAGTTGTTTTATGATCTTACCGCTTGAAATTCCTGGAATTAAGGATTTGCTATTTAGAATAATAAATATAAAATAACATAAAATATATAAATATCAAATATTAATAATAAAATTAATATTTTATTTAGAATAAAAAGTTATGATCAATACAAATTATGCTGGAAATATCGCAATTGAATTAAAAAAAATTTAATACGAACATCAAATTTTACATCTATGTTAATATTATGTATTGCATTTTATGAACTGAACAATTTAACATAAAATATTATACTGAAGAACATATTTTTTTGATTCGTACTAGAACAAAAAATTCGTGTAACATAATGTATTAGTGGACCGTGTTAGTTCAAAATCGCGTTAAGTAAGCAAAAAAAGTTAAGTGTAAATATAATATCATAATTTCATCATAAATTAATGATTTTTCGATCATTTAGAAAAAAAAATCGAATTCATATCAAATCTTTTATGATTTTTTGTGATGTTTAAAGAAAAGTGTACACTAAATAAAATCAGACTTAAATATCTGAACTTGTATTTGATTCTATATTACAAAAACCCTATAAAATCGAACTCTTAAGATAGCTTGATGATTTTGTTTGTGCATTACACAGAAAAGCATGTACTTTTTGACGAATAAAACTATACTTGAATATATGTATTAGTGTTCGAGATATCATTTTTTTGGAACTCGACCTCACTTTGTAGCAATAAAATTAATTATTAGTTGAACCATTTTGAAAAAATCGTAAAAAACCAATTACTAAGCATGATATTTTTGTCACTTATAAAGAAAAATATGTTCTTTTATAAAAACATAACCATACATGAGCATCTAAGTTCGTTTTTGAGACACCAAGTTTTAAACTTAACCTAAATTTTTACTTACTAACGCTAATAATTTCCTCAACCACTTAAAATAACTTAAAAACCCGATTTTTTTAAGATATCTTGATGAATTTTCTTGTTTATAAAGAAAATTCTGCATCTTTTCGCAAACAAAGCCATATTATAATATCTCATTTCGTTTTTAAGATATCTGTTTTTGAACTCAACCAAAATATCTAAAAATTCATAAAATTAATAATTTCCTCTTTATCCATAACCTTCATTTATTTAATTAAATTCCTCGCAATATGGATACACAATATTATCTATTTTTGAATACAAGCTAAGTTTCTAACATTTCATAAAATTAATAATTTCTTCTTAATCATTTAAAAAATCGTAAAGAATCGAATTCTTAAGATATTTTGATGAAATCTTTTGTTATTAATAAAGGAAAGTGTGCACTTTTTCGTGAATAAACCCTTATTTTAATATGTCATTTCGTTTTAGACATATATATTTTTGTATACAAGCTAAATTTCTAACATTTCATAAAATTAATAGTTTAATGTTAATCATTTAAAAAATCGTAAAGAATCGAATTCTTAAGATATTTTGATGAAATCTTTTGTTGTTAATAAAGGAAAGTATGCACTTTTTCGCGAATACACTTATTTTAATATCTTATTTCATTATAGAGATATCTATTTTTGAATACAAGCTAAATTTCTAAGATTTCATTAAACTAATAATTTCCTCTTAATCATTTAAAAAATCGTAAAGAATCGAATTCTTAAGATATTTTGATGAAATTAGATTTAGACGACTAAACCCTAATATTTCTAGTTCTATGTTTAGTGTTAGTTCTGAAGCTAGGTTGGATTGGGTTGAATTGGGTTCCGTCTTAAGAAGTAAGCCCTAAATGTTTTTCGTTCTAGATCTAGTATTAACTCTTGCGTTAGTGCTGGTTCTTGTTTTTGTTATTCTTAGGTCTTAAATTGTTGTACCTGTTAAGTCTTAGAGTTATCCCTTTAGGGGTAGGTGCAGTTTCCGAATGTGCATTCCAAGTAAACCAAACAAATACGGATTGAAAGTCTTCGCCGTTGTTGATGCCAAAACATTTTTCACTTCACACATAGAAATTTACCCAATGGTCCATATAAAACTGACAACTCTACCGCTGCAATAACTGAAAGAATGTGTTCACATTTATTAGGATCAGGAAGAAATGTTGCAATAGATCGTTGGTTCACAGAATATTCAATTGTAAAGAAACTGCTAAGAGAGTACCGCCTTACTGTGGTTGGTACAATTAGAGCCAATAGAAGAGAACTACCTCATGAAATAACACAAGTTAAAAACAGGAAAGTATATTCTTCGTTATTCGCATTTAGTAATGATATGACTGCAGTTTTATATATACCCAAAAAAGGAAATAATGTGCTTGTAGTTTCAACAATGCACCGAGACGATCATATCGATGAAGCTACTGGTGATCGGAAAAAGCCCGAAATTATTACTTTCTATAATAGCACAAAAAGTGGAGTAGATGTTGTTGATCGAATGATCACATCATACAATGTTGCAAGAAACACAAAGCGTTGGCCAATGGTAATTTTCTATAACCTCCTCAATATAGCAGCAATTAACGCTTTTGTTATCTACACAGGCAACATACCAGAAGGTGAATTTGCTAAAACTCGCAGACTGTTTCAAAAAAATCTTGGTATGGAGTTAGTGAAAAATAACATGCAAAGAAGAGCCGTTGATGAGCACTTGACCAAAAGTGTGCGTACTTCTGCCTTGAGGCTCTCAGGTATTGAAGAGGAGATTATTCCAGAGCCACAACCAGGGAAAAGAGGAAACTGTAAATATTGCAAGAGACGAAAAACTCGTTATTTTTGCAAAATTTGTAAATGTTGGTTGTGCATGGAGCACATAACAGCGTGCTGCAACGATTGTTTGGGAAATATGGAGATCACAGTTTGAAGCCCTCCAGTTTGTGCATAGAATATTATTCTTTAGTTAAGACATTTTTTTTATAAGACTTTATACATTTTTAAATAAATATTATTATAGATCGATTTTCTTTTCGTTTATTTAGGCGTTGTTTCCAAATTTTGAAAAATATGTGATTAAATTGTAAGCATTTTCTTGAAATCAAATTGACATAAAACGTGAGTTTGGAATTGGCCCTGTATTAGGCTACTGTATAGTACAAGCATCATATAAAACATATTTATGAGAAATTAGCACTGGAGGACACGTTGGCGTCCTTTAGAGTTTTTTCTATTTTGGACACCACAGACCACACCCGATCGAAAGTGTTAAGAAAGCGCGCCCGACAGACGGAGGGTTAAAAATATGCTGCACAATACCGACGAAACTTTATTTTCTATTAAACTAATTAAGTTCTTAAAACTACAAATGAAATCATTTTCAGCCTGATATATTTGTGATTTAGTGATATTGGTCCCATTCGCTTTGCCTTCATTTCGCATAATTTGATTTAGTTTGATATAATTATAAATAATTATAGTTGAAATATGTGATCTGTATTTCAATAAAATAAAATAATTTAAATTAATATTATCTACCATATCATTTAGGAATATATTTTTGAGCAGTTCTTTTTGATTTACAGAATTTCTAGAATAGGTTTCGTAATCCTCTGTATACGAAAAAGAGTTAAAATGATGTTAGTCAACTCTAATCAAACGCTAATCAACTCCTCATTTTTTGCTGTTTATATCGTATCCAAATACTTATTACGATGCCGAATTAATTCTTTATGAGCATTATTAAGCTCATCCCAATTAGCCTCAAGTCATTCCAAACAACTTTGAATGTTTCCGCGAGTTAAATTCAGAGTCTACTTGTCCTGCGTGGAATATGTATTTATATTATTCTACGAGAACTAGGATACTAGCTTTTTCTTCTAAGTATAAAAATGATTTATTCAGGATAAACGGTCCACAAAGTAATTAATGAAACAACTTTTTAAAATTGCTAATAAATGAAAATCTTTCATCTTATTTTGTTCTTTGGCGTCTTCAACATATGTTGGATGCTCATGTTAAAAAACCTTTTCATTAATTGTAATAAAAAAATCTCCATTTTAGCAACATAAATGCTCTGAAGAAGAATGAAAAATACATTCGAAATATATTAGCAATTTTAAAAAGTTGTTTCATTAATTACTTTGTGGACCGTTTATCTTGAATAAATCATTTTTATACTTATTGCCCACGTACGGTCGTTGGATACTTCTTGCCGTTATAACTTATAGATAATGGGATTTTTTGAAGAGATTGGAAGGAATTTTGGCCATCCTACCGTCAATCTTTTGAAGAAGATGTGCAGACTTAACACCAAGCTGGCAAAGTTAAAAAATCGTCTTACCTTTTTAATAAAATGTAGAAGAAATGGACTCTTCCCACCACACATTGGAAATTGCTCAAAGAATTGGATCAACCTGTTAGAAACTGACTCATCAATCCTCGTGAGAAAATTGGAAAGTTTGAAAGATAGGTGGGCAGTAAGCACATTAAATTTAGAAATAAAAATCACTATAGATAATTTGAGTAAAATTAAAGTCTCGTTTAACAATTTGTCCAACCGCATAAAAGCCTTGTTACCATCCAATGTTTATAATAATTTTGTTGATTCTCTTAAATTTAAATACAATAAGATTTTTTGTAATGTTAGAAAAAGTAATTTTAAAAAGTTTAAGATGATGCTAACCAGGTCCAAAAATAACGTAAAATTCTTTAATGATAACAAAAAATGGTTAGTCAATTTAACATCTGTAGATGTCCCTGAGGAGGTTGTAAACTTACTTTCGCTTGGTCCGAAATTTAACTTACCAGTGGATGCTCATAATTTCGATCTAAAAAGGTTGTTGATGTACTTAGAGAACATCATTAACGAACTGAAAACAGACACCAAGAATGTGGTGAGAGGCAAAATCACTAATATTATCACTAACTATATGGGTACCGGCAGAACGTGTGATGGGTTGCACAGTATTTTACGTAATTATTTAAAAAAAACAAAAATTTTTCTAAAGGATAACCCTTCCGTAATGATTACCAAGGCAGATAAAGGTTCAACAACAGTTATTATTGATAAAACTGACTACATAAACAAATCAAAAGGTATGCTCGACGATATAAATGTTTACAGTACCTTTAAGACCTATCATCTCTTCCATTGGTGCGGCATCGTACGATTTGTCGGGTCATATTTCCGATATATTAAGTCGGACTTTTAGTAACAGAACTAATTATAACATCACCAACACTTTTCAATTTGTTGAAGAGTTTAGAGGTTACAGCCTCCCTGAAAATCACATCTTAATTTCTTTAGATGTTGTTAGTTTGTTCACCGTTATCCCTTTGGATTTGGTTAATGAGATAATTAAGGAAAAATGGAATTTAATTGCTGAACATTGCTCATGGGATAGGGATACCTTTTTAACAGGTTTAAAGTTGATTTTTGACACTTCAATTTTTACATTTGATAATGTTATTTATCATCAAGTCGAAGGTACACCTATGGGATCTAAAATATCACCTGTTTTGGCTTTGATTGTGATGGACTATGCGTTGGACGAGATTTTGATTAATAATGGTTCAGTTTTTCGTATAAATTTCATTAAGAAATATGTTGATGATTTGGTTTTGGGGGTACACAAGGATGATGTCAATACAGTGTTAAATTGTTTTAATGATTTTCATCCGAGCATTCAGTTTACAATGGAGTTGGAAAGTAATAATAGCATTCCTTTTTTGGATACTAAAATAATCAGAGACGGTTTCAATAAGATTAAGTTTGATTGTTACGTTAAACCGACTTACTCAGGACGTTATCTTAATTATTTCTCAAGTCATAGCTTTAAGCACAAACTTTCAACTGTACGTTGCATGAAGCACAGAGTCTCCAACATTTGTGATAAAGAATTTCTTCGTGAAAAATTATAATTTCTACAAAAAACTTTTGTTAATAATGGTTACCCAAGTAAATTAATTAATAAAATTTTATTTTCAACACCGTTAATTAATAATAACATAAACCAGGTCAGTTTAACTAACCCATCTTTACTTACAACTGAACCTATCATTTATAAAAAACTACCTTATATCGAGAAGTTAAGTGATTCTTTGAAAAAAACATTATCAGTGATTGACAATTTAAAAGTAGTTGAGTGCTACGATAACAAACTTGGTAACCATTTCACAAAACTTAAAGACGCAACAGAAAACAAATTTAAATCCAATTTAATCTACTGCATTTCATGCAACGATTGTAGTGGAAAATATGTTGGTCAGACTTCTCAATGGCTTAAAAGTAGAATTTCTAAACATAAAAGTAACTGCCGGTTGAATAAGACCGTTTGTGCATAATCCCAACATGTTCAGGATTGCAAACACACCTTCGATTTTGATAACGTTAAAATTTTGGATGTTGAATCTAATTACTACAATAGAATTTTCTTAGAGATGGTCCATATAAATTACACTAGTAATACTGTTAACTATAGAACGGATACTCAGAATTTAAGTAACATATATGCTTATTTGTTTACTAGGGACAAGACTAACCATAACTATAATCCACCAACCCAACATAATCATGATATTAATAATGTTTCTACTTTCTCTAATGATATGGTTTTCTAGTTTTTAAGTTAGTAGGTTCTTTTTTGATTGTTAATTGCATTTTCTTAATTACATAGTCTGTATTAATTTGGCTGATTACGTTTTATTGTTTTTATTTGATAAATCGTTTCTTTGGTTTAAATTTTTGAAATTTAAATTTTTAAAGTTTCCGCTTTGTTTTTGGTAATGTTCGGTTTGTGCGCAGTTTCGTTTTTCGGGGTTGTGTTTGCGATCGAAAACAGGTTTTTTTTTTCATATCAATTTTTACATTTTAACGTTCTCATCGAGTCCATTTTGTATTGTTAAATTTTACACGTTCTTGTTGAACTTTTAATTTGTTATTTTAATTTACCGATACTCAGTTTTAATGTGTTTTCTACTATGACCAAGACGATTTTTATATTTTATGCTTTTTAAAACAAGTAAGTTTAATTTCATCTTATTTTGTTCTTTGGCGTCTTCAACATATGTTGGATGCTCATGTTAAAAAACCTTTTCATTAATTGTAATAAAAAAATGCCCATTTTAGCAACATAAATGCTGTGAAGAAGAATGAAAAATACATTCGAAATATATTAGCAATTTTAAAAAGTTGTTTCATTAATTACTTTGTGGACCGTTTATCCTGAATAAATCATTTTTATACTTATTGCCCACGTACGGTCGTTGGATACTTCTTGCCGTTTTCTTCTAAGCTCATTCCTTTTGTATTCAAGTGTTTTTTATGTTTTCTTTTAATATTATCTGTTTAACTGTTTCCATGCCTGTTTCAAAAATATTTGGGTCGCGAATATAATAATAATAATAATAATAATATAATAATATAATGCCTTTATTAATAAGTCGAAAACAAAAGGAAAATAAAACAAAAGTAATACATTCTTATAAAAAAATATTGACTTATTTTCTGGACGAAGTTTAGTTTGGATTGCCCAACTGCTCTTCCACTTACTTTACTCTTCCACTTTTTTGTAACTTCTAAGAGTAAGACCAAACGGATCCTAATTGTTTACTGCATTTAACCAGGTTTTAAATAATTTCATATTTTTCTTGGGACTAGAAATTTATGAAAAGTTGTTTTCATCCGCGTTTTATGTGACTATAAACAACACTTCTTCTCAACAACTTTTTAAATGAAAATGAAATTTGTATTTTCATAAACGATTAACCCCCATGGATAAAACAACATAATATGTTGGAATACCTTACGCTTTTTTCACTTCGTTACTATGTCGATTGTTACAAGCCACTATAGGCGTTTTATTAATTTAATATGTTATTGTCTTAACATAAAAATTAAATGAAAATCTTTTTAATTGATATTTAATTTCTTGTTCAATTTTCTACACGATGTAACAAACGTAATAAATTAGTGAGATGAATCGGGGAAGGATTAATGACATACGGAATGAGATTTACAACAACGTTAGCTTGCATGATGGACCTTCATGATTACCCATTAGATTCGCAAAATTGTACCGTGAAATTCGAAACCTGCAAGTCAAGCAATAATCTCAACCCAAAAAATGTTAATTTGACTTATTATTAAATGTATATAAAAAACGATTTTTCACTGTGGTTAATATTGTTTAATTTATTTATCTTTACCGGTTTCGTTAACTAAACATCATCAGAAGACAACTACAAACTTTTTTAAAAAATAAATAAATCTTAATTTAAACTAAATAAACTTTAAACAGCATTCGGTAAAATAAAATCAAACAAAATTAATATAAAAAAGAAATGAATAAATTCATAAAAAATAATCCTAGCATCGAAAACCTCAACGAACAGAATTTTCCTTTTAAACAACCACTTTATGAATGCTTCCGGGATCCCTTTCTCATGAATAATATAACAACTAGTACAAACGAGTCGGACTAGTATAGTAATTTGATACCTGCAATCTTCTCCCCCTTTTTCACTTTCCTTTTCCTCTGAGCAATCGTTTTGTATTTTTATTCGATCGATCGTTCATGTTGAATTACTTTGTATTTTCATCTTAAAACTTTTTAATCATTCTAGTACGTTATAATATTTCTGTTTAAATTCATTCTGTTTACACCAAGACCTAATGTAATAGCGAACTTATTAATTAATAAAATCGACCGTAATTCCAAAATAAGAAGTGATAGAATCTTTTCTATCACTTCATCGGTGTTGTTTAAAAGTGATTTATAATAAATAATAAACCATTAATAGTTAACCAATTGACCAATTAAACATATATAGTACTAACCATTCTTTTGTTAAAAAGTAATAATTCCTAAAAATAATAAAGTTACTGAGTTTTGTTAAAATAATCGATCATAACTACAAAACTAAAAGTGATGAAAACAAATGTTTTGAATAAAATTTTAATAATGAAACATAAATTTATAATCCATTAACAAATTAAGTTTAGAATCAAGCATTTTTAGTTAGAAAGTAAAAATCCCTAAAAATAGTTAACGATGGGTAATAGTAAAAGACGGGAAAAATATTTTGCATAAACATTGTTTATTATGAATCCTAAAGACGGGGGGTTTCTACCTTGTTGGGTCTAAAAACTGTTGATATTTTTCAAATTCTTTTCGGGAAAAATATTAAATATATACTATTGAAATTTGTTGTAGTGATTGAATTAACTTTATTTAACAATCATATCCTTTTTCAAAAAGCCACATGCAAAAGGTGGGGGTGGGTGGATCGATGAATCATATCGATAATTCGAACGACGATAATTATATCGTCCTATTGCCGATATAAATGATCTGAAACAAAAAAATCAAACATATTCTTACTCTATACTAAACTGCGAATAAAGTGGACTAGAATCAAGAAGAAAAAATGAAAAACGAAAAAATGGTGAGCCATTGAAATAAAGGTTTCCTATTGCCGATATAAATGATCTGAAACAAAAAAATCAAACATATTCTTACTCTATACTAAACTGCGAATAAAGTGGACTAGAATCAAGAAGAAAAAATGAAAAACGAAAAAATGGTGAGCCATTGAAATAAAGGTTTCGATTTTTTGCATTTCTTTTTGCAGATTATCATTTATAAAAATCGAAAAGAGTAAGGGTCCTAAAACACTGCCCTGGGGAACCCCACATTTAATTCCATAACTGGAAGAGAGCTCAGAACCAACACGCACATATAAAAATCGAAAGGAAAGATATGATTGGAACCAGGATAAACAAGAAGAGGAACATCCAATAGAAGTAAGTAAGGATAATAAAATAGTATGGTCAAAGGCCTTACTAAAATCCAGAAGAACCAGTAAAGAAATACAACGTTCGTAGCAAGCAGATCTAATGTCATCGGCAATTTTAATAAGAGCTGTAGTTGTGCTATGTCCTTTACGGAATCGAGATTGCATCTTATTGATTAATTTAAATTCCTCTAGATATCTGGTAATTTGTAAATAAGCTAAACGTTCAATTGCCTTTGACAATGTAGATAAAATGGAAATGGGACGATAGTCACTAATATGAGAGGGATATCTAGTTTTAGGGATAGGAATCACATTAGCAATCCTCCAGATTGAGGGAAATATAGACCGTTCAAAAGAAAAATTGAAAATATGGGTTAATGGTGTAATAATAACATCTAATATTAATAACAGCATTTTAAGGTCAATTCCATCCGCTCCCACGCTAGTAGATTTAGTGTATAACAAGGCGTCGCATACTCCAGAAGCTGTGATTAAGTTAAAAGAAAACGAACAGGAGTTGGATGCAGCAATATCAGCAATAGTGCTAGTATTTTAAATAAAATTAGACGGAGAAATTACGGATATCGAGAAACAAAATTCTTTGTTTATTTTTATTCGGTTTTCAGTCTCGCTTGAAATATTATTGCGGGGCTCGAACGTTTAATTTCTCATTTAACGGTAAATAAATGAATTGGATCAGAAAGTACTGCGCAATAACTCGCAGCAGTACTAGATCGGAAAGGTAAAATCAGAAATCAACAATATCCACAATAATAAAATAAACGGTAACTTACTTTAAACTTTCGGAAACGGTTTCACGGTTAAAACAATTCGTCGATAAAGGTCGATGATAACCAGTCTCACTTCAAGACAAAAATTCTAAAACTTCTTTTCTTGCTGAAATTCGGTCGGCTATTTATATCAAATAGGGGCGAAAACTGGATTTTTCCGCGGGGAGGATCGTATCAATAACAGTTATCAAAAATTAAACTTCATGCGCGGCATTAACTAATGAAATAAACGGATTTCTAATGAATGCGGGATATAAAATTACATAGATTCAGTTTTTAAACGGGAAAAATCGGTTAACAAACAACCGAGTAATTAACAATTAATTAAAAAACATTAACGAAAAAATTAACAATACATAACAAAACATACTCCTATTTACATGAAAATTTACAAAAATATTTATAACAAAATGGGTTACGGCTCCCACGGATTTAAACATTTTCTGGACCACGCATTTTACATTATGTTTCATTAAACGGTTTTAATCACAACATAATCGCAGATAAAACATCTTCTTAAGATTGGCGGTCTTCGGGGCAAACTTCCTCAAAGATATTTTTCGTGAATGACCATCAGGAATAAAGCAATTTAATTAATTACGACACTAATTGATTTTATTGCAGAAATTCCGTTAATAATGATCGAATCATAATTAAAATTGTTCAGTGGTCATTTCATTATGTTTACCATTATTTGGAATCAGTTTTAATGGTGTAGGTCTTCTAATTCCGCATTATGAAAAATAGTCGGTGTACGGTATTATAACGGTAGTTTGCTGGTTATTGAAACTTCCTCTGGTCGGTTGGCTGCTCTGATAGGGTGATGTTTATCAGATTTTTTATCGGATATTTAATTATTTAATGTTTTTCGGAGACACCCGTTTTTCGGTAATTTTATAATCAGACGGGAACTGTAATATTTATCGGAGTAAAATGAAGCTGCAGATATTATGCATCAGGATGACGGCGAGGATGATAAAGATGAACAACCCGTGATTCGTGATAGATGCTCGTATTTTTTTTTGTAAAGATGGAACTAAATGGAAAAAGGCTGTCCCACCTAGAAATATTAGAACTCGCAACGAAAACAACCTGCCGGGGGTCATCGGTGAAGCACGTGACGCATTATCTCCCATTAAATGCTGGATGTACATGTTTGAAAACTGCATTAATATTGTAGTTGAAAACACTAATTTATTTGTTGATAAAATTTCTGTTAAATACCAAGATAAGACTGAGTGTAGACCTACCGACTCTGTAGAAATCCAAGCGCTGATGGGCTTGCTTTATTTATCTGGGCTCCATCATGGATCAAGGACATATCTAGCAGAGTATTGGTCATCAGACGGTATGGGATATGAGATATTTCCTGCTACAATGGCAAAACGGAGGTTCGTCTTCTTATTGAAATGCATTCGCTTAGACGGTAGCACAACTAGAGGTCAAAGAAAGGAAATGGACAAACTAGCAGCAGTTCATACTATTGTTGACAAGTTCAACGACAATTGTAAGAAAACTTATTCTGTGGGCGAGTATGTAACATTAGATGAAATGCTGCTTGCCTTTAGGGGTAGGTGCAGTTTCCGAATGTACATTCCAAGTAATCCAAACAAATACGGATTGAAAGTCTTCGCCGTTGTTGATGCCAAAACATTTTTCACTTCACACATAGAAATTTACGCTGGTGTTCAACCCAATGGTCCATATAAAACTGACAACTCTACCGCTGCAGTAACTGAAAGAATGTGTTCACATTTATTAGGATCAGGAAGAAACGTTACAATAGATCGTTGGTTCACAGGATATTCAATTCTAAAGAAACTGCGAAGAGAATACCGCCTTACTGTGGTTGGTACAATTAGAGCCAATAAAAGAGAACTACCTCTTGAAATAACACAAGTTAAAAACAGGAAAGTATATTCTTCGTTGTTCGCATTTAGTAATGATATGACTGCAGTTTCATATATACCCAAAAAAGGAAAGAATGTGCTTGTAGTTTCAACAATGCACCGCGACGATCATATCGATGAAGCTACCGGTGATCGGAAAAAGCCTGAAATAATTGCTTTCTATAATAGCACAAAAAGGGGAGTAGATGTTGTTGATCGAATGATCACATTATACAATGTTGCAAGAAACACAAAGCGTTGGCCAATGGTAATTTTCTATAACCTCCTCAATATAGCAGCAATTAACGCTTTTGTTATCTACAAAGGCAACATACCAGATGGTGAATTTGCTAAAACTCGCAGAATGTTTCAAAGAAATCTTGGTATGGAGTTAGTGAAAAATAACATGCAAAGAAGAGCCGGTGATAAGCACTTGACCGAAAGTGTGCATAATTCTGCCTTGAGGCTCTCAGGTATTGAAGAGGAGATTATTCCAGAGCCACAACAAGGGAAAAGAGGAAACTGTAAATATTGCAAAAGAGGAAAAACTCGTTATTTTTGCAAAATTTGTAAATGTTGGTTGTGCATGGAGCATATAACAGCTTGCTGCAACGATTGTTTGGGAAATATGGAGACCACAGTTTGAAGCTCTCCAGTTTGTGCATAAAATATTATTCTTTAGTTAAGACATTTTTTTTATAACACTTTATACATTTTTAAATAAATATTATTATAGATCGATTTTCTTTTCCTTTATTTAGGCGTTGTTTCCTAATTTTGAAAAATATGTGATTAAATTATAAGCATTTTCTTTAAATCAAATGAACATAAAACGTGAGTTTGGAATTGGCCCTGTATTAGGCTATTATATAGTACAAGCATCATATAAAACATATTTATGAGAAATTAGCACTGGAGGATACGTTGGCGTCCTTTAGAGTTTTTTTATATTTTGGACTCCACAGACCACACCCGATCGAAAGTGTTAAGAAAGCGCGCCCGACAGACGGAGGGTTAAGATTACTTTATTTTTGTGTATTATTTATATAAACTACAAATTTGAATTTTATTACTGATTTACAAAAATCAACGTAAACAATAAAAAAATAACAAGTTGAAAAAAAAGCCGACATCGAGAGTCTCGGGCCTAAAACTTCGGAACCAAAGCTGGGACGATCACCCACCGCGCTAAAAATAATATCTAGAGATTGTATCTCTAGATATTATTTGGAAATAAACAAAATTCAATATTAGTAGATAACAGTGAAGAAAATGAAGAAAACCATGAAAATACAAAAAACGGATTAAGAAATGAAAATGAAGATAACGTAGAAAACAATATAAACAAAGTAAAGGATAAAATAAAAATTAACCAAAGCCAAGAAATTTAAAAAATAAAAAACTGTAAGTACAAGTTGCGGGGTAAAACCATTCACAGATAAAATTTAAAACGTTTCGTAATGACAAAAGATAGTTAAAAAAGCTGTTCCATTGAATAATTTTAAGTAGATAAGAATACCTCTGGTTTGATATTATTTTTAGTCGGTGAACTCTAATATGCAGCATTACGGACTATTATATCCATTTAAGCGTAAATTCGATATCAAATTTACACCTGAAGTTTTTCACATCCGTTTTAAACAAAAACACAATCAACAATCGGCCCACACCGGATTTATCCCATAATACGGTGCGTTGTGGAAAACTTATTGCATATTTCGAGGAAATTAGGATCAATTCGAATAGATAAAGACAATGGGCGATATTAGTAGGGACGATATTAATGACTTTTATTTTCATTTTAGCGTATATCCGATTTTCACCTGTACATTCATGCATCCGTTTTCAACGAAAATGTATTCAATGATCGCTCTACAACGGATTTGTCCCACAATACGATTTGTTAATGTCGTCCCACAAAGGACGACATTACCAGGGACGATATTAAAAAACTTTTATTTGGTTTAATTCGCTATGGAATTTACCCCTACACATTTCGATATCCGTTTTAAACGCAAATATAATCAATGATGGGATTTATTCCAAAATTCGGCATAGCGTCGAAAACCTATTATATGTTTTGCGGAAATCAGAAACAATCTGTATAGATAAAGACCAAAGAATGTTGACGATTTTAAAAGATAATACGTACTATAATGAGGGGTATTAAACACGATATTAGAAGCATTGGGATATCTCAGGAACGCCAACTCCTTTAAAAGGGGCGCACTAGTTTCCTGTGTTAATCTAGCCCTGGGGAATATCTTAAGGCGACGCTGATGCCTCTTTAAGATATTGAACGCAGGGTATTTGGTACTGGATGATAATGTCTTAAGTCAGGGATGATTTCAGTGTTTTAGGAACCATCTTATGAGATATCACGGTTACACTTGAAAGAAATTAAAGACAATATTTTCTTTATTAAGAATGCTAATGGATTTCGGTGCCATAAACTATGTTGTCAAGCATCTAGAGCATGTTTCGAGGAAATTAGAGATAATCTAAATATATAAAAACAATGTGGAGAAATTGCTTCTATTTTTCTAGACATTACTGCGGACGATGTTAATAGACGATAACATTAGAAGCGAGGACTGTGTTGAAACATCTCAGATTTTAATTTCATGGATGATAGTGACTTGATGGGATGATTCCAGAGTTTTAGATATCACGTTACGAGTCATCACAGATGCTATTGAAAAAAATTAATGGCAATGATTTTGTTATTAAGAATGCTGAGCTATTTTGATGGAAATCATTGATGGGAAAGTGTTAATGGAAGCCGATGGTAAAGACGGTATGAATCTTCATTTCCAAGAAAGAAAATCTTCTGTAAACAGCAGGTTTAATCTAGGGATTGTAAATTTACCGACTTTTTCAATTACCGGTAATTCGGTAATAATTCAAGCAAAACCGGTTTTTATCGATAATTTACCGGTATTTTTTTTAAATATGTATTACTATGAATAAACAATACTTGTTACAAATAAAAACACTTTATTGAAATGGGATGTTAGATTTTCTTTTATTGATGCAGTGCTGGTAGTGGTAGATGTCGAAGAAATTGGTATAGTAGCAAAATGTTCGCTATCGGAATCACTTATTTCTTTCGCCGGTAATTCAGTAGTACCTATTTCAATTTTGTTCACACGTTCAATTAATTCTACGATAATCTTTGTAATTACAGTTTTGCTGGTTTTGCCAAAAATTCCGTAGTCTTCCTCATTTGAACATTGCCGATCTGCAATATCTGCATCAGAAAGATATTGCAGTACGTCAAAATAAGAAGTTCGCCTTTCTTTTATGCAATGTATCAAAGCATTATAAGTTCATTGCCTAAAAGTATGTTTAGATTTGCTAGTTCGTCAAGCATGAATTTTAGTGTTATATCAGCAATATACAGATTAACATCTTCACGACAAAGTGTTTCAACAGCAACATTTATCAGTTGTAATGCTAATATTATGTCAGACAATAATGTAAGTTCATCATTGGTAAATTGATTTCCTGATTTTAAATCTATGAGACTCTTCCTAACACAATCTTTAATCAATAAGAAACGTTTCAGCATATCCAGCAAACTATTCCAGCGAGTTTTCGAGTCTACCATCAATGAAAGTTCTTTGCCAAATTCTTCTTTTACATGTTTTTGTAATGTATCATCGTTTTTCGTTGGGCTCTTCCGAAATATTTTGCACACTTTTCGAACTTTTGTTATGAGAGAATTCATTTGTACGTTTTGAAAAGAATTTAGGTGTGAATCAGTTATCATATCTTGTACTACTCCAAAACCTTTACCATTGTCTTCATCATCTTCATCGTTGTCATCGTCAAATATGTCATTATCATTTGCATCTGCTGGCAATTCAACAGATGTATGTGCGTTGTCAATATCGCTGAAATTATTTTTACTATATAGAACTTTGATTATAGCCAACTGTATTCCATGTACAAGACATAATTGATGATTTGCATTAGTCAATCATATTGCTTTCTTCATTACAAAGAAATTCCAAACTATTTCAGTTTACTTTCAATGAAAATTACACATCGCTCAGCAGGCATAGATCCATGAATACGACATAAACCAAGGTTCCACAATTTGTTGTCACTTCTGTGAACATTAATGTTCATATATCGATAGTTCTTAATAGATGTCCATTCGTCTAATGTTGGACTACACGCTTTATTATCAATTATATCTCTTGGGTTATTTCGTTTACAATTTCCTGCTTGACTCTCTCTGAATATTGCAACACAATGTTTCGAATTGTCTTTGGAAATTTAGGAATATCTGTATAGTCTTTAGCGATTAATAACATTCGCAAATCTTGAGATGTACAGAATTTTATAAACGGGATTCCATCTTGTGCGGTCATTCGCGCTAGTACAGCAGGAAAAGAATCATCAACTGTTTTCTTAAAATATGCTGTATAGGCGTGTAGGGATGCGTACACTACTTGAAAGCAAGGGTAATCACCCAAGTTAAAAACCAGGTAACGGTGATTCCCCGAAATATTGAGGAGTATCGAATCGTGACCGGCGGTGACCGAATTGATTGCTGGGTAGATTTGCTATATGTAATATATCGAATTACCAATAAACATGACCAATTACCGGTAAAAAAAAATGTACAGATATTTTTGGCGATTACCGGTTTTACAATCCCTAGTTTAATCCCAATTCAATCTATTCCCAATCTCTAGGAATGAGAGACTCACCTCTTTCATACTGATAATTCAACCCCTACTAAAACACAATAAAACAGCCATCTTGGAGGTGATATAGTATTTTTGCTTAGTATTGGACTGTGTTTTTCTATAACGTAAAGTGTTGTGCTCATTCTGAAAGTGTCTTCAGCTTTTCGCCATCACGTCCACTTTTCGAGATATACCCAAAAATGTGGAAAATCGTAAATTAAAAAACACAGTAGCGGTTCATGATCAGTATATTTGTTATTTTGCAAGTGTACTTCTGTAGCTGGCATGAAGTGGAGATCCAGACGAATATTTTAAGGTATTGATGGCATAAATCGGACTCTCCTTTATTTTGTTACAGCCTAAAACAACTCAATAAAATCAATTTTTTTTACATTTTTCCGATTTTCTTTTCATTTAATCGCAACGTAACGAAAAATAATTATATATGAACAAAAATGTTAGCTATTCTATCATGTAAAACATTTAATTCTCTAAATCTTGAAGCGTTGGACATCATGATCGAATGTATTTTACCAAAGATATCGTTAATTTACGATAATAGTGCAAAATTTCATTTTTTGCCATTTTCACTGTATTACTGAAACGGAAAAGAGGTATTTTAATTGATCCAGGTACTAAAAAGGAGACATCGCAGTTGACTCTTCACCAATTTTGTTGAATTTTTTTGTGGTGAATCTATGTTGAACATGAGCTTTTGATCCAATGCCCCTTCCAAGGGACGTAATTATATTTCTTAAGTTTCAACACGTTTAAAGTGCGTGGTGGGTGATTGCCGAGCTCTAGTTCCGAAGTTCTAGGATCGAGACTCTCGATATCGACTTTTTTCAACTTATTATTTTTTTAATATTTAATATTTTTTTAATACTTATATTTTTTTAAATAATGTAATCCTAAGATTGCACAAACGTGTATTTTTCTTCATCTATCGCATGGCTGTCACCGGTTGATGGCTGCTTTTTCATAGATGCCGTGTTTAATTAAATTTTCTAAATATTTGCAAACGATGCTATACAACAACTAACAAATCGTTTTTAAAACAAAAGTTTCGAAAATAACTAAACTATTATAATCTTTCCTTCGTATATGCATTTCTGACAAAAAAGCTAAGAGTAATGATTGCACACGTGGCAATTTGCAACTTATACCACATATAAGAAACATCCAATTTATCTAAATATCTATCTCTATGCATATGGTCAGTTTGATTCAATAAACTAAGAAATAAAATATAAACTGTTATTTATATAAGTTACAATTTTAAATTTTATTATTGATTTACAAAAATGAATATAAACTATAAAAAAATAATAAGTTGGAAAAAAGTCGATTTCGAGTCTCGATTTTGTGATTTCGGAACCAAAGCTCGGCGATCACTCAACGCGCAGTCGTTGAAAATCGATTTTTCCTTCCGACATATAAAATGAACTTTAAACGTGTTGAAACTTAAAAAATAAATTACGTCTCTTAGAAGGGGCATTGGATCAAAAGCTCTGGTAAAAGTGATACATGTTCAATATAGATTCACCACAAAAAAATCATCAAATTTGGTGAAGAGTCAACTGCGATGTCTCCTTGTTAGTCACGGAAGAGAGGCTCGCTAATTTAAAAAATAGTAACAACAATGCTTGTGGTACATATCCATTGTTTGCTAATTCATAAACCATGAATGTATCTGCATATTCGGAATTACAAATCCATCTAGTAGACTTACTAAATTTCGTCTATTTCTAGAAGAATATGATTTCACTATTAAATACATTAAAACTAAAGATAATGTTGCTGCAGATGCATGATCAAGAATACAAATCTCTTCTGATGAACTAAAAGAAATTAATGTGAATATGACTTAAACGATATATGCTATTACTAGAGCACAATCGACAAAATTTTTACCGATTTACACACAAAAAAACATACCGCTCTCTCGGATTGATCATCAGGAGTAGTGGAACTTATTAAACGTCCAAAAATGTCTCTTAAGAGTTATATCAGAGAAAGAATTTATGAAGAAAATGAAATATCGTACGATACATGTAAATAAAAGGCGCGTGGAAAGGGGAAGTGGTAGTTTATTTGACACCGTATTAAACTTGTTTTATATAAGCGTGTGCTTTAAAGCAAGTTAAACAAATTAAATACTGCATATGTGATTAAAATTATGAGAAATATCTATATCGTAAATTTCAATCGAACGGTCCTTTATGTGAACACCACCCATAATTTATTATATAAAATGGCATTTTTACGAAAAGTTCATGAAACTTTGTATAAACATGTAAATTTAAATATCAACTAATTACAACTAACCGAAACGAATCAGGTCTATTCATTTAGTTCATATTTAAACCTGCTGTGTGACTGAATGCAATAAATCCATTCTAAAGGATTAATTTAGAGTAAATCGTGAATTTTCATGTATTCATGTCTATTTATGTTGGTATAGCTTTTCAACGGATTCAATAGATGGTTTATTACAACAAACTTCAAATGTGAAAATTATCAAATTAACCTTTAAATATAAAAATGAATCCATGTTGCAAGTGAATGAAATATATTTTTTTTATTAAAGTAATTGCAATCTGGTCAGAAAGACCAATTAGCAATTTGTTTCAAACTTAACTTAATAATTAATAAACGATTCAGTGGTTCGACTCTTCAGTGACCTTCTGATTCCGATCCGTCTGCACACTATTCTTGACATGCACCTATTTTGCCTCACATATCACATGCTCTGCTTTATACACAATCACTCACAGAAACTACACCAGTTCGAACGGCTTTTTTCTCTGGAGTCTTCTCTTTAGTCCAGTGTTGTCAAGGAGCTGGATGGCCTTAACGTTGGCGTGTTTATGCAGTCTTTCTTCATGTCTGCTGGCAAATTTCTTAATACTCTCTTCTATTGTTTCTATCTCTAAGTCCTTATGGAGATCTTTATTTCTTATATACCAGGGTGCATTGACAATGTTTCTTAGCACTTTGTTTTGAAATCTTTGAATTACATCTTTATTGCTTTGTTTTATGCAGCCCCATAGCTGGATACCATAAGTCCATACTGGTTTTAATATTTGTTTTTACAGTATTAATTTATTATGTAACGCTAGGGTTGAATTTCGCCCTATTAGCCAGTACATTTTTCTATATTTTATTTCAAGTTTTTGTCTTTTTTTTTAACATGAGCTTTCCAGCGGAGCTTTGCATCTAGTGTTATACCAAGATATTTCGCAGTGTTTGAATATGGAACTGGTGTATTCTTGATATTAACAGGCATCTGTTGACAAACTTTGTTGGTAAAGTTGACATGTATAGGTTTCGTTTCATTTAATCTGATTCTCCATTTGACAGTCCAACTATATATACAATTGACTGCAAGTTGCAGTTTTTCAGTCGCTTCTTCATTGCTTCTACCTACTGATAGAATAGCAGTGTCGTCAGCAAAAGTTGCAATAGTGCTGTTTTCTGGTTGTGGTATATCGCAAGTGTAAAGAAGGTAGAGAATCGGCCCTAAGACACTTCCCTGCGGAACCCCAGCCTTAATCAATTGTAGTTCAGAATAGGCGTCTTCTTGTTTAACTCTAAAATATCTTTCAGAAATATATGATTCCAAAATTTTTGAAAATTGTTTCGGTAAATACGTTCTGAGTTTATAATTTGGGCCTTCATGTCACACTCTATCAAATGCCTGCGAAACATCCAAAAATACTGCAGAGCATATCATCTTCTCTTTTAGTGTTTTTTCTATAATGTCCGTTATTCCATGTACTCGTTCAATCGTGGCTTGTTTATTTCTAAATCCAAATTGATGATTTAGAAACAATGCCTTGACGTCAATTATAGGTTTTAATCTTTTTAGTAGAAGTTTTTCGAATAATTTTGCTATTACAGGCAGCAATGATATCGGTCTATAGGATGTTATTTCATGAAGGGGCTTTCCTGGTTTGGGTACCATTATGACTTCAGCCACTTTCCAAAATCTAGGCACATATCTCAATCTAAAGGCAGCATTAAATAAGTGTGTTAGTTTGACAAGTGCTTTTCTTGGAAGCTGTTTGAGCACTTCACCGGTTATTAAGTCAAAACCAGGAGCTTTTCTCGATTTCATATTTTCTTTACCTCGGCGTACACTTCATTGGGCGATGTCGGTCTAATGCTTTCTTCTTCCTGGCATCGTTCTTCCCATGTTGTCTCTCCTGCCTGATCTTCAATAGGCGTGAACGTTTGTGCCAGATGGCTTGCAAAAATATCTGCTTTTTGGTTGCTACTTCTAGCCCAGTTTCCATCAGGTCGTTTGATTGGGGGGTCCTGAATTATAGGCCTTTTGAGTTTTTTAGTAGCTCTCCAAAGTGAGTAATCATTACTACTGTCATTCTTTAGATTTCTCAGGTAAGTATTCATAGATTCATCCTTGATTTTCCGAATCTCTCTTTTTAGATGCTGAGTAGCGTTATTTAGTCTAGTTTTATCTTCGGGTTCTCTTGACAGTTGCCATTTTCGTCTAAGTTTTCTTTTTTCCATTATTAATTGTCTGATTTCTTTGGGGTAATTGTTTCCTGCTACTCTAGCGTGTAGTATGGGAGAGTTTTCCCACGCAGCAGTTTGGATATTTTTAACGAATATCTCTGCTTCTTCTTCTAGTTGCGTTTCATTCTTAAGTGGAACTGCTAGGTTAATTTTCTCTTCCAAGCGAATTTTAAAGCTTTCCCAGTCTGTTAACTTATTTGTTAACGTTGGATTGAATACTTTTTTAAATATATCATCACTTAAAGTCATTGTGACTGGTGAGTGATCAGAATTCATATCCCAACCTTCTTCAATATTCAGATATTTGGACGATATATTTTTTATAATAAAAAAGTCAATGAGGTCGGGAACTTTATTTTGGTCTGTAGGCCAGTACGTAGGCTTGCCGGTTGACAAATATTCACATTTACTTTCTTGAATTGCTTCCAGTAGCTCCTTACCTTTAGTTGTAATTAATCTGGATCCCTAGTTGGTATGTTTTGCATTAAAGTCTCCACCTATTATGAATCTATGACCTTGTTTACTCAGAAATTGAAGATACTGATGCTTCTTGATTGTGTGTTTCGGAGGGGTGTAGACTGCCGCTATGGCAAATTGAAAAGTTTTTGTTGTTATACTTACAGATGTAGCCTGTAGCTCTTCAGTCTCGTATTCTAGTTCTTGGTGATGCAGAATATTTTCTTTAATTAGAACAGCACTTTGCAGCATTTTCAGGATGCAAAGTGTGGTATGCTTTATAGCCTCTAAATTTAATAAATGATTGATTGGTAAAGTGCGTTTCTGAGATTAAGCATACGTCAATATCGTCATTAATTAGGACTGCCTGTAGTTTCTTTTGATGCCGCAGGAGTTCATAATTCTAAGTTTGGCAGCCATTTCTTTGCTTTGGAATAGCACCTTTATTGCTATGTTCAAGCCTATGCAGCCGTTCATCAAAGTTTACAAGCGCTTGTTTTTGTTCATTTAACAAGTTTAAAATTTGTTGTAAGGTTTGCTCTATTGGTGCTCTATCTAGATGCATGTTATTATACAAACTTTGATTACCGGTTAGGGTTTGACTGTAGGTTTTATCTGTAGTTGTAGTCTTAAATGTATCAGTTCTGCTTACCTTTTGGTTGATTTGTTGACGGTTGCTTGTTGGTTCTCCAGATACGCCGCTTTGCTTTGTCGTATTTAACCTTATTTTTTTTTTAGTTCTTTAGCTACAATACATCCACGATAATTGGCTGGGTGATTTTCTCCGCAATTAACAAATTTTGGCTGCACATCTTGAGATTTCTTGCAGTCTGTTGTGAGGTGCTTTCCTGATGAGATGAAATATAAAAAAAAATAATATTTAAAACTTCTGATCTCTTTAGTCTTAATTTGCTATATATTGCTTTTGAATAAAGCATGTTCAGAAGTTTTAAATTATTATTTTTATATTACTTTTCTTTATAAAAAAGAATACCAGAAGAGCTTCGCAATTTCAAAATTCTAACGAGTTAATAAAATTAATAGATGAAAAATAGTTTAAACTGTTAAAGCATTTTATATTGGATTTTACTGTGATCAATAGTTTTATGACATAAAAATTGTATTTTCTAAAAAAAAATTGTAAGAACTAATAAAAGTTTAATCGAATCAACTTCAAATGAGATTTGATTGTAATGTTTTTTTTTGAATTGAACGCAACATCACATTCGATTGATTTAAAGTATTCCTATAGGTTGTAATAGATCTTTATGCAGTGAGATAGCTTGTTGGTGAGATATGAGAACAGAAATGCAGAATTAAAGCATTCTATTTCCTTTAAAAAACAAATAAAGAAATTATTTTTTGAAAAGGTAGCTATTACATTGAAATTTAAAATTTAAAAATTCATTTAATTCATTAGGATTTGAAAATAGAGTGTGAATCCACTCTAATTGAGATATGAGAATGTCATAGTTGTATTACCCATACTTTACATACAAAATATCTAAGTACAAAAAATTTTAATTTTGAACTTATGCCACTGTTTCTATTTGACAGTAAATATTTTCTAAAGTCAATGGAAGTAAGTGAAGTCTTATATACCATCTTATAGGTGATACTTCAGGTTACAAAATGAAAAGAGTTGGAATGATTCATGATGAACCGTGTTACATAAATTAAATAGAAGTAAAATTTTGTGAGGTTAATTTTTTAACTATAAAAATTAACGCTTAATAAACTAAATAGGCGTATCTATACATTCGAAATGTATATTACATATAATTAAAGGTGTAAACTATCATTATATAAAATCAGTATATATATAATCATTACACTTAAAATAAATATAATATAACTAACATTGCAAAAATCTGAAAAAAATTGTACACCACATCATTAACTGTGTTTGAAAATAGTGTATTTGACTTTCAAGTTCTTCCTGTAACTCTTTCTATTGGGGTGTGGTTATTTGATTAACTCTTTATTGTCATTAATCGCGGGTGATAAAAATTTCCTCTGGTTATCTTTGCGTTCTCTTGAGCGGTGTGTGCACAAACAATGGCAATGTTTGAGACGAAGTTAAGTGCAGCATTAAAAGAAAAGGCTGGCGATACCCCCCTTATAACCCTGGAACACCTGGTTAAAGAATATTATGAATTTAAAGATCATGTTATTGGGTGTTTGAACGATATTAAACCTCTAATTAATGGATTGGAAATACGCGTGGACGACTTGGAAATATATTCTCGCCGTAACTGCTTACTTATACATGGCATAGGTGAGAAGCAAAACGAGGATACTGATGCTGTGGTGGAGAACTTCTTTGAGCATCATATTGAGGTACCCGGTGTACTCCTTTTCTCATTCCATATATTACTCATGTAATAAACGCTGCTATTCATTAACCAGTTTTCCCGGATGCCTGGAGAATGGCTGAAGTGATTGCATTACCTAAAGTATCTTCTGCTTCTGCCCTAAGGGATTTTAGACCGATCAGTATCTTGCCAGTAATGTCAAAAATTTTAGAGAGAGTCTTGGAAAGGTAACTTAGAGAATACTGCGAAAGTAATAATATACTACCTGATCAATAATCTGGGTTTCGTTCGGGTTTCAGCTGCGCAACGGCTTTATTGAACCTTACGGATGAGATATTTGCTTCTAGAGAGGCCGGGCAAGCCGCACTTTTGTTATTATTGGACTTCACCAAAGCATTTGATACAATTAATTACAATATACTTGCATCTAAGCTTCATTATTTTGGTCTTAGAAATCGGGCTTTAATTTTGATAATGTCTTTTTTGTCGGATAGGGTTCAGGTTGTGAAAATTAATAGTCAGATATCAAGTGCTCTATCTGTCACTCATATAGTCCCTCAGGGGTCCATTTTGGGGCCACTATTGTTTTCGATTTACACATCTGACTTTAGCCAAGTTCTTGAACATTCGCAGGTTCACTTGTATGCAGATGATACACAGCTTCTGCTGAACTTTAATCCAAATAATTGGGATGATGCCCGCATAAAATTTAACTCAAATATAGCATTATTTTCTGATGTTGCGAAACGCCATAAGCTTGTGCTTAATCCATCTAAGTCTTCTGTTCTTCTGTTTTGCGGTAGTGTCGCAAAGAGAGCAATTAAACCTTTGATTTCCGAGCAATTGGTGGTGGTGGACCTCTTACTGTTTCTGATGATATAAAAATTTTAGGAGTTACATTGGATCATCAGTTGAGGTTTGAGGAACATATTGCCAGGTGCTTGAGGAGTGAGTATGGCGCCCTCCGTCTGTTGTATGCCCATAGGGATGTCTTAAATAAAAAATTATGCTGTGTAATAGCTTGGTTCTAAGCAAATTAAATTACTGCAACGTTGTTTATGGTCCAAATTTGACGGGGATGATTGGGCGTCGTATCCAGAACCTCCAGAACGGTTGCTTGAGGCTTATTTACGGAATTCGTAAATATGATAATATTAGTCATAAGTTGGCAGAGACTGGGTGGTTGAACATGAAGAACAGGCGTAAACTGCATGCAACTTGCGTCTATTATAAAATTATTAAAAATAAACGGCCTCCTTACTTGCTGCAACGCCCGTCTTTCAGAAATGATGTCCATAATATTAATGTAAGAAGAAAAGATGTATTGACGGTACCACGCCGCACCTCATACCGATCATTTTCCTACCAGATAGCCAAAATTTACAATGATCTACCAATGCACCTTAAGGGATTGAGCTGCGCTTCGTTTAAAAGTAGTTTGAAGTCCTCCCTGCTGCTTGAGCCATCATGATTTTTTTTCTGCTGTTATGTATTCTGAGCTGTTAATGTTTCCTTTTTTTTTTCTTTGTTAGCGAGAGTTGGTTTCTGGATTAAGTGGAAGAGCTGTTGGTCAATCCAAACTGAACTTCGTCCAGAAAATAAGTCAATATTTTTTTTTAAGAATGTATTACTTTTGTTTTATTTTCCTTTTGTTTTCGACTTATTAATAAAGGCATTATATTATTATTATTATATTATTTCTTGATTAAACATCCGAATAGTGGTTATTAAACCATTCTAATAGAAAATAAATATTCCTCTATCATATGCCAATCATACAGTAAGGCAGCATGATCTAAACTTTAATTCAAGGGAATATTGATCGAAATTGTAAAGAGGTTGTATGTTTTTTTAAGATATTTGATGGTAATGTACAAGTTTTTCCAAAAACTAGTTCGTAAGGAAAACACTTTGTTTCGGTATGTATTGTGTTGTTGTACGCGAAACACCAATACGCTACCCATGTACTCCATGAATTTGAATACTTTGCACAATATGTTCTTAAATATGCACCTAAATTTTTATGCGAGTTTTCCAAAGCACCTAATGTTTGGTGATGGTACGCTGTAGACTGAAGCTTTTTTATTTTTGAAAGTTTACAGGTCTCTTTAAAAATTGAAGATAGAAATTCAGTTCTCTGATCGGTAAGCACAGTTTCAGGAATACCATATGTCAAGATAAAATTCTCCACGAAAGCTTTTGCAACAGTTACGGTTTCTTTATTTTGTATGGGGTACGTTTCTACAAATTTTGTAAGATCACATTGTAGCGTTAAAATGTATTTATTATTAAGCACATCGTGGTCCAGGGGCCCTACAAGATCGAGGTGTACTTTTTGGATAAAGCAGTGGTAGTAATCGTAATTGGTTCTTTGTTGGGTAGAGAATGTTTATGTGTTTGACATTCACTGCAACGTTTTATAAATGATTTTATATCATTGTACAGTTTTGGCCAAGAATAATATCTTTTTATATTATTATAAGTGCGGTTTATACCCGCATGTCCGCCAGTTGGTAAAGTGTGAAAGTCATTTATGATTAATTGTTGTTGTTCCCAACTCTCTATGTGATCACAGTTTGAAATTACACATATTTTTAATTTTAAACCTTTATTTCTTATTTCATTTGTAACCTTTGCGAATCGGTTTATGAGCTCATTATTATTTGTAATATTTTTAAAAATACATAATTGCGCAATTTTATTTTTACTACATATTCGAGACAGGTCTCTCAACGACGTATCTAAATCCGACGTTGATCGAGGAATCTGACTTATATAAATAGTTCGCGAACTTTCATCATAATATATATTTTCCGATTTGTTAATTTTCTTTTTTCGTATTTTTATTTCTATCGAATCTTTTGGGCGCCGCAAAAGCTCAACAAGTCCTGGGTGATCAATCCATTCATTCGTCGAACCATTTACGACGCTCAGCAGATTCGTATTTGAGTGTTGTTGTTTAACTTGTGCTCGTGTGAGTACAAAGAGATCTTTACTCATTTGTCTTAGATCCCCTGATTCTAGGTTTATTCTAGAGAGAGCATCTGCAACAACGTTTTCTGAACCCTTAATATAATGTATTGTGAAATCAAACTCCTCAAGAGTTAATCTAAATTTAACCAATCTACTCGATGGATTGTTCATACCAAACAAGTATACCAATGGTCTATGATCAGTGTGTATATCAAACTTTTTCCCCAATAAGTAGAGCCTAAAATGTTTCACTGCCCACACAATTGCCAATAGTTCCTTCTCTATGGTACAGTAATTTTTTTTCAGCATTATTCAGAGCTTTGCTCGCAAATGCGACAGGTCTATCTCGGCCATTAGACAAAATTGCCCCAATGGCTACGCCAGACGCGTCTGTTTTTAAGCTAAATCGTTCACTTTCTGAAAAATTTGGATATGCTAACACGGGGGGGTTACTGACCATTTGTTTTAATGTATTAAAGGTGGTATCGCATTCGTTATTCCATTGAAAAAGAGAAATCTTTCTTATTAAATTGTTCAAAGGTGAAGCGACATCCGCAAAATTAGGGATAAACCTCCTATAATAATTAGCAAGTGCAACGAATCGTTTGATTTCATCCGCGTGTTTTGGAACAGGATAATTCTAAATAGCCTCGATTTTTTCTGGATTCGGTGAAATTCCGTCTGCAGAGATAACGTGTCCTAGGTATAATAACTCTTTTTCTTAGGAAACCGCATTTAGCTGGATCCAATTTTAAATTTACCTCGCGTAACCTTTACAGTACTTTAACCAAATTTTGATTGTGATTTTGCAAGTTATGTCCAAAAATAATCAAGTCATCCAAATAAACGAAACATGATTCATAATTAAGTCCTGACATTGCTAATGTGATAGTTCTAGAGAAAGAACTAGGGCTAATTTTTAATCCCATTGGTAATCTTGTCATTTGGTAATGTCCTTTATCGGTAACAAAAGCAGTACAAGGTCGACTTTTAGGTTCTAGTTCAAGCTGGTAATAACCTTGTGTTAGGTCTAAATGTGTAAAATATATTGACCCCGATAATGAATCTAAAATTTCGTGTATATTAGGTAGAGGGAATTTATCATCTTGTATGCGTTTGTTTAATAACCATTCCTAATTTCCCCATTACAGGTTGATCATGATATTCTGTTGACAATTCTTTTATATATTGGTTTTCTCCTTCTTCTTTGTTGTGGTTTCATGAACAATTATCAGGAAGTGTTCTGGATTCGCTGCTTTTCTCCATTTTTATTAATAGAACAACCAAAGTCATAACATCCAACTATCACCTCTATGCAGACAATCTCCAAATCTATACTAGTACAACCGTAGATAAGTTTCCGTCAACTATTAACCCTCTTAATCGTGATCTTGCTACCGCACTTGACTGGGCTAAATCATAATCTTTAAAAACAATCTGGGAGTTATGATGGACTTGACACTATCATGGCAACTCCAAATTCAACATATCTGCAAAACGGTATACCTGTTTTCATTCTATTCGAAAACTTAAATGCATTCTTCCTTATGTCCGTCGTAATCTCTGTTATACGTTAATCTTTCCCCATTTTTATATGAGCATAATCTGATACTGTTTGCACTTATTTGTGGTGGGGGAGTGGCCTTGTTTATTCGAAACACTCTACATGCTACCATCGTAGAAACCTCCGATGGAACGTTGCCGAATGCGGAGTTTTTGCTTGTACAGCTGAAAACTGATTATAATAAATTATTACACGGTGCTTTTTACTGCCCTCCTTCTATGAACTATTTTGATCAGTTGGAGGAGATTTTGGAAAGGCACTCACTTATCTATGACACTATCCTGTTGTTGGGCGACTTTAATACCTGTCTGTTGAGAAATGATACTCGTAGTGAGAAACTTCAATTCGTTACTTCTTCTTTAAACTTATCTATCTTACCCTCTCTGCCTACTGATCATCTTCCTACCTCACATTCTCTTCTTGATCTTATTATTACTTCCTGTCCAGACAGTATACTTACACACGGTCAGCTACCTGCCTTTCAATTTTCCAACCATGATTTAATCTATTGTGCTCTACAGGTGCAGCATCTGAGTCGTTCTCAGCGTGTTGTGACTTACCGTGATCTGGGGCGAGTTGATACTAATATGCTCTTGTCAGATGCACTGATGATTGATTGGCTTCCACTATATCGTTTAGCAGATATTGATGCTAAAGTGGACTACTTTAATTCTAAAATTATTAAGCTCTATGATAGACATGCCCCGCTTAGGCAACGCAAGATGAGGCATCCGCCTGCACCTTGGCTGAGTGATAAGATAAGATTTCTTATGCTACTGCGTAACCACGTTGATATTTAAACGTACACCCTCTAGTACTAATCGGGAAAACTATCGAATTCTACGCAACCGCTGTAATCATAAATGCAAATATGCTAAGAGATCTTATTTCTACCAGAGGCTGTCTGGAGTCGTGCCGAGAACATTTTGGAGGACTATGAGGTCTCTCAGAGCGATAAACTCTCCGTCTGACCAGATGGATCTTGATTGTGAGTCGCTGGCAAACTTTTTTGCAGAGCCTCCCCTGATCATTGATGACGTAACTAAGGCGGCTACAATTAATGAAATTCTTACTGCTCCTAAATCGTGTTCCTTCTCTTTTACGCTTGTAACCGCGACCGAAGTGAGTGATGCTATGGCATATTCAAAGTCCCCTTGCGTGGGTTCTGATGGTATCGGTCTCAACCTTCTTCTTCCTATACTGAATATAGTGCTTCCACCATTAACATATATCTTCAACCTTTCTTTTGACCGGTCTTATTTCCCTCTGTCTGGAAAGTAGCTCATGTCGTCCCCATACCTAAATCCAAGTCCCCTTCATGTAACACTGATTTCCGTCCGATTTCAATTTTATCCGTACTATCAAAAGCTCTTGAACATTTAGTTTATTTACAAGTCCAAGGATATCTCGAGAGGTTTAATTTACACAATGAGTTGCAATCGGGTTTTCGCAGTGGGCATAGTACGACTACTGCCCTCATTAAAGTTACTGATGATATTAGGTATGCCTGTGACAACAGATGTGTTACTGTGCTAGTTCTACTCGATTTCAGCAAGGCTTTTGATTCTGTCGACCACAACCTACTTTTGGCATCTCTTTCTGCCTACGGATTCACTCCTTCCTGTGTTTCTTGATTTCATTCCTATCTTTCCCATCGATCCTTGTGCGTACGCGCTAATTCTTCAGTTTCTTCTGCTTGTGCAATCAAATGTGGTGTTCCTCAGGGCAGTGTATTGGGACCGTTACTTTTTTCTTTGTTCGTTAATAGTGTTACTGATCATATCTCGTGTAATTATCATTTGTATGCTGACGACCTCCAAATATACACTACTACAACTGTTGCTGAATTTCCGGAAGCTATTGTGCGACTTAATAATGATCTGTCTAACGTCTTGAACTGGTCTCGGAGATACGGGCTTAAGTTGAACGCAGTTAAAACGCAAGCTATTGTGTTTGGTACTCGTCAATTACTTGGTAAGATCAATCCATCTAGCTGCAGTGATCTGATGCTGGATGGTACTGTCATACGGTTTTCTGACACAGTTAAGAATCTCGGAGTCTTTATGAATTCTTCACTGTCTTGGAGACCGCAAATTCAACATGTTTGCAGAAAAGTTTATGCTTGCTTCCACTCTTTAAAGAGACTTCGTTGCTCTCTTCCTCCTTTGGTCCGTCGTAATCTTTGCTATTCACTTATATTTCCTCACTTCGACTATGTGGACGCGGTTTATCCCGATCTCTCGGTAACTCTCCTGGATAAATTGCAGCGGCTACAAAATAATTGCATCCGGTTCATATTTGACATAAATAGATTTGAGCATGTAACGCCGTATCGCAATTACATTCAGATGTTAACTTGTGAGAGACGTAGATCCTTTCGTTTATTAAACATTTTATTTAAAATTCTTCATAACTGCACCCCAAAGTACTTATCAGATAGGTTCCAGCAATTATCATCTCATGAGTTTGCTACTCGTTCGTGTTCTGATGCTATTCTTACATTTCTCGTTCATAGCACTGAAATTTATCACAGATAATTTACAGTACGGTCGATTGCGCTGTGAAATGGACAGCCTTCTGAAATTCGTAATATTTCTAATATTGCTAATTTTAGACGTGTTTTAAAGAGCCACTTGCTTGCCCTTCAAATGTCTGTTTCCTGATTCTTTGTTCTTTGTCTTTCTCTTTTTCCTCTCTTCAACTGCTCTCACTTCTTGGCAACTGATATCCGGCAAATTCTTTTGGTTTGTTTTTAGCTTCTGTCTCTCTTGTCGTATCTTTTTCTTCACTTTTCTTCTTGATTAATCTTATTTGGTGATAAATGTTATTGATATCTAATTATCACTACTTGCCATATTAATACTAGGATAATTTTGCTTTAGTAAATACTATTTTTGTTTGTTCTGTTGGGTCATTTGGCAGATATCGCTTGAGCGATAAAATGATCCATTTGCTTATACTGTTTGGATTTAAGTTTATTCATTGCTCGACTAACAATCGACAATAGGATTATGTATACATATATTTTGTTCTTATTATTATTATTTTTTTCTCTTCTTGTGCATTTTATGTAGTTTTGTATTTTTATTTGTGGCAATAAACGGTAATAATTAATTATTTGTCGATTACACTGCATTCGTTTCATATTCTACTTGGATTGGTATAGCCACATCTAGCCTTACCGTAATTATTTAAGATTGTTAACGTATGTGAACGACGCTCCTTCCGTGTTCTGTCGACCTTGTACAAGATCTTGTATAGCCAAACACTCGCATATTTGTTCAATAAGTTTACGTTTTTGTCGGCACACAATCAGTTCACTCGATCGCAACATGATTTGTTACTCCTGCTCCGAATTCATCATTCAATATCTACTATAGGGTAGTGTTAAGGTTTACTATCCTATATTATTTATTATAAAAAGATTGAGAGATTTTGACTTGTCAGCAGTTTGATTATTTATTATGTTGTTGTTTTTTATAAACAAACGAAAAAAGTATTTTTTTATATAACTAAATGACAATAGTTAGCCGTGGTGTCTTGCAGAGCACGCTACACTTACTCGCCCCCACGGAAGAAAAGTAGAAAAGGAATAAAGTAAACAACATTTTGTTAAATTGTTTAGCATTTAAACTAAATGTTGAAACGAATTTTTTAGGTTTGTTTGTTAAGAGAATTGATTTATTAATTGAGTTTATGTCTTCGTTTAGCATGAAGGCAGGTTTAAGCTGATCAATGCTTAAAGTAGTCGGTTTATTATTTTTGTATATAACGAAATATTTTTGATGTTTTTCAAGAATTTTGAATGGTCCTTCGTATCGTTGTGTTAAGGAAGGTTTAAGTCCGTTGATTTTAGTGAAAACGTAGTTGGTCGAGACTAAGTCTTTATGTATGAAGGTGTTTTGATTACCATGTGTGGTTACAGGAATTGGTTTGAGGTCAGCAAAGGTAGTTCGAAGACTGAAAAGGAAATGTTCATGTTCAGGAGGTTGTCTATCTTGAATAAAGAATTCTCCAAGTAGTCTAAGAGGCTGGCCATAAACTAGTTCCGCTGATGAACATCCTAAATCTTCTTTCAGTGATGATCGAAGACCTAGGAGTATCAGTGGTAAATCATTGTTCCACCTGATGGTGTTACCGCGTGCAATAATCGCAGCTTTCAAAGTTCGATGGAATCTTTCTACCATTCCATTGCTTTGTGGATGAAATGGTGAAGTATGTATTTGATGGGTGCCTAACAATGATTGAAATTTTGCAAATAATTTTGATTCAAATTGTCGTCCTTGGTCGTGAGTTATTGTACAAGGAATACCAAATCGACTGAAATAATGCCGAAACAGAAAAGTTGCTATGGTATCAGAACTTATGTCTTTTAGTGGGAAAGCTTCTGGCCAACGTGTGAATAGTTCGATCACAGTAAGGACATAAGTGCAACCAAGAGACGAAGCTAGGGGACCAATAATGTCGATGTGAATATGTTCAAAACGTGAGTTTGGTATTGGAATTCGCTGAAGTGGTGATTTGGTGTGTTTAAAAGTTTTGGTGCGTTGACATTGCAAACAAGATTTTGTCCATAAGTATATATTTTTTGACATGTGAGGCCAAAAGAATCTAGTTTTTAATAAATGAATTGTTGAACGAATTCCTGGATGCGTTAGGCAATGAAATTTGTCGAAAATTTGTTTAGGATAATTTTGAGGTATGTAGATGCGAGGTTTATTCTTTGAGATTTCGCACCATACTTTGATGTTTGACGGTAAGATTGATTGTTGTGATAACAAATATCGTGACGGTTTGGTTGCTGAAAATTGCTTATCGAGTAGATGTGTTAACTCAGTGTCATTGAATTGTTCATTTCTAATAATTTGAGCGTCAGGATAATGAGTATCGAGAAGTTCGACATTCAATCTTGACAGGGTGTCGGCAACTATGTTGGAATCACCTTTTATATAACGGATATCGGATGTGAACTGTGTTATATAGTTCAGATATCGTGTTTGACGAGGTGATTTGTCAGTGGCCGAGAAAATTGAGGAAGTAATTGGTTTGTGGTCTGTGTAGACTGTAAACTCATTTCCATGCAAAAAATGTTTAAAAAATTTGATTGAAGTGTAAATTGCCAATAACTCTCTGTCATAGGTTGAGTATTTCTGTTGGGTTGAAGTTAATTTTTGAGAAAAGAACGCTAAAGGTTGATTTTTCTCATTTGTTGATTGTGACAAGACGGCTCCTATGCCATTGATGGAAGCGTCAGTTGTTAGACTAAAGGTTGAATTTTGAGAGGGATGGGCAAGAAGACTGCAATTTGCAAGAATGTCTTTCGAGGTCGAAAAAGAATTTTCATGTTCTTTTGACCAAGAAGTGATTGTTTTCTGTTTTTGTGAGTTTAATGATTTGGCAAGATCATGTAAGGGTGCTAAGACTGAAGAAATGTTAGGCAAGAAACGGTGGTAAAAGTTAATCATGCCTAAGAATCTTTGTAATTGTTTTCAAGTTGTTGGTTGCGGAAAATTTGTAATGGCTTGTATTTTGATAGTTGAAGGTCGGATGCCTTCAGATGATATGTGATGGCTTAGAAAATTTATTGAATTAACACCAAAAACACATTTTGCTGTTTGTATGTTAATGTTAAATGCATTAAGTCGTTCGAAGAGTATTTTGAGATGTGTGTAATGCTCTTCTTCATTGCGTCTTGCTACTAAAATATCATCAAGGTACACAAAAATGAAATTAAGGCCTGAAAGTATTTCGTTCATGAAACGTTGGAATGTTTGGGCAGCATTTCGAAGTCCAAATGGCATTCTCGTAAACTCGAAAAGGCCAAATGGAGTAGTAATGGCTGTTTTGTGAATATCTTCATCTTCCACTGGTGTTTGGTGGTAGGCATGTACCAGGTCAACTTTTGAAAAAATTTTGCTACCGTCCAGATGTAAATTGAAGTCATGAATATGTGGTAAAGGGTATCTATCTGGAACGGCGATATTGTTTAGTTGACGGTAGTCTCCACATGGTCGTCAATCGTTGGAGTCCTTTTTTGGGACCATGTGAAGTGGTGATGCAGTAGATGATGAAGATGGTCGGCAAATGCCTAATGAGACCTCGAATTCTTGCTTGGCAAGCAATAACTTTTCGGGATTTAAACGCCTAGGACGACAATACGGAAGATGCGAATTAGTGATGATTTTATGTTTAGTATTGTGTCGAACAGGGGTGGAAAAATTTGGAGGTGTTGTTAAATTGGGAAAAGATTTTAAGAGTAGTGTATATTTAGTTTCAAAAGAAAAAAGGTTAGCTGACTCAATTTTGAATTGATTAATTGATCCAATTGCAAAAAGGTTTGTTTTTGAATCAATTAATGTTTTATGTTTAATATCGACAAAGAGGCCGTATGCGTTTAGAAAATCCGCACCGATAATAGCTTTGTTTACGCTGGCGATGGTAAATACATATGGAAAGTTTCGTCCCAACTTTAATGAAACTGTGATCGTTCTCTTTCCATACGTATTTATTTCGGTGCCATTTGCAGCGGTTAAATTTGAAATAGAGTCTTGTTGACTCTGAGGAAAAAACTTTTTCGGTAGCACGGAAGAAGTTCATGTCATTTTTGTTATCGAAAATAAAAAGCCTTGTTGATGAAAGGGTGTTGGCTGAATGGTGGGACGGATTGTTAGCCTTAATTTTGAATTTGGAAAATTGAGTTTTTTCTTTTGAAACATTTAATCGTTTTTTGGGACGATGTTATGGTGATTTTTAAGGAAATCATCGTTAAAAGTACAGAAAGTTCCTTCACATTTTTGGGTGTTGCTTCCAATTTGCTGCTATGATACCAGCAAATTTTTACCGGTCGGGAAGGAGACTTCTCTGAAGATCGACTACGTGCGGGTGATCGGCCTCTATGATTGATACGTTGTCTGTTGCATGTGTGATTGCAACAAGGGTCTAATAGCCGAGAATTTAATTTGGAATTTAGATAATTAATTTCTTTTTCCAAGTTTCTGGTCGAAATTACGTTATTTTCTTATTGCTGAGCAACTGTCTGAATTAATTTTTCGCACGTAGTCGTCAGCTTTTGAACGACGTTTAGTAACTGTCCGTCATCGTACGTCAGTGTGGGTGTCGTGTCGGTAGAGTTCGCGCGAAAATCTGAACGTATTTTATGTGATTGTGTAGTGGTGTGGTGAAAAAATGGAAGTGATGGGATGGTAGAAGGTAATGGTGAAGGTGTGGAGGACGATACCCACACTTTGTCTGCAAGGCGAAGAAGTTCGTCTGGATCTTCTTTACCGGAAGAAGTCAACGCGAGATAAATTGGTTGGGGTAAGCGACGTAACCATATTTTAATTAGTAGGTTAAGGTCGTCGGATCAGCGATCGTCGAGGAAAGCTGTCGAAAGAATTCCGACGGTCGCTGGGTTCCCATTTCGGTACCTGAAAGAAAAACATCCAGGCGTTGTTCCTCGCTCGATGTTAGTCTTTCGATTAATAACTTCTTTAATGAAGTGTATGGGTTTTCGGTAGAGGGATCTTGTAAAAGATCTAGCGCCAGATTTACTACATCGGTTGGCAAATTTGCCAAAATGTAGTGATATCGTGTTTTTTCGGAGGGGATCCTAGACAGTACGAACTGGGATTCCACTTGACGGAACCACACTTCTGGATTGGAAAACCAGAAGGGTGGTAATTTTAAGTTACATATATTTTGAAGTTCATTTGACGTTGAGTTGTCACCGCTGTCAGTGGTCATTGTCGTTATTATTTTCAATAATAAAAAATTTTAAAATTGTTTATTTTAATTTTTAATTATTATTTTTTAAATAATTTTATGTAAAGGAAAAGGTTAAGGTTTAAAATAAAAAAGAAATTTTAATTTATTTAAAATGTAACTTTTTCCTTTTCCTCTTCCTTTTTCTATTTTTCTCCCTTAGAGCAGAAAGTATAGTGTCTTACGTGCTGTGACATTTGAACAATAGAACAGTTGTATTCGATTTATTCCACAGGTGAGTGTTTTTCTTAATTCTGAGAACAGTCACTTGAATGGGAATTAATTTTCACTTTGTAACACTTAATCGAGTTCCGCTTCCAGGATCCTTGGGACAACTACCAAAAGCGGTTAATGGTTGCTCATGGACGTTTCCTTCCATGGATGATCCAAATAGTTGATGCAGAGCGGGCGGTGGTAGGTGATTGGTTGTTTGGGTTTGAACGCCGAGCCTTTGGATGCTCTTGATCTGGCAGTTTAGGTTGATTGGTGTTCAATACGGCTGTTGGCAGGAGTGTTGGTGTCTCTCATCACGTCGGGGTCACCAATATATAGGGTAGAATTAAGGGTTACTATCCTATATTATTTATTATAAAAAGATTGAGAAATTTTGACTTGTCAGCAGTTTGATTATTAATTGTTATTGCTTTTTATAAACAAACGAAAAAAGTATTTTTTTATATAACTAAATGACAATAGTTAGCCATGGTGTCTTGCAGAGCATGCTACATCTACCATAAGTCTTTTGCGTTGTATGCGATCTCCCTTTGAAATAATCTCCACCCTGTTATTCGCAAACCTTCTTATTTTTCATCTTTTAGGGTATCTCTTGCACAACTGCTATTTGCTAACAAAGTGTCTGCACACCAAACTTGTTAATTAAATGTGCTGAAATTACTTCAAATAGTTATTTCTTTCTTTTTCTACTTATTTGTCTTACCTTCTGTCGTATATTATCTTTCTTTTCTCCTACCTCCTTTTTTTATTGTTGTCTTTGGCTTTTTTAATGCCATATGTCATATTGTTTAAGCTAAATAATCTTATTTCATCAGTTGGGTTTATTTTTGTCAAATACTTCAATAATGTTTTTATAGTGCTATGTTATCATTTCTTTTGTTAAATAGTTCTTATGGCAATAAATATTATTATTATTTAAATATTATTATTATATCGCCATATTCCGACTGGAGTTACCTACTAAATATCGATTTAATTTTTATACCAGATAAGTGAACATACCGTGAGTAAATGTCTAATACTCCCATTCACATTTCTTCTTTCTAAATTCATTTAAAATCTTCAGTTCATTTAGAATCTTTGTAACTTTCTTGTGGCCGGTTTCTCGTACGTATTTATAAACATGTCAATATCGAACCGATATTGTGCCGTGGATCGATAACCCGAGCGATATCCGTCAAATTGGGTTTCTGAAAGGGTTGATGCAACCACAGAAAATATTTAATTAATGCTTGTGTCAAAAGCGATAGTTTCTATTTTCTTAATTTATATTTACATAAATATTTACGTATTTAAACAGTGTGCATTGTTTTGGAATTTTAAAATGGAGATTTCCTTGCCTATTATCGATATACTTGCAATTTCTGCAAAGCAGATATTGTGATATATTTGAAGGAGGAATTGTGGAAAATTGGAAAGAATGGAATAAGAACCTAACCGCATGGCGTAATACACAAATAAGCCCTGGAAATATTGTTAAAAGTGCTTTTATGATTGAACATTTTTATGAAATAATTTATTGAGACGAAACGACTACGACCTAATGAGCTCACGGTTGGAACCTTTAAAGGATTATTTCTCTCTATAGTAGTATATTTTCAATACAAATAAAAACGAATTTTATTGTTCTCTATATAATTGAGCCTTTAAAAAGTTTTCTTATTTGTTAATTATGTTCTTTTACTAATCATTTTCGTTATTATTTGATTTATTTTGTTAATTTTCATTATTATCAATTACTTGTTTAGTAATTTTTATTTTTGTTAAGAAATTATTTGTTTAGGTTATTTATCGTGTTTTATATCCTCGTTAGACGCAGGAGCCAGATTTCAGTAAAATTGTCGAAAAAAGTGACTAATGGCATTTATTAGAACTTCTCAAAGTCAAGTTTAGAACCATCTTTTTTCTCTTACCCCTTGCAACCCTTATATTAATTGTAAACATATGTGTACGTTGGGTCTGATTAACATATCTTGTTTCAATAGCTCCAATGTACACATATGTGTACAAATTAAAAATAGTATTCATTAAAAAATATTATAGGCTGAAAAGTTAAAAATATCCATTATCCATGTTAAGTTTGCAAAAATATAAATAATGGTTTCCATATTCTATGTAATCGTTCAAAAACATGGATAATTAATTCTGAATATTTACTACGTTGAACTAATTTAAGACTGAAAACTTAAAATTTATAAAATATCTTTACATCACATTAACACGTTAAAACTATAAATGTCGAGAAAAATTACATTCTATTGCATATGGAGATAAACCTGAGCCAGTATGGTACAAAAAAACTGGTTTTATATTTATTGTATGAAAGAGATTTAGACATTAAGAAAAGGAAAGAACAGATGAAAACATTTTTGTTTTAAATTTAAATTTTGCTATATATAAAGAAAAATTATTTTTTGAATAGCGAATTAATTTTTTTTTATGTAGTGTAAATGAAAACAATATTTAAAAGCATTGAAAAAACAATGTGCGTTAGGATGCACATAAGGGCATGAAAAGTATACAAAAACAAGAATTGTATAACGTATAAAAGATCTACAAAAAGGAAAAACTTTTTTGGTAAGGTAATTAAAATTTGAATTTAAAGTTGATAAAAAATAAGATGGTAGGTTTTAAAGGAATATTAAAGAAAGGAAGGTTGGGAGGGTCACGGGACCCCAAAGCATGCGAAATATGTGTGTGGCCAATTATATAAGTCCTCTTTACTTTGGGGAAAAGGGTTTGGAATGAAATTTGTACAAAGGAGTTTGAGAAGTTTGAACCTGGTCGTTAAGACAATGTAAATCTGTAAGTAAAGTTTTGAATTTATCAATTTCGTAATTTTCTAACAAATTTAATTTGAAACCTTTGCTCAGTTTGTGCAGTAATTTCATTAAATATCGAAATCATGGCTATAATTTAACACGTGTCTACCAAAGTTTGAGTTATCATTTAACCCTCCGTCTGTCGGGCGCGCTTTCTTAACACTTTCGATCGGGTGTGGTCTGTGGAGTCCAAAATAGAAAAAACTCTAAAGGACGCCAACGCGTCCTTCAGTGCTAATTTCTCATAAATATGTTTTATATGATGCTTGTACTATATAATAGCCTAATACAGGGCCAATTCCAAACTCACGTTTTATGTTCATTTGATTTAAAGGAAATGCTTACAATTTAATCACATATTTTTCAAAATTTGGAAACAACGCCTAAATAAAGGAAAAGAAAATCGACCTATAATAATATTTATTTAAAAATGTATAAAGTGTTGTAAAAAAAATGTCTTAACTAAAGAATAATATTTTATGCACAAACTGGAGAGCTTCAAACTGTGGTCTCCATATTTCCCAAACAATCGTTGCAGCAAGCTGTTATGTGCTCCATGCACAACCAACATTTAAAAATTTTGCAAAAATAAAGTGTTTTTCGTCTTTTGCAATATTTACAGCTTTACTTTTCCCTGGCTGTGGCTCTGGAATAATCTCCTCTTCAATACCTGAGAGCCTCAAGGCAGAAGTACGCACACTTTTGGTCAAGTGCTTATCACCGGCTCTTCTTTGCATGTTATTTTTCACTAACTCCATACCAAGATTTTTTTGAAACAGTCTGCGAGTTTTAACAAATTCACCATCTGGTATGTTGCCTTTGTAGATAACAAAAGCGTTAATTGCTGCTATATTGAGGAGGTTATAGAAAATTAACATTCGCCAACGCTTTGTGTTTCTTGCAACATTGTATGATGTGATCATTCGATCAACAACATCTACTCCCCTTTTTGTGCTATTATAGAAAGTAATTATTTCGGACTTTTTCCGATCACCGGTAGCTTCATCGATATGATCGTCTCGGTGCATTGTTGAAACTGCAAGCACATTCTTTCCTTTTCTGGGTATCTATGAAACCACAGTCATATCATTACTAAATGCGAATAACGAAGAATATACTTTCCTGTTTTTAACTTGTGTTATTTCAAGAGGTAGTTCTCTTCTATTGGCTCTAATTGTACCAACCACAGTAAGGCGATACTCTCTTAGCAGTTTCTTTACAATTGAATATCCTGTGAACCAACGATCTATTGTAACATTTCTTCCTGATCCTAATAAATGTGAACACATTCTTTCAGTTACTGCAGCGGTAGAGTTGTCAGTTTTATATGGACCATTGGGTTGAACACCAGCGTAAATTTCTATGTGTGAAGTGAAAAATGTTTTGGCATCAACAACGGCGAAGACTTTCAATCCGTATTTGTTTGGTTTACTTGGAATGCACATTCGGAAACTGCACCTACCCCTAAAGGCAAGCAGCATTTCATCTAATGTTACATACTCGCCCACAGAAGAAGTTTTCTTACAATTGTCGTCGAACTTGTCAACAATAGTACGAACTGCTGCTAGTTTGTCCATTTCTTTTCTTTGACCTCTAGTTGTGGTATCGTCTAAGCGAATGCATTTCAATAAGAAGACGAACCTCCGTTTTGCCATTGTAGCAGGAAATATCTCATATCCCATACCGTCTGATGACCAATACTCTGCTAGATGTGTCCTTGATCCATGATGGAGCCCAGGTAAATAAAGCAAACCCATCAGCGCTTGGATTTCTACAGAGTTGGTAGATCTACACTCAGTCTTGTCTTGGTATTTAACAGAAATTTTATCAATAAATAAATTAGTGTTTTCAACTACAATATCAATGCAGTTTCTAAACATGTACATCCAGCATTGAATGGGAGATAATGCGTCACGTGCTTCACCGATGACCCCCGGCAGGTGAGACGCTATGTTTTCGTTGCGAGTTCTAATATTTCTAGGTGGGACAGCCTTTTTCCATTTAGTTCCATCTTTACCAAAAAAATACGAGCATCTATCACGAATCACGGGTTGTTCATCTTCATCATCCTCGCCATCATCCTGATGCATAATATCTGCATCTTCATTTACGTTTTCCTACTCGGTTTCTGTATCATGATCACTGATACTTACAAAATCTGGATCTGATATCGAACTATCGTCAGACTCTTCTATTTCACTGCCCGTGCTAACTTCTTCTTACAGTTTCTATAATCTTTCTCTCTCCTTTTCATAAGGATCCATATCACAATGCTATCAAATAATAAATCATTTATTATTTTATCAAATCATATCAGAAAATTGTGTGATACTACTTATCTATTTGTAAGTATGTTATTTGTAGTTGCTAACTAGATATTTGATATTAGTTATAAATATTTTTTTATGCACTTTTCTATTCTCTATATTTGTAAAATAAATAACACATAACACAACGCCTCAAAATGGGGTTCAATAGTAAAGTGGCGTGTCAACGATACGGTAACCGTATAAATAGTAATTATTAAGTTATTAAGATAATACCCCTACAAACACAAAAAGAACGCATAGAGTTCCAACTGGAATACGATTCTTACAGATTACATCTGCGAATGTTGTTACACATTTGATCGGGAATGGTCTGTCAGGACAAAATATTACGTAGCGACTATTTGGAATTTTGAAAAACAGTTTATTATAACGAAAACAGTTGATATTCAGATACTTGAAAGGTACTGTGACCGTAAAAGTTTTGAGCAAAATAATTTAAAAAATATTTCACATAATCATTTTGTCGTGGGCTCGTAGACCACACCCGACAGACGGAGGGTTAAGAAATTAAAAGTTGGGCAACTCTTATGACTAAGACAAAAACCGTTTTAGTCATAAGGTGTTGCATGAACAGTACTACTATAACGCACTACCTTAACTTTTCACTCTTATGACTATGACTACGACTAAGACTAAAACACGTTGCATGAACCCACCATAACTCGCCTCTTTACATTTTGAGTAAAAATTTTAGGTGTGCTTAGCACAGTTAAGAACCCGAATTTTCGAAAGCAACATTTATGCTTTTAGGTTTACGTAAACTTAAATTTGTACGGCGTTTGAGGAATCTTGCTAACCAGTTTATTCCCGTCATCTTGTTATCGTAACAACTTGCAGGATATTTAATAAATAGAAAGTGAAAATTCATAATTATAACAAAGATAATTTCTGAATTATGTTAAAAAAGTTCATCATTACTTTAAAATTAAAATTTAGTATAATCCATGTTTCAGGTATAAGTATGATATCAATAAAATAAAAAACAATAAAAAAGACTTCTTTTCTGCTTTATCAATTAATTTCCCCAGTACTACGTCGTTTAGTCTTATCCAAAAATTTAAACACCCGTCTTCAACGTAATTATTAATTTATGACTAAACTTGTTTATACAAAAACATACTTTTGTGGAACTCAACCTTAACGCACAAACTCGAAAAAACTAATTTAAAATTAAATTCTTTAAATCTATAATACCACTATCCATAGTTTTTACAATTTTACAAAAACTAAATAAAATTAACTTTGATATAATTTATAACTATAAACATAATAGTTTGAAAACTAACCACTAATTATAATTTCTCGGTCGCAAAGTATATCGGGACGATGACGGTATATCAGAAATTTGGTCTACTGCATTGTTTTAAATTACTAATTAATTTAATAATTTTAATAATTAGTTTTAAATACAGTTAATTACTAATTAGCTGTATCGTTATTTTCAATTTGTTTGCCTATGACGTTTCCTGTTCTACATTCTCGCTCGAATTTTAATAATTTTCATAATTTATTTTAAATAAAGTTAATTACTAATTAGCTACATTCTCGCTCGAACTAGGCTCACTCACAAATGAATCAGGATTGGAAAAAGGAAGGTAATTACGGATATTTAATTGTTTAATTTGATTAAAATGCCGCCTGATAATTTTTCCTGAATCTGTTTTAACTTCAAAAATGTCTTGACTAGATTGATTGAGGTTTTATATGGGATTTAACCAATACTTCTTCATTTGTCTCCAAAATCTTATTTCTTTCTTCCGCAAAACTGCGTTCTTCTACTCTTTTCATGTTATTTTCTATAATATTTTATCTATTTGGAATTAATAAATCTAATCTCGATTTGAGTTTTCTTCTAAACATCACCACAGCTGGACTAACTTCCGTAGTACTTTGAGACACATTTCTATAATCAAATATATATCTACACAAAGCTATAGTTATATCTTTATTTTGAAATGCTGCTTTCTTTATTACATTTGTTATTATTTTCACCGCATTTTCTGCTGTCCATTACGTTGTGGATGGTATGGAGGAGAAAATATGTGCTTAATACCATTAATTTTTAAATAATTTCAACGCATTTTCTGCTGTGGATGGTAGGGAATAGAAAATATGTGTCTAATACCGTTAATTTTTAAATAATTAGAAAATTCCACCTTCGCAAATGGAGGACCTTTGTCTGAAACGATCATATACGGCATACTAAACTGGCAAAATATTTTCCTGAAATAGACAATTACCGATTCTGCATTTGTACAACTCATTTGCTCAACCTCAATCAATTTAGTGTATGAATCAATTAAGATGGCATAACATTTTCCAAAAATAGTACCTAACAAATCTAGGAACAATTTTCGGTGAATTATTTCTTACCGCATTACAAATCTTAAAATTTTAACACATTGTTTCAATATCTGTATCCAATTTTGGTCACCAAAAATAACTTCGACCTAAGGTCTTGGACTTATTCATTCCTAAATGGCTCAAATGAATTTCGTTTAATAAAATAATAATAATAATAATAATAATAATATTTATTTCTATAAATGCCAAAGCATAGAAAACGTCACAAAAGAAAAAAAAATTACATGGTATGTTTTTTTTTAAGATTTACAATTCTTCGCTAAAAAAATCGTTTATCAAGTATAAATTTTTATTTAATAAACATCTTTTAAGGTATTTTTTAAAACACATAGCCGGTTTTATTTTTAATTCATTTAGAATATGGTTGTACACTTTAATACAAAAATGAATTGCGCTTTTTTGTATTTTAGTATATTGGGTTTTCGGTGGCACGAGGTAAGACCGTTCGGCGCCCCGCGTTAAATACCAATGTTTCTGCTCATATTTGGAAAAAATGAATAGTTATTCTTAACCAATATAGCAGTTTCTAAAATTAATAATGATGGTAACGTTAAGATCTTATAATGTTCAAAAACTGGCTTGCATGAATCTCTGGGTTTCAGTCCAAATACTGCCCTGAGACAATTTTTTTGGGCTATGAACACGCGATCAGCGTTCGCCGAGTGAGCCCAGAAAATTATACCATACCTCATAAACATATCATTAAAGCGACATTCACACTCACCAACCGCGATATAGTCGATAGCGCAAAACACGATTTATTTAACTTCATGGTGAGATCGTTGATATGTTGTTTCCATGAAAGCTGATGATCAATCTTAACACCCGGAAACACAACTTCTTCCTTGCAGGTAAGTTTTATACCATTGAATATTAGATCTAATTCGGTTTTATTTGTAGAAATTCCTGTTGTTATAACGTTTGTTCTTTGTAAGTTTAGTTGTAAGTTGTTATTTGAAAACCAAGACTGCAGTTTACCTAGATTGAGCTGAACCAATTCAGCCATCTGTTCTTCAGTTTTTGTAGTTAATACTGCAGTGGAGTCATCTGCAAATATGATTAGTAGATCCTCTATCACTTCTGGAAGATCATTGATGTATAGGATAAAGAGGAAAGGTCCCAATTGTAATGGACAACGCGTAAAAGTGCTTACAGACAAAAGGTTAGTGAACGCGAGTGTAATTAGGACATGTTAAAAATGCGCTTATTAAGCATTATAGGTAATAAGTTAGAATAGAATTAATTAGTAGTAGTTAAGTAAGAAATGTTGTATGGTTAACATCTTTAAATAAAATAATAAAAATTGTCGACACCAATTGTCGTATTATTTAATAAATAAGATATATCAACCAAGAACCTATTACATGGCGACCCTGCCAACGGCAAAACACTAAAAAAAAACACAAAAATGACATCAATTAACAACAAAATATAAAAAGGAAAAGAAGAAAATTATTATTAACTGAAAACAAAATGGGGTACAATCAATCCAAACAAGAAAAAGAAATTATAGTCGCACAATCAGGAAACAGTGGTGGAATTACAAATGTGGGAATCATTGGATACATGGTATGGAATCGATGCAAAAAATCTATGGATAAAAGAATAAGACGGCAAATTCAGTGCAGCCAGGAATTGATGGCACTTCGAGCAGAACAATAAGGCAGTCAACGTGAGCAACTACAAAGTTCCATGGGTTCAGTTCAAGAATACGAAAATTTATTAGAAGAATTAAAGGTATTTAAAATTAATAGAACAAAAGACAACAAAGATAGGCGTAGAAACGTAGAATTTACAAATAAAAAGTTAGGTCAGCTAGATCAGTTTTTAAATAGATTCAAAGATTTAAATTTGAAGGTTAGCACTAATATTGATAATATAGATGTATTAACTAAAATTAAGTCATTAACTTCTGAAATTACTGTAGTTTTAAAAGAAATTAGAAATATTCTAGAAGATAGATTAGATAAAATTGTTAACATGGGTGAAACTTTTTGTTTGAAAACGGCTAGTAGCTTATTACCGACAATGGACGGTATTGAAGATACTACCAAAAAACTTATAGATTCAATTGAGTTATATGCAAGCTTGCTACGCGTGGATGATCAAAATGTATTAATTAATTATATTTTAAAAACTAGATTGTCCGAAAATGCCAAAGTAAGATTAAATAGAACGTATGATTCTATAGATAACCTTGTTAAAGATATAAGAAATAATTTCATTTCTCGAAAATCAGCAACAACCTTATCTAATCAGTTGCATCAATGTAAACAACGTGAAAAATCAATTGACGAGTTTGGTACAGAAATCGAGCAGCTTTTGAGCGAACTAACTTTAGCCCAAGCCAATAACGATCAAAATTTAATAACACATCTTCGGCCAGTAAACGAAAATATTGCATTTCATGCATTTTCAAATGGAATTAAAAATCATGACATTCGCACTATTGTTAAAGCCCGAAATTGCGTATCGTTAAAGGAGGCAATTAACGTGGCGTTAGACGAGGGAAGAAACAAACCAATGACCTCAACTGTATTTCATGTAAATAATCGTGAACAAAATAAATCGTACCGTAGAGGTTCACAATCAAATTTTTATAGTAGAGGTAATTTTCCAAGGTTTAGAAATCAAAATCACAGGGGTAGATTATATTATCAAAATAATTATAATAGACAAAATTTGAATTACACAAATTCATCAAATAATAATAGTTTCAATTATTATAATAATCGAGGACAAACTCGACCGAACTATCGAGGTCGCGGCGCTACACAACGTGGACGTGCAAATACCCATACTCGTAATCACGGAGAGGTTTTCTGACGAGGGTGTCACCGATGATCGGTTTTTTCGGAACTAAAAATGTCATCTTAAGTATGAATGGAATGAATTATGTGAGAGTGCGTTATGGAAAGAATGACTTATTCTTTTTATTGGACACAGGCGCATCAGTCAGCATAATTTTTTCAGATAGTTTAAACGGTAATGAATATATTAATACTAAACGAAATGTAATTATAAATAGAATTTCTGGGTCAACACAATCAATCGGATCAACTAATTTATCATTAAATGTTAAAAATATTCAAATTAATCACGAATTTTTAATATTAAAAGATTTTAAATGCGGAATGAATGGTATTATAGGATCAGACTTCTTTATGAAACATAATGCAACAATAGATTTTGAAAAATTTTCTTTAGCGTTTTGATATGATTCTCATAAAATTGTACTTAATTTAGAATCTAAATTTAATAACTATACGATCATTCCTCCAAGATGTGAGATAATAAAACATTTTTGGGTAAATGATTCCGATGACTGTGTAGTTTTGCCATCTGAAATTTGTGAAGGAGTATTTACCGCGGGTGTCATTGCTCGCCCAAATACTCACATGATACCAATACGTATTATGAATATAAATGAAAACGAAGTAAAAATTAAAAATTTTCAGCCTAGCACATCTAAATTAACAAATTATCATTTATATAACTTTAATAATAATAACATTTCAGTAGAAAGGGTAGATAATTTACTTGATTTGTTAGATACTAAACATTTAAACAAAGAGGAAAAAGAGTCCATTCAGAAAATTTGTGCAAAATATGCAGACATTTTTCATTTAGAGAATGATTCTATAACTGTCACAAATGTAGGAAAGGAAATTATTAGATTAAAGAAAGATGCAGAACCAGTTTATGTTAAACCGTATCGGTTACCGCGTTATCATAAATTAGAAATAAATAAACAAGTTGATGATATGCTAAAAAAGGGTGTAATAGAACCAACAAGATCAGGGTGGTCTTCCCCATTGCTTGTTGTACCGAAAAAGTCGAGTTCATGTGAAGATAAAAAATGGAGAGTAGTTATTGACTACAGACTTTTGAATAAAAACGTAGAAGACGACCGTTTTCCATTACCGAACATTACTGAAATTTTACATTCATTATCAGGAGCAATTTATTTCACACATTTAGATTTGTCACAAGGCTATTATCAAGTTGAGTTAGAGCCCTCAAGTAGAAAATGTACATCATTTACTACTAGCAAGGGACAGTTCCAAATGACAAGATTGCCGATGGGTTTAAAAACTAGCCCCAGTACATTTTCAAGGGTGATGACAATCGCTATGTGCGGATTAAACTATGAATCTTGTTTTGTTTATCTTGATGACCTTATCGAGTTTGGCAATAGTTTGCAAAATCATACGCAAAATTTAATAAAAATTTTTAACAGACTTCGTGATGTAAATTTAAAATTAAATCCGAGCAAATGTCAATTTTTAAAGAAAGAAGTTTTATATCTGGGACATGTAATATCATCAGAAGGCATTTCTCCAGATCCAAATAAAATTAGCGTCATTCAAGATTATCCAACACCTGTTAGTACAGATGAGTGTAAACGATTCGTAGCTTTTGCAAATTATTACAGAAAATTTATACCAAATTTCGCTGCAATAGTAAATCCATTAAATAAATTAACGCGCAAATCAGTTAAATTTGGTTGGAATAACGATTGTCAGGAAGCTTTTGAAAGGCTTAAGTTAGTTTTAATTAACCCCCCAATCTTACAATATCCGGATTTTTCACCTTCGAATGAATTTATCCTTCGAACGGATGCCTCTGGATATGCAATTGGATCAATTCTTTCCAATTCAGATAATAGACCAATAGCTTTCGCAAGTAGAGCTTTAAATAAAGCTGAATTAAATTATACAACCATTGAAAAAGAATTGTTAGCAATAGTATGGTCTGTCAAACATTTTAGACTTTATTTATTTGGTAGAAAATTCAAAATTTATACAGACCATCGTCCTTTAGTTTACTTACTTGTTTGGTATGAACGATCCGTCTTCTAGGTTAACAAAATTTAGGTTAATTTTGGAAGAATTTGATTTTTCTGTTCATTACGTAAGGGGTAAAGATTTGCAATTACAAGAACAATGAGTAAAGAAAAAACAGTAGAAACGGAATTAAGACTCAATAACGAAAATAATGATAGGACTAGCCATCCGAGAATTGTTGAGTTATTGAAACGTCGTTCCAACTCTGTTGAATTGAAACAGATAAATAATAAAGAATTTTTAATACTATCACAAAATTGTACTTTAGTAAAATCGGGTTCATTACTATATGATAAAGAATTAAATATACTTTATATAAAAGTAATACATTCATCGACTTTAGCCCTCGACGCTGAGTTGAAATGTTTACAAACTGTATGTATTAATAATGGAATTCCTCAATTATATATTTTAAAAAATAAAGAAAATTAATCGTTAATCGCCCGATTAATCAATCAATCTAAAGTATTGAAAACACTAAATTTGAAAATCTCTGTAATTAACGCAGCTACTCGAATCGACTGTAAAGAGACCCGTCAACTGATTTTAAATGATTTCCATATGCTTCCAACAGGTGGACATGCGGGAATCAATCGTATCTATGCAAATATAAAAAAGTATTACTTTTGGCAAGGAATTAAAAATGATATTTCGAAATTTGTTCTTAAATGCGATGATTATCAACGTTACAAACACTCTAAACCACATCAGGAACCCTTGACAATTACAACAACTGCATCCTCGGCATTTGAAAAAATTTATTTAGACTTAGTAAGTCCTTTAAACCAAGACAACGAGGAAAATAAATACATACTCACAATTCAGTGTGAACTTAGAAAATTTGTTGAAGGATACTGTATCAGAGATAAAGAAGCCTTAACTGTAGCTGAATCATTTGTTAATAACTTCATTTTAAAACATGGCATTCCAAATGAGATAGTTACGGACCAGGGCACTGAATTTCTAGCACAAGTTTTTCAAGATGTAGCAAAAATTTTGAATATTAAACGCTTAAATTCTACCGCTTATCATCATGAAACGCTTGGTGCATTAGAAAATACTCATAAAAATCTAGGCGCGTACTTAAGAACTTAAGAAACACCTTTTTGGTGTTTTTCTTTTAATAACACGGTACATACGGAGACTAAATACACTCCATATGAACTTGTTTTTGGTAAACGTTGTAATCTACCATCAAATTTAACAACTAAGATAGATCCAGTGTATAATTTTGACAATTATGCAAACGAATTAAAATTTAGATTACAGCATGCATGGCAAAACGCAAAGAATACCTTAATTGAATCTAAAAATAAACGAAAAAATCAATTAGATCGAACTAGTAACAACATTAAATATAAATTTAACGATAAAGTTTTAGTAAAAAGAGACAATAATAACAAACTAGAACCAATTTATAAAGGTCCTTATAAGGTAATATGTGATAATTCACCAAATGTCACATTAAAAATTAAAAATAAAATACAACAAGTGCACAAAAATAGAGTGAAATTGTACAGACAAGAAGATAAATAAAACATTAAATGTTTATGTTTAAGTTAATTTTAAGTAACAATTGTAAAAAAAAAAAAAATTGTAATAAATAAAGGGATATGTAGCATAAAATAATAATGTTAAAATAATATAATAATTGGGTATTATAGGATAGGAAGATTAATAATAAAATTTTTAAATAATAATATTAATATAAAAATTTTTCTCGTAAAAAGGAAGGTGTAATGGACAACGCGTAAAAGTGCTTACAGACAAAAGGTTAGTGAACGCGAGTGTAATTAGGACATGTTAAAAATGCGCTTATTAAGCATTATAGGTAATAAGTTAGAATAGAATTAATTAGTAGTAGTTAAGTAAGAAATGTTGTATGGTTAACATCTTTAAATAAAATAATAAAAATTGTCGACACCAATTGTCGTATTATTTAATAAATAAGATATATCAACCAAGAACCTATTACACAATATTGATCCTTGTGGGACGCCTCGCTGAACTTTTATCCAGTCAGAAGTAACTTCTACACCAGATCATACGAGACCACGCGCTGTTCTCTTTCTGACAAGTAAGATCGGAACCACTCCTGCGGAAGTCCACATATCCCCATAGCTTCTAACTTTTTCAATATGATGTCATGGTGGACACTATCAAATGCCTTAGTTAAATCCATCATTATACAACTGGTAAGATCAATGTTATTAATTCCAGTTTAAATTCGTTCTAATAACTGAAAAATTGCTCTGGTTACAGATCTGCCTTTTATATAACCGTTTTGGAATTGGTTAAGTATTTGGTTCTTGATAACGTAATCTTGTAGTCTTTTTAGGACAAGTTTCTCAAATACTTTTGCAATGTTAGGACTTATTGCAATTGGCCGGTAATTTGTAAAATCTGATTTATTTCCTTTTTTATATATCGATCTTATTATAGTTTTTTCAGATTCATAGGAAATATTGCTGTATTGAAAGAGCAATTTATGACGGTGCTCAAGGGTTCTGCAATTTCATCAACGCACCGTTTTAGAACAGAGATTAGAATCTCATCATAACCCACCGCAGGTGTGCTATTCAAGGACATAATAATAGATTTCACTTCTATGGGATCTGTTAAGTAGAGTCCAAATGACCTTATGATAGCTATATTTGATTTAACAGTAATCTGTGTATTTGTTTGTACATTATTTTCAACCGTTATGTTAGCAAAATAGACATTTATTTTATTTAAAATTTCTTTGTTATTTTTATATGTATCTTTGAAACCAGAAAAGTCAAAAACAGTCGATGTCTTACCTCCCCTGAGTGTGTTAATGATATTCCAGGTGGCTTTTATTTTGTTGTTCGCTGTGTCAATAACTCTAGAAAATAATTTTCTTTTTGAAATCTCGATTTCATTGCGTACGTATTGACAATACTTATTGTAATAATTTCTGTCAACCTTTCCTGATAACAGTCCTTCATATAATTGGCGCTTTATAGATGTTTTATATTTTATTTCGTTGGTTAACCAGCTCTTGTTCCCTAAAGTACACCTATTTTTAATTACTTTATGGATGGTCTTTTTAGTGATTGAGCTATTTATGACTCTTACTAACTCGTTGTAAGACTCTTCAGTATTATCTTGTCTCATTATCGTCCAATCATTCATTTTTATTTCAGCGTGAATTTCTTGTAAGATCTCATTACTAAAAACGCGTTTTTTTATAATTTCAGTTTCTCGGTTATCGCAAACATCAGTTGTAGGAAAACCGCTCTGATAACTCCATTACCAAAAATTTCTAATCCCCAAGAATACAAAGATTTACGACCTATTAGCATCCTCCCGGCTCTTGCTAAAGTTGTGGAAAAAGTTATGGACTGGCAGATTGGAAATTTTTTTGACAGCTATAATATCCTACCTCAGAATCAGTCTGGATTTCGTAAACATTATGGTTGCGAAACAGCGTTAATGCATATTACCGACGACGTTCTCCGAGCTATTGATGAAAACGACATGACTGCGTTAGTTCTGTTAGATTACTCAAAAGCTTTTAATACTGTAAACCATTCCTTGTTAAGTTCTGTCTTATTATTTTGTTGGGTTTAGTGGTAATGCTATATTATTAATTTCGAATTATTTGTGCAATCGATACCAAAAGGTTAAGATAAATAATTCCATATCTGAGCCTCGGAGGGTATCGGCGGGTGTGCCGCAGGTGCCAAGTTGGCATTGATGCTTTTCGGTAGGTGGAATTTGCGAGAGCAACATTCTCTTCATTTCGGAGTAGAAGTTGATGGTCAGCGAATCAGTGTTGTCTTGTACTTAGTCACATTACTTTTTGTGATAAGGTTTTTGGTACTTGTTTGGATAGCGCTTCAGCATGTCGTATACAACGGGTACAGAATGCTTGCTTCAGACTTGTATATGGTTTAAAACGTTATGATCATGTTTCTCATAAATTGATAGATGCTGGTTGGTTGAGTATGTCCAACAGGAGAAAATTGCATTTGTTATCGTTCTACCATAAGCTTTTCCTACTGAAGAAGCCCCCGTATCTGTATAACAACATATCATTCAGGACGGACGTTCATAATACCAATATTAGAAATAGAGGTATTATTACACGGAATAAACACGCGACCTCATTATTTGAACGATCTTTCTCATATTGCCTTCCTAAATATTATAATCCGCTACCAGTTTCTCGAAATCTTTAAATTCGAATGCATTTAAGAGGAAACTGCGACAGATGTTGATGGATGAACAATCTTGCGTATAGCTGATTTCGCAATGTATCGCAATTAATATTTATTGCTTTTACTTTTATTTTATTTGTTTAATATGATTAATTTCGTAAACAGTGTTTTTTTTATTTTTATTTTTTTTTTTTGTTCTATTTTAATTTATTATTATTTTTATTTGTAGGGTTAAGTGGTAGAGAGGAACTTGATTCCTAACTCCGCCCTACATACTGCTTTTGTATAATTTTGTCATTATTTTTTTTTGATTAATAAAGCCATTTATTATTATTATATTAAAAAATTAATGTTGTCATCTTCCGATTTATTTACATCCTTAGTTACGTATTTACTAAATTTAGATTTAAATTTTAAATTAATTTTATTTTTCTATACATTAGAATATACGGCGCTAATGTGATAAACCTTATTACACCTGTGACATTTTGCTGTGGTTCTCCTTTTCCACAATGTTTGCAACGTTTCTCTCTGGCAGACGAATTCAGTGTTGACGATTTTCCCGGTTTGTTTTCGTGTTGGTGGCGCTCGACCATGTCGAATTTATTCAACTGCGATGTTGATCCCATTACCATCCCTGCGTTAATTGCTGCCGATCCCTACCCATAGACAATCTACATGCCGTATCGTACGTTAAAGTTGCTTCTGAGAACAACCGTTAACGAATTATTTCACTTTTTAAACCAAACACCATTTAATCTCGCAAATTTTCTTCCATTTGTGCCTCAAAATTGCACTTTTTTGCTAAGTTAAGTTGAAGAGCTATAAAATTAGTAACATTTTTTTCTGTTTCTAGCACAGCTGTTATAACGTTCAGCTATTTCCGACAGTTTCGGATTAGAATGCTGTTCCATTTTTATTACTAAATCTTCAAATTTTCGCTCTTCTGGTTATAGAGGACTGCATAAATCCGTCTCTTTCACAAGCTGATTTTTCATCGTTCATAGTTCGTTCTGGAAGGCCTTCTTATTCCCAAAATCTAGCCAGCGGATTCGTTAATGCGCAGAAAATATTCGTTTTCTGTTTATGATGATCTGCATAACCTGTGCCTGCTAATACGTAACCCAACTTCGTTTGATGTAAGATTGGCATATTTCTTCCTAGGTGTATTTGTTTAGTTAGTAAACAAGACCACAACACTGGCGATCCCAGCAACACATCTACGCGGCTACTTTTGTTAAAATCAACGTCAGCTAGTGATATACCATCGGGAATTAGTAATATTAACTTATTAAACGTTGTCATCGAAATGTTTTCAGCTATTTTATCAATGATTAAACAATTTACCATTTTTTGGTAATTCGAGTGCAAATATTTTATATTTAAATCAACTGCATTTGTGATTTTCGCTTGGTGAGCGCTTAATCCACCTACAAAAACTACTTCTCATTTCTCCAACCCCAAATGATCAGCAACTCTCGGTGTTAAGAAATTACTTTACGATCCACTGGCCAGCCGCGCTCGAAGTATCAATTCATTGCCGTCTTTATCATAAGTCCGTATACATGCGGTTGATAACAAAGTTTGAATTGATGTCTCGTTTAATGTATGATTCGTGCACGATACAGTACTACTTTCCCAACGGTTGTCTTTGTGTTTGTTTGTTGGACTGGAAGATTTAGTGACTTTAGACAACGCAAGTTTCGTACCAATGTGTCCGTTAAATCTCTAAGCAATGTGTAATTTTCTTTTTGAATTACATTTATATCGAATATTGCCCTAATGTGCCCGTTTACTATTAATCTTAATTTTAGGTGGTCAGTAATAAAACCCTCTTTCCTCTGCGTTATTTTTAAATCAATTTACTTGGTTCTAGTTTCAACTAAATAATTGTGATCCTCAGCCAAATCTATAATGGTACATGAATATAAAATAGATACAAATCGATCCTTTACAAAAACTTACACTCTAAAAATCTATTTGTATGTGTTGTAATAGTTTCATCGAAAACTCACAGAATAAAAACACTATCATATGCATAAAAACAAGTCTCTTTATCAAACGATACAATACATGCGTAGTGCTTCGTCTTTAGTCCCCTTCCATAAACAGAACACATCGTCCACATAACGGATCCACTCATTTATATGTTTTAGATGAAGGTTGGTGTTATTCATGCTAAATTGTTTCTCTATTTGATCCATATAAATGTCTGCAAAAATTCCCCCAAATGATAAGCCCATAGGTAAACCGCATTGTAGCTTATAAAATTTATCGTTGAAGAAAATGTAATTTTGATCGACAATATGTCGCAAAATTTTTATGAGATTATTTGTTATCTCTTGATCTTTGAAATGTATTAGAAAAAGTTGTTTAGTAAGATTCATAGTAAAATCGGTGTCAATATTGTTATAAAGGTTTGTCACATCGAAAGATATAAGGGTATTATTAGAAGGGTTGAGATTTTTAATTTTATTTGTGAAGACATTACGAAAGATTTGCAACATAAAATCAGCCAATTTTGATGTTGGTGAGGTGTAGAAAGCCCTAATTGGTCGAATAGGGTTATTGTGTTTATAAAGTTTTATCATCGCATATAATTATGGAATTGAGGGGTTCAGTTCTTTAATGGTGTCAGAACATTCTTTGATAATGTTTCTAGTTTTAGTTATTATGGAGTTCAGAGTTTTTGATTTAATGGTTATGTAGTGGTTGTCTTTAAGGAAAAGTTCTGTTTTTTGGATGTAACTTTGTTTGTCAATAATGACAGGGCCTGCATTCTTGTCGGCCTTATCATAAAGTGCGTTGTTAATGGTTAATTTATATTTTCTAGATTTTCTTATATTAGAGTAGAGATTAATATTTCTTCTTTTGATGTGTCTTGAATCACTGGGAGGATGATCATATTTCTTTAGGATAGGGATGATGTCATTTATGATATCATTAAATCTTTCATTTCAACAGAGGGCTTGTTTTATTTCAATAGCATTCAATGGTAAATTAAAATTCAGTTCAATGGCGAACTTGTAACCAAGATTGAGAAAATCCATTTGTTGATCTGTAAAATTTGTAGTGGAGAAGTTCGTAACTGATTTCAATGTATTTGGGAGGTGGACCTTTGAATTTTCGTCATCCGGTGAGTGAATGTTATTCTTTTTTCCCCTTATTTCTCTTTTATTGTTGGTGTTGTATTTCTTCCGTTTTTTCAGCGTGTTCAACTTCTGTTTCGTCATTACATCTTGAAGCCTAAGTTTAGATCAATTAGATTTTGAGGGTAAGCCGCTGTATTCATATTTAACATACATAAACAGGTTTCCAACCTCCAGTTAACTTTTTCCATTCGCCATATTTAGAACCTCACTTTCGAAAATTTCCGTTATTGTATTGTGTCGTTTGATAAAGAGACTTGTTTTTGTGTATATGATAGTGTTTTTATTCTGTTTTTGATGATAATGATATCTGATTTATCAAGAGGTGGTAATCACTTTTACCAGCTCTTGATAAATTTGTTTAACAGTTAAAAACCGGCCCATAGCCGATAAGAGCACTTAAAATCGCTCTAACCACCGCTAGTTAGTTTAACTGGAGGTTGGTAAAACTTGGCCTCAGTAGATCCCACGCGATCTCGTAATTGCGTTCAGTGGCTTTTATCGCCTGGACCACACGTGCCGCATCCCCTTTTAGGCAAGACTTTAGATAATGAAATTTTTGAATGTTCATCAACGTCGCGTTTTCAGGAACCAACGATTTAAATGTATTACGAAATTTACCCCATGTCTCGAACGTTCCCTCAAAAATCGGTAAATTGAGTTTCCGATTGGTAAATTGAGTAAAAGAACGAGTTTCCGCAATAATTGACTTGTATAATTTCGTAAATTCTACTATTTCTATTATTATTATTGATATTATCGTCGACGTGGTTCCGTCGACGATGAGCTTCGAGGGTACAGTTGCCGAGGATGGTGAGAAAATTTGCTCGCTATTCTCCAAATTTTTTTCCTCCGTGTTTATCACTCCCTCCAGTGATTTACATGAGCCTATTATCAATGATACTCCTTGCCCCTTGGGTTCTTTGGAGTTTGGGGTGGTCGAGGTGGAGGACGCGCTTAAGTCTATTAAAATTAGTAATACTTTATGTACTGATGGCATACCTTTGATTTTCGCAAAGCAATGCTCACATTCACTTTCATTGCCTCTCAAAATTTTATTTAATAATTCTTTGATACAGGGTGTATTTCCTGATGTATGGAAGTGTGCCTATGTCCTTCCTATTTATAAGTCAGGGAGTCGTAGTGATGTCTCCAATTATCGTCCCATATCTATATTGCCGATTTTTGGAAAAGTATTTGAAAAACTTATATATGCTCGCCTTTTTTTTACAGTAAAATCTAAAATTGACCCGAGACAGCACGATTTCTTTGCTGGTCGATCGGTGGAAAGCAATCTATTGGAGTACACACATTATATTCTCTCCTCCTTTGATCAACATTGTCAAGTCGATTCTATTTATACTGACTTTAGTAAGGCCTTTGATCGTGTTGATCATAGCATATTATTATCCAAACTTCAAATGTTTGGTATTCATGGGACGTTGCTTCAGTGGTTCTCCTCTTACCTAAAAGATAGAAGTCAAATAGTTTCGGTCAATGGTTTCCATTCTGTTACTACGTATATACCCTCTGGTGTGCCTCAGGGCAGTCACCTTGGACCATTACTGTTTAATATTTACATAAATGATTTATTTGAGGTCATCCAACATTCATGTTGTTTGATGTATGCGGACGATCTTAAACTCTTTCTCCGTGGCTCTTCACCTCTCGACTGTTCTAGGCTTCAAAGTGATCTCTCTAACCTTTACGAGTATTGTCTTAAAAATCGTCTTACTCTAAACCTATCCAAATGTAACATCATATCTTTCTCTAAGAAATTGAGCACCTTACACTACAACTATTTGCTTGCTGACCAGACACTCACCCGTGTTTCGTCTGTAAAAGATTTGGACGTCATTCTTGACACTAACAATAAGCTTTTATTTAATGAACACATACATTCTATTGTTACTAAAGCTTGGCGTATTCTCGGTTTCGTTATTAGATCTACTGCCTTATTCAAGAACGTTAATGCAATAAAAACTTTATATTTTTCTTTTGTCCATAGTGTTCTTAATTATTGTAGTGTTATCTGGAGCCCTCAATATCAAACATACATAGCTCGAATTGAAAAAATACAATCAAAATTTTTAAAATACCTTTGCTATAAAAGTTCTATTCAATACATTGACTATGTTTCTTCGTATAATTATTTTCATATTATGACCCTTAGTCGGCGTCGTTTTTGTAGTGATGTGCTCTTCTTCTTTAAAACTTCTACGTAACCTATGCGATTCTCCTTCCTTACTTAGTCTTGTCTGTGTACATGTTCCTCCACGTTTATTGCGTTTTGATTACTTATTTTCCACTCCTACACCACGTACTAACGCTTTCCAAAATTCCCCTATGCTACCTATGGCTAGAGCTGCGGATCGCGTAAATTTTGATATTTTTAATTTTTCTGGCTCTCTTATTTCTTTTAAAATTCTGTTACATCGATTGATTGTGCCCCTCACGTTTTGAAGACTTTAATTATTATTTGCTTTTATTTATTCTTTTGAATTTTCGTTAGTTTTTGGCGTATTATTTATTTTAGGGTTGTTTGATTATTTTTACTTTGTTATTTAAACTAGTCTTTTTTTTTGCATTTAAATCTAATTTTCAGATTTTTTTTTTTTTTGGATTGTATTATTTTCTTTTCTTTTATATTAATTATAACTGTTAATTATGGTTTCCGTTAGATTATCCGTGGCACGGTTTTTATTGGGTTTGTCCTGTACCGTGCCCAATGATTGTAAATAAATAAATATTAGTAATTTTGTGACGGAAATGGAGTTGGAGGCCTGCTGTGTTACTTTAAATTGTAAAAAGCTAAGTATAGTGTGTGTTTGCGTTTATCGGCCGCCATCTGGTTCCAGTGACTCTTTTATCGATAAACTGTCCATGCTACTGTCTTATGTGTCAATTAATTTTCAAAATCTTGTATTGTGCGGAGATTTGAACATGGATGTTAATAGAGATTGTTCAATGTCAAAAATGTTGCGGGATGTATTTGATTCTTTTCAACTTAATGGAAAAAGTACTGAGCCTACCCATATAATTTTTGGTGAGACGAGCACGAATGAGTCAACTTTAGATTATATGGTAACCAATTTACCGATTGGAATGTGTATTTTTAATGTTTTTAACGCGAATATTGCTGATCACTTTATTGGTGTTTAATTATACTGACAGTTTTATTACTCGGGCGCGTGTCGAGACGCACGGAGAATTGGCTGGTAGAAAAACGAGTGATTCGTGTTTACACGAACTGTATCGCTCACTTATATCCCAGGATTGGTCTAGCTTTACTTCTTATGTGATGTTGGATGTAAACATTGACGATATTTTTAACCGTTTTTTTAATATTTTTACTTATCGTTTTGAGTTATGCTGTCCAGTTGTACATCAAGTTTCAGTAGGCGTTAGGCGTAGTAGTTGGGTCACTCCTGAGATAGTTAAAGCTGGGGATAGTCTGAGAAGAAACATGCATTGGTTAATTAGAAATGGGTTCCCTGATCAACGTGCAAAATACAACGATATGAAATCTTCTTATAAATCACTGATTGATAATGCGAAACGATCTTTTATAGCTAATCAAATTTCTAATGCTTCCAACAAAACACGTTACGTGGTGATATATAAACACACAGTTGGAAAGGAGTAATGATGAGACAAAAACTAACTTATTTATACGATAACATCACATGAATAGGGAATAATATTTACCTATGTATGGAAGAAAACAACTATGTTGAGCTGAACAAAAACCCTCTCTCCCATAAGACTAATAACATCATTTATAAACTCTCCACAAGCTTTCTTTAAAACAAAAGTATTCCAAGTAAACGTTTCATGTAAACTATTTCACGAGTGAATTTTGAAAGAGCAACATATTCAGCTTCCATAACTTAACACGTTTAGTAATTAATGTTTTTTTTCAGGATCGGAGAAAAACAACTTAAAGTACTTGCCGCAAATGCAATATCGGGCCGGGTTGCATTTGCTAAGTATATCAAACCTCTAATTCTCGGTAAGGCCTATTTTTCATTTCTTGTCGTTGTTCGTCCGTCGATGGAGCTGTTTGGTCTGTTCCATGTTGAATTTTTCTACAAGTTCCATTACGTACTTCTTCTAGGATGTATCTTACCAGTGGCGTGATCTCGGTGAACATTAATTCCCAAGACATTATTGATTGGTCCTAGGTCTGTCATTTTAAATGTTGACATCATTCGTTTCACATTTTCTAGGGACTCAACCTTCTTTGACATCATAATCAAATCATCAACGTATATAATTATGATTACTCGATCATCTTTTTCACCAAATACGTAAACACATGGATCTGCTAGAGTACGAACACCTTCATTTTCTGTAATATATGCATCTAGTCTTTTGTACCACTCATGACCAGATTGTTTTAAACCGTAAAGTGGTTTCAGTAATTTGCACACTTTCTCTTCTCCGTGCTTAATAAATATTTCAGGTTGCTCCATATATATTTCATCATTCAGTTTCCCTTGTACATAAGCCGAAATTACATCCATTTGATGAAAGTACATTTTTTCATTCGCAGCTGCTGCTAACACTGTTCTAATGGTTTTATATCTCGCTACGGGAGCAAATACTTCGTCATAGTCTATTCCTTGTTCTTGTGGGTCCTCGTGCTACTAGCCATGTCTCGTACTTTTCGATTTCTCCCTTTTGGTTAGTATTTTTTTTTAATACCAATCTGTTTGTTAATACTTTTTCGTTTTTAAGTCTAGAAACAAGAATCCACGTTTCATTTTCTTGTAGTGTATTATATTCTTTTCTCATAGCAGCTAGTCATAATTCTTCATCATTTCTTCTTATAATTTGTGATGCTGATTGGGGATTTAAGTTTTCACTGCTTTTTATATTGTAAACTTTCGTTGGATGACCTCGTTTACCTGTTCTTATGATCTTTGGACGTCCTGGTCCTCTTTGTTAATTATCTGGTACATTATCGTCGGTTTTTGGGTCTTCCCTGGATGAAAAATCTTCGTATTTATCTTCTGGTTCGCATTCATCTTCCTCATTGGATAAGTCTCCGTTCGTTTCATTTGATTCGTTTGAATTGGAATAGAATGGAACATCGCATGAAGATTTATCGATCTCGATATTTTTTATTTTGGTATTCTGACCTCTATATTGACCTTTGTTGAGAGAAATTACTTTGCTACCAATATTTCTCAAAAATTTTTTCTCAAAAAATAGGGTTTTTGTAATGGTGTACATGAGGGAGTCTATTGCTTGCTCACTTATCGATGTTGGGGGTGATATGGAGCAGATATGGATAAAATTCATGTATAACAAGAAATCTTACGCTGTTGGAGTAGTATATAGACCTCCTAAATTAATATACGCTTTATTTCTGACGGAAATTGAAACTGCATTATCTCAGATAGCACCTATGAACTACGTTGTGATTATGATGGGTGACATAAATATAAATTTTTTGAATTCTGATAGTCCCTCAACGTTATCATTACTTGAACTATTGAGTACATTTGATCTGGTGCAAATAATTGATTCTCCAACCAGAATAACAAACTCTAGTACAAGCCTTTTTTTGATGCATTTCGAGTAATGTGTCGATCGCAGCACGGATTTCGAAGGGGCTTATCAACTGAGACCGCTACTGTCGATTTCTTTTCATATGTCTATGAACACCTTGACAAAGGTAATTATGTGGTTGGTCTTTTTTTTTTGACCTTTCCCGAGCTTTCGATTCGTTGCCTCCACACTTCATCAAGGAAAAGTTATACAATGTGGGTATTCGTGGAAGTCTGCTTAAATGGTTAACTTCTTTCGTTACAAGTCGTAGTTTGAGAGTGGTTCTGTTGGGAATAGCCTCGGAGGACTCACCTGTAAATCTTGGCGTACCTCAGGGTTCCATACTGGGTCCCTTACTGTTCTTAATTTTTGTAAATGATTTACCAAGTTTTTTCGAGAATGTTCATGTGGTGATGTATGCGGATGACACCTCTATCGCTATTGCTGCTCGTGATCGGAGTGAGCTTGATAGGTTGGTTGGTAGCACTGTAGAGCGTTTTGTGGATTGGGGCACCCGAAACAGAATAATCTTGAATGTACAGAATATAGAACATCTTGCTGGGATTCCTTCACAGAAGGAAGCCAACTTTTTGGGCTTGAGCATTGATACCGAAATGAGTTTTGGACCACATATAAATAACGTATGTAAAAGATTAAATTCGTCGTATTTTGCGTTGCTCAAGCTCAAATATTCGTTGGACAGGACGTCACTCCTGGACGCATATTACGCGCTTTGCTACTCACATATTTCATATAATATTCTTTTGTGGGGCAGAAGTTCTCAGTGGCGGCGTGTATTTGTGACTCAGAAACGAATAATCAGATTAATTTTTCAATTACAATGTGGTGAATCCTGCAAGGAAGTTTTTAAAAATAATAGTATTCTTACCTTCCCTTGTATCTATATTCTCAAAGCTGTGGTGTTTGTCAACGGAAATCGTGAAAGATTTTTGGCTCTGTTAGCCAGTATGAGACGAGATGTGTTGATTTGCCAAAACAGCATTTTTTGAGAAAAGTCCGCAATACGGTTTTGTAAAACTATATAATAAGTTACCTGTCTCAATAAAAAGCATCACCGCTCCTCGTGCATTCAAAAATAAAGTTAAGGCGTACTTGATCGAGAATGTTTTTTATAGTTTACGGGAGTATCTCTGTGGGGTCACGGACTTACCATAGGCATAAAGATGTATTTAGCTTTTTTCTTTTTTTTTTTTTTCTTTGTGTATTTTGTTATGTGTAATAATGTATTGTATGACTTATCTCCATCTACAGTTATGTGGCACTGAGACTAATAAATTATTATTATTATTATTATTATTATTTTAGATTTAATATATGTCTCTAATTCTAATTTAATGAATCCCAAGGTACAATGTAGGTTCACCACTTATCAGATCATGATTTGGTATGGTGTAAGCTAAAAGTTGAGTCAGTTAAAAAAGCACCTATCCCTAAAATAGTAAGGGTTTTTAAAAATTTTGATGCTGAGAATTTTTATTTTGATCTCAGTCAGTTTCCGTTCTGTAATGTGTTTGATGTCGTGGATGTTGATGATAAGGTGATACTCTTAACCCAGGGGATATTAGACGTAATTAACAGGCATGCACCGCTAAAAGTATACCTTTTTAAAAAACGCGCGGAACCATGGATAACACCAACAATTATCGAAATGCAAAGGCTGCGAGATAAAGCATTTAGGGATTTTAAAAAAAGTAAAACTGCAGCAAAGTGGAATTTCTACAAAGAAATGCGTAACTACGTGAACAGTGCTGTTAGTAGGGAGAAAAAGGTATATTTCCAGTATTCCATTGCAAACAACGGAAATCCTTGGTTAGCATTCAAACAGTTGGGCATACCTATGAAAATATCTAATATTGTTCCGTCCCATTTACGTAATCCGGATGCAATCAATCGCTTCTTCATTGACTCGATGACCTCGGTAAATAACGATTTTGATCGCGAACTTTACAATTTTTATAACAATACTAGAAGATCATAGCGTACATTCTCATTTCAGTTTGTCAATGATCTAGATATCGAAAAAATAGTAAGTGGCATAAAAAGCAATGCAATGGGATGGGATAATTTGAATATAAAGGTAATAAAGTTAGCAATTCCTCTCGTGACGCCGTATCTAAGAAACATTGTTAATACCTGTATCGCTAAAGGTAAATTCCCTACGCCATGGAAACACGCCTTGATTTTACCGCTACCTAAGGTGCATGAACCTGTGGATGTTTCAGATCTGCGACCTATAAGTATCCTAGTCTTTGCCTGTGATGTCAAAGATGCTTGAAAAGGTTATGTTTAACCAACTTAATGATTTTTTATTATCGAACAATTTACTGCCCCCAAAACAGTCTGGATTTCGTGCGAGTTTTAGTTGTGTCACGGCGCTTTTGAATATTGTTGATAATATAGTTGCACAAACTGACAAAGGAAATCTCACAATTATCTGTCTTTTAGATTATTCTAAAACGTTCGATCGTATTAATCACACCATTTTATCAGCAATTTTAAAATATTACGGTATGGATGATTTATCCGCGGCATTGCTCTCGGACTTTGTATCGGGAAGACAACAATCGGTTGCAATCGATGGGCAGACATCGGAGTCGTTACGTACGGAGTGCGGATGTCCCCAAGGTTCAATTCTATCGCCTTTATTATATACATTATACACTGCTAATTTTGTAAAATGCATACAGTATAGTCAACCGCATTTTTACGCCGATGATACCCAATTATGTATATCTTTTTCTCATGACGAAATCGACCACGCCTGCCAAAAGCTCAATCAAGACTTAAATGCCATAATCGAATTATCTCGACGTCACAACTTAACTATAAATCCAAAAAAGACCGAAATTATACTTATTGGCCCGACAAAAGTAAAAGAGCAAGTTCGGAATAAAGTTAGTATGTAGAGGGGGAGAAACTTGAACTCAAGGGGAGTGGTAAAGTATTTGGACGTGCTTATTGATGAGTGTCTTCAATTTAGTGACCACATCAATAGGTGTTTACAACGAGCTTATGGTAAACTAAGGTTTTTGTATTCCCAGAGATCATTTTTAACATTAAAAACAAAACGGTTGTTATGCGATTCGTTGGTGTTGTCTACTTTCAATTACGGTGATATTCTTTACTCTACATTTTTAACCTCAGCACTAAAGTACAAAATACAAAAAATACAAAATTCATGTTTGCGGTTCATGTTTGCTGCGTCGATGGGAGCGAGTGTCACCATTCATGCATACGTTGGAGTGGCTAAATATGCTTGTCTGCATGCTTGTTTTACAACATTATTACAACAGAAAAACCTCCATACCTTTATCAAAAGCTGACATTTCGTTCAGATGTGCATAACGTCAATATTAGATTCAGGGGCCGGCTAACACCGCCTATTTATAAGACAGAAAACTACAAATCCTATTTTTCATACCGAATAGTACATTTCTTTAATCATTTGCCAGCACATCTGTGGACCACATCTTTGAAACTATTCAAAAAACAATATAAAAGTTATTTACTCGGGGGTCAGTACGTCGAGGTCTTTAGATTGGGTTGTCGGTGCACTAATTATAACTAATTATAGCTAATTGTGATTATGGTTGTAATTGTAACGAATGAAACATTGAATGCCAATTATTATTATTTTGAAAAAAATCTATAATTCCTGCATGGTTTGGGTGGAAGAACAATTCTTGTAATAGAAGCCCACCATGAGATTGTCTCTTGAGTTTCGATTTAATTTCCTTTCTTTTTACATATTTAATGTATTTTTCTATTTATTTTTTATCTGTTTTATGTACTGTATACAATTTTTGTAAAATCTGTGCTCTTGAGACAATAAAGCTTATTATTATTATTATTATATCTCGATTTTTCCGTTAAAACTAATTTACCCCGCACGTAATTTTTATTCAACAACTAATTCACAATACAGCCTAGCCCTGGGTACGCTGGGTAATCTGGGTAACCTGGGTTCATAACTTGACAGGAAATTCATAAAGCACTGTGTTCTTTAACGTATATATTTGTTAAATAATAAATCTACATTTGATCGACACGACAGCTCAAACTTAAACTTAAGACCGAACGACGATTTTACTACAATCGTCTCTTTGCCGCGTCTATCGGTCGCGGTACCTTAACCCTCAACCCCTACCTAGCGGTATGTCATACCGCTATAAACGTTTATGAGCTTGTATCTTTTATAAATCTTTTCCTGCGCAGTTCATAGTCCGTCTACCTTTAAAGTATATTAGTTTACATATAAGCAGTCATCGGTGGGTGATATGCGTTAAACGTGTACCAACGAGTTACAAGATTTTTTGGATTTAGCGGTATATGGTACCGATCAGTAGTCTCTACGTTGCGTTTTTGAATTGTAGTAAAAACTGTTACTAGTGAAAAATATTGAAAATATTAACTGAAATATTGAAACTTCGAATAGTGCTTAGTATTAGTTTGAACAGTGAGTTGACAATTAGTTTATACTTCTGTTTGGAACTTTGTAAAATGGCTCAGAAGGCAGGTCCGTCTTGTATGAGATCTGATGATGAAGAATTTGAAGAATATTTGATGGAAGAAAGTAGTGATGAAGATGAAAATATAGATGTAAACAATTTTATTGAAATGGATCACGATAGTGAATCAGAAATATCTGCAGCTGACAATGATGAGGACGAAGACAAGGAAAATGAAAATAATTTTTGTGCAGAATCAGAGGAAAGAAATGTTTATTACGGTCGCGAAAAAACAAATAAAACTAAATGGTAGGTGAAGCCATGGTATTTTGTTGGATTACTTCCAAAACTTCCTAAGTTCAAAAACAACCTCAACCCATTTCCATACCCATTAGGCCCATAACATAATATGTAAATAGTAAAACGATTTGAAAATATTAGTTCAAATGCCTTTGTAGGTCAAAACGTGAACCACCTCGTAATGTAAGAACAAGGAAGCACAATTTGATTACACATTTACCAGGACTAAGAGAACCTGCTGCTTTGTTAGGAGATAATCCAAAGCCAGAAGAATTATGGAATGTATTATTCAGTGAGAACATGCTGCAGGAAATTATCCGATGGACAAATTGTAAATTAGGACTAGTTCGACTAAAATATAAAAATAAATCGCATGCTAGCTTATGTGATATTGACGTATTAGAACTAAAGGCATTTCTTGGTTTATTAATTTACACTGAAGTGTTCAAATCAGGCAATGAAAATGTGGATTGTTTATTTGTAACAGATGGAACAGAGAGAGATGTTTTCCGATGTACGATGTCTAAGAGAAGATTTGAGACGTTGCTCTGTGCTTTAAGATTTGATGACTTTCAAAACAGAGGTAAGAAGATGAAAGATGATACTACAACTGCGATAAACGGATTGTTCCAAAAATTTATTGAAAATTCTCAAAGAAATTTTTCGCTGGGGGCTTATGTATGTGTAGATGAATCTCTTGTGCTTTTCGAGGTAGATGTCGGTTTAAAGTTTATATGCCAAAAAAGCCTGCAAAGTACGGCATAAAAATTATGTGTCTAACAGATGCACGAAATAATTACTTATATAATGCTTATATATATAGCGGCAAGAATTCAGACGGAAAAACTTTATCTGTTGAAGAAAAACATTTAGGCATTCCTACACAATCAGTTATCAGATTGGCAAAACTGATTGAAAAAACAAATCGTAATATTACAGCCGATAACTGGTTTGGCACATTGCAACTTGTTTGTGAACTAAAAAAACGAGGACTCACATTCCTAGGAACAATGAGAAGTAACAGGCCGGAGATTCCCTGTTGTTTTTTGCCAAATAAAAATAAAGATATCGGCAGCACTCTTTATGGTTTCAAGGAAGATGTTACGCTAATGTCCTATGTTCCTAAGAAAAATAGAGCCGTTATATTGATATCTTCAATGCACCATTCTATTGCAAATGACAAAGAAAGTGGAAAACCGGAAATTATTGCCGATTATAATTTGACCAAAGGGGGTGTGGATAGTTTAGATAGAAAATGTGCAAACTATTCACCTAGTAGAAGAACCCGTCGATGGCCTATGGCAATATTCATTGTTCTGGTAAATATGTGTACTGTAAATTCGTATATATTATATCAAAGTTGTAAGAATTCAGAAAAAATGGAACGTAAAGACTTTTTAAAATTATTGACAAAAAGTTTAACAACACCTTTCATGTACACTAGAAAAAACAAAGTATCAAAAGAATTAAGATCAAGGATATGTGGTATCCTTCAAATACCTGACACCAATGATCCCAGCCAAACGATTCGCGACGAGCGAATGGATTTAAAAAAATCCTGTTATTTGTGTGATTATAAACTAAAAAGAAAAACATTTTATGTTTGTAGAATGTGTGGAAAGCCCATTTGTTTCGAGCACGCTAAAAAAATGTGCGATTCATGCATTAAAGGACTGGATAAATAATGTTTTCTTACTATTTATTGTTATTATGAGTCTTATAACATAAACTAGTGTCGTAATAAAGTAATATAACTAATTCTTTTGCAATTATCTACTATATAAACCGATAATCCCTTACCGGTATCACATACCGCTAAATACCGTTTGCGTCACAGTTTTTAATGGTAGCGGTTGAGGGTTAAACCTACGCACATTTCGATTATACACAAAACCTCCAACAGTTTCTAAAGTGTAATTCACGATCTAACCCGGCAACTAAGTTTCGACATTTTTTTTGTTAGTTGTAAGGAGCACATTTGGACTACCATATTAATACAAGCACGAAATACATTACTTGACGACATATTTGTTACTACGCCAGTTTATTACACAATTATAACATTCATGTGGAAACAATTTCTGGCGCTACCTAATTGACAGCAGTAAATTGGCTTCCTATTAGGCCAGTTATCCGTGCATGCGGAAACTTGACTTAATGGATAGTTATGAAGGTCCACCGTACAAGCTAATATTGTTGGGAATCTCATGTCGCATGTTATCGATCCTTCCCAGTTTAATTTCACTAATTTATTACGTTCTGCTACATCGTGTAGAAAACTACAAAAGTAATTAAATATTAATTAAAACGCTTTTTACTTTATTTTAATTTCCTAACTGGTTTCATTTTGTGAATTTCAATTTAGTTTAGGCTATTAAAAGTTTTTGTATTTTTGATTCATTATGAACAATTTTTATATAAAAAAATTACTTTTAATTTTTGAGTTATAATCGATTTTATCAACAACAGTTTGTAATTTTAGAATTTTTCGAGATTTTCACGTTCTATCTAAAAAAGAGATAGAAACGTGATCACGTTGTGGTTCAATTTTTATATACATTTTGTTTGTTGCATCACTTTTAATTTTTGATTTAATTTTTGTGACTTTATCTACAAAAGTCAGAGTCACTAATATATAGATTTGATTCTACCTAATTAGGTCAAAATCGGTACTGACAAGGAGACATCGCAATTGACTCTACACCAATTTTGTCATTTTTAACGAATATACAAGTATGCGAGCCATATCTACACGAGGCGGAGGAATGTTTCGTCGCGTTAGATTGTTTAGCCAACAGCGAAGAAAACAGAACTATTATCGATAACGAAATAATAATAATAAGAATATTTATTAAATCACGTGGGCTACATATGTAGATGTGACAAGTCAGTACATAGAACATCAAAATACAACAGTAAATTATACAATCTGTTAAAACTAACATAAGTCACTACATGTCTAAAAATTCTCGTTTAGAGTAAAACAGAGAATCCAAGAGATATCGTTTTACATCTTGTTTATATTTCTTGGACACTCCTGAGATCTGATTGAACGGGGTAATTTATTATATATTTTGGGTAAGTCATAAAAGGGACTTTTCTCAAATGTGGTGGTGACATGTTGAGAGAGAACCAGATTATCTCTACCACGGATATTATATTCATGAGTGGACATTTCAAAACGGCTCATATTAGTCTTCACATATAACAAAGACTTCAATAAGTAAATGGATGGCAAGGTGAGTATCGACTATTCCCTGAAAACTTCCCTACATGATTCCCTGCCATTTAAATCGAACATTAATCTAATGATGCGCTTCTGTGCTACAAACACGCGTTTAAACTCAATATCAGTCGCAGTACCCCACTCCAGTATATTGTAGGAATTAGCAGAGTAGCACAGTGCGTAATATATACTTAATAGCGAATTTATATTCAAACATTTTTTCAAGGGCATAATAGGCTGAGTTCAATTTTTTGCACAGAGTTTCTATGTGATTAACAAATGAGAGTCTATCATCCAACACCAAACCAAAAAATCGCGTACTATGGGCAAATAAAAATTTATTTTCAAAACTGGCCGGCAATGAGCGACGCTTGTAAAAACTAACGCAAACTGTTTTATCGACGTTTAACATAATCCTATTACGCTCACACCATACAGAAAACGTTTTAATAGTTGATGTAATTTTTAAATTTAACGTATCCGGATCCGCATCTGCAACCGCAACAGATGAGTCATCAGCGTACATAACCAGATGAGTATCCTCAAGAAAGTCAGGTAAGTCGTTAATGAAAAGTATGAAAAGCAAAGGTCCTAAAATTGAACCCTGTGGAATCCCCAAGTCAACAGATGACTCATCCGAGTTAACATTCGACAACACAACTCTGAGGTCGGTTAAGAAAGAAAGAAACCAGTTCAAAATAGGACCGCGAATACCTATACAGTATAACTTCCTACAAAGGAAATTTGGATTGAGGGAATCAAACGTCCTACTAAGGTCAAAAAACAATCGAACCACGTAATTTCCCTGATCAATATTGTCATAAATATACTGGACGAACTCAATTGAGGCAGTCTCAGTAGATAGCTTACGTCTGAAACCGTACTGGCAGCTACTAATTGTACCCTGCTTGTCAAGAAAATCTAGAATCCTGTTACTAATTATTTTTTCGAATACTTTAGAAAATATACTACAAATTGCTATCGGTCTATAGTTCTCAATACAGGTCGTATTACCGTTTTTTAAAATCGGTATCACTTTAGCAACTTTAAGGGATGATGGGAAAACACCCGCTGTTATCGACCGATTTAAAATGAGCGCAAGAGGTTCAGCAATAACGCTGGCAACGTATTTGACAACTCTCACACCAATTCCGTCAGTACCCACAGTGCTCACATTCTTTAAAACACTGATAGACTCAACTATCTCCTCAGGAGACACCGGCCATAAATATATACTGCAAGAAACAATTATACCCCAAAAGGAGGTTTTGGGTCAGAAATTGAAACCCCGTCAATATTTAACATTATATCTCTCAGTAACATAATCTTCCCTATTCATAATAATAACACTAGTACCTTTGTGTGCCTTCACGTACATTGCATTATTGTCTCTTAATTTACTTCTCATTGATTTAATGTTTTTTCATTATTGAGCTTGAAGAATATTATTTCATTCTATTTTCTTTTCTACTTTCTTAATGAAAAGATCAAGGTCATCTTTTATGTTTGAATGAACTGCAAAATTAAAATTGGTGGAAAAAGTGATTATTTATGGTTCATAATTATTTATTATGAAGCATAAATACTTAATCCATCGACAAAACATTTTAGTTCTATTTTAGTGAGGTTGCGCTTGTGGGATTTTGTCCCGTTGCTACACCTAAATGTAAATAATTAATAAAGCAGGGAACTGCAAACAGTTGACCTCGAAGACTTTGACTTTTAGGCACATTTTGAGTTATGTATCCATGTCTTTTTTGTTATTTAGAAGGATTTACTGTAGCTTGTGCAAGCCGTTATCGCACAAGTACAACAAAAGTGAATTTCAATCAAACCACTGTTGATTTTTCCTACTTTTTGTTTTGATGCAAACTTCAGACATAAATTTAAAAATTGTGCTTTTTGGTAAACGATACATACATTGCAAGGATGTAAAAGAATTTCCAGAGAACAAATCTTAAAGTTGCTTGCAGTTTTACGTGAAATAGAATGGCATCTCTCATATGTGTATTTTGAAATACTCATATGAGCAATGGAAATAAATGTTTTGAATATAAATTGTTTATAATGAACTATAGATACATAATCCATTGACAGATTAACTTTAGGATTATACCGTTTTACTTAGAAAGTCCAAATCCCCAAGTTACTGATATTTGTTAATAAAATCGATCATAACTATAAAACTAGAAGTGATGAAAATAATTGACAGAATCATGGTACAATCATTTTTTAATTGGAAAGTGAAAATTTTCAAAAATAGCAAATTTACTGATTAATGATAATAAAATCGATTGTAACACCAAAATTAAAAGTGATGAAACAAAACAAAAAGCTTTTATGCATAATGTTTATAACGAACCACAAATAATTAATCCATTTAGATTATTAAAATGTAAACACATAACCAAATACATTAATTAATTTCATCGGTATCGGTTTCGACCTAATTAGATCATCCTCAACCAAATTTATATATTTGGAACAAATTATATAATAAATTACTTACGCTCGAAAAGATAAAAATATAAAAATAACATAAACCTTAATAATATTTAAAAATTAAATAAACAGACATTAGACATTTAAACAATACAGAACAACTAAAATGAAAATAATAATAATATAATAAAAATATATTTATTAGTGTTAACACCAAATTGGTTTACACAAATCATATAAAGTGATTACAGGTGGTGAGACTAGAAATTTGTATATTTCTAGTCACATACAAAAAATACGCAATATATAGGCACTCTAAAAGGACAAGGATCATCGTCGACCGTCGGGAGGGTGCACTATAAAGTCATCAGCATCATAAAAGGCTTTATCCAATAGATAATTTTTAATTAACACGCAAAACTTGTTGTAAGGTAGATCACGAATGCTGCATGGTAGTGCATTGAAAAATCTAATGCTGTGGTGGTCAACCGCATAACGAGACCTTGTCAGCCTTAGGTATTCCGGTCGAATATCATTTGCAAAACGAGTGTCAAAGGCGTGGACGAGCTCGCGCGCGGCAACCTCTCTATTTCTGTGTCGAAACTTGACTGATTCTAAAATAAAAAGACTAGGTAAAGTCAAAATCCTTAGCTGGCTGAAGGCCCGTCTACAGTCATCTCCGTAGTTCAGTCCAGCAATAACACGGATCGCCCTCCTCTGGACGGCAAACAACAGTTTAGAGGCAGGGGAGTGACCCCAAAGCAGCAAACCATATAAAAGCTGAGACTGTAGAAATGAAAAATAGCATGTTTTTAGTACGTGCATGGACACCACGCTGGACAGACGACGTAACAGAAAAACTACCGAGCTCAAGCGTTTCCCGAGTGATTCAACGTGGCTGTGCCAAGTTAGCTCTGAATCAATCAGAACACCAAGAAATCTACTGGAGACTGTAGGGGAATCATTGGTATGTAGGGTGAACGTCATGTTTATAGTCTTTGACTGGTTCAGTACGAGTCGATTATCATTGAACCATTTTGCCGCCTTAGATGTAAGGTCGGACTGCCGTGCTATGGCGGCATCCCGTGTAGGAGCTTTCGATATCAGGGTGCTGTCATCCGCGTATAACACAGACGCACCATCATTCAGGGAACCAGGAATGTCGTTAATGTAAATTAAAAAAAGGAGGGGTCCCAGAATCGAACCCTGAGGAACCCTGAGGAGAAATATTGTACGCATAGAGTTTACTGATTAAGATTTCATGCGAAACGCAATCGAACGCTTTCGATAGATCAACGAAGGTTGCCTCACAATATTGAGAAGTTTCAAAACAATCGATGACGTTATCAACGAACTGAAGAAGAGCTGTTGTTGTTGATCTCCCAGGTTTGAAACCGCACTGGCTGTCGTTTAATAAATTATTAACTTCAAAATACTCCAACAACTGATCTTTCAACAGAACCTCGAATATTTTGGAAATTACAGGCAATATACTTATAGGTCTGTAATTCCCTGGATCTTTAGAATCACCCTTTTTAAAAATGGGCAGCACAAGCGCTGTGTTAAGAACAGCCGGAAAGTTGCCTTCCTCAATACAGCAATTAAACAGTTTTGTTAATGGCCCCACCAAAGCATCAGTAGCTCTTTTTACGATGGTAGCATTTAATTCGTACAAGTCTAAACATTTAGTCGGCTTCAAACCGCCAATAACATCCCTTACTTCCACTTGTGATACAGCTCTAAACGAAAAGTAAGTTTTAGAGGGAGGGCTATGAATATGAAGAAGTCTCTCCATCGCATTAACTTTAGATATCACGTTTCTTAAAATAAGCAAAGGAGCACTCAAGAAATAATTACTAAATGTTTCAGCTTTAATTTCATGGGAAACCGCTCCCGCCCGTTTACTACATGAGTTGGAAGTAATAACATCCCATACAGCGCGAGAAGAATTTTGGTGGGATAAAATGAATTTATTATTTGCATTGCGTTTAGCTGATTTTAATTCTTTATGGTATTGGTGACGAAAACCATTTCTCAAAGTGCGCAACTCCGGACATTGGGTATGATAATAAAGTTCGTTCAGGTCCTGTAATTTAACACGCATATGTCTAAGCTTATCGGCAAACCACGATATAGATAAAGACCCTTTCTTCGCAAAAGAAATCGTTTTAATGGAAAAAGCAGTAACAGCGGCTTTTTTAGGATAGTCATGAAAACTGACATTTTATTTGCTGCATCAGTGTCGTTGGTATAAACGAAAGCAAAATCTTCAGAAGATATGATATAAAAATTGTGTAGGCCACCAACTGTTGTAGGTCTTACCACCCTTTTAATATTTACTTGTGGTTTATGTAGTGGTATAATAAATTCGCTAACAATTCCGAGATGGTCCGAAAACAAAAAATCAACTGTTGAACTAGAGATCTCCGTATCTAAATTGGAGAAAATATTATCTAGACAGTTACCAAATCTCGTGGGACCACAAAAGGTAGAAAGGAGACCAAACTCGCGTAAGACATCGCTGACCATACACGTACGCCGATCGTTAGATCCAAAATGGACATTGAAGTCGGCAGTCAATAAAACATTTTTATTGTGTGCATCGATGAAGGAAAGTACGTTCGAAACTATATTCATAAAAGTATCAAGATCACCAGAAGGAGAGCGATACGCGGTAACAACCGTGATCTCTAAAATAGGAATGACGACAGCAACAACTTCGCAATGAAACTCCACAGAAAAGCTATCACAATTTAGCGGTATGCCACCGAGATCATCCCTCACGAACACAGCAACACCTCCGTGTATACGCTCGGAACACACAAGCACACAAGCACAAGACATGGAATTTATTGTTATTGAGCTGTAAGAAAGATTCTAATAATAAACTAAATTAACTGGATATTTAGCCCATTAGGGAATTCCTTGGGATATTTAGCCAGGATCCAAGCAAATTCTACCCTTAAGTCCCCTGCAGCACATTGCCAACTAAGTTCTTTGACTTTGTTCACCAAATAATGCACCCTCGACCTTTCACCCATAACCCCATCCAACGCACGAATTACGCTCAACGAATCCGAAAATACGACCACTGGAGTAACTCCATTTGTTTTTATGTAATTCAAAGCCCACCAAACAGCAAACAGTTCCGCCACAAATATATTTGTATAATCGGGTAGCTTACCCGAATGAGACAACTCCAACTGGGGCGCGCAAACGCCAAAATGCACCCGCTTTACCGGATCGGTTGTCACCGACGCATCAGTGTACATAAAAACTGTATTAGGCCACAGAGTCAAAGCTTCTCGTATAAAAACCGCGTTATAATTAAAATTGACTCCCGGTAATGATTGTCTAAGCCTTGCGCACAACAGATTAGTTCTGATCTTGGGAAGGTGAATAAAGGCATCATACCCCACCGAGTACATGACCAACACGCCAGTCCGCCGAACGTCAACCATTCTGGGTAACCAAAACTCATACCTCCGCACGATATGTGCCACTCTGCTATCGGCTACTCTGCCTTCTCTATGAAGTCGGCTCAAGCTATTCATCAATCTTCCAACCGAACCCGTTCTAAACTTGTGATTCCTTGCAACAAATTTATCCATCAGTAGTTGAAGCCTCAAGTCCAGAGGCATTATATTTGCTTCGACCAATAGCGCATTGGTTGGAGTAGATCTTAAAGTGCCGGTGATAGCCCTGGCTGCCTGATGCTGCATGTTGGTCAGTTTCTTAAACAGAAGAGAGGGAATAGGCAGCATCAACCAGGTGAAAAACTCGAGCCTCGACTGTATGAGCGCACTATACAACAATGTTGAAATCCTGGGACCACATCCCCATTTAGTTGAAGACAGCGATCTGAGCAAGTTAAGTGCCTTCTGGCAATTGGCTACTATATGGTTCACATGTTCTTTCCAGGAAAGTTTGTTATTTATGTGCAGTCCCAGGTATACCATATTCACGGTCGCAGCGATATTCTCATCCCCCAGCTTAATTAAAGGAATATTCTCAGCCTCTCCAATCTGCGTCCAGAACTTGTATATACTTAGATCACATCGTGTGTGTCACAATCACTTCGAAAATAGTGATTGTGCTTCAAATTCCTATTTAAAGGCAAACGCTGTACCAAAACTAGGTTTACCATCAAAAGGTATGTATAAAATTACTACTACTATAATATTATCACATCAGTTGAAATAATCTTTATCAAAACTAGTATAAAATAAAGTTTCCTTATTTTTTGCGTTATTCAACCGAGAGAGAAGTAATTTTATTAAATAGCATTTCATTTTACTGAATGTATAATTTTTCAGTAACTGATGTTATTGGAGAGAATCTACAACAATCAATGTTTAATGACTATATACGTCCATCATCTGTAGTATCTCTAACTCAAGGAAAAGATGACCCTCAGCCATCCACATCAAGTGATGTTTCTGTAATTGGTATGTATTCACAAGCTATTAATTTTCTATGTTGTATTTCAAAAATAAAAACAATGTTATATTTGTTTCAAGTATGCATTGAATATGGGTTGCTAAATTGTAAGTAATTAGAGAAAAACTTATTAACTGTTTAAAATTTTTTGTTTAGGATAGGATTTTTTATAAGTATCGTTTGTCTAAGATATTATTTCATTACTTTATGATTAACCTTGGATAATATGTGTATATTACACAAGGTTAATATTCAATCGACCTTTGATGTAAAGTCTTGTATAGCATTAATGGTTTGAATTACACTCTTTCAGCACAATCATCAAGCGGTTTACTGAAGGCAATTGGTGTGCGCAAATCAAATGAATTGTCGCCTAAATCAAAAATTATGTACAAGAGATCTACGTATCTTACGAAAAAAGTGACAATTTATAAAAAACGCACTCAGTCTATAAAGGAAAGATTGAAAATGGCTGCTACACAATTTCAAGCAACTAACACTGGCTTGCGAAAAGAAGCTGTCAACTTTTGTTTAGCCCAGTTAAATTCGAAAAAAAGGAAACCCAGAGGAAGGCGATATTCTATCGATGAAAAATTAATGTGTTTGGCACTGTATAAACACTCAGGGGCGTCTTATAAATTTTTATCCAAAATGTTCATCCTCCCTTCAAGGCGAACCATTCCATTATGAAACTGTTATCAAATATACCCATAACTACTGGGATAAATTCAGCTTTGTTTGAAAATTTAACTAAGGCAGCAACTCATTTAAAAAGAACAGAACGCCTTTGTATCTTAATGTTTGACGAGGCACAGTGATAACATTACTGGTTTAGAAAATGTCAATATTGTGGATCATGCCCTAGTTTTCATGGTACGTGGGGTGGTGCGGAAATGGAAGCAAACAATTGCATATTTTTTCTGTAAAGGAATGACAAAGGCTGAGGAACTCAAAAAATATTTAAAAGAAATCATTATAAAATTAAATAATTCAAATTTGAGAGTGGTAGCGACAGTGTGCGACCAGGCGTTCACAAATAGAACAGCAATAGGCCAGGCGCGCACATGCGATTTTCTGTGGCGCGACTGTTTGGTCGCAAAAATAACACACATAGCATTAAATACAAATGCGCGCATATGCGACTAAATAATAGCAGCGATTAAAAAGATGTAACCTGCTCCATTTTTGTAACGACGCGATTGTCGCGTCTTTAAATGTGTCACATGAACAAGAATGAAATACCAAAGGTACACTCTACCATACGCCGTGCACGAGTCAGTCTATAATTAAAGACTCTTTGTTTCATTGTTAAGTTTCTTCGAGGATAAGGCCGTAAAACATTTTGTGATAACGCGAATGCTCCGTCTCCTACTATCATGAAAGGTATGGGTTCTCCCATCTCGTTGTTTGGTAATTTTTGTGGAGTAGGAACATTTAATTGGTTATTATGTAATCTTTGACCAAAATTCGAATTCTTAAAAACACTGGAATCGCTTCCAGCACCATATGCTCCTACATCTATTGCTGTAAAACAGTAGTCGGCGTCTACTATACACAAAAGAATAGTCGAATAAAAGTTTTTATAATTATAAAATTCGGAACCAGTATTATTTGGTTTCTGTAATCTAATGTGCTTGCCGTCGACTGCACCGATACAGTTCGGAAAATTTCTCCTATCGTAAAACTCTTTGGCAATATTTATCCAATCTTCTTCAGACTTTTCTGGCATGTATAAAGGCTGTAAATAGTTCCATAATTGGTTACACGTGTCTTCAACAATTTCCCTTATCGTGGTAGCCCCAAGTAAAAATTCAAAGTGTAAAGAATTGAAACTATTGCCGGTAGCAAGGTATCTGAAAAATAAATAATAACTGTTTTTTATTGCAGGAAAAATTATTCAAAAAAAATGGAAAAATTTAAAAGATTGTTTCGCTAGGGAATTAGAAGCCCAGCGTAAAGCAGTGTCTGGGCAAGCAGCAAAAAAAAGAAGATATATTTATTTCGACCAATTGCAATTCCTTTTCCCAATAATGAAAGATAGACCAACTACCAGCAACACCGGACCTTCTCAATCGATTGAGATTGATCAAGAAAATCAAGAAATGATATCTTCTCCTTCTTTAGCAACCAATACAGAAAATTCGGAAAGTACATCCATATCTAAAAGAAGGGCTGCAAGAAAAACGGTGCTTAAAACAATTCCATATGAAGAAAAGTTACTGAAAATATTGGAGGATAAGCAATGTGAAACAATCGACGAAGATAAAAATTTTTCACTTATGCTTGTTCCAATGTTCAAAAAATTAACTGATGACCAAAAACATTATGCGAAAATTGAAATCTTAAATATCATGAAAAATGCAAAAAACGTCGGAAATCCTCCAGTTTTTTACAGTTCAATGCAACAATCTTATTCTCATCTTTATCCTAACCGTCCGGTAGACCAAGTGCAATTTCCAAGATCAAATTTTCAACAACAGCAACAAGGAGGCAATGAAAGTATTTACTCCGCGCCATCGACATCAACGGTCAACTCTGCACAGTCCACACCATCAGCAACCATTTTTTCTTATGGTGACAATGCATATTTTGACTTGTCAAATCAATAAATTAATTAAATTAAACAAATAGAACATATATTTATTATTTAACCTTATTTTTAATATCTACTTCTATATATCTAGTCTAATAGTAGTTTGCAGAAAATATCTAGTTAATTTGGCAGAACGACGACACAAAACAAAAGCTGGTAAGTACCTTCTTACCTTATTGTTACTGCAAGACATTCCTCAGGTGGTATACATTTTCTCCATTTACTATTTTGGTACGATATTTTCGGTCCTATTATTTTTAATAATTCAAGAAAAGATTTTTCACTCATTCTGTAATAGTTAAAGAATTTACGAGGATGCTTTCTTAAATCTTCATGAAGAATGTAAAATTGACCCCGATGTTCTCTGTCAGATAAAATTGGATGCACCCAAAATTTTCTTTTCCGTTGCTTTCTTAATTTCTTTCGTAATAACAGAGCCACTATACAAGCGGTTTCTATGAAGTCCATGTTGATACTAGGCTCTAGTCACGATTAATCAGTCGCAAATGCGCGACCATACAAATTTTTTGCGACTACTACTTTTATGTCGCTGCGACAAATAATCGCATGAAAATCGCATGTGCGCGCCTGCCCTAACGGAGGGTTAAATATCTCACCCGGCTCTTTACACAAATATCGTACGCTAAACTAAAAGAAGGCATATTTGTTAGCCATCAAATAGGAAAATTAATAAATGACAACGAATTAATGTCAGTATTGATAACAAAAGAAGCAAAGCGTTGATTAGATTTTTAGAAAACTATAAGGATGAGAATTCTCGCGAAATAATTTCTGCAACTTCTAACTTATTGCACAATTACCATGCTATAAATGCAATCAAGTTGCTCAAAATCAATTTTCTCCATTTGCACTTATAATTAGATTTCTTTCCATGCAATCTTGGAGCGGAAAGTGACGAATAAGGCGAGCGGTTCCATCAAGATTTAGTGACATTGGAAATATGTTATCAAGGTTACTGGGAGACACCGAAATGATGGGAGATTATCTCTGGGATATTATTAGAGAAATCGACCCAAAGACGTACAAAAACTTGTCGAAAAGTAATCATATACCGCATTATACTTACACTAAGTAAAGTAGTATACATTAAATATAAAATTTAATTTCATAAAAGTTCTGTAATATAATTTGTTATATAAACCTAGACAATATAAATAAAAAGACAAAGAAAAGTATCGCTTGTAAGATCAGCCAAACACCCAAGTGCACATAGTGGAACTTTGCCAAAATCAAATCCTCCTGACAAATTATGCTTAATGTTCAATATTTAAAACAGCTAAAATAATATTGATTTTAGTGAATTTAATGTTTATACTTAGTGCCTGCAACAGTTAAAATACCTCTTTATTAAAAAAAATTGTTCGTAATAATGCTTCAACAATACAGTGAAAATGGCAAAAAATGAAATTTTGCACGATTGTCGTAAATTAACGATATCTCTGGTAATATACATTCAACCACGGTGTCCAATGCTTCAAAAATTAGAGAATTAAATGTTCTACAGGATAGGATAGCTAACTTTTTTGTTCATATATAATTATTTTTTGTTGCGGTGTGATTAAGTGAAAAAAAAATGGGAAAAATGTAAAAAAATTTTTGATTTTGTTGAGTTGTTTTAGATTGTAGCAAAACAAAGGAAAGTCCGAATTATGGCGTCAGTGTCTTAAAATTTCGTCTGGATGTCCACCTTCATGTCCATATAGTTACAGAAGTGCACTATGCAAAATAACAAATAAATTGAACATGAACCGTTACTGTTTTTTTTTTTTACGATTTTCCACATTTTTGAGTATATCTCGAAAACTGGACGTGATGGCGAAAAACTGATGACAGTTTCAGAATCAGCATAACATTCTACGTTATAAAAAAATATCTCAGACTTTGAGGAGAAATTTGATTAAAACTTGTAAACTAGTGTAATTAACAGAACTTTTTATTGAACGCATATTTTTCGAAATTTTCGATCTCTTGGTAATTTTTTTTCGATTCGTAAAAAAAGTTTTTTTCTGATCTGGAATATCAATTTTCTATGACTGCGGTATGTATTTTAATAGGCGCTGAAATAATTGCATTGAAAATGCAAAAATTAATCAAAATTTCTTGACCTCAGTTCCTCCTCGGTGTCTACAGGTTTCATATAAATCTTTAAGTCAATATTTGCCATAAAAAAACTAAAAATGCCAGGGCATTGAAAGTTCCTTCCTCGTCTTCAAATCCATCGACGTGGAAATGTGATATTCAAAAAGTCACACATAATACAGAAAGAATTTCATTTTATAACGTATACACGGAATTCGTTCGGTATTCGTGTCTTTTTGTAACATTCCTGAGCGGTAAAAAACATCCTAACAAATTAAAATATATAATTTTAATTCTTTTCTAATTATTGCTAAAAACATAATCTAATTTATTTTCCCGTTTACATTTGTAGAGACACAGAACAAATAAATTATGCGTGATGCTTTTTGATGAAACCTCCACACATATCTACGTGTTTGCAAGCATAAGCTTTTACCTCGGCTGTCAACGACATTATAAAGTACGCTCTGAAGTCCAAGAAAAGCAGGATAAAGGATTTCAGGTCCGTGTAAGAATAATTAATTAAAAAGTATTTATTGCACGATTTTTTGTTAATTTTTCTTTATTATCAGTAGCATGTATAAATAAAATATTCAACAGTGCTCTGAAGTCACAGAAAAGCAGGAAAAAGGATTTCAGTTCGGGGTAAGAATGATTAATTAAAAAGTATATATTGCACGATTTTTTGTTAATTTTTCTTTATTATCAGTAGCACAGTAATATAAACAGTAGTATAGTCTATAAATTAAACATTCAACAGCAAAATATTAACATCTTTTTCAAAGTCCGTATATTTCCAAGAGTAAAATCGTTTAAGCCGCTTTATTTATCCTTTTCAGAGGAATTTGAGGAGTTGGGGTCCTGTTGAAATAGTTCTATAGAAATAATAAAACATGATCAATTAATTTAGAAATAATTTCAAAATATTAAAAATTACCTTTCATTAACCAATAATACCAATTCATTTTTTGATAATCCTCAGCAAAATCTGACGAATTTTTACTAAGCCTATCGAAATCCTGAAAATTCGTTCTCCCTGTTCTTATATGCGGCAAAAACTCATCTCGATTGACCCCAAGTTTTGGAGCTAACAATTATATTTATAATTTATTAAGCAACTAATTTCTTTTTAATTACCTTCATCATTTTGATCATTATTTAAATTTTCGCCATCACTTTTGCCCACTCTAATCATTGGAGTGAACGTAGAATGAGCAAATTCGTACATAAATCCCTTATTAGCCCTCCCAATGCGAAGTTGCGGTGATAATTGAGGAAGAATACCGAATCTAGTTGATTCTGTCAAAACTAAAACAATTAAAAAGTAATCAAAAATATCTCGGATCCACTAAAAAGCCGGCTAATAACACGACGAGATTAACAATAAAACGTATCTAAAGCAAAGCACGGGGTTAATTTTGAAACAATAAACCGGGTTTAATAATAAATTAATAAAATAATATACCTAGGTTTTATTGATGTGTAAAACACAAAATTTGCGAATTTCTACTTTATAACAGAATATAGCTGTGGTCTAAATTAAATAAATCTAAATTTATTTTGCAGTTGTTAATTTATTTATGAGAAAAAAGAAAACGAGGAAACTTACCTGTTAATGAAATAAAAACGAGAGCGATTTGACAACAAATAAAATATTTCATCTTAAGTTTTGTGTTTGCACCTGTTGCAAGAACACTTTGCAAACTGCAATCTCCCAATGACATTCCCGCCCTTTTATATACAAACCCACCCCTCCATCCGTTTACGTATCAGAATACGATAAACCAATACGCTTAGAAATTACCCCATTTTAACCACAATTTCGTCCGCATTTGGTGATTAATTAAACACGATCCTATTCATGAAACAACACGCCAGATAAAACTTTATTTCATTTTGCTATCAATTAACAATTTTTGTATAATATTAGTTATATTTATAGTTACGATTTAAATGACCAAGGAGGAGATGTTAAAAGAGAACGATAAATTTTTTGAAACGTTAGGAATCTGTTCTTGTTAAACACATCTTTATGTGCGGCTGTAATTAAAAGCCCGAGGGAGGGATTTTCACGAAGGTATGATTTGATCAAATCCGGGTGACGTTGGTCCACTTCCAAGATAACTTTACCACCCGGTTCCAAGATTTGATTAAATCAAGACCGTCGTTTCCACCATCCAATGCATCTCTATCTTCATAACTAAATAATCAATTAAAAAAATATACTAATTATACAGTGCAAAAAGTAATGGATAAATTCGATAAAACTATTAAAAAGAATTTTTGGAAAAATCGTTGGGATGGGTCTAAATTGTTTGCAAATTTTGGAACAAAACTTAATTTTTTCGGCCATTTTTAACATGTTTCCAGACGTAAATGCAATAACATTCATTTTCGTAATGATATAGCATGACATGATGAATGACATATATCATACATATATCACATGGTGAAAAGGGTTGAACTACCCTTATTTCTTCGAGTATATTTAAACAAACAACCCGATCGATTATTAAAAATAATAAAAACCGGACTATTATTATATATCTGTTTCAATTTAGCAAATTTAGATAGCACTCTTTATTTTCGAAATATAGTCGAAGTGTACCTCCAAACTTTCAACCCCCAAAATTCAGCACACGGGCTTATATGGCACGTATAAAAAAGGTACATAAACCTTTTCTTGGTCCATTCTTCGCCACAGTAGTCTTAGTTCCCTTGTAACTCAAAATTCGCAACCGACGCGGATGTTCTCAATTAAATGTGACTTAAGTTTTAAGACTTCTTATTACTGACTTTGCGACATTTTACAAAATAAATCTTTAACCAATTGACAAGTTAAAATCAAATTAAGATATTTGAAAATGTGTTTAGATGTATTATTTATCAATTAAAATGATTTGTTTGAATATTTGTTTAATAATGGAGTTGTTTCCTAATATTGCCGAGGATCAGATCCCCGTAATTCCCAAAGCAATTGCAAAAAGATTTCGTCCTAATTTCAAAGTAAAGTGGAGATCAGCTAATAGAAGTACAATTACCTTTAAACAGAAAAACAGTGATTGGATGACACGTAACTTTGAGTACACGTTTCTCGTTGATACTAATAAACACGATGGAGATGATGATATGAATATTTTATTATCTTCGGTGTCGAAAGTTAGCAAAGGAAGACCTAGTAAAGATTTTGAAAGTTATGGAAAGAGAAACCAAAAAAGCAAAATTCCTCAATTGAAAACATCATACCCTCGAACCTTAATAAATGGCTGCTGCCACCTCGCAACCGGGTCACTGAAGTGAGGTTTTCGGTCCTGGTTAGACGCTCTCAATATTTATACAGGCTAAATTGACCACATACCCATATGAAGTAATCAAAACTGCTACAAAAGAAGTCGACCACAATATATTTCCCAGCTACAAGAAAATACAAAGCTCAAAGGCAGACTATTACCCAAGGGGAATAGAAGTCACAGAAACTTCTGCGGAAATGCCTTTACAAAGTTTTCAAGAATTCTCTCCACCATTTGCAAATGAGAGTGATTCGAGAAGTGAGTAACATTTATTTATGACATGGATTGTGCCACTGAAAATGACTCTCGGCCCTCTTCAACTCGATATTGCAGAGTTGTCAAATTTTAGTTTATATAAGAAAGTGCTGAAGATTAAACTCTTCAGACAACTCTCCATAAGACAACTCTCATGGTAATAGCGACCCTTAAACCACTCTAGCTCCATGAAAAACGTACGGACGATGGCTACATGTTCTTCCACAATATTCTATGGGTACTATATTCTAAAGTCGGTGCAAAAAGTTAAGATCACTTTGGAGATCGGTATCATCATAATCGCTCAATAAAAAAAATTAGGTAAAGTTTGTTACGAAGGTATCAATCTCTAAAGTGCTGAAATAAGGGCAGAAAAATAACACATTGAAAACGAAACATTAGCCTTGCAACCAACTATTATACAGTATTTAATTACAGTTAGGCATATTTTATATTTCACAATGTTACACGGAAAAGTAGCTCAGCTCATCACGGTTACAACTGCAGCCAGCAATTGCTTCATTTGTGGAGCTCGTCCATCTGAGATTTACGGTTTATTAAACTCTTCAGACAACTCTCATGGTAATAGCGACCCTTAAATCACTCTAACTCCATGAAAAACGTACGGACGATGGCTACATGTTCTTCCACAATATTCTATGAGTACTATATTCTAAAGTCGGTGCAAAAAGTTAAGATCACTTTAGAGATCGGTATCATCATAATCGCTCAATAAAAAAAATTAGGTAAAGTTTGTTACGAAGGTATCAATCTCTAAAGTGATGGGCCTTGATTTTTTGCACGAACTATAGTAGCAATGGAACTTTCCGTAGGACTTTTAATGCCCGTTCACGATCTACACCCAAGCGGGTCATGCACGCCACTCACTTGAATTTCTCAACCCTAAGAAAATTTTCCTTGAATCAACAGGTATTATAGAATAAAAAACAAGTATAGTACAAAAGTTGTAAACCTTTAAAAAGTACGGTTTTTATAACTCTGTTTCTTTACTAATCTGGACAAAAACGGGATTATTGACTAAGGGCCGGTTTAAGAGGACCATGGCTTTCTATAAACAGAGAGATAATAGGATTAAATTATTTTAATTTCAACAAATTTGAATTAGATCCTGTGACTATCATAAAAATCTGACCGGAAATTCACAGAGTATATATGAACATAAATTGTGTAGATGTGATCGACTCGACATTTAGGACACAAACTGAAAACTAGGGTTGGGTTGTATATATATATATATATCGAGTATCAATACTTTCGTAATATCGATACTATTCAAAATATCGAAAGTAAGTACATAATAAGTAAATTTTTTATATATGTTACTTCGTAAATTTTAATTTTGTGGTTAAAATATTGGAAACTATAAAAGTGAAAAGAAAAACTTCCCCTAAAAGACTTGATATTGGTTGTAGAAGACTTGAAATACTTCCAAAGGGGTTGACATTGCTTCCGGAAGACTTGAACTCCTTCTGGAATATTTAAAATCCTTCTAAAACACTTGTTATTATTCCCTTTGGAAGATTTTATACTGCTTCTAGAAGACTTCATATTGCTTCCAAAAGAATTGATACTGGTTGTAGAATACTTGAAATGCATTCAAAAACTTGACATTGCCTCTGGAAGACTTGAAATGCCAAATACTGCTGACAAAATATAATACCTTCATCTCAAAAGTTCAAAAATTGCTAATTCAGTACTAAATACAGCTTGTAAAACTCTAAACACTCCTGGTACAAGACATTTCTTTTGCAAACCAACCATAGGTGCAAGATACGTGATAGTTCATACAATCTTTTTCCAAGTGAGTTGTTTTCATTACCCAATACCCATATTATTTTCAAAAAACCGGCGCTTATGACCCTAACCCTTATTCCCACCACATGTTCTTGATAATTTTCTCGACTATCGTACTCGCATATTTCGGGTTTTTAACACTAACAGGTTTCGAAATAATGAGCAGTAACCACATATTGAATCTCATCTTCAAAATATTTTGCCTCCCTTAATCGTTATCTTTGTACACATCTCTACATGAAGTTTTTTTATTACTTAATGTAATAACTTAATGCAATGTCCTGTATATAAAAAAAAATTTTCAATATTTCGACTCATTCGGTACTATTGATACTCCGATACTTAGAAGAAAATATTTGAGAGACATTGGCGGTCTCTCGAATATTTAAGTATTGATTTTTAGTTAAACTAATAGATATTATTAAATCGGAAACTTCCTCGGCAGTCAATCGAGTTTGCTGTGGCTTTTGCGGTTGCCACGAATTTCAAGGGAAATGAAAGTACATTTCAAAATAGTATCTTTGGAAAATACAAGTATAAAGTTATAATAACTACTTAAAAAATGTTTAAGTAGTGGTATTCTAAATTTTTTTGTTATCCAAAGTTGTACCATTTCATAGAAAATTCTATCATACAAAATAAAGAAATTTTAATGGCAAGTTATTTCGCGCAGAAGCTATTAAAAAACACTCTTGTCCTCATAATTACCACTAAGAGTCTTTAAATAGTTAAAATATATATAACATTAAAAAAACAACACAAAACAAGTTTGTAAGTTGATTTTCGATTGGATTTTGAGCGCTTTCGGACCACTCTATTCAATTTTTTTTATAGCATCAATGATGCTTCAGGACAAACTAACTAACTATTTAAGGCTAAATATTAATTGGATTGTGTCGAGCTATTGTCCTTAACCTAATCTACCTAATTAATGAACATTTAATGTTCAATTAGTTCAATTAGTTTGATTGGGTTAAACCATGAAGCTTATTAGAGTGAAAATTATTAGAACACGGATTGTTTAATTAGACTAATTGATTAGTGGTATCATTTCTAATGCAACCCACCGTAGGCACAACGATTAACCTAATCTATTTTGCGGCTAAAAATCGATTGTTAATGATGGAATACAGCTGATTATTGTAAACTAAAACCTCTTTTAGTTTATCGTTCACAAAATCCAAGAGTTTTAAAAAATCTAAAACTCGATTTTCCGCCATTTGAAAGTCGAATGCTAAAACTTGGTCCGTCGTTTGAGGGAGCATTCCCCAAACTTGTGCCTAAGGGTAGCTTGAGACGTAATGGGGTGGTATCATTTTCTAATATAATATAACGGAGTCAACTCACCGTTAGGCGCAAGTTATCTTGGATATACATGAGATTTACATTTATCATACCCGTGGATTGAGTTAGGGTGGTATCATTTTAATAACAACTCAATAAAGAAATGAAACTACCCCCACCCAATCCCAATCCAAGTCAATCCATGGAAATGCATTTTGTGTATTCAGCATAATCATTACATAGTATTCTTAATTAAGTATTACCTTCTCTGTATCCTCTGCATAGCTTGAATCGTTGGTCTTATTTTTCTAAATAGGTATTGATTTTCGTGCAGTATTTTTTTTCTTAATTTCCTAATGTAATCTTTCCCTAATGACTATCTCAAACATTTGTCCAATAGTATTACATATTGAAATCGGTCTACATGTAGTTTCTTCTGTTGTTTTTTTCTTTCGTTTCTCGATCAAAGCCAATCTCACAACTTTCCAAGATCTTGGAAATTGACTATACTTCAAACATCTGCATCATACAAATCTATGAGAGCGTTCTTATTTCCCACTACCGATTCAATAAGAATCTCTAGTTTTATCCCATCAGGTCCAAGGACTTTCATTCTTCTCATACATCTCACTGCATTTTTCAGTTTTCTCGGGTTCATTAGAGGTTATTTGTCGTTTTGTCTCACTCTCTGTTTTCATAACACTTTTTCATGCTTTGGGAAGAGTATTAATCTCTCCCAGAACTTCACACTATTCTATCGGCATTCTATTCCCTAGCTTAAGTTTCGTCGCCACAATCTTATACGCCTTCCCCCGTACGTCTTTGTCCAAGACCTTTTCCAGTTCATTCCACTTTTTTCTCTTTTTTACCTCCCTCCTCAACTCCTTTTTAGCTATTTTATATCTTGTGTACAAGTTTTCGACCGAATCTCCTATCTCAGGTCTTTTACTTGTAGAGTTACCTGTTTTCTCAACCCATTGAAATCACCGTTTGGCACAAGTTATCTTGGATATGCATTACATTTATCATTTCGGTGGGTTGGGTTGTTTTAATACCTATCATTAATCTTTAATATTTAAGAATTGAAGAATAATGCACATATACGGAAAATGCACTCTTTGCATAAAAGTCTTTGGAGAAAAACCTGTCAGTAGCATCACAAACAACCACAGGTTGTATTTAAGAATGCACTAAACACATTGCTTCATAAATGAGTATTTATTGAAATATGTTAATTTGCTTTTTTGGACTATAAAAGAAATGTTAAAAATGAGAGAAGTAAAGATCCAGCTTTTCCGGAATTGGGTTTGTCTCGGAAGAAAAGACGTTTTTCGCCAATATCGAGTATCGACGGCTAATTTATTTCTAGTCTTAGTAATAATTAAAGGAGCTCTAGAAAATTACCTTTATTGCTTAAAGAATTCCTGATTGGTACATAGGTATTAATAAAGTTAATCTAGGATTTATCGAACGAAGACCGTTCCCGCTGTATCAAGAAATATTGTATCAAGATTTTCAAGATTCTTAAATCAAGAGAAGATGAAAACTTTCAAAAATTGGTCAAGACGATATTACCGCTAGGTCTTCACTTTGTTCCGAGAAAAAGAAGAAATTTAAGGCGAGTTTTCTTGTCTAGCCGGCCCCCATTTTTATTATGGAACATGAAAGAATTTTTCTAAATTTGGTACAGTCAATATTAATTTTGGTTACATTAAAAATACATTAAAAATTCCATTAATGTTTCATAATTTTCCTTTCGTTAAAGAGTTTAAGAGAAAAGTAGCATTGAAAGGGATTGCAAAGAACTATACAGCCAGAAACGAATACTGCAGCGAAACAGATCATTGAGACATATTACAGAACTATCATCAAATTCCTCTAGGACTCAATAAAGATGGACCGATAGAATACAACATCGAAAAATCTTATAAGGTCGTATTTAGAAGCAAGGATGAACGAACGAAGGGTGTGCCTTAACCCTGACACTCCCCTGCCTGGGTCTATTTGAACCTGATTTAATTTTTGTGAGAATCTGTAATAAAACGATTTATGTCACGACTGTTTCTTTATAGCCAGGCGCCCGTCCATATAAAGACCGGATGCTGTACACAGAAAGTGGTCTTTTGATTCTGTTTGGGTCTTGGCTGACCAAAGTACAATCCGCAGTGGTTGGTGAAACTTCACCACTGCGAGGTGAACAAGATGAGCCCTTGCCTTGCATAATGATACTTCAAGGACAGTTAGATCTGAAGTACGCATGGATCAAATAGGCGTATTAAATTGCTACCCACACGGACACAACCATTTTTCAGGTAGTAGCTATAAACTTCTGCACCGTTTTAGATCTACAGACGGGACAGTAAGGTACCATAAACATTTTTTGAACTTGTCTGGTCGCCCTGAAGACAATCCAGACCTTTACACGTGTCTGGGCACTAATCACAGAATGTACATACAACCTGAAAAAACTTATTAGAAGCAATGATGTTAATCTGTGGTAGGTTTGAGGTTGAAGTAACATTGAGGGCAATGAGAAAATAGCGAAAACGCCCTTCATTGGATAGCTATCTGGTTGTAAGCTACAAAAAGTCACATAAATAGAAAAAGTTTCGGTTTCGGTTTCGGCTCAAAATTGAGTTTCGGTCGGACCCTACACTCTTCAAATACCATATTTTCCATATTGGAAAAGTTAAGCGTCAAACTGTAAACTTTAAAACGACGCGTCAAAAATGTTTAACGCAGTAAAGCTCTTGTGGCACCTACCGACAACGAGGAACAAGACTTTGGAGCAATTTGAATGTTTATTAATGACTTACATTTGCTCTAAACCTTGGAAGGGTAAATCTGATAACAGATCTTGTAGGTCGCGGTGACGAGAGGGATTCCCCTTCAGTCTGAAAATAATATTAACTTTGAGTGTACTAAATGAAGAAAACATATTGAACTTGCATAAAATATATCGATGATATCATAAGTCATTGACTGTGTTCTTGATGAAACGGATAAGTTAAATAAAATTTTGAATTCTCGAATTATCTAGTTAACACCAGATATTAGTTGAGTAGGGTTGAGTCATTAAAATTAAAAATTGAAACCAATTTTTAATTTTGATGACTCAACACAATCCGACTAATATCTGGTGTTAACTAGATAATTTGGACCAAGTTGATGGCTCAACCCAACTAATATTTAGTGCAAAGTAGTTACTTGGGTTGGGTTAAGATTATGATAAGTCCATTAATGAAAATTGACTTAAGTCAGTAGATAGATAATGCCGATTCTGGAGCGGAAGTCCTCCGGGAGAATCGGAGGCACGGAGGATCGGGCGACGGTGGCGCCACCTAGCGGTGAGTAGTGGAACTAAGCATGCGGCGGGCGGTGGAACTACTAAAGTTAGTCCTCAGAGGATCGGTCGATGGTGGCGCCACCTATCGGCGGGCGACCGAACTTCTGAAAGTAGTCCTCCGAGGATCGGTCGACGGTGGCGTCATCTAGTGACGGTCGGCCGAACTTCTGAAAGTAGTCCTCCGAGAATCCCCACAGAGGAACCTTCCTCAAGTCCCGGTTGACGGTGGCGCCGCCTGGCGATGGGCGACGGAACTTCTGGAAGTGGTCCTCCTCAGAGGATCGGTGGATCGGCCGACGGGGTGGCGCCAAACGGGGGATCGTTAAGGAGAGAGAGAGAGAGAGAGATACGTCGCTGTCCGACCGACCGACCGACGTTTCGATCCTCCTCGAGGAGGATCGATCGACGACGACGATAAATTGCGCAATATTACGCAATTCTTTTTTGCTAAGTGAGAATTCTGAAGCGGAATTTATCCGTGAGAAATGAGAATTCTGAAGCGGAATTTATCCATGAGGATCGAAAGGATCGATCGATTGATGGTTTCCCAACCCATTGTTATTATTTAAGTAAAAGAAGGAAAAGGTTTCGATGGCCCAGTGGTATTGATGAAATTAATGAAATATATAATACTTACTTATTTAATGAAATTTACGCGAATTGAACTGACGACGGTAAGTTTAAATATAAATACTTTATAGATAATAAACCACTGAACCACCGAAACCTTTCAGTTTAATATTAAAAACTTATTAAAAGCTGGAAAGAAAAATGGAAGCAAAAAAAAAAATTTGTGTTTAAGAAACTCATTTATTATGATTTAATTTTTCAATAAAAAATATTTAAATATTGGTTTTAATAATACAATCACCAGTTAAAAAATGCTAATGTCAGGATTATCATTTATAAGTTTTTTTTCTGACGCATGTGTTGCTTACGTCATTTTAGACGCGAATAGACGAGTACGAGCGCTGTTGTTTACGTCATTTTTTACACGTATAAACGGGTCTAACTCAGTAGGCTCGGCTGCCAATTTTAAAACTTACTTTTTAGTTTCTTATAATTAAACGCTATTGTTAATACCATGATGACCCCAAGCTAAAGTGTTAATCCCATCATTACAAACCTAGGAAAGGATCGATCGATTGATGGTTCCCCCACCCATTCCCCGAATCGAACTCTGTATGTAGGGTTGTTGTTTGAATTTGGTGTGCAGTGAGTTCATGAACAAAGCGTCTTGATGGACAAAAAATATAACAAAAATAAACAATGAACTCTTTAAAGACATCTGATTTAGAATTCGATAATGCAGTTATTGTACCCACTTGTAATTATAACCAATTTATAGAAATCAGTGTAAGAAATGTAGAAAAAAATATCTTGAAGGAAAAGCAATTAATCGGTGAATCTAGTTATGGGCTTAATAAAACCGGAACCAAACGTGTTCGTACAGGTTTAAGTCTAGCAGGTGGAATTATACCTATTGTAAAGATAACATATGGAAGTAGATGTATATTTTTTACGATAGACGAATGGGAAGACTTTATGGATGAAAAATTAGGTACCATTGATCAAATAAATCATCGATTGGAAGTTTTCGTCACTGATAAAGGAAAAGAGGAAATTCATCTTATAAGTAGGGGAAAGAAAATTGTATTTGAAGACGACTGTTATAATAATTTACACAAAATGAAAGAGTTGATAAACAATAAATTAATTTTATTGGAAAATTGCGGATTTACTCAGTTTTATAGTTACGTGTTGAGGGAATGCTTAAAACTGGAAGGGGGCTTGTATGAAAATATAAAAGCATTAATATCATGCCAATTTAATTCAGTAAATGCTTTCTATATGTTGGAAGCGGTACAGATTGCTTTCAGTAGTGTGCATTACGATTTCGAGCTATTAAAAATTAGGCCAGTGTAAAATAATAAATAAAAATATTCGTTTAGCATATTGCAAATTCTATATTGACAGTATGGAAACCGTTATAAATAAAATTGGGGCTATTATTGAAATATTAGAAGTAAATGATGGAAATTTACAGGATATCGAACCGAATCTTTTTCAATACATTCCAATCTACATACTTCAAACCAAAGTTCGAAGCCAATCGCTAGAAAATAAATGGGATTTATTAACGCCACAACAAAAAATGGAATTAGAAACTTTTCGACCATGTTGGAAACATTTTAATCTTCCAACACAAAGTACCCATGTAGATGGATGTCCACCTCCAATTAATCGATGTCCTTCTTGTCGTAACGGCGGCGGCGGCGGCGGCAGCGATGGTTTTAAGTTTGAAGAAAAGAAATAAAAGTAGTATTAGAAGTCGGGAGCGCATGGTGACCTCGCTCACGTTATCGTTGATACTATTTATAAATAATTTTGCTTACAGAGTGAAGAAGTATAAAATAAACAAAAAACTACAAATAAAAAAATTACATTTACGTTTATTTATTTATTTTTCATAATACATTAGTTTTAGGAATCCAACTGTTATGAGATTTATCTAAACCTAACCACTGCACGTACACCTTGTTTCCCTTACGACGTAATATTTTTTCAATTAAATAGACGTCCTCGTGTTTTGCCTTTTGTAGTTCTTCTTCATAGAAACATCCGAGTAAAACCTTCCCTGCCATGTCCTCCAGTAAATACGTCTGCGGAGATGTGTTATTTATTTTGGATATCTTGAACAATTCCGTAGACCAGTTTGGCGTATATCCTTTTTCAAATGTTGTTTTATATTTACTTATACGAACTACATTACCCAATTGAAATTTCGATTTTTTGTTCGTATTATTAATAGTGGTATAGTAAACGGAAGATAGCAGATGTTTTTCGTGTTTTGCGGTCACATCACAGGGTTTCATTCGGATAGTTCTATGTATAGTTGAATTATATTTCTTCGTTATTGGTTCTATTATATCGATCCATTTGAAACTACCGCGTAAACTAAACTCTCTGTATAATTTGTTTTTAATAGTTCGAATCACTCTTTCGACGATTGAGGCTTTCTTGGTGCTATAAGTTGAATAATGGTTAATGCCATATGTTTGCATTATATTTTGAAATTGTCGATTATAGAATTTCTTTCCCTGGTCGGTTTGTAAATTTTTTGGATATCTTCCTTGACGTAAAACATTTTCCATTGCCTTCTTTACCTCAATCGCAGTTTTAGATTTTAACGGTTGCGTCCAGAGGTACTTGGAAAAGCAGTCAATTGTAAAGAGAATGTATTTGTAACCTCGATTTTGTTTATTGTAATGAGTAAATTCGCCAATATCAGATTGCCATAAATCGTCGATACCTTTAACGACAACTTGTCTCCTGGGAAAATTTCTTCTGGCAGATCGATGCAACTCATCTACAACGTCAGCTTTAGCCATCTTTCTTAATTGAATTTACTCCAAGGATCTCGTATAACTTATCATCATGTTTGTATAAATTAACAATTTCTTTTTTTAACTCAACAAGCTTGTTTTCGAAGTCGCTTTTATATGTGGTAATATTACTAGTCAATAATACTATTAATTTTTCGATCGTTCTATCAAGATAAATCTTATTGACAATATCTTGTTCTTCAAGTGGTGTGGCAACGTTTACGATTCGTTTATTGCCAACGTCTAGATCACCGTTCGCAGTCAAAACAAATCCAACCGGTTGCTTTTGATAAATACGTTGTACGGCAAAGTCAACTTTACCACGACTAAGGTGACGTCCAAATTTGTCAGTGTTCATTGTAATACTAAATTGAAATTAACAAATCAATGTATTTATTACTGAATAATTCCAATTTCTCTCAATTCTTCAATGATGCTCGCAATTTCATTGGTGTGGCTAGTGTGACCGGCACTTTGCGACGCTATCAGTAAACGTAAACGATCTACGAGTTCGTTTACATCGCCCCAATATACGTATTGGTACGGAGTCTTAACGTCCGTTTCTAGAGTTAAATTGTTTTTCGAGAGACTATATCCGGTCCAGGATTTTTTACGTTTCTTTTGCAAAAGTGGTTTTATAACATGTTGCCATTTAAACGACGTACTACCTTTCAATTGTTTATTAGGATTGAATTCTCGACGATGTACGTTCGTAAGCTCGAGAATCTTTAAGTACTCAACCCTATCGCTTTCAAGATCTCCTTGAGGTGTTACTTTGAAAACGAGTTCATACAGTCCGGGGGTTCCTTTAAATTTCTGTTGCTGAATTATCATGTCATCGTTGTTGTTGTCAAACTCAATTACACTGTTACCTATTTTAAATTTACTCACTTCAGGGTCGTATGTTATACCATAGGTAGTATCATATTGATTAGATGTATCTTTTAAAAACCAATCGATGTATTCCTTGGCTAACGGTTGGAATGCTTCGAGATACTGATCAACTATGCGAGGATGTGTTTCATTCATATCTCGATAAAGTCGGCGATATTCCTCTAACGATTGTTTCGGACGCTCATCTTCTGCAGGTGCAGGTGGACTTGATGTAAAATGTTCTTCCTCAGTTAAGAAACCAACTCGTGGTGGTGGTGATTCTATAAAGTACGATGGTGGTTTTAAAAACTGTTCTCGCTGTTGTTGGAAAGAACGAAGTGGAGATTTGATTGTAGCAGTACTATGATCCATTTGCGTTTCTTCTTCTTGTTTTGTCTCCTTATCCTGTTCTTCTTTCTTTATTGATCTCGCTCTTGATTCTTCCTTAAGAGCAATGTTTATATTTTCAAGAGGCATCGTGATTAGTTTATACGTCTTCTCTAAAGATTCTGCAAGCTCAGCACGTCCCATTTTTAATGCCATATGCTTCCTTCGAATCGCATTACTAGCTTTTATAATCTCCTGTTTCACTTTATCTTTCCTTTTGGTGGTTCTTTTTGCAGGCATGGTTACTCAATCAGTCAGACAGAGATACAGACAGGTAGACTGACTGACAGACAGACAGACAGACTGGTAGACGGACGCACGTACAGATAGGTCAGTGCTGACTGACTGACATCCGGCTGTTGAATGAAGAATATTTTGATAAAGTAATGTTTAAATAAGGACGATCATGGTTGAATGTGATATTCAAATGTTTTCCTATAACGTCCATTGTTTAGGTCTCTGTCCTTATCGATTACGAGAAATCCATATTTATCCTTCCAGCATTCGGCACACATTGATCTGAATTTGTCAAATGGTAGATCAGTACCGATGTGTTCATCGTACACATGTTGTAAATTCAAATTATCCTGTTTGAATAGAATAATAAAATTGGCGTTATCCCGTATTAGATGTTTTGGAATTCGTGCATAAGATTGACATAAGTAGAAACTATCGATGCCTTTATGTCGTCCCATGCTAAAATACGATCTGATTTTATCCTGTTCGTGACACGATACGTCATCGAAAATGAATACTGAATTGGTTCGTGCTTCTTCGGGATCCACGATCTCTTCGCTCTCTTTAAATGCGAAATAATTGACGATTGGTACGGTGCGCATAACATTTTCCAAAAGTTCATATTTCGGTTGGTATAAGGATTTCGAGTAGACGTACACGTTCTCGAATCTGAGACCCTTTTCATCGAAGAGCAGTACAAGGATTAGGTTGGTTTTACCACAATTCGATGGTCCACATACTAAACAACGAATGCTATCCGGAAAATTATCACCGTGTCTTTTCATTATTTTGCAACCTTTTCCCTTGATATCATCGTCTAAATTTACAATCTGGACGGCATGTTTCTGCTTCACGAGACGCATTTCGAATAGTTTACTTCACGCGTTTACCTAAATATTTATACTGGTACAAACTATAATATATATCATTTCAATGCCGTCACTCAAACGAGGTGGAGGTATTCTTAATTCTCTGATCAACAAATTACCCGTAGAACTACACATTCCATCGTATTCGTATTGCGGACCGGGTACGAAGTTGGCAAAACGTTTGGCACGAGGCGATCCCGGCATTAACCCCCTCGATTCAGCTTGCAAGTCCCACGACATATTCTACGCGCAGAACAAAGATCTATCGAAGAGACACGAAGCGGACCGAACGCTGGAGGAGCGAGCTTGGGAACGAGTTAAAGCGAACGACGCGAATTTCGGTGAAAAAGCGGCCGCCATGGTCGTCGCCAGTGCTATGAAAATCAAACGTAAATTGGGCATGGGTCTCAAGAAGAAATGGAATGCTAAAAAGAATAAGATACGTTCTGGAAACGGATTGGAATTATTTCGGTAACGGGATAGAAAAGACAATCTAGAAAAAAAAACTAATCGAACGACTGCCTCTTCGACCACTTTCTAATTATGACATTTCCGAGATCGCTAAAAATATACCGGGTTTTAGGGGCGTATTCTTAAGAGACACTTTACCGGATTCTCCCAGAAAGAACGAGTGCGCAGGCAGTCGTTAATTTAGATTCCAAGTCGGGACCGGGTACGCACTGGGTAGCCTATGTAAAACGAGGAAATCGAGTGGACTACTTCGATTCATTTGGAAATTTGAAACCACCTATTGAATTGATAAATTATTTAAACGTTAATGAGAATGTACACATTTTTTATAATCACGAAGCGTTACAAACTTACGATCAAATCATCTGCGGTCATTTATGTTTAGAATTTTTAATAAATAATACTTAAGAACACCTTAAACGATTAGTTTCATTTAACCCGTTGTTAAAGAAACATGTCACATACGTTTACGTTAACTGGTACAGGTCCCGTATTGTCCGCCGATTTTTTTCCACCCATAGAATTAAATTCCAAAGATAATTACGCTTTGGGGTTAATCGGGTTGCACACGTACAATTCAATACCGAACGTAGTTGAGGGTGCGAATAAGTTTTACTATGACGATGATGATAAAGTTATTGAGATCCCCGTAGGATCGTATGAGATAAGCGACATTGAGGACTATTTGAAGGGTTTCTTAGGTAAAGCATCTATTTCCATTAAACCCAATAATAATACATTGAGATGTATTATAAGCAGTAAATACCGAATCAATTTCAAAAAGTCAAATTCTATAGGAAAAATGTTGGGATTTAGTAGTAAAGTTTTGGAGGCCGGTCGGGAACACGCTTCAGATTTGCCAGTGCAGATTATAAAAGTCGTTACTATACGTATAGAGTGTAATATTACAACCGCAGCCTACTACAACACACGTCTGCTGCATACGCTTTACGAATTTGCTCCGCAAGTCGAACCGGGTTATAGTATTAATATTGAACCTCAACACGTCATTTTCCTACCTGTCAATACAAATAAAATCGATAATATAACTCTTACTATATTGGACCAAGACGGCGATCCGGTTGATTTTCGAGGAGAAACAATTGTCGTGAGACTCGAGCTTAAAAAAGTACTATAATTATAATAATAATCGTCGTAATAATGGGTTTGGTATTTATCAACGAAAAAAAACGTACTACTTCCGACCTAATTCCTTTAAAAGAGGGAAGTGGATGTAATTCTCGCATTAATCGTCCATCTCGCACGCAGTTAGCATCTGAAAATATGACATTTCTTCAATCACTCGGTTTAAAGGTTAATAACAATGGAAAAATTGGAAATATTCGACAATCCTAATTTTGATGAAGTTATAACCAAACAGGAATTTCACACTTACTATCCGAGGAATAATAATTTCAATTTAAATGATGAAATACGTATATCCATCGCACATCAGGACATTTACACGTTGCCCGGTAAAAGTGAAATCTACATCGAGGGTAAATTTACTACTGTTGGAGGAGATGCTACTTCTACGGATAAATGTCAGTTAACAAACAATGCCTATGCCTTCCTTTTTGAACAAATTCGCTATGAAATCAATGGTGTTGAAATAGATCGATGTAGTAAACCCGGTATAACGACAACTATGAAAGGCTTACTTTCGTACAATGAAAACGATTCGAAGGCTCTAATCACCGCCGGATGGAACCCCTTAAATCAGGGGCAACCAACATCCAAAGAGACTAGATTTAACGCAAGCATTCCGTTAAAATTTGTAATGGGTTTCGCTGAAGACCATCAAAAGATCTTAATAAACGTCAGTCAGGAACTTATTTTGGTGCGCAGCAGAACGGATGATAACTGCTACATAAATGTTGACGGTAATAGAAAAGCTACTATCGAAATTGAAAAGATCGAATGGCACGTGCCACACGTAACCGTTAACGATGAAACACGACTACAACTGCTATCTAATTTACGTGATAACAAACCGGTTTATATTCCGTTTAGAAAATGGGAATTGTACGAATTGCCTGCTTTACGGAGAACCAAAACCGATATATGGCCTGTAAAAACGAGTACAAACTTAGAAAAACCGCGCTACGTTATAATCGGTTTCCAAAATAATAGAAAAGATAATTTTAAACAGGATGCCTCAATTTTTGATCATTCTTCGATTACAAATATTAAATTGTATTTGAACGCGGAAAATTATCCGTATAATGCGATGAACATTGAAATGAACGAGAAGCGATACGTAATCGCTTATCGTAATTATTCCGCTTTTCAGTCGAGCTTTTATTTTAGAAACGCAGCAGAACCGCTCCTCGATTACGATGAGTTTGGAGGTAATACGCTTTTCGTCATAGATTGTTCGAATCAAAATGAATCACTTAAATCTGGTACCGTCGACATTAAATTAGAACTCGAGTGTTTAAGGTCATTTGATCCGGAAACCGTGGCTTACTGTCTGATTCTTCACGACAACATCGTTCAGTACGAACCATTGAGTGGTATCGTCCGGAAGATTGTGTAAAATAAAACAAAAAAATTATGCCTCGTAAACAGGTTACTTTTGAAGTTACAATAACGTACGAGTGGTTTGATGAAGAGGATAGAAGCTCGCCTTGGTTATTTAGTGCGATTGATCGACAACGGTTTTCAGATAACATTAATCGCTTGCAAACAATACTGAATCCGATCCTGTCACCTTCACATCGTTCAAAAATTTATAACGAAAGGTTTTCTACGCATAAGAAGAAAGTAACTGAAAACGTTTTAGTGATCGATATACAAGGATTTAACATACCCGATTTTACACCAAAGGAAATGAGCATAACCGATGGAAGCGAAACATTCAATTTTCTCTTCAAACCTACCACTCCGTATCAACTTTTATCGTCAAAAGTGAAACGTGGAGTTTTTTGGATAGAACGCAATTTATTAAACATAAGCTACAATGAAGGTTATATTGATTTAGAAGAAAATATTAAAACAATATTAAATAAACACATTAAGGATGATTTTACTACCGTTTATGTTAAGGGATATCAAAAAAAGAAATTTTTAGAAAAATATATAAATGTAAACAAAATTGTTAATATCGAAAATGAACCTAATGTACCTAAGCTAATAAAAACTAATTCTTGTTGTGTTAATCATAAGAAAAATAGATTAAGCAATTGTACACTATATAATGTGACCATTTTATATCGTTTTCTAAAGGAATAAAACAACTTTTTTTAATTTAACTTACATTTTATTTTTTTAAATTAATTCAAAATCATTAAAAAATTGATTAAAATGCATTAGAAATGATTACTGTGAAATGCGTAGTTATTATCTAAAATATTTTTTTAAGGAGAGGGGATGAGTGTAGGGGAATCTTATAGTTGTTATAAAAACGGATATTTAATTGCTATTACTATTAGTACTGCAACCTTCTCATGCAAAAGAAGTGTTCGTACAGTTTTTTATTTTACGTAATTTTGTGCTCCTATAACACAGACAATGGATTTACGAGAATTAAATACGATTGGTGAAGCCAATTTTAAAGAACAAATTAAAGCGAAAGAATTAAAAATCGATAACAAATATAAAATAATAACTGTAAAACCACTAACTACAAGTTATGGAAAGACAATTTTGGTCGAATTGGAAGAAGGAAGTTTATTTCTACCCAAACGATTTGTCGATTGGTTTGAGAAAGAAAATCGAATAAAGGAATTTCAATCCGGACAGTACTGTATCATCATCAAAGGATTCAAGGTCATCAAAGGACGAGAAACTCCACTAATCGAATTTCAAAAAATATAATATTTGTTTTAAGTACCTAAACGAAAAGTGCATGGAGTTGGGATTAACACTTTAGCTTGGGGTCATCATGGTATTAACAATAGTGTTTAATTATAAGAAACTAAAAAGTAAGTTTTAAAATTGGCAGCCGAGCCTACTGAGTTAGACGCGTTTATACGTGTAAAAAATGACGTAAACAACAGCGCTCGTACTCGTCTATTCGCGTCTAAAATGACGTAAGCAACACATGCGTCAGAAAAAAAACTTATAAATGATAATCCTGACATTAGCATTTTTTAACTGGTGATTGTATTATTAAAACCAATATTTAAATATTTTTTATTGAAAAATTAAATCATAATAAATGAGTTTCTTAAACACAAAATTTTTTTTTTGCTTCCATTTTTCTTTCCAGCTATCACGATATTACTTAAGTTTTTAATATTAAACTGAAAGATTTCGGTGGTTCAGTGGTTTATTATCTATAAAGTATTTATATTTAAACTTACCGTCGTCAGTTCAATTCGCGTAAATTTCATTAAATAAGTAAGTATTATATATTTCATTAATTTCATCAATACCACTGGGCCATCGAAACCTTTTCCTTCTTTTACTTAAATAATAACAATGGGTTGGGAAACCATCAATCGATCGATCCTTTCGATCCTCATGGATCAATTCCGCTTCAGAATTCTCATTTCTCACGGATAAATTCCGCTTCAGAATTCTCACTTAGCAAAAAAGAATTGCGTAATATTGCGCAATTCATCGTCGTCGTCGATCGATCCTCCTCGAGGAGGATCGAAACGTCGGTCGGTCGGTCGGACAGCGACCTATCATCTCCTTAAATCGATCCTCCTCGAGGAGGATCGAAATGTCGGTCGGTCGGACAGCGACCTATCATCTCCTTAAATCGATCCTCCTCGAGGAGGATCGAAACGTCGGTCGGTCGGTCGGACAGCGACCTATCTCTCTCTCCTTAACGATCCCCCGTTTGGCGCCACCCCGTCGGCCGATCCTCCGATCCTCTGAGGAGGACCACTTCCAGAAGTTCCGTCGCCCACCGTCAACCGGGACTTGAGGAAGGTTCGTCTGTGGGGATTCTCGGAGGACTACTTTCAGAAGTTCGGCCGACCGTCACTAGATGACGCCACCGTCGACCAATCCTCGGAGGACTACTTTCAGAAGTTCGGTCGCCCGCCGATAGGTGGCGCCACCATCGACCTGGACTTGAGGAAGGTTCCTCTGTGGGGATTCTCGGAGGACTACTTTCAGAAGTTCGGCCGACCGTCACTAGGTGGCGTCACCATCGACCGATCCTCTGAGGACTACTTTCAGAAGTTCGACCGCCCGCCGCTAGGTGGCGCCACCATCGACCGATCCTCTGAGGACTAACTTAAGTAGTTCCACCGCCCGCCGCATGCTTAGTTCCACTACTCACCGCTAGGTGGCGCCACCGTCGCCCGATCCTCCGTGCCTCCAATCCTCCCGGAGGACTTCCGCTCCAGAATCGGCATTATCTATCTACTTAAGTCACTTTCGAAATAAGCGGCTCATATAATAGTAAAAAAACTACAAAAAGCTCAACTAACACAGCTTAATAAACTTATACAATAATATCATAAACTTAAAAACTTGATTCTACCGTTTTGCCAAAAGGGATTGAGTCAGTTCATATGGATAAACCATGTGTAACTGTTTTTCATCAACCCCTGAAACTCTCTTCTTTTCTTGTTGGAACCCAGACCATATCTACATCACTTGGATGACATATTTACAAACGTATAATCTCACACTGTTAGCTCAGTAAGACACTGACACTCCGTTTCTGCGTGGGGGTCACCTGCAGGAAAGTTTTCAATAAAGCAGAACAAAGTTGACTAAATTTTGACTGGACTTTGTTCAAAACATGCTAATCAGAGTTTAAACATTGAGTAAGACAAAAATGCGACTAGCCTGGAGAAGCTTTTGTGACAAAGTGGAGAGTGCTGCTGAGGCCTCACGCCTAAACATAATACGATCTCGCTGTAAAAACAAGTGTGACATTCTAAAAAAGCCTGATGGCAGTTTTGCCAAAGACCCGGAAGAATCATTGCATTTACTAATGGATGTTCACTTTCCAGGTTCTTGCAAGATTTTTCAATGCTTCTACACCATGTGGAATTTAACTACTCTCCTACCAGATATGACTGGCAGATAACCAACCAGGTGGTACAGAACGAGTTGGTAGAGTGCGCCATTGTCAGTTTTGATCCCTTCAAAACACCCGGATCTGATGGTATCTTTCCAGCTCTTCTTTAATGCAGCCCAGAAGATATGAAAGTGTATTTGTTGATAGTTTCTAAAACGTGCTTAGCATTTAATTACATTCCCATCAGCTGGAGGAAGGTAATAGTAACTTTTATACCAAGAACGGCAAAAAGGATCCAATGTATCCCAAAGCGTTTCGATCAATTAGGCTCTCATCATTTCTACTATGTGATAATTACATTACATTACAGTTTCTTTTGCACTTGTATCAACACGCTTACATCAAACGTAAATCTGTGGCCATCGATGTTCATATGGTAGTGGAGCGCATTGAGTAAGCTCGTGATTCGAAAGAGTTTATTTTAGGAGCTTTCCTTGATAGAGGGAACGTTTGACAAAAGCACCTTCACTAAACACAAGAAACCGAGACAATTACCACCACCTAATTTCTACAATAATCTATTAATCTTCGTTTCAGAAGTGAAATATTTTGGTATTATCTTGGACAAAGGTTTGAGTTAGACATCACACATCGGTTGCAAAACCAAACAAGCAACGATTGTACTAGCCCAGTATCGAACGGCAATTGGGAATACATGGGGATTGTATCCGAGGGTCACTATGTGGATATACACTTCTGTGATAAGACCGATAGTAGCTCACGGAGCCATTGTTTAGTGCTCAGCACTGAATCATGCATACAAAGCTAAATTGCTGTATCAATTGCAACAACTAGCCTACCTGTTAATAAGGGACAGATGACATCTACACCTACAATCGCGACGGAGACGATGCTGAACGTGCTGCTTTTAGATATTTTTATCAGGGTGCTGGCCGTGACTGTTGCTATGGTTGCGGTCAAGGAATGAAAAGCAGGCTGTTAAAATGAGAATAGTCCGGAGCGAACTCTGGAGTCAGGCTCTTCGTAAACAACCCCTCCTTAAAGCTCACACAAACTACATAACATCTACTTTCTTAACCAAGCCATATTTTGGCATTGAGACAATAACCCAAAACAACATAAGTTCTCGTAAAACACAGGAGGCAAACGTAAACAACAACTTTGAAAAGAAAACTCTGCTTACCCTAATCAAAAAGAATCTACTCAGATTTTTGGAAAATCGTAAAAGTAATTTCAGCCTCCTCACCCACTTTCTGACCGGACACTGCAGATTACGTAAGTACATGTTCTACATGAAGCTGGCAAACACATCTCTCTGTAAAGGGTGTGAAATGGAAGACGAGACGGTAAATCATATTGTTTGTGACTGTCTCTCTGTTTCATATTAACGTTCATTGAAGCATTGGACTGGTTTTCTGAACCTTGAATGAATGATCAACTGGGGGGATGTACAAAGGACATGCTGGGGCTTAAGTGCTATGATAAATGATCACCCCCACGTGAAACTACATACATACATATACCACGTTTCTGTGTGCAGCAAATGTGTTTTATACCATCGATGAATTTTTAAAGTGCAGTATTCTAATTTCTTAGTAAGTAAATGTAAACCAGTAAATTCTAAGACGAGTGTAGGAAAACTATTATATTGCACAATAAAGATTATTATCATTGCTTATAGCAACCCAACCGCAACTTCAAGTTATCTTGAACCCTAATTTGAAACCTAATTAAGATTAGGTTTCATGTTTTTAGATCATCTTCATGGGCTGAGTTAGGTTATCATTTCTAATACCAATCCAACAGCTGCCAATCAGCCCAACCCAACCCATAGGAATGATGACTAAGAACATGAAATCTAATGAAGAATATTAGAAATTAGTCTTTTCAAAACAGTGACTGAATATATATATACCACTTTTCTTTTTATGTTTGATCTTTGCTGGATTGGATTTGAGTCGGAAAGGGAGACCGGAACATAGCGCCCATCCTTTTCCTAACCTATATAGTTTCTGATATAACTTCCAAATTTGTCCACATAGAGAAAGAAACAAAAAAGAACCGCTTCTTTAATGCGAAAATTTTATTTTACATTGGAATCTTGGAACATATTGCACACGAGATATGAATCACCCTGTATGTGAAGAATTCTTGAAATAATCTTCAAGATTTCTTGTCTTGTCTTAGATTACAAGTTCATCATGTTATTATCATCATGTATCATCATATATCGTTATCATCATTATGTTATTAATTTAAAATAAGATCAAGAGAAGATTTTAAAATTTATAAGAAATTATCGATTTAAAAAAAATATTGATGACGTCATAATTCGGTTAAATATGGCAGAAAAAATATAAAACTTAAATTAAAAAGTTTGCAAAAATCTTAAATCTTTTGGCCCCTATTGTATAAATATTAACCCGTTATATCGAATTTTTTTCTTAAATCAAATACTTTCCCTATTTTATAATCAAATACTTTCCCTATTTTCATAGCGCTTAAGGCTGTTATATTTTTGTCTATTGATTCAATGTGCATGATGAAAGGAGAAGCATCCAAGTTGGAGAAACGGCAGTTGTTGAAAGTAAATGCCCAATTAAATTATCAAATAGGCATCCTTTGGTTTCTAAGATTTTTTTTCCAAGATTAATGATATCAATGTAGTAATGATTAGTTTTTCTTTTGAGTTCTTTTTTGAGGTAATATTTATGTTTACGAAATTAATTTTAAGTTGGCAATACCGAAACTGACTTGTCAATTATATATATATACAGGATGTGACACTTAAGACGCCTCGGGCCATAGCTCCTTTACGATAAAAGCTATCGAAAGAAATTTAAGAGCAAAGTGGTTAATTACCATCGCTATGTTTCAAAAATATTTCTAACCATCAGTGGCGTGCCGTATTCCAGTGGCGTACCAAACTTATGTTTTTTTAATGGAATGCCCAATTTTTTTATTGCAGATTTGGAAAGCGCTCAAAGAGTACTTCTTTTCTTGTCTAATATAACCCCTTCTTTCAAAATTGCGCCCCATTTTTGAGATTTTTTTGTAGAAAAACTAATTGACGCCGATGCCTAAATTTTGAATTGAGGGACAGGTTAAGACCTCGTATACCTTAAAATAATTCTTTTTCGGGTAATTTATGAAAAAAAATAGTTAAAGTAAAATCTTCGCATGTTGTCATTTTTTTCGAAAATTTCAAATGGCACCCCCCTAAAAAAATTACGTCGTGGTACAGCCAAAACTCTTAATCTTTCATTTGTATAAAAAAAATTACACATTGCATAACAAAATTTCGAAGAAAAAAGGAATTTCATTGCAAAAGTTGGGAAACGTTTTCCATTCCCAAGTATCCATGAGAAAACAAAAACACAAATACGGTCAACATAATATGTACTTATTTATTCAACATGATATAAAAAATGCAGATAAACAAAATTTAACAACTTAAACTAAATGTACGAGATGACGACCTTCCTGCTGGAAGCATAACCGCCTGTGAGTCGAGGACTCACAGGCTCTAGAGACTGCCGTGAGGACTTCTGGCGATATACCGCGGAAAGCCGCGCGGATTCTTTCCCTCATATCCTCGACTGTAGTTGGTACCGACCTGTAAACCTCGTCTTTGATAGCGAGCCGATGGACTCGTTCGATAAAAATTCACTTTGCTGACTTGGTACATAAATAACTGTTATACATAGAGGAATGAGATAAAGATTCCTAACATAACCTAATTATTTAATATTTTTCAGGAACGTTTTTATCGAATAAGTGGTCCCAAGAAATTAATTTGTAAAAATGTAAACTTATGAATAACATAAAATTTATATAGAATAAACTTAATAACTAATAACAAAATTAAAATATATCATCAATCACAATTAAAAAAAATAGTTCAGTATTAAAAAAAGATAAAATTTAAAAGGAGCGTAATCTTAATTACCCAATTAAATATTAGAATATTAGATTTAATCTTAATATTCATGAAAAATGCTTTAAAACAAGCTCAAACTCGACGGGGTTATCTCAAAAAATTTCGCCGTCTCGATTAAATTCTTAATATTCATAAAAAATGCATTAAAATGAGTGCAAACTCGATACGGTTATCTCTAAAATTACGCAAGATACAAAAAAAGTTTACCAAAAAAATAAAATCAAAATGGCGGATTTTTGACCTTTCTAACCTAACTTTTTTATTAAATTTTAATTGAAAGTGGGGTTGTTTGGTGTCAAATTAAAGGGGATTTAATGAAGATGGCGAATTTGATTAATTAAAATTAAAAAATGGCTGAAAAAAATATAAAATTTATTAAAAATTTCATTAAAATTAAATAAATTATTTAGAATCGTTAAAAGAATCAGAAATGAGTGATTTAAATGAGTCCAAACTCGATGGGGTTATCTCTAAAATTACGCGAGATACAAAAAAAATAACCGGAAAAATAAGATCAAAATGGCGGATTTTTGACGCGGATTTTCTAACCAAACTTTTTTAATTTTAATTAAATGTAACGTTGTTTAGTATCAAAATAAAGATTTTTTCATCCCCTTTAACAATTTCACTTCCGTTTTGGGATTGAAACAAAAAAGTGACAATTTATTTTTTGACATGTGTCTTATTTTTTGTCGAAAATTGTTTTTAACCCAAAATATGGGTTGTTGAGTATCAAATTAAAGCATTTTTTACGTAGTTTAAGAATGCGGCGAAAAAAATTTAAATTTTTATCTTTAAAATTAAAATTTGTAAAAAATCCTTTAAAATAAATCCAAACTCGATGGGGTTATCTCAAAAAACGAAGAAGATACAATAAAATTAAAAAAAATCAAAGATGGCCGATGTCAATGTCAGTTTTGACGTTTAATCAAATCGTTTAAAATAAAATATGGGTTGTTGGGTGTCGAATTAAAGCATTTTTTATGTAGATTAAGAACGCAAAAAAATAACCAAAAAAAAAAATCAAAATGGCGAATTTTTGACGTTTCTAACTTATAATTGAAATTAAAATTATATTTGAATGTGGGGTCAAATTAAATCTCTCTTCTCACACCCATTAATAATTTCACTTCCGTTTTGGGATTAAAACAAAAAAGTGACAATTTATTTTTTGACATGTGTCTTATTTTTTGTCAAAAATTGTTTTTAACCCAAATGACAATGTTAATTGGAATTTCTGAAAATCGCTTTTAATGTTTTAATAGAGCTGATAATTAGAAATGAAGTGATTTTGAACCAACCTGTATATGGATTTAAAATTTGTTTTTGAATCGGAAAATGGTTTAAATAAAAATTGTTCCAAATTCCATTTAAAATCGATTTTTTTAATAAAAGGTTTTTATATCTACGTTGAGTGGGATTTTAATTAAATAATTCGAGGTTAAATTGGTTATTAAATAATATTCAATTATTTAGACCAAAATTAGTTAATTAAAATTTGAATAAATTTTAAGTTAATAAAGTAAATAATAAAAATTTTTAAAAAGATAAATTAAATTATTTTAATTAAAAAAAATTCAATATACATAATTTAAAAGGAGCGCCATCTCAATTAAGCGACATCTCTCACTTCTCTCACTTTTTCGATTTATCTCACTTTAAGGCTGCGTTAAACGGCATGAAAATCGGGTACTTAAACATGGACGCAGTACCCAGTTCCAAGTTTTAGGGCACAGAAAAGGAATTAATGTAAATATTTTACCATAGGGTTAAAATAGATATATAAGACTGTGTAATATGTATCGCCAAAGAGAGATTTTTAAGAGAGTTGTTATTAATGAAAAAAATCACAAAATTAGGTGTATTTTGGAATGTAGCTAAATTCCATCGTTTATACAGAGTAAACTAGTTCACAAATCACTTTGAAAATACACTGACTGTGAGCAAAACATTCCCCAAAAATAGTTTAAGATTAAAACGACACCTTTTATTATGTTAATTTGTAGATAACTAGAAATTACGTACTTACATGTAAACTAAGTATATGGGATAATAAATAAACCGGAATTTAGGCAACCGTACTTTGCTGCTAACACATTAGCAGTTCAGTTATATTTTAATAGATGTCGAGGTGTTTTAAAGTAATATATTTTAACGATTAGCGTAAAATTTAAGTAGATTATCATTCTGTTAAGTTCTCATTAGATTAAATATTAATAATATATTGTTTTAAATTAAAAATTAAAGTAGAAAAAGAAATTAATCGAAGGTCGTTAATTATGACGAGAAGAAAAATTGCGATGAACCGTTTATTCCACTTGTTCTGGTGCGTGGGCTAAGTTTTCGGCCAATAGAATTGACCATTTAAAAAATGAGTGCTTATTCTATTGAATGAGTTTCTTTTTTTGTTCTTCTTATGAAAAAAAAAATGAAAACTATTTACTATTTACTTCACTAAATGTAAACGGTATCAATTTTAGTAACGTCTCATTTTTCCAAACATTTTCATCGCGTTCGATTATTTCGACAAATAATGGTTTTATATCATTGACGTACACTACAAAGTAACATCTGTCTTTTTTACAAATATTTAATTGTCCTTGTATCTAAAGCAGATGGAAATTAACACAATTTTGTATTGTATGGATAATTTAAAACTTTTTTACCTGATAAAAATTGTTATGTGCAGTAACTACATGTTCCGATTGATTTAGGAAAGGGCTGGTTCACTTACCGACCGATTACCATTGATTGTTCTTTTCTTTCTTCACTAGCTAGGCTTTTTTACACGGTCGGCTTCTTCAATGCGCACACTTTTCACTCGCTATTTTAAGTTCAAGTTTGACTTAATACTTTGATTGTCTTAGATTATGATAATTATTCGATCACGATCACGACACACAAAATCGACGGGTAGGATCGGGCGATCATACTATAATAATATCTCTCTCCAACAAATCAAAAGGAAACTCAAAAAAAAAAGAAACTGGTTCGCCCCCACCTACAATGAACGCCACAAACCAAAAGAAAATTCAAACAGAAAACAAATGCGATGCGTGAACATCCCGCCCACCGAAAATAATAATTTTCCGAAAAATCAAACAAAAATGTCTTCTATAATCCAATAAAAAAAAACAGTATTCTACATCTACAATAATTTTATGTAGATGTTAATTAAGAAGTAAAAGTTAATACACACTTTGGTAATAGGTCTCATTAAGGTGCCTGTTGCTGTTTTAATTGTTACCATCCTGGTAACTCCATCCTGTCCAGGATGAACCTCTATAATTTTACCCATCTTCCAGGAAAGGGTCAGGAAAGGGTATTGGTCCGATTTTAATAGAACCATGGTTCCTGGGTTAATCTGCACTGTCGGATCCATCCATTTCCCTCGTTGTTGTAGCGTGTGCAAATACTCCGCATGCCATCTAGACCAGAAGTGGTCTCTCATCTTCTGTACCAATTGCCATCGCGTCAGGCGTCCGACAGGGACTTGAGATCAATCTGGACTAGGAACGTTGTTTATAAGAGGTTCAGAAATCAAAAAATGGCCAGGAGTGAGCGGCATAATGTCATTAGGATCATCACTTATAAAACATAAGTTAAGAAGAGTTAAGAAGAGCCTCTATTTGGACCAGGAGCGTGGATAATTCCTCATAAGAGAGGATTTGGTTTCCAACAACTCTGTTCAAGTGTGTCTTTGTTGATTTCACACCAGCCTCGGCCAATCCGTTGAAATGAGGAGCGCTGTGTGGATTCAATATCCATTTGATAGATAACTTTTCTCCCGCTAGAAGAGCTCTTGATAGCTCTTCTAGTTGACGCCGGGCTCCGACAAAGTTAGTTCCTTGGTCACTATAGATGACAGAACAATGTCCGCGTCGTGATACAAAACGACGAAACGCAGCGAGAAATACATCCGATGATAAATTCGAAGCGAGCTCCAAATGAATTGCCTTTGTGGCGCAGCAAACAAATACACAAACGTAGGCTTTAGTGGTCTTAACTCCTCGAGCACGAGTCATTGATATGATAAAGGGTCCTGCATGCATAATCAATGCAAATGGCGTTAAATGGCTTATTTCTTCTTACTCTCACAGACGGCAGATCACTCATTGGTTGAATAAAGGATTTAGGGCGACATCTAAAACATTTCAAACATTTTGAGAGACAACGTTGAATACTTCTTCGTGATGACAAAACAAAATCCAGAATTGCTGTAGTAAAAGATATTGGAGAGGTCTAGGTCCAGCATGAAGATTATTTTGATGAGCATTCTCAATTATCAACTCCGTCAAGCGATGTTTACTCGGTAAGAGCAACGGATGACAAGTTTCAAAATCCGTTCAGTTCCAAAATTTCGAAGACGATCGCCCACCCTGATCAAGTGTTGATCATCCAGAAATAATGATAGCTTTCGGTACGATTTTGGGAGTAAACGGTTTGTCTTCAAACAATCAATAAGTTGGGCAATTCTTGTACCAATTTGATAAGTTTAAGCAATGAAGCTTGACATTCATCAGGTGACGGTATTGTTTCATATGGACGAAACTTCACCGAACACCGAAGCAAATATGCGACAATACGTAAAATTTTAGGCAAAGATGAAAAACGATTCAGAAGGTAAGTAACAATGGATATTTCCGTTGAACCCTGCAACGATGCTCGGATTTCTTCCACCGGCGTGGTGAAGTTATTTTTTAGCGATGCATCCGGCCATAATTCCTCCGACATCGTTAACCAAGGAGGGCCATTCCAATATAATTGATTTGTAATGAGTTGAGAAGGTGTCAATCCTCGATAAGCGCAGTCGGCAGGATTAGACTCAGATGCGATATGTCTCCAATGGATTGTTGGAAGTACTTCTTGTATGTGAGCTACTCAGTTTGCTACAAAAGTTTTCCAAAGAGATGGAATCGACGAAAGGCAACTTAGTACTATTTCGGAATCAGTCCAAGTAATAAGGGTATTAATAACTATCTGTTCTTTAACAGCATCTAGGACATAATCAATGGCATCTGCCAATAATACGGCACCACATAATTAAAAAACGAGGTACAGAAAGTTGTTTTAAAGGTGCGACGCGCGATTTAGAATAGACCAATTGAGTGGAAACTTTATTCGAATTTGTTATCCTCAAGTAAATTACAGCTCCATAACCGGCCTCTGAAGCATCACAAAATCCATGCATATCAACAGTAGTGGCACCAACTAGGCCATAAAACCGAGGAATCTGAATTTTCCCAAGTGTTTCAAACTCTGCAAGAAATTTAGTCCAAGAAGAACAAATAGCGTTAGGCAAAGGGTCATCCCAGCCAAGTTTCAATTTCCAAAGTTGTTGCATCCATTTTTTAGCAAGAAAAGTAATCGGGGTTAGGAATCCCAAAGGATCATAGATCCTGGCAATATTCGACATCATGCTTCTTTTAGTAGCTCTTTTGTCCAAAGGTGTAAAAGTATAAGTAAAGCAGTCTGAAGTAGGGTTCCATTACCTTCCAAGACCCAATACCTTGATATAAATTGGGGACTCTTTATCAAACTCTATGGTGGACTTTCTTTCACTTACCGGAATATTTTCTAATAATTCTACATGACTACTTGCCCATTTCCGCAACTCAAAGCAACCTTGTTTCATTAACTGGATCAACTGTTTCTGCAACGATAATGCTTCTGAAAGATTATTCGCACCGGCAACAACATCATCGACATAGATAGGGTTTTGTATTATTTTTGCTGCAGCAGGGAAACGAAAACCTTCACTAGCTGCAAGTTTCTGTAAAGTGCGGAGAGCCAGACATGGAGCAGAGGCAACTCCATAGGTACTCCAAAGGTATTAAGACGATATTAATCAATTGGTTCAGATTCAGAAAATCTCCATAAAATGCGTTGATAATCTCTTTGGTTTGGATCAATTAAAATTTGACGATACATCTGACGAATGTCGCAAATAAATCCAATAGCAAAACATCGAAAGTTAAGCAAAATATTGGTGATATCCTTTTGTAACTTGAGTCCAATAAACAATGTTTCGTTCAATGAAATCTGATTTGATGTCTTTGCTGAAGCATCAAAAACGACTCGATAATACAGTGGTGTGGTATGTAATAGGCTTCAGACGACTTGTAATCTTCCTTCTTTACCAAAGACATGTGTCCATTCTCGAGGTAATCACGCATAAATTCCGAATATTCGAAGCGGAGCTCCGGACATTTAAGTAACCGGTTTTCTAAAGCTATAAATCGACGCATGGCTTGTGTGAATGATGATCCTAAAATTGGACTACTACTTTTAAACGGTAGCGAAACAATGAATCGACCATCAACATTGCGCTGAACGGTAGATTTAAATATCTCCTCACATTTCATATCTGCCGATATCAATGTTTTCTTATACATATTCTCCACCTCCCAAAATCGTTCCATAATTTGATCCAATGAGACATGTAATGATGTGCGAATAGAAAGGTTTGAATTAGGGAAAGCTCTTCCTTGGAGAACCCATCCGAAAACCGTCAATTGAGCAGTAGGTTCATCCATTGTTTTTCCAAAAATCCGATCGGTCCTCATTATGCATGGTAGTAATTCTGCTCCAATTAAGATATCTACAGGTCCCGGAATACCACAACTATCATCTGCCAATTGTAAGCCTTTCAAATGTTGCCATTTGGAGACGTCAAAATTCATTTGAGGTTGAGTTGAACATACCTTCATCAACACCATGGCTTCAAAATCAAACACTGGGTCAATCAGCCCTCTGGGTCTAATTTGACATTGAGCAATGCCTTTAATTGGGATTGATGATTTCTGACGACTCAACCCTAATCTAGAGGCACATGCGTCGGTTATAAAATTACTCATGCTTCCTGAATCCAACAAAATACGGACGGTCTGATAATCTCCATTTGAATCTAATATATTTACTTTAGCTGTTGATAGTAAGACTGTGACCGTCTTCACAGAACTCGATAATGATGCATTCGCAGTATTTGGAGTATCTGTGACTTCATTTACTGCCATGATGGGGTTATTAGTCTGATTACGACTGGTGATACGTTAGTATAATCCTTTGATGATCGGTGTAATAGGGTATGATGACGTTTATGACATGTTTTGCACGACGATTGGGAAGGACAATTAGTCATCATATGTTTCGAAGAAAAACAATTTATACACAAATTATTGTTTTTGATTAAAAAGAATCTCTGTTCTGGAGTTTTGGATGCAAACGTTTGACACTTGATTAATAAATGCGAATCTTTACAGGCGATACATCTAGGCGAACGATCCGACGAAATATTACTGTTATTTGTAGTTAAAAAGGTGGATCACTTTTGTAACTTATTGGGAACTGTTACAGTGGGCGATGATAAAGTAGTTGTAAATAGTATAGATTCCAATGCCTTGCAATAATTTTCTAAAAATAATATCAATTGTTCATATGTTGGCAGTTACGGATACGGATCCATATGTTTCAATTCGAATTCTGTTCGTGTTTTATTATCCAATTTATTTAACAAAAGATTGAATAGCAAGAAGTCCCAATGTTGTATTGGAAATTGTAACATTTTTAATGCCGCCAGATTTTCGACAAAAATGTTGGATAATGTGCGAAGGTCGGCGGCGTGTTTGGTTTCGGCTTTTTATATTTATAGAGTAGGTGGTTTGTTTTTAAATTTCTTATTAGCATTAACTTTAATTATTTTTTATCGTTTTGTAATAGCTATGTCTTGTTGTCCCATTTTTATTAATTTTGTGTAGATACTTTTTATACTGGGTTTATTTATTTATTTTTAGATGTACCATTACTTTTAATATTTTTTGTTTTTGTGGTACAGGTGCTATTTGTTTTTTTTTAGTTTTACATTACTAGCGTTATTATTCAATTATTATTCAGTACGAAATCTTTTAATTCAAATAACACCAGCATTCTGGTGTTTGTCCACTTAGGAAAAGAGGTCCTTCGGACAACAACTAATTACCTACCGGAGAGACAATATCATTTAGCCCCGATAAGCCTACTCAATGTTCCAGAAGAACAACCAATCTGGCAACTGGAAGATATTCAGTTGAAAAAACTACAATTAGATTCCCTTAACGACGCTCGATCGAATTTATATTATTTTATACGTTATATTACGTTATATTATTATATCATTTATATATTTCCTTTCGGAATAAATAAAATATGTCAAAATTTATTAGAGATGCTGTAATTTAACAAATATAACTGTTATAGTAACTATAATTTACTTAATAACCAACAAGTACAAGTATTTACTATAAACCTCATTTTTCCTATCTACAGTGACCGCCAAAAAGTGAGTAACACCTGTCTTTCTTTGAAACTGTTGCATTTACGTTTTTGAAATTCAGTTTGTATGGGAAGTTCATCTCATACAAACTGAATTCTCTCTACCGGAAGTAGACCACAACATCGTTATTTTAAATAGAATGCTATAGTTTTTATAACAGCTTTTAATTAAAACACACTGATAACTGCCAAAAAGAAATTGTGGTTTATGAAATATTTGGTGCAACTATTTAAAGTTTAATAGTTTACAATAAACAGTTCCTGTAAACATTTCAGTTGACAAAAAAAAAGGTAAACCGGAAATATGAAATAAACAGAAAACCAAGAGTCTAACACGCAGGAGCCCAACCCAACCCAACCCTTTTAGTTTTGTGTAATTTAAATAAATGTTTCTTATTTTGCTACAAATAAATTTGTTCCCCTGGTATCTTTAATTTCAAAGGACTTTTTACTTTGTTTTCAAATTGCTAGAGAAGAAAAGTAAAACATTTTTCAAACATTCTTATAAAATTATTATATTATTGTTGACAACTGCTTCAGGCACTTAAATAATAATTAATGATTATTATTTATTATTCTTTTTTCTATGGCACACTACAATAATTTTGACAACGTTTGAAAAATAATTAAAATTTTTCTTTTAACTTCTAACATTAAAATTAATATTGATATACACAATGGTACATCAATGGCTTCAGAAAAGTAAGAATAATTTAAAAACAAAAGTTTACAACAGCTTTATATTAAAGAGTGGTGACAAAAATAGTATTTGCTTGGCTCATGAAAATCAGATTGTAAATGATAGACTATAGCTTAGGACATTTTTCTTTGATAGAATAGATATGCAAAAAAAATCATAATACCAAAAAATATACTCCTTTCAATAATGTTCTATTCGTTCCAAGATGTTTTTCAGGGAAATGCTTTTCACAAATACGTAAATAATTGTAAATTCATCTCAATTTCATCTTATTGCCATAGTTCTTCCCGTCCAGTTTCCAGTTTCAATCCACCTTTGAAATATATGTGGGTGGATACACTTTTGGGTTTGGATATCGGTAAAATTTTCCATACCTTTCTCTGCATTCAATTGCACCAATAGCGCAATTTCTACCAGCCATTGTAATCTATTAAAATTTAATGTTTGGTGTTTCTCGGTGTAATGGTGTAAGTTTACATATATTCTGTTGATTTTATGGTTTATTAATCAGTTTTTTGTGTTTTACGGAATTTGTTACAATCTGTTTTTATTAATGATGCTGAAAAATAGAATTTTCTTTTTAATAAATGTAGTACATGAATTACATGAATTTTCATTTGATGTCTCTTCAAATGAGTGATAAAAATTGCGCTGTGAGCGAATACAGACCCAACCCAACCCAACCCAACCCAAAACTACCAATATTTGAAAGGTGGATTGAACGAATATGATGGAATCAATTGTGGAAATATGAAGAAGTGAGAATTTATAGAAATGTTTGTGGTTGCGAAATGGATTTCGCAACCTTCAGGAACATATCTATGCAGCACATAACATAAACTCTCTATTCATAATTTCTTTTTTTTTATTTTAAATCATATAAATCAAATATCAAGTGATAGTTTATTTATTACAGTCCAGTACAACATCAATTTAAGTATATCCTGTAAGTAAGTAGTCATAACTAAGAATGTTAATAAGCAACACTTTTATTAAATAAAAAACTATAAAGGGGTCAGTTTCAACATTTAAAATAAGTAAATGTTTTACATTATAGTTTGCTATTTGATTGGTCTGGACCAACCCAACCCAACCCATTTAGGTATTTTGGACCCAATTTTTTCTCTTAATTTGTACAAGTACCTGTTGGATCACCTATTGGAGTTCTATATAATTATTCATTGTTTACTAGTTTATAAATGAAAATCTGTTTCTTCTTCATCTAAGGTTAATCTAAGTTATTGTCTAAGTTTAATTTTTTTTACTTTTCAAAATTGTATTTTTATGTCACATCAATTAATGTTTAAATGAAAGTTTCAAATAAGTATATAACATGCACGTTTTAATTGTCAAATCAAAGCCCTCTCTCGAAACAAATCAACCGGCGACATAACGCAATTTTTGAAAACAAATAAACAATTTTTTTACTTTATAATTCGTTTACTCGCTCGAGAAAACCACTTAGTGAGCTTTTACCGTCTCCTGCAAAAGCTTTCCCCGCATGTTAATTAGGGTTGTTTTTGATGAAGTCGTTATAGATATGTGCGGATATGAAAAAAGAAAAACAAAAATTCTGTGGAAATGTAAACTAAAAGTATAAGTTTCTTTCTAAAAAGAGGAAAATCTGATGAAAATCAATATTAAATATGACGCAGAAAACCCACAGAGAAAAATCCTGAGAATAATTAATGTTTAAAATTGTAAGGATTTTACCGACCGACTACCATAAAACTCAAGAGTCAAATATCGATTTGACGGTACCCTGAGATTAAGAAGACCCGGTACACGGATTCAATAGGGAAACGTTCATGGAACGATTTGGCGTGGACGTAGCCCTAGTTTTCAATTCTAGTTTTGTTGACAAAGCTTCGCGACATAATTTGCATCCTAAAAGGCGAATCGCCTTTTAAATGATTTCAAAGACAAGCGTCTTGAAAATCCGAAGTGGTAACGTGAAAAAATTTGTAACAAACATTTGTAACACCTAAAGAGCAATTTATTTTAAATTAAAAAAAGAAAGTCGAAAATTTTAAATGGAACGCCCCATATTTTATTAGCCTTTTTATTAGCAAGTGAATTTAATTCGCTTCAAATTGTCTATAAACATTACTACCTAAATTATATATTCAATAAGGTTCGACTTAAAAACGATGTTTATTAAAGGAGTGGATCGGTGCTACGCGTGTTTCGCTCAGTTTTTAGGGCATCGACAGGCACGACTAAAAACAAGTTGTATATAAAAATTTTTAAAATAACCATTATGAAAATTATTAATATATAAATATAATGAATATTAATTACCGTCAAGAAGGCTATAGATGTACAAAACAGGATGTTGTATATTTAACTAGGTAACTCTTCAAACAGATAGAGTTGTTTCGAAAACATAGTTTTAGATGCTGAAAAGATCGGGCTTTCCAGTTGTGTCTTTATTATTTCCTTATCTCTAAAGGCGACGAAGATATCGGCTTGCAGAGTAGATAGGAGATTACGGGTAAAAGTTGGTTGCTGGGAGATTCGTTGTTATTGTTGCATGGGTCAAATCGGAAACATTTTTGATGAAGATTGTCGTATAATATATTAGTTTTCAACACTCCGAAGTAATTTTCCATGTTTGCGTTACTAAGCCCCAAAGTGGAAGGTAACACAAATATTTATTTAAAACTATATCTATAAATTTTGAATTGCAAAACGGACTCCCTTGGTTTTCTTCTGTAGAGCTTAATAAGATATTTATATCAGTGTATATATTTTTTATTAAATTTCGGGCACAACAAAACCGTATTTATTTATTAACTTATGGATATATATATATCACATGTGATTGCACACAAATAACGCTGCGTTGATAATCGCAAAACTAAAATCAGTTACAACCTCAGAAAATATTGGCCATTCATTTGCTTTCCCAATAAAATATTGTTTGTTATTGTCCACCATTTAATTCATTTATTTTTGGTTTTATTTAAATGTTGATGTGTGTGCTGATATGTGTTTATTTTGCAACAAACACATATCAGGTTACACTTTTCCTTGTTTGGAATTTAGCTTACGTTTCTGCGTACGTACTTCAAATGCATTTTCTAGAAATTCAATTGTGGAAGCAATCTTATTGGTCAAAATGGTCAGACCACCAAGTTGCAGAAGTTAAGAAGGGGATTTAGATTATAAAATATATAGTTAGTTTTAAGGAATGAAAAAAGCAAGTCGTGGATAGTAATACCTTTGATTATATTATACATATATAGATAGCCCACCTAATGGTAAAATTGGGAAACAAATAATTGCATATAATGGGACGCGAGTTAAAGTAGGATAAAGTAGGCAGTGTAATCGGCACTGAATACAAAGCTTCTCCCAAATAACGCTTTATTCGGCCATTGCTTAATTTTTATTATTTTTATTTTATTTTTTATATAGTTTTTAGTTTTTCATAAAAATATATCCCGCTTGACGCGAGACAGCTTACTCTTTGGCGCGACGTATCGATCGATTCATGGATCGCACATGGACCGGTATCGAGATTTGGAGCGTGTTTACCATCGAATTTCGTTTCGAGCCTTTGCCTCGTAAAACTTACGACAGTAAGCTTGTCAAATACAATTCCTCATATGAAGTATTGTGATGAAATTTGTTCAAGTGTGATGACATTACTTGATAACGTAGCTTATATTTATAGAATATTAATTGTTACAATTAGTTATTAAACCATAAAATGATTTATGATGATAAATTATAAAATAATAATAATTTTTAATTTTATATTTTAGTTCTTTATGATAATGCTATTTTTAAGCATTAAATAATTAAATTAATAAAAATAAAACGTACCTACACAATTATTATTGTTTCATGAAAACAAGAATAAAATAATAAATAACGATAACTTAATATTCAAATTATTAATAAACCTAAGCAACGTTATAAAAATATTTTCCAATGGTACTGAAACGACGTATGTCGAATTCGAACTTGTAACGGTCTTACTTATTTTTTTATTACCTTACAAGGAAGTGACAACGCCTTCGCTGTTTGTTTTTGATTAGGAGGTGTCCAGGCACCAGGCAACAAAGCATTAACTCGTTATTTGTATATTAGTAATTCAATTTATGCGAACGTCACGTTCAGTTTGAAGAAATTTGAGTGTGATAATATTAAAATTATTAAAAATTAATTAATAATTTATTATAGTGGAAAAAACAACTGTCACTATCGCTATTTTATTCCAGCTCAAGTGCCTACCGAACAATGAAAATACAAATTACTCTTTCTGGTCTAAGTACCATAAGACGATGGGTAGGCTATACGCAACCATCTTGCCCGGGTTCTATATTAGCATTAAAAAACAGCTACTGATACTCAGACAATAAGACTCAGACAATAACTAAAATTCAAAAAGGTTGCGTTCGAGCTCTGAACTTCCGAAACTACATGTGTTTTTTGAAAAAATGTTTGACGTTTCGGATACCATGTTGCAACCTTGTTCAGAAACTGGTTCGAAGAGTTAAAAGTGTTTTTTGCGTTCTCTGTTTTGATGAGATATCCACAAAAAAAAATTAGAATATTCGAAGGCCCTTGATTTGATAGAGGGTTATGAAGCTTTAGGCTGCTTAGGACGACGTAATTTATACCCAAAGAAAGCAATGGTATTTATGACAAGTGGATTGTTTGAAAAATGAAAACTGCCAATTGCAGTTTTTGCTTTACCGAAACAGAAGTAAACAGCGAGAACTTACAGGAGTTAATTATTAATGCAATAGATTAAATGGAAGATTGTGGTTTTCTTCTCAAAGTTATCACCACTAAAATCTTCAGCACTAAAATCGCTGTTTAATTATATATAACCCCATCAAGTTACGTTTCTTCAATTCCATATATAACGAAGATATTAAATTATTTGTTCCACTACAAGAACTCTTTTTTAACGTCAGTTTTATACAGGTGTTTCTACTAAACTACTTGAGACATTCAAAAACGGTTTTCAACATTAAAATCGTCATTTAATTATATACAACTCCACCAAGTTACATTTCTTCAATTCAATACATGACCAAGATATTAATATTTTAATCCATCATCAAGAAGATATGTTACATTTTCTTAACGTCAACTTTATCAAGGTGTTTCTCCTAATCTATTTACACTAAAATCGCCATTTAATTATATATAAACCGCATCGAGTTATGTTTCTTCAATTCCACACACAACCAAGATATTAAATTTTTATTCCGCTGCAAGAAGCCTTTTTTAACGTCAGCTTTATCAAGGCGTTTCTCCTAAACTATTTGAGATATTCAAAAACGGTTTTCAACATTAAAATCCTCATTTAATTGTGTACTACTTGATCAAGTTATAATTCTTCAATTTCATCCATAACCAAGATATTAATGTTTTAATACACCATCAAAAAAAGATGTTACTCTTTTTTAATGTCATCCTTATCAAGGTGTTTTCCCTAAACTATTTGAGATATGCAAGAACGATCTTCACCGTTAAAATCACCATTTAATTATATACAACTCCACCAAGTTACATTTCTTCAATTCCATACATTTCATTTCATTTATTTTCTGTAAAAATTAACAAATAATTTACATCGTGAAGAAAACAAAAAAGACATAGTGTATCTATTAACAATAGAAAAGTATTATTAGTACAATTCGAATTTATCTGCATTTAGAAGTTTATACCAAAAAATGCATCTATATTGTAAGGTGTTGCTTCTATTAATTTTTGTTTGACAATGTTCTCTAAACATTTTCGTGGAAGGGTTCTTATCATTTCCGGTAGATAATTATAAAATTTTATACCCCAGTACACCACATTGTCTTGGGTTTTCTTTGTTCGGTGTTTCGGAATGTTTAAGTTGCTCTTCTGTCTAGTCTGATGATCATGTGTCACATCTTGGGAGGGGAACTTGTTAATATTTTTTAATATATATCTTATGCAATTGAAGATATATACTGCGTAAATTGCCATAATATTTTGCTCTTTAAAATGTTGCTTACAACTATGGCTTATTTTTAATTGACATAATGCTCTTATCGCCCTCTTTTGCAGTAAAAATATTCTATCGGCTTGTGCAGAAGCACCCCAGAAAATTATACCGTACGATGCATGATTATGAAAACTTGCATAGTAAGTCAACTTCGCCGCACTCATTGTTGCCACAGCTCTTATTCTCCTGATACAAAAGATAGCACTGTTTAATTTCTTGCAGATATCATTTATTTGACTTGTCCATTTAAGATCTTCATCAAGATAAATGCCGAGGAATTTAAGGGTTTTATTTCCCTGCTCTTTATTTTTTTGTCTTTTTTGAAAATTGATTGTATCTTCGCGTTATTCATTGTAAGCCCATTATTTTTATACCAAGTTTCAGCATTTTCCAATATACAGCATGAGTTTTGATCTAAGTTCTCAGGAGATTTACTTACCGACACAAAAATTGAGTCGTCTGCATAAAGGCACAATTTATTAGTAGGAATTGCATCAGGCAAGTCATTTATATATATAACGAAGAGAAGGGGCCCCAGGATGGAGCCTTGTGGTACTCCTTTCGTAACATCACCCTGATCACCCCGACTTCGCCCTGATTCCTTCTACATCTACCATCTGTTTCCGATCACACAGATATGAGGCCAATAAATCATAGGCAATTCCTCTAATTCCATAAGTCTCCAATTTATGGAGTAGGCAGCAGTGATTCACATTACCGAACGCTTTACTCAGATCTACACTGATTAATTCTACATAATTCTTTTTATCTATAGCTTCCATAATGGTTAATACAACTTCTGCTATACCACTCTCAATAGATCGTCTACAGATATAACCATGTTTGTACTTAGAGAGTAGTTTCCGTTTTTGGAAAAAATTCATCAATCTTTCTGCTATTACATATTCGAGAATCTTAGGCAAAATTGATATAGGTCGGTAATTGTTAGGGTTGTCTACGTCTCCCTTTTTATAAATGGGAATCACTTTAGCTATTTTTAACTCTTCAGGAAATACACCATTCTCCAAACACAAATAAGCTGATCGGCTAGTTCATGAATTATTTTTTTGCAAAAAATTTTTGACATTTCATAAACATCTTCGGTTCTTTTTGATCTTAGCTTTCTGCCAATGCTAATCAACTCATGTTTGTCAACGCCATAAAAAACACGAAGAGCTATTTTGAACATCAAGTTTGATAGCTTGATCTATTGTTGCATTAGAAGTGCGCTGTAGATCATTTAAGTGACTCGCAAAAGAGTGAGGATCTATAATTTTTTCTGACTTTGCACTTTTATTCCCTCTGGTCTCTTTATTTATTATTTACCATATAACCTTTTGTTTATTTTTTGCCGTGTTCAGTAAAGACAAATAATGATCACGTTTTTCTTGCTGAAGATGATCTCTAAGTTCTTTTTTGTATTTATTGTAAATTCTATACGACTCTTCAGTTTTCAGATTGTTCGCAAGAATACTTAATATTTCAACAATGTTCTGCCTTCGATTTATGTTTTCATTGGATATCCATATAGGATTATCAGCTGTTGTTCTTCTACTCATTTCAGGACAACAAGACCAATACGTCTTCAGCATACAAGAAAAATTAATGAGAAAAGATTGTAGCTATACTCTGATCGTTTAAGTCGATGTAGTCACGACATTTATATTTTTGCAGGTTTACCATTGGTTCATTAATTTCGCTAAATTCGATAGTCTGTGCATAATGGTCAGAAAGATGCAGGTCTATGGTATTTCCTGTGTATTCATCTTCTGTTCATACCCAAGATATTAATTTTTTAATCCACCATCAAAAAAATATGTTCCTTTTTTTTGACGTCAACTCTAAAATCATCTCCTAAACTATTCGAGATATCCAGAAACGGCTTTTAGAATTAAAATCATCATTCAATTGCGTATAATTTCACCAAGATATGATTCTTCAATTTCATATATAATCAATAATTTTTAATTTTCTTTATAATTTTTGACACAAGGTAGTATTAATTAAAAAAAAATAATAGAAACCAATTCATTGTATAACGTTAAGCGTTAATAATCGAATTTTTTTATTTTTTAAAAGATAAGCGAAGATAACGGTGTAAACTCAAACTTTTCCTATCAAAGTTCATTTTTAATTTTTTTTAAGTTCAAAGGTAGAATAAAACCATAATAGAATTTTAATAACTTTATTTATTTAATATAATCAATTATTTTACTCCTAAATTAAAACGATTCTTCCTTCAGACCATAATAATATTTCAAAACTTATTTTAAGTCAACGTTTTCCTTAAATAAATAAAATCCTTTACAAATATTTAATAATTAATTTCTGCATAAAATCTTTCGTTAAATACAGTATAAACATACAAAATAAGCTCACAATAACGGCACTTTTTTATCGCTTTAATTCGACCACCAATACAATAATTAAAACAATCAGGATAACAGTACCAATTAAAGCTAGATAAAAAAGTTTCTTCCTGTAACGGTTCCCATATCGAGCTGCTTTTTGGAGCTCTTCAGTTCCTTGAGTTACCGCCCCGGCTGTATAATCAATATTTTGTTCAATTGAATCTAAAAAAAAGCAAAATAATTGTTTTTAATAACTCATTTGTCGTTATTTTACCAATAACTTCGCGATCTTGATACACAATTACGCTCAATTCTCTCATTATTTGGTTCACATCCAAAACATCAGCTTCAATTTGCTTAATTGCAACCTCCCGATCCATTAACATATCGTTTTCGAACGCTAACTCCCTGGCTAATAATACTTGTTGTTGTGCTTGGGGATCATCTTTGTCCATTTCCTCTAATTCAACTGGAGAAATTAAAAGATTCGCCTTCATTTTATCGGCAACCGTGTTTTGTAGAGAAGAATAATTAGCAAGAGCATCTTTGAAATTATCGGCGAGTTTTTCGCATTGCAATTTTTGTTGTTTTCCCCCTTTCTTTACCACTCTGCTTAATTTTTGTAGCGAACTTGTCGCCGCAGAGATTATTTGGTTCGTACTTAATTGAATTACATGGCTAAAATTGAAAATTAATTAATTAAAATAATTAATTTTTGTAAAAAAAAGTCGGGAAGATGTCTACTTTACCGACATTGCAATTTCGGTTGTATGCATAAATTATGATTAATAATTTTTTTTTATTATTTACATTTTATCTCTGAGGCCGCGATTATCCTTGGAAGTCCCAACGTTTTTTGCTAAATTATCTAAACTCTTCCAAGAGGAATTTATGGTGTAAATATTACTAACAATGCTGTCACACAATGTGTTAAAATCGGAAGTAGATGTCCCAGAAAAGGCAACCTCCGCGGTATTTTCCATGGCCCCGTAATTAGGCGCTGGCTTCTTATTCATCTTGAATCAAACTCGCTCAATTTTTGTCCAAAAACTTGACTTACACCAACATAACCTTTCAAACACTTTCTCTTTGTAATCTTTTCCACAAATTCATCACATCACCACCGATACCGTTAGAATTTAGAAAGAATAGAATTGTATCGAATTACATTATTATCGCCCCTTTTTGTTTGTTTTAACAACAAATTAAATGTGTGGAATGGAATTCAAGAGCAAACACAAGTGACGTTTCAACACAGATAAAAAGCTGATTTTAGATACAAAATCGAATCACGTGATTTTATTTATTAATCATTTAAACCAGATTATGAGTAAACAAGCTTAGTAATTAGAGTGTTGAAACATTAATTTTATTGAATGAGGTCATGTTTAATGTTGGTGGATTGACTTTATACGTAGATGGACGTTGCATGACTAATTCACTTGTGTCACGTAACGTCATAAATCTTTTAGTTTATATATAAGTTATTCCTTACAGTTAAATGGTTTTTTTTAATAATTATCAATAAATAAATAAAAATAATTGCTTAAACAAATTTAAATAATTAATATTTAAGTTGATTTGAGTAATACATGTTAATTAAGTCTATGACAGGTGTCATTTTTGACATTAGATTTAATTGATTTAAAAAATATTGTTACACTAAATTATAATAATAATAATTTTATTATCCCAACGGAAATACATTGTTCCAAAAAAGGAAATAAGGAACATATCAAGACTCCCAACTTAAAATCGACGGTTCTTTTTTTTATCGATAGGAAGTGATCTAAAAAAAAACATTAACAATAAAGAAAAATTGCGGAAATTTGTAGAACTTACCGAAAAATCACTTTTAAGTTTCCATGTGACGTCACGTTTTATGACAACAGCAACAATTCTAATCACATATTTTCGTATTAAATCGGTCAAAACCTATCTAATAAACTGCTTATTACTTAACCAAGCACACAATAAACATTATTTAAAAATAATTAAATTAAAAATATCGTAATTTTCACAAAATTTATCTAGATTACTGTTTATAATTTCGGTGAAATGTTATTTGATAGACTGTGTAGTTAATAGAATATGTCTTAATCGAAACGAAAAACAACAACCACTGATACGTTTTTATTTTTCATGTTTTTTCAAGAAACCATACAACTAAAACACACCCAATCCACCCTCTATCAATCCACATTATACACTCAGCAGCAGAAGTCTGCGTACAATAAACTTGTAATACTTTAATTGAAAAAATAAGAGTCATAATCTAATGTGATAAACTTGATTTTTTTTTATTTTGTATATTAACTACATATAATTCTATTAACAAAATATGCTTCAACAAAACAGAAACAGTAGTTACAGAAAAAAATCAAAACTAAATATTCTACAAATAACGGGTATGCAAAAATCTGCGTACAAGTCAGGACAGTATTTATAAAAAATTCATAAATGAGATCATTCTTTCTATATTAATATGAGGTCGGATAACCTTTACGTTTAATGACCTGCCTTAAACGTTTAGGCATGGAGTGCACTAATTTCTTCGTTCCGTCCGAACTGATTTTGGCCCATTCCTCAATCATAACATTTTTTAACGTTTCCTTCGACGTTATGTTGTGTTGCCGAATCCTGCGTTCCAGTAAATCCCAGAGGTGTTCGATGGGATTCAAGTCCGGCGATTGTGGAGGTGTTTTAAGTTGCTTTGGGGTATTGTATAGTAGCCAAAGCTTAGTGTTGTGGGCGCAATGTTTGGGGTCATTATCTTGTTGAAAAAAAGTATCCGGGCTCCAAGCCCAAGTTTTCGATGCTAGGCTTCAAATTTTCTTTTAAAATGTCTATATACATTTTATGGTCCATTGTCGATGTTATGAAAACCAACCTTCCCACCCCTTTGGTGCACATACACCCCCAAACCATAACTCCACCACCTCCGTGTTTTACAGTCGCTTTCAAATTTTCGGGATTAAGGGCAGTATTAGGTTTTCTCCATACAAGTTGTTTACCCTTAATACCGAAAATGCAAAATTTGCTCTCATCTGTAAAGAGAACTTTCTCCCAGAATTCAATGGGCTTGTCTAAGAGTTTTTTTGCAAAGGCGATCCGCTTCTGACGATTGACCTCTGACACAAATGGCTTTTTTCGTGCAACGCGACTGTGATAGTTAGCTTTTTTTAACGTCCTTCTCACCGTATCTTTGCTGACAGTTTTATGAAATTCTTCTTGTACATTTTCTACTATTTTTTTTTTGCCGTCAGCCTAGGTTCTTTTCTAACCTGCTGTACAATTTTTCGCTTCTCTCGGTTTGTTAAAAGGGGTGGTCTACCAGATCGCGGACGTGAGAGGTAATCTTCAGTGTCTTTATAATTATTAATTACTCTTTGAATGGAAGAGTGTGACCTGCCGACAGTTTCTCTTATTTTTCGAAAAGATTTTCCCTTTCCATAACTTTACAATAATTTTTCTCTCTCCCAATTCAATTTCCTTTCCTTTCGTGTCCATTCTAACTTTTAGCTTCTAAGCCTCTGCTAATATAATTGACACCGATTATTTTTTATTTAAATCGGAAAGCGTACATCGCCAACTACGTATTTAAGTAAATATGTATATTTTGGAGAAGGCGTCTTTATTTGTACGCAGATTTTTGCATACGCATTATTTGGAGAATTTTTAATTTTAATTTTTTTTGTAACCAATATTTCTGTTTTATTGATGCATATTTTGTTAATAGAATTATATGTAGTTAATACACAAAATAAAAAAAAATGAAGTTTATCACATTAGATCATGACCCTTATTTTTTCAGTTAAAGTGTTAGAAGTGTTTTGTACGCAGACTTCTGCTGCTAAGTGTATGTCTTAATCGAAACGAAAAACAACAACCACTGAAACGTTTTTATTTTTCATGTTTTTTCAAGAAACCATACAACTAAAACACACCAGTAGTATAGATTAGCCGATTCTAGAACCTCCTCCTCGAACCTGCGTCCGAGGAGGAGGTTCTAGAATCGGCTAATTGTTGGAGGAGGAGGAGGAGGTTGTAGTATCTACTAATTTTTGGAGGAGGTTGTAGAATCGGCTAATTGTTGGAGGAGGAGGAGGTTCTAGAATCGGCTAATTGTTACAAACCTACTAACCTTAAAAGTTGTAATGTGGGAGGAGTTTCCAATTAAGTTTTAATTATTTGCAACCTCCCCCCCCCCAAGTGACACCTTTAAATAGGGAAACCAGAGAATAAAATAATAACGCTCTGTTGACGTGTTAAGACATGTTCGTAGATGGTTACTCTTCGTCGTCTTCCGATAGAATGAAAAATAATCTTGTAATATTTACTAATATATACTAATTAAAATGATTATCCCATCCTACCTGATTTGGATGATATAATGTGAGAGGGTTTAAGCGACTAATTGAAAATCGTGTATATCGAACTTGCTTGCAAAAAGGTTTTAAATCGGCCGTAATTATTAAATAAGAGTAGGGTTTTTTATAAATTTATTCAGGTAGTAATACTGCCCAAGCAAGTTTATGTAAAAAAATATATGCAGATAAGAAGTGCTGTTTTGCTCGAAGAAAAGGAATGAGTCATATTTACCTGACATCATTTGGGTTCATTATGTTCACAAAAAAACCTCCTGCATAAAACTCCTGCAAGAATTGGGAGGAGGTGGAAAGGTTTATAAACGGTTGTAAAGTATCACAGGGACGTAGTTATTCGTTGAGAAGTGAAAAAGAATAAAGTCCAAAATGTTGGTGTGTGATAATTGCGCAAAATGTTTCACCCGGTCCGATAACTTGAAGAGACATCAGCGGCAATCATGCATTGGTAAAAGAATCAAACTTGAAGAAATATCTAAATCAAATATGGCAAAATGTGATGCGTGCGATAAGTACGTAAATAAGCAATGTTATTCTGCACATTTGCGCAGTAATGAGCATAAACGCAATGCGTTTGTAATAATTGACGATGGAGTTGAGAGAATCGCTGGGGCATTTGGCGATAAAATAGTAAGCTATAGAATAAACGAACCGGGAAATTTTGTGGATTTGAAGGAATATTCGGATAGAATTCGTGAAAAAATCTTAAATCTAATTCAAAGCGCTATCGATATTCATGGCAGCATTAAATTAAATCTAGAATGTTTTGGAATGTATTGTTTGCAATCCAAAGAAGATTGGGAAATAAAATCGTTTAATACAAAAAATAAAGTAGCATCTTTAGCGACAGATTTGTATAAAATTTATAATGACTTCATCGATGAAATATCATCAAAAATGTCGGAATTTCAAGAACGTGATTCAGGTAAGCGCTCTAAGGTGCAAGGTTTGAAGAATACTAATTAAAACAATTTGTATACAGGGTGGACACTATTACAAATACTGTATATGGAGGTTAATCTCAACAAATATAACCCCACAAGAGCTTCGAGCTACATGGATCTGCCGTACCATATAAAAGCTAAGCGTGCTGTAATAAATATCCAAAATGCTGATGATGCATGCTTTGCTTGGGCGTTAACATCAGCAGTGTGTGAACCGAACGGTTTACCACAGCGGACAACTTCGTATCCCCATTATGAAAATTGTGGCTTTGACTATTCAAATATAACATTTCCGGTTAAATTACGAGACATACCTGAGTTTGAGAAGCAGAACAAAGTTTCGATAAATGTCTATGGTTTAAATGAATATTTTAAAGACGGAGTTATGAATTATGATATAATCACCATGTACATATGTCGACAAAAGGAAGAAAGACATATAAATTTATTATTAATATCGGATGATCTTGGAAATAGCCATTACTGTTGGATAAAAAGTTTATCCAGATTACTGTCAGCACAAGCATCTAAAAATGGTCATGAAAAATTTATTTGCGAGGGATGTTTGATATTCTTTTCAACAGAGTGTCAACTTCAGCGACATCAAACGCACGATTGCGGCAAGGTAAGAGCAATTTTACCAACAACAAGTATTAAAATAAATAAATATGGAGAGCAAGAACAGGAGAATGTATTACAATTTGAAAATTTTGAAAAACAATTAAAAATACCATTTGTAGTATATGCAGACTTTGAATCGTTACAGAAACCAATCGTCTGTATCGAGAATACAGAAAAGAACAATGAGAATTCATACTCCGTAAAATGTTTTGAACACGAGCCGTATGCGTTTGCATACTATATTAAATGTTCTTATGATGATTCGTTATCGAAATTTGAAATATATCGAGGGCGTAATGCAGCACAAATTTTTATGAACAAGTTGGAGGAAGATGTTTTAAGTATATACAACAACTATTTAAGCAAGCCAAAAGAAATGTTACCATTAGAAAATCTAGAAAAATTAATACATCATATGGAAGATACGTGTCACATTTGTTCGAAAGAGATAAAAACTGGCAGCAAAGTATACGATCATGACCACCTCACCGGCTTATATCGAGGGCCTGCACATAGTGTGTGTAATATAAATTACCAATTACCAAACTTCATACCAATATTTTTTCATAATCTTTCAAATTACGATTGTCACATGTTCGTAAAAGATATGGCGTTAAAAGAGGAAGATGTTGAAGTTATAGCACAAAGTAAAGAGAAATACATATCGTTTTCAAAAAAGATTGTCGTAGGAGATTATGTTGATAGCAAGGGAAAGCTAAGAAGAGTGTCGATGAAATTAAGATTTGTCGATTCATATAGATTTATGGCTTCATCGTTAGAAAAATTGGGATCATTTTTGGAAGATAATCAATGTGTCGAAATCAGAAAGCATTTTAAAAATGAAGAACAGTTTCGATTAGTGCGTCAAAAGGGAGTATTTCCATACTGTTTTGTAGACTCATTCGAAAAGCTAAACTTCAACTGTTTGCCAGATCAAAAAAGTTTTTATAATACATTATGCGATGAAGAAGTAACTGAAGAAAATTACTGTCGAGCACAAAAAGCGTGGAAAGTGTTTAATTGTACCACTTTAGGAGAATATAGTGACATATATCTAACGTCGGATGTTTTACTTTTGGCGGATATATTTGAGAATTTTCGAACCATATCGATTCAGAACTATGGTTTGGATCCGTGTCATTATTTCACATCACCGGGTTTCGGTTTTGATGCCTTACTACGCATGACTAGGGTAAAATTGGAATTGCTAACCGATATAGATATGTTGCATTTCTTTAAAAAGGGTATTCGCGGTGGTTTGAGTATGTGCAGCAAGAGAAGTGCTGAAGCAAATAACAAGTTTATGCCGGAATTTCTACCCAATAGAGAAACATCCTATATTTTATATCTTGACGCTACAAATTTGTATGGGCACGCGATGAGAAGAAAACTTCCAACCGGAGGATTTCGATGGCTGTCAGATGAAGAGATCCGTAGGCTAGATATTGACAATATGAATGAAGATTCAGGAAAGGGTTACGTGTTTGAAGTTGATTTAGAGTATCCGGAAAACTTTTGGGACAAACTTTTTTTGGGAAAACTTTTCAGGACAAAACGGATTTACCATTTTGTCCTGAACGAATTGTACCTCCAGGCTCAAAAAATGCAAAGTTAATAGCAAATTTATATAATAAATCAAGGTACATCATTCATTACATGAACTTAAAGCAATGTGTACGGTTTGGTTTGAAGTTAATAAAGGTTCATAGGGCGTTAGAATTTAAACAATCAGAGTGGATGCGGAAATATATTGATTTCAATTCTGAAAAACGTGCGAAAGCGACAAATGAATTTGATAAAAACCATTACAAGTCGATGAATAACAACGTGTTCGGTAAAACAATGGAAAATGTAGAAAAGCGGGTAGATATATGATTAGTTACACACTGGGAATGTCGCCATAGGAAACCGGGCGTAGAAGCTCTGATCGCTAAACCAAATTTCAAATCTTCAAAAGTATTCAATGATAATTTGGTAGCAATTCAGCTGAATCTCGCAGAAGTACGTTATAATAAACCGCTGTACGTAGGATTCTGCATATTAGAGCTTTCGAAAACGGTAATGTACGATTTCTTCTATGGTTATTTAAAAGAAAAGTATGGAAACGACGTATACCTCTTGTACACCGATACGGATTCGTTGATTCTAGAAATATTTACACCAAACGTATATGAGGATATAAAAGAAAATATTGATGTCTTTGACACGTCGAATTATCCGTTAGACAATATACACGGTATACCCCGCGGTGTACCGGTATTGGGAAGAATGAAGGATGAATATCCAAATAGGTGTATCACCTCATTTGTTGGAACAGGAGCCAAAGCTTATTGCATAACTTTGCTCGACGATAACGTAAAGAAGGCTAAAGGAGTGAAAAAGTATGTTATTGATAAACATTTGAGCGTAACCGATTACAAAGCTGTGGTCGAACGTGGTGGATTGATACGTAAGGAAATGTACGTATTTAAATCGGAATATCACACAATGTACACAGAATTAAAAAACAAAATCGCTTTATCATGTAGTGATGATAAACGGCACATATTACCAGATGGTTCTAGTACATTGGCTTGGGGGCATAAGTCATTGAATGATGCAACACAAAATATAGATAATTAAAAAATATAATATAAATAATCAATACAAAATAATACATATACTGTAATCTCAGATAGTAAATAAATTATTTAACGTGTATTAGTAATTGTTTTATTGTTTCTTAAATAACGTTACTTTTTGAGATCCAAGAATTATGAGACGGTCCCAAACCCAACCATTTAACAAGCACTTGTTGTCCTTTTCGTCTTAGCACTTTTTCCACCAAGTAAACGTCTGGATGCTTAACGTTTTGTAATTCTTCTCTATAGAATCCGCCAGAAAGAATTTCACCGGAAGCATCTTTGAGAAGGTATGTTGTGGGGTTAGTATTACGAACGGTATGTATAGTAAATACTTCGTTAGACCAATTTGGAGTGTAGTTTTTGGTGAAGGCGTGTCGATGCTTGCTTATTCGTACGTAATCACCGACTTTAAATCTTTTTCTAATAGGGTCGACCGTCTTTATGTAATTGTAAACAGATTTCAACAGAATTGAAGCATTTCTGCTGTTTACTTCGCTTGGTTTCATTCCTATCGTCCGGTGCTCTCGGTTGTTATAATCCTGAATTAATTTAGGTAGTATTTCCAACCAACGATAATTACCTTGCATACTAAATTCTTTCCACATCTTTTCCTTTAGTGTTCTATTGAAGCGTTCGACAATTGAACTCTTTAAATTAGAAAATGTGCTGTAATGATTAATACCATAGCGTGTCATAAGGTTCTTAAAGTTTGCGTTATAAAATTCTGTTCCGTTATCTGTCTGTAGGTTCTTCGGTATATTGTTTCGCTTGTCTAACAGAATCGTTTCCATAGCCCGCGTAACTTCCTTACCCGTTTTGTTTTTTAGTGGTACAGCCCATCCGTACTTGGAAAATGCATTAATAACGGTTAATATATATTTAAAATTACCATTAGCTTTTGAATAAGGAATCATCTCTACCAAATCAGCTTGAAATAAGTCCCTTAAACCCTTTATAACAACACGCCTGCGTCTGTAGTTTTTCCGTACTGGCGCGTGCAACTCATTTACAAGGGATCTCTTGATATTACTCATTTTGTGGACAATTCAATGACTAATTCAACACTAAATGGATGCTTCAATAAAGTGGGCGTTACTGTAGGCTTGCATACTATTTTATTCCCGAAGGATAGATAATTTAAGTCATTTGGATCGAATTGCTTCCCATCAATTATGAGTTGTACGTTTCCCTCAAATCGGGAAGAAACAATTTCACCAACATAAAAATAGTTAACATACTGTTTAACGTATCCTAAATTTTGAATAATGAAATAATTATCAACCTTATCTGTAGTTCCATCTCCGCTAAATGTTAATATAATTGATGGTCGTAAATATCGACGCTTCTTCAAATGAGTAACAATGTTGTGACCATGTACATGCTTACCAAACTTATCGATTACCATACTGGACGAGTGCTTTCCGAACCGGTTTAAACTCATCTTTCCTACTTCATGGTCGCTGACGTTTTAAAATAGAAAGTATGAAGCATGTATATTTATGATTTAACGTATAATCTTTGCCTCTGCTAGTTCAGATATGATAGATGTAATTTCGTTGACATGTGCGGAATTACCTGCAGCTTGAGAAGCCATTAACAATCGCAATCTATTGACCAGCTCATTGGGATCGTCCCAGTACTCGTACTCGATAAGAGCGTGAGGAACAACTTGTTTCTGCAATGTACCACCCAAGGTTTTTTTCTTAGGATTCGGCCAGTACCTCGCCCAATGCACCCTGGGTTTGTCACCCTCCATGATAGGTTTGATAATATCTTGAAACTTTTGACTTTCATCCTCCGTGGTCAAACCTGCCTCTGGAATGTAATTCATGTAAGCTGCATTCGAACGTTGCAAGATATCTTTGTAATTGCGCACATCTTGAATTGTAAATCTGCCAGGATTGTTTTTAAATAATAAATCATATAATCCAGTGGTTCCCGCATATTTAAATTTTCCAACGAGAATATCCTTGTCGTCAAATTCAACAGGGCTAACACCTATGTAAAAGCCTTCCGGAGTCTGACGAACACCGTATACTTGATCATACTCATCTGCCACATCCTTAGCCAAACCAACAATATACCTTCTGGGTAAAGGATCAAACATATCCAATGCAGCTTGTACATCGGGACTTGCCAATTGTTCTTCCAATTCATCTTTAAATCGTTCCACTCGATCTTTTCCGTAGGTTATAAGGGCTGCAGTATCATCGCTGGAATCTGAATACTCTTCATCGATATCCTCACCCGGTTGACCTTCAAATATCTCTTCTTGTACCTGGAATGATGGTATAGTTGGAGTAGAAATTACTTTTTTCTTTTCAGGAGTAGAGGTGATTAATTTTCGGCGTGTAGGTTTCAATGGAATTTTAGGTTTTTGTGTAAAATGTTCATCCTCGTATTTGGATGCTATGTCAGAAATGTCGTCCGTGAAACGTTCCATTTTAGAGATCTTTTCGGCCTTCGGATACAGACGTGGTTTTGAATCGGATAACAAACCCACTGTTTCTATTTTTGCAGCAATATCTTTTAATGGTTTCGTAATCGGAGAGTAAGCCGTTTCCGTCCGAATTCTTGATTCTGCTACGTCCTCTTTTAACGAGCGAATTTTGTCTCGCAAGGCTTCGCGAGCAGTGATAAGTTCCGCAGCAAGCGTCTTCTTCATAGTGGGATGTACTTCAACGTAATGAAGTAAGTACTGTTTAAATAGACACTTTTAAACTTCAATGAATTTGTCAAAACCATAGCGGTACCGACCGTTAGACAAACTACAGTCCAGGTCAATTACTAGGACACCATGTCTATTCTTCCAACAAGCATCGGCAATTCGCTTTAGATTATTAAATTCTATATCAGCCATTAGATGATCTTCGAACACGTGTTTTAAATTTGTTAGGTCCTGTTTAAACAACACCAACAAATTGCAGTTGTCACGAATTAACTGTTTAGGAATTGCGCTATAACTTTGACAAATCAAGAAACAATCAATATTCTTATGGCGACCATATGAAAAAAAATCCTTAATTACATTCTGACCAGTACAAGGAACATCGTCAAATATGACTACCGAATATTCTTTCACTTCTTCCGGAGTAATAAACGAATCTATATTAGAAAATTCATAGTAACCACAATCTTTTATAGGTTCTAACAGATGTCTCAAAAAATCATACTTATTTTGGTACAATGAATTAGAACATAAATATATGTTTAGGAAGCGCAGGCCATTACGAGCAAGTAAAACCGATAGCATGACATTCGTTTTACCGACACCAGACGGTCCCACAATTATACCTCGCTTACACTTTCCGCCGAACAAGTCACTATGTCTCACAAAGTATTCTTCGGCTGCACCTTTACTAAAATTAATTATTGGTAGAGTTAGCGGTTGCGATGAACACTTTACCTTCTCGACAATCATTACTCACGACCTACCGCATTCAAAAGTTAACAGGGTAATACTGAACTAAAAAACATAACTCAACATATAAGTAATAATAATATAATATGATATAATATGATATAAAATAATAATAATAATAATAATAATAATAATAATAATAATAATAATAATAATAATAATAATAATAATAATAATAATAATAATAATAATAATAATAATAATAATAATAATAATAATAATAATAATAATAATAATAATAATAATAATAATAATAATAATAATAATATAATAATAATATAAAAATAATAATTAGCCACCTAGGGGTGGCTAATCCCACACCTCCTCGGGTTCGTCAGGGGGTGCAACCGGCTCCGTCGGTGTAGGCGAGTGGTTGGGAGATGCATCCGGCCAAGGGTCAGGCGGTTCTGTATTGCGCGGTGGCAGTTCCCGGTATACATTTACCGCCTCTATATTTACCGTCGTCGCTTTTATTGTCGACGACTCTTTGACCGCTTCCTTGAGCATCTCCATCTCCGCTCTTAAATGATTTAACTGAAAATTTTAAATTAGTAAAACATGTATATAAATATGAATAACTAACGTACTACATCTTTCATCCCTCTTATTTGGGCATCCATCACGGCCGCCCTCCTTTCGAATATTAACAGTTTGGCCAAGGTGCGAGGGCTAATAGTGGTCATTCTGTTAAAAGATAATGTATTAGCTATAAAGAAAATAATTTTAATAGGTTACTGTAGAAGAGAAAGAATTTGTTTGTCCTTCGCAACCTCTGCAGTCAAATCCTCAATGGTTTCGTTAAGAGAAATTTTTAGAGGATCATCATCAACCATAAAAGACATCCTTAAAAGTCATCCCTTCTTTAAGCCGCAATAAATACACTAAAGAATGATTTAACTCAGTAACCTTTTGTTAAAGGTTATTGCTATAATTTCTGTGTAATAATTTGACATCTTCCAAAAGCAAGCTTTTAGTTTTTTCCAATGTAGAACTTATTGCAGTTGAAAAAAGGTTGCCTAATACTTCTGAATGTACAGCAGAAGATGGAATGTTAGAGGTAGGAGGTAGAGTACTTGTAATCATTGTGGTCTGTACTTTTGGCACATTACCGATCTTCGAAGAAGAAGAAGAAGAAGCAGAAGAAGGAGAAGTATGGCTAGCGACAACCAAGGAATCTTTCTTGTTTAAAGGAACTTGAAGAGAGGACAGGTCAGAAGTCCTTACTGCGCAGAATTGTGATACCGCCATTGCATTAAGAGAGTCGTCAGAAATGTGCTCGTTAATGCTGGAGGCGACTTTTCCAGCGTCAATTATAGACGCTTCCGTCGGTTCCTCATCAGAAGCACGCTTACGTTGTATTGATCTTGAACGAGCACGTTCCCGTCGTTGCTCTCTATATGTATCCTTCGGTAACCACAATCCTACACCCTTCTTCCAATGCTCACGTTTCCTTGAATTCTGACGAAGTGACAACTTTTCACTCCACCGGTATTCGAGGAAGCCGTGCCGCTCGGAACTGGTAAGGGCGTCTGTGCTTCATCTGTAGGTTGGACGACGCAGGAATCTCTAGCCTTCTCAGCAGAGGTTATGTCCAACAACTCAACGTTGAAATTATTTAAAATTTCAACCTCTTGGCTGTTAGAAAATCCCGGTTCTGTCAAATTAATTTGACTGAAACCATCTTGAGACATCTTAATGAAAAGAATTTATTAGTTTAAATGAAAATAAACAAGAGAAAAAATTAATCTCTACTTACTTTGGCGATAGATGTAAAAAAGTTGAAAAAAACTTGTAGCTGTAAAACGATATAAAAAATTAACTTTTGTTTGCTGATGCTCGGGATCGAACCCGAACAATTTTGCTAAAAGCCAAGCGTCCTATACGCTAGGCTATTGAAGGGCACGAGATAAAGTGCTTAATTACTTTACTTACATTGACGAGGGATGTAACGGTTATAGTGGTAACCGTGAAGCAGCTGCAAAAAAAAAATATATGGAATATAATAATAATTTCTTGCCAGCGCTCCGAATCGAACCCGAGCCATCTGGTCGAGAGCCTGACGTACTGTACTGTTAGGCTATCGAAGGAATCGGCTTGAGGTGTTTAAGATTACTTATAGTTTACGAACGCTCAAATTATTCTACTTACATTGACGATAGGCGATGGAATTGTAACCGTGACGCAGCTGTAAAAAATATAGAAAATAATAAAAATTTCTGCCAGCGCTTGGGAACGAACCCGAAGCATCTGGTCGAGAGCCTAACGCACTGCACTGTTAGGCTATCGAAGAAATTGGCTTAAGGTATTTAAAATTTAGTAACATTTTCACCAACGCTCGGCATCGAACGTTTTAGAAAGTAAAAGTGTAGTAAATTGTACTTACCAAAAGGTGGCGCTGTTAGTGAACAGTGGACACTAGAAACTGGACACTAGAAAGTGGGAACTAGATACTTGACACTACAAAGTGAACAATAGAAACACTACAACAGTAAAAACACTAGAACAGTAGAAAACTGTGAGGAATTGTTGTTCATTCTTCCTTTTTATACAAAAAAAGTAGGTTAGTAGATGTGGTAGGAGGCGGAGTAGGGGCGGAGTAAGGGGCGTGGTGGGGAAAGGGGGCGGAGTTAGAGTGGGGGAACTTTTTTCCTGGTGCTTTTTTGGTCGGCACCGGGGGGGGGGGGACTAAGCACCCCCACCCCAAAACCCCACTCCCATCCCTACTCTTCCCTTTCCTCTTTCGGGAGGAGTTTAAGGAGGAGCTCCTTTTAAAAGAACTCCTCCCCTTTTCTTTACCATTTTTCCTTCCCTTTTTTCCTTTCTTTTCTTCCCTTTCTTTTCTTCCTTTTTTCTTCCCTTTTTTCCTTCTTTCTTTCTTCTTTCCTGCTTTTCTTCTACAAACCCAACCCAACCCAACCCCCCCCCCCAACCCCTTTCATTATTCACCCTTTTGTACTAATAAAGACGCAACATTTTTTCGTTATACAAGAGAACCTTTATTTCGTTAAACAATTTACATATAATACATATACAAATTACACATTACAAAAACCACAATTTCCTCGGGTTGGTGGTGGTCCGTCAATATGCGTATCCATATGATCCATATTGTAATGCTTGAAACAAGGTAGCTTACATTGCAGTCGTTCTTCATTTCTGTATTTCGAAGGTAATTTGAACCAAACAGCTGCAAGGTCCAATGGTTTCACTTTATCCAAATAATACTCCATTGGTAAATAACAAAGTTCGTAATTTTTTATATTCACAAACGATAAATCCCTTTCATATCTTTGCATAATGTCCCACACTTTATTTATTATGAAAGTTGAAAGCCCCAACCGCGTAACTAAACGCCAAATACGTTCCATCTCGAACTGTACGCTGTTCTACGTTTCTCAGTTCATTTATACCCTCAAATTTCTGAAGATGTATGAAAACAAGTAAAAAACGTTTGACAGAGAGCACATGCTTGGTGTCTTTTTATGGAAGGGGCACATTGGCAAGCCAACCTCTAATTTACATTCGTGTTCGGGCAATTCTTTGACTGGTATCGTTACAATTCTTTTTAAAAAACATGCTTTTTCATGCCCTTTAACGTAAACTACTTTTGCTGATCGACACAGATAATAAACGATGTCATCGAAACTGGATACCGGGACAAAGCCGACATTCCAATCGATGCAGTGATGATAATTCATTAACCAGTTGGCCGTATTGCGAAATTTGGTAGGTAAAGATGAAAAACTTCGAATTGGTTGGAATATGTAATGACTTACACGGTTCTTATTATCATAGGAGGCCAATTCCTTAGGAATAAATTCTTCATCATTAACCATAAAACCTTGAATATCAATTATAATAAAATCGTTTTCGCAAAGCATGCTCAACCCACTTTTAGACAGGCGTTTTCTTCGACGTTTAGACAAACACTAATTGATTATGGTTAACAAACGTTACTATATCAGTTGCTTGACAATTTTCGTCAGAGGTGAATATGTGAATGCTCTGTCATGTAATATTAACGCGTAGGCCGTAGTGCCCGCCGGAATCGCAGCTTTTGTTGAATACTCAATTTTTATTTCTACACCACTTTTATGTACTGCTTCCTGTTGGTACGTACAATCGATTCCAATTAACGAAGCATACGTTTTAAATTCTTCGGGAGAAAACAAAGGCTCGCTTTCTTGATAGTAGTACGCTTGCTGGAATCTTGAATACATATCATATAACACTGCATAATGATTATTATCAAAATCTACATTCAAATTATCATACGGGAAACGTTCGCCGTTCAGAAATACAGTTAAATTTGTTAAATTGATGTTATCAAACAGAGACAAATTTCCTGTAAAAGCACCCTTACGATTAATTTGAAATCCAATAATTATAAACCTCGGAGTTTCTAATTGTGGTGCTGTTTTTACTGCCCACGTTTGCTTCGTAGTCTGTGGTAATTGAGGATATTCGTGTATTTCCCAAGAGCGAAAAGGAACGTGAATATCCAAATTTCTTTCAGAAATTTTAGTTAATGTCAACTGCTCCCTTAGGCCAACGACCACGTGTGGGACTCTCCATACAATCTTAGTAATAATCAACTTCAATTTTTCATCGACCGGAGCTGTTGCAGGTTGGAAAATAACGTCGGTATCATCGTGTCCACGAATTAATACGAGCTCCTGTCGGACGTTCATCATAATTTTTCTAAAATCTTCAGCAAATCCCAACAATGTTTTCAATGGAACGCTTATACCGAAATTACCATTCTTATCTAATGCTTTCGAAATACCGACTTGATCATTCTCACCCGGTGTAATGTGCCAGCCGGCGTTCTCTAATTTTATAACCTCATTCCGGGTACATGAAAAGTAACCCTTCATACAAGATGTTATACCGACTTTCGTACGCTATCCACTAATATTCCATTTATAAGATACCTAATGTCGCTAAACATAAATGCAACAGCATTGCTAACCAATTGAGCTGTTGCACTAGCATTTTTTGTTACACTACCATCCGCAGCGATTTTACGAACGCTGCCTTCGACGTATAAATAACTCTCGCTCGGTAAAGTGTAATTATCTATTTCTGGAATTGAAATTCTTATTTCATCGTTGTTATCGTATGTCGTCGAACCAAATGGTTGATGAGAATGTAGTTCGTAACTCACAATTGATTGATCAGATTTTATTTTATCAGTCACTTTTAATATATCCATTACAATAAAACTTCGTATCCTAGTTGACTTAAATATCTTCGATTGCTAGGTGTTAATCGACTAATGGACTGTTCTCTACTAACGTTGCGCTCTCCTACAATACGCGCTTTATAGTTTCGACCATTGTACGTTTTCCCGTTTCTATCTCTTCTTGCCCACCTTTTTCTTTTACTTTGATATACTACAGACATAGTCTTTTCAATTTATGGATTTCAAGTGAACTCTCACGGTTAATTCCTCTTCTCTGAAATCAACCAATTTTCCGTCCTGGTCTAGTATGCGTACTGTTACACTACTAATCACGTTCGTTGAAACCGGCAAATAAATAGGCTGCTGTGGCGACTCAATTATTTTAAAACCTGCCGGAACGTTTGGGAAGAAGTGGTATAAAACGTGAACGGGAACTCCGTTGTTGTACGAACCTGTCACCAAGTTACAATAAATTTGTAAAGCGTTTGTTTTGTTTATGTTTACTACGTAATCCGAATACCGTTCCGTATGTTTAGGCACTATTCCAGGCTTAAAGCCCAGTAGGGATCCTATTGAGTTATCGCACGCAAAATTAATTCTTCTAGTACTTTTTATACGAACGTGTTGAGTATTATTATTTCCCGTAATGTCTATAAAGACACCTTTAGCGTGTCTCCTCAGTAACTGTTCATTCACAACTCCGGCAATATCATCAATATCGTACGTTCCAACCGGTATTTCTATATTGTTTTTAAAATTACCTGTCTTATCTTCGTATTGTAAAATATTGTTACTTTTATCTACGTTTGCCAAACTATTGAACGTTTCGAAATTTAAGAGAGCCAACTCGTACCTTCCTGATTCATTCAAATATATTGGAGGGTTAAAATTACAAGATAACTCCGAAGATTTTCCAGACAATGTAAATGTGTAACTTGTATGTCCTGCTTCTTGCTCCATTATGTTTCTAACTGAACATGTTTTTTACCTACTACATGTTTTATTCATTAGGAATTTCAAACATAATTCGCCACAATTTTTCTCTGAACCTCTTTGATATTGACGATAGTTATATTTTATCACATTACCCCTACCATCTGATAACAAATACCGTTCAACTTCTAATGGTGGTCTTAAATCACCGTAACTATCAAAATACTGTATGTCTTTACCATCCTTCTTATATGCAATCCAGTGTGTACCTCGCCCATTCGAATTGTCAAGATTAACTATACCTCTTTCTACTTTTTTCACGTGCTTCGGAAGATCGTCTTTCATAAAAACACCGCGAAAATTTGGAATTTTCAGTATTTTTACGAACCTTTCCAATTCTTCGTTATTTAACGCATGACGAGGTATCTGAATTAGTTTTTTGAATTATTTGTAATACCACAACCTTTCTTATACGGTTTAATATAGAATCCTCTCCCTGCAACGCTAGCCTCTTTTCTATCGACATATAAACCACATCCTTTCTTATATGGCTTTATATAAAACCCGCTGCCTACAGGTTTAGCTTCCAACGCCCTGTTGTGTCTCTGATCTTCTTCCAAACGTTCCTTAGCCAACTTTGCGTCAGTGACAGTTTTCGCAATGGCAGCCGCCCCGCCACCGAGACTACCTAGAGCTCCCAAAGCGGCAAATAAAGGTACTAATGGTAGAAAACCTCCCTTTTTCGGGATTCGAATTATCCTGCCCCTAGGCTCAGCAATTTTTCGTCGTTTACTTTTTAATGTTCCGTATGCAGCTTTCACATTCGCTAATAGATTTTTAGTACAGGTTTTCGCAACTGCATTACGAGCAACCTTGAGCGCTTCTGAAAAAGATAAAGCTCCTCCACGCTTTGAGCGCTTCAATTTTCGATCTTTCTTCTTCACCGATCTTTTTCCAACACCCATGCCTATTGCTACTTTGGCTTTCATTAATGCTGCTACTGCAGATGATGCCGCCTTTTCACCAAAACTAGAGTCCTTACTGAATATTCGTTCCTTCGCCGCTTTATATAATTCCTTATCTGCACCGTGTCTGAATTTTAAATCAGAACTGTGTGTATACGCGATGTCGTGTTTTTTACACGCTTCGTCCAATGGATTCACACCGTGATCTCCTCTTTTTAATCTTTTTTCCAATTTCGTACCCGGCCCACAGAAATTATATCCAGGCAAGTGTAGTTCTATCGGAAGTTTATCAATCAATTTATTGAAAAAACCGTGACCAATTAGTTTACCCCTCAAACGCCTACTGCGACGCTTCGATAGTGTCGATGTCATTTTATATTTTTTTCACGCGCGGTCCTTCTTTCTCTACACAATTATAAACAGCAAATGAATCACCGCTTTACTATCATATGCTTTATATTCTTTATTAAGGAGCATATTATACATATAGCTACTAATTTATAATACTGAAACGCTCTCGATACATCTTCAATCTATGTTCTACACTTAAATATTTTGCTAACAACTCATTTACGATTCTTATTCTACCCTTAAATCTAATTTCATCCAACATTCTTTCTTCCCAATCACCTTTCCTCGCTTTTCGGTAAGCGAACGACCATTGACACATTCTATACACTTGATTTTTAGATTCGCAAATTGTTACTTGTTTAACCATATTAAATTCACTTATTCTACAAAAACTTTTAACTTATAGCTTTCTAATATTAATACATATTTATAATGAAATATTTTTAACACATTCTCAATAAAGTATACAAGTCTATATCCAACAATATCTTGTCCATACCATACACTAGCAACTCTTGAGCTATGCACGACTGCTCACTTGGTCCAGTATTACAAGCTGCCCATACATTCGATTTTATGTCACCTTGCATTCCACTCACAACCTCAATCATATTATCATAATACGTATGGTATTCAAGACTTTTCAATGCGTCTAGCCTCACCGAAACTAATTCGGTTAATTTCCACAATTCATGCAACGAGTCATAAGCTAGGTAAAATACTTCTGAACCCCTATCCATTTTGAATACTTTTCTCGTATTCTCTATCCACATACTGCTGCAAGACACTCCACTTATAAGGAACTTTGCTGGAGTAGATAAATCACCGACAAAACTGTTTAAAATCAATTGTTTGCTGTTTACTATGTTCTTCCATTCAGGTTCAGATAAACTCAAGCATTGTCCTTTTCCCATTAACCGTATCACGGGTTCAAAATGCTGATTCGCGCACAGTCCAACAGATATCCATTTGGTTCTACTTTTGTTTAAATAATAGGTGCTTTCCGAGAACAGCGGTCCTTGGTTACCTTTCTGGTTTATCGCAGATTCATTGGATACAGTACTACTTATTACAGATGGCTGACCAATATTTTCGATAATCTGTTGACTGCTGGGATACACAAACTCTCCCAATTCTGTTGCCAATACATTAGTTGTTTCCGATACTACATTTTGCTTTGCATTTCCAGACGATATATTTGGCAATGATGAGCAACCTTCATTTTTTGTGGTCACAAGTGACTTCTTGTTTTCTCCCCTCCCCAACACATTTGGCGCAGGTCTCTTGTTTGAGCATTTGGAGTTCGGTTTGGATGCCACTATATTTAAAAATCTTTTACGTTAATTCATTATCTACTTGATATTCAATTTGAATTACTTACTTGTATATTAATTACACTAAACGTGCACTCGTTGTGAATCTCACCACTGTATGAATCACTATCGCCAGGCATTTTGTATTTATAGCTGAAGTAATAGAGTGGGGGGAATCTTTTTCACACAAGAATTGTGGGAACACATTTTCATTGATATTAATTAATATTACAACATTATTTACATTCTATCAGAAGACGTCGATGGGTAACCATATCGAACACGTTGGCATATAGAACGTTGTCATAATTTATTCTCTGGTTTCTTACTTGGAGGAGTCACTTGGGAGGAGGTTGGACATTAATTGAAACCTCATTAATTGGAAACTCCTCCCATATTGCAACCTCTAAGAGGAGTAGGTTTATACCAGTTACCCGAATCTAGAACCTCCTCCTCCTCCTCGAACCTGCGTCCGAGGAGGAGGTTCTAGAATCGGCTAATCTATACTACTCACACCCAATCCACCCTCTATCAATCCACATTATATTTTATTAAATTTTACTTGCATTCCACAAAATTACTTGTGTAAACCTGAATGTTTGTCTTTTTCAACGAACCATACAACTAAAACATACCCAACCCAGCCGCTATCAATCCACATTATATTTAATTAAATTTTACTTGCATTCCACAAAATTACTTGTGTAAATCTGAATGTTTATGTCTTTTTCAACGAACCATACAACTAAAACCCACCCAATCCACCCGCTATCAATCCACATTATATTTTATTACATTTTACTTGTATTCCACAAAATTACTTGTGTAAATCTGAATGTTTATGTCTTTTTCAACAAACCATACAACTAAAACCCACCCAATCCACCCGCTATCAGTTCACATTATATTTTATTAAATTTTACTTGCATGCCACAAAATTACTTGTGTAAACCTGAATGTTTGTCTTTTTCAACGAACCATACAACTAAAACATACCCAACCCAGCCGCTATCAATCCACATTATATTTTATTAAATCTTACTTGTATTCCACAAAATTACTTGTGTAAATCTGAATGTTTATATCTTTTTCAACGAACCATACAACTAAAACCCACCCAATCCACCCGCTATCAATCCACATTATATTTAATTAAATTTTACTTGCATTCCACAAAATTATTTGTGTAAATCTGAATGTTTATGTCTTTTTCAACGAACCATACAACTAAAACCCACCCAATCCACCCGCTATCAATCCACATTATATTTAATTAAATTTTATTTGCATTCCACAAAATTACTTGTGTAAATCTGAATGTTTATATCTTTTTCAACGAACCATACAACTAAAACCCACCCAATCCACCCGCTATCAATCCACATTATATTTAATTAAATTTTACTTGCATTCCACAAAATTACTTGTGTAAATCTGAATGTTTATGTCTTTTTCAACGAACCATACAACTAAAACCCACCCAATCCACCCGCTATCAATCCACATTATATTTAATTAAATTTTACTTGCATTCTATAAAATTACTTGGGTAAATCTGAATGTTTATGTCTTTTTCAACGAACCATACAACTAAAACCCACCCAATCCACCCGCTATCAATCCACATTATATTTTATTACATTTTATTTGCATTCCACAAAATTACTTGTGTAAATCTGAATGTTTACGTCTTTTTCAACGAACCATACAACTAAAACCCACCCAATCCACCCGCTATCAATCCACATTATATTTAATTAAATTTTACCTGCATTCCACAAAATTACTTGTGTAAATCTGAATGTTTATGTCTTTTTAAATGAACCATACAAGTAAAACCCACCCAATCCACGCGCTATCAATCCACATTATATTTAATTAAATTTTACTTGCATTCCACAAAATTACTTGTGTAAATCTGAATGTTTATGTCTTTTTCAACGAACCATACAACTAAAACCCACCCAATCCACCCGCTATCAATCCACATTATATTTAATTAAATTTTACTTGCATTCCACAAAATTACTTGTGTAAATCTGAATGTTTATGTCTTTTTCAACGAACCATACAAGTAAAACCCACCCAATCCACGCGCTATCAATCCACATTATATTTAATTAAATTTTACTTGCATTCCACAAAATTACTTGTGTAAATCTGAATGTTTATGTCTTTTTCAACGAACCATACAACTAAAACCCACCCAATCCACCCGCTATCAATCCACATTATATTTTATTACATTTTATTTGCATTCCACAAAATTACTTGTGTAAATCTGAATGTTTACGTCTTTTTCAACGAACCATACAACTAAAACCCACCCAATCCACCCGCTATCAATCCACATTATATTTAATTAAATTTTACCTGCATTCCACAAAATTACTTGTGTAAATCTGAATGTTTACGTCTTTTTCAACGAACCATACAACTAAAACCCACCCAATCCACCCGCTATCAATCCACATTATATTTAATTAAATTTTACCTGCATTCCACAAAATTACTTGTGTAAATCTGAATGTTTACGTCTTTTTCAACGAACCATACAACTAAAACCCACCCAATCCACCCGCTATCAATCCACATTATATTTAATTAAATTTTACCTGCATTCCACAAAATTACTTGTGTAAATCTGAATGTTTATGTCTTTTTAAACGAACCATACAAGTAAAACCCACCCAATCCACGCGCTATCAACCCACATTATATTTAATTAAATTTTACTTGCATTCCACAAAATTACTTGTGTAAATCTGAATGTTTATGTCTTTTTCAACGAACCATACAACTAAAACCCACCCAATCCACCCGCTATCAATCCACATTATATTTAATTAAATTTTACTTGCATTCCACAAAATTACTTGTGTAAACCTGAATGTTTGTCTTTTTCAACGAACCATACAACTAAAACATACCCAACCCAGCCGCTATCAATCCACATTATATTTTATTAAATCTTACTTGTATTCCACAAAATTACTTGTGTAAATCTGAATGTTTATATCTTTTTCAACGAACCATACAACTAAAACCCACCCAATCCACCCGCTATCAATCCACATTATATTTAATTAAATTTTACTTGCATTCCACAAAATTATTTGTGTAAATATGAATGTTTATGTCTTTTTCAACGAACCATACAACTAAAACCCACCCAATCCACCCGCTATCAGTCCACATTATATTTAATTAAATTTTATTTGCATTCCACAAAATTACTTGTGTAAATCTGAATGTTTATATCTTTTTCAACGAACCATACAACTAAAACCCACCCAATCCACCCGCTATCAATCCACATTATATTTAATTAAATTTTACTTGCATTCCACAAAATTACTTGTGTAAATCTGAATGTTTATGTCTTTTTCAACGAACCATACAACTAAAACCCACCCAATCCACCCGCTATCAATCCACATTATATTTAATTAAATTTTACTTGCATTCTATAAAATTACTTGGGTAAATCTGAATGTTTATGTCTTTTTCAACGAACCATACAACTAAAACCCACCCAATCCACCCGCTATCAATCCACATTATATTTTATTACATTTTATTTGCATTCCACAAAATTACTTGTGTAAATCTGAATGTTTACGTCTTTTTCAACGAACCATACAACTAAAACCCACCCAATCCACCCGCTATCAATCCACATTATATTTAATTAAATTTTACCTGCATTCCACAAAATTACTTGTGTAAATCTGAATGTTTATGTCTTTTTAAACGAACCATACAAGTAAAACCCACACAATCCACGCGCTATCAATCCACATTATATTTAATTAAATTTTACTTGCATTCCACAAAATTACTTGTGTAAATCTGAATGTTTATGTCTTTTTCAACGAACCATACAACTAAAACCCACCCAATCCACCCGCTATCAATCCACATTATATTTAATTAAATTTTACTTGCATTCCACAAAATTACTTGTGTAAATCTGAATGTTTATGTCTTTTTCAACGAACCATACAAGTAAAACCCACCCAATCCACGCGCTATCAATCCACATTATATTTAATTAAATTTTACTTGCATTCCACAAAATTACTTGTGTAAATCTGAATGTTTATGTCTTTTTCAACGAACCATACAACTAAAACCCACCCAATCCACCCGCTATCAATCCACATTATATTTTATTACATTTTATTTGCATTCCACAAAATTACTTGTGTAAATCTGAATGTTTACGTCTTTTTCAACGAACCATACAACTAAAACCCACCCAATCCACCCGCTATCAATCCACATTATATTTAATTAAATTTTACCTGCATTCCACAAAATTACTTGTGTAAATCTGAATGTTTACGTCTTTTTCAACGAACCATACAACTAAAACCCACCCAATCCACCCGCTATCAATCCACATTATATTTAATTAAATTTTACCTGCATTCCACAAAATTACTTGTGTAAATCTGAATGTTTACGTCTTTTTCAACGAACCATACAACTAAAACCCACCCAATCCACCCGCTATCAATCCACATTATATTTAATTAAATTTTACCTGCATTCCACAAAATTACTTGTGTAAATCTGAATGTTTATGTCTTTTTAAACGAACCATACAAGTAAAACCCACCCAATCCACGCGCTATCAATCCACATTATATTTAATTAAATTTTACTTGCATTCCACAAAATTACTTGTGTAAATCTGAATGTTTATGTCTTTTTCAACGAACCATACAACTAAAACCCACCCAATCCACCCGCTATCAATCCACATTATATTTAATTAAATTTTACTTGCATTCCACAAAATTACTTGTGTAAATCTGAATGTTTATGTCTTTTTCAACGAACCATACAAGTAAAACCCACCCAATCCACGCGCTATCAATCCACATTATATTTAATTAAATTTTACTTGCATTCCACAAAATTACTTGTGTAAATCTGAATGTTTATGTCTTTTTCAACGAACCATACAACTAAAACCCACCCAATCCACCCGCTATCAATCCACATTATATTTAATTAAATTTTACTTGCATTCCACAAATTTATTTGTGTAAATCTGAATGTTTATGTCTTTTTCAACGAACCATACAACTAAAACCCACCCAATCCACCCGCTATCAATCCACATTATATTTAATTAAATTTTACTTGCATTCCACAAAATTACTTGTGTAAATCTGAATGTTTATATCTTTTTCAACGAACCATACAAGTAAAACCCACCCAATCCACGCGCTATCAATCCACATTATATCTAATTAAATTTTACTTACATTCCACAAAATTACTTGTGTAAATCTGAATGTTTATGTCTTTTTCAACGAACCATACAATTAAAACCCAACCAATCCACCCGCTATCAAACCACATTATATTTAATTAAATTTTACTTGCATTCCACAAAATTACTTGTGTAAATCTGAATGTTTATGTCTTTTTCAACGAACCATACAAGTAAAACCCACCCAATCCACGCGCTATCAATCCACATTATATTTAATTAAATTTTACTTGCATTCCACAAAATTACTTGTGTAAATCTGAATGTTTATGTCTTTTTCAACGAACCATACAATTAAAACCCACCCAATCCACCCGCTATCAATCCACATTATATTTAATTAAATTTTACTTGCATTCCACAAAATTACTTGTGTAAATCTGAATGTTTATGTCTTTTTCAACGAACCATACAATTAAAACCCACCCAATCCACCCGCTATCAATCCACATTATATTTAATTAAATTTTACTTGCATTCCACAAAATTACTTGTGTAAATCTGAATGTTTATGTCTTTTTCAACGAACCATACAAGTAAAACCCACCCAATCCACGCGCTATCAATCCACATTATATTTAATTAAATTTTACTTGCATTCCACAAAATTACTTGTGTAAATCTGAATATTTATGTCTTTTTCAACGAACCATACAATTAAAACCCACCCAATCCACCCGCTATCAATCCACATTATATTTAATTAAATTTTACTTGCATTCCACAAAATTACTTGTGTAAATCTGAATGTTTATGTCTTTTTCAACGAACCATACAAGTAAAACCCACCCAATCCACGCGCTATCAATCCACATTATATTTAATTAAATTTTACTTGCATTCCACAAAATTACTTGTGTAAATCTGAATGTTTATGTCTTTTTCAACGAACCATACAAGTAAAACCCACCCAATCCACGCGCTATCAATCCACATTATATTTAATTAAATTTTACTTGCATTCCACAAAATTACTTGTGTAAATCTGAATGTTTATGTCTTTTTCAACGAACCATACAATTAAAACCCACCCAATCCACCCGCTATCAATCCACATTATATTTAATTAAATTTTACTTGCATTCCACAAAATTACTTGTGTAAATCTGAATGTTTATGTCTTTTTCAACGAACCATACAAGTTAAACCCACCCAATCCACGCGCTATCAATCCACATTATATTTAATTAAATTTTACTTGCATTCCACAAAATTACTTGTGTAAATCTGAATGTTTATGTCTTTTTCAACGAACCATACAATTAAAACCCACCCAATCCACCCGCTATCAATCCACATTATATTTAATTAAATTTTACTTGCATTCCACAAAATTACTTGTGTAAATCTGAATGTTTATGTCTTTTTCAACGAACCATACAATTAAAACCCACCCAATCCACCCGCTATCAATCCACATTATATTTAATTAAATTTTACTTGCATTCCACAAAATTACTTGTGTAAATCTGAATGTTTATGTCTTTTTCAACGAACCATACAATTAAAACCCACCCAATCCACCCGCTATCAATCCACATTATATTTAATTAAATTTTACTTGCATTCCACAAAATTACTTGTGTAAATCTGAATGTTTATGTCTTTTTCAACGAACCATACAATTAAAACCCACCCAATCCACCCGCTATCAATCCACATTATATTTAATTAAATTTTACTTGCATTCCACAAAATTACTTGTGTAAATCTGAATGTTTATGTCTTTTTCAACGAACCATACAATTAAAACCCACCCAATCCACCCGCTATCAATCCACATTATATTTAATTAAATTTTACTTGCATTCCACAAAATTACTTGTGTAAATCTGAATGTTTATGTCTTTTTCAACGAACCATACAATTAAAACCCACCCAATCCACCCGCTATCAATCCACATTATATTTAATTAAATTTTACTTGCATTCCACAAAATTACTTGTGTAAATCTGAATGTTTATGTCTTTTTCAACGAACCATACAATTAAAACCCACCCAATCCACCCGCTATCAATCCACATTATATTTAATTAAATTTTACTTGCATTCCACAAAATTACTTGTGTAAATCTGAATGTTTATGTCTTTTTCAACGAACCATACAAGTAAAACCCACCCAATCCACGCGCTATCCATCCACATTATATTTAATTAAATTTTACTTGCATTCCACAAAATTACTTGTGTAAATCTGAATATTTATGTCTTTTTCAACGAACCATACAATTAAAACCCACCCAATCCACCCGCTATCAATCCACATTATATTTAATTAAATTTTACTTGCATTCCACAAAATTACTTGTGTAAATCTGAATGTTTATGTCTTTTTCAACGAACCATACAATTAAAACCCACCCAATCCACCCGCTATCAATCCACATTATATTTAATTAAATTTTACTTGCATTCCACAAAATTACTTGTGTAAATCTGAATGTTTATGTCTTTTTCAACGAACCATACAATTAAAACCCACCCAATCCACCCGCTATCAATCCACATTATATTTAATTAAATTTTACTTGCATTCCACAAAATTACTTGTGTAAATCTGAATGTTTATGTCTTTTTCAACGAACCATACAATTAAAACCCACCCAATCCACCCGCTATCAATCCACATTATATTTAATTAAATTTTACTTGCATTCCACAAAATTACTTGTGTAAATCTGAATGTTTATGTCTTTTTCAACGAACCATACAATTAAAACCCACCCAATCCACCCGCTATCAATCCACATTATATTTAATTAAATTTTACTTGCATTCCACAAAATTACTTGTGTAAATCTGAATGTTTATGTCTTTTTCAACGAACCATACAATTAAAACCCACCCAATCCACCCGCTATCAATCCACATTATATTTAATTAAATTTTACTTGCATTCCACAAAATTACTTGTGTAAATCTGAATGTTTATGTCTTTTTCAACGAACCATACAAGTAAAACCCACCCAATCCACGCGCTATCCATCCACATTATATTTAATTAAATTTTACTTGCATTCCACAAAATTACTTGTGTAAATCTGAATATTTATGTCTTTTTCAACGAACCATACAATTAAAACCCACCCAATCCACCCGCTATCAATCCACATTATATTTAATTAAATTTTACTTGCATTCCACAAAATTACTTGTGTAAATCTGAATGTTTATGTCTTTTTCAACGAACCATACAAGTAAAACCCACCCAATCCACGCGCTATCAATCCACATTATATTTAATTAAATTTTACTTGCATTCCACAAAATTACTTGTGTAAATCTGAATGTTTATGTCTTTTTCAACGAACCATACAATTAAAACCCACCCAATCCACCCGCTATCAATCCACATTATATTTAATTAAATTTTACTTGCATTCCACAAAATTACTTGTGTAAATCTGAATGTTTATGTCTTTTTCAACGAACCATACAAGTAAAACCCACCCAATCCACGCGCTATCAATCCACATTATATTTAATTAAATTTTACTTGCATTCCACAAAATTACTTGTGTAAATCTGAATGTTCATGTCTTTTTCAACGAACCATACAAGTAAAACCCACCCAATCCACGCGCTATCAATCCACATTATATTTAATTAAATTTTACTTGCATTCCACAAAATTACTTGTGTAAATCTGAATGTTTATGTCTTTTTCAACGAACCATACAATTAAAACCCACCCAATCCACCCGCTATCAATCCACATTATATTTAATTAAATTTTACTTGCATTCCACAAAATTACTTGTGTAAATCTGAATGTTTATGTCTTTTTCAACGAACCATACAAGTAAAACCCACCCAATCCACGCGCTATCAATCCACATTATATTTAATTAAATTTTACTTGCATTCCACAAAATTACTTGTGTAAATCTGAATGTTTATGTCTTTTTCAACGAACCATACAAGTAAAACCCACCCAATCCACGCGCTATCAATCCACATTATATTTAATTAAATTTTACTTGCATTCCACAAAATTACTTGTGTAAATCTGAATGTTTATGTCTTTTTCAACGAACCATACAAGTAAAACCCACCCAATCCACGCGCTATCAATCCACATTATATTTAATTAAATTTTACTTGCATTCCACAAAATTACTTGTGTAAATCTGAATGTTTATGTCTTTTTCAACGAACCATACAATTAAAACCCACCCAATCCACCCGCTATCAATCCACATTATATTTAATTAAATTTTACTTGCATTCCACAAAATTACTTGTGTAAATCTGAATGTTTATGTCTTTTTCAACGAACCATACAATTAAAACCCACCCAATCCACCCGCTATCAATCCACATTATATTTAATTAAATTTTACTTGCATTCCACAAAATTACTTGTGTAAATCTGAATGTTTATGTCTTTTTCAACGAACCATACAAGTAAAACCCACCCAATCCACGCGCTATCAATCCACATTATATTTAATTAAATTTTACTTGCATTCCACAAAATTACTTGTGTAAATCTGAATGTTTATGTCTTTTTCAACGAACCATACAAGTAAAACCCACCCAATCCACGCGCTATCAATCCACATTATATTTAATTAAATTTTACTTGCATTCCACAAAATTACTTGTGTAAATCTGAATGTTTATGTCTTTTTCAACGAACCATACAAGTAAAACCCACCCAATCCACGCGCTATCAATCCACATTATATTTAATTAAATTTTACTTGCATTCCACAAAATTACTTGTGTAAATCTTAATGTTTATGTCTTTTTCAACGAACCATACAATTAAAACCCACCCAATCCACCCGCTATCAATCCACATTATATTTAATTAAATTTTACTTGCATTCCACAAAATTACTTGTGTAAATCTGAATGTTTATGTCTTTTTCAACGAACCATACAACTAAAACCCACCCAATCCACATTATATTTTATTACATTTTACTTGTATTCCACAAAATTACTTGTGTAAATCTGAATGTTTATGTCTTTTTCAACGAACCATACAACTAAAACCCACCCAATCCACCCGCTATCAATCCACATTATATTTTATTACATTTTACTTGTATTCCACAAAATTACTTGCGTAAATCTGAATGTTTATGTCTTTTTCAACGAACCATACAACTAAAACCCACCCAATCCACCCGCTATCAATCCACATTATATTTTATTACATTTTACTTGCATGCCACAAAATTACTTGTGTAAACCTGAATGTTTGTCTTTTTCAACGAACCATACAACTAAAACATACCCAACCCAGCCGCTATCAATCCACATTATATTTTATTAAATCTTACTTGTATTCCACAAAATTACTTGTGTAAATCTGAATGTTTATATCTTTTTCAACGAACCATACAACTAAAACCCACCCAATCCACCCGCTATCAATCCACATTATATTTAATTAAATTTTACTTGCATTCTACAAAATTACTTGTGTAAATCTGAATGTTTATGTCTTTTTCAACGAACCATACAAGTAAAACCCACCCAATCCACGCGCTATCAATCCACATTATATTTAATTAAATTTTACTTGCATTCCACAAAATTACTTGTGTAAATCTGAATGTTTATGTCTTTTTCAACGAACCATACAATTAAAACCCACCCAATCCACCCGCTATCAATCCACATTATATTTAATTAAATTTTACTTGCATTCCACAAAATTACTTGTGTAAATCTGAATGTTTATGCCTTTTTCAACGAACCATACAACTAAAACCCACCCAATCCACATTATATTTTATTACATTTTACTTGTATTCCACAAAATTACTTGTGTAAATCTGAATGTTTATGTCTTTTTCAACGAACCATACAACTAAAACCCACCCAATCCACCCGCTATCAATCCACATTATATTTTATTACATTTTACTTGTATTCCACAAAATTACTTGCGTAAATCTGAATGTTTATGTCTTTTTCAACGAACCATACAACTAAAACCCACCCAATCCACCCGCTATCAATCCACATTATATTTTATTACATTTTACTTGCATGCCACAAAATTACTTGTGTAAACCTGAATGTTTGTCTTTTTCAACGAACCATACAACTAAAACATACCCAACCCAGCCGCTATCAATCCACATTATATTTTATTAAATCTTACTTGTATTCCACAAAATTACTTGTGTAAATCTGAATGTTTATATCTTTTTCAACGAACCATACAACTAAAACCCACCCAATCCACCCGCTATCAATCCACATTATATTTAATTAAATTTTACTTGCATTCCACAAAATTATTTGTGTAAATCTGAATGTTTATGTCTTTTTCAACGAACCATACAACTAAAACCCACCCAATCCACCCGCTATCAATCCACATTATATTTAATTAAATTTTATATGCATTCCACAAAATTACTTGTGTAAATCTGAATGTTTATATCTTTTTCAACGAGCCATACAACTAAAACCCACCCAATCCACCCGCTATCAATCCACATTATATTTAATTAAATTTTACTTGCATTCCACAAAATTACTTGTGTAAATCTGAATGTTTATCTCTTTTTCAACGAACCATACAACTAAAACCCACCCAATCCACCCGCTATCAATCCACATTATATTTAATTAAATTTTACTTGCATTCTATAAAATTACTTGGGTAAATCTGAATGTTTATATCTTTTTCAACGAACCATACAACTAAAGCCCACCCAATCCACCCGCTATCAATCCACATTATATTTAATTAAATTTTACTTGCATTCCACAAAATTACTTGTGTAAATCTGAATGTTTATGTCTTTTTCAACGAACCATACAACTAAAACCCACCCAATCCACCCGCTATCAATCCACATTATATTTAATTAAATTTTACTTGCATTCCACAAAATTACTTGTGTAAATCTGAATGTTTATGTCTTTTTCAACGAACCATACAAGTAAAACCCACCCAATCCACGCGCTATCAATCCACATTATATTTAATTAAATTTTACTTGCATTCCACAAAATTACTTGTGTAAATCTGAATGTTTATGTCTTTTTCAACGAACCATACAATTAAAACCCACCCAATCCACCCGCTATCAATCCACATTATATTTAATTAAATTTTACTTGCATTCCACAAAATTACTTGTGTAAATCTGAATGTTTATGTCTTTTTCAACGAACCATACAAGTAAAACCCACCCAATCCACGCGCTATCAATCCACATTATATTTAATTAAATTTTACTTGCATTCCACAAAATTACTTGTGTAAATCTGAATGTTTATGTCTTTTTCAACGAACCATACAAGTAAAACCCACCCAATCCACGCGCTATCAATCCACATTATATTTAATTAAATTTTACTTGCATTCCACAAAATTACTTGTGTAAATCTGAATGTTTATGTCTTTTTCAACGAACCATACAAGTAAAACCCACCCAATCCACGCGCTATCAATCCACATTATATTTAATTAAATTTTACTTGCATTCCACAAAATTACTTGTGTAAATCTGAATGTTTATGTCTTTTTCAACGAACCATACAATTAAAACCCACCCAATCCACCCGCTATCAATCCACATTATATTTAATTAAATTTTACTTGCATTCCACAAAATTACTTGTGTAAATCTGAATGTTTATGTCTTTTTCAACGAACCATACAAGTAAAACCCACCCAATCCACGCGCTATCAATCCACATTATATTTAATTAAATTTTACTTGCATTCCACAAAATTACTTGTGTAAATCTGAATGTTTATGTCTTTTTCAACGAACCATACAAGTAAAACCCACCCAATCCACGCGCTATCAATCCACATTATATTTAATTAAATTTTACTTGCATTCCACAAAATTACTTGTGTAAATCTGAATGTTTATGTCTTTTTCAACGAACCATACAATTAAAGCCCACCCAATCCACCCGCTATCAATCCACATTATATTTAATTAAATTTTACTTGCATTCCACAAAATTACTTGTGTAAATCTGAATGTTTATGTCTTTTTCAACGAACCATACAAGTAAAACCCACCCAATCCACGCGCTATCAATCCACATTATATTTAATTAAATTTTACTTGCATTCCACAAAATTACTTGTGTAAATCTGAATGTTTATGTCTTTTTCAACGAACCATACAAGTAAAACCCACCCAATCCACGCGCTATCAATCCACATTATATTTAATTAAATTTTACTTGCATTCCACAAAATTACTTGTGTAAATCTGAATGTTTATGTCTTTTTCAACGAACCATACAAGTAAAACCCACCCAATCCACGCGCTATCAATCCACATTATATTTAATTAAATTTTACTTGCATTCCACAAAATTACTTGTGTAAATCTGAATGTTTATGTCTTTTTCAACGAACCATACAATTAAAACCCACCCAATCCACCCGCTATCAATCCACATTATATTTAATTAAATTTTACTTGCATTCCACAAAATTACTTGTGTAAATCTGAATGTTTATGTCTTTTTCAACGAACCATACAACTAAAACCCACCCAATCCACCCGCTATCAATCCACATTATATTTTATTACATTTTACTTGTATTCCACAAAATTACTTGCGTAAATCTGAATGTTTATGTCTTTTTCAACGAACCATACAACTAAAACCCACCCAATCCACCCGCTATCAATCCACATTATATTTTATTACATTTTACTTGCATGCCACAAAATTACTTGTGTAAACCTGAATGTTTGTCTTTTTCAACGAACCATACAACTAAAACATACCCAACCCAGCCGCTATCAATCCACATTATATTTTATTAAATCTTACTTGTATTCCACAAAATTACTTGTGTAAATCTGAATGTTTATATCTTTTTCAACGAACCATACAACTAAAACCCACCCAATCCACCCGCTATCAATCCACATTATATTTAATTAAATTTTACTTGCATTCCACAAAATTATTTGTGTAAATCTGAATGTTTATGTCTTTTTCAACGAACCATACAACTAAAACCCACCCAATCCACCCGCTATCAATCCACATTATATTTAATTAAATTTTATATGCATTCCACAAAATTACTTGTGTAAATCTGAATGTTTATATCTTTTTCAACGAGCCATACAACTAAAACCCACCCAATCCACCCGCTATCAATCCACATTATATTTAATTAAATTTTACTTGCATTCCACAAAATTACTTGTGTAAATCTGAATGTTTATCTCTTTTTCAACGAACCATACAACTAAAACCCACCCAATCCACCCGCTATCAATCCACATTATATTTAATTAAATTTTACTTGCATTCTATAAAATTACTTGGGTAAATCTGAATGTTTATATCTTTTTCAACGAACCATACAACTAAAGCCCACCCAATCCACCCGCTATCAATCCACATTATATTTAATTAAATTTTACTTGCATTCCACAAAATTACTTGTGTAAATCTGAATGTTTATGTCTTTTTCAACGAACCATACAACTAAAACCCACCCAATCCACCCGCTATCAATCCACATTATATTTAATTAAATTTTACTTGCATTCCACAAAATTACTTGTGTAAATCTGAATGTTTATGTCTTTTTCAACGAACCATACAAGTAAAACCCACCCAATCCACGCGCTATCAATCCACATTATATTTAATTAAATTTTACTTGCATTCCACAAAATTACTTGTGTAAATCTGAATGTTTATGTCTTTTTCAACGAACCATACAAGTAAAACCCACCCAATCCACGCGCTATCAATCCACATTATATTTAATTAAATTTTACTTGCATTCCACAAAATTACTTGTGTAAATCTGAATGTTTATGTCTTTTTCAACGAACCATACAATTAAAACCCACCCAATCCACCCGCTATCAATCCACATTATATTTAATTAAATTTTACTTGCATTCCACAAAATTACTTGTGTAAATCTGAATGTTTATGTCTTTTTCAACGAACCATACAAGTAAAACCCACCCAATCCACGCGCTATCAATCCACATTATATTTAATTAAATTTTACTTGCATTCCACAAAATTACTTGTGTAAATCTGAATGTTTATGTCTTTTTCAACGAACCATACAATTAAAACCCACCCAATCCACCCGCTATCAATCCACATTATATTTAATTAAATTTTACTTGCATTCCACAAAATTACTTGTGTAAATCTGAATGTTTATGTCTTTTTCAACGAACCATACAACTAAAACCCACCCAATCCACCCGCTATCAATCCACATTATATTTAATTAAATTTTACTTGCATTCCACAAAATTACTTGTGTAAATCTGAATGTTTATGTCTTTTTCAACGAACCATACAAGTAAAACCCACCCAATCCACGCGCTATCAATCCACATTATATTTAATTAAATTTTACTTGCATTCCACAAAATTACTTGTGTAAATCTGAATGTTTATGTCTTTTTCAACGAACCATACAATTAAAACCCACCCAATCCACACGCTATCAATCCACATTATATTTAATTAAATTTTACTTGCATTCCACAAAATTACTTGTGTAAATCTGAATGTTTATGTCTTTTTCAACGAACCATACAACTAAAACATACCCAACCCAGCCGCTATCAATCCACATTATATTTTATTAAATCTTACTTGTATTCCACAAAATTACTTGTGTAAATCTGAATGTTTATCTCTTTTTCAACGAACCATACAACTAAAACCCACCCAATCCACCCGCTATCAATCCACATTATATTTAATTAAATTTTACTTGCATTCTATAAAATTACTTGGGTAAATCTGAATGTTTATATCTTTTTCAACGAACCATACAACTAAAGCCCACCCAATCCACCCGCTATCAATCCACATTATATTTAATTAAATTTTACTTGCATTCCACAAAATTACTTGTGTAAATCTGAATGTTTATGTCTTTTTCAACGAACCATACAACTAAAACCCACCCAATCCACCCGCTATCAATCCACATTATATTTAATTAAATTTTACTTGCATTCCACAAAATTACTTGTGTAAATCTGAATGTTTATGTCTTTTTCAACGAACCATACAAGTAAAACCCACCCAATCCACGCGCTATCAATCCACATTATATTTAATTAAATTTTACTTGCATTCCACAAAATTACTTGTGTAAATCTGAATGTTTATGTCTTTTTCAACGAACCATACAAGTAAAACCCACCCAATCCACGCGCTATCAATCCACATTATATTTAATTAAATTTTACTTGCATTCCACAAAATTACTTGTGTAAATCTGAATGTTTATGTCTTTTTCAACGAACCATACAATTAAAACCCACCCAATCCACCCGCTATCAATCCACATTATATTTAATTAAATTTTACTTGCATTCCACAAAATTACTTGTGTAAATCTGAATGTTTATGTCTTTTTCAACGAACCATACAAGTAAAACCCACCCAATCCACGCGCTATCAATCCACATTATATTTAATTAAATTTGACTTGCATTCCACAAAATTACTTGTGTAAATCTGAATGTTTATGTCTTTTTCAACGAACCATACAAGTAAAACCCACCCAATCTACGCGCTATCAATCCACATTATATTTAATTAAATTTTACTTGCATTCCACAAAATTACTTGTGTAAATCTGAATGTTTATGTCTTTTTCAACGAACCATACAATTAAAACCCACCCAATCCACCCGCTATCAATCCACATTATATTTAATTAAATTTTACTTGCATTCCACAAAATTACTTGTGTAAATCTGAATGTTTATGTCTTTTTCAACGAACCATACAACTAAAACCCACCCAATCCACATTATATTTTATTACATTTTACTTGTATTCCACAAAATTACTTGTGTAAATCTGAATGTTTATGTCTTTTTCAACGAACCATACAACTAAAACCCACCCAATCCACCCGCTATCAATCCACATTATATTTTATTACATTTTACTTGTATTCCACAAAATTACTTGCGTAAATCTGAATGTTTATGTCTTTTTCAACGAACCATACAACTAAAACCCACCCAATCCACCCGCTATCAATCCACATTATATTTTATTACATTTTACTTGCATGCCACAAAATTACTTGTGTAAACCTGAATGTTTGTCTTTTTCAACGAACCATACAACTAAAACATACCCAACCCAGCCGCTATCAATCCACATTATATTTTATTAAATCTTACTTGTATTCCACAAAATTACTTGTGTAAATCTGAATGTTTATCTCTTTTTCAACGAACCATACAACTAAAACCCACCCAATCCACCCGCTATCAATCCACATTATATTTAATTAAATTTTACTTGCATTCCACAAAATTACTTGTGTAAATCTGAATGTTTATGTCTTTTTCAACGAACCATACAACTAAAACCCACCCAATCCACCCGCTATCAATCCACATTATATTTAATTAAATTTTACTTGCATTCCACAAAATTACTTGTGTAAATCTGAATGTTTATGTCTTTTTCAACGAACCATACAAGTAAAACCCACCCAATCCACGCGCTATCAATCCACATTATATTTAATTAAATTTTACTTGCATTCCACAAAATTACTTGTGTAAATCTGAATGTTTATGTCTTTTTCAACGAACCATAGAAGTAAAACCCACCCAATCCACGCGCTATCAATCCACATTATATTTAATTAAATTTTACTTGCATTCCACAAAATTACTTGTGTAAATCTGAATGTTTATGTCTTTTTCAACGAACCATACAAGTAAAACCCACCCAATCCACGCGCTATCAATCCACATTATATTTAATTAAATTTTACTTGCATTCCACAAAATTACTTGTGTAAATCTGAATGTTTATGTCTTTTTCAACGAACCATACAATTAAAACCCACCCAATCCACCCGCTATCAATCCACATTATATTTAATTAAATTTTACTTGCATTCCACAAAATTACTTGTGTAAATCTGATTGTTTATGTCTTTTTCAACGAACCATACAAGTAAAACCCACCCAATCCACGCGCTATCAATCCACATTATATTTAATTAAATTTTACTTGCATTCCACAAAATTACTTGTGTAAATCTGAATGTTTATGTCTTTTTCAACGAACCATACAAGTAAAACCCACCCAATCCACGCGCTATCAATCCACATTATATTTAATTAAATTTTACTTGCATTCCACAAAATTACTTGTGTAAATCTGAATGTTTATGTCTTTTTCAACGAACCATACAATTAAAACCCACCCAATCCACCCGCTATCAATCCACATTATATTTAATTAAATTTTACTTGCATTCCACAAAATTACTTGTGTAAATCTGAATGTTTATGTCTTTTTCAACGAACCATACAAGTAAAACCCACCCAATCCACGCGCTATCAATCCACATTATATTTAATTAAATTTTACTTGCATTCCACAAAATTACTTGTGTAAATCTGAATGTTTATGTCTTTTTCAACGAACCATACAATTAAAACCCACCCAATCCACCCGCTATCAATCCACATTATATTTAATTAAATTTTACTTGCATTCCACAAAATTACTTGTGTAAATCTGAATGTTTATGTCTTTTTCAACGAACCATACAAGTAAAACCCACCCAATCCACGCGCTATCAATCCACATTATATTTAATTAAATTTTACTTGCATTCCACAAAATTACTTGTGTAAATCTGAATGTTTATGTCTTTTTCAACGAACCATACAAGTAAAACCCACCCAATCCACGCGCTATCAATCCACATTATATTTAATTAAATTTTACTTGCATTCCACAAAATTACTTGTGTAAATCTGAATGTTTATGTCTTTTTCAACGAACCATACAAGTAAAACCCACCCAATCCACGCGCTATCAATCCACATTATATTTAATTAAATTTTACTTGCATTCCACAAAATTACTTGTGTAAATCTGAATGTTTATGTCTTTTTCAACGAACCATACAAGTAAAACCCACCCAATCCACGCGCTATCAATCCACATTATATTTAATTAAATTTTACTTGCATTCCACAAAATTACTTGTGTAAATCTGAATGTTTATGTCTTTTTCAACGAACCATACAAGTAAAACCCACCCAATCCACGCGCTATCAATCCACATTATATTTAATTAAATTTTACTTGCATTCCACAAAATTACTTGTGTAAATCTGAATGTTTATGTCTTTTTCAACGAACCATACAACTAAAACCCACCCAATCCACCCGCTATCAATCCACATTATATTTAATTAAATTTTACTTGCATTCTATAAAATTACTTGGGTAAATCTGAATGTTTATATCTTTTTCAACGAACCATACAACTAAAGCCCACCCAATCCACCCGCTATCAATCCACATTATATTTAATTAAATTTTACTTGCATTCCACAAAATTACTTGTGTAAATCTGAATGTTTATGTCTTTTTCAACGAACCATACAACTAAAACCCACCCAATCCACCCGCTATCAATCCACATTATATTTAATTAAATTTTACTTGCATTCCACAAAATTACTTGTGTAAATCTGAATGTTTATGTCTTTTTCAACGAACCATACAAGTAAAACCCACCCAATCCACGCGCTATCAATCCACATTATATTTAATTAAATTTTACTTGCATTCCACAAAATTACTTGTGTAAATCTGAATGTTTATGTCTTTTTCAACGAACCATACAAGTAAAACCCACCCAATCCACGCGCTATCAATCCACATTATATTTAATTAAATTTTACTTGCATTCCACAAAATTACTTGTGTAAATCTGAATGTTTATGTCTTTTTCAACGAACCATACAATTAAAACCCACCCAATCCACGCGCTATCAATCCACATTATATTTAATTAAATTTTACTTGCATTCCACAAAATTACTTGTGTAAATCTGAATGTTTATGTCTTTTTCAACGAACCATACAAGTAAAACCCACCCAATCCACGCGCTATCAATCCACATTATATTTAATTAAATTTGACTTGCATTCCACAAAATTACTTGTGTAAATCTGAATGTTTATGTCTTTTTCAACGAACCATACAAGTAAAACCCACCCAATCCACGCGCTATCAATCCACATTATATTTAATTAAATTTTACTTGCATTCCACAAAATTACTTGTGTAAATCTGAATGTTTATGTCTTTTTCAACGAACCATACAACTAAAACCCACCCAATCCACATTATATTTTATTACATTTTACTTGTATTCCACAAAATTACTTGTGTAAATCTGAATGTTTATGTCTTTTTCAACGAACCATACAAGTAAAACCCACCCAATCCACGCGCTATCAATCCACATTATATTTAATTAAATTTTACTTGCATTCCACAAAATTACTTGTGTAAATCTGAATGTTTATGTCTTTTTCAACGAACCATACAACTAAAACCCACCCAATCCACATTATATTTTATTACATTTTACTTGTATTCCACAAAATTACTTGTGTAAATCTGAATGTTTATGTCTTTTTCAACGAACCATACAACTAAAACCCACCCAATCCACCCGCTATCAATCCACATTATATTTTATTACATTTTACTTGTATTCCACAAAATTACTTGCGTAAATCTGAATGTTTATGTCTTTTTCAACGAACCATACAACTAAAACCCACCCAATCCACCCGCTATCAATCCACATTATATTTTATTACATTTTACTTGCATGCCACAAAATTACTTGTGTAAACCTGAATGTTTGTCTTTTTCAACGAACCATACAACTAAAACATACCCAACCCAGCCGCTATCAATCCACATTATATTTTATTAAATCTTACTTGTATTCCACAAAATTACTTGTGTAAATCTGAATGTTTATCTCTTTTTCAACGAACCATACAACTAAAACCCACCCAATCCACCCGCTATCAATCCACATTATATTTAATTAAATTTTACTTGCATTCTATAAAATTACTTGGGTAAATCTGAATGTTTATATCTTTTTCAACGAACCATACAACTAAAGCCCACCCAATCCACCCGCTATCAATCCACATTATATTTAATTAAATTTTACTTGCATTCCACAAAATTACTTGTGTAAATCTGAATGTTTATGTCTTTTTCAACGAACCATACAACTAAAACCCACCCAATCCACCCGGTATCAATCCACATTATATTTAATTAAATTTTACTTGCATTCCACAAAATTACTTGTGTAAATCTGAATGTTTATGTCTTTTTCAACGAACCATACAAGTAAAACCCACCCAATCCACGCGCTATCAATCCACATTATATTTAATTAAATTTTACTTGCATTCCACAAAATTACTTGTGTAAATCTGAATGTTTATGTCTTTTTCAACGAACCATACAATTAAAACCCACCCAATCCACCCGCTATCAATCCACATTATATTTAATTAAATTTTACTTGCATTCCACAAAATTACTTGTGTAAATCTGAATGTTTATGTCTTTTTCAACGAACCATACAAGTAAAACCCACCCAATCCACGCGCTATCAATCCACATTATATTTAATTAAATTTTACTTGCATTCCACAAAATTACTTGTGTAAATCTGAATGTTTATGTCTTTTTCAACGAGCCATACAAGTAAAACCCACCCAATCCACGCGCTATCAATCCACATTATATTTAATTAAATTTTACTTGCATTCCACAAAATTACTTGTGTAAATCTGAATGTTTATGTCTTTTTCAACGAACCATACAATTAAAACCCACCCAATCCACCCGCTATCAATCCACATTATATTTAATTAAATTTTACTTGCATTCCACAAAATTACTTGTGTAAATCTGAATGTTTATGTCTTTTTCAACGAACCATACAATTAAAACCCACCCAATCCACCCGCTATCAATCCACATTATATTTAATTAAATTTTACTTGCATTCCACAAAATTACTTGTGTAAATCTGAATGTTTATGCCTTTTTCAACGAACCATACAACTAAAACCCACCCAATCCACCCGCTATCAATCCACATTATATTTTATTACATTTTACTTGCATTCCACAAAATTACTTGTGTAAATCTGAATGTTTATGTCTTTTTCAACGAGCCATACAAGTAAAACCCACCCAATCCACGCGCTATCAATCCACATTATATTTAATTAAATTTTACTTGCATTCCACAAAATTACTTGTGTAAATCTGAATGTTTATGTCTTTTTCAACGAACCATACAATTAAAACCCACCCAATCCACCCGCTATCAATCCACATTATATTTAATTAAATTTTACTTGCATTCCACAAAATTACTTGTGTAAATCTGAATGTTTATGTCTTTTTCAACGAACCATACAACTAAAACCCACCCAATCCACCCGCTATCAATCCACATTATATTTAATTAAATTTTACTTGCATTCTATAAAATTACTTGGGTAAATCTGAATGTTTATATCTTTTTCAACGAACCATACAACTAAAGCCCACCCAATCCACCCGCTATCAATCCACATTATATTTAATTAAATTTTACTTGCATTCCACAAAATTACTTGTGTAAATCTGAATGTTTATGTCTTTTTAAACGAACCATACAAGTAAAACCCACCCAATCCACGCGCTATCAATCCACATTATATTTAATTAAATTTTACTTGCATTCCACAAAATTACTTGTGTAAATCTGAATGTTTATGTCTTTTTCAACGAACCATACAAGTAAAACCCACCCAATCCACGCGCTATCAATCCACATTATATTTAATTAAATTTTACTTGCATTCCACAAAATTACTTGTGTAAATCTGAATGTTTATGTCTTTTTCAACGAACCATACAAGTAAAACCCACCCAATCCACGCGCTATCAATCCACATTATATTTAATTAAATTTTACTTGCATTCCACAAAATTACTTGTGTAAATCTGAATGTTTATGTCTTTTTCAACGAACCATACAAGTAAAACCCACCCAATCCACGCGCTATCAATCCACATTATATTTAATTAAATTTTACTTGCATTCCACAAAATTACTTGTGTAAATCTGAATGTTTATGTCTTTTTCAACGAACCATACAAGTAAAACCCACCCAATCCACGCGCTATCAATCCACATTATATTTAATTAAATTTTACTTGCATTCCACAAAATTACTTGTGTAAATCTGAATGTTTATGTCTTTTTCAACGAACCATACAAGTAAAACCCACCCAATCCACGCGCTATCAATCCACATTATATTTAATTAAATTTTACTTGCATTCCACAAAATTACTTGTGTAAATCTGAATGTTTATGTCTTTTTCAACGAACCATACAAGTAAAACCCACCCAATCCACGCGCTATCAATCCACATTATATTTAATTAAATTTTACTTGCATTCCACAAAATTACTTGTGTAAATCTGAATGTTTATGTCTTTTTCAACGAACCATACAATTAAAACCCACCCAATCCACCCGCTATCAATCCACATTATATTTAATTAAATTTTACTTGCATTCTACAAAATTACTTGTGTAAATCTGAATGTTTATGTCTTTTTCAACGAACCATACAAGTAAAACCCACCCAATCCACGCGCTATCAATCCACATTATATTTAATTAAATTTTACTTGCATTCCACAAAATTACTTGTGTAAATCTGAATGTTTATGTCTTTTTCAACGAACCATACAATTAAAACCCACCCAATCCACCCGCTATCAATCCACATTATATTTAATTAAATTTTACTTGCATTCCACAAAATTACTTGTGTAAACCTGAATGTTTGTCTTTTTCAACGAACCATACAACTAAAACATACCCAACCCAGCCGCTATCAATCCACATTATATTTTATTAAATCTTACTTGTATTCCACAAAATTACTTGTGTAAATCTGAATGTTTATATCTTTTTCAACGAACCATACAACTAAAACCCACCCAATCCACCCGCTATCAATCCACATTATATTTAATTAAATTTTACTTGCATTCCACAAAATTATTTGTGTAAATCTGAATGTTTATGTCTTTTTCAACGAACCATACAACTAAAACCCACCCAATCCACCCGCTATCAATCCACATTATATTTAATTAAATTTTATATGCATTCCACAAAATTACTTGTGTAAATCTGAATGTTTATATCTTTTTCAACGAGCCATACAACTAAAACCCACCCAATCCACCCGTTATCAATCCACGTTATATTTAATTAAATTTTACTTGCATTCCACAAAATTACTTGTGTAAATCTGAATGTTTATCTCTTTTTCAACGAACCATACAACTAAAACCCACCCAATCCACCCGCTATCAATCCACATTATATTTAATTAAATTTTACTTGCATTCTATAAAATTACTTGGGTAAATCTGAATGTTTATATCTTTTTCAACGAACCATACAACTAAAGCCCACCCAATCCACCCGCTATCAATCCACATTATATTTAATTAAATTTTACTTGCATTCCACAAAATTACTTGTGTAAATCTGAATGTTTATGTCTTTTTAAACGAACCATACAAGTAAAACCCACCCAATCCACGCGCTATCAATCCACATTATATTTAATTAAATTTTACTTGCATTCCACAAAATTACTTGTGTAAATCTGAATGTTTATGTCTTTTTCAACGAACCATACAACTAAAACCCACCCAATCCACCCGCTATCAATCCACATTATATTTAATTAAATTTTACTTGCATTCCACAAAATTACTTGTGTAAATCTGAATGTTTATGTCTTTTTCAACGAACCATACAAGTAAAACCCACCCAATCCACGCGCTATCAATCCACATTATATTTAATTAAATTTTACTTGCATTCCACAAAATTACTTGTGTAAATCTGAATGTTTATGTCTTTTTCAACGAACCATACAATTAAAACCCACCCAATCCACCCGCTATCAATCCACATTATATTTAATTAAATTTTACTTGCATTCCACAAAATTACTTGTGTAAATCTGAATGTTTATGTCTTTTTCAACGAACCATACAATTAAAACCCACCCAATCCAACCGCTATCAATCCACATTATATTTAATTAAATTTTACTTGCATTCCACAAAATTACTTGTGTAAATCTGAATGTTTATGTCTTTTTCAACGAACCATACAATTAAAACCCACCCAATCCACCCGCTATCAATCCACATTATATTTAATTAAATTTTACTTGCATTCCACAAAATTACTTGTGTAAATCTGAATGTTTATGTCTTTTTCAACGAACCATACAATTAAAACCCACCCAATCCACCCGCTATCAATCCACATTATATTTAATTAAATTTTACTTGCATTCCACAAAATTACTTGTGTAAATCTGAATGTTTATGTCTTTTTCAACGAACCATACAAGTAAAACCCACCCAATCCACGCGCTATCAATCCACATTATATTTAATTAAATTTTACTTGCATTCCACAAAATTACTTGTGTAAATCTGAATGTTTATGTCTTTTTCAACGAACCATACAACTAAAACCCACCCAATCCACCCGCTATCAATCCACATTATATTTAATTAAATTTTACTTGCATTCCACAAAATTACTTGTGTAAATCTGAATGTTTATGTCTTTTTCAACGAACCATACAAGTAAAACCCACCCAATCCACGCGCTATCAATCCACATTATATTTAATTAAATTTTACTTGCATTCCACAAAATTACTTGTGTAAATCTGAATGTTTATGTCTTTTTCAACGAACCATACAACTAAAAACCCACGCACCCCACTCCCTGCCAAATTACATTACAATAAAAATAGTTCTTGTATATATCTGTGCAAAGTTTTAAAAATCGTTATTATGGTTGAACACTCTTTTGCGATCTTGTATAACCAATAAATGCCGTTTCTTGATTATTTATTAGAATATTGGGCAAAATCCTCGTAATCAGTTTAAACTAATTGCTACTCCAAAAGTTGTAAGGCAGAATCAGTACATTCATCACAATGAGGATCAAAACACAGCCCTAAAATGTTAGTTTTATGACTTAAAGTTTTCGTTTGAACTGCACCCTCGTCGATATCAACCTAAATCCTGTGGCTGTATTACCTGAATTAGATAACTAATATGGATGAATTACTTAACGATCAAAATAACACAAATTATTAACATTCAGATCCACACAAGCAATTTTGTGAAACACACTGATCTGAATATTAAGGTTTTTTTCAACGAACCATACAAGTAAAGACCCACCCAACTTACTCTCTGCCAAACTATATCACATTAAAAAAACATATCACCAAAATTAAGAATTGTTATCGTCATCGGAAGAATATATATCTACAATTTCCTCCGGATCCCGTTGTTGAGTAGGCTTCGTTGAGTCATACATCATCGCAGCTATTCTAAAAAACTCCATTGTCTTATCAAGTTTTTTGGCTGAACATGACTTTTGAAACATGTATCTCGCAAGATTTCCTGGAAGATGACTTTTAACTCTGCCGGACGTTGACATATTGCTTTTCGCATGCCTCCATGTGGATTCAATGGCGTTGGTGTGCGCGCCAGTTTCCGGATCTTTAAAGTTAATTGAATGGTTTACTTTCAAATATACATATCCATGTCGTTCCAAGCAGTCATAAGCTTTCCAAAAATCGGAAATAATGGTTGTACCACGAAAAACCCATTTTTCAATTATTGGTACAAGGGTATCTGCATTTCTGCTCTCGACTACTTCCATAAAAACTCGACCGCTCCCTCGTTCAAATCCGCCAAACACCCACTGACCTTCCATTCGGTGTCCTCGATAATATTTCCTTCTCCCAAACTTACTTTCATCTATCTCAACGATAGTATCCAGACCACCAACCTTTTCTGGGTGCAGCAAGTATTTATCGATCAGGACTTCACAACAAAACGACGCCCAATCAACAGCGGTCTGCAATGACATCTCTGTAACCTTTTCACTCACTCTAATTTTCTTCATCCACTATTAGCGAAATTTAAACCTTTAAAGGTTGCAACTCTTTGTTTAAACGTAACGGATGTGAACTAAAAAACGGTAGAGAGCACACAAGAAAATTAAATTAAGTATTTCACTTGTATAAATTATCAATCTTAATTAATTTGCGTAATGATGACAATTAACAATTTGACACAATTGGTTGTTTATCAATTAATTAAGAGTATGACAGCGTCAAAAAGTCTCACAATTTGACACAACTGGTTGTTTATCAATCAATTACGAGTTAACAATGTCAAAAAGTGTCGTCTCCGACATATCGACATGACATTAGCCAAGAATTAACGAATTTTAAGACCGAATTTTCTTTAAATAGTAGGATTGAACAAAACGCTATACAGCACACGTGAGAAACCAATATTTTCCACTCACTTTTATGTCTTTCCACACTAGCCGTAGGCGAATCTGACATACATACGCGTGAGTGAAAAACCTTAGTTTCCTCACTTGTGCTGTAATATACTATTAATTTTATAAGGTTTATTTTCCTGCTTGGTTAAGAAATAAGTAATTTGTAGGAAAGGTTCTGTCTGTTTTAATACGAAACTGCGTAGTTTGAATGTTGCTAACCTCCTAAAACGTGACGTCACATCCGAACTTTAAAGTGTTTTTCGATAAGTTCTACACTTGTCTCAGTAAGTTTTTCACTTTTCCGCACATTTTTTTATTGCTCACATCTTTTTAGACCATTTTCTATCGATTACAGAGTAAATTGTCGATTTTAAAAAAAGGGTTACATCTTGAAATATGCCGGAGATAATATTAAGTTACAATGAATTACATTTTGAAAATGAGAAAGCACGGAGAAAAAACAAAACTAAAGTAATATTGAAGCAATCAAAGCAATTAAAGCAAAACGCACAAGACATCAAAAATACTATTGCAAAAAACAGCAACATTATACCAATGAAGTATGACTCGGAGATTTACATAAATAAAAAAAAATAATACAGGCTCGGTCGTATTAGCCGCTCGCATCAATTTATTAACGGGGGAATTAAAACCTATGTTGGTGTTAGCATAATTTGGTGAAAACACATCAGAAACGCGCGCACTTAATCGCGGCACTCTTATATTGAACTGTGACAGAATACTTGACGCACTCACCTCACCAGACATCACATCGCACACAAACTTCACAGACATATTCTTTCTTCTATTTTCCAGGCTAAGAAGATTGTAATGATGTAAAAGAGCCGGGTAGTTCAATTCACCGCGGGGCGGATAGAAACCAAACTCCAGAAAATGTAACAATCTGATGAACTTACGTTGTACTTTTTCTAAAGAGGCGATTTGTGTCAAAAGAGTCGGAGACCAAATGTTGCTCTACTGTCTTTCACAGTAGAGATGCGCGATAGATGATCCGTTCCAATTGTATATTCAAAATTCACAAGGTTCCTCTTCTGGCTATATGTCATCACCTAACACATGCTATTGTCAGTACACCATAAAGATAGCCTACCCAAATCCAACTGAAGCGATAAACAGTCTCGTTCACTAGATACTGTGGTAAATAACTTAAGATCGTCTGCGTAAAGAAGTGCCTGTGTAGTGAAACATGCAGGTAAATCGTTAACAAAAATATTAAATAGTAGAGGGCCCAGAATGGAACCCTGAGGTACGCCACTAGTGACGTTTATATATCTAGATTTCACGCCACCCAGTTCAACGTACTGCCTTAAGACGTAAGAAGTTGTGTAAGAGAGCAATCGCAAGCAAAATTTCCCAGCTTCACTGTCAACAACGAAAGAAACAGTCAAAAGCCCTCGAGATATCAGTGTAGACCACGTCAACTTGTCCACGGCAGTCAAGTGCGGTAGAAACATATTGAGCGAAACTTAGTAAGTTTGTGGCGGTAAATTTTCCTCTGTGGAAACCATGCTGATATTCCGATATTCGTGCCTTAGTATGGAATTCGATTTTAGATGCTACAATCTGTTCAAAAAGCTTTGCAAAGTTATTGATGATGGCTATCGGCCGATAATTCGCTACGCAATACCTATCCCCCTTTTTGTAAAACGGGCAAATTCTACTTAATTTCCACATCATGGGAAATTCAGAGCTATTGATAATTCTATTGAAGATATGCAGAAGTGGATGGAGGAGTGCAGGGGAGCGCAGTTTTTAACCAAAAATGCAGGAATCGCATCTGGACCCGTCGTACCCTTTGCCTTAAATTTTCGAAAAGATTCAATCATTTCGTCATGGCTAACTTCGGAGATGCCAAAAGTGACAGAATTAGTGTCATGCATTACGCGAGTGTTACAGGTAGGTATAACAGATGCAGGACAATAGATGGCTTCAAAGTGATCGGCAAACGAGTTAACTACTGCCGGCAAGTCAGACACAATTTCACCTGTCAACCTAAGGGAGCCTGGAGATGTTTTATTGTTCCTGGTCATGTTAACGAAGCGCCAAAAGTTTTTTGGTTCCCTTTTTATGTCCCTCTCCAAGAATTCGATATATATTCGACGATCCTGCCGAATTCGTGACTTACAGTCCTGCGAAGTCGACTAAAACTTGTGCGATGATATGCACACTGAGTTTTTCTACATAATTTATGATGGTGCTTTTTTAATCTAAGCATTCTTATTAAGTCACCTGAATACCATACGGGATATTTCGACTCTACATGTTTACCCCTAGATTTAGGTACATGAGCATCAAGGACGTTGTATAATGCTTTATAAAAGACTCTACAGGATTGTTCAACCGATGACAACGTAAATAAATAAGTCCAATCAATGTTCAACAGTGCCTCGTACAACTCAGGCAGGCAAGATCTACTGAAGCGGTACCGGGTGTCGCGGTATACATCTGTAGCTATCAATCGTGTAGGCACCGTTACTGCAAAGGTCATTAGTAACGCTGGATGATAATTATCCTCTCGCACCAATATAAAGTCTGAGTGTATAATTTGAAGACTTAACTTTGAAGAGGCAAGTACTAAATCAAGAGTTCTATCAATAATATTAATTACACTATTTATTGTACAAAGTCATTATAGCTAAGAAAGTTGGCACGTTCATCATGTACAGCGTACAATATCCACAGTATCACAAGTCACAGTATCCAAAGACATATCCAACATTGACTCAATGTGGTCGAAGACGTGACCATACATTTCTCCAAGTGTGCCAGGCGGCATGTAGCAAACAACAACATTCAGTACATATTTAGATTTTTTAAATTCAATTCTTGCAGCTACCAAATCAATTATTTCAATTGGGCAAGAAGTCACCACAACCTTTGAGATTGCAATATCAGAATCAATGGTCAGCAAAACTCTGCCACCCCTAAGGTGAGGTCGATCACATCTAAAAACATCGTATCTGTGCGGGAAAAGCTCGTGGTCAAAAACTGTCTCTTTGAGCCATGTTTCACTATGTATCATCAACTGATGTAAAAAAGTTTTTAATTTTAGTGTTTAAACCGCGAGTATTCTGATAGTAAAGGGCATACTGTATTCGTTGGGAGACAGCTAGTTTTTTCTTTTAACAATTCGAGGATAACCATTAAAGAATTGCAAACGCAAGTCTTTTTCACCATTCTCAATACGAGACTTCAATTTGATGCGCATTTTATACTCGAACTCCTGTTGACGTGGAGTTCGATCGCCATTAATATAAACTTTTTTGAAATTTGCAGAGTTTAGCAACTGCTTAGCTCGTCTCAATATCATTTCCGCTTCAGACCTATTCTCAAATATCACTTCAACAAGTCTCGGGCGCGATTGTGAAGATGAGAGTTTTCCTAATCTAAAAACCTTCACAATGTTGGGAGGTTTCCCAACAACATTCTTTAGTATAGTTTGAACCGCATCCTTGAGTATGCTACCTTCAGTCTAAACAACATTAGAAATTATTACATTTTGCGCCCTCCGCTCACAGTCATTGATGTCATTAATTATGTTGTCAATAGTGCTCTCTTGAGGTTGCGTCTTTATACGCTGTTCATCCCGTAATTCAGCTAACGAATAGGATAATTGTTTCATTTGGATCATAAGATCGTTTATGGTAGCTTTGAGAGCTTGTAGGGGGTTTTCACAATTAGCACACGCATCGCAAGTCCATTTAAAATTTGCGCGAGAAAGCAGAAAGCGCGTATCAGAGGGTGGTAAGCGCGCACAAGCATTGGCGAAAGTATTATTACAAATGAAACATAATATATATTGCATAAAAAAAAACAGAGGAATATCGAAGTAAACAGAAACTATTCCAGTTCCGAAAATAAAAATGAAAAATTTTTTTAAATCTACCAATATTAATTGTTGACTCGGTATGTCATTTAACAGAAATAAGCTTTCTGAAATACCTTACTGATGACGGTTAAATCAAGTTGTAAAAACCCTCTAAAGAATCGATAAAAACACGGAGCACAACGAAGCACGTGCACACCGCACAACATGAACTCAGATGATTTATCAATATTTATAAATTATTTAATTATGATTTAAAATCGTTAAATTTAATTATTTTTGAAAAAAATAATTACATTTTGTAACAGAACAGAATTGATTCTTTATTGGCTGCTGACCGTAAGCTTATTGGGCTCTGGTCTTTCCGCCTTTTTAAACAGTTTATATGGATAATAACACATTAACATATATTAATGTGTTAATGTGTAATTACAGAACATAAAGTAGCGCATATGTAAGTACAAAATAATAAAGCAACAATAGCAACAGCAATGAGAGAAATTGAAATTCACAAACTCTCAAGATACATGATTAATAGTTAGCCTTATAGCGAATAGCCTTTAAAGCTATCCGCAAAGAATAGAAAAAATATCACAATAGGGCACAATACAAGTTCTATACTTGCACATAAGTGGAACGCTGAAAAAGCATGCATATATGTGACATATTTTACTCAACACATTAAACATTGTACATAGACATTTCCAGGTCATCCCTCAATGTATAAAATGTATTAAAATCGCCCGTTAATACTATGGTGTCATACTATGTCTTTTAAGGAGATCCTGAAATTGCTCGAAGTAATTCATCATTGGGGTCAATAAAAACACTCAATAGTAGTTTAACATTAACACACTTATCTTCAACCAAAAGGAATTCCATTACTCGCAATGATCAATGGGACAAATCAATCGTAGGTGATTTTTGACATATACAGTTATAATACAACACTTTTGTAATGAGGAGGAGGCAGATATTGTTATTCAGATATACTACTTTATGGATAACAAAAATTAATTAAAATTGATTAGACAAATACTATTTTATGATGATTCCGCGTGATCCTGAGAATGATTCTAACTGTAGATTGAAAGAAATCATATGGCGAGCCAATTTTTTTCCTACAATTTCATAACTAAGTGAAATGAAGAGCAGATATTTTGAATTGAGACTAGATGCTGCTTCCAGAAGTCCTAACATGCTCCCAGAAGACTTGAAATGCTTCTAGATAACTTGTTACTGCTTCCAAAACACTAGAAAAGCTCCCAGAAGCCTTGAAATGCGTTTAGAAAACGTAATACTACTCCCACAAGACTTGATATTACTTTTAGAAGACTTGATATTACTTTTAGAAGACTTGATACTACTTTCAGAAGACTTGAAATGTCTTTAGAAAACTTAATATTGCTTTTAAAGATCTTGAAATGCTTCTGGAAAACTTGATAGTATTTCAAGAAGACTTGATATTGCTGCTAGATGACTTAATATTACTTCCAGAAGACATGATATTGCAAAATTACTTGTAATAGCAGGATACTGTTAAACCAATGGTATGCTTTGAAAATATTAAATACTATTGGACAAAATGTAGGGTAATGTTACCGGCTGTGGGCTATCTTTTGACGTTTGCCAAATATGGCGGATCTGAGTAGGAGATTATGTGTACTTTGACAGTAAGTAGTATTGGTGCTATTGGTGCGAACATCAAAGTGAAAGGACGCTCTTGATGCGTAGCTGCGAACAAACGAAAAAACTCGACGAAAAAAATTACGATGTGATAATATTTGAATAAGTTGTGAGTGTAATAAAGTGAAGTGAAGTATTGCAAAGAGGTGCAGTATTTCCGGTAAATTTTACGATTTTATATCGACTTTGCTCAAAGTTTTTCGCCACGAAAATTTTGAAAATCACTTAAGGAATGGCTGCTGTTACCAGTTGTGGGCCACCTTTTGTAACCGGTTATGAGCCACTATATTTTTACATGAAAATCGTGTTTTTGACTTCCCTGTCAAGGTGGTTTCCTGGTTTATTGGCGTTTTTTTATGCATTTTTACGCATTTTCAGCTATGTCTACCCCGACGAAAAAAAAAAGACGAAAGGAAACTGATTTTAATGCGACCGTATAATCCATCAAGCATTGTTTGATCAAAAGACGCCGAAAATTGTAAGAACTAGCTCAATGAGAGGCAAACAGATCTACAATGTTTTTGGTAGCTGTCAGTATATTATCGCCATCCGATAATGTAATGGGAAGATGATGATTTTTGCGCGATGAATTTACAAACGACCAAAACCTTTTTGGGTCGACATTTACATCTCTCTCCGCAGTAGCGACGTACGTTCGACGCTCCAGACGGAGACGCAACTTACATTCACGTCTATAACGGCAGTACATTTGACGGCGAAACTGATTTAGTTTTTCTATACATTTTATGATAATGTTTTTTCTTGTTAAACAGGCGCCTCAGACCCAGACTAAACCATATTGGATGTTTAAATTCAATTGTTCCACCACGTTGTTTGGGAATGTACCGGGTGGACCACTAAGAAAGGACGCTATCGACGATATAGCATCTGAGAAACTGTTGATCGCATAGTTTTCAGATAAAAAAATTCTTATACAAAGTGACCCATAGAAACTGCTGGAATTCTTGTATTCGATGACATCCGATATTAGCCGATTTACTTTCTTAGTCAAATGGGGTACAAACAGGGTAAACCCCACAACAGTATCCACTGTTGTGGGGTCACAAGAAAAAACTCGAACAACAAACAAAAAAACAACGAGCGGTACTTAGCAACAAAAAAACTAAAAATATTTAAAAGAAATTACAACTCTGGTAATATTATTGACATGCGTTCAATTTACAAACAACATTCCGATAACTAATAAACGATAAAACAAAAATGTCCACGTCAGAATAGTAACGATTATACATATTCATAATTCGGGGAAGTGGCGAATTAAAAAATGCATTAGGGCTACAAGTGGGCAATCTAAATAAACACTGATCCCGAGTAGAATAGCAGGGCACCGCGAATGAGATATAGCTCAAAAGATCCGGCGAATCAACTAATCCATTGATCAATTTATGCAAAAGCAATATATCGGCAGCAGTTCTACGACCACAGAGTGTACGCAAACCGAAGATGGTGCATCTCTGCTCATACGGTAAGTTAAATTTGTGAGCCAAGTATCTAGCAAATTTTTTCTGCAGTCCCTCAAGGCGATCAATGTACACATTATAAACAGGATTCCAGACTACCGATGCATAATTTTGTACACTATTGACGTATGTCATATATAAAGATCTTATACATTGTAAGTTAGTAAAGGGTCTGGAGATTCTAATGATATAACCTAATAATCTGTTAACCTTAGAGAATACTTGTTCCGAATGATAATTGAAGAGCAATTTAGAGTCAAAAACGACACCCAAATCCTTAACACTGGAAGTAACTCTCAAGGACTCCGACCCGATTCTATAGTCAAAGTTCACGTTGTATATTTTTCTGCTGAACTTAATATGTGTGCATTTGCCATAATTTAGATAAAGGGATTTTTTTTCGTGAAAGTTTAATGCAGTCAGATGTAGATCGTGCCTTAATAAATATTTTGCAGTCGTCAACGTAAAGCAAAAATTTACTGTGATGAAAACATTCATGAATATCGTTAATGTAGGCAATGAACAAAAGCGGGCCTAAGTGACTTCCTTGAGGTACACCAAAAGTAACCAAAGTGAAGTTGGAGGTATAATTATTAATTTTTACAGCTTGATATCTATTGGAAATATAAGAAGCCAACCGCGATAAAAGCCAATTTGACAAATTATATCCTTCAAGTTTAGATAGAAGTGTAGCATGCAGTTTGTCAAACGATTTAGAGAAGTCCGTATAAATGGAATCTGTCTGACAGTTTTCGTTCATACGCGTTTGAATGAAATTCATATATGATAACAGATTAGTATCAACCGAGCGACCGCGGAAAAAGCCATGCTGTTGCTGAATCAAAGAAGGTTGCAACGTACGATATAAATTATTATAAACAATTTTTTCGAATACTTTAGCTATTATCGGTAAAATAGAAATGGGACGATAGTTCGAAACAATATTTCTGCAACCCGATTTAAATATAGGTAGAACAAATGCTCTCTTCCATTCTGAGGGGAAAACTGATTGTGAAAGAGAGCAGCAGAAAATAATGAAAAGTGGGTTAGCAAGTTCCGGTACACAAGTTTTTATGAAAATATCAGGCAATCCATCGGTCCCAGGACCCAATTTACTATCAACAGAAGTAAGACCATTCAAAACGTCATCAACCGAGAACCAGGGACAAAATTTATTAGAAACCATTTGATATGCTGGTATTTGATTTGCACTATCAACAAAAACCGAACTAAAATATTTAGAGAATAACTCGACAATCTGAGGACCCCCGACTGCAGAATCATCATTATATTCCATACGAGCCGATACACTGCCACCACCACGTTTTCTATGTTTTGCATATGACCAAAGATGAGTTGGATGATCAATTAACTCAGATTGTACATTAGTTAAATAGGTATTATAATCACTCGAGATCAATGTCTTAGATCTTTTGCGTAAAACCTGAAACGATAGATAATCCGCGTAATTACCCCACTTTTTCCATTTCTTATGAATTCTTGATTTTTCCTTAATAGCTTTGATTGTAGAGGATGAATACCAACTAGTATAACGGTATTTACAGGAAGCAACACGTGGTACATTATCAACAATAATACGATTGACATGGTTATAAAATTCGCTAACACATTGATTTACATCACGATTATTAAGTATTACATCCCAATCTACATTCATCAAAGCACTTTTAATACCATCGAAGATAGCTCGACTAAATACAAAACTGGTACACGGACTATCCCGTAAAAGTAGTCTATCATTAAACCGACAACAAAATTCCAAGGCCCAGTGATGCACATCGATACCAACAAGTGGATCATCGCATAAACAAACTGAGCCTACCGTATCCGCATTGCTCAAAATTAAATCAAGAGTTCTACCATTGCAGTTTAGAATGTTATTATACTGTATAAGGCCGCAATAAGAACAAGTCAACCAAAATTCCCTTGACCGAGCATCACTACCGCCGAAAGGAAGCAGGTGTCCGGTAGGAGATTGCTGCCAGGAGATGTTAGGTAAGTTGAAATCACCCACTATCAGAATAGTATCATCTGAATAAAGATCACTAATGTGCTGCAACTGTTGAAGGAACATTGTAAACGGAACCGTATCACTAGGAGGAAGATAGACACAACACAAGAGCACTCGTTTATCACCAACATGGACGGAGAGCCACAAATCTGCAGCGCCAGTAGTTAATTCTGGCAAAGGGGTAGCTGAAGCACTTTTTCGTAAGGCCACACGAACGCCACCACCTTCCTCCTTCAGAGGGATCGAAGACCTGTCTCGTCTAAAAATAATATAATCCTTACAAAGCAGCTCTCCATCATAAATCGAATCATTAAGGTTAGTCTCTGTGAGACAAATAACATCACAATTGCAGTTCAAGGAATTCACGTAAGCTGATTCAGTTTTAGTACGCAAACCACGTACATTCTGATATAAAATTGACAGAGCCATGTCACTTGAGGAAATCAAATGGAAAGAACAGGATTATTGCAGTGATCCAAAAGGTAAAGATTTAATAAATAAGCGTCAGATTTGATTACCATGGCTCTAGAATGATCATCACGACGAACATGAATCATGCAATTTTTCAACTATACAAATTTGTTACCCTTATCACGACAAGCTGCTCTAGTAGACTTCAACAATCCGGCATTGTGTACAGTTAAATGTTTATTAACGAATAACCTTTCGGTGATATTAGGAATGCTCAAAGCAGGGGAACCATTATTATCTTTGCGGTATCGTTTCGAGGCCGAGAGAAAGTGATCACGCAAACCACGCGATAAGAATTTAACCACAATGTTCTTGTGTTTAGGATCACGAGTAAGTGAAAGTGAAAAGAGCGTTAAAAAGTACGCCATACAGTGAAAACCGCAATATCGTACGTGTTTTAGTCTTAGAGATATTCAAAAAAAGAAGGATGAATAACTACGTTTGGGTGATTATTTAATATCATAACAAGCTTTCAAAGAACAACTTTAACCAACTATCCTAATAGAAACCAGTGATGTCTTAAATGTTCAAATTGTCTGCCATCAGCAGCAATACACTGTAGGCGCTGGTGCGTAGATAAAACGGCAGCCTCTATTTCCGGCAACGAAATATTGCGGATAACATTTCCTATCCGTTCGATCATGTCTTTTTGTGTCATAGGCCTGGTTGTAAAAACAAGGTCTTTTATTCGCCCCCATACATAAAAATCTAAACATGTTAAATCGGGCGAACAAAAATCTAGAGAATAAAAATTAATAGTTAGATGTATCACAGAATCATAGGTACTACAGACTTGTAACGTTTAAAAACTGTTAAGTAAGAGGTACCTCTTCTGGAATCGGCCTCTATCTGGCCGATTTCATAAAACATGTAATATTTTCATATATTCTTTTATACCTACCTATATTCTCTTAAAATACGTCGGCCGTTGTCCGAGTAACACCTAAATCATCAGCCATTGTTCTTGTGCTAAGCTGTGGATTGAATTCCACATACGCTGAAACATTTATTATGTTTTCTTCAGTGCGAGTTCTACGTGTTTTACGATATATAGAACGATGAATACTTTCTGTAGTCCTTAACTGATGGGCTATACTGATGAAAATCTTGGTGTTATAATGCCGCCGTTGTGGATAACGAACTGCATAATGTCTTGCAGCAATAGTTGCATTCAAAGTAACTCGCAAGCATATCATACGCTTTTTCATTGGTGGGCATTTTTAAAATAACTAAATTAATTTACTCATACGACAGAGAAAACTATAATGGCAGTAACAACAGTTTGACTTGGCGCCATAAAATTAAACAATCGGATTACACTTAGCAGCAGAAGTCTGCGTACAAAAAACTTCTAACACTTTAACTGAAAAAATAAGGGTCATGATCTAATGCGATAAACTTCATTTTTTTTTATTTTGTGTATTAACTACATATAATTCTATTAACAAAATATGCATCAATAAAACAGAAATATTAGTTACAAAAAAAATTAAAATTAAAAATTCTCCAAATAATGCGTATGCAAAAATCTGCGTACAAATAAAGACGCCTTCTGCAAAATATACTTATTTACTTAAATATGTAGTTGGCGATGTACGCTTTCCGATTTAAATAAAAGATAATCGGTGTCAATTATATTAGCAGAGGCTTAGAAGCTAAAAGCTAAAAGTTAATGGACACGAAAGGAAAGGAAATTGAATTGGAAATTATAAAGACACTGAAGATTACCTCTCACGTCCGCGATCTGGTAGACAAGAAGAAAATTGTACAGCGGGTTAGAAAAGAACCTACGCTGACGGCAAAAAAAATAGTAGAAAATGTACAAGAAGAATTTCATAAAACTATCAGCAAAGATACGGTGAGAAGGACGTTAAAAAAAGCTAATTATCACAGTCGCGTTGCACGAAAAAAGCCATTTGTGTCAGAGGTCAATCGTCAGAAGCGGATCGCCTGTCCAAAAAAACTCTTAGACAAGGCCATTGAATTCTGGGAGAAAGTTCTCTTTACAGATGAGAGCAAATTTTGCATTTTCGGCATTAAGGGTAAACAACTTGTATGGAGAAAACCTAATACTGCCCTTAATCCCGAAAATTTGAAAGCGACTGTAAAACACGGAGGTGGTGGAGTTATGGTTTGGGGGTGTATATGCACCAAAGGGGTGGGAAGGTTGGTTTTCATAACATCGACAATGGACCATAAAATGTATATAGACATTTTAAAAGAAAATTTGAAGCCTAGCATCGAAAACTTGGGCTTGGGGCCCGAATACTTTTTTCAACAAGGTAATGACCCCAAACATTGCGCCCACAACACTAAGCTTTGGCTACTATACAATACCCCAAAGCAACTTAAAACACCTCCACAATCGCCGGACTTGAATCCCATCGAACACCTCTGGGATTTACTGGAACGCCGGATTCGGCAACACAACATAACGTCGAAGGAAACGTTAAAAAATGTTATGATTGAGGAATGGGCCAAAATCAGTTCGGACGAAACGAAGAAATTAGTGCACTCCATGCCTAAACGTTTAAGGGAGGTCATTAAACATAAAGGTTATCCGACCTCATATTAATATAGAAACAATGATCTCATTTATGAATTGTTTATAAATACTGTCCTGACTTGTACGCAGATTTTTGCATACCCGTTATTTGTAGAATTTTTAGTTTTGATTTTTTTCTGTAACTACTGTTTCTGTTTTGTTGAAGCATATTTTGTTAATAGAATTATATGTAGTTAATATACAAAATAAAAAAAATCAAGTTTATCACATTAGATTAAGACTCTTATTTTTTCAATTAAAGTATTACAAGTTTTTTGTACGCAGACTTCTGCTGCTGAGTGTATGTTTTATAACGGCCCGCTTAGATCAATGAGAATATTTTGATATTACCTGTTCAGGTCACCCTTCAATGTATTATATAAGTGAACAAAAAAAGTAGTAAAATTGTTTGCTTGTAAGTTTTATATATAAAACGTTATTATTGTTATAATTTGTTTGCAGGTAATTGTTCTTTGTAAGCTTACTATGATATTAAATAATCACACAAACGCAGTTACGTTTTAATTTATCCCTCTTTTTTGAATATCTCTAAGACGAAAGCACGTACGATATTGCGGTTTTCACTGTATGGCGTACTTCTTAACGCTCTTTTCACATACCTTGTCAAAAATATACGTTTCCATTTGAATTTTTCAAGAAAATTGTAAAAAATAATAGAACTGTCAAATTACGCCACCTAGCGTTTGACATAGAAAGTAAATCGACTAATTTCGGATCTCGTCGAATACAAAAATTCCTCCTCTTTCCAACAAGACCAATTTTGATGTATTCGGATGAACAATTCCCAAGTTAGGGCTACTTTTATAATAGTAAATGTAACACCCCGTACCTCACTTATTTAAGCACTATGCAAAGAAATGACTAACGAAAGTTGTCAGAAATTATCTAAAGATTCTAAATATTGTTATAGCCGAATGAAGTTTATTATCAAAATTTTACGAAAATCTACATTTTAAATTTTGTAGTTTTACAAACTTGAAAATAATTTCCAGCAGTTTCTATCTCTGGTTTCTACGGGGTACTTAGTATAAGATTTTTTTTAACTGAAAACTATGCGATCAACAGTTTCTAAGATATAGCCAGCGTCCTTTCTTAGTGGCTCACCCGGTACTCATCCAACAGTTCATAAAGAACTCTGTAAAAATGCTCAAAACATAGATTATGTGCCCATACGTCCCATTTTGAACGGGATTGTCCCGTTCTTCTGTTAGTAGTCCCGAATAAACTCTAAAACATCCCGTTTTCATAATCACATAAGTGCATAAATCTCATTAAGTATCTAGCTGTATTTACACAGCTTTTTTATTAATAATATTTCGTTTCTTTGTTTGCGAGACTTATACCAAACATGCCTAAATGTAAGCAAGTGTACATTTTTTTGAAACTTGAAGGGGAATAAATAGAAAATGTGTAAACAAAATTTATATAAAACCGAGCACATTGTTGGAACAAGAACTAATAGGGATTGGCTGTGAAGCTCATAATGTCCACAATGCAATTAAAACTGCCGATTGCTTACCAATTGATTTAGAATGCATTATTGTCAAAGTTTACTTTTTTAATATTTATAGTGTACGCATTGAAACTGTAAAACAATTCTATGACTTGATAGGTACAGAGTATAAAGGAGTGTTGGGTTACATTAAATCTAAATGGCCTGTACTTGAAGAGTGCTTAAAATGTTTGTCAGATTAGAAAACTATTTTAGATTGCTAATCTAAGAAAATAGTCTTCTTATAGGCATTCATTCTAATAATTACTCTTGAATGTAATATATGATGCCCGAATATATTGAAGTTGTTTTTTGGCAATCCCAGCTCCGAATACTGGTTATATTTTGTGCACGCCCAAGAAGTTAGTTTTCACCAAGCCGCTTTAAATACCGAAGGACAAAATATATCAGCAATGGATGTGAATGTAACAAGCCGTTTAAAAGATAACTTGTCTTTAGAAAAAAATCAGTTTTTATCCCACATGTTGCACGAAATTTATTAGCAAAGTTGATTAACATCAGAGCTTGGCTAACTGCTTGAAAAAAGTAGTCGAGTATAATTACTATTTCCACGAAAATAGAATAATTACAGCTACTACAATTAGAAGCATGCGGATTATAGAGTCAAATTGTATTATAATCTTGCAATACACGATGAACTAACACTTTTACTAACTTCCTAACTTTTAATTCGGTTATCCCAACATCTTCATGGAGAAATTGCCTTATTTGCTGCAGCATGATACATAAATTATTGAGTGGACAGTGGAATGCTGCCATCAGGTTCTTCTTTCTCAGCTGATTTTTGAAATACACATCTCTACCATTTTGCTAATAAATTGCAAGGATTTGCAATCCTTAGAAAGTATGGAGCCAGCATTTTTGATAGAAATGCTCTTCAGTTTTTTGGAATTAATTGTCTTTCACTGCAAATAGAACGAATGGTCTTTTCCGATTAGTGAATCTCTTACCAATTCGGATTACAAGGGACATAAAACATGTTTGTATGTAAAAAACAAAACAAAAAAAATGTTTTTAAATATCAAAATAAAAATGAAAAGAGATAACGAGAGAAAAAAAAATACAAAATAAAATAAGATAATATCCAAAATGACAATAAATCAACTGTAATTTACACAGAGAGCGCACTCAAGAGGCAAAGAGGTAAAACCCATAAGGTCTCGCACAAAATCAAATTACTTTTGCCGAATAGACTTATATCTCTTTCTAAAACTAAACCGGCTAAGTAGTGTGCAATCAAATGGTATACTATTCAAAATTGTGGCTGCTAAATACGAAAAAGAACGTGTAAATAATTCGTGTCGGTGAGTAGGAATATAAATCACATTTTTGTGTCTTAAATTCAAATTATGCACATCAGTTCTATAGGTAATTTTTTCGTACGAGTAAGGAGAAGTCTTAGTAGTTACTATTTGATGTAGACGACACGCCGAATGAAGAGAACGTCTACGAGTCATGTCCAGCCAACCAGCGTACACAATCATATAAGAGATCCCATCCCTCCGCCTAATACCATAAACAAATCTGAGGCAAGACTTCTGCACTCTCTGAATTCTTAATGAGTCAAGGGTAGTAAGACAAGAACCATACACCAAGTCACAGTGATTAAATAGGGAAAGAATTAGCGAATCACACAATAACAACTTAGTTTCCCTATTCAACATCTGCCTACTTGGGTATAACATTTTTAATTTTCCATACGACAGTCGAATCAAATTGTTTATATGATTACTAAACCGTAAATCTCCGTCAATTGTTAAACCCAACACTTTGAGGTTATCTACTATTAGTAAAGGATTGTGAAGTTTCTCAACACTAACCGCATCATCCAAAAACAGCTTTCTGTAGCTCTTCGCACCCAAAACAATCATAGAGCACTTCAATGGATTCAATCTGAGTTGGTGTGCCTCAAACATAACAGCCAAGTGATCTAGATCAGAATTGATTAAATTCACTGCTTCTTTAATCTGATTGTGTGGAAACGAATAATAAACTACAGTGTTATCTGCATAAAAGTGATATTTGCAAGATTCAAGGCAATCAGGAAGAAAAGATGTGTGAATAGAAAACAAATACGGGCCCAATATAGATCCCTGTGGTACACCTGATTTCATTTCCAATGCATCAGACAACTCATCATCCATTCTTACTCTTTGCATTCTGTGACTCAGATAATCCCTCAACATCTCAACCGACCCATTACTCAAGCCAACATGGTGAAGAATAGAAAGCAAAATATCGTGATCGACAGTATCAAATGCCTTCGTATAGTAGCCTTGGATTATAATCCAAGGCTATCCAAGGCTACTATCCGATGCAGCAAGTATATCTCTACCATCAGTGACACATGATAGCGTTGTATCACAACCGTAACCTTTCCTAAAACCTGACTGAAATTTAGGTAATATCCCTTGGTCGAACATATGCTTACGCAATTGCACTGAAATTATTTTTTCAAAAATTTTTGAAATAACAGGCAGTATGTTAACCGGCATCACATCCTTCCATGTTGATGGATACGGAATCTTAGGAATAGGAATAACAATTGATTTCTTCCAACAACAAGGGAACTTAAACAAGGTAATACATGAGTTAATAATATGTCGTATTTCAGGTATAATAAAAGGACAACATAGATTAAGAATCCTAAGATTAATACCATCAGCACCAGTGGCATTAGATTTAATCTGTACCATCGCATCTTCAATATCCCCATCGCTAACCTCAGTGAAATGTAAAATTTTGTTAATACCATTTTTTAGTGAAGAAGAGTATTTGAGACACACACTATTTTTCGAAGCAGAAGGATTATTGACAGTTACAAAATACGTATTGAGCATATTACCATCCTTAAGATTTTCTAGTATATTATTATTACGCTTATCAACAATTATGCTATTATTACGTAAGAATTTCCATTTGTCTGAATTAGACACACACGACAATTGTTGCAAAAAGTAAGCTTTTTTCTCAGCTCTTATAGCACCTGTAACACAATTTCTTAAGTTTCGATAATAATTACCATCACGAGCTTTTTCGCGCAAAGAAATCATTTTTTTAATAGTATAGGTAAACCAAGGAGGATCCCTTTTATGACCAATATCAATTACTTTTAGTGGAGAGTAAAAATTCAAGATATGTAAAAGATTATAATTAAAGAATATCATCTTATCATTGATGTCTGCAATATCATACATAAGGTACCATGGTACCGCCATCAAATCATTTAGGAATAAATCGTGATTAAAACTCCCAAAACTCCTTATTGTACGAAATTGAGGTTTCTTCTCACATAATGCCTTCCCACCATACACACAATATACTGCACAATGGTCCGAAAATTCCACATCAATCACTCCTTGTTCATTAACAACGGAATCATCAAATACCATAATGTTATCAATTAAAGTCTGAGAAATATTAGTTATCCTAGTTGGTTCTGCTATAATAAATTTTAAATTAAAGGTACCAGCAGATTCACATAACCGCTTCCATTTATTACTATTAAAATTAAGAGCGTCTACTTAAAGTCACATGCAGAATACCTCATCACCCTGAACACTGATGTCCGACAGTGCTCCTTCCAATTCACTTAGAAAACGAGAAAAAATACCAGAATGGGTTCTATAAACAACCCCAATCACAATTACAATACCATCAAAATGCAATTTGATCCATAACTTTTCCAAGGAATCAGTAAATGCTGTCATCAATAATACCGGCCTAAGACAGAATTGCACGTAGATTCCTACTCCTCCCCCAAGAGTTGTTCTAGGTTCATGCAAAAATCTAAAATTATCTATAGAAACTTGACTCAAATCAAAATCTGGACGAATCCAAGTTTCAGTTACTGCAAGAACATCTGCAAAATGGCGCACAAGTGACCTGGTGTTCAAATGACCCAACCTCATTGTTTATTATCTACTTTGTAATATAGGTGCTTCACAGGTGTGTTATGGAGTATAATCTAAAACGGGAAATTTAAAAAGAATAATGCAATAAAACAATAGCAATAAATTTATCCCTAATGTATCCCTAACAGTAACCAAAAAAAAATAAAAAAACTACTTTGATTGAACTTCATCTCATGACGTATCAAGTTCAACTGCAACCAAATCTGTCTTCCCTTTGCTTAATTCCAGGGACTTCAACTCCACCAAAGTCAGAGTCCATACCAGTCAGAGTCCATCATGAGTCCATACCATTTTTTTCCAAAAAACTTTACTGCTTGTTCAAAAATTATGTAACGAATCTTAGATAAATCCTCAGCCACAAAAGCGTGGTTCCTTTTAACTTTGAACGGTTACTCATAACGGTTACCTTTTATATTTGTATGCCGTAAATTTTACCAAAATTACTCGATTCTTGAAATGAGGCTTCCCAAGTCGATGGCAACGATCAATGTAATGTGATTCCAATTTAACATTTAGGTTCTTTTCACAGAATTCACCTACTAATTATTCAACATCTTCACCATCCTTTTCACAAATACCCATTATTCTGATATTGTTTCTTCTGGTATACTGTTCTAAATTATCAAATTTATCGCTTAATTCTTTGTTTTTATCTTCTAACGAAGTTATTTTCGCTTTAAAGGTATCCAACATTTGGTCCAATTTTGTCTCAAACCGGTTTCCAAACTTCTCCAAAACAGGTTTTAAAACGTTCTCAGATTTTAAATATTCATTTAAAGTTTCTTTAATTAATCCTTTGATCTCATTTACCACTTCTCTTGTCATCGACATGTTGGACCAATATTTAATCAATTATAAAGATTAACACTCGAAACCGATTTGATTTACCGCGAATAAACACACTTTTATGAGGAGTCACGTAAACACCTGTTACACGTCTTTCATCTCTTTTTTTAATTAGCAACGCTTTACTGTACTTCTTTAACTACATAATAAGATGCAGTTGTAATGCCTAAAAGGGATTGGCTTGCACCCTCCAAAAAAAGTCTGATAAAACAAGCAAAATTTGTCAAGCAGTATCTAATCTTTAATTGGCAGTTTCAAACTTTTTTCAGTTTTTTTGTTAGTTTTTAGATTTTAGCAGATATGATGATGTTGTATTTTGCCAACAGTATTTGATATTTTGGAATGAAAATTAAATTTTATTAACAGTTTTATTTCAGTAATCTTTTGAAAGCAATATCAAGTTTTCTAAAAGCATCTCAAGTCTTCTGGAAGCTTTTCAAGTCTCCTTGAAGCAGTATTAAGTTTTCTATAAGCAATATTAAGTTCTCTGGAAGTAGTGTCAAGCTTTCTAGAAACATTCTAAGTCTTCTAAAAGTATTTCAAGTCGTCTGAGATCATTTCATGTTTTCTGAAAGCAATATCAAGACAAGCAGCAATAACAAGTTTTCTGGAAGCATTGCAAGTCTTTAGGAAACTGTATCAAATTTTGTAGAAGCTGTATCAAGTCTAACTTAAAGCCAAATTTTAATAATTTTAGACTGCACCTGATTATCGACAAAAGTACCTAGATTTGTCCCGTTTTCAGTCGAAATAAAAACGGTCACGTTAAACATAGATCGACCGAGTGTCAATAATTCACTCCAATTTATGAAGTAGTCATACTCATCCTCCAATAACCAAATCCCTCTTCTGCAACTCTAGGACTTTATTTTATTTAATCACAACTAATAGCTACATAAAATAATTAAAACAATAACAACAACTCAACAAAATTCAACAGCCTACACTGCCATTTCTATATTGACTATTAGCTTCCTTATGGTGTGTACATGCAACGTGTTTTAGTATTAGTCTTAGTCTTAACCGTTTGCGTTAGCTTTAGTTGTAAGGAAAAGTATTGGTTCGTGTAATATTTATGCATAGCATATTAAAGCACAATTTGAACAGATGTAAAGTCGTGTAATAGAAAAAGAAATCTGGTGTGAAACAGATTTCAAATGTGTTAGAAATATTTTGTTTCTAACATTATTTAATATGAATAAAAAGAAAATTGCTCGGGATCCCGGAATTGCTTCCATTGTTTCTATTGTTGCATGAACCCACCATTAACTTTTCACTCTTATGACTATGACTACGACTAAGACTAAAACACGTTGCATGAACCCACCATTACATAAATAAAACCACAAATACGTTAAATCATTTTATTCGAAATTAAATATGAAAAAAAAAACTTGATTAATGACAATACTTGTGAAAAGCGATTATTTTTTTTAATTTAATTATAATGCAAAGATAAGTGTGAACCTAAATTCATTGTGATTCCTGTGCAGAGCGAACATCATCAATCTTAAGAATCATTTTAACCAATTGAGTGGCGAGCTTAATTTGTTGCCTCTTTGATTTAAGAGATTCAATAACGTGCTGATCTCTCATATTAACATTACCGGTTTGCATGCAATCGATCCCCAAAGCGGAATCGCCGGTTCCGGCCTGTTTAGCTTTAACTTCAGCTAAAGCATGAATAGCGCTTAACCCGCTATTCTCAGCCAGCGCCAAAGGAATGCTTTCTAAAGCCTCGGCGAAAGCCCTAAAAGCGTATTGTTCCAACGACGCTAATAAGTCGGCTTGAGCTGCTACATACAAACTACAAGCTATCTCGGCGGCTCCCCCTCCATAAACAATACGAGGTTCTTGAATAAGACTTCTAATAACGCATAAAGCGTCGTGTAAGCTGCGTTTAGCTTCAGCGACTAACATCGCGTTTCCTCCGCGTACTAAAATAGTTACAGCGCGAGAATTTGAACATTCCTCAATAACCATCATTTTATCTTTGGTTGTACCAAAAGATAATTCGCGGACGAGCCCTGCTTTTCCTAATTTATCCGGGGTAAGTTCTTCAAAACGAGGTACAATTCGCCCGCCGGTTGCGATTGCGATTAATTCAATCTCGGGTCCCCCAACCCATCGAACTGCCGGTAATTTTTGTTGCAACAATAAATGGTTAGCTTCGTCGTCGAAGCCCCATTGGCAAATCGCCAAAGTTGTCCCCGCATTTTTAACTTGGGTAACCATCTCGTTGAACTTCTCTTGTTCATATTTCCTTAGTTCCTTGTAATCTTCTGTGCTAGTTACATCTAACTTATGTTTAGTTTTTGGTTTGGGCGGTTCAAACGGGCAGGTTAAAATTGCGATTTTAACGTCTTTCAATTCTTTCGGCATTTGAGGGTGACTCATTGTTTTATCAATCACAACCCCTTTAACCAAAACGGTGTCTTCTAATCGTCCTCCAACTTTCCCCTCAACTTTAATTAGTTCAAAGTTAACATCTCTCGTTTCTAAATTGGCTACTTGAAGTACAGCTTTAACTGCAATTTCCGCCATTTGGCGATGACATTTATTAATGATTTTTGACCCCAAAGTGGTCATGGCTACTTTTATGAGAGGCTCAAGGTTATCTTCGGCTACCGGAAAAACTTCAGCTATTTTATCTAGGTGCTCAACAGCTTTTTGAGCGGCCAATTCAAAACCATCTGCTATTCTGATTGGGTGTATCCCTCGATCTAATAAAGCACCAGCTTGCTCTAAAAGGGCCCCGGCTAAGACGACAACGCCAGTGGTCCCATCTCCGATTTCATCATCTTGAGATTGAGACAATTGAACAAGTAATTTCCCAACTTCGTGCTCGACGTCCATCATTTTTAATATGGTAGCACCATCGTTGGTTACGGTTACATCACCGTCAGGTGACACCATCATTTTATCTAATCCTTTGGGGCCCAATGATGTTTTAATAGTGCCTGAGATTTGTTTTGCGGCCATAATATGGGACTAAAATGATTTTTATTCATGTTAATTGGGTTTTTATTGGGAAAATGAAGGATTTTTTGGACATGTGTGAATTTATTATGGGTGTTTACAAATTGAACATAACCTCACCTTTAGGGCATCGGCTCCTGTCAAACGTTTTTGCTTATCTTGGTCCCTAATAATTATAAAGGGCCTACCGTATTCGTCAAAGGCGATACTTCCTGGGAGGGACGCCATGGTTCGTTTTTGTATTTAATTTCTCGTTCTTTGGATGATTTGAGATTTATTTCGGTCTTTCTAGAAAAACTACACCCGTTGAGCCGGTCAACAGTAGCGACATCTAGTTTTATAAATGAATGACAAATAAGTCATATGATTTTTTTAAATTTTATTTATTGTTTATGAAAAGAACCCTTTTATTCAATTAAATTTATATTGAATTAACCCTAAATAACTATGTTTATAAATTTCGTTTTTATAACAACTTATTTTTAGAAAAAATATTCCCGTTGTGACAGCCGGTCAATAGAAGCGACATCTATTATCAAAAAAGTAAGAAGTAACTCATATGATTTTTTAAAATTTTGTTTATTTATTTATATTAATAATAAATATTTATCAAAAGAAGCTTTTTATTAAAAGAAATTTTTGTTAAATTAATATTAAGATCGTTATTAGAATTTCTATACAAAACTTGTACCAAAATAGATTTCAGATTTCTGTAATACATCAACAAAGTTTAAGACGACAATTATTTATTAATTTTTGATATACCAATATATATATCAAAACTGTCTAAATAAACAATATCAATATAATATTTATTTAATTAATTATAATCCAATATGATAATAGATAAACCAAAAGCGTTAAACTTTTTTTACTTAGCACTGGCGCCCTCGAATGGAGCGGTTCCTAACTATTATCAAATAAGAAAAAAAATCAAAAAAAAAATAATAATAAACAAAAAAAATTAATTAAAATCCGCCATTTTGATCTTTTTATTAATAACCTTTTTGTGAAATTATCAAAATCGTAATAAGAACAAAAAATCCTGTAATTTGATACCCTACAACCCATATTTTCGATTAAATAAATCAAACTAGTATAATATAATAAATGACATTGACAGCCGCCATCTTTAATTTGATTTTTTTGATATCTTTGTTAATTATTAAGATAAACTCATCGAGGACTTATTGGACTTATTTCTTATTTTGTAAATGTACCTTTCGTCATAGTTTTAATAAAATTTAGCTTTAATTAAAGAAAAAAGTATAAATCCGCCATTTTGTTTTTCTAATTATTTTTTTAAGCTATATAAACATCAAAATCGTAATAAGCACAAAAAATCCTTTAATTTGATACCCCACAACCCATATTTTTGAATAAATAATTCAAACTAGTACAATATAATAAATGACATTGATAGCCGCCATCTTTAATTTGATTTTTTCGATATCTTTGTTAATTATTAAGATAAACTCATCGAGTTTGGATTTATTTCTTATTTTGTAAATGTACCTTTCGTCATAGTTTTAATTAAATTTAGTTTTAATTAAAGAAAAAAGTATAAATCCGCCATTTTGTTTTTCTAATTATTTTTTTAAGCTATATAAACATCAAAATCGTAATAAGCACAAAAAATCCTTTAATTTGATACCCCACAACCCATATTTTTGAATAAATAAATCAAACTAGTACAATATAATAAATGACATTGACAGCCGCCATCTTTAATTTGATTTTTTCGATATCTTTGTTAATTATTAAGATAAACTCATCGAGTTTGGACTTATTTCTTAATTTGTAAATGTACCTTTCGTCATAGTTTTAATTAAATTTAGTTTTAATTAAAGAAAAAAGTATAAATCCGCCATTTTGTTTTTCTAATTATTTTTTTAAGCTATATAAACATCAAAATCGTAATAAGCACAAAAAATCCTTTAATTTGATACCCCACAACCCATATTTTTGAATAAATAAATCAAACTAGTACAATATAATAAATGACATTGACAGCCGCCATCTTTAATTTGATTTTTTCGATATCTTTGTTAATTATTAAGATAAACTCATCGAGCTTGGACTTATTTCTTATTTTGTAAATGTACCTTTCGTCATAGTTTTAATTAAATTTAGTTTTAATTAAAGAAAAAAGTATAAATCCGCCATTTTATTTTTCTAATTATTTTTTTAAGCTATATAAACATCAAAATCGTAATAAGCACAAAAAATCCTTTAATTTGATACCCCACAACCCATATTTTTGAATAAATAAATCAAACTAGTACAATATAATAAATGACATTGACAGCCGCCATCTTTAATTTGATTTTTTCGATATCTTTGTTAATTATTAAGATAAACTCATCGAGTTTGGACTTATTTCTTATTTTGTAAATGTACCTTTCGTCATAGTTTTAATTAAATTTAGTTTTAATTAAAGAAAAAGTATAAATCCGCCTTTTTGATTTTTTAATTATTTTTTAAGCTGTAAAAACATCAAAATCGTAATAAGCACAAAAAATCATTTAATTTGATACCCCACAACCCATATTTTCGAATAAATAAATAAAACTAGTATAATATAATAAATGACATTGACAGCCGCCATCTTTAATTTGATTTTTTCGATATCTTTGTTAATTATTAAGATAAATTCATCGAGGACTTATTGGACTTATTTCTTATTTTGTAAATGTACCTTTCGTCATAGTTTTAATTAAATTTAGTTTTAATTAAAGAAAAAAGTATAAATCCGCCATTTTGATTTTCTAATTATTTTTTAAGCTATATAAACATCAAAATCGTAATAAGCACAAAAAATCCTTTAATTTGATACCCCACAACCCATATTTTTGAATAAATAAATTAAACTAGTACAATATAATAAATGACATTGACAGCCGCCATCTTTAATTTCATTTTTTCGATATCTTTGTTAATTATTAAGATAAACTCATCGACTGTGGACTTATTTCTTATTTTGTAAATGTGCCTTTCGTCATTGTTTTAATTAAATTTAGTTTAAAAAAAAAAGTATAAATCCGCCATTTTGATTTTCTAATTATTTCTTGAGGTATATAAACATCAAAATAGTAATAAGCACAAAAAATCCTTTAATTTGATACCCCACAACCCATATTTTCGAATAAATAAATTAAACTAGTTTAATATAATAAATGACATTGACAGCCGCCATCTTTAATTTAATTTTTTCGAAATCCTTATTAATTATTAAGATAAACTCATCGACTGTGGACTTATTTCTTATTTTGTAAATGTGCCTTTCGTCATTGTTTTAATTAAATTTAGTTTTAATTAAAAAAAAAAGTATAAATCCCCCATTTTGATTTTCTAATTACTTTTTAAGCTGTAAAAACATCAAAATCGTAATAAGCACAAAAAAATCCTTTAATTTGATACCCCACAACCCATATTTTCGAATAAATAAATTAAACTAGTATAATATAATAACTGACATTGACAGCCGCCATCTTTAATTTAATTTTTTCGATATCTTTGTTAATTGTTAACATAAACTCATCGGGTGTGAACTTGTTTCTTATTTTGTAAATGCACCTTTCGTCATTGTTTTAATTAAATTTAGTCTTAATAAAAAAAAAGTATGAATCCGCCATTTTGATTTTGTAATTATTTTTTTTAGCTATATAAACATCCAAATCGTAATAAGTAAAAGAAATCCTTCAATTTAATACCCCGCAATCTACATTTCTGATTAATTAAATCAACGTCACAAATGACATCGACAGCCGCCATCTTTAATTTAATTTTTTCGTATACCTTCGTCAATTTTTAAAACAAACTCGCGGTTTTTGTACCTAAATAACTCGATATTCAATTTTAAATCGATCTAAAATAACGTTAAATTATTATTTTTTTTAATTCAATAATTTTGACATACATATGACATTTGACTGGTGTCACTTGCAACGTTTATATTTCGGCTTATATTAATCAATTATACGTAAATTTTGATACCAACCTAATCACTATATCCGTACAAATTGAAGTAATTTTGACAGCTGTCAAATTCATTAAATAAATTTAAATTTATAAATTATTCGGTTTTTGCCTTAATTATCCTAATTGGTTTTAAATAAACGAGTTTTAAATCTAACGAAGCGTAATACGTCATTTTCAAAATATGGAAATGCGGATATGACATATGTCAAATTTTGTTTTTTCTTCAATGTTAAATGTCACATTTAAATTTTTTATGTAATAAAATAACTAAATGGCGGATATGACATGTGTCAGTCTCAAATGTCAAATTTTATTTATTATCTATTTTTTTTATTTTTTACACGTAATATTTAGAACGTGATTCAACGATTTTCTTATAATAAATGACACTCCAAATGAAAATGGCGCATGTCAAAATAAAACCTGTCAAATGTCATATTGTCATATATCAAATGCCATTTTTTAATTTTTGTATTAAACTAATTTGGTTATATATGACATGTGTCAAATTTTATTTAAATTCAATGTCAAATGTCACATTTAAACTTTTTCATGGGTTTGGTATCAAATTAAACCAAACGATTTCCCAAGCTTGATAAAATTGTATTATTAAAATTCAAAATGGCGGATTTGACATCTGTCAATGTTAAACGTCAATTTCATGATAAAAGATATCCTAATCGTGTTTGGCATCTAATTAAATGCTTTTTAAGGTCAAATTAAGTAGAATTGCTAAAATTCAAGATGGCGGATTTGACATCTGTCAATGTCACATAACTTTTTATTATAACAGGAAAAATAGTCGAGTTTTTTATGAAACTAAATGATTTTAATGATTGGTATTAAATTAAACGATTTCCCAAGCTTAATAAAATTGTATTATTAAAATTCAAAACGCCAGATTTGACATCTGTCAATGTTAAACGTCAATTTTATAATAAAAGATACCCTAATTGTGTTTGGTATCAAATTAAACGCTTTTTAAAGTCAAATTAAGTAGAATCGCTAAAATTCAAGATGGCGGAATTGAGATATGTCAATGTCACATAACTTTTTATTATAACAACAAAAATAGTCGAGTTTGGTATGAAACTAAATGATTTTAATGATTGGCATTAAATTAAACGATTTCCCAAGCTTAATAAAATTGTATTATTAAAATTCAAAATGGCGGATTTGACATCTGTCAATGTTAAACGTCAATTTCATGATAAAAGATATCCTAATCGTGTTTGGCATCTAATTAAATGCTTTTTAAGGTCAAATTAAGTAGAATTGCTAAAATTCAAGATGGCGGATTTGACATCTGTCAATGTCACATAACTTTTTATTATAACAGCAAAAATAGTCGAGTTTGGTATGAAACTAAATGATTTTAATGATTGGTATTAAATTAAACGATCTCCTAAGCTTAATAAAATTGTATTATTAAAATTCTAAATGGCGGATTTGACATCTGTCAATATTAAACGTCAATTCCATAATAAAAGATACCCTAATCGTGTTTGGTATCAAATTAAATGAATTTTTAAGTCAATTTAAGCGCAATTGTTAAAATTCAAGATCGGGGATTTGACATCTGTCAATGTCACATAACTTTTTATTATAACAGCAAAAATAGTCGAGTTTGGTATGAAACTAAATGATTTTAATGATTGGTATTAAATTAAACGATTTCCTAAGCTTAATAAAATTGTATTATTAAAATTCTAAATGGCGGATTTGACATCTGTCAATATTAAACGTCAATTCCATAATAAAAGATACCCTAATCATGTTTGGTATCAAATTAAATGAATTTTTAAGTCAATTTAAGCGGAATTGTTAAAATTCAAGATGGCGGATTTGACATCTGTCAATGTCACACAACTTTTTATTATAACAGGAAAAATAGTCGAGTTTTTTATGAAACTAAATGATTTTAATGATTGGTATTAAATTAAACGATTTCCCAAGCTTAATAAAATTGTATTATTAAAATTCAAAACGCCAGATTTGACATCTGTCAATGTTAAACGTCAATTTTATAATAAAAGATACCCTAATTGTGTTTGGTATCAAATTAAACGCTTTTTAAAGTCAAATTAAGTAGAATCGCTAAAATTCAAGATGGCGGAATTGAGATATGTCAATGTCACATAACTTTTTATTATAACAACAAAAATAGTCGAGTTTGGTATGAAACTAAATGATTTTAATGATTGGCATTAAATTAAACGATTTCCCAAGCTTAATAAAATTGTATTATTAAAATTCAAAATGGCGGATTTGACATATGTCAATGTCAAACGTCAATCTCATAATAAAAGATACCCTAATCGTGTTTGGTATCAAATTAAATGATTTTTTAAGTCAAATTAAGTGCAATTGTTAAAATTCAAGATAGCGGATTTGACATCTGTCAATGTCACATCACTTTTTATTATAACAGCAAAAATAGTCGAGTTTGATATGAAACTAAATGATTTTAATAATTGGTATTAAATTAAACGAAGCTTGAGACTTAATAAAATTGTATTATTAAAATTCAAAATGGCGGATTTGACATCTGTCAATGTTAAACGTCAATCTCATAATAAAAAAGAAAATTCTATTTAATACACTCACCATACATAAAATTGCCGGAAATAATGTCATTATTAAGAGCAGATTGTAATAAATTCCAAAAAACATAAGAAACTGATTAACAAATCATAAAATCAACAGAAAATTAACTTACACCGAGGAACTGTCATTGTCATTACAACAAAACATTCGTGACTATGTTCACTGTGGATCAGTTAACTCGTATAAAGTGCTGGGGGTATGAATAGCGACATCTAGTTTCATAACTGAATTACAAATAAGTCATATGATCTTTTTTAATTTTATTTATTATTTATGAAAAGAACCCTTTTATTAAATTAAATTTATATTGAATTAACACTAAATAATTATGTTTATAAATTTCATGTTTATAACAACTTTTTCTTAGAAAAATTATACCCCTTGCGAGAGCCGGTTAATAGAAGCGACATCTATTATCATGAAAATGTAAGAAGTAACTCACATGATTTTTTAAATTTTGTTTATTATATTTAATTATGCTTATTTATTTATATTAATAATAAATATTTATTAAAAGAAAGTTTAGTTAAATTAATATTAAGATCGTTATTAGAATCTCTATACAAATCTTGTACCAAAATAGATTTCAGATTTCTGTAATTCATTAACAAAGTTGAATAAAACAATTATTTATTAATTTTTATATATATCAATATATATCAAAACTCTCTAAATAAACAATATCAATATAATATTTATTTAATTAATTATAATCCAATATAACAACCATCTTCACATCACATCTCTCTTTGTACCCTGTCAAAATAAGCATACGTTTTTTTGAGATTTTCCGCTTCAATTTCTCTATAATAACTGATAAACCATAACTTTTCAACAATGGCAGAAGCTATGAAACAAGTCGTAGCAGATATGCTAAAAGGAATTGAAAGGTATCCGCAATTAATTAAGAAATTAACACAACATAACCTCACTTTTTTTTAGATACAACCCGAATAATCTCCCTACGTTAGAGCGTTACGTTGAAATTCAATCAAGAGAGAATGCTTACGATTTAGAAGCAAATTTGGCGGTGTTAAAACTGTACCAATTAAACCCACACAAATTCAACATGGACATAACGAGCCAAATCTTATTAAAGGCTTTAACAAACCTTCCCCACACCGATTTTATCCTTTGCAAATGCTTGTTGAGTGAGCGCAAATTGGTTGTAGAACCTATAAATCAAATAACTTACTTGGCCGATATCCTGGAACAATGTGATTTTCAAATCTTTTGGACAAGGGTTCATTCGATGCCGGAATTGACACAGAGAATAACTGGATTTTTGGATTCTATAAGAAAATTTGTTTGCCATGTGGTCGGAATTACCTATCAAAGTATTGAAAAGAGGCACTTGGCGCAACTTTTGGGTGGTGTCGACGATATCACCTTGAAACATTGGGTTAAAAAGTACGGATGGAAAGAAGAGGATAATTTGATCTTCATTTCCAATCAAGACGAAAATATTAAAACTAAAAATATTAATGAGAAAATCGATTTTGAGAGTGTCGGGGCTATAATGGCTGCAAGCCGTTAATAAAATTTAATTTTTTAATAAAAAAATTGATTTGATTTTTTTGGTTTTATTTAAGTTGGCTGCATTGATTGGCTGTATTCATATCTATTTATTGTTTTATTTAACCTAAAAATGTCTGTTGTGCATCAACGTGGTTTTTTAACGATTTTTATTAAAGATCTTTTGCAGTGTAAAAGAGGTGATTCAGAAGAGTTTAATTTGGTTTTTAAAGGAATTTGTTTCAAAGCAGTTAGGATCCGAGGTACGATAACTGAGGTGATGTTGTACCCAAATAAGTGGAAATTGATGGTGGATGATGGCACAGCGTGTATTACTTGTTATTATATGGTTAAAAAAGAGATGGTTATGAAACTAGCGAAAATTGTCGATTTAAAGAATAACTTAGAAAATAAAAATAAAAGCGTTTTGAATGCAGCTTCATTAAGCTTGGTGAATTCATCTTTAGATGTAATGGATGCTGTAGCGAGAACTTATAAATTGGGGGAAACTGTTGAAATAATCGGAAACGTCCGGGATTACAACGAAAGACTTATTTTTGTGGAAAAAGTTACAATTCATGAATATAACGATATAAACGAGGAAAACGAATATTTTTGGCAAACTTATAATTTATTTTATAAAAATTAAGGTAATGTTTTAATTTAATCAAATTTAATTTTGTTTGTGATCTAACTTCACTCATATTGTTAAGTCATTTTAATATGGCCGACAGTGTTTTTATATCCGAGAGGTTATCAACAAAATCCGTGTTTAACATCGCAAAATCAACGGGAAAATCGAAACGGAGTCGTAACAGGTATTTAAGAAGAAAACGCAGTCGACGTCATTACCGAAAAACCGTGAAAGAAGCGAGAATCCAAAAAAATTCGATTCGTAGTAATAACCTATTAACGGAAGTGTCAGTTTACGATTTTACCAACATGGCCGAAGAGCAATACCCCGATTTACCAAAAGAGGTCTCTGATTGGCAGTATTACCACCAACTGGCGTATTGGAAATCGCGCGCAATTAGTTTAGAATTTGAAAATAAAATGTTGCACGCTCATCTGAAGAAGATGTGTACGAAGGATGTTGAGGATTACGTCGAGTACGTTCGGGGCGATTTGACTGAATCGAATGTTGAGCCAAATCGGAACGAAATCGAGGATGTCAATTTGTACGGGGTGGCCAATTCCAAGATTAAAGCTATGGAAATGGCGATGGATGTTAATTTTAAGATGCAAGTTGATAATAAAAAGCCGGTTTTGTGGCCGAATATTCCATTAAATTTATAAGTTAATTATTAATATTTTCTTAAATAATTGTAATTATGAATAAGACATTTTTTGTTTGCTTGAATAGAATGTTTTTTAAGTTGAATTTTGAATTCTTTCAAGTTTATTGTCTTATCATGTATCCTTGAGATGTTTCTTATCCATTAAGACAATTTTGATCATCAATAACGTTTTCAAACTGTGTCTAAATGATTTCAAGTGCATAGAAGAGTGTCGAAATGTGAATGTAAATATGCCCAAATTGTGCCTAATTAATTCCAAATATGTCTAAATATTACTAATAAGTATTGAGGTATCCAAATATATATCTAAATATCCATAACAGCTTTCAAGCGTGTCTAAATATAGTCAAGTGATTCCAAGTATGTCTTAATGGCCTCAACTGCCTCCAAATTAATCACAAATTGTCACCAATGGCATTCAAATATGTTAAAAGGTATGCAATTGTTGTATCCCAAATGTCTGTAAATCTTCCTTACAGTTTCTAAGTGTATCCAACTGCCTCAACTGCTCTTAAAATCAGTCAAAATACCTGTCAATGGTGACCAATAGCATTCAATTATGCTTACATGTGCGTAACTGATGTGCAAAGTGTGCTTCTAAGTGTGTCTAACTGATTCCAAATATTCTTATCAGTTTCCAAGTGTGTCTAAATGTTCGTAATAGCTTCCAGGTTTGTCAAAATATGTTTCTAAATATTCATAACATATTCCAAGTATGCTTAAATATCCGCAACTGCTTCCAAATCATTCAAAATGCGTATTAAAATGTCTCCTATGGCATTCATGTATGTTTAAGTATAAGCAACTTTTGTGCAAATATGCAAACCCAACTTTAATACAAAAAATAGAGTACTTTAGCAATAGAGTACTTAATTTTGAAATTGAAATAACCTTTTTTGATATAAAACGTATTGAGGATTCCATAAAAGAGACTAAATCTAAACTTATAAGTACGAAGGCTTTCACGACCGGTGTTAATTGAACTAAAATTAGAACTAACACTAGAACTATCACTAGGACTAACACTAGATCTAAAACTAGAAACTTTCGGGTTTCGCCGTGCGTTTTTTGAAAAAATGTTTGACGTTTCGGATGCCATGTTGCAACCTTCTTCAGAAACTGGTTCTAACTGACAAGATCGGGGATCGTAAAACAATTTATAGGTCCAAAAACTAATTAATAATTAATTTATATTAATTACTAACTAATTACTGCGTCGCGTCCGGTTTGGGAGTCATGTTCGTCTTCACCACCATCTTCCATGTTCTGCTGAGTTCCCAGCCATCTTCTCTGTTGACGTTGTTTTTATGTCGGTGGATTTCTATGGCTTCTCTTGTCAGCCGTTGATGATATTTATTATTCCTAGCCACAACCTTTGTTTTGTCGAAGTTTATTCGGTGTCCCTCCGAATGGCAATGTTCCGCAACCGCCGACTGTTGAATCTTCCTCAGCCTCACATCCCTCTCGTGTTCCTTGATACGGCATTCGATGTTTCGTCCGGTTTGGCCAACGTAAAACTTCCCACAACTGCATGACAGCCGATAGACACCCGCTCCTTTTAATAGAGGTAGCTTGTCCTTGGCTACCGGGAGTGTATTCCGAATTTTGGTGACCGTTCCATATCGCACCACGATGTCGTTTTTCTTGAGGTGTCTTGCAATTCGTTCCGTTACACCGGAAACGTAAGGAAGACAGATGAAACCAACTGGTTCTGTACTTGCTGCAGCTTCTTCTCCCTGCTTCCGCTGCTTGGTGGCTCGGTTGATGTCCTTTAAACTATATCCATTTTTCTGTAGTACGTTCCGTAGAAACCGTTCTTCCTTCTTTAGGTTATCTCCTTTACATATTCTTGCTGCTCTCTGAAACAAAGTGCGAATTACGGACCTCTTCTGTTGGGGATGATGGTGCGATGTTGCCTCTAAGTACCTATTGGTGTGGGTTTTCTTTCGATACACCCCCAGTTCCATATCACCATTTGTCGTTCTAGTGACCAATACATCTAAGAAGGGCAACTGCTTGGCGGATTCTGTTTCCATGGTAAATTTGATCATGGGATGTTGAGTGTTTAGATGACCTAGAAATTCAAAGAGGCGTTCCCTACCATGTTGCCATACCACAAACGTGTCGTCTACATATCGGAGCCATAGCTTTGGTTTCCATTGGCTTTTCTTCAGAGCATTTTCTTCGAACAATTCCATGTAAAAGTTAGCTATCACCGGCGACAAAGGAGATCCCATGGCTGCCCCCTCAAACTGTTCGTAAAACTAAAATCAGCAAAACCACCAAAATCCAACTTGACAGTTAGTGAGAAGAAGGCACTCCGATCTATTAAAGAAAAGTCAAAAATCGTCGTGTTACCAGCAGACAAGGGGAATGCCACCGTTGTAATGGACAAGGAAGAATATGACGCCAAAATGATAGACCTACTGGCCCCGGCCACTTACAGGAAGATCAAGAAGGACCCTACAGACAAGATCGTAAGAAATATGAAGAGCCTTGTAAAATCCACAGCTATTCCACCAGAACATCAGAAAGGTTTGTTTGTGCAGGCTCCGGTACCACCAAGAATTTATGGACTACATCCCTTGTTATTGCTTAAAGCTGATAAAGGTCAAATTACAGTCGCTATGAACAAATCAGAATACATTACTAAATCTTTACTACTTTTAAACGATCAATCAACTGATAAAATAATTAACAAAGATCCAACAACGAAAATTCAAACAAAAATGAATAAGCTTATAAAAGTACTATTAGATAAAGAATACAACGATAGGAATACTTATTCACAACTGATTTGTCACAATGGTACAATTCCAAAATACTATGGACTGCCTAAGGTGCATAAGTTGGACTGGCCGTTACGTCCGATTATTTCTTTTGTGGGATCACCTATTTATAAACTATCTAAATTTCTAGCTAATATACTAACGTCGACGTTCGCGGAAAGGACTGAATATAATATTAAAGATTCTTTCACTTTTGCCGAAAGAATGAAGAACCTTCTTCTACCTCCCACCTACGTGCTTATATCTCTTGATGTTGTTTCCTTATTTAGAAACATCCCCTTAGAATTGGTAAAACAGACCATAGTTGATAACTGGAACTATCTAGAAGATAACACAAGTTTAGACATTACAACCTTTATTGATTTAATTACTTTCCTTTTTGATACGTCGTCGTTTACATTTAATGGTGTATTCTACAATCAAATTTTTGGTACGCCTATGGGAAGTCCTCTCAGTCCAATTTTGGCCACTATGGTGATGGATAGTTTACTGGATTATTGTATTCCTAAGTTACCGTTTGAATTACCTTTCATTTTCAAATATGTTGATGACATAATTTGTTCGGTACCAAGTGATCATCTTAACACTATATTAGATGTTTTCAATAGTTACAGTATTAATATTCGATTTACAATAGAGACGGAGACGAATGGTTCAGTACCTTTCTTGAATACCTGAGTAATGAGAAGTGAGGATCAAATGATCCTCCTAGATTGGTATACTAAACCAACTTACACGGGTCGATACATCAACTTCTCTTCTAATCATCCAATGAACCAAAAAATTAATACTGTTGTGGGGATGAAGCATAGAGTTCTGAAACTCTCTCATCCTTCCTTTCATAAACATAATCTAGAAAAACTGATGAATGTTTTTGTTAATAACGGTTATCCTCCACGTCTTTTCAAAGGAATTCTCAAGCATTCTTTAGTAACTTCTATAAGTCCTTTTGATGGTGACCAAAGGTCTGATATTGTTGAAGAAACAACACAGTATAAATATGTAAAATTACCCTTCATCAAAGGCTTTACATCTAGGTTCATATCCTTTTTTTCATATCCTTTTTCGATCAGTCCAATATTAAATTTGCTAAATATAATTACTTACCACTTAATAGAGTTTTTTCAAAAACCAAGGACAACGTTTGTATTTTACAACAATCTAACATCATTTGCTCTATTCCTTTCGTTAATTGTGAAGGAACGTACATTGGTACGACAGCGCAGTATTTCGGGAATAGACTTAAACAACATCGGAATGATTGTAGGGGTAGAAAAGAGAATAGAAGTGCTCTTGTTTACCATCATGTTAAGGAAGGTCGCCATTTTGATTTTAACAACGCTAAGATTTTAGACAGAGAGTCGGTTTATAATAAACGTATTTTTCTTGAAATGGTTTACATTAATAAAGACACAAATACAGTGAATTTCAGAACGGATACAGAAGGGATAAGTTCAATCTACAGTTTTATAATTAACAACGACTTTATACGACGAGAGTTACGTCCTTAACTTTTGAACCGCTTTTTTCCGTTTTGCCCCTTCAGTGTTCCTCTCTAACAAAATTCAAAATTTACCAGATTTGTTCTTGTTTTTTAAAAAACAAAAAAATCATTCTATTTTTAACCTTGTCAAAATATCTTTTTAAATAAATATTCATAACAACTTCCAAGTGTGTCTAAATATATCCAACTGATTCCAAGTATATCTAAATGCTCCCAACTGCCACCAAATTAGTAAAAATGCGTATCAAAGTATCTCCAATGGTATTCTAATATGTTTAAATGTGTATATCTATTGTGCAAATATATTCAACTGGTACCAAATGTGTGTCTAAATATTTCTTACAGCTTCTAAATATGTCCATTCGATTCCCTGTGTGTCCAAATGTGTTTTTAAATAGTGATAACAACTTAAAAGTATATTTCAATATGTCTGACTGATTCCAAGCATCTCTAAATGGTACCAACTGCCATGAAATCAATCAAAATGCGTGTCAAAGTGTCTCCAATGACATTCAAGTGTATTTAAATATGCGCACACTAAACTGCTTCAAAGTATGTCTAAGTCTTCCTTACAGTTTCTGTGTGTGTCTAAAATTGTGTCCAATTGTTTCCATGTGTTTCCAAATATTCCTAACAGATTCTAAGTGTGTCCAAACGTTCCTAATAACTACTAAGTTTGTCAAAATGTGTTTTTAAATATTCATAATAACTTCCAAGTATGTCTAAATAGCTCCATCTGTCTACAATTCCGTAAAAAGGCGTATCAAAATGTGTGTCAACATATTTCATATATCTTTCAAGTGTGTCTAAATGTGCCAAAATGATTCCATCTGTGTCTCAACGTGTTTCCAAAATATTCTTAATAACTTTTTAAAAGTGTCTAAATATTTTTAATAGCTCCCAAATATGTCAAAGTATGTTTTTAAATATTCATAACAACTTTCAAGTATGTCTAAATATGCCCAACTGATTCCATGTATTGTGTAAACGACCCCAACTATCATCAAGTCAGTCAAAATGTCTTCCAATGAGTATGTTTAAAAATATAAAATAAAAAATAATTAATTAAAATAATTATAAATATAAAAAAAGTATGTTTAAATGTGTGCAACTGTGTTGCAAATATACTCAACTTGTACCAAATGTGTGTCTAAATGTTTTTTACAGCTTCTAAGTACGTTCATTTCATTCCACGTATGTCCAAATATGTTTCTAAATAGTTATAACAACTTATAAGTGTATCAAAATATGCCCAACTAATGTCAAATTTGTCTAAATGTACCAATAGCCATCAAATTAATCAAAACGCGTATCAAAATGTCTCCAATGACATTCAAGTATATTTAAATGCACGCAACGGTTCGCAAATATACCTAACTGCTTCAAAGTGTGTCCAAATGTATATCTCAGTTTTCCTTACAGCTTAAAAAGTATCTTTTTTTCCAGGTGTGTCCCAATTTGGTTCCAAATACTCCTAACAGTTTCTAAGTGTGTTTTAATGTTCCTAATAGCTTCCAACTGTGTCGAAATGTGTGTCTAAATCTTCCTTACAGCTTCTAAGTGTGTCTAAATATGTCCAACTGATACCAAGTATGTCTAAATGGACTGAACTGCCAACAAATTGATTAAAATACGTATTAAAATGTCTCCAATTGCATTGAAATATGCTAAAATATGGGTAACTCTTCAAGAAAGATCTTTACAGCTTCTATATGTGTTTAGAATTGTCTTACTGATTTCATGAGTACCAAAATGTGTTTTCAAACATTGTTAATAGCTTTAAACTGTGTCTACATGTTCCTAACAGCTTCCAACTGTTTCGAAATGTATGTCTAAATCTTTCTTTCAGCTTGTAAGTGTGTCTAAATATGTAAAATTGATACCAAGTGTGTCTAAATGGCCTGAACAGCCACCAAATCAGTCAAAATACGTATCAATTTTCAATGGCATTCAAGTGTTTTAAAATATGCGTAGCTGTTGTACAAAGATACCCAACTGCTTTCAAGTGTGTCCTAATGTGTGTCTAAATCTTCCTTACAGCTTCTAAATGTGTCGAACTGATACCAAGTACGTCTAAATGATCTAAACAGTTAAATCAGTTAAAATATGTGTCAAAGTGTCTCCAATGGCATTCAATTATGTTAAAATATGCGGAATTGTTGTACAAAGATATCCAACTACTTCCAAGTTTGTCCAAATATCTGTCTAAATGTGCTTTACAACTTATAAGTGTGTCCTTTCTTTGTCCAAAAGTGTTTCCAAATATTTGTAATAACTCTCAAGTATGTCTAAAGATGCCCAAATGATTCCAAGTATGTTTAAATGGAACCAACTGCCATCAAGTCAGTCAAACTGTGTGTCAAAGTGTCTCCAATGCCATTTAAGTATGTTTAAATATGCATAACTGTTGCGCAAATGTACCCTACTGCTTCCAAGTGTATCCAAATGTTTTCTAGGTGTGTCTAAATACATTCAGTTAGTCCCACGTGTGTCTCAATGTGTTCTCAAATATTCGTAACACTTTCTATTTGTGTCTAAATGTTCCTAATAGGTTCCAAGTGAGTCAAAATGTGTTTCTAAATATTCATAACAACTTCCAAGTAAATCACAACTAAAATCTCAGTACCGGTATTACTTCATTTTATTGCATTAATTCAACAATAAACAATGATGATAAGTAATAGATAACAAGCCATCGTAAGCCATCATGCTCAAAAGCATGAATTTATTGCTGTACTTTGTTTAAATGTACTATGTTTTTCGTTCACACATGAGTCATATTTGTCATATCATGAGTCATATATTACATGAGTCTATGTGTCTTAGACTGTTCATCATGTCCGTTTCGTGTCTAATGATCTCTCAGAATCATTCCACTTTTTGAGTTGAATTGGATTAGATTCGACTGAGTTGGGTTGGGTTGTGTTGGCTACAGAACTTTCTCCAGGGAAGAATTACAAGTGATGACAAGCTCACCACCAATTGCTAATGGCTGAGGGAGGATATCCGCGGGAGCAATGAGGAAAGTCTAACCTCCCTGGAAAAGAGTTCAGGTTTGGAACAATCGATAAAAAGGCCAGATGGATGAAGCGGACAATACTTGGATTGGAAATTTGGTTATCTTAACGAGGGAAGGAAGCAAATTACTTTATTAGTTAACTTTCAATAGGCACAGCTGCTTCAGACACTATTTGACACCTTTTTTTCCAGTATACAAGCTATGAACGGCCTAACCTCAACCCAACCTAACTTCAAGAAACTGCATTAAAGTTATGGTGGAATATTTATTTAATTTTTTTTTGTACTTTTATTAACAAGACGATAGTATTTCACACAATGTTTCTACCGGTTACAAAAAAAAAGTGTACAAAAAAGTGTTTTTTTGAAAAGTACAAAAAAATTATTAAATAAATATTTAATTCAAGACGAAAAACATTCCTATAAAATAAAAAAATTATGGTGGAATGTTAGGAACTGTGGAGGTGTAGTAGGTAGCCGCGAAGGAGGCAGAGCAACAAGGATAGGAACGTTCAGAGGCAGAGGAGTAGGACGCCGATAAGATAGGGAAGATAAAATGAAAGATATAGGGACACAATTACAGAGTGGCGTCCAAAATACCTTGTGAAGGAAGAAAGTGGCAGTGAGGAAAGGAAGATGTTAGTGGCCAGATACTGTTGTGGTAATGAGTATAGGGCGAACATGTACTTGGTTGGGTTATGATTCCAAGAGGTTGTAGCGCTCAAATTGATATGAAAAATTGATGAAATTGATAATTTGGCATCTTTTTGTATTTAGTTTAGCAATAATTGGACAATAGAAAATTGTCCGGGATCCCGGAATATCGGTATTGCAAGCTCTAGTCTCAATGTGCTAAAGTGATTCCAAGTATGTCCAAATGAGCCCAGCTGCCTCTCGTGCGTCTAAATTTTCCTTTTAGCTTTTAAACATGTGTAACTGATTCCATGGGTACCAAAATGTATTTTCTATATTTGAAAATAACAACTTCTAAGTATGTCTAAATGTGCCAAACTAATTCCAAGCATGTCTAAATGGCTCCAACTGTCTCCAAGTCAGTCAAAATATCTTCAATGACATGTATGTCTGTTTAAATGTGCAAAGCTATTGTCGAAATATATTCAATTGATTGCTTGTTGCTGGACCACTTTGTTTCGATGAGTTTAAATTATCTCAAATGTGTCAAAATGTGCAATACATATTCCAAGTTGTGTAAAATTGCATGTATTATGACGCAAAAAAGTATTTAAAATAAAATTTGTATTTGAAGATTTTCTTATGAAAAAGTGTTGAAATCTGTATTTTTTGTGTTATAAACTCTGTTTAAAAGTACTTCGAAATAGGAATTAGTATGACTAATGACTAATTCATAATTCATCCTAAACAATTATTGTCACAAATAACATTAATGAGTTAAGATGGTATATATGTGTATATAACAGTTTGGGAACCACCGGCTAAAACATTAAAAGTCACCAAACCAAATTAAATATTGGTACGATTTGAAAAAAAGATTTTCCAACTTTGACCAGCCGCTTAAAAGTTATTTCGTTCGAAAATGCATTTTTCTGGTAAGTATATTTACTCGACTTAAGGTTGTTTGCGTTAGAAATTCAATACAACAATCGTTGCGCCCCGTTTTCTTTCTTCGTACCTGAGTCTTTTCTGGTCGGGTGAGGGCGCGGGCGCGGGGTGAAAACGGGGGGCGGCAGGTAGTCCCGCGAGAAGAAGGGGACTCCGCTCTAGCATGAAATTAATTGTGGCTCGTTTGGACGACACCTGATGGCCCGGTTAACTCCCCAAAGCGGAGTGAGCGAAATGATTCTTTCCCGATTTTAAAGACATTATCTTTCTAGTTACGGAGGTATCCAGAGAAAAATCGGATTAGCTATTAGCCGAGGAGGTGAGCCCACGTTTACTACTAATGAAGGAACTAATCAATTACGAGATGTCGTTAAGTGTGCAACTTTAAGAGTGAGAGTGGAGGGGTTAAAGAAATAAACCTGGAGGCGGCGGATCCCGGCGTCTCACGCACCGCGCGGATTTCGGTGCGATTCTTGAGCTTCTTCTTCTTCTTCTTCTACGTTCTTCTTCGCCTCGTCGCTCTTTGTTTTTCGCCCGCGCCTTTTTGCGTCCTCAACGCTCTTCTAACCGATTCTCTATGGTTTCCCTGTCTTGTGCCGTAATGGTAATAATAGTACGCGGTTTCGCCGAGACGTTTTTCTCAACATTTTTTTTTGTCTTTTTCGCCGGGATCCATTGTTTTGGAGTCGCGGCGATGATAAACGATTACCATTTTAAACTGCGGCCGCGAAAACAAAAGAATTAGACGGCGAAGGTGGGGTGGATTGAAAACGGCGCGACTTTGACTTCGACTTCGACTTTGTCGGTGAAAAACGTTAGATCCAAAGTTGAACTTAAATTAACTTTTTATTTTAGATCAGCATAGTTAATAGATGAGAGGGACTTGCGCATTGTTGGTGCTTATTTCTTAGGTTGGGTACGAATCTGCGAAGTTAATTTATTTTACGACACCATTAAATTTCGGTTCGCGGTAAAACCCACGGCTTAAATCAGTTGATAATTGCGTTTTTCTGTGCGGCCTGGGATTGGCTCCTCGGCTACGCTTGGCCTAAGCTCGCCGTTTAGCGCATGATGGGCAATAACGGCTACCATAACGAGTTAGCGTTTGGAAGAGAAAAAGAAACGAAGATGGTCTTTCGAAGGAGAAGAAGAAGCGTCTTCGGGTTTCTTCGACGAATTCTATTCCGATCTTTTCGAAACTTACTTTAACAATAAGATAATTGAAAGCTTTTTGTTTTCCTCTTTAAATTACGTCCCATAAAAATCAAAAAACCACCTTTTTTGTATTTAACTTTATTTCAATTTCCTATTTAACTTTTTCCTTTTGCCTTTGTTAAAACGACATTTTGATTTCCAATTAATTTTTCTCATCCACTTCTTCATTTAAAATCCATCGAAATTCCTATCAACCAGTCAATTACACTCTCAAGCAATCGTTTTCGCTACATTGCTGCTTTATGGACAAGTACTCAATGTAATTATCATTTTTGTATTAACGGTTACAAAACTTAATGTCGTTTTAGAGGTGTTATGGCGATATTGATGATTAAGCGATAGAAATAATATAGCTATTTTGTCAGGTGTTAACAAATTTATTTATTTTAATTGAAAACGCCGATACTTAAATCGGAAATTAAAAAATCTCGTTGGTTTGTGTCAAAAACACAGCAAGTTAAATGAGAAACATTTCGAGGATAGTTGAGAATAAAAAAGTTAAAATAATTGGAGTGTTGTCTATAAATTTGAAAGAATTCCAAAAATGGGAAATATTTACTGAATATTTACATTATAGTATAGATAAATTTTGAAACGTTAAATACATTTTATATCTATTTATTATTAAAAAATTACAAACTTAGTGTAACACACTTAGCAGTGGCAAGCTCCCGTATTGAAGCTAACCCACTGTTTGAATGTGATCTCCAAAAAATAGTCAACCTGACCTTTTATTGTCGAAGGATAAAAAATCTTAAATTCAAACTCAAACAGAAAGTAACAATGGAGGTCAAATTTACTCGTAAACAGTGGCCTAACTTAGAAAGCGGTCTAATATATGCTATTGACGTTCAACATCAAAAAATTTATGGTTCACCATCTTCGTCAATATCTGTAGATCTTCGTCGACAACTATTACAATTTGTTCTTTTGACAGTAAGAGTCGTTTTGCTGTGCTTCGGGCACACAAACCGTACACAACCTTTACATTTGCTACTGTACTTATTGTCGTTGCCGCGACAGGTATGACATCTGCCACGTTTGGTACCCGATACAGGATTTTCCTGCCTTTTACGAACAGCCACCCCTGAAGCTTCGATGGCCGCGCACATTATTTGAAAATCCTCGACCATCGTCTATAATTTGATTAGACCTTTTAGAGATATGGGGTTTGCTAAGCTCCATTCCTAGTTCTTCTAGAAAAAGTTTTTTCGAAATTTTATTGATGAATTTGAGTTCCATTCAGGATTTTTCAAAAGCCATATCACCAACCTGTTGTAACACGCAATGTCAATAAAATTGAAAAACAATCGTAAGGGCCATCTCCTCGTGCTTCTCTTACATGAGTATTCTCTCATTAGTTTATCTAAAACGTCAACACCACTTTTTGTTTTATTGTATGTCAAAATCATTTCTGGCTTGAATTTATTTTCTGCAGTGGATATATCATGTTGATGATGTAAAGATGACAGCAGTACGACAAATTTTCTGGGTTTTGTAATGTAGGACACTAAAGTCATTTCTTTGGTAAACAAAAAATCGGACGAATACAGCGCTCGTTTTTCACGTCCAATAATTGCTTTGGAATATCTTTACGAGTCTTTCTCAAGGTGCCAACCAACGTGAGTTTTTTTCTGAGTAATTCTTGTGCTAAAGGAATGCTTGTAAAGAAGTTGTCAGTCGTAATATTACGCCCACTTCCATGCCAGTGATGTGCTAAGGTCTTGACAACTCTTGAACATTGATTTTTTTCACTTATATCTCCTACTTTTCCCAAATACACTTCGAAGTTGCAATAAAAAAATGTCTTTGCGTCGCAAAGTGCCCAACATTTTATTCCGTACTTGCCGGGTTTGCTAGGTTTGTAGACTCGAAAAGGACATCGCCCTCTAAAGGATACTAACTGTTCATCAATGGTTCCCCAAGGTGACGGATAGTAACTATCTCTACAATTTTGAGCAAAAATATCAGACATCTCACGAATAAGAGCTAATTTATCTATTTTATTTCTTTCAGTTCTGGTACTAAGATCGTCGAACCTAATATGTCTCATAATAGATAAAAATCTGTTTCTACTCCTTATTGCCTGATAGATAGGTCTGTTGAATGCTTTGTTGGTAACTGGCCATAAGCTATGAGGATTTTCTTTATTTTCTCTATAACGACCAGCCAGAACAAGAATACCTATGAATCCAAACATTTCAGTGACGTCGACGTCATTCCATGTCATCCTATTCGGATTTTCTGCATTTTGTTGTTCTTCATTGTAGACATGCACAAATTCTCTGGCTCGTTTATTTGAATGTTTCACAATAAGATCTATGATATTGTCTGATATAAAAAGTCCGAATATATCCAATATAGAAGAAACATTCTTGCTTCTTTCGGTAAGACATTTAACTTTACGAATGAATTCGGTGACTCTTATTCTTCCCAATTTCGGCGCTATGTATCTCCAATTACATACGGACTCATCTTGAACTTGATCGTCGCTAGATTCACTAGTGCTTTGCGAGTCGTTGTCAACTTCGATTTCGTCAGTTTATCCGGTACACACCTCAATGGCGTCCTCAGTTTCCGACACGTCACTAAAAGCTTCGTCTAGCGGTAACTCACGATAATTTTCATCATCTGAATCATTCAGAAGAGCGTTGAAAAGGTCTACATAATTAGAACTTGTCCACAAGAACACGAGACCACACAAGGCAATAATGTTTTTGCATCAACTTTGCTCTACACAGATGCGTGCGCAGCGAAAAAGTACAAGTTTTTAGTCAGTATCTTGTAGGTAATAACCATAACACCAACACCCAGAATCGGGTCAACAGTGACCCAATGTAAAGTAATTGCAAATTACACTTTTGTTAATTTTTAATTTGATGTGAAATATAGGAAAAACTGTTTGTGAGTACTAAATATTAGAATTCACAAGAGGAAATCGCAAGGAAAATAATTATGAGAAAATGCTAGCCTGAAAACATGTTTTCGGGTCACGAATGACCCTCTTTCGGGACGGCGAGGGTTAAAAAAATATTTGTTAATTAAATTCTCCCCATCTAGCGGTACTTATTAATATTAAATATATTTGACATCTGTCGTTTGCAAATTAATAAAAAAATTAATTTTCGACTAATTACAACTTAATACTTTGGTTTGAAAAGAAAAATTGGAAAATTTTAACCTCGTTTGAACTCAGTTCTGAATTAAAGTTAAAATTATAATAAAATTAATTGATATCAGTTAACATAAATAATCTCCCCCATCTAGCAGTGATTATTTATGTTAAATACATTTGACAGTTGAATAAACCCGTAGTCCTAAAAATTTAAGAAAAAAGTTTGATTCATTCAAGAAATCCCTTCAAAGTATGTTTTTGGACGTTCAAGGTATTTAGTTATAATTATTTTAAGTTGGAGGAGAAAATATTTAATATATATAATTATTTAATTATACTTGAATTTTTGATCAATTACAACATAACACTTTGGTTCTAAAAAGAAATTGGAACATTTAACTTATTCAGAACTTAGATTTGAACTAAAGTTGAAATTATGATAAAATTAATTGATGTTAGTTTACCCCCATCTGGCGGTGATTATTTATGTTAAATACTTTTGACAGTTAAATATACCCTTATGCCCGGTTTCTCGTACGTTATAGTATTCGAGTTATTGGATCGATATATTTTATCGAGTCGATATCGCGTATTGGTGTTCTGGTAAGAACTGATCGACAGTTATTGCACACAATAGTTATCGAACGGTTTTTGACAAAAAAACGATTACTTGTTTATTCCCATTGATAGGTGGCGGTAAAATTTTTTAATAACAATTCCTAAAATTATTTATTTATAATATTTGAAATGAAAACTGGAAAGCCCAGCGAAGTATCCAGTAATAAATCACAATATGCTGAACAAGCAATTAATAATAATGAAAATTAACAAAAGAAAATCAACAAATAAGAAAACTTTTTAAAAGCTCAATTACACAGAGAACAATTGTAGGTAAATTGTATTTATAATATTAAATCATTATTAATATAATGATTTATATCTTAAAAACGAATAAATATTTTCAAGATTCGCTTTCATCACCAGAGAATAGACACTTTCCTCTATAAATCATGAATAGTTCATTAAGATATCTTAGGAATTCGATTTTTCGTGATTTTTTTAAAACGAGATTATTAATTTCAAAAAAATCATACAAAAATAGGTTAACTTAAATAATCTTTATCTCAACAACGAATACAGTTTTTCTAATTTGGTTCTCCCCATGACAAAATACACACTTGCCTCTATAAAATTTGAATGTTTCATTAAAATATCCCAAGCATTCGATTTTTGGTGATTTTTAATCAACTTGAGATAGCCATAAATGTTCTCGTTCAATATAATGATTTATATCTTTAAAACGAATAAATATTTTCAAGATCCGCTTTCATCACCAGAGAGTAGACACTTTCCTCTATAAATCATTAATAGTTCATTAAGATATCTTATGAATTCGATTTTTCGTGATTTTTTTAAAACAAGATTATTAATTTCAAAAACATTATAAAAAAATAGGTTAACTTAAATAATCTTTATCTCAACAACGAATACAGTTTTTCTAATTTGGTTCTCACCATGACAAAATACACACTTGCCTCTATACATTTTGAATGTTTAATTAAAATATCCCAAGAATTCGATTTTTGGTGATTTTTAATTAACTTGAGATAGCCATAAATGTTCACGTTCAATTTAATGATTTATATCTCAAAAATGAATAAATATTTTCAAGATCCGCCTTCATCACCAGAAAATAGACACTTTCCTCTATAAATCATGAATAGTTCATTAAGATATCTTAAGAATTCGATTTTTCGTGATTTTTTAAATCAAGATTATTAATTTCAAAAAATCTTAAAAAATAGGTTAACTTAAATAATCTTTCTCTCAAAAACGAATAAAGTTTTTCTAATTTGGTTCTCACCATGACAAAACTTACCTTTATAAATTTTGAATGTATCATTAAAATATCTCAAGAATTCGATTTTTAGTTATTTTTAATTAACTCGAGATAGCCATAAATGTTCACGTTCAATTTAATGATTTATATCTCAAAAATGAATAAATATTTTCAAGATCCGCTTTCATCACCAGAAAATAGACACTTTCCTCTATAAATCATGAATATGGGTGTTTGGATGAACTTGAAATTGATAAAATCCACCTAAATTCTTTTGAGATACAATTCAGTGAGATGTTCGAATTTTACCTAATACAGTTAATTATATTTTTGCCAAATTTTATCTTCCTCCCGGGATTTTTTTGTTTCTTCCCGTGTTAGAAAGCAGTCAAAATGCAGAAGTCCTAAAATGCCCGTAAATTTACCAAAAAACATTTCCTCCCACAGATAGTTCTCATTTTCGAGTAATACCTGGAAACTTCCAGTAATTAGTAAAGTCCCAAAAAATTCCTTCAATTTTAAAAAATTCAAATGGATAAGTGGATAAGAAAAAGATAGTAAGGGATTCATTAATATTTTCCCCGATTTCTTTTTCAAATACGGCAACATTTTCAATATTAAATAGATATTGTATAAAACTACACATGCGGAAATTGATGTAAAAGTAAATCGTCTTACGTTTTAATCGCATTCTCATCGATAGGCAAGGAAATCTCCTTTTTAAAATTTCAAAATAATGCACAATGTTTAATTAAGTAAATATTTATGTAAATATAAATTAGAAAATAGAAAGTATCACTATTGACATTGTCACTGTCGTTAATCACACTTATCGAGTCGATGTAGGTACATGTTGCATGTGATATAGTTATCGATTCGATATCGGTACGATATCTCCTATTGGCCCTTTCAGAAACCGAATGGACGGATATCGCTCGAGTTATCGATCAACAGCACAATATCGGTTCGATATCGACATGTGAATATGTACGAGAAACCGACCATTAGTGCTAAAGGTTCTGAAATTGTTGAATTTAAGAAAAAAAAGTTTGTTTCATTCAAGAAATCCCTTTAAAGAATGTTTTTGGATACTCAAGGTATTTATTTATAATTATTTTATGTTGTAGGAAGAAATATTCGGTTTGAAATTAATCGAAAAAGTTTGACTGCAAACATTACCTATATTATTTAATTGTACTTGAATTTTGGATCAATTACAACTTAATACTTTCTGTTATAGAGATTGGAGAATTTAACATAGTTTGAACTTAGTTTTGAATTAAAGTTGAAATTAAAGTAATTATCAATATTTACATTTAACTTCTTTTAAGAATTTTCGATCAATTACAGATTAATACTTTGGTTATAGAGATTGGAGAATTTAACCTAGTTTGAACTCAGTCGTGCGTCTTCAGAAGTGTTAGTTCTAGTTTTACTTCCTTTTAAATATACAGGGATTAATACTGCGAAAAATGTTTTCAGATGCACGGTTAACCCCAACCCAACCCATCTCAACCCCCTGTATATTAGAACCAGAGCCATACAGAATTGTAGCATTCAGAGAAATCACTTCATACGTAAGTTTATAATGTTTTTTTAGGAGTGGTTTGCATCTGATCCAGATTATGAAGAAGATATATATAATATTAGCAACTCTTCTAAAAAAGAAGGAGAGTTAGGAGAAAGATATTGGGTTCATCTAAAAAGATTACATCAATCAGGAACATTTCAACGAGTTTCGTTCTAATCCAGAAAGAAGAAACGCAAATCTGACGAGTCTGCTCTGAATCTGATTTTCAATCAACTCCTCCACATTATCACTGTCTATATTTAAACTCATGAATTTTCTCAGAGACACAATTTCATTCACTGCAACAGCTTCCATGATAGTGTTTTCTAAATCTTTCAGTGCCACACAGTCTGGCCACAGATTTCTCCAGGAGGATTTCAGTGTCCTCGAAGATACTTTATCTTAGGCTTTGTCTATTATTCTCAAGCAATGGACGATATTAAAATGGTTCTTCCAAAAGTCTTTGAGAATGAATTCTGTGTTAGAGGTCTCTTTGAAACAGTGCTTTTGTATAGTTTTTTGAAATGATCTGCTGATCCATGGGCTCAATAAGTGGAGTGAGAAAGAGCGTTGTCCAGTACCAAAAGAGCTTTGAATGTAAATTTTTTTGCTCTTTTCACACTTAGGGGCAAACACTTCATACATCCACTAGGTGAAAAGCTGTCTTCTTACCCAAGCATTGATGACATGGTTTTTCTTGAAAACTCTTGGATTTTCTGAGTGAGACATTTAAAAAACCATGTTACCAAAATTTCAAGCCTCTACGAATAGTGGAACCCAAAAAAGTTCTAATGAACCAGTTACGTGAGACACCCTGTATACAATAAAAAACAAAATTATTCTTAAATGTCTCTAAAAATTTGGTTTTTTATTGTATACAGGGTGTCTCACGTAGCTGGTTCATTAGAACTTTTTTGGGTTCCACTATTCGTAGAGGCTTGAAATTTTGGTAACATGGTTTGTTCTTTCCGATCTATTAATCTAAAATATTTTCAAGATGGCCACCACTTCCGGTCTACCGGAAGTAGACCTCAACTTATTTTAAATGGAATGCTATAGTTTTTATTACACCATTCAATTACACGGAAGATAATGTATGTAAGGAAGCGGGAGAGTGCGCGAATAGACGCACACCACACTTAGGGCCCATTGGGTCCTTTGTGCAGCTCCCCACTCTACCTCTGTTCACGTCAACCAGCCTAAGGTTTTACCGAAGGCCAGGACATCACTTAGAGGGAGGTTCCTGATATCATTTGTGGACGGCCACTTCTTCCCGAGTAACCTCTTTCTGAGGTCGGTTAAGGAGGGGCAGTCACACAATATATGAATTACAGTCTCGTCGTCCTGTTCACAGTTATATCCACAAGTTATGAAGATGCTTGTTTATCGTACAGTGTCCCGTGAGGAGACCTGTAGCTAATGTGAGGGTGGTTTTTGCCCAACCCAATGAAATACTGAGCTGTTTTCTTAGAAGGATATTTTAACAACTCCTTGGCTTGATAACAGCCCGGATTATTGTCCCACGCAATTTAAAAATTTCTTGTGGGTAATGTACTTAATCATATCAATATGAGTAGTTAAGACAGGGATGACAATCGGTTCGGGGTCCCAAACACATCTTCCAGCTGCCGTTTTGGCTAAGCTGTCTGCATTCTTGTTGCCCGCTAAGCCATTTTGTCCCTTAATTCATTGAATGGAGACTCGAGTGACTCCAGTGCTAAGTGGCAATCCATTACTAGGGCAGACGTTATCATAACGTTGCTTAGAGCTAAAATAGATTTTTTACTGTCTGTAAATATAGTGAAGCACTTACCCCGACTGTTGGTGTTAACAATGTAGTCAGCGGCAAGTTTAATAGCAGTCAGTTTTGCTTGAATGACGGTGGTGAAATTATGAATGACATCAGTATAGATTTTCAAGTTGTTGTATGTATCTGCTACTGTGGAACTAATTTTGGTGAGGTACTTTCTAGAGAAAATGAATTTGGCCGGTATATTATCCGCTTTACGCTCTAGTAGGGGTGAGTCCTCGACTGCTTCCCTCCAGAGAGACGTTCGACCACCAGTGACCACCTTTTGGTAGCTACTGATTGTAGTCTTTTCATGGTTACCAGTGCCACCTCTTGTATGTAGAGATGTAGAGGTGGCAGGTTTAACATGACCTCCATGGCTGCGGTGGGAGTAGAGTTAGTTTGGGTCCGTTGAAAAAGATATGTTACGCGTGGATTCACTTAACATACTGATTTATTTTAGAATTTACTTGGAAATACAATTTCCAAAATATATACTGGAGCAGCGGTGTGTTTCAAATTCCGACTTGGATCCGTTGAAAAAGATACGTTACACACGGATCCACCAACCATACAGATTTATTTTAGGATTTAGCTTGGAAGTACAATTTCCAAGATAGATAGTGGAGCAGAGGTAGGTTTCAAATTCCGCTTTGGGTCCGCTCATTTCTTATGAAAAAATCAAATCATTTTTGAAATAGTCTAATTATTTCAAAAAGTACACGTCTCAGATGTACCATATACTTACAAAAATGAAAGGTACTTAATAAAGCCTTCTGAGGCATGAAAAGTGTAGGGTGTTTCATTTAGAATAACAAAGTTATGATCCCACAAACAACGCGTAAATTAACAAGTTCGGTAACCACTCTGTATAATGTTATCCAACAGTATTAGTGGTGGTCGAAGGGCTCAAACTTTATTTATCGATATGCCAAATTGAAATCTTCAATGCTGATAACGAATTTTAAGTGACTACATAAATTTTCACAAAATGGTTAATAACGTGGTAACTTTGCATGCAAAATTTGAAAATAAGATGTGCAGTTATAGCATCTAAGACAGCTACTCAGAATATGCAAAAAGTATAGGGCATTTATTTAAGAAAATATACTTTGTGTCGTTACACTTTTTGGACCTAGACGTATATGCGACAATATTTTCCAGAAATACACTCGTATATATAGTACAAGCCTGCATTTGAAAGAAATTCCTAACTTAATTGCTATAGAAGCAATAATTGGTGTATATCCAAGCATACAGTATGTCTAAACAGCCAATTGTGTACACATGTTGTATGTACAAATAGTCAATTGTGTATATATGCAGTATGTATAAATAGCAAATTACATATACGTGTTATATTATGTGTAAATAGCCAATTGCGTATACCTAATGTATGTATAAATAGCCACATCCTTATTTTTCTCGATTTTGGATTTCTATTCAGGTTTGTCTAGTAGTGGCAGGGTGTTCAAATTTTGTAGTGTTCAACCTAGTTTAGTAGAGAAACTGGTACATGATTTGAAGTCGTCTTCTGAGGGTAGTGACGGAATTAGTGCCGATATGATAAAGCTATCCTGTCCTATTATTTTACCTTACCTAACTCATATCCTTAACTAATCCATTATGGAGGGTCGGTTTCCGGATGTTTGGAAGCATGCTTTAATTAAACCGATTCCAAAGATTCTAAATCTGTCAAGTTTTAAACATCTTAGACCAATCAGCTTACTGCCTGCATTTTCGAAAATCATTGAAAAGGTGTTGAAGTTTCAGCTTGTGGAATATCTTGATAAATTTAATCTGCTTCCTTCATTTCAGTCGGGTTTTCGTAAAGCATATAGTACTACAACTACAATGACTGCACTCGCGGATGATATTATTTCTTCGGTGGATCAGGGTAATGTTGCGTTACTTACGCTATTAGATTTCAGCCGAGCTTTTGATACCGTAAACCACAGCATCCTTTCATTTATTTTATTTTGTTTGGGATTTGATACAATTGGTCTAAACTTAATTACTGATTATTAAAGTGGGCGATCTCAGTCGGTTGTGATTGATGGCGTGTCGTCTCAGCGTCGTGTTGTTTCTTGTGGGGTATCACAGGGTTCTATTTTAGGGCCCATTTTATTTTCTATATATACCAGTCATCTTTTTGATCAGGTACAGCATTGCACACCTTACGTTTACGCTGATGACACGCAGCTGATTTACTCTTTTCATCCTTCCGATTGACGAGTGGCTATTAATATTATCAATAATGATCAAGATAGCGTTTATGTGCCTGCCTCTAAACATTGTTTGAGAATTAACCCCGAGAAATCTGCGGTCATGTTCTTTGGGAAGAAGTCAATCATCTCAGATCTTACTAAATCTGCTGTCATACTTATCAACAATACAAAGCTTCCAGTGGCTGACAAGTATACTAGTCTTGGACTGGAAATTGATGTTTCTCTCCGATTTTCCGATCAGATATCCAAATATATTAAAAATTCATATTTTGCGTTGAGATTATTGTTTCCTCATAGAGGTTGTTTGCCAATTGATATTAAAAGAAATTTATGCGAGGCTCTCGTTTTATCCCAGTTTAACTATATGGTACCTGTTTATCATCCAGCCTTAACTGCTTTTGATTCAGATAGAATTCAAAAAATACAAAATAGTTGCCTACGGTTTATTTATGGAAATCGAAAATATGATAGAATTTCTCATAGGTTAGTTTAGGCTGGGTGGTTGTTAATGAAGAACAGAAGAGAAAAAAAACGTTGGTTTCTTACCATAAATTAATGCTATGGAAAATTCCCGATTACTTGTTTAAGAGGGTTAAATTTGGATGGAATATCCTTGATCGCTCGACAAGGTGTTGTTTTCTTATTGCGCCACCGGCCCATAGATCATCTTTATTTGAAAGATGCTTTTCTTACCACATTTATAAATCATACAATCGTATTTCTGCGTCTGAGAGATTATTGACTGTTGGTGCTTTTAGGTCTCTGTTATTTCATACAATACTTTTTAATCAGAATGATTTTATATTGCAGGGTGTTCGTTTATCAAATTGAGTCGCGCACGTCACGGAATTATAATTTTAATTATAAGTATGTTTTCTGAGTTTTTATTGTTAATTAGATTTTAAGTTCATTTTTGTCGTTGTTTTTGTGAATGTTCTTTTTCCTTTTATGTGAAATACATTTATTTTTACAGGGTATTTTTAACAGGGTTAAATTTTAACTTCCTGAACCGGCACCTCGCGACTTGCCTCATGAACGATTAATGTTTGTTTCATTATATTATTTTTATTTTGTTTCATTTTCTTGTACTTGATGGGCAATAAAGTTATTATTATTATTTATTAAGGGCGTTTTCTTGGAAAATATTATTCATCTAAATCGATCGAAGCACCTCTTACGGAAGAATTTGGTAAAGCAATAAAATATGACAAAACATTTTTTCCATTATCTTAATCTGCTGGTGATAGAAATTTATAGTTTCTTATTATTTCCATCTTTCCAAAACTAGGAAACAGATCCTATACAAAACTTTATTACATCTGCCATGAATATAAAACGAATTTAAAATGTTGGCGTTGGAATAATTCGCCATGATATTCAACGACATTAACAGCAGTAAGTGATGACACAACTAAGTAATGACAACAATAACATAAATATGGATAAAATGCTGTCAAAATTCCATCGTTTTCTAACATAAAAGAAGCCAGAAGCTTTTCAGCATTGCATTTTTCCATTAATTTCCAAATATGAGGACAACTAGAACAAATAGGCGCAGGAAAGTTTCTAGATAGTTTGTAGAGAACTAAATTCCCTTAATTTATTTTTATAATTTTAAGTTTTTGATTTTAATTTTTGTTATTAAATTGTTGTTTCTCATTGTTTCATTTATTCGGTTTTCGTTTGGTTATTTTTGGTAAATAACAGCTAGCAATTTAGTTTATTCAATCGCAGTTCATTGTAGAAATAATACTAATAATAATTTAAATAAATTAAACAAAAAACTGTCAAGGTATCGCCTTCTAACAAAAACACATGCTGTTTCTAGCATTTTACGTATGATTTTGATAAATTCCGCAATAGCAAGAAAACTATAATAAATAGGTATAGGAATGTTTATAGATAATTTGTAGAGAATTGAATTCCCTTTCTAATAGGCTAAAGAAATATGGGGCGTTCCATTTAAAATTTTCGACTTTCACGCAATTGAATACAGAGAAACGGTAACTCAATATTTGACCAGTCTGTATAAGATATACTTATACAACAAATGGCAATCTATTTAACAGCATATGAAGAGTTATCGTACCAATGCAAAACGTTTTTGAATTAACGTTGGCTGAGATATGGGCTTGTAAAAAGCATGGTGATATTTGACAAAAAACATTTAAAATTAAAATAACTCGAAACAAAAAACGCTAGGTACCAACAACTGTTATCAAAGTCAATATATTTTTTTAATTGTAATTGAATGGTACAATAAAAATTATAGCATTTCATTTAAAATAACGAATTTGTGGTTTACTTCGAGTACACTGGAACTCGATCATTTCGATCATTTTGGAAGATTGTAGCGTTTCACCCATAAGCAACTTTGGGAGAAGGTGAATAAAATCATCTTATAGAGACTGTTTTTTAGCTGCATCGATTAAAATTAAGGTTGGGCCGACTATGATTTTGGCCGACTAACGACTATCCGACTAATCGGCATTAAAAGGGCCGTATTAATCGACTATTGCCGATCATTTCAAAGTTCGGACGAGTTCGAACACTTTTGGAAGCGCTTATATGCTACATAATCTTGTTGTAAGTAGGGCTGGGAGATACTTTAAATGAGTTATTGAGTATCGATAGCTTCGTGGTATCGATACTATTGAAAGTATCGAAAATATCGAAATATTGAAAGTATCGAACTATCAAAAATATCGAAAATATCGAAAGCATCAAATTATTACAAATAATAGTGCATAATAAGCATATGTCTTATGTATTTTCTTCCTAGATTTTACTTTTGGATACTGTACGTTATCTTAACGATGGCCAACATGTTGGCAGTGTTAGTGTTTATATCTCCAAAGTCCTGCTCATCATTTGGAAGTCTGTTAACTTGCTAGGAGCATGAGCTAGAACTGTTTCAAACACTGCACATTATCTTAACAACTACTAACTTGTTGGCAGCATGGGCTGTTATGTCTCCAAAGTCATGCTCATCAATTTGAAATTTGTCAACTTATTGGCAGCATGAACTATTACTGTTTCAAAGACTGTACACTATGAGTGCTTGTGTCTCCATAGTTCTGCTCGTTAGCTTGAAGTCTGCCAACTTATTGGCAGCATGAGCTATTACTATTCCACAGACTATGTATTATCTTAGACTGTCAACTTGCTGACAGCATGAGCTATTACTGTTCCACAGTCTATATATTGTTTTAACAACTGTCAACTTGTTGGCAGCATGAGCTTTTATGTCTCTATAGTCCTTCTCATCAGACTTGTTGGCAGCATGAGCTATTACTGTACTACAGACTATATGTTATCTTAATGACTGCCGACTTATTGGCAACATAATCTTGTTCCACCGATTATACAGACTGTCCGGTATTTTCCGGATCAGAGGTATACAGCGATGTAGAGTACATTATTTTGAGATGATTTTTCTAATAAATTTTATTCATATTGTTTATAACAACTGCACGAGAACTGTTTAAAAGACGTCTAATGGCAACTCTGGGAAACGACAGAGGGGGTCGTAAATCAAACTCAGAAAATCGGTCCAATTCCCTGCCTATCATCCGTTTCTTACGCGTTTATTTCTCATAAGAATTTGTTTATTGATTTTTCTCTTTGAAACATTCATAATTCAATTGTTGTGATAAGATACATGTCATTAAAGGTTAAGGGAATAAAAATGAATATGTTTCAATTTTTTAATTACAATAATTCAATAAGTTATGTGTCATAATATGTAAAAGCACAATAAATACGTAGGAAGGGAGTGATAAAATGACCTCTTCAGTCGTTTTCCAGGATCGCTATTGGACATCTTTAAACAGTTCCCGTGCAGTTGTTATAAGCAATGTGAAGAAATTTTATTAGACGACCTCTGATCCGGAAGATACCGGACAGCCTGTATACTATCCTTTTACTGTTCAAAACACTGTACATTATCTTAAAGACTACTTACTACCTTATTGGCAGCGTGACCTATTATGTCTTCAGAATCATTTTTGGCAACTTGAGGTCTGCCAACTTGTTGGCAGCATGAGCTGTTATATTTCCAAAGTTCTGCTCATCACTTTGAAGTCTTGAAACTTGTTAACAGCATAATCTATTACCATTCCACAGACTATATATTATTTTGATTTTTAAGCTATTATTATTCCAAACACTATACATTATCTTAAAGACTTATGTCTCCAAAGTCCTGCTTCTCAGTTTGAAGTCTGTCAACTTGATGACACCATGAGTTATTCCTGTTCCAAACACTGTACATTATCTTAAAAACTGCTGAGAGCTGTTATATCTCCAAAGGCCTGCTCATCAGTTTGAAGTCTGCTAACTTATTCATAACATGAGCTATTACTTCATATATCATGAGCTATTATGCCTTAAAGCTCCTACTCATCCCTTTGTAGTCTGCTAACTTGTTTACAGTTGGTTTATTCGAACAGAGAATTACGTATTAATTTATAGAGAAAATGATGATTTCTTATGGATAATTAATTGCGAACTAGCACCGTATTTTGCCACAGCTCGAACAGTAGAAATAAAAAACAAAATGAAGGATGAGAGATGATCACATCTGATCACTGTAGGATATTAATTTGTACGAAAATGTCTTTCTGCATCTCCTTTCATTGTCTCAGTACGTTTTTCTTTACTTCGTCTAATAGGTTGCTTATAAAATAAATTTTTCGTTGAATTACAGGTTGTAGAGAACTTATGCTAATATCAAACCTATCAGCTGCATCTCGGAAAGAAGCGTCCAATGACTGGTTAATCACAGACATGTTAATATGTGCTGTTTTTCCTTTAATTTTCCATTTCTCTTTAGTAACTACTAGGGCTGGGGGGTAGCATAAATAAGATATAGAGTATTAATACCTTTATGGTAGCGATACTAGTCAAAGTATCGAAAGTATCGAATTATTGGAAATAATATTTTAATAATAAAATAAAGTATATAATAAGCACATTTTTTATGTATTTTTCTTCGTAGATTTTAATTTTGGAGTTAAAGTGGTGGAAATAATAAAGACAAAATAAAAGAGAAATAAATTCCGCGCTTCAACTCTTATTGAGAACATATGGATTCAATATGTTCTTAATAATTTTCCTTGATTATCGTACTCATCGCGAACAAACAAATAATATACGAATATACGTAAAATTTCGAGTTATTAATAATTGTAACAGGAATTGAAATAATAAGGAATAACCACATATTGACTGTCATCTTCAAAGTATATTAGCTCTCTTGAAGTACATTAGGACAGATCTTGATCTGATGTATATCGATCTTAAATATACTGTAATCTCAATTTCCTGTATACATAAAACAAGTTGCAATACTTCGACACTTTCGATATTTCAATACTTTTCATACTTCGATACTTTTGATACTTCGATACCGATACTTTGCTCGTAGCGAATATCGATACTGAGGTAGGTATCGATACCATCGACAAGTATCGACACTTTGCTCAACACTGATTGTAACAAGTATGATGTCGAGATGTACAGAGTGTTAAATAATTATGTACCCAAAATTCACAGAATTCGTATTGGACGCGACGAAAATTTCTGTTATTTAATATTATTATATAAACGATAATTCTGTTTCCTAGAACTATTTCGAAGCATAAAGGCACTAAAAGATCACAACAATAACATTCGATTGATCAGGTATCAACATCTGGTTCCAGTCTTTACTAATTTAGAAATACCGATTCTGCCACTAAACATTGAGATACGCACCTAAAATTACAGCACTCACGTGGGTCACGATAATTATATAACACGGTATATTCGGTTTTTCTTTCGTAATACAGATATTTGTGGTAAAGTGTTATTTTTATAAAGAAAATTTTAATCTTCTGAGCAAAGCAGAGAAAGAAATTGCGTGTATGGGTGCTTTAAAGTACACCCACATTCAAAAATTAATCGCTTTTCACTATGTAATAAATAAATACATAACATTATTCTTATTTTATTTTTCGTTGGTATATTTTTTGCAGCATTATAATAAACGCCGACTAACCGGTTTTTTTGTTTAATGAGCCGATTAATCGCCGACTAATCGCAGACTAAAAAGTGGCCGAATAGTCGGCTCTTCCGATCAGTCGCCGATTAATCGGTACAACCCTAATTAAAATTATTTTCGGCTATACAGACTGTTTCACAATTCCAGGATCATACTCAACTTAATTTTTTTAAATTTAGTCATATGTATTTTTTTACATATGATGCTGATGAGCCGCCTTAAATGCTATAACTACATAGATGGTTTTAAAATTTGTGTTCAAGAAATCATGTGTTCACTTAAAATTCGTTATCAGCGTTATAATTAAATGTTAAAAATTGTAATTTGGTATATCTAAAAACAATGAGTCTTAATTTAAGCAATGTTTGGCAATCCATAACATTATTATTTTAAATAGAACGCTCTGTATTTTTTTAAAGCTTTTTTAATTACCTTTCATTTTTATTAAGGGTGTGGTTTATCTACAAGTGTGCTTTTTAAAGATACAGTACACTCCGCTTAATTGGGACACATCGGGTCTCATTCAATCTGTCCCAATTAAGTGGTTGTCCCAATTATCCGATAGTAAAAAAACGGTTATAGAAAACAATATAGAATATACTACGTATTATTATCTACACGATAAAAAGTAATTATTGCTGAAAATAAAAAGTGAAAATATTAAAATAAACATTTATTCTATATAAGAAAACATTAAATAAAGAAACAACAAAAATAATGATAAAGAAAACCACATTGTCCAAAGTACTTTGGTTTCCACGGTACATAATTTTTTTATTTATATACTCTGCACATTTATCTAAAGATTCAATTGGAGAATCTTCATTGTCTGTTTGCATAAAAAAAACGTCTTAAAACTTCTATACTTTTCTTAGCTTCTAGAATACGTATAGGTTTATAGATTTCTTCGTCGCTACTTTCTTGAACTTCATTATTAGAGATCAGTTTTGTAGATACAATTTCATCAACAATATCACTCTCGTAGTCTTCGGTATTATTGCAACACTCCAAATTTGCGTCTATTTCTAGAAAATCATTAACGTTGTTGACTTGCCGAAGTACAGCGTCATTTATGATTTCAGCTGAAATGACCATTTGTTCAGAAAGTTGCATGTCACTGGGATCTTTGAAGCCACAATGGTTAAAACAACTGCGTATACATTCACTACTAACATTTTTTCTACTGTCTACTACAAATTGTATAGAGTTTAGTATGTTCACATTCGAGCTAACCCCCTAGATGATGATATCAAGGAAAATTCTTCTATTTTTTCAATGATGTGATGCACTAAAGCTTTACGATAGTGGAATTTTAAATTATTCATAACACTATTTATTGATATCCCCTTGAAACATCGAAGCTTTGCCGTTTTACCGATAACCAAAAGTTTTCTCTTTTCAGTGCCGGTCATATTGGCGCAACATAGAACAGTTATGCGATCCATAGCTCTTTTAAACCCGACTAATGTCTCATTCCTGTAACACAGTGATTCATCTGGTGTTGCACGGTAGAACAGACCAGTTTCATCAGCATTGAACATGTTATCTGAACTGAACAACTTTTGCAGTTCTGGAAGTTTTTCCTTTTTCCATTCATCAGCGGCGACCACATTTGCGCTACCCTTCTTCCCATGTGCTTTTTTAAATTTTATGTTGCACCTTGCCTTCCACCGTGAAAATCAACCTTTCGTTGCTTTAAAATCTTGATGACCTAATTTTTTCGCCAATTCTTCTGCTTTTAATTTCAGCATTGGGCCACTAACACTAATCCCTTTTGGGTTAGTGTTAGTGGCCCAACTTCTGGTTCTTTTCCCTCGCGATTCCTTTTACGCGATTCCGCTTGGTTTTCAGCATTAATCCATTGTTTTTCAAGTTCATCTTTTTGTTTTATTAATCGGCTGGTCGTTGTCTTTGGAAGGCCCACTGTTTTCTCTAATTGGCGTAGAGGTGTATTGGGTGGCTGGTTTTTAATCTGTCGGAGCACATTGATTTTTTCTTTTAATACTAAGTCTTTGCGTGGCATTTTAGTGCTTAAGTCACTACGTGTTCAAAATAAGAAGTGTAACGTTGAACTGAGTCGAAAACAGCAGCGTCACTTAGGTGTCCGATTACAGCGTTCATGTACGGATTGTCCCTTTAAATTGAAGTTTACGTTTTTTTATTATAAATTTCTGAACGTGTTTACATTTTCTCAACTGCAATTAAAAGGGTCGATCAGGGCTCAATACAGACACCAGAACTGAAGGTTACTGAAACGCCGATGAAAAACAGCAAAGGTTCTGATAAAGCTGACGCTTCTGTATATAGCGCCAGGCGTAGCGCCTCAAAGACGCGACGAACTGGACCGATTAACCGGAGGATTGTCCTCAATAACCGGAGTAAAATTACATATGAAAAGTTTCGGTCTTTTAAATTTTGTCCCGATTAAGCGGTTGTCCCTGTTAATCGGTGTACCAATTAAGCGGAGTGCACTGTAATTAGACCGTTAAAAATATTGATAAAATATTTATTTATTGGCAAATAGTATGTTATGAAAAAAGTGTAGCAATTTGATTAATTTCTTCGTGTTTTCTAATAAGGTGGTGCTAAAGTCTCTCTAAAGTTTTTCCTATTGTTTAATTGAAATTAATTTTAATCAAAAAGAACTAATTGATATGATATACTCTTTAATAGCGAGAGAACGAAATGCATTTCTCGCTTTTTAAAAAATTTCCAGGATGTAGGCATCCTAGAGTTGAAGCATTTAAAAAACTTGAAGAGAAGTTTTAAAGAACCGGATAAGAGTGCTACAACAAGATTAATCGTGAAAAACGTGCCACTTGGGATGAGAACGAACTTTTTGTTCTGTTAAAAGTAGTTGAAAACCCACACACTACTACACGCAAAATAAATAGCGAATTACGCTAGCTAAGCATTTGTATCAAGAATCGGTCGAAGACACAAATTTCATCCTTACCATATTCAATTGGTACAACAACAACTTGTTGCACATGATTACCAAAAAAAGCTAGTATTTTCGGAATGGGAATTAGAAAAAGTTTAACAACAACATAATTTTTTTAATTATCTTTTATTTAGTGATGAGGCGACATTCCATAAAAATGGATATGTTAACCGCCATAATTTTATTATATATTAACATATTATTAGATGCGAGAGGATGGAAGCGATTGAAGTTCCAACCTCTGAGGCTGATGATAATACTGTCATCAACCTCGACGCCGACCCCAGAACCCCGGTTTCGCTCCAGGAGTTGGATGAGTCCATACTAGACACATCTTCGCCCAAAACAGCACCAGCTGGTGAACTCGCCTCGTCGGAATGACCGGAACAGGTGACGTACAGAGGGTAGGGGACTTAAGGGTGGTGCAGTGCAACCTACATCATAGTAGGGCAGCAACTGCCACCCTTTGTCGCCACCTTGATATGATGAATAGCACTATTGCACTGATCCAAGAACCTTGGGTTTTCAAATCCAAAGTTTGCGGTTTCAGTGGCTTAAGTGATTCTATTTTTAGCTGCCCTGCCAGTAACAAAATCAGAACTGCCATTTACGTACCAAGGCACGTAAACGCTCACCTGTTGCCTCAGCACACAGGAAGAGATGTTACGTCGATTAAAGTACGATGCACCATTAATCGGAAGGTTAAGGAAATTACGATGGCATCAGTTTACCTGCCGTTTGAAGACCAGCCTCCATCGCAAGGGTTGGAAAGGCTGGCCGAGGACGCTAGAAAGGGTAACTGGAATCTTGTCATCGGATGTGACTCCAATGCACATTCTACTGCTTGGGGTAGCGCTGATGATAATGGAAGAGGTTAAGTCCCTTCTTGAATTCATTTTTAGCAGTAATTTAGATATACTTAATCGAGGCTCAGAGCCGACCTTTATAACAGCTAGAGGTCAATCAGTTATTGACATCACTCTCGCTTCGTTGAGTATCTCGACCTCGATCCGCAACTGGACTGTTTCTGACGAAGTTTCAATGTTAGACCACAGGTGGATCACGTTTGATCTTGGTACCTTAAAGATTGGAAAGAACCTAGAGCGTAACCCCAGAAGGACGGATGTGGACGAGTTCAGATCTATACTAACTGGGAGTTTGAACTAAAAGCTTTGAGGTTGAGGAGTACTTAAATACCATTTGTGACTCCTTAATTAAAGCTTACAGAAAGGCCAGTCCTCTTCGACCTGAGGCCGCTTCGGGGCGTGCTACCGTTTGGTGGTGCCCCGAACTCGGCAAGCTCAAACATGAAGCAAGGATAGCCTTTAATAGAGCTAAAAACTCAAAATTAGATTCCGACTGGAAACTTTACAGAGGTAAGTTAGCGGAATTTAAAAAAAGCGTTCGTCATAGGAAGCGAGAAACGTGGAGGAAATTCTGTGAAGAAGTTTCTTCCTGCAGCGAAATATCTCGCCTAAATCGTGTACTTTCATCTGACCCTGAACGACGAATTGGCTTACTAAAAAAGGCTGACGGTTCTTATACCGAAAACCTTTTAGAGAGTCTTCATCTATTAATGGAGGTGAATTTTCAGGTTCCAGAAGTCCCATGTGTTCCATTCAGGGCACCAACCATGAACCTACTGCAGATGATTAGATCTTAACCGAAGAAATTTGCAGGGAGGAAAAGTTACGGTGGGCAATTAGTAGTTTTTCACCGTTCAAAATACCAGGACCAGATGGTATCATACCAGCCCTTGTACATTGGGGCTTGGAGGATCTTGTACCTCACCTGGTGAGAATTTTCCAGGCCTGCCTGGCGCAACACTATATACCCAAGCGGTGGCGTGAGGTTACGGTGAACTTCATACCTAAACCGGGTAAGTTAGATTATTTCACACCGAAATCGTTTAGACCTATCAGCCTCTCCTCTTTTCTTTTGAAAACCTTGGAGAGGCTGTGTGATCGCTATATTAGGGATTTCTGTCTTCCAAATGCACCAGTAAATCCTAATCAGCATGCCTACACTCAGGGCAAGTCCACACTAACAGCTCTTCACTCGGTGACCAGCTTTGTTGGTGGGGCGCTGGACTCAAAGGAGTCCGCTCTTGGTGTGTTCATAGATATAGAGGGAACTTTTGATAAAACAACTTTCTCTGGTATTAACGTTGCCTTGCTTGAGCATAAAGTTCCACCGACTCTTTGCGGTTGGATTGGGAACGCTCTCAAACATAGGATAGTTAAGATTAGGGCTGGCGATGTCAGTCTTCATGGAGGAGTTACTCGAGGCTGTCCACAAGGAGGTGCCAAAAGAGCTGCCAAGCGAGCTATCTGTTCACCTGAACCGTTAATCGCTCTGTCCGTATCAACTCAAATTGAGCTTATTAAAGATTTCACCCACAGGAAATTCACAGACTGGTGGGATAGGACAAAGGGCTGCTATCTGTCTAAAGAACTGTTGTGTTATCCTTCAGCTAAGACAGCCTTGTCTTTCATAAGACTCGGTAGAAGCGCCCTACGTATTTTAACGGGACTCATCACGGGTCACTGTAAGGTAAACAAGCATCTCTACAACCTTAAGCTTGCTACTAATCCCCTCTGTCGCTTTTGTCAAGAGACCGAGGAGACTGTTCGACACATCTTGTGTGAATGCCCCACTCTACAAGACCTCAGAATGAAAGACTTTGGAGAGGAATGGCCGAGCACAGATGGCATCAGGAACACACCTCTGAGCTATATCCTAGCCTTCGGAAAATCTTTAGGCTGGTTGATGTAGCCAGAGAGAGTGTAGGAGGATGTACAAGGGGCCCGTTGGGGCCTAGGTGCCGTATGCTTTAACATACCCCCCGCTTTCCTACATACATACAACATATTATTACGACACTGTCAAACCCAATTTTGTGCGACCAGTAGACCTCCAACGTCGATGGTCTTTAAACGTCTGGGCTGGGATTGCAGTTAGAAACTCTACTACCACCTCTTTTACATGTTTCGACTATTAATGTTAGTCTTTTTCAACACTACTAAAAAGATTTAAAAAAATATGAAAACAAGCATATCATACAAAACTATAAAAAAAATTATAAAAATAAAAACAATTACCATCAGGTGTAGATAAAAAGCATTTCTTGTCATAATATAGTTAAAAAATAAGCAAGCACATTTTTACACATTAAAATTTCTAGTTTTTCTATAACATCAATAAGAATAAATTAAAATGCCGTTGCAGGTATATTAGCAATATAAAAACACGGACTATTAAAAAATATAAATTATGAAAGAATAAAATGAAACAAATTATTAACCAAAAGTATGCAAAAATGATATTGTTGCACTGAAGGGTAAAAACGGCGAAGCAAATCGAACAGGATTAAGTGAGATGCGCATGTCACAACTTAAGATCGTATTTAAATTTGAACACAAGGACTTACAAAAATCTCAGGAAGTGTCAATTATTGTTGAAATCTGAAACGTCGTTAATTAACTTGGGAGATTTACTTTTTTTACAATGTTGTATTCTTCATACAAATCAAGCTCCCTACATTTTTTTAAATTTTTGTACATGCAGCGGCATTTTAATTTAATCTAATTGATATTATAGTAAAACTAAAAATTTTAATATGTAAAAAACGTGTGTCCTAGTTCTAATGTGTTATTTTATTTGTACAATGTTTGTCTCCTTGCTTATTTTTTAACTATACGACAAGAAATGCTTTTTATCCAAACTTGACGGTAATTATTTTTGTTTTTATACATTTTTTTATAGTTTTGTATGATATGCTTGTTTTCATAATTTTTTTAATCTTTTTAGTCGTGCTTGAAAAAGACTAACATTAATAGTCGAAACACGTAGCACTGGATCAACAGTTAATAAAGTTATTTCATCATTAATTTGGTGTCTTATTAATTGATATATTTACAAATGATGAAAGATGGAATCACAATTAGCTAAATTAAAGTTCCATTAGATGCTCGGCAAAAACTTCGTCACTATAGTAGGTTTGTGATAACGTATTTAAGCACAATTGTTGCTAATCAGTGGATAGGCAGACAATTCGACAAAATTGGATATCTTCTTAAGTATAGTATTGGAAGAATCACCAACGACGAAAGATAATATGATGAATCGCATTTGCCAGGCTTCAAATGTTGCTTAAATTAAATGATGTTGGTGAACATCCTGTATAATATTTTTCAGTACTATTAGCGATGTTCGTAAGACCCAAACTTTGGTTATGCATCGTTTTCATTGATGTGCATGAAAACAAGCTATGCAGTTATAGCATTCAATCATCATATGTAAGAAAAAAATATGGTTCTATTAAAAAAAGAAAAGAAGTTAAGTACGGTCCTGGAATTGTGAAACAGCCTGTATAGGTGAAAATAATTTTAATCAATGCAGCTTTGACGATAATATAGGGGGTCACACAGAAAACGTCCGAAACTGAAACTGCTTATATTCCGATTTTTATGAGCCAAGCATCAAATGAAAAGGTTTGATGAATTCTATGTTACATCTATTTTGAATGTGATTTTAGCAAAGAAAAGACACCCTGTATATAAAAATTAGGAGTATAAGCCAAGAACGTCCAAGCTGTAACTCTGTCATTTACAATCTGCTTTTTATGAACCAGGTCCCAAATAAAATGGTTTGATGAATACAAGTATTTGTGTTCCAACACCATTTTCAACTTCAAGCAATAATTAACCATTTTTTTCAAATTGGTCTGTATGTTTTTCTTCCCTTTATTAGATTGAGATTTTCATTCTGAAGACACAAAGTCGATGTACTTACAGTACATCCACTTTGAATGTAATTGTACCAGAGAAAAGATATTCTGTATATAGAGGCTATTATACAATAACGTACTAAGCCGTAGCTCTGTCATTTACATTCCGATTTTCATGGGATAAGTATCAAATCAAATGGTTTAATAAATTCTAAGTTTGATGCTACAGATAAATTCCTTTCAATTTCATTTTTTTTCAACAATAAAGCCACAATCTTCCTTCCTCGAACTATTGACTCACGCGCTGTATAAGGAATAAAGTCGCCGCAAATCACCAAATTTGCAGTGAACCATCAGTAAACCAGTTAACATAATCAGCATGATTCCATTTGAAGGGCACAGGGAATAAATGAGCTAAGTCAAAACATAAAATAATCTAGAAAATTGTGTTAAAAGTTTCAGACTGTATAAGTTCGCCTGTAAAAGTAATTTTAATGTTTAAGCATCATTAAAGGAAAAGTGAGCTACCTTGATATTATGGTAAAATATAACAGCAAATTTGATTGCGGTTGCATAACGTTGATAATACTCAAAATTACTCAGTAACACCCCCGAAAGCTGGGAATAAAACAGCTTAGTCCGAGCATCAACAGTTTTATAATATTTTATTAAATAAGGAAACAAGAAAACATTCATTTAAATCATTCATTTATGGGGTATTGACGAATACAAGTTTGCTGCCTCAGGTCCACAAAACTGGGCTAGATGCTGTAAATCTTGGAGTTTCTCTTTGGAAATCTGTATTAAATCTGAAATTTTTCGTAAATATAGAGTAATATTTAGTGTAACATTATACTAAACATACCTCTATAGCAACATTCCAGAAGCTCAAATTCGTTGTTATTTAGCTTTGATTTTCGAGACTTGGGGCTGGTAATAACAAAGATTTCCCATGCACCGTTATATGAAGTGCGGTAATATAGTAGATGTGGATGCTCTTTTTCAACCTTTATTTCCTTAATAGGACGGGACAGAATGGGGCATTTCTTTTTGTATATTGTATCGAAATGCTTCGTCTACCCTCGAAAATAATCCTGTGTAACATCCAAAACGATAAATGGGTTTGGTTTGGATCTAGCATTTTCAAAAGCTGCAATCCATTCCCTGGGATGTTCTACTTTGGTTTTTTGATTTACCAAACCGAAATTCTTGTCGCATTCCAAATATGAATGTCTCCGAATTGGAAATATAACTTTAATAAAGTCTAGACGTTTTTCTATGTTAACCAGATGGTGCAGAAAACGAAAAATTGTAAAATTTTTATTCTGATCCGGACACGAATCACAGAATAAGTATAAGGACTTAACTTTTTCGTCGAGGAAGTTGTACACAAAGTGGTGAATTAATGAAGCGACATCGTCACTACCTTTTCTTTCCACAAACTCAGGATAAACATAAAACACGCTTTGAGAATTTCCCAAAATGTGTATGTTGAAGGCATATTTAATAAATTATAATAAATTGATAGCTGTCTCTTATAGTAAACATCGTTGGTTGATAAGTTTGGGGCAGGTAAATTTTTTGAAAAGTCTTCAATTTCTTTTGACTTTTTGGATTCTAATTTAGAAGCTTTTTTGCGAATGTAAAACTGTTCTGCTTTGCTTTTGTGAACAGTATTTTCCAGCTCAATCTTCTCAATTAATCTTTCTATCTTTTCCGTTTCATTGTCTCGTTTATTTAGTTTCTCAGCGAGGAGTACCCTTTTCTTCGCCATAAATTGATCGCAAGTACTGCATGTATCTATTCTTGGATATCCAAACGAGATGTTAAAATCCCTTTCTAGAACTGTTCTGTAAGTTTCATACGATATCTTTACTTGTAGATGCGCTTCCTCAAATAATTTATGCATTTTTTTGAAATTCAAGTCTTCAGATAGGTAAATTTTTGAAGAATCCCGTAAGCCATAGTGAGATGATCTATTCGGAAAGCTTTTTATGTGATCGTGAATGATATTTAGAACTTCCGGACTTAATTTTCTTGGACATGTGTTATGCTTTCCTCTTTTATTCTTTGGACTATAACTACGAACGAGTTTGACTTAGTGAATTGACATAAAAGCCGTCCTGCAAACAGATACTTCTTCAATACGATCATTTATTTTTGCACGAATTCTGTAGAAATATGTAGCATCACGAAGTTTCGCGAATTCTTTAGGTTGACGTGGTCGTCGCGTTGCTAATGGTACGAGGGAAATTAAACCGCACAAATATAAATTCTGTTCATCTTCTGTTAGTAGTAAGTTAAATTGGCGTAGAATTTCTTTACGTACTTCTTCCTTCAATGTTTCGAAACACTTTTTACGATATTTACAGCCCGAACCCATTTCGTGGCTTTGTAGCCTAAGTTTTTTGCGAACTTCGTGTAGCCGTCCAAACTTTTTCCGTTTTTTGGTACTCTGACCATTCGTTGATTCTTTAGTTTCGTCTTGCATTATTTCCACAACACCACACAACACTTTACTGACAGAAACCAACAGAAACAAACTGCGACCCACACTAGGAATTCGAAGCTTCTTTGATATTATTGTTAGCGCAAAAAAGCCAATTTTCACCAACTCCCCTGAGTTAGCAAAAACAGGTCTGGCAGTTGACGCTTCACCAATTTTAAGTTCTGTGCAAAATTTCTGTTATCAAAGTCGAAGTAAGAACTGAATCTAGTACAATTGTACTAACTAACTGTGGCAACCCTACCTATATTTTTGTCAACCTATCTTTCTAATGGTTTTAAGATACTTGTTGAGGTATTTGTCTTTTAGTGTTTACATAAAAAATACAAAATATGATTAATACTGGTCCATCAAGTAGTTATCATGTAGCTATCAAATTCATCAAGTTCTGAGTTGAGGCTCTGGTTTAATGCATATACAGATGATGTCCTGATTGCGAAATTGAGGAGGAAATTGCATCAGGCTGTATTCTATAGTATAGGAGCATGATATTGAATAAGATGAGTCAAGTTATGGTGATAATGAGGACAGAGGAAAAGGTGGATACGCACTTAAATCAACAGTAATCAAAATCTGAGTGCGATTATCCACCAAACTGGATAATGAAGAAGTAGAAGACAGAGTATCAAGACTACCAAGGGATGGATGGGAGATAGAGAGCACGTAACAAGAATAAGATAGATGATTAAATGATGGATGTACATAGAGGGCAAGTGACTCTCAAGGAGTACATGAGAAGAGATTCTAACGCAGAATGAGCCAACTAAGAAAGAAGATAAGAGAAAACTGAGAAAGACAAGAAGTCAACGTACTCCCAGCGTACAGTGCTTAAACGACTTCATACGTTTATGTTAGTCCATGTCAAAAAACTACCAGATAACCAAAATATTATATTGGCTTACTGGTTTGGACAAAAAGCCATCATCGGACACTCAAAATTTTGCCATTCAGTAGGAAATAATCTTTGGATTAACAACAACTAAGAGATGATTAACGCTGCAATTAAAACTAGAATAAAATTAGAATTATTTTTTTTGTAATGATTAACGAATGGATGAAACCATCGCAAACGTGTCAAATAAGGTAAATAACAGCACGACGAGTCTGGACGTTCGTCGGAATTTATGTGTCCTCGGCGGTGTTGCAACGACAGAGCCGACGTGCAAACAACAAATTCGATTAATTTGCCGACCGCGCCATCCCCATGAATATTAAAGAGAAATGGGACGGCTTCTAAACAACGTTCGCGGCGCGTCCTGAACGGTTTCCGTTTTTCTTACAGGGACCGTATAAATACACAACTAAACGGGGCACATAAACCGCGGATTTATTGTAATCGTATGTGAGGGGCTGATCCAAATTTAAGAGCTCGAAAAAGCATAATCAGCTTCTCGAAAAATCTCCGATTATCGAACGGAGACCCGGCTTATTCCGATAAATTTCGACGACTTTAGGAGAATTCGCGCCGGGGCGATTATGTCTTCTTAAAGATGACACTTTGGGGAGAAGGTGTACCCGTTTAATATAAGTATTAAGCAATCAAAACTTAAAAATTAAATTCTCCTATTCCTTCGGGGAACGACGTTTTTCTAATTAACCTATCTAAGAAATTTAATCGGTATTTTAATGCCGCGTCCATAATTACCCGACGTCTTAATTGATTGAGTGATTTTCCTTTCGCGCTCGCACGCACCAACTTCAACCGACATCGAGGAAAGGTCGCTTCGTCCTCGAAGCCGATGTACTTTTTTGATGAGCCTCTTATTAACCATTGTTTACGCTGATTTTACAAAAAAAATAATACCTTCAAATCTCGATATAATGAATAAATACGGAGAAGGGGTATAACATTCCAATTAATTTTTTTAAACACTTTTTTCATTATTAAGTCTCCTGTTAAAATTTAACCTAAATTAAATTCTTTTTCAATATTTTTGTTACAGCGACTTTCTTTTTTCCAACAAACCAAGTTCTTCATTCCTTTTAATCCAGATTTGAGTATGCTTTGCAGAATAATCTTTAAAAACAAAAAAAATTAATTGGAAATTAATAAACGTTTATTAATTAGGATACGTTTTATTAAGGATACGTATCCTTCTCACTGTCTTTTTGACAACAATCACTGTCAATAAACTAAAATGTTACTTAATAATATTATTTGGTGTAAATTTAGGCTTTTTTGTTTTGAAATTGAAACTTAATTTTTAATTATAGAGATTAAAGTCATTAAGTTAAATCGAGAAGACTTTCGAAGAATTTGGAAAGATAGTTTAGGTACACACGATCGCACTTATATTCGATTAAAATTTATCGGAAAAATTATTAGTGTGGCGATGGCGTAAACCACGATTTTTTTCTTATTCCAATCGAAACTCTCATTAGCTCAATCGAGATTAAATGCTTGAAACGCTTAACTTGAAATTTTTGATAACCCCAAAATTATATCGAAGCCGGATTTAATATGAAAATCGTTAATTGTAAAACGGCGCATTAATAAGGGGACACTTTAAAATACCTCTGCGAGAGGGCTTCAAGTTCTTCTGCGGTCGCCCTGGTTTATTTGTCAAATCCTTATTTATGGGCGGCCGCGATAATGAACCTTCTTGCCTCTAAAATAATGCGATTGTTGTCCCGCGTCTTCTAGCTTGGAAAGACCGAGAATGGGGAGGGGAAACCCCCCTCGACAGAAGCCCGACAGACGACCTTTAATGCTGAGTAATTTAGTAAATGCGGGATTACGTCGGGTTAGTTCTTACGCAGCGTATAAATTCAAATTTGCCATCCTCGGCAAAAAAATAAATAAAAAAAAGTTTATTTTTTTAAATAAAAAAATATATGGTAAGAAATATTCAATAAATCCCATTTAATTATTCATTTTTAAGCATATCTTAGAACACTAAGATATTTCGCTTCTCAGGATTGGGTTGGACAACAAAACAAGAACGCTCCTTTCCATACAAAACTTAAGAAAAAAGATCAATCTAAATGTACAGGGTTGTTAAATCAGTTTGTAAAGTACTCGATTTCAGAAACTATTCATTGCTTTCATTTAAAAAATATCTTCTGACCCTAGATCTAAAACTAGAATTCAGGTTTTCCCATATATTTCTAGTTCTAGATCTAAAGTAAAAAATTGTTTCCAATATTTCGATACTTTCAATACTTCTATACTTACGATACTTTGAATAGTATCGATAGCACGAAGCTATCCATACTCGATATCGCATTTAAAGTATCGCCCACCTCCAAATAGTTTCTAAAGATAAATGGAAAATTGATGGAAGAACAGCTCATTTTAACTTATCTGTGATTAATAAGTTCCCATAAGTTCCCTACAACCGGTAATTGAACGAACAATTTATTTTATAAACAACCTAGATATAAAATTGATGTATTTCTTCATAATCCTTCTATATAAATATGTGTAGATAGAAAATACCTAGATATAGGGAGATATCTAAAGATATTTTCAAACAAATGGATATTTTGCTGTGATCAGATGTTATCAGTGCATCTATTTCTACAGTTTTTTCCTATAATCCCATATTAATACAGAACTGATACTCTCTACTTAAAGTTAGCTTAGGTCCCATCCAAGTCATATCAAGAAATTTAGTTTCTTGTTTCTACTGTTCGAGCTGTCACAAAATACGATGTATATCATGAATATATATCATGAAGTTTGAAGACATATATAATAGCTCATACTATTATGTAGTCTTTAAGATAATGTACATTGTTTGGATCAGTAATAGCTCATGTTGCCAATAATTTAGAAGACTTCACACTGATGACTAACATTTTGGATTAACAAGTTGGCAGTCTTTAAGATAATGTACAGTATTTTAAACAGTAATCGCTCATGCTGCCAACAAGTTGGTAGATTTTAAACTGATGAACAATGCTTGGAGGCAACATAGCTCATGCTGCCAACATGTTGGCAGTCTTTGAGATAATGTACAGTGTTTGGAACGGTAATTACTCATGTTGCCAACAAATTGACAGACTTTTCGAGACTATAATATATATAGTCTGTGGAACAGTAATGGCTCATGCTGTCAAGAAGTTAGCAAGCTTCAAACTGATGAGCAGGACTTTGGAGATATAACAACTCATGCTGACAACAAGTTGGTAGACTTCAAATCGCCGAGAATGACTGTGAAGACATAATAACTCATGCTGCTAATAAGGTAGCAGTCTTTAAGATAACGTAGAGTGTTTTGAATAGTAATCGCTCATGCTACCAACAAGTTGTCAGACATTAAATTGACGAGCAATACTTTGGAGACAAAATAACTTGGTTGCCAACATATCGCCAGTCTTTAAAACAATGTATAATGTTTGGAACAGTAACAACTCATGCTGCCAATATATTGACAGACTTTTCGAGATTATAATAATATATAGTCTGTGGAACAGTAATGGCTCACTGTGTCAAGAAGTTAGCAAGCTTCAAACTCATGAATGAGCAGGACTTTGGAGATATAACAGCTATTGATGGCAACAAGTTGGTAGGCTTCAAATTCCTGAGAATAACTCTGGAGACATAATAACTCATGTTGCTATTAAGTTAGCAGTCTTTAAGATAATGTACAGTATTTTGAACGATAATTGCTCATGCTGCCAACAAGTTCGCAGACATTAAACTGATGAGCAATACTTGAAAACAAAATAGCTTATGCTGCCAACATGTTGGCAGTCTTTAAAATAATGTTCAATGTTTGGAGCAGTAATAGCTCATGCTGCCAACAAGTTCACAGAATTCACAAGATTTTGGAGTCACAATAGCTCATGCTGCCAACAAGTTGGCAGACTTTAAACGGATAAGCAAGACTTTGGAGACAAAATAGGTCAAGCTGCCAACATGTTGGCAGTCTTTAAAATAATGTACAGTGTTTGAAACAGTAATAACATAGCTCATGATGCCAACAAGTTGACAGACTTCACGTTGATGAGCAGTACTTTGAAGACACAATAGCTCGTGCTGTCAACAAATTGGCTGTCTTTGAGATAATATATAGTCTGTGGAACAGTAATAACTGTTAATAGTCAGGGAAAATCTGCGAGTATACATCCGACATGGGATCTTGAGCGGCCTCCTCTTCTCTGGAACCCCCGGGGAGGCACTACTTCAGAGATTTCGTCCTTCTACCCATCCTTCGGTCTACGTTAATTTTCTCCATTTTTCGTTCCGACCCACAGCGTTATATGTTTATAGACCATGTAACTAGTCTGTGTGCGAAATGTTATCGAACTTATGGTTTTATCGGTGTCTTATCCAGCCCCCATACTCATATCTAATACCAAATCGCCACAATTCTCTCCTTCAAGTTTGTGACGGACTCCTTCCCCCTTTCATATAGTAGACATCTCTCCTCTACTAACAAGTGCATAGGTGGCTATCGAGGTAATCAGCTTTCTCCTATTCGCTCTTGATCCCCCCAAATATGGTATTAGTCTCCTTAGTAAATTTGACATGTAGGACGCTTTATTTGTATTTTTTCCAACTTGGTTCGTCATTATCATGTCTTTAATGATATATGGTCCCAGATATCTGGAAGTATCTTTGGTCTTCTATTTGCAATGATAAGCATGGAAAATTCCTTCCCCTTGCAGGAGAACCATTTCCGTGTTGGCTGCCGCGACTTTCAAACTCATTTCTAGCGGTTTACATGTTATTATCGTTTTAGCATAGGTTGTGTTATCATCCAATTGCTGTCCATCTCTAGCTTTACCTATTAAAGCCAGGTCATCAGCATACGCTATCAGGTGAACTCCATCCTCACCTTCAAGATTAAGTACTTCATTATAGAATGGATTTCACTGTCTGTACTGTCGATTTCCTTTCGTCAAGCCGTACTGTTCGTATCATGCGTGTCTTATCTGTTCGTATCTTCCGACCAACATCATTATGTCTCTCTCTAATTATAACTTCGAATAGCTTGTATAACGTATTGCAGATACAGATCGGTCTATAAGACGTCCTTCTGATCGTCTACTACATTCCTCTTTGGTTTTTCGATTAACACCTATTTTGCAACCTTCAAAGAAACTGGGAAATAACCTTTTTTACTGCTGTTGCGATCAGGATCTCCGGTGTCATACCATCGGATCTGAGTGCTTTCGTTCTTCCGATATAACTGAGCGCCTTAGTCGTATCTGACGACGCCACATCATCATATCCCACCATATCTTCCTCCCATATCACCCATGCCAAGGAAAAATTTCTCTATTTATCACTCTATTTTACATCTCTTAATTTCTTTCTTCAAGTCTTGTTTACTTGCTTTACATGTATACTTTATTTCCTCCAACGAAACATCCTGGCTTCTCTTTCTTCGCCGGGTTGACTCTTCTAAGTTTTTTGCATTTTCAGCGAAGTTCTGCAATCCTTCCATTCCATCAATACAGCGGTTGTCTATTGTTTTGCATGGCATATTTTTTGTAAAAAAATCCAACCTAATCCAACCTTGTTTAGGATCACGTTGATCCTAGTTTTATGCCGATTAGAACCGTTTTAACAAACATAAACAAACTTGTTCTACTTTATGGAAAAGTGGAAATACTTTCAACATCATTGTTTTTAATTTAGTCATTCTATTTAAGTGTCAGAGACATGTTAATGCAATTTTTAACGTTTACGGCCAACATCCCATTTAATTATTTTAACGTTCATCTTTATTATTAATTGTAAGTATCGTCGAGATATTTCTTGTCGATTAGAACAATTTTAACGATTTACCTAAATTTAAAATATATCGAATTTAAATTATTAATATATTTATGAAAAAAGTATTTTTCCTAATTCCAAATGAAGTTTATTTAACATAAACCCGTCGTACATTTATTACACGCGAAGATAAACAATGAGCATAACCGCGAATGGAAACGTAAACGCAACAATCCGGCTTCTCGGGTAGCTTTCTGGTAGTAATAGTAATAAATCGCATAACTGTATTTCTATTTTGTTGGACATAGAAACTCGGCGTTCTGGTATTTAGGCTTCGGAATTCGTCACAGAAATTTACAGAAAATCAAAGACCTACTACTATACGTAAGTGCGACTCGCGTCTAGAATAACAGAGAATGGTTATCGATCGTGTGGAATTAGCGATTACCTAGGAAATTACACCCAACAAAAACCGGCAATAATAAGTGGTAATAAAAGCTTGCGGTTGGATATTAAATATTATGAGAAAATGTTAATAGTATAGATATAAACTCATTCGGGTTAAATTATTCATCAATTACCAACACTTTATCTTTAAAGAAAATAAAAAATATTTTTATGTTAATGATTAAGCAGGACTATTATATATATTTCAGGACTGATATACATATAGGGTGTCCCACGTACGCGGTAAAATACATAAATGGCATTAAAGAGGCGAGATACAGAGTTCTTCCCCACAATTAGTATATATTAGCATATTTCTATAAACGGAAAATATATTTATTATATCAAGTTGTTACAAAGATTTTGTTTTGTGGCTATTTAATAGCATCCCTTCTTCTAATTCAACGATTGGGAAACACTATGTCTAAAAGGTCACGAATACCTCGTAAGTAATGAGAAGGGCTCTATCTTGTTGAAACGAAAGTAGCCTGTATACGAGACGAGGATTCATATAATTTTGAAAGCGTCTGGATAAATCTGGAATTCTAATTTAAAATATGCCCAGTATTGTTCTCCCGTTACGGTACCATTGAATAATTAGGCGTTTTTGGAAATAGGAGGAGGCAAAAAAGCGAAATGAAATTAGCTAAAGTTTCTTACTCAAGATGCTTAAGAGAGAAAAATTTCATCCTCATAAAGTACAATTTGTTGTACTTTACAAGACATTTCTTTTTAAATGGCGCAATAAACAAGAAGAACTGTAGAAAAAATCCTCCGACAAAAAATCCTCACTGGAAGATAGAGATGTAAGATAGAGATACAGATCTGTTAAATAACGGTTTGTTGATCGAAGTTGAATAGACTTATTTGTTGAAATCCTTCAACACAGGTTCAAGACAAGTTACCACAATTTATCATGATATATAGCTTGGTTGGGCTGGTTGGCTTGGGCTTGTATGTAGGCTATGGGCTTATAAGTACATTTATGTAGAGTCTGTTACAACGAGCTGACATTACTGACTTAATTAATGGTTTTACTGCCATAAAAAATGATGAGGTGCTAGTGATGCACTTTTATAACTAAAATTTGAACGGTGAGCTTCTTGGAAATGGTAGAGTAACTTTTTGAATGGAGACTGTGGGCTGTACCTTCGAAACTAGCAAACTCCTTCATTTTGATGTTAATCACAAAGGCCCCATCTATTCTAGCGTCCAATATATTATTATTATTTCCCTCAAACCATACTAAATATTTAAAACTTACTAATAAACATGAAATTTTTATTTTTTTCAAGTTTTTACGAAACTCATACATTTTAAATATACAATGTTCAAAATTGTGTATATAGATTACCTAATCTTGCGAACTGAAATCTTCTATACGCAATGTTGCCAAGTTTATGGTTTCTGAGATAAAATTAAAAAACCTATTTTTTAAAGTAAGCCTACATATTTTTACATTTTCTAAGAGGGGCCACTATTACCAATTCAGTGATATATTTATAAACTTGGGTTTATACATGGAATTACTTAGAAATTAAGATTTAAAATTTTCATTTTCTCAATAAATGACGGCCATGAAAAAAAAAAACGATTCTAAACTTGTTTTTGCAACAAAAACTACTTTTGATAGACTGCTGATGCGTATGAAGAGGATGTGCGTGAACTTTGACCCCTTCTTTAGAATTCTGCAGAACTCGTGCTCTTTGAGAGATTATAAGACCTGTGATCATTTTTTTTAAATAACGAAGAAAAGATGAGAAGGATGTTTATGAACTTAGACCCCTTTTTCATTATTAAAAAAGATAATCACACACACCTTTATTATCTCTCTTCTCATTATCTTCTCACTTAATTTTATTATCTCTCAAAGAGGATGGAAAGAAGTTTACACACATACTTCATACACATTTTATACTTCATACGCAGTTTATCAAAAGTAGTTTTTGTTGTAAAAACAAGTTTTAGAATCGTTCATTTTTCTTTCATAGCCATCATTTATTGAGGAAATAAAACTTGTAAATTTTAATTTCTAAGTACACTAAACAACATAAAACAGAAAAAAAAAACAATTACAACACATAAAACAATGCAAAAAATGCAGAAATTAATCGCTATAAAAATTCAACAAACAGAAAACTAATTTTGATGTTTTTGAATAGACATTATTAAAACTAAACAAAGGGTGTAAAGCTACAATTAAATTTGTACCTTTACAACTAACTTTTTCCAAATTTTCCTTATGTAATCCATATCGATATTATACATCGTTGGTCACAGAAAAAAATATCCTTTCAGATCATGTAAACAAATGCATATGTTGCCATTTAAAAACAAAATATTGATGACATCACAAGTCATAAAAAATGACTATTGGGAAGAATATAGTGTCACAATGTGTATTATAATTAACCGAACTTGACCCCTGTCACCATTTTTGCAAAAAAGGATTGTTATTGTATCGAATATGTTACATAATTTTACCACACACTGTATAATTATAGATTTCTTGTTAATACTAGTTTAACGATAAATAATACTCGGGGAATCCCCATTATATCGATATTATATAATCATGGTATATATTCTGGACTGGATGTCACGTAGTAATGTTATTATGTAAGTAATATGACTTATGATAAGTGTTGACTCATATATTGTCGTTAGTTGCGGTAACCCAAACGGTAAGCAACGAACCCATTCTTAACACATTGAGTGATTTTAATAAATAATTTTACAAATTAAGTCCCTAATACAACGTATGGGAGACTATTGAGACTTGTGATTCATTACAAATATCTCATACTAGATCTAGATCTCACACTAGACTTAGAACTAGAAACATTCTAGTTTAGCCATCTTAAAAGAGTGTTGCCATTAGATCTACTTTTAGTTGTTATTCGGTTTTAGATTATCGTATACTTGTATCGAACTACAACTAGAACTAAACTAGACCTACAAGTAGAAAGATTTAGGTTTAGCCGTGCGTCTTTAGACTAATTCTAGATCTAGTGTTAGTTCTAGTTTTACTTTTTGTTTAGCTTTAGATTGTTTTAAATTCTTCTGGAACTAAAATTATAACTAATACGAGGCCTACAACCTAGCTTCAAAACTAACGGTAGATGTAGAACTAGAAACAATAGGTACGAAGGCTTTCACGACCGGTGTTAATCGAACCAAAATTAGAATTGGGTTGGGTTCGGTTCTGTCTTAAGAAACATATAGCTAAATCCAATTGTTTGTAGTTCCAGGTCTAGTGTTAACATTAGTGTTGGTATTAGGTCTTCAGACGCACGGCTAAACCTGAATCTTTCTAGTTATAAGTCTAGTGTTAATTCTAGTTTTAATTTTTTGTTTTACTCTAGATTGTTTTAGATTCTTCTTGGACTAAAAGTATAACTAATACAAAACCTACAACCCAGCTTCAGAACTAACACTAAACCTAGAACTAGAAACATTAGAGTTTAGCCCTACGTCTCTTAAGACGGCTAAACCCTAATGTTTCTTGTTCTAGATCTAGTATTGATTCTGAAGCTAGGTTGAGTTGGGTTCGGTTTCGTCTTAAGAGATGTAAGACTAAATCCAAATGTTTCAAGTTCTAGTGTTAGCTCTAGGGTTAGTAGTGGCTCTAGTTTTAGTTATACATGCTATAATACTGGTAAATCATGTTTTCGTTTAGTTAGATAAAAATTCCAACAAAAATATCCGAACATAAGAATATGAGATATTGGGGCGCGCAATCTTATAAAAGAATTTAGAAATGGATTTTAAATAGCAGTTATTAATAACTATATGATATGACTATATGAATAACTGCAATGAATAACTAACCAGTGTTAACTAGGAAAGCTGGTATTATAGGTGGCAAAGAGAGTAAAATGCATGGTCTGGAATCGCAATATGAGTATACATATATCGGCATGTTTTGATTCAAACAGATTGCAGTTAACCACTATGAGCGTAGTTTCGGTTTCGGCCGTATTTCGGCCAAAATACAGCCGAAACCGAAACTTTACCGTCTCTATTTAGGCCGAATCTGACCGAATATGTAATGGAACTTATTCTATCTTATGTAACTTATCTATACATTATGTAATGTAACTTATTCATATCTCTCCCAAACTTTATCGTAGAGTCTTCATTTGTAAAATTATTTGTTAAAATCACAAAAAAAATAAATTACAAAAAGATAATGATTTCATGTTGTAATAATCCGTTTTAATAGCTTAATTATGCATAATAAATGATTTTCTAATATCATATAATAATAGAAAAAATATGGGGGTCAGCCACTTTTGACAGACACCCGGTATATTCACACTGGGATTCCAGACCGTACCCTATCTTCTTGCATAAATTGCATTAAAATATCTCTCTTTGCCACCTACTAGTGTTCTTAGTGAACACTGGTTAGTTATTCAGTGCAGCTATTCATATAACTGTATCAAATAAGTATTAATTATTGCTATTTAAAATCCGATTCCAAAATTTTTTATAAGTTTGCGTACCCCAACGTGATATCTTCTTGTATTCATATATTTTGCTAAAATTTTTGTCTAACTACACTATTATTACCTATAACTTGTATACTGCACAACTAAAACTAGTGCCAATACTAACGTTATAGCTACCATTAGAACTTGAAACATTTGAGTTTAGTCGTACGTTTGTTGGGATGGAATTGACCCAACCCAACCTAATTTCAGAACAAATACTAGACCTAGAACAAAAAATATTAGGCCTTTTTAAACATTTATTTAACAATTAAAACATTATTAATTAAAAACATTATTATTAATACTATGTCTAGTGTTAGTTCTGATACTAGGTTGTAGGTCGAGATTAGTTATACTTTTAGTTCCAAAAGAATTTAAAACAATCTAGAACTAAACAAAAAATAAAAGTAGAACTAACATTACGTGTCTAAAGACTTACGGCTAAATCGAAACTTTCTAGTTTTAGGTCTAGTGTTAGTTCTAGTTTTAGTTCGATACAAGTATATAATAACCCAATTTTCACATTAAAATAGGAAAAGTTTCGGCCGAAACTACGACCATAGCCGAATGTCGATTTGGTTTAAAATTGAGTTTCGGTCGGACACTATATACTGGGTGTTAATGAACGACATGATTTCAGGGGGCGGTAGTACTCGATAAAAAAGGGAAAAAATGCTAATAAACATGTGGTCAAAAATGCGTCATGTGGTCACTACAGAGTAGTAAAGCTACAATTTTTTGTTCAATTCTACCTTTGAAATTGCCAGTTTCTAGCGTCGATACGATTGTTGAAAGTTGTTATTTTCACTCACTCTGCTAACATTCATAGCAACGGGTGAGTGAAAATATTTTTGACTCTCTAATTTTCTTCATCCACTATTAACGAAATTTAAACCTTTAAAGGTACAACTCTTTGTTTAAACGTAACGGATGTGAACTAAAAAACGGTAGAGAGCACACAAGGATAATTAAATGAAGTATTTCACTTGTATAAATTATTAATCTTAATTAATTTGGGTAATGATGACAATTAACAATTTGATACAATTGGATGTTTATCAATCAATTAAGAGTATGACAACGTCAAAAAGTTTCACAATTTGACACAACTGGTTGTTTATCAATCAATTACGAGGATAACAATATCAAAAAGTGTCGTCTCCGGCATATCGACATGACATTAGCCAAGAATTAACGAATTTTAAGACCGAATTTTCTCTAAATAGTAGGATTGAACAAAACGCTATACAGCACACGTGTGAAACCAATATTTTCCACTCACTTGTATGTCTTTCCACACTCGGAAATCTGACATACACGTGAGTGAAAAACCTTAGTTTCCTCACTTGTACTGTAATATACTATTTTTAAATTTTACGGTTATCTCCGGTGTTTTTTGAATAATTATTTTCAAATTTGGTATTCACTGAATGTTTACGAATCTCTACAATACAATGACAAAATCATCATCCACACCAGTAATGTCCCATTTTTTTATGGTTCTAATGCTTATACTAACCGCAAGTTTTTGTTTGAACACCCTGTATGAATTTTGATATCGTATTTAAACTTCCTATACTTTTCGTTAACTTTTTGGTCTGATACGTTATTTCGTATCTGCCACCGTTTTCTAGACATCTGAGAAAAAGAGTCACAAATACAAACAAACTTAAAACACAAAATTTGTTAAAAGAATAGTCGCTATTAATTTTGTTGAGCGAGAATTGATATAAACTTATTTGCTTAGCATCAGTTAGCGTCGTTAACGTATAAAGAGTCTAATTTTTTGTTTATTCTTCGTAAAAGAATAAATTATGGTTGAATTTCGTAATCGAGAATATGCAGAATTGCATTTTGTGTATGGACTTGCCAATGGCAATTCCAGTGAAACCAAAAGAATGTATCAAGATAAATATCCAGATCGAGTCGCGTTGATCGGCACATTTAACAGGAACCAAAAAAAAACTGTAAGAACTCCTGAAATAGAGGAAGCTGTTCTTCATGAAGTTGAAAATGACAAGCACTAGAAAATTAGCACAAATATTTAACATTTCTCATGTACTTATTTGGAAGATTTTGGTAGAGAAGTTATTTTATCCTTACCATATTCAAAGGGTCCAAGCTTTACTCTCATGCGACTTTCAATTTCGTTTAAACTTTTGTGAGTGGTTTGTAAACATGTTAACCGAAAATCCAATCATTATGGGGGGGTGGAAGAAAATCTTTTATTTAGTGATGAGGCAAGATTCACTAGAAATTTTATTTGAAATGTTCAACTATTTCTGGGCCGATGAGAATCCCCATAGAGTAAATGATACTAATAATCAAGTTCGGTTTTCGTTAAATGTGTGGGCCGGCATTTTTGGGGATTACTTGATAGGACTATTTTTCTTACCAACAAGGCTAAATGGATAATATTATCGTTATTTTCTGGAAAATGAATTGCCAGTACTATTAGAAGACGTGCAGAAAGAATCACAGAAATCAAATGTGGTTCATACCAGCTTATTTTAGTTTGGAAGTCAGGAATTTTTTAAATCAATGTTTCACTAATTGTTGGATAGGTCGAGGAGGACCTTAACCATGGCCCGTTAGGTCTCTAGACTTAAACTGTCTAGATTTTTTCTTTTGGGGACATTTAAAATCGCTTATTTACGAGACTCCAATCGACACAGTGGAACAATTACAAAATAGAATAAGTGACGCATTCAACACTATTCGAAATACGCCTCGCATCTTTGAGAGAGTTCGCCAGTCCATGAGGCGAAGAGTAGATGCGTACTTCTTGGCAAGAGGGCGGCATTTCGAACAATACTAGAATTTATAAATTTTATGTTTTTAGTTTTCTTTCAAGATTTTTACTTAATTAGTAAAAAATAATTAATTGTCCCCTGTTATTTTGGATACATAAATTGTACCTTTTGTCTCATCTTATGTCGAAATCACGAACAATCGTGAATAAAATGACAAGAAAACTCTCGTTACCATGGGGCATATGAAGTGGCATATGATGTTTTTCAACCTACTATAAAAAAAATGTTTCATCATTATCCTTTAATATCTTAAAATTGAAAAATAACGCTTATTTTCCGCAATAACACCATACATGCGATACATCGTTGGAAAACTAAAAATGTGCTCTTTTTAGTAACACCATAATCAACTATTGGTTGTATTTAAAAAACACAACTTTGTGTTATATCTCAAAAATTATCAACTTTATTTCAAATTTTTCAACGGCATTACATTCTACTCAAAAAAGTGTCTTAAGAATGTATTAACCGCGTTTCTTCAATTTCAAAAATAAGCGAAATAAAAGCATTTTTTAAAATGGCGAAAATATGACTTTTTGGCTATAACTTAAAAACAAAAGAAGATAGAGGTTTTGTCTTTGCGGCATTGAATATCTCTCGAAAAAAGAGACCGGGACATGGCACTTATTTTTTTGATATCTCTTATAGTTTCAGAGATACCCTATAATAACAACAAAATTTGCCCACCCTGTACATGTCGTTCATTAAAACCCTGTATAACTTATTGATATCTCTCCCAAACTTTATCGTAGTCTTCATTTGTAGGATTATTTGTTAAAATCAAACTATGTGTTAAGAATTGGTTCGTCGCTTACCTATCATTTGGGTTACCACAAGTAACGACAATGTATGGGTCCATACTTACCATAAGTCATTTTACTTACATAATAAAATTACGACGCGACATCCTATCCAGAATATATACCATGATATATATAATATCGACATAATGGGGATTCCCCGACTATCGTATATCATTAAACTGGTATTAACAAAAAATCTATTATTGCATATAACTTATTCATACCTCTACCTCCAAACCTTATCGTAGAGTCTTCATTTGTAAAATTATTTGTTAAAGTCACACAATGTGTTAACAACGGGTTAGTCGCTTACCCATCATTTGGGTTTCCACAACTAACGACGATATAAGGGTTATTAAGAAATGTTTAGTTGAAATTTCGTTTTTATTTGGGTGTATTTGAGGGGGCGTTTCAATTTCGTCCCTTTCGTCCCCGCAGTGTCGCATACATTACCCCGTCGGGTCCTTCGCGGAGAGTAACGCGACAGTCGCCAAATAGACAAGACAATAGGGCCGGGGGCCCCTCAGCCGTTTGGACAATGGCCCGTTCCCGGTCTCCGCTTTCAAACTTGCCGCCGCTGTCGCGGCCTCCGTCTTCTTTCCTCATCCCTCGCCCTTCCATCCTCCTCGTGGGGCCTTCGAGTTGTGTCCCCCCTCTTGTCTTGCGAAGCCGAACGCCGAACGCCGTACGCCGAACGGAGCGGGGCCTTCTCCTCGCGTACGTGCGGCCGCGCGTGTGTGTGTGTGTGTGTTGGCCGGGACAGGTTACAGAGGCGCGGCGGGAGGCAGCTTGGAATGCTGAGAGGGCATTGCAGTCGCCTTTTGCCAGTCAGTCCAACTGAAGAGACGCAGCGGGAACGACGCGACGCGCGCGACCTCTCGTTCCGATTTTCAAAACCGGACGATTTGGGCGAGTTTTTCGGCGACTCCGAATGCGTGCAGGGAGATTATTGTGCCGCGTCGACGAATTTTCTTTTATGTGAAGTGATTATTTTTGAATTTGGTTCGCGAATTGTTTATCTAAACGCGTGTATGTACGCGGACATAAAACGTGCTGCGGTGCTTCTTCTTCTACATGTGTTGAAGCTCGCAGAGGATATTCTAATTACATGTTAGGGTTCCGAGTTCGGAAGCCTCTCCGTCTTGGGAAGAACTAAAGTATAAAAGGTAGATTTTACGATTTAAAAACAAATTCAAATTAAAAGGGATTTATTTTGATTTTTAATTCGGCATGTTTTCAAGGTGAATAGTATAGTATATTTTTGTTCTACTCATTAGCCCTACGGTTCTTTTCGAGGGTAAAACTGTAGGTAGAAAAACGTTAGCTATAGGGCCAGGTAAGGTAACTACTAGACTTGGAGGTTCTAAGTAACCTTCGGTTGGCAACACCTTCGGGGCCCCCGAAAGCAATTATCCCTGGACTATTGCCCGTAAGGTCCTCGAGAGATGAAACTGGAAACTCCTTATTAAGCGCAATAAACATTTGAGGAAATCGCGGCGATAATTACGATATCTCGACTCGAGCGCCTTTAATTATCAAAGATAAAACGACGATTCGGCGGCCACAATGGGGCCCCCATAAATAATCGTAAATAGATTCGTGTCGTGTATAATTAAGTGGCGCGGTCTCCCGGTCGCGTAATAAAACCCATCATAATAATCCCGTAGATTGAATAACATCGGAAACGGACTGATTTATCGTTCTTAAAAAAGTTTCCACCACCAGATCTTTTCTTAATCGATTGTGACACAATCCCGAAGTGACACCATTTCGATCGATTAATTACGACAAACGGTAATTGAAAATATCCCCTCCGGTAATTATTCCCGCATATTAATAAGAAACTCGCGAACAGATGGCGTATTAATAGGCGGATAAACTTTTCCCATTTTTAATTAATACATTCGAAGACTACTTTTATTACTCGAGAAATTCTTATTTGTATAATAACGTCTTTATTTAAACGATTCCAACTCATTATCTTGTCAATTTCTGTTGCCGCGGGCGATCTTGCGATATTATTAATATATTAATTAATTTAGACTGCAACCTCACCTTAATAACACAATATCATCCCATCGTTGTTATCATTTCTCTTTCTGATGAGGTTGCTTTCTCGTCGTAATCTTAACTAATTTAGATGAGATATGGTTTGCATGTAAGCAACCTCAAACTAATAAAACATCATTTTGAGATTTTATATCTTATAAGTTGGAGATATTCTATATTAACTAATAAAAATATCATTGCTTTAGATTTAACCAAGGTCCTTTTCTTGATCTCTGCGCTTTAATATATTTAATAAATAATATACAACCTCTTTCTAATGAAGGTGCTTTTTTGTTGAATCTTAAGTAATTTAGATATCATATTTTATGTAGATATATTATAGATTTTATATCTTATAAATTATAGATCCTCGGTAACAAATGACCTTGATTTTGTTTATATTAACTAATCTAATTACGAAATGATATTAATTGAAGCAATCTCTCTTTAATAAAAATTTCATATTTATCAGATCTTGGCTCTTTAATATATCAATCAATTCAGTGAAAATATAATATTAATTGAAGCGCCGAAGTTATGGCCAACCTCACCCTTGTAAAATATTGTCATATAATCAACACTTTAGGTTTAACCAAAGCAAGTTTTGACTCATGTCATGTAATATGTTATTCATAAAGTGCTTATTTATATAAATATATAATTTATAAATTATTCAAGATGAGATCATTTTAGGTTCAATCTTTTCGCTGATATCTCCTTGATATATCAACTGAATTTCCAGAGCAATGGTATTTATTAAAACTTCATAATCTATAAGCAAACTCACCTTAATAGAATATTATCATATAACCATCATTCTAGGTTCTATTAAGGCCCTTTATGATCGAAATAGTAAAATATATAGGAGATATGATAGCGAAGATATATCGGATATATGATATTAATTAAAGCTTTTAGTCATTAAGCAACCTCACCTTAATACAAATATTATCATATAACCATCATTCTAGGTTAAGGCGAGTCTCTTTAGGTGAAAATAAATAGTGAAGTACATAATAAAAAATAATGAAGTATATCATAAATTGTGCTGATATATCAACAAATTTCGCAGAGATACATTAATTGAAGCTTCTAGACCCTAAGCAAACTCATTTTACCAAAATAACACAACTATCATTTTAGGTTTAGTCGAGGTTTTTTTATATTGAAATTGTCAAATATATCATAAATTGCGAGCTTTAATTGATCTCGCAGAGATACGATATTAATTGAATATCTTAACCCCTAAGCAACTTCATTTTACCAAAATAATATGGTTTAACCATCATTTTAGGTTCAGTCGAGGTCCTTTTAGATGGAAATGGTGAAATATATCGTAAATTGTAGCGCCTCGCCCGAAAGCGAGGTTGGCACTTTGATAAAAATAACTAATTTCGCAGAAATATGATATTAATTGAACCTCTAAGCAGCTTCACCTTAAAATGTTATCATATAACCATAATTTTAAGTTCAGTCGAAATCTCTTTAGATTAAAATGATGAAATATATCATAAATTATAGTGCCTCAGCCGCAAGCGACTTCGGTACTTTTATATATTAACTAATTTCGTAGACATTTGATGTTAATTGAACACCCAAGCACGCTCACATTAAAATATTATCATATAACCATCATTTTAGGTTTAGTCGAAGTCCCTTTAGATCGAAATGATGAAATATATCATAAATTGTAGTGCCTCGCCCGCAGGCTACCTCGGCGCTTTGGTATATTAACTAATTTCGTAGATATATGATATTAATTGAACCCCTAAGCACCTTCACATTAAAATGTTATCATATAACCATCATTTTAAGTTCAGTCGAAATCCCTTTAGACTGAAATGGTGAAATATATCATAAATTGTAGCGCCTCTCCCGCAAGCGACGTTGGCGCTTTGATATGTTAACTAACTTCGCATATATGATATTAACTTAGCCCCTAAACCACCTCACCTTAAAAAGTTATCATTTAACTATCATTCTAGGTTCGATCGAAATGCCTTTTGGTCGAAATTGTGAAATATATCATAAATTATAACACCTCGCAAGTGACCTTGATGATTGAGTCTCTAAGCAACCCCACCTTAAAATGTTATCATGTTACTATTATTGTAGATTTAGGCGAGTCACCTTAGGTCAAAATAGTGAAATATATCATAAATTGGAGCACCTCGCTCACAAGCGACCTTACCGTGTTTATATATAAGCTAATTTCGTAAAATGTGATATTAACATAGCAGCTAAGCGACATCATCTTAAAATGTTGTCATATAACCATAATTGTAGATTTAGGCGAGTCCTTCTAAGTCGAAATGGTAAAATATATCATAAATTGTAGCATCTCGCTCGCAAGCGACCTTAGCGTGTTGATAAATCAGCTAGTTTCGCAGAAATGTGGTATTAATTTAGCCCCTAATCAACCTCACCTTAAAATGATATCATATAAGCTTCATTCTAGATTCAGTCAAGATACCTTTCGATGGAAATGGTATAATATATCATAAATTGTTGCACCTCGCGCACAAACAATCTTAATGTGTTGATATATCAGCAAGTTTCGCAAAATATGATATTCATTTAGCCCCTAAGCAGTCTCGTCTTAAAATGTTATCATATAACCATTATTCTAGGTTCATACGAGTCCCATTAGGTTGAAATGGTGAAATATATCATAAATTGTAGTGCCTCGCCCGCAGGCTACCTCGGCGCTTTGGTATATTAACTAATTTCGTAGATATATGATATTAATTGAACCCCTAAGCACCTTCACATTAAAATGTTATCATATAACCATCATTTTAAGTTCAGTCGAAATCCCTTTAGACTGAAATGGTGAAATATATCATAAATTGTAGCGCCTCTCCCGCAAGCGACATTGGCGCTTTGATATGTTAACTAACTTCGCATATATGATATTAACTTAGCCCCTAAACAACCTCACCTTAAAAAGTTATCATTTAACTATCATTCTAGGTTCGATCGAAATGCCTTTTGGTCGAAATTGTGAAATATATCATAAATTATAACACCTCGCAAGTGACCTTGATGATTGAGTCTCTAAGCAACCCCACCTTAAAATGTTATCATGTTACTATTATTGTAGATTTAGGCGAGTCACCTTAGGTCAAAATAGTGAAATATATCATAAATTGGAGCACCTCGCTCACAAGCGACCTTACCGTGTTTATATATAAGCTAATTTCGTAAAATGTGATATTAACATAGCAGCTAAGCGACATTATCTTAAAATGTTGTCATATAACCATAATTGTAGATTTAGGCGAGTCCTTCTAAGTCGAAATGGTAAAATATATCATAAATTGTAGCATCTCGCTCGCAAGTGACCTTAGCGTGTTGATAAATCAGCTAGTTTCGCAGAAATGTGGTATTAATTTAGCCCCTAATCAACCTCACCTTAAAATGATATCATATAAGCTTCATTCTAGATTCAGTCAAGATACCTTTTGATGGAAATGGTATAATATATCATAAATTGTTGCACCTCGCGCACAAACAATCTTGATGTGTTGATATATCAGCAAGTTTCGCAAAATATGATATTCATTTAACCCCTAAGCAGTCTCGTCTTAAAATGTTATCATATAACCATTATTCTAGGTTCATACGAGTCCCATTAGGTTGAAATGGTGAAATATATCATAAAATGTAATGCCTCGCTCGCAAACGAAATTGGTGCTTTGATATATCAAATAATTTCGCAGAAATATGATATTAATTGAGCCCCTAAGCTACCTCACCTTATCAAAATGTTATCATATAAGCATAATTCTAAATTCTATCGAGATTTATTTCGGTTGAAATGATTAAATCTATTATAAATTGTCAACTAATTTTGTAGAGATATTATTCAAAGCTTAGTCCATATGCAACCTCACTTTAATAAAATAATATCATATAATCATCATTTTAAGTTCAAGCGAGATTCATTTCATTAAAAATGTCCACTATTTGTTATGTCAATAAATTTCGTGGAGATATATTAATTCAAGCTCATAGTCTCTAAACAATCTTACATTAAAAAAGTAATATCATCAAAACATCATTTTTGGTTCAGTCGAGGTATATATCATTAATTGTAGCGCCTCGCCCGCAAGCGGTCACGGCATTTTAATAGTTCAACAAATTTGGTAGAGATATGATATTAATTCAAGCTCTTCAGTCCCTATGCAATCTTACTTAAAAAAAATAATATCATATAACCATCATTTTAGGTTCAACCAAAGTTCTTTTCGGTTGAAATGGTAAAATATATCAAAAAGTGTAGGGTTTGGCCGCAAGCCACCTTGATGCTTTGATATATCGTAGAAATGTGATATTAATTTAAAGACATAGTGCCTATGCAACCTCATTATAATAAATAATAATTTATTAATATTTAATAAATAATATCATATAATCATTATTTTAAGTTGAATGAAGATTCATTTCATTAAAAGTGTCCATGCCTCGACCGCAAACAATCTTAAATCTTAGATATATCACCTAATTTCGCGGAGTTATGATATTAATTTAAGCTCTTAGTCTCTATGCAACCTCACTTTAATAAAATAACATCATATAACCATCATTTTAGGTTCAACTAAGGTTTTTTTTCGGTTGAAATGGTAAAATATATCATAAAATGTAGCGCATTGCTCGCAAATAAACTCGAAGCTTTGATATATGAACTAATCGTAGAGATATGATATTAATTTAAGCTCTTAGTCTCTATGCAACCTCACTTTAATAAAATAACATCATATAACCATCATTTTAGGTTCAACTAAGGTTTTTTTTCGGTTGAAATGGTAAAATATATCATAAAATGTAGCGCATCGCTCGCAAATAACCTTGAAGCTTTGATATATGAACTAATCGTAGAGATATGATATTAATTTAAGCTCTTAGTCTCTATGCAACCTCACTTTAATAAAATAACATCATATAACCATCATCTTAGGTTCAACTAAGGTTTTTTTTCGGTTGAAATGGTAAAATATATCATAAAATGTAGCGCATCGCTCGCAAACAACCTTGAAACTTTGATATATGAACCTATCGTAGAGATATGATATTAATTTGAAGTTGTATCCCCTATACAATCTCGCTTTAATAAAATAATATCTTATAACCATCATTTTAAGTTCAAAAAAAATTTTTTTTATTGAAATTGTGTAATATATCATAAAATGTAGCACTTCGCCCGCAAACAACCTTTAAGCTTAGATATATCAAGTAATTTCGCAGAGTTATGATATTAATTTAAGAAACCAGATTCATTTCTTTTAAAATGGTGAAATATATCATAAACTGTAACATCTCTTCCGCAAATAGCCTTGAATCTTTGATATATCACCTAATTTCGCAGAAATATGATATTAATTGAAACTCATTTTAATAAAAATAATATCATATAAGCATCATTTTAAGTTTAAGCAAAATTTTTTCGTTTAAAGTGGTGAAAAATATCGTAAGTAGTAGCTCCTCTGGTACAAATTATTAATTATGATAAGAATGAATGATAAAAGAAGTAATATGTTTTAAATTGTGTTAATGCAAAAATTGGTAAATAAAATTTATCAAACACACCTCGAAAACACATTAAGAACAATTTATCGTAATTAACTTTCGAAATTAATTATTATCTAATTATAAATCTAAAGTTCCGTTATTAAAAACGTTTAGTTATTTTAATTTCAATTACAGGATGGGAGCGCCTCCGCGATAATCCGCCAGAAAAGTGTCGAAGATGGAACCTTTCTGGATCCTATTGCCGCTCTTGCTGGCTTTGGCCCGCTCGGAATTGGTAAGGGACCTAGAGGTGTCCGAAGGTGCTCCCGTTGGTACCAGAATCGGATTCATCGAGGAAGGCGTCACCACCGATAGCGGACCTCCCTATTTAGTGGTTCCCGTTGGTAACAGTGTCAACACCGATTTATTAATCGATTTGACCACCGGCGAAATTAGCACCAAAGTTCCTTTGGACAGGGAGACTCGGTCGAGTTACTCGTTGGTCGCGATCACAATCAGCGGTTACAACATACAAGTTCACATCAAAGTTTTAGACGAAAACGATAACGCCCCAACGTTCCCCGTTGGCGTGATGACCATCGATTTCCCCGAAAACACCCCGTTGGACGTTAAAAGAACGTTACACCCGGCGAAAGATCTAGATTTGGACCAATACAACACCCAAAGATACAACATAGTATCGGGAAACGTTAACAATGCTTTTCGATTGAGCGCGCATCGAGAACGGGATAGTGTCTTATATTTGGATCTCCAAATTAACGGATTTTTAGACCGCGAATCGATTTCTTCGTATAGCTTATTAATCGAGGCTTTAGACGGGGGAACCCCTCCGTTAAGGGGCGAAATGATGGTTAACATCACGATACAAGACGTTAACGATAACCAACCGATTTTCAATCAAAGCAGATATTTTGCGACAATCCCCGAAAACGCAACCGTTGGGACAACCGTCTTACAAGTTTTCGCAACCGATACCGACTCCAACGAAAACGGAAAAGTCGAATACTCAATCAATCGAAGACAAAGCGACAAAGACGTAATGTTTCGGATCGACTCAACCTCCGGGTTTATATCAGTAAATAAACCGTTAGATTTCGAAACTAAAGAGCTCCATGAATTGGTGATTGTAGCAAGAGATCGGGGGTTACAACCTTTGGAAACGACGGCTTTCGTCTCGATTAAAGTGACCGATGTCAACGATAACCAACCGACGATTACCGTCATCTTTTTAAGCGATGACGCGACCCCGAAGATATCGGAATCGGCCCAACCCGGCGAATTCGTTGCGAGAATCTCCGTGAACGATCCCGACTCAAAAACGGAATACTCAAACATTAACGTAACGTTAGACGGCGGCGAAGGACATTTTGGTTTAACAACTCGAGATAATATCATATATTTAGTGATCGTTTCACTTCCGTTGGATCGCGAAATCCAACCGAATTATACTTTAAACGTGGTTGCGACCGATACCGGAACTCCGCCGCTTCACGCATCTAGAACAATCTTGTTAAAAGTGACCGATATTAACGATAACGCCCCCGAATTCGAAAAGGAAGTTTATCAAGCGAATGTCATGGAAATTTCCGATCCGGGAACGAGTGTTATCCAAGTGTCCGCGTCCGATAAAGATGAAGGGAATAACAGCGCGATTACCTATTCGTTAGCCGAAACGTCCGATACTCATTATTCGTGGTTTCAAATTGATCCGCGTAGTGGTTTAGTGACGACGAAGGTGCACGTCGATTGTGAAACCGATCCGGTGCCGAAGTTGACGGTGATCGCGACCGATAATGGGTTTCCACCGTTGTCCTCTTCCGCAACGGTTCACGTAACTATTCATGACGTCAACGACAACGAACCCATCTTCGATCAAAGTTTTTACAACGTTTCCGTTGCGGAAAATATCGCCGAGGGAAAATGCATTTTAAAGGTGAGTCGTTTAAATTCATTCATTCATTTATTATTTATCGGCACGGCGACGCCCTAATTTTCCGTAAACGATCGCGAATGATTGAGACGTAATCATAATTTAATCAAACTTGATGTTGCAAAAAAAATGTTTTATAAATTAGATTCGATTTGAAAAGGAGAAATTAGAAAAAACGTTCTGGAAATTATTTGAAATATCATAGAAAATCTTAGAACATGTTCATGATTTGTACTGATTCACTGGAAATTGGTGTCTGATATGTGTAATATCAGTGTGAATTATTATTTATGGATGCATTAGCAACATTTTATATTCAAAACATCTTTGATCATCAGTATTATTTTCTATGTGACACATTATATTATTAAGAAAAATCAAAAAATTATGACATTCGTGATTTGTACTTATTCACTAGAAATTGGTGATTGATATGTACAAAATCGGTGTGAATTGTGATTTATGGATGCATTAGGAATATTTTATATTCAAAACATCTTTGTCTACCAGTATTGCTTCCTATATGATACATGATTTTATTAAGAACAATCGAAAAATTGTGACATTCGTGATTTGTACCGATTCACTGGAAATTAGTGATTGATATGTATAAAGTCAGCGTGGATTATGACATTGGGTACATGAGGAACATTTTTTGTTCATAACATCTTTCTCTATCAGTTTTAATTCCTATGTGACACATGATTTTGTTAAGAAAAATCGAAAAACTTTAACGTTTCGTGACTTATACTGATTCATTGGAAATTGGTGATTGATTTGTGTAAGATCAGTGTAAATTATGACTTTTGAATGTGTTAGGAACATTTTTTATTCATAACGTGTTTCTCAATCTGATTTAGTTCCTATGTGACAGATGATTTTATTAAGAAAAATCGAAAATTTGTGGCATTCGTGATTTGTACTGATTCATTTAAAGTTGGTGAGTGATATGTGTAAAATCAGTGTAATTATGATATATAGATGAATTAGAAACATTTTATATTCAAAACATCTTTGTCTATCAGCATTATTTCCTATGTAATACATGATCTTATTAAGAAATACCGAAAAGCAGTGATATTAGTGATTTGTACTGCTTCACTAGAAATTGTTGATAAATATGTATAAAATCAGTGTGAATTATGATGTATGAGTATATTAGGAACATTTTTTGTTCATTATATCTTTCTCTATCAGTTTTAGTTCCTATGTGCCATATGATTTTGTTAAGAAAAATCGAAAAATATTAACGTTTCGCGATTTTTACATTTGTACAAAATCAGTGTGAATTATGACTTTTGAATGTGTTAGGAACATTTTTTATTCATAACGTTATTCGCTATCATTCTTGGTTCCTATGTTTGAGATGATTTTATTAAGAATAATCGAAAAACTTTGACATTTCGAGAGATACACTGCTTCACTAGAAAATGGTGATAGATATATATAAAATCAGTGTGGATTATGACTTTTGGATGCATTAAGAACATTTTTTATTCATAACGTCATTCGCTATCATTCTTAGTTCCTATGTTAGAGACGATTTTATTAAGAACAATCGAAAAATTTTGACATTTCGTGATTTGCACTGCTTCACTAGAAAATGGTGATACATATATCTAAAATCAGTGTGGATTATGACATTTGGATGCATTAAAAACATTTTTTATTCATAACGTCGTTAGCAATCATTGTTAGTTCCTATGTTTGAGATGATTTTATTAAGAAAAATCGAAAAACTTTGACATATCGTGATTTACACTACTTCACTAGAAAATCGTGATAGATATATATAAAATCAGTGTGGATTACGATTTATGGATTAATTAAGAGCATTTTTTATTCATAATGTCTGTAGCAATCATTCTTAGTTCCTATGTTAGACACGATTTTATTAAGAACAATGAAAAAACTTTGACATTACGTGATTTACACTGCTTCACTAAAATGGTGATAGATATATATAAGATCAGCGTGGATTGTGACTTTTGGATGCATTAAGAACATTTTTTATTCCAAACATCTTTGTCTATCAGTATTACTGTCTATGTGACGAATAATTTTATTAAGAAAAATCGAAAATTTGTGACATTTCGTGATTTGTGCTGAGTCACTGGAAATTGATGATTGATATATCTAAAATTAGTGTGGATTATGACTTATGAATATATAAGGAAAAGTTTTTGTACATAACGTTTTTCGCTGTCATTTCTTGGTTCCTATGTTAGAGATGATTTTATTAAAAAAACGTAAAATTTAAAATTTCGTGCTTCACTAGAAAATAATGATAGATATATATAAAATCGGTGTGGATTATGACTAATGAATGCATTAAGAATATTTTTTATTCATAATGACTTGATTGTACTAAGAAAATTTGTAAAACTTTGACTTTTCGTGATTTACACTGTTTCACTAGAAATTGATAATAAATGTGTATTAAATCAGTGCGGATTGTGACTTATAGGTGTATTAGGAACATTTTTTGTTCATAACATCTTTCTCTACCAGTTTTATATAGAAAAACTGTAAAATGTTGTCATTTCGCGTTTTACACTGCTACACTAAAAATTTATTTATTTTCTCTGTCAGTTTTTAGCTCCTATGTTACAACTGAGTTTATTAAGAAAAATCGTTTAAGTTTGATATTTCGTAAATTACACTGTTTCATTAGAAATTAGTAAGAGATATATACAAAACAAGTGTTTTTGTGACATGTGTTATATCACTAGAAATTTCAGATTATGACTAGAACTAACACTAGATTTAGAACTAAATTAAGCTTCGAGTTTAGCTATGTATTTTCCGACTAAAACCTTAACAGCTACTTTGAAATTTTCGATCTTTATAAGCAAATTGATTAAAATGAAAATTGACTTGATTACGAATTCATTTAGTCAAAATTAGTAAAGTAAATATTTTGAGTGAGAACAAAGCTAGTTTTTACGTTCTTAAAGGTAAACAATTGTCTATTAAAAGCTGTAATTGTTCACATATATAAGTGAATGCTTAAAATAAATAACTGTAAAATTTAATGTCGGGATATTGCGCGGTTCTATAGAATTTTCGTTGCGAGAAAAAGAAATGTTTAGATTGGAAAGAAACGTATACGAGTTTAGACAATAGGATAGTCGACGAAATCTTCGCGCTTCTTAAAGTTGTTAATGTATTCTAAGGGTATTCATAGGCTATTCTTTGCCGATTGTCTCAAACAACATCAATCTGCAAATAATCGTCTTTATTTCGCGGTTTTGCCACTCAATTAATAAATTAAAAAGCCGCATACCGACGAGAACAGGCCTATTACGAAGTTAATTCTTCTCCGACGCCGACCGTTTACGACCCCGGCACATTCAGATAAATCCGTCCTTAATCAATTAAATACCCGGTTCGTTCGTGTTGTTCCTTTTCGGACCGCGACGCGACGTTTCGTTTACGACTTCCGATATATAACAGTTTATTTCAATAAAAATTGCGATATCTGGATGGAATGTATAAAAAAAATTCTTGAAATGTTTTGCATCCCCCCCGCCATTTATTTTTGCATATTTAAGTTAATCTTTACGGTACCCAATTATCGTTCCGAGACGTCGCTAATGATTTAATTCGTCGTAAAAGCTCGAAACGCCGCGGTACTGATTAGGCCGCGCTGAAACGTTCTTCGGTTCGGAATCGGTTTGAATAATTTGCCCATTGGTGTTAATAAAAAAATTTAAAAAAAGGGAAATAAACGAGAAAAACGATCGATTTCCGTCGCTGCCGTGCGGTCGATATCTTTTCTCTTCTCGCGCTATATACAGTTGTAATCGTAAAGCAAAACAGTAAAATCCTAATAAGTGCAGTGGCTTTTAGCTGTTATCGGTGAAACGACCGAGCCGTCCGCTATTAGCTTCTCACCTACCGTGTGATTACGCCCCAGGTGTCTAACCGAAATGATGGAAATCAATTTACAAAAAATATATACTACTATCATTTTTTTATAAAGTGTCTTTTGAGAAATTCTCGAAATGGCTTAGGAATTTTTATTCGTAAAATCAATAAAAAATTGCTTAAAAAATTAATTAATTAATCCATTAGGGTCTATTCACCATAGGCATAATTAAAATGTAAATTTACCATTAAAAGTGAAGCGAAAAAAATTACAAGTACACGAAATTTATTATAGGTACTTTTGAAATTTGTTTAAATAAGCTCTTAATAATTGATTAATGATTGCAAATTGAAACAATTTTACTTTATTTTGTCTGAAATTTTGAAAAAAATGTATAGCAAATTGCATAATATATATATAGTATTTTTTTAAAGTTATACTTTACTATCACACTATAATGTAAATTACTAATTAACACTCAATTAATAAATAATTTATTGGTTAGAAAATAAAACGATTTGGTTTAATTTCTGCTGAATTAGCGATCGACTGGAGCAAATTAAATTATTTTATGAACAAATGAGCAGTACTTTTAATGAATTGCACTTTCGAAAATTCTGTGAATGTCTGAAGGAATCTGAAGGAGTTTCGATTGATGACTTATGAGTGTTAACCTTTTCCAATACCTGTTGTATACAACAAGTACACATAATCTATGTTTGGCAATGAGAGAAAAAAGTTACTCGATTTTGAAAATTTCTTCCTAAGGTATTGGGGTCTTTTTTGGGCCAATACTGATTTTTACGTTATAATTTTAGTTCGAGTTGAATTTACAACAATGTAGAGCTAAATAGGAATTAAAACTATAGCTTTAATTTGATATAAGTATACAACAATCTAAGACTGAATAGCAGCGAAAAGTAGAGCTAATACTAAACCTATAATTAACGCTGGGTCTAGAACTAGATTAATTCGGGTTAAGCTGTACATTTCTTGAGATGGAACCCCAAACCAACCCAACCCAACTTACCTTTAGAACTAATACTAGACTCAGAACTAGTAACATTAGGGTTTAGCCGTCTAAAGAGACGTACGACTAAACCCTAATGTTCCTAGTTCTAAGTCTAATGTTAATTCTGATGGTAGGTTGGGTTGGATTAGGTTCAATTTTAAGAGAGATATGACTAAACTTAAATGTATTGCGTTCCAGGTCTAGCATTAGCGCTAGCATTAGTGTTGACTCTATTTTCATTTGTTATTAAGTCTTAAATTGTGGTATACTTGTATGAAAGTAAAACTAGAATTAACACGGCCTCGGACGCACGGCTAAACCTCAGTCTTTCTGGTACTAGGTCTAGTGTTAGTTCTAGTTTTAATTGCCGTTTAGTGTTTGATTGTTGTAAATTCTTCTGGAACTAAAAATATAATCAGTACTGGACTAATGAATTCTTGGAACTTCTATACTTTTCTTTACTAACTACACAAATTACTATTTTTATTTCTTTGTGAATAAATTAATTTACTCGAATTAAAAAATATATTCATACACAGTAGAGCGTCAAAAATCAGAACTAATTGGGACCATAAGTAGTTCGGATTTTCAATCTTTTTGGATTCAATCTTAAGAGAGATACGACTAAACCTAAATGTATTGCGTTCCAGGTCTAGTATTAGCTCTAGCATTAATTTTGTCTCTATTTTTAGTAATTATTAAGTCTTAAATTGTGGTATACCTGTATGAAAGTAAAACTAGAACTAACACTAGACCTAGTACTAGAAAGTCCGAGGACGCACAGCTAAACCGAGCGTATTTTTGAGCATATTCTGTGGTCTATAAGACACTAAAAGATGGGTTATGCTCTTAAAGCACCTTGGCTTTTTACTTTTTCCTATTGTTAATAGGGGCACTGCGTGATCATCACTATCATTTGCACAAACCATTCCGTAACTCGCTCCATACTCACCGGCAAGCTAAGGATTTTGGTGGCATAGCTTTCCAGTTTATTCCGATTGATTAAGTGCCCACATGTTTGGGTACTTACCTGTCGCCCATCACTGATTGTATACATTCGAGAAATACAAATTTTAAAGTTAGTTCAATATTATTATTAAAGGAATATTAAAAAACTGTTCCAACCGCATTAGGTCAGGTCCCGCCGAAACCAAAGATGCTTTCGATCACGCACGTTCACGGGAGTAGTACAAAAATTGATACCCGCTCACGGTGGGTCATGCATAACCCATCGTGACCCGGCAGGACTCACGTAATTTGCACATCTCTATTTTAGATTGATGATTTATGAGTTTTAAAGCTTTTCCAATACCTATTGTACCTTTGGCAATGGGAGAAAAAAGTTACTCGATTTTGAACATTTTTTCTAAGGCAGGGATGATGAATCTAAGACACGCGTGTCAGAAATGATACAAGAATAGATTTTGATACATACATCCAATGAGACAAAGTCTTTTTTTTGTAATGATTTCTTGTCGAAAATATAGTTCGAAATTAAGTTTTCATGAAAACAGTTAATAAAAATAAACAAGCCATATCTTCAGATTCTACTTAGTTATTCTCTTTTTTCTGTATTGGCCGGTGTTGAAGGGCGTCTAAGTTCTGTTTCAGATTAAAATGTTATCGTAGTTAGTCGCGTCAGTTGCCAGTTTAGGATTTCTAAATAAATAACACTGGAGAAATGAGTTTGTGAATATGATCATATTGGCTCTTTTTTACTATTGATTACACAAGTGAAAAACGATCCTGAGATCGAACGAGCACAGAAGCTGAATAAATCATTTCCACAAAGCTCGAAATCAAGTAGCGAATTATCAAAATTTGTGTGGAAATACTGACGATTCATACGGTTCGTCGCTTTAACCACACTGATTGTGACTGGTGATAGCAGGGTTTTTCCGATTTGAATCTTAAGTCACTCTGGAGTTGCTATCAATGAAACAGCTAAAAAGTTGAGCTAGTACGAGAGGGTAGCGCTAATGCTTTCGTGGGTTCAGAGCCAGGAGTTTATGTAACATTTCTGATGACCAAATAGAGGATTGAAGTCAACTGATTCATCTTTAAAGCGTCAGTAGTATGTCTAACACAATTTTTGCAGATTCATAGGTGTCGGTTTTTTAAAAATAAGCATGGATTCTGATAAACTAAACTGAGTCAGACGATGAATTCTCAAAAAAAAAGTGAAAAACATCCATGTATCCGGCACATATGGTTCATTTGTAATGAAAATGCTTTCTACCAGTTTTGTTTTATTTTACAAACAGTATCTAGTCTTTAATTGATATTATTAACAATATTTGGTATTTTGGAAGTAAAATCAAATCTTATTAACAGCTTCTTGTCTTTTGCAATAAAAATGTCTTCAAGATTTTGCATTTTGTCCAATAAACGACATTTTCTATCAGCAGTTTTACAAGCAGTATCAAGTCTTCTAGAAGTAGTATCTTTCTCTACAAAACTCTACAAAACAGCAGTATTCATAGAGTCAGTATATCTCAAGAACTAAATGGCATATCAGATTGAGATAAAAAGCATTGTATAGCCGATTTAATTGATGTTTAATATGCTAACGCTCAACTGTTTGATTCTTCAAATTTTTAAGTTATGATTTTTTGAAATGAACTCTACAAAACAGCAGTAATCAGGAAGTCATTATATCTCAAGAACTAATTGACATATCAGATTGAGATAAAAAGTATTGTATAGCCGATTTAATTGATATTTGATATGCTAAAGCTCAACTCTTTAATTCTTCAAATTTTTGAGTTATGATTTTTTGAAATGAACTCTACAAAACAGCAGTATTGGGGGAGTCATTATATCTCAAGAACTAATTGACATATCACGTTGAAATAAAAAGTATTTTATAGCTGATTTAATTCGTATTTAATATGCTGAAGCTCAACTCTTTGATTCTTAAAATTTTTAAGTTATGATTTTTTGAAATGAACTCTACAAAACAGCAGAGAATCTCAAGAACTAATTGACATATCAGGTTGAGATAAAAAGTATTTTATAGCTGATTTAATTAATATTTAATATATATAAAGCTCAACTGTTTGATTCATCAAATTTTTAAGTTATTGTGTTAGTGTACTTGGACCTAGAATCTCAAATTTTCTCTGATTTTTAAGCAGATTTTTCCCAATTTTTCTTCTAATTTTTAATTCATTTCCTTCATAATTGCCATTAATTGTTTCATCCTGTTCATTATCAGTATTTCTTCCTTGTCTTCTTTTTCATCCTCAAAATTAGTTGTAGCAATTATTCTCGATTCCATTTCTCCACTTCCTTCTTCAGTGGAAACTTTGGATTTGGTTTTGCGTTTTGCTATTTTATTTTCCTTTTGAAAATCAGTTGTTTGCTTCCTTCGTTTGTGGGCCTTCTTTGTTTTGCCTGCCCTATGATGAGCGCCAAAAATTTAAATTTTTATTTAATTATTAATTAAATATACAATACAGGGCAAGCAGATTATAACAAATTAACCAAATATATACAAATTTGAATTCTTTTTTTCTATTTCCTTTCTTTTATTATTTCTTCTTTACTTTCTTTGTTATGTTATTTTATTATTATTATTTTATTAAATTCTTTCGTTTTTCAAACCACGTCTTTGTATCACTGCATTAATTTTTTATTTTTTAATTGTTATTAATATCTTTTTTTCTTTCGTTTCTATAACTTTCTTGTTATTTTGTTTTTTAGTTAATTATTGTATTTTTATTTATTATTATTTTTTTAACTATATTTTAACAATGAAAAATCTAAGAGTGAATATTCAACGATAATTCAACGTTCTTTGAATTATTAATTATCCACCTATAAAATAATAAAATAAAATAATACAAATTCTGATTTATGGGTGCATTAGGAACAGTTTTTATTCATAACGCCTTTCTCAGTCAGTTTTACTTCTTATATTACAGTTGATTTTATTATGAAAAATGGTTTAACTTGGTACTTCATCATCTACACTGTTTCACTAAAAATTGGTGATAGATATGTATAAAATCAGTGTGAATTATAACTGATGAATGCATTAGAAACATTTTGTATTTATAACGTCTTTCTCTATCAGTTTTAGCTTCTATGATTAGAACTTTGATATTTCGTGTTTTACACTGCTTCATTAAATAACAATGATAGATATGCATAAAATCAGCTATTACGATAAAGAAAATGTTATTAACAAAAAAATGTTGTTAAAAATTGTTGTCTCCATCAGTTTTAGTTCTTACGTTATAATCAATGCTCATAATTACTAGTTACAATTACAAAGAAATTTGGGTTGGGTTGGGTTGGATTCCAAACTTAATATCTCAAAAACGAGTTGAGATACTCACGCGCGTTTTCAATGATTCGGTGATCAAGATACGTTAACAATTCGTTTTTTTACGATTGTTGAGAAATTATTAAACAAATGCTACGAAACAATTACGTCGAACTAAAAATATGATATCTCAAAAACGAATTCTGATATTCAAGGATGGTTTTAGGAGTATAAAAGTACATACTTCTTTTTGTAAATTGTAACAAATATTTTTTCCAAAAATTTTTAAGAAAACTTCAATTTTATGAAATGCTACAAATTTATCTCAAAAATGTTTGTTCTGAGAAAAAACAAAATATAACTATACAGGACATCTGTATATGATATAAAAGTGATGTTGAAATTGATAGTTACACATAACTACTTAGAAGTAATTTATTGGCAATATAATTAGGTATTTCCGGAACAATTAAAACTCGAATTAATGCAAAACCTAGAACTAGAATATAATTTAAGATTAGCCGTACATCAGACTTATTGGCAACCCGATAAAAGCTAAAAGTATGTGAGAAGAAATTTCTCCTCTTGAAGAATAAAAAAAATAATTTTCTCTTTCCCAATACCACGAGAAATTAAGAATGGCACTCTTGGAGTGGTTGGATCGTTAAGAGGAGGTAAAAGTGAAGTGCCTAATTATAGATGACCGAATGAGCACCCAACAGCAGGACCACGGTACGCCAGGCGGGGTACGTGAGACGTTCCGTTCCAAGAGAAGAAGAAGAAGAAGAAAGTCGTGCGTCTCCTAAATCGTACGCGAGCCTGGTTTACGTCAATCGAAAAAACTGGGCGCATAAACCGATGAAAGTGCACCGACGAGTTCCGTTTTTTGACGGTACCACCTTGCCCAGAAAGAGAGAAAGAACCAAACGAACCGTGGACAGGACCGGCCCAAAGCGACGTCACATTTCATTTCGTAGAAATCGGCGAAAAAATCGAGAATTTTCTTACCCGTACTAAGAATCGTTTTATTTTTTTACTCCTTATTTAAATCCTTTAAACCTTATTCCTACGAGAAACGGTTTTTAGGTGATGAAGAATAATTAAGAAATTTTCTAATCTCGGTTAGTATCGGGCTGAGCGAGCCATTGTGGCTAGTTCTTGAACGTTATCTAGTGTTTACGGTGTAGGTGCTGGATGCCGTCGAGGTGGATTATTGCCGTTTTATGCCGCCAATCGAAATAAAACGAGCCGGCTTTTTAATGTCCGTTTGATGTGTTTCTTCCATTAGCGTAAATCGAACCCCGAAGAGGGAACATGTCGAGAACCGCCGCTCATTTTAACTTATTTTACATAGAACGACGTAAAGCAAAGTGAAAGGAGACGACCGAAACTTATTGAAACACACTGGAATAAACGCAAAACACGAAAGTCGAAGTCGAAGTCGAGACTTAACTCGGCCTGCCAAAAGTGAAAGTTCGTATTGGAACTTTTTTTTCAGCGCGAATATTAACAAGTGAAAATCCGCGTAGCTAATTAATAATTTAATGGCGTTATTAATCCGACGAAAGGTGGGTAGGGTTTTTGAGACTCTTATGCTTGACTACATTTGTATATAAAAAAATAAACACGTTTCGAAAGTTTCTTAAACAAACTTTACGAGCTGTACTTTCGTAAATTACATTTCTTTATCAAAACGGTTTTTTTTCTTTCGATAACAAATTATCTTTAGGCATGTTAATAACGAAAAAAAAAAGAGAAAACGTCTTGTTCATTTTCGATTATTACTATTATTATTATTATTTCTCTTTGGCATCGTGGTTTCGTTTCATTTCACGTAGCTCGATCTAGTTTATAAATAGAAAGAAAAAGTCATCGCGTTATTTATGTTCGACTTATGAAATATCAACCTGTGCAAAAACCTTTTAGATTATAACGTAATCGTAACAACTAAGAATATATCAATGGTGGATATTAAATATGGTTTTTGAGATGATTTATCATAATGAATATACATGCTATATCGATCATTTTAAGTACGTCTTTTTAACTTCAGTAAATATAAAATTTTTGTCTTTTGCGATTTTTCGAAAATTGTAGATATGATATTCTGTATGGGACATTCTTCTTTTCCAAAGTGCTGGGTTTCGTTCGTCCAACCCAGCCTTAGGGTAGTTAGAACGGCTTTGGTTCAAATACCAGAGGTTGGGTTGGGTTGGGTTTAGCCGTGTATCTAAGAAATTTTTTTTAACGAAGGTCCCTAGAATAAATAAGTTCTGAAATCGAGTACTTTACAGACTGATTTGGCAACCCTGTATATTTGATTTGAAGTAAAACTAGAATTAACACTAGACAGACCTAGAAGTCGAAAGTTTCGGTTTAGCCGTGCGTCTTCAGACGCACGGCTAAACCCAAGACTTTCCAGTTCTAGGTCTGTCTAGTGTTAGTTCTAGTTTTAATCCTTATTTAACTCTAGATTATTTTAAATTTTTCTGGAACTAAAAGTATAACTAATACTTCTAGGTCTAGAACTAACACTAGACCTAGAAACATTAGGGTTTAGCCGTATGTGTCTTAAGACGGAATTTATCGGGAGATAGAATTTACTGATTATTTTTGGGAGGCACTGTATATACTGAAATATATATCACTTTCGTTGTGACGCCATTCGCAGAACGATTGCATTTTCAAATGGTTCAATATCTTATGTTATTAGTATCATGATAATACTAATACAAATAATATACTATAAGATAGAGTCAATGCGTACAGGAAAATCAAAATTTGATGACCATATCATCTTAAAAAACATTCTTATAGCTTTAATTTAGGGGGTAAACCACCCTAGATCGTCGAGTATTAACGTAATTTTTCGATTTTTTCCCGAGAAAATAATGAAAGACTTGGAAAAAATATTTTAATGTATATCATTGTATATACATTTTGGAATATAAAGAATATTTTTTTAATTAAAAGAAATGAAAAATGATTGCTATGTTGCTGCTTGATTAAGACAATGTTAAACGGGAAGGGCTCCACGGCTGGAACAATTTCAGCTACAATTTTCAAAGTAGAACAAAAACAAAAAATTATTTAGTTTTTACCACTCAATTAACTTTTTTGTTATTTAACTTTTTGAAAAAATGGTGAGCATATTACGAAAACTTTGTACGCGTTACTGGACAACGTTCCAAACCAAAATACAGACACTTAAAAACTTTTCCACTTATGACTGATATTGCATCTTATTGTTAAGACTCTAAATGCATTTTTAAGCGAAAAAAATCAATTTTTTTCTAAAGTGATCTAACTATAACTAAACATTTGTCCTCAATAAACACACATATTACACCGTCTCATCTTAAAATACATTCTTTTAGTTTTCATTTCTAATTTCCTCGAAAATTGAGTAAACATAACTCTCAATGGATTACTTCTGGTGTTAAGACATCTTGTCAAAAGAAGAAGATATTGCATTAAAAAAAAACATAGAAAAAATTATACAAAAGAAAATATGAATGAAGCTGACATCCAAGAAATCACCTGGGCTTGGTAAAAGGCCAAGAAGTACCTTAGGGATTACTCATCCAAAGATAACGCTCTCCTTGTCATAGTGTCTCTTTTGTAGTTAATTGTGATTTGAAATATGAGCTCCTGAGCATTTCTCAATTAAACGAGGTGAAGAAAAATGAATTAACATGTGAAGGAATCCCTTGGGGGTTTATCTGGAAGCTCTATTAGAGTCTACTTTCCATCTAAAAGCCTTTGCTGTCGCTAGTGCAATCATGGGAAAGAAAAAAACCCTCTTCCAAGCCAATTTCACTTGCATCAGACCAAAGGGAGACTCCAACATTGGAGCCTGAAATTTTTAACACAATAATGTCATTAAATAATACAAATGCAATGGGCTCAGATGAAATTAATGTCAAACTAATAAAAGAAGTTGTAAATATTATCAACGGACCTCTTATGTAAATATGTAATATGAGGACTTGGCAAGTATCCAGATCAATGGAAAAAATCTATAGTCATGCTTGCTTTTAAAAAAGGAAATCCCAATTTGAGAACTGTAGACTAATATCCAATGTTTTCAAAGTTTTTGAGAAAGTCATTTTTTGCAGAATTATTATGTTTTTGGAACTAATTAATATTCTCTTACTACTAACTAATATTTAAATGAGGATACCAAAAGAGTGGTTGACTTATATTTGGATATATCAAAGGCTTTTGATTCTTTGGTTAACGGAAAACAATTCGTAAAAATGAGAGGAAGTGATGGTATAACCTGCGTTTCTGATGACATTTTAAGCTTCAGTTTTAGGTCCAATACTTTTTGTAATACATGAACGCCTTACCTGAAGTGATTGATCAATCGGTAGTAAAGATGTGCGCGTGAGTGACTTTTTATGCCCGCTCACGATCGTGACCCATGAAAGTCACGCACGCCATTCACGTGAATATCATACATAAATCACGTGACTTACGCGTGGGTCACGTCAATTCACGTGACTCACGCTCGACTAGGCCCGAATATAACGAACCCTCAAAGAACCTGAAAATCGGTTCATTATTAATTAAGCCTCACTTTTACCAACATTCAGTTAAACTAACTAACGGTGGTTATAGCGATTTCAAGTGCTCTCATTGGCTACGAGCCTATTTTTGTTAGATAATTTTATCAAGAAGTGGTAAAAGTGGCCCTAAATGTAGTAGTAGGTATTTAAATTAACTTAACATTTTAATGATTATTAAATTGAATGAAATTAAGCTATTTGGGTAGAAATTGAAAGAATTCTGTCTGATATCATGGTATCAAGTTGGGTTTTGTAGAGCATCAACTTCATACCATCCCTCATATTGAATGGTATCAAGTTGGAGTTCAAATCGATCCAACCACAGAAGAATTTTGGATTTGATTTTTTGTTATATGAGGGATGGCATGAAGTTGAAGTTTGACTCAACCCAACTATAGAAGAAAAAAATCAAATCTAAAATATGGAAGAAAAGAATCACGGATAATTTCCAAATATTAAAAGCTATTCCAAATTTTGGGTATGAGCTTATATTAAATGGTATAAAGTTAGAATTTAACCCAACACATGCACAGAAGAATTTTGGATTTGATTCTTTGTTATATGAGGGATGGCATGAAGTTGAAGCTTGACTCAACCCAACTATAGAAGAAAAAAATCAAATCTAAAATATAGACGAAAAATCACAGAATATTTTCAAAAATTAAAAATTACTCTTAATTTTGAGTATGGGCTTATATTGAATGGTATAAAGTTGGAATTTAACCCAACCCAACCACAGAAGAATTTTGGATTTGATTTTTTGTTATATGAGGGATGGCATGAAGTTGAAGCTTGACTCATTTCAACTATAGAAGAAAAAATCAAATCTAAAATATAGAACAAAAAAATCACGGATTATTTCCAAAAATTAAAAGCTAGTCCAAATTTTGGGTATGGGCTTATATTAAACGGTATGAAGTTGGAATATAACCACAGAAAAATTTTAGATTTGATTTTTTATTATATGAGGGATGGCATGAAGTTGAAGTTTGTCTCAACCCAACTATAGAAGAAAAAAATCAAATCTAAAATATGGAAGAAAAAAATCACGGATTATTTCCAAAAATTAAAAGCTATTCCAAATTTTGGGTACGGGCTTATATTAAATGGTATGAAGTTGGAATTTTACCCAACCCATGTACAGAAGAATTTTGGATTTGATTTTTTGTTATATGAGCGATGGCATGAAGTTGAAGTTTGACTCAACCCAACTATAGAAGAAAAAAATCAAATCTAAAATATAGACGAAAAAATCACAGAATATTTTCAAAAATTAAAAATTACTCTTAATTTTGGGTGTGGGCTTATATTGAATGGTATAAAGTTGGAATTTAACCCAACCCAACCACAGAAGAATTTTGGATTTGATTTTTTGTTATATGAGGGATGGCATGAAGTTGAAGCTTGACTCAACCCAACTATAGAAGAAAAAAATCAAATCTAAAATATGGAAGAAAAAAATCACGGATTATTTCCAAAAATTAAAAGCTATTCCAAATTTTGGGTAAGGGCTTATATTAAATGGTATAAAGTTGGAATCTAACCCAACCCATGCACAGAAGAATTTTGGTTTTGATTTTTTATTATATGAGGAATGGCATGAAGTTGAAGTTTGTCTCAACCCAACTATAGAAGAAAAAAATCAAATCTAAAATATGGAAGAAAAAATCACGGATTATTTCCAAAAATTAAAAGCTATTCCAAATTTTGGGTACGGGCTTATATTAAATGGTATGAAGTTGGAATTTTACCCAACCCATGTACAGAAGAATTTTGGATTTGATTTTTTGTTATATGAGCGATGGCATGAAGTTGAAGTTTGACTCAACCCAACTATAGAAGAAAAAAATCAAATCTAAAATATAGACGAAAAAATCACAGAATATTTTCAAAAATTAAAAATTACTCTTAATTTTGGGTATGGGCTTATATTGAATGGTATAAAGTTGGAATTTAACCCAACCCAACCACAGAAGAATTTTGGATTTGATTTTTTGTTACATGAGGGATGGCATGAAGTTGAAGCTTGACTCAACCCAACTATAGAAGAAAAAAATCAAATCTAAAATATGGAAGAAAAAAATCACGGATTATTTCCAAAAATTAAAAGCTATTCCAAATTTTGGGTAAGGGCTTATATTAAATGGTATAAAGTTGGAATCTAACCCAACCCATGCACAGAAGAATTTTGGATTTGATTTTTTATTATATGAGGAATGGCATGAAGTTGAAGTTTGACTCAACCCAACTATAGAAGAAAAAAATCAAATCTAAAATATGGAAGAAAAAAATCACGGATTATTTCCAAAAATTAAAAGCTATTCCAAATTTTGGGTACGGGCTTATATTAAATGGTATGAAGTTGGAATTTTACCCAACCCATGTACAGAAGAATTTTGGATTTGATTTTTTGTTATATGAGCGATGGCATGAAGTTGAAGTTTGACTCAACCCAACTATAGAAGAAAAAAATCAAATCTAAAATATAGACGAAAAAATCACAGAATATTTTCAAAAATTAAAAATTACTCTTAATTTTGGGTGTGGGCTTATATTGAATGGTATAAAGTTGGAATTTAACCCAACCCAACCACAGAAGAATTTTGGATTTGATTTTTTGTTATATGAGGGATGGCATGAAGTTGAAGCTTGACTCAACCCAACTATAGAAGAAAAAAATCAAATCTAAAATATGGAAGAAAAAAATCACGGATTATTTCCAAAAATTAAAAGCTATTCCAAATTTTGGGTAAGGGCTTATATTAAATGGTATAAAGTTGGAATCTAACCCAACCCATGCACAGAAGAATTTTGGATTTGATTTTTTATTATATGAGGAATGGCATGAAGTTGAAGTTTGACTCAACCCAACTATAGAAGAAAAAAATCAAATCTAAAATATGGAAGAAAAAAATCACGGATTATTTCCAAAAATTAAAAGCTATTCCAAATTTTGGGTACGGGCTTATATTAAATGGTATGAAGTTGGAATTTTACCCAACCCATGTACAGAAGAATTTTGGATTTGATTTTTTGTTATATGAGCGATGGCATGAAGTTGAAGTTTGACTCAACCCAACTATAGAAGAAAAAAATCAAATCTAAAATATGGAACAAAAAAATTACGGAATATTTCCAAAAATTAAAAATTATCCCAAATTTTGGGTATGGGCTTATATTAAATGGTATGTATGAAGTTGGAATTTAACCCAACCCATGCACAGAAGAATTTTGCATTTGATTTTTTGTTATATGAGGGATGGCATGAAGTTGAAGCTTGACTCAACCCAACTATAGAAGAAAAAAATCAAATCTAAAATATGGAAGAAAAAAAATCAGGGAATATTACGAAAAATTAAAAATCATTCAAAATTTTCGGTATGGGCTTATATTGAATGATATGAAGTTGGAATTTAACCCAACCCAACCACAGAAGAATTTTGGATTTGATTTTTTCTTATATGAGGGATGGCATGGAGTTGAAGATTAACACAACTATTTCAAAAACTATTTGAATTGGGTTTCATACTTAATAATTTGAAGTTTGAGCTCAATCCACTCAACCATAGAAAAAAACCTTCACTTTCCCTCATATTAAATGGTGTGAAGTTAGAATTCAACCATATCCAACTATAGAAGAATATCTCCGAAAAACTTAGCAAATTCGTTAGATTGGCTTGAGCTTCAACCCAATCTAATTCGATATGAAAAAAGTTATGGGTTGGGTTGGTTGCGTTTGGTTTGATTAAGTTGGGGTGGGGTTGGACCATGAAAATTTTTTGTCGATGTTTTCTTACAAAGTGTGCCATTCAAAATTTCAAAAAGAGTTTGTTAAAAAAATACAATCATTTCTATGAACGTCAATAAATACTGCTATTTTTTGACCATTTAATGTTTTAAGTTAAATATCTTGTAAAAGAACAAGCAAGAACAATTGTACCTAACATTTTTTATTGCTGAAGGTATGGCGTACATAGCATAATACATACATAGCATACTTCTCTTGAAATTCGTGGCAATCGGAAAAACCACAACAAACTCGATTTACTGCTGAGGAAGCTCTTTATTTAATAATATCCCTTAATTTAACTAAAAATCAATACTTAAAGATTCGAAAGACCGCTAATGGATATAGACATGATTTGTACCCCCGTTTGAATAAAGTTATACATACAGTCTACATACGAATAGGTATTCATTGTATGATAACGATCTCTAAAGTGATCATAACTTTTTGCGCGGAGTTTAGAAGATGATATCCAGAGAATATTGTGGAAGAACAAACGACCATCCATACGTTTTTCATGGACATGCAGTGGTTTAAGGGTTGCTATTACCACTTTGAAAGTTGTCTGAAGAGGCGAAATCATGCAAAACTCAGTTCCGATCTTTAAACGAACTTTAAAACATCTGAATCAAGACGCGAACAATTTAATTATATTGGACGAATCTCCAGAAGAAAATGGTAAAGAAGATGAGGAAGAAAGTGAAAGGAAGGATATCAGCATATCATATAGAAGTAGCTTCGATATTTCAATTTCTTTTCCTTCAAATTCTAAACGATACAGCAGACTTTTTGCGTTCAACTTTCATAGAATTGATGTATCTAATTACTAAAGCAGTCATTTCCAAATATGTTCAAATACAAATCTTGAGGACAAGATTGTTAATACAAATAAATGCAAATAATCTTAAGCTGAATATGAGTAAAATCGAAATAATAGAATATACCATAATGATAGTAATCTTCAATAGAAGATGGCCAAATATGTTCACTTGACACACTACTAAGATATAGTGTGATTTTTCTCAGCAGTGAATTCCTATTATACCAGAGTATTCCTATTATAGAAGAGATGCGTTAGATCTACCTATGAATTAAAAAGAACAGATTCTGACAAAGAATATTTTAAGAGATATCGAATATTTATGCTGGCAGATATTTGCATTCTGGAAAGCGTTTTATGTGTTATTCACAGCACAATCAGGAAATACAAAGAACTCATGAATATTCTACAAGAAATAAGAATCTACCAAATCTGCCAATAACAAAGTTCACTCGAATTCATAAAAATGTCATGTACCAAGAATCATTTTTGGAATGAAGTAAAATCATTAACAACACCTCAATTAAAGAAAAAATTAAAACGTTATTTAAAAGAAAATCCTTGCAATACATTAAATGAGTACTTTCAGGATGAAAATGGACTTGAATGTGGTTTTAAGGCGAAAATGTGATGTTATCAAGTTTTAAGAGGAGCATATTACACATATTCTTCATATATTCTTTTAACTTTAAATTAAAATACAAATCATTTCTTAATTACCGAAAATAGACAAGATTTGATTGATTTTAATTTTCGATTGATTCCAACATGATTCATATTCGACATAAAGTTATTATTAGACAATTTTAAATTAAAACATTTTCCTCAATTACACCATAATAATTCAAAATCACACTTTCAGCTTTAATTTAACATCAAAATCATTTCGTAATCATCAATATAAAAGATAAGATTTTTAAATTTTTGTTTAGTCCAAAATGGTCTTCATTTGACATCATTTTATAACAATCTATATTACACAACATCATCTTAAAGTACATGCTTTTAGTTTAAAATTAAGATAAAAAAGATTTCTTAATTACCGGAAATATGCGAGATATGACTTTTTAACATTTCGATTTTAGAAAATGTTTTTACATAAAAAAGGAAAATCTAATTTTTAATAGATAAAAAGTTTATATATATAAGACGCAATTACAACCAATTAAAATCGAGTTTCACTCTCAAAAGAGATAAAAATCGTCGCCTCGGAGGATTCGAGCTCGGTGCACACACAATGACGTAACGCGACCGAACCTCGATGTCGTCTCAGTCGGAATGGAGGGCAAAAGCAGCGCGATGAGAACACGAGGCACCTGAAATATGTGACACATTCCACTCATCTTCAGTAACCGCCCGTGTCATACTGAATGTCCAATTAACAGGACTTCTTCTTCGTCGCGAAAACCACTTTTACTTTTATTATTATCGTCCCCTTTAAGCCAACATAACAAAACGATTGTTATTAATTAGTTAATTTATTTATTTGTTTATACATTTTTCGTATTCTTATTTTAAAGAAAATCGTTTTCGTCCCAAACGATTTAGTAATTAACGTTCCGTTTGGACGCAATTTAAGAAGTAAACCGAATAACTGTAAATCGAACGAGCTGTTTTGTTCTCGTATATTATTGGTTCGAAGGAGAGAAGGGAAAGCTACGGAATATAGGAGAACATAGCCGCGGCGAAGAGTTCGGGTTATAAACTCTCCGGGCGAACGATAGTTACGTGTTTACGGGGCCTTTATGTGTACCCACCTATACTATATTATATACCAGTCTAGTATCTGTATAGATACGCCATTTTCTCGATTTGAACTTTATGTAACAGTGACTCAGAACGCTTCGCAGGTGAAATTGACCTATTCTAAGGTTAACCCGAAGATATTGTGATCTTTTTGACACACTTTTGATGAAAAATGAAAATAACGTGTTAATGATCGAACGTAAATCAACTTTGCTATTAACATTTCAGTCGGCTGCTTTCGCTCGTAAGATACTGTAATTACCGCGTATCCCCTTTCGGTTTTGCGCCTTAAGATGAACCACGTTTGCGCAACATTTTATTGGCATCGTTTGCGGAAAGAGAAACCGGATGTTTTTGCGCCGACGCGCGTCGTTAGCAAGAATGTCATTTTGTAATTTATGTCGTCTTTAGTGGAGATCTTCGGAATAGAAGAGAAAGCATAACTCGTCGGAATTTCATAAATGCCTGTAATGGTCTTAGGGATTAACTTCTGGAATGCACCGGTTAATGCTGAGTTATTAATATAAGGTAGCTGATGATATAAATTTACAGATACCTGTATTCGCTTTTTAAACATCAATTTTATTTTTATTTTCTATAATCCAAAAAGTCAATAACACCCCGATTTCTTTTTCATTTTTTCTATTATTCATTTAAATTCTTGTTAATGAAGGATAAGAATTATGGCTGAAGCGCTACATTTTAATGTTCAAATTCAGGTTGATGGTGTTGCACGCTAAATCCAAGGTCACTTACGACCGATGTGCTATTATATGTCACAAGTTTCGGGTTCATATCATTACAAAGAGAAACGATTGACAACGCCAGATGAGGTACAATTTAATGTTCAGATTCAAGTTGATATAATGTTAATAACCGGGTTATAACTTTACGCAATACAGCCAAAATCACTTATGACCCAAGAGTTGCTATACGACTTTAGTTCCGGTTTGATATCAAAATAAATATTGAATAACAAGTACAACCAAAACTATCACTAGCATTGAAACTGACACTAGACCTAGAACTAGAAACATTTGGATTTAACCGTACGTCTCTTAAGATGGCTAAACCCGAATGTTTCTAGTTGTAAGTTTTCTAGTAATACTGAACTACAAGTAAAACTAGAACTAACACTAGACTTATGACTAGAAATAGTTGGCTAAACCCTAATATTTCTAGTCCTAGGTCTAGTGTTAGTTCTAGTTTTAGTTCAATGGAATATGTACAATTTAAATTGGAAATCGGTTCGAATCTACGTTATATAATCCGATTATAAACTCTGTGACATCACGCTCCAATGTTATAACTATTGGGAGCGATGCCAACTTAAATCTGGGGGAAAAACGACTAAGACTATTAAGGTTCTGGTGGAAGATTGCATAATAAGATCATAATCATATAGGAAGGAGATTGTGTATGTTTATTATGATATACAAAGAACGATTTCGCCTCAAATCAACGAGGTCGCTTGCGAGCGAGGCACAGGATTTGAAATGTATACATGAAGTCGTTCATTTTGGAAGAATGTAGCGCCTCGCCCGCAAGCGACCTCGGCTATGTGAGAATAAAATCGTCATATAGGAGATTGTGTATGTTTATTAAGATATAAAAGGAACGATTTCGCCTCAAATCAGCAAGGTCGCTTGCAGGCGAGGCGCAGGATTTAAAATGTATACATGAAGTCGTTCATTTTGGAAGAATGCAGGGCCTCGCCCGCAAGCGACCTCGGCTATGTGAGAATAAAATCGTCATATAGGAGATTGTGTATGTTTATTAAGATATAAAAGGAACGATTTTGCCTCAAATCAGCAAGGTCGCTTGCAGGCGAGGCGCAGGATTTAAAATGTATACATGAAGTCGTTCATTTTGGAAGAATGCAGGGCCTCGCCCGCAAGCGACCTCGGCTATGTGAGAATAAAATCGTCATATAGGAGATTGTGTATGTTTATTAAGATATACAAGGAACGATTTTGCCTCAAATCGCCGAGGTCGCTTGCAGGCGAGGCGTGAGATTTGAAATGTTTACATGAAGTCGTTCATTTTGGAAGAATGCAGGGCGTCGTCCGCAAGCGACCTCGGCTAAGTGAGAATAAAATCGTCATATAGGATATTGTGTATGTTTATTAAGGTATAAAAGGAATGATTTCGCCTCAAATCAGCGAGGTCACTTGCGGGCGAGGCGCAGGATTTAAAATGTATACATGATGTCGTTCATTTTGGAAGAATGTAGCGCCTCGCCCGCAAGCGACCTCGGCTATATGAGAATAAAATCGTCATATAGGAGATTGTGTATATTTATTAAGATATAAAAGGAACGATTTCGCCTCAAATCGCCGAGGTCGCTTGCGGGTGAGGCGCGAGATTTGAAATGTTTACATGAAGTCGTTCATTTTGGAAGAATGCAGGGCCTGGCCCGCAAGCGTCCTCGGCTAAGTGAGAATAAAATCGTCATATAGGATATTGTGTATGTTTACTAAGATATACAAGGAACGATTTCGCCTCAAATCGCCGAGGTTGCTTGCGGGCGAAGCGCTGGGTTTGAAATGTTTACGTAAAGTTGTTTATTTTGGAAGAATGTAGAGCCTCGCCCGCAAGCCCCCTCGGCGGAGTGTTAATAAAATCGTGTTATAGGAGACACTAAGATATACAAGGAACAATTTGCCTAAAAGACTGCATAATAAGAACATTATCGATATAAATAATCGAAAAATTTAAACAATAATTTGTAGAATTAAGAAAAATAAGGTGTGTTTCGAAAACGTGATATCTACACCGAGATAAAAGAAATATTTTCGTGTACAGTACCAGAAACGAATCGAATCGAAACGAAACGAACACGAATCCAATAAATTTATGTATTGTAATTAAAAAATGCCGAAAGAATCCTGATAATTAATCCGGTCGGTGCCGTGCCTACTGATTACCCCAGAAAACCAATAACAAAATAAGTGTCAAAACATGTTCATTAATAATCCGGGCGACCACACCCACGCCGGAGGGGCGGGGGCGCAGCGACGAAATCTAATTTTCTTCGCTGATGATGTCGAAGGAGTAACCAATCTTATTAAGGCAAAAGGAAGAGGAGACGAGGTTTCGACCGAACACACCGTGGAAAAATTTCCGTCGTAATTACGCCCCGTTCAACAGGTTACAACACAACCATCCACAACGGTATAAACTAAAGTTTCTTAAGATATACATCTATATACCTACATATATGTATAGGATTAAAGTAATTTTTAGATATTGGTTTTAATTGAAACTTTTTCAAGAAAAATCCTTTTGAATCGGTTAAAAAGGGATTAGGGTTTTATGTTGGTCGTTCGCATTCATTTATCCATATTATGCCGGACGATCCGTGGAGCGTCGAAAACAGGTAGGTCCTTACGTCAAACCGCCGTAAAATCGTCGAATTTATGCCGCGGCGTGAGGCTTATTAAAATCTCCCTCCGCCCGGGACCCGCGCTCGCGCGTTCCTCGATAAAATTCGGGATTTTTTGGACCGCTCGTAAAACTAATCCTGAATTATTTCGCGACCAGCTCTCCTCTTAAGAAATAATAAATAAACGGTTAATCCAGGCCGAGACCTCGAACGCGAACGCAATTTACATAAATTTGTATTACATGAATTATCTCATCTCTAGAAGAAATAATAATGAAAACCTAATCAAAATAGAACAAGAAAAAGATTCCATTAGATCAGTATAATATATCTTATACGAAGTGATCAAAAATTGAAATATACATATACACATTTAAAACTAACCAATATATTATGGCGCTTCGACTTTATGATGTGATTATAGTGTATCAAAAACGATTTTGAGACATCACGATCCAGTGTTAATATAAATCTGAAATAAAAAGATAGGTTGATATTGGACGTTTTACAAAAACACCTTGGCCTCGATTTTATTATATAACGTTATGGAGGTCAAGGCATAATAAATTGTAGCTCCTCGGTCGCAAGCGACCTTGGTGGTTTTTAATATTTCCATTAATAAAGCCGAGGTAGTTTGCTCAGTGATTAATATGAACCAAATCTAAACGTAAATGCCTTACAAAAGCGCTCATCCTCGATTTTATCATTTATTATGGGTTTGTTGAGTTCTTATGCCAAGACCGCTTGCGGTGGAGACTCAGTGATTAATATGAACTGAATCTGAATGTAGATGTCTTTTAAAAGCGCCTCGACTTCAATTTTAGCTATAATGTGATCTGCTCAGTTAAGCCAAGGTGAAGCTGAGGTCGTTCACGGGCAAGGCGCTACGATTAAATTTTAATTAAGTAAGCCAATTAACACAATAATATTTTGAAGAAAGATTAAGAATAATTTATTTATTATTAATTGTTATATACTATCTTAAAGAGGACATGTTCAGCTTTAATTTGATATATAATTCATTTTTTAATTCTCATAAATAAAATAAGGGCATTTTTTTAAAATTTACCCATTTTAATTAAGTAATGCCAAAAAACGTCATTTTACGTAATGAGATTTTGAAGCAACAATAATTAATTTACAATTAATTATTATATACCGTCTTAAAGAGGAGATCCCAAGCTTTAATTTGATACATAAATCATTTCTTAATTTTCATAAATAAAATAGTTTTTGTTAAATTTTAATAAAGTTGAGCCAAAAAACACCACTTCGCATAATAAGATTTTGAAAGTAAAATTAATTAATTTATGATTAATTGTTATATACCATTTTAAAGAGGATGCGATTTGAGGCGAAATCGTTCCTAGTATATCTTAGTAAACATACACAATTCCCTATATGACGATTTTATTCTCACTTAGCCGAGGTCGCTTGCGGCCGAGGCCCTACATTCTTCCAAAATGAACGACTTCATGTAACCATTTCAAATCCAGCGCCTCGCCCGCAAGCGACTTCGGCGATTTGAAGCGAAATCGTTCCTTGTATATCTTAGTAAACATACGCAGTCTCCTATATGACGATTTTATTCTCACTTAGCCGAGGTCGCTTGCGGCCAAGGCCCTACATTCTTCCAAAATGAACGACTTCATGTAACCATTTCAAATCCAGCGCCTCGCCTGCAAGCGACTTCGGCGATTTGAAGCGAAATCGTTCCTTGTATATCTTAGTAAACATACACAGTCTCCTATATGACGATTTTATTCTCACTTAGCCGAGGTCGCTTGCAGGCGAGGCGCTACATTCTTCCAAAATAAACAACTTTATGTAAACATTTCAAATCCAGCGCCTCGCCCGCAAGTGACTTCGGCGATTTGAAGCGAAATCGTTCCTTGTATATCTTAGTAAACATACACAGTCTCCTATATGACGATTTTATTCTCACTTAGCCGAGGTCGCTTGCAGGCGAGGCGCTACATTCTTCCAAAATAAACAACTTTATGTAAACATTTCAAATCCAGCGCCTCGCCCGCAAGTGACTTCGGCGGTTTGAGGCAAAATCGTTCCTTGTCTTGGTAAACATATACAGTTTCCTATATGACGATTTTATTCTCACTTAGCCGAGCTCGCTTGCGGGCGAGGCCCTACATTCTTCCAAAATGAACGACTTAATGTAAAAATTTTATTCCAGCGCCTCGCCCGCAAGTAACCTCAACGGTTTGAGGCAAAATCGTTCCTTGTATATCTTGGTAAACATATACAGTTTCCTATATGACGATTTTATTCTCACTTAGCTGAGCTCGCTTGCGGGCAATGCCCTGCATTCTTCCAAAATGAACGACTTAATGTAAAAATTTTATTCCAGCGCCTCGCCCGCAAGTGACCTCGGCGGTTTGGGACAAAATCGTTTCTTGTATATCTTGGTAAACATATACAGTTTCCTATATGACGATTTTATTCTCACTTAACTGAGGTCGCTTGCGGGCGAGGCGCTACGATCCCAAGCTTTAATTTGATACATAAATCATTTCTTAATTTTCATAAATAAAATAGTTTTTGTTAAATTTTAATAAAGTTAAGCCAAAAAACACCACTTCGCATAATAAGATTTTGAAAGTAAAATTAATTAATTTATGATTAATTGTTATATACCATTTTAAAGAGGATGCGATTTGAGGCGAAATCGTTCCTTGTATATCTTAGTAAACATACACAATTCCCTATATGATGATTTTATTCTCACTTAGCCGAGGTCGCTTGCGGCCGAGGCCCTACATTCTTCCAAAATGAACGACTCATGAAACCATTTCAAATCCAGCGCCTCGCCCGCAAGGGACTTCGGCGATTTGAAGCGAAATCGTTCCTTGTATATCTTAGTAAACATACACAGTCTCCTATATGACGATTTTATTCTCACTTAGCCGAGGTCGCTTGCAGGCGAGGCCCTACATTCTTCCAAAATAAACAACTTTATGTAAACATTTCAAATCCAGCGCCTCGCCCGCAAGTGACTTCGGCGGTTTGAGGCAAAATCGTTCCTTGTCTTGGTAATCATATACAGTTTCCTATATGACGATTTTATTCTCACTTAGCCGAGCTCGCTTGCGGGCGAGGCCCTACAATCTTCCAAAATGAACGACTTAATGTAAAAATTTTATTCCAGCGCCTCGTCCGCAAGTAACCTCGACGGTTTGAGGCAAAATCGTTCCTTGTATACCTTGGTAAACATATACGGTTTCCTATATGACGATTTTATTCTCACTTAGCCGAGCTCACTTGCGGGCAATGCCCTGCATTCTTCCAAAATGAACGACTTAATGTAAAAATTTTATTCCAGCGCCTAGCCCGCAAGGGACCTCGGTGGTTTCGGACAAAATCGTTTCTTGTATATCTCGGTAAACATATACAGTTTCCTATATGACGATTTTATTCTCACTTAACTGAGGTCGCTTGCGGGCGAGACGCTACATTCTTCTAAAATAAACTACTTCATGTAAACATTTTAAATCCAGCGCCTCGCCCGCAAGCGACCTCGGCAATTTGAAGCAAAATCGTTCCTTGTAAATCTTAGTAAACATACACAATCTCCTATATGACGCTTTTATTCTCACTTAGCCGAGGTCGCTTGCGGGCAAGGCCCTGCATCCTTCCAAAATAAACAACTTCATGTAAACATTTCAAATCCAGCGCCTCGCTCGCAGGCGACCTCGGCGAATTCGGAAACGATTTTTCCAAATTAGACGGTTTTGTGTAAACATTTCAAATCCATTTGTCATATCAATTCTATGTTTTGAAATTAATTTCCATTAATTAATTTCCATAATAACATGCCATAAAAACATCATTTTACATAATAATATTTTAAAGGAAAAATGTTTAATTCAACGTCTTCAGCTTTAATTTGATACATAAATCATATCTTAATTTTCATAAATAAACCATAGAGAATCATTTAAACATGATTCATTTTAACTGACTCAAAAAAGTACTTTCCAACAAAATAATAGATTGAACAAAAATTAATTTAATTATCATTAAGCACTATTATATGATATATCATCTCAAAGAAAATGTTCTCTTGATGCATGAATCGTTTCTTAATTTTTATAAATAAAGTGGGGGGATGATATTAAGAGAAAAATTGGGAGTAAACGTGGGATTAAAAGTTAAACGTGCTCCCTAATGAAGTCTTTAGCCCGAACACCCTAATAATTCGCGTTCACCTTTTCCGTTGAAAGAATTAACTTTTATTGGTGCGATACCCGAGGCACGAGACTCGAAGCACTTCGCATGGTTTGCATTGTTCGTTCCTAATAGTACCCAATGACCTACTGGATACGCTACATTCAAATGACAGGGCCGTATTTGGTTTATTAAAAATTATTTTTTTTATGCTAAATAAGAATCAAGGGATGAGTCATCATTTTTCAAACAAATTTTAAGGGGAATTTTTGTGATATTTTTTTGTTTGGTACAATATTTCGAGTCCCTCCCTGTAATGTTCGGGTGGGGTTCAGGTACGTGGCCCTCGTGTCGACCTGCGTCCGGTATTTTTCTCCGCGGGACGCACGGGCCCGGATCTCCCAGGGTGACGCTTTGAATAGGAACCAGATTGATACAATTAACAATAACATTCGGTTTGTCGACACCGCTATAAGGGACGCGTTATCCGCTTCACGGTGTAAATTAAATTACTCCTCTTATTTTACTCTTTTCCCCGATTCCTATTCTTCCACCTCCCCCAAAAAGAAGAGATCGAAACCCTCCTTATCGCCATCACAAACGGGCCCAGTTAAATCACTCATCTCAACGTGCTTAGTAATTATATATTAATCGATTTAGAGAGATTATTAGCTGTTGGTTCGTCAAAACGGTGAAGACAATTAAAATATCGTTGCATAGATGCGTAAAGATAGATAAGGAGCGTGGCGGGATTATGAAAATTTATGTGAGTCGGCGAAGATATGCATCTGAGCCCGTCCACGGCGGAAAGTTATTCGAGTCGGGTACGTCGATAAATCCGTTTTTTGCGCGCCGTTTAATTGTTGAATTAACTGAATCTATTACCGGCGTATGTACTTATAAGTAATATGAAGTTGTATCATGGCCTCTCTCGCGATTCTCGAGGCTGCTTGCATCCAGCGGTTCTTAACCCCGACACCGATCAACTTCCCATCTATTCAAACATTATCCAATCAAAAATCTCGTTGAAATGAGCCAAAAACAAAAATTATTTAACCAGAAAATCAACGAAATCGTGGAAAGTGCTTTTAAAAACGATTTTGAAGAAAAGTTTTGGTATCTCTGATTATATATCTTGAAGAAAGGTCGAGTCGGGTCGTAGATGGCAGCAGCAGAATGCCGGACGTGTACTCGACCAGTCGACCGGCGTTTTATTGTTTCATATTCGCTGCTGCCGGTCTAAAAACCGATCGGCGGAGTCTCTAGTTAATGGTTTCATCGTTATGGGGCTGCGCTACCGATGTACGAACACCGCCGTTGTCGTCCTCGTCGTCGTTTCTTCGTCGATTTCATTTTATTTTCTCTGTTAATCGATTTCTGAGTGCGGTCGCGTCCTATGGAGGAATCGCACTCGACCGGACTACGTACTAATTATTTTACCTAGAAGAAGAATACGTTGTTGAATACGCGATCTTTATCTGATACCGACGATTTAAATTTTCTTCACGTTACGACTCCGCCGAATACTTAACGGTTAAAACTAATCTTGAAATTCTATTCGTATATTCTACTACTACAACTTGGTTCATTATTAACCTCAAAGTTGAAGTCACACATATGGGAGTTATGGTGAAGAAAATGCTGTCATGGTTAAGGTATGCATGAATCCACATGAGGTAGTAATAATCGGAACCATGGAATAAATCTAAGTAGTTTTAATGTTATTACCTCAAGTTGATGGAGGGAAACCTCGAGATCTTCATGGATTTGTATCTAAGCTTGATTAAAATTAAAACTGATTAAATGTGATGTCAACCAATCTTAATCTTAATTAGAAAGAGTCTGTTCTTAATATATTGACGTTTCGAACACAATTTGGATGGGTTAGTTTGGGTTGATTTGGATTGGGTTAGATTCGCTCAGACGAATGCAGGAATGATGGGATTAGAGATGGATCTTAACTTAGAAGGAGTTTGTGTTTAATGTATCGACATTTCAAAAACAGTTGGGTTGGGTAGTAGAATCAGACATTTTGAGATTAGAGTCAGTTGGTTAGAATCAGTCATCTTGAGAGACGCACCCAACTCAAATCAATCCAACCCAACTCTACCCAACCTAAATGTTACCGATTTAAAAATATCAAAAGGTGTTACGATGAAAAAAGTTTATTTAAAAAACTTAGCTAATCGGTGCAATAGCTGTTTTCTGGTTTCTATGAAACCTTCCTTAGACTTCTTTCATGTAAATTTTTTTTAATTTTTAAATTTTGCCGCTCATGCATTGGTTTGTCACATTGTTATAAAAAAATTTTATTGCCAACCTGTTTAAAATATGTTACTGTATTTATAACCATTCTTCATCTTCCTTATGCCAAGATTATTCAGTCCGATGTAAACTATTGCCATGTGCGCACACGGCTCACTTTTCGATCTTTAACGCCAAAAAATTTTTTGATTTTCAACAAGCCTTCAGCCTTCACATTAATTACACCTGCCTTCAACATTTATATAATTTAACTAAACTTATCGCTCAACGTTGTGTTAACCCTTTATATGGTAACACACGTTGATTTTTAAAAAAATTTTATCTTTTTATATTTTCAACATCGTTCGTTTTTATACTTCGATTTATAAGAATTTATCCACAAGATCATGTGTCACGCTTACATCTTTTCTTAGTTCTTGACGGTAAGATCTAGTTTTATAATTTTTTATTTTTTATTTTCCACTTTTTATAAACCCGTCCCCTAGATAAAATACTTACTTTATATTTTTTAATTTAAGTTTCAATTTTTCTAGTTGTACTTGAAGACGCTCTTAGAAAGGGGGAAACATTGTAGTACAGAATTAAATAAATTTTCATCGTGGATAACTTAATTTTCGTTTCATTCCTTAGACACGACGCTATCAAAGAAGAAGACGTCATCAAAGCACGTTATATTTCTATGTTACAAAGGATTAAGAATGCGGTGAAAAATTAAAGATAAGGTTGAAGAGCACGTTTTTTGACTATTTCTGAAATTAACGAGAACGTGAAATTTAAATTATCCAAATAAAGATAACGCAGGTTTATAATTCCGATGGTAAAAGACAAATATGAGGATAGCCCTTCAATTCACTACTCTACTAATGAAAGAAACCCTACTACTTACTAACCCATAAGCACGGGTCTTAAAAGAAGCACGGGCTGCCTGGTATATCGACGGTTCAAAGACAATTTGGTTTGGTCGAGCTCTTCCGCTCTCCTCTCGCTATATTTAGGACATCGACCGAAAAACAGGAAAAAAAGGACTTTTGGTTGTCCAGTATGTCATCATTTCATCATACTATTCTACCTCACTCTCTCCTCTGCCTCCTTCCCGACTATTACCTCTCTCATAATCTTTCCTACAGTATTCCTCTTCCTCACTTTCCACCATAATTATAATGCGATTTCTTGAGGTTAATATATTTTTTCAAGTTTCCTATCTTTTATGATATGTTAGTGGTTTATCTCTTGTGATGCTTAAAAAGATAGGCTCAGATGCAGCTCAACAGTCGATTGTTAAAGTAAAGTTTCCTACATTTAGTCCATCTCGCATTTTCGATACCCCTTCCCCATCGGTTGTTCCAGTCTTGTACTATTTCCTCCTCCAGGACGGCTCGATCTTCCTTTGCTGCTTTTGCGGACATCCTCCCTCTAGCTATCAACTCAATTCGTTATTACTTGCAGTGCTTCAGTATTTCAGTGGCTTCAATGTCCATCTTTGGATCTCCGACCCACTAAAAATCTCTTTCCTCGTCTTCTTCTCCGGTACCGCTAGGCTGAGCATTTCTTCAGAGTTGTGAGCTGAATTATACCTCCACTGCCACTTCCCCCCTTTTCTATGCTTTCACCCGTAAGCATCCAGCAGTTGTTGAGACTGACAGATTTCCATTCTTCTTTTCTCATTCCCCAGTAGCCATCGTTGTACGTAGAGAGAAATATGAGAGAAATAACTCAACCCAGTAAAACCTAATTCAACCCAACTCAAACCAAATGTTTTCATAGTGTTACTTCCTAAAACTGGTATTAACCAGTCCAGCCGTCTTTAGAACCACAAGGTTAATCCCGATGGTAAGAGCCAAACCTGAAAGTGTAATTTGGAGGAGAGAAGAGACAAAGCACCAAAAATAGAAGAAATCCTCGAAGTGACGAAAAAGACCTTAGAAGCAAGAACCCATAACAGAATGTTTTATTGGGCGATTCAAGGCAGGGGAAGAAAAACATAATCCCAGTTTCCGGATAGATTTTGCAGAATATGCTCCAAAAACAGTTGGATTTAGAGTACGTGTTAGTGGCCAACTAATCGTATTAACTTGTTCCTCAACTCGGGCCATAAACAGACTCCACACTATTAGATAGCGCACTACCAACCTGAGAAAGCAAAGGATGATGATGTTAGTCTACAGTTAGATCTAGATTATAAAAATATTCTACTCCAACTCAGTTGTGGACTACGGCGCGACATCCAGTCTAGAATATACGCACCCCAAATATTAACAGTAGATTTCCTTTCCCTATTTATATATAACTTTGTCATACTTCTCCCATACATATCATAGATCATTTCACCTACATGATAAAATTACGACGCAACATCTAGTCTAGAGTACGTACCATAATACACATAATATCGACAATTATGGGGATTATGGGGAACCCACCCCTACTATTCATAGCAATTATGTTATTATAAATATAACTTATTACCTCTCCTATACGTATCATAGGTCATTTACTAACATAATAAAATTACGATGTGACATTCAGTTTAGAACATACACCATTATATACATAATATATTTAATATTTAAATATGAAATGAAGGAAATGAAGAATATTAAATTAATGTAACGATAGTTTTAATATAATCAGTAGATTTTGATGGTAGGTATAATTCGAGAAAACCATGACATAAATGTACAAGTTAAAAAAAAACGAAATAAACAAAATGTTCTAATGATAGAGGTCCGTGGTACAATTATGGGTTTACGTAATGAATATTTCATAAAGCGCCGTTGTGGAATGTAGAAGTGCAGGAAGCGTCGGATAGCGAGAGGTGCCCAGCAGGAGAAATGAGGACAAAACGCTTCAATATTAGCTTTGGCGAGGGTAACCTCCTCCGAAGGTATCTAAAAAGTCCAAAGCGCGACCTTTGACCCTGAGTTTTTACGGGCGAGGCGATGATGGCGCGCTCAGCTTTGTACGGAGAACGACCCCCGAAGGGCGGAACCGCTCTCCGAAGTCTTCGGCTAAGAGAAGTCTTAGAGGTGGGTCTTCCATATGTCGAGACGGCCCAGCGCTCATCAATTATACTGCCTCACTAATGAGTTTTACGGCTTTTCGTCTATATTATAATCACGGATAGCGAACGGCTCTCTAAGTAAATTATTCCTCCCGCTTATTCGGTACGGCTTATAGTCCAACCCCGAACAAGAACACCGAGAAACTAGAATATTAATATTAATAATTCCCCCTCTTTTCTTTTTGCCCGTTTATCGAATAAATCAAATTAATTTCGAGAACGGCAGCAGATTCAAATAACCCATTCAAGCCGAATATTTACAGTTTCGACCGGCGGAGGTCGCGCATAAATTGTTAACTAACGGGATCGAGCGTGACGCCGAACGCTAATGAAGAATTATTAGCTCTATTTACCGGAAAACGCGGGAAGAGTCCTAAAAGCTTGATGAAAGTGAAAGCGGGCCTTTCATCTCTACAAAATGTGTCTTTCGTAAAGTGGTCGTCGCGAACTTTAACCTCGCTTTTAAAAGCGGGCTTTAATTAAAACTTTAAACATTAGCGTTCGGGCGGCGCTAATGTTTCGCGGAGTACCGTACAGGAATTTCGTGCTGTCTAATCGATTCTAACGGCCCCCGAAGACCTGCGAACGGCAATTAAAGGATAATTGACTATTTTCCGGGTTGACTAGTACAGATGTGAATCGATAAATTCTAATTTTGTATCATTACTACCTCACAATTGGGTAATTTCTAACTAAAAAGGTACTTAAATCTTAGTTGTTTCATCTTATTATTCTTCCTGTCGGGATAAGGAGAGAGGTTTAGAGTTAATGCATAAACTAGAGGATTTCTCTATAGTTTGGTTCTTTTATGTTGGTTGTAAATTTTGTATGTCTTTTACTTTCCGTCATAGTCATCTTACTAGCGTTCAGATTCAATGCCGAAATTTTTGGTCAATTCGAAACGCATAATGAAATTACGACGCGTCATTCAATCTAGAGTATACACCGTAATATATATTTAATATTGACATAATTGAAATTCCCCGACTATTATTTATCGTTAGGGTGGATTATTTTAACAAATAATCCTACAAATTAAGACTGATGTAAAATATGGGACAGGTATGAATAAGTTATCTATATATAATAATTGATTTCCTGTTGATATTAGGGGTGCGATCAGATTCAATAAACGCCAGAATATACAATTAATTTTAAACCCTACCGATAAGTAATAGTCGAGAAATCCCCATTATGCCGATATTATGTGTATAATGGTGTAAATTCTAGACTGAATGTCGCGTCGTAATTTCATTATGTTGGTAATGACTTATGATACGTATAGAAGTATGAATAAGTTACATATACAGGTGTCCCACAATGGCTGTGCAATACTTCACCGGCGTATTCTTTGGACGAAAATAGACAAAAATGCTTTATAAATATAGGATGTGCACCATTTACTGCTAAACATAAACGAATACGCTTTTTAACTGAAGTTCTAATCTCTTCAAAGATACTGGGAATTTGTTTTACTACGTTAAATGAGTCAGTAATGTTATCCCGTATATTTAGAACTTCTTTAGAAGTGTGTATTTATTTTACATGTCCCTAAAAACCAAAAATCTAACGAATTTAAATCTGGTTAACAGGAAGAGAATCTTCTCAGTCAATCCACTTATTGCGAAATATCAAAAGGTGGTCCTTATCGAACATAAAGTCTTGTAATATTTGCAGAAGTAATTCATCATATGCCTGATAAATTACCTGATGTAAGTATCGGCTGTCAATCGCTTTGAAAGAAAATTGACCTAATTTTATATTCTTATAAAGTATGCGACCTATACTTTAATACTGACTAGCCGTTGATGATGATAAAGATGTGACTATTAGGCTTAGAATTCTTTGCAACCGCATAATGGCGAGCTGCTTAGTACGCATTTTTATCAGCTGGCACTTTTATTAAATTAAGTAGTAAACTTTGACAACTTATAGTAATCACTTAATCAATTTTTTTAATTTATTAAAGAAAACAGTTTTTTGTTAATATACAACAAAAAGCTGCAAATAAACTAAGAATTTTCTTCTGTATGTTCATGTCTTATAAAACTAAAACTTTGAATATCTCAATAATGATTCATTTTCGGACCTAGGTTTGTTTGACTTTTTGTCTCTTTTCGATCAGAGGACACGCTGGTGAAGTAGTATGCAATCTTTGCAGGACACCCTATATAATAATGGATTTTTTGTTAATACTGACGGGCGTTTAGAATTCAAATCCTACTCTAACGATAAATAATCGTCGGGGAATCCCCATTATCTCTATGTTACATGTATCATGGTCTATATTCTAGACTGGATGTTGCTTCGTTATTTTTCTATTTTGGTAACATTCTTAGGTGACGTTGAACGTTTAGAATTAATTGCAAATCCCGACGTAGAATCTGAACCCACTCTAACGTTAAGTAACAGTCGGGGAATCCCCATTATGTCGATATGTATATATCAATCGTGTATATTCTAGACTGGATGTCGCGTCGTAATTTCATTATGTAGGTAACGTGGCTTATGATATGGTATGAATAAGTTATATATGTAATAATATACTTACTATTAATGCTAGGGAAGTTTAAAATTGATTGCGTTGAATTTTAACCCACCTTAACGATAAGTAATCGTCGGGGAATCACTGTTATGTCTATAATATATGCAGCATGGTATCATGGTGTATATTAGTAACATAGCTAGATGATGTTGGGCGTATAGCATTAATTCCAAAACGCGACTTTAATCTAAACTCATCCTAACTATAAATAATAGACGGGTCATCATAGGGTGTTTCAGAATTACACGGCACTATTTCAGGGCTACGTTCTCCAACACGAAATAAACAAGAATGTTTATATAAACATAAGTCTCAAATTAATTTTTTATCGAGATATTGAAAAGTTAAAGATAAATATCTAAATGTCTTGAATTTAATCAGATTGGCGTGGATTGCAATTGCAAAGCGCTTTTGTGTTTGACAGATGATTAAACAAAAAAAAAATAAAAATTAATGATTAGTGTTAAATACTGTTCGTGTAAATAAGTATCCTATTTTACTATTTCTGCATATTTTCGTATGAATTAATAAGAAGACTTCCATTTTGTGTATCATGGGAGACACCACAAATTTATTCACTTTTGAAGAACAAACAGACATGGTTTTAATTTATAGCGAGGTACATAAAAATGGCGTTGCTACTGTTCGAAAATATCATGAAACATTTTCCACTAGAAGGATACCAAATCAGAAAACGTTTAAAGCCATTGAAAGACGTCTTTGGGAAACTGGCACGCAAAAACCACAACGACAAAACGCAGGTCGACAGAGATTTCGACGAACTGGTAACGTTGAAGAAAGGATACTCAATGCTGTTCAGCTATCTCCTACTACTAACACCAGAAAATTGTCACATCGTTTCAATGTTTCATTTGCAAGCGTATGGCGAACATTGCGCGAGCAATAATTGTATCCATATCACGTTACATGTGTGCAACATTTGATACCAGAGGATTATAACAAGCGCATAAATTTCTGCCAATGGTTGATTCGACAATGCACACATGAGATCCTAACTTTTTGAGATGCTTGTTAGTTATCGATGAATCTTACTTTACCAGAAATGGAATTACTAATTTTCGAAACACTCATATTTGAAGCGATGAACACCCTCATACGCATTACCAACATACTTTTTCATTAAATGTCTGATGTGGTTTTCTTGGTGGTAATCTTATCGGCCCTTTCTTTTTACCATCAAGGCTTTCAGGAATATTTTACTTGAATTTTTTGCAAAATAATCTGTATGAGCTTCTAGAGGATATTTCGATTGCCAACGGGCAGGGGATGTGGTTTATGCTCACTTTTCTCATATTGTCATCGATTATTTAAACCCAGCATATGGTAACCGATGGATTGGCCGAAACGAACCAGCTAAATGGCCATTACGATCTGCTGATCTAACGCCGTTAGATTATTTTGTATGAGGCTGGATGAAGTCTGAGGTTTATTCTACGTCTATTGCCATGCAAGAAAAACTAAGAAATCCCATTGAAGAAGCAGCAGCTTCTATGAGGGGTCGTCCCGATAATCTAAGCCGTGCCAGAGAATCATGGATTCGTCGTGCTGAATACTGCATTCAACAAAATAGAGGGCACTTTGAACAGTTACTCTGAATGTTTTATTGTTAAATAAATTAACTTTTCAATATCTGGATAATAAATTAATTTAAGACTTATGTTTATATAAACTTTCTTGTTTGTTTCGTGCTGGAGAACATATCCCTGAAATAGAGCCGTGCAATTTTGAAACACCCTGTATACAGGGTGATTCATTAGCTCAATGACAAACTTTGGCAGATGAAAGGTTATGCGATTCTAAGGAAAAGATGTTATATGACTATGGGTCCAATTCACTTTGGTTAAAGAGTTACAAGCCTTTGAAAATTTTACACAGTTTAATAGGCAAATGAAAATGTAACATAAAAAATTAGTTTAAAAATTACAAAAGTTGTTCGAAATGTCCGCCTTCAACTTGAATGCTCGCCTCACATCGACGAAGTACAGATTCTGTTCATTCCGTATGGTATGAACAGAATAATTTCTACATGGTACACAAACTGCTGCATGTGTCCCTAGAAATAATAATCCAGCGCATTTAGATTTGGGGAACGTGGTGGCCAGACTACTGGACCTCCATTGTCAATCCGATTGTTTGCAAAATGTTCATGTAACCAAGCGATGACTATTCTTCCTCGATGTGGTGGTGCACCATCGTGCTGATACCACATATTTTGAACGACGTTAAGTGGTAGGCCGAAAAGGTTATTTTCCAAGAAATTTCTGTACATATCTGCATTTAAGCGTTCATTTATCACCCATACAGGTAGCAAAGAATTGTTAAAAATGCCACCGCAAACGTTTACACTAAACCGTTGCTGAAATCTTCCTGGTCTAATTGCATGTGGATATTGCAAGGACCACACATGTTCGTTATGATAATTATTTATGCCATCCCTAGTGAAACACGCTTCATCAGACCACAGAACTTCGAAAATGAAGTTATTATTTTGAGCATATTGCTGAATTACTGGATTACAGTGGCAAAATGCTAAGCGTTGCTCAGTATCTCCAGGATGTAATGCTTGAACATTTTGGCGATGAAACGTAACATGCTCGCTATACGTCGAGTACTAATTGAAGGGTCGTCAAGTACATTCACTTCATGGGGACGAACGGAATGTGGTGGAGCGGGGTTACCTGTTTCTCTCAGTCTGCGAAATGATGCACTAAACACTGTATGGACAGGTTGATGTCTATCTGGGTATTCTACGAAGGTATTCTATTGCTGCTTGCCGAGCGTTTTCGTTACAAAGCCCATACACAAAAATAATATCTGCATATTCTTCAGTCGTAAATACATGCATTTCTGTTTTCGATCAAAATTCTGACAATTATAAACTTTGAAACACACAGAATAGAGTAAATTGAAACGTTTGACATAAAGAACTCAGTTTTGTTATCACAGAAATTTTAAAAGGCTTGTAACTCTTTAACCAAATCGGACCCATATTCATATAATATCATTTCCTGAGAATCGCATTACCTTTCATCTGCTAAAGTTTGTCATAGTGCTAATGAATCACCCTGTACATCATGGAGTATATCCTAGACTGGATGTCGCGTCGTAATTTCATTATGTAAGTAAAGTGACTTACTTAAATAGATAAGTAATATTCGGAGAATCTCCATTATATCGAAGTCTGTATAAAGTTGAGATATTTTACTGTTAACTTTGAACGCATTTTAAAAATTACAAAACAAGTTGAGGAGACCTCATTCTACATTAACACCACAAAAACTCTTTTACGGAAATAGCGTGATTGTAATACTTAACAAGCTAGTTTCCTAGGTATAATATAGAAAGTAAATGACATAAATATTTACTTAAAGTAGAATGATTAATGCCCGGTTCGCAGTTACGCGATACGAAACGACGCGTCAAGCGCGAAACTCGTTTGCACGCGACGCGTCGTCCGATGTAGATAACGCAGATTGGGTCGTCTCTATCGCGGGGTAGAGACGGCGCAGGCTGAAAAGAAGGATTTATCGTTCCATAAATATCGGCGCATTAATAAATAGTCCGAACAAATTAAACATTTGACAGACCGTATAGATTATTATCGGCTATGGCCTACCGGCCCCCATCATAATACCGGGTTTCGATCGCCGGACGACGCGCTACCGTCCGAACCGGCGCAATGGCCCGCGGGTATAACGGGTCGACCGTTTCGTTTTCCACCGATTATCGCCAGACAGAGTGACGATATTCGCACTAAAACAACTCGAATTTCTTTATGTATCCGATAACTAAACTTACTTAGTTACTTTACTCGGGTAGGTAGATAGATAGATAGATAGTTGCCGCTCCTCTTTAACCTATAAATCGAAGGAAAGTAGGTTCAATTGCGTTTCCATTAAAAGGTTAAATGTGCTCGACGATAAAAAGTTATTCGAAGAAGATTTGATTTGATATGGTTGGGGGAAATGAAAATTTGGAATTGAAAAATGGTTTAAAATCGGTAAGAATTGTCCTTCGGCGGTCCCGGACAAAGCTTCAGTTCTCGATAACCGTCTTCTGCGCGAGCGAAAAAGCGCCAACAATAAAAAGATCGACCGACTAGTACATTAATCACGCAACATTGCCGGCGAAGTTTTTTCGCCGCGCGGAGAGTTGGTGCACCTGCGAAAGGCTGCGGTGAGCTCTCGACCGGCGACCTCTCCGAAGCCGCTTTCTATTTGGCATTTTTACTAACGACGCTCCCGTCTGCGTTGTTCGTTTCGTTCGAGAGTCGCCGGCCCCGTTCCGAAACGCACCCATGAATATTTATACAAGACCTGCCCCGTTTAGGGACGCTTTTAGGTCGGCTGTTTACTCGACAAGCTTCTGCTGCTGTTGCTGTTGCCGGACTGCAGCCTCTTTCCGTTCCCGGTCCAAGATCATTATCTGTTTGTATTAATTCTGTTTGGATCGGCTTTTTAAAAGTCTTCTTTACCACAATAGAAACCGAATTATAAAAAATAATGCCATTATTGAAAATAATAACCGACGAATTTGCCGGATGACCTATGCCCCCCCTTAGAAAGTACCAAGTCCCGTGAAAGCTCCTTTTCATAAACGCAACACCATTCGAAAACACTTTCCTTTTTCCCGATGCTATCGAGAGTTGAGAAAATTATTAAATTACATTTCGCCCGAGGGGGGCTCGGCGCACAGATGTACGTCTAATTTGCATATATTAAGATGTAGGCATATCGCCGCGCCATCTACGAACGTGTGCAATTGATAGAAAGCGTTCGATTTGGTCGAGCGCCGCACCTCTGTCTCTACCCCGGATATTTATGGTAATCGATCGCGTGAAAATTAGTTATAAGTCAATTAAGGGGAAGGGGGCCCATTCAAGAAGAGTCAAAGGCTCTATAGCCATTAAATTATCTTTAAACAGGTTATCGTGCAATGATTATACAACGATACAAAGCGTCGATTTAATAAGGCAAATTATAGAATTATGAACTCTACCAGGCAATAATTAAAACTTTAAAGCACCACCCTGACCGTATTTATAAAGACTAAGAAATGATTTGTGTGGTAATGTAAACTTGAGAATGTTCTCTTTAACACTATATATAACAATTAATTAAAAATCTCCCTTTATTTATTCAAGTTTGTATGTTATTTGATATCTAAATATTAAATATATTCTAGACTGGATGTCGCGCCGTAATTTTATTATGCAGATAAACTGATCTATGATATGTATGGAAGAGGTTTGAATTAGTTAATTTAAAAACAGATTTCCTGTTAATGCTAGTTTAACGATAAGTAATAGTCGGGGAATCCCCATTATGTCGATATTATATGTATCATGGTGTATATTAAACTGGATGTCGCGTCGTAATTTTATTATGTAGGTAAATTGACTTATGATATGCATGAGAGAGGTATGAATTTGTTATATATATACTAATAAATTTCTTGTTAATACTAGGGGTAAGTTCAGATTCAACGCCGGGATTTGCAATTAATTTTAAATTTGAAGAATTTAAAGAATTAATTACAAATCCCGGCGTTGAATCTGAACTCACCCTAACGATAACTAATAATCGGGGAATCCCCATTATACAGATTCTAGACTAGACGTCGCGCCGTAATTTTATTATGTAGATGCGAATTTTTTTGAAAATTCGGGCCGTGAGTCTGAACCCACTTTAATGATAAGTAATAGTTTGAAAAATCGCATTGTGTCGATGTTATATGTGTTATTCTAGACTGGATTTCGCGTTTGAATTTCGTTATGTTGATAAAATGAAAAAATGTTGAAAATATGATATATACAGGGTGACACAAATGTCTGGAATACACCAAATAACTTCGCTATTTTTATTTTTAACAAAAAATCTTTCTTACAAAAGTTTTTAGATTTATTATAACGTATATAAAACTATAGTTTGGTTACCATGATAACTAATTTATTTGTTGGAATTGGAACGAAATTTTTTTCTTATCTCTTTAATAGAGCATAAGGTTACATAATGTAAAAATCAGATAAACTGAGTTTTTTTAGGTCAGACATACATTATAGACTGGATGTTGCGCCGTAATTTTATTATGCAGGTAAACTGATCTATGATATGTATGAGAAAGGTTTGAATTAGTTAATTTAATAACAGATTTCCTATTAATAGTAGTCTAACGATAAGTAACAGTCGGGGAATCCCCATTATGTCGATATTATATGTATCATGGTGTATATTCTAAACTGGATGTCGCGTCGTAATTTTATTATGTAGGTAAATTGACTTATGATATGTATGAGAGAGGTATGAATATGTTATATATATACTAATAAGTTTCTTGTTAATACTAGGGGTAAGTTCAGATTCAACGCCGGGATTTGCAATTAATTTTAAACGCCCGACGTCGCCCAGGCTTTAAATTCGAATTGTTTAAAAATTCGGGCTGTGGGTCTGAACTCACTCTAACGATAAGTAATACATTGTAGTAATACATTGGAAAATCCCATTGTGTCGATGTTATATGTGTCATTCTAGACTGGACTTCGCGTTGGATTTTCATTATGTTGATAAAATGAGAAAATGTTGAAAATATGATACATTCCACAAAAGTCTGGAATACACCAAATCACTTCGCTATTTTTATTTTTAACAAAAAATTGGAACGAAATTTTTTTTCTTATCTTTTTAATAGAGCATAAGGTTACATAATGTAAAAATCAGATAAATTGAGTTTTTTAAGTCAGACATATATTATAGACTGGATGTCGCGCCGTAATTTTATTATGTAGATTTAAATTGATTAAAAATCTTGACGTTAAATCTAAACCCACTTTAACGATCATCAATAGTCGGGGAATTCCCATTATGTCGATATTATATGTATCATAGTGTTATATATCATTAAATTATCTTTAAACATTGTCATACAATGATTATACAACGATAAAAAGCATCGATTTAATAAGACAAATTATAGAATTATAAACTCTACTAGGCAATAATTAAAACCTTATAGTTTTATCCTAACCATATTTATAAAAATGACGATGTCCACTTTAAGACGATATACCGGGTGTTTCAGATTACCCATACCAGACATTTTTCTCAAAGACGCGATTATTATTCAGAAGTTGTGATAAAAAATATGGTAAAAGCGTATATAACGAATTCATTGCATTAATTTTTATCACACTGATAACGCTGGAAAAGTTTTAACATAGAATAGATATTTTAAAAATAAACAACTTTTCCTTTGCCTCTTCATAAATTTAATGCAACGTTTAAGTGTTATTGACGACTACGGTAATGATAACTAAACATGGTTACTAAATATGACAATAAATATGGTCCGGCATTACCAGCGTGATAAAAACTGGTTCATTGGGTTCTTCATATACGATTTTATTATTATATTTTTTATTGCAACTTTTTAAGTAATCGCGTTTTTGAGAAAAATCCTTGGTATGGGTGGTCTGAATCACCCGGTATAACAATTACTTAAAAATGTCCCTTATTTATTCATGTATGATCTATACATTAAATTAAAGCTTAGTAATGCGTAATAGTTAATAAAGAGGCATCCTACTATCAGTGTACGTAAAGAAAAATCAGTCTCTTATTGTAGAGGGTGCAATTGAATTAAGATGCGACGTCTAGTCTAGAACACACGTTGTTATAATCTTATTTCGATTGAACAAACATCTTCTGACGTATTTCTGGTTTGTTTTTATACAAGATTCGTTTAAATCGCTATAAGAAAATTGAGAAAAAGACATGATTTTGAAAAAGTGATAGCGGGATCCATAAAAAACAACTATTTGAAATATTTTGATTGAAACAATGTACGATATTCACCCATTCCTTTTTGACTTAACCGCATTCTATTATCGGTATCAAAAGTCAAGGTCTCTAAAGCCGCATTTTTTGCAAAGAAGATTTGGTGATATTGGTATTTGGGGATTCGTTCGGATTAGCTGATAGCAATCACGTGATGCCAGTATGTTCGTCATCTGCCAATTCGAACGAGTGATATTGAAAAAGTGATAGCGGGATCCACAAAATACAACTATTTGAAACATTTTTATTGAAACATTGTACGATATACACCCATTCCTTTTTGACTTAACCGCATTCTATTATCGGTGTCAAAAGTCAAGGTCTCTAAAGCCGCATTTTTTGCAAAGAAGATTTGGTGATATTGGTATTTGGGGATTCGTTCGGATTAGGTGATGGCAATCACGTGATGCCAGTATGTTCGTCATCTGCCAATTCGAACGAGTGATTTTGAAAAAGTGATAGCGGGATCCACAAAATACAACTATTTGAAACATTTTTATTGAAACATTGTACGATATACACCCATTCCTTTTTGACTTAACCGCATTCTATTATCGGTGTCAAAAGTCAAGGTCTCTAAAGCCGCATTTTTTGCAAAGAAGATTTGGTGATATTGGTATTTGGGGATTCGTTTGGATTAGCTGATAGCAATCACGTGATGCCATTATGTTCGTCATCTGTAAAATTGAACGAATAATTTTGAAAAAGTGATAGCGGCATCCACAAAATACAACTACGTGAAATATTTTAATTAAAACAGTGTACGATATCCACCCAGACCTTCTTGACTTAACCACATCTTACTATCAGTGTCAAAAGTCAAGGTCTCTAAAGTTGCATTTTCTGCAAGGAAGATTTGGAGATTTTTTTATTTGGAGATTCGTTTGGATTGACTGATAGCGATCACTTGACGCCAGTACATTCGTCATCTGATTCGTCTAAATGATCATTGTCCAAATATCCAAATCTCCTTTTCACTAATAACACCTTTAATCCCATTTCACATTTGATTTAGTTGACTAGTGGAAAAAAAAATTTTATACTTCTTTTTAAAATTTTCTTAATTAAGTAATAATACTCATTTAATTAGTAAATAGTATCAAAATGGAAGACAGAATTCAAATTACTAATTTTGTGAATCTTATATATCTTGTATCGTCTGAAGACATTAATTATTGAGAAGAGAGGAATTTGGTGCAACCTAAACTTCGTTTAATGAATTGCAAATTGCTGAAATAAAGTTTTTTCAATATTTCAAGACGTCAACATCGCCATTTATCTGTTATATGATTTTTTCTAATGTGGGTTTATCGGTCACAAATGATCTTTTCGTGTGAAAGTGCATATTATAGTATCTGTGTCACTATAAATTCGATTACCCAGTTTCAGTTACCCAGTTTCTAGCAGCCGACCCCGACTAGTCAGTTTTAGATCATGTGAAAACTTGCATATAACTCAACACTCACGCCGTTTAAATGGGCTTTACTGTATAGGTCGATATCTTAGATTTATTATCTACGTCATGAAATAAAGGCGCGTCGTCCAGTCTAGAATAGTGCTCGTAAGTAATAATCTTCGCACGACTTATTTCTGTTTCGTTTATATTCAATGATTAGTTTATATTCAATGATTCGTTCATATTCAATGATTCGTTTATATTCAATAATTCGTTTATATCACCCCAAAAAAATTAGAGGAAGAAGTACGACATTGAAAAAGTGATAACGACATCCGCAAAATGCAACCTATTTGAGATATTTTGATCAAAACATAGTATTCAGTAATCAGTGTCAAAATCAAAACCTGTTACGAGGTCGATATCTTAGATTCATTATCTACATCATGAAATAAAGGCGCGACGTCCAGTCTAGAATAGTGCTCGTAAGTAGCAATTTTCGCACGACTTATTTCTGTTTCATTTATATTCATGATTCGTTTATATCGCTCCAAAAAAGTTAGAGGAAGTAGTACGACATTGAAAAGGTGATAACGACATCCACAAAATACAACCTATTTGAGATATTTTGATCAAAACATAGTATTCTGTAATGAGTGTAAAAACTCAAACGAGGTCGATATCTTAGATTTATTATCTACGTCATGAAATAAAGACGCGACGTGCAGTTTAATATAGCACTCGTAAGTAATAATCTTCACACGACTTATTTGTGTGAAGTCTGTTTGATTTATATTCATCATTCGCTTATATCGCTCCAAAAATAATTAGAGGAAGTACTACGATATTGAAAAAGTGATAACGACGTCCACATAATACAACCTATTTGAGATATTTGATCAAAACTTAGCATTCTGTAATGCGTGTCAAAAATCAAAGGTTCTTATTGTAGAGGTCGATACTTACTTACTGTAGGCTATTTTACTTACAGCTTGGCAAATCAATTTTGGCCGGTCAAGGACAGATGCACCGTAACAAAAGGTGTATATTAACTCCGGAATTCATTTCTTCATTGTATTTCGTAGAATGCATTTCGAATACAATCCTTAACAAAAGTATTCCCACAATACATTACATATTTTCATACATTGTCTTCTCAATCATTGGAGATTAAATCAAACATCTTCAAAATGTTTGAATTGGAGTTAAACCATGTTTCTAAGATTCTGTGATATTACGGTGTATATGCTAAATCTTTACGAGCGTTGTCGTCATCACGAATTCGCAATTTGGCGATTTAATATCGCACTCCTTCTGCGTAGCTGTCCGGCCAAAATACACATGCCAAGCTGTACATAATGAAATTAAGGCGCGACATCCAGTCTAGATCCCGGTCCAAAAAAGGGGAGGGTTGATTTTTTTGGCATGGATATAGCGTTAAAACAAAAACTGTTACAACTGTTAGAAAGGCTGCTTCAATTAATGGTTAATATTTATATTTATATTTATACATGTATAAAAATGGTCTTAATCATTAATTCTGAGAAACCTTATCGAGGAATCTAATTGAATCCCGTTTTTGATATAAAATCAGTCGCAATTCGCGTTGATTTTTTGTCGATCTCTTCGCGTCCCCGGTTTGCTTTTAATTGGACCGGGTATCCGTGCCATGGCATCTGTACGAGAGAACGGGGCGCCGTTTAAACTCGGTGTCCTTAATTGACTCCGGTGTCTCCATTGTTATCCGAGGTGCTTCTGTCGTCGCGTTACCCGCTGTAATTGACTCGAGGTCGAAGGTTAATTCGTGAGCGCGACGCGTGCTTCGCGAAATGACCAACTTCTCTCTAAGTCGATTTGAACGGAATTTATTATTTTTTTTTATTAAAATTTATTTATTGATACGGTTCGAGTTTCATTAATGCGGGTTATACGTTAGCACGAAGTCGTTTCAATGGAAAGTACGAGGTCTTAAACGGAAAACGTCCGAGTTTTATTGGCTTCTAATGCACAAACAAACAGACACTCGCATTCAAACAAACACACGCGCGAGATGGCTTTTCCGGAAACGTAACGGTTCCAGAGATAAAACCCGGGCTGCGCAGCAGTTCTGTTTAGTTCTGTTGGCCGTCGTCGGGCGGCGGACAGACAGATAAGGACGTACAATTGCATAACAAGTGCCCCGGCGAGCTGGGCTCTTGGAACCCGGGACATTCATCGCGTTATACCGAGCCACCCACACTCGGTCGTCGTCGTCGTCTTTTCCAGCGGTGGTACCTCATTACCGAGGACCGCGATCGATCCTTTGCGTCCCTCCCCTTCGTTCCCCGCAAGAAAAAGAGCTCTCCGCGTACGAAGAACCAACTCCGCTGCGCATTCCTATGCTATTTAGTGGCGCCACGCGGCAAAAATGGCAGCGACCACTACCGGTGGCTAATGAAAGTTCACTGAATGCGGTGGCGGCAGCGCACCAGATGCGACCGCGCCGCTTTGTAACGATTATACACGGTTATGCAACGAGAAAAGTAAATATTGATGGTAGTAATCAGTAATTTAATCCGCTACCATTTAGATTGCAAAAAATCATCGCAAGTTCAAATTGAATTTCTCCTTTAATTAATTCGAATCGGGGAAAAAGGTTTAATTCGGTTCGATTTATGGAGAAATGCGAAAAATGAGAGGAGGACAAAAAGGGCGGTGATGCGAAAGTTAATCAAAGCCCCGTTTCGCGTTCGTGTTAGTTTTAGGCCGATCCCGGTCGGAGTTCTTAATGGAACGACGATCCGGCGGCGCGGTGATTGCAAATTCCAAATTCAATTACTTGATAATTATATGGCAGCACGCTAACGCGACCGAGAAAGCGGCCATCCGGCCTCTCCCCTCGTCAGACCTCCAACTCTCTTCTCTGATGAGATGAACGTCGGAAACTAAATGCATACTAAAGTTTTAGTTCAAAAATGCGTTTTCCTGCAAAATAAACCAATTAATATTTTTTTAGCGAAACAATGTTGACTCTGTTGCCTAAAACAGTATTACTAAGTGATAGAAATTTTAGAATTAAAGATAAAACGGTGTATTGTAATATAATTTAAAAATCTTACCTAATTTGTGACGAAGAGGCTTGCCGAGTCTTCTGTTTAGAATCTGCAAAAAAAATATTTTTTTAATTAAAATTTTTAAATCCATCTCAGCGATTTTTCCATAAATTATTTTTTAATTGTTTTAACGTTTTAGATCTTTCATCTTCATTTCCTTAAAAGAATCATTAATTGAAATCTTAAGATTATCTTCTAACATTCGAACATAATAAAACTATTTATTTTATACTTGCTAATTTTGCTTGTACTTGTCTACTTATCGCAGAGGTAATCGTGCGGATTTACATAATAATAATTAAGATTGAGTTGAATGAATGATTAATGAATAATGATACGTAAAATAGAAAAATTCTAAATATATCTAAGACGCACTATTTTTGTCAGAGAGATGTCCCTAATAGTGGGGTGCGTTTTTGTTTAATAAACTAAAAGTAATACACTAGACTTAGAACTAGAAATATTCGGCTTTAGCCGTCTTAAGAGACGTACAGCTAAATACGAATGTTTCTAGTTCTAGGTATAGTGTTAGCTTTAATGCTAGTATTAGTTCTAGTTGTAGTTGTTATTCAATGTTGAATTGTGTACTTGTGATTCAATACGAACATGTTGTATATGTTTAATGAACTAAAAGTAAAACTTACACTAGACTTAGAACTAGAAACATTCGGGTTTAACCGCCTTAAGAGATATACTACTAAATGTACACCAGATGTACACCTGAATGTACACCTAGATGTACACAAGTCGGGTAGACTTGAACCAATTTGGAATTTAGATTGTATCTATTTTATAGACAAACATAGACTCGAACCAATTTGGAATTTAGATTGTATCTATTTCGTTGAACTAAAACTAGAACTAACACTAGACCTAGGACTAGAAATATTCGGGTATACGGCTAAATCCAAGTATTTCTAGTCCTAGGTCTAGTGTTAGTTCTAGTTTTACTTGTGATTCAATACGAACATGTTGTATACACACTAGACTTAGAACTAGAAACATTCAAGTTTAGCCGCCTTAAGAGATGTACCTAGATGTACACCAGTCGGGTTGCACGACTAGTGTTAGCTTTAATGCTAGTATTAGTTCCGGTTGTAGTTGTTATTAAATATTAGATTGTATATAGGACTAGAAACATTCGGGGTACAAATATTTGTATTTTGAAAAACACTATTTTTGTGTATTTTTTTAATAATAGGGTGCGTCTTAGAATCTGGTGCATCTTAAATTCGAACAAATAGGGTACATACGGGGTGTCTGGCATCTTCCGGATCAGAGATATATAGCAATGTAGAGCGCATTATGTTACGACGATTTTTTAAATATTTTAATATAAAACCGTTTTTCTCTAAAGCGTTTAGTTTTTCAAAAAAATGTAAATGAAAAAATCGAAAGGAGGATGAAAATTTTCTAAAAAATCGTTTCCCATTAAATTTCGCTGAAGGTCACGTCATTATATAATTGAATGACGTGAAAAAAGATGGTCCAAACCGTTTTTCTCTAAAGCATTTAGTTTAAAAAAAAAAATATAAATGAAATTAATGAAAAAATCGTAAGGGGGGAGGCGAAGGAAGAAAATTTTCACAAAAATCGTTTCAACTCCAATTTTGCTGAGTCACGTCATTATATGATTAAATGACGTGGAAAAAAATGGTGAAAAGCGTTCTTCTCTAAAGCGTTTAGTTTTTCCAAAATATGTAAATGAAAAAATCGAAAGGAGGATGAAAATTTTCTGAAAAATCGTTTCCCATTCAATTTCGTTGACAGTCACGTCATTATATAATTGAATGACGTGGAAAAAGATGGTCCAAACCATTTTTCTCTAAAGTATTTAGTTAAAAAGAAAATGTAAATGAAATTAATGAAAAAATCGTAACGGGCGGGAGGCGGAGGATGAAAATGTTCACAAAAATCATTTCAACTGCAATTTCTGTGAAAGTCACGTCATTATATAATTAAATGACGTGGAAAAAGATGGTGAAAAGCGTTCTTCTCTAAAGCGTTTAGTTTTTCCAAAAAATCTAAATGAAAAAATCGAAAGGAGGCTGAAAATTTTCTGAAAAATCGTTTCCCATTCAATTTCGCTGAAGGTCACGTCATTATATAATTGAATGACGTGGAAAAAGATGGTCGAAAGCGTTTTTTTCTAAAGCATTTAGTTTTTTAAAAAAATGTAAATGAAATTAATGAAAAAGTCGTAAGGGGGGGAGGCGGAGGATGAAAATTTTCACAAAAATCATTTCAACTGCAATTTCTCTGAAAGTCACGTCATTATATAATTACATGACGTGGAAAAAGATGGTGAAAAGCGTTCTTCTCTAAAGCATTTAGTTTTTTAAAAAAATGTAAATGAAATTAATGAAAAAATCGTAAAGGGGGAGGCGGAGGATGAAAATTTTCACAAAAATCATTTTAACTCCAATTTCGCTGAAAGTCACGTCATTATATAATTAAATGACGTGGAAAAAGATGGTGAAAAGCGTTCTTCTCTAAAGCGTTTAGTTTTTCCAAAAAATGTAAATGAAAAAATCGAAAGGAGGATGAAAATTTTCTGAAAAATCGTTTCCCATTCAATTTCGCTGAAAGTCACGTCATTATATAATTGAATGACGTGGAAAAAGATGGTCCAAACCGTTTTTCTCTAAAGCATTTAGTTTTTTAAAAAAATGTAAATGAAATTAATGAAAAAATTGTAAGGGGGGAGGCGGAGGATGAAAAGTTTCACAAAAATCATTTCAACTCCAATTTCGCTGAAAGTCACGTCATTATATAATTAAATGACGTGGAAAAAGATGGTGAAAAGCGTTCTTCTCTAAAGCGTTTAGTTTTTCCAAAAAATGTAAATGAAAAAATCGAAAGGAGGATGAAAATTTTCTGAAAAATCGTTTCCCATTCAATTTCGCTGAAAGTCACGTCATTATATAATTGAATGACGTGGAAAAAGATGGTCGAAACCGTTTTTCTCTAAAGCATTTAGTTTTTTAAAAAAATGTAAATGAAATTAATGAAAAATCGTAAGGGGGGGGGGAGGCGGAGGATGAAAAATTTCACAAAAATCATTTCAACTGCAATTTCTCTGAAAGTCACGTCATTATATAATTAAATGACGTGGAAAAAGATGGTGAAAAGCGTTCTTCTCTAAAGCGTTTAGTTTTTCCAAAAAATGTAAATGAAAAAATCGAAAGGAGGATGAAAATTTTCTGAAAAATCGTTTCCCATTCAATTTCGCTGAAAGTCACGTCATTATATAATTGAATGACGTGAAAAAAGATGGTCCAAAACGTTTTTCTCTAAAGCATTTAGTTTTTTAAAAAAATGTAAATGAAATTAATGAAAAAATCGTAAAGTGGGGAGGCGGAGGATAAAAATTTTCACAAAAATCATTTCAACTGCAATTTCGCTGAAAGTCACGTCATTATATAATTAAATGACGTGGAAAAAGATGGTGAAAAGCGTTCTTCTCTAAAGCGTTTAGTTTTTCCAAAAAATGTAAATGAAAAAATCTAAAGAAGGACGAAAATTTTCTGAAAAATCGTTTCCCATTCAATTTTGCTGAAAGTCACGTCATTATATAATTGAATGACGTGAAAAAAAGATGGTCCAAACCGTTTTTCTCTAAAGCATTTAGTTTTTTAAAAAAATGTAAATGAAATTAATGAAAAAATCATAAGGGGGAGGGGGTGTAGGATGAAAATTTTCTAAAAAATCGTTTCGACTCCAATTTCTGTTCCCAATTTTAACCCTAGGTCCAATTTCGACTCTAGGTCCCGTTTCTTACGTATTTGTTTCTTATAAGAATTTATTTATTGATTTTTCTTGTACAACTTTAAAGAGTTCCCTTACAATTATAATCAAAAATTTTTAAAAAACTCTATTAAAAAAATCGTCTCAAAATAATGTGCTCTACATCGGTATATACCTCTGATCCGAAAGATAGCGGACATCCTGTATACACAGTATGTTAAATGTCTGAAATATACCCATTGTCTTCATCAACGGGGTTTTAAAGAAAAATGCTTAAAATAAAAATTTCTTTATTAATTGTGCCGTATTTTGGACGATATTTTTTAGCAACGAGCATTGTTATTTTAAATGAGATGCATACATTTTCTTTGTATATTCTGATAGGATTTAAATCCCTTTACACGACTAACATTTCAAATTATATAAATACAATCATAGTAGGTAATCATATAAATACAATCATAGTAGGTGTCGACATAATGTAGTTGACAGATTTAAATGTCGAACAGTGACAGTTTAACAACAATATCATTTCAACGCCTTCTATGATTGTATTTGCTGGTTTAATACTTTCAATAAACGTATTTTTCTTATACAACCATATGATTCGATATGTTCATCGCGTAGATGGATTATGATATTCTCTATCAAAATATGCAAAAGAAACCATATGTATTCTATTTATAATAACAATGTTTGTTGCCATAGCAACGAAACAAAAAACAATGCAAACAACTAAATGTCGTCAGAAAACGTGCCATAATTAATAAAGACTCTTTTATTTGAAACGTTTTTCTGTGAAACTACGAATGGGGAAATTATACGCTATTCTAAACTTTTCTATTCAGACACACCTGTAGATATATATAGGTGTCCTACCTAAGTGACAAAGTACATAAATGGCATTAAGAAGCTGAGATACACAGTTCCTCTTTAGAAAGAAATTATAACAAATTTACTACACTATAACCGGAAAATATTTTTATAAATACAGATTTTGATAAGATATGTTTATATCTTCTGTTTTTGATTTTTGAGTTATTTTAGTTGGAAACTTTTTTAGCAATAGACACTGTGTCATTTAAATCCGAATTTCTTAAAGACTAATCGAGCTAAAAAGTTAAAATTTGTGTTTGGATGTCCTTAAATAGAGTCCTATTGGCGTGATCAATTGTTGGAAATATTATTTCCTAAAAGCAAAAATTTCGTATAACCAGGTAGAAGCCATTAAACCTGGGACCATTAACAGCAAACACTCCTTTTTCTTTGTCTTTTTTTTTTGTAAGGCTTTTGCTTTACAAGTGGTAACTTATAACGACACTCGGTCTACAGCCATCGTGAGAAGAAGAATAAAACGTTCCAAAATTAAAACGCCTAATTTTATTTTAACACCCATAATAACCAAAATCAATCAATCGTATACAGGGTGTTCAAAAACATAACTCCAGCTTTACCATATTTAATTGCAAAAATGTTAAGAATTTTAAATGGTATGGAATTATCAGATAGGGAATTAAATTGTCATTATTAGTGCGTAATTACGTATTTTCATGATCTTATTTCGTGGTCTACTAATGAAAAAATGAACCAGACTGCAACAGTTCTTGACTCTCTTACAACTCTATCTGATAAGTAAAACCATTTAAAATTTGACGTTTTGACATTTTTCCAATTGAATATGGCAAAACAGTAGTTAAATTTTTTAATACTCTGTATAAGGTAGACTGATGATGCCAATAGCACTCTACTTAAGGAAATTTAAGCAACAACTGTGATAAATTTTATGTTTTTAGCTCGATCAACATATCTTATTAAATTTAACATATTTTTATGTGAAGAATCAGAACATCTAGCTTTTTTATCATAAATGATCTAGGTTATTGATTTCAATTATGTATTAGATTTTCCGTGATCATTATAAGAATAATCAACTATATTTGAACGGGATGGAATATTACCTCCTGTTTTACATCCTGATTGCCTCAGTTTTAACATAACATCGTATGTACCCAAAAAATCTAAAAATGTTTTAGTTATATGATCAATATTAATAATCAAATATTAATACGTTATATAACAAAGACTGCTGTTGATGTGGTTGATAGAATGATTACATCAAACAACGTTTCCCGAAACACAAGACGATAGTTTCTTCAGCATATCCTTGTAGCAGCAATCAATGTATTTTTAAATTAAATAAGAAGAAATTAATTTTAGAAATTATGAAAATCTAAGAGGACGAAACTAAGAGGACTAACTGCCTAATTATTAAGATTACCAACTGTACGATAGTCTCAAAAGGATTCGATTAATAGACAAAGTCGATTGATTGAATTTTATTTCAAATCTTTACAATATCAAACCATAGGTCTGAATTGGAGATGGGTCAATTCGATTTATCAAATCGGATTATCTCAAATCGAGTTCACATACATAAATAGCAAAACTCCAATAACACAGCCAAGTAAGCCCTACAAAGAACTTTGTTGTTATAATAGAGATACGACCAAACGTTGAGAATCGTTCGGATTGGTTGATGGCGATCACATGCGCCTGTACGCTATCCCATAAACCCTAAAGCTGCCTTTTATACGAGGGACATTGGAGGATTTTAGTATTTGGGAATTCGTTTGGATTGGCTTATAGGGCTCACATAATGTTTGCCATCAGCCAATCCGAACGAATCTCCATACTCCATTACTATCTCCATAATAACTAAACGACTAGTTATCAACTATAACTCTTCAAACGACTAGTTATAGTTATCAACTATAACTAGTCGTTTGAAAGAAGTCAACCGACCACACTTTACTCTTACTATGAAAGAATAAAGAATAAAATACTTCTGAAAAATATCAGAAACCGCAAATAAGTCCAACTCTACTACAACTTATTTGGCAAATACGATAAAACTTTACATTGATATTGCCATATATACACAGAAAATTAAATCCTCTCCAATTCTGGAGTGAAAAAAGTCTATTTCAGAAGTTAGCTAAAATAGCGCATAAATATCTCTTCGTATCAACGATTACGGTTAAATCCGAAAGACTATTTGCTAAAGAAACCGCCTAGCACCCAAAAAAACTTAACCAAATATTATTTCTTGAAGAAAGAGAAGAAATAATTTTAATAACTTTCGACTCTATCTCAAAAAATACCACAATAAGAGTCAAATAATACAATATTGACTTAGGGTGTTTTTATGTTGAAGCTGCAATAAACGATAATAACAGTGTTAAGAGAAATGCTATTTATTTCGTTGGATTTGTATACAGCAACGCATAACGGGTAATATTGAATCTCAAGTTACTCAAAACATATTAGCTGCTGTAATGGCAGCTGCTCCCTGTTTCGTCTAATAACGGTATGCTGAATAAGTTATAGTGACGAAATGAATTTGAGTTAGCTTTTAATAAGATTGTAAATATCTATTATGTATACCTATATATCATGAAAGGTGGGACGATGATGGTACTCTATCAACAGCAAAGATCGAATCAAAGAGGCAATGAGGACGCTTTTTATTGGATTACAACCGAATTGTGGACTATGACGCGACATCCAGTTTAGAATATAGACCATTATTATATTTTTTATATTTAGATTTGAAATGAACATATCCCTAATTATAAGTAATAGTAGGGGAATCACCATTAAGTCGATATTATATGTATCATTCTCTATATTCTAGACTGGATGTCGCGTCTTAATTTCATTATGTTGGTAAAATGACCTATGATATGTGTAGAAGAGGTATGAACAAGTTATATTTTCTGCTAATACTAGGGGTGGGTTGGGTTGGCCTCGGCGACGTCGGGCGTTTCCAATTAATTGCAAATCCCTGCGTTGAATCTGAACCCACCCTATCGATAAGTAACAGTCGGAGAATGGCCATTATGTCGATATTATGTGTATCATGGTGTGTGTTCTAGACTGGATGTCGCGTCGTATATATATATATATATAAGGTAATTCGTAATGCTTCGCGGATGGAGAAGTATGTGTTTTGGTTGATCGGAGGTATCATCCGTTCATCTTCTTGGTTGTTCCCTGTGGACAGGGGCAGACGTTTCGCCAAGATCTCACTTGGCATCTTCAGTGCTTTGTCGTAGTCTCTTGTTGACAGACTTTATTAGGAGACTAAACACATATATATATATATATATATATATATATATACAGGGTGAGTCAATAGTGCGGGGACGGAAGATTGTGGCTTTACTGTTGAAAATTTAAAAAATGTTTTTATGTCATCATACATTACTGCCAAAGCTGCATCGATTAAAATTATTTTCTGCTATACAGGATGGTTTACTGTTTCAGGCCCGTATTCAACAATAATGGAACCCTATATATCTTTTCACGTATGCTGATTAGTTGTCTTAAATGCTATAAGTGCATATCTTGTTTTTAAGTTTTGAATGCTTTTAAGTTGTTAATCATTTTGTGAAATTTTTGTATGAATCATGTGGTCACTTAAAATTCGTTATCAACATTATTATTAAATATTAAAGGATGTAATTTGTCATATCGAGAAACAAAGCTTGGGTCTTTCGAACACCAGTAATAGTATTGGATAATATTATATAGGGTGGTTACTATAACCGGTTGATTTATGGAATGTTTGAGGGACCATAACTTTGTTATTTTAAATGGAACACCTTATATACTTGCAATGTCTCTAAAGGTTTTGTTAATTACCTGCTATTACCTACTATTATGTCGATATTATGTGTATCATGGTGTATGTTCTAGACTGGATGTCGCGTCGTAATTTCATTCTATTGTATAAATATATAGATATATATATATTCAAGATGGCCACCACTTCCGGTCTACCGGAAGTAGACCCCAATTTCGTTATTTTAAATGGAATACTATAGTTTTTATTACACCATTCAATTACACGTAAGAAAATGTGTTGACTTTGATAACAGTTGTTGGTACCTGTCGTTTTTTGTTTTCGAGTTATTTTGATTTTAAGTGTTTTTTGGCAAATATCACCATGGTTTTTATAACCCCATATCTCAGCCAACGTTTATTCAAAAACGTTTTGCATTGGTACAATAACTCGTCATATGCTGTTAAATAGATTGTCACTTGTTATATCAATGTACCTTATACAGCGTGGTCAAAAATTGAATTACCATTTCGCTATATTCAATTGCGAGAAAGTCGAAAATTTTAAATGGAACGCACCATATCCTTTTAGCCTATCTAAACGGGAATTTAACTCTCTACAAATTATCTATAAATATTGCTATACCTATTTATTATAGTTTTCTTCATATTGAGTATTTTATCAAATTCCTACACAAAATGCTGGAAGCCGGTCATGTTTTTAGTAGAAGGCTATGATATTTTGACAGTTTATTGTTTAATTTATTTAAATTATCATTGGTATTATTTCTAGAATGATCTGCGATTGAATAAACTTGAGTTTGTTAGCTTTTATTTGCCAAAAATAACCAGCAGAAGAACGCATAAATGAAATAATGATATGGCGTAATATTCGACGTAATGATGCGCGAGATGTTCCTAGAGAGTTCAGTTTATTTATTTACGGTGCTTTTTTGTAAAATATTATTCATCTACATCGACCAAAGCACCTCTTACCGAAGAATTTGGTAAAGCAATAAAATATGACAAAACATTTATTCTGTTATCTTAAGCTGCTGGTGATAGAAATTTATGTTTTCTTGTTATTTTGATCTTTCCAAAACTAAGAGATACGTATCTTATCCTATCCAAAACTTTATTACACCCGCCATGAATATAAGACGAATTTAAAATGTTGGCGTGGGAATAATTCGCCATGATATTCAAAGACAATAACAGCAGTAAGTGATGACACAACTAAGTAATGACAACAATAACATAAATATGGTTGAAAAGCTATCAAAACTCCTTGGCTTTCTAACATAAAAACAAGAAGCTTCCAGCATTGCATGCGTCCATTAATTTCCAAATAGGAGGGCAACTACAACAAATAGGCGCAGGAAAGTATCTAAATAGTTTGTAGAGAATTAAATTCCCATAATTTATTTTTGTAATTTTCAGTTTTTCATTCTTTTATGTTATTGATTTTAATTTTTATCATTAAATTGTTGTTTTTCATTGTTTCATTTATTCGGTTTTCTTTTGGTTATTTTTGGTAAATTACAGCTAGCAATCTAAAGTTTATTCAATCACAATTCATTGTAGAAATAATACTAATAATAATTTAAATAAATTAAACAAAAAACTGTCAAAATGTCATTGCCTTCTAACAAAAACACAGACGATTTCTAGCATTTAACCTATGATTTTGATAAATTCCTCAATAGCAAGAAAACTATAATAAATAGGTATAGGAATATTTATAGATAATTTGTAGAGAATTAAATTGCCTTTCTGATAGGGTATGAAAATATGGGGCGTTCCATTTAAAATTTTCGACTTTCACGCAATTGAATACAGAGAAACGGTAACTCAATTTTTGACCAGCCTGTATAAGATATACTGATATAACAAATGACAATCTATTTAGCAGCATATGAAGAGTTATCGCACCAATGCAAAACGTTTTTGAATTAACGTTGGCTGAGATATGGGCTTGTAAAGAGCATGGTGATATTTGCCAAAAAACACTTAAAATCAAAATAACTCGAAAACAAAAAACGGTAGGTACCAACAACTGTTATCAAAGTCAACATATTTTCTTATGTATAATTCAATGGTGTAATAAAAACTATAGCATTCCATTTAAAATATCGAAGTTGAAGTCTACTTCCGGTAGACCGGAAGTGGCGGCCATCTTGAAATATTTTAGATTAATAGGTCGGAATGAACAACCCAGGTTACCAAAATTTCAAGCCTCTACGAATAGTGGAACCTAAAAAAGTTTTAATGAACCAGTTGCGTGAGACACCTGTATATATATATATAAATATACTTGTAATAGACTTATATACATATAATAGCAGTAATCATAGCAACCAACTATTTCAAATGTCTGTTTTAATAAAAACATATGAAGCATTTGGTTGCAGATGAATGAGAAATTATGAAATTTATTATATTTCATAACAAGAGTAGATTTTTCCAAGTACCATTTTTAATTGTTTTTCTGAATTTATTCTTTACTTTTGAGGAACTGGATGTATATATATGGTTGGATGTAAGATTTAGTGAGTGAGATTGGTGTATAAAGGAGTTAGAACACAAGTGATAGGTTCTGTTGAGGTTGTGTAGGGCATAGTTCGTGGTGAGTGAACCGATGCGGTGGCGTCCCCGGACGATCATTTATGCCGGTAATTGACACATCAATGGCGCTAGCTCAGCACTAAATAGGGCCGGGTCTTTTTCCCAGCCATCTGCGTCCGGAGAAGTCTCCTCGGTCGCGCATAATGAAGACACAGTTTATTTGCGAGAACGCCGACTCTCGTCCTCCTCCTCGGTGGGCCGCGATCCGTTCCTGTCATTTGCATTCGGCGGGACGACGACGCGGCTAACGAACAAAGGGTGATTCATGGGGCGGCCGAAAAGTCCAAAATCGGGGGCCGAAACGAGTGAAATACCCACGGCCCCTGCGTCCTCGACGTCGTCGCCGTCGTCGTCGTCGTCTTCTGTCGGCAGCGCGGGCAGATTTACGGCGCCCGATAGAAATCGGCGCGTTTCGAAGGACCTCGACAGCGGCTGACGTCCGTCCCCCGGTCCGTGACTTGTATATACAGCTCCAAATAAGCAAGGAGTCGTGAATGCCCGTGTTCTGGATGGGCTGCGGATCGCGACGGCTGATCGACAACAACGCGAACGGGCCGTGTTCGTGCATCCATGCGCATAGGTGACTACAAGAAACGCCGTTTCGCGTTTTACCTCTATACCCAATAACGACTTCCACCTTTACTTACTTACTTACTTACCATCGAATCGATGCTAACAAAAAAACGGTACATTTTAAAGACGATTTTCAACCGAGATTACGATTGACAAACTTACAACGGCAAAAATACAATCTTAACTTTATCTTAAAAAGACGAGGAACTTATTTAATTTTTTTTCGAAAATAAATACAAAAAGGGGACATCTTTAAAACAAACAGAAAAGTGTTAATGCTTCCGTTTCTGAATGCCACCCGCATTTGTAACAGGAAAATTCAAACCCATTATCATTGACGTGCTAAAACGTGGTTCCAATATTGACTCGGTCGTTACGACTAATGTATTCGCCCTAATATAACGAGGTAACAAGCAAGCACAAAACGAACCGAGGGGACGACGTGATGTCGCGGTCACGATATCCTCTCTACTTCTGTTTTCATTTATTCCCGATGTCCGCAAAACTAAGGGGGACTTGCAAAAAAAATCGTGCAAAAACGGACGGGGATTAATTCATTTTTGCCGTCGTCGTCGACTTCTTCGTTCTCCTCGTTGATTGGCGCGTTTTCGTTCCCGCAAATTGTCAGCGGGTTGGCAACAACTGGTTTCAGCCCGTAAAAATTTCTAGATAATTGATCTCGATATTAGAAACGCAAATACGCGAGGCGAGTTTTCCATTAAAACCGGGCGGCCCTTTTTTTGATCGACTCTCATCTTGTTTTACCCTCTTTTGCTACTTCTCTTCACGAAGGAGGCCGGCAAACCATCGTCGTCGCCTATTAACAAAACGGGATGCCGCGGCTATCGGCTTACGCAAGTTTAATTGGTTTTTCCATAAGAGTACTGCGGTCAAAGAGTAATTGTCTACGACGACGACGACGACAACGTACACTTGACCACCATCTAAAAAAAAACCTTCACCAAATCGTATACAATTGCGAAATAAACCTAAAAAAAATGTATATAAAATTAAAATTGTATAAGTAGTTTTGTAATTATCGAAGAATTTAACAAGAACGATAAAAATAAATCAAGTTTCCTCCAAAAATTGGACATTAAAGACATTAAACTAAGCGATAACACGACGAAAAGATATTAACCGTAATATACTATAAAAGTACACCAGTCTCGGCTCGTAATGAGACCATATAAAAACGACCATCATTTACCTACATTATTCTAAATTCTTGTTATTATAATGCGATTTGGACTCGGGTTTAAGCAGGGTTAATATAATAGCAGATTCGAGAATCTCACGAAAATATGTTAATAGATATTTTTATTTAGAATAGGTTCAATTTTAAAAAATCATCTTGAAAAACATTTTAAAAAGAAACAAAAAAAATTGTAATTTTTCAAAAACAAAATTATTTCTTGATATCTCAATTAATTTCTGATATAACACGTTTTAAAGTTAAAAATCCAACAATTTGAATTAACTTAAGAATGTATTTGAGGCTTATTTATGACATTAAAGAAACCAAATTTGCTGCTCAAAATCGAGATTCTTCAATAATTTAAAAAATCGAAGCCGGTTTTCGATATCTCAATTAGTTTTTGAAATATCACGTTCTAAAGTTAATCTAAAAATAAAACAATTTAAATTGACGTTGTTTTGGAGGTTACGTTTAATGTATTTGAAGATTATTTATGAAATTGAAGAAACCAAATTTGGCACTCTTACTCAACAATGTTCATCAAATCCAAAAATCGAAGCCGTTTTTCCATATCTCAATTAATTTTTGAGATATCACGTTCTAAAGTTAACTTAAGAATCCAAAACAATTTGAATTGACGTTGTTTTGAAAGTTATGTTTAACAATGTATTTGAAGTTTATTTATGAAATTGAAGAATCCAAATTTGGCATTCCTACTCAACAAAGTTCAACAATTGCAAAACTCGTAGCCATTGTTAGATATCTTAATTACTTTTTGAGATATCACGTTCTAAAGTTAACTTAAGAATCCAACAATTTGAATTGACGTTGGTTTGGAGGTTATCTTTAATGATGTATTTGAGGATTATTTATGAAATTGAAGAAACCAAATTTGGCACTCCCAATCAAGATTGTCCAACAATTTCAAAAATCGAAGCCATTGTTGGATATTTCAATTACTTTTTGAGATATCACGTTCTAAGTTAACTTAAGAATCCAACAATTTGAATTGACGTTGTTTTGGTAGTTATGTTTAACAATGTATTTAAAGGTTATTTATGAAATTAAAGAAACCAAATTTGGTACTTCCAACCAAGATTGCTCAGCAATTTCAAAAATCAAAGCAGTTTTTCGATATCTCAACTACTTTTTGAGATATCACGTTCTAAAGTTAACCTAAGAATCCAACGATTTAAATTGACATTGGTTTGGAGGTTATGTTTAATGATGTATTTGAGGATTATTTATGAAATTGAAGAAACCAAATTTGGTATTCCCAACCAATATTCTTAAAAAATTTCAAAAATCGAAGCTGTTTTTCAATATCTCAATTAGTTTTTGAGATATCACGTTTTAAAATTAACTTGAAAATCCAACGATTTCAATTGACATTGTTTTATGATGTATTTGAGGCTTATTTATGAAATTGAAAAAACCAAATTTGGTACACCCAACTAGGATTGCCCAACAATTTCAAAGATCGTAGCCGTTTTCAGATATCTCAATCACTTTTTGAGATATCACGTTCTAAAGTTAACCTAAAAATCCAAATTTTAACGTACTTGAGGGTTATTTATAAAATTGAAGATACCAAATTTGGCACTCCTACTCAATAATGTTCAACGATCACAAAAATCTAAGCCGTTTGTAATATCTCAATTACGTTTTGAGATATCACAAAGTTAACCTAAACTTCGAACAAATTGAATTAACATTGTTTTAGAGATTACGTTTTATAATGCATTTGCGGATTATTTATGGGATTGTAGCAACCAAATTTGGTACTCCTACTCAAAAATGATTAACCATTTCAAAAATCGAAGCCATTTTTTTAAGATTAACATTAAAAATTTGTATCAAAGTTGTTAACAAAATTGAAGAAACCAAATTTAGTATTCCTTATCAAGAATGTTCAAGATTGTTAGATCATTAATTTAAAAAATCTAAGCCGTTTTTAGTTATTTCAATTAGCTTTAGAGAAATTATAAAGTTTCAAAGTTAACAAACGTAAAAGTATTGCAATGACCATTATTTTGATTAATTTTAATCCCTCTAAAGTAGCGTTGGGGTTGTTCTAAAAAGGGTTCAATTATATCCGCTCATCTATTTTAATTAGGTTGCTCTAAAGAGAGATTAGTAACGACGCAGTAAAAATTCCACACCAATTAAATGATTTAAAGGGATTTGCTTTGATTTATATTGTACGTATAATGACAATTTAAAAAAAGGACTTCGCTAATACAATTATTGATGTTTTAATTAAACGCGGTTAAGAAATGACCATTTCCTTCGTATATACACCGAGGATGATGTTTTTATGGATTACTTCGTTAGGATTTACAATTAATCGATCCTAAGAAAGGAATGTACGTTTCAAGGTCTAGTTCTGATGTATCTACACCTTACTTATACATAAGCTGGGGCATTTAATATATATCTTGATTAAAATTTTAAAAAAACTTGTAAATATGTTGGGGGAAAAAGAAATGTTTTAGTTTGAGAAATGATTTCTTGGTAATAATTAGAGATAAAATGGTCGATGGTTTATTTATTTTTTTAGCGTAATAATTTTTTATTAATGTGTCGATAAAACGTAATAAATACATCAAAATCGACGTAAACCGCATTTAACTGTAAAGGTTTACCGACGAACAAATTGGATAAAACCCCGTTTGTTCACACACCGCAATCTTTAAAGCCCCAGAATACAGTGGTAACAGTTAAACACGGATGTCGCGCCATTTCTCACGCATAACAACATTGTCGGTTTTCCCACAGCTCTACGAGTTTAGGGCCTCTGCACCTAATGGGATCCGATCAATTTTTGAGTGCGTTTTCGCAAAATCCACTCAGAATGAACCGTACACGTGACTAATGGCGGTACGCGTTTGATAAATTTGAGGAACGCGCCGTCAAGAAATGAAGTTATGGGCATTGTTCGCGCCTTCGAATGCCTTCTGCGAGCCCGCTACGAACCAGGTATTTTAACTAAGTATATCGTTACGTTTCGGCATTGTTCAAGCTAGCGAGAAGAACAAGGAGCGAGGACGAGGAGGAATCGAAGCGAGAGGACCCGGATCCCGAAACTTTTTTGCTACTTGTCCACAAATTGAAATGGAAACTTTCTCGTCGTGAATTTATTTTCTATTCACGTTTGAAGAATAACCAATTTTATCTTGGAACGACACCCAGATGATACCTTGTCTCCGCTCTAAGTAGTCTCCCATAGGTCTTAATGACGAGGGCATCGCGCAAACTGCAAAGTCATACTCAATAATTGGGATAGTTTGCGAATCGGCGAGCCTGCAACCTTTTGCAATAGGAAAACCAGCTGCTTAGTAGCCTTCTGTCGCTTTTACCAACTTGTTATTGACCGGAGAAACAATATTAAATACTTGCAGCGTTTAGTGAATCAAAAAGGTATGTTAAAAGGTCGTATAGCGTCACCGAGTACGCGTTTTATAATTGTGATGACAGCTGTGATCAGTGAACGCTATCAATTTGTGCCGCAGGAGCCCCCCCGCGGTGAGACATGTCACCTCTCTGGGGATGTCGAAGGGGGGTCCTATACCTTCGGTACGTGCCCCGGTTGCTTACCGACGTCCACGATTCTTCTTACCGCTGCCGATGCGAATGGCAGAAATCGTTTTTACCATTGCCATTTGCATTTGTCGGGTGTCGTCGAGTCCAGGGGAACTTGTTTCGTTTATGCTGACCCCTATTTACATATTTTCGAAAGAAACCTGAATAACAATAACATTTTTTATAAAATAACATAAAAGTTGATTCAAAAACAATTATTGAGTAATAATTAGTAATTTCTCAAAAATTAATTCAGATATCTAAAAACGGCTTCGATTTTTGAAATCGTTGGACCATTTTGGTTTATATAATTATTTAATTTCATAAATAACTTTAATACAAATGTTTAAATATACTGAAAAAAAATTATCAAAACAGCCGATTTTTAAGTTATTTTTAAAACGTAATTTTTCAAAAGTTAATTGCGATATTGAAAAACAGCATCGATTTTTGAAATTGTTATACAATTTTGATTTAAGGTATCAAATTTGGTTTCTTCACATTCATAAATGGCTTTTAAATGTTTAAATTTAAAGTTAATGAAAAGAAATGCATAAAAATGACCGATTTTTTAGGTTATCTTTAGAACGTAATTTCTCAAAAATTAATTGAGATATCTAAAAATGGCTTCGATTTTTGAAATCGTAGGACAATTTTGATTTAAAGTACCAAATTTGGATTCTGCACTTTCATAAATTGGTTTTAAATATTTAAATTTGAAGTTAATGAAAAGAAATACATAAAAATGACCGATTTTTTAGGCTATCTTCAGAACGTAATTTCTCAAAAATTAATTGAGATTTTTAAAATTGATGGACAATATTGATTGAAAGTACCAAATTTGGTTTCTTCAATTCCATAAATGGCTTTTTTTACAAATTTTTAAATTTCGAAATCGTTTTTATTAACGCTGTTACGTCAATTTTGGAAGATGTAGTGCCTCGTCCGCCAACGATCTCGGCGATTAGACGCGAAATCGTTCCTTGTACACTTTATTATACCTTAGTAAACATATACAGTCCCTATAAGACGATTTTATTCTCACTTCGCCGAGATCACCTTCGGGTGAGGCGCTACATTCTTCCAAAATGAACGATTTCATAGAAACATTTTAAAATCCAGCGCCTCGCCCGAAAGCGACCTCGGCGATTTGAGGCGAAATCGTTCCTTGTGTATCTTAATAACATACACAGTCTATTATAAGACGATTTTATTCTCACTTCGCCGAGGTCGCTTGCGGGCGAGGCGCTACATTCTCCCAAAATGAACGATTTCATAGAAACATTTTAAAATCCAGTGTCTCACCCGCAAGCGACCTCGGCGATTTGAGGCGAAATCTTTTCTTGTATATATTAATAAACATACACAGTCTATTATAATACGATTTTATTTTCACTTCGCCGAGGTCGCTTGTGAGCGAGGTGCTACATTCTTCCAAAATGAAAGACTTCATGGAAACATTTCAAATCCAGCGCCTCGCCCGCAAGCGAAATTGGCGATTTGGGGCGAAATCGTTCATTGTATATCATAGTAAACATACACAGTCCCATATAAGACGATTTTATTCTCACTTCGCCGAGGTCGCTTGCGGGCGAGGCGCTACATTCTTCTAAAATGAACGACATCATGGAAACATTTCAAATCCAGCGCCTCGCCCGCAAGCGACCTCGACGATTTGCAGCGATATCGTTCCTATTAACACGATATCATCAATTTTGGAAAATGTAGCGCCTCGCTCGCAAGCGACCTCGGCGATTTGAAGTGAAATCGTTTCTATTGATGCGAAGTCGTCCATTTTGGAAGATGTAGCACCTCGCCCGCAAGCGACCTCGGCGATTTGAAACGAAATCGTTCCTATTAGTGCGAAGTCGTCTATTTTGGAAGATGTAGCGCCTCGCCCGCAAGCGATCTCGGCGGAGTGAGAATAAAAGACTTTTTGTAGAAGATTTTTTATCTTTATCAGGTTATATAAGGAACAATTTTCCTTTTAGGTTATCTATTGAATGTAATCTCTCAAAAATTAGTTGAAATATCTGACAATTTTGATTAAAAGTACCAAATTTTTATTAGTTTAAGTGATATCTCAAAATCTATTTGAGATACCAAACAACAATTTTGACCTAAATAATTTAATAGATTGTAGAATTTTTACTGCATCATCACTAACCCTCTCTAAAGCATCCTAATTAAAATAGATGATCGAACCTAATTGAACCTAAGACGACCCTTTTGGTTCGACCCCAAGACAACACTGCATCGGAGGGCGCGTATTGGAGCAATTAAAATGAGTTAAAATATTAATAACCAAGTCTTGAAGACGAAAAAAAAGAACGGATTGAGAGGTAGTGGGGGCGATCTGTTCATTAGTTTTTGTGGCCGTCGAAGAAGAGGTACGCGACGTTCGGAGGGCACTCTTAAGAAACCAATCAAAACCCGATCAGCAATTTCCTATACGCGCCCGGTATAATCAAAACAAAGGCAACCATTAATTACAAACTCGAGGGGCCGTGAACGAACCCACGAAGAAGAGAATCCCGAACCCGGTCCTGCGCGTTCCCCACCTTACCAAGTAATTAAACAACTCATTAAGAATCCTACAATCAAAAATTTACGTCGCCAAACAAAATTTAAAAAGAAATATTTTATTTTATATATTAATTAATATTAATATGTTTTTTTTATTTTCAGGTAATGAACAACACTTTCCTATCATATCATATCATACCATCTCTACATAAATAAGTAAGTTATTTCTTTTCTTTAGTTACAAAATGAGTACAAAACGAGAGAATTTCTTTTTTTCGTTCTTTTCGAATCTGAAATAGTAAAAAGAGTTGTCTTCACATGCTCGTTCCAAGAAACTAAGAAAGAAACTCCTCTCCTAACATACGACGTTCTTCTTCGAGTAACCAAATCCGGTGTCCGCGAGTTGTGGTGATAAATCGCGTTTCTTCGGTCGAAGTAGGTGTTGAGAGAGCGGGTCCCCCTTATTTACTCCGGCGATAATTACGCGAGGCCCCCGAGTACGTGGACACATTTCACCCCCGATTCTCGCGCGGAATCCGCCCGCTCCGGAAATTAACAGCTCCCCAACGGTAATAAGATATTGCGAACAGAACGCGCGGGTCGACGTCGTCGTCGTCGTCGCAAAAACGACCAAGACAGAGGAAAGAGAGAACGAGGATGAAGACGACGACGACGACGACGAGGAGGAGGAGGAGGAGGAGAAGAAGGACAAAAAGAGCGCGCCGCCGCCGAAGTTGCGCGGGAACGTTTGTTTCTGAAACCGGCCCCTCGTCGGAATTTAGCGTTTCGCGCTGTCGAAAATGGGCTCTGGTTTCGGGCTCCGCGCAACTCCGCCGATTGGAATTTGAAGAGATTTATAACTGACCTTTTCGCCGTTTACCACGTCCTGTCAACGGACAATTTTAACGTGAAAATCTTACATGGAAACTCATCAAAAAAAAAATAAACAAAAATTTCTACTTGGGTTTAAGAATTTTTTTCTTCGGTTACTTTTAAAAATAGAAATAAAAACGAATTTAACTCAATTAATTTATAGCTTTACATTTAAATAATTCTTACCAGTTTCACGTTTGCCCAAATAGAGAGACCCTTCTGAAGTTCGTCCTAATCTTAAATCTACTCTTGATAATTCATTTTACTTAGAAACAAAGAAAATACATATTTATAATGTAACAAAAATACATAGAAAATTATTTTAAAGTAATGTATTAATGCCGGTGCTAACTTAAACCTTAAATGTAGGATTAACTATTCTTCAGTGCTGTTAAATACTATTATATGTATTTATGAAAAGAAGTTTACAGAATCTTTTTAGAACTAGATCTAGTGTTTGTTCTAGTTTTAATTAGGTTTTCTAGTTGAGTTGTGTCTTAAGAGAAAAGTACGACTAAACATAAATGATTTTCATGCTAGGTCTATTATTAGCTCTAGCGTTAGTGTTGGATCTATTTTTAGTTGTTATTTAGTTTTAATTTGTTGTATACTCGTATCAAACTAAAACTAGAACTAACACTAGACCTAGTACTAGAAAGATTCAGGTTTAGCCGAGCGTCTTTCTTTATAAAAATTTTCTATTACTAGGTCTAGTGTTAGTTCTAGTTTTAATTCCCATTCAATGTTTGATTGTTGTAAATTCTTCTAGAACCAAAAGTATAACTAATACTACACCTACAACCTAACTTTAGTAGTGACACTAGACTTAGAACTAGAAATATTAGGATTCAGCCGCTCGTCTCTTTAGACGGCTAAACCGTAATATTTTTAGTTCTAAGTCTAGTGTCAGTTCTGAAGCTAAGTTGGGTTGGGTTGGGTTGTAAAAATGTTTTTCATGCTAGGTCTAGTATTAGCCCTAGCGTTAGTAATTTATCTATTTTTGGTTATTCTTCAGTCTTAAATTGTTGTATACTTGTATCAAAGTTAAACTCTTGAGACGCTCGGCTAAACCAAAACTTTCTAGTACTAGGTCTAGTGTTAGTTCTAGTTTTAATTGCCATTCAATGTTTGATTGTTGTAAATTCTTTTATAACTAAAAGTATAACTATTACTAGACCTACAACCTAACTTTAGTATTGACACTAGACTTAGAACTAGAAATATTAGGATTCAGCCGCTCGTCTCTTTAGACGGCTAAACCGTAATATTTTTAGTTCTAAGTCTAGTGTCAGTTCTGAAGCTAAGTTGGGTTGGGTTGTAAAAATGTTTTTCGTGCTAGGTCTAGTATTAGCCCTAGCGTTAGTATTGGATCTATTTTTGGATATTATTAACACTAGAACTAACACTAGACTGAAGACCCAACCCAACGTAGCTTCAGAACTAACACTAAACTTAGAACTAGAAACATTATGGTTTAGCCGTCCTAAAAGGCGTACGGCTAAATCCTAATGTTTCTAGTTCTAGGTTCAGTGTCAATACTATAGATAGAGTTGTAGGTCTAGTTATACTTTTAGTTCCAGAAAAATTTTCAACAATTAAACATTGAATGACAGTTAAAACTAGAACTAACAGTAGACCTAGTACTAGAAAGTTTCGGTTTAGCCGAGCGTCCGAAGAGCCTAACTTTATAAAGTATACAACAATTTAAGACTGAAGAATAACTAAAAATAGAGTTTTTGTTCTCTTTCAAATTCCATTCTCGAAAGCAAAAGTTTGCAATTTTTCAATTTTTTTTTTACAGGTTTTTTTTTGTTATTCTAATTTGTTTTTAGAAAATAATGCTCGATTATAGATGATCTATTATTTATACATCAAAACTAGAATTCTATATTACGTTATTACATTTCGTAACGAAATGTTAAAGTCAAAATGCTCATTAATTTTTAAGTTAGCGAATTGAATATTAGTTGTAAAAACATTCTATAAACTAATGAAATAGCACAAAATTTAATTTAAATTTATGATGAATGGAGAAAGAACTTTAAAAGCCATTTTGTCAAGGACGATTAATTAATAATCAAATTAACAAGTAATCAAACATGATTCGTACATTTGATCACCTGATCGAGCGTGAGCCACGTGAATTGACGTGACCCAAGCGTGGACGCAGTCACGCGCACATCTCTACCTCAAAGAGAAAGTTTACAACCAGATTGCAACAACACCAATCGATATGAAAACCCTTATCAAAGCATTTTGCGAATCAATAACTGAAGAAATGAGCAGAGAACGTGTTCAATGGGAATTCAGAAATACTTAGAAGTGAATGTCATCATTTTGAGCATTTAATTGATGTAACTATAAATTTTAATCAATAGTCTAAGGTGATTTCGAAAATGAAGAAGACTACTTTATTTTGCGATTAATTAAATGTTTTACTTTTCTTTTTTAAATATCTTCATAACGCTGAATTTAAGAAAAAAAATTTTGTGCAGAAATACATAGTGTATCAAGTTGTCCATGCGTTTAGGTAACCCTGAAGAAAAATCTACTCGTGTGTACCCCTTGCCCCCTTTTTCGCTATTTGTTCATTTTCGAGACATAAGCATATGTCATTTTAAATGAAACACCCTGTATTATATTAATATTTCATCAGTTCATCCTGTTGATTATTGAAGGTTCTTGAAAAAAACCCTCTCCAAAGACAACCAACAAGAAGAATTCATGAAACCTTGATGGACTATAACACAACTACTTGATCCGTTTTTTATGATTTACTATAAACATGTTATATATGTTTAATAAACTAAAAGTTAAACTAGCACTAGACTTAGAAATATTTGGGTTTAGCCGTCTTAAGAGACATACGGCTAAATCCGAATGTTTCTAGTTCTAGGTCTAATGTCAGTTTTGATGCTAGTGTTAGTTCTGGTTGTGTTATTCAATGTTAGCTTGTATATATTCCATTGAACTAAAACTAAAACTAACACTAGACCTAGTACTAGAAAAATTTGGTTTTAGTATAATAGGTTACCATTTTCTAGTAAAAAATGATTCAATAGATATCAACTTAATTTTTTCATTATATTATAATTATTATTATTCAGTATTATACATATTTTCTTAATTTCTAAGAAAAAAGAATTATCAAAAAATTTTTTTAATACTTTTTCATTGAATATTTTTCGCAAGATAATAGCCCCAAATATCTGAACATTTGTGGTCGGTTAATTTTTTTCGGGGAAGCACTCGCGTGACGTGAATAGTAGTTCGAGGGGATTTTTCTAATTTTCTCGAGGCAGCCGTACAATTACCGGCTCCAAAAATTGGTGTCCCTGTGTTCGGGCGCGGGTATTATTATTTTTTCTTGGTCTACGTGGGGCCCCCTCCCCGGCGCATCTCTTTGCTTTTTTCATATATAGCCGTTCGTAGAACACACCGAGCCCGGGAACGATTTTACGGGCCTCTGACCAAGGTTAAAGCTGTTATAATAATTATAGGGTAGCAAAGAAATACCTTGGACCTTTTCGATACAACTCTCCACACGACTATTTTTCTCGTCTTTCTAAGTCTAAATTTAATTTTCTAAGGGCTATTTTGAAGTTTTGAAGTTGAGGAAGTGAACGAATTTGCATACGAGTTACACAATCTTCGCCCTTTCTAACCTATCTCCAAAAAGCGGGTTCAAAGTGCTTTGAAACGATGCGCTGCCGCCGAACCCAGTTTCCAAGAAGACCGACCGCCGGTTATGTAACCGCCGCTTTCATCGACACCCTTTCTCCTTGACGTTCGCCGGTTATTAATGGATCTCCAGGTTATTGTCTGAAGTCATACATATTTATCGTGGCGTCTATTGAACATGATGTTTTCTATGTGCGCGACCACCTCGACCGCGTTGCTTACCTAATTATTATTAACCGAAATCGTTACTTGGAAATTACTAATTAAAATAGTAATAATAAAAAAATAATATGTAATCAACTATCTAAGGCGAAGTTGAATGCCCTACATTTAATTTTTACATTCAACTTTCATCGTCTTTACCGTTTTAAAGAGAACAATTTTTTTATCATAACCTAACTTAAATAAGGTGGATTCATGAAATGTGTTTTAATTTTAGTCGTACTCAAAATCTTAACAGTGAAAAGTTAAGGTTACGATTAAAATGGTTTTTGTTCTAGTTCTGAAAGTTGCCCAACTTTAACTTCTTAAAGCTACCCAACCCTCAGTTGCAACCTGACGCATGCGCACATCTCTCTTTTGTGCCCTTATAATATCGCCAGGGTTGGTACTGGGCAACAATTATACTAGATCTAGTACTATTTGATGCTATTTACGATTCCGTGTTAATATTTCATATCCAGCGCCTCATTCGTCATTGAGCCACGCGATTTAAAGTAAAATCGTTCCTTATATATATTCGTAAGTCTCCTATAAGACGATTTTATCCTCACTCCGCCGAGGTCGCTTGCGGGCGCGGCGCTACAATCTTCCAACATGAACGATGTCCTATAAAACGATTTTCTTTTTACTCTGCCTTATTACTAAAAGATACAAGGAACGATTTCGCCTCAAATCGCCGAGGTCGCTTGCGGGCGAGGCGCTGGGTTTGAAATATTAACAGAAAAATGTTCATTTCGTAAGATTGTAGCCCCTCGTCCGTAAGGTGGAGTGGGAATAAAATCGTTTTATAGCATGCTTTATAGACTTACTAAGATATACAAGGAACGATTTTGCCTGAAATGGCCGAGGCGCTATAATCTTCCAAATTTTTATGTTTTATGACGATTTTATGTAAACATTTCAAATCAAACGAGCGACCTCGGCGATTTAAAGCGAAATCATTTCTTATATATCCTGGTAAATATACAGGGTGTTTCAGTAGAAAAGACAAATATTGCGAGAACGTATTCGTTTAAAAATAATCCCTTCTGTTTAAGTCCCATTCTCAGCTATTACAGAAATAATTGATGTAAATAAAAATTAATTTAAAACATTTCATTTTTCAAGAAACGAACAATTAATAAGGATTTAACAATTATATAGCCTGGACTAAAATTAGAACTAACACTAGAACTAAATAATTTTTGTTGAGAATTCAACCAGCAAGAGGGAAAGAATTAAAAAACCTCCTTTAATTGGAGCAAACTTTCAATAATATATTTTTATCTTCGTCAGGGTACGCTACAAATAAGAGACCGTTAAAAATTTTACAAAAAGAACCTAATTAAACTTACAATTTAAGGGTTAAAATGTATAAAAATACATGGTGTTACTTTGATATGCCCCAAATGACATCAAAAGAAAGAAACAACAACTACTTTTCCGAGAAAACACTTCCAAAAAGGAACAGCGTGGTTTTTTAAGATTGTAAGCTTTGTTAGGTTTTTTGTAAAATTGTTAACTGTCTCTTGTTGTAGTGTACCCTGACGAAGATAAGAATATATTATCGAAAATTTGGTCCAATTAAAGGAGCTTTTTTAATTTCTTTCCCCTCATTGGTTGAATTCCCAATAAAAATTATTTAATTCTTAACGTTGTGCATCCAGTGCGTCCACCTAAATCATATCACTAGAACTATCACTAGGACTAATCTAATCTAGATCTAAATCTAGAATCTTTTGGGTTTTGCCGTGCGTTTTTTGAAAAAATGTTTACAATCTTCTTCAGAAACAGGTTCGAAGTGACTTCGAACATGGCATCCGAAACGTCATTTCTTCAAAAAACGCACAGCAAAACTCGAAAGATTCTAGTTTTAGATCTACTATTACTCCTAGTGATAGTTCTAGTGTTAGTGTTAATTTTAATTTTAGTTCAATTAACACTGGTCGTACCAAGGACTTTTCTCGAAAACGCGTTTACCTAAGAAGTTGAAATAAAATAATATGATAATAAAATCATATATGAAGAGTTCAATGCATGAGTTTTTATCACGCTGGTGACGTCGGGAATTGGTGGTAATGACATCAACTTGAAAATTTTCCATGAATTAAGTTTTATCGTAGAATAGATATTTTATAAAACAAACAACTTTTGTTTGCATCCATACAATCTTAGTGTCCATCAGGCTCAGACTCTCAGGCTGAGATTTTGAAAATATGAATTTTGAAAGGCTGGCTGTATGCAATTGGATTTTGGATCAAGACGACAATTTTCCTAGACGTCTTCAGACGCACGGCTAAACCTAAATAGTACTAGGTCTTAGTGTTAGTTCTAGTTGTATGCCGTTTAATGCTTGATTGTTGTAAATTCGTCTGAAACTAAGAGTATAACTACCTAATAATAGACTTAGGAACATTTGGTATTTCTATACTTTTCTTCACTAACTACTCAAATTGTTTAACCGGGTAACGCCGGGTCCCGTTGAAACCAAAGATGCTCACGATCATGTACGTTCACGTGAGTGGTACAACGATTGATGCCCGCTCACGGTGGGTCACGTATGACCCATCGTGACACGGCGAGACTCACGTAATTTGCACATCTCTACTTTGAGGTAATCACATCTAACTTTGAGCTAACCAACATCTCATTATGAAACCAGTAAATAATAAATAAAACAAAACCAGTAAATCGTTTAAAAATAATCGTATATCGTTACATTCTGCCAATCAAATTTCCATTAATAAAAAAAGTCCAATTATTTTATTGCCAACAACGCCACACCAGACATTAACTAACCAAAGTTTTTGATGCTCAACTTGTCTTATCCAACGAGGATTTTGATGTGATTAGCAAATAGAAAATAGACTAAAAAATAGTACATTGAAGAAAATATTTCATTCAATCTTAACTTTTCCAAGCCCAAGTATAAAACTACACGCGATTTTCGAAATCATCTGTAATTGTTGGTTTAAAGAGGCATGATACAGATGAAACTTATTAAGTTTTAAAATCTGATGTACACAATGCCTGAATTACACGTGTTCGTTTTTTTTTACCACGTTACCACATTCCAGAAATGTTTTACCTATTCAATATATAGTTTTAGGACAAGGCGTGTTTTCTCTAAGAAATTTTCGGATATAAATGTAATGGCCCTCGCCGAAATTTTCTCTCCGAAATCTGAAAATGTTTAGTTGAAACTTTTTTCAATTCGACTATGTTTTTAAAATAAAACCATATATCATTTTAAATGAAATACGTGTATATCCAATAGTTCCTTTTATATCGTAAAAATGTCAAATATTATTTGTTATTGCCTTATAAAAATGTTGTAGAGATAAATTATAGAAAATTTCGATTGAAATAAGTTTCAATAGTAAACGGATGGACCTCTCTGGTTGGTTTCGATTTAGGTTTTGGTCTTGGCGTACAAGTTGCCCTCGCCTCCTTAATTAAAAAAGCTTAATCTGGGAATATTATCGCATCGGCTCATTTAATAACTTTTATGCGGCAGTAATTACGCGATAAATTTGTTAAAAACGAAATCTTAATTATCATCTGGTCCAAAAAGTAAATTAGCGCCGGGTTCGTTTCGGGGTAGAGGGCGGGGTCGGGCGCGTTCGATGGCGGAAATTAATTGTCGCGGATTCCGCACAATGCCTTTCCGGAGTTTATTTAACGAAATTACTACCCTCCGCCAGGTTTTAATTTAAAACAAACGACGCGCTCTTGATTGATCGATCGTTGATATCTCCTTGTTATTTTGGTCTTGTTGATTTTGGTGTGGCGTGGTTGTATTTATTATACATAGAGGTATAAGGGGACGAATGCGAAACGATTATTTCCTGGAAGGAATAAAAAGAAACTTCTCCGGCGTGGTCTCTTTTGCGAAAGTTATCCGCCGGCGATCTTTTAGGTCTCCAAAGCTACGCGCGCGCGCCCATTTACATAAACAACCTGCCAAGTGACCGTATAGAAGATTTCACTTAACCTCATGTTAACAACCATCGATAAGAGTGAGACGTTTCTGGGTCTCAGCCGCACATTTCGCGCGACCAACGTAACTCGGTGAACTTTCCTATTGCCCAATAACGGGAATGTTCTTGCGTCCTCCTCCGCGAGCGACATCCGTCCTTGTCACTCGCGAACCGTTCATTCTCGATTTATGGAATTCTTAGTAGTAGTGCAGCGATCGCGACGTTCCTCCGCCTCACTCCCCTCGTTTCGCCATCGTTTCAAACCGTAAGAATAAAGATATCTTTTCTCTTTCTCCGTTCGCGTTCTTGTTCGGATTCGAACAACACCGGGGACAACTCAAACTCGAGTGATCGCGCCGCGGAAATAAGTCAGTAGTAGTGGACCGATTTTTAAGACTTCATTCGGGGTCCATTCTTTCTAAAGAATACCATAAAAACCAGTTAACCATTGAAAATATGCGTGACTAATCGACACGAATAAGGTATTGATGTCATTAAAACGGGATGATCTACAACTTTTTCGGACCCAACCTTCTTCTTCTCTCTGTGTCTACTCCGTGGATATTTTTTCTTTTTTTTTCTTCCTCCTCGTCCTCTTCTTCTTCTTTTTCTTCACCCGCTCCTTTTCACAGTTCTCGGCAAGCACGAATTAACAGCGTAAATAGAATTTACTATTACGCTTCAAAAAAATTATTCAATAATTTCTAGTCTTTTCAGGATTTTTTCTTTCTCAATGTGGAGGGTAGAGTTATTTATATGCAGTATTTACGATCAAGATTGCGGCGGTTAATTGGCGTCGTCAGCCGCTTCGGTAGCGATCGTAGCGCCCCGGGCGGCACTTTCCGGCGTCATATCGCTCATCGGACGAGGGACCCTTAAATTTATTACTAATTGTTTGCTAAGAAGGGGTAAAAGCGTGACCGATTCATATATTTAATATATATATATATATATATATATATATATAGGGTGTTTAATTTAAAATGACATATGCTTATATCTTAAAAACAAAAACTCGAATTGAAAAGTTTCCATGCGCATTTCCTCGAGAAATGCGCCTTGTCCTAAAATTTTATATCGAGTAGTTAAAAAATTTCTGAAAGAATAGAATCGAATATCTGTTTTAGCAGCTATAAATGTTAATCTTCATGTAAGTTGTCGTCAATTTTCAAATGATTCATGCATTTCCTGAAGGAATGTAAGTTCTTCTGTGAATAATAAGTTTCTTCCGTATCATATCTCTCTACACCAGTGATTCTCAACGGGGGCGCTACCGTCCGCTGAGAGAATCCTGAGGGGCGGTGAGCTTGCTTTGGGCGGTAAGGGGCGTTAGGTATGTTTTGGGCGGTAAGGGGCAAGAAGAAAGCCACACATTTTACATCGCGATGTAAAGAATGCTCTGAGAGAAGTACCGAGTAAAGATGTGTAAAGGGATTTTAGACCGACGACATTTTTTTAGTCAACTACCCTGCATTGCAGGATTCTCGGAAAAGAAAGGGACGTATTGAAAAAGTCACAGCTCCCCAGAGGGGTGGTAGCTTTAAACAGTTTGAGAATCCTTGTTCTACATCAACCATTAAATGGCGATGATTTCGAAAATCGTGTGCAATTTTGTACTTGGGCTATAGAAAAATTAAGATTGAATGAAAATTTGTTCTTCAATGTACGATTTTTCGTTATACGTTATTATTATTAATCGTTATATATGCACTATTAGTCACATGAAAATCCTTGTTGGCTAAGATAAGTTGATCATCAAAAATCTTGGTTAGTTAATGTCTGGTGTGGCAATACAGTAATTGATGGTAATTTATCAATTTGATATTTATATGGTGATTTACCAGTTTTGTTGCATAATGGATGTTCATCTCATTATGCTCTAACCGCAAGAGAAGTTTTAGACGAAATGTTTCCTGAAAATGAATAGAACGTAATGGACCGATAAATTGGTCAACTAGATCACCCGGCTTAACTCATCCCGATTTCTTTCTTTGAGGTTACCTCAAAAACAAAATTTATAACCAGATTCCAACAACACCAAATGACATGAAAAACAATATTAGATCAGCTTGAGAATCAAGAACTGATTTCTTCAATTATTGAAGCTTGACAAAGTGCAGAGAATGTTTTCAATGAAAATTCAGAACTGTTTAGAAGTGAATGGTCATCATTTTGAACATTTAATCGATGTATAAAGGTAACTTTATAAATTTTAATCAATGGTCGAAGGTGATTTCGAAAATCAAGAAGAATTTTTGTACTAAACTACGATTAATTAAAATCGTTTTTTATTTTATTACATTTTGAAAAATGTTTTATTTTTCTTTTTGTAGATATCTTCATAACATAGATCTGTGATTATATGCAAAATGCATATTTTGTAATATAAATATGCGAAGAAAAAATTTGTTTATCTTTACGAATTATATAAAAATAAATCATTTGAAATAATTCTAAAAGATTCAAAAATAAATCTCTGCATATTAATTATTACATTATATATTTGAGCATATTTACGTTTTTTAAATACTTTGTCAAACAAAATTGTATAAATGTCGATTCTAGCTGGACAAACGTGCACCCTTCTTCAAAAACTGGTTTGAAGTGCCACTTGGCATCAACAGTGCCAATGGCATGCAAAACGTCAAACACCTTTTCTAATGTGTTAGTTCTAATTTTAGTTCAATCAACACTTTTTCATTTTCTCTTGATTTTTTTCTTAACTTTTTGAGATTTTTGACAATTCCCCCAAAGTTTTTTATATTATCTTTTATTTGGTTATGGATTAAGTGTTTATGGTTTACCGCCAACAATATTTATGCAAAAAACCTCAGTCTGTTTTAGTTTTTGAGTTGTGGTTGATTTTTATGCTGAAAACATGAAATTTATGCCAACAGTGCCAATGGCATGCAAAACGTCAAACACCTTTTCTAATGTGTTAGTTCTAACTTTAGTTCAATCAACACTTTTGCATTTTCTCTTGATTTTTTTCTTAACTTTTTGAGATTTTTGACAATTCCTCCAAAGTCTTTTATATTATCTTTTATTTGGTTATGGATTAAGTGTTTATAGTTCACCGCCAACAATATTCATGCAAAAAAACCTCCGTCTGTTTTAGTTTTTGAGTTGTGGTTGATTATTATGCTGAAAACATGAAATTGATGCCAACAGTGCTAATGGCATGCAAAACGTCAAGCACTTTTTCTAATGTGTTAGTTCTAACTTTAGTTCAATCAACACTTTTGCATTTTCTCTTGATTTTTTTCTTAACTTTTTGAGATTTTTGACAATTCCTCCAAAGTCTTCTATATTATCTTTTATTTGGTTATGGATTAAGTGTTTATGGTTCACCGCCAACAATATTCATGCAAAAAACCTCCGTCTGTTTTAGTTTTTGAGTTGTGGTTGATTTTTATGCTGAAAACATGAAATTTATGCCAATAGTGCCAATGGCATGCAAAACGTCAAACACCTTTTCTAATGTGTTAGTTCTAATTTTAGTTCAATCAACACTTTTTCATTTTCTCTTGATTTTTTTCTTAACTTTTTGAGATTTTTATCAATTCCCCCAAAGTTTTTTATATTAGCTTTTATCTGGTTATGGATTAAGTGCTTATGGTTCATCCCCAACAATATTCATGCAAAAAGCCTTTCATTCTGTTTTAGTTTTTGAGTTTTGGTTGATTTTTATGCAGAAAACATGAAATTTATGCCAACAGTGTTAATGGCATGCAAAACGTCAAGCACCTTTTCTAATGTGTTAGTTCTAATTTTACTTCAATAAACACTTTTTCATTTTCCCTTGATTTTTTTCTTAACTTTTTGAGATTTTTGGCAATTCCCCCATAGTTTTTTTATTATGTTTTATCTAGTTGTGGACGAAGTGTTTATGGTTCATCGCCAACAATATTCATGCAAAAAGCTTTTCAGTCTGTTTTAGTTTTTGAGTTGAGGTTGATTTTTATGCTAGAAACATGAAATTATGTTTTTTTTTAATGTTTTCTTTATTCCTACATTTTTCTTAATAGCTAGGTTGTAACCGGGTTATGGATTTTGTTTTTCCTGAACAATCTTAGTGAATAAGGTCTTTGTCGACCATACATTTTGATTTTTAAGCAACGAAAGAGTTTTGCTATAAAAATCATCAATTATTTAAGTGATTTTGACGTTATTATTGCAAAATTGTATAGATTATGCACCCTTAGATCATAACGAGTAATTTTCATGCATAAGACTTTTCTCCATCGAATTTAATTTTGTATGTTAGTTAATATCTCTCTTTCCATTTTGTAATTAAATAAAATACTATGATTTTGCTTTTCAAATGGATCTTTACATTTTTTTCTCTACCGGTTTTCCACATTTTACATGGCATCGTAAAATCATCAACATTAAGAATAAAATGATGGTATAAATACGCAGTGTTTTAATAGGTTCGGAATATTAGAAATCATTCTTAACCTATTAAAGCACATGTTAGTGTTAGTTGTCATGTCTAGTGTTAGTTCTAGTTTTAATTCAATAGAAAGTATATCATACAAGTATACAACAATCTGAAACTGAATAACAACGAGAAGTAGAGCTAATACAAAAACTAGAATTAACTAGATATAGAAACTAGAATTATTCGAAATTAGCCGTACGTTTCTTAAGACGGAACCCAACCCAACCTGGCTTTAGAACTAGCATTAGATTTAGAATTACAAACATTAGGGTTTAGCCGTGTAAAAAGACGTACAGCTAAATCCTAATGTTTCTAGTTCTAGGTCTAGTGTCAATACTATAGATAGGTTGTTTGTCTAGTTTTAGTTATACACTTAGTTTCAGAAGAATTTACAATAATCAAGCACTGAATGGCAATTAAAACTAGAACTAACACTAGACCTATGTTAAACTTTCTAATACTAGGTCTAGTGTTAGTTCTAGTTTGATACAAGTATACAACAATTTAAAACTGAATAACAACTAAAAATAGATCCAACACTAACGTGCTAGGGCTAATACTAGACCTAGCACGAAAAATTGTTTTACAACCCTACTCAACCCAACTTAGCTTCAAAACTAACACTAGACTTAGAACTAAAAATATTAGGGTTTAGCCGTCTAAAGAGACGAGTGGCTAAATCCTAATATTTCTAGTTCTAAATCTAGTGTCAATACTACAGTTAGGTTGTAGGTCTAGTATTACTTATACTTTTTGTTCTAAAAGGATTGACAACAATCAAACATTGAATGGCAATTAAAACTAGAACTAACACTAGACCTAGTACTAAAAAGATTCAGGTTTAGCCGTGCGTTCTTCAGACGCACGGCTAAACCGAAACTTTCTGGTAGTAGGTCTAGTGTTAATTCTAGTTTTAGTTTCATACCAGCATACAACAAATTAAAACTAAACAACTGTTCAAATTGAAAATTTTAGCGAAGCATAACGTTCGAAGCAATTTATATCTAATAGTAAAAAAAAAGCATAGCATGAAAAACATTTAGGTGGTTTAGTCATACCACTCTTAAAACACAACTCAACCCAACCCAACTTAGCTTCAGAACTAACTCTACAGCTAAACCCAAATATTTGTAATTCAAAGTCTAGTATGCGTTCTAGTTTTAGTTCATTAAACATATATAACATGTTTGTACTGAATTCCAAGTAAAACTAAAACTATCACTTGACCTAGGACTAAAAATATTTTTGTCTAAAGACGCATATTCGGAACCCGAATGTTTTTTCTTCTTCAAAGTCTATTCGAAATAGGTTCGAATCAAAGACGCACCCCATCATTAGGAACGTTAAGGAACATTAGAATCATTATATGTATTTATATATAGATATATTATATTCAAACTGCTCATCAACTGGTTGTTTTAAAGAATCTTTGACGATGTCTCTTGCATTATATTAAATTAATAACGAACGCGCCATTAACGAACAAATTGAACACGATATGGGCAGGTTCCTAACCGAAATGGCTCGATTTATGCTAATGTCGGTTAATAAAGACGCCGCGGATGCGTTTTTCCTTTCTTATGGGTCGCTTTTTCTCGGGAATGCAGTTCATTTCTTGGAGGTAATTTGTTTGCGTTCGACGCTATATAATTACCACGTATTGGGAAACGAACCTTGGGCATTTAATTTGCTTTAACATCAATCAATCAATCAATCTCCCGGTGTAAAGAACAAAAATTTATTAAATCGTCACTAAAGTAAAGCAAATGATCATGAGGGGGAGAATTTTTTTTGTAGTTTATTTGGGGATGGCTCGAAACCCGTCGGCTTGTCCCCTCTCAAAGGATTCGGAAAGCCGTGTAAAATTCTACAGTGAACGATTCCACCGGGTCGACACAATGGAAGTGGTAAGCCAAAGCCGCTACCACCTTAAGCTCTCCTTTCGGTAAAGCACGACGATTCGAAAATGTCATCTTCGTCGCGTCGTCGGTAATGGTATTAACATTAGGCGGACTTAATTGTACAAAAAATTTGTTACAGAGTCATCTAAGATAATTATACAGTTTCTTCATGGATTGTTTTGCGCGCCCTCGAAATCAACGCATTCCTTCTAGTCATTCTGTAAACATTACACCCAACAGTGTATAAACGAAACGGTTAATTTAACGTTCGTGCAACAAATAAAAAATGGTTAAGGCCGCCTGGTTTTCCTTCCGAATCGCGCCGTTAATTAATCCGTGCCCGGTTTTGCTCGATTTTTAGGTTATCTCGCCTCAGATAATATCGTTGCGATCGTGAAGGTCGTTACGGTAATTAATCTCGGAGGGTTAATTCGAAATTTTATTAATTTTCGATTAATTATCGCAACAAAAAGGATTCCCAATGAGTTATGAAAATTAAAACGTCAATTTTAAAATTTTTAGCTTGATCGAATTGATCGATTACTGAAAACGTCTTTCCTCCTTTATTTTTGAGTTAAAACATTGGGTGGGCGCCGTTAATTGTTATTTCTTTTTTGAAAGCAGTTTCCGAAGGTGTGAGTGACAGATGTCGCTATCAACGGCGTCGTTAGCGACGTCCAGTTCTTCTTCGGGGTTCGGTAATGGTCGAAAAAAACACGACCGTCCGCGGGTTTTTATCGCGGCCCTCGATTCTGGGGGTCCCCCCGATTTAATTGAGCCGTTTTATAGACGCGCGGATCAGCCGTTATTGATGGGCCGCGTCAAATTCGCCAAAGTTAATTAATCGCGCGCATTACGCGTCGCCCTGGTCTGGAGGCCCCGTGGTCGTTAGATAAATTAAATTGATTACGCCGAGAAGAGACGCTGCGCCGCTATAATTACGACAACGGTTCGGAGACGAAGAAGAGAGCCGAACCTAGGGGGCGGGGGCGCGGGGGGCAAGGATGACGACGACGACGACGGCGGCGGCGGGGCCCCCGTCCGCCGCGTATTAATGACCGCAATAAAATCTTTAATACGAGCACATTTCAGCAGGTCGCCTCAATGGTTCGATGAGGCGACAGAAATTCCCCTCCAACACCTTCGAACGTTTACGCCACCTATAAATCTTTTCTTTATAAACTATATTATTGAAAACACTTTAGCATAAAAAAAGCTATTTTTTAATTTTTTTTAACTGGTAGGTACACTAGTAGCCAAGGCAATATGTTTAAGACCCACTACATTTATTATATCATAAACATACGAAGTACTAGATAGATTAAGATGTATATATTACACTTGTCAAGGCAAGAACTTTAAATTTCCGATATTGTGTAGCTGCCAAGGTCGAATGCGACCGAATGATTATAACTGATTCGAGTAGTAAAGGTGCCAAGGTCGTTTACGGCCGAGGCAATATGTTTAAGACCCACTACATTTATTATATCATAAACATACGAAGTACTAGATACATTAAGATGTATATATTACACTTGTCAAGGCAAAAACTTTAAGTTTCAGATATTGTGTAGCTGCCGAGGTCGAATGCGACCGAATGATTATAACTGATTCGAGTAGTAAAGGTGCCGAGGTCGTTTACGGCCGAGGCAATATGTTTAAGACCGACTACATACGTTATATCATTAGCATACGAAGTACTACATTAAGATGCCATATGTTATGCTTGTCAAGGCAAAAACTTTTATATTTTGATATATGATAGTTACCGAGGCCGTTTACGGCCGAGGCAGTATATTTGAAACCTACCTCAACCATAATATATATGAGTACTAGATACCTGGATTTGCTAATATTACATTCGTTAGAGCATACGCCTGCCAGCGAAGCATTTTCACTGATTTGAGTAGTATAGATAGCCAAGGCCGTTTACGGCCGAGGCAATATGTTTAATACCCATTAAATTCCTTATACCATGAACATACGAAGTACTAGGTGCTACGTACAGTAAGATATACAGGGTGTTCCGTAATGATATGCGAATATTGAAGGGGGTGATTCTACATCGAAAATTAATGATAGTTTCTTATATAAACTATGGTCCCAAAATGTTCCGTTATTATAATACAGGGTGTTAAAGTTTTTTAAAAAAGAGGATATTAATTAATATTTTCGGAATTGTTTTAGGTATTTTTATGAAATTTGGCATATAGTGATTATTAACAAAGACGCATATCTTTCAATGCAAATCTAATCTCTATCTTTAACAGTGGCGTGCGTACGAGGACTGACTTTAATATTTTTAAAGAAAAAAATGGTACGCCAATGGTTTTCTCCCAAATAAAAAATATTTTTGAACTCCCCCTTCAATTTGACAAATAAAAGCCCTCTTGAGTTTTTGGACTGCAATGCGCCGTTTTTGAGAGAAAAATTAAAAACCGTCGGTTGCTCAACAGAAATAATACGTATTGTAATTATTAAGGATACAATTTTGCAATAAATCTAAGTGGTTGAGCCTAAATGTATGTACATATCATTTGTTGTTTTACGTACGTTTGATATTTCAAACAACTCTTTGTAGTTAAAATCTGTTTACTGTTAATACCTTATTTGTAACTTGGTAATAATGGTGAATTATTCTGTATTTTAATAACGGAACATTTTTGGACCATAGTTTATATAAGAAACTATCATTAATTTTCGATGTAGAATCACCCCCTTCAATATTCGCATATCATTACGGAACACCCTGCATTGTGCTTGTCAAGGCAAAATTTTTAATATTTCGATATATAAATGTTACCGAGGCCGTTTACGGCCGAGATAGAAAGTTTGAGACGTACCTCAACTACCAATATTAGTACGTTAGTACGTTTGAGACGTTCCAACTTTGAAGAATCGAAGTACTAGATATATGAATTTGCTAAATATTACATTCATCCACACAAAAAAGTTCAAGTTTTCGATATTGTATAGTTGCCGAGGTCGCCTGCGACCGAGGCAGTATATTTGAGACATGATGCATCAGTATTAATGCATCAGTATTGTTAAATACCCGGGTATTTATTTTCAAAGGAATATAGGAGTACTTACTCAAGATGGGTTTTTTTTTGGTATTTATAATATTTAAAAAAAGTACAACAAAAACGAAGACTACTAAAAAAGTAACCAGGTATAATTCAAAAATACGAGTCTTTTTAATAAAAAGCAATAAGATAGATTCCGTATAAAATAAAATAAAAGAGTATTATTTCTAATTGTTATTCAATCTTAAATTATTGTATACCTGTATCAAGTTGAAACTAGAACTAACACTAGATCTAGGACTAGGAAGTTCTGGTTTAGCCATTATATTACATATACTGATTTGCGTAGCATAGGTTGCCGAGGCTTATCATAATAAACTAAGTGGAACAAAAACAAATTGCACTAATTCAGTGATAAAATCTTTATTCATTCGACCGGTTTCGGTTTCTTATCAAACGATCTTCAGGAATTCGTAAAAAACAGTGGAATTATAATAGTTAATGGCAATTATGAACAGTTTTTTTTGTGCTACCTGCGGGGCAGTACATATAGGGGAAACTGGTAGATCTCTGCGTACAAGAATAAAAGAACATAAATTAGATCAAATTCTAATTTTGAGAGGCATTTAACCGAACACAATCATGATTTTCATGAAGAACAAAACACTGAATTATTACATTAACAAAATAAAGGACACTTATTGAAGATACTCGAAACATATGAAATCGGAAAGTTCATACAAAACAATCCACAAACAGAATGTTTGAATGATCAACTTTATCTCACTCAAAACCCTTTATATTTACAATTAAGTGTGCCTTATACTCCACCTAAACCACCAGAATAGAATATTACATTGCATATCTCGTTATGTTTCGCCTACTTACATTTTCGAACGTTTGTGCTTTTGATTTTGTTTGATTTAGTTTAATATTTGAACTTTACCGCTATATTTTTTAAAAACTAACTTCATTCGATTACACTTAACCTAATTTTTATAGCGTTGATGCCACATATTCTTGCTACACAGAGTTATTTTTAGTGAATTGTTTAGTTATCAGCGTTTTATTTTCTGTTCCATGTTATCTGTTTTTATACTCACTCAACCTAACATTTTGTTTTCTTACTTTAATTGACGTAAGCTGTCGTCCTTTTCAAATGAAGAAAATTTATGTTTTAAATGTGTTAAAAACTGTTCATAATTGTCATTAACTGTTATAACTCCACTGTTTTTTAGGAATTCCTGAAGATGGTTTGATAAGAAACCGAAACCGGTCGAATGAATAAAGATTTGATCACTGTATTAGTGCAATTTGTTTCTGTTCCACTTAGCTGATGATTAGTGATAGAAAACGGAAGAATATTATATACTTATAATAATACTTGTATATAACAACCTTGCTGCCGAGACATTGTAAATACAATTGTAAATACAAGCTTCAAATGAAGCTCGACCACTCATCATATTTTGAAGATATTAAATATTAGGTATAGTCCATTACTATATACCACGTATCAGAGATTAATCTTTACGGTTTTAAGATTTATTAATACAATCCGTACACGGGTAAACGTCGTTTTATTTCTTCCAGAATGGTAGCATAAGTTCGAACGACAGCTGTGACGAATCTTTTTAACATTTGTGCTTTGATTCAAAACCCCATTTATCTTGTAGAGCTTATCTTAACATTTCTATAGTAGCGGAAAAGATGAGTTATTGTGAATCTGTTGTTTTTAGGATTTTCCTATCATTGTATTTCTTATTCTTCTCTTCTCCATTCTCGGATTTTTTTAGAACTCTTCCAATTCTCGATTTGAGAATAATTGGTTATGCACGTCTACAACAGGTTGGTCACAATTTCTGTTGCTACAAATAGAAAATCCACATTCGGGTGTAAATCTGATAATGTCTGTGTTTATGTTAATGCTATTTACCTCCTCTACACCAGCACCTCGTATAAATCCAGGCTAAAGTTTATGCAAAATGCCGTTTAAGCAACTGTTTATCCCTTCATCTCAAGCAGGCTGAAAAATTTTGGTTCCTTTTACAAAGAGAACTTAAACGACAAGAACAGTCAGTCCATCTTTGGTGAGTTTCAATTCAGAATTACTGCATTTCTCTCGAAAAAAAAAAAAACATACCCGGTGGCAACTTCGTCCAATAGAACCTGTTTCATCAAAAATGAAAAGACAATATAGGCTGTTCGCGTACACCATAATAGAATAAAACAAAGAGTAAAAGTGTCTACGACGCACAGTGGTCAATTTCACGAATTTAGCTGGACAATATTCACAACTCGAAAACCTATCAAGCTATAGCAATGAAATTTTGCGTATGGCTGTTAGTAACACAATCTAAGATTTATACCAAGTTTGAGTCATATTCGTCAACCGAAAATGGTACTTTATTTGACATCATATTAGACATGTTTTATATAAACTTGTTGTTTAAAGCTGGGTAAACAAATTAAATGCTGCATAAATGATTAAAATTATAATAAATATCCATATTGTAAATTTTAATGGAATGGTGTAACCGGCATTATTAAGAAAAGTACATCGTATAAGACTTTATGTAAACATGTAGATATTAAACATTAGTCAAAGTACGTGACCGTAAGTAATCAGGCTTATTCATTTAGTTCATATTCTGTTGTGTGATTAAATGTAATATAACTATTCTAATGATAATAATTAAACCATTCCAATAGAAAAAAATATTCCTATACTTTGCCTATAATTTAACATCCAGTAAATCACAGAGAATGAATTGATTATTTTAATCGCTCAATAGTGTTTTCTCGCAGAGATGAAAGTTAGCTAAAATGATGCCAGAAAGGTGACAAATCCGTGATAGCTAACTACAAGCCAATCGCCATTTTATTCAATTTCGCAAAAGTATACAAGCAATTGATTAATAATACTATTTATCGCCAGACCCAGTCGTTTATATCCCCTTATCAATATGGATTCGTTCCTAAACGGTCGACGGTTTACCAATTTATGCTGTCTTACTCAATACATTGCACAGGTGATGAATGTTGTTGGGCAAGTCGACGTTGTTTATACTGATTTTGGGAAGGCTTTTGATCGAATTGATCATAACATATTATTGAAGAAGTTAAGTTATTTTGACTGTATTCCGATTCATTAAGCTCAATGAACACGTACGTACCTCGCTGATAAAGTGTGTTATGTATTTTATAATGATTTTCACTCCCACTTCCATTCACCTACATCTACCTCAAGGGTCCAACTTACGACCGATGTTATTTGTTCTTTACATAAATGATTTATTGGATTCAGGTAAGTGAATTCAAGTGATCGCTTACGCTGATGACTTGTAGATATTTGAAAAAGTTGGTTGGATAGATGTGATTCAGGAGTGGTTCCAATCTAATTCCCTTTCACTAAGTATCAGGAAGTGCTGTTACGTATCATTTACAAAAAAATGATATGACGAAAAGTTTTATAGACGGTTTCAAATCCGTTAGCTAGAGCACATCTCATACCTCATATGAGATGTGCTCGCGGGCCTGGTGCACTTTGGGTTTTATTTTCAGGATCATGGGTTGGCTTGGCGATTCAAATACCCTAAAAACGCAGTTTATGACTTTGATTATATCTCAACTTCAATACAATACATCTCTAGTAATATAGTATCCTATTTATACGTCTCATCAGCTAAGTTTCTCTCTTATCGCAAGAATGAACTACTTGGACTTGCCGCATCGCCATTAATTTATGTCTTTACAGATCAGAAGAATGGGCTAGAGCGTACTTGTACAAGTTGTGGTGTAGTGAGATTGTGCATGGTTATTATCGCGAATTAATTTGGTGGTTACGCGAATGAATTCTTAAACCCACATGTGTTTTTATCCACCCCTTAGTAGGACTAATATTTTAAGAAAGGCGCCGATATGCCACATGATATCCAACGGAAATGAACGTTTCAATTATTAATTTATCAAAAAATCATTAATTTTTGTATTTTCTCCACCTAAATTTGAGAAATTGGCCACTGTGCGACGTCTACTTATAGGGTATGTTATTTATATATTAGAAATCCCCCCCTGTAATTATCAACTATGATGACATCAAGTTTCTGGATACCGCCCCGGCCACAAATGACCTTGGCTATTAATTCAGTTTTATGGTTAATATCCGTTAAAGTCATTAGAGTCTGATCTTCCTGTTGATTCATCCGGTTGGAAAGGTAATCGTCGTATAATAAGTGTAGTAGAACGTACAAGTACACGTATATGTATGTATAGATATTTTTATAAAATTGATTTTTATATTTATCTTATGCGTGGGTGAATATGTCATCATTGTCGTAATCCTCATAAAGCGATGTATAAATTCGGTTGAAAATAGTAGAGACGGCGTGTATCAATAAAGTTCGTCTCCGGGATACTATGTACGCCTACGCGGAGACGTAGCGCGACACTCTGGGGCCACAATCTCAACTCTACACGCGTACTCTCTCCGATACATAAAATATGAGATGATGTAAACGATACGGTTTCAGATGCGTGCTTCGCGTCTAACAAGTCCGCTAAGTTATGGCGACGATCTTATAACGCGGCGGATAAGGCAACTAACGGAATTTATTCAGTTTCGAATAGGCCGAGATGGTTCGAGAGGAGAAAAAAAAGGAGCCGCAAGACGAGGACGAGGAAAGATATCCTTTCCACGACGAGTCGGTGCGATATCGGCGATATGAAGCTATTATTCTTGTTTGTAATTCGTCGGTATCGCGTCGAACGGATCGCAAACGCGCGCGCACCTCTCTATGGACGCGCCACGGTGCTCAAAGCAAATTGCCAGGTGCGCGAATCCAATCTCGAGCGCAAATTGAAATATTAAATTGAATCTCGCTCTCTCTACCCCCTCAAGTTAAAACCATTTGCGCGGGGCTTCCTCAAATTTAATTGTGTCGCGTCTCTCGTTATTAAGGCGAATATGATACCCGAACGATGACTGTGCCATCCGCATTTCGCCAACAACGCATCTCGCTGCCGTCTCGTTACCGATGCCATTGTCACACCCTACAATAACACAAAACAGTGGGACGCCAACCGGCCACTCTTAATTGATTTCCAAGGATTTTAATCAATTTTCTTTAAAGGGAGGACAAAAAGTCGAATTGTTATAGTTATTATCGATTGATTTTTCAATAAAAAGATTGAAATTTCCTTTTTTATTTACAATTAATATTTAAAGTATCGATTTGAGTTGCAACTCCTTCTTCGCTCTTGCAATTCCTTCTGGGAAGTCGTCCCCGTCCCCATGTTATTATGTTGCGGCCGAGGAACAACACTGTAACGTCGGCCGTCGTTCTTTGTATCCTCTGTTCCTCCCCGCTTTCGCGGAACGACGCAGTTTGTGTCTCAGGCCATGCGAAAAACACGTCCACCGTCTCGCCGTATCATTATCGAAAAAATTTGGCCCGTGTAATTGAAAATCAATTTCTGGACCCCATAGGTCCATTATTTCCTCCTGCCTTCCTCCCGCTCAACCATTCGCCCAACCCGACGAAGGACGCCACGGCGCGGCGGTGGTGCTATTATTATTTGGCCACGAAATAAAAAAAGGTGAAAAAAGATGTTTGGTTCCCGGTGCAATCACGCTTATGGGATGAGATCGGGACCGCGATAAAGACTGATTGCGTCTCAAAAGTCGATTTAACGACACCTTGTTATTTTTCGGCAAGAATCTCTCCATAGACAACACAATCCAAACAATAATTATGAACGAAACGCGGCCGCGCGTAATCACAAGCCCCGAACTCGGTGGCGTGTCATTGCCAAGGTTGCCCATCTCGCTCTTTCTCTAAGACGGTCAGCGCCGTAATTAGACTCCTCTACCTGGGACGAGGCAAGAAGGAGGAGGACCCCATCGCCTAGAAAGGACCGTGGAATCTAAGCGTCGCCGTTGATGTTCAAGGACGCCCGGAGAATAGAAAAGCCGTCAACCAGATAACAAAACTAGCCGTTATCTATCTTACGGAGTTAGTTATCTCGTGTAGGAAATAATTTAAAGGGGAATCCATATCTGTAAGTGTCAACGCTATGGAGAGTTTAGTTTTTAACCGAGATAACCGCCAACAACAACAACGAAAAAGAAAATCTTTTTAACAAAATTATCAAACCAAAACGTGAACAGAATCTTAATTTAAAACAACTCGAAAAAAAAGATCGACTTAGTTAAAATAGATTAATTAGTTGCAGGTGTGCGTAGACGTGCTCGAGAGGTCGTCATAAAAGAAAAAGAATGGTCGAAAAAAAAGGGTAGTGCTAAAATCGAGTTCTCGAAAAGTTTAAGGAACAAAAAAGGGTTGTGCGGCGTTTATGGCACCGCAGCGATGTGGTCCTTTTTCGGCGCTTTTATCGTTACATAGAAACAGTAAAAATCCGGTAGAGCCCAAGTGCGAATTCATCAAATTATCGCGCTTTACTGACCAATAAAACTTGCCGTATTGTTCCTCTCTCGGTCAATTTCGAATGGCCACAGACTTTTAGGGCTCTATAATGCGTTTTTATGGGTCTTGCGGTTCAACCCTGAATCACAACTAAAAATATATTAACTTTTTTACTTAATAAAGATTAAAACTAAAATTAGAATTTGAAAAATGCATCAATTTGATATTATATAAATTTTGACACTTCATAATTGAAGTTGGAAAAATTGTTAAAAAATCTCGTTTGGTTTAATTTATCAAGCGATTTTATCGCAATTTATTTTAATGAGTAGTTTTAATTCGCTTTATTAACGTTAATTAAGGATTTAATTAACAGATTTAATTTTAAATACGTTTTGTTTACACGTTTTAATTTAAGATTTAGTTTTGACAGTTGAAGTTATGATGTTGTTGTTGTGGTGATTTATGTTTGAGTTAATTTGTGTAAATGAAATGGATTTTATTCACTATTATAGACACAAATACGTTTTGAAACGCAAATATGAAGGTAATTATTTTATTATTACTTAATTACTATAGCCCTGGGGCGAAAATTCATGGGATCGCCTGGTTTTGCAATGAAATGTATGGTGTCCCCATCATGCATGTACTCAGTGACCCCCTGAGATGTAGTTTAAGATGACTTAGATATACAGGGTTGGGCTGACTTGGGTTTAGATGTGCATCTGAAGAATTTTTTTAATGAAGGCCTCTGCAAGAAAGTGATTTTGAAATGGAGTACTTTACAAACTGATTTGATAACCCTGTATATTTGAATTGAAGTAAAACTAGAACTAACACTAGACCTAGAAGTGGAAAGTTTTGGGCTAAACTAAAGGGTTAGTTCAAGTTTTATATCATTGAGATATAATTCTAGATCTAAAACTAGAAACTATAGATGTGTAAATTACGTGAGTCCCACCGTGAGCGGGCATCAATTTTTGTACTACTCACGTGAGCGCGCGTGATCGTGAGCAATTTTGTTTCGACGGGACCCGGCGTGACCCGATTGGATTAATTTTTTATTTTTTTTAATAATAATAAACTTATTCATGGTTGGTTTGTAAAAGAAATGTTTTCTGCCAGCAGTGTTTAGAGTTTTACAAGCAGTATATTGTGTTGAAATGGCAACTTTTGAATTTTTGAAGTGAAGATATTGAAGATATTGTGTTTTGCCAACAGCATTTAGCATTTTGGAAGCAAAATTAAAGTTTATTAATAGCTTAACAGTTTCTGGACGGCTATGGTCAAAATTTTACATTTTGTCAAATCAAAGATAAACTCAAATGGTTTATATTGTTTTTCGTGATGAAAATGTTTTTTGTCAACAATTTTACAAGCAGTATCAATCCTTCAGGAAGTATTTTACTAAGTCTTCTAGAAGCAATATTAAGTCTTCTGGAAGTAGTTCAAGTCTTTTAGAAGCAGTATCAAATCTCTTGAAAGTATAGTAAGTCTTTTAGAAAGTTAGTAGCTGTCATCTAGAAACAGTATCAAGTCTTCCAGAACGATTATTAAGTGTTCTGCAAGGATTTCAAGCCTTCTGGAAGCATTTCAATACTTTTAAAGGCAATACGAAGTGTTTTGGAATCATTTCAAGGCTTCTATAACCAGCATCAAATCTTCCGAATGTATTGAATTTTATTACGTGTTGTGGAAGCATTTCAAGTGTTCCAAAGACGATATCGAGTGTTTTGAAAGCATTTTAAAGCTTCTATAACCAGCATCAAATCTTCTGAATGCATTGAAAGTCTTCTTTAAATCTTCTAGAAGCAGTATCATGATTTCCGAAGGGAGTATTAAATGTTCTGGAAGCATTTCAAGTCTTCTAGAAGTAGTTCAAGTCTTCCAGAGGCAATGTCAAGTCTTTCAGAAGCATTTCAAGTTTTCCAAAAGCAATACTAAATGTTTTGGAAGCATTTCAAGGCTTCTATAACCGGCATCAAATTTTATGAATGTATTGAAAGTCTTCCAGAAACCTTTTCCAATCTAGAAGGAGTATCACGTCTTTCAAAGGGAATATTAAGTGTTTTGGAAGTATTTCAAGTCTTCTAGACGTAATTCAAGTCTTCCAGAGGTAATGTCAAGCCTTTTGGAAACATTTCAAGTATACTACAACTAGTATCAAGGCTTTTGGAGGCAATATCAAATCTTCCAAAGTAAATATTAAGCGTTCTGGAAGGATTTCAATTGTTCTAGGAGGAATTCAAGTCTTCCAGATATCAAGTCTTTTGGATCTTTCAAATCTTGTATAACCAGTATTAAATCTTCTAGGGGAAGTATCAAGCATTCTAGAAGCGTTTAAAGTCTTTTAAAAGCAATATAAAGTCTATCAAAGGGAGTATTGAGTCTTTTGAAAGCAAACATGAAAGCATTTCAATTTTTCTGGAAGCAATATCAGGTATTTTAGAAGCAGTACTAATTTTATTCTTTCCACCGTTTTAACCAAAAAATTAAAATCTACAAAAGAACTTTGATACTTTCGATAGCTTCATGGTATCGATACTCAACTCTACATTTATATTTTCAAATATATTTCGTTAAAAAATACAGTGCCTACAGATTCAGATTTTTATGATAGTCATATAAAGGGTTAAATTGAAATTTGTCGAAACAAAAATAAACCATTTTTTTATTATTTTGACCAAAATAATACAGTTATAATAACCGATCTTGATATGGAAGACCTTGTTATCTGTATAGTATTTTTTAGAGGTTTACAATTTCTGCACTAAACTTCGTTTTTTTCTATAATACTTGTTAATTCAAGGAATATTTTTTAAGGTTTCTGATTTCTGTTGGTATTACCTAGGATTCGAATAAAATTTCTGATGTATTCGTGACATTTTCAGTAACTAAACATTAAAGGCAAAATTCTAATCAATTTTTAAGTAAATACGATTTTAGCGAAGTGGCTATTTATTAACACGATTAATCAATATCAATTAATATCACCTGATTGAGCGTGAGTCACGTGAATTGATGTAACCCACGCGTGACTTGTTCTAGATCGTTAGCGGGCATAAAAAGAAAACCTTCTGGTTAAGATTGGGTTGGCTTAGGTTAATAGTTGGATAAGAAAGTGAATAAGGTGAGGAAGAAGAGAGTAAGGAACAAAGAAGAGGAAGAATTAAAGGGGAGTTATCTTCTTCATCCACATATAAAGTGAAAATCAAATCAAAAGTCAACGTATTCTTAATCACCCAGATTTTTCTGGAAAATAACCATCGGCTCTTGATATTAAAGTCATAGTTTCCAGTGAAATAATCTTAGTGTCAGAAAGATATAGAGGCTTTGAACGGTGAGAGATTGAAGATAAGAAACACTGAATAAGCGAAAAGATAACATAAGGAAAGATTGAAATACCCTATAAGGGGCTGGGTTGGGTTGGAAGAATAAATAATGTCTTTTGTCACCCAGAATCAAGTGATCTAAATGACAACCCAATCTTGATTGTGAATGTTGGGTTGAATTAAATTGGATTACAGTATTAATTTTTTTTTTTACTATTAAAGTAAAACTAGAAGCCAACTAAAATTTATCCAGCGCCGTTCTAAACCTCAGGACTAATGGAACCAGTACTTTTGCAATTAATTGAATGGTAACCCCATTATCCTTCTAAGGTGCAGACCTTTTTTTGGCATACTCGTTTTACTCGCTTTGGTTCAAATATACAGGATTGGGTTAGGTTGTGTTGGGTTTAGACGTGAATCTCAATTTTTAACAAGGCCTCTAGAATGAATAGTTTTGAAATAGAGTATTTTACAAACTGATTTGGCAACGATGTATATTTAAATTGAAGTAAAACTAGAACTAACACTAGACCTAAAAGTGGAAAGATTTGGGTTTAGCCATGCGTCTTCAGAATACGGTTCAAATATATAGGATTGGGTTGGGTTGTGTTGGGTTTAGACGTGAATCTCAATTTTTAACAAGGCCTCTAGAATGAATAGTTTTGAAATAGAGTATTTTACAAACTGATTTGGCAACGATGTATATTTAAATTGAAGTAAAACTAGAACTAACACTAGACCTAAATGTGGAAAGATTTGGGTTTAGCCGTGCGTCTTCAGAATACGGTTCAAATACATAGGATTGGGTTGGGTTGTGTTGGGTTTAGACGTGAATCTCAATTTTTAACAAGGCCTCTAGAATGAATAGTTTTGAAATTGAGTATTTTACAAACTGATTTGGCAACCATATGTATTTAAAATGAAGTAAAACTAGAACTAACACTACACCTAGAAGTGGAAAGTTCTGAGTTCTCGAATCTTTCCACTTCTAGGTCTAGTGTTAGTTCTAGTTTTATATCATTAGATCTAACTCTAGATCTAGAACTAGAAACATTCGAGTTTAGTCGTATATCTCTTAAGATGACTGTAGCCAAATGATTCTAGTTTTAGATTTAGTGTTAATTTTAGATTTAGCAAACCTATGTATTTCAATTGAATTAAACTAGACTATGTTAACTATAGAGGGTTGTGTTGGGTTGGGTTTTAACGAAGGCCTCTCTACAATAAATAGTTTCTTGAATAAAGTACTTTACAAACAGATTTGGCAACCTTGCATATTTGAATTGAAGTAAAACGTCTAAAGACGCACGGCTAAACCCGAATCTTTCCACTTCTAGGTCTAGTGTTAGTTCTAGTTTTATATCATTAGATCTGACTCTAGATATAGAGCTAGAAACATGATTTTTGTTTATTGACTTAATCTGTGTAAATATTATTGAGCTTTTTAATGGTATCTGATATTATTTAATCATCCAGAATATGCGTTTAATCCATAAACGTCAACAGAAGATGGAGAGGAAAAAGATAGGGATAGTTGGGAAGATTTGAAAGTTATTAGATCTAGAATTAGAACTAATTGGGTTTATCTGTGGTCTACACTCAACATTTTGCATGAAAACGAAGATATTTAGTGAATTTTAGTAAAAATGGTGGAAAATTAAAGATGGGAAATATATATAATAGAATTAAAAATAGATTATTAATAAAAAAAATTAGAAGGAACAACCACGAGTCCGTAAAACTCATTACGAGAAAATGAGGCCGTTCAAAACCGTTAGCGGGCGCGGAACCTATAAATTAAAATTGTTTAGATCGTGTAATTAGATTTCCGAGAGCGGTTAAAGCCGCCTCCTAACTCGTTTACTAATTTTACGTTTCCCGCTGCGGGATTTTTTTTTTAAACATATTTTTTAATTATTCCGAATTTAAGAACATTCTGCGACAAAAGCTTATTGTCGAGTCGACTTCCTCTCCTAATAGATTCTAAAGAATCTAAAGGAAGAGGAACAATGGACGGGAACGACGAAGACGACGACTAATACGAGAAGAGAGTTGTACGAAATTCCACCCCGCTTATTCTTGGAAAGGAAACAACAAAACGGGCAAAGTACCACGCGTGCCGGGCAATAATTCCGACCAATATCCTTTAAAATAAGAACCGCAGAATGCAAAATTATAAACGGCACGACTTCTTCGACGTGGACGTCGTCGTAAACGCAAAGTTTCTTTCAGAAAGTTTTCGCGGAACGATCCCGTAGCGATTTTTTCGCCGAGTTGAAATAATCATTCTGATAGATTTTATTTGTAACTTAATCGGACGTGAAATACTGTTATTTTCATTTGCCGCGTTCAAGTTAAGTATCAAATTTATGTCAAATGCGGAAAATGCGTAGCCGTTTTATTTTCGCCTATTAACCGAAGGCGATGTAATCTCGGCTTGCGCGCGTCGAAAAGGCCGATCCTTATCGTCGTTCGCTCCTTTATTGTATGGAAATCCATAAAAAGTTTTATTTGTTTACGTTTCGCCGTTTATTACGGCGTTAAGTGAGTCTACACCGGTGGCGAGCGCATATTTTCAGCAACTTTGTTTTATTTCGTTTTTAATTCGTTTATTCTTTATTTTTTTTTTAACCGGGCCGTCACCTTAATTTTATTAATTAATTTACGTCTGTGACCCGTCGCGAACCGCGGCGCGCGTTTCTTTAATTTATTAAGGGACATGACGGCATTACCCTTAATGCGGCGAGATCCTGAACGCGATAACTAAACGAGAGACGAGGTCCTCTCTTCACAAATTCTTCTTCTTCCTTTACGCTACCTGTTTTTATTTTAGTGTCTTCTGGTACAGTAGTCTCGCTTGTTAGTCATAACGGCCGGTTTCCTCAAACAAACCATAACGAAAAGTAAACGTTTAAGCAGTAAAAACGGCCGTTTTATTATCATTTTGTTTGGAGGGGACTAAATGTATCTTAATATTAATGTCCTCTGAATGTTGCAACTTTGTTGCGAGCCGGCGCGAAAGATCCCCTCGGATAATATGATTTAGCGCTCTCGAATTGGCTTTTCTACCGAGAATCGATGAGGTTCGTATTTGAAATAACTTTTAATTAAGTATAAATCATAATCGGTACTTTTCTCAATTAAAATGTAAATACCATTCGGCCATCTTGAAACGCCCAATCGCCGGGGCTCGGTCGCTCTGCCCCCTTCTTCTGCGCCGTCGCTGGCAAACGTTCATTAATTTATTAAGAGCGCGTCCGGGCAGAAACAATGTGTGAGAAGCGGCTCCGGGTTCGGAGACGCCCTACGCCGGGCGCTCCGCCGCACGAAAAAAATTAATTAGAATATTGCAAGTTGTGTTTGTAATTACCGGGGGAAAGCGGCTTCAAGTCCAAACTTGTGTGAAATTCGCTGCCTGATGTAGCAGTTCGTTACTGCTTCTCGAAAACCTCTAAGTGCCTTCGACCCAACTTGTATGAATTAATTTACAAGAGTTATTTCGCTTGAATGAGGTTGCATCATCATATTATAATCGCAAATATTACCCATTTATAAATCAACTAATAATTTGAGACTTGAGCTAATCTATTTCTTACTATTTATAACTTCCTTAGTCATCATTTGTGGTTTATACGATTTCATATTTATTTACAATTTATATGTCTAACTAAATATTATCACACCATGATGAGTAAACATACAATAGGAAGTGGAAATATGTACAAGTCATATAGTCAGGATGAAGGAAAGATACCCGGATATGATGCAAACTCAAGCGATATTCGAAACAACCTAAGCCAACCTCAAAGGAATGTAACAACACTACACAACTACATAGTTACATATGATACAGTCCCTACCTAAGACAAACCAACCCAAAGCAAGTTCTCACCAACATATCCCAACTTCTGGTATCTAACCCGAGATATAGAGAGTCTTCATTGCTTGTAACAAAGCAATGCAACTCCTTAGCAGCTAATAAAACCTTTACTAACTACATAATCACACATCATACCGACCCAACCCAAGATGAAACTAACTCAACCCAAGTTCTCACCAACCTAATCTAACTTCAATATAAAGAGAGTCCCAAGAAGAAATTAACCCCAAGAAGAGAAAGTTACAACATATTAACTCAAAATATATATATCTAAGCGTTATTACTACGTGATGAAGTGAACATAGAAAAAATTTATGTATAAATACAGAGTCACGGTTGTGGCAAGGAGGAACATGTAGAGATGATGTCGCTGCTCGTATTCTTTAGAGTGGAGTTAATAAGGGATAGCAAAAAAAAGAGTCATATAGTTAAGTTGAAGGAAGGAAACTCGGATACGATGCAAACTTCAAGCCATGTTCGAAACAACCTAAACCAATCTCAAAGGAACATAACAACAAGACAACATATTAAGAAACCTAGTATACGCTCTTTTTCCAATAGTTCATAGTCCCAATTGAGATTGTAATTTCAAACTTTTCATTCACTACTTTCATCAAATTCCATTCATCAACTGTTCTGATTACCTCTTCGAGAAATGCCCAGAAAGAATCGAATGATGAAGATGCAAGTAAATTAGGATAACAAGACTTTTAATAACCTCATGACACTTTAGAAGGCACGATTTCCTCATAATGAGCCGGAAACCTGCTATTCTCCAAGTACATACTGTCTTTTCCAACAGTTCAGAGTCTTAATTGAGATTTTAATCTCCAACTTTTCATTTACTGCTTTCATCAGCTTCTATTCATCAACTTATCTGATCACTTTTTCCATTGTAAAGGTGTCCAGAAAAAATCGAATGACGGAGAAGCAAGTAAATTAGGATAACGAGACTTTCGATAACTTCATGACACTTTAGAAACAACGATTTCCTCATGATGAGTCAGAAAGCTGCCTTTCTCTAAGCACACAGTCTTTTCCAACAATTTAGAGTCTCAATTGAGATTTTGATCTCCAACTTTTCAATCACTGCTTTCATTAGCTTCTATTCATCAACTTATCTGATCACCTCTTCGATTCGAAAGGTGTCTAGAAAGAATCGAATGACGGAGATGCAAGTAAATCAGGAGAACAAGACTTTTGATAACCTCATAACACTTTTGAAGCAACGATTTCCTCATGATGAGCCAGAAACCTGCCATTTTCTAAGCACACAGTCTTTTCCAACAATTCAAAGTCTCAATTGAGATTTTGATCTCCAACTTTTCAATCACTGCTTTCATCAGCTGCTATTCATCAACTTATCTGATCACCTCTTCGATTGATGAGGTATCCAGAAAGAATTGAATGACGGAGATGCAAGTAATTTAAGATAACAAGACTTTCGCTAACCTCATGACACTTTAGAAGCAACGATTTCCTCATGATGAGTCAGAAACCTGCCATTCTCTAAACACACAACCTTTTCCAAGAATTCAGAGTCTCAATTGAGATTTTGATCTTCAACTTTTCATTCACTACTTTCATCAGCTGCTATTCATCAACTTATCTGATCACCTCTTCGATTGATGAGGTATCCAGAAAGAATTGAATGACGGAGATGCAAGTAATTTAAGATAACAAGACTTTCGCTAACCTCATGACACTTTAGAAGCAACGATTTCCTCATGATGAGTCAGAAACCTGCCATTCTCTAAACACACAACCTTTTCCAAGAATTCAGAGTTTCAATTGAGAATTTGATCTTCAACTTTTCATTCACTACTTTCATCAAATTAATCTGATCACCTCTTCGATTCGAGAGATGTCCAAAAGGATCGAAGGACGGAGATGCAAATAAATCAGGATAACTAGAATTTCGATAGTCTCATGACACTTTAGAAGCAACGATCTCAACTCGATCTCTACGATTGTCTAAGCACACAGTCTTTTCCAACAATTCAAAGTCCCAATTGAGATTTTGATCTCCAACTTTTCAATCACTGTTTTCATCAGCTTCTATTCATCAACTTATCTGATCACCTCTTCGATTAATGAGGTATCCAGAAAGAATTGAATGACGAAGATGCATGTAAATTAAGATAGCAAGACTGTCGATAACGTCATGACGCTTTAGAAACAACGATTTCCTCATGATGCGCCAGAAACCTGCTATTTTCTAAGTACACAGTCTTTTCCGACAATTCAGAGTCTCAGTTGAGATTTTGATCTTCAACTTTTCAATCACTGCTTACATTAGCTTCTATTCATCAACTTATCTGATCACCTCTTCGATTCAAGAGGTATCCAGAAAGAATCGAATGACGGAGATGCAAGTAATTTAAGATAACAAGACTTTTGCTAACCTCATGATAATTTAGAAGCAACGATTTCCTCATTGATGAGTCAGAAACCTGTCATTCTCTTAGCACACAGTCTTTTACAACAATTCAGAGTCTTAATTGAGATTTTGATCTCTAACTTTTCATTCACTGCTTTCACCAACTTTCATTCATCAACTTTTTTGGAGATCTCGTCGATTTGAAAAATATCTAAAAAGAATCGAATGACAGAGGTGCAAGCATATCAGGATAACAAGGCTTTCGATAACGTCATGACACTTTAGAAGGAACGACTTACTCATAATGAGCCAGAAACCTGCCATTCTCTAAGCACACAGTCGTTTCCAACAATTCAGAGTCTTTGATTGAGATTTTGATTTCCAACTTTTCATTCACTGCTTACATTAGCTTCTATTCATCAACTTATCTGATCACCTCTTCGATTCAAGAGGTATCCAGAAAGAATCGAATGACGGAGATGCAAGTAATTTAAGATAACAAGACTTTTGCTAACCTCATGATAATTTAGAAGCAACGATTTCCTCATTGATGAGTCAGAAACCTGTCATTCTCTTAGCACACAGTCTTTTACAACAATTCAGAGTCTTAATTGAGATTTTGATCTCTAACTTTTCATTCACTGCTTTCACCAACTTTCATTCATCAACTTTTCTGGAGATCTCGTCGATTTGAAAAATATCTAAAAAGAATCGAATGACAGAGGTGCAAGCATATCAGGATAACAAGGCTTTCGATAACGTCATGACACTTTAGAAGGAACGACTTACTCATAATGAGCCAGAAACCTGCCATTCTCTAAGCACACAGTCGTTTCCAACAATTCAGAGTCTTTGATTGAGATTTTGATTTCCAACTTTTCATTCACTGCTTTCATTAGCTTCTATTCATCAATTTATCTGATCACCTCTTCTATTTAAAAGGTGTCCAGAAATAATCGAATTACAGAGATGCAAGTAAATTAAGATAACAAGACTTTTGTTAACCTCATGACACTTTAGAAGCAATGATTTCCTCATGATGTATCAGAAACCTGCCATTCTCTAGGCATACAGTCTTTTCCAACAATTCATAGTCTCAATTGAGATGTTGATCTCCAACTTTTCATTCACTGCTTTCATCAGCTTTTATTCATCAACTTATCAGATCACCTCTTCGATTCGAAAGATGTCTAGAAAGAATCGAATGACGGAGATGCAAGTAAATCAGGATAACAAGACTTTTGATAACCTCATAACACTTTTGAAGCAACGATTTCCTCATGATGAGCGAGAAACCTGCCATTTTCTAAGCACACAGTCTTTTCCAACAATTCAAAGTCGCAATTGAGATTTTGATCTCCAACTTTTCAATCACTGCTTTCATCAGCTGCTATTCATCAACTTATCTGATCACCTCTTCGATTGATGAGGTATCCAGAAAGAATTGAATGACGGAGATGCAAGTAATTTAAGATAACAAGACTTTCGCTAACCTCATGACACTTTAGAAGCAACGATTTCCTCATGATGAGTCAGAAACCTGCCATTCTCTAAACACACAACCTTTTCCAAGAATTCAGAGTCTCAATTGAGATTTTGATCTTCAACTTTTCATTCACTACTTTCATCAGCTGCTATTCATCAACTTATCTGATCACCTCTTCGATTGATGAGGTATCCAGAAAGAATTGAATGACGGAGATGCAAGTAATTTAAGATAACAAGACTTTCGCTAACCTCATGACACTTTAGAAGCAACGATTTCCTCATGATGAGTCAGAAACCTGCCATTCTCTAAACACACAACCTTTTCCAAGAATTCAGAGTCTCAATTGAGATTTTGATCTTCAACTTTTCATTCACTACTTTCATTAAATTAATCTGATCACCTCTTCGATTCGAGAGATGTCCAAAAGGATCGAAGGATGGAGATGCAAATAAATCAGGATAACTAGAATTTCGATAGTCTCATGACACTTTAGAAGCAACGATCTCAACTCGATCTCTACGATCTCAACGATCTCGGACTCAAGTAAAGAAAACGCAATCAAATCAGAATAACAAGGATTTGATAATATCATGAGAGCAAAGATCTTCTCACGAAGACAACAAACAACCTAAATTCATATTATTTGTTTGGAGAGTACATGTACACAGTGTTCTTAAAGTGCGCTTTTTTAATTCAATTTTTCCAACCCAACTCAACTTTAAACCAACTCTCCTCAACCTAATCAAACTTCACACGTACTTAATACAAGATAGATCGAGACTTGTATTTTTATTTAGTGATTAGAAGAACATGAAGTATGATTTAATGGGAAAATTTGAAGAGTAATAAATAATAAATAAAATTGTAGTGATTCTTGAAAAGTAACAACAGTTAGAAATGATGTAAATAAGAGTTGGGCGTCGAACAAACGACGGTGAAGTCACTCTAATTTACGCAACCCGACATTCCGGCGGTAAGTGCGTAATTTTCCGGCAATTCCGTGAGCTTTCAGTCATCGTTTCTAACAAGTGGGGCCGACGAAATCCACTGTAATTTCGTACCGGGGTTCCGTCGAGTTCCAGCTTTTGATAGACGGCCCATTAGAGCGGACTTATTTTGAAAAAGTTCAGGTAGAAACCGGCTCATTACCGCGGCCTCGCACGCATCATTCCTCTTTTACGGTCAATTCAAAATATTTTTCGATTTTACGACACAAACAGAAATATTAAATCATTTCGATATTTGATATTGTGTAACGTCGACGTTAACGGGTAATTAGGTAGCGTAACACAATGAGTGAACACGATTTCTAAATTACCGGCGCGTTTAAAATTAAATTGCTAATTAAAGAGCTATTTTGCGGTCTATGGACCTCGAAAAAATACGGATTTCACAACGAGAGATCGTTGCACAAATGCGCAACTTGTACAAGATCGTTTTGTGTACAAATAAAAATACGACGTCGTGAAAACGCACCTTGCGAGAATTCAAGAATCGAACAGATGGATCTAAATGCCGAAAAGGTCACGTGATTCGCTTGTAACTCTTTAAAAAAATCTTTTAAAAGAACTTTTAATTTAATCACGATGCAGCCGCGTTTATTAACGGCAAATTAATTACCGGTTAAGTAACGATTTTATTATTTCAACGACCGCTCGCTACCGTTTATTGTTCACGGTTTAGACCTTATGAAACGATACGCCACCTCCGCGACGATTTATAACGGATAATTGACCGTTTTCGAGAGAATTTAGTATTGTTGCCCGTCAATTTGTCAAGTACGAATTGTGATCGGTGAAATTTTGAAATGTACCGCCTCCCCCGGCCGCGCTTAATGACAGCGATATACCGTTGGAATTCGAGATAAAATCCCGGACGGGGTCAGAGGTGAACGCAACACCCAGGCATTGTTAAAAGTTTTTTCAATGAAAAGTCGGCCGTACCCGGCGCGAACGGCCAATAAACATCGAATTTTTTACCTATCGAACGTGTATCGCGTGATTTAGCAGCTTTTCAAGTGAAGGGAACGTTAACTTCATGCTTAAGGTTACAAAGAATCAAATAACTTCTGATATTAATTTTCTTACTATCACCGTAATCAAAGTCAATTCATCAATTTTGATGGCTATGTTTCAAATGACTATGTTAATGAAAATGAGGACGGTTAACCCAAAATGTTTCTATTTATAAATTTAGAGATTAATTTGTGCAATAACTTCTAATTACCACTATCTTTTGCCTGTCAATCGTTTCTATTGACAATTACATTACTTGAGTTATGTATAAATGGAAAGATTAAATCATATCAGATATCATTAAGAATCTCTAAGAATGAAAAGATCGCCCTCCAAAACGTATTTGCTTTCATAACAATTAATAGTAATTTTGTGAAAATTGCTTTGTTTTTAATATTGTAAGGGTTATTGTGATCCCTGGTTAAGTAATAAAGTATTTATAGGATAAGTTTTGAACGATTTAATACGAAAGTGCCTGTTTGAGTAGTTGTTGATGTCACTTCGGAGCTTTAAAATGATTTGATATTCTACACTTTTCTCCACATTTTTTACTGTTAATGTCCATTTTAGATCATTTTCTATCGATTAAAATCGTCGATTTTTTTAAATAGGACATAATCTTGGTAAATTCCATCAACCTCAAATGTCAAAATGCAATTTTAAACTGCATAAACTCGATTGTTTCTCTACTTCTAGATTTTAATGTAAATTGTAGACTTACTCTTAATTCTGCTTTTAGTTCTTCAACAATTATCTAAGTTTATCATTCAAAATGATTATGAATTGGCTGTTGATCATTTCTATTGACAATTAATTCTGAAAGATGAAATAATATCAGATAGCATTAAAAATCTTTAAGAATAAAATACTTACCTTCATTCGTACTAATAGTGATTAAGAAAATCTGTTTTATGCACAAATTAACTTCATAAAGAGAAACGTAAATCGCCCCAACAATAACATAACCTCAAATGTCAAAATTCAATCTAAAATAAAATTTATAAACAAATAATATCAGATATCATTAAAAATCTCTAAGAATTAAGTACTTACCTTCTTTCGCTTTAATTGTAATAAAAGATCATTTAATGTACACAAATTAACTCAATAATCAAAAATATAAATCGCCCCAACAGCAACATAACCTCAAATGAAAAAATTCAATCTAAAATAAAATTTATAAATTTGAATATTTTTAGAATTAATGTAAATTCTAGACTTACTCTCAGCTTTAGATATTCAACAAATATATGAGCTTATCGTTTAAATGATTTAAATTAATTCGTGTAATGACTTATAAGTTTTGGTAATCAGCGCCATCTTTTGTCTGCTCATTGGTAATTGATTCTGAAAGATTACATTATATCAGATATCATTAAAAATCTCTAAGAATTAAGTACTTACCTTCTTTCGCTTTAATTGTAATAAAAGATCTATTTAATGTAAACAAATTAACTCTATAATCAAAAATATAAATCGCCCCAACAGCAACATAACCTCAAATGAATAAATTCAATCTAAAATAAAATTTATAAATTTGAATATTTTTAGAATTAATGTAAATTCTAGACTTACTCTCAGCTTTAGATCTTCAACAAATATATGAGCTTATCGTTTAAATGATTTAAATTAATTCGTGTAATGACTTATAAATTTTGGTAATCAACGCCATCTTTTGTCTGCTCATTGGTAATTGATGCTGAAAGATTAAATATCAGATATCATTAAAAATTTCTAAGAATTAAGTACTTACCTTCTTTCGCTTTAATTGCAAAAAAAGATCTATTTAATGTACACAAATTAACTCTATAATCAAAAATATAAATCGTCCCAATAGCAACATAACCTCAAATGTCAAAATTCAATCTAAAATAAAATTTATAAATTTGAATATTTTTAGAATTAATGTAAATTCTGGACTTACTCTCAGCTTTAGATATTCAACAAATATATGAGCTTATCGTTTAAATGATTTAAATTAATTCGTGTAATGACTTATAAGTTTTGGTAATCAACGCCATCTTTTGTCTGCTCATTGGTAATTGATTCTGAAAGATTAAATAATATCAGATATCATTAAAAATCTCTAAGAATTAAGTACTTACCTTCTTTCGCTTTAATTGTAATAAAAGATCTATTTAATGTACACAAATTAACTCTATAATCAAAAATATAAATCGCCCCAACAGCAACATAACCTCAAATGCCAAAATTCAATCTAAAATAAAATTTATAAATTTGAATATTTTTAAAATTAATGTAAATTCTAGACTTACTCTCAGCTTTAGATCTTCAACAAATATATGAGCTTATCGTTTAAATGATTTAAATTAATTCGTGTAATGACATAAATTTTGGTAATCAACGCCATCTTTTGTCTGCTCATTGGTAATTGATTCTGAAAGATTAAATAATATCAGATATCATTAAAAATCTGTAAGAATTAAGTACTTACCTTCTTTCGCTTTAATTGTAATAAAAGATCTATTTAATGTACACAAATTAACTCTATAATTAGAAATATAAATCGTCCCAATAGCAACATAACCTCAAATGTCAAAATTCAATCTAAAATAAAATTTATAAATTTGAATATTTTTAGAATTAATGTAAATTCTAGACTTACTCTCAGCTTTAGATATTCAACAAATATATGAGCTTATCGTTTAAATGATTTAAATTAATTCGTGTAATGACTTATAAGTTTTGGTAATCAACGCCATCTTTTGTCTGCTCATTGGTAATTGATTCTGAAAGATTAAATAATATCAGATATCATTAAAAATCTCTAAGAATTAAGTACTTACCTTCTTTCGCTATAATTGTAATAAAAGATCTATTTAATGTACACAAATTAACTCTATAATCAAAAATATAAATCGCCCCAACAGCAACATAACCTCAAATGTCAAAATTCAATCTAAAATAAAATTTATAAATTTGAATATTTTTAGAATTAATGTAAATTCTAGACTTACTCTCAGCTTTAGATATTCAACAAATATATGAGCTTATCGTTTAAATGATTTAAATTAATTCGTGTAATGACTTATAAATTTTGGTAATCTACGCCATCTTTTGTCTGCTTATTGGTAATTGATTCTGAAAGATTAAATAATATCAGATATCATTAAAAATCTCTAAGAATTAAGTACTTACCTTCTTTCGCTTTAATTGTAATAAAAGATCTATTTAATGTACACAAATTAACTCTATAATCAAAAATATAAATCGCCCCAACAGCAACATAACCTCAAATGAAAAAATTCAATCTAAAATAAAATTTATAAATTTGAATATTTTTAGAATTAATGTAAATTCTAGACTTACTCTCAGCTTTAGATCTTCAACAAATATATGAGCTTATCGTTTAAATGATTTAAATTAATTCGTGTAATGACTTATAAATTTTGGTAATCTACGTCATCTTTTGTCTGCTTATTGGTAATTGATTCTGAAAGATTAAATAATATCAGATATCATTAAAAATCTCTAAGAATTAAGTACTTACCTTTTTTCACACTAATTATAATTAAAAAATTATTTAATGTAGAGAAATTAACTATATAATCAGAAATATAAATCGTCCCAAGACCAACATAACCTCAAATGCCAAAATTCAATCTAAAATAAAATTTATAAATTTGAATATTTTTAGAATTAATGTAAATTCTAGACTTACTCTCAGCTTTAGATCTTCCACAAATATATGAGCTTATCGTTTAAATGATTTAAATGAATTCGTATAATGACTTATAAATTTTGATAATCAGCGCCATCTTTTGCTTGTTGATTGTTTTTATGAACTTACTTTATTTTGGAAGATAAAATATTATTAAAAATCTTTAAGAATAACGTAATTACCTTCGTATTTGCATTTCTATAATAATAAATAAAAATCAATTTCATTTACATAAATTAACTCAAACCACTTTAAATCACATTAACAACAACATAACCTTAAATGTCAAAACAAAATCTTAAATTAAATCGTATAAGCAAAATGTATTTAAAATTAAATTTATTAATTAAAACCTTAATTAATTTTTACAAAACTAATTAAAACTACTTATTAATATAAATTGCGATAAAATCGCTTGATAAATTAAAGCAAACGAGATTTTTTTAATAATCTGTTTTTTTATGTTGGTGTACATGACGTTTTATGAACCAACTTTATGTTTGAAACGTCAAAATTTATTTATGTATATAACGTCAAATTAATGGTTCCTTTAATACTTGCGTTTTGAAGCTGAAATTGATGTAAGTTAATCGATTTAATTTTAGTTTTAATCTTTATTAAGTGAAATAGGTAATGTTTAATTTGTGTATCGTATTCGTTCGAATACAATATTTTTGTCAGGGAGATGTTCTTAATAATGCAACATCTTTATTATAAAAACAGATTTAAGATTAGTCTTAGAATCGAGTGCAACTGAAGTTCTATCTTATTTTGACCACTTAGAACTAGATAGATTTCTCTGAATGTTTCTAGTTTCTGGTTTAGTGTCAGCTTTAATGTTAACATTAGATCTGGTTGAAGTTGTTATTAAATGATAGATTGTATATGTTCCATTGAAATAAAACTAGAACTAACACTAGATTTAAGACTAGAAGCATTTGGGTTTAGACGTCTTAAGAGACGAATGGCTCAACCCAAATGTTTCTAGTCCTAGGTCTAGTGTTAGTTCTGATTGTAGTTGTTATTCAATGTTATGCTGGATATATTGCACTGAGCTATAACTAGAACTAACACTAGACCTAGGACTAGAAGCATTTGGGTTTAGCCGTCTTAAAAGACGAATGGCTAAACCGAAATGTATCTAGTCCTAGGTCTAGTATTAGTTCTGATTGTAGTTGTTATTCAATGTTAGACTGGATATAGGACTAGGACCAGATAGATTTGGGTTTAGCCATTCGTCTCTTAAGACGGCTAAACCCAAATGCTCCTAGTCCTAGGTCTAGTGTTACTTCTGATTGTAGTTGTTATTCAATGTTAGACTGGATATATTGCACTCAGCTATAACTAGAACTAACACTAGACCTAGGACTAGAAACATTTGGGTTTAGCCGTCTTAAGAGACGAATGGCTAAACCCAAATGTTTCTAGTCCTAGGTCTAGTCTTAGTTCTGATTGTAGTTGTTATTCAATGTTAGACTGGATATATTGCACTCAGCTATAACTAGAACTAACACTAGACCTAGGACTAGAAGCGTTTGGGTTTAGCCGTCTTAAGAGACGATCGGCTAAACCTAAATGTTTCTAGTCCTAGGTCTAGTGTTAGTTTTGATTGTAGTTGTTATTCAATGTTAGATTGAATATATTCCAATGAAATAAAACTAGAAGTAACACTAAACCTAGGACTAGAAGTATTTGGGTTTAGCTGTCTTAAGAGACGAACGGCTAAACCCAAACGTTTCTAGTCCTAGGTTTATTGTTAGTTCTGATTGTACTTGTTAATCAATGTTAGATTGAATACATTGCATTGAGCTAAAACTAGAACTAACACTAGACATAGGATTAGAAATATTTGGGTTTAGCCGTGCGTCAATGACTTTGAACTAGAATCATCGGGTTTAGCCGTCTTAAGAGACGATCGGCTAAACCCAAATATTTCTAGTTCTAGACTTAATGTCAGCAGCATGTTAAATTGTATATTATCACCAGAGTTAGCAAACCTCATAATTCCATTTTTATCATTCGTTTAGATATTTGCACCATATGTTAATATGACTTTAGTAGCTACGTAGTGATCAAATATTGTAGTTCTATATTTGTCCTTCGTAACGTTTTGTACCAAGAGAAAATCTCATATCTCCAAAGCTAAATTAAGGTTATAGTTGTGTGAAATGCTAAATTAGGTGTTGTCGAATATACTGTAGTTCAAGACCATAAAATAACAGAAATAAATTCTAATTTCAATCAAAAGAGCACAGCAAGGAATTTACAAGATGTGAAGATAGAAACTAGTTTTAAAGTTTTGAACTAAGTTACTGAAGACTTCAATAATAAAGAAGGAAATGCATAAAACGAAGAGTCAGGAACTTAGTTATGTTAAACGAGGCAACTGGAAGAGGGGCAAAATAAAAGAAGAAGAGAGTTAAACGACTCGTAAGTTAAAAGCTATAATAATAATTTTTTAGTTGTAAGAAAACGTTATTGACCACACTTGACCCAGTTTTCAATATGCAATTCAAAATGTTTTCTATCTTCTATTCTAAGTAGTGAACGGTCGGATGAAACTGGTTCGCTCGGAAAACGCGCACCATAAATTTTGAGTCTTCGACCGTGTGCTCAAGTCGAGTGAATTTTAACCGGCCGCCCTACGCCGGGGTCATTATTTAAATGTATAACGCATTAGTCAACGATTGCTCGGTTATATATGCGGCTAATGATGTATATCGCGTCCCCGCGGATGATGGCCAACCATTCTCTCGGAGAAGTAAGTGCCCCCCGGTTGTATTTTCCGCGATTTATTGCATCCAGTCGCGTAATAGCGGAGGTCGGCAATAGAATACGCGCTTTGGTTCATCATCCGATCGATACGATACGAACACAATAAAAACTAAAAAGCTCAAACGTTGCTGTTTTTCGGTGGTAATTTATAAAGAGCTGGGTCAGCACGAAAGCCATAAACGCGACCAGTTCCTTATCGTGTCGCGATAAAACCGAAATTTTAAGCCGTGTAAGTGAGCCCATTTATAGCCGCCGTTTTATATCTTAAAAGCTCTTAAATTAAAATTCCCTTATTATGCAAAAATTTGAACGGGAGCCGTCCGACTAAGATGGCTTTATTAACGCATAAATCAACACGTCGAAAGAAACTTGGAGGAGGCTTTGCTTAAACGCAATTAAGAAAATTGACACCCACGGTACGTATGCATATTACATTGGCTGATTCATTCTTGTTTTATTTATCTTGGATGGGTAAAAAAAAATTTCTTAATTAAGCGAAAATCCTAGATTTTATTATACATATACAGCATGTAGAGGACAAAATTCCTGTAATAAGGTGTACCGCTAAGGAGTTATAAGTTGGATTATAATTTTTTAAACATTCAACATCGCAGGAATACATTAAGGTAGAAAACCAAATTTAGTATACCTTAGGATTTTGATAAATATAACCTATTTGCCCGAAATTAAGACGCACTATTTTTTTCAAATAGATGTTTTGATCTCAAATGTTTCCAGAAGACTTGATATTGCTTCACGAATACTTGATCTGTTTATAAAATACTTGATATAGCTTCCAAAAGACTTGATACTGCCTCTAAACGACTCCATACTTCTTCCCGGAGACTTGATATGCTTCCAGAAGGTTTTTAATACTTTCACAAGGCTTAAAATGTTTCTAGAAGACTTGACACTGTTTCTACATAACTTAATATTGCTTTTAGAGGACTTAAAATGCTTCCAAAAGATTTGAACTACTTTCAGTATACCCGATATTGCCTTTGGAAGCTTGATATTACTTCTTAAAGACTTGATAGTGCTTCCAGAAGACTTGAAATGCTTCTAGGAGGCTTGATACTGCTTCCAAAAGTCTTGATATTCTTTTCAAAAGACTTGAAATGCTTCCAGAAAACTTGATACTGCACCTGGACGACTTGATACTGCTTCTAGAAGGCTTGGAGCGCTTCCAGAAGACTTGCAATGTTCCACAAAACTTGAACTGCTTCCAAAACTCTTGATACTGTTCCTAGACGATTTGATACTGCTTCTAGAAGACTTGATATTGCTTCTGTTAGACTTGAAATGTTTTCAGAAAGATTGCATTGCCTAGACTATGCGCGAGAGTACTTAATATTACCTGTGGAAGACTTGCTCTACTTTCAGAAGACTTAAAATGCTTTCAGTAGACTTAATACTGCTTCTAGAAGGCTTGATATGCTTCTAGACGATTTGATATTTTCTCTAAATGGCTTGAAATGTTTCTAGAATATTTGAAAAGCTTCCAGAAGACTTACAATGCTTCCAAAATGCTTGATACTGTTCTTGGACGACTTGGTATTGTTTCTAGAGTCTTGATATTGTTTGCAGAAGACTTGAAATGCTTCCAGAAAACTTGATACTGTACCTGGACGACTTGATACTGCATCTGGAGGACTTGATATTGCTTCCAATAGACTTGAAATATTTTCAGAAACATTACAATGCCTAGAGAACTTGATATTATCTCTGGATGACGTGATCTACTTCCAGAAGACTTGAAATGCTTTCAGTAGATGTAATACTGCTTCTAGAAGGCTTGATTTGCTTCTAGACGATTTGACATTTTCTGTAAACGGCTTGAAATGCTTCCAGAAAACTTGATACTGTACCTGGACGATTTAATATTGCTTCTGGAAAACAGAAGACTTGAAATATTTTCAGAAAGATTGCAATGCCCAGAGGACTTGATATTATCTGTAAAAGACTTGGTCTACTTCCAAAAGATTTGAACTGATTCCAGAATACTCGATAATGACTCTGGAAGACCTGAAATGCTTCTAGAAGACTTAATACTTATTCTAGAATACACGAAATATTTCCAGAGGACTTGATATTGCTTCTAGAACACTTCCACAAGATTTGAAATAGTTTCAGAAAAGTTTCACTGCTTAAGAACAATTGAACTGCTTCCAAAATTCTTGATACTGCTCTTGGATGACTTAATATTGCTTCTTGAAGGCTCAATATGTTTTCAAAAGACTTGATATTATCTCTGAAAGGCTTGATATGATTCTAAAATACTTTAAATGGTTGGGCGGGTTGATACTGCTTCTAGAAGACTTAATATTGCTCCTAAAAGACTTCAAATATTTTCAGAAAAAATATAATACTTCCAAAAGATTTAATACAGCTTCTAGAAGGCTTGATATTACTCCTAGAAGACGTAATAGTTCTTCCATAAGAGTTGAAATGGTTCCAGAAAACTTCCAATGCTCCAGAACAATTCCAAAATTCTTGATACTACTCCTGGACGACTTGATACTTTTAGAAAACTTGAAATTGCTTTCAATAGACTTAACACTGCTTCTAGAAAATTTGAAATATTTTCAAAAGACTTGATACTACTTGCAAAACTGCTCATAAAAAACATTTTACTTCTAAAATACTGTTGGCAAAATACAAAGTCTTCATGCCACAAGTACAAAAGCTGTCAATTAAGGACTAGTTACTGCTTGTAAAACTAAATACTGTTGGCAGAAGAGATTTTCTTGCAATTCAACGAATCATATAAGCCAGATATATGGGTGAAAATTGCTAGACTACAATTTTTGTTCCAATTAGCTGAAGAACTTGTCGAAGATTTTCAATTTGAGCAACAGAAAGAAAAGAAAAGTATGCAAAAAGTGTTAACAAATTAAGTTCAAATTTTTGTGTGCAATTGCGAAAAATGACCTATTAATGACCTATTAATTATTTATTCATTTTTGTAAAATTAAGGTTCAATTGAGGAATATTAATTTTTTTTCTTGTATTATTCTTATGGTTTTTATATTTTGCATAATTATTTTGATCATCATTTGAAAAAAATCCCTTTATTTTTGTACCAAATTGGTTGAATTGGTATGTTTTTTGCTAGAGATACATAACATTATAAAGATGTGTCATTTGACCTGGTATGGTAGGAATAGTAGAACATAAAGAAATGTTCGGGTAAGAGACGTTCGAGTTCGGCTAATCCAAATGTCTCTAGTTCTAGGTCTAGTGTTAGTTCTAGTTTTATTTGTAATCCAGTACAAACATGTCACATAAGTTCAATGAACTAAAAGTTAAACTCACACTAGACTTAGCACTAGAAATATTCGGGTTTAGCCGTCTTAAGAGACGTTCGGCTAAATCCGAATGCTTCTAGTTCTAAGTGTAGTGTTAGCTTTAATGCTAATGTTAGTTCTGGTTGTAGTTTTATTCAATGTTAGACTTTACATATTCCATTGAACTAAAACTAGAACTAACACTAGACTTAGGATTAGAAACATTTGGGGTAAACATGTTATATCGTATTCTAAGACCCTAGGATCATCTGTCTAATAAGAATAGTGTGTCTTTCAAACCAATACAATACCAATATAATATTTATATTGTTCTTAATTAATCAAAAAAAAATCCTAGATTGTATTATTATTGAGTTAAGCGAGTACAATCCGAAATCGAATACACTCAGTGTATTGCAAATAATTGATCGTCCATAATAAATCTTTTTATCTCGGGCGTCCCAGTAATATATGGAACGCGAGGCGGACAATATTTTACGCGGTACCTAATTATTTTTAATTTAGTATCCCGGCTTGGATGTATTATTAACGTCCCGGTTGATATTTTCCTCGATATCGAACGGGTTAGGTCGAGGAACTCGCGCAAATGACGCGGCCTTATTCTTTATTTCGGCACGAAAATAAAAATTTTATTCCCGATTTTTCTTGTTTAATTAACAAAGTTTATTAACTCGCCGCGTCATGAAAATAACTCGAGGATGTATTGAAATTGTTGTCATTAAACGTGTTTAACCTTTTGTTTGGATAGACACGTTATCTGTGGTGATCTTTCAAAACAGCTATTAAGAGAAAAGTTCGTAGACCCCCATGTTGTGTCTAATCTTGAGAGAGTGGCCAGTAAATTCTTTTTATGCAGTCGTAAAGTGGATAATGGCAAAAGTTATAACGGGAGGAAACGTAAACTTATAAATTTTTTATTACTTTCTTAAGATAAATAATATTTGAGGATATGTTGAAATGTTGTGGTAGTACTTAGTTTGTAGAGAGATGGTTATATTATTTTCATTTAATCGATAAATCAAAAGTAAAGGGCTTTCGTAGGCTAGAAAAGTAGAGTCGATTATTACCGCACCGCTATCTAGTTGCGGTAGGAATGGTAGTTAACCATTAATTGAATCGTTAACACGCCTGGATGCGATTGATCGATACAGTTTCGTAAATTGTCCCTACGTTTGTGCTTCCCATTTTAAAACGCCGCCGGGTATAACCATATCTAATAAAAAAATCATCACATAATTGTTTTATTTATTGGCTTCTATTAACGTTACTGATTATTAAATACTCTTTTTTTAGTTTTAATCTTCTATGTGTAACATAATATTTTTTATGGCAAAATTAGCAACTATAACGCTTATACCGGGTGAGGCACTTAAATTGAGACGACATATAAGGTCATATACCATCGATTTATCCAAAAAAGATAAAATTTTCTGTATGGTCTTAATATTCTCTATGGTCTTTGCATTTTGTTTGATCAATATTATGTATACTAACAATACAAAGTGCAGCAATTAAAAAACACGGCAGTTAATATTAAGTGGGCTGAAAATATTAAGACGACCATGATAGATGGTGGCAGTTGTTTTATACTAGATAGCTATTTCTTTATACAAAAAATTATTTTACTTTTTGTAATATTCCTATGTCTTTCCAAATTTAATTTGTGAATCTTTACAAATTTTATTATAGCTACAGCAAATTTTAACAGATATGGATACTAAAACAATTGCCACCATGGTCTACTTGATAGTGCCGGCCTACTTGATGTTAATTTTTCGAACAAAAGCTTACTTAACAATTGAAAAACTAGATAGTGATAAAAGTTTTATTTGAAACGTTTTTCCGCAACATTGATGGTTTTTAACTTATATGGTTGAGAAGACCTTAGAGAAGATTGTCTTTTAGAGTTAAGAGTTATTATATACATTCTTTGGTTTGTTAATTCAACCGAGGATGGTTGCAGAGAAGTTAAACGTTTTCTTAATTTTGTGTTGGTATGTAGTATATTATGGCGCAAGTAGCCTTGGGTTTATACAATTAGTTAATTTACTCTTCATTTTTAACTCAGAATCAGCTCAGGTCGCTTGCGGCTGAAGCAAATGTATTTCTTACTTAGATGTATACAGTGTGTCGGTTATCAATATTATCTAAGGATAGGTTTATGTTGGAGCTGCAATAAACGGTTAGAGGGACGATACTAACATAGGAAGCTAATAACATTAAAGCAAGTATTGGAGCGCCCAATTAAGGTAGCAATTCTAACATAAACCTACCCTAAGTGTAGAGTTAATAAAATAAATGTTCATTAAAAGCTGCGAAAATAAACCTAGGGTTACAATCGAATAAGAAAGTATAGTTTTGTACTGGCAGACTGATTCAATTCATAAATTGCCCATTGATTTTACTTGATATTGGTTTAATACAGTAAGAAATTTCGAAGTCATATAAGAAATGTGTTAAAACGTCTTGGGTACAAGTGACCTTGGTTTAATAAAACAACACAAAGCAAATACTTCGTATAATTTTAGTATTAACGTGTTATGGCGGCCTTGGCTTTTAAAATTACTTAATTAATTTGTTATCATCAACGCAGTGAAGATTGCTTGCTGCTGAGGAGTCATAACAGACTATGCATCAATGTAAAGATAACAAAGTCTTTTGCCTCGCCCGCAAACAATCTCGGCTCGCTTAATGACGGCATAAATTATGTAAGTGTTTGCCAAGTCGTGAAAACACAGACTTAATATCAATATAGATAAAGTTAACCAATTCATTTGCCTCGGCCGCAAGCAACCTCAGCTAAATTAGATGATGAAAACTAAATTATGTAGGTTTGTTACGCCGAGGAGCTACAACAGACCAATACAAATTTGAGCAGCACATCTGCCTCGGCTGTAAGCGACGTAGGCTAAGATAATGATAAAGATTGAATTAAAGTCAAGGACAGGATATGTCTGTTGTAGTTTCTCCTCTATGAGCAACTTCGAGGCGCTAGAACAAACTATGTGTTAATAGAAATTTGATCAGAGCATTTACCTCGGCCGCAAGCGGCCTCGGCTAAGTTAATGATAAATACTGAATTAAAGCCAAGGTCAGGATATAAGTTTATTGTTGCTCCTCGACTGTAATCGACCTTAAAGAGGTAGAATAAATCTTGTATCAATAGAAATTTGATCAGAGCATCTGCCTTAGCTGCAACCAACCTCGACTAAGTTGAGTGATAAAGTCTGAATTAAAGCCAAAGCCAGAATATAAGTCTATTGTAATTTCTCCGCTGTAAGCGACTTCAAGGAGCTGGCACAAATTTCGTTTTAATAGAAATTTGATCAGAGTATCTACCTCGGCCGCAAGCGACCCCGGCTAAGTTAATGATAAAGACTGAATTAAAGGTCAGGATATAAGTCTGTTATAGTTCCCCGGCTGTAATCGATCTTAAAGAGCTAGAACAAATTTCGTATCAATAGAAATTTGATCAGAGCATCTGCCTCGGCCGCAAGCGACCCCGGCTAAGTTAATGATAAAGACTGAATTAAAGCCAAGGTCAGGATATAAGTTTATTGTAGCTCCTCGACTGTAATCGACCATAAAGAGGTAGAATAAATCTTGTATCAATAGAAATTTGATCAGAGCATCTGCCTTAGCTGCAACCAACCTCGACTAAGTTGAGTGATAAAGTCTGAATTAAAGCCAAAGCCAGAATATAAGTCTATTGTAATTTCTCCGCTGTAAGCGACTTCAAGGAGCTGGCACAAATTTCGTTTTAATAGAAATTTGATCAGAGTATCTACCTCGGCCGCAAGCGACCCCGGCTAAGTTAATGATAAAGACTGAATTAAAGGTCAGGATATAAGTCTGTTATAGTTCCTCGGCTGTAATCGATCTTAAAGAGCTAGAACAAATTTCGTATCAATAGAAATTTGATCAGAGCATCTGCCTCGGCCGCAAGCGACCCCGGCTAAGTTAATGATAAAGACTGAATTAAAGCCAAGGTCAGGATATAAGTTTATTGTAGCTCCTCGACTGTAATCGACCATAAAGAGGTAGAATAAATCTTGTATCAATAGAAATTTGATCAGAGCATCTGCCTTAGCTGCAACCAACCTCGACTAAGTTGAGTGATAAAGTCTGAATTAAAGCCAAAGCCAGAATATAAGTCTATTGTAATTTCTCCGCTGTAAGCGACTTCAAGGAGCTGGCACAAATTTCGTTTTAATAGAAATTTGATCAGAGTATCTACCTCGGCCGCAAGCGACCCCGGCTAAGTTAATGATAAAGACTGAATTAAAGGTCAGGATATAAGTCTGTTATAGCTCCTCGGCTGTAATCGATCTTAAAGAGCTAGAACAAATTTCGTATCAATAGAAATTTGATCAGAGCATCTGCCTCGGCCGCAAGCGACCCCGGCTAAGTTAATGATAAAGACTGAATTAAAGCCAAGGTCAGGATATAAGTTCATTGTAGCTCCTCGACTGTAATCGACCTTAAAGAGGTAGAATAAATCTTGTATCAATAGAAATTTGATCAGAGCATCTGCCTTAGCTGCAACCAACCTCGACTAAGTTGAGTGATAAAGTCTGAATTAAAGCCAAAGCCAGAATATAAGTCTATTGTAATTTCTCCGCTGTAAGCGACTTCAAGGAGCTGGCACAAATTTCGTTTTAATAGAAATTTGATCAGAGTATCTACCTCGGCCGCAAGCGACCCCGGCTAAGTTAATGATAAAGACTGAATTAAAGGTCAGGATATAAGTCTGTTATAGCTCCTCGGCTGTAATCGATCTTAAAGAGCTAGAACAAATTTCGTATCAATAGAAATTTGATCAGAGCATCTGCCTCGGCCGCAAGCGACCCCGGCTAAGTTAATGATAAAGACTGAATTAAAGCCAAGGTCAGGATATAAGTTCATTGTAGCTCCTCGACTGTAATCGACCTTAAAGAGGTAGAATAAATCTTGTATCAATAGAAATTTGATCAGAGCATCTGCCTTAGCTGCAACCAACCTCGACTAAGTTGAGTGATAAAGTCTGAATTAAAGCCAAAGCCAGAATATAAGTCTATTGTAATTTCTCCGCTGTAAGCGACTTCAAGGAGCTGGCACAAATTTCGTTTTAATAGAAATTTGATCAGAGTATCTACCTCGGCCGCAAGCGACCCCGGCTAAGTTAATGATAAAGACTGAATTAAAGGTCAGGATATAAGTCTGTTATAGCTCCTCGGCTGTAATCGATCTTAAAGAGCTAGAACAAATTTCGTATCAATAGAAATTTGATCAGAGCATCTGCCTCGGCCGCAAGCGACCCCGGCTAAGTTAATGATAAAGACTGAATTAAAGCCAAGGTCAGGATATAAGTTTATTGTAGCTCCTCGACTGTAATCGACCATAAAGAGGTAGAATAAATCTTGTATCAATAGAAATTTGATCAGAGCATCTGCCTTAGCTGCAACCAACCTCGACTAAGTTGAGTGATAAAGTCTGAATTAAAGCCAAAGCCAGAATATAAGTCTATTGTAATTTCTCCGCTGTAAGCGACTTCAAGGAGCTGGCACAAATTTCGTTTTAATAGAAATTTGATCAGAGTATCTACCTCGGCCGCAAGCGACCCCGGCTAAGTTAATGATAAAGACTGAATTAAAGGTCAGGATATAAGTCTGTTGTAGCTCCTCGGCTGTAATCGATCTTAAAGAGCTAGAACAAATTTCGTATCAATAGAAATTTGATCAGAGCATCTGCCTCGGCCGCAAGCGACCCCGGCTAAGTTAATGATAAAGACTGAATTAAAGCCAAGGTCAGGATATAAGTTCATTGTAGCTCCTCGACTGTAATCGACCTTAAAGAGGTAGAATAAATCTTGTATCAATAGAAATTTGATCAGAGCATCTGCCTTAGCTGCAACCAACCTCGACTAAGTTGAGTGATAAAGTCTGAATTAAAGCCAAAGCCAGAATATAAGTCTATTGTAATTTCTCCACTGTAAGCGACTTCAAGGAGCTGGCACAAATTTCGTTTTAATAGAAATTTGATCAGAGTATCTACCTCGGCCGCAAGCGACCCCGGCTAAGTTAATGATAAAGACTGAATTAAAGGTCAGGATATAAGTCTGTTATAGCTCCTCGGCTGTAATCGATCTTAAAGAGCTAGAACAAATTTCGTATCAATAGAAATTTGATCAGAGCATCTGCCTCGGCCGCAAGCGACCCCGGCTAAGTTAATGATAAAGACTGAATTAAAGGTCAGGATATAAGTCTGTTATAGCTCCTCGGCTGTAATCGATCTTAAAGAGCTAGAACAAATTTCGTATCAATAGAAATTTGATCAGAGCATCTGCCTCGGCCGCAAGCGACCTCGGCTAAGTTGAATTATAAAGGCTAAATTAAAGCCAACGTCAGAATATAAATCTGCTGTAGCTCCTCGAAGTTGCTTACAACCGAGAAGCTACTAGAACAAATCTCGTGTCAACAGAAATTTGATCAAAGCAGTTGCCTCGGTCGCAAGCGACCTCGGCTAAGTTGAATGGTAAAGTCTAAAATAAATCCAACGTCAGAATATAAGTCTGTTGTAACTCATCGGCTGTAAGCGACCTCTAGGAGCTAGAAAGAACTTATATAAATAGAAGTTTCATCAGTACATCTGCCTCGGCGGCAACCAACCTCGGCTAAGTTAATGATAAAGACTGAATTAAAGGTCAGGATATAAATCTGTTATAGCTCCTCGGCTGTAATCGTTTCAATAAGAATTTGATCAGAGCTTCTGCCTCGGTCGCAAGCGACCTCGGTTAAGTTGAGTAGTAAAGGCTAAATTAAAGCCAACATCAGAATATAAATCGTCGGTTGTAGCTCCTCGGTTATAAGCGAGCTCGAGGAGCTAGAAACATCTCATATCAAGACAAATTTGATCAGCGCATCTGTCTCGGTCAAAGTGTCCTCGGCTAAGTTAATCATATATAGCACATCTGCCTCGGCCGCAAGCGACCTCGGCTAAGTTAATGATAGAAATTGAATTAAAGCTTCACAAAGTATACAAAGTCTGTTGTAGCTTCCTGGCTCGAATAGAGAATTCTGGTTCAGTTTAAATTTGAGAAATGTCAAATTGGCATGAAAAGTTTGTTAAAATTTGGTGTACAGTTAAAGTAGTCATTAACGAAATAAAATGAAGATGATTAATATGAATCGTAAAGAATCACTTTGGTTTACTGTTTTGACGGTTGGTGAAAATAAATGAGCGCCCATAAGAAGTCGTGTGGGTGTAGTTGAAGAAGCGACAACCGCGGTTTCGTCGCTGAGGCCATTCGTCTTGAAGACCACGAGTAAGATTAGGGAAGAGGGCTTACAATTACCGGCGATATCGCGGCGTAAATCACGCGAATTATTAATTATTAACTCTCCCTTTCCCTCTCGTCTTCGCGTTTTCGTTACTTTTTGTTTATAACCGCCCGCCAGCCGCATAAATCACAATTATCAGGATTAAACGCGCAACATATCAACGCTGCCAGCGAGAGATACTAAAACAAATAGATGGCGTTCGCCGTAAAACATTTACCGCCGCCAACGTGATTATATGACCGGGACGGGACAGAAGAAAACGCGGCGTTCTCTTTTAGTTTGTTTTGTTCGATTAAACGAAGGAATTACTTGAAAACGCGACGTTGACAAGGTCGGATGTAGAAAAAGTACTTAAACAAGTAGTTAATCACAGTTGCAACTTAATGGGTGGCCGGAGATCATCAACGACGAACGGTCAGTCAACGAATCCGAGTGGAGAGTATATAAAGCTCGATTCCGCTAAATTAGTAATTAGAGGGGTCGTGTTGCCATCTATCGGCCTCGGCCTCGGCCGTGAGGCAATCGGTGAACCCCGCCTTCCCCCTAATTATAAGATCACGTTTCTATCATTCCGCTTTTATTGTTCATTCCTGCGAGGTGCCTTTCGGTGCGGCACCCAATAAGTTATGTCGCGCCGGCATAAAACCGTGTAATTAAATAGGGACCGAATAGATTGGTTTTTTGGTATCGGGGGGGCTCGACCGAGCCGGTAACCGGATTATTTCGAAGCGGGCGCGGAGCATTCCAAAATGACCGCGAAGAAAGAGGTTATTGTTCTCCCGGACCGAGATTTGACGGCCCCTCCGACATTTTTATCCGAAAATCCGACGGAGGTTTTTCCGCGCAGGGAGCGCGCGCGGCGCGTCATCGCTTTATGATAGTGTTTAAAATACGGCCCTAATATGTTATTATCGTGTAATTTCGTGCCCATCTCCCCATACTATACGTGAGATTATGAAAATTTCCCCAAAGATTGGGGCCGATTCGTGTTTCGGGACCTCGACGTCAGCTCCTCGCTATTATACTTTTAATTTTGTAATAAAATAACGGAGACTTTGCATGCAATTAATTTTAAATCGGTTTTTGCGATATTATTAAAGATAAGTGGACGGTTTTTCGGTGGACGCCGCACCATTTCGGATGGGTACTTATCAAAAATTAATCTCCTCCCGTCGTCGTCTACCTCCCTCCTTCTCTTTACCTTTGCCTTTACTTTTACCCCACATCACTATTTTTAATATCGTATTCGGTCGAATCTAACACCCACCCAATTATTAAGAAGTTCTGTTTGACAAATATATATTAATATACAAATATATATATCAATCAGAACTAAAACTAGCATTAAAACTGACACTAGATCTAGAACTAGAAACATTTGGATTTAATCGTACGTCTCTTATGATGGCTAAACCCGAATATTTCTAGTCCTAGGTCAAGGAATAGATACAATCTAAATTTCAAATTGGTTTGAATCTATGCTACATAAGCCAGTTTTGAACTCTGTGACGTCACGCTCCAATGTAATAATAATACCAACTTAAATCTTGGGGATAAACTTCTAAACCCAAATGTTTCTAATCCTAGGTCTAGTGTTAGTTCTAGTTTTAGTTCAATGGAATATATTCAACCTAACATTGAATAGCAACTACAATCAGAACTAACACTAGACCTAGGACTAGAAACATTTGGGTTTAGCCGCTCGTCTCTTAAGACGCTAAACCCAAATGTTTCTAGTCTTAGGTCTTGTGTTAGTTCTAGTTTTAGCTCAATACAATATATTCAATCTAACATTGAATAACAACTACAACCAAAATTAACATTAGACCTAGGACTAGAAACATTTGGGTTTAGCCGTTCGTCTCTTAAGACGGCCAAACCCAAATGTTTCTACTCCTAGGTCTAGTGTTAGTTCTAGTTATAGTTCATTGGAACATACACGATCTAAATACGAAATAGGCTTCAACTTATGGTATATGAGCTGCTTCTGAACCCTGTAACGTCACACTTCAATGTTATAAGTATAGGGAGCGATGCCAACTTAAATCTGGGGGAAAAATTGGCTTGATATCTATAGAATCAACATACATCAATGTATCATGAAACATTTTTCCAATATTATCTTCGAAAGGATTAAGATTGAAGAAATAACAAATTTCGAGAAATATATTTATATATCGTATTCGTTCGAATCTAAGACATCAAATACAATACATACAGTACATCAAATAATCATCTTGCTCGGTCACCAAAACTTTTTCATTCCTACTCGTATTCTTACTGGTCGTGGTCGTCTGTTGAGACGGATATACGTAATGCCCTTCACTTTATATCAAGTGTCGGCGGGTACATGGCAAGCGCGGCGTCTCACCCATTACTCCTCGGGCCCGTGATATATTTAGTGTCTAATGTTGGCACTTTGACGCCTCTCCCGCGGGTTCGCCTGACGGCGCGTCGCTTTCTCTTCTTGTTAGAGAAGAATGCGCGCGATAAGGACGGACGTGGAATGCCGCCACGTTTGACGGCCGCTGCCACACGCAAGTCGCACGAACAACGAGAATTCCAAATGTTCCACGCGGAAATTTAAATCACTTGGCCGAAATTTAAAAAAAAAAAATAAATAAAATTGTTTCGGATACCTAATAATTATTAACACTAAATCACCCGAATGCCGTTTTTGTTTAATTAACGCCGACGACGGTATCAGATCAAGACGAGGCCCGCAGCTAATTTCATCTTCCTTTGCGTCTCCACCTTTACTTTAACAGAAAAAAAGAGACGCAACATTGCTTGGACAAATATTATCCGTGCGGTTTATTTTGCAGGTAAAACCTCTAATCGCCCGCAGATGATTCCCATTGGTCCATGGGCAGACGGTACTTAGGCTTATCCTTAAAACCCTCCGTAATTACGACTAAGAGTTATGACCGGTTATGTCTTCGAAACGAACGTTTAGTACTCCTTTTCGCGATTGTATTATATCTAATAAAAAGCGAATCCATAAACAATTAAAACTCCATTCAAACTAAAACTACTTTTTGAATCAAAAAAGAAAGAAATATTTTTTAGTAAGATTAAAAAACTTTCTCAAAAACGAAGATTTCTGATTGATTATTAATCGCTTTTATGAGGAAGCGTAGAAATATCATTTTTAAGAATAAAATTTTTGCATATCTGTTTTCATTATTAAGATATTTCTCATAAAAAACTTATTTTTCATAATAATCCAACATTAATTGATTTAGAGGGGGTTATCTCAAAAACGAAGAGAAATTGGTTAAAAATCTATTTTTTATTTTCTATTTTAAATATATTTTGTACCGGAGATTGCTTTCAAAAATTCTGAAAGTGTTAATCCAATCAAGTAGGAAATGAAAAAGTAGAAATTAACCTGAAAATGTCACAGTTTTTAATGTTATAAATATAGGGAATGATTCCAACTTAAATCTAGGGGGAAAACGGCTAAACCCGAACATTTCTACTCCTAGGTCTAATGTTAGTTCTAGTTTTAACTCAATGGAGTAGATACAATCTAAATTCCAAATTGGTTCGAATCTATGCTATATGAGGCAGTTCTGAACACTGTGACGTCACGTTCCAATGTTATAAGTATAGGGAATAATGCCAACTTAAATCTAGGGGAAAAATTTCTAAACCCAAATGTTTCTAATCCTAGGTCTAGTGTTAGTTCTAGTTTTAGTTCAATGGAATATATACAATCTAATAATAAGTTCGAAATAGGTTCGAATCTATTGTACATAATCCGGTTCTCAAACCTGGTGACGTCACGCTTCAATGTTATAAGTATAGGGAATGATACCAACTTAAATCTGGGGGAAAAATTAAGTTGGTTCCCAAGATTAACGGATTTAAAGGGGGTTATCTTAAAAACATTTAAGTTTTTATTAACATTTATTACATTAATTTTTTTCTAAAAAAAGCTTTTAAAGCTCATTTAAAAAAATAATCAAACGAAACATTTATAAGAAATCGTATAATTCTTAAGATATTTTAATTTTTTCTAAAAACCCCTCAAATTGTCCAACAACTTAACGAATGTTAAAACCATTCCTTTTAACAATACAATCCTCATTGAATAGTGTTGAAACTATATCTCATAAAGTTATCAAAGCGAGAGAAAGATAGAATAAACCCAGTCGTTCTTAATGACTTCTTCTTCCCGCGAGAAATCTCTTCGTTGAATCATAGAAATGCTTGGTCGCAACGTTTCCAATCTCTAACACCTTTCAGTGGTTCAATAAAAGACGGACGAGCAATTTCGGCGTCGCCGGCAGATTGGTCGGGGTCCCATCAGCCGTTTACTATCGCGATTAAGTGCGTTAATAAATTTCTAATTGCCCCGGTCTTTCTATTTGCAATAACTTGGCGGCGAATTGCCCTCCGAAGGGTCTTCGTCGATTTTAAAAGGCCCCAGCTGCGAAATACCCCGACCGAGTTGAGTTCACAACGGTTACCAACAGGTGTTGAAATTAAAAATATAATCTAATATAACGCGATTGTGAGCGATAAAAAGAGGTCTGCGCGAAGAGAATCGAGACGAATCGTGGTAGAGACAGAAAGATTAGTGTGTAGACTTCTGTAGTTTAAGATTAATAACTGGTGGTAACGGATTAAACGCGTAAACACGTCCCAACATTCCGTACGGCTTTTGTGCAAGTTATGTACACAAGGAGGTGAACCAGTGGACCGAGAGAAGAAGCAGCGTAGAAGAAGAGTAGCAGAGAAGAGAGTAAGGAGGCATTAGCGGTCGATTCTATCCGGGCCGCACTTATGTTATGCACGGTCCGGACGGGACCTTTGACCCCGAAATACCATGAATCAACGTCAGTTCGTTTCTAGTAGATGCTTACCAGAGTTGGTAATTTACTTTCGGGAAATTAACCGCGTCTTCTTGTTGTTCGATCTACATAACTTCGGCGGCAGTTGGTCGTCGCGTCGAATAGTTTTCCTTTTGGAAGAACGGCGCGAAGGGAAGGAGAGGAATAAGAAGAAAAAGGGATCCAGTCTCGGGCGCACTATGCCATCATAAAACACAATTAGCGCGACCGAGTGGGCCGTGGAACTTCAGCGCACTTGTTTCGTGCGGCACGGGCGTGAACTACGCTGTTAAATGGCCTACTTGCGGAGACCTCGTGTCTCTTTTTCCTCCTTTTATTTTTGTTTTGATTTTTTGTTTTTAGCGCAAATTTGTACCAGTTTTGTTTCGGATCTTAATTGTCCTCATTATTCAAGTTAACCATGCAATTTTGAGTATGATTATTATTATTTATTTTTATTTTATTATTTTTGTAAAGGTAACTCAAACGTTTTGAGAGTCGCAACGGGGTCGCCCATTGAAAAGGGCGAAATTCGGTCCCTCGGTGAGCTTTTGATCCGAAAGCTCGGCCGTTAATCACGGCATTGTCGCGCGATTATGAGAGGCCGTATGCTCTCTCGCGCTGCGCTTATTTATTGCGCCGTGTTAGCGTCCGTGGTCCGCCGAAAAACAGTATTTCTTCGCCACCGCGGACGCCGTGTACCTGTTCCATCGGCGTTTCGTTCTCACCGTCTTTAATAACCGTATTTTATAATTAGCACAAAGGGCCCACTCGCGGCCCGTCTCATTACCGCGCATAAAACACATAACTCACATTGTCCGCGGGCACCACGTTTATTTATCTCGCTCCTCTCAGAAGGAACTCTTCTTCTTCTCTTCTCCTTTTACAAAGGAAACGTTTTCGTGATCTTTACCCCATTGAAATCATCGAAAGAATCGTTTTGAGAATGTCGGAATGGAATTATTAACTGAAAGTTTAATTTTTCAGTTTATTGTAGGCGTGTTGTGATTAACATGCAACATTGGCAGTTGGGAACGTGGAACATAGGAACGGCATCTGGTAGCGGGTAATTTCGCGTTGAATTCGAGTACTAAACTAAAGTAAAGCTGTTGGATTACGTAATATTCAGGTCGAGAACGAATGCAAATGGAACGTTTTCATAGCCGCTCACCGCGGCGCGTATAGGCGCGGGGTCAAGGCGCAAAGAGCCGCGGGAGGCATTTGAATAATACATTGTGTTTTACGGCCGCGCGTCCGCCGATAAACATGTCAGCGTCCGCCAGGTCCCCCTATTGACAAATTTATAACTCATTTTAATGGCCGCTAATTCTGATTTGTATTTGACAAGAGCCGGGGGGCGCAAAACGAAAAAATATCGCTATGGTGTTGTGCTATGTCGATTTACGACGACCGCGCCGTGATTTATTCAGGGGCAATTACGGGACGCGCGATCACGACTTTGCCGACCGGCTGTGGGGCTCGGTAAGGTTTGCGCGAGTGAGCTGTGTTTGCTGGCTGCTGCCCTTCGAGACTTGTAAATGACGCCGCGAACCACGCCGCCAGACGTGTCTCCTATACGTGTACCAGCACTTTTTCTCTTTTCCCCCCTTTGCGAAAAGCCGGATTCTAAACGGCCACTTGTAATTTTGATGTTACCACCAGTCTTTTTCAACTTCAACTCGTCCGTCAAACGACACTTCTTTCTTCTATTGCAAAAAACAACTCTCCTGCAACCAGCAAAAAACTTTTCTTTCTTACAACTACTCAAAATGTTAAGCATTATCAACTCAGATTAAAAAATGTTAATCTTCATGCTTCGCCTGACTTGTTAGAATCATCTTACAACTCTAGTTAATAATATGGCAGTATGTGATGCTTTACCATATAAGAATTCTTATGTACATAAAACTCACGTTAAGTATCATTTCTTTACTACCTGTTCAGTTTTTTCACTTCTCTTTCAGTGTATTCTCTTGATATATTTGTTACGTTATATGCATAGTATTCTCTTAGATCTCTTAGAAGGGTGGATAGATCAAGCAATAACTGGCTGGTAAATGATATGAGAAATTAGGTAAAGAAGGCAACAAGAATTAATTAAGTATCAAACTACTTTACAACAAAACATAGCCTGATATATAGTCTAATTTGACATAGTCTGATTTATCATAACCCTCTTATAGTTCTAGTTAATAATATGGCAGTGCAATAACGGGATGCTTGAGGAGATAAGAATTGTTATTCATATGTTTCATGGTAAAATTTGGCATAAAACTCATGTTAAATATTATTCATTACGAGATGATGATGTTAAGGGCTTTTTATAATGGGCTTTTTACTACATGTTCAGTTTTAACTTTTCGCAAAATCTCAAATATTTGTTACGTTATATGCATGGTATACTGCTTGGGTAATCGATTGCAGTCGATTTTAGTTGGCTATCCTAGGTAGTGATATTTGGGTTGAATTGATTTTAACCCAACCCAATCAATCGAACTCGATTCAACATAACCCTAAGTCAGTCGCTCAAAGTGTTATAAATAATGTAAGGCCGATGTTAATATGAAGAGAGGATAGAAAGAAGATCATAGTGCAAGATTTTGGAGAAGTTTTGGAAGGAACTTAGGGAGAAAGAACGAGTAATTCTGAGGTAGAGACAAAAAACAGAAGAAGGAAGTTTATAGGTTAGGTGTGATAATAAAGAAAGGGACAATAGATATTGGATGGAGGATGAAAAATAGGGTGCAGATTATGTGGGAAGAGACGAAGTTTACACGCTTTGCCGGTGGAATGTGATGATCTGAGGGAGTAGGTGTTGAATTGGTGGGGGGTACTGGGGGAGAGAACGGAGGGAAGGAGATGAATGAGGGAGGTGTGGAAATCGAGCAAACGTAGCGAGACAGAGCTTCTTTCATAAAACTCTTAATGAATACCAACACTAACACCTCGAATATGATACATAGGCGACCAATGAAATTATCTCGGTTGGTTTCTGTCATCCTAAGTTTGATACCGAACTTCACTCAACACCCTAGGTTAGCCGCTCAAAGTGTCATAAACAACATTAGGACGAACGATGTCTTCAGAATCGGCCGAGGATTGGTTTTCATTAACAAGTAGAGTAGGGTGGAGTGTCATACCAAGAATCCTCAGTGACACCATTAACAGTTTTATGGAAGAATTAACCTAGCCCGACTTTGGTGACGTTGGCCACTCCAGGTATCATCCATCTTCAGGGTGGCCGATGTCTTAGAAGTCTGCCGAGAGAGTTTCTTTCATAAAGCTATTAATGATTACCAAGAACTACTTCGAATATGATACATAGTAATGAAAATATTTCGGCTGACTTCGGCTATCCTAAAACTTGATAGTTGGGTTGGTTTGATTTCAACCCAACCAACCGGACGACTCAACACTAAGTCAATCGCTCAAAGTGTCTTAAACAATATTTGGATGTCTTCGACGAAGGATGTCTTCAAAAAAACGACTCCGTCAGTACTACCATCCCTGGATTTCTCCAGCGTATTTGGGGTTATAGGAATCAATTCAATTTTCAAAGTTATTTGAACCCAACTCTACTTAACCTAACTCATCCCGGGCTGAACTTTTTAGGTTAGGTCAAATTGTGTAGAGTTAAATTGGGATGAGTTGAATTGGGCTAATTAACTCGGTTTAACTCAACGCAGTCTGAGTTAGTTAAGCAAGATCTAATTGGGTTGAGTTGGGTCTCATACAGCAATAAGGCTTATTTGCTAGAACAATTCTGCTTTTAATCTAATTTCATTTTTATGATTATTATGCTCAAATTTTACAGATATCGTGTCGATGAGTATCTATATTCAGTTTTAAGTGCTGATGGATGAAGTGAGAAATCAAGCAAACATGGCAACAATATTGGGGTTACCCCTAATATGTATGACGTAACAAATACATTAATTTATATCCAAAAATCCAATTGGGGGCGCCTGTTTTTGCTATGAAATGCATGGTGTCCCCATCATATATGTGGCCTCAGTGTCCCCTCTGAAATGCGGACTTTTTTTGGCTTTGAATTTTGAATGAAAGTGGGCGTAATCGTTTCGTTCGGCCAATTCAGCCCTAGGGTGTCGAATATCGTACGATGGCTCTGGTTCAAATACACAGGGTTAGGTTGAGTTTTGTTTAGCCGTGGCACAGTGGGGTATTTGACCTAAAAAGCTGGTCAAAATTCAAATTTCCAAAGTTTTATAAAAACAGGTAAAAAGCGGCAAATATTGTAGTACAATAGATAGGGAATACCAGAAAAACATTTCAGGTACTGTACCTATAAAACCCACGGCGTGAAGTCATTTCAAAGTTAATCTTTCGAATCATCACTTCGGTGCGTGATATTTTGTGCTTCTGAGTTTTATTTATCAATTGTGTATTTTTTTCTTCACGTCATGGAATTTTCGGAACAAGGTAAGTTATAATGTGTACTATCTGGTCCATTAAAATCATTTTTTTATTAACGCTATTACCAGTTAAAAAAAATCTTAATTGTAAACCATTTTCTGTGATCAATTTTTATGTTCAAAATGATTTTTGTTGTAGTGTACCCCTATGTACCGCAGTATATATTTTTTTAATCTGTTCAGTAACTTATCTACGACAATTTTAATCAAGAATTTCTCGCGGAAATTCGCAGATCCACTTTTTATGAATTTTTCTTTGAGCACCTACCTTTAAAAAAAAAAAATTTAATATTCTTGCGTTGCATTGTGGGTAGGCTTTTGACATAAAACGATTAAAATTTACTATAAATTAATAAAATATAAAGTCTGTAAAATCTATCTAATAGATAATTTCAATATAATTTTAGGTTCATCTGGGATGAAAGTAGTAACCCGTAGGCATCTTTACGAAATCATGCGAAATTGTCCAGAAAAAAATTTCTCTAAAAAATTAGATTTTATGGAGAAATATTTAGTTGAAGATACAAATTTTACCAAGGAAAAAAGTGAAAATGTTTATCTACAAATAAGAATTCTAAAATCGAAATTTAGAACTAAGTGGCAAGCTGCTCATAAAAAACACGAAGTGTTTTTAAAAAATAATGCCGCTTGGCTAGATGGCACTATCTGCATACCATTTGAAAGACAAACTTCAGGCACTGTTGGTCGACCAACAATACATTTTGATGAATCAAGCGAACGAACAAAGAGGAGAAAAACTAAAGAATTGAGAAGTTCGTCGGTAGCTGAATTAACTTATGCTACACAAATGAAGCTACGGGAATCTGGCAATGTAGCTGCTTCTCGTGTAGTGAAAGATGTTACAGTTTCTCCAACACGAGGACAAAAATATCAAGCTGCATTTTCGCAAACTGCAAAAAGTAACGTTAGAGGATTGTCACCGCTAGAAGCTTTGGCAATATTTGTAGAAGCAGGTTCATCTCGAAGAGAGTACGAAATTTATAGGAGTGCTGACAAGACATTATATCCTTGCTATAGTATATTGCAACGAGAAAAGAAAGCGTGCTATCCATCCAAGGATGCGATAATTGTCAGCGAAACTAGTGCTGAAATAAAATTACAAAATTTACTGGACCACACGTCTTCACGCTTATGCGAATATCTGAAAGACGTATTACTAATGTTAAGCGATGAGGAAATGAAAAGCTTAGAATTAATATATAAATGGGGATGTGACGGCTCTCATCAGTCACAATATCAACAAAAATTTGAAAATACCACGTCTTCTGATGCACATATTTTCCAAAGTTCCATGGTGCCATTAAAATTGTTGGCCAAGAAAAAAACCATTTGGTTGAATCCTAAACCATCTTCTGCCCATTATTGTAGACCTATAAGGATTAGATATCTACAGGAAACTGTGGACGTCACAACAGAAGAGGTAGATTACATTAATGACCAAATTAGAGAATTAAACCCGACTAATGTTGCAATCCAAGGAATCGATGGAAAAATTAAACACACTTTAATTTTTTGTATGGTCGATGGCAAAGTATGTAACTCCGTTACACATACTACATCAACCATGAGGTGTTATATTTGTGGCGCAACATCAAAAGAGTTTAATAACATCGCTCAGAAAAAACCCATAAAGCAGGACACGTTAGAATTCGGGTTATCTATTCTCCATGCGAGAATTCGTCTATTCGAGCATATTTTGCACATTTCATACAAAATTCCCATAGGAAAGTGGCAGGCCAAAGCAGAAGAAGATACTGAAATTGTAGCAAACACAAAACAAAAAATTAAACAATTATTTAAAACGGAAATGGGATTATTAGTGGACATACCTAAACCCGGTTTTGGTAACACTAATGATGGCAATACCAGCAGAAGATTTTTTAACGACCCTGAAGTTGCTGCTAAGATTACTGGTGTAAATCAAGAATTTATATTTCGTATTAAAGTAATCTTAGAAGTAATATCGTCTGGAAAAAAAGTAAATGTAGAAAAGTTTGAGGCTTACACTTTCGAGACGGCTCAACTTTACATTAATTTATACCCATGGTACCCAATGTCTCCAACTCTCCATAAAATTTTGATCCATGGACCAGAAATTATAAAAAATGCTCTGTTACCTATAGGGCAATTATCAGAAGAGGCAGCGGAATGCAGAAACAAACATTTTCGAAATTATCGAGAAAAATTTGCGCGGAAATATTCGAGAGTAAAATGTAACGAAGATGTATTAAATCGCTTATTATTAACTTCAGATCCGCTGCTCTCTTCGATGAGACAAAAAAGAAAAACTCTTTCAAAGCCATTTCTGAAAGAAACTGTAGAAATGTTGCTTCCCGATGAGAAAGAAGAAGATGATGATGAAGAAGAACATGAAGAAGAAATAGAAGAAGATTTTGATTAGTAAATGTATATTGATTTATATTGCAAAAAAAAAATATTGTTTATGTTGTAAACAATATTTATATTGTAAATAACCAATTTATATTGTAAATAAATAACCTATTTGTAATTTATATTGTAAATAATTTAATATCTTAATTTACCTATATTTTTTAGAGCTACTTCTCATACCTGCTATTTCCGAGTAGATTTTTAAACAAGTATTTATTGTGAAGTGTCTTTTTTAGCTTTTCTCAAAATAAAACGGAGCAGTAAAAGTAATGAGTTATTTTTCTTAGAACTTCTCAAAAGGGTAGGTTCTGTCACAAAATATTTTATAGCATTTTTTTGTTTACATTTCCCATATATACCTGCAGTTCAATTTTAAAATAATTGGTACCACAAAATAATAGCAATCTATTGTATCCGGAACTTCTTTACAAATTAGCTTGGTATTTCCTATCCTTAAAAATTTATAACAGAAAATAATTAAGGACCTATTTGTTTAAAGTAGGTATTCAAGTATATCATCTCTACCTTCAGGTCAGGTTTATACAAGCACAATTAATAGCCAAAGAACAATTAATTAATACAGCGATTTTGTTCGTAAATATATCTTTTTTGTTATTTATTTTCACATTACTTGGCTCCTAGATTTTTTTAAACATTTTTTTCAAGTTTATCATATCAAAACATATAAAATAAAACCATAAAATAATTTTGGCCAACTTTTTGGGTCAAATACCCCACTGTGCGTGGGTCTAAAGACTTTTGAATCTTTCCATTTCCAGGTCTAGTGTTAGTTCTAGTTTTATATCATTAGATCTAACTCTAGATCTAGAACTAGGAACATTCGGGTTTACCCGTACAGCTAGACGGCTAAATTTCTCAAGACGGCTAAACTCATATTATTCTAGTGCAAGGTCTAGTGTTAGTTCTAATTTACTTCAATTCAAATATAAAGAGTTGGGTTGGGTCTGAAGATGCACGGCTAAACCCATAAATTTCTTCTTCTAGGTCTAGTGTTAGTTCTGGTTTTATATCATTTGATGTAACTCTAGATCTAGAACTAGAAACATTCGAAGATATTGTTTTGTACTATATCGATGAAATTTGATGTTTTTATTTTTTAGTTTCAACCGGTTTCGGCTTCATTGACCATCCTCAGGAAAGCACGTTATTTTTTAATGATTTTTAAACATATTCCTTTCTTAAATTTTGTTGGTTTGTTATAAAAACTTCTTATGATAAGAAGTTTTCGCGCCATAACTTATCGTTATTAATTAGTGTTAAATCGTCATACAAGTTTTACCAACAAACGAAGAAAATTTAAGGAAGGAATGTGTTTAAAAGTCATTAAAAAATAAAAAAAAAATAAAGTGAGGATGGCCAATGAAGCCGAAACCAATTGAAACTAAAAAATAAGAACATCAAATTTGTTCGTTAAAGTACAAAACAATATCATGTTTATTATTTTAATAACAATTCTACAATAACATTTACGATGATGAACAAAAATCAAAACAATAATAGAAACAGTCGAGTTTGACCGCATATCTCTCAAGATGACTATAGCTAAATGATTCTAGTTTTAGGTCTAGTGTTAATTTTAATTTTAGATTTAGCAAACCTATATATTTCAATTGAAATAAACTAGACTATGCTAACTATAGAGAGTTGGGTTGGGTTGGGTTTTAACGAAGGCTTCTCTACAATAAATAGTTTCTTGAATAAACTACTTTACAAACTGATTTGGCAACCCTGTATATTTGAATTGAAGTAAAACTAGAACTAACACTAGACCTAGAAGTGGAAAGATTCGGGTTTAGCCGTGCATCTGAAGACGCACGGCTAAACCTAAAACTTTTCACTTCTAGGTCTAGTGTTAGTTCTAGTTTTATGTCATTAGATCTAATTCTAGAATTAGAAACATTCGGATTTAGCCGCACATCTCTCAAGATGGCTATAGCCGAATGATTCCAGTTTTAGGTCTAATGTTAGTTCTAGTTCCAGATTTGGCAATTGAAATGAAAATAGAATCTTCTTTTAATCAAAACGCCACAACCAAACTGAAACTCTCAAACGTTGGAAAGAAGTTTCTAGTATAAAATTTTTATACCATACTTTTTAGGTATATCAATTAAATACCAATTATTACATAGTGGATATTTTTTGAAATTACCTTTTTTAATTTAAAAGCACAAAGCGAATTTTAATAACTCTATATATGTTTATTGTTAATGGTATATTGTTTGCGGGATTAGTCGAGAGTAGTAAAAGTAAAAACGGGTTTTCGCAAACGCCTTAAAAATCTTCGGACATAATTATTGTTTTATGACAACCGGCGCTGTAATAGACGACGTACGGCATCGGCGTGCTTGTAGACGAAATAAAGCAATTTTAATTGACTACCTGGAGTCTACGGCGCCCTGTAATCACTGGCTCTCTCGGTATAAAGTAGTAGTGTACCGTGGACGTAGTTCGCTTCGCCATAAGTATTACCAACCCATCAATATAAACCGCGACCGACGTTTGCGAATGATTGTTATACCTTTTTGTTTCTAAAACTAACAATTTTTTATGTTAAGTTGGTGAAATAAGATTAAAAAGGTGGTTATAAATAAATCTCGGAGGGACGGCGTAGATTTCACTTAATCTTATTAAGCGAGGAGATTTAAGGGCGAAGAGGGGGGATTAAGTGCGGACCATTTGTACGGGAAACGAGGTCCGATTCTCACCTTAACTCATCTTGCACGCAGCATCCTAGAGTCTCGGTTTCGGTCCGTGCATAAACGGTAACCGATAAATTTGCCTTCCGAGGCATTTGCAAATTATTTGAGCTCTCTACCAGCAGCTCCATATACGGTCTCGGACATATCCGCGTTGCCCGGACGAAAGAATCTTTCTTCTTCTTCTTCATCTCTTCTTCTTTATCATCTCTTTCTACACGGCCCGGCGAGGAGAGTCGAGCTCGTGACTATTAAATATTTATACGCACTTCTTTTGGCGCTACACAATCTCTTTTTCATGGGGGTTATGGTGCGGCGCCGGATGGTGAGCGTAAAATGTTGAGATAGTGTTACAACCAAAAACTTGGATGTATCGGCGGTAGATAAAGAAACGGATCGTGTTTTTCGGGCGAAAATTGTCTTGAGCAAGCTCGAGGTGGGCGAGTCCTCGATGGTCATTGGTCGAGGCGAAGAGAGCGCACGGGCTACTGGTTGGTCAAGACGACGCGGCGCTCGCATAATAATGATAATAATAACAGTAGCGGTAATGATGAACCCGCGACGATCGCCTGGTAATTGTCGAAGACAGAATGGCCACCGCGCCGTGGACCAACTCTCGCTCCTCAGCTGTCGGTGGTCGTTCTCTTCTTCCTCCACTTCTTCTTCTTCTTCTCCTTCATCTACTTGCAGGTGGCGAGAAGATCACTTCTTCACCTCAGCCGCCATTGCCAGCCAACATTTACCTTTAAACGAAATAATATAAAACGTCAAAATAACATTTCTTTTTATTGTTGTTATTATTATTTTTGAAATTAAAAATTCCATCTTCGGCTCTTCGCCGAGTTAGTACTCCACCGTAAAGGTCGTGATCGCAGTCGTCTCCTTTTAAATTGAATTAAAAGAAGCAAAATAGCGATAGCATCGCGACTGTCGCGCCACTGTGGTTCCCGTCGGCGAACGAAAACGGCGGCCCGCAAATTAACAAGGCCTTTGTGCAAACTTCATTCGATTATCGCGGAGGAGATGGCGCGCTACCGTTCTCCGATTAGAAACGATCAAGTGAAAGAATTCAAAAAAAGATAAATTAAAGCGTAAAAAAAATTTAAATATTCACATTATATATATATATGTATATATATACACTTGTATAGGCGTATATAAATAGTCGTTTTAAGTTGGTCAAAACAGATAGGTAGATGTAAATGAATGCGCCGTCGTGTTTGCAACGGCTTAAATCGCAGCTATTTTAGCGCTTTGCTATCGGGATGGGACACGTCGCGGCGGTGGCGGCGGGAAGCGAGGGCTGATCTAGCCGCATGTAGATCAGCTCGGATGCCGCCTCCACGTTCATGAATAGTGAGTAAGCTCATTAGCGAGCCACAGACAGTAATGACCAAGACCGGTGACAGTGTAGCTCCGGCTCCGCGACTCTCCGTCTCTCTCTTTCTTTTGCTGCCGACCCGCGTCCGAGGGGCCGAGCTTTTCTCGGAATAAGAGCCAAAGAGGCGAATAAAAGAATATCACGAGTATGGTAATAGGACGGGGTTTTCAGTTAAATTAGATCGGTAACAAGGAGGGTGACGTATCGATTTCGGTTCTGGTATGTGTGTGTGAAAAGCTCGAAACAGGAAGAGAAACGTTCTCTTAACGTCTTTCAACTACCGCTTATTTTACTATGGACATAAACGTTTTAATTGTCATCCTGAGCTGAGGATTTCTTGTCGCCGTTTGCCATTAAAATCTTATAAGAGGACATTAAAGCTAGCGTGTAGTGAGAAGCTGAAAATATTACAAATTAATTAAATAATAAATTTTCTCTTATTATTATGGAGTAGAATATATTCATCAACAATAAGATTTTATCATTTTTCCTCCTAACAGTATTACATTTTTCATATTAGTCTATTTTTAAAATCTCCATGATTTAGGTTGTTCTATTCTGATTCTTTCTTTACATTATGTTTTTTTTTATCAAAGTGATAAATCTTAATTGGGTTGTGTTGAGTTGGATTGTGTTGAATTAGGTCCAGGCATAATACATAAAGTAGCGTATCAAAAAATTAATATCTTCTTATGTCACCCAAAATCTTGTGATCATACCTCTCTCTTGTGATATATTTGAGATGTTAAAATCATATTTCTCGGCGGAATGACCAAAGTGCCAAAAAGATATGGAGGATTTGAACGGCGAGAGATCGAAGAAAAGGAACCCAAACCCTGAAGAAGCGAGGGGATACCATAAATGAAGATTAAAATATCCTAAAGGATTCATTTGGGTTGGAAGAGAAAGAAAAGACGAGGAGGAATTCTCTTCCTCTTCCTAGCATAATACACAAAATAGCGTATCAAAAAAGTAAACCCTTGTTATGTCGCTCAGAACCTCATAATTGAAGTAACAGATCTTAATTGGATTATGCTAAGTTGGATTTGATTGGATTGGGTTAGATTATGTTGAATTGGATTGGGTTGGATTTGGTTTGATTTGGTTAAGTTCTGTTGAATTAGCTTGGGTTACATTGGGTTGTCTTAGTTTAATGATTAGATAAGATAGCGAAGATGAGGAGGAAGAGAATGAAGAAAAGAGAAGAGAAAAATGGGTGGAAGAAATGAGGGGGCTTCTTATTTAATTTGAGACATTAAAAATATTAATGTCTTATGTCACCAAAAATCTTGTGATCATACCAGAGGAGTTTACGGGAAGAGTAACCATAGCGGCTGGAGATGTTAAAATCATAATTCTCTGGGAATGATCATAGTGCTAGAAAGATATAGATGTGAGATCGAAGACAAACCCTGAAGAAGCGAGAACATAGCATAAAGGAAGATTGAAATATCCCGAAGGGTTGACTTGGGTTGGAAGAGAAAGAAAATACGAGGGGGACTTCTCCTCTTCGTAGTACAATACACAAAATAGCGTATCAAAAAATTATAACCTTATTAAGTCGTTCAGAATCTTGTAATCTAACACAAAAACAGAGTACCGGTTGTACTGTAGGCAATAGATTAGAAAATCTTGGGAAGAGCAACCAATGGGTAGGATGTAAAATCAAGAAAACAGCTTCCTTTTTTCGAAATCCAAGCTTTGGCAATAATTTATTGCTGTTCCCTGATGAAGCAATAAATTATTGCGAAAGCTTGGATTTCGAAAAAAGGAAGCTGTCTTCTTGATTTTGCATCCTACCCATTGGTTTTCCCAAGATATTTTAATTTATTACTTGTAATCTAAGTGATATTTAGAACATTTTAATTGGGTTGAATTTGGTTGATTTGTGTTAGGTTATGTTGAATTGAGTTGTCAAATTAGGTTGAGTTAGATTAAATTGGGTTGTGTTGATTTTTTGTGTATTCATTTGAGTTAGGTTGAAGATTAGAATGGGAATAAGAGTTAGATTTTGTTGGATTTGATTAAGTTCTGTTGAATTAGGTTGGGTTATATTGAGTTGTCTTAGGTTAATGATTAGATAACAAAGCAAAGATGACGAGGAAGAGATTGAAGAAAAGAGAAGAGAAAAATAAGTGGAGGAAACAAGGGGGTTTCTCCTCCTCATCAAGGCATAATACATAAAGTAGCGTATCAAAAAATTAATGTATTTTCTTAGGTTTTGTCAAATTAGGTTGGTTTAGATTAAATTGGGCTGTATTGGTTTGAGTTGGGTTTGATTGAAGATTAATATGAGAGGGAAGAAAATGAGGGAAGGGAGAGAGTGAAGGAGAATAGAAAAATGAGAGGAGGTTTAAATAAAATCGTATTTCATCATATTAAATCATATTAAGTTATTTATTGAATTAAATTTAAGTTAAATCTTCAAGTTCGGCTGAGTTTTCTGATTAAATAATTATTATCTCATCTACATAGCTCCCATAAAATTTGATATCTCTTATAAATATCGGGTATTTATCATAAAATAATTTATTTTCTAAATTGTTAAGATAAATATTTGGAATAATACCCCATATTGGGGAGTCCAATGGTAAACCAGTATTCCATTTCAAACGATCGTCATTAGGTTGAATTGCTTAAACTTGAATTGGGATAATAAGTTTTATTTGCTAGAAAATTTCTTTTTTTAATCTAGTTTTAATGTAGCCAATTTCTGCAGATATCATTTTGATGGGTGCATATATTTCGTATCATTTGGCTTCAATTTTGTGTACTGCCCTCATTAATAGCCATTAAAGTTCTCATTTCTCTTCATAACCTTAATAACCATAACTTAGTATTTGCGAATTCTTTATAATTGCCCATTTTATAATAATAAGTCATAATCACAAATCATTTATACTACAGTCGATTACGCTATGGAATTGACTGCCTTCTGATATTCGTAATATTTAACATTACTAGTTTTTGACATGTTTTAAAGAGTCACTTGCTTGCCCTTCAATTTGTTTGTTTCCTAATTCTTTGTTCTTTGTCTTTTAGGAACTTGTTAGGAACTGATATCCAGCAGATTCTTTTGGTTTTTTTTACCTTTTCTCCCTCTTCGTGTTTTTCTTTAAGTTTCTCTCTTTTTTCTCTTGCTTAATCTTATTTGGTGATAAATGTTAATAATAGCTAATTATCACTACTTGCCATATTCATCCTAGTAATTGCCTCAGTAAAATAATTTTTGTGTGTTTTGTTGCGTCTTTTGGCAAAGGTCGCTTGTGCAATAAAATGATCGATTTGCTTATACTGTTATACTTGTCTTGCATTTAAGTCTTAAGTATAACATTATCCATTTATTTTGTTTGGTAAAATAAATGGTAAATAATTAATCATTTATCAATATTTATTCCATTTCTTCTGTTATTGTAAGACTTTGTTACCTCTACAATCATTTTTTCCATTATCGCAGAAAGTTTATATTAAACCCCTTTAATCTACTACAATTTTCGTTCTTATTATCGTCTTGCTCAAGTCTTTCCTTACTTTTTCTATTTTTTGCCTCTTTGCAGTTTTTTCTTTCTTTAAAATGTGTATGTTCGAATGTATGTTTGTACCCCGAATGTTTCTAGTTCTAGGTCGAGTGTTAGTTCTAGTTTTAATTCAATGCAATATATACAATTTAACATTGAAAAAGAACTACAACCAGAACTAACACTAGCATTAAGCTGACACTAGACCTAGAACTAGAAACATTCGGATTTAGCCGTACGTCTCTAAAGACGGCTAAATCCAAATGTTGCTAGTTCTAAGTCTAGTGTCAATTATACTTTTGGCTCATTAAACACATATAACATCTTTTTGGTGAATTACAAGTCTGAACACGCACGGCTCTACCCGAATATTTGTAGTCCTAGGTCTAGTATTAGTTCTAGTTTTAATTTAATGGAAAATATTCAATCTAAATTCGATATAGGTTCGACTCTATGTTATTTAAGCAAGTTCTAAACCCTGTGACGTCACGCTCCGATGTTATAACTATAAAGAATAATGCCAACTTAAATTTGGGGGGAAGAATTAGGTTGGTATTTATAGAATCAACATATATTAATGTATCATGAAAGATTTTTTCCAATATTTTCTTCGAAATAGTTTGAAACAAATTTCATTATTTATATCATACAAAATGAATCAATTACGTTTTTTTATTATTTTTTCTAAAAACTTTTCCGTTGTTTGTTCTTATTCATCCCGACAAATACTTACATCGTGATGTTATGCTTGGTGGTTAATGATTTTGAGGCGGTGGGTCTTCACTATGGGACTGTTTTTAGATCGGGCACAGTACGTCGTTACCGGGAGATGATTACATGCTTCGGGGTGATTCAGCAACATTAGTGGGACTAATTGGGATCGCGGCAGTCGACCGCGGCCGTCCCAGGGACCCCGGTGCTAATTATCGGTTATTTTCCCAATTCACGATTTCACCGCAGCTTTTTTCTACAAATCGACGACGCGGCGCACGTTAATTTAAAAATAATGCGATAAAACGTCGCACGGCTAATACGTTCTTGCTACATTACCTCCTAACGGTACGCGTATAGGTAAATTTCACGGTACTCAATGTTAGATGATTAAATCCAGGCAAAAACTTAGTATTAGGTATATAGGAGTAACTCCTTTTTCTATAAGAGAAGAAGATAACCTCCACACTTAATAAATTGTAACCAATGTCGAGGTAATCGAGGTATATACGGTTTGCTGCGTTCACCACCGCCAAAAAGCAATTACGAAGACGTGACAGCTGCCAATTAGTAGAGACGTCGGTAAACGTGGGTTTAGGTCGATTTGGAACGTTAGAAAATGGGATTTCGCGAAAAAAGAAATTGATTGCAGAGTCACATATTTCTCTTAATCTCTTACGTAAACTCTATTAGCTTGCGGGTTAATACAGCTCGTAAATTAATGTCCAATTAATAACAATCTGTTTTTGTAGTATTTACGAGAGTACGACCTTGTTCTGCCCTATTAACAATGAACGGATGCAAATATAAACTCGAATCGGCGAGTTCATAAAAGTGATTTATGCACCGCGATATATTTTAATTGTGCAGTAAAACAAACAATGTTGATAGCCGGTCCCGTAATGGACGGAAAATAGGCCCTATTAAAGATTGATCCTCTCCACACTCAACACTCTACACCCACACCATACGGCGACCTTCAGCCGCTCTTTATCCTCATCTCTTTATTTCAATCTTAATAAAAAAAAGGTTTTGGGTTAAGGGGCTAATTTTAATTCAGCTTATAATATCATTGATTGTATGATACCGTATTCGTCTGATCAAATCTATTTGATAAAAATAGTACGTGTTAGATTTAAACGAATGTATGATATAACATTTGTACCTCGAATATTAATAGTTCTAGGTCTAGTGTTAGTTTTAGTTTTAATTCAATGGATTATATATAATCTAACATTGAATAACAATTACAACCAGAACTATTCCATTGAATTAAACTAGAACTAACACTATACCTAGTACTAGAAACATTTGGGTTTAGCCGTTCGTCTCCTAAGACGGCTAAACCCGAATGTCTCTAATACTAAGTCTAGTGTGAGTTTTACTTTTAGTTCATTAAACATAGACAACGTATTTGTACTGAATCACACGTAAAACTAGAACTAACATTAGACCTAGGACTAGAAGTGTTCGGGTTTAGCCGTGCGTCAAAGACACTAGCATTAAAGCTAACACTAGACCTAGAACTAGAAACATTCAGATTTCGTCGCATGTCTCTTAAGACTGCTAAAGCCGAAGCTTTCTAGTTCTATGTGTAATGTAAGTTCTACTTCTAGTACATTAAACTTATAAAACATGTTTGTACTGAATCACAAGTAAAACTAGAACTAACACTAGACCTAGGACTAGAAATGTTCGGGTTTAGCCGGGCGTCTTCAGACGCACGGCTAAACCGTATTCAATGGAAGTTCAATGGAATATATGCAATCTAAATTCGAAATAAGTTCGAATCTATGTTATACAAGCCAGTTCTGAACCTTATGACGTTACACTTCAACGTTATAAGTATAGGGAGCGATACCAACTTAAATCTGGGGGAAAAAAAATAGGTTGGTACCTATAGAATGAACACACATTAATGCATCATGAAAGATCCCTTATTATTAAACATCTATTATTAGGAGCATTTGTCTCACAAATTAGTGCGTCTTATATTAGAAGAAATACGGTATAAGAATTAACTTTGTGATTAAATATTACCAAAAATTAAGCGATTAAAAAAATTTATGAGTCTCGTCGTCAAGTCGGTTTAAAAATGATTAAATAGATGAGGGAATTGTTTCAGACTGCGTGTCTCTGTTGAAGCAACACAATTCCAAGGTTATCCGCCTTCTCATTGGAAAAACTACGAGGCAACGCCTTGTTTTCAATTATCCCGAGCGATTGAAGGTCGCCGATCCAATATTCTACTTGGCTGCGCTCGAGAGATCCCAGATCAAAACTGTAATTTCACCGCCATAAACCAGGGCGACTTCCTTCAGATGCAAGACCAGATAAACGACGAGAGATATTCATAAAATCGCGTTTATAGGTTCCCCGCGGTCCCCCTCGAAACCATTCGTTTTGGTCAAAGTTTAACCGCCCGGTGACGGTTTTCCACTAAAAATAATGGAGGAGAGCGTCTCTGTGGCCTTCCGAATCGGGCCTTTGTTTTTGCCGTTGCGGTCACGGGGATCGTCCTTCGGGAGAGGAAACCGCAGGAGTCGGCGGTTTCGAAAAAGTCCGCCCGGGGAAAGCGATCGCAAATCGAGTAACGGCACGGTTTCCGAAAAAAATCGATTAGCGCGGTGAGTTTTGATTTTTCGATCGAACCGACTTGTAATTTATCAGTTAAATTGCTTACGGTTTCTTGTTTCGTGGCTTTTTTACGTAATTAAGAACGGCACGATGAGATTTAAAAAAAATTAAATAAATATTTATAAACCTTAATAATTTTTTCCCCTCAACTTGCTTTAACATGTACGGCGTTAGTGAAATATTTAGCATGGGACCGAGTACAAGCAACTTGGGCCCGAGCGGTTAAGTTATGACGCGGTTTGCGCATAGCTTCGACTATTGTGCAAAAGGTAATTAGCGAGTGAATGTGGCTTATAAATGAGGCTATCGAGTGGGTATTTCTTGGGCTGTAGCGGTGCAACCGGCCTCCGAGAGCTAAACCAACGATACCGTATCCGACGACGTAGGAAGCTAGCTTACTCCTCATCCGGAGGAGACTTCCAGAAACGTTCGATTTTTTAATACCTCCAACTTTCCCAGCTACTAATTGCCAGTGCGTGATTCGAATACCTAATGAAGAAAAGTTTAAAGAAAGATTCCCTCGGGCGTACGCCGGACCGTTTAAAATAAATAATTCGCGAGCTCCATCTGTCGTTGTACGAGATAATTTCCTTTGCACTGTTGTTTGGGCCGCTTTCCTGGGATTTCAGTAGATTTTTTTTCATGTCGCTTACACGTACGATGTTTCGTACTTACAATAGACAGGGTCATTAAAATTTCAAATTTCTTACATGCGAACAATCGACAGTTTCTGTACTCACTTGTAGTTTTGTTAAACTTCCGGTCGTGCTAACGCATAACTTTTTTTTCTAATCAAAATTAAAGCTAAGTAACACACAATTCCAAAATACCGAAAAGTATTTTCATTTATTTCGCAATCTGCGAATACGGTAATCATAATTTTGAATCTACAATTCAGTTATAGTGGGCTTTTCACGTTTGGGTAGTTCAGGCATCTATAAAGGATGGCGCTTCAAATTATAAATTGAATAAATTACCATTCTTGGTGAATGAAATTCTGCATAACTAACTGCAATTGATGTACACATATTTAGAAATACCTGTATGCTTTTCTTTTCATCGTATTAACTGTAAGTCGTTTAGGATGATTAAATTGGAATGTCTTTCTAGTTCTAGGTTCAGTATTCTAGTTCATACTGAAAATTAATCTAGCATTGAATAACAAATAAAACTAGAATTAACACTAGAAACAGATGGCGTCAGCTGTTTTAGCAGCCACACCAATCACAAGCCAATCAATCTAACTCATAGCGCTTTAGATCACGCTTTAGATCAAAGTGCAAGTCGGATCGTTTGAGTTTAGAGGGTGAAACCTTCATGTAGATCCTCCTCTTCTCTTCATTTTCCAGTTGGTTCGGAATTTGTTCCAGCGTTATGATGAGATAAAAAGGAATTTTTAAGTTTTTGAAACTATCTCTTTTCCACATAAAGGGCATCTTTAGAGCTAGTATAATCCTCTTTTCGCTACTCTTCTTCAGTACAACATCCGGTAGGCTATCAATTCGCTTAAATGAAGTAAAGAATGAAGATTCTTTCCTCCGTCGCTACTTTTTCTATTCATTTTATCTTCTGCTTGGGGTTTCCGTTCGATAATCTGGCTCAGAAAGCTCATCAGTCTTTTCTTTCTCGCTCGTTATGATTTCCGCCACCATGTTTTTGATACTTTCTTGTTCTATCTCAAATCTGGCACAGTGATATATCATGTGCCCACCCCAATTCAATCCAATTAAACCTACGTTAACATAACATAAAAATAAACGATTAAATTGTGTACTAAACGTTTACAATTTTTACCAATAATTCAATATGGTTAGGATTTTTATAAACTCGGGATTTCGGGATCTAAAACCTGTATCCCAGGTGATCCAGGAAGGCTAATGTATTTATTAATAAAACAGGTTCAAGCTATTTCACTCGATGGCAGCGCACTTAAGACATGATAAAATATGAATGTGTTAGAAAAAATTTTCTGAGTGATTTTCCGACTTACATAAATACACCCATTCTATGTTCGTGTATTTTCTTCACCAATAAAACGTAAAACAATTAATTTCACTGGTTATCCATAAATAGTCTTAAATAATATATAATAGAGAATATAATAAAGATAGCATAAATAGGCTATCTCGGGGAAATACACAAATATTGAGGGAGAAGTAATGTCCAAGTTGACACTAACTTATTCTTCAACAAATACTAAATTAATGATATCAACATAACCCCGAAAATCCGGAAATTATACTCTACTTCTCGGGATAACTTTCGAGATTAAAATGTGTACTAGATTCTGAGATTTTCGCCATAATTACATCCTTCATCCATCTGTTGTCCTCACCTCCTCTCCCAAAATCTGTCCATCGTTTCCTCTCTCTACCCACTACACCCCCTCAGCATCTGTTCTCTCCATACATCGTCTGCCTAGTATCCTCATTTGCACAACGAAATTTGGCGATCATTCTCTTCCCTTCTCATCTCCTTCCATCAGCAAACATTGTATCTCCCTTCCCGTATTTGCGACCTTCTCTTCTGCGTCGGTATGTCCTCATCCCTATTCCTTCTCTCTTCATTTTCCCTCTTTCTATATTAACCTTCTCTCCTTCCTTTCAGCCTCCATCCTTACTGCTTCCACTTTAACTTTTTCCCTCATAATACCTTCGTTAACTTTATCAGCGAAGGAACAACTTAGTAGTGAAGGATGCTTATTTTTGAATAACCATATTCATAAATGGCATGGAAGTGATTTAGCTAAGCTCAACACAATCACTTCGAATTTGATTCTGAAGAAGACTGCAACTTGATTGTAGCCATTACCCTTGACCATTGACTGTAACTGTAACCATCTTCAGCATCGATATGAAAGTGATTTAACCAAGTTGCAATCTTCTTTAGTAACACTTAACAGTCTTCTTTAGGAATATTTTATTCTTCCTTTTGATAATGCCAAGTTGTAATCATCTTTAGCATCGATATGGAAGTAATTTAACCAAGTTTCAATCTTCTTCAATAACATTTCGAACTTATTTCTGATAAAAACAGCAACTTAACATTTTAAGAAACAATGTTGATGTATTTCCAACGGTTAACAGTCTTCTTTAGGAATATTTCATTCTTCCTTTTAATAATGTCAAGTTGTAATCATCTCTAGCATCGATATGGAAGTGATTTAATCAAGTTGCCATCTTCTTCAGTAACACTTCGAACTTATTTCTGATAAAAATAGCAACTTAACATTTTAAAAAATTATTTTGTGGTATTTCCAACAAGTTCTTTAGGAATATTTCATTCTTCGTTTTTATGATGCCAAGTTATAACCATCTCCAGCAACGATATGGAAGTGATTTACCAAGTTGGAATCTTCCTTAGAAATACTTCCAATTTGTTTTGATGAAGATAGCAACTTGACACTTTTAAAAACAATTTTGAATCATTTCTAGTATTCTGCAGTCTTCTTTAAGCATATTTTTTTCTTCTTTTTGATGATGCCAAGTTGTAACCATCTCCTGCAAAGTTATTAAAGTGATTCAGCCAAGAAGTGATTCAATTTGTTTTTACCTTAGTATCAATCTTTAGTACCTTGTTTGTACAACCTCCAACACTTCTTGTTTTTTTCCATCCCCATACATTTGCGCTGTACATCATTGCACTCCACGCCAGGTCCTCGTCGAATATAATCTTTCTTTTTCTCACATCCCTTACAAAACTTCTCTCCCTCCATCTCCAAACTTGTCTCATCACCCATACCCTTTCATTTCTTCTATCTCTCTTGCTTGCCATCTCAATTTCCTATCTTTCTTCTCCCTCCTTTGCAGAATTTCATGATCTTTGTCTTCTCGAAGTTTACCTCGCGTTAGATTGTTGTTTCTATTCCTTGAGACTAAAACTAGAATTAACAATAAAGCTGCTTTTTGTGCGAGGGAGGATTGGGTATTTTGTTCGGATTGGCTGATGGCGAAGGCCCTGACATTAATTATCAGCCAATTCGAACGAAATACACGATACACAAATACCCAATATTCCCTCGCAAAAAATACAACTTCAAATTGTCCCTAGAACTACAAATATTTGGGTTAAATTAGGTTGGGTTGGGTTGCGTCGAATTGAGATGTATTGGGTTGGGTGCATCTCCGAAAATGGCTGAACTCGAATGTTTCTAAATTTAGTGTTAGTTGTTATTCATCCCAAAAATAGGAATTAGAAGTAATACTTGACCCAAAAGCAGTCGTTAATTGGACACTTAATTAAATTTGTATGTTGGAAATAATTCACGAGAGAATGAAATTTGGTATGGAAAAGTTTGCAACAATGACAAAAGTATCCTTCGTAAAAGCCGCATACTACAGCTACATCATATACTGAAGATCCGTTTAAATAAGTGAAACACAACTTCTCTTCTTGCAATTTTTATTAGAAATTACTGAAATTAGTTATAAAATTTTTTAAAATTCTAATAGAACTTATGGTCACTGAACTAAAATTAGAACTAACACTAGATCTAAAATTAGAAACTTTCGAGTTTTACCGCGCGTTTTTTGAAAAAGTGTTTGATGTTACGGATGCCATGTTGCAGCCTTCTTCAGAAACTGGTTCGAACTGACAAAATGGGGTTGTAAATTAAATTGTAAAACAATATATCGATCGAAAAACTAATTAATAATTAATTTATATTAATTACAAGCTAATTACTAACCAATTACTGCGTCGCGTCCGGTTTGGGAGTCGTATTCCATACACCCCATCTTCCATGCTCTGCTGAGTTCCCAGCCATCTTCTCTGTTGACGTTCTTATGTCGGTGGACTTCTATTTCTTCTCTTGTCAGCCGTTGATGATATTTGTTAGTCCTAGCCAGAACCTTTGTTTTGTCGAAGTTCATTCGGTGTCCCTCTGAGTGGCAATGTTCCGCAACCGCCGACTGTTGAATCTTCCTTAGCCTCGTGTTCCTTTATACGGCATTCGATGTTTCGTCTGGTTTGGCCAACGTAAAACTTCCCAGAACTGCATGATAGCCAATAGACACCCGCTCCTCTTAATAGAGGTAGCTTGTCCTTGGCTATCGGGAGTGTATTCCGAATTTTATTTCCGAACGATGTCGTTTTTCTTTAGGTGTCTTGTAATTCGTTCCGTTACACCGGAAACGTAAGGAAGACAGATGAATCCAGCTGGTTCTGTACTTGCTGTAGATTTTTCTCCCTGCTTCCGCTGCTTGGTGGCTCGATTGATGTCCTTTAAACTATATCAATTTTTCTGTAGTACGTTCCGTAGAAAGCGTTCCTCCTTCTTTAGGTTGTCTCCTTTACATATTCTTGCTGCTCTCTGGAACAAAGTGCGAATTACAGACCTCTTCTGTTGGGGATGATGGTCTGATGTTGCCTACCTATTGGTGTGGGTTTTCTTTCGATACACCCCCAGTTCCATGTTACCATTTGTTGTTCTAGTGACCAATACATCTAAGAAGGGCTACTACTTAGCGGACTCCGTTTCCATGGTAAATTTGATCATGGGATGTTGAGCGTTTAGATGACCTAGAAATTCAAAGAGGCGTTCTCTACCATGTTGCCATACAACAAATGTGTCGTCTACATATCGGAGCCATAGCTTCGGTTTTGCATTGGCTCTTCTTCAGAGCATTTTCTTCGAAACTAACCAAAAGTTGTTAGTTTCGATGTAGAATCTCTTTTTACTAAGGTACCAATTAAGGATGCGGTAGAGGGTCTTCGCCAAAAACTCATTCCGGCGGGATTGCCAGAATATCTCTTTGAAGATATTTGTTTATATGCTATTTGTTTTTCAATAATAAAACAAATAGGATGTCTTTCACATTATTGAATAATTACACCCTCTTTAATAATGTGCATATATTCAATTAATGATGAACACCCGAAGATGATGTTGTTTATACATCGAAACCGGTAGTGTAAATAAAATAATAAACCATTGATAGTGCAAAAATAATAGCTTTTTATTTTATTTAATTATGTGTTTATTGTATGGGTTTCAGTTGTTTAATATATATTCATTTTCATAATGATCGAGAAATATATCAGCAGGAAGACCGGATAAGGGCATCCCCATAGGTAATCCGTCATTTATTTTATAATTTTTGTTATTAAAGGAGCAATAGTTCTGAGTAATAATGTGGTTTAGAATTTTATTTAAGTTATTGACATTTATTTTGTTATCTATTTGATTTTCAATAATTTTAGATGTTAAATGTAAGGTTTGGTTTATGGGAATATTGGAATACAGATTAACCACATCAAATGAAATTAAGTATCTACCTTTTGGATTTATATCTTGTATTTCCTTAATAAATTGTTTAGTATTAATAATTGTATATTTTGACTGAATGTTTAAGTTTTCGGAAATTTGAAGCATGAAATTAGCAAGTCTTTCTGTGGGTGAATTTTTAAATGAAGTTATTGGCCTGATGGGCATATTTTGTTAGTGTAATTTAGTTTATAAAAACTACGTTATGTTGAATGATCAGCTAGAGATGAAATTTAAACCGTTGTTCAAATTTCTGAGGGATATTTAATTTATATTTTATTGTGTGTTTGAATTGGCTGTTTTTAAATTGATTTTCGTCTTGCTTGTTCTACAATGACATCGTCTCTTTTCATACAAGTTTATGTTCAACCATTTTATTGTAATCGTTCATATACATCTACATGTTTTAGTGTTTAAATTTTAATCTTTTTATTATAAATTATTTAATTGTTTTATCAAAACATAATTTTACATAGTTTTAACTTGTTTCGTGTATTGTTTTTTGTGACATCAATTTTATTAAATTTTTATTCAACATCAAAAGTTCTATTAGAATTTTAAAAAATTTTATAATTAATTTCAGTAATTTCTAATAAATATTGTAGATTCGGCTGAGGATGTCTATATAAAATAGTCGAAACCGGTACCGTTGAAATAAAAATAATTGCAAGAAGAGAAGTTGTGTTTCACTTATTTAAACTGATATTAAATAGACTTGCAACATGGAAAATAATAATTATAATATACTGAAGACTTCAATATTGTTCAGCTTGCGCGGGTAATGTTGAAGAGTTAGGGATGCACGTTGAGGTGGTATGGTCCGCCACTCCTCTCACTATAATATAGTCACATATCAACTCAATACCATGTTTTGTATGGTCCTACCTCCATACCAAATTTCATTGCTCAAAACACAAGCGTTCAGTTTCTACAGGGTGTACTCGTGAATTATTTCCAATACTTAATTCAGGTATTCCTTTCATGTATCGATCCATTCTTCTCCATCATGTCCATATTTTGACAACATAAGCAAGTTATTGCAAAAATGTATTTTTGAAGCTAAATCTATGCGTTATCATAGTAAGCAATGTTTGGAATGACTAATTTTTGAAGTTCCAAACAATTTTTTCCCCTGGTAACACATGGCTATTACTATTTTTTTTGTGATGAAGAGGAATTGTGTATAACTTTTAGGAGATGCTACGTATAGTAACATAATAGTTTTTACCTGTTTTCCGATATAAATCATCAAAACTAATAAAATAACGTCAAAGCAAGCAGTACTAAGCCGTTTATCTCGAATCGCGCGCGTCTCCTCGTTCGCGTCCCGTTTAAGGACAAAACAAAAACCTTGTAAACCAGTCGTCTTGCATTTGTACGGTGTATCGGCGCGACGGGTTCGCATAAATAGCGTATGTGCCGCGGTCGGTCGGCCGGTCGGCCGTTGATGCGACCCGGGCATCAAGGAAAAATGGGAATCGCCGGACGACGACGCTCTTCCATCTCCGTAAACGGGGGGGAACACCGTGTTATTCAATCACGGTCGTCGTCGAGCTTTCCTCAATTAGTGCCAATCGCTCGTGCCACGGCCCGCCGAAGGAGCCGTCTTCGGATTTCCACGGACGTCACTTAAAACCGACACTGAATTGCGCCCAGATGCGGTTCACATTTAATTGAGAGGATGCAATTAAAAGGGAACGTTGAAACGGAAAACACGAAAAGAATAGTTTTTATTATTTCGAAATTTGATATGAGGTCAGATAGTGTTCAGGATCCGGTTTGATTGTGGGCCCGTAGCCAGCTACCGATGCATAGGTAAACACAGTAATGACGCCCATGAATATAAACTCGAGTCTTTATCATAGTCTGGTATCGTTAAGGGCGCGGCCCAAACCACTCTCATTGTCACCGCTTCATTCCTGAATAACAAGATCACTCCCGGTCGAGTTGAAGAAACCAATTTATTCGCTTTTTGATTCGGAATTAAATCAAAAATTGAATCTTCGAAATTAAAAATTAAAAACGATTGTTGTGTGAACCGCGGACGACACAGTTTACAGAGATCGAGAATGAGGAAGTTGGGTCTCCTTCGAAGCAGTAGGAAAGCAAAAAGCTGGTTGGTTCAGCGGCAGCACACTTGCATAGCAATTTATTGGAAATTGTTCGCGAGCCGCTGCCAATATTACCCGTGTGAAAAAGTGCTCGTTTGGTGAAAACCGCGCTCGCTATCGACAAATAGAGAACCGACCGCGAAGTACAACAACACGGTATGTGCCGTTAGATCTTTCGCTCGCTCTTCCGTCTTCGTTTCTCTTTATCGCATCGAAAATAAACTCATCTCCTCCATTTTACAGCATAAGTAGCATTTATGAGACGATAATCTCTGGTAAATCTAATGAACGGAAAGTGGACGACTCCGATTCCGATGTTAATGCAGAACGTTTTATGCTAAGTCGGTGTCAAGACCGAGTGATTTCTTTATAGGAGGGGGAATTTTTCGAGAGGATTGTTGACCGCGGCGTCTCGAATTAACACCCCGGTGTTAATAAGGTAACAAAATCGCGACTTGGTCCGAGTGCAATAAAAATAATTTACACTTTATAAACATAAAGATTGTGTTACACGCGGGAAATCGTCTTAATGTGTAATCGATAGGGGTCGCGCGGCGCGCGATAAGATTCGTATCATTAGTGTCGTCCTTGCGGGCGGCCTACAAGAACAAATCGACATCGCATCGATCAAACTCATCCTGATACTTTCGTGTTAAATATCCATTTCAAAGCCGGCGCATTAAATCGATAAATCGATTCCAAATTATTCAATTGATACTACCGTATTCATTCTATTTTTCTTATTATTTCTATATAAGCCGATCCTGAACCCTGTAACCCTATAATGTTATAAGTATAAGGAGTGACGCCAACTTAAATCTGGGGGAAAATAGGTTGGTTTCTATATAATCATCACACATCATGTATCAAAGACTTTACAAATATTTTCTTCTAAACGACTAGGATTGAAGATATAAATCTTGTTGAGAAATATAACAAACTATAATAACTGACACTAGCATTAAAACTAACACTAAACCCAGAACTAGTAACATTCGGATTTAGCCGTACGTCTCTTAAGACTGCTAAAGCCGAATGTTTCTAGTTCTAAGTGTAATGTAAGTTCTACTTCTAGTACATTAAACTTATAAAACATGTTTGTACTGAATCACAAGTAAAACTAGAACTAACACTAGACCTAGCACTAGAAATGTTTGGGTTTAGCAGTCTTAAGAGACGTACGACGAAATCTGAATGTTTCTAGTTCTAGGTCTAGTGTTAGCTTTAATGCTAGTGTCTTTGACGCCCGGCTAAACCCAAATCTTTCTAGTCCTAGGTCTAGTGTTAGTTCTAGTTTTAGTTCAATGGATTATATATAATTAATATATAATCCATTATATATATATATATATATATATAACTATTGTTCTAGGATTGATCAGAATCGAGGAGATCAGAATTCAGAAGTTAACTAAATTACTTGCAATATTTCGAAACTTTATTGTTTCATCCACAGGCAAATACTGGAAAAAATTACAAAATGTAATCTGACTCAAAGAAATAATTTTTTTTTCAAACAAAAATTACATTAAAGTTAAACTAAGTTGTGAAGGTTGAAGAAACTATAAAACAATTCATGATCTAACATCACAAATATTGCGAAATTAATAAACAAAAATCACTTTTAGTTGTTAATAAGTATGATGGATGAAGATTCGTGAATTAAAACGTGGTGTACAAAGATAAAAATTCAAGAAAAGTTTTATGAAAATCAGTTAACAAGTCAAGTGGATCTGCGCCTCATCCACTAATCCCAACATGTAAATAATAAGAATAAATGTTACTTAAATTGTTAGTATCCGTCTTAAAATTAACAGTATCACTCAAATTAATCTGATACATCTCAAGAAATAATCTATTATAATAATTCTTATCACTATCGAGAACAACCGAATTTTCAAAATCAAAGCAATGACCACATGTAAGCATATGATTAGCAAGAGCACATTGAGTTTTTTTAGTATTAAAATCACTTTTATGAGAACTGTAACCCCAGTACAATCTTTACAGTTAATTTGATAAATGACGTTCGATTTATATATTAAAGGGTCAGGGTCTTAAACCTTAGAAAAGAAGATTCTTATATTTAAAGGCTAATATTAACTAATCTATTATCCTCAGGTAAATAAACCTTTAAGATGTTAATTTGCTTTGATAAGCTGTCTACTTTCATGATTCTAATACATTTAGTAGCTCTGGCAGTTAAATCAAAGATAGTGGGTGAAGGATGGTATGAGGTACGAGTGGATGTGGAAAACAGAATCCTATTAACAATTTTTAACGGAAAACTGTTGTTAATGAAAACCTTCTTAAGTTTCAATAAAGCTTTAGTTTGAAATTTAGAATTAACAATGCTTAAGACTCTGTTCTTCATACCCACCAATGTGTTAATTTTATGATTGAACGAATGACCCGAAAAATAATTAATATAACGACCGGAATAAGTTGGTTTGGTATACCAGTCAACGACCGCCATGTCGTCTTCACGAATAACATTGCAGTCAAGAAAAGGTATACTATAATTATTTTCTATCTCGATAGTGAACTGAATATTAGTGTTAAAAGCATTAAAAACTATCAAAATGTGATCAGTACCATCCCTGGGAACACTCATGATGATATCATCAACAAATTTCTTAATAAAAGATAGTTCAAAATGTAACTTAGGGATAACATTATCCAATACGAAATCCATAACTATAAGTGCTAAAATGGGTTTTGTGGGTGAACCCATAGGTGTACCAAACTTCTGTAAATAAATCTGATTGTGAAAAGTAAAGTAAGTGTTATCAAAAACAAACTTTAACAAATTACAAAAGATGTCAGAGAAGAAGTTGCAATTATCTCTAATAAGCTCCCATTTATCTTTAACAATATCTAAAATCAAGTCAAGGGGGATGTTGGTAAACAAACTTACCACATCCAAGTATATAGCAACAAAGTTAGATGGAAGTCGAAAACCCCGTATATAATCCACAAAATCAAAAGTATCTTTAACATTATATTGACTAGCATTACTAAGGAAGATCGTAACAAGTCGATATGATGGGACGAAGAGGAACATTAGGTTTATGTATTTTAGGTAAGAAATAGGTTTTACACAAAGTTGAGTTCTGTGACATAAGTAGCTATAAGTAGCAATTCATTATCATTAATAATTTTATTAGTATGAAGATTGTTGACAAGTTTGTTCAGATTTCTCTGTACAGTATCAACAGTATTTGCCTGTGGAAGAAACTATAAAGTTTCGAAATATTGCAAGTAATAATTTAGTTCACTTCTAAATTCTGATCGCCTCACCCGTCAATCCTAGAACAATAGCCAACAGTTTTGCGATCATAAAACTCCGCCTAGCGCTTATATATAACAACATTAATATATAATTTCAATAATAGCTACAACTATAACTAATACTAGCATTGAAACTAGCACTAGACCTAGAACTAGATTTAACTCGGATTTAACCGTACGTCTCTTAAAACGGCTAAAACCGAATGTTTCTAGTTCTAAGTCCAGTTTGAGTTCTACTTTTAGTTCATTAAACATATATAACATGTTTATACTGAACCACAAGTAAAAGTAGAACTAACAATAGACCTAGGACTAGAAAGAGTAATAACGAACATTATAATAGATTACAACCTTATACTTAGATTACAACATTATAATAGATTATGTAGATATATAATCTAATATTCAATAACATGTACAACCAAAACTAACACTAGCATTAAAGTTAACACTAGTCCTAGAACTAGAAACATTCAGATTTCGTCGTACGTCCCTTAAGACTGCTAAATCTGAATGTTTCTAGATCTAAGTCTAGTGTAAGTTCTACTTCTAGTACATTAAACTTATAAAATATGTTTGTATTAAATCACAAGTAAAACTAGAACTAACACTAGACCTAGGACTAGAAATATTTAGGTTTAGCTGTGCGTCTGAAGACGCTAAACCTGAATAAGTAGCCAAAGACGCACGGCTAAACCCAATTCTTTCGAGTCCTAGGTCTAGTGTTTACTCTAGTTTTAGTTCAATGGAATATATACAATCTAAATTCAAAGCAGGTTCGAATCTATGTTATATAAGTCAGTTCTGATCCTTGTGACGTCACGCTCCAATGTTATAAGTATAGGGGCGATGCCAACTTAAATCTGAGGGAAAAAATTAGGTTGGTATCCATAAAATCAAAATTAATGCATCATAAAAGATTTTCTGCAATTTTTTCGTCAAAACGGTTAAGATTGAAGAAATAAATCTTTTATATACCACGTTTGTTTATAAATATTATTAATCTTAGAATTAGATTCGAACGAATACGATATAATAATTGGTACAATTGGTTTGTGAAAATTCTCTTGCTCAATAAAGCTATAAAATCGACGTTGTCGACCATTTATTACGGTTCGCGGGGTTTATTTGCGGTGCCACCAGCGGTGCGTCGAATTTTCGAGGTACGAAGAACTGAGACGAAGAGGGACGAACAAAGCCCGCCGGGTAATTTGTAACGTTTAACACTGCGGGTTAATTTAGGTAACCCCTTGCCCGGCCATAAAACTGTTCCAGATCTTGAATTACGAATTGCCAAATGTGCGCACACGTGTCGGCCCGACCGGAATGCGTGATTTGTGCAAATGGACGCGGCCGCAACCACCGTCGTAGTCCTCTTCGTCGCCTTCTTCATCGTCTTCTTCCCCGTCTTCTTGGTCGTCTTCTTCGTCGTCATCGACTTTACGGTCCGCGGCCAAATTGGATTTTTTCAAAGTAATTATCCGCCGGTGCCGCGCACCGACAGCAAGAGTTATCTTTAAAGACCGAACTCGCGATGTTATTGTATCGAAAAGAAGACTTACGACGCCGTTTTTTCACTTTTTAACGTTTCTTTTGGTGGGATGATTTTTTTTCAAAATTGAATACACATTTGTCACAAACAAAGGATTTTCATTCAAACGAGTGTGGTGTCTCGGCGTGGGCTGAAGTGAGAGCTGGTTGCGTAATTCGCTCTCGACGTTATTCAATAAATATTCGCGTGCTTTCACGCAAACACCTGTAAAGCGGTCACGATGCTTATTTACCTGACAGCTAAATCATACTACAACGTACGTTCACGCAAAGTTTCCGTGATATCCTGGTTTATTACGAAAAAAATTTATCTTGTGACAATTAGATTCCTAAATGCTCATGCATGTTTTATATTTAAAAGGATGTTGAAATTTTTTTGTTCTTTTAAACTATAACTACTACAGATTTGATAAATTTCCATATTGATACAAATGAAACTTTCTGTTTTTGAGAGTAGTGTTAGTAATACTCTCATAACATTTTGTAATGGAATAACTTATATCAACTTATAAAATTAAGTTTCCGTAATAATTAATTACTAAGAAATGAAGAGAAATCTTACCTCACGTTCAATGAGGCTTGAACGTCGAATAAATGTTTATTTCGTAATAAAATTTCAGGAAAAGTGCCTCAATTTATTATGTATTTTGACTATAGTACTACCCCTATACATATTTAAACATTGTTGTAAAACATCTTGTATAGTAATCAAACATACAGAGTTGTGTATAAGCAATCATAACATTCATATTTATGGGAAATAAGAAATGATTTATGGCACATCAATTTTTCATAAAATAAGCTTTAAAATGTTCTTTTAAAGCTTATTCTTTTATTTCATTTTTATATCTTAATTCGTTCTTGAGATAAATTTGTTTAAATTCTATTATTTAAATAGTCAAATATGTTGGGTTGAGTTAAAAAAATTACAACAACCTTGTTTGTCAGGAATAAGAAATTATTTATGGTACATTAAATAATCTTAAAATGCTCTTTGTTTTATCTCAATATCTCAATTAAATCTTGAGATACAACTATTTAAATTATAATCTTCAAATCTACAATAATCAAACATGTTGGATTAGCTTTAAAAAATATAACATCCATTTTGGTAGTAAGATTAGCTTTAAAATGTTTGTTTTTCATCACAAAATCTCAATTCGTTCTTGAGATAAAACTCTTTAAATTATGTTCTTCAAATCTGCAATAATAAAAAAAAATGTTGGGTTGGGTTTAAGAAATCATAACATCCATGATTGTGGTATATAAGATACGATTTGCGGCACATTAATTAACCATAACATAAAGTTTAAAATAATCTTTAATTCATCTTAATATCTCAATTCGTTCTTTAGATACAACTCTTTAAATTATATTCTTCAAATCTACAATAATCAAACATGTTTGGTTCGATTTAAGAGTCGTGACATTAATGTTTGTCGGAAGAAAGAAATTAATTATGGTACATTAATTAATCATAAAATAAGCTTCAAAATGATCTTTGTTCTATCTTAATATCTCAGTTTGTTCTTGAGATACAACTTCTTAAATTCCATTCTCAAATCCACATTAATCAAATATATTGGGATGAGTTTAAACAGTCATAACATAACTGTTTGTGGGACATAAGATATGATTTATGGTACATCAATTAATCATAAAATTATCTTTAAACTGTTCTTTGTTTCATCATAATATCTCAATTCGTTCTTAAGATACAATCCTTTAAATTCATTCTTAAATGCACAATAATAAAAGCTGTGTTGGGTTGGATTTAATACTTCATAACATCCATGTATGTAGGAATCAAGATCTGATTTATTATACATCTATTAATCATATAATAGCTTATATAAGCTTTAAAATAATCTTTGTTTCATTTTAATATCTCAGATCGTACTTGAGATATAACTTCTTAAATCCATATTAATCGAACATGTTGGGTTGGGTTTAAAAAATCATAACATCCATGGTTATGGCAAGTAAGATATGATTTATGGCACTTTTATTAACTTATAAAATAAGATTCAAAATAATCTTTGTGAACTTGCTTTTATCTTACCATCTCAATTCATTCTTGAGATACAACTCTTTAAATTATATTCTTCAAATTTACAATAATCAAACATATTGAGTTAGGTTTAAGCGTCATAACATTTATGTTTGTCGGAAGTAAAAAATTAATTATAGTACATTAATTAATCATAAAAGAAGCTATAACATAATCTTTATATGAATATCTCAATCCGTTCTTGAGATGCAACCTAAAATTTCAATCATAAATCCTAAATAATGAAACATGCTGGGTTAGGTTTAAAAAACCATAACGTCCAAGTTTGTGGGAAAAAATTAATTATGGGCACATTAATTAATCATAAAACAAGCTTTACAATGACCTTTATTTATCTTAATATCTCTGATCGTTCTTGAGAAAGAACTTTTTAAATTTCATTCTTAAATTCACTTTAATCAATATGGTGGGATGAATTTAAAGAGTCATAACATAACTGTTTGTGGGAAATAAGATATGATTTATGGCACATCAATTAATCATAAAATTATCTTTAAACTGTTCTTTGTTTCATCAGAATATCTCAATTCGTTCTTAAGATACAATCCTTTATATTCAAGTCTTAAATGCACAATAATAAAAGCTGTTTTGGGTTGGATTTAATACTTCATAACATCCATGTATGTGGGAATCAAAATATGATTTATGACACATCAACTAATCATAAAATAAGCTTTAAAATGATCTTTGTTTCATTTTAATATCTCAGATCGTTCTTGAGAGATAACTTCTTAAATCCACATTAATCGAACATATTGTGTTAGATTTAAAGTCATAACAGCCATATTTGAAAAATGTGACAAATTATTTATGTTATATTATCGTTATTGCATCTTAATATCTTAATTCGTTCAAGATACAACTCTTTAAATTATATTCATCGAATTTTACATTTTGGGTTTAAAAATTATATCATCCATGATTATTAGAAGTAAGAAATGAATTATGACACATCAATTAATTATGAAATAAGCTTTAAAATGATCATTGTTCATCCTAATCTCTCAATTTGTTCTCGAGACACAACCCGTTAAATTCCATTCTTAAATCCACAACAATCGAACATATTGAGTTAGGTTTAAAAAATTTTGACGTCCGAGTTTGTAAGAATTAAGAAATTAATTATGGCACATTTATTAATCATAAAAAATAAGCTTTAAAATGATCTTTGTTTTATCACAATATCTCAGTATGTTATAATCAAACATGTTATGTTGGGTTTAAAAAATCATAACAGTTATTAATTACTTGTGACACATCAATTACTCTTAAATTAAGCTTTAAATTGTTCTTTTTTACATCTTATGATCTCAATTCGCTCTTGAGATACAACTTTTTTAATGACAAGTGCATTAGAAATTACCAACCGATTGTGCAGGTTTTGTAAACAGGTTGACTGCCCATATGTTGGTCTGGTACACATATGTTGCTTTATGAGAGCTGCTGTATTTCGTTTTTAAGTATTGTTCTTGCTTGCACCTTTCTAGGATATTCGCATACTTGAGATGTTTTTACTTGAGTACCTAAAATGGTCGTGATGAATTTGAAAAAGAAATTGAAACATGTCTCACAAAAATAGCTGTAAAACGATCTTGTTTAGAGCGTTCTTGTCCATACAAAACAGTCTTAGTAGCTTTGTTTTATTGCTAATCAAGATAATTCATGTTTGAAATAATTTGGGGGTTTAAAATAGCGGGGTAGTCATCAAAAACAATGATAATCGTCATTTTATTAATATTAAAATGTTGTAGTTGGGCGCAGGCATGATCACGTATAAGCGAGAAACGTGTTCTGGCTGCTATATTACCCAATTAAGACGTTCAGGAATTTTTATCTGATGTCACTACTAACTCGAAGACGTGCGCAAACCGAACGAAATAAAGACGCCGGCGTGTATTGTAACGAACGCAAACAAACATCGCCGAACATTTCGCCGTGTAAAACGCTTTAATATTAATTCGCGACTTGTTCGCGTAATTTCTCGATAAACAGGAATGTATCGGCGTGAATTTTTCATCCGGGGAGGGGGGCCCGAAACGCATTCACGGCATTATTAAGATAACTGTATCCGCAAACCGTTTATTATCGAAACGTAATATTATGAGATACGCGAGCCCCTCTTTGTCTTGCCAATGCGTTCGATTTAGAATAGTGTTAATTAGATATGAAGGGGGCCGGACTTTCGTTGCGAAACTCTGAAACTGTTATGCTATGAAATTACACGGACGAATATACGATTTTAAGGGGGGGAAGTTAATTACCGACTAATTAGAATTAAAGCATACCATAATCGACCGGTTATTTATATATCCTGCCGTTGATTGAACTCCTAGATCCGTTCTAATTAACGTTCTCCACTGTTTTCATTATTATCCAGCGTGATCTATTGAGCCGACACTTTTAACTTAACCGAGCCTAAACGGTCCATATTGTATTAAATACCCGTTTATTATTAATGATTCGATTACGTTTCCGGTTTTCGAGGCGTCCATTTTTCGGGTGTCATCCCCGATGGAAAAATATCATTAAAATCCGATCGAAATTTATGCGCACTCATCGATTATTATCGAAGCCGCGGACGGGATACGTGAGAACTTTGCGCAATTTAATTTGCGACGCGAAAAACCGACGGCCGAAAGAAAAAGGGAGAAAAAGAAAGTGCGCCGGGTTTCAATTAGTCCATGAACCGCGGGGGTTTATTAAATTCCACCTCGTGATTGACTTGGAAATACATTGATATGAAATCGAATAATTGAAACTCGTTGTGGGCCGTCAATGAAAACCAGGCCGTTGGTACAATGATGCGTTTCTGCGGAGAGCTCAAGACCAGCACAATGATGCAGCATCTATTTCTCTATACCTTTGCGAAAGGCTTCAGAAACGACCGCAACATGAAGAAGAAGAAGAGGGGCTCCTCTAGAAGAAACGCACGTGACCACGCTCCCGAGATTATATCGATATTTTATATTTTCGGTCGACAAGACGCGGTTAACGCGGTGGTTAGTAGTTGACTCCGTATCTCGAAGCGACGTTTCTTGAATACAAATCTACTGCTTTTCGGAAACTTGTACAATAATAACTAACCGTCCCCGCTTTTCAGAGGGTTTCCACGAAATCATCTCTCTCCCACGTAAACTCTACTGAAATAACATAACAACATTTATTGCGCGATTAAATCTTAAGACTTAATTTGATAGATGTAAAGCGGTCGTTTAAAATCTGATTAAGCAATTCTCGAAGGTCTCTTTCCTAATAAATTGTAGGCAGCAGCTTGTAATACCACGCATTTTAACAGCTGGACAAAGTGCAGGTGAGACACCGACACCGACGACGACGACGACAACAACCACTGTTATGAGATCACCATGACTTTACGCACTCTCGCGCCTCGTTCAATTAAGCACGCCCACGCCGAATATTAATTTCAAATTAACGCATTAGAAACCTTCCGGAACGACAACAAAAAAAATCTTTGTACCGCACCCATTTTGCGCGAGGAGAGTAAGAGCGTGTACCTCCCGGTTACGGCGTTATCAACGTCGTTGATCAAAGATGGCCGCCGGTACAGTTGACACAAACTGCAGCAGCTTGACGTCTTTGCGGTCGCCGTGTGATCGAGATAGAAGTGCGCGCGGAGCGGCCCCGAAAGAGAAAAAAAAAGAAACAAAAAAAAAGAACATAGAAAGAGAGGCATACGCGAGGTGCAGGTGTTTCTTCAATGACATCGTGATTGATTTCATATTTAAATTCCATGCTAATTCATGAACAAGAGGTTTTCCGCGTTGTGATTATTACGGTATGGTTTGGGTTGGGCTGATCTCGATAACTTTGAAATTGTCTAAACGGAACTAAAATGTTCTTTGGAGAATTCATTCATTGATAATTTGTATTCTTGAATGAGTAAACTCATAAAAAATCTCATCTATTTATATACGAGGTATGTTTTTAAGTAGGGGTCGTTTAAATGGCTCTTGAAATGTATGAAGACGTCGTAGTCATTGGGCACTAGATCAGAACTGTACAGGGTGGCCATATTGTTGAACGATCTAATGAGGTTTTGAATTCGATAGGCCGTGTGTGGACTGGTATTCTCATGAAGCATGATATTGTTTGTCAAATCGTGATCTGACGATGAATTTCACGCCTGTCGATTAAGAAAATTAATTACAGCGCGTATTTCACAGTCGGTGGGATTATCAATTGGAGCAATCATTCCAAATGCTCAAAAATATACGTAAATATGGTTCAATGATTTTCAAATGGTGTCTGTGAAGAATATATGGTGGTAGAGCGCGCATGCGCAAAACGCCGATCGCAATGGAATTTTAAAACGTTCCTTACTTAAAAAAACATGCTTTATATATATACAGGATGTTCAGAAGACATTGTTCTTTCGATTCTTAAGCGAAAATGTTAATGTTAAAATGTTGTACTGTGATTCAAACGTCTTCAGGAGGTTCTCAAAGTTCGGATAATTTGTCCATAAATAATGATTAGCATTCATTATCTGTTGATAAATAAGATGTTATTTAGTATAAAAACGAAGAGCACTGCAGAGCATTTCTATTAAAAATGCTAAGTTTATCCTTCCTAATGTTTGCCAATGCATATTTAGAAAAACAGATGGTGTAATGGATTTAAGGTCCATTACTACCACTAGCCCATCCACATTACTACCATTACCACCACTAGTCCATTCGCTAGCCAATCATAATGCATAAAGTAATCGTAACCATGGTTATAATCCCTTAGATAGCTTAACCAGAAGATGGTAGTAATGAGCCTAATGCTCGTAGTAGAATGTAACAGTGATGACATCCATGTTTATAGGAAATAAGAAATGATTTACAACATAATAATTAATCATAAAATTAGCTTTAAAGAGTTCGATGTTTTATCTTCATATCTAAATTTCTTCTTAAGATAATTCAATAATTCAATAATTCAAATCTGGTAGTCACATATGTCTTTACTTAAAAAGATGCCTTATATACAGGGTGTTCAGAAGACATACTTCGTTGTACTGTGATTCAAAAAAGTCTTATATAATTTGTCCATAAATTATGATTAGCATTCAATATCTGTGATAAATAAAATATAATTTAGTATAAATACGATTTTTAAAACCAGTTTTCAAAACACTGAAGAGCAATTCTATAAAAACTGTTGAGTTTATCCTTCCTAATGTTTGCCAATCCTTGCAATTTATTAGAGAAATGCTATAGAAACATATTTGCATAATCAGATGAGGAAGAGGAACCTAATGATGCCATTTTAAAACAAATTTAACTAAAAGATTGTAGTAATGGATTTAAGGTCCATTGCTACCATTAGCTCATCCACAGTACTACCATTACTACCATTAGTCCATCCACTAGCCAATCATAATGCGTAAAATAGGCGTAACCATGGTTATAATCCCTTAGATAGCTTAACCAGAAGATGGTAGTAATGAGCCTAATGCTCGTAGTAGAATATAACAGTGATAACATCCATGTTTGTAGGAAATAAGAAATGATTTACAACACACTAATTAATCATAAAATTAGCTTTAAAGAGTTCGATGTTTATCTTCATATCTAAATTTCTTCTGGAGATACAACGCTCTACATACTATTCTTCAAATCTAATAGTCACATATGTTTGGTTGGGTTTACAAAATCATAACATCCATATTTGTGAATAATGAAAAATTATTTATTTGACATGGAATACTCATAAAGCAAGCTTTAAAATATTCTTTGTTTCATCTTAATATCTCAATTCGTTCTTAAGAGTAAATTCTTTAAATTGTACTCGTCAAATCTCGTAGTCAAATATGTTGAGTTGTATTTACAAAATCATAACATGCACGTTTGCGGCAAATAAGGAATTATCTATGGCACCTTGAATACTCATAAAGTAAGTTTTAAAATGATCTTTGGTCTGATCTTAATATCTCAAAAGGTACTTGAAATACAACGTTTTAAGTTTTATTCTTCAAATCTATAATATTCAAACATGTTGGGTTGGGTTTAAACATCAATGACATCCATATTTGTGGATAATGAAAAATTGTTTATGGCACATTCAACACTCATAAAGTAAGCTTTAAAATATTTTATATTTCATCTTAATATCTCAATTCGTTCTTAAGATACAACTCTCTAAATTCTATTCTTCAAATTTAGTAGTCAAATATGTTGGGTTGGGTTTACTAAATCATAACTTCCACGTTTGTCGAAAATAAGAAATTATTTATGGCACATTGAATACTCATAAAGTACGTTTTAAAATGATCTTTTGTCTAATCTTAATATCTCAAAAGGTACTTGAGATACAACGTTTTAAATTTTATTCTTCAAATCTATAATATTCAAACATGTTGGGTTGGGTTTAAACATCAATGACATCCATATTTGTGGATAATGAAAAATTGTTTATGGCACATTCAACACTCATAAAGTAAGCTTTAAAATATTTTATATTTCATCTTAATATCTCAATTCGTTCTTAAGATACAACTCTCTAAATTCTATTCTTCAAATTTAGTAGTCAAATATGTTGGGTTGGGTTTACTAAATCATAACTTCCACGTTTGTCGAAAATAAGAAATTATTTATGGCACATTGAATACTCATAAAGTACGTTTTAAAACGATCTTTGGTCTAATTTTATTATCTCAAAAGGTACTTGAGATACAACGTTTTAAATTTTATTCTTCAAATCTACAATATTCAAACATGTTGGGTTGGGTTTAAATATCAATGACATCCATATTTGTGGATAATGAAAAATTGTTTATGGCACATTCAACACTCATAAAGTAAGCTTTAAAATATTTTATATTTCATCTTAATATCTCAATTCGTTCTTAAGATACAACTCTCTAAATTCTATTCTTCAAATTTAGTAGTCAAATATGTTGTGTTGGGTTCGCTAAATCATAACTTCCACGTTTGTCGAAAATAATAAATTATTTATGGCACATTATATACTCATAAAGTAAGCTTTAATATGTTCTTTATTTCATCTAAACATCTCAATTGATTCTTGAGATACAGCCTCTTCAATTCCATTCATAAATCCACAATAATCAAACCCAAGCCAACATGTTGGGTTTAAAAGCCATAACATCCATGTTTGTGGGAAGTAACATAAAATTATTTTTAAACTGTTCTTTGTTTCATCTTAATATCTCAAAGCTTTCCTATATATTCCATTTTATCTCAAAAAAAAATCGCGTTAAAAATAGAATAGTAATGTCTAGGTAATAATATTCCCCGATATATTTATATCGAACTTTATGTACTTACTGTACATCTACTGCTACATACAGGCTATACAACATTATCTTACATATTTTCAATATGGTTTACTCTAGTAATATTTAATTTGGTAAACTTTCATTCTTATTCAAAATTATGGAACTTTGAGATCTTATATAGAGTGGTTACGAAGATTTTTTTATTTCTAAAATGTCTAGATTCTAGAAGCTTATTTGTTTTTAAAATTATTTTTGCTTCTTCAAATTCGTTTTTGAATTATTTTCCACATATGCGCCTTGAAAACAAATAAAAAGAAGTTGTCTGAATCATTTTTGTAAAAAGAAATTAAGGAGGCAATTCATTTTTATGCTTCATTTTCTCAACATAAACTTGAAAAATTCTTTAACTATAATATTTTCGTTAATCATTCTTGAAAGATTATTTTTAAGATATTTTGTTGAAATTTTTCCTGATTTAGATAAAGAAAAGAATGTACTTTCTTGAATTCTAAACCATACATGAATATCTCAATTCATTTTTGAGATATCAAGTTTTGAATTAAACCTAAATTTGTATCTTACCAAAAAATTTGCAACTTCTTTGATTATTTGTATCTACGTACTTTTATATGCTTAAAATCATACTTGAATTTTACTTTTCAAATCTATAATAATCAAACATGGAGAGTTGAGTTTAAACCATAACATCCATGTTTGTGGAAAGTGAAATTATTATATTAGGGAAATTATTTATGGCACATTATATACTCATTAAGTAAGCTTTAAAACGAACTTTATTTTATCTTACCATCTCAATTCGTTTTTGAGATACAACCCCTTAAATTCCATTCTTAAATCCATAATAATCAAACATCTTGAGTTGATTTTAAAAAGTCATAACATCCATATTTGAAAAATGAAACAAACTATTTATGGCACACTGAATACTGATAAACTAAGCTTAAAAATCATCGTTATTGTATCTTTATATCTCAATTCGTTCTTGAGATACAACCCTTTACATTTTATTCTTAAATTCATAGTAATGTAAAATTGTTGAGTTGGGCTTAAAGATCATAACATCCATGTTTGTGGAAAGTGACAAATTATTTATGGCGCATTGCATACTAGTTAAGTAAGCTTTAAAATGAATTTGATTTTACCTTACCATCTAAAGTCGTTCTTGGGATACATCCCTTCAAATTTCATTCTTAAAGCCATAATAATGTAACATGTTGGGTTCTGTTTAAAAAGTCATAACACCCATATTTGAAAAATGTAATAAACTATTTATGGCACACTGAATACGCATAAACTAAGCTTAAAAATCATCGTTATTGTATCTTAATATCTTAATTCGTTCTTGAGGTACAACCTTCTACATATTATTTTTAAATTCATAGTAATGTAACATTGTTGAGTTGGGCTTAAAGATCATAACATCCATGTTTGTGGAAAGTGACAAATTATTTATGGCACATTGCATACTAATTAAGTAAGCTTTAAAATGAATTTGATTTTACCTTACCATCTAAATTCGTTCTTGAGATACATCCCTTTAAATTTCATTCTTAAATCCATAATAATGTAACATCTTGGGTTGGGTTTAAAAAGTCATAACATCCATATATTAAAAATGTAACAAACTATTTATGGCATACTGAATACGCATAAACTAAGCTTAAAAATCATCGTTATTGTATCCTAATATGTCAATTCGTTCTTGAGATACAACCCTTTACATTTTATTCTTAAATTCATAGTAATGTAACATTGTTGAGTTGGGCTTAAGGATCATAACATCCATATTTGTGGAAAGTGGCGAATTATTTATGGCACATTGCATACTAATTAAGTAAGCTTTAAAATGAATTTGATTTTATCTTACCATTTCAATTCGTTCTTGAGATACATCCCTTTAAATTTCATTCTTAAATCAATAATAATCTAACATGTTGTGATGGGTTTAAAAAGTCATAACATGCATATTTGAAGAATGTAACAAACTATTTATGGCACATTGAATACGCAAACTAAACTTAAAAATTATCGCTATTGTATCATAATATCTCAATTCGTTCTTGAGATACAACCCTTTACATTTTATTCTTAAATTCATAGTAATGTAACATTGTTGAGTTGGGCTTAAGGATCATAACATCCATATTTGTGGAAAGTGGCGAATTATTTATGGCACATTGCATACTAATTAAGTAAGCTTTAAAATGAATTTGATTTTATCTTACCATTTCAATTCGTTCTTGAGATACATCCCTTTAAATTTCATTCTTAAATCAATAATAATCTAACATGTTGTGATGGGTTTAAAAAGTCATAACATGCATATTTGAAGAATGTAACAAACTATTTATGGCACATTGAATACGCAAACTAAACTTAAAAATTATCGCTATTGTATCATAATATCTCAATTCGTTCTTGAGATACAACCCTTTACATTTTATTCTTAAATTCATAGTAATGTAACATTGTTGAGTTGGGCTTAAAGATCATAACATCCATGTTTGTGGAAAGTGACAAATTATTTATGGCACACATTGCATACTAATGAAATAAGCTTTAAAATGAATTTGATTTTATCTAATCATCTCAATTCGTTCTTGAGATACATTCCTTTAAATTTCATTCTTAAATCCATAATAATGTAACATCTTGGGTTGGGTTTAAAAAGTCATAACATCCATATATTAAAAATGTAACAAACTATTTATGGCACACTGAATACGCATAAACTAAGCTTAAAAATCATCGTTATTGTATCCTAATATGTCAATTCGTTCTTGAGATACAACCCTTTACATTTTATTCTTAAATTCATAGTAATGTAACATTGTTGAGTTGGGCTTAAGGATCATAACATCCATATTTGTGGAAAGTGGCTTAAAATTCATAACATCTATATTTGAAGAATGTCACAAACTATTTATGGCACATTGAATACGCATAAACTAAGCTTAAAAATCATTGCTATTGTATCATAATATCTCAATTCATTCTTGAGATACAACCATTTAAATTTTATTTTTAAATCCACAGTAATGTAACATGTTGGGTTAGGCTTAAATCATCATATCCATGTTTGAGTTATATAAGAAATTATTTATGGCAGAGTAAGCTTTAATATCTCAATTCGTTCTTGAGATACAACCTTCTCAATTGACCTCTTTAAATCAATAACAATCTAACATGGAGAGTTGAATTAAAAGAACCATATCATCCATGTTTGTGGAAAGTGATAAATTATTTATGGCACAGTGCATACTAATTAAGTAAGCTTTAAAATGAATTTGATTTTATCTTGCCATCTCAATTCATTCTTGATAAACAACCCTTTAAATTCAATTCTTAAATCCTTCAATCTAACATGTTGCGTTAGGTTTAAGAAATCATAACTTTCATATTTGAAGAATGTGACAAACTATGGCACATTGAATATTTATACACTAAGCTTAAAAATCATCATTATTGTATCTTAATATCTCAATTCATTCTTGAGATACAACCCTTTAAATTTTATTCTTAAATCCATAGTAATATAAGATATTGGGTTGAGCTTAAAAAAATCATAATATCCATATTTGAGGAATGTAAGAAATTATTCATGTTACATTGAATAGTCATAAAGTAATCTTTAAAACTATCTTAATTTTATTTTAACATCTCAATTCGTTCTTGACATACAACCCTTCAAATCCCATTCTTAAATGCATAATAATCTAACATGTTGGGTTTGGTATAAAAAATCATAACATTTTAAAAATCATCCATGTTTGTGGGAAATAAGAAATGAGTTATGGCACATTAATTAACCATAAAATGAGCTTTAAAATGTTCTTTGTTTCATCTTAATATCTCATTTCGTTGTTGAGATACAATCTGCTGCTTCAACTTATGTTCTTTAGTGCTATAAAGATTCTTTAATCAATTGTATTGTCACAAACGAAAAGATTCTTGTTCACTCCTATTAGTGTTGACCTGATATTTAAATCTCCATCAATACCGTCTTTGTTTGATTGTCTTAAGTGGAGTTGCATGTCTTATAGAAACTCGTAATTGGAGAATACACGATCCTATTAATAAGCAGAGTTAAAGTTGCGCAACTGATTGCGTTATGAAAAAGTAGTTTTATCATATTATTATGATTTATGTTTGATGGCTTCTTAGTAAATTTAATAGCGTATCGAAGGAAGGTAGTGTTTCTTTAGAAACGAAAAGTGCGTATATATCGTGAGAAATGAATGGCGCAGGGCGTTAGGAATCTAGGCAATGCCGTAGTGGTCCATATAGCATCACGGGAGACCATAGTCGAGCGGCGTGTCTTTGATTTAGTAGGGGCCGCGTCTCGGGCGATACCGAAGAGTACAAATCCGCTTAAACTAATATGTACGGGTATACGAGGAGAGGGTCTTCCGAAGTCGAGTCCGAGGCAGTATTTCGTAGTTACGTCGCCCAATAAATACCGTTCATTGTGCCGTGCGACACGAAAAACTCCTTAGCTTAATCGAGCGTTAGAGAAACCTTTTAATCTGATACGGTAACGTGTGGGATAAGACCGCGCCACCTGCTTTTGTTGTCGTTCGTAGTTTTCGTCGTCGAATCTGCTTGGCTGGAAACGTAACGTAACATAACGTGTGTGCGTCACAAATCGGTCATAATTCGGCCATAATTGCCAACCATATAAAGACAAAACGGCTCACGCTTGCCTAACGCTTCCTGGAAGCTGCGAGTCCACGAATAACATAATCATTCCGCGGCTAAAAGCGTCCGATAGGCGGAGCACACCGTCGTCGGATTCCACGGAGGTCACGTGGTCCGAGAGAGGCGACGACATATATGGCGCGTATATTGCGAGAGGTCGTCCTTTTTTTTAGCAACGCCGCTTAATGTATTTTAATATTAACCATAAATCGCGACCAGTGACGTCCGGCATTTACATATTAGCGGTTTACTGTTATTGTGAGTTAATTGCAAACCTTTGCGCCCGATAGGCCCCTTAAGGATACTACTCCCGGCGACGTTTTAAGCGAACTTGAGAGCCTAACCAAACCTGTTCGCGAACCGGGCGTATTTGGTAGTGAATAGAATTAGACAATTCGTTATCGCCGCTCTTGGCCGGTTCTGAAACTTAATCGGGATAAGTTAAGCCTTTTTAAACGGTGGTGGTTTACCCCAAAAAGGCCACCTACAGGATAATTACAAGAAAATAAATTACCGCACCGTTTACGACCAATAAATACCCGAGCTTTAATTTACAGACCTCTCCTCTCCCATTGGTGTCGCACGCATCCGTGGATATTAGGAATTTAGAATCCTGCCACCGAATAAAATTATCATTAATTTAACGCGTTCGGAAACGGAAAATGGCGTACAATTGTCCCTTGATCTGTTTATGACGCACAAAGCGATGATTTTCACGTTTTCAGATTTCGAAATCGCTCAGGTCGTTACCCCTCGGGTTGTAATTTATCCGATTTTTTCCGCCCGCGGATACTAAATATAATTATTCACTCCTGGATGAATGAATAACACCTACCGCTTGAATAAATTCTCTATTAAAAGCTGCTCCGCAATAAAAATCGACCAGTTATCCAATGTACTTATGCAAGCGATAGCTGCCATGTTGTGCATGATCTATATTTTCCGTATTTGGATTCCGTTTTGACACCTTAAGCTTAACGTGAGATGATTTAAACCTATTTTATGTAATCGTTTTGCAATTAGTCTCTTTTTCTTGCAATAAAACACCCACGATTACGGAAACATCAATATTTGAAATAAACAAATTTGTAAAATCTCAATTTATCTTTGAGATATGTCTATATTTTTTAATCTCAATTCATCACATCTTTAAAAATAAACTTTAAAACGATTTCTGTTTCATCTTCATATCTCAATTCTTCGTTCTTGAGATACAACCCTTCATTTTTCCATTCTTAAATTCATAATAATCAAAAATGTTGAATTAGGTTTATGGCACTTTAATTAATCATAAAGTTGCCATCAAACTGTTCTGTGTTTCATCTAAATATCTTATTTCGTTCTTGAGATATAACTCTTTAAATTATGTTCTTCAAATCTGCAATAATCAAAAATGTTGGGTATGATTTAAAAATCATAACATCTATGTTTATGAGATCTAAGATATTGTTTATGGCACATACATTAATCATATGTATTGAAACTGTTCTTTGTTTCATCGTAATATCTCAATTCGTTCTTGAGATACAACTCTGAATTATATGCTTCAAATCTGCAATAATCAAAAATGTTAAGTTAGGTTTAAAAATAATAACATCTATGTTTATGAGATCTAAGATATTGTTTATGGCACATACATTAATCATAAAATTACCTTCAAACTGTTCTTTGTTTCATCACAATATCTCAATTTGTTTTTGAGATACAACTCATTAAATTATGTTCTTCAAATCTGCAATAATCAAAAATGTTGGGTCGAGTTTAAAAATCATAACATACACGTTCGTTCAAACAAATAGTAAGACATGAATGATGGTACATTAAGTAATCATAAAAAAAGCTTTAAAATGATCTTTGTTACATCGTAATATCTCAATCCGTTTTTGAGATACAACTCTTCAAATTCCATTCTTAATTCCAGAATAATCAAAATTGAAAGAATAATTTGTTTGGTTTAGAAATCATAACATCCATGTTTGTACAAAATAATCAATAATTTATTGCGAATTGAATACTCATGAAATAAGCTTTAATATGTTCTTTATATCATCTCAATATCTTAATTCGTTCTTGAGATACAAATCTTTAAATTATGTGCTTCAAATCTGTAATAACCAAAAATGTTGGGTTTGGTTTAAAAATTATAACATTCATGTTTGTCAGAAAGAGGACATTAATGATGGTGCGTTAAGTAATCATAAAATAAGCTTTAAAATGATCTTTGTTACATCGTAATATCTCAATCCGTTTTTGAGATACAACTCTTCAAATTCCATTCTTAATTCCAGAATAATCAAAATTGAAAGAATAATTTGTTTGGTTTAGAAATCATAACATCCATGTTTGTACAAAATAATCAATAATTTATTGCGAATTGAATACTCATGAAATAAGCTTTAATATGTTCTTTATATCATCTCAATATCTTAATTCGTTCTTGAGATACAAATCTTTAAATTATGTGCTTCAAATCTGTAATAACCAAAAATGTTGGGTTAGGTTTAAAAATTATAACATTCATGTTTGTCAGAAAGAGGACATTAATGATGGTGCGTTAAGTAATCATAAAATAAGCTTTAAAATGATCTTTGTTACATCGTAATATCTCAATCCGTTTTTGAGATACAACTCTTCAAATTCCATTCTTAATTCCAGAATAATCAAAATTGAAAGAATAATTTGTTTGGTTTAGAAATCATAACATCCATGTTTGTACAAAATAATCAATAATTTATTGCGAATTGAATACTCATGAAATAAGCTTTAATATGTTCTTTATATCATCTCAATATCTTAATTCGTTCTTGAGATACAAATCTTTAAATTATGTGCTTCAAATCTGTAATAACCAAAAATGTTGGGTTAGGTTTAAAAATTATAACATTCATGTTTGTCAGAAAGAGGACATTAGTGATGGTGCGTTAAGTAATCATAAAATAAGCTTTAAAATGATATTTGTTTCATCGTAACATCTCAATTCATTCTTGAGATACAACTCTAAATTATTTGCTTCAAATCTGCAATAATTAAAAATGTTAAGTTAGGTTTAAAAATAATACCATTAATATCATTCATATTTATTATTTTAATTAGGTAACCATAAAATAAACTTTAAAATGATCTTAGTTTTATCTTCATATCTCAATTCATTCTTGAGATACAACCTCTTAGATTTCATTTCTAAATTCACACTAATCAAAAATGTTGGGTTTGGTTTAAAAATCATAACATCTATGTTTGGGAGAACTAAGATATTGTTTATGGCACATACAATAATTATAAAATTACCTTCAAACACTTCTTTGTTTCATCACAAATCTCAATTCGTTCTTGAGATACAATTCTCTAAATTATGTTCTTCAAATTTGCAATAATCAAAAATGGGTTGACTTTAAAAATCATAACATACATGTTTGTTTTCACAAACACTAAGACATGAATGATGGTATATTAAGTAATCATAAATTATTTCTTCTTTTATTTTCTTAGTTTCATCGTAATATCTCAATTCGTTCTTGAGATACAACTCATCAAATTCCATTCTTAAATCCAGAATAGTCAAAATCGTTGTGTTTGGTTTAGAAATCATAACATCCGTGTTTGTAGAAAAGGATCAATAATTTATGGCACATTGAATACTCATGAAATAAGCTTTAATATGTTCTTTAGTTCATATTAATAACTTGTTTTGTTCTTGAGATACAGCCTCTTAGATCTCAGTCTTAAATTCATAATTATTAAATATATTAGGCTGAGTTTAAAAATCATAATATCTATATTCATGGATACAAAGATATGGTTTATGGCACCTTAATTAATCATAAAATTATCTTCAAATTATTAACCTCTTAGATTCCATTCTCAAATTCAAAATAATCAAACATGTTGAGTTGGTTTTAAAACTCACAACATCCATATCTGTTAGATATAAGAAGTCAATTATAGTACATTAAATAATCAACTTTAAAATGATCTTTTTTCACCTTCATATCTCAATTTGTTTAGAGATAAATTCCATTCTTAAATCCAGAATAACAAAAAATGTTGAGTTAGATTTAAAAAAATCTTGACGTCCATGTTTGTGGGAACTAAGGTTTAGTACATTAATTAACTACAAAATTAACTTTTATATGCTCTTTATTTTATCTCAATATCTCAATTTGTTCTTCAGATACAATTCTTTAAACTATGTTCTTAAAATCTTCAATAATCAAAAATGTTGGGTTGGCTTTAAAAATCATAACATCTTTGTTTATGAGAAGGAAGACATGAATGATGGTACATTAAGTAATTATAAAATAAACTTTAAAATGATCTTTGTTTTATCTTAATATCTCTATTCATTTTTGCGATACAACCCTTTAAATTGCATTAAATCCAAAAATCCAATATAATCAAAAATGTTGGGTTGGGTTTAAGAATCATAACATTGATGTCTGTGAGAAGAAAGATATGGTTTATGACACATTAATTAATTATAAAATTTGCTTCAATATGTTCTTTATTTTATCTCAATATCTCAATTTGTTCTTGAAATACAACCTTTAAAATCCCATTTTTAAATCCACAATAATCAAACATGTTGGGTTGGGTACAAAAAACCATAACGACTATGTTTATGGCAAACAAATTATTTATGGCACATTAATTTTCATTTTAATATGTTAATGCGTTCTTGAGATACTATTCCTTAAATTTTGTTTTTCAAAATTTTCAATAACTAAACTTATTATTATAGAAAAAAAGAAATTATTTATGGCACATTAATTAATCATAGAATTAGCTTTAATCTATTCTTTGTTTTATCTCAATATCTCGATTCGTTCTTGAGATATAACTCTTCAAATTCCATTCTTAAATCCACAGTAATGAAACGTGTTGAGTTGGGTTTAAAAATACATAAAATCCATGTTTATAGGAATTAAAAAATTATTTATTTAATCATAAAATAAGTTTTAAAATGTTCTTTATTTTACTTTATTATATATCAATCCAATTTTGAGATACAACTTTTCATATCTCATTCTTTAAATCAACACTAATCAAACGTGCAATGTTGAGAAACGTACTTTAATATTCTTCTTATTTCATCATTATATCTTAATTCATTTTTGAGATAGAGTTTGTTATCGTAATAATAAAACACCTACGAAAGCGGAAGAACGTAATTAAAAAAAAATAAAAGAATTTTTGAACAATTCGTAATTTTTTAGAGTCGAAAATCGCGTGGTGCTCACCTCCACATAAAAAGCTTGAGAGTGCTTATTTAGCCTGTGGTAGTCTATCATTAGAGGGACATTTCGAATGTCCTTCTTGCGTTATCGTCATTAAACAAGATTTTTTGTCCTCTCATCCCGTAGTTATTATTTAATTATCTCACGTAATTCGTGGGTAATCTGTTTCGTGGCATTTCGTATCGTTAATTCGTTGAAAAATTACTAAATAAACCGTAATTTCCGCGATTGGTCAAATCTAAAAAGTCGGCATTGTATTGTATGCAGATTCGGATTTCGGATACAATGACATGATCGCACGGTTATAATTGAATCTATAAACCGACAAATCAAGTTGTAAATAATCCGTTATTAACCATAAAGAGGGTAATTACGGTAATAAATCACTCAGCAGTACTTCGGGTTGGCGTGTAAATTGGTGTTTTGGAGTTCGATAGTCACCGAACCGTTACCACCTTCTTCTTTTCGGTGGAGTGAGTATCGAAAAATTATTGTCGCCGATGAAGTCGTTTTGTTGGGGCACAAAGCACGTTATGCGGCTGCTTATAATTCGTTGTTTAGCGCGTTCATATCTCGGGGTCTTATGAACAATAGGGAAAATGCCTGGCGCGTTCTCGAGCACGTGTTTGGAAGTAATGAGACGAGACCGGCACCTTATAGCTTCGCGAGCTCGCCGCTCTAATCGCCGATTGTGAAGTCGACCGGAACACGTTCCTACAACAAGACGAAGAAGAATTTTTAAAAAACCGGGGTTGTTGGATAAAAAATAGCTCAATTTCCTTTCTTCTTCTTCTTCTCGGGTTAAGTCACGTTCGCCGGCGGTGTACGATTCGTTTTTCGGAAAGCCGTCCGATTTTTCCATGGAAAACGATCGTGACCGGGTCAGAACCGGTCCCCGCGCCAACGTTCAGGAAGACCACGAAGTCGTGCGCCTCCAGCTGCGAGAACACTACCGTCTACCAGCTCATCGAACAGTTAGGACACAATTATATGGTGAAATTAAATTGTTACCGTATCGGAGGCTACCTTTTGTACCGGCTGACCCGGGCTCCACGGTGCCGAAGAATGTCGTACGCCTAACTGTGCTTTTCTTTACCCATTTCCTGACCTTTATCTCCTTCAGCTGATCGATCCCCCCGAACCAAATCGATAAACGAACGCCGTTAGTTAATTTTACATTTTCTCGAATCGCATTCTAAGAAGCTCTAAATACCGGTATTTCGAGTAAAATTACTGAAATTTAACTGAATTTCAACTGTTGATGGAAGATTCGATACTGCTTTAATCAAAAAAATCATAAAGTTATTAAAAGAAAAGTGCATCACGTAGAATTATAAGCAATCGGAACCTCGAGCGAGATGAAATCATAAATTACACTTAATCGTCTCATTCATCAAAAAGAAAGCTGAAATCGTGCTAATAGAAAGTAAAAGCTAAAGTTGAAAGAACGAGGCGATGTAGCAAATGTATAAAAAAGATCAGATGTATAAAAATCAAAAGTTACGTGCGTACGTATTTGGACGTTTTTGTAAGCCCTGAAAAAATTTACATCATTGTGGAATTTTTCTTTTTTATGGCTGAACAACTAACATGATACAATGAACGTAGAGTATCTTATTGCTAAATTGCTTCCAGAATACTTGAAATATTTCCAGAAGATTGACTATTGTCCCTCAAGGACTTGCTAATGCTTCTATAAAATTTGATGTTGCTTGCAGAAGACTTGTAATAGTTCCAGAAGACTCGATAATGTATCTAGATGACTTGATACTGCTTCTAAATGTGTTGGATTTGTTTTCGGTCGACTTGATATTACTCCTAAAAGATTTGAAATACTTCCAAAAAACATGATATTGCCACTGGAATACTTCCTGAAAAGTTGATATTGTTTCTAAAAGCCTTGGTATTGTATTCAGAACACTTGATGTTTCCGAAAGACTTGAAACTACTTTCAGAAGACTTGATACTGCTTCCAAAAAACTAGATATTGCATCCAGAAGACTTGAGGCTTCCAGAAGACTTCAAATGCTTGCAGAAGATTTGATACTGCTTCTGAAATACGCTTTTAGAAGACTTGATAATTCTAGAAAACATAATAATACTTTTAGAGAATTTGAAATAGTTATAAAAGATATGATATTATCTCTAGCAAACTGGAAATTCTTCCAGAAGAAATACATCTAAAGGACATGATATTGCCTCTGGAAGACTTAAAATACTTCCAGAAAATTTAATATTACTTCTAAAAGATTTGGTATTGCTTCCGAAAGACTTGATACTGCTTTTAAAAGGCTTGGTATTGCTTCGAGAAGATTAGAAATACTTCCAAAGGACATCATAATGCTTCCAGAAAACTTAAAAGAGTTGGCATTGCTTCCAGAAGAGTTGATGTTTTCAGAAGATTTAATACTCCTTCTAGAAGACTTGATATTTTTTCCGGAAGACTTGATACTGCTTTTAAAAGGCTTGGTATTGCTTCCTAAGGAGTTGATACTGTTTCTAAAGGCTTAATATTGCGCCCAGATGACTTATGGTTTTCGGAAGATTTAATATTGGTTCAAGACGATTTGAAATACTTCCAAAAGACATGGTTTTGTCTTTAGAAGGCTTGAAATGCTTTCAGAACACTTCATACTGCTTATAGAAGAATTGAAATGCTTTCAAAAGACATGATATTGTCTCTAGAAGACATTATTTGCATCCAGAAAACTTGATATTCTTTCTAAAAACTTGATATAGCGTCCAGAAGGCTTGATGCTTCCAGAAGACTTGATGCTCCAGGAGACTTGATACTGCTTCCAGAAGACTTGATATTGCTTCCAGAAGACTTGATATTGCTTCCAGAAGACTTGATATTGCTTCCAGAAGAATTGATATTGCTTCTGAAAGACTTGACATGCTTCCAAACGTACTATGTATGAAATTTTGCATTTTTCAGGCCTAATTCAGGCTACTTTTTGTGAAACCGTCATTCATTGTTTGAATCTATTCTCAATCCTGTTCTTTTTTAACACCCAGCACCTATACGTATTATCAAAATCCGGCTTCTATGGACTTATCCATTCAAATAAAATAAATGTATACAGGTGTCTCGCAACGATTCTCACAATACATCACCAGGTCCAAAAATGATTCGTTTTCGAGATATAGAAAGTTTAGTTTGATAAGTTCACCCACTTATTGAAAAATCTATCATTTAAATAAGCTAGAGTGGCGTATGCAATGGGCTGCTGTACCATCGTGCATAAAGTAGCAATCTTATAGTATTTGTAGAGGTAATTAATTATAAGCTCAGTTTGTAAAGAAAATACGTAATCATCGGCTTTCAATTTCTTTGGAAGAAATAAAAGGACCTAATAACTGCCATTGATGATGAGTTTTTGGTATTACATGAGGATTCTGATATGGATATTCAAAATTCGATGTTAGTATCTCTTCCTGTACAGCCCCTTTTAAAAAATCATGTGTTTTTCGCCATCATTCTCGGCTAAAACTTGAACAGTGTTGTAGTGATACGGTGAACTCTCTTAAAATACGGGGAATGATTAATTTTCTAGTACAAAAAAATCCTTATAATTCTTCTCAAAACAGCTTTTTCTGATTCGACCAGCTTTGTATAATGTCTTTCCGATGAATGGCTATGGTTACATTTCCCGTTTCTATTTAATTTTTTCTTAATTTCGAGTATTTTGAAATCCTGGAACTTCATAATAGTCCCATGCTTCGGAACTGGACACCCTAGTCGAAAGGAAATCCTTTCATGGTCGAAACCAGTAAAAATGAACGATCGGTATATTTCAGACTTTCTCACCTCCTAATGGGCAATGGATCTGGTGAAAATCTCGCGCTAATTACGTAAACTTCGATCGCCGTGGGAACTTTTTCACGCGAAAATCGCCGTTTTTTCCCATACGCAGCGACGTTTCCTCGTTTCTGTTTCAGATAAGCTCGTTTAACAGGAAGTCAATAATCCAGGTGGCTTTAGAAAGGGATGTTTGCGAAAGTTATTACCATCTTCCTGTTTAGTACCAAATTCGGATCTTTCTTTACTTAAATTAGATTAAATTAGATATAAATAAATGTCAATGATCATGTAGTATTAACCACACCAAGGATAAAACTGCAATTATTATTGCATTGCACACCTGCACGAACGATAGAGAGTCGAGTGTGCCCGTGGGGTAATAACGCTGAAAACACGCGGTTACTCAACAAGATTCGTCTAACGTTTGTATTGAAGGCCGGCGCGATTAATAAATACCTCTAACGAGCCCGTTTCGCACTTAACCATGTAATCATAACCCAAGCAGCACAGCACAGCATAGCGATCGATTCAATAATAACGAAAGGAAAAGGTATTAATCATTTTTACGCGACCATTGACATCCGAGGAATCGTAAAAAGCTCTAAGTTAGTGTAACAAACAGTCGGTTAGCGGACCATTATTGCCCGAATAAGTTATCACGTAGCCACGACAACGAAACGGTAGTGCAGCGGTCCGGGACCTCTGCTACGTATAGTTATGGCTGACTCGCGCCATAACTCAGTCAAACGGGGTTCGTGACCCCCAGCTCCGAACCGAACGCGTTCTGGTACAGCGGTAACTTAACCCGAGGAGGATTTGCAAGTCGAAAAATACCGATGACGACTACGCCGACAACGGAATACGACGGGATACGACGGGACGAAAGGAATTTCAAAAATGCTTAACGCGGTAATTCAGGAAACCCCGTAAGAGCAACAAAGTTTCGCGACCGGCGAAATCTCCTTTTCTTCTCTAACGTCGTCCGTCGTCTTCCACTTGCGGTATATGAAATATCATCGTCCATATTTCGCGACGTGTTCGTTCAAACCGCAAAAAGCTTTGTTGAAATCGAGTGGGTTCGCGGCGTGCCAATTTATTGCGTCGGAAGAGAACGAGACGGCCTTTGTTTACTGCCATTTTACGTCGCGGCTTGTCTTTCTCAACACACGTCATCCGCGGCCTCTCGTCTACTTGCGATGAGTGACGCGACGCCAACGATTACGATGACAACCTCCGCGATGTCGGATAAGAACGTTCCGATCGACTTCGAAACCAGAAAAGAGTTCCCTCCAAACAGAGATATTGAATTCTTCGGCATTCGGAAAATTATCGCTATCGTAAATGTCCGCAATTACCGGGAGAGTTGCGGTGCACTGCTGTAGAGAGAACTTGATGACCAATAACGGTGGAGCACCTGCCTACGAAGCATTATTTGAACCGACAATAAAGACCTAAGGCGACGGTTTACAAAGATATTAATCTGACATCGAGCTGTGAACGCGAGCTTCTGAAACACCTAACGATATCGATTTTTAATTTTGTTTTTTTCTTTCGTTTGTTTTGATCAAATATTGGAAGGGGTAAAATCTTCTACGTCGTCATTACTAGAGATGAGCGATATTTCAGTAGCAATAATTTTTTACTATTGAAAGTTATTAGTATTAAAAATCAAGTTTTCGTTGTGTTACCATGACTTTATTATTATTATTATTGAAGTTGGATATTGATACTGCCAATTTCGAAGACGTCGGTCGCACAAAGTAATGACTATGATTCTTGGGACGGCCGACTTCTTGGAAATTCTTGATATTTATCTCCCATAAGCATCTAGTCTTCTGCATTTTTATGTAGGCTTTTGTCAAAAAGTAGTAACTAGTCTTCTTCAGCAGTATCTACTATTATTGTATCAATCTTTAATCAGTATTTAGCTCTCTAATACCAGTAAGTTGTTCAGTATATGCCATTAGTATTTCGTTCTTTGCAACTAGCAAGTTGTTTGTTAGTCAATACCTCTTCTGCCATCAGTGTCTAAGTATCATACATACATTTCGGTAGGAGCCTTTGTTCAACAAATATTTTTAGATGCATGGCTAAACCTAACCCAACCCATCCAACCCAACCCAACCCAAACTAAGCCAACTCATCCTTCTTTTATTTATACAGAAGGAAAAAGCTGTACCAGCCAATCAAGCTCCGGGCCAGAGTGAGGTGCTCTCACTCTCTAATGAGCATTTTGAACGTCGGCAAATGTCCCTGTAACTCTGTTTTCTTATCCATATCCTCTTTTGTTATTCGGTTCTTCCTCTATCGTCCTTCTGCTCCCCTCTGCCCCTCTGTTCCCAACGCCTATTTCCTTAGTCCATCCGACTCTTCTCTTCATCTGTGCTCAGGCAGGTTGAAACATAAAGCCATTAATTTTTGAAAACCAGCCTCAACCCCCTCACTCCCCTTGTTTTCTGATACTTCCGAGATTTTCCTTTCCTCCCCTGCCTTCCTTCTCTCTGTTTCCTTCATTCACTATTGGACATCATACTCCTGTCTTCTTTTCCGCTTCTTCTGTTTATTCATACTCTCTATACTGTACAGAAGGACATAGAAATCCGTCACTTTTTGAAATTTCCTATATTTTGTACATACCAGGTCTGGCGGTGCAGACCACCCTCCTCTCGTTCCTGCTGTTTTCGCTGACATTTGCTTAACCTATCGCTCTCCCAGGATCATTTTACAGGATCTTAAGAGATGTAGGGCTAAACCCGAATGTTTTTAGTTCTAGAGTTAGATGTAATGATATAAAACTAGAACTAACACACGTCTAAAGACGCACGGCTAAACGCGTAACGTTCCACTTCTAGGTCTAGTGTTAGTTTTAGTTTTACTTCAATTGAAATATACAGGATTGCCAAATCAGTTTGTAAAGTACACCACTCAGAAACTATTCATTGTAGAGGCCTTAGTTAAAAATATGTTTTCTAATGCACGGCTTTATTTGAACGTGAACCGTTTTATTAAGGTATTCAGCGCCCCTTTTCATACAAAATTCAATGCCAAAAGAAAGGTTCGTACCTCAAAGGGAACACTGTGTACTTGTATGATGGGGACACCATACATTTAATCGCAAAGACAGGCCCCCCAAGAGTTGGCGCCCCATGGATGTACCCCCGTTAACCCTTAGATTTAGGACGACTGTTTCAGGTTTTTCACAATAAGGTTTCAATAAATTTGACACATACAAGGATTTGTCTTCGTCTTCCAGTTAGTTCTTTTATTTAGTATCTGATATTTTCTGTCTTTTGAATGAAGTAAGAATAGGAGAAAGGAATAGGAGCATGCGCAGTTTCTGTTTAGATGGAAGTACATGAGGTAGGTAATCAGTAATTTATCAGACAAGTCACTCTTGTTGCCTAACGCTGATAATAGAAAAGTGACGTCACAGCAGGAACTGCGCATGTTCCTTGCTTCTTTTATAATTAACTACTGTTTTATTAGCATCTACCAATCCATAAATCTTAACATACTTAACGGAGAGCTAATTTGTCCCCCATAACATAACCATAATAACTAATCAATATGCTCATCCCAGTCTTTTTCATGTTCGTAACTCAAAACTCTGAGTATTCTCTTCAACATTCTATGAAATCTTTTTGCTTTTTTCTCTTTGTTTGCATTTCTGAATAAAAATTAACTCTAAACAATATATTCAATAATCTTGTTATCGCCGATTCCAAATCAGCTATTTATAATGGTGTTTTTGTCATGCGTTTGAGGTAACCGATCACGAAGTTCCTTAAAAATCACGGAATCGCTCATCTCTAGTCATAACGACATTCTCAAGTCGAAAACGAGATAAAACGGTTCCCCATAAAAGCCCCATCTTCCCGGACGCAAGAGCAATAAGATTTTATCTCGGCGACGAGACGCTATGCAGATTTTCCTCATTGTCCCCCGGTTACTGTTTTGCATGGACATACCCCTGCGTCTCAGTGGGAATTGTTTAATTACATGTTAATTAAGAACGAGGGTCCAGGGTCGGGCCCAGGAGCGGTTGCTATCTCCGCGGTTGCGACTCGCCGTAAATCGAAACGGACCGCATTCCCATCGACCACGACCGGGCCGTTTATATGTTAATGACTTAGGACGGTGCTATATGGAGTTTGATGTATCAAGACGACGAAGACGAAGAAGAAGACGACGACGACGACGTCGTTCGAGTACTTCCCAGAAGAGTGGAGACGAATCACAACGGATTCAAGTAGTATTTAGTAGCGATAACTTCTATTCGTTTTCAATTGAAAAAGTCGTACCATTTAGAATGGCCGCCTCGGCATGGATCTGAATACAATTCCTGAAATCGCAGAAACTGTTGGAAAACTATTCGCCCGCATCGAGCGTGTTAAACGGACGGCGAGGAATGCCATAGATAACCATTTAGAGGCGAAGTACACGGCCGATTACCGAAGGACGAAAGCGGCGTTCGTCGGCATTCGCCACCTTTGTTGGCGGTCACGCACGATTTAAGCCGTGGGCCCCGAAAATCGAGGAATAATACGCGCTGATATACGGCCCTCGGGCAAATTGCGAGGGCCGTTTTTGCCGACGACCGGGTAATTAGTTCGGATTTCGAGTGAGTGAGTGAGTGAGTGGGCGGCGACGCTAACTGACTTGTCAACCGCCGCCGTCGCCGTCTTCGTCGTCTTCGATATGCGCGAAGCTTGCTAATGGCGGCAGTAATTTACCGCTTTATTGGGAGTATAACCGATGATCGTCTTTCGGAGCGGCGACCGTTAATTGAGAAACGTCGCGACAAAGAAAACACAATTAGTAACAGTTGGGAATAAATGAATAATCGCCGCATTTGTAACAGCCGAGAGTAAAAGGGTACCGTTTTCTTCGCCTTTATAACCTGTACGATAGCCGATATTATACCAAACCCACTTGCGGTTTATAGTTATGTACAAATACATCTGGATATATTCGCTCGACGAAACTGTTTGGTCGTTTTAGCTTGTTTATAGAGGGCTCGTTTACACACGTTCGTTCGCATGCGAAGTTCTTCTTCGGGCGACTGGTAGGTCACCCGCTAAGCAGTACTATGCCCGCTACATGAACAAGTTGTCAACCGCAGTTGTAAACCTCTTCTTATATGCGCGCGGCGAGTTCGACCTTTTAAAAATCCATTAAACAAATTACGTTCGTACCGCACGGAATAACGTGGATTTAAACGAGTTTTATCGTTCCTAAAAGTCGATTGGTCCGCTGTAATCGTAGTAAACCACCCGGTCGTTATAGCCGAGGTGTTAAGTAGACAAAAGGGGTAATCGAACGATTAAAATTAATTACGAAAAAAATGTTTGGGGCGCCGCCTAATGCGTTTCCTCCTTTTACGATTGCCGGACCGTAAATTTCGAAAATTATATTCGTGTTATTAGACGGCGAAACGGGCGTCGTAAAAGCTCGAACGAAAGCGCACGACGACACTCCACTGTTTTACTACTTTATTAGGTCGATAATTGTTTAGTCGGAGCTTTATTGTTGCTCTAACCCGAACCGAATGCGTCGAGCTTTTTCTTTCTTTCTTTCTCATCCTCGCTGTTTTCGTTTTGTGAGTGGAGAAGAGTGGAAATGAGTCGGCGCGGAATTCAAACCGCCGCCGCCGCCGCCGCGACCGAATACGTGTATCCGATTGAAAGAGAGCTGCACAAAAAGACGACACCCGGAGGGTCGAGTAGCCCGGCTCACATGGCACATAAATACAGGCGCAGTGATAATAAAATAAGTAGGTACGCAACGGCCTTAGACGTGTACACGGCGATCCGATAAATAAAGAAACGCGAGAGGCTCCGAGGCCGACCGTCCCTCCACTCTCGTCCCGCTCCCTCTTCGCCCTACGAGGCCCCGATGAGGAGCGGGCCGGGGGATGATTAATAAACGATTATATTTCGGCCGCTTTCAGGTCTTAAATAATGCCGCGAAACGCACGCGAGAACTCGTGAAACGCCGACGAACGTCCCCGAGGTATGTAGATGCGGCGCGGCGACGGCCCTGGGATATTAATTGTTTATGCCCAACGATTTGTCCCGGAACGAAGATGGACGCGATACCGACTCGGCGACCCTCTACGGTCGCGCACGGTTCGATTTCTATTTCAAACCTTCTCCACCATACCAGAACTCGACATTCCAAACCTTCTTCGTATTCAATCCTTTCTATATATATATATATATATATATATATATATATATACATACACATATGTTGGTTGCACTCAAAAAAAAGTAGGTTATTTAAAGCTTCTCGAAACTCCAAGGTCACTTGTCTCCGAGGTTCTACAATTGATTTCATTTTAATCTAAATATGATACAGTTTAGAACATTGCGCATAATCAAAATGCCGAGGTCGCTTGCGGCCGAGGCAGTAGAGTTTAAGTAGATTTTATATCCAACTAGGACAAACTCAACCCGACCCAACCCAACCCAAAAAGAAAACATCTGTATTGAAAATGCGAAGGTCGCTTGCGAGCGAAGCAAGAGTTGTTTTCATATTAATCCGAATCTGATCAATACCAACTCAACCTACTAAGGTAACATTCAAAGCACTGAGGTCGCTTGCGGCCGAGGCATTGGATTTGATACGATATTAATAGAAACATTGTCACTAATACAGCGAAGATATATATGATATATCCACAAAACGCCGAGGTCGCTTGCGGGCAAGATCTAGAGTTGTTTTCATATTAATCCAAATCTGATCAACATAGCAATAAGGCACTACAGTTGATTTTAAATCAACCTAACTTAACGCGATCCTACCCAATCTACTAAGCCAATGCCGAAGTCGCTTGCGGCCGTGACACTAAACTTAACATGGTATTGATATAAACTTTGTCACCGATATAGCAAAGCATGATATATTTACAAAACGCAGAGGTCGCTTGCGGGCGAGACGCTAGAGTTGTTTTCATATTAATCAGAATGTGATAAAGGTAGAAATTCTCGAGGTCGCTTGCGGCCGAGGTGTTAGATTTGATATATCAACACAAATTTAGAATACATTAAAAAATACATTGTATTATACAGTGCTTTATAAAATAGTAGGTATGATCTAAAAATAGTCTTTAAATGATTTTTAGTTGTAAAGCATATGAGTAAAAAGAAGCAAAACTAATAAGCGATTGTTTCTTAATTGCTTCGATTGTTTCTCTACTAGCAAAAATTATTATATTACTACTATATTTTCAAAAACGATTAATGATGTTGTTAATTTTATGAAATGTTACAAATTTTGATTGGGTTCACGAATAGATATCTCGAAAACGAAATAAGATATTCAAGTAAGGTTTTATTTTCAGCAAAGTGTATACTTTTCTTTATCATTCACAGAAAATTTCATCAAGATATCTTAAGAAATTGATTTTCTATGAATTTTCAAAAATAATTAACGAAATCGTTACTTTTATGACATGTTACAAATTTAGGTTGAGTTCAAGAATTGATATCTCGGAAATCGATTAGGATATTCAAGTAAGGTATTGTATTCAGAAAAGTGCTTACTTTCCTTTATAATTCACAGGAAATTTCATCAAGATATCTTAAGAATTCTATTTTCTACGATTTTTCAAAAATGGTTAACAAAATTGTTAATTTTATGAAATGCTATAAATTTTGATTGGGTTCAAGTATTGATATCTCGAAAACAAATTAAGATATTCAAGTAAGTTTTTATTTTCAGCAAAGTGCTTACTTTTCTTTATAATTCACAGAAAATTGCATCAAGATATCTTAAGAAATTGATTTTCTATGATTTTTCAAAAATGGTTAACGAAATTGTTAATTTTATGTAATGCTACAACTTTAAGATGAGCACAAAAACTAATATCTCGAAAATCGATTAAGGTAGTAGCAGAATTTTATACAAGGTGATTTAAAAAGCTGCTGATACATGGGCACGCGAACGCGTCCTTAATGAGATAGAGGGCGTTGAAGTTTATTTATAGTTAAAACATTTGAAATAAAAAATCCTTATTTTATAACTGTTTTCTATGCCACTGCAAATTTTGTCAAACAGGAAGACTTTTCATGTATAATGATCAATTATTTATTAAATAGTCTCTTACAAAACTCAGATTAAAGCAACAATTTTTAAATAATCAACTAATATTTTTTTTGTCAGAATGCAACATCTCTATCGGTAATTTTTTGAATGAACCTATATAGAAATCTAATCTATGAGGTTTTATGCATTTAGTAAAATATATAGGGAAATATTTGACGTCAAATCACCAAGGTTGCTTGTGGACGAGACGTAGGATTTGAAATGGTTTCATAAAATCGTCTATTTTGGAAGATTGTAGCAGCTCGGCAGCAAGCGACCTCGGCAGACTGAGAAGAAAATCGTCTTATATAATGAGAAGAAATTCGTCTTTTAGAGGACTTTATATATTTACTAAGATATACAAGGAATAGAGACTCTTACATTTTGGAGGATTGTAGTGCCTTGCCCGCAAGCGACCTCGGCTGAATGAGAAGAATATCATGTTTTAGAGGACTTTGCACATTTACTAAGATATACAAGGAACGATTTTATCTCAAATCGCTGAGGTCGCTTGCGGGCGAGGCGCTATATTTAAAATATCAACAAAAAATCGTTTATTTTGGAAGATTGTAGCGCCACGCCCGCAAGCGACCTCGGCATAGCGAAAATAAAATCGTGTTATAGGAGACTTTATATATTTACTAAGATATACAAGGTACGATTTCGCCTCAAATCGCCGAGGTGGTGTGCGGGTAAGGCGTTGAATTTAAATGGTTACATAAAATCGTATCAATAATCATTTTGGAAGATTCCAATCCCATAATCAATCTCTTTTTTCTGCTTGTTATACTTTTTAAACCTTTTAATGCTACAAGATTACAACATCCTGTACAATTTCCTAATCGCCGATTAGCAAGAAATATTGTAGTAGAAATGTGTATAATTGGTTGAATGCAACAATCCCTGACCGATGGATTGGACTATGTGTAATAATAACAAATTATTAAGTAGGTTAAGAGTCTTAATAGTAAGCACTAAATCACGTACGTTACATACTGTGGCGATCATCGCTCAAAAGACAGTACACTTCAACTATTGAAAAGTGAAACGTCGTGTAACTTAAGTGGTGTTAATAAATGCACTACTTAAGAGAAGCTATGATGCGTTTATTCTAACCTCGAAGATCTCATCTTTTACACCATCATTTTTTTCCAACCCAACCATTACAGAACGTCACGATCCTATAAATCGGCCCGTGTAAAGCCCAGAATTAAATATAATGGATTTTTTCTGGAGCTGCGTAAAATCTCTAACAAAATCAGAATAATTTCCATTCAGTTTGACAGTCATTGAAAATAGTCTTTATAGAAACTGAAGGATGACATTTTGAGCAAAATTTGCAATTATCATTCTTTATAACATAAAATATATCTCAAAAATGAAAATGAAATAAAAATATTTATAATTCATTTTCCAGCAGTGATATTTGATTTTTTAATTAAATTCTGCTAACCCTTAACTTTATCGTATCATATCTTAAGAAGGACAAACAATGGGACATTGTATTAAACATTGTTTATTCAGAAAAAGGAGACCTATAATCCCTCATTTTTTTATTTATACTTGATATATCCTGTATATTTTACAACTAAAATAGATTAAAAACTTATTTAATTATTTTGCACAGCACTATATACTCAAACGTTATTGATACATAAAACAAATTGACAGATGTTTGGTCAACACTGCAATAAAATTTCGTACATACCCAAAACGTAGACTTGGTCAAAATTATAATAAAATATCATAATTATTCAAAACGTCAAGGTTTCGATCGAAAACTTAATAAAGATTAGTCTCTTTGACGAGGTTCCTTGGACCAAAGGCATTAAATGTCGTTGCACCATTATGATGCTTCATTTTAGTTTTCTATTGCGATTAAAGAACATTTTAGATGCTCTAGAAGCTCAATATCTTGATACCGGTTAAGTTTAAATTTATGATGTGCTGCATGAATGTTGTCTAGAATTTTGTGTTAAATTGAAATATGGATTAATATTGGAAGTCCCATTAAGAATTAGCAACCTTGTTTCGTCCTGATTTTTTGGATGTTTTTTTAGGATGTTTAACCATCCTAAGAGACATACGACCAAACTCAAACGTTCTTCTCTTTTATTCTAGGTCTAGTATTAGCTTTAAGTAGGTAATATCAGCATTACCTCTATCTTTAGCTGTTATTCAGTTTTAGATTATTTTATACTTGTATCGAACTAAAGCTAGAACTAACACTAGACATAGAACTAGAAAGTTTCGGTCTTAGAACTAGAAAGTTTCGTCTAAAGACGCACGGCTAAACCTGAATCGTTCTAGTTCTAGGTCTACTGTTAGTTCTAGTTTTAATTCTTGTTTAACACTAAATTGTTTTAAAATTTTCTGGAACTAAAAGAATAAGTAATACCTGACCTACAACCCAGCTTTAGAATTAACACTAGAACAAGAAACATTAGGATTTAACGTCTTAAGAGAACCCTAATATTTCTAGTCCTTGGTCTAGTTCTGAAGCTGGGTTGGCTTGAGTTCGGTTTCGTCTTAATTAATAAAGGATTTTGAAACAATTTATTTAAAAAATAATTCTTACAAATATTCTTATGTTCTTGTGTATAATTACTAGCACGTTTATTATTTTTCTGCCTTGTGGAGGCTTTTAAATAGAAAAAATATTTTGACAAAATTTTTTGTTAAAAAAACTTAGATAATACCATAAATATCTGGCGGATGTCTTATCGGCACCTATGAATACCTGATAAGTAATCCTGACGATAAGCTCGACAAAAATATCCTTACATTATCATATAGTACAAATTAACTAATCGATCAGATAACGTTATCGGAAAGTCTATCGGCATATTGTAATTGCCGAAATTAGTAAATTGCACCTCTCTAAAATTTACAAAGAAATAAAATAAAGCATTTAGGCCACGATTCAGCCAAATTTTGGATGCTTTCGATGATGCTAAATGTTTGGATTTCTGTCGTGAGTGCGATTTAGTAACTTGAACCTATTCGACGTATAATTTATGCTGAGATAAGTTTGAAAAATTAATAATAATTTTTTGTTTCTTCTTTATAACTTTATCCGGGAACATTCTGAATATACGTTCCATATTGCCTTATATTATTATTTATTTGTTTGTTTGTGCATTTTTTATTAAAGAATGTTACGCGTCTTTGTCACTACCTGTAACCATTATACTGAACAAAGGAGTTTCTCCACGTCTTAGGAAGCAGGCACATATAGTTCCTATCTACTTCCTATCAATTATAGACCAATATCTTTATTATCTTTTTATTGTTGATGTTGATTAATTGCTTCTTATATACGTGGAAGAACTCAGATAGTATCTATTAATGGGTACTATTCTGATGTAATGTCCGTCCCTTCAGGTGTACCTCAATGTAGCCATCTTGGCCCTCTCCTTTTCAATATTTACATCAATGACATTTTCACAGTCATAAAACCCTCCCAGTGCTTAATGTATACTGATGATTTTAAATTGTTTGCACGTATTTACTCTCCACTCGACTGCTCGAGGATGCAGCGTGACATTGACGCATTGCAAGTCTATTGCAATGACAATTTTATGACACTCAATTCTATTAAATGTAATGTTATATCTTTTTCAAGAAGTTCGAATGCCATCAGATATGAGTACAAATTGGAAAACTATGTCTTACCTAGAGCATCACAAATTAAAGATCTTGGTGTTGCAGTTGACAACAAACTTAAATTTTCTAGTCATGTTGATGGAATGGTTGGAAAGGTGCTGCAAATGTTGGGCTTTGTCATAAGATCCCCAGTAAACGTTTTATATTTTGCTTACGTATTTAGTGTAGTACTACCATTTGGAACCCACAGTATTACACTTATATAAAAAGAACTGAAAGAATTCAAAAGAAGTTTCTAAAGCACTTAACCTATAAATTTAATTTAAGCTATAAAGATTATGATTCTGCGTGCAGCTCTTACATTTCATAAATTTGTCAACAATAGATGTGCCTCCTCGGTATTATTGGGATGTGTGAATATACGTATACCTTCCCGATCTTTAAGGCATGGGTCAATTGTTTATACTCTTATTTCGAGAACAAATTTATTTCAAAAGTCTCCTATGATTCGGATGGCGATTGCTTGTGATCAGTTCCATAATGCTGGCAACGGTATAGATGTGTTTAGTAATACATATAGGAGATTTAAGAGCTTGATAACTGCCGTTAAGTTGCAGAAAGCACTGATTAACATTACTGTAGCGTAAACAAATGTATGCTTTTTTTAATATTCTTCCTCCTCTATACCCAAATTAGGGTGTCGGGTTTCTCTTCATCTTAGTTCATCACCTCACCACCTGCTTCCATTTCTTTCGGGCCATAGCCATTGCTTTTGCGTCGTTTTTGTTGATTCCTCTTTCTTCAAGTAGCCGTTCTATCCCTTCTTCCCATGTTTTTCTTGGTCTTCCTCTCCTTCGCTGTCCTTAAACCCTTGCTTCCCATACCTTCCGCGTTTGTGTGTTTTTGTCCATTCTTTGTATATGTCCCCACCAGGACAGTTGTCTCTCACCAATCTTTCACTTCTTATATTTTCACTCTTAAGTCTATCCCTTACAGTCACTCCATACACTCTTCTCAAGTGCCTCATTTCTGTTGCCCTTATTCTACTCTTCATTCTTTCATTCATTGTCCATGTCTCACTACCATACATCAGCCTTGGCATATATATTGCTTTGTATACTTTCATTTTTGTTTGCCTTTAGATCTCTCTCTTGTTCGTAATATATTTACTTAAAGTATAATATAATCTATTTGTGCTACACACTCTGTAATTAATGTCAGCCTCTTGGTTCCCTGTATCATCTATAATAACTCCTAAGTATTTATATTGACTCACTTGTTCTATCACTTCGTTTCTTATATGTATCTTCATTATTGGTCTTTGGTTCGATATTGCCATCACTTTGGTTTTTGACGTGTTCATTCTCATTCCGTACTTCGCCAATAGTTCATTCCATGTTGTCAGTTTCTCTTGTAGCTCTTGTTCGCTGTTAGCCAGTATCGCTATGTCATTTGCAAAAGCACATTGTTATATTTGTACTCTTTCCATATTACGAAATCCCACATTCATTGGTTTAGTGTTCATGTTGGTTTCTTTGATTATCTGGTCCATGTAAATTATAAATAAAAGTGGGCTTAAACTGCCCCCCTGTGCCCAAATGTATGCTTTACTTTGCTTAATTTTATTTTCTGTTTTATAGAATAATTGTTGTTGTAGTGACAAAATCTTTTTTTAATTCTTTTTTAACACCCTGTATATGCAAATATTATATTTTATATGGGTTAAAGCAAGACAGCTCAAAGATCCGTTCGTGATATGGACATAGAATAACAATTTGAATTGCGAAAAAAAAATTTGGATTCAACTGTATGTATTCAGCCGCATGATTTGATTTTATGAATCCGATATACCAAGGATTAAATTGAATGAAATTTTGAAAATGATTTTGTATAGAGTGCGTGTGAGGTGATCAGACGAAAAAGGTTTGCGGTCGAATGTTGTACGTACAAGAAAGCGGATCTCGAGCGGGCACATGCGAGTCCGGCACACGAATTATGCGCGCGAGCCGGAATAAATAAAGCCGATACACAAATATTTACGAAAATAAAAGTAAGTCCGCGGCGGCGATGAGAAATGCGCCGGCGTCCGTAATTTATAAACGCTCTCGACAAAGGTAACCGCGTTGTCGATGTAAAATGGCGGTGTAGAACGATTATACGCCCGGCGTATCATAATTCCTCATTGATATTCATAAGCGGACAGTGGCGTAGATGTTTCTACTTGTGCCGGGGCAATAAATAACGGCAATCGTAACAATTAATATCGCGCTCCCCTCTCGCCCAACGGATTACCGCGGATTAATCCGGCAGTCGGCGAAAAAAAATCCGTCCGCGAAGATTATTTGTAACATTTGTAACAATCAAGGATCAGAAATCCCCGCACAAGGACGACTCGTTCGGTCGTCTTTTTTCGTTGGGAAGAGGCCGCTAACATCGCCGCCACGGCGCGTCTCGTCGCTTTGTCTCTAATTTTAAACGTAATTAAAAAACCGGTAGCTTTTTCTGCGAGTGCTGCATTTCCCTTCGACGCAGCAAGAACTCTTCAAATATTTATACCTCAACGCGCACGACCGTCTCACTAAAAGCACTACATTTCTTCTCATCTTTACCAGAGAGACTCATACCACCGTAAAAAGCACCCTTTTACACGCCTATTAACACTTTTACTAAGACTAAGCACCGCGTTAATAAGTTTGTCAGCCTTTTCTTAATTGTTTACTATTCCATTTGCCTCAAGCGTACCACGACACCAAATGTAACTGTAAATTTACCATTTTGTCGTAACAACTCCCGAAGTATTACGACCGAAACGAATTTCAACTTAAACTTTACATTCTAACATGTATTGTGTTATGGGCGTCTTAAAATTTGGAGAATATAGTAGATGTTTAATTAATGATACCTGCTACGGCGAAACACCTTAGTCGTAGAGGTTATTAACATTCCTGCAGACGCGCGGCCTGAAATCTCTAACCTCATAAATAGGCGGAATGCTCTCGGGGTCAGGCGACTCTGCGGACCCCTGCGGATGGTTCGCTATCGGGAAGAAGAAATCGCGCGACGGTGGTCGCGGATAGTTCCTCCACTTGGAAAGGTGAATTACGGCTGCGGTCGCGCATCTCCTCGCGTAGATTTATGCCGCCATATTCATAATGAGGTTACGGCTGACGGAAGCGTCCCCTGCATGTCCCATATCCGAACGAATTTATGCGATGGGATTCCAACTATACATACACGTATATATACTATATTACCTTTGCTTAGAATAACTTGCGTACAAGGTATACATAAAAACTTCGTCGTGATTAACTGCGCCTTCTCTTCATCTTCCTCTTCTTTGTGAACGATGACTCTGACGCCTACATGGTGGAGGGTCTCAAAACTAAAACAAAAATCGTCACGAAAAGACGATCTGGTTTCGGGTGTGCTGTCCGCCTGTCCCTAAAGTAATGGATGATCCACGAAAACTGTCAACCTCATTATCGTACACCCAGCGTCCGTTAATCGATCATCATGCGCCCCCGATGCGCGGATAAAGAACGACGCGAAGCGTCCTGACGCCGCCGGATGTTGTCGATTCGCGCCTCCCACTTAACAGTAAACTCGGAAAGGAGTAAAAGCAAGCCACCGGCGCGGTCTTTTTATTTTCTTTTTGGGGTAATGAGCGATTTATATGAGCGCGCGCCGTTATCTGCCCGGCCCATCGCCGATACTATCTCTGTTTTGATGTTGAACTATCGGATTCAATTTATTACATGGTTTGATAATTACACATGCGTGTCGTCGTAGTCGTCACCGATCGTATCGTCTATGAGGGTCTTAAATGGAAATTTTCGACGATAGCCGAAAGAGGGACGACATCATCGCCAGTTGATGACGACTTTATAGCCATATTAGAAGCGAATGCTAGAAGGATAACTCCAATTAGAAAACGGTTTATTTTTTCTTAAATTGTTACAGATAACCAAATCGACTATTTTATATTTTTGGTATTTATTTTTATTTTTAACGATCGCATTTTCAAATAATATCAACATAATAATAATAGTTACTTTTCTTCATTTCAAAGAATTCAAATTATTAATCATTTGAAAGATTTTTCGTTTTCATCGGTATATTAATTGAATTTAAATAAAACTAACTATGTTTTTTAGATGGATTTGTTTTTTCTTCACTGCTCTACCGGTTTCGAGTTTTTTTAACTCATCTTCTAGAGCTTGTCACGTCAAAATCAACAATTACGTGAGTTACAAATAATTGTTGATTTTGATGTGACAAGCTCCAGAAGATGAGTTCAAAAAAACTCGAAACCGGTAGAGCAATGAATAAAAAACAAATCCATCTAAAAAACATAGTTAGTTTTATTTAAATTCAAACAAATTATTAATGTTATAAAGTTAATAATTGTTAAATACGTGCTTTCTAATCTCATACACTAACATTTCTAATGCCGTCCTAACATATTTGGTGCCTCAGGGCTGGGTTGGAAGAATGAAACGAGTTAATCAACTTATCAAGTACTCTATTTCAAAAATTATTAATTCTTTTATTATAAATATGTTATTGCTAAACCTAACTCAACCCAACCTAATTGAAATAAAACTAGAACTAATACTGGACCTACAATCTTTAGAATCATTCGGGTTTAGTCGTGTTGAAAGATGTACAGCTAAACCCGAATGTTTCTAGTTCCAGATATAGAGTTAGATCTAATGATATAAAACTAGAACTAACACTAGACCTAGAAGTGGAAAGTTCTGGGTTTAGCCGTGCGTCTGAGGACGCACGGCTAAACTTGAATCTTTAGTCTAGTGTTAGTTCTAGTTTTATTTAATTCAATATACAGGTGTCCAAATCAGTTTGTAGAGTACTATATTTCAGAAACTATTCATTGTAGAGGTCTTCGTCAAAAAATGTCTTCAAATGTACCGCTAAACAAAATCCAACTCAACCTAATATATTTGAATTGAAGTAAAACTAAAACTAACACTGGACTTAGAACTAGAATCATTCAGGTTTCGAAATTAAAGTCTTGAAATTAAGAATAACGATTTGTTTTGCAATGAAAATACTTTTAAAAATAAGGGTAATTTTTGTTTTGAATTTCCTTTTTTTTTGTTATGTTTTAGTCATTTTATATAGAGTGTCCCGCAATGATTTTACAATACTTCAGCAGCTCTGATCGAAAATAGACAATCATTGATGATACGCTCCAAAGATCATGAACAACACAATCACTGAGGTCGGTTATTTGAAGTTCGAAGATTTTGGAACTAAACATTGATTATGATACTTGAGGCGGCCAAGAGTATCCAACCTCATTGATTGTGTTAGATTCAATGATTTGCAGCCCCTAGTTGCCTTAACTGAAATATCCTCGATTTTAGCAAGAATTCTGCATTCTTCTGCACGTCTATTTCTTAGCGAAAAGATTGACGCGAAGCTTTCCACTTCTAAGTCTAGTATCAGTTCCAATTTTATTTTAATTCAATATACAGGGTGTCCAAAACAGTTTGTAGAGTACTATGTATCAGAAACTATTCATTGTAGAGGTCTTCGTCAAAAAATGTCTTCAAATGTACCGCTAAACCCAACTCAACTCAACCCAATATATTTGAATTGAAGTAAAATTAAAACTAACACTAGACTTAGAACTAGAATCATTCAGGTTTAGCCGTCTTGAAAGATGTACGACTAAACCCGAATGTTTCTAGTTCCTGATCTAGAGTTAAATCCAATGAAGTAAAACTAGAACTAACACTAGACCTAGAAATGGAAAGTTCTGGGATTAGCCGTGCGTCTTCAAGGTGGTTCAATTTCGAAGTTCGAATAGACTATCGTGAAAACTATAAAAGCTAGATAAAAAGTAGCTACATATTTTTCTGTTTTCCCGCCAGACACCGAAAGTGAAAATATTGTAGAACTGCATGCTTATCTTGGTTATTATTATTGGTAGAGCGTTGTAACTAAGACATTTATGGACACTTTTTTACGGAGAATTTGATAACGCAGCTTAAAACTTTTTCGCTTTTAGATTTTGAGATATTATAACAATTTTCGTTTTTTTTTTAAATGGAAATAATCCCTGATTTTTAGCTTATTAAATTCGTTATTTTTTTTTAATTTCAGAAATATAAGGTTCGTCACACCTGACGAGTTCCTTATTGTTTTAGAATAAAGCTAGAAATAAACTTTTTATAAAATTTTCAAACATCGCCATTTAGTGTTATTTAATGTAAATAGTTTATTGACGAAAAAAATAGTAATTCAATAATAAAAACTAATAATTTTGATATGATTGTTTAGTTTTTTTCTTAACATAGTGTACGTTGTGAATGGTTGTGAATGATTAAGTTTTTATCATGTTGTAATCTATTTTTAGATCTTCTTTAAATGTTATCAAAAATTAACTTCCATGCACGTGCAACAAGAATTTTTAATAAATAAAAACAAGTACAACAATAACATTTAAAGAAGTCCTAAAAATAGGTTACAACAAAATAGACAACAATAACGATAATAAAGACGCATTTTTATATTCATTTAACGATACTTCCTGAAGATGGGATCATAAGATCTCGAAACATGTAGAAGAAGAAAAATAAAAATAAAATAACATCGAAAATAAATACAAAATTGACTTGTTTAATAATTTTGAGGTGCTGAATTTTTTAAAGCACTATTTCAATATTTTTTTGATAATAAAATGATTAATAAAAAAAACAAAAATTAAAAAAATAAATTAAAACACGCTGTTATTTAAGGAAACTTTAAATTTTGTTTCTTCGACGACACTTTGACACAACTTACGTCAAAGTACAGAACAAATTAATTAACATATCAATAACTAAACTATTGTGTTGAAACTATTAACAATAATATTAAATATCATTTATTAGAAAACGCGGTAAAAGATACAAGTTATTTGAGGTTAAATCAAGAAAAGATTGAAAAATAAAATCCCTAATTATAAAATTTAAATTTACATTTTGAAAACTTTGAATGTAATAATATTGTTTTTATAATGAAAAATGGCATAATGTGGAACAGATTAATAGAACAGGAAAATTGTGTCGATCTATGAATAAAAATATATAATGAAAGGAATAATATGAAATTTGGGATACTGCTGAAATTCTCTCCCCTTTCCAATAATGGGAGTGAAAGGTTGCTTCAAATATGTGTAAAGCGATCTATGAATTGGCTGTATTTGTTCGTTTAGACATTCGATGTCTTTATGGTTTTCTTTAAATTTATTGATTTCGTATCCTTCTAGTATCTCCATTGTCTTTTATTCATATTATGAATAAGTATTACGAAATCGTAAGTGTTGTTAAAGATTATGTTAAGGTGTTCTTTGATTCTTGTTCTTAAAGTTCTTCCTGTTTCCTAAAGTTTTTACTTGTTATGTGGCAGAACATGTGCCACATACTAATTTGTAAACTCCACTTTCGTGCAAATGATCAAATGATCCTTATAATTTGTTAATTGGTTGGCGATTGAATTTGTGATTTTGAAAGTTATTCCAATATTGTTTCTATAAAATATATTTTTCATTTTGTTTACAAGATGTCCTGGGTATTGTATCGTTCTGTATTGGAATAAATTATCTTTTGTAAGTTGTATTATTGTTAAGTTGTTGTTTGTATTGGTGTTTCTTAATCATTTTGTTAACTAGTTCTATTGGGAATCCATTATTTGTCGTTATTTGTTTTATGATCTCTATTTCTTTATTAACTTCTTTTGGTAGCAGGGCTGAATTGTATGTATGCTCTATGTAGATAGACTTGAATGGAGGATAATTTGTTTTATACTTCGAAACTAGTAGAAAAATTAATAAATGATACATCGTCTTAATGTGCAAGATCTTTTGTTATCTATTCAATTACACGATGTCAAAAAAAATAAACCATCAAACTATTTAATATACATGGGTTTGCAAATGTCTCTTTTACGAGATATATGGGGTTAAAGTTTCTTTAAAATTAAACATTATCTGTTATAAAAATCAAATATATCGATACCATTCATCTTAGTTTTTCATTTATTACCTGCTCTACGCGATTTTTTGAATCACCCTGTATACAAATTTGTCTATATACATGATGACATATCTTTTATTGCGAGAAGTGGAGACATCAAGGAGCTGGAAGAAAAAACAAAACAAAATATAGAAAAAGCTGATTTTTCACACAAGATCATGTGAAGGAGTGGCTGATAAATCCATAAAGTTCCTTGGAGTTCCTATTTCAGATACTTTCAAATGATCCAAACACATATCAAATTTGCAAAGGCGACTGTCTATTATCTCTGTATTGTCTTAAAATAATACGTTCAAACTCTACATCTAAGACATTGCGAAGCGTACGCTTCGCGTGTTTCCATGCTATCACGACGTATGGGATCATTACATGGGATACATCTAGAGAGATGGAAGCCATCTTCATTATGCAAAAAGGGCAGTTCAGCACTCCAGATACCGGCTGAATTCAAAAATCAAGAGAGATGTGGAAACCCAATTATATGCTAATATCTGGAGTATACTCAATAATAAAGATTTGATGCTGAAACATGCAGACAATCACGAACACAACACCCGATACAAAGAAAATATTAAAACTTCATATCACCGACTGTATACTGGTCAAATCATAAAACACATACTGTTATAATAGTCATCAATCATATAAGTATGGAAGTGAAACAATTTAAAATTACTCTCCCCCTCAGAAACTGGCACCCCAGGATTGTAGCTTTCTTATTAGTCCTTAGATTTAGCAAGGTGCTGATTGATTTTGCACCTTTGTTGGAGTAAATACTTTTTATCATTGTATTATATAGGCTGTTCAGAAATGGCGGATAATCTATACGTCGCTCGACTCCGACTCGAAAATCTTATTGTTAAATCGTTCTATCATGCTTCATCTAGTGTCAAGGAATAATTTGAACAAAAAACTAGTTTTCAAAATTCTTTTTATTCTGAATTACTTCTTATTTATCAGAATTTGCCAATTTCTGAACACCTGTGTATACAGTGTGCGGCAAAATTATGGAATAAGTTGAATAAACATTTATGAGCACTGTGAATATATTTACTTAACTTCAAAACAAATAATTATTAGGACAACATTCCCCATTTAATCTCTTATATTAGCAAAGATACCAATGGTGAACATCGAAATGTGGACATACTGTATATAAATATATATACAGTGCTTCTCAAAAGTAACGAATGAATTCAATAAAACCATCAACAATAATTAATTGAATTACATAAGACGTCAAAAATTATTTTATTTTGATCGTATTAAAATAATGTGCTCTACAGCGCTATATACCTCTCCACCCTGTATATATACACCAACTTATCTATATAAGTTGGTATTTTAAGTGAATTTTGTTGAAAAAATGTTGATATATGTAATATGAATGAAGTGTTGTCGAGTTATTCAAGTCGATTAATAATAATAATTAATTTAGATATTTTTGAAAAGTTGAGATTCTTCTCCGCGCGGGTTAAAGTCATGCAATGAAGGCGGTATCGTCTTTATCTAAACAAGTCGGGGCACTTAAGCATGTAGCCGGTATCGCAGACCGTTCGGGGTCCGATAGCGACACAAGCCGAAGGGAAATTAAGATGTGACCGCTCACTTTACGGACTCGATCCATCAACGTAACGCCTTGCGGTCAAGAAATAGGTCTCCCCCCCGTTAATGTCGTCCCGCTTTCAATAAATACACCGCGCGCCGTCGTCATACAGTTTTCTTATCTTTATAATTGACACGGCTTCGTTTCTTTCGGTAGAAATATTCCGAAACACGTCCCCGGAACGTAACTCAATTAGCTCGGGAATAACCGTTCTTATTCGTTATGAGTTTGGAGTGAAAATAAAGGGATTAATTAATTGAATCGTAAAGGAAAAAAGAAAATAAAGGAGGAAATAAGGAAAAAGGAGTGAAGATGAAGTGTGGAAGAAGGGAGGGTAACGGTCGTAAAGTAGAACGGGTGACACCGGGTCGTCCCGAGGCAATTATGAATGAACACCTCGGACCGGAGCGGGCCCCATTAGGTGCAGCGCGAAACCATTATCGCAATGGTATTTTAATACTATAATTTATTGTTAATGTTGATTCGCATGCGACTGTGTAATATCGCGGTGAGGTTGGGACCGCTGCCAACCTCACCGGATCTTATTAACCCGGCGAGAGCGTTGCCAAAATATTGCCGAAGCGTCCCCGCGGCCCGGCACCACGACCGCATATTATTGCGGTCATAATGTCGTTTTTAATTTTACCGATTAATTTATTACGTTACCCGTACGATATGATAAATTTTAAACCGGATTATTGCTGCAATAATCCTTACCGCAGCTCCCGAACCCACCGGAATACAATTAACTAACCAATTTCGAAAAGCAAACGCAAACTCCCTAAAATAACACGTTTTAGTGTTAATTCGGTTTGTCAAATTACATACATTCGCCATAAATTTTCAAAGACTAATTACATTCCGACGGTGTAACTCGATGGTAGGTATGCGATGCGTAACTGTAAAAGAAGCGAAGAGACGAACGACCGTGAAACGGTGGGCGACAAATATGCACTGCCACGCCGATTAAGGAACCAATAAACCGGGTTCGTTTTAGGAGCGGTTCCGCTCACTAAATCTCGAGGATACGTCGTTTCATCTCGAGACGTGTGTGACAAAGCGAATTTGGTAGACAATAGGCGATAGGTAAAAATACAGTTACGGGCTTCGCGCGAACAATAACACATCTCGGATCTCTCACGTCACATCCCACGCCGCAATTTCGTCACGAGTATGCACGGACGATTACTCCATGCTAGTGAAAAAGTAAAAAGAAGAAAGAATCGACGATTTCCATACGGTTTTGCGGCGTTACGCAAAAATCCCGTATTTAAATCGCGAGTATCTCTTTAAAGCTGCGAGACCGATCTCGCGGCGAGATAGCGCGCCACTTCGTTAGGAAAAAGAGCGACGTGCGCCAGGAGACAATGGTAATTTATAGGGAGCGCTGCCAGCGGCGGCGGCGGCGACGGCGATAGTGCCGCTCCGCACGTCCGGCCGTTCCACTTTATTGGTCAAACGCCGAAGATTCAAATTTCATCGGTACCGATACCGATACCGCCGCCGGAGAATGTGCGCGATTTCCAACGATAACACCGACGCGACTAAGGCGGTAGCGTCTCCTCTTTGCATTTCAAATCACCACCACCACCAACTCTAAACCCAACTGGACAGATTCGCTCAATGATAAACTACTATTTTATACACACACTGTATGTCTATATAGAAAAAACATAGAAATAGAAGAAGAAGTAATCACAATTCGAGACAAATATGATGCAATCATAACTTTACTAATGCAGAAAACATCAATTTTAACAAAATTGTAATAATCCCTTTTACTCGGAGAAGGAAACTGTAACTAAAGGCTTCCTTCATTGAAAGAAAAACTATAAACCTCAAAACAGAGGTTAAGCATTTAGGGGTAATACTATACAGGTGACATAGAAAAAAGTACATTGCATAGTGCCACACAATAGATGACACTAAAATAAGAAAAAAAGTTCCTATGAACATGGGCCTTTTTAATGGTGTGATAAAAAATAAGATTAATTAAAACAAAAAAATAAAAAAATTAAAATTAAGTTTTTAGATGTTCAAATTGTTGCCCTTGTACTTCAATACATTTTTCCATTGTTCTTCTTAACCACTTCACAGTCGGATACTTTTGAGAAAAATGGTAAAATGTCACTTTTTTTGGTTTCATTTGACTACATTTATTAATACTATTAAATAATTACAATAAGTTTACGCAATAAGTAATTTTAGTATGATATATTTTGAAAGATTTAATACACAATCCTATATCACAATCCAAACAGTAGTATCTTGTCTCGTTTCGCATTTTTTTACCGTTTTCATTTTTCTGTGAACAACATTATTTACATTGTCAAGTAAGTCTCTCTTTGTTTGCAGTAGATAGTATTACTTCTATAAAATGTCTACCAATCAAACGTAATGTTGATGGTAATGCTGATGGACGTCTAGAAGTCTGTTGGGATTTACCATATTTTTCAATAATTTGCTCTACGAGATCTAATCTAAACTGTAAGTGAGTTTTTGAGCCTCTCTACTTTCCATACAAAACAAAGTAATTCCATATTGTCTGATCGAGAAGATGTAGAAACATTTTATAATAATATTTCTTCCCACGCTTTTTGATGATAGGGTAGTTAGTTAGATGTTGGTCAACTCTATCAACACCACTCATAGAATTGTTATAATCATTTACAACTTTCAGAATATTTTTAGAGTCCCATGTTCGTTGAATTTATATTATTTCTGGGTTATGAATTCTTTCTGAACTCTCTGAACTCTCTTTGATATGCCACTATTTCTCCCTTTTTTAGTTTTTTCTTTTGTAAGTCTTTGGGCACCTCTGTTCAATTTTAATGTTCCAAATAGGTCGGTTTTGTGTCGCAAAAGAATATCTTCAAGTATCGGTGAAGTATAAAAATAGTCTGTAGTAAGACAATATCCTAAATTCAAAATTGGCTTAATCAAAGCCATGACAAGTTGTACTTCCATTCCATGGTTTTTGTAATTATTATCTACAATTGTTCCCTTCCCTTTGTATATTATAAAAGACCAAATATACCCAGATTTTGATTCACAGAGGATATATTATTTAATGCCGAACCTGGCTCGTTTTAGAGGGATATACAGAATCCAATCTTTGAAAAGAAAGGTGGGAAAAGGAAAAGAAGGAAAAGAAACTTTTGTCTATTGTCACGTTTCTCTCAGGTGTAATCGCAGAAGAAAACTTTTTATGTAGGTGCTCAATGATTGGCAATAACTTATTTAGCTTGGGATTTGGGTGCGTTTCGGGATTATAAGTTGAATTATCATTGAAATGTATACAACGCTTCAATAAGACAAAACGTCTGTATGGCATAATTTTTGCGAAAAATGGTGTCTCAATCATATCTTTTTTAGATCAGTACAATTCGATTGTAGGTTTATTTATAATACCTTGCAGGATTTGCAGAGCAAGAAACACTTTGAAAATCTTTGTAAAATTGTATTGCTGCATATCGATTAGTCTCAATTGTAATCAAGTCTAAGATTTCTGTGTCCCAAAAAAAAATCAAAATAACGTAATATTGTCTCTTCACCATTATTATCAAATTGCAAATTTACACCAGGTGATCGAAAGGGAATCTTGGGGGAGGAGGTGGTAAATTTTCTATGTTTACTTCACAAAATTCTGTAAATGGAAGTACATCTTCATTCTCTAAGTCAGAATTATTATTACACTTTCGTTGTCTGATTCATTTATCAATATTTCCTCATGACTTTCAAAAGTTACCACAATATAACAAGCTATAGTACAAATAAATGTTACACAACACGTATGAAATGCATCAACAAGCCAACTGTACCCCTCCCTCAGACATATCACTATGTACAAGTTAAAACAAGTTGTCCGAACGAGACTCGGGATCGTCAGTGTATGGAACAATATCACGCCCGAGTCCAGTTCGGGCAAAACTGTTAAGTGGTTGACGGCATATTTGAAATATTCCTGGGTTATTATGAAATCTATCTGCCGATTCCATAATTCTTATCCACAATCGTTCTTCATTTTGTATTTCTACAGCTTAAACTTCATTTTTCATAAATCCCCAAAATTAAAAATCGGGGGGATTAAGGACGGGACTACGAGCTGGCCAAGGTACAAGACACCCTCGACCAATCTACGTATTTCCAAATCTCCTGTCCAAATATTCCCTTGCCATTCGATTTCATTCATACATTCTTCCAATAATGGCCAATGGGATATCCTCTAATAATGTGTTTAAATCATTATCCAAGAAATTTCGATACAGTGCACCTGTCAATCGATTGGGCAATCGAAATGGGCCGATTAAGTAATTGTCAATTATACTTGCCCACACATTAATAGAAAAATATTGGTGACTGCGAATTACAGTTTCATGAAGATTTTCATCACTCCAATGGTGCATGTTATGTAGGTTCAGAATACCATCACGACTAAAACCAGCTTCGTCAGTAAACAAAATTGATGAAATAATATTTTGTCTTTGGTTTTGCAACCATTCGCAAAATTGTACACGGGGAAAAAAGTCATGTTTCAATAGTGAATGAATTTTTTGAAAATGGTATGGGCGAAGAAGTTGTTCATTAAAAATTTGTCTAACTGATTCACGGTTAAGGTTTCGCACCGCTGAACTGGTTTTTCTGGTGCTGGTTCTCAGATTGTTTTAACACAGTTTCTTCGTTTGGCACAGTGCGACGAGTCCTGGAAACCCAACTATTCCATTTTGTTTTTTTTTAACAGAATATTTTTAACAATCATCTTCACCCAAACGCCTATCACGTCAATAAATGTTCGAACATTAGGAACTTGTCTTTAAGGATATCTTTCTCCATAGATACGTTGAGCTTCGTAAGAATTTGATCTAGCTTCGCCGTAATACATATTCATGTTCCTGCGTTCTTCAAAAGTGTAGCGAACCATTTTTGAAAGCAATTTTGAATAATCAATGAGAAAGTCAATGAAAAACTTAATCATAAATACAAAATACCTCAAACAATTATTACATTAGTTTTATAAGTATCATTAGTATGTAGCGCTCTCCATCAGTAATCAAAAAACTAAGATCATATTAGAATTTAGCATGATAAAAAACCCTTGTATACCACATTTTATCATTTTTTGCGTCTTTGGCTAAAGATATTCAAAAAAAATCCTAAAAAAAATAAAATTCAACACCTCATATCTTTTCAATAGTTCATAGGAACTATTTTTCTTATTTTAGTGTCCTTTATTGTGTGGCACTATGCAATGTACTTTTTTCTACCCTGTATATACAGAAGCATTCAGCTTCGAGTTCTTTATGACTAAGAACATGCTCTTTACTCAGAAGATGCAATGCAACCTCAGAAGACACCTCATAATCCTCAAGGTCTCAACAATAAATTATTTGATCGAAATAAAGGAGGATCTTAGTCCGATAGAATACAACATTAACCAGCCTTATAATGTTAAGCTTAGGGATCTGTCTTATTCCTACTTTATTAAAATATTCAGTTTTCTTCATGCTATAATTCTAAATATTTGCCCATTGTTATATATACCCATTGTTCGTTCTTCATAGTCCTTCGAGAAAGTTCGTAGTTCCATAGATATGTGGTCCTTCAGGAAACTTTGTAGTTCCAAACAATTGTGGTCCTTCAAGAAACTTCGTAGTTCCAAATAAGATGAATGGATGAGAAGGTGAGACTCATCTAAAAAGAAGAATCTTGCTTCAATGACTTTTGGACGTGGACTTGGTATGGGGATTAGAGGATCAAAAAGCAACATTAAATTATCATTTAACTTGGATACAACCATATTTCAGACAGAAGTTCTAAAAATGAAAAGCTGCATTCATAATCATTTTCACAGATAATCTGGCCGCCCTGAGGTCCAGTCTTTTAAGAGTGCACAGTCGCACAGAAACGAATTAATTGAGAATCTTGGCCAAAAAGATTTTTTTGTCTGATTACTCTAGAATTGGTAGAAATTGAAAAATATTTATGTATATAACAATGATGGCAGTACCTTACGATATATTTCTAAGTTGTAATACTTATCTATTGAAAGGTCTGGTACAACTGCACATACAAGTTGTTTCAGGTTTCTGTGGCAGAACATTAACAGTCGATAGACCTTAACAAATAAACTTTATATAAACATAGATTGACAAATGCTTTCTTTTGGAGATACATTGTGTTCAAATAAAATTTTTCAATATTTTTATGTTATACACGTTTTTCATCAGAAGGACGATTATGAAATCAATTATAGTAAGCCGCTAAATGGCGATCGACAACAAGACAAAAAGGCATTCTTATCAGTTGATTGTTTTCAAGATAATCAGCTTTTTATTAATTTTTGGGTAATAGTTAAAATAATGTGTTTCATGGAAAAAAGTTGGTTTATTAACTAATGTATAACTAAGTTTATTAAGTGGATTATCTTGAAAACGATCAACTTTAGCGTATATTGATGAAATGATCCTTTTTGTTTAAAAGTTGCAGAGTTCTCTTAAGCAGACATTTTTGATATTCGGACAACTACGTTGGACCTGATGAATACTTAATCCAGTTTTCCACTACTAAATTTTCAGTGTATGAATACAAAGGAATATATTTTCAGGGAATATAGCAGGGTGACAAAATAAATAAATAACTAAAAGCGGTTTAATAATTAAATCTCCTACTTTTCGTGTTTATTGCTGTTTCATAAATTAATTTTAGTAAAAGGTGATACTTATGGCCTTATAGTTAATAATTCTCAAGGAAAAAACATGCAAACAAATAATCTTTCATTGAAAATTCAGTTTGTCAATTTAAATCTTTAATTTTCAAAAAAATTCTAGAAAATTATTCATTTTATTACGATAACTTCTCATACTATAACGAATTAAAATTCCATAAAATAAATTGCAATTTTAATTAGAAACTTTTTTGTGGATATCTTTTTTTGGAACATCAAAGAAAAGTTCCCTTGATATCTATTTTCAAATTGCAAATCCGCTTTCCAAACAAGCAAGCAGAGTTATGATTCTTTTTCTGAATCTTATCATAACTGATGACTTTTAAAAATTATTTTTTGGTAAAACCGCAAAATACCGCAAGAAATTTTAACAAAATCTACATTAGTACGCCTTATACTAAAGACGTACTTAATAATGCTTTTGAACAATATTAAACAATTTATTTTTTGCCTATTTAAATATCAAAAAAATATTTTTTTCGCAATTTAACATATGGTGTAATTAAACAATATTACAAAAAGCTAATTAACAAATTTTCGGTTTTTGTGTACCATACAATTCTACTTACTACCGAGAATTGATTCCATGATACATTTTCGAAATATTAAGAAAAACGAAGGTTTGTGGATAATAGACAACCCTTCAGTAACCCTGGGGCATTGCATGATCGTTTCTTATCTAATCATAGATGAATCCAACTTAGCTTATATTCTACAAGCAACTTCAACTTATATTCTTATTTCCGCAAAATTAATTGATAAAGATTTAGAATGACCGATGTAATACTTCGGGCGCAAGCGACCTTGGCTTATAATCTTTATTATCATAAAAAAATCTAACGTTTGCGGTTAAAAAGGAACAAAATTTCAAAATTTAAAAAAATATATAAGCCAAGGTATAAGCATTGATGATAAAGATTTAGTAATGACCTTGGTTTATAAGCAGCATTGATGTAGCGCCTCGGTTAATAGCTTCGTTTAGTTTTTTGCACTATCTTGACATTAAAAAATATTTCTCGACTTATTTTCAATTAGGAAAATTTTAAATTGAAATTTTCTTAAAAATAATTCACGTATTCTTTTTCTTCCATATCGATTCGCCTGTAGGTTCCGTATTTATATGCCACGGACAGTGTGGTCCGCGCGCCGATTGATTTACAAGCTACTTAAGTGAATTATTTCGTAATTAACAGGGCGACCGAAGTTTTTGCAACCGTTCCAACGGTCTCGGATCGAGTTTTGACGCGCGTTGCTTCACGATCCAGATACAGATCTCTATAAAACCCGATTTAATTAAATATACACATCCGAAACAACATTTTTATTGTAATCTCGTTTTCTTTCTTTCCTTTAATTCTTTTTTGTTTATCCTTCGAGTACGTAGCGGAAATCAATTTTTGTAAAACGTTAAGGTTTTATATATTGAAGAAAACAGGGCTCGCGTGAGTTACTTAGCAGCGCTTTGAGCTAATGGACAAACCTCGGAGGACAAAACAAGTCGAGAGGCAACCGAGAACACGACGATGTCACAGTGGTCTAAGCTTGGATTCTTGTTTTCAAGTCTTGTGAGAAATGTGCGTACCGAGTTCGTTCACTGAACAACAACGATGGTGTCAACGGGGTACGATCCCGATGTGTTACAACACTTAAGTAGTGAAAAATAGCAAAAAAAGATTTCGACGTCCATTAAAAGTTGATGGTTTCTCGGGCATTAAAAAAAGGATTGGGTTGAAGAGGGTAGTTCGAATTAGCCATGCTAATTCGGGTGGCTAATGGTTAGCTTAAGTACACTCGATGGGTCTTTTATGAAAATATCTTCTGCTAGTTATGTACTGTGAGTCAGCCGAAACTTTGCCGCGCCCCGAATGACACCTTTCCGCTTCTTCTTCTTCTTCTTCATCTTCTTCTTTTCCTTCGTCTTCTTCTACTTCTTCCGTCGTCGTTGGAGCGTGACTGTTCGAATCGTCCCCCGTAGATCTTTCGTAATTGATTGTTTTGTTGGTAGCGACCTTATCAGCGACAATATCTCTAACCACCTCAAATATTAACAATTTTTAACAACACTCTTTAACGTTATTTTATGACTTTGATTTTAAATCGAGTTGATGCGTTATTATCGGCTGTTTACTGGAGAGTGGGCCGACTGTTTAAACACTGCATAAACAAAAAGGTTATCTCAACACAATAATAAAACATCGGTTCCGGATAATGGTTGTAATTGATGGATTAAGCATTAACTATTAGATTTACATATAATCTAGATTACTCATAAGTGCGAGAATTTGAAATGCTAATGTGAAACGAGATTAGAACCCGGTTCAATGAAATCGACGGGTTGCTAAGAAAATCGTTGTCGTTTCATTTTCAAAGTGATACGATTTATTTAGATTTTTAGTTAGAATGTTAGATGATATCGAATTTCTACCAACATTTTTACGTCATGAAAGAATTTTGATTAGTGAACATTGGACCATGCTTAATTGTAGGCATTTTATTAAGCAGTACAATTAGACATGGACCTGATAGTATCCATGCCTGATAATGTAGTTTCAGAACACTAACTATGTTTGGCATGTTAAACAGATTTTTAGTTAGAATGTTAGATGATATCGAATTTCTACCAACATTTTTACGTCATGAAAGAATTTGGATTAGTGAACATTGGACCATGCTTAATTGTAGGCATTTTATTAAGCAGTACAATTAGACATGGACCTGATAGTATCCATGCCTGATAATGTAGTTTCAGAACACTAACTATGTTTGGCATGTTAAACAGATTTTTAGTTAGAATGTTAGATGATATCGAATTTCTACCAACATTTTTACGTCATGAAAGAATTTGGATTAGTGAACATTGGACCATGCTTAATTGTAGGCATTTTATTAAGCAGTACAATTAGACATGGACCTGATAGTATCCATGCCTGATAATGTAGTTTCAGAACACTAACTATGTTTGGCATGTTAAACATACAAAAGAATCAAGTCTTGTACAGATCCTCAATGAATGTATCATATTGAAAATCACTGAAACAGAGAATGATCCTGACTATGGGAGCCCTTGGTGATAAAAATGAATGATTGGTATCCTCCTTCAGGATACCTCCATCATATCGACGACACCATTATTACATCAAGCAAGGTAGAAGACGACTGCATTACACGTGTCGGTTTATCTGCTATTTGATTAAACCTAACCGATCACAAGTGATCCTGCAATACCTTAGTCTTTCGATCAGTTATGTCCATCATATCAATGTTATCTACCTCAGGCAATATAACGGAGAGGGATTTCTTTGTATACACAGTACCGCTGTAAATATATGATAATTTGGTATTACCAATCGTGACAAGCAGTTAGCCATATAAAGCAATCTAGTCCTTGGTTGGATAATTCTTGCCTAGTATTTACGAGGCATGGAGTCATACAGTTATCGGTACGTATCATCCTTTAACTCCTTTTAACTTGTGTTTCAAAGAGTTCGATGTTGTGATTCGGAATTTGTTTATCATCACTCGGAATCGCTTAACGACGTCCTTGGATGTGTGCTTGAGATCATTGTTTTGCTAGAACACTTCGTTTTTGCATGTCTGGGAAAGGATATCATCCTATGGAATGTTCTTGCACTTGTGGAGGTCTATAGTACTCATTATGCGGATCAGGGCTAATGTTACAATTCTAAAGTATCTCCACACCATGAAAGAACCGCCGCCATGTTTTGCAGTGGAAATAGACACGAGGGATTGAAGCGAGTACCCGCGTACCCATCAGTTCCGAATAGCGGGAACCTGCTTTCGATATATATAATAGGTGATATATGTATTAACGTGTATATATGTTCTGGTTGATCCGAGGTATCATCCGTTCATCTTAGTAGTTCATCCGGCCTCTTATTGCATTCTCCTGTTGACAGACTACTACAAAGCACTGAAGATACCAAGTGAGATCTTGGCGAAACATCTGCCTCTGTCCACAGGAAACAACCAAGAAGATAAACGGATGATACCTTGGATCAACCAGAACACATACTTCTCCATTCGTGAAGCACTACGAATTACCATTAACTTGTATATAATATATACAGCACATAGTGTCAGTATCATACATTCCTCTCTACGCAATTTTGTATGAAAAAGGGCACACTCATTTCGTTTATTAAACCCAGCCTTAGAACGCTAAATATTATAGGATGACTTTGCTTCAAATATACAGGGTTGAGTTGGGTTTTAGCCGTTAATCTAGAAATATTTTTTTAATGAAGGTTTTTATAATAAATAGTTTCTGAAATAGAGTACTTTACAAACTGATGTGGAAACCCCATACATTTCACTTGCAGTAAAACTAGAACTAACACTAGACCTAGAAGTCTGAAGACGCACGGCTAAACCTGAATCTTTCGACTACCAGTTCTAGTTTTAATTTTTGTTTTACTCTAGATTGTTTTAAATTCTTCTGGGACTAAAAGTATAACTAATACAAAACCTACAATCCAGCTTCAGAACTAACACTAAACTTAGAACTAGAATCATTAGAATTTAGCCGCTCGTCTCTTAAGACGGCTAAACCCTAATGTTTCTAGTTGTAGGTGTAGTATTAGTTCTGAAGCTAGGTTCGGTTCCGTCTTAAGAGATGTACGGCTAAACCCAAATGTTTCTAGTTCTATGTCAAGTGTTAGCTTTAATGTTGGTATTATTTCTAATTTAACTAACACTAAACCTAGAACTAGAAAGTTTTGGTTTAGCTGTGCATCTAAAGATTGATGATTTCCCCATTCGACGTTAGATGCAATCCAATTTTGCATTAAAATCTTTAATTTTTATGAAGAAATAAATTATAAAGACTAAAAAATTACATACAAACCGATAATGCAATAACAATAAAAGAAGAAAAGTAGAAATAGAAGTTAGTAATAGTAAGGGTTAAGCTTTAGAGCGTCTGGGATCGGACGGTTGTATGGAGACAGCCATCAGATACACAATGTACTGTTTATTTAGGAGCTGACGCGGTGTCATTTGAATAATAGCCTATAAAAGTCGAAAACCGGCCGTTTAGACGCTAACTTGAAGAAGGAATATAAATCATACGCGACCTGAGCGAGAGCGGAAACGCAACAACAAACCGCCGGGATCTTTAGTTTAGATCGTTGAGATAACGTAATTATCGGTGTGTTGTTTTATTATGGTGTTTTCTACTTGTTTTCGGCGGCTCTAAAAAGTTTTACTTCTTTTCGTTTAGATTTATTGAAGATAATATAAATACGAAGGATTTCACAGTTCAATAGAATTAGAACTAACACGGGTTTTGGGTTTTACTTAAAACTCTTTAATTTGGTGCAATTTGATAAAAATACGAAATGATAACTTAAATTTTAATTGAGGAGTAGATTCAATTAAGAAATGTTTTACCTTTACGGAGGAGTAAAGTAGCAAAGGGATTCCGAAGATTTCTCGCCGATCCAAATCGGTGTTGATACAAAACGTGCCTTTTCCTTACCGAAAGTGTCGGTATTTTTATTAGAACCCGACGAAATCGGGTGACGGCTCGTGAGAAGCTTCCTATTTTGGGAGGAGAAGAAGAAGAAGAAGCGGGAGCAACCAAACGGGGGTTTTCCTACAACCGATGATAGGAGATCGCGGTCGTGAACGGGCCTCGGTACAATGCGCTATATCTGATATGTATTTTAATTAGCAGCACTCGCCCGCGTGTAAATAAATTATTCGGCTAATATCTGATCTACCTTTCGCACGGTATCGGAGTATTTACCGGTTTCAGCTCCTCGGCGTTAGCAGCTTTTTTTATTCCTGTCGTTGTTTTATTTTGGACCAACCTCCAGGTTAATTAGTGTAACGTAAAGAGAAATAAGAAAAAAAATAAAACATGACTCAATAGTGTCGCTGAAACGTAATAATAACCGAGTCCAATTTTTTTTCTTAATATCAATTTGTTTATTAGCACCTAAGGGAAGTGATAACGGACAAATTGTGGAGTTAATTTATGCACGGATGATTGAACGTCGCGATGTAACCAATACCTTTATCGTTTCACGTTCGACTACGGCGCTGAATTATTGTCACTTCACGGCGATGTATGGCTTCCGACGCGCCACGGTATCAATTTCGCATGGGAATCGAATCCCGACGCGACTCGGGCCCCACTAAATAATAATTCAGTCCGAGCCGGTTGTCCCAATAAGTTGTTGTTAATTAAAAGCCGCCCGGACTTGACGGATGGTAGCTTTGAATAAATTTGCATTGGGGCGAACGCGAACTGTAAATATTATTAATGCTCGAGACTAATGGCCTGGCTAATACCGGCGGAATTTCAAATTAAAATCTAATTAACGCGCGCCGTTCGTTAAGTTATTAAAAACGTTTGGTGGCGGCGATAAATTCACGTCCCGCGAGATTACAAGATAAGAAAATCTCCGCGGAGTAAAGTAAATAATTGTAAATCTCGTTCGCGGTTAAATTATTCATGTGAAAGCATTAGGTGTCCGTTTAAAATAATTTGTCTTGCTCGTATTCCGACTCGCAGACAATAACAGATGATTAGGATAATTGGAAATATCGGTACGGTTTATTTAAAGACCCTACTTTAATTGACCGTTTCTAAGAAAACTGTAATTATATTATTTCCTCTTACCACCAGAAACACTTATTTTCTAATAACCCTACATTTAAGAACACCTATTTACAAAGAATTTACTAACTTCAACAGTCAACGTTTGAAAGACAACTTAATCTACAACTTTCATTATTTTGACAAACCTATTCCGCATTTTATACTATATACCTTACTAAAATTACTTAAAAATCATTTTCATTATTTCTTACTTAGTAATTACAATCCATTAATAAGATTATCTTTCACGTCCAAGTGCCTTTCATCCGATGGTTTAACGATTGATGTAGCGCCCCGGCCGCAAATAACCTTGGTTTATATCCTTACATATAGCGAATGACAAAAATTGTTATTGCACTTTTTTGTGCAAAATTAATTGATAATTATTGAGAATAATCGAGATTATTTTTGGAAATCCATATTGCGTGTTATAAATATAAATTTCGGAAATAAATAACTTCTATCACACTATAAAATTAATTTATTCAGTACCGGTTTCGACTAATAAGCCATCATCATCTAAATTGTCAGATGTTTAAAAAACTCAGACATAAATTAATAAATGTTTAAAAAATGATAAAATATGATAAAAAACACGATAGAGACACCACAAAGAACAGACATTACTACCAGATCGAGATTATGCTGCAGCCACAAGCGACATTGGCTTACAACTAGACCTGTTTGCGACCGAAATACTTCAAATCACGATTGACGTAGCCCCTCGGCTGCAACTAACTTCTATTTCTATTGCTAGAAAACTGATTATTAAAGATATAGAAAGATGGAGGTTATGCCTAAGAAGCAAATAACTTCGATTTATAATCATGTTTACGGTCGAAATGCTACACCTTAAACACAAATCGTGATTGTTGTAGTTTCTCGGCTTTAAGCAACTTTGGCTTGTATCTTTATTTATGCAAAACTAATTCGTAAGGATTTGATAAGAATGATTGAGATTATGCCTCAGTAGCAAGCGACTTCGGCTTAGTCATATTTGACACTGAAATGGTACAATGATGACCTTGAACATAAATCGCGAATGAACTGGTTTGCTACATAACGGGTAGTTAACGATTTCAGTGTTGTACAACAAAGACCATGTTTAATTCAAAAATATGGGTTCTTTCGGTCTGGAAACTAGATTGGGTTGGGTTGGATTGGGTTCCTACTTAAGAGAGGCACGACTACAGCTAAATGTTTTTCGTTCTGGGTCTAGTATTAGCTCTAGTGTCAATGTTGGCACTATATTTAGTAGTTATTCAATCTTAAATTCTTATATACTTGTATCAAACAAGAACTAGAACTAACACTAGACTTAGTACTAGAAAGTTTTGGTTTAGCCGTGCGTCTGAACGTTTTAATTGTCATTTAGTATTTGATTGTTATAAATTTTTCTAGAACAAATAATGTAACTAATACTAGATCCACAACCTATCTTTAGTATTCATATTTTCCTCATCTGATATACCTCTGTTCCTAATCATGAGATCATGGGCATAGAGTCGCCCAAAACCTGTAACACCGCTGTAGAGACGGTCCTATATGAGCTCGTTGTTCTTATGAGTATGTTTCTTTGTATTGTTGTAATTTTCCTTAGGTTTTTCTTAATTATTACGGCGTCCCTCCAAGCTCTACAGGCATACAGCAATTGGTAATAGATCACTGCACCTATCAGTTTTCTCTTTTCGGCAGCCGGTCCATAGGTTGAACTCATCACTCTGTGTAATGCTCTTACGGTCTTTTGCGCTTTGCCAGTGAACTATTGTATATGTTATTGCCATTTCAGGTCCTTTCCTAGTATCACTCCCAGGTATTTTACTTGTTTCTTTGTTTCTACCCTGTGATCTTTGACCATAATCTAGGCCTCCCTTCCGATCTTTCTGCTCCTCAAGAGCACCACCTCCGTCTTCTCTGGTGCCAGTTCTATACCCATTTCATTCATTTTATTTATGATTCCATACATGGTTGCCTGCGCAGTCTATTCTACCTCTTCTATATTCCAGCCCGTGATTATCACCGCCAGATCGTCGGCATATGCGATCAGCTTCACTTCTTCTGTTTCCCCTATGTGCTGTAGCAGCTAAACAGAATATTCAACAGCAGAGGCCCCAATATAGACCCCTGCGGTACGCCTCTGGTAATCTGGTATCTGTTGCCGTTGTAAATCAGGAATCTATTGTCTAAGTATTCTTTTATAATGTTAACTAGCTGCGTTTCAATTCCTTTCCTCTGCATTGCCCTTATAGTTTCCTCCCACGGAGCGGAGCCGAAAGCATTGCGAACATCCAGTGTGATTAGCATGCACATACCTTTCTTACCCCTTCTAAACTTCTCGAGGTTCATTACCTCCTTTATCAGCCTCTCAATGACCTGTACCCAACTTAGGTAACCCAATGCAACCCAATCTAGCTTCAGAATTAATGCTAGACTTAGAACTAGAACTAGATTAAGCGGTCTAAGAGATGTAGGGAAAGTTTTCAATTTTTGTATACTTGTATCAACCTAACACTTCAGGTAGTTCTAGTTTTAATTGCTATTTAGTGCTTGATTGTTTAAACTGGAACTAAAACTATAATTAATAGTAGATCTAGGAATTGTTGGCATTTTTATACTTTTCTGTACTAATTACACAAACTGATATTTTTTTTGGTTCTTTGTGAACAAAATTAACTTTGTGAAATGCTACAACTTAAACACAGATCGTGATTTTGAATGCATAAGTAATATTGTTTTTATTTTTACTTTAATTTTAATTTATTAATTTTATTTATTTAATGTAAAGGTATTTTTATTGACTATACACATCCGCTGTAGGTGGCTTAGTGGTGAAATGAATTGGTGAATTGAATTATTATTATTATTGATGTAGCCTCTCGACCACCCGCAACTTCGGCTTATATCCGTGGATAAGCAAAACTCATAAGCATTTAGAATGTTTACGACCGAATTGCTACAATGATGATTTTGAACACAAATCGAGATTAATGTAGCTCCTCGGATTCTTTCTACAAAATTAATCGATAAATATCAAATTCCTCGGCTGCAAGCGACCTCGACTTACAGTCTTGGTTATCATGAAAAATCTAAGATTTTCGGCCGAGACATTGTCACGATCGCTTCTTATCTAATTATTACCTCTAATTATAGGTTTATCTAACTTAGTAACAAGAAAGATGGTCTTCGGTTTATGATCATATTTGCGACCGAGATGTTACAATGATGACCTGATGTAGCCCATTGGTAGATTTATACTTATCATACTCTTAGAGCTTTCTTTATCTTCTCCGTCTTGTTTTTAACAATTTCTTTATTTTGTATAAAATAAATTTAAAAAATACGATATAAATTTCTTAGAATGATAATAATTAGCCGTAAAATGCATTTAATAAAGATAAAAATGATTGTGAATTAAACAATAAGTATTTACGGTGGTTCGATTGGTAATTGGCATTGTAGAGGGCGGGTCACGCGTTACCCTACCAATTTACATGGGCCGAAATGGTCGAGGCGGTTCACCGGAGGGCCTCGAACGTCGACAATAGCCTGGGCAGGCATAATAGGAACCCTCTTTATCAACATAATTGGGCCTCTTTGTACGGTACACGTCTCATCGCTAATTTGTGCCAAACCACTTCCTTCTCTTTCTTTACTTACCCGCCGCAAGAATCGTTCTTGGTGGAACGAAATTTGAGTGGGGTTGTTTGTTCTTTTCTATAGAATTGGACGTATTTGGTATGTTAATAAAACTTGTGTATCTTGTTTGGTTTTTTTCTTTGAATTGATATATAAAGAAGAGCGTTTTTGTGGGCACCTTTCCCGAGTACTCGGAGTACATACCACGACCGTGAAGGAGTATTAAATCGTCGTGAAGCGCTATTCCGTACGGGAGTAAAACGAATTGCGAAGGGAGAAGTAGATTCTTAACAGTTGCTCGGCGTCGTCCATTTAATTTAGAAGGGCCTCAAGGAGAACTCGGTCCGAAGGAACAATAAAAACCGAGACAGCGCTGTCCGAAGTGAACCGGTGCAGACGGAGGCCGTTAGTTTTAGTAATGGACAACCGAAGTAGGGTTGGAGATATATTAGCAGAAAGTGATGTGTCCCGTGGCCCACACGGTCGAACTCGCTATCCTGATGCCATCTCGCGGCCGGTCAGCGCCCTCTGAAGATTTCATGGACACAATTCTAATTGACAGGGCGGCATTTTTGAATTAATCTAACTCTAACCGTATCTACTAATTCAATTAGGCTATCTAAAGGAGCCGGTTCCGAAACTTTTCTTTGCCTCTCTCAACTCGCTCTCGCCCATTCTTCTCCCTCTTTTTCGTTGCTCGGAGCCCGCGATACGTTAATTAATAAATATACATGAAGTTTATTATGACAACTCTTTTAACGGCATGCCGTATAATCGATGCGACCGGAGTGTGAAATAATATTAACCGGTTCTTTTCGAGGCGTGACAGAGAAGGAAACCTTTTCCGAATTCTCTCTTCCTTCCACTCTCTCTCCAACTGAAAAAATCTCCCGTTCTGATTGATAAATCAAAGGGCGCTCGCGAACCTTATTCAATTTTCAGGCCGCGGAAAAATTTACGGTCACATTTGTTAAGAGGGAGGGCGGTGCCTGGCCGTTACAGGTTATTGTTTCGATTGCGAAATGTCACCTCCGAAACGCCTACGGAATAGCTACAAGAACAGCGACACCTAGAAAGAAAATTCTTTCTTACAAAACAAAAATCAACGAAAACAAAAATCTTAGTGGGGGCGTTTCAAACAATTCCAATCAATTAATCAACCTCTTTTTCTCTTTAAACGAACAAAGTGTAAACGTAAACGTTGCTGGTGTGAGAATCTTCTTTGGAAGGCAAAGAAGTCGGAGCTGAAAGTTCTTGTTCTTCGGTTCGATCGAGCGCCTTACCACGGGGTAATTGTTATGTGTCATAAAAACCTGCATGGACATGTTTGTCTTCGGCGCGGCGGCAGCGCATCGGCGGTAATTGCGTAAACTAGCCGCGCGAATTCGCCGCAAATGACTTAATCCGCGTTCCCTTCCAGGAAGATAACAGCACGACCGGCAATACTGGCCGCTCTAATTGGCAGGCCGCTCCTTTTGTTCGCCCTTAATAACTTTCGGTCGTCGATATTTCGTGCGGACGCGTAATTGCGTCCTGGAAAGGCAATTACTACTCTGTACCACCTAAAATTTAACGTTACAACATAATAAAATCTAATTTATAAAAAAAATACTACAATTAAATCGACATCTTTAAATATCAACTTACATATTCGTAATCTGCATAAAAAATCATTTAAAACGAGTCCAAACATGACCTATTTTGCTTCTATATTTACCGATATTAATTATTTTTAAAATCAAAATGGCAGAAAACAAATGATTCGTAAATATTATGATAGAGAAGGAAAAACCGATTTAAATGAATCTAAACTCGACATATTTGGGAAATATAATGATCGAGATATCTTAATTTTTGTAAAAACAAGATGGCCGAAAACAAAACACTAAAATTTGTTTAAAATTTTTATTTATTTGCTTTTAAAGGGGAATTTGATGATGGATTTAGGATGAAATACGTTTAAACTCGATATGTCTAATTGATAAATTATAAAATGATAAATATTTATGTTGTTTAGATATATTTGTAAACTTATTATAATTTTTAAAAAATTCCTTGAAATGAACCTAAGCATGCTTTGTTTTGCTTTTAAACTTATCGAGAAGTGCTTTTAAACATTTATTGAAACGTATTAATTATTTAAAAAATCAAGACGACAGAAAACAAGCGATTCATAAATATTATAATAGATGATTAAAAAACGTGTGATGTGACCCCAAACTCGACATATCTATAATTTCTAAAGGCCGAGACATCTTTATTTTCATAAAAACAAGATGGCCGAAAACAAATACAACAAATATATTAAATCAGGCTAAAATTTTCGAATCATTTCGAAAATGCTAAATTCATTGCTAAATTTTTATTAGAAAACTTTTTGAATTATAAAACGGTTTTAGTCCAACACCACCACATGTACATACTTGTTGCGACTCAATTATATATTTATTTTTACTTCCGTTCTATGAGTTTTCAAGTGATCAAATTATTTAAAACTGTTCACCACAGTTTTGATTTCAATTTTATCATCTTTAATGATGAAATATTTTTGATAATCTTCTCTATTCCGTTTAACTTCATTAAAGGAATTCTTATCTCGGTTTCCCCCCTTTTTGTGATCTCCAGATTTCGTTGCTCTGGAGGAATTCCATAATTGTTAACTTATTATCCAAAATAATATTATACCATAAAGTCATTTCAAATGCGTAACATGTACATCTTCACAAATAAGTGTCTTTACTCATCATATTGATGTCGTGCCTGAAGAAAATCCTATAGAAGATCGAAAGATGTAGCACCGAAATAAATGTCAATAAATCAATAAAACAAATTCATCGTTTCCGTACTTTTTTGTTTTTTTATCAATTAATGATGAATATTGAATCTTTCTAGTTATAGGTCTAGTGTTAGCTTTAGTGTAGTTTAGATTATTATATACTTGTATCGAACTAAAACTAGAACTAACACTAGACCTAGAACTGGAAAGACTCAGGTTTAGCCATGCGTCTGAAGACCAAAACCAAACCAAAACTTTCTAGTTCTAGGTCTAGTGTTAGTTCTAGTTTTAATTTTTGTTTTATTCTAAGTTGTTCGAGATTCTTCTGGGACTAAAAGCATATCTAATACAAAACTTACAACTCAGAACTAACATTAGACCTAGAACTAGAAACATTAGGGTTTAGCCGCAAGTCTCTTAAGACGGCTAAACCTTAATGTTTCTAGTTGTAGGTCTAGTATTAGATCTGAAGCTAGGTTGGGTTGAGTTCGGTTCCGTCTTAAAAGATGCATGCCTAACGTGACCGTTTTTATTTCAACTGTAAACGAGACAAATCTAGGTACTTTTGTCGATAATCAGGTGTAGTCCAAAATTATTAAAATTGGTTTTAAGTTAGACTTGATACAGCTTCTACAAAATTTGATACAGTTTCCTAAAGACTTGCAATGCTTCCAGAAGACTTGTTATTGCTGCTAGAAGTCTTGATATTGCATTCAGAAGACTTGAAATGATCTCAAACGACTTGAAATACTTTTAGAAGACTTAGAATGTTTCTAGAAAGCTTGACACTACTTCCAGAGGACTTAATATTGCTTATAGAAAGCTTAATACTGCTTCAAAGAGACTTGAAAAGCTTCTAGAAGACTTGAGAAGCTTTTAGAAAACTTGATACTGCTTTCAGAGGACTTGAAATGCTTCTAGAAAACTTGATATTACTTTTAGAAAATTTGAACTACTAGATGGCTTCTTATTACTTTCAAAAGATTTGAAATGCTTCCAGAAGACTTGAAATGATTTTAGAAGACTTGGAATATTTCTAGAAAACCTAATGCTACTTCCAGAAGTTTTGATATTGCTTCTCGAAGACTTAAAATGCTTCTAGAAGACATGATATTGCTTCAAGAAGATTTGAACTGCTTCTGCAGTTCTCTAGAAAGATGGCTTGTTATTGCTTCCAAAAGACTTGAAATGCTTTTAGAAAACTTGATACTACTTCCGGAAGTTTTGATATTGCTTTTAGAAGATTTAATACTACTTCCAGAAAATTTGATACTGCCCTTTGGAAGACTTGAAATGCTTCCAAAGGACTTGATACTACTTGTAAAACTGTTTGTAAAAACTGGATACTATTGATAAACCAATTGACTATGCTTTGAAAATATTAAATACTATTGAACAAAATGCACAATCTTTACATAAGAAGTCCATAAACTGTTAATTAAAGGTTAAATACTGCTGGCAGAAGATATTTTTATGGTAAAATGCGAAGGACTGTTAATAAAATTAAATTTTCCTTCCAAAATATCAAATACTGTTGGCAAAATACAACATCATCATATCTGCTAAAAGCTAAAAACTAACAAAAAAACTGGAAAAAGTTTAATACTGCCAATTAATGACTAGATACTGCTTGACAAACTTTGCTTGTTTTATCAGACTTTTTTTGGAGTTGCACTCTCCAAAAACCCAATCCCTTTTAGGCATTACAACTGCATCTTATTATGTAGTTAAGGAAGTACACTAAAGCGTCGCTAATTCGTACAACCACAAATCCGAATTCCCTGATAATCTGAACAAAATTGAAAAACGTAAAAATTGCATTATATCTCTTGTAATCCGAATTGGTAAGAGATTCGCTAATCGGAAAAGACTATTCGTTCTATCTGCAGTGAAAGACGATTAATTCCAAAACTCTGAACAGCATTTCTATCAAAAATGCTGAGTCCATACTTTCTAAGGATTGCAAATCCTTGTAATTTATTAGCAAAATGGTAGAGATGTGTATTTCAAAAATCAGCTGAGTAAGAAGAACCTGATGGCGACATTCCACTGTCCATTCAATAATTTATGTATCATACTGCAGCAAATAAGGCATTTTCTCCATGAAGATGTTGGGATAACCGAATTAAAAGTAAGGTAGTTAGTAAAAGTTTTAGTGTATCATGTATTGCAAGATAAACAGCAGATAATGTTATTATCTAATACAATTTGACTCTATAATCCGCATGCTTCCATCATTTAAATTCAACTGATTTTCATTGATTCGGATTAGCGAAACTTTACTGATTAGATGACTAATTATTAGAAGAGTAACTATTAGAATAAATGCCTATTAGAAGACTATTTTCTTAGATTAGCAGTCTAACATAGTTTTCTAATCTCACAAACATTTTAAGCACTCTTCAAGTACAGGCCATTTAGATTTACTGTAACCCAACATTCTTTTATACTCTCTACCTATCAAGTCATAGATTTTTTTACAGTTTCAATGCGTACACTATAAATATTAAAAAAGTAAATTTTGACAATAATGTATTCTAAATCAATTGGTAAGCAATCGGCAGTTTTAATTGCATTGTAGACATTATGAGCTTCACAGCCAAGCCCTATTAGTTCTTGTTCCAACAATGTGCTCGGTTTTGTATAAATATTGTTTACACTTTTTCTATTTACAAAGAAACGAAATATTACTAATAAAAAAAGCTGTGTAAATACAGCAATGAGATTTATGCACTTATGTGATTATGAAAACGGGACATTTTAGAGTTTATTCGGGACGATGGGACTACTAACAGAAGAACGGGAAAATCCCGTTCAAAACGGGACATATGGTCAAATAATGCATGCCTAAACCCAAATGTTTCTAGCTGCCACTGAAGACGCTTGAGTTTTTCTAGTTCTAGCTAGAAAGACTCTATCTAGGTCTAGTGTTAGTTCTAGTTTTAATTTTTGTTTAGCTCTAGATTTTAGAAATACTTTAGTTAGTCAGCTATTTATTGTTTTATCTTGAAGGTTCTTGCTATAGTTTTGTAAAACTGCATCATGGGCAAGATTAGTCATTTGGGTTCTTTTTTAGATATGATAATGCATGAGTTCCAAAGCCAGATTAAGATATTAAGATTATGTTAAGATATTATCGACGTCTAATCGGTTTTGGTTGCTGATTATTAGCATCATGGATGACTTTAGAATTTATACTGGCAATATCTAGGGTTTTAAAACATGAAGCTACTGGCAGCCACATTCTTATAATTCTTCGGATGAGCTCCTTTGATAGCATTATAATCTAAAATGCTCTCAGGTTTGTTCGTTTCAGTGTCAATTTCTCCAGAGTCATGCATTGTTGGCAGTAAAACAACTAATTTATTCCTTTTAGGAACGTAAGATACAAGGAGAAATTTGATTGGTATGTCAGGTTTATATTTTTAGAGTCCCAACAATAGTAATTCCAATTTGTTTTTGTTTTTAGTTAATATTTGTGGACAAAACCCACACTGGTATAAAAATTGTCTGTAGTTAAGTTTCTATTCAATTTTTTAATAGATCAATTAGACTCATGACTATGTCAAATAATTTATTGGATGTCAAATATTGTCCAGGTTTTTATGTTTCGCAATTTAATTGAAATTTCTAGGTGAAAAATGTTTTACTATCTTGGGTTGATAGTAAATTACGTACAATTTAAGCCCATACTTTGCCGATTTCTTTGGCATGTACTGGATGAATACACAACATCCTCTAAGGATGTAATATTTCATATATGGTAATGTATTCACGAACACAATAGTTGTTTTGGCATTGTGAGATAAATTTTGTGTAAAAATCAAAATTGTGTCAATCCTAGAAATCGTGATAGTAATAAAAACCTTCTATAACTAAAGCATACTCATTCCGGTGTTGTTTTTAGCCCATAGCTCTAAAACATTAACATGGTTTCCCTTTTTTTATAAAAATGTCAACAGAAGCGAATTTAAAAATGCATTCATCTATGAATTTGTGTACTTCCCTTATATGGCTCAGGTTGGCCCAGGTGATATTTTGACAATTTTTTAGATTTAGTTTTAGTATCTGACAAAACCTTCTTTCTACTCCATATTGTGTCCGTATTTTTACCGACATAAAATCTGTTGGTAAAAATTTCCTCATTTGATTATGTTCATATCTACCTCCATAACTTCATCTTCAAGTTCATTTTGGGGTTCTTCGGAATCGCTCGCATCAGAACTATTATGAATTATCTCATATTCACCGTCACTTTCATCACTAAAATCTACAATATCTACTTCGTCATCACTCGAAATATGCCGAAAACAATACACTAAAAAATGGTTACATCAATGTTTATAAAAATGATTTTGAAATTTAGATATAGGGATTTTCCGATTTCGAATAAGAATTTTTGCTGATTATCATTAAAATTCAAACCAACTCGACCCCCAAAGAAAAAACTCATTACGTCTCGTCTGCTGATTATATTATAATCCATTCTGAGTAAATTTTTTTTATTTCTAAAACTTTTTTCTTGCAAATCTTAAAATTGAGGTGGGATGTTTTCGTATCGACAAACAACTTATTTACTCGAAGTTGTAATTTATACTGGATTAGAACAAGATTCTTTCATCTGTTTTTGCCATATTAATGCGTTTCGTTTCCTGCTTACAAAACGAGTCGGCCGATTCATAACGCGCTCTCCACATGGAAGATTATCTTAAGCCGACTACGATGTCTTCGTATTTATTACGCGTTACTTACCGGGCGAACTATTAAAGACTTAAAGTAGTGAAACTCGAAGAGGTGTTTGAGAAAATCCCTTTTGTAATTACAGGGAATATTTCACAGATTAGAGAATCGTTAAGCTGTTTTAAATTAATTAATTTAGGCGGGTTTCGAGGTAAAGTAATTTTTTTTAGTTTTTTTTGTTGTTGCCGTTGCTGTAAATGGGGGCGATTTTAAATACAATTGACGGTAAAAGTTAAAAGTACTTGGTCCGGTCACGAGAATTCCCGTATAATCAATTCGTTCGATGTACGATCGACCAGACCGGGAATTATTACATCTTTGTAGGAAGCGTGTGAAACGGCTGTCGACGGGGCGCGACGTAGATGGCGCAGCTCGCGCGCGTATCCGCTCTGTTTGCAAATCCGGTATCTCGGGATCTCTATGGGGGATTTGAATACGATTTTGGTACATGTAAAACGGGCGCGTATGCAGATGGCCGGCCATTACCATCGTTTACCATAATGTTTGTAATATTGTCGCGCGACGGCGAACAATGGTAGGTGTTGCTCTCTACGTTCGAAAACCTCGCCGACGTTTTCCCTTTTCGTCGTTTTGGGTAACGCCCTCCGCGGCTCCGGACCGAATAATGATTGAAGACCCAGTCTTCTTCCTCCGTCCAGCTCAACCCACCGTAATACCTCCGTTACAAACCAAATTCTATACGGGGTTCGGCTTTATACGGGCACGAGGAATTTCTTTCAAAGTTTCTTTCTTTAAAAGATAAAATTCAATAAAAATTTATTAAACATAATAATGAAAGGGTCAAGGTAAACTTTTTATGGTATAATAATATCTCGCTGACGGCGTAGCGATTGGTTTAGCGTTGTTTTGGCGGCTAAAACATATCTTGAGAGGCGCGATAAAAGTGGCGGAGCGCACGTCGGCGGCAAACCGCCATCCGCCGGCGGCGAGTATTGTAATAACGCTAATAAGTGGCCGATTACAAGAAGTTTGCGATCGTGCCAGCCGATCGGGTCGTGTCGAGAGGCGAACCTCGTCGTCTTCGGGGACGTCAGGTAGCAGTGAAAACGACGAACGGTCGGTGGTAGTGCGCGGGGTGTGTCCGCACGGTAGCAGCCCTTAGGCGACAAAAGCGGGGCAACACTTTTATGCAAAACCCCACACGCGCCAATCCAAACCATTTTCTCTTTACTCACTCTTTACTCAACTAAAAATAAGAGATTTCCTTTTTATTAAATAGAAACGAATACTAATACGGGGAAGAAATGATCGATCGGCTCGAGGCATTCTTCGAAAAGATTTTTTTTCGAAACCGTGCAATTAAAAGCTCGTTAAAAAACAGATACGAGCGCTTAGCTTGCGTAAGTCACTCCTGGCTATGAATATTCATTTGTGTCCTTTCCCCCGCGCGCTCCTCCCCAAAAAAAGCATAAAGACCTATCGAACGCCGACCGTCGGACACTTCTGTAAGAAGGCGACGACGATGATTTATGGTTCCCGGACGGATCGCGGTTGTAATTCGAAAACGAGGTTTTCCGCTTTCTCCGTGATGGAACAAATTAGCCGGTTACCGGTCGCGGCCATTAGTGCCCCGTTAATATCTTTGCGACTACCGCAAGAGTGGCGCGCGTACGAGATTTATAAGCGACCGCGATGACCGTACGTTTGTGTTAGAAGAAGGGCGGGAGTCGCTTTTTTTATGGTACGCGACGAAAGCTCCGGAGGTCATAAATCCGGTCGGTAAACGCTTGTAGCCGCCCGGTCCGATATATGCGCGGCGTTTACATTTCGCACATTTAATAATTCACCGGGTCGCGGTGATAGATATACGCGAGGACGTTGCTTGATACACGGTCCTTGTTCGTTGCGAACCCAATGGTTGGTTGCCTGTTGCCTCTCGGTTCCTTAATTTTAATGCCCCGCAGATAACCAACAAAAAAAACAACCAGCAGCCATACTCACCAAGTATAGGTGTCTACAGATACATACGAGTTCTACTCGAGACTTTACGGTTGCTTTTCTTCCATTTTGATGTATTGCAATACATTATCTATCGGTGAACATCATTTTATTTTCTTTATTTGATACATAAAAGATGACTTCCTCTTACATACTATAATATTTACCATTAAAATTTTTTATTTCCATCAAAAATCGTTTTAAATCAGTTATTTTATTTCTTTTAAACAAAATGCCTGAAAACTATTTATCTATAACGATTATGATAAATAATTAAAAATCGTGTGTCTGAATTCGATATATCTATGAGATATCCTTATTTCTATAAAAACAAAACGGCGAAAACAATTGATTTATTGCTTTATGATAGGTCATTGAAAACATGTGAAATGAGTCTAAACTCGATGTATGTATGAATTATAATAGTCGAGATTTTGTTATTATTTATATTTTTAATGGCCGAAAACAATTGATTTGTAACTATTATGATAGATAATTGAGAAACGTTTAAAATGAGTCCAAACTCAACATATTTATGAATTATAAATTGCCGAGATATCTCTGTTTTCATAAAAAGAAGATGGCCGAAAATGAATTATAGATATTATGATAGATAATTGAAAAACGTTTAAAATAAGTCCAAACTCGACATATTTTTGAATTAAAATGACCAGGATAGATATCTTTGTTTTTATAAAAAGAAGATGGCCGAAAATAAATGAATTATAGATATTATGGCTGAAAACAAATGAATTATAGATATTATGATAGATAATTGAAAATCGTTTAAAATGAGTCCAAACTCGACATACTTATGAATTAAAATGGCCGAGATATCTTTGTTTTTATAAAAAGAAAGTGACCGAAAACAAATGAATCATAGATATTATGATAGATAATTGAAAAACGTTTAAAATGAGTCCAAACTCAACATATTTATGAATTAAAATGACCGAGATATCTCTGTTTTCATAAAAAGAAGATGGCCGAAAATGAATTATAGATATTATGATAGATAATTGAAAAACGTTTAAAATAAGTCCAAACTCGACATATTTTTGAATTAAAATGACCAGGATAGATATCTTTGTTTTTATAAAAAGAAGATGGCCGAAAATAAATGAATTATAGATATTATGATAGGTAATTGAAAAACGTTTACAATGAGTCCAAACTCGACATATTTTTGAATTAAAATGATCGAGATAGATATCTTTGTTTTTATAAAAAGAAGATGGCCGAAAATAAATGAATTATAGATATTATGGCTGAAAACAAATGAATTATAGATATTATGATAGATAATTGAAAATCGTTTAAAATGAGTCCAAACTCGACATACTTATGAATTAAAATGGCCGAGATATCTTTGTTTTTATAAAAAGAAGGTGACCGAAAACAAATGAATCATAGATATTATGATAGATAATTGAAAAACGTTTAAAATGAGTCCAAACTCGACATATTTTTGAATTAAAATGATCGAGATAGATATCTTTGTTTTTATAAAAAGAAGATGGCCGAAAATAAATAAATTATAGATATTATGGCCGAAAACAAATGAATTATAGATATTATGATAGATAATTGAAAATCGTTTAAAATGAGTCTAAACTCGACATACTTATGAATTAAAATGGCCGAGATATCTTTGTTTTTATAAAAAGAAGGTGACCAAAAACAAATGAATCATAGATATTATGGCCGAAAACAAATGAATTATAGATATTATGATAGATAATTGAAAATCGTTTAAAATGAGTCCAATCTCGACATACTTATGAATTAAAATGGCCGAGATATCTTTGTTTTTATAAAAAGAAGATGACCGAAAACAAATGAATCATAGATATTATGGCCGAAAATAAATGAATTATAGATATTATGATAGATAATTGAAAAACGTTTAAAATGTGTTCAAACTCGACATATTTTTGAATTAAAATGACCGAGATAGATACCTTTGTTTTTATAAAAACAAGATGGCCGAAAATAAATGAATTATAGATATTATGGCCGAAAACAAATGAATTGTAGATATCATGATAGATAATTGAAAATCGTTTAAAATGAGTCTAAACTCGACCTATTTATGAATTAAAATGGCCGAGATATCTTTATTTTTATAAAAAGAAGATGACCGAAAACAAAACACTAAAAGATGGCGACATCTATGCTTTTAAAAATGAATTTGATGTTGGGTATAAGGTGTTTATTGAGACGTATTAATTATTTATAAAATCAAGATGACAGAAACCAAATGATTCATAAATATTATAATAGATGATTAAAAATCGTGTGAAATGAGCCCAAACACGACATATTTAGAAATTATAATGCTGAAGATTTCTTTATTTATATAAAAAGAAGATGGCTGAAAACAAAACACTAAAAGATGGCGACATCTATGCTTTTAAAAATGAATTTGATGTTGGGTATAAGGTGTTTATTGAGACGTATTAATTATTTATAAAATCAAGATGATAGAAATCAAATGATTCATAAATATTATAATAGATGATTAAAAATCGTGTGAAATGAGCCCAAACACGACATATTTAGAAATTATAATGCTGAAGATATCTTTATTTATATAAAAAGAAGATGGCTGAAAACAAAACACTAAAAGATTGTGACATCTATGATTTTAAAAATGATTTTATGTTGGGTACAGGGTGTAATATACCAAATCAAGCTAAAATTTTCTGATCTTTTCGAAAATATTTGTTTTATTGATAAATGTATTAAAACATATTAATTGTTTATAAAATCAAGATCACAAAAATCAAATGATTCATAAATATTATAATAGATGATTAAAAATCGTGTAAAATGAACCCAAACATGACATATTTAGGAATTATAATACTCAAGATATCCTTATTTACATAAAGAACAAGATGACCGAAAACAAAACACTAAAAGATTGTGACATCTATGGTTTTAAAAATGAATTTTATGTTGGGTATAGGGTGTGATATATCAAATCAGGTTAAAATTTTATGATTTTTTCGAAAATATTTATTTTATTGATAAATTTATTGAAACATATTAATTATTTATAAAATCAAAATGACAAAAATCAAATAATTCATAAATATTAGGATAGATGATTAAAAAACGTGTGATATGTTCCCAAACTCTATATATTTACGAATTATATTATAATTCTATTAATTATTCATTATTCTAATTATATTATATTATAATATAATCCAAGATACCTTTATTTCCATAAAAAACAAGGTGGCCGATAACAAAACACTAAAAACGATTTGTATTCTTTTAAAAATGAATTCGAGGATGTATATAGGGTGTGATACATCAAATTAGGTTAAAATTTCCTTATCTTTACGAAAATCTAATTAACTTTGCCGTATTTTTAAATAATCATTTATGGGAGGATCAAAAGCGGGATTTAACATTATTTTTACGAGATGATTAACATTTATTAACAAAGCTAACCTTAAACAAACCCACTTAAAGGTTGATATAAGAATCCTAAATCAACAAAGGCAGTTGGGAACTAATATTAGCTTAAGGAGCTGTTGAATGTTGTGTTAAATCTACATGATGAAAGAATGATAATGGTAAGCACATAGCGTATGAGGGAATAAAATTCGAATTCTTTAATAAATAGATAACATCAATACGGTAGAAGAATTGTAAAAGACGGAGGTCTTTCGGTAGTGATTTGGGTTGCTTTTATGGCCCATAATAGGGTGAAATTAACATCCACCGGTGCACATAATTACCGCGGCGTGTAATTTAGAAATTTCGAGAGTCGTAAATATCCGCTACACGGGTAATTTTGCCGGCGCTCCTTCGAAAGTGAGGCCCTAATCCTTTTATAGGATGGAAATATTTCCGCGCGCTCTTCGGTTTCTCTTTTCCTCGTAGCGGCGGAGAAGAAGATCGCTCAACGACACTCTGAGGACCGCGCGAGCGCGATCTAAGCGAAGGTGTAAACGAAACCGACCGGTCCGGAGACTTCGGGGAACAAATCTCACCCGTTTTAATCTTGTGTTCTTCACACAAATAATCTATCAAAGTCCCCGGACGAGGCGAGCGCATAGGTGTTCGCCGGGACATGAGTGATGGGCACGGGACGCGGTGGACCTAAGGTGGGATGTTCGTCATTAACGCCGGCTCGTCGATGACTAAAAGAGACGGAGAAGGAAAAACGAACTGTCCGCGGACGAAGAGAAAGAGAAAATTGAGACTAACCCGAGAGAGAGGTCCGATTGCGGGATCGGACCCGGGATCGTTAGCAAATGAGCAAGATGGACCCCGCGTAATTATTACTTTAAATAAGGACGGAATGCGAGTACTAGAAGAAGATCGAAAAGCCGCGATGGAAAACAACAACCGGTGTAATTATACACCACAATGTAATGTGCGTGCGGTGTAAAAAACGCGGTGATTAATCGTTTACACCAAATACAATCAACTTAAACACACGTTCCCGTGGCAATTCCACAAACTCTACGGATCTCCTTACCTCCGTTCCGTTTCGTTCCTTCTCCGATGAGGATGAGGATGAAAAATGGCGCTAACAACGAATGGCGATTTGTCGGACCACCCTTTCTCTACGATCCATTCCGCCTGCTTCTTTCATTCCTTTTAGCTTAGATCGTAAATAAGACCAAGCCGCTCCCGCTCGCCTGCTTTATCGCTAAACGGTTTCGATTCGAGGCGAAAAAACCTCCTCTTCGCGGTCCCTAAACAATACGCCGTACATCTTTGCCTTACAAGGAATGCCGTACATTCTGGAATTTATTAAGTAATCTCTCCTGTGATTACTTCTTACTTAACTTATAGCTTTCTTCATCATTTTTTTCCAATTCAATTTCATTTATAACTAATTTTGCATTTATTTTTTTTTTAGGTTTCAGCCACGGACCCGGATTGCGGAGTAAACGCGATGGTTAATTATACTTTGGGAGATGGTTTTGGAAAGTTGAAAGAGTTCGAAGTCAAATCGGGATCCGGAGAAGTTTGCATCACATCGAGCTTAGATTATGAAACGAGGAATGTTTATGAATTTCCTGTTATAGCCACAGATAGAGGTATTTGTTATTTATATATTACCTGTTCGTTCGAATCTCAAATGCACTATTTTTGGTAGATAGAGTTTCTAATAATCTAAGACGCACCTTAGATTTGAACGTATTTCGAATAGACTTAGAACTAGAAACATAGAAACCGTCTTAAGAGACATATGGCTAAATCTGGACGTTTCTAGTTCTAAGTTTAGTTGTTGTTCAATATTAGATTGTATATATTCTACTAAACTAAAACTAGAACTAATACTAGACCTAGGACTAGAATCATTTGGGTTTACTAATTATTTGGGTTTACACTCTTACCTGGTTTATACGGCAGTGATAAGTTCCTTGACAATCAGCCGTAAGACGAAATGTATAATGAAATCACATTTATTTGTAATATGTTGTGGAAACTCAATTACGTACAATTTTTCTTTAAAATACTTTTTTTATTTCATTTCATCAGTTTAAATACGATCCTAGCATCATGGTATTCTTCCGGAGACGATTTTAATAAACGATATACGATAATCTAAAAAACTAAGTAAGAATATGATAAAGACTAAGTGAAAATATAAACTCTCTAGCTAATTTTTTGAAAATACTTGTGGATGCTGGGTGCTGAAAAACACTGAATTGGGTCTGAAAAAATTCAAAATTTGTACATTCTAAAAAACGTTCACAGCAGGATTGGAAAGAATAATACATTAAACTTTAAATTTAGTTTCGTACATTAAATTTAAAAAAATAATTAAATATCATAAATTCAATTCGGACCATAACAAAACGATTAACAATTTTTTATGGGTGCTCTTTTAGAAGCATTTTAAGCCATATAGAAGCATTTCAAGTGTTTCAGAGGTAATATCAAGTCTTCTAAAAATATTTCAAATCCTTTAGAAGCAATACCGAGTCTTTTGGAAGCAATATCAAGCTTTCTTTCTAAAAGCAGTATCAAATCTTCTGAAAGTATTTCAAGTCTTTTTGTTCAGTCTTCAGAGGAAGATTGTTTATAGGGTTAAAATTATGCGAGATGAAGAACTAAGAAAAGTCTCAACTTTATCCTCTTTACCTTATTTACTTTAACTTTATCCTCTCCTCCATTTTCTTTGGTACAGCAAAAATCACTATTCTCGGGTCTACTCTCTTCGCCTTCCTTGTAAGCCATCCTCCACATTTCTCTATTTCTTCCCTTACCATATCCACATCGTGTTTCGATTTCCTCTCTGCTATTAAGGTGATTTCCCTTTGTTCTTCATATCGCGTTCACTTTTAAATTCTCTTCGTTCCATTTCAGCCCTTCTAACACCTACGCCTTAAGATCTCGTCCTTCTGCGTTTTCTTCTCCTTCCCCCTTCTGATCTTGAATAATTACGATTTTTTCCTTCGTTCCTTTTCTACCGTTCTCAACTATCCCCGTCTTTCCCTTCCGGTTATTAAACATTTGATCTCTATCCTCTTCTCAATTTCCGATTCCAACTTCTCTCATCCAACTTTCATGCTCTCCATCTCCTCCACTTCCTTAATTTTGACCTCCATGTCTATTATAATTTCCTCCATTCTATAGGATGCTCTCATTAAACCTTAACTCTTGCTATTCTTATCTTAGCTACTCCCCCAAGATATTATTCAACATTCTCTTCTCCTCCTATGCCAATTCAATTCCTCTGTCCACCCCTCCTTCAACCTCCATTCGACCTTTTTTGCGTCTGTGTGACCTCATTTCCGAGACCACCGAAGAAATCGAACCTGCCCTGGAACGATTCTCCCTATCCCCCATATATCCCTTTCTTTAAATACCTTTCTTTAAAAAAAAGGGTTTAACCCTTCTTATTCTATTTCAATACTGTCTTTAAAAAAATCACCCTTACTTTCTAGAAGCAATATGGAGTCTTCTGAAAGCAATATCAAGTCTTCTAGAAGTAGTATCAAATTGTCTGGAAGCATTTCAAGTCTCCCAAAGGCAATATCAAGTCTTCTGGAAAAATTGTAAGTATTCTGGAAGCATTTGAAGTCTTCCAGAGGTAATATCGACTTTTCAAAGCAGTTCAAGTCTTGTAGAAGCAGTATCAACTCTTTTGAAAGCATTTCAAGTTTTCTAGAGGCAATAGCAAGTCTTCTGGAAACATTTTTAGTCTTTCAGATACAGCATCAAGTCTTCTGCAAGCATTTTAAGTCTTCTAGATGCAATATCAAGGCTTCTGGAAGCATAGTAAGTTTTCTGGAAGCATTATAAGTCTTTTAAAAGCATTTCAACTCTTCTAGAAGTAGTATCAACTCTTCTGGAAATAGTTCAAGTGTCCCAGAGGCAATATCAAAACTTTTGGAAGCATTTGAAGTCTTTTAGATGCAGTATCAAGTCTTCTGGAAGCATTGCTAGTCTGCTGGAAGAAATTTAGATAATTTTGAAAACAATAGCTGTTTCGGTTTTTATGAAAGAAGAAGGGCACGTCGACAAATTAAAGCTTGAAAAGCATTTTTAAAGAAGTTTTTTTTTAGAATCAACTGTTCTGGAAGCTCTTCAAGTCTTCCAGACAGAGTGTTAAGTTTTCTGGAAATATTTCAAGTCTTCTGGAAGCAGTATCAAATCTTTTGGAAGTAGTATCAAGTCTTCCGGAAGCAGTAAAAAGTATTTTGGAAGTATTTTGAGTACTCTATACCAGAATCAAGTCTTATGGAAGTATTTGATGTCTTCCAGAATCAATATCAAATTTTCTGGAAGCATTTCAAGACACCCAGAGACAACATCAAGTCTTCTAGATTCAATATAGGGTTTTCTGGAAATAGATCAAGTCTTCTAGAAGTTGTGTGAAGTCTTCTGGAATCATTTTAAGTCTTCTGGAAGTATTTAAATTCTTTTAGAAGCAAACCCATGTCTTCTGAAAGCAGCATCAACTCTTCTAGAAGCATTTTGAGTCTTCTAGAACCAGTATCAACTCTTGGGGAAGTATTTCAAGTCATCCAGAATCAACCCAAACCAATATCAAGCCTTCTGGAAGCATTACAAGACGCCCAGACACAACATCAAGTCTTCTAGATTTGATATAGAGTCTTCTGAAAGCAGATCAAGTCTTCTAAAAGTAATTCTAAGTCTTCTGGAAGCATTTCAAATTTTCTAGAAGTATTTAATTCTTTTAAAAGCAGACCTAAGTTTTCTGGAAGCAATATCAAATCTTCTAGAAGCATTCTGTGTCTTCTAGAACCAGTATCAAGTCTTGTGGAAGTATTTGAAATCATCCAGAATCAATATCAAGCCTTCTGAAAGCATTCCCAGAGACAACATCATGTCTTCTAGATTGAATATACATTCTTCTGGATGCAAATCATGTCTTCTAGAAGCAGTGTTAAGACTTCTGGAATCATTTCAAGTTCTCTGGAAGTATTTAAATTCTTTTAGAAGCAGACCCAAGTCTTCTTGAAGCATTTTGAGTCTTGTTCAACCAGTATTAAATCTTGTTAAAGTATTTCAAATCTTCTAGAATCAATATCAAGCTATTTAGTCAGACGCCCTGGGACAATATCAAGTCTAATATCATAAGAAGCAATATCAGTATTCTTGTACATCCAGAAAACCTTCGTAGTTGTCGTTTAATCTTATTCTTCTCAATTCCTCGTAACTCACATACAACTGCTGTAATACCACGATAAACACGCATTTTTTTGTCAATCATTTTGTAGAAGGATGAATCAATTATGTCAATTGTGGGATTGTGATGTCAGCTATTTCTTCTTCCGCCTAAAGTGCTTCATTCTCTGTAAGTTCAATTAATTCAGCATGCAACAAATTCACGACATTATCTTCCAAGTCCTCAAAACCAATTGATCCATCGGTTGAATCATGGCAGTTGCGTATTTAGGCAGATGATTAGTTTTCACATCATTGGATAGGTCCGATATAATGGTAAAGTAGAAGGAGAAGCAGAATTTTTTGACTCAAACCGTGCTTCCGAATATATTCATAATGTTTTAAGATAAAAATGGCTAGAGTTGCTTGATTGAGTGTCGTATCACTGAGGTTAAATAAATAGAGGCATATTTTAAGGAGACTTATAATAAATCGTCGTATAAGGAGGTATGAGTGTATTGCATTGAACTAATACTAGAACACTACACCTACAAACATTCTGGGTACAATCTTTTTATATCGTATTCATTCAAATTTAAGACGTACTATTTTTGTCAAGCAGTTGTTCCTAATATTGGTGTGCATATTAAAATCGGGTGATTCGCCTATGAATTAATTTAAATTAAATAAATCATTTTTTTAATTTAGGAGGACTTAGCACAACTGCGATGATCAAGATCCAAATAACAGACGTAAACGATAACCGTCCAAATTTCTATCCAAGGGAATACAACGTTTCATTACGAGAAGGTGACACATCTTCGAATTCCCCAAAAACCCCCGTTGTAATCGTAGCTGCAACGGATGCGGATTCTGGAAAATTCGGCCAATTAACTTACGGGATAGTAGCCGGAAATGGGGCCGGTTTGTTTAAAATCGACAAAAACACCGGGGAGATTTCAATAAATCGTCCCAATCTTTTGTCGACCCGAACGCAACGTTATCATCGTTTGAATATCTCCGCAACGGACGGTGGTGGACTGCAGTCTTCGGCGGACGCGGAAGTCTTCATCAGCGTCATAGATGCGACACAACGACCTCCCATCTTCGAACACCCGAGATACACGTATTCCGTGAAGGAGGACGTGAGGCGAGATACGATTGTCGGGTCCGTTAAGGCGTCTGTCACCGAAATAGGTAAAGTAGATGGCGCGATTGCGCTGCGCCCAGCGTCTCCTCCGGTATTAGGAAACTCCAAGAAAGTCTCGAAAGAATTCAAAGAATCGCGTGTTCGAAGAATCGACCTTCGTTTTTAAATAAAACAACGTCGTTTTATTGGGCTATAAACTGCGGTCACGCACGCGAAATTATCTAATGTGTTTAGTTTTAATGGCTTTATTACTTAATTAAATATGAACGGAACGAGAATGATGTTATTTCCAATTCAAAGATATTTAAAGTTTAAATGTTGATTCTGGAACGTGCGCATAAATTGGCGGCAAAAGGGGGCACCCGCCGTATTAATATGTAAATATAGTTCGCGCTCGCGGTACTCTCCAATAATAAAAACATCTATACGTCTCGGCCAATTAGTGCGCTCGTATTCCGTCGGGCGTCTCTGCCAGGCACACACACACACAACACACACGTACACACGCCAGCTTACGGCGAAGAACGTTCGTGTCCGGTCGATATAAATATTTTTTCGCCTCCCCGCTGCCCGAAGAAGTCCTTGGTTTGATTCGACAATGCGGAACACCGGTAGCAACGCTACCTGTCGACAATCTTACCGAACTATTTAGATTTTTTTATTTTCTCAATTTTGTTTTTTGATTTTTTTATATACCCGAAAATTAGATCGGAATTAATTTTTCTTTTTTTTATTTTTTATTAATAATCAGCGCAAGAAACACCACTCATTTACACCCTTAGGTTTTATATTTTAGTAGGTACTATTACCCTTATTACCCTCATGTTGTTATCGAATAGATCCGATGTTGTGAAAAAAAACTTAAATGTAAAACTGCGCATAGTAAGCTTTCTATGAACAGTTTTAGCGGTTTTTAGACATTTGCCAGCAGAATCTAGTTTTATATTTACAATAATAAGTCGTTTGCACTTAGTACTCAATCTTCTACCATCAACATTTTGATTTTTATCAGCAATATTTACCTTTTCTAAAACTAAAAGGTAAACTTTGGTGGCACTTCGAATTGTACAAAATTCTTTTCTTTACACATGTGCATCTATTACCATTACATTTTGTTTTGCAATTGCATTTTACAAATCGCTGTCCACTTCCTACCGATTGCTCTGTGGCCACTGTTCTAAGAGGTAATTGTTATGGTGGAATACCATCGATGTTTAGTATCTTCTCTGGACATACACTAAATTGGGATCTAGTGTAAAGACCTTTCAAAATACCATTCCTTGTTCCTATTTGAAAATAACCATCATTGGTTTTTTTCATTATACATCCTAAGATTGAACGAGAATCTCCTCTTCCCCTGTCTACATCTGGTACTTTAATCCGGACAGTCATTGCGTTTTCTGCTGGCATATGAGAAGCATCAGATATTGTTTTCATACGTGTAGCATGAAGTTTTAAATTTTCTTTGGCCTCATTTCTGTTATTATTAATTTCATGTAGACGCAAGCAAACATTACAAATGGAATTATCTTCCGACAATAACAAAACCTCACATTTTCTACACTTCTCTTTCAATATATCGTTATTTTCTTTATCAACGCACGTTGTTGCTATTTCCTCTACTAGCAAAATTTCTTCTTGTAAAGCTTCTTCTAAGGTTTCTAAAGAACTTTCTGGGATAGATTCCTGTGAAATAGCAACATTGCTATGAAAAGTGATTTCAATTTCACCTTGTTCTTCTGTATTAGACGCATTAGAAGTTTTTATTCATATGTCCAAGTCATCCTCAGTATTAATTTCTTTAATAACATCTCGTGGTAGTGAAGAAGAAGTAAGTCCAACCTTCGCTGTCTCTCCAAATATTGCTTCATATGGACTTCTTATGATTCCTGCATGAAGCGCCCTATTTTTCATAAATTGCACGAAACCCAAACCTGGAAAAGATTTACATGATACCGCTTTTTATTGTAGAAAAAAAGAAAGATTTGATTGAAAGGTTTTTACCTTTACTCCAATGGTTAGATTTTCTTGTAGCATCCAAGTGTTCAATATATTTTCTACATCTTGATTGGCGCGTTCTACATTGCCTTGCGATTGACTATGTCGCGGTTTACCATGAACAATTTTTAATTCAGGCCATAGTTGTTTTAAATCTTCTATTATATTGTTCACAAATTCTCGTCCATTATCAGACTGCAGTATGGATGGGGCACCAAATAATAAGAATATACTAAGTAGTTGATCTGCTACTTCCAATCCCTGCTTACTTTTAAGGGCTCTAAGTATCACAAATTTCGTCAGATGATCTTGATAGACTAATATAAATTTAAATTCTCCGTCAGGTTGTGATTGAAAGTCTATTAAGTCTACTTGGCATCTAGAGTTAAAGTGTGAAAATATCATCGGTTTAACCACCAACCCTTTCTTTTCGTTTTTTCGCTTTTTCAAACATAATTCGCATAAATTTAGAAATAGTTGTATTTCTTGAGTTGTAATATTTTTTACCTTTGTTGAATTTCATTCTTCATACGGTCACGTCCACCATAGCCTATTGATTCGTAAACTTCATACAATACATCAAATAATTCTTCAACAACAACATAATACAACGCTTTATCATTTGTAATTGGTACAACTAGCTTTTCCACATTTTTAATTGTAACGACATCGTAATGTTTTAGCAACCAAAAATGACGGTTTGCCTTCCGAGCTGAGGCCTTTGCAATTATTACTTCATCTACTAAATTACAATATTTTGATAAACTCATTCGAAAGTTATTACTCTTTTGTGAAATATTTTCAATACAACTATGAAATTTAATTTTCATTTCATTTTTATCTATTTTACTAACTTAACAAGTTAACCGAAAGATAAAGCCTTATTTTGAAACTTCCTGAGAACTACTGTGTCTTTTTTACATTGATTTTAAAGCGAACAAATATTATAACCTAACCTATTTTACCATTCAACAGAACTGTTAAAGAATAGGTTAAGTTGGTTGGTTGGTTACCTATCGTTGTCTACGTTGTCTATCGATCGAAGTTTTTTAGTTATAAGTTATTTTGATTTTTTATATTTCAGAGTCTTCGCTTCGTTTTTTATTTAAAACAACTTCTACAACTTTTGTTATATAATACATTTTAAACGTATATTAAACTTTCACTGAGTATCGTTAGTAATTGTATACATTAACTAGTAAAAGTTTACATTTTGTATTTTATATACACATTAACTAGGTAAATTAGTTAATGTATGCATTGTCTAGATAGTGTATACATTCACGTAATGAATGCTTTAACTGTAACATATACACATCTATATTTCTGTTTACACATTTGCCAACAGTATCTAGTCTTATGTTTGCAATAATAAGTGTTTGCCCTTACTGTTCAATCGTCTGTTATCAGTGTCTTGACTTTTATGAAAGTGACACCTGATGCTCTAAAAGCTGTGGAGGAGAATTCTGATACGGAATAAAAAATTCTGAAAACGAGGTTTATTGTTTGCCAATAAAAAGCAATCAGTACTTTTTCGCAAAGGACAAAAACGAAATGGTGTCTCAATCAACCAGCAAATAGAATTCGAATTAACAAGCATAATTTGCTTAGAAAGAGTAAAGGGGCAATGTGCGCAGCACTCTGCAGTGACTTCTTTAGAATGTTGGAGCTGTTTAGTAATAGAATATATTTTAAAAACAATTGTGAGATACACGAAGACGTCTGAGAATATAAAATCGAAATTTTAACACGATAGAGCCACCAAAATTGTCAATTTGGTTGAATTGAAAGCGTTCATTGGTCACTTGTGCTTAGCTGGTGTTTTCAAGCCTAATATACAAAATTTAGAGGATTTGTGGGATTGAAAATTTTGGACTGGTGATGACTATAAAAAGATTCAAATTTATTACGAACACCATCGTGGGTGTTTATGATTTAACGATAAAAGTACTTGGGGGAAAAAAACTTAGCTGCATTTTATGATGTGATTACAAAGATTGTTTACAACTGCTAAAAATGCCAGTCTGGGAGAAAATGTGAAAGGGAAATGAGAACTTCTTACTTCAATGTTTCATAAAGACAATTCAATCAATGAATGATACCAAGAACGTTTTACAATACCACAAAAGAACATGTGGATACTGCCTATAAATTGTGTTATTTTGCAAGGCGATGGCTAGCTGTAGCATTTTTGCCATGCTGAACGTTTTGAACATAAATGCATAACGTATACATTGAGTATAATCAAACATCTATTCGCAGAAAAATGTTCCTTAAAGGGTTGGCACAGGAGTCAGTCTTGCCCCAGTCAGTCTCTGTTAATGCCTAAAGATATGCAAGAAAGATTGATACATTTTTCAATCTACAAATGGTAACGAAAAAGATTTTCAAAATAGAGAACAACATGATGATGGTCACTATCACCATCATCATGTTATCATCACTAGAAAAGAGAAGGTGTGAGGACTGTAATTTTCGCAAATAGTCTTCTCCATGCAGATTTAGTATTGTATACGCAGTATTTATGCTTCTGTCAGCAGTATTTATCCTTTAGCCAACAGTATCTGTCTTTTGTCAGCATTATTTACTTTTGCAAGCAATTAGTAGACTTATGTGTCTTCAAACAAATTGGGTATTTTATAAGATACATCTGAGGATCTGTCAGAAGTATTTAGATTTTGCCAACAGGATCTTGTATTTAATAAATAAATTGTAACAAGAAAATAGTCTTTTTTAAACAGATTTGATATTTTGTAAGCTGTATCTGAGGTTCTGCCAATAACATTTGAGGAGCTCACGTGCAAAACCGGTTATATCCACATTTTGATGAAATTTACTTGGCATATGAATTCGCAAGCGAGATATGGTGTCTTCCGCTTGGTAAATTCAATTACAGGAAGAAGCGGACATATCACACTCTAATAACTAGTTAAAAATATGCATTGCTTATCTTTAAAGGCAAACTGTCAAAAGTTTTTCGCGTTTTCTGACACTTCTCAACACACACATCTCACAAAATGGATATATCCGGTTTTGCACGCGAGCTCCTCATTTAGTCTTATACCAACAGGACCTAGTCTCTTCTTGCAAGCAATTAATACGTTTGTGTTGCATACGTAGTATCTACACTTTGTCAGCAGTATTTAGCTTTTACCCAACAGTATCTGTCTTTTATCAACATTATTGACTTTGCAAGCAATTAGCAGTCTTATGTAGCAAGAAAACAGTCTTCTCCAAACAGATTTAGTATTTTATAAGTATAATATCTGTGCTTCTAACAGCAGTATTTGGTCTGTTGTCAACACGATCTCGTTGAAAATCAGCATTATCTACTTTTTAAAAAAATTAGTAATCTCTTGCATCCAGCAAATGGTCATCCCCCAGATTTAGTACTTAATAGGCCGTATTTACGTTTCTGCCAGCAGAATGTAGTGTTCTGTAAGAAATTAGTAGTCTTCTGGAAGCAGATTTTCCAATAAGCAATATCTAAAGTTTTGCCAGCAATATTTAGTCCTTTGCCAATAATACTTTACTTTTTATCAACATTACCTACATCCACATGCAGTAACTAATCTTCTGCAACCATCAAATTATCTTCAATTAACAGATTTAAACTCTTATAAACTATATCTGATTTTCTGTCACCAATACCTAGTCCAATATTAGTCAAATTAAGAGTTCTTGTTGCTTAATGCTTGATAACCCATCAACTTTACCATTTTTGTCAACCTTTACGTTTAATGACCTCTCGTAAACGTTTTGGCATGGATTGAACAAACTTTTTTGTATTTTCTGCAGTGATTTTAGCCCATTCCTCAACTATAACATGTTTTAACATTTCCTTTGATGTTAAATTGTCTATTCTACGACCAATAAATCCCACAAATATTCAATGAGATTTCAGTCGGGCGACTGAGGTGGTGCTTTCAATTGCTTTGGGGTGTTGTATAGCAGCCAAAGTTTTGTATTTTTTGCACAATGTTTGTGGTAGTCATCTTATTGGACTATATAATCGGACCCCAAACCCAAATCGTCTGTATTTGGCTTCAAATTTTCTTCTACCAGCAGATTTAGTATTGAATAGGTAGTATTTACACTTCTGCTAGCAATATTTAGTTTTCTGCCAACAAGATTTTTCATCAAGATTATCTACTTCTGCAACCAATGTAGGAACCAAATTTAGTATTTTACAAGCGATATCTGATATTCTGCCAGTAGTATCTGGTCTTCTGTCATCAATACCAAGTCTAATATTAGTCAAATTAAGATTTCTTGTTGCTTAATGTTTGATAATCCATCAATTTTATCAAATCTGTCAACAAAATCTTGACGGTAATCAGCATTATCTATTTTTTTAAAGAAATTAGTAGTCTTCGGCGATCAGCAAATGGTCGTCTGCCAGCAGATTTAGAATTGAATAGGTAGTATTTACACTTCTGTTAACAATATTTAGTTTTCTGCCAACAAGATCTTTTCATCAAGATTATCTACTTCTGCAACCAATGTAGGGAGTATTATTTAAGCGATATCTAAGATTCTGCCAGCAGTATTTGGTTTTCTGTCAACAGGATCTTGTTTTTAATCATAATAATTTGCATTTTAAGCAACTAGTAGTCTTCTACAAGCAAACTTAGTGTAGTATTTAGTCTTCTGCCAACATCAGTTTGTTTATTATTAGCCCACTTACTTTTTGAAGTAATTAGTAGACTTCTACAACCAGTAAATTGTTTTCTGCAAGCAATGTTAGTACTGAATAGACAGTATCTATACTTCTGCCAGCAGTATTTGAGCTTTCTCCAACAGCATCTTGTCTTTTAACAGCCTAACTACATTTCTAAACAATTAATAGTCTTCTATAAATAAGATTTTTTTCTTTAATCAGCATTATTTACTTTTGTAAACAATCAGTATTTTTCTGCAACCTGCAAATTGTATTTTGCAAGAAAATTTAGTTCCGAATACAGCCTATTTAATCTAGCAGTATTTGCCAACAACATCTTGTCTTTGATCAGCCTAACGACGTTTTCAAGCAACTAGTAGTCTCCTGCAAATAGGACATAGTCCAGCGCATGCAGATTTAGTATTGTATAAGTAATACATACGTTTCTGTCCCCAGCATTTGGTTTTCTGTTAACAAGATCTTGTTTTTAATCAGGTTGATTTGCATTTTAAGCGATTCGTAATCATTTGCTAGCAGACTTAGTAGTGAATAAGGAAATATTTACGTTTTACGTTTTTTTATGCTAACATTGAGTAGTCTTCTTCCATCAGATTTAGTATTTTATTATACTACGATATCTTATAGAAAATATATTTATGTTATATTAAAGAAATGAAGTAGTAAAAATAAGTTAAATATAACCAACCACAGTTACGTCACAATAAGATTTAAACGGTTCTATTTAACGATGAGATTCCTTTGGGCATATAAAATTGCGCGCATCGTAAACAGTTTACGTTAATCGAGTAATTTTATAACTTTGCCTGTATTAAGTTATAAACGACACGTTGAAGATGAGGACGACGAGAGGATGACGGTAATGATCGTCGATGTAATAAAATACCGAATGTTTCCGATGCGTGATAATCCCTCTCGATGCGACGGATCAGGCGAGTAACCCGGAATCTCTTTGTTAGTTTATACGCCCATTGTGTGGCATTTATATATTTCTATAAACAACGCGATACGATCGCCGAAGTCAGGTTTTCAGGCGGCCGGCGCCATTATTGTGCAACCGAGAGAGAGCCCGTTCGGTTGTAAATTAAATAAAATACGCGAGATCGCAGATAATTAAACGGAATAACTCAAACAATGACAATAGGTTTTCTATTGGGGCGGCCCGTAATATGCATATATTTCAGTTCAGTTCACCTGTACGCCGAATGGAGGCGTTCCGGCGCTGCTGCCACTATTGCCTAACGACGCTTGGTTATAAATTAACTTGTACCCATTGTATTTCACTCAGTAGCTGGACCAACCACGGGATCGGCCTCGGCACCACATCACGGAACCAAAGAACCATAATTTATGAATATGTTAATAAATCGTCGATTAACGCTTCTTTTTCGATTCGAATGTATTATCAATTAAAATAAAATATTGATGTCCCATTACTGCGGGGCGAAGTCGTATTTGTTCGAAACGGCGCAATAAATGAAACCGCCGCGAACAATGGAACGCACGGGCGGACGCGAACGATGGACAAGACAATAGTTACCGGGGAACCCCGCATTTTACCCTCTTCGAAGACTTGTTTAGAAAACGCCCTCTCTCTTACAACAACGAATCCCAACAATCCAATCCTCTCAGTGTGCTCAAAAACTTTTTCCATTATTTTTTTTATTTTAAATTTTCATCAATCAACACAATCGAATCGCGTAACCCGAGTACCCAACTAATACCAACCAACGCGGAATCAAGCATAAAATTTTTATAGCACCTCCTAATCAAATGCCGCCCGCCATAAACAGCGTATAAATCTCCGGCGACAACAGATCAATTTATACCGAGCCAATCTGGCGGGGCGACGAAGTGCCATTATTTACGAATGCATCTGATAAGTGCAGGGCCGGACGGGCGTAATGGCCCGTGAGGACGCAAAAACGCCGGGGATATTATTTATGCGAATCGGTCTTCACGGGCCGTGTGCATTGATAATGAACCCGGACCACGGCACAAAGCGAAATCTATTATTGGAATCTAACGCCCACAACGAAAACGATCCCGAAACCACAACATCGCAATCGCGATATAACACATTTATGATACCTATACATATATAAGATTTAAGAAATATATATATAAGATTTAGGAAATATATATATATATATATACACATTTGTTCTGGTTGATACGAAGTGTCATCCATTAATCTTCTTGGTTAGATACCAGGATTTAGATTTCCTAGTACATTAAACTACTAATTTCTCGCAAAGTAGACAGTGCTGATAAAAGACAAGATTGTGTTGGCTAAAAACTAAAAATTGTTGATAGAAGTATAGATACTATTTATACAATACTAACTTTGCCTGTAGAAGACTATTTTCTGTTTGCAGAAGACTACCGATTGCCTGAAAAAGTAGTTAAGCTTATAAAAGACAAGATGCTGTTCGCAAAAATCCGAATATTGTTCACAGAAGCGTAGATTCTGCGTATACAACACAAAATTTGCTTGCAGAAAATTACTAATTACTTGCAAAAGTACATAATGCTGGTTAAAAACTAGATCCTGTTAGTGTAAAGCTGAATATAGTTGATAGAACCTTTTAAAATATCAAGTCTGATATTTAGTTACATAGTAGATATTAGTTACATAAGATTATTAAGCAGATAATATGTCAGAACTAGAAGTAAACAATGCTGATGAAAGACAAGATCCTGTTGGCAGTGGTAAATACTGCTGACAGAAGCTCAGATATTGCTATTAGAATACTAAATCTGTTTGGCATAAAACTATTAATTGCTTACAAATGTAGATATTGCTGATTTCAGACTAAAGCTTGTTTGCAGAAGACTAAATACTGCTGGCAGAACCTGCCAAATCTGTTTTTAAATCTGCTTGGAAAAGACTATTTCTTGGTATATTAGACTACTAATTACTTGCAAAAGTAGATATTGCTGATAAAAGACAAGATAATGTTAACCAAAAACTAAATACTGTTGACAGAAGTATAGATACTGTTTATACAATAATAAATTTGCCTTTATTAGACTATTTCCTATTTGTAGAAGACTACTGATTACATAAATAAGTAGTTAGGCTGATAAATAACGAGATGCTGTTGGCAAAAGACCAAATACTGCTGACAGAAACGTAGATATTGCCTATTTAGCACTAAATCTGCTTGTAGAAAACTACTAATTGCTTAAAATGCAAACCATTTTGATTAAAAATACGAGTTTGTTGAAATAATATTATTATTAGAAATAACGCTATTAAATATCGCTTATAAAATACTAATTCTGCTCCCTACATTGGTAGCGGAAGTAAATAATCTTGATGAAAAAATCTTGTTGGCAGAAGACCAAATATTGCTAGCAGAAGTATAAATACTACCTATTCAATACTAAATATGCTGGCAGACGACCATTTGCTGGTTGCCGAAGACTACTAATTTCTTTAAAAAATAGATAATGCTGATTAATAGCAAGACCTTGTTGACAGAATTGGCAAGGTTGATGGATCCAGCATTAAACAACAAGAAGTCTAATATATTATTAATTATATTATTTTCTAATTTGACTAATATTAGACTGGGTATTGGTGACAGAAGATCTGATACTGCTTATAAAAGACTAAATCTGTGAATTGAAGATAATTTGATGGTTGCAGAAAATTAGTTACTGCGTGTGGAAGTAGATAATGTTGATAGAAAATAACGTATTATTGGTAAAAGAGTAAATATTGCTGGCAAAACCTTAAATATTGTTGTAAACCAAAAGTAGTCTTCTTTGCTTACAGAATACTAAATTCTGCTGGTAGAAGCGTAAATACGACCAATTCAGTACTAAATCTGCTGGCAAATGACTAGAGATATAGCTTATACCAGAAATTCTTAACCTTTTCTTTGCGACGATCTCTTGTACGAAGTTTTATTATTGCATCGACCCCATTTAAAACAGAAAGTTAAAAACAGACAATTTGATATGAGAGATTTCTGTTTGTGTCCCTTATATCCTGTAATTATTAGTATTAGTGACTAAAAAAAGGTCAGTGAAGTTTCGATACTTTAGGATTTCCAGAAAGTCAAGTGTACAAAACAAGTGAAATAGTGCTTTCAAATTCAGCAATAGCACTTCCTATCGACTCCTCAAAGCTGTATCGACCCCCAATTGACCTTTTAAGCTTTATCGACTTTCCAGCATCATTTATCGAGTAAGATACGCTGTTTTATACAATACTAAAATTGCTAATAGAAGACTATTTCCTGTTTGTAGAAAACTGCTAATTTAAAAAAATAGGCTGATAAAAAACAAGATGCTGTTGGCAAAAGATCAAATAATACTGATACTATACAACACAAAATCTGGTGCATTTCGTCTGAGTTCTGGTGATGGTCTATTGTTAGCTTTAATGCTCGTATTAGTAGTAGTTGTTATTCAATGTTAGATTGTATATATTCTATTAAAACATTAATGTTCAACCGTCTTAAGAAACGTGCGGCTAAACCCTAATGTTTCTAGTTATGGATCCGGTTTTAGTTCTAAAGCTGGGTTGTATTAGTTACACTTTTAGTTTCAGAAGAATAGTTAAGAATAGAATAGGGTGGGATTACATCTTAAGAGACGGACGGCTAACCTCAAATGTTTCTAGATCTAGGTCCAGTGCTAGCTTTAGTGATGGTATTAGTTCTAATTTTGCTGTTATTCGCTTTTAGATTATTACATACTTGTATAGAACTAAAACTAAAACTAACACTAGGACTAGAAAAATCAGGAAAGAATCAGGAAACCGAAACTTTCTAGTCCTAGGTCTACTGTTAGTTCTAGTTTTAATTATTGTTTAACTCTAGATTGTTTAAAATTCTTCTGGAACTAATAGTATAACTAATAAAAAAATCCTACGTGTCTTAAGATGGCGACTCGATCTGGGGGCATACTGTATACATATATGACATACACATATATATAGTATCTCCCCAAATAAACATATGCATATATATCAGGTGAGGTATTTAAATTGAGACAACCTTATTTCTCATAAACCATCGATTATATCCAAAATAATTTCAGATAAAATATTCTTCATATAATGCATATTATATATACAGTTCACGCCGCTTAGTTAGAACACTTTGGGCCTCACACAACTTATCCATCTGAAATAACCCATTGTAAAAACAACACCAATAATAATCGGAATTTAAAAGAATTACCATGTCTAAAATAATGGAGATTATGGGATGATTCATGATCCAAATTGATGACGAAAATGCTCTGTTTAAAATGATATAGAATACTTGATGTTTCAACGAGAAATTATTGAGATAGAAATTAAAATTTATAAGTTTTTGCTTCAAATCAATTAAACTTCAAAAAAAATCGCCTTGGAGATGAAGGAATCATGGCTTAAATTGAAGGTGAATGTTTTGTGTAAAGGTTTCTTGAATAAAACGCTCTGGTTCACTTTTTTTTTAAATTTTGGGTAGGAGGTGCTCGTTGCTACACTTCTTGTAAACTAACTTTTCTAACACACGTCTTGACTTGTGTTTCTCTTGTATTTCGTTTCTCTCCTCACGCAAAAAATATCGATCAAATACAAAACCTCGGTAGGACTCGGCACCATACGACCTCGTCACAACGTTACGAAGAAACCTCAAACAACGACCGAAGAGTGAAGATAATCGCTGTTTTATACAAGAATATTATTGAGCTGATAATTCAATTGTGTGCAGCTGCGTTTCAATTTAGATAACATTAAGACAAATTAGACAAGTTGGACCGATTAACAGAAGTTTTGGAACTAATAAGCGAATATTAAATGCATTTCGGACTTAACATTTTGTCTCGATTAAGCGACTCTTCTTTGTGTGATTAAGTCCATTGTATTTTAGCCACCTATGCATTTCAATTGTTAAGTAGGTTTCTTTTAATGGGTACATATTTTGTTTTTAATACTACGCTTCCAGTTTTTTAGGGTAGAGATATTAAGACGGTGGCGATAGATGGCAGTTGTTTTAATTTTAGTAACAATATCTGTCAAAATATTCCTTAGCTATAATTTTGTTCTTTAGATAATCACAATTGATATCTTTAGCTACTTTTCCATAAACTAAAATCATTCCAAGTCTTTTCAAGTTAAATGTTTGGTTCGGAATATGGCTTATAAGATAGCAGGCTTGATATTGTCAACCTACTTGATGTTAATTGCGATGTTCCTTGATAGTACTTTTAATTTCTATTATACATAATATTCAAGATATAGATGACGCTTCAAAAATGCAGTCAATAATAATAAAGAGAATCTATCTTTCACCTCCTGGTGGCAGAATGGGAAACAACTTTAAATATATATATATATATGTTTAATTCATAAAAATCTAATTAAATAAATCTAATTTTTCAGTATACATTTTATAGTTAAAGGAAAGTGAATTGGCGAATTTGATTAAAACAAAAAAAAAGAATAAGATGGGGGGTAAAAGGAATAATGTCGCAAACGATTCTTTCGGCGGACAGTTGAACAAGAGACCCGTTTCGGCGAATAAGAGTTGTCCCGTCTCGCGTTCGTTGAATACAATGGACTGCGGTAGAAGAGAGGCAAACTTTTCACTTAGCGGTGCCCTCGCAGCCTGCCGAAATGTCGTCGACAGTCCGGGAGATGTACGACTGCCTCGATTCTGCCCCCGAAATAATTGCCCTCTTTTATACCTAGATTCTTCGTCTTCTTCTTCTTCTTTCCGTTCCCCGGCTCCTTTACATTCATGCAAATTGCCATTCTCTTTTATGCGGCTGAGGCTTCGTTTGAGACGACACAATGCGTCGCCGTCGGTCTACCCTATTCTTTTGTTTTCACGATACTCACTATTTTGTTTTTTTTTATTTTCGTTTTTTTCTACTTATGCGTTTAAGTACGCACTCGAATTTTATTGAAACAAAGTGAAATCGAGAATTTTCACAACGCTGTTGTTGGAGTAGTAAATTTGCAACATTAGAAATCAGTTTATGGGAATGAGGTCTGTTCGGCGGCCCGATATGGCGTCGAGAGGAACTTGAATAAGTTTGAATCGATTGTGAAAGTTGGGTTAATTCTAAAACGGATTTGTTACGGACCTGAACGTTCCTAGCCTTATTTTTATTTAACCCGGTCTCGAATGTATCGAGGTCCAAAAAGCTCAGCGCGCCGCCCGAGCATGTTAACGCGGCCCCCTCGTCCCCGCCGCTTACCCCATGCGTCGGTAACCCGTTTGAGACGATTTTCGGAAGTTTGCTATGGCGAACTTTTAGCCGGGCAATAAATAACGTGCGCGAAGCCGGAGACGGACACAGAGGCGTCCGCGAGTCGAGGAGCCCTTTGTTTTCGAGATGGTACAAGTGGGCGAGGGTCGAACAGAGTTTTTTCCCAACGTTTTTCTAGGGTTTTTTGTAGCAAGGCGCCTCGGAAAAAAACCAAGTAATTTATGTGGTAATACGGGCGAATTTGTAACGAAAAAAAAGACAACCCATATTTTCTTGATGCAGTAGCAAATTGCCGACGAACGCGAATCGATCAATTCCTCAATAAATTTCCCGGAATAGCGCGCCGATCGACATAATTGCGCTCAAGAAACGACCAGCGTCGTTAACGCTTAGTGGTTGCCTAACATTCATATTTGCATCTAAGTATTACTAGCTACATCCAGAAAAAGAAAACTCACACAAGTTAACTTTAATTCGTCTTAACGGATATGCTTTGCTTAGATTAATTTCTTAGGGTTCTCGTCAACCTATCTCGGTTGTAGGTAGTTTGGCGAAGAACGCGACTGTTAGACGCCGCGTCGCGAGATCGAAGGTGCACGTAGATATGTAAAACAGGCGCTTTTCGACACCGGGAGATGTGCTCTTGCGCTCCTCCGAGCGCTGCACGATCGCCATAAATCTCGTCCGGTCCCAGCCACCGAGGTACGGAAAATACATAATCCGGCTCGCCGTACGTGACGAAACAACGCTCGAAAATGGCGGATGGCTCGGGAAACACCTCACGATCCGGCTTAGAATACATATATTAGGGACAACGAATAAAATTCACTCGTTCAAGGCTCGTACACAACTTGGGGTGCCATATGTCTTACGGAAACCGGAGTACAATCTTTAATTATTATCCCGGTTTATAAATATAGCTTATATGTTATATACAGCCTTATTGTATGGTTTTTGGGAACTTGGATGACGGTTTAATAACTAAATAACGATCCTTAACTTATAAAACATGATGATTATGTTTCTACACATAACTAGAGATATTTATCTTAAATAACTCAATATGCCTTATTTTACTACTAAGTGCTCTTCACTATCTCGCTCATAATAATGATAATTTATTTTATTGCCTAACAAAGTTCAATTATAGGACGATACTACAAGAAAACTATTACTTTATACGACCTTTGCACCGGGGAATTGGCTAAAATATTAGATCTGTGATTACTTAGAATTGCAGATCTCAAACAATTCTTATTTTCAAACAAAATTCAGAATAATTTGTGTAAAAACTTGATACACTGGTCATCTCTTCTCACACACAGTTCAGAAAAGTTCCGTACGTATTCCATACCACGATTGGGGTTACATCAGTCTAGGTGTAAAGCCAAATATTTGATACATCTCTTTTAAATTCGTTCCAACATAACCCCATGACACATATATTGTAATTACCAAGTAACAAACTCATATTCTATTTTGGACAAAACAAATGTCATAAGCAGAGTTTAATACACATCAATGTCAGAAAATGCATGACAAGTGCGTAGAACGAAACCATGCATTCGAACATTCGGCCAATTTTCAGATCATGAATGTAGATAATTTCTCAAGAAGAATATCTCTTTTATATAATAAGAAGATATAAGAAGCACTTGCTGAGATGAATCGTTCATTTGTATACAGCCTTAATATATTTTTTTTGAATACTTGGACCACTGCCTTGGCAGTATATTTACCTCGATTACAAAGAAACCATACTAAGGCTGAATTGTAGGTCTAGTATTTGTTATACTTTTAGTTCCAGAAGAATAGTTGAAGCTAGGTTGGGTTCAATTTGGTTCCACCTTAAGAGATGGACGGCTAAACCCAAATGTCTCTAGTTCTAAATCCAATGCTAACTTTAGTGATGGTATTAGTTCTAATTTAGCTATTATTCGATTTAAGATTATTGTATACTTGTATAGAACTAAAACTAGAACTAACACTAATGCTTCTAGTTCGATGTCTATTGTTAGTTCTGAAGCTAGGTTTCGTTGGGTTTTAGTATTAGTTATAGGTTAACACTTCTGAAACTAATAGTATAACTAAGACTAGACCTACAACCCAGCTTCAGAACTAACACTAGACTTAGAATTGGAAACATTAGGGTTTAGCCGTCTTACGAAACGTGCGGCTAAACTCTAATGCGTCTAGTCTATGTTTAGTGTTAGTTCTGAAGCTAGGTTGCGTTGAGTTCTAGTATTAGTTATAGGTTATTGCACACTTCTGAAATTAATAGTATAACTAAAACTAGACCTACAACCCAGCTTCAGAACAAACACTAGCCATAGAACTAGAAGCATTAGGGTTTAGCCGCACGTCTCTTAAGACCGCTAAACCCTAATGTTTCTAGTTCTAGGTCTGGTGTTAGTTCTGAAGCTGGGTTGGGTTGGGTTGGGTTGAGTTGGGTAGGTTGCGTTGGGTTCTTGCATTAGTTTTAGATTATTGCACACTTGTATCGAAATGAATTGGTAGTTTGTATACAGCCTTACTGTATGCTTTTTGAATACTTGGACCACTGCCTCAGCAGTATATTTACCTCGATAACAAAGAAACAGTTTTAAGGCTGAGTTGTAAGTCTAATATTAGTTATACTTTTAGTTAAAGAAGAATAGTTTTGAAGCTAGGTTGGGTTGGGTTTGGTTTCATCTTAGGAGATGGACGACTAAACCCAAATATTTCTAGTAAATGGTGTTATTAGTTCTAATTTAGCTGTTATTCGATTTTAGATTATTGCATACTTGTATAGAACTAAAACTAGAACTAAGTTTTAATTCTGGTTTAATTCTACATTGTTTTAAAATCTTCTAAAACTAAACGTATAACTAAGACTAAACCTACAATCCAGTTTCAGAACAAACACTAGACCTAGCACTAGAATCATTAGGGTTTAGCCGTCTTAAGAGACGTGCGGCTAAATTCTAATGTTTAGCCGCACGGCTAAACTTGAATCTTACTAGTTCTAGGTCTAGTGTTAGTTCTAATTTTAATTCTTGTGTTACTTTACAATGTTTTAAATTCTTCTGAAACTAAAAGTATAACTTAGTCGCTTATTTAACTAATAATAATAATAGTTTTGATTGCTACGACGTCTAATAAACATCATCTACTGTACAAACAAAATAGACAAAATTAAATTTTTGGGGAATTCTAATATATTTTATTTTCGCTATAGCCTGAACAGCATAGCTAAATAAAAATCACCTTGTCTTATAGAATATGTTATATCTCTTTTTCTCATTATGTAGAAATTACATTGAAGTCTCAGCTACTATCTGACACATTCGCATCATTATCACTCATTGTCTCTTTTTTTACGTATCTCTTACTGCACGCTTCTTGAGAACTTGAATCGTGGTGAATAGCATTGGTAACTAAATAACGATCTTTATCTTATAAAACATGTTAATACCTACTTTACATATTGTAATACATGGTTCGTTTTTGTTCATTATGTTGACTTTGTTTAGTGTAATGGAAATATATTGACTTCTTGAGGTTCTGACATACTTTTGAGTGTCTTTTATTACTTGAATTTTCTTTCGATTCAAGTAATAATGGATTTTAATAACCCTGCAATTTACTCCATTATCAGCCGAAAGCTATAAACATATTATAATTTAAAAAGAGTACAAAAAAGACGAATTAAAATTACTTACTGTCATAAAAGAAGCTAAGAAGTAGTATAGTTGAAAAAGATGTAAGACATGTTGTATTAAAGAGGTCGTAAAGAAATTTTTAGAAATTTTTTTGAAACGTATTAAAATGGTAAAATTTTGAAAATTTAAAGAAATGAAAAACTTTTATTATGAAAGTTATGAAGAGAAATGTTGAAAAAGTTCCAAAAAGTTAGTTAAAAATGTGGTTAAATTTTATATTAATTTTTTTAATAAAAAAATGTAGAAACTGAAAATAAAGAATACGATAAAGTTAATAATAAAGGAAAAGAAAGTTAAACTTACATTAATAAGGTTTATAAAATTTAAAAATTTTTAAGATGTGAAAATAAAGGTTTACGAAAGAGCTGAGCTTGCTCATTAAGTAAATTAAAAGTATTTTTATTTTTAATTTTAGTAACTTCAAGGATTTCGAAAAGGTCAAGTTTAGCACCTTTTTTACAAGAATGTAGCAATTTCACATCTTTTTAATAAATGTTATGACCGGATTCTATACGGTGTTTATAAATGTTGGAATTACTTTTAATTGGAAAATTTAATATAAAATTTAACCACATTTTTAACTAACTTTTTGGAACTTTTTCAACATTTCTCTTCATAATTTTCATATTAAAAATTTATTTTCATTTCCTTCAATTTTCAAATATTTCTTTTTCTTTACGAATCTTTCTAGTTTTAGGTCTGGTGTTAGTTCTAATTTTAATTCTTGTTTAACTGTACATTGTTTTAAATTCTCTTGGAACTAAAGGTATAACTAAGACTAGACGTACAAGTTAGCTTTAGAACTAACACTAGACCTAGAACTAGAATCATTAGGGTTTAGTCTTATGTCCTTGAAGACGACTAAACCTTTATGTTTCTAGTTCTAGATCTGGTCTTAGTTCTAAAGTTGGGTTGTAGGTCTAGTATTAGTTATGCTTTTTGTTCCAAAAGAGTAGTTCTGAAGCTAGGTTGGGTTTGTTTCCATCTTAAGAGATGGACGGCTAATCCCAAATGTTTCTAGTTCTAGGTCCAGTGCTAACTTTAGTAAAGGTATTAGTTCTAATTTAGCTGTTATTTGATTTTAGATGATTGTATACTTGTATAAAAGTAAAACTAGGACTAACACTAGACCAAGAACCAGAAAGATTCACGAAACTTTATGGTTCTAGGTCTAGTGTTAGTTCTAGTTTTAATTCTGGTTTAACTCTACATTGTTTAAATTCATCTGGAATTAAAAGTATAACTAAAACTAGACCTACAACCCAGTTTTAGAACAAACACTAGACCTAGAACTAGAACCATTAGGGTTTAGCCGTCTTAAGAGACGTGCGGCTAAATTCTAGTGTTTAGCCGCATGGCTGAACTTGAATCTTTCTAGTTCTAGGTCTAGTTTTTAATTCTTGTTTCACTTTACATTGTTTTAAATTCTTCTGAAACTAAAACTATAACTTAGACCTACAACCCAGCTTCAGAACTAACACTAAACCTGCAACTAGAATCATAAGGGTTTAGCCGTACGTCTTTTAACACGACTAAACCTTAACGTTTCTAGTTCTAGATCTGGTCTTAGTTCTAAAGTTGGGTTGTAGGTCTAGTATTAGTTATGCTTTTAGTTCCAAAAGAGTAGTTCTGAAGCTAGGTTGGGTTTGTTTCCATCTTAAAAGATGGATGGCTAATCCCTAATGTTTCTAGTTTTAGGTCCAGTGCTAACTTTAGTAATGGTATTAGTTCTAATTTAGCTGTTATTTGATTTTAGATGATTGTATACCTGTATAAAAGGAAACTAGAACTAACACTAGACCAAGAAGTCTAGTGTTAGTTCTAGTTTTAATTCTGGTTTAACTCTACATTGTTTTAAATTCATCTGGAACTAAAAGTATAACTAAAACTAGCCCTACAACCCAGCTTTAGAACTAACACTAGACCTAGAACTAGTCTGAAGACGCACGGCTAAACCTGAATCTTTCTGGATCTTGGTCTAGTGATAATTCTAGTTTCAATTCTGGTTTAACTCTATATTGTTTTTAATTGATCTGGTATTAAAAGTATAACCAAAACTAGACCTACAACCCAGCTTTAGAACTAACACTAGACCTAGAAACATTAGGGTTTAGCCGTCTTAAGAGACGTGCGGCTAAACCCTAATGTTTCTAGTTCTATGTCTAGTGTTAGCTGTAAGCATTAGTGTTGGCTCTAGTTTTAGTTGTACAGTCTATGATACTGGTTAATCATGTTTTGGTGCGGTTAATAAATATCTATAATAAAATAAGAATATATGTTATTATAGTGCCATATTTCTTCAATGGAATTCAACTGACATATTTGGATATATTACAAAATTATTCTAATGAACTTGATGAACTATCCTTAAATGTTGTATGATTATTGCACGCTTAGCATGGCTGTTTCCATGGTTACATATTGTTAATTTAATTTGAAAAATTTCTAATTTAGAAAAAAAATTAAGTTTTTACACAAAATCGGGACTAATTAATTAATTTTTTATTTAGAGCATAAAATTCGTACGATTTAGTGGTCTGATAAAGGTTTCTTTCCGCTTTGTACCTCGATCCGGGAACATACTGTATAAAAGTGCAGTATGTTACCTTGGCGACAAATAACACCTTTATCTTATCGAACGTGCTAATACCGTTTTCTCTATACATAGTCACACTATTATATCGACTACATTGAAGCTTCAACTACTATCTGACATTTCAGTTTTTTGAATGCTTGTATCACTACCTCGGAAACTAAATGACAAAATTGAATTTATAGAGAATTCTAATATATGTTATTTTCATCAGTGCCTCGGCAGCTAACCTGCCCCGACGTTTAATGAAGATCATCTATTATATAAAGTATTACTGTCTGCTTCTTGAGTGCTTGGACTAAATGGTAAAATTGGATTTATGTAGAATCCTAATATATGTATATTATTTTCGCCATTGTCTAGACAGCTAAGCTACCTCGCTATCTAATAAAGATCATCTATTGTATAATGATTATACAATAGATGATCTGACTGCCTCGGCAGCACAGCTGCCTCGGAAACTGACTAAAAATGGTCCTTCTTGTATAGTACATGATAATACTTCCTTCTCTATGCATATAAACACCACGCCAACTACATTGAAGCCTCAGCTATTACCAAATATATTTGTATCATTATAAATCATTGTACCTTACATTACTAGTTACTAGTCTGTATTGCGTCGGCTCCTAATAAAGATGATATCGCGTATCAAGTTAGTCAAACTTGATAGTCATATAAAAATAGTGTTATTTAGAAAAAATGGTTGGAAAAAAAATGTTTTTTCATTGAAGAATAATATTGAATTGAAAAAGATAATCTGTTTTTTCCACTTTGTATTCGCATGTTGGAGTCTGCACGAACAGGTTTGGAGTTCGCATCTTGTTCGTCTCAATACGGACGCATGCGAAATTTCTTTAAAAGACTGTAAATGCAAACAAAGAGAACGGTACACGGTGGAAACGTCGCGGCGTTTTTATTTATGGGTTTTATTTGCTTATTCATCGGGTTACGCAAGGGGGGCGAGGGTAACGTATCACCCCTTTTTTCCCGTTTTGTCGCGAGATCTTTCGCCCGACCCGTATGTTATTGCCCGGCCGAGATCGGAATAAGTTGCGATGTGAAGTCGCCTTAAAACCCGGCGAGTTGTTTGGCGAGTCTCGCGGACGACTCCTTCCAAAAAAATTGAAGAAACTCGATACACTGCCGTCTCGGATTTATAAATTCGTCCGCTGACTGCTACAAGACCCCTTTTAATTTGAAACGGGCTAATTTTTGAGCACATACACCGGCTTCCCCGGGTGACAAACACATTAATCGCGGGATTCCGCCGCCCGGGAAAGACGTATCGACGCTATTGCGAGCATAAATTGTAAAATAACACTGGGCCCGTTGTTTTTGTTAACTCTCGATCTTTCCTACTCCGTCACCTCACCTCACCCTCTTCGTTTCTCGTCTTTTTCCTCTCCTCATCGTCGTCTTCGTCGTCTTCTTCTTCTTCTTCATCGTCGTCGTCGTCGTCGTCGTAGTCATCGTCGTCGACTTATTTACGGCGTCTAAACGGGCCGGACGCGCCGAGACGCGAATACAAAAGCGGTCTCTGTATACCCGACCAATCTGTCTTCTATCGCGCTCCTCGGACCTACAAATTAAGTCCGTTGTATTTACTAGCGGGGGGTGCTAGTATCCCGTAGTACACGCCATTGTTCTGACGAACAATTTCTAACGCCTCCTCCTCAAACTCTTCTCATCCTCATCGTCCCCGTCTTCATCTTCATCTTCATATTCATCTTTATCCTCCTCGTCGCTCTAATAAAATCGTCAAATCCAAAAAGTTTCGATAGATCCGCATCTCTTGAATACTCAATCGCGCCCCGGAATTATAAATTACCACGGCGATCGCGTTCTCTCGCCTATACCACATTCCACGCCGACTCTGCTCTCAACTACGTGTGAATAGATGTGCCCCGGCCATAACTGTAACAAATTGAGGCAATATCGCGCTCACAAAGAGCTCGAATAGAACCGGGCACGGTACGAAGTCGGACTCCCAACGGAGTCCAAGAAACAAAAGGAACGTAATTAATAAAGAGTCTCGTTTTTTCGTTCCCTTCCGCGCCCATCGATAGATGGTGCTATGAAAACGCGATAATTAACCCGTAATTAGCATTAATCTTAATAATTAATTTCCTTGTTCGCAGGCGGTCGCCAGCCGATCAGATACTCGATATACTCGGGTGACCCCGATGGCTACTTTAGGATAGACGCTGTGACCGGCGCGATTAGGACCGCATCCACTTTAGACCACGAAACCAGAAGCTCCGTTTTACTCAACATCCAAGTCAAAACCGGGGACCCACCGATATACGGACACACGCAAGTTAACATCGAAATTCAAGACGTCAATGATAACGCACCTGAATTCGAATCAAACACCGTAAGGATTTCCGTCCCCGAAAACGTCGAAGTCGGTGTACCTCTGTACGCGGCTCACGCCCGAGATAGAGATGCAGGACCAAATGGCGTTGTAAAATATAGAATAGCGAATAAAGCAGCGACCGGGGGGATATTCGATGTTGACGCGAAGTTGGGTCATCTCACTTTGACGAGAAAGTTGGATTACGAGTCCGTGCATAGGCACAGTTTAATAATAACCGCTACGGATACAGGTGTTCCTCAATTATCGGCGAACCTAACAGTTTCCGTGGAAGTTCAGGACGTGAACGATAACCCGCCGATATTCGAGAGGAACGAGTACTCCGCGAAAATTCTTGAAACTCTACCAATTAACTCGCAGGTAAGTGGCCATTACCTCACCGGCCGCGGCCTCCTTTTTTTGTCCCTTTTTAGATTCCGGCCGATTATTACCAGCTCCCGGTCGGTTCTAGTTAAACAGCGCGAGAATTGTTGACATTTTACCGTCTGGGGCGATTTATAAAACTGTTAAATCCAATAATTCTCTTCTTTTAGATCCTTCAAGTGACCGCGACCGATTCGGACACCGGCAACAACGCCAGACTAACCTACAGAATCACATCGAATTCCACCAAAACCAACAATAACATCAACAACGACAGCGACGTTTTCGGGATATTTCCGAACAGCGGATGGATTTATCTGAAAGGGACCCTCGATAGAGAAACGAAAGATCTTTACAATCTCACAATAGCGGCAACCGATAACGGAACTCCTTCCGAATCGGCTTTAACTCGCGTCATCATCAAAATCCTAGATGCTAACGACAACGATCCCGTATTTTCAAAGGAATCCTATGAATTCATCGTAGAGGAAAACTTGAGACGTGGTACGGTTGTTGGTAGTGTTTCCGCCAAGGACTTGGATGTTGGACCTAACGGATCTATCAAATACAGCATCATCCCGAGTAATGCAAGTTTTCAGATCAACCCAATAAACGGTGAGTTAATAATATATACAGGACGTTTAAAAACTTTACTTAACTTTTTATTTAAAAAAAATGTAAATAAGGAAATGCAAAAAACTGATAATAACGTTATAACTAATTCCCAATTTAAAAAAAAAGAAAAAGTCAAAGGAACCCTCGGTTAGCTCCCGTTGACCCAAACTAATGGTGAAGAGAGTTGGTGAGGAAAGAAAGGGAAAAAGGAAATTTAAGAACAAAATAATGATATAAACAGTTCTCTTAAAAAGATGCAAAATTAAAAAAAAATAACAGCAAAATCAATTTTTTGTGAGAATTTAAACTTTTTTTTAAGAGATAAAATGGGAGAAACTAATAATAATAATGAAATTGTAAAAAAAATACAGAATCGTTCTACAAGCTTGAAATGAAAATATCGATCAACTAATCCCACTTTTAAATCTTTTAACAAGCAAAAATTATTTATAAATATATTTATTTAACGTATATTTATTTGCATATAAAAAACAAAATTATTTATTAATTTAATTTCTTTTTTTGTAACTAATTGAAATCGATAATTGAATTAAAAAAAATTAAGTTTTATCAAAAGTTTGTTTACAGTATTTTGTAAAATTATTTATAAAAAAAATATGTTCGTTTCTCAAAAAAAAAATGATTCCAGAAAAAAAATTTGAGACGTTCTAACCTTAAATACCGAAAGAAATAGAAGAAAATTTGTATTCTCTCGGGACGATTTTCACAGCAGCAGTAGCTAAATTAGTTAACTAAATTAATTATTGTAATGGGTCTCTACAGGTTTTATTTTTCTTTTGGTTCCTTTTAAGTATGGTATGATTTATTACCCAAAATTAAAGGCCTAAAGTGAAAAGAAAATCGAGAACGGAATATTAGTTTTAATTAAAAAAAAAGTTTATTAATTTTTATCACAAATGTAATTGAATTTAAAGAAGAAATATTATAAACAAAAAGAATATCTTCATGATGACTTCGCTAATAACAGCGAAGATATGCCGAAATAATCCGAAAATTGATTCACAAACTTAAAATTTTGGCAATAACTTCACTATTATTCGTGCCAGATTTCAAGGCCTCTCACTTTAGAGATCGATATCTTCGAAATCGCTCGATGAAAAAAATTGTGATAAAGTTTATTGTAATCAGAGAACATTTCTGTGTATCACAATTTAATTTGGAAATGTTTCGCAATTTAATAAGATGTGGTTATTTCGAAAACGAAAAGTTGGATTTTAGCACGATTTTTTCCAAAATGTGTTTAATAATGTTATATGTCGGATTTCGTTACCAGTTTGTCAAAATAAGGGCTTCCTAATCTTTTAAGAGCGATTTCATGGAAATACAAGTTAAAGACAAACAGAAATAACACTCCAATGAAAAGTGCTCATGAAGAAGACGTCATTTTGAAAAACTGATTACGGAATTCGACAAACGACATTCTTTAACATATTTTGGTAAAAATCGCATTAAAATCAGTCCGGTCGTTTTCGAAATAACCGCATCTTACTAAACCGCATTTTTTCACGAAACTGTATGGAATATCATTAAAATAAAATATGCCCCCCATCGAGAACACATTGGGTTACCACCAATTCAAATTTGAAATTTTTTCGTCAAATAGTTTTTGAGAAAAAAAATCGCAAAGTAGACAAAGTTGTCGCCACTCTCAAAAATCGGGTACTTTTTCAATTAACTCGCGATAGAAGAAAAACCGCTGATCCAAAAATTTTCAAATTAACCTATGATACAGAGAAATGTTCATTATTTGCAATAAACTTTATCACAATTTTTTTTATCGAGCGATTTCGAAGATATCCATCTCCAAAATGAAGGGCCTTAACTTTTGGCACGGATGATAGATATGTCTTTAACGACTGATTTGGTAAAAGAGAGCAAATCTCATATCTGGATTTCTTTAAATACCAAATAAAAAAATGTGAACTTGACCACACATCTGGTACCAACAAAATCAAAACAAGTTCAGAATAAATTTATTTATCAAAATTACTACATGAAACTGATGAAATTTGACATTAAATTCAAATAAAATTAAATAAATGATAAAATTTTTAATTATTAAATTAATTAAATTAAACTACTAAAAATTTGAGCAGAGACAAAAGAGAAAGAAAAACAGAACTCTGCAACCGTCGTGAAAATCGTCACTCTAACAAAAAAAGAAAGAACATATTCCATAAAAACAATTAAAAAAATTAAACTTCTCTAAACAGAACAATAAAAAAGAATAGAAATGGAATAATAAAAGAAAAAAAAGGTAACAATTAAAAGAAATTGTGAATATAAATATACAACCTCAGTTATATATGTAAGACAAGAGTATGAATTAAATTAGTAATATATCAGAATTAGTATAAATTAAATGCATTGGAAAAACTTGAACCTTGAACTTTTTGGATTCTGGAAAGCTTCGGATATTTATTTTAGATTAGCGGATAAGACTGCCAATTTGACGATAGCCTGAGCTGTGGGTTTAACCGACATTAACCCGTATACTAGAGGCGACCAACTTGTTGGCAGCATGAGCTATAGGACTAGCAAATATCATTGCGTACACCAGAAGCTGCCAATTTGTTGGCAGCATAAGCTATAAGATCGGCAAATATAAATCTTGCATTTAGAGACTGCCAACTTGTTGGCAGCATGAGTTATAGGACTAGCAAATATCAGCCGATTCACCAGAAGCTACCAACTTGTTAGCAGCATGAGCTATAGGACTAGCAAACATCAGTCCGTACACCAGAAGCTGCCAACATATGAGCCATAACATAACATAAGCCATAATCATCGTCAAACATCAACCTTGCATTCTAGAGACTACCAACTTGTTGGCAGCATGATCTGTCTGACTAATAGATATAAATCTGTTTACTAGCTGCCAACAAATCTGCCTAAAGTGAAAAGAAAATCGAAAATGAAATATAAGTTTTAATTTAAAAAAAAAACTATATTAATTTTTATCACAAATGTAATTGAATTTAAAGAAGAAATAGTGCTAAATTAAATGATTTTAACATTAATTTTAAGAAAACCTACACGCCCAGGTCTTAGTCATTTAAAAAGTTGCTTTAAATTTTCGTTAAAATAATTAACTCCGTTAATTTTATATTCCTTCAGGGATTATAAACAAAAAGAATATCTTCGTGATGACTTCGCTAATAACAGCGAAGATATGCCGAAATAATCCGAAAATTGATTCATAAACTTAAAATTTTGGCAATATCATCACTATTATCCGTGCTAAATGTCCAGGCCTGTCACCTTAGAGTTCTGAAAAATTGCTGTAAATTTTATTATAATCACTGATCATTTCTGTGTATCACAATTTAATTTGGAAATGTTCGTATTGATTTGTTGGCAGCGTAAGCTATAAGATCGGCAAATATAAATCTTGCATTTAGAGACTGCCAACTTGTTGGCAGCATAAGCTGTGGGACTAACAGACATCAACCTGTATACTAGAGGCTGCCAACTTATCGGCACCATGAGCTGTATGATTAAGCGACATTAACCTGTATACTAGAGGCTGTCAACTTGTTGGCAGCATGAGCTGTGGGATTAACCGACATCAACCCGTATACTAGAGGCGGCCAACTTATTGGCAGCATGAGCTATAAGATGGTCAAACATCGATCCTGCATTCTAGAGACTCTGGCAGCAAGAGCTGTGGGACTAACATACATCAACCAGAATACTAGAGACTGCCAACTTGTTGGCAGCATGAGCTATTGGACTAGCAATTATTAGTGCGTACACCAGAAGCTGCCAATTTGTTGGCATCATAAGTTATAAGATCAGCAAACATCAATCTGTACATTAGAGGCTGCCAACTTGTTGGCAGCATTAGTTATAGGACTAACAAATATCAGTCCAAACACCAAACGCTACCAACTTATTGGCAGCATGAGCTATAGGACTAGCAAACATCAGTCCGTACACCAGAAGCTGGCGTAACATAACATGAGCCATAATCATCGTCAAACATCAACCTTGCATTCAAGAGACTACCAACTTGTTGGCAGCATGATCTGTCTGACTAATAGATATAAATCTGTTTACTAGATGCCAATTTGTTGGCAGCATGAGCTGTGGGACTAATAGATATCAATCTGAATATTAGAGTCAGCTTGTCAGTTGTCTGTCAGCTTGTTTGCAGAATGAGCTGTGAGACTAAAAAACATCTACCTGTGTACTTGAGACTTCATCTGTACTACATCTATACTATACATTATATGTCAACTTGTTGGCAGTAGGAATTGTGAGATCGGCAGTCATCAACCTTACGTGGAAGAATGCAGAGCTAAACCCGAACGTTTTCAGTTCTAAATCTAGTATTTGTTCTAGTTTTAGTTTATACAGGATGTTCAGAAATTATCGAATAATTTACACGCATCGACATTCTTCGATAGATTATCAATGAATCAAAAATCTTAATGGTAACATATTGTATCATATTTCATATGGTTTCAGAAAACACTTAAATGAAAGGAATGTATGTGGCAACATTATATATGTACAGGGGTTCAAATTCGAAGTTCGAATAGGCTATCTCGAAAACTATAAGAGTTAGACAAAAAGTACCATACATGTCATGATCTCTTTTAAAAAAATTCAATGCTGAAAACCTCAAAGCGCTATCTTCTTTTGTTTTTCTGCTAGACGCCAAAAGTGAAAATATCGTAAAATCAGCAACTGCAATTATCTTGGTTATTATTATTAGTGGAGTAATATGGACACTTTTTGTAGTTGAAAAATTTGTTTTGTTTTTAGATTTTGAGATATTATGACAATTTTTGTTTTTTTAAATACAAATAGTCGCTGATTTAGGGTTTATTAAACTTGTTATTTTTTTCTGATTTCAAAAATATGGGGATTAATAGGTCTATTTCTTATTGTTTGAGAATAAAGCTAAAAATAAACTTTATTAGCAAATTTTCAGGCATCGCTATCTAGTTTTATTTAATGTAAATAGTTTATTAAGGAAAAATAGTAATTTAACAATAATAACTAATTATATCCACTCCAAAGGTGGTGAATTTATTATTAATTTTGAATAAAAAAATAACGCCATAATTTAAGGAAATTGCGAATTTAGTTTCTTCGACGACATTTAATGGCAGCGTTGTTTAATTTAATTTTTTAAATTTTCTATTTATTACTATGAGTTAATATCTATCTTCAATAGATTTCGAGATAGATGACTATTAGATGTCATAATATTTTCTGAAAATCATTCTATAAATACATTTTCTCGTCAATTCATCTTAAAGTACTAATCAAAATTGCAACAGTATTAATTAAATTCACTCAAAAAAAATTTTTTATGTTTAATGACTTGAATGACAAAATTGTAACGATGTAAGAAATGTTAAAAGCAAATTTTAAAATAATTCGAATAAAAAATATCAATTTAAAGTTCTTTATACATTGATTAATGATTATTTATGGATAAATAATCCTAACTTTGACAACATTATGAAGACGTATTTATCATTCAGAACAAAAATATCGTTACGTGTATATTATCCGCCAATTTCTGAACAGCCTATATAGGCCAATACGTCACATTGTAGTTATAGATGAAAAAATTAAGGTAATAAGTTTTCAAACATACCATATATAAAAGATTGATTATTATTATTATTATTGAATATGTACAGAAGATAACGGCACTTCTCCAGCATTCGATTCGAATCGATTCCACACGGATTTGTACGCGCGTTTGTCTTAACACAGATTCGTCGGATCGGATTTGTTTCGGTGCTAATAGCTCATCGCTGTTCGTGACCGCGGCCACTATAAGCGGCTACCGCAATTTACCACAACCCGTAGGCACAAGAAATGACAATTTCAAAGAGTTAAAACTAATTAGTACGTAATTATAATAAAATTGTTTTTGCTCACTTCGCATTTCATTAAATCCTTTTTTATAATGCAAATTAAATACTCAACTTGATTTATTAGAATTATTGTTTGTTGATTGTTTAATATGAATCATTTATAGTGACCGAAGATATAAATATAAAGAGATTAAAAGATTGGTTAGTTGGATGTCCTCAGGTTTAAATCATTTCCTGGTTGTAAATTAATTGGTTATTGGTGTGGCGTTATTGTGCTTATTATCAATTAACCGCGGTGAAAACTTCTTTAATAAGTGATTATATAAATGTTATGGTGGTATCATGGGAATCGACGACTTACTTTTCATTTCGGCCACCGCAAGACTCGTTCCTCGTTCCCCCCGATCTGCATACAATATATAATTGTGCATTAGCTCTTCGTAGCCGGCGAATCTCAATGGGCAAGAGTCTGCGGGGCCTTGTAAAATTAATAGCGCATAAATACATATCTGAAGCTTGAATAGAAATAAAGGAGAGGCTCGCCATCACTTTCGAAAAGTTATTTTGCATCGTCTTAAATTGAAAATTTTTGGGCGTGTTTATCACTTTGATTTTTCTGCTCAAACGATAATTTTCTCCTTACATTTTCATAGAATGAGATATAAACCATTCTAATTCGAACGGGAAGCGGGAATCGAATCGAAGCGCGAAAAGGGGGCCCCCTCGAATCCCCACCGGGTTACGGCGTCTCTCTACGCGAGTAGTAAATCTGCAAGTGAATGGTGTAGCGGACCATGCGGAGTCCTCTCGGAGTTTTGCGGGAATGCGGCCCGACGAGTCGGCCCCCGCTTCCCCGCGAACCCCCTTAGCCCCGACGCGGATTCCTGCGGAGATACTTCACGCCGGGGGAACGCCAGCACTCGGAAGCCGCGATAGTAAAAGGGTACAGCTGTGCTCGTTTCGGAATCGATAACAAAAAATTCTAATCCGTTAATCTTCAAAACCACCTCATAATTACGCCTCGTAATTAACTAATCATTAAAAATTTTGTTCCAGGTGAGCTAATCACCAAAGAAATCCTCGACAGGGAATTAAAGGAAGTCCACGACCTCGTAATCGAAGCTAGAGATCAAGGATCTCCTTCGAGAAGTACGAGAGTGTCGGTAAAGATTTTCGTCTCAGACGTCAACGACAACGATCCTGAAATCATCGATCCACAAGAAGACGTGGTGAGCGTCCGAGAAGAACAACCCCCCGGAACCGAAGTTGTCAAAATCAAAGCAATCGATATCGACTACGGCAACAATTCAACCGTTTCTTATTCAATCTTAAAACGGAGAGACTCCGATGGATACGGGGTGTTCAGCATCGACCCGGTGAACGGTGTCATTAGAACCCGCATGATCCTCGATCACGAAGACAAAACGATTTATAGGTTATCGGTAGCCGCCACTGATAACGGAAATCCCCAACGTCAAACGATCAGAACGTTACGAGTCGAAGTCCTCGACCTAAACGATAACAGACCAACATTTACCAGTTCAAGTCTCGTGTTTAGGGTGCGTGAAGATGTCCCGATCGGGTTCATAGTCGGATCGGTTGCCACATCAGACCAAGACCAAGAAAACGTCATCTCGGGGAGTTCCGGCGGACACATAACCTACACCCTCAACTCTTTAATGCCAGAATCCGTTAACAACGCATTCGACATCAACCGAAATTCCGGCTCTTTAGTGGTGGCGAGAAAATTAGATCGCGAATTCTTCGCGGAATATCGCTTCGAAGTTAGAGCCTTAGACACGAGCGCAATGAATAATCCTCAAAGTAGCGCGGTTACTGTAAGGGTTGATATCGCTGATGTCAACGATAACGCTCCAATTTGGGGGGAGGACCCAATTACGATCCAATTATCCGAAGATACTGAGGTGGGGAGTGTCGTTTATAACTTCACAGCGACTGATGCGGATTCCGGAAGCAACGGGGAGTTGAGATACACGATCTTAAAGAATTCCCCCAACGTTTTTAACCTCGACTTTTTAACCGGAACCTTAACATTAGCCTCCCCGTTAGATTTCGAAACGCTACAAGAATACACGATCATCGTTAAAGCCACCGATCAATCATTAAACGTTTCTGAGAGATTAACCACCTCAGCCACTGTGAGGATCTTAATAACAGACTCGAATGATAACGCCCCAAAATTCGTAATCCCCTCGAGTAACACGATATTCTTCAGCGACTCAATGACCGTCGGGATGCTTGTGAGTCGAATCGTCGCCGTTGATAGCGACTCGGGGGATAACGGGAGGGTAACTTACGTGATATCGGGGGGAAACGAAGGAAACACGTTCGCTTTGGGTTACGACACTGGTATCATCACTTTAGCCCGATCGGTTAACGCAAACGACAAAAAATTGTTTCTTTTAAACGTAACAGCGAGCGATCATGGCTCCCCAACGAGGCACGCTCATTTAACACTAAAATTAGCGTGCCAATCCTCGACGGAAAACCCCCCAAGATTCATCAACTCGCTTTATTACGCCAACATCCAAGAAAACGTTCAAATCAACACATTCGTCATTAAAGTAGCGGCGAGATCCCCGCAACAAGACGACGAGGGTAACTTAACGTTCAGCATACCGAGTGGGATCGCCGACGACGCTTTCTCGATTCACCCAATTAATGGGATTGTGAAAACACAAAAAATTTTGGACCGAGAATTAAAGGATTCTTACGAAATCCCAATTTATGTCACGAGTAATCTCGGTTCGTCGAAATTTGATCTCGCAACTCTTCGCGTAACGGTAACCGATTCGAACGATCATCCCCCAGAGTTTACTCCGGGTTCTTGTTACGGCTTATACATCCCCGAGAACGCCGATTATTCGGTTATTCACACGATCGTTGCGAGCGATAAAGACACCGGAAATAACGGCGAAATCGTCTATAGCATATCAAGCGGAAATATTGGAAACAAATTTTCGATTGATCCGAGAACCGGGGAGCTTTCGGCGAAACCGCTGGATCGGGAGATTCACTCGAAGTATAATTTAACGATCTCAGCCCAAGATAAGGGGAATCCCCCGCTTCAAAGTTATTGTAACATCACCGTTCATGTCGGCGATCAAAACGATAACGACCCAAAATTCGATTTGCCGAATTATTTCGCCAGCATAATCGAGAATGTTCCCGTTTACACCTCCGTGATGAAGGTACACGCCTCCGACCCCGATTTAGGGGTTAATCGACAAATAATTTACTCATTAGCCAACGAAAGCCAGTGGTTATTTCGCATCGATAATAAAACGGGGGTTATCACAACAGCGGGGCTATTCGACAGAGAATTAAAATCATCGTATCAATTTTATGTAGTCGCCACGGATGGGGGCAAATACAACTCGAGATTTCAAAAAGTTCCTGTAACAGTTACCATTTTAGACGCAAACGATAATAAGCCGATTTTCACGAAATACCCTTTCAAAGAAAAAGTCGTCGCTTACATCCAACCGGGGCACACCATCCTACAAGTAACAGCCAAAGACATCGACCAAGGCACCAACTCAGAAATCGTTTATTCCCTCTCACAATCGAGTTATCACTCGAACAAATTCCGAATTAACCCCAACACCGGGGTTTTATCTGCATCTCAAAGCTTAGGGGGCGAAAACGGGAAGGTGATTCACCTAAACGTAATCGCAACAGATAAAGGGAATCCCCCGCAAAGCTCGACGGGGTTAATCGAAATTTCAATCGGTGAAACAAACGATCATTCCCCGAAATTACGATTTCAAAACGCCACATATCGAGTCATCCTACCCGAAAATCTCGATAACTACGCCGAAGTGATTCAAGTAATCGCCGTGAGGAACGATGGGAGGAAACAAAAAATTTCTTACTCTTTCGGGGCCGGAAACGAAGACGACACTTTCATCATAAACGCGGAATCCGGGCAAATTCAAATCAAAGATAACCGGCTGTTAGATTACGAATTAAAAAAGGAAATTAATTTGGTGGTCGAGGCGAAAACCGATTTGAACCCGATTTTGCATTCGTACTGTAACGTAATCATTGAGATAACCGATCAAAACGATAACACCCCGAAATTTTCGCAACAGCAATATTCCGCGTCCGTTTTCGAAGGGAACAACAAAAGCGAATTGGTCTTGCAGGTTTTTGCGTTCGACGCGGACGAGGGCCAGAACGCGCGGATTCTTTATCATATAGTCGATGGTAATCACGATAACGCGTTTAAAATTGAACCGGCTTTTAGCGGAATACTCAGAACGAATATCGTTTTGGATCGGGAAATTAGAGATATTTATCGGTTAACCGTTATTGCGACGGACGAAGGTGTACCTCAGATGACCGGAACTACGCGGGTTCACATTAAAGTCGTTGATATCAATGATAATCAACCTACATTTCCACCTCATAGTATTATTACAGTTAGTGAAGGTAAGATTACGATTTTAATCGTTTTTCTTTTTTATTTATTTATTTGGTTTGTTTAATTTTTAGCTACAAATGTTGGAACGGTTCTTACGAGTGTAACTGCGAATGATGTAGATACAAATCCCCCTTTGGTGTACAGTTTTGCGCCGGATAACGATAAGGAGTCTTTGAAAAACTTTAGCATCGATCGATATAATGGGAAAGTTGTTTTGAAGAAAAAATTGGATTTTGAAAATCAGCAAGAATACAATTTAAGGATTAGTGCTTCTGATAGTGCTCATATTGCGTATAGCACTTTAACGATTCGAGTTACTGATATAAATGATAATCCGCCGGTTTTTACACAAAATGCTTATTATACAACTTTACCAGGTAAGAAATTATATTATAAGTTTTATCGCATAAGTACGAGATATTGCAACATATCGCTTGAATGCAATGCGAGATAATTTCAGGGTCATTTGGTTAGTTGTTTGAGAATATTATGATGTAAGTCATCTTTCATGGATGTGTATAATAGAAAGTAGATCCTAAAATTGATGATTTCGGTTTACTACACGAGGTCGCTTGCGGCCGAGGCATTCGTTTTTAATTCAATATAAGACAGAATAAGAGATATACGCCTATATGTCGAAGAATGCAATGCTATAAACGATTTTTCGTGAATGTGTATCAGAGAAAGTAGATTCTAAAATGGATGATTTTGGGATACTAAGCTGAGGTCGCTTGCGGCCAAGGCATTGGCTTGAATGCTATATGAGACACTTTACAGGGTCATTAGGCTATTTGTCTGAAAATGCTATGATATAAATGATTTTTCATGGTTGTGTATCACAGAAAGTAGATCCTAAAATTGATGATTTAGGTATACTAAGCCGAGGTCGCTTGCGGCCGCGGCATTGGCTTGAACGCAATATATGACAGTTTGAAAGGCATTTGGTTGTTTGTCTGAGAATACTCTGATATAAATAATCTTTCATGGATGTGTATCATAGAAAGTGCTCCTAAAATAAATGATATTTGTTTACTAAGCCAAGGTCGCCTGCGGCCGAGGCATTGGTTTGAATTCAATATAAGACAGAGTAAGACACATACGCCTATTTGTCGAAGAATGCAATGATATAAACGATTTTTCGTGAATGTGTATCAGAGAAAGTAGATTCTAAAATGGATGATTTTGGGATACTAACCCGAGGTCGCTTGCGGCTGAGGCACTGGCTTGAATGCAATATATAACAGTTTGAAAGGCTATTATATAAGGCAGGTTATTTGTCTGAGAATACTATGACATAATTAATCTTTCATGAATATGTATCACAGAAAGTATTCCTAAAATGGATGTTATGTGTTTACTAAGCCGAGGTCGCTTGTGGTCGAGGTGCTAGTTTAAATATGAGATAGTTTGAGATATATATGAGTTTGGCTATTTCTCTGAGAATGCTATGGTATTTAATATATGATTTTTCATGGATATGTATCACAGAAAGTAAATACTAAAATGTATGATTTTGATTTATTAAGCCGAGGTCGCTTGCGACTAAGTTTGAATGCTTTGCGAGATACTTTGACATAATTTAGTTATTTGTCTTAGAATGCTATGATATAAATGATGTTTTATGGATGTGTATCACTGAAGGTAATTCTAAAATGGATGATGTTAATTTACTAAGCCTGTGATGCTAAGTGCTTTGATATAAATACACTTATATGGACATCACATGAACTAGATCCAACTGACCCAACCTAATCAAACCAAACCAAAACCAACCCAACTTAACTCATCCAAAACAAACTGAACCCAACCTAATCTTTTTTTCTTAAAAGAGGAAATCTGTGACCACACAACCGGAATAAGATATCATGCGGCCAGATTGTGACGGGTTGGATCTAAAACCGTCACAAAAAAAAACAAAACTGCCCTTCGGGGCATTACTTTGGCGAAATAAAATCCAACCATCTCTCATCTTTCCGTCGTTTTCGGGTTTTCGCTTACCCTCTTAGGTTTATTACAGCAATTACTTCTGATGGTGTCTCTTTCCTTATGGAACCTCGGAGAACTTACGCTTTTTGTGGAGGTGCGCCTTATCTTCCCTTTTCCACTTCATCGTCTTAATCTCCGCGTTGTGGGGAAACATGAGTTAATTACTTTTTGAATCATTTTGTTTTATCAGCGTAAATCATAGGAATTCAACTGAACTTTTAGCATTATTACCATTTACCGTCATACCTAGATTGGGGAGGAGGCTCACACTCTTTCTTATTTTATCCTGTTTGCCTCTTTTTGGTACTCGATCTTCTATTTGTGTTCTAAGATTTTCGCAAATATATTTACGAATGTATTTAACTTTAGCGCTGAGCTTCGCAAATTTCCAACGTTTTGACTTTTTATTTCCTTCTATAGGTCCGTAAGGGCTTGGGTGATGAAATAATCTACTTCCCCCCACTTTCTATTCACTCGAGTTATCAAGTCCGGAATCATGGCTTTAGTACAACCCAAGTAACTGTCAAATCTTTTGCATCTCTCATCCATAAGGAGGGCTCTAAGTTTTTCCTTGCATTCCTTTTCTCTTTGATAAATGGTACTCCTCTCCTCTACCATAAGATCAATCGGTAGTATTCTGTCTACCACTTCCTCGCCTTTAATTCAGACGGCACCTCTATGCATCATCTTCTATATGCCGATTGTAGTAATCTTCTATAGTTTTGGTATTTTAGGACATCCCTCAGCGCGGTTTATAGTAGAACCGTTATCGCCGTCCTTACAATGAGTTTTTTTTTCTGCTAGCCTTTGAACCATCTTCTGTGGATTTCTACTACTTCTATTTTGCGGCGGCCATTTTGAGTTTCATATCTTGAAGCCTTCCGATGATCCTTTACACAACCCACGTGGCTTTATCCTCCAGATCAGCTTTGTTTTTAATTACTTTTTGCTTATTAAATCTGATCCTTGCGGTACATCACTATAAAAAGGCCATGCGGAGTTATTATACTCTGATTTGAAAGATACGATCATTCCAACCAAATAGTTGTTCAATCTTTTCGTCAAAGCCTTGACCATTTTTTCCCATGGTGCTGAATTGAATGCGTTTTCAACGTCCTTTTTTTATTTTCTTCACTATTCCTTGCATCCGCGATTTTTTAAATCTATATTGTTTATCGTGAAGAAGGCCTTTCTCGTCTATTTCTTTATCTAGTCTCTCTTATATAATGATTTCGAGGAGCTCACCCATGGTATGCACATACATACTGGTCTAAAACAAGATTCATCCTCCTTCCTTGGCGATCTTCCGATTTTCTTTAACCGACCCCGTACATTTTGACGAAAGTTTGCCTGTTGTCTTGTATCGTTATCATTAATATTCCTCGTATACCCAACCCAATCTAATCCAACTAAAACAAATACAACCCCATCTACTAAAAACTCTCTTTCTTTCTCTTTCTGGAACCATCCTTTAGGCTATATCTTCGGGGTTTCAACACGCTCTTCATGACATGGATATTTCTGTTATCTCTCGCTATCGTCTTTCGGATATTCTGGATTTGAATACTTGGGTCTCATTCTTTCTTAAATCTCTGTTGAGTTGTTTTACACCAGTGGTGTCCACTAATTTTGGATTAAGATCGCTTTTTTTATATAAATGGCTTACTAAACTCGACCGAAGTCATTTAAATTTCAATTTGTTTACTGTGGGATCATAATATATTTCTTGAGTTTTGATTCCAAAAATCCGAAGTTAACGATGTGACATTTTTTTGTTGCTAAACTAGATCTCAATTTGCTTTCGCAACCGACGTTATGGACACCACTGTGTGCCACTGTTTTACACGTTAGTCTTTAATACTTCAATCTGATCTTGTAACTCTTTTGTGACACTCCTCTTATGCGATCACACAAGTTCCAGATGACATAGGATGACATATACCTGGCTGAGGGGAGAATTGCTCCTCGTCTTGTTCTTCCATTTTTCCATTTTTCTCTTCTTCCTCTTCTTTTATTTCTCTTTCACACAACCATTTCATTCAAACTCAGATCAACCCAAACCTCTTTTTTTTTTCTTGAGGAAAAAATCTTTATGACTGAGCCCCAATCAGATATCCGCGCCTGAAACTTATCCAATTAGCAATGTGAGAGTCCTATTATCAGGTGTTACAGCAAGAAACTCCCCATTTTCTCATCACTTTTAATCGATTTTGATGTATATCTTCAGACTATCTGTTGAATATTTTTGTTCTTAGAACTATCTTTATTACTTGCCATCCTGATTGTTGAGGTCAAGTTATTACAAAAGATTCCTTTAATTTTTTGAGAATCAGTTTCCATCTTCTGCTTCATTTCTTGTTATCTATCTTTGATGGTCTCCCAATATTTGTGTGAACATAACTATCCACTACCCAATTCAACCCAACTCAATCGAAACTGTCCCAATCCAATCAAACCATCCAAAATCATTCAATCCAAAATCAATAATAAAATATAAACAATTCAAAAATAATTAATTTTGATTATCTCTTTGTTTTAGATGGGCATTCAACAAATCTAATCGACTTAATTTCCGTAAACGCGAGTGACATGGACACCGGCGATAACGCAAAAATAAAATACTCCATCGTCAATCAAATTCAAGGCTTTCTAATAGACGATTACACCGGAACAATTCGCGTTAATCAAAGCAACATATCCGTCCCAATTCAAGATTATCAATTAACCGTGAAAGCGGAAGACTTAGGAACCCCTCCCCTTCACTCATTAGCAGCCGTCCGCGTTAAAGTGAACAGCGGGGGTGGACAACCGCGACAAAAAGACAAAGACTACAAAATACAAATTCCTGAAGATACCCCGAAAGGGACGAAAATTTTGCATTTACCGCATTCGGGCCAAAACAAAATTAGTTACTTAATAATCGAAGGTAATGATGATGGGGTTTTTGAGATTGCAAATCCGAGCGGGGTTATTATTTTAGTAAAAACCCTCGATAGGGAACACAAAGACTTTTATAATTTAAAATTGTCAACCGGTGTTGGATACTCGTCAAATTACTCGATGATTTCCGTTCAAGTCTCCGTGGATGATACAAACGATAACGCCCCAGTTTTCGAACAAGAAGATTATGAGTACACTATTAAAGAGGACGTAGCTGTAGGAACGACGATTTTTGTAATTTCCGCGAAGGATAACGATCAAGCTAACACGTTACATTCAGAAATCTTTTATGATATAACGTCGGGAAATGATTTGGGTTTATATAGGATAGATGATTCCGGGGATTTCCTCGTTAATAACACCCTTGATTACGATAACGGGTTAAATGTGCATAATTTAGTGATTAGAGCTTGCGATAAAGCTCCAAATCCTTTATGTACTTTAGCCACTTTACAAATTACTTTGGAAGATTCGAACGATAACGAACCGAAATTCCCGGTCCAAGAATATTTAGAATTCGTCGCGGAGAACGAGCCTGTTGGCACCGCAGTTTTTACAGCCCAAGCCACCGACTTGGATAAAGGCGTTTTCGGATTTTTAAACTACTCGATTGTGTCATCAACGAACCAAGTTTATTCAAGCAACCAAGACGCATCGAAATTATTCCACATAGACGCTTTAAGCGGAGTTGTCGTCACAAATGCCGTTTTCGATTACGAGCAAAGAAACCGATACGTTTTTATTGTGAAGGCGAGTGATGTTGGGGGGAAATCGGCGTTCGTTAAGGTCCGGATTGAGATTGAAAGCAAAGACGAGTTCCATCCGCAATTCACGGAGAGGACTTATAAATTCGGGTTGGGGTCTTCGATTAAGTTCGGGGATGTTGTGGGGCATGTCACGGCGACGGATCGGGATAAAGGACCGGATGGGAGGGTTGTTTATCAGTTGACGACTCAAAATCCGTATTTTAAGATAAATAGGACTACGGGGGCCGTCGTTATTAAGAAGAAATTTGATAATGCGGAGTTATTTTCGAGTCGGGATGTGAGTTTGGTGATAACGGCGAGTTCGGGGAGACAAGGGTCTTTGACTAATATGACTGTTGTTGAAATTTCGATTGATCCCTTAAACGATATTAGCACGAATTTGGCTATTAATAATAAGGAGGGGAAGTCGGTTCAAAACGCGAGTGGGATCGCCGATTGGGCGCTGGGCTTGTTAATTTCGTTGATTTTGCTCTTGATTACGTTTGGGGCGGTTTTTGTGTTCTTACACATGAGGAATAAGAAGAATAAGAAGGTGAATAAGCCCAATTTGGGGAGCGAAGCTGTTAGTACCTCGAATAATTACGTTGATCCTTCCGCTTTTGACACAATCCCGATTCGGAACACCCCGGGGTTGTCCAATAATCAATTCGCCCCGCCGAAATACGACGAAATCCCCCCTTACGGGGGTGGGCATGCCGCCAGTTCGAATTCGGGGGCGGCGACTACTTCGGAATTGTCGGGTTCGGAGCAATCGGGGTCGAGCGGGAGGGGGTCCGCTGAAGAAGGGGATGATGGGGAAGACGAAGAAATTAGGATGATTAACGAGGGTCCGTTGCAAAGGGATTCGGGGATTCACCGCCAAAACGATGACGAAGATAATTTATCGGATGTTTCCGTGAGGAACACCCAAGAATATTTGGCGAGATTAGGCATTGTTAATAACGGGAGTGCGGCGCAAACAGCAACGAGATTATGTGGGGATCCTCGCCCGGGGAATAGCCACCAATCCGTTCCTTTAGACAGTCTACACATGTTCGACGAAGACGGGAACGCCGAAAACATCTCAAATTTTTACGCCAAATTAAACGACGTCGCCGGTTCAGATCGAGCCAGCTCATCAGACGAAAACTCAAACGCCAACAATCTAACGACAGCGATGGATCATGTTATGGCGATAGGCTACGGGGAAGTCCCGACCGTGACGCATCAACCCTCCATGAACGGATCATTAAGTTCGATTGTACATAGCGAAGAAGAACTCGCCGGAAGCTACAACTGGGATTACCTATTAGATTGGGGCCCCCAATACCAACCGTTAGCCCACGTTTTCTCCGAAATAGCGCGATTAAAAGATGACACCGCTTCCGTTCAAAGCGCGACGAGCGGAAACTCAAGCGTTAAAAGTAAAAATTCGATCGTTCCGGCGAAAAACATCCCCCCGCCCTTAATAACGAGTGTCGCGCCGAGATCGGTGATTAATTCGCGGGCTGGTCCTAGTCATCACAATCCGAATCATAGCCAAATTATTATTTTACCAAGATCGCCGATAAGTCATGACGCTTCCGGGGCAACGTTTAGCACCTCAGCGGCGATGTCGCCGAGTTTTTCACCATCTTTGTCACCATTAGCAACAAAATCGCCGTCGATTTCGCCATTGGTCACTCCTGGTTTATCAACGGCTCATCACATGATCCCGAGGCAACCGCCTCAAAGTCGGGCGAAAACCGTGGTGGACACTGAACTGAGACTTTAGTGAATTTTTTTAAAATACGAAATGTTAATTAATGAAGATTTAGTGTTCGGCTGTGTAATCGAAAATTTTGAAGATTGAAGATGTGGAATTAACTTTTTTTAGTTTAGTTAGAAAAAAATGACTTTTTAATTAATGACTGCAATAAAAATGTGTATATATAATTATATTTTTATGATAAATGTGAAATCGTATTTTTTTACTTTTTTAGACTGTATGTAAATAGTAATTTGTAATAAAAAAGAACGAAATATGTGCTCATTAGCTAATAGTGCTTCTCGAATGCCATTTTTAGCCATAACAAAACTAATTTCCGTTTTTTTTATTTCTTGTAACTGATTTTTTTTTTGTTATTTTTTTGTATATTTTTGTACGACTTTTTTTTGTAAACCAAAAAAAAAATTTAAACCATAAATTATATTAATTTATATAATTATTGTAATTAATTTTACACAAAAAACAAACAAACCGAATCTTTTTTTATTAATTAATTGTAGATATTGTACATGTAGCAGCGATTCCGGAAATGTAGCGACGTGTGTATTGTGTATGTGATTTCGATTTATGTCGATTGCTGTAAAATCGAAGAAAATCATGAATTTTTAAATTGTATGTAAAAAAAATCACGCGGTATAGTAAATTATTTTTTTGTTAAAAACATCGAAATAATAAAAATCGAATAGAGTTTCTTGATGCGCAGAGTGTCATAAATGTTAGTTATTTTTGTAAATGAAATGTACAAAGGAAAATAAAAGTAAATAAATAAAGATTTTTTTGTTTTTAATTATTTCCAATAATATATAGTGATTCATGATGATTAGTTTGTGATTACAAAGATTATTATCATTAAAAATGAACTTTTAATGTAAATTGTTCAGAAATCTGTATATTCGTAGTTATTGCAAATGTAAGTTGTCCAGAAATCTGCACATTGTCACTTTCTGCAAGTTATTCAGAAATCTGCTTATTAACACTATTCTAAGATGTGCATTTTAGTAAATACAGTACAATCCCGATTATTCGAAATAATGTAGACCAAAGTGATTTCGGATAATCGAAATTTTGGTTAATCCGAATTTTTTTTTGGAAAATTTAGGATATACGCATTTATAGACGAACTAGTTTCGGGTTACCCCATCTTCAGCGACAACTACAAACGTAAAATCCTTGTTTATAGATATACATAGTTATCCAAAGAATTTAGTTAGTGGTCGCGATGCCTAGATGGCAGGGTGATTTATGTGTCGCCATTCATAAAAATTTAAATTTTACTATTCGCGCCTTATACACGTTACTACGAAATTGTAAAATAAGTTGCATATATTTCAATATCTCCTGCACACAGAAAAATCAATGTGTCCTTCAAGAATTACACCGAATTATTGGAGACTATCGTCGGTAAAATATCGATTTGTAGACGGCAAATTTTTTTACGTAGGTGCATGACCAGATTTTATAAGATGAAACCAACTGCGTTATATCTTTAAGAAACTTGTTTCGAAGACTTTATTAAAAATTCTGGGCAAGGCATTCGAGTGGAGACGTATTTTATTAAACATTAAATGTTTAGACAAAAGGCTGTTAATTCTAATAAATCATAATAATAATACTCCAAGTAATAGCGAACTGCATAGCCAAAAGAAGAAAGATGCAGAGATTCAGACGAAAGCATATCAGTGTGGAGGAGGATGTGAAAACAAGGGTGGAGTATAGAGTTGCAAGAAAGAAATTGACAAAAACAATAAAGAATAATAAAGGAGAGCAAGCGCAAAAGTTTGTGTGATTAATTAAAAAACAACATCTGGAAAACGGCATATCGAATTGAAACAAAATTAATGCGAATGAGAGCGACAGAGAAGTTAGATGAGGAAACAGTGGTAAACTAACTCATAAAGTTATTTCCAGTATTGCGAGAGAATTACAAGGAGAAAGATAACGATCAAAGAACTTCATAACAGTCTGAGTCAGCTTAAGAGAAAAAAAGCAGCATATATAGACGGCATAACTAATGAAGAGAAGATGGAAGAAGAAGTCTTGATGGTGAGACGATGAGAGATAGAGCAGAATATTATATAGGTAAAGTGGCAGAGAATATGAGAGAGCTAAGTATACAACTAATGGAAGCAAAACCAAGGGAGTGATTTTAGAAAGAAGAAGAAAACTACAGACTATAGTGCTTAGAGTAAGCCAACAAATCATTAAAAGCTCAGAATCGTTAAAGTACTTAGGAATTAAGCGAGGTTACACTTGAGTACAGTGGAACTTCGTTTAACGATTCATATTTCGCATAGCGAGTGACACGCATAGGGGAAGTCACCAATTTGCACTATCCTCAAGAACAAAGATAACATTAAAGAGATAAATGCATTAAAGGGAGTGACAAGAAATTCTATCCAACGGTGAAGCTGCAAGCTCTGACTAAAGCCTGCCGAAATTTTCATAGATGACTTGAAAAAGCTTGTAGATACTAAAAGCTATCTACCACATGAAGTATTTAATTGTGATGAGACGGGTCTCTTTTAGAAAAAGATGCCGAAGCGAAAGTACATAACAGTAGAAGTAAATGCATTGCCCGGCCACAAGCCAATGAAAGACCGGCTCACTCCGCTACTTTCTGGTAATGCAAGCGGCGATTTAAAAATTAAACTGCTATTTGTTTACCATTCAGAAACTGCATGAACTTTCAAAAAATATAAAATCCAAAAGAGCAACTTAAATGTGATGTGAAGATCTAATAACAGGCATGGGTCACACGCGATATTTTCACTGACCGGATTAATAAAGCATTTGAACCTTCTGTGAAAAACTATCTGTTAGAAATGAATTTGCCACTCCAAGCCTTACTTGTAATGGACAACGCATCTGCTTATCCTCCAGGCCTATAAAACGAGCTCTTTGAAGAATTTAATTTCATCAAATTTCTTTTTCTGCCTCCCAAAACCACTCCGTTACTTCAACCTATGGACCAGCAGGTTATTTCCAATTTCAAACAAACTTTACAATACTCTTCGAACATTGTTTTCACGTCACTCAAGAGACCAACCTGACTCTCAGAGAGTTCTGGAAACATCACTTCCATATCGTTGTCTTCTTCAAAATGATTGGCGTGGGAGGGGGTCACTGAAAAACCCTCATTTCGGCCTAGACAAAACTTTGGCCGGAAAGCGTTGTTGAATGTCGTTCTGAGAAGTTTAACACACAAGATGTAGAGCCTCTAATGAGCGATATTGTATCTTTAGCCAATACAATTGAACTGGAGGTAAATAGCAATGATATTGATGAACTTGTGGAAGAGCATAATCAAGAGTTGACCACGGAAGAACTTACAGACTTGCTCCGTCTATCACAGCAAGAAGATGTGGAGGAAAGTGTTTCGGACAAGAAAGCACTAAATGAACCATCATCTGCTGCAATCAAAGAAATGTTATAAGCAAGGGAAAAAGTTGCGTCATTCGTTGAAAATCATCACCCTGATGAAGTTGTGGTTGTGCGAGCTGCAAATTTATTTTACTTCAATCCGGTGTCACATTTTAAACAAATTTCGAAGCGCCGACGAATGCAAATATCACTAGATGGCTTTCTAGTAAAAAAGGATTAGGCATGCGACTTAAATTTATAAGAAATAAACTAGTACATGATTGAATCACATTTCAGGTTTTTGTTCCTTAACCATTTATGCATAAGTATGTAGATATTTCTTTAAAAAAACGTTATAATATAAAAGATGTTGAAATCTATTTGCAATGGAACGCATTATCAGGTTTTACATTAATTTACATATATGTCTATGAGACACTGTTTCACACAACGAGTATTTCGCATTACGAGTACGATTTTAGAAAGAATTACGCTCGTTAAGCGAGGTTCTACTGTATCAAAGTATTTTTCAATTTACTTGGGGCGGCCGACGTTTTCGAAGTCGACCTTTGCTTGTGGTACCCATATTGACAGATTGTAAGCAGTTTGTTATAGTTCGATAGCCTATTATTTCTTTATTGACAATGGTGATTTTGATAAAGTTGATAAAATACAGATGTTGGTCTATAATTATTGTGTATGCCCTTGTCACATTTTTTTGTATGTAAGTGTTATCTTCGTCAGCTTGAGCTCTTTCGAAAAGAATCTCTCCGCTAGATAATGGTTTATGACAAAACAGAGATGTTTGCTAAAAATTGGTTTAACCTTTTTTATAACTTTTGTGGACAGTTCGTATATATCTGTCGTAGTTTTTTGCTTTTTGCTTCTTTCTTCACCTGGACTTTATCGTCGAACTTGTCGAATTTACTAAACTGCTTTCATCAATACAGCTGGTCGAAGGGTTTTTCGATGTTGCCCCGGTTTGAAAGAAAAAAGAATAAGTTTTCGATATTTCTTCTGAAGGTTCCTGGCCGACAAAATTTTGTTATCAGAATGATTTATATAGTTCTGAAAATTCATTTTTGCATGATATCTCTCGTGACTTCAATTACAATATGCAAGACGTCTAATTTATTTTTTAATTAAGCTATGTTTTTAGCTTTCCATTTTAGATTTGTCCCTCTCACAGATTTTTTAATGTTCTTCTCATGGAACGCATTCGGACAGAATTTGATAATATATTTGTTGTATTTGTTAATGTCTTGAAATAAGGTTTTAATTACCTCAATGTTTTCTGAGTGTAAAGACTATGCTTGTTTCATTAAAAGTCGTAGTAGAAGCAATAATGTTTGTAAGTAAATTTGTAATTTACAATAAATTCACCCTTAACAGGTGTATTAATAGATGTATGTATAATAAAGTTGGAAATACTTGGTTTTTATTTATTTAATTGATTCGAATTAATATTTCTTAATGTTTATATTTTATTTAAAGAATTCTCAACGATGAAATAATGACAAACGAATTTGTAGACGCAATGTCGTTTATCCAAACTCAAATAGTTGCAATAAACTTTATTTACCGACTCGTTTCAATTCGTGTATGGACCGACTCACTGAAATGAACTCTCTGAAATATTATCTAATTACTATATTACTTTAAAAATATATATATTTGTAATTGGTCTTTCTAAAACAATTCAAATATTATTTATGAAAAGTCTTTTTTGGTAAAAAATATTCAACATTCAATCATATTAATTTTATAATTTGAGTATGCAGCTTATACTACAAGTTCATTGATAAACAAAGTTCACAACAAAGTCAAAAATAGTAAAAAAACAGTAAAAAACTTATGTATAAAAACATTCATAGAGGCAAGAACAAGCGTTTAAATTTAAAAATGTTTAAAAAAATTTTATAATTCAAGAATGAGAATTGTTGTGTTTTACATTAAAACACTGGGTTCTTACTGGTATTACTTTTATTTATTCTACTGAGTTTTACAACTAGGTGACGCCGGCTCCCTACGGCCATCTTGCACTTAACCTTACATTGTTGATCTATAACAGAGTTGCCAACTTAATATATAATATTTCTCCCCGCTTAATTTTAGACCCTATATCTAGCTGGTTTTATAATAGTTCTTTTTGGTCTAAGTATGTTAGGTGAAATTTCAATGGTAGGAGGGTGTCTAACAGGTGAACTCGGTTTCAGTTTTCGGTCACTCATTTCTTTCTCAGGACTTTTATTAGCCATTTCATTCTTGGTCTTTTCAGGACTCGTTTCAACAGTTATCACAGGTGGATCAGTTTTATTTCCCATTACATCATCATTAGCAATATTCATTTCTACATTTGGTAGTACGTTATTATCTATCACTTCATTATCAAAATTGTTACCTTCAACATTTTCATTATATTCTCGATTATTATAATATTTCCTAATGTGATCAACATGGACATATCTAGCTTTTTTATCTACTAGAACTATGTATGTTACCGGACTAACTCTAACTTTTATAATGCCTTTTGACCACTTATCTCTTTCCCCTCTGACATTTTTTACGCAAACCTTATCATTTTCTTCAAAAATATAATATTTACTTTGTGGCATTTTCATGTTTCTTGTCTCTAATTTGTCTTTTTGTTTATCTTGAATATATTTATTCAAATTCGGTTTTATTAATGACAACCTGGTCTTTGGTTTCTGTTTTAACATAATTTCTGCTGGAGACATTTGTGTAGTGCTATGTGGTATTTTTCTGTAGAAGAACAAAAAATTATCCAATTTCTCTTGAGACGACAAAATATTATTTTTATCATCAAACATCTGTTTCATCAAATTGCTTTTAAATGTCTGAATGGAACGTTCTGCCATTCCGTTCGATGCTGGATGCACTGGCGGTGACTTCATTACTTTGATGCCGTTGTAAGCACAAGATTTAACAAATTCTTCTGAGGAGAATGGTGGACCATTATAAGAATGAAGTTCATCAGGTAAACCAAATATCGCAAATGATTTCCTCAAACATGCGATAACATTTGACGCCTTTGTTGAATCCAATACAAACGCATCTATCCATTTACTATGAACATCTACTATTATCAAAAAATTAACATTACTCTTCTTCGCTAAATCTAAATGTAATCGTTGCCATTTCCTGGCACATCACGTCCAAGAACTTAAAGGTGCACTAGACACACTTCTTCTATTCATTTGGCAGGATTCACATCCTTTACCACCTTCTCCAAATCCGTTCCGATTCCATTCCAGTAAACATATTCTCTGGCCAACATTTTCATTTTAACTATACCTGGATGTTGTTCATGCAACAGTCGTAAAATTCTTCCTTGTAATCTTTTCGGATTTACCACTCTGTTGTTAAACATAACACATTTCTGATCCAAATATAATTGTTCCTTAATCTTTAAATAAGCTAATATACCATCATCTTTAAATTTAATACTTGGCCAACCGTTCATTATATAATCTTTCACTTCACGCAAAATCAAATCTTTCTCCGTTTGTTTTGCTACCTCTCGATAAGCCAAAGGAAACTCTTTTACCACAGAAAAATACTTAACATCTTCTCCAGTATTTTCTGATTCTAAAGGTAAACGAGATAAAGCTTCTGCGTTTTGAACTTTCTTACCTTCCTTATATTGGAATATATAGTCATAACTGGACAAAGTAACAGCCCATCTCTGTATTCTAGCGGCTGCCAAAGATGGTAACGCTTTAACATTCGACAGTAGTGATTGTAATGGTTTGTGATCATTAAATAAATAAAATTTATGACCATATAAATAATTGTGGAATTTCTTTACCCCAAATATAATGCTTAAAGCTTCTTTCTCCAACTGACTATATCTTTGTTCCGTTTTACTTAATGTTGCAGAGGCGTACATTATAGGCTTTTCGCTGCCATCAGGTAAAATATGTTCTAAAACAGCTCCAACTCCATAAGGAGATGCGTCACATGTCAATGAAATAGGTAACTTCTCATCGAATTGTATGAGAACCGTATTAGTCGTCAACAATTGTTTGCTTTGTTGAAAACATTTATCAACCGCTTTCGACCAATTCCATGGTATGTCTACTTTCAATAAATCATACAATAACCTCACTTTATTTGTCAACATCGGAATAAATTTTGTATAATAATGTAATAAGCCCAAATAAGATTGTAATTGTTGTTTATTTTTAGGTGTAGGTGCTTTTTCAACAGCTTCAACTTTTGATTTACATGGCTGAATACCTTCTGCCGATATCTTATGACCTAAGAATTCAACTTCCTTCAAGAAAAATTTGCTTTTTTCGAGATTCACCTTGACATTAAATTTTTTAAAACGTTCTAAAACTTTATTTAATCTATGGAACATTTCATCTTCTGATTTGGCTGTAATTAAGCAATCATCTAGGTAACATTGAATACCTGGTATATCTCTCAATATTTGATCAATAACTGATTGAAAAATAAAAGGTGCTGACTTTATGCCAAATGCTAAGCGTTTGTAACAAAATAAACCTACAGGTGTGTTTACTGCTAACAATTTTTTAGTTTTTCATTTACTTTCAATTGAAAATAGGCATTCTTTAAATCAATTACTGTAAACAATTTTCCATTAGAAAGTGATGCCAAAATTTCTTCCACCGTTGGCAATGGATAATATTGATTTTCCAAAACTGGATTAATAGTATTTTTAAAATCGCCACATATTCTTATTTTACCGTTAGCTTTGGGTACAACTACAATAGGACTCGCCCACTCAGAAAATTCAAGTGGTTCTAATATGTCTTGTTTAACTAAATCATTAATTTCTTGGCTTACTTTTTCTTTTAAAACATATGGAATTCTATATGGTTTGCAAAATTTTGGTGTTACACCATCCCTTACCGTTATTTCAACCTCAAAATCTTTTATGCAACTGTTCTTGTTAAAAACATCAGTATATCGCTGTTGTAATATTTTTAATTGATTGGTATTAACATAATTAACATTTTCTGAAAACCTATCAAAATAGTTTTTCCATCCCGGACACAATTTTTCTAACCATGATCTACTCAACAAACGTATATTTGATTCATAATCTAAAATCCTAACCATTAACTTTACTGACTGTTTATTATAACTAACTTTAACCATAGCATGGTAACTGACTTTGTTTACATTTCCAAATAATGTACAAACCGTAACACTATCGGGAACAATCTTAACTTCTTTAAACATTTCTTTAAATAATTTTAAAGGAATAATTGTACTATCTGAACCAGTATCAACTTCAAAATTAACTAATTTATTTTCTATTAATACTCTTACTACTACTGGTTTTACTTTATGACTTTCGATCTTATTGACTATTTCCGTCCAATACGTTTCTTCTTTCTCTTCGTTTGACTCTGTTTCAGTAGGTGACTCTTGATTCTTCTCTTCTAACTCTTCTATGTGATGAACCTTTCTTGATTTACACATCTTTGACTTTGCTATATGACCCATTTGACCACATGCGAAACACTTCCAATTCTTCGCCGGACACTGGACTCCTATTTTTGGGGATCTGTGACATCGTTTACACCCTGTCCCTTCTTTTTCATTTCTCTTTTAAGTAAACTTGGACGCCTGGACTCTTTTACCAGGAAACTTATTGTCGACTTTATTGACGCTTTTTTGACTGACTTCTTTTGTCTCACCTTCTACCATTCCTTGACTCTGTGCAATATGACAAGCTCTTACAAACGTTATTTCTTCTTGACTTAGTAATTTCTTCTTTATACTTTCAGATCTAAGACCAAACACGAATTTATCCCTTAAAGCCTCATCCAAAAACTGTCCAAAATTACATTCCTTCGCTAACTTTTTTAATTTAACCATGTATGTACTGATATTCTCTCCGAACTCCTGTTGTGCGCTGTAAAACTTGTATCTCTCTGCTATAATTAACTTTTTTGGTGAAAAATGATTTAATAATAACTTTTTTAACTCGTTATAGTTTTTGCTGCTTGGGATTTCTGGAGACAGCTGATCTTTTATTATGTTATACGTTTCTTCTCCTATTAACGTAATCAACATTGGAACCTTCTTTTCCTCTTCCACATCGTTACAGAGAAAAAGTTGCTCTAACCTTTCTATATATGAATTTATATTTCGTTCCTTCGGTTTAAACTCTCCCATTGTTCCGATTAACGACATTTTCTTACTTGACTGGCTCGACTCTTTGACCTTGAGACTTCGATATTCGAATTAGACTATCGATTGACTTGACTTGATTTACTCGAGTTTTACAACTTAATATATAATAAGAATGACCATGTGGAAAAAGGAGAAACGTGGAAAAAACACCAAAATTCAACAAATACTTACAGTCTCTTAAAAGTCTCTTAATTTCGTAGCTCTTAAAAGAGCTACGAAAGACGTAGACTGGAATAATTAATAAAGTGAAGCATCTGATGGATACACAAAATGAAGATTGCAAAATGTTTTAATGGCGTTGTTGCGAAAATGAAACCTGTAGATGAAAGAAAAGTTGAAATATTTAGAAATAGAAAATTTTTTAGATTAAAAAAGATGATTATTAAAAGCATTTAAAGTAGAAAATTACTTACAAAATTAATTAGAACAATGAAAATAAAAAACTTTAAAATCGTATTAAAGTTGTGTTAACGTGATGAGAAGAGGCGAGACTGAAGCAAAAATCGAAATTTAATGTAAAACTTGATTTGAGAAAAGAAAGAAAACAACGAATAAAAGATGGGAAATAGTCCGCTGTAAAATTTAAAAATTTTTGATAAATACTAGAAAAATTATGAATCAAGTTTTAAATATTTGAAAATTGGTTTATAAACATTTTGAATTTGGTCATTAAGTAAAGTATGGTTATTATTTTTAATATGTTTATGGATTTCTAATAATTCCAGTAAATCAAGAATATAATCCTTTTGATATTTGTGAATAAGAGAAATACTATTAAAATCTATGTTGTGTCCAGTTTCAAATTTATGTTTGTAAACATTTGATTGAGGTTTGGTTTTGTGTTCGTTAATTCTATTTTCAAGTTTTAGGCCAGTTTGTTCGGATGCTCTAATTGTAATGCCATATATGTTTGGCATTACAATTAGAGCATCCGATCGAATACACCCCACACTCCTTTAATATATCAAATTGTTTGTGATGATAATTAGACAAAAGTTTAAGTAATGAATTATTATTTGAAAAGACTAAATTTATATTAAATTTTTTAAAAATATGTTTAGAATCCATGGTAATGTGATTGAAAGAAATAGGTTTATACACGGATTCAATATGACTTCTTGTAAATAAAGGATCTTTTTGTTGTTGAATTATGTTATATAATTTATTAATAATATTGGAAGAGACACCGAATTGAAAAGCTAAACCATAAATGTAATTAAATTCTTTGACTCTGTCTTTATCAGATAGAGGGTAGTCGATGGCTCTATTTATTAGAAATCTAAAATTAGCAATTTATGAGACGTGGGGTGGCATGAGTCATAAGGAATGGTGGTAAAGTTGAGTTTTGGGTATAAATTATTCAAGTATTTATGAATGTGTGAAATTATGTAAATCAGTTATACCCCCCCCAACACATAAAATATCGTCGACGTATCTAATCCATTTGTGGATATGGTTTTTATATAAATTATTATCATTAACTATATAGGTATTTTCAATGTGATAAAAAAAATATCTAAAAGTAAACCTGATAAAGGCATGCCCATAGGAAGACCTTCACCATTCACTGATATGGTAGTGTTATTATTATTGAAAGAATTTTTAAAAATATCTATGACAAGTTCTAAGGTGAAATTTATAGGAACATTAGAATACAAATTAGTTACATCAAACGATATTAGAATTTTGTTTTTGTAGTTTAAGTTTTTAGTTTGTTCTATAAAATTTTTTGAATTATTGATAGAATATTTAGGTTTGAAATTTATAGTTCTAAAAATTTTTAAATTAGATATTTTTTCTGTTGGTGAGTTATTAAAATAGGTATGCCTTCCTTATGCAGTTTGGGAAGTGAGTATAATTTAGGTATCGTGGGGATTAAAAAATTTTTGGTTTTGTAGAGAAGGTGTGTATTTGATCAGACTCTCCTTACATTGATTTGTTGTTTCTCTGGTCTTTTCTTCTTATGACCTTTTCAAGTGGATTGGTGTTGAGTTTATTATAATTGTTCACAGACATAAAGTCAGCTGTTTTATTTATGTAATCGTTTTTGTCAATTATCACTACACCGGCGCCTTTATCTGCTTTAACAAAAATACCATCACCCTCATCGAGTTTTTGTTTTATATTTTTTATAAGTTTCCACTGTACTGTGCTAGGATTATTTCTATTTTTATTTTCATTTGAACTTTGCTGATTTTCTTTCTTTTTAACGAATGATATTAATTGATTTTTAATCACATTGAAATCGGTGTGGTTTTTTATAATAACATCAAAATCTATAGAAATATTAGTTAAGTTGGTTTTATTAGAAAGAGCATATTTATACCTTTCTCAATGAGATTAATTTCTTCCTCGGTGAAGGTGATTCTAGTTAAGTTTGTAAATTGCGGTTTATTTCTAAATTCGTTAGGACAATTATTTATGTTTTCAAATTTATTTTCTTTTATCTTACTTTTATTTTTTCTTAAACTATTTATCTTCCTCATCTTCTCTCTGCTCTTTTAAGAGCTACGAAATTAAGAGACTTTTAAGAGAATGTAAGTATTTTTTGAATTTTGCTGGTTTTTTCTACGTTTCTACTTTTTCCACATGGTCATTCTTGAATTATAAAAATTTTTTAAACATTTTTAAATTTAAACGCTTATTCATAGAGGCAAAACAGCCTAGAATATGTATATACCTACATAGTATGTTCTCTTGTTTAAGTTGATTAAAAAAATTATGTATCACAGTAACACTCACTAAGGATATCTTTTTTATTAAAATTTTTGAAGGAATTTTAAGTTTTTTCAGTTAATGTTTCGAATTACTGTGTTTTTTTGTATTCCGTTGTTAATGAATTTTGAATTATTTATTATAATTATAGATATATATAAGTACTTTCCTGTATCGTTTTGTGCCCTTCTTTCAGATAACAGTATGAGTGAACTGAAGAAAGAATGCAGACAATACAGTGTTGAATATATTAAATTTGGCTTTATTCCGTCATTAGGAAATAGTACTTTACCTTTCTGTCTTCTATGTAATAAAATGATGTCAAACAATTCAATAAAACCTTCTAAGCTTAAGGAACATTTAATAAAAATCCATAATGACAAAAAAGGTAAGGATTTAACGTTTTTCAAACACTCAAAGAAAAATATTTGAAAACACCGAAATTGCAAGAACTCATAGGGACACATCTCAGAGAGATGACGATGGACTGCGTGCTTCTTATAATATTTCTTTAATGATTGCGAAGTCCGGAAAGCCGCACGCTATTGGCGAACAACTTATTCTACCAGCTATAAGTGAGGTAATACGCACCGTGATGCACAAACCAGCTTACGATATTATAAAAAGAATTCCATTATTCCGAAATGGCTCAGAATGTGCAAAACTCTATGTGACTACTTAAAAACATCCCAATTCTCTATACAGCTTGACGAGTCAACATTACCTGGAAATGAGGCTTTACTTATTACTTGGAAATGTGAGATTTGTGAAAGAAAAAAAAAATTTCCAAGAATTGTTATTCGCTAAATATTTGGAAACTGATACGAAAGGTGAAACATTATTTACTAAAAGCTATACTCTTGACTAATATCAACACCGAGGCTTTCTGGCGTATTTAAAACAAGTCATACCTTACTACAACCTTAGTGGACGTTTGCATGAATCACTACATTATCTCATTAGAGCAGTTAATAAAATCAAAAGGAATGCCTTAAATGAGAGATTATTTGCTCAACTTTGTTTGGAAAACGATGATGACTATAATCGTTTACTACTTAACACAAAAGTACGATGGTTGTCTAAAGGTGCGTGTTTGAATCGCTTCTATTCGCGTTTTGATTCAGTGTTGGAATTCCTGGAGAGTAAACAATGATTTGCGTCATAATTTAATTATCTCGAAAAATGACGTCGCTTATATGACTGATTTATTTGCCAGATTCAACGAGACTAATTTGAAACTACAAGGTGACACACTAAATTTAATCAAAACTAAAAGTGTAATATCTGCCTTTGCTGCAAAACTTTTGCTATACAAACAAAACTTGGGAAGAGGAGAATGTTCTCAGTTTCCAAATCTTTCGAAATTGCAAAATAGAGGGGAAAATTTGCTTGCTTATTGTCAACACTTAACGGCACTCCATTCGGACCTTTCTCAAAGATTTAAAGACATTCTTCACTTGGATATTCCCGTCTGGGTGTTGCACCCTTTTGTAAGTAGTCAAACACAGAGCACAAATGCAGATGAGTACATGCCAGTATAGGAGCAACTTATTCAATTATCCACAAATGAGGAGCTGAATGACCAATGTTTAAGCAAGGATACGAAAATTTCTGGCTACAAAAACAGATCCCAATTTTATATCCAGTATTATGGGTTATTGTACAGAAGCTGTTGATTGTTTTTCCGTCTTCGTATTTGGTAGAACGTGGATTCAGTGCCGTTATGAGCCTCGTCACAAAGAAAAGAAACAGACTGGAAATTAGTAATCGGGGGGATTTGCGGTTGCTACTGACAAACATCGAGCCGGACATTGATAAACTCATAAGATCCCATCAGGTTCATACAAGCCATTAATATTTTATTGCATTTTAGTACAAAAGTTATAATCAATAAATACTTCTTCAACAACATGTTTACTTTATATTTTATATTTACATCACCATTTACCATTAAGACAACAAAGTTAAAGTCTTCATTTTTCTATTATGTGTTTAATGTAGTTTTTCACCCTGGGGGTCCGTCGGCAAGGTTTGACTAAGAAAAGGGGTCCGTGGGCCAAAAGACTTTGGGAAACACTGAACTAGACGTATCAACACAACCAAATAAGATTCGGCTAATTTATAACACCCTTACTAAAAAGTGTATAGTAAGACATACAATGTCCGTGAAGTCATGGCGTATTTTTGATAATTTCAAAGAATGATATTAAAACAGATAACACCACACAATGCGCAGATCGAATCCTCCACAATATTGTTCGTTAGTTTCACCATTAGACTTTCATATATCATATATATATATATATATATATATATATCAGATTTTACTTTAATAGATATTCTTAATCCTGAATGGGAACTCTTTATCGTCATTCAGATGTGTAAGGTAACAAATTATTAGCTATTTGGACCGAATTTTTATCATATTTAGGATGATCATCTGTCCCCAAAAGAACTTATTCGGTAAATTTTATTTTATTTTTTATTAATTTCGTTAATATTAGAGAGGGAGAAATAATTCTTTTATTGGCTATCGACCGGCGACATGTAAACCCAGGTCTTTCTGCCTTTACATTTTTTTGTCTTTACATATTTTGTATATATACAACATAATGTGTGAATAATATAAATAGTATAATTAGAAATATTTAAATAAAGTTATAATTCTTGTTTGGTGTAACAATCATTTCAATTATCTTCTTCCTGCTCTGCCATCAGTGCTTCGTATATTGTTAAAAGTTTGCGGTGATTGCTACTATTCGATCTTCTTTGACACACCCGATCCAATATTTGTGTGTTGAGACTTTTATTAATGAATTTCTTGTTTAGTGTCTTGTGTCTTAATTGAATTGGTTTTATTTGTGTTATATCGTATAGATCTTTATTGCTGATGTTGTGCAAGGGATTGTTTCGATGTCGGATTTTGCTTATGATCCATAAGCATCTTCTTTCGGCTTTGTTAATGATCTCCTTAGTGTTCTTTGTGGAGTTGATTATGAGAATGTGACCATAATCTAAGACTGGCCTGCATATGGCTTTGTATATTATTATTGCGGCCTTATTGATGCCTTGGTCTTTGTAAGTTAGCGATCGAAATAATTTTGCTCTTTTAATTGCCTCGTCTTTTTTTAATTTTTAAAGTGCTTAGATAGTTTTATGCCATTATCTACCGTTATTCCCAGATATTTTACAGATGGGGACGGTTTGATGTAAACATAGCCATCAACTATTCTAGGAGATCTATCGGATATTCGGTGGTTTGGGATAAGCATTTGAAATTTTTTCAGGTTAGGCGTAAGTCTCGACTTGTGTAACAATTCCAATATTTGGTCGTAAAGTCCCTGAAGGTTATATGTTGCTTTGTGCAACGTGTTGTGTGAAATAATCGTGGTGTCGTCTGCATACTGCAAAATATACAACTCTGGGTTGAAGTAGTGGGGGGTACTCCTTGTTTAGGTGAGAAAGGAGACGAAAATGTGTCGTTTATCCTTATCTGCAACGATCTATCATTTAAACATCCGTCAATTAATTTAATCTGGTTTTTTAATACCCATTTTTTACATTTTGAAAAGAAGTCCCAAGTGCCATACCGAATCGAAAGCTCTGTTAATGTCCAGGAATAGTGTCATTATTTTTTTGTGTACTTTATGATTGAATTGTATGAGTTTTTGGGTTTGAAACCAAATTGATAAAAAGGGATCTTTGCGTATTTCAAGATTCGTTTGTTTATGATGTTTTTAAGGATTTTACCTAATATTGGAAGGAGTGTTATTGGTCTATAGCTTTTAGATTGATGATGGTCAGAGTTAGGCTTAGAAATCGGAATAATGGTACCGCTTTTCCATATGTTTGGAAATTGTCGTGATTTTAGGCAGTAATTCATGGATTTTTGTATGAATTAGTGAATCGTGTGATTGAGGTTTCTTAACAGATGTTTTGTGACTAGATCTTTTCCCGGGGCTAAGTTTTTTTCCTTTGCTGATGTGTTGCATGTATTCGTCTTTGTCTACAATTACCGATAAATTGTTTCTGAGTCATTATTTTAATTTGTGAAATTCTCGTACATTTCTCCACCATTAATTTGTTATTTGTATCAAATAAGACATTCTCAGTTGGGCTAAACTCGTTATAGAAATGTTTTGCTAATGCTTCGCATTTTTCACTATTTGTTTTGTGTTCTCTCTCTTCGAATATTAACGTAGGAATCATCTTAACTTTATTATATTTGGTAACTTTTTTGATTTTCTGCCAAAAGGTGCGTCCTTGGTCTTGGTTTATTTCTGCGCATACCTTCAATGTTATTTCTTCAATGTTAGTTCGTCTTAGGTCGTATTTGGTTGTTTGCTCGTTTATGTGGGTGTGTACTGGTAAGTTGATTTCGATGTTAAAAAGTATACCCAGATGATCCGAATGTAAATCTCCCGTTGTTTCAATGTTGGTAATGATATTATTTAGATTGCTGGTATGTATAATAACGTCCGGCGTGATGTCGTTGTTTCCTGCCATAATGAACGTTGGGTTTGTGTGTCTTTTTACAGAATTGGACTTGTCCAGGAATGTTTGGAGTTGTTTTCTTTTGGTCTGGTTTAGGTTGAAGTCACCGATAACTATTGCAAAAGCGAATTGGGATGCCTTTCTAAAGATATTTCTTTCTAGTAGGGAATGAGGGTGACAATTACAAGAAAGATATGAAGTTATTCATCGTGGAATCCGTTAATATAATTTTATTAATAATATTAATTTTATTATATTTTTATTAAATTTTATTTTTTCGGTAAATTTTATTATTTTGGCAATAGCTCTTTGGCAGATATAATGCAGTTGACGACTTTAAACTTTTGATTTGTGATTTATTTAAATACTTTACGTTAATAATAACAATAACAACGTTGGTATAGGCGTTCAAATACATAGCCATATTATAGTAGTATCATCCGTTTATCTTCTTGGTTGTTTCCTGTGGGCAGGAGTAGACGTTTCGCCAAGATCTCACTTGGCATCTTCAGAGCGTTGTCGTAGTCTCCTGTTGGCAGACAAGGCACTGAAGATATCAAGTGAGATCTTGACGAAACATCTGCTCTTGCCCACAGGGAACAACCAAGAAGATGAACGGATGATACCTCGCATCAACCAGAACATATATTATATGTGCTTCTCTATAAATCAACTTTTACCACGTACTATACTTTTGCTACACCCACTCTTTACTTACTCTCAGATACAATTATCTCCCTTTAACGATTTGCCGCCTCACTTCCTCCTAAATGCAACTGACGTGACCTTGAGAGGCCAATATCGTTTGGGTCGGCTGTACATAGTTATTCATATGCTGCTTTTAACGACAACTGAAAAGAACTTAACCTATGAATAAATTGGTAGTATAAGTTATATATTGAAAATAGAAAATTAATATGATTGAATGTTGCAATTTTTAAGCAAAAGAGACATATCATAAATAATATTTAATTGTTTTTGAAGGAAAAATTAAATCATTTTAATCTATTTATTATTAGTTATTATTTAATTAATAATATAATTTTTATAAAAATAAGAAACCTAATGCAACTTTACTTTAAGATATTAATCATGGAAACCGCAATATCGACTTTAAATTGATATGAGTTGGGGATTCTTTTGAGATATTAATCACCAAACTATCTTTATTTCCTAGAAAAATATGGAGTATAAAGAATTTAAGTCGATTTTGTCATTTTCATGTTCATCAAAACACCCACATTTCAAAAATTCTATGTTGTTAAGAAGTTGAATAAATTAGAGTGAAATTCTTCTTAATCAAGCTTTATTTTAAGATATCAATCGTGAAAATATTTGTAATCCCTCAAATGATGTCAAAGAGAAAGGTAGGTTTTGATTGTAACAAATAAAACCTGTTCTAAGAGGCAGATTTGAGGGATTCTAAAATTTGATTAATGATTTGATGGAAAAATGAAAAAAAATCACAACATCATTCAATTAATGCGTTTATATACTAAAAGAAATGATCCATTTTAATAACATTGTTGAATTTTATAAACAAATTAAAAAATTATGATTTTTATGCGGTGCATAAAGCATCAACGCATTCCCTCCAAGGATTCCAAGCATATTGGAATTTCTTTGGGTCGCTCTCTTCGATATTGGGAATCATCTCAAATTGTTCTATCAACCCCTCTCTGTACTCAACAATTTTCCTTTTCATTTGCCTGACCAAACTTGGAAGCATATTTATCATGTTATCTTGCTCGCAAGGATCTTTAAGTAAATTAAACAAACAAATTCCTCCGTCTGATAAATCGCACGGGTGTTTTCCATCGCTTCCTTCGCATTTAATAGTAGCTAAATTCCTTAACGATTCATATTCGAATTCGTTTGTGGGTTGATAGCTCAATTTCGATATCGTTTGACCCACTAAACTGTTAAAAACTGCGGAACTATTGTAAGAAATCGGTTGAAGGTTTTCTTCCCCGGATTCCCCGAAATAATCGTCGTAAGAACCGTTGAGGGTCGATCCAACGATTAATTTAAAGGAGGAAAGGATTAGAGCGGCATTCCTGTTTTTTTCATCAATATTTATGAGAGTGCTTCGACGTGTTGCATCGAAATTGTAAGTTAAGCTCGACCATAAATCAACACCATCGATATCTAAATCGAAGAGGTTGACCTCGCTATTCGCTGCTGATAATATCGTTGGTAACCTAAAAATAAAATTTTTTAAATTTATTACTTTTTATAATCATTTTCTTACCAATCCGTTACGTGGATTAAATCGTTACTAACTCTTCCACGTTGTAAGAATAACTGACTCGAAATAAACGCGACGCTTCGAACTCCACCTTCCCATAAAGTCCCTTTTATCCCTTTGAAAGGATAATTTGAACCGAAATTTCTATTTCCAATTTCACCAACGGTGGCTGCGCCCCCATCGGAAATAAACAAAATTACGGTGTTATCAAATATTCCTTTTTGTTCTAAAGATGAGACGATTGCTCCTACGCTGTCATCAATTTTCGATACCATCCCTGCATAAGTTCTTCTCCCCGAATCAATGATATGCCCAAATTTATCGATACTCTCTTGAGGTGCTTCTAATGATTTCGAAGGATTCGCCGCGTGAGCTGCTAAATGAGAAATTACCATAAATAGAGGTCTTGCGACGTCGTGTTGTTGGATGGTGTCAGTTGCGTATGTTGTAAAAATGTCGGTTGCGTATTGACCGGAAAGATCCCAAGCTGGTTGGGTGTCTCTTCTTAAGTCAAATCCTGTGTATTCTTTACCGTTATGCTAAAAAAATTTTTTTAATAATTATGGTTGTTTTTGTACAGATTCTTACAGTTATTGTAGTTAAATAATCGTAATAACTTGTCCATCCATTAAAAAACCCAAAATGATGATCAAATCCGCGATGAGTCGGAGTATCGTTCCATCGACTTTGACCTAAATTCCATTTTCCAACGAAATGAGTTGCGTAACCGATATCTTTGAGATACTCTGGGAGGATTTTTCCGTCTGGTAAACCAACGGGGACGCCGGGTTTTATTGATTCACCTTGCATTCCTTAGTTTGAATGAAGAAATTGAGTTATTGTTTGTAATGATGTTATTTTGAATTACCTAATTTGATTGGGTATTTTCCTGTTAATAAAGCAGCTCTTGTTGCTGAACCGGAAGGTTGTACGTAATGGCTGTTTAATATTATTCCATTGTAAGCAAGACAATCGATATTGGGGGTCATAATTTGACTACTTCCGTGGTAACTAACATCGTTCCAACCCTAAATAAAAAATTAAAAACATAAAAATTAAGGATTGTATATAAGTCAGAAATTTTATTGAATAAAACAGTGTAATTGATATCTTCGTAATGCTCATTTCTATTCGAGAGTTTAATCTATTACAAAAATATGTATCTAAATAAAATCCCATCATTTTCCTTCATTATGGAGGAATTAAACCAATAAGATCAAAATCAAGAAGAAATCGGTCAAAACATCAAGAAATCGGCAATATGGCAAAAGAATCGCAATGCCGAAATACACAAGAATACATACAAAAACGTGTATACACCCTTGAATCGTTATGGAAGAAGATCGAAGAAAATGATGACAATATGGAAGCCATTAGAATGCTCAGTCATTTGAATACAATATCTAAAATGACAGCAACTGTATAAAGATGCTCTAAACTTCATAAAAAGTGTAAAAAAGTACAACATCCAAAAACCAGAATGGAAGCAGCAACAGAAAATCCGGAACAGATCCGACGAAAAAAAGATAAGAAATCAGAATCAAATAAATGGGTAGACTAATCGATAAAGCAATGATGGAAATAGTAGAATATAAATATGAACCTGTTCAACGTCAATAACTAATGAACAGCATTTCGAAATTGAAAGAAGATATCCAGGTAGATGGAACAAGGTTTCAAGCCCGATATTTCAAACAAGAAGTATATTCCAATGTTCAGATGGATTTTCCTGCTGTAATGGAGGAACTAGAAGGCATCATTTCTCATCCACCTACCATCGAAACACGACATACTCCTCAAAACACCACTACCATCCTACAAATAAAACTTTATTAATCTTATAACCAATGGGTCACCTTCTTCCAAAAAATAATCCATGCTAGTATATCCCTAACAACAAACGAAAAAAAATTAATATTTGTATACGTACCTAAAAGGAAAACCTATTCCACATCTGCAAATATCAGATAATAATTATGAGCCTATAGAGATTTAATGAAAATAAATAAATAAATAATCTTCGGAATTTCAACGGAATATTGGGCACCCATTATTGGGAGAATACTTGTTAAAATATGGAAATTTGAGACGAACAAGCAGTAAAATACAGTACATAAAATAACTAGATTACAAAACTATTGAGCGATAGCAAAACAGTCCAATGCAAGCAAAAGCAGCTGACCATAAAATACTCTACTGCATGAAATTCATAAAACTCTCAGTTCCAGAAAGAACATTGCGATCAAAGCAACAAATGCAGCTCAAAAACTAGATGTCACTTCTGCCACAAACCACACCACGCGTTATCCAAAAAATGTTGCCCTAGTTTCTACTAAAAATGAAGAAAAGAAACAAATTGCGTCAGTCATGGCAGTTTTCGAGATTACTGAAAAACTGCGAATTCTTATCGATCCAGGATCATAAGTGTCCTTCATCACTGAAAAAGCAGCAAACTTGTCCATCCAAGGCAAAAAATATATGTAATATAAAAGATATCCAAATGGATGGCAGATCTAAACGTTCAATCTCATTCTATCATACAACATCTATTTATATGTAAGAATCTACCAAATTCCTAAGATGAACATTGTAATAACAAAATCCTAGCTAATGCCATCTGAATATGGAAAAATAATTCAAAACGGAATTCACAAAGCTGATAATGAGTTACTGGGAAAAAAGAGGAAATTTGAATGCATTTTATTAGGTACAATAAAAGAAAAGCAAGCTATGATAATAATAAGCATGATGAATTGGTTGGAAAAAACGCTCAATTAAAAAAAATCTACGAAATTAAGTTACAAGAATTGACAGGATAATACATATTGAATGTATGTCAGTATGTAGTATGCACATATGAGATTAGATACTGCCCACAAGAGGCCAGATACTGCTCATACGATATCAGATACTACTCATGGGACACGATACTGCTTATAGGAGACCGGGTACTGCTTGTAAGAGACACGTTACTGCTCACGGGACACGATCCTGCTCATAGACGACCAGATACTACCCATAGGAGACGATACCGCTGATAGGAGACCAGATACTGGTCATAGAAGACAAGATACTAGGAGATGATATTGTTCACAGAAGACTAGATATCGTCGTAAATACTGCTCATAAGAAACCAGATACTGCTCATAGAACTTGATATCGTTTCCAGGAAACTAGATACCGTTCATAAGAGACTAGATATTACTTATAGGAGATGTAATTTATGGGCGATATAGTTTATCCTAACAAAAGAAGATACTGATTGTGAAAATCATTACCAAAACAATTCAAACACAAATGATAATGGTATATATATACTGCCTCAATCCTCTTTAAAAGTGAACAAGAACTTGGTGAATCCAGACATTGAGGCTAACACAATTGGAAAAAGGACGTTTGTTCCTTTTTTGAACGATTGAAAGTCCTATACCGTGAACTTATAGAAGAATACTTAAATCTTAGTCATATGGAAAAAATACAATCCGAAGATCAACCTGCTAAGGATTTTTGTTACAGTGTTTCAGATTCATAGCCAATCTTGCTCATTGTCAGTAACAAGATGTCATATCTGCCACAGATCACACCATATATTGCACAAAAAGTGTAGCTCTAGTTTCTATTAAAAATGAAGAAAAGAAATAAATTGCATCAAGTGAGCTGGTAGCAGCTTTGATAAAAATTGAGATAGTTTCAGGCCTTACTAAAAAAAACTGCAAATTCTTATCGATCCAGGATCATAAGCCTCCTTCATCACGGAAGAAACAACGAACTTACTTGCGATTTACCACAACGATTTACCAAAGATATCAAAATGGAAAGTGGATTTCAACGTTTTCCAAGTAATTTGAACCTCAATATCACTTTTCTAATTCTATTTGAGTTAACACAATCAGTACTTAATAAGAATCTACCAAATTCCTCAGATGAACATTGGAAAACCAAAATCGCACCTACAATTCTTCCGGTTCCATTGATGCTATCATCGGAGCAAAAGAATATGGAAAAATAATTCAAGACGGGATTCACAATACTATAGCAACCCTAAAATTAGAGCAATGCTCTTTGCATGGTCAGATTCCACAAATACACTAGCTTGGATAAAAGGAGATCTAACGAAGTGTCGAAATCGAGTCGTTGAAATAAATAATACGATTACGAAAGCACATTGGCGTCACGTGACAAAATCTAGCTGACATAATATCAAGCGGTATCGATCTAAAAAAGTTGATTCAGCATCAAATGAGATGCTGAATGAAATGAAGAAATATATTGGCCGGAACAATAAGAGATACAGGACACCAATGTGATAATGAAAGTTCCAAGAATAGAGTACGAACGAGTCTCTTCGTTAACAAAAATGATAAGAGTACTTTCTTACTGTCATCGATTCATAAAAAATTATTTGACAAAACGAGAGAATATGGATCCCTTAGCGTTCAATATGATCCCAATATTAAGTAATTATGGAAATCCAGCACAGAACATTCGAATTGGAAATAAAGAATCTTCGAAAAGATAACTAAGTGTTTAGGAAAAATAACCTTTCCTACGACGAAAAACTTCCAATAATCATTCCTTATCATTCACATTTTTCTAAATTATTGATATTAAATGCAAATATTAGACAAAAATATTGGATCATAAGTCAACAACGAGATATAAGAAACATCCTCCAGAGATGCGTAAAGTGCATAAGATATAAAGATACAAATGATGGGACTACTTCCGGCACTAAGAGCTCATCCAGCTCCCCCATTACTCCCCACCTACTGGTATAGATTATGCCGGCCCAACACAAATTCGTACCACAAAAGGAAGAGGGCAAATCATATTAAGGGTACATCGCCGACTTTGTACGTATGACAACAAAGACAATAAATTTAGAAGCAGAGAGTGACATTACCAGCGAGACGTTTTTAGCTGCTCTCAAGAGATTTATAGCTCGACATGGTCATTGTAAATACATATACATTGACAACAAGACAAATTTTGTTGCTAGCAGCAACAAGAAATTGCAAGAGTTATACACAATCAGTTGATTGCTAATCTAGATTGGTTTTTTGCCTTTCTTGATGATTGTGTATAGCTTTAGAGCTGGTCTAGTAAATAAATTTTAAAAAAAGTTCTTGAATGTGAATGAAAATCTTGATGTAACTCTTAGCTTCAATTTCTGGGAGATCTGGATATGAAATCTTCGAATAATCTGATGATTTCACCGTAAACTATTTCAGCTTTCGTGACTTTTATATATTCTTTCAGACAATTCGTATGCCCAATAAAACTGTTAGGAAGAGCATCGTCCATAGTTCTTGATGTCATATTAGGGCTGCCTTCAATTATCGATGAAACCTTTCTACCAATCTATTTCCCTGTCAGTGGCATGTACGTTGTTCATTAATTCCTACCAGCTTCTCCAATCTTCCGAACAATTTGGATTCGAATTGTCTTCGCTGGTCTGTTGTGATCTTCGAATCTCACTATGCAATGATTCATAAAATTTCTTGACACCATATTTGACTTTCTATTCTCACTGACTTTCTAGTGAGATAGGTTCGGTCCATCTGGAGAAACGGTTGATACAACTTAGAACTTCTGCTTCTTGAAGCGGTCCTAAGATGTCTATTTGAACATGCTTAAATCGTGCAGAAGTAGCGATGAGTGGACAATTATGCCTAGTTATTTTTGCTTTCTGGCAAGCTGTGCCTTACTTCATCCATCTTCCACAATCTGATTTCACATCAGGACAGACAATCAAAATTTTTCGGCAATCATTTTGAAGCTTCGGGGTGCGATAATTGATATTGGCTATGCAGAGGAACACTTGCTCTCTGAATTTCGCAGTGATAATGGTCGCATTGTCTGAGTAGATGTGTCACAATATATGGTTGTTACATACACCGGAAACTCCTCTGGAACACTTGCTCTAGTCTGTTCCAATTCTTTAGAGGGCGTCGGTATGTGTCGTATGTCCGTGGCGAATTGGCTAATGAAATGCAGAGATCGGAATTGTCTTGGTGAGCACTTTTCCGGGTTTTAGACGAAAGGATACGTAATCGGCCTGTGATCTGTATAAATTTGAAAATGTCATCTTTCCAACATGTGGCGGTAGAGTCGTATTATTCTAGCTAGCAATTCTCTATCATATGCAGCGTATTATTTTCTGCGGGGGATAATTTTCGTGATAGAGATGCCAACGGTTTGCATTCATTATCTTGCCATTGTTGAATTACTCCTCCAATTGTTTGTGTCTATTATCCATTGGATCAGCTGGGAGTCAGCTTTTATTTTATTTTTCAATTAATCATTGAGAAAGATCGCTTCAACTTTATCCTCTAACGGGTACCTTCTTTCATCATAGTATATCCAAAGAATTGAACTTCTTGAGCACCACTAATTCCATTTTCTTTTAATCGTTGGAAAAGTGTCCCTTGTTATATGGTCCATCTTTGAAAGGTTTGCATTACGAAGACCAAATGTCATTTCAAATTCAAATATTCCTAACGGTGTTGTTATGACTGTCTTATATGCATGTACCAAATGTATTGTTAAGTATGTCTTGCCGTGTAGTCTTCGTGAAACTACTGTGGAGTACCGGATCCGTATCAGGTACTGCCCTTGCATTGAAAGATCTACACACGATGTCTATTCTTCGTTTTTCTTTGGGACCAGGTGTAAAGGTGCTGACCACGTACTATTCGATGGTCGCGAGATGCCTAATTCACACATAATTCGGAATTCTTCCTTGGCAATCTTTGTTCGTGCAGGTGCAAAACGTTTTAGACGACAAAATACCTTGTTGTTCTGGCGTAGTATCGATATGCTGTTCTCTATTATGGGTTGGTCTTATTAATCTGCCTGCTGATTTGCAAATATTGGAGAATTGGTGTAATAGATTATGATACACTTTAATCATCTGAAAAACATCACCTGAGACGTATCATTGAGGAGACAACGTTAATATTTGAAGAACTATCGACGCTTCGGTAACAAATAGAAACATCTTTAAAGTCCCGTCTATTAACACCTTTAAGTAATCATGTAATTGATACAAAAGTTTGTTATGGTCATTTCTGTTGAAAATGAGCACGGACTGTCTCTAAGATGGAAATTAATTCGAAAAATAAACAAAGATTTCTGGCAAACATGGTCCACTTAATATCTCAGTCGGTTACAACAAAGGTAGAAATAGAAAATAGCATTGTGATCAAAGAAAATATCATCGATCGTTGGGCATTAACACAAATAATAGTAGTCCATTCATCAGATGATGTTAGTTAAAAAAAGATAGAGTAGTTACGTTAAAGAAATCTGAAAGAGGTACCTTGAAAAGAGCTATACACAGCTTGATACCATTATCAACAACCAACGAAGAACAAGAAGAATCAATCCGCGCATTTAAAATTAATTACAATCACTACATATTCATCACCATACATCACCACCATATTCAATTTGGTTACAGCAACGTACAATGTAAAGTATCCACATTCTGGGTTGTAATCAAGCCAAAACAGGAGAATTCAGAACCGAGCCTAAGATTAACAAAACCAAAATGGATGAAGATATGGAAACAGCTAAAGACGTAATTCGAGATTTCAAATGATTCAACTTTACTCATTGTGACAATGTCAACAACTGGAATGGGTTCATGATGGATTACAAAATATTATGCGAAGAACAGAGAAGAGGAGACTGTTGGGATGATTCTTAACAAGTGTTCTTGTCGTCAATGACGAAGTATATCAAGACATTGAGAGACATTGATATAATCTTGAGAATACGAAATTGTTTTAATTTTATTCTTCTCGTAATCTTAATTCTATGGATTTCAAGAATTTAATCAATACTTATATCCATTTCTAGAAACTTCAATTAAAAGTATCGGATAACATTACTATGTTATCAAAAAATTTCAAAGTAATCGTATCATACAATTCGTGATTTAAGATTAAAATTTCTTTGAAATTCATTAATCGTGTTAGAAAAAAATTCCATCGTGTAAAATGCACGCGATTGACTCATAATAAGAATGACTTGCGTACGAACAATTAAATTATTATTATTTTTTTTCTCAAGACAATTTCATCTAAGATTGAGGATTTAAGTTTAAACAAATGGGATTTCCATGAATATATCGGTCAGATTAGGTAATCATTAAATGACCGTGAAGAAGATTCGATCATAAATTTCGTTAATTGATTAGAAAATCTTTTCCTCTTGGTGTAATTCTCAGATAACAAGATCTAACAATAGGTTCTTATGGTAATTTCGAATACATGTTTTTTTAAGGTTGAAGGAGAAATATGTTAACTTAAGATTGTAAAAGATAAACTTACAAGATCATCGGCGATAATGATAATTATATGTGGTTCTCCGGCACATTTCACTTCTTTTATAACACAGATCGCGGTGATCAATAGAAAATTATAAAATAAAGCAGTCATGTTTGCAATATTTTTAAGTCGAACCAAAAAGTTTGGTGGTTTAACTCAAACTAAACGCTAAAAGTTGAAACAGTCGAAGCTCTGATTTCAAATTGGCTGAGTAGAAAGAAACAGAAAATGAATAGCGAGATGGAAAATGTTTTAGGGGGATTTTTACTTAGTTTTTTTTTCTTTTTCAAATAGGATGTTTCGTGGTGGGATCTCGCGAAAAATCTAAACAACACCGTCGAAATCGTATTGTTTTTATACGGACGACACGGCGTGTGTTTGCAACAGACTGTATATCTGGTTAATTTATCAACACGGGCGAAACACCGCCGGTAACCTTTCTTGTTAGCGTGTCTAATAAGCTCACGTATCAATTAAAGAAGCGAAGAAAAAATATGGGAATAAAATAAAATATACCGATCTACGACCTGTACAAGGTTGGAGTGGATGAGTTCTCATGATTCTTCTTTTTTCTATTTTGGCAATGAATTTAAAAAAGATTCTTTTAATGACGGCTAAACTGTTTAGGTTTTAATTTTTTCGTTCGCTATTTGACCTCAGAATTATTTGTTTTATAAAAGCCGCGAGTTAATTTTCTGGGATTGCTAAAAGTGCAAAAAAATTGTATATTTACGATGTTGATGTAAAGACGAGGTTAGATGTTCGGTTCAAACTTAGGAGGTTTGGACATTTCAAAGTGCGACTGGCGCCATTATTTTTTTTATATCATTTAAACCTATTCGTTATTTTTTGTTATATCGACTTATAAATGTTCGTAGCATGCAGGGTATAGTGTGCCATTAGAGCTTGCAATACTGGGATTCCGGACAATTTTTGTGTCTAAATACCGATGTTTTGATGGCAAAATACTGAAACTTCGATATCAGTATTATTACTAAACTAAAAAATATAACTGCCACAAACTTTTGGAACCATAGTCTAACCCAGTACCTGTTCGCTTTTTATTCATTTCCATAACAGAATCTGACCACCAACATTTTTCTGTCCTCATTCCCTTCTTCACAAGGTATTTTAGAAGCCACTGTGTTATTATGTCTCCATACCTTTCAATGTACGTCCCCTATGTTATCGACGTCTTTCTCTTCTGTCTCTGGACGTCTCTATCCCTATCGCTTACCTTCCCCCATTAACTAATAATACAACCCAATACAAAATTTTTCTCCCTTTCTCGCGCCATCGTCCACTATACATACCATCATTTCGTATTACCGTCTTTTCACTGCCTAATTCGCGACCTTTCCTAATATTTCACCATAACTTTAATGCTTCTTTTTGGAATTAATAATGTTCAAAATTTCCTATATTTCATCTTACAAACTTACATACTCAACAAAGGTGAGCTCCAAATCCGTCTATATTGTGTTTAAAAAGATAGTCTCTGAATTTCACTCTTAGTTGACACAGTTAAATCCATGCAGCTTTTTTATGGATTGTTCCAATCCTGAACTGTTTCCTCTTCCAGGAAGGTTCAATCTTCCTTTGCTGCTTCCGGGTATATCCTCCTTCTAGTCATTAGGACAATTGGTGATGGTACTTGGAGTGCTTCTGTGCAGATAGTTCTGTAGGCAACACAACCTAACCCAACTCAGTCTAATCCAACACAATTCAACTCAATGGTGCGACATAAGTGGGACTAATTTATCAGATCGTTAAACAATGTACATATCATGGATAAGAAAACCTTTAATAATCACAGAAAAGTGCATGAAGAACAGTCTGTATGGAAATCATTTCCTAATGGAAACAGAATAATATGCACTAGAAGTTCTTTTAATGGTTTTTATACATATTTAGGAAACATTCATAGTTCTAAACACATAGACTCATATAATACATATTACTAATGAGATGATAGATACAACATCAAACAAAGTACAGTAATTAATTCACACTTTCGCGCATGACAGCTCACCTATTATTTATTATTAATCATCATTTTTTTAATGTTAAACTAACGAAATACATTAAAGTAGTACTAGCATTAATACCGGTATGCCGGTTTTAGAAATGTTGAAAGCAAATACCAGTCTTGAGATTTTGGTCCAGTATTGTAAGCCGTATTGTTAAAAAAATAAATCCAAAAATTTCCTTTTGATTATCAAAATATTTTTTCATCAGGAACCGCTTTAAAAATAGTTAAAAATCAACATTTGATTTTAACTCTTTTTTAGAGTTAAAATTTCACTTTAATGAAGTTGATATATGTAATATGATCAAATCTAATTTTAAGTTTGATCCAACAACCCAAAATAACAAATCTTCTAAGTTCATTTCAATATGAGAGATACTGTCAAGTTGGGTTAGGTTGAACTTCATCTATAGAAAAAGAGATTGGAAGAAAGAAAAAGGGCAAAAACAAAAAAGACAGGGCAAAAAGAAAAAAGACAGTGGCAGTAGGTGATAAGGTTACAAATAAAAGAGGAAAGATAATAGAAGAGTGGATGTTAAAAAACAGACTTATTCCTATAAATAGCAGAAAAACTCCAACAGTAACCTAAATAGTGGTGGACGAATGAAATTGCCGAAGTCAGAAAAGAAAATATACAGAAACGAAGAATTTTGCAAAGAAATAAAAAAAGACAAGCACCCGAACAAGTATTAAGGAAGAGTACCGAAGATTACAAAAACAAAAGAAAAGAACTTACGTTATTAATAAAGAAGAGTAAAGAAAAAAATGGAAGATGCTGTGTGATGAACTGGAACAAGATGTCTGGGGTACCGCATTCCACATAGTAACAAAAAGGTTAGTTGGAAGAAGAAGAGAGGAGATCGACCGAGAAACAATAGAAGAGCAATTTAAGTTACTGTTTCCAATACAGAAAGAAAGGGAAGAAGAGGAAGAGGAGGAAAAACATGAGCACTCGATAAACCCTTTTACAAGAGAAGAGATAATGGTGTGTATGAAGCAGCTGAAATCAAAGAAAGCACCCGGAGAAGACGGTGTAACAAACGAAATCATTAAAGCTTGTATAGAAGCTAACTGTAATATTTTTCTGCTAGCATAGATGCCTAGCAGATGGAATTTTTCCAGAAATATGGCGAAGGGCTGTATTGGTGCTGATCGATAAATCAAAAAAGAATTTGGATCAGAAAAGATCATATAGACCGATATGTTTGTTAAGTGTGATAGGAAAAATGTTGGAGCGATTAATCAACAACAGGCTAGTTTAGGAATTAGAAGAGAAAAGCATAATAAGCAAGACTCAGTATGGCTATAGAAAAGGAATGGGGACAGTGGACGCAATTATGTAATAATTGAATAATAGATAGATAATTAATAATAGATAATAATTAGATAATAGAAGATACGCGGTAATGATATGGTACAGAATAATATCTGCGATAAGAAAAGCAAATATATCCGTTGGGATTACAAAGCTAATAAAGACATATCTGTCAAAACGGTAGATTGTCTTACGTGGAGGCGGAGAAAGGCGAATATTGTGGTGTGCCACAGGGTTCCGTACTTGAAGGTACGCTCTGGAATGTATTTTACGAAGAGATAGTGAGTATGAAAACTGAAAAAGGAGTTACCATCATTGCATATGCAGACGACATTGCGGTTCTAGTCCAAGAATCCACAAAACAACAAATTGTGGATAAGGCTGAATATTGTTTAAAGCAAATTGCAGAAACCATCCATCGGACGGGCCTGGAATTAACAACCGAAAAAACAGAAAGTGTCGTGTTAGAAGGAAAACAATAAAAAGCTCTGACTCTGTAAAGTATCTCGGTGTCCACATGGACAAAGACCTTAGAATGACACAGATGTAAAGAAAGTTGTAGAAAAAGCCTCAAAAATCCAAAATACGCTATCACGCATTATGCCACGAATTGGAGGTCCAGGTCAAGCAAAACGACAATTGTTGGGGTCCGTTGTGAGATCGGTAGTGCTGTATGCGTCTCCATGCTGGGAGGATGCCTTGAAATATAATAAGTATAGAAAGTTATTAAGATCCATAGAGAGAAGAATATCAATAAGTATCACAGCAGCATATAGAACGGTATCCACAAATGCGGTACGAGTGATGGCGGGAAATCCTCCTATGAAGCTATTGGTGTGGGAGCGAAGTGTGGGAGCGAAGTAGAAACTGGGAAGGGAAAGGTGTAAGTAGAAAATAATAGGAATTCTCTATATAGGAAGTGGAAGGAGAGGTGGAATTTATACAACGGATGGGCAAAAACTTTTATAAAAAATGTCCAAGAATGGATAGAAGAAGGACCCCGTATAGATTATTACAAGACGCAGGCGATCAGCGGGCAGGGAATTTTTGTAGTGTACCTTAAGGAGATAAAAAAACAGATTCAGATTATTGCTCGTTGGGGTGTGAAGAAATAGATAATTTTTCCACACAATTTTCAAGTGTGTTCGGTTCAAAGAAGATAGAAAAGAAATGGAATCAGACGGTGATTAAGTAAAACAGACGGTGGAAAAAAATATAGCTGGTCTGCTCATAAGAGATGAAAAACAACGTGAAGTAGTAATGAAATTTTTAAGAACGGTAATGATGAAAAAGGAAAGTGAGGAAAAGAGACGACAAGAAGAAACATAAATACGCCAAGAAGAGGAAAAGGGCGCCATAAGTGCCCTCCTTTCGGGTATGAAATTGTATAAATGTTATTGTAAAAAATTAGTAGTTTGTTTTAAACTTTTCCGACTAGGAAGGGAAGAGGATAAGGGGGCGTCGCTCGCCCCCCGACCATCTAAATTGTATTAGAAAAACTTATTAAAAAATTAAATTTATAATTTTTTCTGTGTCGCCGAACCGAGGAAAACTTGAAGGGAAGAAGAGAGAACAAGCTAGACCAATCAGCAATTTTCGACGAGGACGGGGGTTTTAGTGAGTCGGGGATATTTAACTCCAACCCCACATTTCACTCAAGATCTTAGGTTGGATGTCTGATGGCAGATTTCCCCAACCTCAAAAAAAAAGGTTGAACTTCAACTTTATACCATTTAATATGAGGAGTGTTATGAAGTTAAAGCTCAACCCAACCAAACAGTTAAGTTTCAACGGTTAGTTTTAGTTTTTATTTCAAATAAAATACTTAGAGGGTTCATTGGATTGGATTGGGTTTGGTTAGGATTGGGTTGAGCTCCAACTTCATATCATTCAATATGAGGAATGGGTTGGGTTTGGTTAGGTTGAGTTGAGCTTCAACCCAACCCAACAATCCTCAAACATCACGGCGTATTTTGCTCGGGTATTCATTCGATAACAGGAATCACACCGACGTCATTTAGACGTCGATGTAGACCACTATGATAAGTTAAAATCTACTAAGTAGATAATCTACACAATACAAAATGTTATGACGATGTAGAGTTTAAATTTACGATAATTGAGGAATACGTTGCAATAAAACATTTACTCGAGATTAGGTCGATGGCAGTGGGTCCGGATGGTGTATATGTTGCAACACGTCCATTTATTTTACCATTTGCTACACATTTAATTAATTTTTGCTTGCAGAACTCAACTTCGAGAATTCGAACGCCAAAAAATGAAAAATAAAATCCTCCTTATTTGCACTACAATGCTTTGTAGACCCAATTTTATTTTTCGAATGAGGCTATCTTGACGTGCACTGAGAGAAAAATATTCTTTCATATTCTTAAATACCTAAAAGATCATTTTGTTGAGCGAAGAAAAACCACATATTCTCAAGTATTGTAAGCAAGTATTGTATAGTTGCATCAATAACCTCATTTTCTTGCAATAAATGTGTTAATATCTTGAAGCTAGAATATGATGGCTATCTCCTATCAAACTTGACATCAACCAATTGATGAAAAACAAGAAACAGTTTATATTACGATTATTAATAAAGAATGCACATTAAGACATATTTATTTTATTTTGTGGTTCCATCAAGTATTTAGCTTTCCAAAAAGGTTCCGTTACCAAAAAAAGTTTGAGAACCGCTGATCTAGAAAGCAGCATTTAGTAAGAAAAGGCGTTCAAAGTAAAGCTGTCTGAATCACGTTTGGTATCACATAGGCATGCATTTCAAACTGACTGCTGTTAAATTCCGTTAAATTATAATTTAAGATATATTTAATGTATGATGGTGCCTCTTGTATGAATCTGCCCCACTTTTGAAAGAAATGATTTAAAAAAATTTTATTTTGAGTTATTTGAAGAAAAATAAATAATATTCAAATGAAATAATTTCGTGATTCCTTTGTGACAGTAACATCTCACCCTTGTTTATAGATGATATACATGGACATATATCTATATATAAAAGTAAAACTTTCTATTTATCTAATCCAGTGTTTCCCAAAGTCTTTTGGTCCACGGATCCCTTTTCTTAGTCAAACCTTGCCGACGGACCCCCAGGGTGAAAAACTACATTAAATATATAATAGAAAAATGAAGACTAACTTTGTTGTCTTAATGGTAAATGGTGACGTAAAAATAAAATATAAAGTAAACATTTTGTTGAGGAAGTATTTATTGATTATAACTTTTGTACTAAAATACAATAAAATATTAATGGCTTGTATAAACCTGATTAGATATTATGAGTTTATTTATGTCCGGCTCAATGTTTGTCAGTAGCAACCGCAAATCGCCCCGATTTTCTTTGTGACGAGGCTCATAACGGCACTGAATCCACATTCTACCAAATACGAAGACGGAGAAGCAATCAACAGCTTCTGTACAATAACCCATAATGCTGGATATAAAATTGGGATCTATTTTTGTAACCAGAAATTTTCGTATCCTTGCTTAAACATTGGTCCTCATTCAGCTCCTCATTTGTGTATAATTCAATAAGTTGCTCCTGTACTCTCATGTACTCATCTGCATTTGTGCTCTGAGTTTGACTACTTAAAAAAGGGTTCAACACCCACTCGGGAATATCGAAGTGAAAAATGTCTTCAAATCTTTGAGTAAGGTCCGAATGGAGTGCCGTTAAGTGTTGACAATAAGTAAGCAAATCTTCGTCTCTATTTTGCAATTTTGAAAGATTTGGAAACTGAGAACATTTTCTTCTTCCCAAGTTTTGTTTGTATAGCAAAAGTTTTGCAACAAAGGCAGATATTACACTTTTAGTTTTGATTAGATTTAGTGTGTCAACTTGCAGTTTCAAATTAGTCTCGTTGAGTCTGGCAAATAAATCAGTCATATAAGCGATATCATTTTTGAGATAATTAAATTATGACGCAAATTATTGTCTTTACTCTCCAGGAATTCCAACACTGGATCAAAAAGCGAATAGAAGCGATTCAAACACGCACCTTTAGACAGCCATCGTACTTCTGTGTTAATTAGTAAACGATTATAGTCATCATCATTTTCCAAACAAAGTTGAGCAGATAATCTCTTATTTAAGGCATTCCCTTTGATTTTATTAACTGCTCTAATGACATAATGTAGTGATTCATGCAAACGTTCACTAAGGTTTTTTGCCACCAAATGATGTCGATGAATAACACAATGTACCGATAGTACATTCGGTATAACTTGTTTTAATTACGCCAGAAAGTTTCGGTGCACTATCAGTAGCAACGGAGATGATATTAGTCAAGGGTATAGCTTTTACATCAAAAAATCTTTTAATTCAGTACCTTCAGTATTTCACCATTCGTATTAGTTTCCAAACATTTAATAAATAAAGATTAAAAATCTTGGGAAAAGCAACCAATGGATAAGAAAACAACTTCCTTTTTCGCTATCCGAGCTTTTGAGCTTTTTTTATTGTAGTGCTTCATCAGGGAAACGCTACAATATTAAAATAGATTGGCAACGTTACAAAAAATCTTAAAATTAAAGTCGACTTACAATGGAAGTAAGAAGGTTGACTTCAAAATTAGATACAATATTTTAAAAACTTATTTTTATAAAATTAAAAAGAAAATTTTCTTGACACATCAGTCAATGTAGAGGACAATGACAAGGTTAAAAATAGAATGATTTTTTTTGTTATTTTTTGTTTTTCAAAAAACAAGAACAAAACAGGTAAATTTTGAATTTTGTTAAAGAGGAACGCTGGAGGGGCAAAAAGGAAAAAAGCGGCTCAAAAAGTTAAGGACGTAACTCTCGTCGTGTGAAGTCGTTGTTAATTATAAAACTATAGATTGAACTTATCCCTTCTGTATCTGTTCTGAAATTCACTGAATTTTTGTCTTTATTAATATAAAACATTTCAAGGAAAAGACGTTTATTATAAACCGACTCTCTGCCTAAAATCTTAGCGTTGCTAAAATCAAAATGGTGACTTTCCTTAACATGATGGTAAACAAGAGCACTTCTATTCTCATTTCTACCCCTACAATCATTCCGATGTTGTTTAAGTTTATTCCCGAAATACTGCGCTGTCGTACGCAAGGAATAGAGTAAATGATGTTAGATTGTTGTGAAATAGGAACGTTGTCCTTGGTTTTTGAAAAAACCTATTAAGTGGAAAGTAATTAAATTTAGCAAATTTAATATTGAACTGATTGAAAAAGGATATAAACCTAGATGTAAAGCCTTTGATGAAGGGTATTTTTACATATTTGAACTGTGTTGTTTCTTCAACAATATCAGACTTTTTGTCACCATCAAAAGGACTTATGGAAGTTACTAAAGAAGTTTCTTTACTACTTTTAAACGATCAATCAACTTATAAAATAATTAACAAAGATCCAACAACGAAAATTCAAACAAAAATGAATAAGTTTATAAAAGTACTATTAGATAAAGAATACATTGATAGGAATACCTATTCACAACTGATTTGTCACAATGGTACAATTCCAAAATACCATGGATTGCCTAAGGTGCATAAGTTGTACTGCCCGTTACGTCAGATTATTTCTTTTGTAGATCACCTACTTATAAACTATCTAAATTTCTAGCTAATATACTAACGTCGACGTTCGCGGAAAGGACTGAATATAATATTAAAGATTCTTTCACTTTTGCTGAAAGAATGAAAAACCTTCTTCTACCTCCCACCTACGTGCTTATTTCTCTTGATGTTGTTTCCTTATTTACAAACATCCCCTTAGAATTGGTAAAACAGACCATAGTTGATAACTGGAACTATCTAGAAAATAACACAAGTTTAGGCATTACAACCTTTATTGATTTAATTACTTTCCTTTTTGATACGTCGTCGTTTACATTTAATGGTGTATTCTACAATCAAATTTTTGGTACGCCTATGGGAAGTCCTCTTAGTTCAATTTTGGCCACTATGGTGATGGATAGTTTACTGGATTATTGTATTCCTAAGTTACCGTTTGAATTACCTTTCATTTTCAAATATGTTGATGATTTAATTTGTTCAGTACCAAGTGATCATCTTAACACTATATTAGATGTTTTCAATAATTACAGTATTAATATTCGATTTACAATAGAGACGGAGACGGATGGTTCAGTACCTTTCTTGGACACTCGAGTAATAAGAAGTGAGGATCAAATGATCCTCCTGGATTGGTATACTAAACCAACTTACACGGGTCGATACATCAACTTCTTTTCTAATCATCCAATGAACCAAAAAATTAATACTGTTGTGGGGATGAAGCATAGAGTTCTGAAACTCTCTCATCCTTAAATGTTAAAGTGTTTCCCTGATGAAGCAATAAAATAATTGCGAAAGCTCGGATAGCGAAAAAGGAAGTTGTTTTCTTATCCATTGGTTGCTTTTCCCAAGATTTTTTAATCTTTGTATAGATTACAACCGGTACTCCGTTTGATTTAGTAAATAATTCTTGGGAAATTTTTTCTTCTTTCACAAATCTCACATAAGCTAATAAAAGTAAAGCCTCATTTCCAGGTAATGTTGACTCGTCAAGCTGTATAGAGAACAAGTGTGGCTTATAGCTAGTAGAATAAGCTGTTCGCCAATAGTGTGCGCCTTTCCGGACTTCATTAAAGATATATTATAAGAAGCACGGACTGTGTCATCGTCATCTCTCTGAGATGTTGTCCCTACGAGTTCTTGCAATTTCGGTGCTTTCAAATATTTTTCTTTAAGTGTTTGAAAAAACGTCAAATCCGTATCTTTTTTATCACTATGCATTTTTATTAAATGATCCTTAAGCTTAGAAGCTTTCATTGAATCGTTTGACATTGTTTTATTACATAGAAGACAGAAAGGTAATGTGCTATTTCCTAGTGATGGAATAAAGCCAAATTTAATATATTCAACACTGTATTGTCTGCATTTTTTCTTCGGTTCACTCATACTGATAACGATACAAGAAACGATACAGGAAAGTACTTATATATATACATACGACTGTTGTCAGTCTGTCAACAGGAGACTACGACAAAGCACTGAAGATGCCAAGTGAGATCTTGGCGAACCGTCCGGCACTGTCCACGGGGAACAACCAAGAAGATGAACGGATGATACTTCGGAACCACTAGAATAAAGGAGCTTAAAATTCCTTCAAAAATTTTAACAAAAAAGAAATCCTTAGTGAGTGTTACTGTGATACATAATTTTTTAATCAACTTAAACAAGAGAAGCTAGGTTTATACAAAAAAATTAACTGTAAATTTAAAAACTCGACAGTTGATTAAACACATTGTTTATTTTTTATCCAATCACGAATCGAATTCTTAAATTTAAAACTAAATTTACAGCTGAATTTTTTTGTAATAAATTTAAATTTAAGAAATATGTTTTATTCAAATATACTTACGCAACGAAAGTACACTATCTATGTAACAAAACAAAAAATTATACTTCTTTTTGTGCAACATTCGGAAAATTTGTTGTATGCACTTCACATCACGCACAAGACAGAACTAAATTGTTGTATACACTCACTAGTTGGTGCAGGGATCGACGCTATTCCTGTTTATACAAGATCGAGCAGGCATAAGCCTGCATCGCGATGCCTTGTATAAAATACAATTACGTACAATTTAGTACGATAAAGTACAATAAAGTACAATTTTATGCACCTGTCTATATTTATATTTTACTTGGGATGTAAAAATTGCTAATAATTTATTAATAAATTAATAAATAATTTACTAATAATTTATTAGCGATCTTTTATTATTATTTTAAATTCCGTATTAAAAAAAAAGTGTCTCAATCTATTTATTTTTTATTAAACCTTGCGCGGACCCCCTGACGTGGTTCAGGGACCCCCAAATCGATTTTAATTTTCCGAGGACCCCCTGAATGACCCTAGGGACCCCTTAGGGTCCGTATGGACCACTTTAGGAACCACTGATTTAATCAATAACAATTTATTATTATTGTGATTAAGCATATATCTATATCAATGAATTTTTCTTAACAAACTCTCTATTAAGGTCGCCGTTCAATGGCCATTTTTATATGGACCCGTACAGGCCGATAGAGGTTACTTTCTAACACAATTATGAGTTTATGTCAAATTATTACAAATAATTAAATACATAGGATTGAAGTACATATATTGTAGTAGTGAATGACATAATTTATTTTGTAAAATAGTTGTTATATTAACAATAATAAATTACTAAACTTTGTCATAAAAAGGGCGTAATAAAAACTGATTTTTGTGACAAATTAAGCACTCAAATGAGGTGACAATGCTTCATTCACTAGATATGGAATATAAGAAAAGATTCCGGGACTGTGCAAGTATAATAGATTTGTTGTTATCTCAGGATTGTGTTTTATGTAAAAATGTGTAATTTTCACGTAATTATTGAAATATGTAAGGGAATCTGCTGAACAACTTAACTTTGGTATTTTGGCAATCGTCTTATAGATGGCAATATTTAGAAAATAAAATATTGCTTTATTATTTCAACAGTTTCATGATGAACATCCAATACATCCAGTATTGTTCAAGTGGACACAAAAATAGAATTCTTCAAGTCTTCTTAATTCATTTTCACCATTATTTATATTTTGTTTTATTAATATATTAGCTTTGTTCCAGCAAGCGTCGGAACTCGTCCAAATTTCGTCAATTATATTCACACACATATAACAATTTCATTAGATTATTTGACAGGTGCGACTGTAACTGACTATACCCAGGTAATAAAAGAAAAAAAGTATAAAACTGTTTTATCGGTTTCCATAAAATATATATTTTTCAGAAACTTAATAATTACAAATATATCTTATTTTAGGATAAAAGATAACTAAGTACTTACATAAATTAAACATATATTTGATTTAAAATTCTAAAAACATAATACTATATAACAAATTATTTTTGTACAATCGATAGGATTGCGTCGTCGTTTATTAGTCCTACCAGAAGAAAACTTATTATTTGTAGTGCATAAGAAAAAATGATGTATTCAGCTACGTACATACTTACAGTTGTAATTATACTATTTAGCGCTACGTGTACAAAAGAGTTGTTAAGGTATTAGTTCCTATTAAAAAAATTAAGTTAGTCACATATCAACATATGAAAATACTGAACAACAATACAATACCATTATGACGCATACCTACTGATTATCAATTCGAGACGAGTACCTGTTGACTTAAGAAAACGATACTTAACAATACACATACTACTTACTAAATAAAAAAATCTACAATACAAAAGAACTTCAATAATACTAGTCCTACCTGAAAAAAATTTTTTTTAAATAAGTATACAAGACCTGCAACGAAACTGAGATTCTTTTAAATTCGGAAGCTATCTCTGCTGGAGAAAGTTTGCCTTTAAAACGTTTAGACCGTAATCATTATTTTTAGACTTAGAAGAAACTGGTGGTTTTTTTTCCTTGACGTTTTTCGGCATCAAATCTTCTCATATTTATCAATATATTGAAGAAACCAATTGTCAACCTGACCACCACCAGCCTTCTGTAGACAATGCGTTTGCCATCTATAACCTGCAGAATAAAAATTAATTCATGTGTATACTAAATTATGTATACATCACAACAATAATTCTCGTATTTTCGTGTTGCAGAAAAATACCTGTATAATATAACCCACAGTTTAATTTTATTGTGCCCGCGATTGAAAAAATCCTCTTTGTATTAAATTTAATCTTTTTCCACAGTTAAGCTTTGCTAACAGGGACATGTATAGTGCGGCTTTGTTATTGGTTTCATTATTTACCAATTTATGAGATTTTTTCAATAAATTCTCCATTGCACCTGCATTCAGACAAAAGTTCTAAAGCTAATACAACGTTTTATTGGTATTGTCGTACCCCTAATGTGGTATAATATACCTGTTGACCTCAAATGATGGATTACGTCAGGATTTACTTTACCTCTATCATTACATGATTCAGAACACAGCACGCGGTCTTTAAAAAAAAAAACATGATCGATAGAGTTCGATATCTCTTGTTGACGTCGTACCTGTTCCTTCCATGAAGCAGTCCCCGTAGCTGTTCCTCCCATGAAGCACTTAATTTTTGTTGAATTTTACAAAATTTATACTTCGTTAACATGGGGACTTCTAATGTGGATAATAAGTGGTCGGTTTGTGTATAAGTACCCCCATTCACGATAGTACCCCATACCAACGACACATTTGGTGATAGTGTTTCTTTTTTTGAATGTAGAACACACGAGTTTTTTGTTACATGCCTAACAGGTTAATATAACATTAGTCGATAATCCATCGCGCTTTTCGTTTTCTACAGTTAGTTTTCCAAACGTAATTTTTTTTAAATGCTCATATTGAACCTTTAATAAACATTCAGAAAAAAATTGTATATCTACTATCCTATTACCATGTAATTTTTGTTTTGGGGTCACTCACACTTTCCCTGTCAACCGATAATTGATGGTTCATTACACTAAAATATATAATATCTATGTATATGAGGTAAGGTGTATAAATCCGAACAGAACTCCAAATTTCAAAAAAAAAATTATAACTATTTTGGACTACATGTACTGAGAAATTTGTTTTAGAAATTCGAAATTCTAAGTGGAGTTTTAGTAGTCCAACGCCGAGCTCTACCGATTATTCTTATGAATCATGACATCGAAATATTCCAAATCTGATGGGGGTTATTTTTTTTGGAAATTTTGAGTTATATATGACTATAATAATATTAACACTTCGCCAAAAAAAAATACACCAAATAATGTCGAGAATAAGGATCGCGTAAGACTAAACCGACTAAACCGGAATATGTTCTCCAACGAAAAAATTTTTCAACGGTAGGATGACTAATTGTAAGAAGATATAAAAAAGCATCGCTATGAATAACTGAATTGAGCTCAGCACGATCTCTTTTAACCAACTGCGAAACTATATAAATTTTTTATGCACTTTTACGAACATCACGTGATTGAACGGCGACCTTAATTTACTTCACTATTGTTGATTGATAATCTAGAATAGATAATCTTTATAGACTTTATCAAAATCATTAAAATTGTACTTTTATTTAGAAAGTAAATTAAAAATTTTTCAGTATTTTCGCACCAGAGAAGGTGCTAAGAATATATGTATCAACATTTTGGTAATTTTATTAAATAATAAACAGAAAACTTTTATTATTAAATAATAGATGGTGCCAAAAATATGGAAACAATTTTTTCTTATAAAAACAGATACTCCAACAATCCTAACAAATTTGTGAGAGTTAAATCAATCATTTTATTTTTATTGATATTTAGTTAAAATTTGTTTGAGGTAAAAATAAAATCAAGATTGAATAAACTAAAACAAACTTTATTTTTACTTCCTTATATCTCTATAGGAACAGAACACGCGGCGATTTAATAGAAAAGTATAAAAATAGTCTCTTATTTTACACTTATGGTGTGATTAGAGGCACTCGTACTCAAACTGAAATATTTTTATAACTCAAAATAGAGCGAATAGAATAAAGGAAATTTATAAAACTCAAATCCACAACGGGTTTCGATTAAGAATAAAACTGTATACAATTATTGGACGTCGTTTTACATTTAAGACTTCTAAATATAACAATAATATTCACAACGCACACATGTATTGACTAGTCGCAAAATAATGAACTTACTATTAACATTATATACAATTTAAATTAAAAATTTGAATTTTTAAAAAACGTTTAAGGGAGAAATGAATTTTATTATTGTGATGGGCACAGTTAAAATATTCTAAGAGAAAATACTAATAAAAATTCAGTTCCACATCATATGAGATAATTTCAACAATTATTTTTAAATTATTATGGAATAATTATGGCACATTACGCAAAAAAAATAATAATAAAATAACAACAAAAATGCAATAACATTCAGTTTGGAAATGTTATAAACATTTCTTTTAAATTGCAATAAAATTTTAATACAATTTTTTTAAATAATTCTGAATATACTTATTTTTAACTCCCTAATTAAAAAAAAATAAGTAAAATAAAATAAAAATATTTTGAATATTTGTATAAGGTGATTTGATTAGATTATAATTTTGATAAAATAAAATTGGTGAGGAAATTAAATTAGAATTGACATTACTAAACGTAGCTCTAAGAAAATATGGGCTTAAGGATTTAAGGCTAATAGGATTGCCCTTAAAACGCAGAAGGCGTAAGCTGCGGATCTTCTTTTTTTTGGGGGCATTGAATATTTTAGAATGGGTCAAGTTCAAATATACAGGAGGAGCTGGATGAACGAAACGAGTTTATACTTGAATTGAAGTAAAACTAGAACTAACACCAGATCTAGAAGTGGAGAGATTCGGGTTTAATTGTTCGTCTCTTAACATGGAACTGAACCCAACCCAATCTAGCTTCAGAAATAGGAGCTAAACCCGAATGATTTCAGCTCTAGATCTAGTGTTAGTTATGGTTTTACTTTAATTTAAATATATAGGGTTGGGTTGAAATCTCATCAGTAGACATTTTTTAACAAAGGCTTCTACAATGAATAGTTTCTGAAACAGAATACTTTACAAACTATTTTGGCAAACCTGTACATTTGAATTGAGGTAAAATTAACACTAGACTAGATTTTTTCTCGTTCTGAACTCGTTTCATTCGTCCAACTCAGCCCTGGGGCGCCAAATATCTGAGGACGGTACTGGGTTTAGCTGTCTTAAGAGGTGAACACCTAAACCTGAATATTTCCAGATTTATGATTAGTTCTATTATCGAATTCAAAATATTTTACTCCTCACTTTGAAGGAGAATAACAAAGAAATTACTTGATAGAAAAAATCGGGAACACCTTTGTTTGACGCTTAATTTAATTGTTTACAAAGTGTAGTAGTTTCAATTTTTTTCACCCACTCCTGTAATAATTATCGCAGGTATAATGAAAAATGTACCCGATTTCGGTCGATCTGCGAACAAGCTCGATTTTGCGATTTTTTTTCTCAAAAACTGCTTGGTGATAAAATTTCAAATTTGAAATAATAACAACTTGATGTGTTCTTATTATATTTTATTTTATCAATATTTCATATAGTTTCGCGGAAAATCACGGTTAAATAATTTCAGCTTTTAGTTAATATTTCAAATAATTTCAGCTTTTGGAGTCTGTTATTAGTTCTTCAAAATTATGTTTTTCTAGTTGTTATTGTTTCCCGTATTGCTTATTTCTGTTCCTCTTTAAATTGTAATTTCACTAAATTGCTCATAAATAAATTTCCAAATCTAATAAGGAAGTTCGATTACCGAAATTATTTGACATATTTTGGTTAAAATTGCGTTGATATCCGCCCGGTCGGTTTTGAAATAATCGCAACCTATTTAATCGCGATTTTCCGCGAAACTATATAAAATATTGACAAAATAAAATACCCCCTTCATTAAGAACACATCAAGTTACTACTAGTTCAAATTTGAATTTTTTGCCAAACAGTTTTTCAGAAAAAAAATCGTACATTCGAGCTCCTTCTCAGATCGACCGAAATCGGGTACATTTTTTCATTACACTTGCGATAATGACTATAAGAGTTTGATAAGAAAAATGAAATTACCATACTTTACAAAAAATTATATTACGCGTCAAACAAAACCAGTCCCATTTTTTCTATGGAGTAGTTTCTTTGTTATTAGCCTTCAAAGTGAGGGGTAAAATCTTTTGAATCCGATAATAGTGTTCATTTGTATGAAAACGCGCAGTTATCTACTAAAGTAAACTTGTTTCTTCTTTAAAAGAACATGCTGTATATTATTTTATACTTCAATTTATCATGAATTTCTAGACAACATTCATAAAGCACATCATAAATTTAAACTTAACCGTTTTTGAGGTATCGAACTTTGAAAATCATTTTCTATAAATTTTACAAAAATTTTTTGATAAAAAGTTGCTATCTTCATAACAATATTTAGAATATTTTTTTAAAATTTTGTTCAGCGAATTAATTACTGTCAGAAGATAATTCGTTAACACTTTGAATACTTTATAAACAGTTAAAATGGACAGGGTGGCCAAATAAGCGTGCAAAATGTTGGATATTATTTTCGAGTTTATAAGAAGTTCATCTTGAATTTAAAAATATGAATTTCGCTGTATTAACATAAAATAAAAGTTCCAAAAGATTCATGTTGTAAGTAATTATTAAAATAATAAAATTTTGTCTTTAATCTGCTTTATTTAATTTTTTTCCAATTTCTCAGTACATGTTTCGGACTTTATAAGTCCATCTTCAGCTGAATATCAATATAAGCTACGGGAAAAACACGTCAAATTCTACAAAATATGTCAATGGGAAGATACGAATAGGACGAAGAACTTTTAAACGTAATTGAATTTTTAAAAGTTCTTTGTCCTATTTGTATCTTCCCATTAGCATGTTTTGTAGAATTCTACGTGTTTCTCCCGTAGCTTATATTGACGGTCAGCTGAAGATGGACTTATAAAGTCCGAAACCTGTACTGGGAAATTAGAAAAGAAAATTAAATAAAGCAAGTTGAAGACGCAATTTTATTAAAATGAAAGTGCTTTTAAAACTTTAGATAAACTATTGTTTTTTTCTTATATTTTCGCTCTATCTCCAAAAATAAAGTGGTGAAGGGATGTTAATATAGTAGAATTTCAAGATAATCTACATTTTTAAATTCAAAATTTCTAGCATTTTCTCTTAGCCACTTTAATCATACATTTTTTAACCTCAAGTCTCTTTAAATAGTAGTTTCCGAGGTACTTGGCATGCTTATTTGACCACCTAGTACAATATTAACCCTCCGTTAGGCGCTCATGTATCCAGCAGATACAAACATAAGACTGCTTGTCGTCTGTTTAGAGATCGATACCTTAACAACCGACCGATGAAACAATGTGCAGTAAACTTTGTTATAATCAGTGATCATTTCTATCATACTGACATCAGTTTGAAAATTTTTGGCTCCTCAATTTTTCTGTTATAGCGTGTTAAACATAAAGAAACACCCGATTTTTGAGATTTTCGTACATACCGTCACTATATGATTTTTTTTCTCAAAAAGTACGAGGCTACAAAAATTGGTATGTCTCAATAGGTGATAGTCTAATGTGTTTTGCACTCAAGGCATTTTCATATTTTGTACAGTTACGCGAATTTCCGCGGTTTAGTGAGATGCTGTTATTTTGAAAATGGTTTGAATCGGTATGTCGAACTCCAGTAATAGTTTTTTAAAATAAAATTTTCCCGATTTTTTGGAGCGAGTACAGTGTTTGAAAGAAACCAGAATTAGACAGGCTAAGGGACCTCGTCAGAGAACCGGAGAAACCAGGATTACTGAGGTGACTGAATGTCTGGCGCAGTCTCAAAGATGCATACCAAGTTTATTATCTATGGCATAAAATTAATTTGTTGATAAACATTGTTTACGTTGTTCTAAATGTTAAACACACAAATACAATTTGTTGTAATTTGTGTTTATACAATACAAAATAGATATGGTGTTACCCTGCACCAGCGTCGCATAACCTGTGTAACTCAGTTTTCTTGCAAACACTTTACTCAGCCTAAAAAAATCAAAAAAATTTAGTTTTGAAAAACTATTACCGTCATTCGACATACAGAATTATTTTTTTACATAATTGAGTGTAAAAAAATATGCCTTGTGTGCAGAACCTATTACACTATCACCTGTTGAAATGCCAAATTTTTTCGTTTTGAAATTTTTGATAAAAAAATTCATAAAGTGACTGCATGTACGGAAATCTCAAAAATCGGACGTTTTTTTATGTTTAACTCGCTATAAAAAAAATAACTGAGGAGCCAAAAATTTTCAAATTCATGTTAATATAGCAGAAATGATCACTTAATTTACTGCATATTTCGTCATTGAGCCGTTGCGAAGATATCGATCTTTAAAAAGAAGGTAAGCGATTTTAAGCATAGATACATGTGGGCCTAACGAAGGATTAAGAGATACTTTGTAAGTTTGTTTGTCCTGCCTGTATAATATAATGTACATTATTAATAGTTTATTGTTTATTAAAACTGAAAATTTCCTTTATCTAATCCTGTTTTTGACAAAATTATCTCCATAAAATATAAATTTCATAAAATAAATTCATAAAATTTATATGAAAGTGATTTTAAAAGCGAAATATATAATAATATAGAGGCTGTTCTATTAAAGAAAAAACAATCTTGTTTTGTCCTGACTTTTTGACTGACCCTGTATACTGAGTAAACTTGTATTAATTATAATAAATTAAATAAACTTTGTATCTGCATAACCAACTATTTCCATACATATCAACAACCTGGTATACTTTAATGAACAAAAAAATTAGTGCTAGAAATATTTGAGTTTAGCCACATCTTCAGATTTGAAGCTTTCTAGTCCTAAGTCTAATGTTAGTTCTATTTTCAACAATTTAGTTTTCAAAAGCAGAGCTATACTCTGTTTTTAAACTAGGAGGAGTGAATCCGAAAGTCAGATTTACACTAGGAAATATCACCAGATAATATCCCTAGATATTTTTAGCGGTAAATTTAAATTAATAATTATTATTATTTATTTTATTGCTTTATTGTATTTATTTATCGTTTAATTGTTATCATCAACTCTAAACATACAAGTTAACAATAAAGTTATGAGTGTATTTATTTTAAAACATAGTTTTACAAAAGTATATAATATAAAATTAATTGCAAAACGGAAAGCTCAAGTATTCCAATTTTGTGGTCTAAATATCATCCTCGTCTGAAGTCTCAGCCATGCTGATATCACTATCGGCATTTACACAAATTAATAATGGTTCGACAACTTTGGCTGTAATTCCGTCCAAATCATTCATTTTCTCCTCCTCTTTGATTACGTGATGGACACAATTTTTCCAATTGTTAATGGTGACTTTTTGAATAGCTTCCAATAAAAGTTTTTTAACATCTACCAATTTAAATGTAGTATTTTTAGATATTTATTATTATTATTTTTAGATAATTGTCTTGAAACTTGTTGTGAGCTAGTATTAGGCTCACGAACCATATTTTGTTCTAAAAAGAACAGATTTCACTCGATTAAATTGAAGTATTACACGCAAAAAGGTTTAAGAACACAAAATTGACAATAGCGATACGAATCGTCCGAATATCAATAACTTAACCTCCAAACTAAAAATCGTTGTCAACAAGAAATAAAAATTGCCTGTGTGTAAACCTTCCTCGCTTTTAACCAATCACGTACAAGGTCAATCTGGTGAGAAATTTAAAATGCTCCTCCTAGTTTAAAAACAGAGTATAACAAAGTTTACAACTAAAATCATTTGGGGTTAAATCCAAATATTTCTGTTCTATATTTGTTTTAACTCTACCTTTATATATTATTCAGGCTAAATTTAAAACAAATACTTTTAAAATTGTTGACAAACAAAGAATTCTTAATTTAATTAAATCACCTTACATCATTAATAAAAAAAAATCTAGATTAGATTCCTCCGTTTCCAAGTATTACAATAAAAAATCTTAACCTACACTTATCCTTATTAAAAAAATATACATATATACACAACAGATTTGGATTATTTTTTCAAAAGCTTCACTAAGCAGTTTTTAACAACCACAACCGATGTAAATGATTGGAAATATCTAAAACTTCTTCTTGCCTATAATCAACACCGACAAGTTCCGTTGCAGGTGAAGGTGGGGGTTGAATCAAATCAATATCAACCAATTCCGATAATTCATCACACTTTCGTTTATGCCTCCTCGTTTCGCATGATGTCCCACCTTGTTCCAAACTTTGCCGGGCCCGATAAATCGGCTCATACTCTTCTAATTGAGACACAAAACCGTCGTTGGGTTTTATGCAAGCCCTTCGATCTTTAGCGTAAGCATACGCTTCTCGATAAGTTAACCCGAATTTTTCCATGATGTACGCTAAAACTAAAGCTGCGCTTCTTGAGTTTCCATTGTTTCCGTGGACTAAAACTTTAGCGCTGTGTGCTAATGCGTCGTCAATGAATTGTCGTACTTTGGGGAAATATTTAATGATACTCTCCGTAACGGTATCAGCGAATTCGAGCGTCAAATAAGTAAATGTTGAATCCGAGAACTGTGGTTTTATATAATGCGCCTCGACGTCTTGTCGGACGCAAATTATATGCGTTATACCTTTATCTAATAAAGCGGAACGGCAATTTCGTAAAGCTGTTGAGTACGGACCTAAGTAAACCCCCGGAATGATTTCTTGCATATTTCGTCGCATATAATAATTCCAGTTGTTCGTTGGAAGATACGTTGGGAGATTATTATAAACGGAAGTCATATCTATTAAATCGCCCATATTCTGCAAGGAATTAATAAAATATACGGTTTAAATCGATAGAAAACTTAAAAAGATCTAACCTTATCGCTGGTGATTATCCTCGCTTCCAGGTTAATCATGGCCGCGAAACACGTGGTACCACCTGGAATGGAACCCCCGAGCGTCGTTTAATGCGACGAAAATCTTTTTTTGAGCGATCACCGTTTCCACAAAATGAAAATCTAAATTATTCGAAACTCACTCACTCACTGACAGATCGAAGTTAAGTATGGCTGCTGTTGCGATGTGCCCTGAACATCCCTCAACAGGTTCGCCAACTTAATTTCGCATTTTGTTCGCTTTTATACCAACGAGTTGAAAAGAAACGGAAAATGTATTTAGGGAATTTCTGTTTATTGCGTTTTTTGGTATTCGATGTGTCAAAATTATGTAATTTTAGAAAGGCGCGGTTTTGTAATTATTTAAATTAGGTTCCTTTTCGGTTTTTAATTTTCGAATATAATTTACAACTTTATAGAAAAACTTCGTTTAAATTTAAACTTCGGATTATATTGAGTTTTTGGTGCAGTTGCTAAGTGGCGTATACTGACATCTTGTGGGTCAAAAGTAAAGCTAATTCAAATTTAAATTTTGGAATCATTTTTATTTTTCTTTTAATTTCCTTTTATGAGATTAATCTTGGCAGTGGTGCGGACTTTTTAATATTTAAGGGGGAAAAAATGAATTTAAATCAACAAATTTAGATATATTAATTTCGTTTATCAATTCATTTAATACTATTATTGTCATAATTTATACATTATATTTTTACTTTTGGTCGTTTTTATAACCTCAGATATATCAAGATATCCAAGGGGTTCCTAGGGTAATTCAGGGAGTTCTCGGAAAATTAAAATCGATTTGGGGGTCCCTGAACAACGTCAGGGGGTCCACGCAAGGTTTAATAAAAAATAAATAAATTGAGGCTCATTTTTTTAATACGGAAGTTAAAATAATAATAAAAAATCGAAAATAAATTATTAGTAAATTATTTATTAATTTATTAATAAATTATTAGCAATTTTTACATTCCAAGTAAAATATAAATTTAAACAGGTGCATAAAATTGTACTTTATTGTACTAAATTGTACGTAATTGTATTTTATACAAGTAATAACACGCATCGTGATGCAGGCACCAACTGCACCAACTAGTGAGTGTATACAACAATTTAGTTCTGTCTTGTGCGTGATGTGAAGTGCATACAACAAATTTTCCGAGTGTTGGCCAAAAGTATAATTTTTTGTTTTGTTACACAGATAGTGTACTTTTGTTGCGTACGTATACACTGTGTCAAAAAAGTCGCCATACCCGTTGTATTATTTTTTAATTCCATTTATAACTTCCGTACCATGATATTTAGAACACAAATTTTAAGGTATGATATACTATAATAGGTAAGAAGACAGATGACTATGACAAAAATAAAACTTTATTGTGTAAAACATTAACAAACGAATAATATATAACAGAAACATAAAAATTAACACAAAAAAGTTTCCATACAAGAGATTTCTAACGTAAAATGATCAAGATTCTCGACAAATTTTATTTTTTAATAGCTGGTACTACCTCCTTCACTATTTGATTCCATTCTTGTAAGATTACTGTCTTTAGCTGTTCTTTATTCCTAATTTCGTGTTTTTGAACCCTTCTTCCAATTTCATCCCACAGATGTTCGATTGGATTCATATCTGGTAATTGCGGAGGTGTATGGAGTTGTTTACCCACCCTAAATATCAACCATTCCTTTACACATTTGGCGGTGTGTTTAGGGTCATTATCTTGCTGAAAGATAAATGACTCCCCTAACTTCAGTTTTTGAGTACTTACATGTAAATTTTCTTATAAAATCTTTAAGTACGTGTGTTGATCTATTATCCCTTCAATAAAAATTAAATTTCCAACTCCTGCAGCACTCATACACCCCCGTAGCGTATAAATTTGTTTTCTGTAACTGTTCGTTCTTCTTTCGCCAAACCATAGTCCTCCCATCGGACCCAAACACGTTAAATTTTGATTCGTCGCTAAAAATGATAGATTCCCAGAATGACATCGGTTTATTTATGTGCGTTTTAGTGAATTCGTAACGTAACGATTGGTTCTTCTTGCTTATGAAGGGCTTCTTTCTAGGAACTCGTCCATGTAAACCCTCTTCTCGTAACACATTTCTAACTGTTTCCGGTACAACTACCACGCCTAATCATCTTCTATCATTTTCGTAAGAATAAGTGCACTACATCGCGGATTATCATGGATAACTTTTCGAATAGCACGTTTATGAATAGCGACTAATTTCTTTGGTCTACCCAAACGAGGTCTACTTTCATAATTTTGCAATTCTTTATGTCTATTTATTATGTACTGTACTGTTGCATGAGATTTTTTGACAATCTTACCAATTTCTCTAAAAGATTTTCCTTCTTTTCTTAATGTAATAATTAATTTACGAATGGGTTGCGGAACCTCCATTTTTACTGAAATTATGAAATAGAAACCCTTCTACGTGGGTACACAAAGGCCCGTATTCAGAGATGAGGATACATCATGTACCCGGGTACAATTGAGGAGCTCGCGTGCAAAACCGGTTATATCCACATTTTGACGAAATTTACTTGGCATATGAATTCGCGAGCGAGATATGGCGTCTACCGCTTGGTAAATTCAATTACAGGAAGAAGCGGACATATCACACTTTAATAACTAGTTAAAAATATGCATTGCTTATCTTTAAAGGCAAGCTGTCAAAAGTTTTTCGCGTTTTCTGACACTTTTTTAAAAATGGATATATCCGGTTTTGCACGCGAGCTCCTCAATTGTAAACTCCGACCTGTTCGGTTTATGTTTGTTATAAATATAATATTACATGAACTAGAGCCGAAAATTCAAAATGCTTTTACCTGTATGGAGACCTTTTTGACCCAGTGTATTTGAATAAAACTGATATCTCTATAATTTATTACAAAAAAATCAGCTGTAAACTTAGTTTTAAATTTAAGAATTCGATCCGTGATTGGACAAAAGATAAACAATGTGTTTACCCAACTGTCGAGTTCTTAAATTTACGACTAAATTTACAGTTAATTTTTTTGTATAAACCTGGCTTCCCTTGTTTAAGTTGATTAAAAAAATTATGTATCACAGTAACAGTCACTAAGGATTTCTTTTTTATTAAAATGTTTGAAGGAATTTTAAGTTTCTTCAGTTAATGTTTCGAATTACTGTGTTTTAGTGTATTCCGTTGTTAATTAATTTTGAATTATTTATTATAATTATAGATATATATATAAGTACTTTAATGTATCGTTTTGTGCCTTTTTTTCAGATAACATTATGAGTGAACCGAAGAAAAAGTGCAGACAAAACAGTGTTGAATATATTAAATTTGGCTTTATTCCGTCACTAGGAAATAGTACTTTACCTTTCTGTCTTCTATGTAATAAAACGATGTTAAACGATTCAATGAAACCTTCTAAGCTTAAGGAACATTTAATAAAAATCCATAGTGACAAAAAAGATAAGGATTTAACGTTTTTTCAAACACTCAAAGAAAACTATTTGAAAACACCGAAATTGCAAGAACTCATAGGGACCACATCTCAGAGAAATGACGGTGGACTGCGTGCTTCTCATAATATATCTTTAATGATTGCGAAGTCCGGAAAGCCGCACACTATTGGCGAACAACTTATTTTGCCAGCTATAAGTGAAGTAATACGCACCGCGATGCACCAACCAGCTTACGATATTATAAAAAGCTTAATAAAAAGCTGGTCAACATCCAGTTTTTCCAGCAAGGATTTTCTCGCGGATGAATAAACTAAAGCCCCGTAGTCGAGAATCGACAACACGAGGGCTCTATGTAACTTTAGGAGAACGGAAGAATCCGCCCCCCACCTGACATTCGCCACCATTCTGATTACATTTAGGGCTTTCTTTGCCCTAGACAGTACGTCCTCCACGTGTTGGGTCCATCTAAGCCCTTTGTCGAAAATTACTCCCAGGAATCGCATGGAGGGAACCGTTTCGATTCTCAGTTCCCCCAGCTTTAACGTAGGGTCGGCATGAGGACGACGGAGCCTACAGAAATGCACGCATTTCGTTTTCTCCTTGGAGATTTTAAATCCTCTGGAGAGAGCGTTACTGGCTATTTTATTTATGCCGGATTGTAGAGTATATTCAATCGCGGTCATATCAGCACCTTTGCAGAAAATTGCCAGGTCGTCGACATAGAGCGACCTTCCGATGTCGGGGTCGAGACGATCGTATCCATGGCGATCAGGAACAGCGTCACACTCAGGGTGGAGCCCTGAGGTATGCCATTCTCCAGCGTTCGCTTTTGTGACATAACATCTCCGACTCGGACGCTGAATTCCCGATCCTGTAAAAAGGACCGTATTAGCGTCGGCAGATGTCCGCGAAAACCCCATTTGTGGAGCTGATCTATTATCCCATATCGCCATGTCAGATCGTAGGCCTTTTCTATGTCGAAAAAGACCGCGACTAGGTGCTTGCGCTCGTAAAAGGCGTCCTGTATTGCTCTCTCCATAAGTAGCATGCTGTCCGTTGTCGAGCGTCCCCTTCTAAAACCGAACTGGTGGTTAGTCAGTAATTGCTTCGATTCCAGGACATACATCAGCCTTGAGTTCACTATCAAATAGTTTACTCAGGCAGCACGTTAGGCTAATTGGTCGATAGCTGTTGGCGACAGTTGGGTCTTTCCCTTGTTTATAAACGGGGACTATTATCGACACCCTCCACGACGATGGAAATATCCCGGTCGACCAAACTCGGTTGTAAATGTCGAGAAGTAGCGTCAGCCAATCCTCTGGTAAATGTTTGAGGAATTTGATGTTGTCCATAATCTGGGATTAAGATACGGCATCGGGGCATTCCCTACGACGCCGGTACAAAGCCTGCTGTGGGAATGCGGAATCCCGTCTCTCTGGAAAAGAAGGGAAAGGATGATGCTCTCCTACTCCTTAAAAATTAAATCAAGAAGTCCATATCATCCCGTATACGGCTGTCTGTTCGATGTACGATTGCCATATTCCGCGAGACCCAGCGTAACCCGTCCCTGTGGGGTCAAGCTGCAAGAGTTGCTCGACCGGATCGCGTGGGTTATTCCCCCCGTGAGAGTAACCTCCGCGGAAAAGGTTGAGCCCTGGGTAGATCCGACAGACATCGATTCGTCAGACGAAGACGATGAGCTCCCGTTGCGGGATGATGTCTTAAAGGACATAAGAAAAGGAGTTATGGTGAGGTGGCAGAGAGAGTGGGACGACGTCGGGCATCCCTACTTCCGCACAGTCAAGCCCAGAATGGAGAACTGGAAGTTCCCCATCACGCTGACTCGTGTGGAAAGGGTTCGGTTTCACCGGCTGAGGCTCGGCCACACGACCCTAACCTCCGCTCATCTTTTGAGCGGAGGAGAACAGCCCCGATGTAACGACTGCGATCGAGCACTTACCGTTACGCATATCCTCGTGGAGTGTGAACGGTATAACCTGCTAAGACAGGAATATAACATACAAAGTGATAATCCCTTAAACCACGATAGGGACAACATCCATAACGTCCTTGACTTTATGAAGGACGCGGAGTTGTTCAATCGGTTGTGAAGAATTATTGTATTATGTCCAGAGCTTATTTACTTGCTTGTGTGTTTGTTTATTTATTTACTTATGTCTTGTGAAGTCCAGAGATCATTTATTTACTTACATGTATAGTGATCGTCCAGAGTTTATTCATATACATACCTGTATTGTGAAGTCCACAGAGATCATATTATTTATTTACTTACCTGTATAGTGATTGTCCAGAGTTTATTTATTTATTTATTCGTATACTTACCTGTACAGTGATCGTCCAGAGTTTATTCATATACTTATTTGTATTGTGAAGTCCAGAGATTTATTTATTTATTTACTTACCTGTATAGTGAGCGTCCAGAGTTTTATTTATTTATTTACTTACCTGTTTAGTGATCGTCCAGAGTTTATTCATACACTTATTTGTATCGTGAAGTCCATAGATTATATATATACATATACTTATCTGTACTGTGAGTGTAAATGTCTGGTTGGTCGAAAAAGATTCTTTTAATTATACACTAAGTGAATGCCCTAATAGCCGCAGTAGCTGATGGGTTAAAAAAAAAAAAAAGCTGGTTTATTGTCAATTGGGAATTTCTGTGTGTGAACGTGAAATCAGATAAATTACTTGTCGAAGTTTGCGCAGTACTGATTTGAATGCCTTTAATAGAGATCTTGATCTAATGAATTGGGAAGCTGTTTTTGATTGTGAAAACATCGACGATAAAGTTGGTTGTTTTAATGATATATTGTTGTCTTTGTTCGATGTCCATGCTCCGGTTGTAGCAAAAACCTTAAAGAAAGGTCCATTACCTTGGATCACGTGGAATATTAGGCAGATGATCAAGTTAAGGAATAATGCTTTTTTTAAAAATTATAAAAAATCCAGAACACAGCAAAATTTTCAATACTATAAAACCTTACGTAATTATGTCACGGGTGCGATTCGTCGGGAGGAAGAAACATTTTTTGAACAAAATTTGATTGTCAATGACTCTAAAAATATGTGGAGTAATCTCAAAAAATTTAATATTTTAAAATCATCCGCTACTGCTATTCCATCTCATTTGGCTGATCCTAATAATATTAACACCTTTTTTAGCAATTCCGTAAAAACCACTCTGGTTGAGCCTGATATTAATCTCCAATCTTATTATTATAATAATAGAATGCACCCGGACACCCCAACAATGACATTTCGTGAGGTTCCTTCAGATTGTATTCTGAAAATACTTCTGAATATGAAGTCCACTAGTGTAGGTTTAGATGGGACCAGCTTAGATATGATACGTTTTTGTTGTCCCCATATTCTTGATGTACTTGTGCATATCTGCAATTTCTGTTTGACTCAATCAGTATTCCCAGACTCTGGAAGCACGGTTATGTTACACCCATTACCAAATTGGTTCCAGTTAAGACATATAAGGATCTGAGGCCTATAACCTTATTGCCGGTTTTATCAAAGTTATTGGAGACATTTATGGCTGAGCAGCTTCAGTCTTTTTTGGAGGCGCAGTGTATACTACCACTTAAGCAGTCTGGTTTTAGAAAACAGTTTAGTTGTACCACTGCGCTTCTTGATTTGACTGATGATGTGTTTCGGGCTTTGGATCAGGACAAGTCAACTTTATTGATACTGTGTGACTTCAGCAAGGCCTTTGATATAATTAATCACACCTTATTACTAAATATATTGAGGTTTATCGGATTGGATGCACATGCGATTAAACTGTTTGATAACTATCTTTCTAATAGAGTGCAGTCTGTTAAATTAAATTCAGTGATGTACAGTCCTACAATCTGTTCATCAGGTGTTCCCCAAAGGTTTATTCTTGGACCAGTTCTCTTTACTATTTACACTTAAATTCATGCACCAGTTGCAAGAATGTCATCGATACGAACAATATTATCAATAGGAAATCAATATGGATTTGTGGTTAGACAATTAGACATAAAAACAGCGTTTTTAAATGGTGACTTAAAAGAAAATATTTATATATATCCACCAAAAAATGTTACATGTAAAAAAGGAAACGTTTTAAAGTTAAATGAATCTCTGTATGGTCTCAAACAAGCTGCGAAATGTTGGAACAAGAAAATTAATGATTTTTTGATAAAAATTGGATTTGTCAGATCAAATAATGAATATTGTTTATATATTAAAGACGATACTGAAGATATTATATTTTTAATTTTATATGTTGACGACATAATTTTGGCTGGAAATAAGAATTGTAGAAAAGAATTGATGAATGAATTTGATTTAAAAGATAAAAGCAATTTGAAATACTTCTTAGGTTTAGAGATAAATTATGATATAAAGAATGGAATATTGAAAATTATTCAAAGAAACTATTTGTTAAAAATTCTAAAGCGTTTTAATCTTGAGCATTGTAATTCTTGTACAACATCTATAAATCCCAAATTAAAATCAGTTAGCTGATATATCAAGAACAGGAGTTAATGAACATAATTTTAAATTAGCACGAATCAGATTAGGTTCATATTTAAATTAAATATTAATTGTTTAATTATAAGATTTGTTTTATATTAAAATTAGTATTTGGTGTTAAAAGAATGGAGTAATCATTAAGGAGGGGTGTTAAATATTATAATGATTACTTAGTGACAAATGTATAAGATAAATTAATTCATAGATGGCATTCATATAAAATAAAATAAAAATGAATTTAAACAAAATACATAGTAGGTATGAAAAAAAATGAAGTAGGTATTGTAAAAAAAAGAAGGTTATTGATAATTTAAATAAGTCATCGTTGTGATTTGTACCTATGTTTGTACCCGAAATAAAAGTTGTTTAATAACCGATAATTTAATAGACTTTCTCTTTGTTGTATGCAATGAAAAAGTTTTAAAGTTTAATTCCGAGTAATTTCGCTACGTGAATATAGATGTCGCTTTAGTTGTCTTATTGTATATAGATTCTTTTTCTGTATATGGATATGTTTATTAGTTTACTAATTTGCACAATTTTCAAACAGCGGCTATCTGAGCCCATAACCTGTTTGATTATTTCTATTGTTACCACGTGATTGCTCGATTTGTCTTCCATCTCCATTCGTTTCGGAACTGTTCACCCGATGGGGTGAAGATAAAGCAAATAAACTGTTTGCTGCAGAAATGGAAAGGCGAAACAAAAAATGGAGATGGAGGAAATGAAAGACAAGTCGAACAATCACATGGTAACAATAGAAATCATCAAACAGGTTATGGGACCAGATAGTCGCGGTTTGAAAATTGTGTAAGAGAATTAGTGACGTAACGTGTTTGTGAGTTAACGAAGCAAGTGCTACGCCAATGTGTTTGTGTCGTGCGCAAGAAAGTGAAACATCAGTGTGTTTGTGACGTTACAAACTGTACGTGGGCAACAAGTAAAATTTGTTTAATTCGGGATGAACGGTCCAAAGAGTATGTTAATTAAAACAACTTTTTTAATTGCTAATATTTCGATTGTTTATTCAATCTTCTTCAGAGCATTTAAACGCTAAAATGGAAAATTTCAAGTCAAAAACCATGAGGTTAAATGGAGCCAACATGTCAAGTTACAATGAAGAAAAAACAATTTTTTTATTAATTTTACTAATTCTAGAGAAACTTACTTGTTATACGAAGCTTGAAATCATGAAAATCGCCACAGCATTACTTAACCGTTTGAGTCCCAGACGGTATTGAAAAAACACTGTCGAAGAATCCCAAGCAGCGCGATAGCGCTTGTTTAATTTTATGTCGAGAAATCCCAAGCAGCGCGATAGCGCTTGTTTAATTTTATGTCGAGAAATCCCAAGCGACGCGATAGCGCTTCTTGTGTGCGGCAGGTAACGTGATTCTCGTGTTTTTTTCATCACTCCGTCACTTTTATTGCAGTTTGCGAAGTGTTCGGACGTATTCTTCCGTATTCTTCTGTTAACAATTCTTTTCATTGAATGATTAGACGAAACATCGCACAAAGTAAGTGAAAAAATTAATCTCGATTTACTATTTAACTTTTCTAAATTTGGTGCATCCCTAAATAGGTCTAATGAATCGGAAAAGAAAATCTGTAAGCACAAACACAAATCCATGTGATCATATCGTCGACGATGACGACTGCATTGTTTCGGTAAAGCGCATTAGACAACGAATTCTGAGTGGTTCAGAGGATAGCGATACTGATTTATCGCATCAAAATTCATTCAACAGTCTACCAGTTGCTGAAGAGGTTTCGAATCAACATGATTCTCTGGAGCCTAGCGAAGAATCTGTTTCGCGATCTAACTTCCCCAGTCAGAGTAAACCGATTGAATTTTTCGAACTATTCTTTGATTCGACACTGTGGGAATTAATAGTTCAAGAAACGAATAAATATGCCGAGTATTCAAGACATTCACCTAGAGAATTAGAATCCTTTGAAAGAGAGATTTGGACACCCGTTACCGTGTTAGAAATGAAAGCATTTATAGCAGTACTATTAGAAATGGGAATTACGAGAAAACCTAATATTCGTTCATATTGGTCGGAAAATTCCCGTAATATACCATGGTTTGGGAAAATGTTTTCTCGAAATAGATTCCAACATATTTTAAAATATTTTCATTTAGTTGACAATTCATTATGTTTTCCACCTGATCACGCAGAATATGACCCCTGTGCAAAATTTAAACCACTGGTTGACCACGCCAATAAGGTGTTCAAACTACATTATAAACCGCACATACAATTATCAATTGATGAATCGTTAGTTGGAACTCTGTGCCATTCTAGCATAACTCAGTATTTACCAAATAAAAAGCATCGTCGTTGGGGAATCAAATTCTGGATGCTCTGTGACTCCGTTTCGAAGTATTGTTTGGCGTTCTCTTGCTACAAAGGTGCAAAAGAAACAATTTCTAGCGATAGAAAAGAGTTTGGGCTTGGGTACGATGTCGTGGTGAATTTAATAAAACAAAGTAATTGTTTGAATAAGGGGCATCACATTTTTGTGGACAACTTTTTTACTAGCATAGAATTAGCTCGGTATTTATATTCTATGAACACCTTTTTGACTGGAACAATTAGAAGGAACAAAAAATGTATTCCCGCCGACTTGCAACAAACAAACGTAAACGAAGTAAAATACTTTCGAAACAATGAAGTATTGTTCTGCGCGTTTCGCGAAAAAAAGAGTGTAAAAAACCTGTATTATTAATTTCGACAAAAGCAGAAGAGGAAGATGTGACGATAACGAAAAATCGACATGGCAAAGAGATACGTTCCACAAAACCCGCTATAGTTCATTCTTATAATGCCTTCATGGGTGGTGTCGATGAATCGGACAAGATGCTATATAGCTACCTCGATGAACGAAGATCGGTTAAATATTGGAAGAAGGTAGCTTTTAATATAATTAATCAACCGCATGGTTTTAAATTCATACATCATTTACAAAGAAACTGTTAAGAGTAAAGCCATATCTCGGTTAGACTTTATGTCAAATATTATTTTTGAAATTGAGCGTCAGTGGATGAATGAAAAACAATCACATAGTTTTATAAAAGAAAAAAAAATTGGATTAGAAAAATTGCCAGGCCGTAATTTGCGACAATGCGTCGTCTGTAGCACCAAAAATGTAATAAAAAGATCGCATTTAATTTGCGCGCAATGTAGGAAAGGAATTCATCCAGTATGTCTTGATAAACACCAATGTTACAAATCATAATGTATTTAAATTGTTTTTTAATAAATATTTCAAGTTTGTTCGACAAAAATTATAGAAAAAACCACCAAAATAAAAATTTTTATTTTGTAATATATTATTGCATTATTATAGTACTATTTCACCTATTGTAAAATGTACTATTCACGTTTAAAGGAGCTGTTTGATCTACTTGCATTAGTAAGTCTGAGCGCTCGACTTCGATAATACGTAACGCACCGTCAGTTGTCCACAATGCTCGAAATGTGGTGGGTTTTCTCAACATAAAATCTGAACAGCGCGATCGCGCTGCTTGGGACTCAAACGGTTAATTGTATCGAACACATTAAAATATTAAAACATTTTGTTAAAACTTTAAAATTGTATAGTAACATTGTTGAAAGTAAAAATTGAGGTGTCAAAGATTAATTTTAAACCAAGAAGGAAAGTATCCTTATCCCATATGCAATTATGAGCAATATTGTCCCATTTTTCATTAACAATGTGATTGACCAAATCCAACGGAATGACTATGAATAAACTCACAACATCCAAAGATATCAAAATGTGGTCCTCTGGAAGGCTGTAACCCCTGAACTCATCTACGAAACGAAAAGTGTTGGTGATGTTATAATCCGTTCTATTGCTAAAAGTACGGCTCAAAATGTCTGATATATACCCAGACAGTTCGTATGATGCGGCACCTCCTTATGAATTTTAGGTAAAAATATGCCTTAGATAAAACAGAAATATTACAGATAAGTTTTCTTTTTTCTATTTCAGTTATGTAATGTTTAGCATACAACATTTTAATATAATCATTGATTTTTGTTTGAAGAGAAGTTATTTTATTTGTATTTAAAATTTTGTAACTTTTATTATCATTAAGCATACTTTTTGATTTTTCCAGATAGTCATCTTTGTTCATGATAACTGTAATAGCACCTTTATCAGCTTTTGTAATCATTAAGTTAGGGTTTTCCCGTAAGAAAATTTTAGTTTTTTGTAAAAGTGTATGAAGTAAATTGTGCAACCCATCACACGTTCTGCCGGTATTCATAAAATTGGTAATAATGTTCGTGATCTTTCCTCTCATAACGTTTTTAGATTCATCTTTTAAAGTACTTATAATGTTCTCTAAATACATCAACAACCTCTTCAAATTTAAATAAGCCGAATCAACAGGAAAACTAAAATTTGGACCAAGAGACAGGAATGTTACAACCTCCTCAGGTATATTGACTGTAGTTAAGTTGACTAAACATTTTGTATTATCATTAAATAATTTAATGCTATTATTGGACTTGGTCAATAACGTTACAAACTTTTTACAATCAACTTTCTTAGTACTATTATAAACTTTATTATATTTAAATTTTAGAGAATTAATAAAACTACTAAACAAATTGAAAGGTAAAATTGATTTGATGCGATCAGATAAATCGTTAAATGAGACCCTAGACTTATTTAAAACATCTATAGTGATTTTAATTTCTAAATTTAATGTACTTATTGCCCACTTGTTTTTTATGTTATCTATTTTTCTTAAAAGTATTGAGAGAGTTTCCAACAAATTTATCCAATTGACTGCACTATTTCCGATGTGTGGAGGTAGAATACCATTTCTTCGACACTTAATTAAAAACGTGAGACGATTCCATTTTCGCAAGCTTGATGTTTATCCTAGATAATTTCTTCATATAATCGACAACGAAATTATCAGAATTCTCCCTGATCTCAAAAAATCCCATTACTGAAAGTAGATAATGTCAATATCGCAGAACAGGTCAGTTTAACAAATCCAACTTTATTAGAAACTGAACCTTTGGTATATAAAAAGCTTCGTTTTATTGACAAACTAAGTGAATCCTTAAAGAAAATTCTCACAGTCATTGATAATATAAAGATTACAGACAGCTATGAAAATAAATTAGGAAACCATTTCACAAGATTAAAAGATAAAACTGAAGACAAATACAAATCGAATTTAATATATTGCATTTCATGTAATAACTGTGATGGTAGATATGTTGGCCAAATGTCCCAATAGTTAAAAAATCGTATATCAAAACACAAAAGTAATTGCCGGTTGAACAAAACAGTTTGTGCATTATCCCAGCATGTTCATAACTGTACACACACCTTTAATTTCGATTAGGTCAAGATTTTAGACACTGAAATGAACTATCATAATAGACTTTTTCTCGAAATCATTCATATTAATTACGCAAAAAATGCGATCAATGTTAAGATGGATACATAGAATTTGAGCAATGTTTATGCTTACTTATTTACAAGGGACAAAACTAACCAAAACTTTAATTCAAACCCACATTATGATGATTCCATAGTTGGAGTGTCTAATTACTCCACAGACATGATATTCTGAAGTTTGGTGGTTTAGCTTGTTTAAAAATTAATATCTTGTAATAATTTTAATTTTCTTATTGTTAATTTTCGTCTTTGCCTTTGTAAATTCTTAGAAAGTCATAATTTTTGTAATCTTTGAATTTTGAAACTTTACCACTTTTATTATATCGCTCGTTTCATTGGTCTCATTCTGTGTGATGCGCATTGTATATTATTTCAAACTGGGTTGCAGTCACGAACAGGTTTTTTCTTAAAAAAATTTTTACACGTTTATAACATTTTACATTGTTCATTTGTTTGTCCAACATTTCGTGATGTCCTTTTTACAATTTTAAAGTTTTAACAACATTTGATTAGAATTGGTTTGAGAATCCATTTTACCAGTGTCGTGAATGAAGTATATATAAAAATTTGTTTTGTACTTTGAACTGGTCTTTTATTATAAAATATCTTACTAGTTTCGGCTAGTTGCCATCTTCAGAGATACTATAAGTTCAACAATACCAAATTAACATTAAGAATAGTTGAAAAAAAGCATTTATAAAGTGATTAAGTTGAAAGAAATTAACATAGTTCATGTAAATCAGTTTCTTCTCACTCACACAAATTACAAAAACTTTTCCTCTTTCGTTGAAAAAAACTAATTAAACATGGATAACAGTTTTTACAGAGTTGACGAACACGTGATAAATACGAAATGTGATGGCGATAATAATTGGTGAAATATCAAAATTTCCGAAACCTGGTGCGCATGCGAAAGAACTGGTTATTTTATGACGTATTTGAAATTCAAAATAGTAAAATGAAATGCTAATAAGTGAGAATATTATGTTATTAAAACATAATATTCAGTTGTTAAAAAAAGTCTGAGGTGAGCCACGGGGACTCCAAAAAGTGCGAATAATATCTGCGGCTTTAGTATATTATTCCTCTGCATTTTGGGGGAAGGGATTATTTAGGAATTTGTATAGAGGAGTTTTATTAATGTGAATCTGATCATTAAGGCACTGTAGTTGATCATTGTTATCTTTAAATTTCTCTATTTCGTACGTTTCTAATAAATTTAATTTACAACCCTTGTTTTGTTTGTGTAAAAGTGTAACATTTTTATTTACGTCAAATTCATGATTGTATATGATCATGTGTCTTCCAAAGTTGGAATTATCATTACGTTTATGTACTAGTTTTTAGTGATCTACCGGTTTCACCTATATAGGATGCACCACAAGTACCGCATTCCAGCTTGTAAACACCATTTTGGTCTAATAATTTTATTTGATCTTTAGCATTGAAAAGTTTTTTATGTAAAGTATTAACGTTTTTGAAGGACATATTAATATCAAATTTACGGAAAATAGATTGTATTTTATGTGCTATTGTGCCAGGGTAGTTTATTGATCTGTATATCAGGTTTTGTTTGTTATAAGAATTTTGTAAACTTGTAGAATTTCGTATGTTTTGTTTGTTCATAAATTTTTCTTTTAAATTGTTTATATATGTAGTTGAGAAGCCATTATTAAAACCGATTGTCTCTATTATATTGATTTCATTAATTCTTTCTTGAGTTGATAAAGGAGTATTATAACATCTGTATATGTAAGCTCTAAAAGCTGCCGCTTTATGATTACTATGGTGGAATGAACTGAAGGGGATGATGGAATCAGTTTGTGTAGGCTTCCTATATATTTGAAATTCTATTTTGTTATGGTTATTAATTAAAGTAAGGTCTAGAAAGTTAAGTTTACGATCATTTTCTAATTCTAATGTAAATTTAATATTGTCATGTAAATTGTTAATATAATTATGAAAATTATTAATATCATTATGTCCCTCATTGCCCCAGACTACCAAGATATCATCGACATATCTACGCCATTCAACGAAAGAGGAAAAGTTTTTGTAATTTGTGTGAGTGAGAAGAAACTGATTTACATGAACTATGTTAATTTCTTATTATTGACTGTAAATAATTTTAATTATTTTTCTTTCAACTTAATCACTTTATAAATGCTTTTTTTCAACTATTTTTAATGTTAATTTGGTATTGTTGAACTTATAGTATCTCTGAAGATGGCAACTGCCGAAACTAGTAAGATATTTTATAATAGAAGACCAGTTAAAAGTACAAAACAAGTTTTTATATATACTTCATTCACGACACTGGTAAAATGGATTCTCAAACCAATTCTAATCAAATGAACAATCTTGGTACTAATGAAATTATCCAAAACTATAAGAAATTAACATTCCAAATTCAACAGAATCTCCAACACATTAAATTTAATAAGATATGTAAATCAGAAGGATTATATCCTAAATACACAAACTATAAAATGCCACAACATTTAACAGAATCACAAATTAAATATTTACGCACAAATCACATAAATAAACAAATAAAGAAATTTCACCGAAAATTAGAATTCATCAACAGAAATTAATTATTTATATAACATTCTAACTGAACGTTTACATTACATAGAATTACAAGAGTTGATAATACAGGCAAAATCATTTAATAGATTAGAACTTGATGCGAAATAGAAAAGAAAATTTAAGAAAATTGAAAATTTGAGAAAAATAAAAGAGGATAAAGATCAAAATATACTTTAAACTAATCAACAAATTTTCACCCTCGAATTACCAACATATCTAACACGCAATTTACTACCAAAGAATGGAATCTGCTCAATAAAGGCCACAAATATTCAATAACACCTATACACCACAATCTACCAAAATTAGCGATTGAACTGGAGTCAGCAGCTAACAGAGTCACAGGAGAGGACAACTTAAGGAAAGATCTCATCGAGTTACTCAAAACAACTGAAAGGAAATACAACAAAACCAACAACACACAAGGAACTAACAGGGGAGAACATAAAACCTTACATAAGATTCAAAATAAAATAAAAGATAATTCTTTGATTGTCACAAAAGCTGATAAAAATGCAGGCTTAGTAATTTTAGAAAAACCAATGTACATTTCAAAAACCTTGGAATTCTTCAATGTTAATAATTTTACTGAAATTAAGAAAAATCCCACTAACACATTTCATACTAAAGTTTAAAAAATAATTAAAAACTTTGAAGAATTCTTCAAAGAACAGAATATACCAATATTTAAAATTTTACCTATGACCCCAAAAACACCACTTTTATATTCTTTAATTAAATTACATAAGGTTAACTTCCCAATCATTTCTAGTATCGATTCAAGTACATATCAAATTTCTAAATTCATCATACAATTTTTCAAGGATAATATACAATTTAAAGCAGATTACACCATAAACAATAGAACAGACCTTATTCACACTCTACAAAATTTAAATTTACCAAATAATTTCACTTTATTATCTTTTGATATAACTAATTTATATACAAACATACCTATTCCAGAAACTTTGAACATAACTAAAACTTTATTTAATAATAAAATAGACTTGATAGATACAGAATACATTCACAGCTTATTAAAACTTTGTACTGAACAAAACTTCTGTCAATTTAACGACAAATTTTATAAATATAACGACGGTTTACCGATAGGATCCCCCTTGAGTGGCCTCCTCTCCGACATATTTCTTAATAACCTGGAAAATAAAATATTACAATAAATTAACCCAATTAATGAAAACATTGTTTTATGGCGTAGATATGTCGATGATATCTTGCTAGTCTGGGGCAATGAGGGACATAATGATATTAATAATTTTCATAATTACATTAACAATTTACATGACAATATTAAATTTACATTAGAATTAGAAAATGATCGTAAACTTAACTTTCTAGACCTTACTTTAATTAATAACCATAACAAAATAGAATTTCAAATATATAGGAAGCCTACACAAACTGATTCCATCATCCCTTTCAGTTCATTCCACCATAGTAATCATAAAGCGGCAGTTTTTAGAGCTTACATATACAGATGTTATAATACTCCTTTATCAACTCAAGAAAGAATTAATGAAATCAATATAATAGAAACAATCGGTTTTAATAATGGCTTCTCAACTACATATATAAACAATTTAAAAGAAAAATTTATGAACAAACAAAACATACGAAATTCTACAAGCTTACAAAATTCTTATAACAAACAAAACCTGATATACAGATCAATAAACTACCCTGGCACAATAGCACATAAAATACAATCTATTTTCCGTAAATTTGATATTAATATGTCCTTCAAAAACGTTAATACTTTACATAAAAAGCTTTTCAATGCTAAAGATCAAATAAAATTATTAGACGAAAATGGTGTTTACAAGCTGGAATGCGGTACTTGTGGTGCATCCTATATAGGTGAAACCGGTAGATCACTAAAAACTAGTACATAAACGTAATGATAATTCCAACTTTGGAAGACACATGATCATGTACAATCATGAATTTGACGTAAATAAAAATGTTACACTTTTACACAAACAAAACAAGGATTATAAATTAAATTTATTAGAAGCGTACGAAATAGAGAAATTTAAACATAACAATAAAACTCCTCTATACAAATTCCTAAATAATCCCTTCCCCCAAAATGCAGAGGAATAATATACTAAAGCCGCAGATATTATTCGCACTTTTTGGGGTCCCCGTGGCTCACGTCTCACTTTTTTTAACAACTTAATAACTTAATATTCTCACTTTCTAGCATTTCATTTTACTATTTTGAATTTCAAATACGTCATAAAATAACTAGTTCTTTCGCATGCGCACCAGGATTCGGAAATTTTGATATTTCACCAATTATTATCGCCATCACATTTCGTATTTATCACGTGTTCGTCAACTCTGTAAAAACTGTTATCCATGTTTAATTAGTTTTTTTCAACGAAAGAGGAAAAGTTTTTGTAATTTGTGTGAGTGAGAACATGAACTATGTTAATTTCTTATTATTGACTGTAAGTAATTTTAATTATTTTTCTTTCAACTTAATCACTTTATAAATGCTTTTTTTCAACTATTCTTAATGTTAATTTGGTATTGTTGAACTTATAGTATCTCTGAAGATGGCAACTAGCCGAAACAAGTAAGATATTTTATAATAAAAGACCAGTTAAAAGTACAAAACAAGTTTTTATATATACTTCATTCACGACACTGGTAAAATGGATTCTCAAACCAATTCTAATCAAACGTTGTTAAAACTTTAAAATTGTAAAAAGGACATCACGAAATGTTGGATAAACAAATGAGCAATGTAAAATTTTATAAACGTGTAAAAATTTTTTTAAGAAAAAACCTGTTCGTGACTGCAACTCAGTTTGAAATAAAATACAATGCGCATCACACAGAATGAGACTAATGAAACGAGCGATATAATAAAAGTGGTAATGTTTCAAAATTCAAAGATTACAAAAATTATGACTTTCTAAGAATTTACAAAGGCAAAGCCGAAAATTAACAATAAGAAAATTAAAATTATTACAAGATCTTAATTTTTAAATAAGCTAAACCACCAAACTTCAGAATATCATGTCTGTGGAGTAATTAGACACTCCAACTATGGAATCATCATAATGTGGGTTTGAATTAAAGTTTTGTCCCTTGTAAATAAGTAAGCATAAACATTGTTCAAATTCTGTGCATCCATCTTAAAATTGATCGCATTTTTTGTGTAATTGATATGAATGATTTCGAGAAAAAGTCTATTATGATAGTTCATTTCAGTGTCTAAAATCTTGACCTCATCGAAAGTAAAGGTGTGTGTACAGTCATGAACTTGCTGGGATAATGCACAAACTGTTTTGTTCAACCGGCAATTACTTTTGTGTTTTGATATACGATTTTTTAACTATTGGGACGTTTGGCCAACATATCTACCATCACAGTTATTACATGAAATGCAATATATTAAATTCGATTTGTATTTGTCTTCAGTTTTATCTTTTAATCTTGTGAAATGGTTTCCTAATTTATTTTCATAGCAGTCTGTAATCTTTATATTATCAATGACTGTGAGAATTTTCTTTAAGGATTCACTTAGTTTGTCAATAAAACGAAGCTTTTTATATACCAAAGGTTCAGTTTCTAATAAAGTTGGATTTGTTAAACTGACCTGTTCTGCGATATTGACATTATCTACTTTCAATAATGGGATTTTTTGAGATCAGGGAGAATTCTGATAATTTCGTTGTCGATTATATGAAGAAATTATCTAGGATAAACATCAAGCTTGCGAAAATGAAGAATCGTCTCACGTTTTTAATTAAGTGTCGAAGAAATGGTATTCTACCTCCACACATCGGAAATAGTGCAGTCAATTGGACAAATTTGTTGGAAACTAACTCATCAATACTTTTAAGAAAAATAGATAACATAAAAAACAGGTGGGCAATAAGTACATTAAATTTAGAAATTAAAATCACTATAGATGTTTTAAATAAGTCTAGGGTCTCATTTAACGATTTATCTGATCGCATCAAATCAATTTTACCTTTCAATTTGTTTAGTAGTTTTATTGATTCTCTAAAATTTAAATATAATAAAGTTTATAATAGTACTAAGAAAGTTGATTGTAAAAAGTTTGTAACGTTGTTGACCAAGTCCAATAATAGCATTAAATTATTTAATGATAATAAAAAATGGTCAACTTTACTACAGTCAATATACCTGAGGAGGTTGTAACATTGCTGTCTCTTGGTCCTAATTTTAGTTTACCTGTTGACTCGGCTTATGTAAATTTGAAGAGGTTGTTGATGTATTTAGAGAACATTATAAGTACTTTAAAAGATGAATCCAAAAACGTTATGAGAGGAAAGATCACGAACATTATTACCAATTTTATGAATACCGACAGAACGTGTGATGGGTTGCACAATGTATTTCATACACTTTTACAACTAAAATTTTCTTACGGGAAAACCCTAACTTAATGATTACAAAAGCTGATAAAGGTGCTACTACAGTTATCATGAACAAAGATGACTATCTGAAAAAATCAAAAAGTATGCTTAATGATAATAAAAGTTACAAAATTTTAAATACAAATAAAATAACTTCTCTTCAAACAAAAATCAATGATTATATTAAAATGTTGTATGCTAAACATTACATAGCTGAAATAGAAAAAAGAAAACTTATCTGTAATAATTCTGTTTTATCTAAGGCATATTTTTTACCTAAAATTCATAAGGAGGGTGTACCTTTAAGACCTATAATTTCCTCAATTGGTGCTGCATCATACGAACTGTCTGGGTATATATCAGACATTTTGAGCCGTACTTTTAGCAATAGAACGGATTATAACATCACCAACACTTTTCGTTTCGTAGATGAGTTCAGGGGTTACAGCCTTCCAGAGGACCACATTTTGATATCTTTGGATGTTGTGAGTTTATTCATAGTCATTTCGTTGGATTTGGTCAATCACATTGTTAATGAAAAATGGGATAATATTGCTGATAATTGCATATGGGATAAGGATACTTTCCTTCTTGGTTTAAAATTAATCTTTGACACCTCAATTTTTACTGTCAACAATGTTGCTACACAATTTTAAAGTTTTAACAAAATGTTTGATATTTTAATGTGTTCGACACAATTAAGTAATGCTGTGGCGATTTTCATGATTTCAAGCTTCGTATAACAAGTAAGTTTCTCTAGAATTAGTAAAATTAATAAAAAAATTGTTTTTTCTTCATTGTAACTTGACATGTTGGTTCCATTTAACCTCATGGTTTTTGACTTGAAATTTTCCATTTTAGCGTTTAAATGCTCTGAAGAAGATTGAATAAATAATCGAAATATTAGCAATTAAAAAAGTTGTTTTAATTAACATACTCTTTGGACCGTTCATCCCGAATTAAACAAATTTTTCTTGTTACCAAGAAGTGCAACGACATTTCCTAACAGTTACGACCGTTACTCTTCTGAAGTTATACTTAAAGATGGAATATTTTGGTGAAATCGCTGTGTCTTATGGACAGAATGTAGCTAGAATGTTGAAGACTGCCAGGTTGAACAATAGGAAGCACTTTTTAATAAAATGTTGAAGACATAGGCTCCTTCCAGCTCATATTAGAAATGGTAGTAAGAATGCGATCTCTCTATTGGATGGTGCAAGAGGATCTATCACTCACAGGGTCAAGAAGTTTAATTTGGGATTGGGAGTGAAGATTCTTAACTTTGAAATTGAAATTGTTTGCTATGATTTAAAAAAGGTTGAGGAGTCTATTACTGCGCTTAAAAATAAGATTTATAATGTTTTGCCCATACATATTCGTAAAGAATTTCAGATTAGATTAGCTTTTTCTTATTCTAAGATTTTTAATAAGGTTAAGTGCATTAACGTTAAAAAATTTGGGGAGTTGAGAAACAGCAGTAAAAATTTTAAAATGATAGTTAAGCATAATGAGGGTTGGTTTATTAATAAAACATCAATTCAGATACCTGAAGAAGTGAAGGATTTTTTATCGTTGGGTCCCAAGTTTGGATTGATTTCTGATGCTACTACAATATCAGTTCCTAAGTTATTGGCAGATGTTGAATCAATAATTAAATCGTTACCTCTTGGCTTACATAATATTAAAAGAGCTCAAGTTACTAACATTATCACTAATTATCTTAATGGCCACCAACATCTCAATACTACTCAGTCATTGTTAAAAAGGTGTTTGATTTCAACAAAAAGGTTTCTGAGTCAGAAAAGAGAGGACAGAAGAGAGGAGGTTTAGGTCTGAATATATATTAAAGCCCTTAGACCTATTTAATGATCAATCCACTTACTGTGTCATAGATAGAGATCCTACTGTAAAGATACAAAATAAGAACAATAAATTTTCAAAAATGTTGTTAAAGAGGCAGTACATTGAAAAGGGAGTTTATAACAACTTGAGATGTCACAATGAAGTCATTCCTAAATATTATGGTTTGCCGAAGATTCATAAAGTAAACTGTCCCTTGAGACCTATTATATTCTTTATAGGTTCTCCTACATATCGTCTGTCCGAATTTTTATCATCTATTCTTAAACTCGCTATTGCTGAAAGAACTTCTTATAATGTCAAGGATACTTTTTCCTTCGTGAACAAAGTTAAGGATGTTAAACTCCTACCTAATTTTGTGCTTATTTCACTTGATGTGATTTCTCTTTTTACCAACATACCGCTTAATTTGGTGAGGGACATCATTGTGCTAAAGTGGGACTTAGTGAGTTTGGTCACATCTATTGATATGAAACTGTTTTTGGAATTGATAACCTTCCTTTTTGAATCTTCGGTGTTCTCCTTTAACAACTTGATTTATAGACAGAAGTTTAGTACCCCGATGGGAAGTCCTTTAAGCCCCATCTTAGCTACAATGGTGATGGATTATCTTCTTGACCAATGTATTCCGTTGTTGGGTTTTTCATTACCATTCATCTATAAGTATGTAGATGAGGTTTTGATATTCATTTACAATTTACAGTTGAAACTGAATTAAATTCTAGTGTTCCTTTTCTTGATACTAATGTAATAAGAAACTCAGATCAAACTATAAGCTTAAATTGGTACACTAAACCAACGTATTCTGGAAGATATATTAATTTTCAGTCCAACCATCCTTTTAGTCAGAAATTGAATACAGTCGTTGCTATGGTCAATCGAGTTAAATCCATATCCGATGCTCGCTTTCTTGACTCAAACCTAAAAAAGCTTCATAGTATATTTATCAATAACGGGTATCCTTCTGGCTTCTTGAACAGGATTTTATATCACAACAACACTTACCATCTTAATAGAGACCAACAACTTAGTGATGACGGTCGACATAACGCTAACCGTTCCAATTTCCGTACCCATTATACTAAGATTCCGTTTATTCCCAAGTTAACTGATAAGCTTGTTTCTGTTCTGAAATCTGACTATTCTGTTTGCTAAATGCAACCCTTTACCACAATCTATTTATTTCTCGAGAACTAAAGACCAAATTCCAAAAAGTCTACATTCCAACATCATTTATAAGATTCCGTGCAATAACTGTGAAAAAACTTATGTGGGTACAAGTCAGTATTGCTAGGATAAAACAACATAAACGTGATTGTCAATCTAGAGATAAAAATAAAAGCGCTTTGGTACATCACCATGTTACTAGTGGTCATCATTTTGATTTTGAGAACTCTCAGATTTTGGATAGGGAATTGGTTTATTCAACGAGACTATTTTTGGAGATGGTTTATATCAATAAAGAGGTTGACTCGGTGAATTTTAGAACAGAGACACCCAAAATCTGAGTTCAATTTACAGTTATCTTGTTGGGAAGGATTAGGGGGGAAGGTTGTTTGTGATGGTGAGTCTGTTTCTGTTGTCTTCTAAGGTAATTTAGTTAGAAAGGTGGGGTTGGATATATAATTTTTCTTTTTTCAATTTTCAAATGTTTATTTTGGTTATTAGCGCCACCTATCGTTTTATTGCTTTATCCTGACTGCTTGGTTTGATACTTTGACATTAGTTTTCTTCTTCAATGTAACTTTTTTTTATATATATCAAAAAAATAATAAATTAATACATGTAACGTCGTTTTGTAGTGTTTTGTAATTTTAAGTAATGATTATTCTTTCAATTTTAAATTGTTCTTTTAAGTTTCATAATTCGATTGATCTCAAATTTAGTATTGTGTGATGTTTTGAAAAACTGCTGTTTAAAAATATAAAAAAAGATGGTTATTTCTAAATTTGTGCGACCTCATGTTTAATCTTTTGGTTCGGTTTTATACGCAATCCACTTTTGTAATTTTGGTATGATATATTTAGGTAAGTTTGATTTGTTTGTTCAATTTTGTAGTTACGCTGAGGAAGGAAAAATAAAATTTCCGAAAGCTTGGTAGAGATAAAAGGAAGCCTTTTAATTACGTGTAATCCAGTTATTACGTTACCTTTGGTTTCTAATAGTTACGACCGTTACTCTTCTGAAGTTATGCAACGACAGTGTTAGTCGTGCGTTGGAAACCTGAATTGGAATAACAGTGCAAAAGTGATGTGCAAAGCCAAAGTTGTGTGTGTGTGTCGTGGTACAACTTGTGAAAATGGCATACAAAGCCGACCTTTTGGTATGTGTCGAGGAGTTAACTGGAACAGAGACCTGGGAAGTCTGGGAAGAATCCATGTGTATGTTCTTTCGTGCAGCACGTGTGTCCGATGTAGTAGACGGCACACGTAAAGAGTCATCGAAGGGAACAACACCAGATGAGTTAGAAACCGCTTTGGTGTACGAAGCAGTCTGTGCACGAGTACAGCTCTCTATAACTAGGGCGATAAGTTCAGCAAATAGACGCCACATCTTAGGTTGCAAAACCCCGAAAGAGATGTGGGATCGTCTTATGGTGGGTTCATGCAACGAGTTTTAGTTTTAGTCGTAGTCATAAGCGTGAAAAGTTAAGGTATTGTGTTGTAGTAATACTGTTCATGCAACACCTTACAACTAAAACGGTTTTTGTCCTAGTCACAAGAGTTGCCCAACTTTTAACTTCTTAAAGCTAAAACCCTCCGTCACAAGTTGACGCATGCGAACTTTTCGTTTTCGTACCTTTAATGGCAGTATTTTGTTTTATTTTATAAGTTCAGGTTAAATTGATCAGCTTTTGTATTTTACTTTATTATAATTGTAACAATAATTTTAATGGAATCAAACCCAGATCAAATTGATTTGAAATTAATGGTACAAGCGTATCAATATCTTTATGATACAGGGCACAAAGATCAAAAAAGTAAATTAATATTTCTTCGATCTTTGTGCGATTAACAAAAAATTCATTCAAGCTAGGGATTACAATCCTGAAGCAAATACACAATAACGGGAATTTTGAGATAATCAATCCCGGGATTGATTTCGAGATAGTTTTATGCGTTTTCAAGGATGTTTTTAAAAGACTTTGGTTTCTCCCGGTCAACTTTCTTCTGCAAGTCAGCAAATGAAATATCGTCTGCGACTTCATGGTCGACTTTGTCATCTTCACCATCATTTCCTCTAAGTCTTTTTATTATACATTTTATCTCTTTCAACAGTACGTCTCCTTTACTCTTATTATTCTTTGTTTTATTGAGCAAAAGTTATATAGAGATATTTTGAATATTTGACCATCATTAATCAACGACATGTATTAACATGAATTGAATTGTTGGCAACTTTATTTTGGTTTGTTTCGAGAATCATGTTTTTTCTGCGTATTTTTATTTTTCGGGATCCCGGGATCGTTAACTGATTAATATAGACGCTAACACGGAATACTAAATTTTTCCGCATCCTTGTTACCCGGTATCCAGGGATTATAGTCCCTAATACAAGTACATTACACTAGCAGTGACAATAATTGAAGGCTCTGCTGCAAAAAGGATTTATCTGTCATTAGTAAAAGTTTTCAGGAAGCAATAAAAACTGAATAACTTTGTAGAACATTAAGATAGAATCACAGAATAATAGATGACGGTTGTGTTAGGTGTTTGGAGTATATTAGAAGAGATTAAATAACAATATCACTGATACTTTTTGCAAGAAAAAATCTTTTTATCTGCAGATACAATATATAAAAATATATTTTTTATAAACAAACACATACAAAAGAAACAAAATGTATTACATGACACAAGAAAGACAACATTCATAAAAATTGAAACATGTTATTCTGATATATCTTCGGCACCATCGGTGAAATCCGTTTCTTCAACGTTTAGTTGTTGATCAGATGTCAGTTTGCGGTAATACTCAATATCAGCCAGAGCAACATATTCATTTGTCAGAAGCATGACATTATACTTTTTCTTCATTACCGTAAATGGCATATATGGTATATGAGTTTACACATTTTGAGGAATCGGTAAAAAATGTAAAGTTAGATGCACAGATTATTTTAGTGAGTTTCAATGTACAATATAGATTTAATTTTTGTGTCCGATCATAATTTAGTACTTGATAGTGCTGTTGAAAATTTTAATGCATCTGATCACGATCTGGTCTACTGCTTACTTGATATAAAATATAAGAACACTGGCCCTTATTTGCGAACATTTAGATCTCTTAGCAACTTTGATTATTATAATTTTCAATTTGATTTGTTGCAACTACCATTCTTTAATATATATGATATGAATGATATAAATGATAAGGCCAATTATTTTAATAATCTTTTGATTGATTTGATGAATTGTCATATACCATTGATAACTGCTAAATTTACTAAACCGTTGGCTCCATGGTTAACTTTCACAATTAAAAAAATGCAGCGCCTAAGAGATTCCGCTCATAAGTCTTTTAAAAAAAATAATTGTCAAACAACTTGGGGGTATTATAAGTCCTTGCGCAACCTAACAAACGAAGCAATTCGTAGGGAGAAGCGTGCATACTTTGAGTTTAAACTTGGTAAATGTGCTTAGCGTGGGCGTAAATTGTGGAATTTTCTCAAAGACGTTAATGTGGCATCGAAACGCAATTCATCCATTCCTGATATTGGTTGATATTGATGGAAATTAATTTTTGTATATTGTTTCTTTTTTGTTTTTCTTTTTTTTTGTGGGCCGGGTGGTAGAACAAATTCCACTTTTTGTGGTAATTTGAACCTGGCACCATTTTCCACTATAATGTAACTTTATTATATATTATTGTCATTTTTTGCATATGAAATGTAGTTATGGTTGGAAATAAATGAATTTATTATTATTATTATTATCATTATATTGTCTATCGTTGACGTATTTTAGTTGGAAAGGAGAGTCTTACGAGCAGTTTGAAGGAGCAGTCATGAGATCTCCGTCGTAGCCGGTTATAGTTAATAATGGAATTATTCAAAGAAGACGCTTTAAAGAAGAGCCAGTGGAAACCAAAGCTATAGCTCCGATATATGGACGACACGTTTCTGATATGGCAACATGGTAGAAACAGCCCGTAATCAACTTTACCATGGAAACGGAATCTGCAAAGTAATTATCCTTCTTAGATGTATTGACCACTAGGTGACATGGAACTTGGGGTGTACCAGAAGAAGACATACACCAACAGGTACTTAGAGGCAATATCACACCATCATCCCCAACAGAAGAGGTCCATGTTGCGCACTTTGTTCCACAGAGCATGTATATATTTTTTAAAGATAAGTTAAAATTATCTTATGGTGCTCCACCAAATGGTACTACACCAATAATGTTATTACAAATTAATTATTAATTCAAATAAAGAAAATAATTTAATTAACAAAGTTTTAGTAAAAATAAATTTTACCAACTACTTTCCAACCTCCCCTATCCTTCCCATAAACGTCATTTTGTATGCAAGCTAGCAAAGCATTACTAAAGGAATACTAATTACAAAAATCAGCAAAATCATAATACAGTCCCGGAAATTAATTTTTTTATAAATTATTTTTTATTAATAAACTTCTTTGAGAATTTATTAAAAATAGACCACCACTCATAGGTTTTATTTATAATGCTTATTTCATCTTTATTTTTTTTTCCAACACAGGACTTTACTGAACAATTTATTTTCTAATCTACACCTAACTTCGAATTTATCCTCACACTTATGGTGGGTTCATGCAAGGTGTTTTAGTTTTAGTCGTAGTAGTAGTCATAAGCGTGAAAAGTTAAGGTGTTGTGTTGTAGTAGTACTGTTCATGCAACACCTTACGACTAAAATGGTTTTTGTCCTAGTCACAAGAGTTGCCCAATTTTAATTTCTTAAAGCTAAAACCCTCGGTCTCAACTTGACGCATGTATTTTGTTTTATTATATAAATTGAGGTTAAATTGATTAGCGTTTGTATTTTACTTTATTATAATTACAACAATAATTTCAATAGAATCAAACCCAGATCAAATTGATTTGAAATTAATGGTACTAGCGTACCAATATTTTTATGATACAGGACACAAAGATCATAAAACTAAATTAATGTTTTTTTCCATCTTTGTGCGATTAACAAAAAATGCATTCAAGCTAGGGATTACAATCCTGATACAAATACACAATAACGTGAATTTTGGGATAATCAATCCCGGGATTGACTTTGGGATAGTTTTATGCGTTTTCAAGGGTATTTTTAAAAGACTTGGTCAACCTGGTCAACTTTCTTTTGCGACTCATCAAATGAAATATTGCCTGCGTCTTCATGGTCGATTATCATCTTCACCATCATTTCCTCTAAGTCTTTTTATTATATATTTTATCTTTTTGACCAGTACGTCTCCTTTACTCTATTCTTTATTTTATTGAGCAAAAGTTCATTGTTACTGGGAATCCAGTTTGGGTCACTCAAATATCGACGAAGGTTGAACAATCAAACAATCCTCTAACGACTTTCCTAAAGCAGCATTAATTTATTTAATTACTTGACGCATGCATCCCACTTTGATGGAACCTAAAAGGCAAACCAACTGCTAATAATTTGAAATTCACTGTCACTAATAATGGAACTTCGCAAATCAATCATTGCTTTTATAATACAGTTTTCAGACTGTTATATCGCTTAGACATGATTAAAAGGCTATTCCATCATGTTTTGCAGTCAAGTTGAAGTTTCAGTTCTTTTCCGTGTTCTTCTTTCACATATTTTTGAAGAAGATCGGTTTTTGTTGGAGATTTTTTGAACATTTGACCATCATTAATCAACGACATGTTAATAGTTGGCAACTTTATTTTGGTTTCTTTCGAGAATCATGTTTTTTCTGCGCCTTTTTATTTTTCGGGATCCCCGGGATCGTTAACTGATTAATATAGAATCTAACACGGAATACCAAATTTTTCCGCATCCAATCCAGGGATCCCGATATCCCGGGATTGTAATCCCTAATTCAAGCACATTACCCTAGCAATGACAACAATTTTCTTTTTCAATTTTATTATTCATATTAAATTATGTTAGAAACAAAATATTTCTAATAAATAAAACAGTTTCACCCCAGATTTCGTTTTGTATTTTTAATTTGGCACGACTATTTATATATCAAAATGTTGCTTTAATGTACTGTGCTTAAATATTGCATGAACCAATGTCTTTCCTTACAACTAAAGCTAACGCAAAGGGTTAAGACTATGACTACGACTAAAACTAAAACATGTTGCATGAACCCACCATTAAACAACACATGAATCGAGTTACCAATATCACCGCAATTACACAGCAAAGATTCGCGTTTTCCAATTTTGTTTAAGTACTCTTCAAAGTTACCATGACCAGTAATCAACTCTATTGTTTTTGGAAATAGGAACTTATTAATTTTACCAACTTTCGGCATAAACTGATAAGTCAATCTTTCATTAGTTGACATATCCCATCCTTCCTGCCAAACTCTCTTACAATATTTTCTAATTTTATTAGAAAACTTAACACATCGTCTCGATATAAAATTAAACTCAATATGAGAATTCTCCAGCAAAGATACTTCTTTAGCCAGTTGATATGCTCTCTCTTTTCCTTTGATACCAGAATGTCCTTTAATTCAATAAAAATTCATCCTGTTCTTTAAATTGCTAATTAGATTCCACGTCTTTTTTTGCAGATTAGTTGGTCTGTTCATGTTTTTTAATCCCTCTAAAACAGAAGCACTATCACTGAATATATCATAGGTTTCAATATAGTTTTTAATAGTATATTTTATAGCACAATTAATTGCAAATAACTCTGCATGAAAATTATTGCACAAACTTCCAAGTTTAATTTCTTCACTATACATCTCAACACCCTCACAAAATATTACAAAAGCAGCACCAACATCAACATCGTTTTTAGCACCGTCTGCATATATCTGAATTCTACTATTTTTAATAACACAATTATTAATTATTGTATAAACTTGTAAACTTGTAGGTATCTACTGAAGACGAGTAAGGCTCGAAACTAGTTTAGAATAAATAAATTTGAATATCACCAGATGTAAATTAAAAAAAAAAAAAACCTAATGGTAAATATTAGTTGATATAAAAATTAAAAGCATTGATCCTTTTCCAAAGTTATTTATTGTTGAAACAACTTATTCTAAACTTTTAAATAAATATCCTAATTTAATTAGAAATCCAAAATTTTCAAAAACTGTTAAGCATTCTATTGAACATAAAATTGTACCTTCTTGTAAACCAAGACGTCTGAATTCTTCCAACTACAAATTAGCTAAATCGGAATTTGATAATATGATCGCTCTAGGAATTTGTAGACCATCACCGTCTCCAGTAGCATCAGCGTTACATATGGTACCTAAAAAAGATTCTGGAGATTGGACACGATAGATATCCTTTTTGTTCTACTATATTTTCAAAAATTGATCTTGTAAGAGCATATCATCAAATTCCGATCGTCGAAGAAGGAATTTTATATATTCCTTTTATAAAAGACGTTTGAACCTGTTGTAAAACAACCACCACCATATGTTGTTCTCCACGAAGTAGAGGAATCAGATTAAAATCGCATAACGGGGGAGAGGAGGGGGAGGGTCATACATATAATCAACTGTTTTGTTGGGTAAAATTTATTTTTATTTTATGAGATCTACATATTAACAACAAAGTGTTAAAATATGTAAAATATTTAAGAAACTAGACAGTTTATCTTAAACATTTTTTTAAAGGTGTTTTGAACTGACAAAAAGCAGTAAATTTACTTAGAAAATTAGGTTGAAATAACTTTAGCATCTCATCACCGTTTCATTTAACAACAGAGAGAAAAATTTGTGATGAAATCAAAAATTATTTCTTCATCCCAAAATTTCTTTATTACGGCAAGAACACTTTAAAAAGCAATAAATATTAGATCAATACAAGCTAATATCACTTTAAACAAAATCAATTAATTATAAATATACAATAATAACTAAAAGTAATAGTAATAATAATAAAAATCGTTGAAAACGAAACGAGAATCATTTTAAATACATTTTCTTAAATTTTTTTCCCATTTTTGTGCATATTGCACCCAAAAATAATTAAAAATCATGTGCAAACCCCACAAATATATCAGAACATTTTACATTTATATTTAATTTAATTATAATTACTTACGTTTTTTTTTTCATTGTAACATCGTCACATCCAAGTAATTTATTATTTTATTAATTCGCCTTTCGTTTCTTACGTTTACGACTAGAGTTTTTTCTTGTATGCATTTTTTCATTAATAGTTTCGACACATTTCGACGACAAGTATTTATATACATCCGTTTTTTTACTATTTAACAATAACCATCTTCGACATTGAGTATAAATAAAAAAATTGAGAGGAAGTTAAAAAACAGAAAAAAAAAAATATGAAGAGAAGAAAGAAAACGTGACATCTTTATGTAAAAAACGAACATGTGCTTCTTCTCCTGCTGGTTGTTTTTTTTTGAATTCTTCGCACTTTTTAACTCTCTTTTTAAGCGTTGACATTTTTTTTTACTAAAATATTGTTAAGCTTATTTTGAATCTCTATGCTTTTTATTATTTCTTTTTTTTTTTTTTGATGCCATTTTACTAGCTGCTGGTCCTTGTTTTATATTCTTTAATTTACGTCGGACATATAACTGAAACGAAAATAAGATTAGAAAAAATATTGGTTTAAATAGTGTTATAAATAATTTTATGCTAAAGTCAACAAAATCAAGTTTCTTGCTCAGCTTAAAATTGAGTAAAATTGCAAGACAATACAAACAGGTTTATAACCACTGAATTTTATGCATAACAAATCTTGTTATATCTTTTATTATACCCTGAGCGTTCAAAATCTTAAGGTCGCCGTTCAATCACGTGATGTTCGTAAAAGTGCATAAAAAATTTATATAGTTCCGCAGTTGGTTAAAAGAGATCGCACTGAGCTCAATTCAGTTATTCATAGCGATGCTTTTCTATATCTCCTTACAATTAGTCATCCTACCGTTGAAAAATTTTTTTCGTTAGAGAACATATTTCGGTTTAGTCCGTTTAGTCTTACGCGATTTTTATTCTCGACATTATTTGGTGTTTTTGTTTGGCGAAGTGATATTATTATTACAGTCGGTGTTATTATTTAATTAGTGTTATTTTTATTTTAATTATTTTCACTTGGTCTAAATATGTCTTAAATAATGTGACAGTTTTTATTTCGACTGAAAACGGCACAAATCTAGGTACTTTTGTCGATAATCAGGTACAGTCTAAAAATATTAAAATTTGGTTTTAAGTTAGACTTGATACAGCTTCCACAAAATTTGATACAGTTTCCTAAAGACCTGCAATGATTCCAGAAGACTTGTTATTGCTGCTAGAACTCTTGATATTGCTTTCAGAAGACTTGAAATGATCTCAGACGACTTGAAATACTTTTAGAAGATTTAGAATGTTTCTAGAAAGCTTCACACTACTTCCACATGACTTAATATTGCTTATAGAAAACTTAGTACTGCTTCAAGGAGACTTGAAAAGTTTCCAAAAGACTTCAGATGCTTTTAGAAAACTTGATACTGCTTTCATAGGACTTGAAATGCTTCTAGAAAACTTGATATTGCTTTCAGAAGATTTGAACTACTAGATGGCTTGCTATTGCTTTCAAAAGACTTGAAATGCTCCCAGAAGTCTTAGAATGCTTCTAGAAAACCTGATACTACTTCCAGAAGTTTTGATATTGCTTCTCGAAGACTTAAAATGCTTCTAGAAGACATGATATTGCTTCTAGAAGATTTGAACTGCTTCTAGATGGCTTGTTATTGCTTCCAAAAGATTTGAAATGCTTTCAGAAAACTTGATACTACTTCCGGAAGTCTTGATGTTGGCTTTAGAAGGCTTAATACTACTTCCAGAAAATTTGATATTGCCCTTGGAAGACTTCAAATGCTTCCAAAGGAGTTGATACTACTTGTAAAACTGTTTGTAAAAACTGGATACTGTTGATAAACCAATTGACTGTGCTTTGAAAATATTAAATACTATTGAACAAAATGCACAATCTTTACGTAAGAAGTCCATAAACTATTAATTAAAGGTTAAATACTGCTGGCAGAAGACATTTTTATGGTAAAAAGCGAAAGACTGTTAATAAAATTTAATTTTCCTTCCAAACTATCAAATACTGTTGCAAAATACAACATCATCATATCTACTAAAAGTTTTAACTGACAAAAAACTGAAAAAAGTTTAAAACTGTCACCTAAAGACTAGATACTGCTTGTAAAACTTTGCTCGTTTTAACAGACTTTTTTTGGAGAGTGCAAGCCAATCCCTTTTAGGCATTACAACTGCATCTTATTATGTAATTAAAGAAGTATAGCAAAGCGTTGCTAATTCGTACAACCCCAAATCCGAATTCCCTGATAATCTGAACAAAATTGAAAAACGTAAAATTTGCATGTCCCTTGTAATCCGAATTGGTAAGAGATTCGCTAATCGGAAAAGACTATTCGTTCTATCTGCAGAGAAAGACGATTAATTCCAAAAGACTGAAGAGCATTTCTATCAAAAATGCTGAGTCCATACCTTCTAAGGATTGCAAATCATTGTAATTTATTAGCAAAATGGTAGAGATGCGTATTTCAAAAATCAGCTGAGGAAGAAGAACCTGATGGCGACATTCCACTGTCCATTTAATAATTTATGTATCATGCTGCAGCAAATAAGGCAATTTCTCCATGAAGATGTTGGAATAACCGAATTAAAAGTGAGGAAGTTAGTAAAAGTTTTACTGTATCATGTATGACAAGATAAACAGCAGATAATGTTATTATCTAATACAATTTGACTCTATAATCCGCATGCTTCCATCATTTAAATTCAACTGATTTTCATTGATTCGGGTTAGCGAAGCTTTACTGTAATTAGATACTTAACTACTAATTGTAGTAGCTATAATTATTGAATGCTTCTATTTTCGTGGAAATAGTTAGTAATTATATATGGGGTTATAATAAACTGCGAAACTAAGTCACCTATCGTTCATATGGGATGAAACTGTTCTTAATTTTCGATAAAAAACACTAGTTTAGAAATTTTCAACAACTTTTTCCTGGAAAACTGCGATATTTTTTTATAACGTAAAATCGTGAGCTGATTATGTCATCAGTTTTTCTCCATCACGTCTAGGTTTCAAGATATTCCCAAAAATTTTGCATAGTGTGCTTCTGTAATTATATGGACATGAAAGTAGAGATGCAGACGAACATTTTGAGATATCGATGAGATAAATCGAACTCTTTGTTGTTTTGCTACGGCCTAAAACAACTCAACCGAATCAATTTTTTGGCATTTTTTCCAATTTTTGTTTTCACTTTATCACATTTTTGGAAATATCTCGAAAAGTGGACGTTATGGAGATGAACTGAAGACAAAATCAGCTCAAGATATTACGTTATAAAACAAATAGCGTAATCTTTGAGATTTTTCATGTATTTTTCTGGTACCTATTTTTTATACATAATTTTACGATTTTCAATAATTTTTTAAGGTGCCATGTCTCCCGGTAACAAGCGTCCAGTACGCACTCCAAAAAGAAATCGACGTTCAAAAGGACAAAAGTGGAGATTTTTATGCGGTTTGCAAAAGTATGTAAAAGCTGTTATGATATATAAAAATATTATAAACACAAATTTTTCAGTACTAGCGAAAGAGAGAAACATATTTCTTCAAAGACTTGCCAAATACAGTAGAAGAACGTGATGACGAGTAATAGATTTCGAATTGTAGACTTTATGACTTTAATACTTTTTTAGCGTGCAACTAAGTAAATCGGAGAATCATTGGAAAAAGTATTTCCTTGTTATGAGTTATAAATTTAATAACATAGAATATTAAAATTTTCAGTATTCAATCTGTAACTAATGTGGACGTGGACAGGTAAAACTAAACTCGGCTACGTAAACGTATTTAAAAATTGTTTGTGCTCTTTACCATTTCAGTGATAATGATTATGTTTGTTTAAAACCTACAAAGGTTTATACTCGAACCATACCAATTGGTGACAATTTTTTGTCTACTACTGAGTTTAATAGGTATAGCCAATTATGTTAATTTATAATGTCTGTGAAGTTATCCCCCCATTTTCAAAATTTAAAAGAAATTACTCTTCGGAGGGCTATCAGAACTCAAAATTTCAAAAAAAAAAAATTTAAAATGCTTAACAGTTATACAAAAATTCAATTGTCGAATTAAACAATCGAAGTATCAATTGTACAAAAATAATTTGTTAGTATTATGTTTTTAAAATTTTAAATGAAATATATGTTTAATAAAATAAGATATATTTGTAATTATTAAGTTTCTGAAAAAATATATATTTTATGGAAACCGATAAAACAGTTTTATTTATACCTTTTTTTCTTTTCTACCTAAGTATGCAATAGCTTTGTTCCAATAAGCGTAGGAACTCGTCAGTTACAGTCGCACCTGTCAAATAATGTAATGAAATCTGATGAAATATAACTGCATTATTGACGTGTGTGTGGAACAAAGCTAATATATTAATAAAACAAAATATAAATAATGGTGAACATGAATTAAGAAGACGAAGAATTCTATTTTTGTGTCCACTTGAACAATAGTGGATGTATTGGATATTCATCATGAAACTGTTGAAATAATAAAGCAATATTCAGCAGATTCCTTTACGAAATATGTAAAGGAATAATTACGTGAAAATTGCACATTTTTACATAAAACACAATCCTGAGATAACAACATATCTATTGTACTTGCACAGTCCCGGCATCTCTTCTTATATTCCATATCTAGTGAATGAAGCATTGTCACCTCATTTGAGTGCATAATTTGTCACAAAAATCAGTTTTTATTACGCCTTTTTTATGACAAAATTTAGTAATTTATTATTGTTAATATAACAACTATTTTACAAAATAAATTATGTCATTCACTACTTTAATGTGTGTACTTCAATCCTATGTATTTACTTCTTTGTAATAATTTGACATAAAGTCATAATTGTGTTAGAAAGTAACCTCTATCGACCTGTACGGGTCCATATAAAAATCTCCATTGAACGGCGACCTTAACGTTGTGATGGGCGATAGGTAAATATCCGCGATGGGTAGGTATTTATAAATTGGGTATTTATGCGGGTATTTTCCCCGGCCTAGGGTACAGTGAGTACTTAATCAATTAACAATTTATAGTAATACATGAATATATTGTAACTAGCACTAGACTTTGAACTAGAAACATTAAGGTTTAGTCGCCTAAAGAGACGTACGGCTAAATCCTAATGTTTCTAGTTCTAGGTCTAATCTTAATTCTGAAGTTAACTTCTAGGTTTAGTATTAGTTATTTATTTAGTTCCAGAAGAATTTGCAACAATCAAGCACTTGAATGGCAATTAAAACTAGAACTAACACTAAACCAGGGGTTACCAAAGTTTTTTTAGGCGAGCCAATGCAAAATTATCGAAATTTTTGACGGGCCAAAAAAATATCCAAGTAAATTATTTGTAATGTTTATTGTTTATTTTACTACTTATTTGCTCTATTCGTACAGAAATAGGTGTCCGGTATCCATTCGTACTTCAGTCCAAAAATAAATATTCGGTTTACTTAAAAATAATGTGTTGAAACTTAACTACAAATATCATTTCTAAGAAACTTTTGGCAGTCCTTTAAGCATTTAAACAGAATTGATGATGTCTCTTACATGTTAGTAAAGTTCAAAATTAATAGAAACTGGTAGCTTCTATCTTCTTCTTCTTTCGCTATCGATGCGAAAGCAAAACTTTATTCAAAATATCTGAACTCAATTCGAAAAGGCTTTTTCAACAGTGTTAAATGAAATTTTCAATGTAAATGAATCAGTTCAATGTTAGTAATTCAATGTTAAATGAATTCGTCTATTGTTTTGCTAAACCTACAACGACTGAATTGCATTAAAAATGCCTAAATCTAAAACGTTTGTATCGAGATTATTGGGTTGACATAACAATATCATTTTGAATCTAGTTCTATTTGAAGCTTCATCAAACTTTGTCTTCAGGAAGAATGTATGGTTTCGCGTTCTTTTCAATTTGCTTGTTTTTCTGGTAACATTTGTTTAATAATCATGTTCTTATATTCTTCTCTAGTGACATTAGAAACTACTTTCATTTCAATGGTCCCAGCTGTCCAGCTTTTACTACTCCGTATAGCAGGTTCAAAAAACAGAAAAGGCATAATGCTCAGTTTTCCATCAATGTCCTTATTTTCAGATTGATTCCAGTGTGGACAAGCTAAGAACATTAATTGTGTAAGAAAACGGTTACTTTTACAAATCCTATGTAGTTTCTCTGCGCTTTCAGCTTGGTAATACGTCTTAGCTCTTTTTATGATGTAAAATCATTTCTCGTCTTCATGAATTCGATCATACATATCGATGAATTCTGGATCTTTTGCACATTTAAACTTTCTGGTTTAAGCATAAACACATAATATTTCAGTCTTTTAATTTTATTGACTTCTATGAGGAAAGGCATGCAATATTTCTGCGATTTCGACCAACGGGTTGTTTTTCCATGACTTTATATCTACTACTTCAGTACCATTGGGTAATGATTTTCGAGCTTAATGCCAAATACGGCTTATGGAAATATTAAATTAAGTCGCCGTAATCTAAATGGCTTTTTTTTAAGTTTCCTATCATTACGCAATTCTAGTAATGCATGATAAACAGCTTGTCTTGTATTGTCATTTAAGCAGGGTTGCCAGATTACACAATAAAGCTGCATTTAGTGCGACGGAGATCCCCAAATTTCGGATCACGCAATTTCAATAAATCAGTATTGTAAATAATAAATCAGTGCATTCACGATGAAAGAAATAAATTCAATAAAATTTTGCTTATCGGCTCATTTTTGCATTAATTTTTCATCGCCAAAAATGTTCGAACTGGTCAATTTTAAGTTTTGATAGGCATCTACCTGATTTTTTTTCTGACCAACACAACTAATCTTTAATGCTAATTGGGCAGGTTTGATAAAAAGCCACAGGTCAAAGATTGAAATTGACCAGTTTACAGCATTTTTGTTGAAGACCAATTGCTAATAATTTTCGGATTGGCTCTTTTCATCGTGAACGCACAGTATAATAATAATAATGTTTATTAATCCAACCAAACATACAGTGTAACATAAAAGAAACTTAATTAAAATGTTATGGGTTAAAGAGGGCCAAGTCAGCAACTCAAACCTGAACTTCGCCCTAAAAACCCGTCCACTCTTCGACAGCTCCGAAAGAGTAAATTCATTTAATAAATTAGGCATACAATAAGAAAATGCTGTTTTGAAACTTTCCAGTCTATGCTGAGGTATTGTTAATGTGTGTCTATGCCTAATATTAATGTTGTGGACATCTGTTCGAAACCGAATGTTGTTAAATAAGTATGGTGGACATCTGGTAGTTAAAATCTTATGGTAAACGCTGGCAGAGTGAAGGCCCCCCGATATGACATATTCAACCAGCCCACACATTTCAACGTGTATTTAGCAGGCATTTTGAACTCTTTGAATTCTCACCTTCTGCATATTATAAATACAAGGGCCATACAATCGAAAGAACTGAGCTGATCCAATAAGTGTCTATTATTATAAAACAGTTTTAGAGCTGAGTAGGCCCGACGCAGAAAACACGCTATATGCGAATCTAATTTTAACCTACTATCTATGCTGAAACCTAGATTCCTTGCACATACACCAGTTTGCAAAATATCTGAATAATATGCAGTCTCAGTGTTTCAAGCCTGCGTAGCACACTCTGACTTCCAAAAACTACAACCGAAGACTTAGAGGGATTGATTGTCAAACAGTGTTTGTCGGCAACATCAACTAAAGTCTGCATCAGCATTTATATTATTTTCATTTTGTATTATTACAGTTTTTTTATAAGATTTTAATTAACCTCCAAATATAACAGTCTCCTCCAAAATTTATCACTAGACTTTTCAACAGACCCTCTAGAGTTTTAGTATTAAGTTGGTCTACACATGCCTTAAAGTTGCTAAAATCAAAATTACGCCACTCATTGTCTACTTTTTCTATGGAAGAAAGAAAAATTGTGAGAAGTACATGCCAAATCGTGAGACCTAGCAACCTTGCATTTAAATTTCTTTTTACAATTGTTTCTTGTGACGATATTTTCCCTCTCCCCCTCATTTTCTTAAACCGAATCTTTATGTGAAGCTTAAAAAGTCGCATTTTTGGATTGAAAGGTGATACTTTCGAAAACATTACAAAATTTTCAATGGCAATGCAAAACTTCCCGTTTAAAAGAAAGGACGCCTCTCCTTAATTTCTACAAAATATCGACATCAGATACTTAGTTTTGAACGGAGGGAGTATTTTTTAATAAAAATATAATATAGTAGACACGCAATAGTGTGAACATCGCATAGCGGAAGCCTCGCATAATGTGAACAATAAAATATTTATGCAAGGCGTTTATGGAAACGAATTTTAGTAACTTTTAAAATCGATAATAATATGGTAATTCCCCGGCGAAGCCATTGCATTCACAATCAATTTACAGTAGATTGTATGGGGCAGTATGGGCAGTTCGTTGTTAGTCGTTAGCCATAATGACTAAAATTGCCATTTTCAATACCAACTCTTTCTTCCCAATCCAATTCCAACATCTGCTGCGAACGTTTTTGATAGTGCTTCTAGGACGCTTATACTACATCCAGAATATCTGAAATGTTTCCAAAAGACTTGATGCTGCTTCCAGAAGGCAAGTAATGTTTCCAGACACTGCTTCTAGAATACTTGATATTGCTTGCAGAGGACTTAAAATGCCTCCAGAAGACTTGAAATGCTTCTAGAATACTTCAAATGCATTCGAAAGACCTGACACTGCTTCTAGAAGATTGGAAATAATCCTAGAAGACTTGGTATTGCCTTTGGGAGACTTAAATACTTCCACAAGACTTGGTATTGCTTCTAAAAGATTCGATTTTGATTCCATAAGATTTGTTACCGTTTCTAGAAGATTTGAAATAGTCTCTGGGAGATTTGAAGAATTTCCAGAAGACTTGATATTGCTTCTAAAAGACCCGATATTGCTTCTAGATAATTTGAAATGCTTGCAGAAAATTTGGTGCTGCTTTGGTGAGTCGATACTGCGCTTGGAGGACTTGATACTGTTTCCAAAAAGTTTAAACTGCGTTCAGAAGATTTACTACTGCCTCTGAAAGACTTGTTGCTACTTGTTGAAAATTTGATATTGTTTGCAGAGACTTCAAATGCTATCAGAAAGTTTGCTATGTTTCCAGAAGACTTAAAATGCTTCCAAAAACATAACAAAAACACAACTCCTAATACAGAGCGTATATTCACTACAAAACAACAGACGGTAGAAAAATCGTCCCGGATATTTAAATTTTTTCTTCATTTCGGGATTTTTAAAATCCCATAGAATCAATTCAATATATATTCTGGACATTCTTAGAAAAAAAATGAGTGGACATATATGTTATATTTATCAATGCGCATTTTTTCAAATATTCAGATAGATACAGATGTCCCAATAATTGCCATACATGAAAAATTTGCAGAATATAAAATTGTAAGAACGTCAATTTAGGCATGGTATCTCAATTTTGGAATACCAGCACATTTTAGTTTTGTCTTAAAACTTGTGCGTTAACAAATATACCATTGATGTGCAAGCCTTTTTATTTCTTAGAATACTTTCACATTTATATCGAATTGATTATATGTATATACATACAATATGTACATTTTGTAAGAGATAAAGGAAAAATGATATCACTTGCAGAGGTTCGATTTTTATGAGAAACTTTATGACGAAAACCACTTCGACCTCGGCCTTAGATTATAAAATACTGGTTTCTCCAGAATGGATATTTCTATTCAAGAAAAGCAGAGCCTCGCTTGCAAGCAACCTCGGCTTTAGCTTATAGAGTACTGGTTCTTCCAGAATAGGTATTTCCATTCAAAAAAGCAGGGCCTCGCCTGCAAGCAACCTCGGCATTAGCTTATAGAGTACTGGTTTTTCCAGAATAGATAATTCCATTCAAAAACAACAGGGCCTCGTCCACCAGCGACTTCAGCCTTAGATTATAAAATACTGGTTTCTCCAGAATAGATGTTTCTATTCAAAAAAGAAGGGCCTCGCCTGTAAGCAGCCTCGGCATTAGCTTATAGAGTACTGGTTCTTCCAGAATAGATATTTCCATTAAAAAATAACAGGGCCTCGTCCGCAAGCGACCTCGGCTATAGTTTATAGAGTACTGGTTCCTCCAGAATAGATATTTCTATTCAAGAAAAGCAGAGCCTCGCCCGCAAACAACCTCAGCTTTAGCTTATAGAGTACTGGTTCTTCCAGAAAAGATATTTCCATTCAAAAGTAACAGGGCCTCGTCCACAAGCGACCTCAGCCTTAGATTATAAAATACTGGTTTCTCCAGAATAGATGTTTCTATTCAAAAAAGCAGGGCCTCGCCTGCAAGCAACCTCGGCTTTAGGTTATAGAGTACTGGGTCTTCTAGAATAGATATTTCCAATCAAAAATAACAGGGCCTCGCCCGCAAGCGATCTCGGCTTTAGTTTATAGAGTACTGGTTCCTCCAGAATAGATATTTCTATTCAAGAAAAGCAGAGCCTCGCCTACAAACAACCTCAGCTTTAGCTTATAGAGTACTGGTTCTTCCAGAATAGATAATTCCATTCAAAAACAACAGGGCCCCGCCCGCAAGCGACCTTGGCTTTAGTTTATAGAGTACTGGTTCCTCCAGAATAGATAATTCCATTCAAAAACAACAGGGCCTCGCCCAGAAGCGACCTCGGCTTTAGTTTACAGAGTACTGGTTCCTCCAGAATAGATATTTCTATTCAAGAAAAGCAGAGCCTCGCCTACAAGGAACCTCAGCTTTAGCTTATAGAGTACTTGTTCTTTCAGAATAGATATTTCCATTCAAAAACAACAGGGCCTCGTCCGCAAGTGACCTCGGCCTTATATTATAAAATACTGGTTTTTCCAGAATAGATGTTTCTATTCAAAAAAGCAGGGCCTCGCCTGCAAGCAACCTCGGCATTAGCTTATAGAGTACTGGTTCTTCCAGAATAGATAATTCCATTCAAAAACAACAGGGCCTCGCCCGGAAGCGACCTCGGCTTTAGTTTATAGCATACTGGTTCCTCCAGAATAGATATTTCTATTCAAAAACAACAGGGCCTCGTCCGCAAGCGACCTCGGCCTTAGATTATAAAATACTGCTTTCTCCGGAATAGATGTTTCTATTCAAAAAAGCAGGGCCTCACCTGCAAGCAACCTCGGCTTTAGCTTATAGAGTACTGGTTCTTCCAGAATAGATATTTCCATTCAAAAAGAACAGGGCCTCGTTCGCAAGCAACCTCAACCTTATATTATAAAATACTGGTTTCTCCAGAATAGATGTTTCTATTCAAAAAAGCAGGGCCTCGCCTGCAAGCAACCTCGGCATTAGCTTATAGAGTACTGGTTCTTCCAGAATAGATAATTCCATTCAAAAACAACAGGGCCTCGCCGGAAACGACCTAGGCTTTAGTTTATAGAGTACTGGTTCCTCCAGAATAGATATTTCCATTCAAGAAAAGCAGAGCCTCGCCTGCAAGCAAGCTCAGCTTTAGCTTATAGAACACTGGTTTTTCCAGAATAGATATTTCCATTCAAAAATAACAGGGCCTCGTCCGCAAGCGACCTCAGCCTTAGATTATAAAATACTGGTTTCTCTAGAATAGATGTTTTTATTCAAAAAAGCAGGGCCTCGCCTGCAAGCAACCTCGGCTTTAACTTATAGAGTACTGGTTCTTCCAGAATAAATATATCTATTCAAAAGCAACAGGTCCTCGTCCGCAAGCGGCCTCGGCCTTAGATTATAAAATACTGGTTTCTCCAGAATAGATGTTTCTATTCAAAAAAGCAGGGCCTCGCCTGCAAGCAACCTCGACTTTAGCTTATAGAGTACTGGTTCTTCCAGAGTAGATGTTTCCATTCAAAAACAACAGGGCCTCGTCCGCAAGCGATCTCGGCCTTAAATTATAAAATACTGGTTTCTCCAGAATGGATATTTCTATTCAAAAATAACAGGGCCTCGCCCGCAATCTCTTACAGTCTTACATCTCTTACAGTTTCGGAGATGTAAGTCTGTAACTCGCTGTACGGAGTTTTTCAAAAAAGAGTGCTGAAAAGTCATTTTTTGTGTTTATCTTCTTTGAATGCTTATTTTTTAAATATTTTTTGCAGTAACGAGTGTATAAGAAATTTTCTTAAGGGTACAATAATAAATCTATCTTCTTACTTCGTCCCGGCTGGACAATAGTGGCCAAAAACATGATCTTCGTAATAAATCTCTTACTTTTACATCTTTCATGAGGGTCCCTCTCATCATGAGCGAGATAGTATTTATTAAAGGTCTTTTTTAAATAAAATCATTTCTCGTCAAGATGAATGTAGTTTTTCATGTCCTTAAAAATAGGTGCACCAGCAGCGATACTTTCAGAATCAAGCATTGCCAAGCAGTATTCCAAACATTGGATTTTGTTACGATCAGTAAGAAATGGTTTTACTGCGCTTGAATAAGGTTTGATCAGTCCAGATTTAAAGCTTGTGTGAATTGTGCTTTTTGAAATTCCAATGGCATATGCAAGTGATGAAGGATACTTCTGCAGCGATGAATCGATATCACTTTTATTTTTTCTATATTTACGATTTTTCGTTTCCCTCTGATTCTTCGAGATTTTCGAGAATTAGAATAAGAATGTAAAGTTTCTTGTCCTCGATTCCAAATTCGACTTATAGTCTTCTCCGATACAGAATACCGAGCAGTTGTTACACTTACTTCTAGCAAATAATGGTACACGCTTTAACGCGCTTTCTGGTTTGGGTTAGAATTTTTCGTTGAGGAACAACATGGAAAACTCCTGGACAGTCCATGATGTGACCACTCCGGTACTTTTAGAAATAACAAAACGACGTGTGATTTATAAATCACTACACAAAAGTAGACGACTTTAAATTTTTTGACAACTCGACTAGACTCTGTTAGACTTAGAACAAAAAAAAGTTAACAACTTAAAAAATCGGATGTAGGGCGTCACGGAAAAAAGATCCGATTATTTAAGGAACCGCAAACCGAAGAAAATAAATAGATAGAACAAAATAAATAGTGTAAATAACTAGTATTATTTTTTTATTCCAAAAGAGCTCGTATTTTTTAATTAAACATGATTACTTTTTTAGTGGTCTTTGTTGAACTTGTTTTAAAATTTTATAAATACCTCGAAATACCCATCTTGGGAAAATACCCTCGAGTATATAGATAAATTCCCTTGAAAATAAATACCCGGGTATTTAACAACAACGTTCCCCTCAACTCAAATAAACTGCTTTTTTCCGCCCATCCCATTATGTTCATTATTTTAACAAGACCTTGAATAACCAACCTTAGTATTATTTTACTTTGCATTTCTTTATAATCTTTACCCTTAATTATATTTTATTACGTTATAAAGAAGCTATGTTTGATAATTTAAAAAAACAATAATAATAAATCATTCTTACCTTTCAAGATATAATCGGTTAAAAGAGTCGGTACAGTTGGACTATCTTCATTAATGGCTTTCAAAACTATAACAAAAAGAAATCAATTACTTTCTGGATCAAAAAAAAATAATTTTTTCTTACTTTTAATTAAAACTTGTAATGTTTGGTTATCAGCTGGTCCACTATCTAAATGGTACGGAATTACGGTCGTTAAATATTTCGGATCTAATCCGTTGGACAAACGAACTCCATTACTCTTTGAACTTCGTTTCTTTTCGACGTGATATTGACGCCGTTTATTTTGCACGGCCAACAACAACGAAATAAACGTGTTCTTTAACTCCTTCTCGTACTCCAATTCATCTCTTAATGCCAATTCGCTTATTAGCGTCTCGGAAAATTCCCTAATCAACACTTCCAACTCCATCAATAATTCGTTTAATTGCGAAAGTGATAAATCTTTCAATTCTAAAACGAAAAATAAATTAAACTCGTTTGTGGTTATTTCCTTTTAAAGATTACAACGAAAGTGAGAGTGAAAGTGAAACCGTATACATTGTATTCGACTTAAAATTCAAAAAATTTTGTTTAAATCTTTGTAGGGATGAATTTTTATATTTACTTACTTTCTTCGTATAACGGTGAACTTAGCACCTCTTTAGCTTTCTCCAAGGTTTCGTTTGGGTCGATTAGAGAGCCTCGTGATCCGGGGGATCGTTCCAACGAAGAGGTTTCTTCTTGCATCATATCGTCGATTTCTTGGATGACTTCTTCGGCTGTTTTTAACGGTTCCGCATCTTGATGGAGTCCGCCCAAAATTAAAGCATGCATATCTAAATCACTAGCAACTGCTTCGTCTTCCGAACTTAATTCTAAATCGTCATCCGGTGTCATCGGTTCCTAAATGGTAAAGACAAATTTATACTTTGAGATTTTTTTTTATTACAACTCTATTTTAAGAATTTTAATGACGTAGATAGTTTTAAATATAAATCTAGAGCGACGTATTTCTCATTTTAGTAATAGAAAACCCACATCGGCCACAACACTATACGATGATATCATTTAATTCCCGGGAATTGTCGCTTTCCTGATTAAAAAAAGGCTGCCGCATCTGTTTAAATTGTAAAGTACGTGACCTCCATTGACATCAATAAAGATAAAATAAACCGATGTAAGGACATTTAAATGTTTAAGGAGGCATCGAGTTAACTTAAAACATTAATTTTTTTTAATTTGTTAGAAACGTTATTCAAAACATTCTCCTTGATTGGAGTGTGAAGGGTTAAGGTGAAGTTCATTCCGTTTTAAAATAAACAAGTTGAGTTGGTGTTTCATGAATAAAATACGACTAAATGAAAAATTGTAAATTATTAAGTCGTTGTTGAAGCGTAGAAGTGGGTTTTGTAAACTTGACTAATCAAAACGGAAGACGTAGGATTTTAATTGCTCGGTTCGAAACGGTTTTCTACTTTAAAAAATTAAAAATACATTCGCCTTTATCTTTATTTGTCAATAAAATGATGATTATCTACAAAGATAAGGTTAGAGTTATTATAAGTGTTATTTTCAACAAAAATTTTGGGTTTTTATTGGTTTTGTTTTATAACTTTATTTGAAACATTAGATTTAGATTTATTCTCTAATGAGAGAAAGTAAGATTCAACTTCAGTATGACGTGTTATTACAAGAGTGAAAGTAGTCTCGAATATTTTGATAAGAATTAAATAAAATTAAAACTCACCTTGATCTCGTTTAGATTCAAAGCAGGCATGTGGAGTTTTCTTGCGTACGATTTTGACCAATCAATTGGTAAAATGTTTCCAAAATTTCCCGTTATGGTCCACCACATCCTAAAATATTATTATTATTTTATTACATATATACAGGATGTTTCTAAATTTATGCGAAAGATTTTTCAGCAAAAATTAAGGAGTGTCCTTCATATAAAATTTTTTAATCACGTGACTCACGCGTGTTAAATACTGGGTTTTTGTATTTTTTGTTAATATGGGCCTCAACAAGTTGAATTGAACAAACATCATATTAAACCATAATTTAAATTTTACCCTTAATTAATTAACCTTTGGAATTAATTTGGTAATCAATCTTGTAAACAAAGTCTTTTTTGCCAAAAATTAAGCTAAAATTAGATTCCTTTGTGGAACTAACAACAATAATTGAAATATGGTTCTCAAAAATTGTGGTTTTTCAAAACGAATTAAAGAAAAAGAAATTTTTAATTTCATGAAATGCTACAAATTTAGGATGAGTTCAAAACTTGATATCTCAAAAACGAATGGAGATACTCACAAATGGATTTATTCTCGGAAAAGTGTACACCTTCCTTTATACATCACAAAAAATTCATCAAGATATCTTAAGATTTCGATTTTTTATGGTTTTTCAAAAATGATTAAAGAAATTTTTAATTTTATGAAATGCTACAAATTTAGGTTGAGTTCAAAACTTGCTATCTCAAAAAATAATTGAGATACTCAAGTATAGGTTTATATACGAAAAAATGTACTTTCCTTTATAAATTACAAAAAAAATCATCAAGATATCTTAAGAATTCGATTTTTTGCGATTTTTCAAAAATTATAAAATACAATTTCAATTTTATGAAATGCTACAAATTTAGGTTGAGTTCAAAACTTGATATCTCAAAAACGAATTGAGATACTCACAGACGAATTTATTCTCGGAAAAGTGTACGCTTTCCTTTATAAATCACAAAAAAATTCATCAAGATATCTTAAGAATTCGACTTCTTACGATTTTTCAAAAATGATTAAAGAAATTTTTAATGTTATGAAATGCTACAAATTTAGGTTGAGTTTAAAACTTGATATCTCAAAAACGAATTGAGGTACTCACGGATGGATTTATTCTCGGAAAAGTGTACGCTTTCCTTTATAAATCACAAAAAAATTTATCAAGATATCTTAAGAATTCCACTTCTTACGATTTTTCAAAAATGATTAAAAATTTTTAATTTTATGAAATGCTACAAATTTAGGTTGAGTTCAAAGCTTGATATCTCAAAAACGAATTGAGATACTCACAGATGGATTTATTCGCGGAAAAGTGTACGCTTTTCCATAAAAATCACAAAAAAAATCATCAAGATATCTTAAGAATTCGATTTTTTGCGATTTTTCAAAAATTATAAAAAAAAATTTCAATTTTATGAAATGCTACAAATTTAGGTTGAGTTCAAAACTTGATATCTCAAATCTTCCTTTACAAATCACAAAAAAATTCATCAAGATACCTTATAAATACAATTTTTTGCGATTTTTCTAAATTGGTTAAAGATTTTTAATTTTATGAAATGTTACAAATTTAGGTTGAGTTCAAAACTTGATATCTCAAAAACGAATTGAGATACTCACAGATGAATTTATTCTCGGAAAAGTGTACGCTTTCCTTTATAAATCACAAAAAAATTCATCAAGATATCTTAAGAATTCGACTTCTTACGATTTTTCAAAAATGATTAAAGAAATTTTTAATGTTATGAAATGCTACAAATTTAGGTTGAGTTTAAAACTTGATATCTCAAAAACGAATTGAGGTACTCACGGATGGATTTATTTTCGGAAAAGTGTACGCTTTCCTTTACAAATCACAAAAAAATTTATCAAGATATCTTAAGAATTCGACTTCTTACGATTTTTCAAAAATGATTAAAAATTTTTAATTTTATGAAATGCTACAAATTTAGGTTGAGTTCAAAACTTGATATCTCAAATCTTCCTTTATAAATCACAAAAAAATTCATCAAGATATCTTATAAATACAATTTTTTGCGATTTTTCTAAATTGATTAAAGATTTTTAATTTTATGAAATGCTACAAATTTAGGTTGAGTTCAAAGCTTGATATCTCAAAAACGAATTGAGATACTCACAGATGGATTTATTCGCGGAAAAGTGTACGCTTTTCCATAAAAATCACAAAAAAAATCATCAAGATATCTTAAGAATTCGATTTTTTGCGATTTTTCAAATATTATAAAAAAAATTTCAATTTTATGAAATGCTACAAATTTAGGTTGAGTTCAAAACTTGATATCTCAAATCTTCCTTTACAAATCACAAAAAAATTCATCAAGATACCTTATAAATACAATTTTTTGCGATTTTTCTAAATTGGTTAAAGATTTTTAATTTTATGAAATGTTACAAATTTAGGTTGAGTTCAATACTTGATATCTCAAAAACGAATTGAGATACTCACAGATGAATTTATTCTCGGAAAAAGGTACGCCTTCCTTTATAAATCATAAAAAAATTCATCAAGATATCTTACAAATTCGATTTTTTGCGATATTTCAAAAATGATTAAAGAAATTTTTAATTTTATGAAATGCTACAAATTTAGGTTGAGTTTAAAACTTGATATCTCAAAAACGAATTGAGGTACTCACGGATGGATTTATTCTCGGAAAAGTGTACGCTTTCCTTTATAAATCACAAAAAAATTCATCAAGATATCTTAAGAATTCGACGTCTTACGATTTTTCAAAAATGATTAAAGAAATTTTTAATTTTATGAAATGCTACAAATTTAGGTTGAGTTTAAAACTTGATATCTCAAAAACGAATTGAGGTACTCACGGATGGATTTATTCTCGGAAAAGTGTACGTTTTCCTTTATAAACCACAAAAAAATTCATCAAGATATCTGAAGAATTCGACTTCTTACGATTTTTCAAAAATGATTAAAGAAATTTTTAATTTTATGAAATGCTACTAATTTAGGTTGAGTTCAAAACTTGGTATCTCAAAAACGAATTGAGATACTCCCAGATGGATTTATTCGCGGAAAAGTGTACGCTTTTCCATAAAAATCACAAAAAAAAATCATCAAGATATCTTAAGAATTCGATTTTTTGCGATTTTTCAAAAATTATAAAAAGATTTCAATTTTAGGAAATGCTACAAATTTAGGTTGAGTTCAAAACTTGATATTTCAAAAACGAATTGAAATACTCTTGGATGGATTTATTCTCGGAAAAGTGTACGCTTTCCGTTATAAACCACAAAAAAATTCATCAAGATATCTGAAGAATTCGACTTCTTACGATTTTTCAAAAATGATTAAAGAAATTTTTAATTTTATGAAATGCTACAAATTTAAGATGAGTTCAAATTGTGATATCTCAAAAACGAATTGAGATACTCAAGTATAGATTTGTTCTCGGAAAAGTGCATACTTTCCTTTATAAATCAAACAAAAAATTATGATTAATATCATTATTTTATGATATAACTAGTAATATATTCCAAGAAGGAACCATAATTTGAGGCATAACAAAAATTATTCAATCACACTTTGATAGTTGATAAGACTTTTTCATTTTCTCTAGATTTTTTGATAAAATTTGGAGGTGGTGAGATCTTTTGGGATGCTAATTACTAATCTGGGGTCAAAATTATAAATTTTTTAAAAATAAGAGCAGCTATCAAATGGAGCATATGAGACGAGCGATAGGGAGATCCTCATCATCATCCTACTAGAAAGTCTTTATATCTTAGTTAATCTGGTTATGGACTAAGTGTTTATGATTCATAGTGATGATTCATAGTCTTCTACCATCCATTTTGATTTTTGAGTTATGAAACAATTCATCGATTCTGATATTTTAGAGATATTCTTATAACACTGAGTATATGTATGATGGAGACATTGCATGGATGCATTTCATTACAAAAAACAGGCGCCCCCAAAAGTTGACGTCCCAGCCCTATTAGCCGTTAGGTTTAGTATGGCACTGAACATCGCAACTTATCTTTGTACATTGAAATAGACCAACATAAATCACCCTGCACGCCATAATTTATTACGACATCATGCTTCAATGTGAAGGTTCAATAAATTACGACGTTTAAGAGTACTAAATAAAACAAAATACTTATTGTTCGTTTATTGCGTCCATAAAATGGAATAAAAATTTCTCTTCGTGGCGATAAAAAGAAAATAAATAAATAAGGTTTGGTTAGATATGAACTAAATTCTTGATCGAATGAAATCGTTCCCATTTTATTAAACCGCAATTAGTGATTCCTTTCTCATATTCACACTTGAATAAAGACGATCAAGTTGCAAACACGTAACGGAAACTCTCATATGAAAATTAATAGCGGCATAAATTTATGTCGGTCAGGTCAAGATGTCAATGTATCGATGGCTGTAGAAACAAATTACACAAATGACTCATTTATAAGAACACTAAGTTTTAATTAATAAAACTTCATTGTTTAAGTCAAATGATTTATAAATCTCGAATTATTTTATGAATTGAATGTAGCAATAATTGCAAACTGAGTTTTCAATTGATTGCACTCTATCGTCCACCTCCACCATCATCTTAACAAATTCCCTGTAATCAAAATCAGCCGTTACAAAGTTTCAAGAAGTATGAAAACTACATCAAACAGTATATAATTTTGTGTAATCCACTTCTAGTTTTCTTCAGACTTCATCAAACATATTTAGTTTTCTGTTATTAAACTTTGATTTTTTGCGTACTCTCCTCTAAGCAGTACTAAACCTTCTGCACTCAATATAAATTACTACATCATTATATATAGATTATGTTTAATATTTATAGTTCCAACACCGTTATTATTTGAGTTAATGTCGACTTCAGCAACAAACACAATCTATATTAATATATTATTTATTTCCAGATTCTAGGTATCATATAATCATAATTAAGTCGTATCTGCTTGTGGATTCTTACACCATCATAAATTATTTATGCACAACGGTCTTTGTTCCAAACCCTTTAATTTTGGAGTATAATCAAATATTCCTAACTATTGTATATATATATGCATAAAAGTATTAGACACTGGGATAATCAACATTGAGCATACCGTTTCTTCTTTGAAAACGTGGCTATTTTTTATTCTACATTTTATAGCATAAATGATGGGATGTAAGTTTAATCTTATCAATGGGATGCACCAAAATTGATTGAAATATTATTTTCTTCATGGTAATACCTTAAATATCGGTATTTTGTTCTAGTTTAGAGAAAGAAGAAATAGGCTTTTAGAATCAGTTGGAATATTTAAGGGTTAACGATATAACAAAAAAGTTTTAAGAAAATAACCTTTGCGTGCAGCATTGATTCCGTGACGGCATATTTTCAAAAGTGATCTTAAACGATTTCTCATGATAACACTACTTTGTTCACAAAATTTTATCTTTCTAAGACAAACCATATTGAAAATATTTAGGAAAATGCTTAAAAACTCGACATTTTAGCCGTTTATGGGTTTAGATAAAATATTCTTTCAGAAAAAGTTTGCATTTTATCTCTAGTAATTGTGATTAAAGTTATTACACGACCTACAGGAGCATCCTGTATATTTATGTACAGTATGTACATAAAGTATTGAATCAATTCGATATAAATTTTTAGAAAAAAAGGTCTAATGATCCATGTTATATTTTATAGTGCGCATTTTTAAATAAAATTGAAATAATTTCCTAAAATTGGGATACTATTAACATTTTTAAATAGGAACCTCCATTTTTACATTATATTTAATACCTTATGTTGATATTCAGTTGTCTTCGAAAAAATGAGTTCCTATGTACGTAAAGTAGAGATGTGTAAATTACGTGAGTTCCGCCGGGTCACGATGAATCATGCGTGACCCACCGTGAGCGGGCATCAGTTGTTGTACCACTCACGTGAACGTGCGTGATCGTGAGCAATTTATTGGAACAATTTGAGTAGTTAGTAAAGAAAAGTATAGAAATACCAATAGTTCCTAAGTCTAATATTAGTTATGCTTTTAGTTTCAGACATAACTCAAAATCAAAATCATCAACATTGAAATTATCCATATTTAAGCGGTATACATAACTAATTGTTACCCAACTAGAGTCATCTTTTATAAACATAGCAGTAATCATCAAATTTATCTAAGTAAGTAAGTTCTTAATACATTTGCTGATATCTTAATAACTAAAACTGATGGAAGAAAGGGATACTATTCCTAAGTTAACATTTTTAAATAGGAACCCCAATTTTTACCTTATATTTAATACCTTATGTTGATATTCAGCTGTCTTCGAAAAAATGGCTGTGAGGTCCTATGTACGTAAAGTAGAGATGTGCAAATTACGTGAGTTCCGTCGGGCCACGATGGGTCATGCGTGAGCCACCATGAGCGGGCATCAGTTGTTGTACCACTCACGTGGACGTGCGTGATCGTGAGCAATTTGTTGGAACAATTTGATTAGTTAGTAAAGAAAAGTATAGAAATACCAAAAGTTCCTAAGTCTAATATTAGTTATGCTTTTAGTTTCAGACATAACTCAAAATCAAAATCATCAACATAAAAAATTATTCATATTTAAGCGGTATCCATAACTAATTGGTACCCAACTAGAGTCATCTTTTATAAACATAGCAGTAATCATTAAATTTATCTAAGTAAGTAAGTTCTTAATACATTTGCTGATATCTTAATAACTAAGACTGGCGGAAGAAAGAGATACTATTCCTAAGTTAACATTTTTAAATAGGAACCCCCATTTTTACCTTATGTTATATTAAAATATAATGTAGATATCCACGATATATCAAAATTGATGGTGTTCATTATTAAAGTCGACCATAATTCAAAAAATAACGGTGTTTGAGCAAGAAATATTGAATGCATTAATATAATGGTACAAAAATACATAATCCATAACCTATTCTAGCTACAATCCATGATGTGAAAATCTACAATACATCAAAATTGATAATGTTCGTCATTAAAGTCGATCATAATTCAAAAGGGGACAGTGTTGGAACAAAAAATGTTAAACATAAATTACTTATATTATTATGTACGAATACATAATCCATAAAATACCTTTATTGCCATGGAATAAATTCTTGAGTTAGAATCAAGAAAATGAAGAAGAATTACAAAATGGTGTATTTTGACATATTGATAATTATGCCTTTATACTTACAAAATTGTGACAGCTATAATGAAACTGTTTATGGATTAAGCTTTTCTTATACATTATCGATAATTTTTATTCAAAATATTTTCTTCCACCAGTTTTCGTTATTAAGATATGAGCAAATGTATTAAGAACATATTTACTTAGAAAAATTTGATGATTACTGCTATGTTTAGAAAAGATGACTCTACTTGGGTAGCAATTAGTTATGGATACCGATTAATTATGGATAATTTTTATATTGATGATTTTGATTTCGAGTTATCATCTACTTTACTATTAAAAAGCAATTATTTTGATACATTCCTGGACATATCTAGACTACAACTGATCATGGATTATGTTGGTCGGTGGGTTAAGGATCATTTTCATGCAATAAAGTTCCTTCTCTGCTTTAAATTTTTGAATCAGTCAATTATATGATTGTTAAACAAAAAATGAAGCATTTGGCATATTGATAATTATACCTACAAGACTGTGACAACTGCAATAAAAATGCTTATGAATTAATCTTTTTCTGTACATTATGGATAATCTTCATTCAAAATATTTTCGGTATTAAGAAAACTCATCTACATTGAAGAATTGATGATTATTTGAATGCATTTGAATGGCGACTATAATAATAATAATAATAACAATAAACTTTATTGTAAAAATAAAAGATGTTACTTTACAATATGTCAGATGCTTGTAACATAAACGGATACATTACACAACGATTGGATTCTCTAGAAATTCATATACTGTTTAAAAAGCATTTTCAGCTAAATAATTTTTTACATAACTTATCATTTTCTTCGTTGACATTTGTATAATCGACGGTGGTAGATGATTATAAAATTTTGTATTCGAAGTTGTTCTGCGTCTTTAACAACCGATGTCGAGGTATTTGCAATTCACATTTTTGTCGTGTGGGGTAGTTATGTACATCTGAGTTTTTTACTAAAAGTGGCGTTCTTTTTCTTATAAACTTAATACAGTTTAGAATATATTCGCATGGTATGATGAGAATATTCTGTTCTTTAAAATGTCGTTTGCAGCTATCACGTGATGTTAAATGAAGGAATGCTCGAACTGCCCTCTTTTGCAGTAAGAAAATCCTTTCGGTCGAAGAGGATACGCCCCAGAATATGATGCCATACGTAGCCCTGCTATGGAAACAAGCGTAGTAGGTCAGTTTGGTAGCTTCAAACGTGCTTGCAGACACCATCCTTCTTACACAATAAATTGCCCCATTTAGCTTCCTCGCTAAATCTTCAACATGGATGTTCCATTTAAACTCTTCATCTAGATGTAATCCCAAAAACTGTAGTGATTTATTTTCTATTTTGTTTTGGCCTTTATGAAATTGTATAGTTTGTGTTTTTTCTGTATTTAAGGTTAGACCATTATCTTGAAACCACTGTTTTACTAAGTTTAAAGACTCGACAGAGTTAATTTGAAGCGCTTCAATTGATTCGCCGGATGAAACTATAGTTGTGTCGTCTGCATAAAAACAGAGATCCCCGCATAGTATTGTATTTGGCATATCATTTATATATATTATAAATAATAAGGGACCCAACACCGATCCTTGAGAAACCCCCGCAGAAATATTTGTTACATTCGATTTTTTGCCATTGATCACCACATATTTGATTTCTATTTTGCAGGTACGATGACATCGTGTCGTATGCAATACCTCTCATACCGTAAAAACAAAGCTTACTTAAAAGTAATGTGTGATTTACGCTATCAAATGCTTTAGACAGATCAAGTCCAACCAATTCTACGAATTTTCTATAGTTAGGTTGCAATCAGTTTTATCTTAGGTTAAGTTACGATGATTATAATATGGACAATTTTATTTGAATTTTCTAGGTATATAAATGTATCACCAAATACAAAATTTGAATTCGAAAGGTTATGTTATGTATCAATACAAATTTTTGGTTAAGTTGATGAAACCGTTAGAAAGATTTTTCATGTTTCCATACATTACGCGAGTATTGTATTTATATACAATAGGAGTTTGTAGTCATTGTAAGTCGAGGTCTACCTGTATTTATGGAAACTACGGATTATTCAAGCACAATTGTATTAGAGGTGTGCGCGTGAGTGATTTTTTTGCTCGCTCACGATCTATTCTAATCACTCATGTCACACACATCACTCACGCAAATAACTAGGACTTTGTTCAAATATCGATGTATCGATAAGCATCGATACAGCACAGTGTAAATCAGTATCTAGTCCACTTCTATCAGAAGTATTTACTCTTTTAATAGCAGTAACTTCTGTAATGAGAATATAGTCTTCAGTTAATAGAATATAGTTTGCTGCCAACAGTATCTAGATTTCTGTTAGCAGCTTTTAGACATTTCCCAGCAGTTATAATATTCTTCAAACAGCACCCGGACTTTTTTAGGAAGTATATAACAGTTATTAGCAATAGTAAATAGTTTTCAATTACCAAGATCTAGTTTTCTGTCAATAGTATCTAGACTTTTGTCAGCAGTTATAAACCTTCTGTACATTATGGATAATCTTCATTCACAATATTTTCTGTATTAAGAAAACTCATCTACATTGATGAATTGATGATTATTTGAATGTATTTGAATGATTGTAGTTAGGTTGCAATCAGTTTTGGATTAGGTTAAGTTACACCGATAAAATATGAACAATTTTATTTGAATTTTCTAGGTATATTAATGTATCACTGAATACAAAATTTGAACTCGCAAGGTTATGTTACGTATCAACACACATTTTTGCCTAAAATGATGAAGCCGTTAGAAAGATTTTTCATGTTTCCATACATTACGCGAGTACTGTATTTATATACAACATGAGTTTGTACTCGTCGTAAGTCGAAGTCTACCTGTATTTATGGAAACTATGGATTATTCAAGCAAAATTGTGTTGGAGGTGTGCGCGTGAGTGATTTCTGTGCCCGTTCACGATCTATTACAATCACTCACGTTACACACATTAATCACGCAAATAACTAGGACTTTGTTTAAATATCGATGTACCGATACGCATCGATACAGCACAACGTAAATTCAAAATAACGCCATATCGATCTATTGTTGATACAAAGTAAATATCAGTATCGATATAAAGTAAACAGTTATAAGTCTTCAGTTATTAAAATATAGTTTATTCTAACAGTGTCTAGATTTCTGTTAGCAGTTTTTTAGACATTTGCCACTAGTTATGATGTTCTTCAAGCAGCATCCAAACTTTTTTCAGAAGTATATATTAGCAATATTCAGTGTTTGTCGTCAATTACCAGTATCTAGTTTTCTGTCAATAGCCAGCAGTTATAAACATCTACCAGCAGAATCCAGACCTTCTAATCTTTTTATAGCAGCTACTCTACACAGAGAATATCATCTTCATTTATCAGGAACTAGTTTTTTACCAACAGTGTCTCGAATTTTATTAGCAGTTTCTAGACTTCTGCCAGTACTTAAAATCGTCCACAAGCAATAACCACAGTTCTTTCAGAAGTATTATCGTTTAAGTAGCTTAGTTTTTAGTATTTTTATAGCAGCTACTCTGTACAGTAGAAAAAAAAGTACAATTATACTTTTAATTTCAGGAATGTTTAGAACAATTAAGCACTGAGTGGCAATTAAAACTAGAACTAACACTAGACCTAGTAGTTTTCCTAGTTCTAGTTTTACTTTGATAGAAGTACAACACAATTTAAAACTGAATGGTAACTAAAAATAGAGTCAACACTAACGCTAAAGCTAATACTAGATCTGGAACAAAAAACATTTAGGATTTAAACACTCTGTTAATTCTGCCATTTTGTCAAGTACGATTAATTAATAATCAAATTAACAAATAATCAAACATGATTTATACATTGAGCGTGGATCACGCGACTCACGGTGATTCACGTGATTCATGAATGATATTCACGTGAGTGGCGTGGGTCTAAGTCGTGAGCGGGCATAAAAAGTCACTCACGCGCACATCTCTAACGTAAAGTATGGAATCAATTCGAGGGATATTGTACACATATATCATATTTTTTAACACACGTTTTCTGACATAAAATTAAAATGTACAGAGTGTCCCAAAATTGAGAAACCATACTTAAGTTGATATTTTTACATAGGAACCCCTATTTTTTAGTTTAATTTCACTTAAGACTTTTTAGTGGGCACTATGTATCTTATACATTTCAACATTTCAAAGAAAAGTTTCGGTTTCGATTGCCAAAACTACGACCATAGAGGAATATTGGTTTCGGTTTCGGCTGAAAACTGAGTTTCACTTATCTTTTACAAAAGAGTTAGGTTTCCGCTAAGACTTACTTGTTATTAGATGACAATATTTTAACTAATCACTTTAATTCCATCTTTTGTTTATTTTAGGGGTTGTTGAACTATAGAAAAAAATAAATAATTCATTGTAAATCATGCTACTATAAACGTTATCAAAAGCGTCGACTCTTATCTTTTTCCCAGTATTTACAACCTTTATCGTGAATTTGAAAATGGTTCTATTCAAGTCTGAAAGTGTTATGACGATGATTCATGAAGAAAATTTCCAATTATAAGTTTTCCCGGTTAGAAACTCGTCTAAAATTAAGATTATTTAACCTTTAAAAATAGGGTTCGAAACGCTTCAATTATCGGAAAGCCGTTTTCGCAAAGGTTAAACATCTTCATTTTGGTTGGTATTTAAAGCTAAAGTCCACATCGTTGACGTGAATATATTTCCTCGGAAGGTAAACGACACCGTGTAATGTAAAGAGAAAGAAGGAAATATATTGAGTCTAGGGACACTTTGTTAGGATTGGGGTAGACTTTGAGGCGACACAGGTAAACTTTCAACCAAAGTTATTGATCTGAAACAGCCCAAACTTTAACGTTACTGTCAGTTTAAGTTAAAATTCGAAACGTTCCGTGTCACGGTTTTTCTCTTTTTGGCTCCACACGCTATGTGACGACAGCTTTATATTTTCGGTGAACGTTACCGATGGACTATTATTAGATTTTAACGGAGAGAAAATCTGATTCAGATGTTGTATTTTTTTTGATGTGTGAGTTTACAGCAACGTCTAATTCAAAAGGTTTGGAACCACATTTCCTTTTCTTTTGATATACAAAAGAGCCACCTGTCGATTTTGGGTCGTTGTTTGTTCTTTCTACCTGCTTAAACAGGATTTAACTCAAACAAAAGCAACCCTTTATGTGATTTTTCGTTTATAGCTTTTCAAATACAACATTTTTTGTTTTATCAAACGTTATGTATAAACGGAATAATGTTTATAGTGATTTCGCAAGAAAAATAAACATTGAAACGCAAACTATAACGTTTCAATATCATGGTTAAATATTGTTTCAAAACTTTAGGCAACACATTCTTGTATAAAATGTAAATGTCAATGTCGAGTTAATTTTTTTTGTTGTGATTAATCCGATAATTTTATGTGTTAATAAAACATGTGACGTTAATTTAACACCATCTGGTCTCGTCATTTATAAGATGTAGTTTAATTTAATAATCAGGCGAGAAAATACAATTTCTTTTACGATTAAAAAAAATACATTTTCTTGTCGTATTTAACTACGTTTCGTTAAGTAATTATACCTCAGTCATGCGTTAATTAAGTGCGAATTGAATAATTCTATAATAATCGTTGCATGAATTCAAACAGTTAACACCTCAAGAATGAAGTTAATAAGCAATTTTATAACCTCCTTCCTATTCACTCATTTAAAATCACCTTTATTGCAAAAACAACATTAATTACGCAGAAAACCATGTTTTATATAGCTACAGTTTTAGAGGTGAAGTTCTATTGAAGGAGACGTTCTTCTATTGAAGGAGAACCGGTCGTTCGTTTAACCTCTATACCCATAAAAGGACCCTATATGTATAAGCGACTTATCTTTTATGTAATGCTATACAAACGACCTGATTCGAGAACTCGCACTTTATTGACAGGATACAATGAATTTAATCCCTACGTTTTTCCTTTCGATTCGAAAATCTTTTGACATGCTTTCTTATATGGGTTCGTTTTTATACGGATGCCTTTTTAGCAAAAAATGTTTTCAAACAAAATTAAAATCATGGACTTTTAGAATTATTGATATAACAAATTTTATGCAAAAAATCGTGTTTCATATCGTGAGCGTAAACTGAGTGAGTAATAATTAGCAGAAAATTTTGTTAACTCTCAAACAGGATCCACAATCCATTTTAGGATTTTATTTTTATAAAGCTTTTGGATTATTCGAATTCTGATTTTATTGATCTGTGTTTAATCCGTTATTTAATTCCAAAGTGAAAATTTCCAATGTGGGTATTTCCAAGATGTGTATTTCGAGGAATTTATAAAATTTAATAACAAAATAAAGCCAAGGCCGTAGAAAAAGTAACCACATTTAATTTACAAAAACAAAAATCCATAAAAAAGAAAAAATACAAAGAATATATATGGATCATGGGCACTGGAAAAAAAGCAATTAAAACTGGTAATTTCAATTTGGATAAATCCATTAAAAATTTTGTACTTGTGTACCCAGAGCACCAACGTATTTGCTGCCTATGTTTCGTTTACGATAGAAATGTCTTCTTCCAGCAGTGTTTAGAGTAGAGATGTGCACGTGATTGATATTTTATGCCCACTCACGATCTATCCCATGCGGGTTACGTACATCACTCACGTGAATATCATACCTACACGAATCACGTGACTCACGCGTGATTCATGTGATTCACGTAAGATCAGGTGATCAAATGTAGGAATCGTGTTTGATTACTTATTAATTTGATTATTAATTAATCATGTTTGATAGAGTGGCAGAATTTAGAGGGAGTTTAGTTCTTAGTTTTTTTAGTTAGTGCATCTTTTTTCTTGGTATTGAATTTTGTATGATAAGGAGCGCACACGTTTCTTCATACAGGTTTGGGTTTATCCGTGCATCTGAAGACTTTTTTTAACGAAGGCCTCTGCCATGAATAGTTTTTGGAACAGAGTACTTTACAAACTGTTTTGACACCCTCTGTATTTCAATTGAAGCAAAAAGCCGTGCGGTTAGCCGTGTCTTCAGACGCACGGCTAAACCCAAGTCTTTCCACTTCTAGGTCTAGTGTTAGTTCTAGTTTTATGTCATTAGATCTAACTCTGGATCTAACAGTTATCTGAAGACGCACGACTAAACCCAAATCTTTCCACTTCTAGGTCTAGTGTTAGTTCTAGTTTCATATCTACCTCTGAATCTAACTCTGGAATCGGGTTTAATCCTACATGTTTCAAGACGGCTAAACCCGAGTAATTCTAGTTCTAGAACTAGGGTTAATTTTAGTTTTACTTCAATTCAAATATACAGGATTGGGTTGGTTTGGTTTTAGCACTGCGCCTCAAGATTTTCTTTAACGAAGGCCCTTAGGCCACAATGAGTAGTTTTTGAATTAGAGTAAAACTAGAACTAATACAAAACCTAGGAAACAGACTTTTTTTTACTTTTGTACAAAAAGGGCTAAACTCTGTTCGGTCATCTAACGCAGCTCAGAGGCGCTAAATATCTGCTTGGTCCGGCGTTTGGTAAAATACTATTATCACGCCGGATCCTGTTGATTAAAAAGTTGTTCACGATCACACGTGAGTATGAGAGCGGTACAAAAATTGATGCCCGCTCACGTAATTTGCACATCTCTAGTTTAGAGCTTAACAAGCAAAATATATTCTTTAATCAGCAGTTTTTAAGCTATTGATATGAAGATTTTGTATTTTGCCAACAGTATTTTGTATTTTGGAAGCACAATCCAATTTCTTTAACATTTTCTTGCTTTCTGCATTAAAAATGTCTTTTATTAGCAGTACTAGCCTTTAATTAACAGTTTTCGGACTACTAAGTAAATTCAAAAATGCATTCACTTGTAGGTAGAAAGATATCGTCAATATGTATGGCAGTTTTCATTGTCTGATTGTTTGGTCTGATGGTGAAGCAGTGCCAATAATGTCATTATAGCATTGCCATAATTTCTGATTTTTCTTCTTTTTTTGACTAACAGTTCAACAAGATTGTCGCTATCGTTGCTACTCGAACTGTTACTGCTCAAAAATGTAGTAGCTTTTAGTTTGTCATATGCTGACAGAAGAAGTGATTAAGATATGTAACAATTCTTCTGACACAACCTATCCTATCTGATATAGTTCTCTGGGAAAAATACCATCTGTTACTACAAGCTACATGAATAAATAAAACAACTTTCACTATCAATTTTGACATGTTTACAGCCCCTAATCGTTTAGTTCCATTATCATGTAACATTATTGTAATTTGATTCAGTTGTATGTCACATGATTGAGTTATATTCACAATTTTGCGACAGCCATTCCAATATGACTTCTTAGATAGCTCTCGCAACCCAAAACAATTTTTTTCATCTTCTGTTCATTTGTTGCCATGATCAATATCTCATATGATATTTTAGACATTTTTTTGCAATTTAAATCTATAATATGGCATAAACGAGTATTCTGTGGAACGATAGTAGATAATAAACTATATATTATACTGGGTGATCCAGACCACCAGTACAAAGCAATTTTCTCAAAAACGCGATTACCTAAGAAATTACAATAAAAAATATAATAATATAATCGTATATGAAGAATGCAATGCAGCACTTATTATCACGCTGGTACACGGGAAATTGATGGTAATAACATCAACTTAAAAATTTTCCAAGTTGTCTGCTGGTTAATGTCTAATGTCTGGTCAAGTTGTCATATGAATAAAGTTATCAACACAACGTTTAAGTGCTATTGTTAATTTACCTCTCCATTACTTTTAAAAAGCGATTTATCTGTCCAAAGAACACATCTAGGAAAATCGGCATGTTTTTAGTCTAGATTTAAAAGCTGATTGCAAACAGCCAGCCTTCTTTCTCGTCGACACAAGAACCTGATGAACACTAAGATGGCATGGATGCAAGCGATTTCCCTTTGATAATGTTCATACTGTTCTATTCTATCTATTCTGTTCTATTCTGTACAAATGCAGCAGTACTTTCTTCTCTTTTGTATCAAAGAAGAGTTAAAACAGAAGTCGGTTATTTTTAAAATATCTATTGTACGATAAAACTTAATTCATATAACAATTTAGAAAATTTTTAAGTTGATGTTATTACCACCAATTTCTCATGTTTCCAGCGTGATCAAAGCTGGTGTATTGGATTCTTCATATACGATTCTATAATCATATTCTTTATTGTAACTTCTTAGGTAATCGCAAAATCGAAAATTAACTGTTACAGGTGGTCTGAATCACCCGGTATATTATCTACCAGTGAATACGATTTTTTTTATTATCTAAGGGCCACTTTAACCAGCTCTTGATAAATTTATCTAAATAGTTATAAAGCGGAGTTGCCCAGCGATAGTTAGTTTAACTGGAGGTTGGTAAAAGTAGACTTAAGAATATCATCTAAGCTATTTTGACAGTAATTTTTTAGCTCATTGATCATTTATATCTTAAGGTTTATTTTTCGTTTGATATTGTTGTAAAGTTAGTGGTTTTATATCTTCCTTTACCATTTCCTCAAATTTCTTATTTTCAGTTTTGTATTCTTTATATTTCTTATATTTCCTTATCTTCATGGTGTTGTTTTAAATGAAATAGTAACGAAATAAATAAAACTTTGGCGATTGTGGATTTAAAATTAATTAATAAAACTTTTGGTTAACGATGAAAATGATTTATTTTATTTAAAAATGGGCACGACTGGAAGATTCAAAGCGTTGCTAGTTAGAAAGAATATTAGAGAAGAATATTACAAGATGAAACTGTTTTCCTTTTTCTCCTCATAGCCAAGTTTTACTATCTTTAATAGACATCGTAATAAATCAAACACTGAAGGAGTGAACGTGCTTTAACTTGCAAATGAAGTCTTTAGACAACTACGTCATTCCAACAACATCCGGTTGTTGGAATGATTCTGCCAAACCGCGACCAATGCCATGACTAGTATCAAGCCATATAGAAGAAGTTCAAGTTTTCTGGAAGCATTATAAGTCTTCTGAAACCAGTATCATATCTTTGGAAACAGTATCAAGTCATCTGGAAGCAATTCAAGTCTTCTTGAAGCAATACCAAGTCTTCTGGAAGCACTATCTAGTCTTCTGGAAGCAGTATCAAGTTTTCTAGAAGTATTTCAAATCTGATAGAAGCATTTCAAGTGTTCTAAAAGTATTTCAAGTCTTATGGAAGCATTTTAAGTCTTCTGAAAGCAGTATTAAGTCTTCTAGAAGCAGTATTAAGTCATCTAGAAGCAGCATCAAATCTTCTAGAATCATTTCTACTCTTCTGAAAGCAGTATCAAGTTTTTTAGAGGCATTTCAATTCTCGTAGAAGCGTTTCAAGTCTTCTCAAAGCAGTGGCAAGTCTTCTAAAGGCATTTCATGTCTTATAGCTTTCCGGCAGTATTCAATTCTAATGTAAGCATCAAGTCATCTAGAATTAGCTCAACTTTTTGAAGGCATTGCAAATCTTCTGGAATCAGTATAAAATCTTTTACAATCAATAAGAAGTTTTCTCGAAGCAGCATCAAGTCGTTTAGAAGCCTTTCAAATTTTGTAGAAGCATTTTAAGTCTTCTAAAAGTAGCATCAAGTCCCAATTCAAAATACGTGTTCTCAAAAAAATCATTCACAGCAGATGCTAAACTAACTAAATTTATTGTTATGTTTTTCCTGTTATAAGTGACTACCAGAATTTGAAAAAATGGCAATATCTGCCATTTCGCACCTCTACATCACAAAAATGTTAGCGAAAATTTCCTAAATCATATCTTAATTATCACATCTTATTTATTCATATGAGAATGCTTTTCATGGGCATCGAAGTCAGGTTTTAACAATATGAGTTCTCATTTTATTAATACAGCCGAGTTTAGTTTGATTGCAATATTGGCATATTACATAGTATAACATTACTAGTTATAATATAAGATCATAACAGAATATTGATTAAATTTACATTAATGATTTAGTGTTAGTAAAGATGCATCTTGTGGCGAATGAAAGTTGTAATTAATCGATGATTTAGGATTACAAATTTATTTGAGACCAAACCTTTAAAGTATAAGGTTTGCAACAAGAATAAGTGAATTAATAAAATGCAATAGAGATGAGAAATCCCGTAATTTTTAAGGAATGTAGTGATTGTTGACATTTCTTTTCAATCACCTTTTACATACAAAGGTTTCCATATTTCCCCAGACGTATAACAAAAACACCATTACAAGTAGTTAACACGGAATCAGTGGTAAAACGATGATTGAATTTTTTTTAGAGTTGCGTTTCTTTTAGAGATACAAATAAATCTCTGGAGAGTGTTTGTTAGTAACTTAGGTGCGAAAATTTTGGAACAAAGTAGTATGTATTAAAATGTTTAGAATATTTCATGAAGTATTTAGGAAAATACTCAGTTATGAATTACGAACATGGAAAAGAGTGGGATCAGTATATTGATGAAGCAATACTTACCTATTTGATGTATAAGGATAACAGAGTAAAAGATGAAGATAGAACAAAAAGGGGATAAAGTAATGATATATCAACCGAACCTAATCCAACCTAACCCAATCCAACCTAACCCAACCCAACATTACTTTAAGGTATCAATCAGAAATATCTTTTTGAATTTATAAATTTGATTAATATGCGCAATATAGGTTTTAAATTGATATGAATCTTTTGAGATATCAATCATCAGAATATCTTTATTTACTCAAAAGTTATGGAATATGAAGAATTCAAGTCGATTTTCTTAATTTCAAATTCATTCAAACACATATATTCCAAAAAATCTAGACGTTGTAATGAAGTCTATTAGTTTGGAGTGAAATCCTTCTTAATCAAGATTAAAAGGAACCTAAGTTTTGATTGAAATAACTGGATCCTGTACTAAGACGCCAAAAAAAAATCAAAATGAACGGCAAAGTGAATCAATAGAAGCTAAAATTTCTTTTATAACATCATAAGTACAGTAGTATAAGTACAGTAACATAAGTATAGTAGTTTCGAGTGAAATACTTCTTAATAAAGCTTTCTTTTAATATATCAATCATGAAAATATCTTTATTTGCTCAAAATATACCAAAGAGAAAGTTAGGTTTTGATTATAACAAATGAATTCTGCACTAAGAAGCAGATTGAGAGATTTTAGAAATTTGATTAATATGCACAGTATTGCCTTTAAATTGATATGAATTGGTCATTATTTTGAGATATTAATCAAAATATCTTCATTTTCTCAAAAGTAATGGAATATAAAGGATTCAAGTCGATTTTGTCAATTTCAAGTTCATCGAAACACCCATGTTCCAGAAATATTAAACATTGTAATGAAGTTTACTAATTTGGAGTGAAATTCTTTTTAATTCAATTAAGATACCAATCATGAAAATATCTATATTCGATCAAAAGATATTAAAGAGAGAGTAAGGTTTTGATTGTAACAAATGGATCCTGCACCAAGAAACGAGGTTTTACAAATTTGGTTAATGCAAGCAATGTCGGTTTTAAATTGATATGAATTGGGGATTCTTTTGAGATATTAATCACCAAAGTATCTTTATTTACTCAAAAGTTATGGAATATAAAGAATTCAAGTCGATTTTGTCAATTTCAAGTTCATCCAAACACCCATATGCTAAAAATTCTAGACGTTGTCATAAAGTCTGCTAGTTTAGAGTGAAATTCTTCTTAATCAAGCTTTATTTTAAGATATCTATCATAAAAATACTTTTATTCGTTCAAAAGATATCAAAGAGAAAGTTAGGTTTTGATTGTAAAAAATGGAACATGTACTAAGAAGCAAATTTGAGAGATTTTAGAAACTTGATTAATATACGCAATATTGGTTTTAAATTGATATGAATTGGGGATTCTCTTGAGATATTAATCACCAAAATATCTTTATTTACTCAAAAGTAATGGAATATAAAGTATTCAAATCGATTTTGTCAATTTCAAGACCACCCAAGCACCCATATTCCAAAAATTCTAGACGTTGTCATGAAGTATACTAGTTTGGAGTGAAATTCGTCTTAATTAAGCTTTATTTTAAGACATGAGTCATGAAAATATTCTTATTTGCTCAAAAGATATCAAAGAGAAAGTTAGGCTTTGATTGTAACAAATGGAACTCGTACCAAGAAGTAGATTTGAGAGATTTTAGAAATTTGATTAATATGCGCAATATTGGTTTTAGATTGATATAAATTGGGGATTCTTTTAAGATATTAATCACTACAATATCTTCATTTACTCAAAAGTAATGGAATATAAATAATTCAAGTCGATATTGTCAATTTCAAGTTCATCCAAACACCCATATTCCAAAAATTCTAGACGTTGTAATGAAGTCTACTAGTTTGGAGTAAAATTTTTCTTAATCAAGGTATATTTTAAGATATCAATCATGAAAATACCTTTATTCGCTCAAAAGATATCAAAGAGAAAGTTAGATTTTGATTGTAACAAATGATCCTGTATTAATAAGCAGATTTGAAAGATCTTTGAAATTTGATTAATATGCGTAATATCGGTTTTAAATTTATATGAATTGGGAATTCTTTTGAGATATTAATCACCAAAATATCTTTATTTACTTAAAAGTAATGGAATATAAAGAATTCAAGGCGATTTTGTTAGTTTCAAGTTCATCCAAACACCCAGATTCCAAAAATTCTAGATGTCAAGAAGTTTACTAGTGTGGAGTGAAATCCTTCTTAATCAAGTTTTATTTTAAGATATCAATCATAAAAATATCTTTATTCGTTCAAAAGATATTAAAAGGAACCTAAGTTTTGATTGAAATAACTGGATCCTGTACTAAGACGCCAAAAAAAATCAAAATGAACAGCAAAGTGAATCAATAGAAGCTGACATTTCTTTTATAACATCCTTGTTGTGGCCCTAAATCACTTCAAGTGGAATTCATTGTTATGTGAGAAACTTCCTGTAACTCCTCAGTAATCAGTTCTTGATCATATTCTTTTATATTATCATTAAATACATCCCGGTCTATAGATTTGGCGTAATATGTTTTGTGCAAGAACCCTTTTCTGGACGGGTACGGAGAAGAGACTAAAGACGAGAAGAAATATCCTATTGGTGACGGGGATCGGACATCAGAGAGGAAGAATAAAAGGATAGTACATGGAACGGTCCCCCTCCTATTTGCTTTTTAGACAAATTTCAAAAAAGTAATATTCTCATATTTCGCCCTACATACAACGACGGCGATTGGGGAATAGGAAAAGAAAAATGGAAATCTGTCAAGAAAAGAAAAATCTGTCAATCTCAACAACAAAAGGGGGAAAGTACGAAATGAACAATGATGTATGCGAAGAGTATGGAAGTGGAAGTGATTTCAGAAAGGTATATTTCACCTTACAACTGCGAAGAAATGCTCTGACAAACGGTACCGGAAAAGGCGAAGAAAGGGTTTTCAGAGATCCAAAGATGGACTCCAAACACATACTAACTTGCCGTCCATCACCCCAGGCCGGATGTCTGCTAGAAAATTTTGCCCAACCTCGTAAACAAACAGGTACAGATCGACGAAAATAGTATCCTTCATTATAGACCTCATAAATTTGATATTTTTATCGATTGCTGCTTATTATTACAAATTTCTCCAAGCGAAATTCATTGTTTTGTGAGATACTTTCTGTAACACCTCAATGGTCAGTTCTTCATTATGTTCTTCCTGTAATTTTTCTACATCATCATCACATACATCCAGTTCATTGAACTTGGCCAGGAAAATAATATCCTTCACTATTGAGCTACTAGATTCGGCATTTCTATTGATTATTGCTTGTGGCCATAAATTTCTCCATGTGGAATTCAATGTTCTGTGAAAAATTTCCTATAACTCCTCAGTGGTCAGTTCTTGATCATATTCTTTCAATAATTCTCCTATCATTACATACATCTAGATCCATGGATTTGGCAGGAAAATAATATCCTTCATTATAAATCTCATATTTCTATCGATTACTGCTTGTAGTCACAAATTTCTCCAAGCGGAATTCATTATTTTGTGAGAAACCTTCTATAACTCCTCAATGGTCAACTCTTGATCATGTTCTTCCTGTAATTCATCTACATCACCATTACATATATCTAGTTCATTGGATCTGTCCATAGACTAATATCCTGTACAATAGGCTTCCTAGATTTGAAATCTGTATCGGTTATTGCTTGTGGCAACAAATTTCTCCAACCTAAATTCATTTTTCAATTACAAATATATGAGAGTGCAGAAAATATAACAAATAATCTATAAAAGTTGATTAAAATATAATTTATTATGTTATCATAATATTAAAATTGAAAGGAAGAGAGTTAAGAGAAAATTAATTTTCAATTTCCCGTTTCCCGAGACCAAAAATGTACGGGATATAGCACCCTCTAAAAGGAAGTTAGATTAAAAAAGAAGACAACAATATTTGCCCCTATTCTTTTATGAGCATTATTAAATGAGTCATCCCAAAACACAGTTTATGTGAAAATCAATAGTTACAAGGCCAAAAACCCTATGTTAACATAAAAAACGTTTCTCTGCAGACTTATTCGTCGTTCAACCTCAACCCAATGCCATGCCATCCATATTGAATGTGTGCCAAAATATCTCGAACGCACACACCGCTCCACGTTATCGGTGACGGTACAAGAGGTCCCAGGGCACCAGGAGGCGGCCACTTCATCGATCGTTTTCATTTCGTTACTGTGCCAGTCAAAATAAAACAAACCTTGTACACACACCATTAGAGATAGGTTAATTAAGTCTTAAACAACCAAAATAGAATGTACTGAAATAAGTTTATTTGATTTTTAAGTCTAGATGATTAAGTTAATTTTGAATTGAAATAATTGTACTCTCTTTGAAGATCGTTTGATATGAAATCGTGAAAACGCCCACGATTCGTATCGGTCATTGTACGTCATTGCACTTCCTCGGTTTCGCTTGTATTCCGGTCGTTATTACTCATCTACGAGCACAAAGATATTGCTTTTCTGGCCCTTGTACGGCTTCGACAATAATTTATGTTTGCTTTGTTTGGACGGATGTAAGAAAAGATATTGACGCGAAAGACGCACGCCATATCAAAACAACAATCAATTTTAGATATCTTTAGAACCAAGCAGAAATTACAATTACAAAACAAAGTTTTGTTTCAGTTTTATCTATTTGAATTGCATTTAGAAACTTAAATAAACAATTTGCAAGGCGATTTGCGTTGTTTGCAAAATCTAAATTTATAAATGAGACACGTGGCGTATTTTAATTATCGTGACGATAACACAAGTTCAATTAAACGTATTTATCGTTCAAAAAATGAATTAATTAAATTAAAAATCTTGTTTGACATAACTGTGAATAAAACCGCAAAATTGACGCTGAATAAACGAGGCTCGACCTCCACCGGTCAAAAACCGTTACCCATCACTCGGTTTGGCTCGTACAATTTTTTTTAAGCGAGCTGCTTTCGGAAAAGGTCACGCCGAGAAAGACGTAGCCCCCCGAGCCTTCTCCGTGTGTTATCCTCTTTGCCGCAATTTCTAGATTACACTCGAGAGTTTAAAAATAAACCGAGCGAAGCTTATTTCGTGTTGTTGAAAACATTCCTTTGGGATGCGGAAAAGGGAACCTTAAAACCCCATCTCTCTCTTCTTTATTATTATCTTTAAAGTCCCTCTTTAACTATAACCACAAGGACGTTTCTTTTTTCATTTTTGAATTCCAAAGGAAAAGAATTTTATCATCGTTTGTGGAAGTTAACGAGAAAAAAAATTATTTTAACGTACAAGAGATAAATGACTTTTTAGTATCTTGTTAGATAACCCAAGGAAGGTCTTAAAAGGGAGGAATGTTAAGCAACTCTGTCAGGTATGTCTTTAAGTTTAAACCATTCGGTTTCTCGGAAGAGAGAAGAAAGGAAGCAGAATCGATAAAGGCGGCCGAAATGCATAGCCTTGGGTTTATAGACCCATTACAGCCGTGTCTAGCTCGATTTTACAACGTTTTAGAACTTGTTATGTTAGACGTAGACGTGAATGTGTTTAGTAACAACCTGCTCTATGAAATTTTTCTATGTTTAAAAGATTTAATTTTAAATTTAGCTTTTTTTTTGTTTCAGCTCGCTGAAAAACTCATCTATCCTTGTTGTACAGTTTTTTATTTTCCGTTTTAGCAAAAATGTTGAAGAGTTTGAATGATGTACATACCGAATGCACAAAAACCAAAAATATAATTAATGGATTTTATTTTTATTTCATTTGAATGAACTGATGTCCCAAGCTGTAGTTTTTATGTTTAACAAAATAGTATAAAGACTTCTTACTCCTTGAGGATGATTCTTAAACAAAGATTATTACTCTTGGCTCAAGGTTATTATATTCTTCTATATCTACAAGATTATATTTGTTGAGCAAAGAAAAACCACATTCTTAAAGTAAGTATATAAGTAATCATGATGATACAAGAGCGTCAACAATCTCATTTTCTCACATAAGTGTGTTAACATCTTGAAACTAGAATATGATGAGCGTTGCAGCAACAATTTTATTGTTTTGCAATAAGTACCTATATTATTGGTTATAAGCATATTATTATCGTCGATAATAGGCTAAATATCAACTTTATAAATGGTTGTGTAAGTTCCAGCATGGTTATTAATGATTTTAAACAACTTTAGACAATTATAGATGATTGAGACATATTTTAGACAATTTTTGATCATTTTAGACATCTTTGGACCATTATTAGCTAGTAGAGATATATTTTAGACAAATATTGGACGATTTTAAGCAACTTTTTCAAATGGTAATTCCTATTTTTATTACGGCATATGTTAAATGATTTTTTTTCTGAATCTGTTACAATTAATACTAATATTGGAAACATAAAACAATTTGTGAGAAAAAAAATATCTTAAAATTTCATAATTTTACATCCATTTGAGACAAAGACAGAAGTATTTCAGAGAGAACTGTTTTTAAATGTCAAAAATTAAACGTCTTCTTAAAACTTTAGAAAGTTTAACGAGATTTTTCTCGAAAATTTTCTTATATAACTAATATTGATATTGACCATAGGCGCCGGTTTTTAAATATACGTGTGGGTGCTGAAAAAACTGAATTGGGAAAAGACTCAAACAATGAATGAAACGATGAATCTGGCGGCTATGATTAGTTTGTAATGGAAATGTCTTGTGCTAGCAGTGATTACAATTTTACAAGCAGTACTCAATGTTTGTATCCTTCCAACAGTATTTCTGGAACTCGCGTGTAATATCCACATTACGACGAAATTTTCTTAGCATAAATTTCATGGCTTCTACAGTTTGTTAAATTCATTTATAGGTAAAAGTGGATAATTCACACTCTAATAGCTAGTCTAGTGTTAGTTCTAAAGCTGGTTTGTAGGCCTAGTATTTCTTATACCTTCAGTTCCAGAAGAATTTAAAACAATCTAGAGCTAAATAAAAGTTAAAATTAAAACTAACCTTGTTGTACACTTTTTATTTTCCGTTTTAGTAAAAATGTTGAAGAATTTGAATGATATATATACCGAATGCACAAAAACCAAAAGTATAATTAAGGGATTTTATTTTTTACTTAATTTCAATGAATTGATGTCGCAAGCCGCAATTCTTATGTTTAAGAAAATAGTATAACGACTTCATACTTCTTGAGGATGATATTTTTATACATAAGTATATAATTATGATAAACAATACATTTTTATTTAGTGGTATCTCAACTCTTTAGCGTCCTATCACTAGAATGCTTTTTTGAATGAGGCTATGTTGACTTGCATTGAGACAAAAATGTTCTTAAACAAAGATTATTATTCTTAGCTCAAGTTTATCATATTCTTATATACCTACAAGATTATTTTGTTGAGTGAAGAAAAACCACATATTCTCAAAGTAAGTATATAAGTATTCTTTAGAATATGATAGCGTTGCAGCAACAATTTTATTGTCTTGCAATAATTACCTATACTATTGGTCATAAACATATTATTATCGTCGTTAATAGGCTAAAGATCAACTTTTAAGAGTAATGTCATATCTCAATCATTATTGGCTATGATCATAAATGACTGTGTAAGCTCCAGCTTTTATAACCACCCAAATTTGTAAGACTTATAACAATTTTAGCTTACTCTCAAAAAAGCCTACAGTTTTCAATCACTTCAGACGTTTTTAGACGATTATTAGTTGTTAGAGATATATTTCCGACAAATTTTGGATGATTCTTAAAAACTTTTGGATGATTTTAGATATCTTTAAACAATTATAGTCCATTAGAGATATATTTAAGGCAGCTTTTGATGATTTTAAACAAGTTTAGACAACTAGATTAATTTAGATAAAGTTGTATGATTTTTAAGAACTTGTGGATGATTCTAACTAATTTTATATGATTTTAGACGGTTATTAATGATTGTAAGCAATTTTAGACAATTATAGATGATTGAAACGTATTTTAGACAATTTTTGATCATTTTAGACATCTTTGGACCATTATTAGCTAGTAGAGATATATTTTAGACAAATATTGGACGATTTTAAGCAACTTGTGGATGATTTTGAACCAAGTTATGACAAGATTACTAGGTTGGAGTGAAATCCTTCCTAATCAACTTTTATTTTAAGAAATCAATCATGAAAATATCTTTATTCGTTCAAAAGATATCAAAAGGAACTAAAATTTCTTTTATAGCATCGTTGTTGTATCCCCAAATCATTTCAAGTGGAATTCATTCAAGTGGATCATATTCTTAATACATACAGGTCTATGGATTTGGCATTACATGTTTTGTGCGAGAACTCTTTTCTGGAAGGCCACGGAGAAGAGACTGAAGATAAAGAGAAATATCCTATTGGCGACGGGGAATGGACATCAAGGAGGAAGAATAGAAGGACAGTGGATGGAACGATACACCTTACTAAGTAGATGGATGGAGAATCTCCCCCGCTCGCCGGTAAGTGGTATTTTAGCCAAACTTCAAAAAAGTAATATTCTCATATTTCGCCCTACATACAGCTACGGTTACTGGAGAAGGAGAAAAGAAGAATGAAAATCTGTCAATCTCAACAACTGTTAGACGCTGACGGGTCAAAGCCTAGGAAAGAGGGGAAGTACGTTGGTATGCAGTAAATGAACAATGATGTATGGAAGGGTATGGAAGTGGACGTGGAGGTGTAGTTTTAGCTCACAAAACGAGGAAAGGGGTTTTTAGTGGGTCCGAGATCCATAGATAGATTTCAAGCCCACACTAACTTGCCGCCCATCACCCCAATCCAGATGTCTGTTAGCAGATTTTCCCCAACCTCGTAAGGGAAATCAGTATAGACCTCACAAATTTGATATTTCTATCAATTACTGCTTATAGTCACAAATTTCCACAAGCGGAATTAATTATTTTATGAGATACTTCCTGAAACTCATCAATGGTCAGTTCTTGATTATATTCTTCCTATAATTCTTCTACATCATTATCACATATATCCAATTCATTGAATTTGGCCAAGAAAACAATATCCTTCACTATTGAACCCCTAGATAGACAAAAATGTTCTTAAACAAAGATTATTACTCTTGGCTCAAGGTTATTATATTCTTGTATATCTACAAGATTATTTTGTTGAGCAAAGAAACACCACATTCTCAAAGTAAGTATATAAGTATTCTTGATGATACAAGAGCGTCAACAATCTCATTTTCTTGTTTTGCAATAAGTACCTATATTACTGGTTATAAGCATATTATTTTCGTCAATAATAGGCTAAACATGAACTTTATAAATGACTGTGTAAGCTCCAGCTTTTATAACCACCCAAGTTTGTAAGATTTACAACAATTTTAGCTTATTCTCAAAAATGCCTACAGTTTTCGATCATTTCAGACGTCTTTAGATGATTATTAGTTATTAGAGATATATTTCAGACAAATTTTGGATGATTCTTAAAAACTTTTGGATGATTTTAGATATCTTTAAACAATTATAGTCCATTAGAGATATATTGAAGGCAGTTTTTGATGATTTTAAACAAGTTTAGACAACTGAATTAATTTAGATAACGTTGTATGATTTTTGAGAACTTGAGGATGATTCTAACTAATTTTTTACGATTTTAGACAGTTATTAATGATTTTAAGCAACTTTAGACAATTATAGATGATTGAAACGTATTTTAGACAATTTTTGATCATTGTAGACATCTTTGGACCATCTAGTAGAGATATATTTTAGACAAATATTGGACGATTTTAAGCAACTTGTGGATGATTTTGAACCAAGTTATGACAAGATTACTAGGTTGGAGTGAAATCCTTCCTAATCAACTTTTATTTTAAGATATCAATCATGAAAATATCTTTATTCGTTCAAAAGATATCAAAAGGAACTAAAATTTCTTTTATAGCATCGTTGTTGTATCCCCAAATCACTTCACGTGGAATTCATTCAAGTGGATCATATTCTTAATACATACAGGTCTATGGATTTGGCATTACATGTTTTGTGCGAGAACTCTTTTTTGGAAGGTCACGGAGAAGAGACTGAAGATAAAGAGAAATATCCTATTGGCGACGGGGAATGGACATCAAGGAGGAAGAATAGAAGGACAGTGGATGGAACGATACACCTTACTAAGTAGATGGATAGAGAATCTCCCCCGCTCGCCGGTAAGTGGTATTTTAGCCAAACTTCAAAAAAGTAATATTCTCATATTTCGCCCTACATACAGCGACGGTTACTGGAGAAGGAGAAAAGAAGAATGAAAATCTGTCAATCTCAACAACTGTTAGACGCTGACGGGTCAAAGCCTAGGAAAGAGGGGAAGTACGTTGGTATGCAGTAAATGAACAATGATGTATGGAAGGGTATGGAAGTGGACGTGGAGGTGTAGTTTTAGCTCACAAAACGAGGAAAGGGGTTTTTAGTGGGTCCGAGATCCATAGATAGATTTCAACCCCACACTAACTGGCCGCCCATCATCCCAATCCAGATGTCTGTTAGCAGATTTTCCCCAACCTCGTAAGAGAAATCAGTATAGACCTCACAAATTTGATATTTCTATTAATTACTGCTTATAGTCACAAATTTCCACAAGCGGAATTAATTATTTTATGAGATACTTCCTGAAACTCATCAATGGTCAGTTCTTGATTATATTCTTCCTGTAATTCTTCTACATCATTATCACATACATCCAATTCATTGAATTTGGCCAAGAAAACAATATCCTTCACTATTGAACCCCTAGATAGACAAAAATGTTCTTAAACAAAGATTATTACTCTTGGCTCAAGGTTATTATATTCTTGTATATCTACAAGATTATTTTGTTGAGCAAAGAAAAACCACATTATCAAAGTAAGTATATAAGTATTCTTGATGATACAAGAGCGTCAACCATCTCATTTTCTTGCAATAAGTGTGTTAACATCTCAAAACTAGAATATGATAAGCGTTGCAGCAACAATTTTATTGTCTTGAAATAAGTACCTATATTATTGGTTATAAGCATATTATTATCGTCGATAATAGGCTAAACATCAACTTTATAAATGGCTGTGTAAGTTAAAGCTTTTATAACTACCCAAATTTGTAAGATTTATAACAATTTTAGCTTATTCTCAAAAATGCCTACAGTTTTCGATCATTTCAGACGTCTTTAGACGATTATTAGTTATTAGAGATATATTTCAAACAAATTTTGGATGATTCTTAAAAACTTTTGGATGATTTTAGATATCTTTAAACAATTATAGTCCATTAGAGATATATTTAAGGCAGTTTTTGATGATTTTAAACAAGTTTAGACAACTGAATTAATTTAGATAACGTTGTATGATTTTTGAGAACTTGAGGATGATTCTAACTAATTTTTTACGATTTTAGACAGTTATTAATGATTTTAAGCAACTTTAGACAATTATAGATGATTGAAACATATTTTAGACAATTTTTGATCATTTTAGACATCTTTGGACCATTATTAGCTAGTAGAGATATATTTTAGACAAATATTGGACGATTTTAAGCAACTTGTGGATGATTTTGAACCAAGCTATGACAACTTAAAATTTCATAATTTTACATCCATTTGAGACAAAGACAGAAGTATTTCAAACAAAAATTGAGACCGTAAGGGCCGGTTTTTGAAAATACGTTGGGTGCTAGGTGTTAAAAAAACTGAATTGGGAAAAGACTTAAACAATGTATGAAACGATGTATCTGGTGTCTATTGTTAATTTGTAATTTAAATGTCTTCTACCAATAGTGACTACAATTTTATAAGAAGTATCCAGCACTATCCAATATTGCAACCTTTCTTAAATCATCAAGAAGACATGCTATCTCTGACAATCTGTTTGAGCAGACGGGTTTTTATAGCAAACTTAAATTAAAAGTTGCTTTCAAAAATAAAAGTTTCTGCCTTCACTTATTTGTTTTTTAAACAACTTTAGAGGTTTAAATATTTTAATTTAATCTGACTTAAGCATATTTTGTGTATAACAGTTCAAAAGTTAGTAACTTGAAACTACAGTCCGTGCGAAAAGTCAAGTCCTCATATTAGAGATCGGTATCTTCGTAACCGCTCATCCAAAAAAATTAAATAAATAAAGGTAAAGTTTGTTATAAGTAGTGAATTTTATGCGTATCATATGTTAAATTGAAAATTGTCGGGACATTGGTTTTTAGTTTATTACGAGTTAAGTGAAAAAAGGTACCCGATTTTTGAGTGCCAACAGCTTTGTTCAACTGGAGATTTTTAGTAGGATGCGGTTATTTTGAAAACGACTTGACGTTTCGCTGCTGCCATGAATTATTTTCACTCTCAAAAATCGGGTGATTTCGTCACGTAACATGCGATAAACGAAAAATCAAAGACAATTATAACAAACTTCATCGCAATTTTTTTCATTGAGCTGTCAAAAAGTTATCGATTTATTGAGGGGCCTTGACTTCTTGCACGAATTTTAATTACCTTTAAAATGCTTTACATAGAGTGTACATAAAGTACAGAATCAATTCGATATAAATTCGGGAGATGTTCTTAGAAAAAGACTTATTATTCATGCCAAATATCAAGGCCCCACCCTTTAGAGATCGATATCTTCGAAATTGCTCAATGAAAAAAATTGCGATAAAGTTTATTGTAACCAATGAACATTTCTGTGTATCATAGGTTGATTTGGAAATGTTCGGATCTGCGGTTTTTCAACACTCTGAGGAGAGGTGCTCATGAGAGAGATCTCATTTTGAAAAGCTGATTACGGAATCCGATAAACGACATTCTTTAACATATTTTGGTAAAAATCGCATTAAAATCCGTCCGGTCGTTATCGAAATAACCACATCTCACTAAACCGCGATTTTCCATGAAACTGTATGGAATATCGTTAAAATAAAATGTGCCCCACATTAAGAACACATTGGGTTACCACCTATTCAAATTTGAAATGTTTTCGTTAAATAGTTTTTGAGAAAAAAAAATCGTAAAGTAGACAAAATTGCCGCCACTCTCAAAAATCGGGTACTTTTTTCAATTAACTCGCGATAGAAGAAAAACCGCGGATCCGAAATTTTACAAATTAACCTATGATATACAGAAATGTTCATTTGTTACAACAAACTTTACCGCATTTTTTTCATCCAGCGATTTCGAATATATCGGTCTCTGAAGTGAGGGACCTTGACTTCTGGCACGGATAATAGTGATCTATGTCATATATTTTAACCCGCATTTTTTTAGTTAAAATTGAAATGTACAGGTGTCCCACAATAGAGATACCATACCTATGTTGGCCTTTTCTTGTTACACTTATGGATTCTATGTTAAATTGTTGAGACTCAGCTGTTTTCGAAAAAATGGATTCCTGTGTACATAAAGTATGCAATCAATTCGATATAAATTCGAAAGAATAAGATGGCTTGGACATAAGATTAAGATGTACAGGATGTTCCAAAATTGAGAAACCATGATTGAGTTAACATTTTTAAATAGGCACAGGAATAAGATGGCTTGGACATAAAATTAAGATGTACAGGATGTTCCAAAATTGAGAAACCATGATTGAGTTAACATTTTTAAATAGGAACTTCCACTCTTTGTTGGGTTTATGGATTCTACATTAAATTCGTAGAATTTATTGAGTATTTTTCAGCTGGTTGAGCGAAATACTTATTTAATGTAAAAAGCGTTGAAATCCATTTTCAAAATAACAGCATTCCCTTGAAACGCGAAAATTCGCGAAACTGTACAAAATATAAAAAAAAATAAAATATGGCTTGTGTACAGAAAATATTAGGCTATCACCTGTTGACATACCAAATTTGTTGGTCTAAAAATCATAAAGTGACGGAATGTACAGAAATCTCAAAAATCAGGTGTTTTGTTATGTTTAACTTGCTACAAAAAAAAAAGAACTGATGAGCCAAATTCAAATCATGTCAGAAATGAACTCTGATTATAACAAAGATTACTGCACATTGTTTCATCGATCAGCTGTAAATTTCGATCGGCAAGTAATTTTATACGTATATATGCTAGATACATGCGCGCCTAAGGGCCGTTATTACCATCTTCTAGTTAAATCTATCTCATAGATAAACCCATCTATAGGCCAATCAGAGCGCGTAAAATAGCCGTAACCATGGTAATATCTCTTTAGCCTAAGGCTCGTTACTACCATCTTCTGGTTAAACTATCTAAGAGATTATTACCACGGTTATGGCTATTTCACGCATTCTGATTGGCTAGTGGATGGATTTATTTATAAGATAAATTTAAGTAAAAGATGGTAGTAATAGACCTAAGAGAGGGTTAAGAATGTCAACTTAGGCATGGTATCTCAATTTTGGGACAGCCTGTACATTTCAATTTTAGCTCAAAAAATGCGCGCTATAAAAATTTTACGTAGATTACTATAGCTTTTCTTTCTAAGAACATCTTCCAAATTTATATCGAATTCCACGCTTTATATACAGCTGTATAATAAATAGATGTATATTTTATTTTTCATACATTTATTTGTTACTCCAGACCCTTCTATGCATTCTTGCAGTTGTAGGTATGGTATTGGATTTTTAAGCATTAAAACTGCATTTTATTATGGAGTTGACAAAGTAGTGCGTCTAAAGCTGACGCATGGCTTCTCCAAAACCTTTTCTGGATACGCCTCTGGATTTAGCCGTATGTCTCTTAAGACGGAACCCAACTGAACCCAACCCAACCTAGCTTTAGAACTAACACTAGACTTAAAACTAACCTTTAGTATTGGTATTAGCTTTAATTTAGCTATTATTCGAAAAATTGGAAATTTCGGATTATACGGACAAAAATCTGAATTCGTATTATCCGAGCATTTATGCTATTATTTCCGTATAAATCGAGTAATGACGTCAACAGAGGTGTGAAGATACATACACATGTCCCACATGCTTTTATTAATACATACGTACATGCAAAAACAATTAAGACATTTTTCCACACATTATTTTTATTTATTGAAGAACACTTATAAAACTATAAACAACTAAGGACAAGTTATAAAATTATTTAAAAAATCCGTAATTGGCTTTTGTCGTAAATATTCAGTTTTCTTTTTACTTGGTCTACCTCTAAGTCGTTTAATAATTATTATCTCATCGGGAGTTGTTTCTGGTTGTTTTTCAATGTAAATTAAACTATCATTTAATGATTTCAAGCCACTTCCATGCGTCATGTGAGTATCAAGAGCGCTTTCCTCTTCCATTGTTTCTTCATCAACTTCAATTGTATCTACTGGTTTTTTAATCTCATTAAGAATTTCTTCATCAGTTAAAATATGTTGCTGTTCATTTTGCGTCCATTCGGCTATATCATCTAAAACAATCATTGTTGTTACTATAGTCCTTAATCAAATGGAATTAATAAACAAATTTTACTCAACATTTTCGCATCCTGGTATGCTAACCATGATGTCATGTAACGCTTCATTCGTAATACTGTGATCTACTTCATTATTGACGTCTGTATTTTCAAGCAATTTTTTCCAAGATTTCTCTATTGTGGAAGGCTGAATGTCATTCCAGGCAATGGCTACTTTATATATGACATCTTTTATATTAATTGCCTTTAAACCTTCAACAACTGTTCTATCTTCGTCGACGTTTTCTATGATAACTTCTAACAGTTGCCGTCTATATTTTCTTTTTAATGTTTCTAGCATCCATTGGTTGGATAATTGAAGTGACATTAGCAGGAAGGAATTTTACTTTAATGTCCCCACTTTGAAGAGTGTCTTCTTTACAATGTGATGAAGCATTGTCTATAATTAATAACGTTTTTCTGGGTAAACTTTTATCCTGTAAAAATTGAGTGACATTAGGAACGAATTCTTCATGAAACCAATTATGAAATAAACTTGAATTCATACATGCATTTCATTGATTTTTTGTAATACACAGGAAGCCTGTTCATAGCTAAATTCTTAAATGCTCTTGATTTAGCAGACTTTCCTATGAACATTAACCTTAGTTTATGATGTCCAGAAGCGTTGCTACAAGCCAAAATAGTTACACGTTCTTTACTTCTTTTGAATCCTGGGGCTGCTGTTTCTTCCCATGCGCTAGTATTGAATTTGGTAACATTTTATAATTTATTCCTGTTTCGTCACAGTTATAAAGTTGGTGAAGGGATAGATTTTCATTCTCTATAATTTTTTTAACTTCTTGTTTGTATTCATTAAAACAGCTTTCATCAGCGGAAAGCTATTCGCCGCAAATTCATAATCGGCGTATCCCATAGCGTTTTTTCCACCTATCTAACCAGCCTGTACTGGCTGTAAACTCTTCTTCACCTGCAGTAGCTTTATTCTTTATAAATTTTAATTTTTTATAAAAAGCAATAGCTTTTCTTTGAAGGTATGGACCTGGAACGGGACCTCCTATCTTTCGTTGTTGCATCAACCATAAAAACAAAGCTTTGGACACTTTTTCATGACTGCTTTTTTTCATGGATTTTCATTCTTTAAATCGCGAATCTTTGTTTGACAACCATTTTTCAATTTCTTTTCTGTTTCTTCTCCAATCACCTACAGTAGCTTTTCCAACACCGTATTCATCAGCAAGTTTTGCTATAGAGTAACCGTCATCTAATTTTTTTAGGGCCTATAGTTTGTCGTTCAAACATACATTTGTGTGTTTTCTTTTATTGTTCATATTGGGCATTGCTCATAAATCAAACTTAATATTAAAACAACAACACGCGAATAGGAAATGGGCTACACACGAATGGTTAAACGTCTACTGATAAACTGGTCGGAATACATCAGATGGCATAGTATGTAACTAAACACGTTAGAACTAGCAAAACTCGGATTGCACGGAACCATAACGCAGTTTACTCGATTTAAACGGAACCCAGATTGAAGGAGACCGCTCGAATTATACGGGCACTCGGATAATATGGACTCGGATTATCGAGACTCTACTGTACTTGTATTGAACTAAAACTAGACCTAAAGATTCGGTTTAGCCGTGCGTCTTCAGACGCTGTATTAAGAGACGTACGGCTAAACTCAAATGATTTAAGTTCTAGGTCTAGCTATAATTTGGCTATTATTCGGTTTAAAATTATTGTATAAATGTATCAAACTAAAAATAGAATTAACACTAGATCTAGGGGGTGGGAGGTTGAAAACCCCTCTCCGAACCATACAATATTACACACAAAAAGGTTTACACTCAGAAAAATTTATCATAAAAATGTAACGCCAAAATTTTTTTTGATCCGCCCCTGATGTAATTGATGTATTTTCTATATGTCTATCGAATTATTAAGTATAAAACTGAAATATGTTTAGAATTCGAAATATTTGACATCATAATGACCTGATTATCCAAAATACCAACATTTGTATTGCAATTATGCGCTTCTGCACCATCATGAAATGCGTTCTCTCGTTATTGATTTTGGCCTTAGGTCGGACACTGTAATAAGGGGTTGACTTTTAGCATAGCGCACGCGCCAGCCCCTGACACTGTTTTGTTTATTGACGTTTTTTACAATTTGCATTAAAATTGCATTAAAAACTGCACCAAAATAAATTAATTACTCACTGGCATTCGTTCATAATCTCCTCTTGACTCCGGACTTGAACCGGCGCCAGCTTCTCAACACTCTCCTCGTAATTTCCAAAACATTTAGTTATCTTTTCATCAAATGTATTTACCAAATCCTCTAAGGAGCCAGAAAATGTTTCTGTAAAATTATCAGCAACCGAACCATCTTTTCTTCCTCCAACACCGTTTTGCAAAAAGCCACCCCCAAGTTCCCCATTAGAGTTATCATTCAACAGTATATCCCCGTTAAATTCTTTGAGTACATCCCCAATCTTAGCAGCGTTCTTTTTATTCAAATTGAGATCTTTATCAATGTCGGCTTCGTTCTTCTTCATATTTTGGGTAGTCCGGTTTTGATGGAACTCGGTGGAGCCCCACTCGTCCGTTTCTTCGAATTGGGCCAGGGGCGCCTCGAACTTTAACTCGGCCATTTTACTAGCGAGATCGCGCATGGCTCTAAACGCGACGACCCGACGGCCACATCCGCACCACTACTACTGAACTTACTGAAGGCAAAGCGCGTGTTTTTGCATCGGGCATCGAGCAGTCGGCCGACGGTGTGCGGCGGTTTTTGGCCCCCCCGTTTTCAACCGCCTGTATGTGCCTGTAGTATGCGTGTTTGGGCTACGATACGCTCCTACGAATCTCCTTGACGGTAATGCGGTGGGGACGGTGGTGCCCGATGAGTCAAGTGGGAGTAAATTGATCTCAATTAATCTAAAAGCAAATCGAATAGGATTATTATCATAATCAAAAGAATGAATCAGTTATTGATTAAGTGTACACTAATCACCAGTTTTTATATCCGAATTTTGATTTTTTCAAAACGTTGAAAGCTAAGGGATGATCTTTGAAATTAAATCTGGTTAAATAATTAGTGTTTGATGAATAAAACATTTTAATTAAATTTCTATTTTAATCAATCCATAAAATTGACTATATTCTTTATTAAAAAAACATCTTAAATTTTAATAAAAATAAATTTTTGATTGATTTTGGTTTCTACATCGGTAAAATTTAAAATGAGTTATTTTTGTACAGATACCTTTGCTTTACAGAAATCTTTTGCGTAAAGAAATAATCTACTATACATTTAGAGTTATGTTGGTTGCCAATTTGTATCCGACCAAGTTAACATTTTTTTGCATGTATTATCCTTGTTAAGTTGTCTACTCAATCTAAAAAATCAATATTATTGAATATACAAATCTTAACACAAAAGAGACATTTCATAAATAATATGGAATTGGTTTCTAAGAAAAAATTACTAATACATTTTTTATAAAATTTATATTTTATTTAGACAATATTCATCTTATTGCAAACTTATTTCAGACGTGGTAGGCGCCGAACGTTCCTTTGAGTAATCGGTGGACACATTGAATCGAAATGAGTAGGTAGATAAAAAAGTTTTTTGCAACCATTTGAGTTTGGATAAACAACTTTAGGTCTTCAATTTTTCTTAAAAAAATTTAAATAAACATCAATATATCTCGCGAAATATTCGATAACACACGAATGAACACACAATCTTTTAAACATATCGAATGCACATCTTCATTATCACTTAATAATATAAAATATAATAAAGAGGACAGACTAACAATGAAGAAGGCTTAAGAATTAAGAATTCGAGAAGAGCCGTGGCACACGCATCAAGTTTGAATCATTGGCAAGCCGAATACAGAAGATGAAGAAGAAGCGGAATTATTAGAAAGCCGGATGCAGAAGAAGAAGAACAACAGTCTACCAGTAGAAACGATCGTCATCAACTGATCGAGTGTCCCGCTAACGAAGGAAGAAACCATGGTACTGAAAAAAGAACTCAACACGCAATCGCTACAAAGAAGGTTCCGAAGGAAGCAATAAGAAGTTTTTACTAGGGAAACCAATAAAGAATGCTATAAACGGTCTTCGCCAGAAACTCATTGCGGAGGGATTACAAGAATATGTACTAGATTTAACATACTAGAACAGTATCCGCACTGTTTATCTGCGACGAATTTTAGTTGGAAAGGAAAGTTTTACGTGCAGTTTGACAGGGCAGCCATGGAACCTCCATTGTCGCCGTTTATAGTAGTGGTGTAACGGATATTCGCATCCGCATCCGCAACTGCGGATAATCCGCATTGTTTTGAAGATCCGCATCTGCATCCTCATCCGCATATATTTTAACGGAGCTCCGGTAAAATAATGACAGTTTTTTGTTTCGATTTTTTAGATAAAAAAAATTTTTAGATATTGTAACATGCACGAACACGTGAGGTAATCGCGATGTGGCGACGGACGATACGACTCCTATATTGTCGCGCCGCAACGCCTCAAATCGGGGGCGCCAATGCATAGCGCTCTAAAAGATCTTAATTCCTAAAGACGATCAGTTGTTGAACGGATGGCAACTTGTATGTATGCTTTTGCGCATTTATCGTCATTTGTTTTATTGTTTGCTATCCATCGAAATTAAATTAATTAAAATGAAACCAAAAACAAACTTTATTTGGGAATATTTCTCGGAAATTAACAGTTTGATTGCTCGTTGTAAGATTTGTGAAAAGGAATATTCACGAAAAGGACGTACCACATCTTCTTTAAAAAATCATTTGAAATCTAAGCATACAAAAATATTTGAAGAGTTAGAAAAACGTATAGCTGAAAATGCAGAACAGAACCAGCCAAGTTGTAGTACATCTACAGATACAGGTCCAAATACAACAAAACAACTTACTTTACAAGAATGTTTAACGAAGAATGTATGTTGGGATTTCTCATATACAAAATCCAAAGATACGGATCGATTAATAGGCGAAATGATTGCTTTGGAAGACTTACCATTCAACTTCGTCGAAGGTGTTGGTTTTCGGCGATTAATCAATACAATACTTCCACGATATAAATTAAGGGGACGTCAGTTTTTTACGTCGCTTGTATGTGACGATTTATATAACGGTGTGGCAAATAAAATTAAAGCACTATTAAAAGATCTTAAGAAAATATCCTTTACAACTGATGTTTGGTCAGATACAAGTTGTGGGACTTCATTAGTTAGTTTGACTGCTCATGGTATAAACGAAGGTTTTGAAAGAGTAAGAATTATTTTGAAATGTGAAATAATGGAAGGCCGTCACACTGGTCAAGCTATTTCGACAAAACTTGAAACCATTCTTGAAGAATGGGGTATAAAACAGGACAATGTTCACTGTGTGGTACGCGATCGTGGTAGCAACATGATTAAAGCAATACAGATATCTGGATTTACTGATTTTGATTGTGTGATTCATCAAATACAGTGTTGCATTAAAAATGTTATATTATCGGAAGAATGGGTTCAAGAAGTAATTGAAAAAGTGAAAAAAGTGTCAACACATTTTAATCATTCCCTAGTAGCACAAGATGAATTAAAAGCTATACAGGTAATAAGATTGAAGCAACCTCCAATGTCAACAATACAAGATTGTCCCACTAGGTAAGCCAACGATTGTCTATAAATTAAAAAGTATAACTAATGTTCATTTCAGGTGGAACAGCACATTTTACATGTTGGAACGTTTTGTTAAAATAAAAGATTCTTTACTTCTATACTTAACTACAAAACAACTTGTGTCATTTTCTCCGGATGATTTGTCAACAATTGAACTGTTGTTAAAATTGTTGGCACCTTTTGAAGACCTTACTAAAGAATTATGTAACTCGAAGAACAGCATTTCTATGGTTATACCACTTCTGCACGTTACTTTGACAATATTAAAAGCTGAGAAAGATAGCTCAAATACGCCAGAAAATATCAAAGCACTTTTTGTTAAAGTTATACGAGTAATAAGTGAAAGATTTGGCGATTTAAACAGAAATTTACTATGTTCGATTTCCACGTACTTAAATCCCAGATATAAAACCAAATTTTTTAATAGTTTTGAAATAGAAGAAGTCGAAGCCACAATAGCTAATTTGTGCCAAATTCAAACGATTCATCAAGATAAAGATTGTAGTCCGATACATAAGAAAAGAAAAATTGATAAACAAATTATTACTAATTCTAGCTGTTGTTCTTCCAAACTACTGCAGTCAGTACAATCCGTTCTAAGTTCAAGTGAAAGCGAGGCAGAAGATGACCAATTAATAACACTGAAAATTGTGCTCCAAAATTATATTAAAGAAAGAAGACTACCTTTAGAAGAAGATCCATTAATGTGGTGGCGACAAAATGGGTACAAATATACCGTTTTATTGCCGGTTGTTCGACAATATTTATCAACACCACCAAGCAGCTTTACCAGTGAACAGCTATTCAGTGGAGCATCGTTAATATACACAGATAAAAGAAAAAGTCTGAAAGGAGAGAAGGCATCAAAATTGCTGTTTTTAAAATATAATTTGCCTATAATAAATTATGAATATTAATTACTTTATTTGTGCATTAGATATTTTCAAGAAAATTTTAGCATGTAACTTTCTTCAACAACTCCGCATCCGTTAAATCCGCATCCAAAAATCTGCTTACGCATCCGCATCCGCAAAATTAGAATTAAAAAATCCGGTTCCGCATCCGCATCCGTTAAACCCACATCCGTAACACCACTAGTTTATAGTTAATTTCTACATGGAAATAATTCGAAGGAGATGCTTTGAAGAAGAGCCAGTAGAAACCAAAACTATGGCTTCGATACGTTTGTAATATGGCAACATGGCAGCGAATGCCTCCAAGAGTTCTTAGATCACTTAAACGCTCAACATCCCACGATCAAGTTTAATATGAAAACGGAAACTACCAAATAGTTGCCCTTCCTAGATGCGTTCATGATGTGGTCACTAAGACGACAAATGGTGACATGGAATTTGGAATGTATAGGAAGAGGACCCACACCAACGTGTACTTAAAGGCAACAACACGCTATCATCCTTTACAGAAGAGATCCGTGATTCACATTTTGTTTCAGAGAACAGCAAGAATTTGTGAAGGAGATAACCTAAAGAAGGGTAAACGGTTTCTATGGGACGTACTGCAGAAAGTCGGATATATTTTCAGGGACATCAACCGTACTACCAAGCGATGGAAGCAGGAGGAAGATGAAATAAGTACATAACCAGTTGGATTTATCAATCAGTCGACGGTCGGCAGTTGCGGAACATAGCCATTCAGAGGGATACTGAATAGACTTCGACAATGCAAAGGTACTGGCTAGAACTAAGAAATATCGCCAAAGGCTGATAAGAGAGGCCATAGAAATCCACCGGCATAAAAACAACGTCAACGGAGAAGATGGCTGAGAACTCAGCAGAACATGGAAGATGGGGTGAACATGAACAAGATACTCAAGCCACATGCGATGTAATAATTATAAAAATATATCGGTTTTCGACTGATATATTTGAACCAGTTTCTGAGGACGGTTGCAACATGACATTCGAAACGTCAAACACTTCTTCAAAAGACGCACGACAAAACCCGAAAGTTTCTAGTTTTACACTAGTTTTGCTCTAGTATTTCACTGTCAGTACTTCTCATCGGTGGGTGTCGATGTAAAACTTCTCTAGTCAGCAAAGTTTTTTCGCTTTTCTTTTTTCAATTCATATACACTATACATTCATTCCTATCTCTTATTTCCCTGGATATGTAACATACATCTCAACTATTTGAGGTTTTTCATAACAAGGTTTCAATAAATTTATATATTCGAAGTTTTATTTTCTCCTTCCAGTTAGTTTTTATAGTATAGATATAGTTAATATCTGATGTTTTCTTTACTAATTTCTTTGAATCTCCTAGAGTTTTTAATATCGATATTCCGGGACTCTATATACCGGGATCCCAAACGAAATATGAACGGTATTGAAAACCGGTGTTATCTCGAAAATACCGGAATAAGTCTTCGTAATTGGATTATCGAATTATTTCTATTGATACAAACAAAACCTCAACCTTAATATTCTCCCATATCCACTGCTTCTAATTGTCTCATTCATATCTTTGCCCAAGTCTTCGAAGTCGGCCGCGCAAAGTATCACGGGGTTGGATTGGATTTCGAAATTTCATTTCAACCCAAAGCCTTCGACCACCTCGAGTATTATGAACAACACCTTGGATGACTGAAGTGTTGAGTTGGGTTGGAATTTCGAAATCAAACCCAACCTAATCCAACTTAGTGATGCCTTTGTCAGGCAACATCTTCGGGAGATATGAATGCCAGACAACTTCGGGTAATCCATTCTTTTCAACCGACGTTCATCTTTCAGGCATTCTTCCTGGGGAGGCAATCACTTCCCGTTATGCTTCTTCCTTTTGCAAACCACACAGTCCCATAGTTCTGCTAGATTGAAAGGAAAAAGCGCATCACCTTTTCATCTCCTTTCTTCTGTTTCTTTTCCTTATGCTAAGCGATGTTGCTAAGCACTACACGGAGGGGCTTCCCCCTGCACCTTGTTATTCTTCAATCTCAATTTAAGTCAGTGTCGTGAAACAGAATCAAAGTATTCCCATTCCTTTTAGAAATTTTATTCTAATTATGTTTCTTTTTTGACAAACTTTTTGACAGTATCAACAGGAACAAATTATATGGTTTGCCAAGAAAGAACCTTAGATGCTTAGTATAAAAAAATCGTGTCACACGTCATCGTGGCGTGTGGCAATCTGCAAAACCAATTTTACAAACAATGTGTCGTGAAACATTACCGCAGTCTGAACAACATGTAATAATTTCTTCTTTGAAAAACTGGATTTTTTCACTCGATGGTTTCTTATACTTGTGGAAAAAATTATTATGGATAGGATTTCAACATATCGCTCTACGGTCATAATCAAGATCCCGTTGAAAATATCTTTTGAAGTATAAGAAACATTAATTCCACGTGTTCATCAAACTTTTCATTAATAATAAATAATTACGTTTCTCCATTCCACCACCGCCAACTGTGAGAGAGATCAAACAGTTGGTGCGCTTTGTGATTTAAAAATTTTTCTGCTTGGTACTCATTCTCCGATTATAATAGAACAAACAGAATTATCCGTGTCTCATCAGACTTCAAATGCGTTAAGACACTGAAATGCAATACGACTTTGTATCAGCTTACGTTGCTGGAAGTGTTGCGACAAAACTTTTCAGACGAATTAATTGCCAGACTTGTAAAGAGAAAATACAAGCTCCATATCATATACAGCAAAATATATATATTTGGCTAAAACAATAATCAAACTGCAAACTTTTTCAAGAAAAGGCGTGTATTTTTTAAATATGAAACATATTTAAAAAAATTAAAACTAAGAAAATAATTCTATAATAGATAGCTCTTATCTTATAATTAATTATCATTTACTTAGTATAAGTTATTATTACATTGATGTTTTATAGGTTAATAATTATGTTGATTTATTGACAAAATTATATATTTTCTATTTTCAAAACAAAATTTGTTATTTTTTTAAAATATTTTTTAATATTTAAATTTGGCTGATAAAATTAGCGTAGTTTTACACCATTGTCCTAACAAAAATTGGTTTTGATCTGTGATTAGTACTCTGCGCTGTACGCAGACAGAGTTTAATCAGACAGAGTTGGCCATCTCCATCCTTCCTTGTCTCTGTATTATTGTTCAAAAATTAATATCATTTCATTTTACATAATACATTTGGTTACTCTTATGCATGCTCTCGCAGGTATGGATATTCAACAGCATTTTTCCAAATTTCTATCATCAAAATCTGCAAATCTTTCAGTATATTAGAAGAATATACATATATATATAAAGAAATATAAAGAATCCAAGACTTCTATATATTATATCGAAGAGAAGATTATTATATGATCTTGGGGTATCTGCTTTCTTGTCCATTGTTCCGTACTGTTTAGTATCCAAAATGTAGACTCTTTGATTTGGTTGTAGTTCTTCCATTTCCTTAGCCCTATGTCTTCGGTCATGGTTCTTCTTCTGTTTCTCTCTCTCTGTTTCGAATTTCTGATATACGTAGTCATGATCAGGTATATTCGGCGATAACGATTTTTCACTTCTGGGCAACGAATCACGCAAATTTAGAGCAAAAAGTAATTGCGCCGGCGATACGCCGCATTTTAATGGTGTATTTCTGAATGCCAACAAACACAAATAGATATCTTTATTTTTCTTTAATATCTTCTTTACGGTTTTGACTGCTCTTTCGAGCAATCCGTTACGAGCAACCCAACCCAACCCAACCCATATGTTTTGGCAAAGTCTGCAAAATGATGATTCTAATATTGTGGTCCGTTATCAGATTTCACCAACGTACCAAATCTTGCAAAGATCTTTTTCATTTTTTCTATTATGTTCTCCGCTTTGGTTTTATTAAGTTCTGCAACTTCTATAAATTTACTGTAATAATCTTCCACAATCAAATATGTTCTTCCTTTATATTCGCATAAATCTGTAGCGATTTCCTGCCACGGTAATCTTGGCAGTGGATTTATTATCATCGGTTCTATTCTAGTAGGCCTGTTCTGAGCACAAATGTCACAGTTATTTATCAAATCTTCGACTTGCTTTGAAATGTGTGACCACCAAACTGTTGCTTTCGCTCTACTTACCCCTCTTCTTATTCCAAAATGACCCTCGTGAATCTTCTCTAAGACGTTTCTTCTTAAATTATTCGGTATCAATAATCTATCTTTGTAATAAATTTTCCCTTGATATACTGCTTATTCCTTTTTGTATTTAAAATATGGAGCGAGTTCATAATCTTTTATATTTTCTGGCCATCCGTTTGCTAGGAATTGTTTTATCTTAAGACATACGTGATCGTTTTGTTCTTTCGCAATTTCTTCTGTTTTCATCCAAATCCCTGTGTATTTCCTCATTAATTGTTTCGATATATTTTGAGCTTTCCACCTCTCTTATATATTCTATTTCACATTCATTTTGTTTAATAGGTGCTCTCGATAATGTATCGGGCGTATAAAAATCTTTACCTGGCACATAATCAATCGTATAATTAAATCTGGTCAATCTTAATCTAGATCTCTGTAGTCTTGTAGTCAAATCATTAACTGGTTTTGTTTTTAACACTTTTAGCAATGGTTGATGATCGGTCAGAATAGTAAATTCTTTTCCTATTAAAAATTGCTTGAATTTTTCGCAAGCTGTCAGGATAGCTAATGCTTCCTTCTCAATTTGTGCATAAAGTCTTTGTGTCTCATTCATTGCCTTCGACATATACATTACAGGATTCCATTTCCCATCATGCTTCTGTTCCAATACTACTCCTATACCATATGAGCTAGCATCTGCCAAAACTCTTGTTTCTGCGTTTACATTGTACGGTTTTAATTCGGTGTTGTAATTAACATTTTCTTTAAGTGAGTAAAACAATTTTTCTGTTGGTCTTTCCATATAAACTGTTATTGTTCTTCAATAACAGTTGTCTCTCTTAATGCAGACAATAAAAGCATGTAAAGTAAATAGTTACTAAGAAGAACTAATTATCGATGAATGCTTACCATCGTTAACTGATTTTCCTCATTTTCTTCTTGAGAGTCAGTTGTCCACGCTTTGTTAAAACATTTTTTTTATAATGTTTGATGTTACTAAATTCCAAGAATCCGACAACACTCGTATCGCTTGTAGAATATTCCATTTCGGGTTTTCTTCGTTCGCTTCTATTGCCAAAATTGCTGCTCTTACAGGACGAGCACGATATCGCTTCTTCATGCACGCAATTATGCCTTGATCAAGAGGTGGCAGTGCACCCATTGTGTTAGGTGGAAAATAAATCACCTTCACATTGTCCAAATTGATATCCTTAACATTATATGCAGCACAATTGTCCATCGTTAGCAATACTTTTCTGTTTCGTGCTGCCATGTTTCGCTGGAAACAAATAAGCCATTTTCGAAATGTCACAGACGTTACCCATACATTTTTTTGATTACTATAATGGCACGGTAAATGTGAACGATCTATTTTATTTAAACATCTGGGATTTTTTTACTTTCCTACTATCCACAGATTTAATTTTTCGCTTCCATTTGCATTGCAACATAAAACTGTTTTGCTGTTTCTTTACTTTTAGTGCCACCATAACAGTTTTTACGTTTAGAACCCAAAGTACGGTTTGGCATAAGAATAAAAAACACCAGTTTCATCAATGTTAAAAACATCTTTATCAAGATAGGCGTTTCTTATAAGTTTGAACTCCTGTCTCCACTCATCTATAGTAAGCACATTAACTTTATTTCCATCACCAGATAAGGCGTGGTCTGAAATACCGTGCCTACTCTTAAATCTGTACAACCACCCAGATGAAAAATCACATCCTATTATGTTCAATTCAGCAGCGATTGATTTTGCCTTATCTTGTATGAACGGCCCTGTTAAGGAAACATTTTTTGTTCTCATTTCGGTAAACCATTCTATTAATTTTTTTTCTAGTTCTGGAAATGCAGGTCTCCTCAACTTTTTACGAGACGTATGTTTACCAGACGTTACGGCACTATCAATACGGTTTTTATTTTTTATAATTGTTGATAGCGTTGATTTTGATATGTTAAATTTTTCCGCAATTTTAGTTTTTGTAACCTCGGCCAACCTCGCCTTTTACTCGCCTCGCTCGCTTCGCTCGTTCGACTCGTAAACTCAAGCTCGTTCGATAAAAATTCACTTTGCTGACTTGGTTCATAAATATTATACTTTAGTAATGAATACTGCTATATGTCAATGCAGTAGCAATGAAATATTATTAACATATGTAAAAAATCGTGTTACAACAATAACTTTAACTCAATTTTAGGGAAGCATCCAGTAGCTTTTAAAGAATTAAGTGTTCAAAAGTCACAAGAAAACCCACGACAAATAGAAGATTTTCTACAAAATCCAGCGAAAAAATTTAAAATACAAGATAGTATTAAAGAAACTTTTAGTAACCAGTGGGATGACAATGATAATAGAACAAAAGAAGTTCACTACGCAATTGCAGAAATGATTGCCGTAGATAATCAACCAATATCCATAGTAGAAAACATTGGTTTTATAAGATTATTTAAAAAAATTAAACCAAAATATAAAAGTTCAAGCCGAAAACATATAACCGACGTAATAATTCCCGATATATATAATAGAACAAAAAATGTCACAAAAAAAGACATAAGCCAAGCTGTAGCAGTTTCTCTATCGACAGATATGTGGTCTAATGATAATAATATGCAGAGTTTTATTAGCTTAACAATGCATTGGCTAACAGACGATTTTAGACAAAAGCATTCCTGGCCAATATACAGCGGACAATATTTGTAGTGCAATATCTGAAATTTTAACAATTTGGGACATACCACACGAAAAAGTACATGTTATTTTACGTGACAATGGTGCTAATATGGTCAAAGCTATTAATGACTCCACGTACAATTCGATCTCTTGCTTCGTTCATACTTTGCAATTGGTGGTAAACGAAGCCATACGTGTTCAGGAAAATATAACCCAGATGATAATCGCGTCAAGACGTATTGTGACCCATTTTCACCACTCTGAATCCGCCCAACAAAAGTTAAAAGAACATCAACGGGAACTAGGTTTACCATTTCATCAACTCGTCCAAGATGTCCGTACGAAATGGAATAGTACATTCTACATGCTAGCTCGATTGGTAGAACAAAAGAGGGCGATTACATTATATATTTCTGAAAATGATGTAAAGTTTCAGAACCTGTCTGTAACGGAATGGCAACTGCTAGAAGATTGTTTGTTGCTTCTTAAGCCGCTGGAAGAGATTACTAAGTTGGCTAGTTCCTCCACTGCTAGCATTTCATCCGTCATTCCAAACGTAAAAACATTGATAATATATTTATCTAAGGACGATCTCGTCTTTGAAAATTTAAGTGAAATGAGACTTGCTTTATTGGATGGGGTAAAAACAAGATTTGAAAAAATAGAAAAGCAAAAGAATTATTATATAGCAACGTTATTTGATCCTCGATATCGTTTTCAATTTTTTTCGTCCGAAAACATACCTCTTATAAGACGCACCTTTTTTTTGGAGGCGCTTCAAAGGGAATTAAATTCCGAGAGCAGCAGTAGCGATGATGGAGAGGACAATGAAAAATTACCCTCAACAAGTGGGATCAATCGAAGCCATCATGTTTTGTGGGACTGTTACAAAGACATAGCTTCATCTAGTAAAATCGTCGAAGATTTCAACAATTGAATTTGACTGCTATTTATCCGGAGAACTATTAAAACGAGACGAAGATCCATTTGTTTGGTGGAAAGCAAATAGTTTGAAATACTCTAAGATGAGTTATCTTGCAAAATTGTATTTATCCGCTCCATCAAGCACAATTTTCAGTGAGCGACTGTTCTCAGAAGCAGGAAATTTATATGAAACAAAAAAAAATCGTTTATTGCCAAATAGAGCTGCTCAATTAGTATTTTTGCATGAAAATTTACCTTTAATTAATTTTGATTATTAATATTTTATCAAATAAAGTAGTTATGAGTTATCACGTGTTTTTTTGTTCGTAAACCTTGTTAATTTGTGATCTCCAATACAAAATTTATTAAAATATAAACGCGCATATATAAAACCGAATATTCGGTAATTGAGTCGAATATTCGGCCGAATACTAAAAATGAGGCCGAATATGCCGAATACCGAATAATTATTCGGCTTCGGTCCCAACTCTAATTATTAGCATTGCTACAATTTTAACAAAATTGATCACCCAATAATTTCTTGTAACCATTCCAATAGAAAAAGAATAAAACAAATATAACAAATATATGCCAGTCTTGCAGTAAGCCAGTTAACGCATTATTATGCCATAAAGAAGTCACCAATCTTTGTATTTTGTCCACCTAAATTATTAGAAAATGACCACTGTACGGTCTGACAATGAACTACAAAACAACCACATAAAACAGGTAACAACAGGGGGGAAACTTCAAAAGTAGCATCATGCCGGAAGGAAAACAGATAAGCGAGTAAACTTATAAAGTATTATAAGTTTTATGCCTAAGCAAAGGGGACGTTGTCAGACTTTCTGACCAACCATGCAGCATTCTGATATCACCTGTTCCATATCGGCAACCTACAGATTAAATTTTCTGACGACTTTGTAACGACGAGTTAGAAACAGTAAAAATTACCACCAATATAAAGAAGTTACAATAGACCTTATGACTCGCATTGACGAGAGTAGCCGCTTTCTTTAGCCCGGTAATAATAATATATAAGTTGGTAAACTTTACACAAACTATACTAACATTAAATTGAACGATACAGAAACAATAAACTATAAATCGTAATCTATAAATTCAAAAATGTACTAAAGTTAAACAAAGTCTAAAATGCATTTTTAGAGATGATTATTTTCCCTACCACATTAAAATAGCGAGAGATAAAACAAGAACAAGAAGACCGATGCTCCTTGTTTTATCGGCGTCACATAGTCGGCAAAAGGCGGGACTAACGCGGTGGTAACGCTACGTGGAAATCTTGACGGAAAATATTCAGTTTTACCTTACGTTACTGCAATTTTAGCAAATTACAAACTATTCCTATATTACTAAAAATTCCGAAAAATTTTAGTAATATAAGAATAGTTTGTAATTGTCGAGAAACGAAAGGTGAAGTTTAGTAATGTTCTCGAACTGGGAATAGAGCAAGGTCCATGTTTTAACTACCTTTTTACTTACACGTAAAAAAGTTTCAAAATAAATCACAGAAACAGCCTGATATTGTGAAACGTATGTTTTGTAGATTTAGAATGCGTTTTTTTAATGGATTTTTTTATGTCATTATGTATTTTTTTAACAAATAATTTTTGTTTCTTTCGTATTTGCAAATACTCTTCTTTCTCCTAACTTTTTAGTTAACTTTTAAATAAGCTATCAGCTTTAGGCAGCGACATTTGCTAAAAACCGGTGACATACTCTGGCTAGATATTAAAAAAAAACCCTTAAAAAAATATAATTCAACGCCCTGTATCTTTTAACCGAAGGTCTTGCGCAACCATGTTCATAAGAACTTATTTTAGTGTCCTCTATTGTGTAGCACTATGCAATGTACTTTTTTCTATGTCACCCTGCAAATATAAGAGAAGCAGAATTTTTTGACTTCAAAACACAAGTGATTAGAGTGGTTAGAACATTGAGGACTATAAAGCGAAATATATTTTAGGGTGCGGCAAGTTAGCCTCCCGTTTCTTGATTTTTAAATTTTTCACTGCAATTCTAGAGTTGTTTTACATTGTTCCAAAGCGGCAAATAGAAAAAATTAAAAACTTAATCAAAATTAATTAATTAAAGTAACTCTCAAGATTATTTCCGGAAAATATTTATTGAAAAATGTAATAATTTACAATCTTATTTCTCCAAAAAAAGAAATATAATAACTATATATATATATATATTTATAAGTTTTCCTAATTCCTGTAAAATAACATAGATTCTCTCATCGCGAAAAATAAAATTACAACAAGAACTATTAGATATATTTTGAAAATAAAACTGGAACACTCTCTCCCACCTTATAGTAAAAGATACAATCTATATTTTATTGATACTTACACAATCAAACTAAAATATAACGTCCAATTTAAACATAAAAACAAACATTAAAAATGGAACATTTCAAAATCTATACAAATTAAAGGTGAGGTTTTCTAAAGAAATAAAACCTTGCAGAAGATTAAAAAATATATATATACGATACGATTAAACTTGTATGTGTATGGTTAATATTTAAATATTAGTTCTTATCTTAACCTGCTGCATCTTGTAAAGTTTGTCTCCACGTAGCGTGGAATGGTATTTTTAAAATTTTCACGCGCGTTGATGGTAAATTAGCCAACAATAATTTTTGTAAATTAGGTAAAGGTAAAATTTCTACTTGAGGTGAATCGGACGAGGTGGATAATAAATCGCAATGTTGAAGCGGGACTGGTTTTAACACCGGGATACTATCCCCGTTCCCTATCGGTTTTTTATCCTTCTTTTCTTTTTTATCAGAATCCTCGCATTGATCCACAAATAATTCCGTAACGCGAAGTAATTCCAATGTAACACCCCAAACAAAATGGGTCAATGTATTTTGTAATCTAAGCACAGCTCCCAGCACCATATGATTCGTTGTTGCGCTTTGTGATATATAAGTAGGTATGATCAATAATTTTTTTATATTTTTACACGCCCCCAAGGCTTTATCAAAACCCGTTTTTATATCAAAATTAACCAACTCGAGTTGTTCCAATTTAGGCATGTTTTTAACAATGTCTAAAACTTCAAATATGTGACACACACCTTGCCCTTTTTCCAATCTTAACTTTTCCAGTTTGGTTAATTTTGATAAAACTTCCGTCCCGAAAGTTGGTGGCAAATCTGAACATTCGCCCAATTCCAAGCACTCTAAATCGGTCATTTCACCCAAAACACTCAAATTTAAATTATGTAAATCTTTAATTGAAGTAAGAGTGAGCGATTTTAAATTTTTTAAATCTTTTAAAACGTTTAAGTCGGTTGTTAAAACTAATCCGTTAGTCCCGCGTAGTTTTAGTTCTCTCAGATTTTCTAATCCCAATAAGGGTTGTAGCGATAATTTTTCACATTTTATGGCTAAAGCGCTTAAAACTTCCAATTTCGGATTAGACTCGGCTAATTTTTCGATAACATTAGCGGGACACTTACATAATTCCAATTGACGTAAAGAATCCGCTTTTTTAATTGCATCCGAGAACTGCGTCCAGCGATCTTCATTTTCATCGGGTGGTAACAGAGTTTTGCGCAAATCCAAATGAACCGTACCGTGTTTTCTCAGAGTTTCTGCCAAACCATCAAAGGAACAAATTTGGGAGTTTTTCATCCGCACGGTTCTCCAGAGACTTCGATGATTCGCTATGTCACTCCACATCTTACAAACGCAACCAGCCCGAAGTAAATCTTGCACTTTTAAATATTGAAAAACGTAAAGTAATGAGCCGTGGAAATAGGCTGCATCTTGTAAATGTTTTTCTCGTATTTTTGATGAATCGGTTATCGATGGGGGCTTTTCTGTTGTATTAACACTCCGTTTTGTTGATCGAGTCGATGGTTTTAGAGTCGTTGGTGATTTATTTCTGAAAATCACAAAAATTTAAAGTTAAAAAAAAATTAACTAATAAAATACTCAATTTTTATTGGTTAATAAATAACGCATTGATTACCAAGGCTATTTAGGAATTAATTTTTGGCTCACACTTGATAATCAATGCATTAAGGAGGTTTTGATTTAAAATTGTATTGGATTTTTTTGAAACTTCTCAGTTAGGGATGATTTTAAGGAAAATATTTTAGGAAGAATGAAGACCAATTAAAAAAATAATCCTGCGAACAAAAAAAAATAACCCTATTTTTAAATCACCACATAAAAAAAGAGAAAACTCACTGTAAATTTTCTTCATCTTCTTCGTTGTCTTCCTCTAAATCAACAACCCCTTCAATTTCCATTGCTTCAGTTTGTTCTATGCCAATTTTCGGTGAAATTGGCTCCTCTTTAACCTCAGTGCCTTCAGCGGGATATTCCCCAACATCATAACCAACTGTAAAAGGTGCTGAAACAAGATCTTCCCCCGTAACTGTAGCGACCGTTGGATTAACAGACACAATGTTATGTTTCGGTACAATTAAAAACTTCTTTTGTCCCAAGAATTCGACAGTTTGCGGTCTTGGATGTGGGGGTACTTCGACTCGTTCATCGCCGGCTACCTCCGCCCCGTTTCCCACCTGAATCGTCGAACTTGACGGAAACCAGGTTGTAACGGAACCGAGTAAAGATTTCGGCTCGATTCCGTCTGGTTTTAACGCCAAACCCGGCCTTGGTGTTAATTTCGGCATTTCCAAATTGTTATCGGATTTTAAAGCACCTTGTTCTTGTTGCAGTTGTTGCTTAGGTATTCGCTGTAACTTTGGAAGTGCCGAAGTCGATGATGTCGGAGCGGAAATTAAGGGCGGCGGTGGGAGAATTGAAGTAGAAGACCCTGTACTCGGTAGTTGTCGCAGTTGACAATTCTGCGGAATATAAAACTTTTTAGAATCACTATTTCTTTATGCTGAAAGGTTCTATGCCATCAAAAAGAATCCATAACTCAAAAAAAACCGCAATAAATAAATTTTTTGGAAGATCATTCTATTTTTATGGCACAGTCCAAAAACTAAAATAATTTGTACCTTGCAAACATAAGCGTCGATGATGGCAACGGGAGAAAGACCAACGCATTCATTGTGGTAAAGACATAGGCAATAACGACATTGCAACGATGGAATCGGTTTCCACACGTTTTTGCAACGAATCGAACATGGTTGTTGTTTATCCTCCTCATTTACACTGTAAGATATGGTTCAAGATAGTAGGGAAGGGTTATTGGTTTGTTGGGTTAAGTGAGTGTTATTTTGTTTCAAAAAAATTTAGATAATTTTTTCAAAAAAAAATTTCCAATACAACAATAAATAACCTGGAAAATGTTGAAGTAAAATGTCCCTCCTTGAAACAATTTACTTGGGTTTAACTATATACAAATATATAATAATGCAATGTATACTTACTTATTGGCCCATCTTCCCGATTTTTTAGCGGGGGTAGTTGTGGGGGTGGTGGTTTTTTCTGTCCAATTTGGGGGATAAGTCCCCATTTCTAAATCCCCGCTTTCTTCCTTAACCGGCGGTTTTTTCTTCGTTTTACCTTTTGCAATCGGAGTTTTGGCCGGTGGTTTTGCCTAAAAAAAATTAATACCATCAAAAATGAGTTGAAAATAGCATTTTTTACCATAATATCGTTTTAATTAATTTTGAAATATTCAACTTAATTAAGCTGTCAAATTTAATGTATGTTTTTCAAATCACTCTTAGATTTTTATTATATACAACTTTCATTTTTTTTATTTAAAACTATACTTCTTTATTTCAAAAAGAATTATATTTTTTAGGCATATTGTAATGGTAAGACTCTAAACTCTAAAAGAGTGAAATAAGAATTACTTACTTAAAAAATGTAGATATTTTGAATTTAAAGCTTATGTGGATCAAGGTCCGTAAAGCCTATTGTAACAGGTTGGCCAGAAGGAGGCTTTCAACATACGAAAAGTAAACCCCCGGACATCCCCAATCGTGACGTCACAAGCTACAGACGCTGAGGAGTAATGTGACGCACATTGAGCTATAAAATCGACCATATCTCAAAAAAAAAAAAGTTGCAGAAAGCTCTATTAAACGAATATTGTTTGATAGGTTTTTTTTCGTTCTTTAATAGGTAGTGAACCAGAAAAGCATAATCTGTAATCAGTTACAACCTAGATATGACAAGATTGCGGGAATAAAGAGAAAATTTCGAAATACACACTAAAAATCCAGAACGCATAAGAATTTGGTTATTACAATTGAACGTCAAAATCTCTAAAACATAATAATTAATGATTTTTCAAACTTTTTCATTATTCAAAAATCAAAATGGATGATCAAAGACCTCATTCGTGAAAATTGTTCATAATGGTGTGGAAAAGCATAATTCATAACCAGTTACAACCTGAAAATAAAGAATTTGCAAAAATTATAGCAAATATCTTCAAAATATCATAATTTCGGATTTTCAGTACAAAAATTAATCACAATTCAAAACCTAAAATAGATAGAAAGATACTCTTTGCATAAATATTGTTAATAATGAACTATAAACACTTAATTCATAATCAGATGTAACCTCGATATACAACTGGGGAATTGTTAAAAAATCTGCAAAGCGCCATCACTTAAAAGTTTTTAAATGAAAATTGTATAATATTACACAATTGTTTTTTAAATTATCCACATATCTTTGATTCATTTCTAATATTTTACTGGTTTCAAACTTACGTATTTTGTATAATTAAATAATAAAAATCAAAACACGTATCTTTCTTTCACAATCAACATTAAGAAAGCAGTTCATAATAGAAGTTAAATTAAACTGATTCAACTTCTAAGGCTCGTTTACCACAAAAAAATTACCAAAAAAAATCGAGTTTTCAGGAATTTTTAAATGTATACAAAATACTGGAAAAATTCCAATTAAGCTCAACAGCTTATATCTCAAGAACTAAGTGAGATATTTTCAAATTTAGTACACTTTTAGAAAGTAGATGCTTCAATTAGTAATTGAAAGTAATTTCATAACAATTTTTCAAAATATCGATTTTTCAGGAATTTTTAAATTTATACAAAATATCGGAAGAATCCCAATTAAGTTCAGCAGTTTATACCTCAAGAACTAAGTGAGATATTTTCAAATTGACTTCACTTTTAGAAAGTAGATGCTTCAATTAGTAATTGAAAGTAATTTGATAACAATTTTTCAAAAAATCGATTTTTCAGGAATTTTTAAATTTATACAAATAATTGGAAAAATACCAATTAAGTTCAGAAGATTATATCTCAAGAACATATTTTTCAGGAATTTTTAAATTTATACAAAATATTGGAAAAATCCCAATTAAATTTAATGGCTTATATCTCAAGTTTTGAGTGAGATATCTCTAAACTGACTTCATCTTTCGAAAATAGATTCTCCAATTAATAATTAACAGTAATTTCATAATAATTTTCCAAACAATCGATTTTTAAATTTATACAAAATATTAGAAAAATCTCAATTAAGTTCAGCGATGTCTTTTGTGGTTAAAATTAGTTAAAATGTCAAAATATTAGGCCTTTTGGTTACTATATGGTTACCGATTTAAAAATTTAACCCAAATATATCATTAAAGTCTTTGGATATCTCAGGGATTTTTTATCTGTGAGATAACTTGAGATTTTAAGGCTCGTTACTTCCATCTTCTGGTTAAGATATCTAAGGAATTATCACCATGGCTATTTTATACATTCTGTTTGCCTAGTGGATGGATTTATCCATAAGATAAATTTAACTAAAAGATGATAGTAATGGACCTAACTCCCACTGCTACGTAACTCGTGACGTCACCCCCCTCCTTACCCTTCAAAACGCGTTTTTCAGTCTCTAGCCAACCTGGTACAATACGCTTTACGGACCTTGATGTGGATAACTCTGTAGTATGAACACCAACATTTTTGTATACACTGCTTTGTAACATGATCATTGTGTAATCTACTTGACGTGATGTCATAATAACAAAGTTAGATTTATTTCAGCTAGTTATAAAAGTGATGGCTGTTATGAGGTGGTGGAGAAGATGATGTAGCCAGTGATTTTTTTTTTAAATAATACAAATTAAATGTTTAAGTAAACATGTCTATCTCTACGAAAAAAGTAATATAATTGAAGACTAAATAAGTGTTTCTGCATGGGCGAGGCTAGAAGATATTAATATAAAATGGATAATCAATAGTTAATTGGCGTTGGTTTTCGCTAAAGATAATCTGTGGGATCAGAAGAATCCTCAACATATTAATTGAAAGCTATTCAAAAAATATAAAGTGTTGTTGCAGCAGAAGATCATATCATTGAAAAAACGTTGAGTTAGACAGAGCATACTCATACCTCGCTATATGAAACTACATTTATTTGTAGTATGTAATTTTTTTTTAAATTTTATTTCATCATTTTCAATAATAAATCGTTTTGTACATGATTTTAATAAACAATATACAATAAACTAAGCAAAACTAGGTAAGAATATGATAAAAAGCGTAAAATAAACTTATTTTGATATTAAATTGAATTGAAGAAACTGTCTAACTAATTTTTTGAAAATACAGTCAGTCCCAAAGTCATTGTACATTAATGATTATGGTATGATTTCCAAAATGGTGTTGTAAATAATAGTAATTTTTGTGATATATATTTAAATATTTATTTTTAACCAATTTATATTCAAAAGGTGTTAAATTGACTAAATAACAAAATAAATTAATAATTCTTTATAATAGTCCGATTGCAATCTCACAAAAGTTATCGTACACTTCAAACCTTCAAGGGCCCCTTGTCTTTATGTTTTACGTCAATAATAATAAAAATAAACGTTATGGCTCCTCGAAGAACGGAGACAAACGTAGAAGTAGGAAAAATTGTTATAAAATTACATAATGACGGTATGAACTACCGTCATATATATTGAACATATGTCAAATCATAAAATTAGTTAATAAAAGTGCTTCTACTATTCAATATATAATTAAAAAGTTTGTGGGTAGCGGCAATATAGAGAACGTACCACGTACGGGACACGTCCAAAGTTGCTAACACCCCGAGAAGAACGAAGCATTAGACAGGCAGTTAACGTAAATCCTCGGACTGGTGCTCCAAAAATAGCAGCAAATCTTCAAAATAATACGAATAAAAGTGTGAGTGCAGAACCGTAGTAAGAGTTTTACGACAAGCCGGCCATAACGGACGGGTGCCACGTAAGAAATCTTACATTAGCAAGAACAACAGAAAGAAGCGTATCGAGTTTGCAAAAAAAACAAAGATGTACACTTTTGGAAAATGGTTCTCTTTCGCTTACAACGCATATAGTTCGCGAATGGCTGTTGTATAATGTGCCTAAGCAACTACATTCTCTACCGCAGTCACCAGACATAATAATAATTGCTTTTATTGACCATTATTACAAAATTACATTGTCATCATATATCAGACTGTATTAAGCAGAATATATTATAAAAAACTAACACAAAAGAAGTAAACTAAATATACGTAGCAATGAGTCAATTGGCAAACTTCAGACTACGACATTTCTGTCATCGTCTGTTCCAGTTAACAGATAGATAGCACAATTTAATCGAACATATCAGAATCAAATCAATCACATCACATCAGATCACTGAAGCAGCTTTATATTTTCAGGACAAGAATTATACAGCGATGTGGCATTGTAAGGTATGTATATATATATATATGGTAATTCGTAATGCTTCGCGGATGGAGAAGTATCCCTGTTGACAGGAGACTACGACAAAGCACTGAAGATGCCAAGTGAGATCTTGGCGAAACGTCTGCCCCTGTCCACAGGGAACAACCAAGAAGATGAACGGATGATACCTCGGATCAAACAAAACATATATATATATATATATATATATATATATATATATACAGGGTGTCTCATGTAACTGGTTCATTAGAACATTCTTGGGTTACACTATTCGTAGAGGCTTGAAATTTTGGTATCATAGGTTGTTCATTCCGATCTATTATTCTAAAATATTTTCAAGATGGCCATCACTTCCGGTCTACCGGAAGTAGACCTCAACTTCGTTATTTTAAATGGAATGCTATAGTTTTTGTTACACCATTCAATTATATGTAAGAAAATATGTTGACTTTGATAACAATTGTTGGTACCTACCGTTTTTTGTTTTCGAGTTATTTTGATTTTAAGTGTTTTTTGGCAAATATCACCATGGTCTTTACAAGCCCATATCTCAGCCAACGTTAATTCAAAAACGTTTTGCATTGGTAAAATAACTCGTCATATGCTGTTAAATAGATTGTCACTTGTTATATCAGTGTACCTTATACAGCGTGGTCAAAAATTGAATTATCGTTTGGCTGTATTCAATTGCGAGAAAGTCGAAAATTTTAAATGCAACGCCCCATATCTTATTAGCCTATCTAAACGGGAAAATTTTAATTCCCTTTATTTAATTCTCAAATTATCTATAAACATTGTTACACCTATTTATTATAGTTTTCTTCATATTGAGTATTTTATCGAAATCTTACACAAAATGCTGGAAGCCGTTCGTGTTTTTATTAGAAGGCTATGATATTTTGACAGTTTATTTTTCTTTTAATGTTTAATTTATTTAAATTATCATTGGTATTATTTCTAGAATGATCTGTGTTTGAATAAACTTTAGTTTGTAAGCTTTTATTTGCCAAAAATAACCAGCAGAAGAACGCATAAATGAACAATGAAAAACAATAATATGGCGTAATATTCGACGTAATGATGGGTTAGATATTCCTAGAGAGTTCAGTTTATTTATTTGCGGTGCTTTCTTGTAAAATATTATTCATATAAATCGACCGAAGCACCTCTTACCAAAGAATTTGGTAAAGCAATAAAATATGACAAAACATTTATTCTATTATCTTAAGCTGCTGGTGATAGAAATTTATGGTTTCTTGTTATTTTGATCTTTCCAAAACTAAGAGATACGTCTCTTATCCTATCCAAAACTTTATTACACCCGCCATGAATATAAGACGAATTGAAAATAATTGGCCATGATATTCAAAGACATTAACAGCAGTAAGTGATGACACAACTAAGTAATGACAACAATAACATAAACATGGTTGAAAAGCTATCAAAACTCCATGGATTTCATAAACATAAAAACAAGAAGCTTTCCAGCATTGCATGCGTCCATTAATTTCCAAATATGAGGGCAACTACAACAAAAAAGGAAGTATCTAAATAGTTTGTAGAGAATTAAATTCCTATAATTTATTTTTGGAATTTTAAGTTTTTCATTCTTTTATGTTATTGATTTTAATTTTTGTCATTAAATTGTTGTTTTTCATTGTTTCATTTATTCGGTTTTCTTTTGGTTATTTTTGGTAAATTACAGCTAGCAATCTAAAGTTTATTCAATCGCAGTTCATTGTAGAAATAATACTAATAATATGGTAATTCGTAATGCTTCACGGATGGAGAAGTTTGTGTTTTGGTTGATCCGAGGTATCATCCGTTCATCTTCTTGGTTGTTCCCTGTGGACAGGGGCAGACGTTTCGCCAAGATCTCACTTGGCATCTTCAGTGCTTTGTCAGTCTCCTGTTGACAGACTGAGGTACTGTGGTGCTCTGGCTCCTACTATAAAAAGGAGCACCTCTCAGAGACCGTCTGCCCCTGTCCACAGGGAACAACCAAGAAGATGAACGGATGATACCTCGGATCAACCAAAACACAATACTAATAATAATTTAAATAAATTAAACAAAAAACTGTCAAAATGTCATGGCGTTCTAACAAAAACACAAACGGTTATTAGCATTTTACCTATGATTTTGATAAATTCCTCAATAGCAACAAAACTGTAATAAATAGGTACAGGAATACTCATAGATAATTTGTAGAGAATTAAATTCCTTTTCTGATAGGGTATATACTGATACAATAAATGACAATCTATTTAGCAGCGTATGAAGAGTTATCGTGCCAATGCAAAACGTTTTTGAGTTAACGTTGACTGAGATATGGGCATGTAAAGAGCATGGTGATATTTGCCAAAAAACACTTAAAATAACTCGAAAACAAAAAACGGTAGGCACCAACAACTGTTATCAAAGTCAACATGCGACAACGTGCCATAATTGAATGGTGTAATAAAAACTACAGTATTCCATTTAAAATAACGAAGTTGAAGTTTACTTCTGGTAGACCGGAAGTGACGGCCATCTTGAAAATATTTTAGATTAATAGATCGGAATAAACAACCCATGTCACCAAAATTTCAAGCCTCTACAAATAGTGGAACCTAAAAAAGTTCTAATGAACCAGTTACGTGAGACACCCTATATATAATAGTATATATATGTATAAGGTATATATTATAAGGTGTTTGAATAATAAGAATATAAAAAATTTATCGATTGTAAATAATTTGATTTAAATAAATAATTATTCGGGAAACGATCTATTATAATATGAATTACTTTATTTTATACTGATATTTCGACTGTTTATTTCAGTCTTCTTCAGAGTACACTGAAATGAAGTAAATAACAATGAAATACAATAATCAAAACAGATTAGAATACATACAAAGTTGTGTTCCTTATTTAATAATATCATTAAAATTATTGAAAAAACGCTACCACAGATCACTTTTTAGATGAGAATGAATGACATATTAAATTATAAAATAACATAAACAACACTTGTCAGCCTGTTACATCAAATGTATAACTAGTTTTTAGAAATATTTTTGAAATCATCGAATAAGTTGAAAAAGATAAGATTTTCTTTGTCCGTTTTGAAATTAATAACATTATTTTCTGCGTTTATATGGTACATTACAAGAAACAATCTGTTGTGATAATTTGATTCTTTGTCTAAAATTATTGTATTTTCAAAATTAAACTGATGGTTTGAGGTCAACTGCGTGTTTGGATAGAGCACATGATGTTTTTTCAATTTTGTATCACTTTTATGTTTATTAATTCTACTCTTTAACCATTGTTTTGTTTGTCCAATATATTTTTTATTACAGTCTTTACAATTAACACAACGGGACAATATATAAGTCCCGTTTAGACATTTTTCCGTTTTATCTTTTAATGTTGAGAAGTAATTGGTTAATTTATTTGGATAAATGTTAATAAGTGTTAAACCATCGGTTTTCAAATGCACTCTAAATAATTCTGTTAATCCGGGAATATGTGGAATTTTTTTATTTTGTTGAATTTGTTGGGATGTGTTAAGATTTTGATTTATGTTATGTTGTAAGTTTGTAGAAAACAGTAATTTGTTAAGGAGCTTCTTTGGGTAACCATTGTTTTCAAACATATTACATAGGATTTTTATATTCTTTTCCTTAAATTGTGATTCGACTATATTACAAATTCTATATTTCAAGGTAAGTACAGTAGTAACTTTATGTTTAAATGTGTGATTGGAGTGGAAATTTAAAAATCTACCAGAATATGTTGGTTTTCTGTACCAATCAAAAATAATACGGTTGTTTTGATCTCTGATCATCATAGTGTCCAAAAAGGGAATGCTTCTATTGATTTCCCTTTCCACAGTAAAACGAATGTTAGGGTGAAAGTTATTAAAAATATACAAAATGTTATCAATATTATCTTCTTTGCATGCTAAAATTAGATCGTAAACATATTTTTTGATGAATGTTAACAGTAAATCAATTGTTTGTAAAATCTTGTCTACACAATGATCCATAACCATTAAGGCTAAATTGGCCTGATAGGTGAACCCATTGGTACTCCTGAAATTTGTTGGTATATTTTATTTTGAAAAGTAAACATGGATGCATGAAAAAGTAGATTCAATCCTTCTAAGAAAGTTTTCTTCGTCCACTTGCAAACTTCATAAATTCTTTCCCATTTTTCTTCTACTATTTTTATTATGAGTGATAAAGGAATATTTGTAAATAAATTAACTACATCCAACGAAATCAATACGTTATCTTTAGGTAGCTGAAAATCTCGGAATTCTTCTACAAAATCGAATGTATTTTTAATGTTATAATTAGGTTCTCTTGCAAAAGCTGCAGTAAGGATTTTAGATAAATAGCTAGATAGTTCATATGTTGCCGTTCCTATTGATGAAACTATCGGTCGTAAAGGTATACCTTCTTTATGTATTTTTGGAAGGAAATATATCTTAGGTATTGATTCCAGACTATATTAAGGATACTACAAAAAATATTCATAACTTATTGGAATCTAACACAATGTCACGCAAAGACTCAACATTAAAAGAAAAAATTAATAAGCTCCAACAAATTGAAAAGCAGCCACCCAATACGCCTCTACGCCAATTAGAGAAAACAGTGGGCCTTCCAAAGTCAACGATCAACAAATTAATAAAACAAAAGGATGAATTTGAAAAACAATGGATTAATGCTGAAATCCAAGCGGAATCGCGTAAAAGGAAGCGAGAGGGAAAAGAACCAGAAGTTGATGATGCTCCTGCGATAACCCAAAAAGGGGTTAGTGTTTGTGCCTCAACGCTGAAATTAATAGCAGAAGAATTGGCGAAAAAATTAGGTCATCAAGATTTTAAAGCAACGGAAGGTTGGTTTTCACAGTGGAAGGCAAGGTGCAACATAAAATTTAAAAATGTACAAGGGGAGAAGGGTAGCGCAAAAGTGGTCGCCGCTGATAAAAGGAAAAACTTCCAGAACTGCAAAAGTTGTTCAGTTCAGATAACATCTTCAATGCCGATGAAACTGGTCTGTTCTACAGTGCAACGCCAGATGGATCACTGTGTTACAGGAATGAGACATTAGTCGGGTTTAAAAGAGCTATGGACCGCATAACTGTTCTATGTTGCGCCAATATGTCCGGCACTGAAAAGAGAAAACTTTTGGTTATCAGTAAAACTGCAAAGCCTCGATCGGGGATATCAATAAACATAGTCTGCCGGTAGAATATTATTCAAATAAAAATGCCTGGATGACTGCAAATATTTTTAAACAATAGTTGACGAAATGGCACCAACAACTGGAAAAAATCTAGAAAAATTGTATTGTTGCTCGATAACTGCCCTGCTCATCCTCATATAAACAATTTGAAAAATATACAATGAGAATTCCTGCCTTCTAATACAACTTCATTAATACAACCTATCACACCATTGAAAAAAATAGAAGAATTTTCCTTGACATCATCATCTAGCTCCAAAGAGGTTAGCTCGAAAGCGAACATACTAATCTGTATACAATTTGTAGCAGACAGTTGGAAAAATGTTAGTAGTGAATGTATACGCAATTGTTTTAACCATTGTGGCTTCAAAGATCCCAGTGACATGCAACTTTCTGAACAAATGGGCACTTCAAGTGAAATCATAAATGACTCTGTACTTCGGCAAGTTAACAACGTTAATGATTTTCTAGAAATAGACGCAAATTTGGAGTGTTGCAATAATACCGAAGACTACGCGGGTGATATTGTTGATGAAATTGTATCTACAAAACTGATCTCTAATAATGAAGTTCAAGAAAGTAGCGACGAAGAAATCTATAAACCTATACGTATTCTAGAAGCTAAGAAAAGTATAGAAGTTTTAAGACGTTTTTTTATGCAAACAGACAATGAAGATTCTCCAGTTGAATCTTTAGATAATTGTGCAGAGTATATAAATAAAAAAATTATGAACCATGGAAACCAAAGTACTTTGGACAAGTATTTTTTACCTAAGTAAAAAATGTGGTTTTCTTTATCATTATTTTTGTTGTTTACTTATTTAATGTTTTCTTATATAGAATAAATGTTTATTTTAATATTTCCACTTTTTATTTTCAACAATAATTACTTTTTATCCTGTAGATAAAAATACGTAATATATATTGTTTTCTATAAGTTTTTTTTTACTATCAGATAATTGGGACAACCTCTTAATTGGGACAGATTGAATGAGACGCGATGTGTCCCAATTAAATGGAGTGCACTGTAGATGAAAACCGATTAATCATTTGATCTTTACAGTTTGAAGTTTTTGATTGTAAATAAATTTAAATAAAAATACATAAATAAAAATGTGAAGAAATCTTTTTAAAACCTATATGTACCTTTGTTGTAGAATTATTTTTTTTAGGTGGAGTTTCAACAACTTCCGGCGTACTTCTACCGGCACTCCTCTTAGTTCCACGTTTGCTTCCACTTTCCGGTTTCGCTTCAACAACCGGAACCTCCTCCTTTCCACCTATCTTCAATTTAGCATCCCTAATAATTTCTTTGTCCGGATCGTCAAGCCCTAAAGGTTCCTTATAAAAAGTAAAATTGTCCAAGGTCAATTCTTTTTGGTCCAGATTTTCAGAAACCTCCCGCATCGAGCGAACTTTCTTCCCTGCCGGGGTATAATAATAAATATCCCCTTGTTTCTTTGTCAAGGAATCCGAGGTGGCTCGATAAACGAGTTCCCGTTTCCATCCGAGTTCGAACGGTTTCAAAAAATTAGGGTTACTCAAATCAACCTGTACCTTTCGCTTTTTTGAAGAAGGCAATACTGGGCTTTCTGCTCGACGCGGCGTACCTTTTACCACTGCTACTATACCACCATAAGTTGAAGAGGTCGAAGAAGGTGTGCTTACTTCCGTTTGCTCCGAAGATTGGTTATCGCCATTTTCAATTCGTTTTTGTTTTTCTTGACGAGCAGAGATCAGTATGTCGCTGTAACGTTTGTTGGGAATACGTGCGCGTTTTCCTTTACCTAATTGTTGTTTTTCAGGTACAGATAAATTATTATCGTCTAAAAAGATATTATTATTATTATTATTTTTTTTTTTCAAAATAATTAATAATTTAATTACCTTGAACGTCATCTTTCTTCTCTGCTTCGATAACTTCTCTTTCACCTTCAGTTTCCACTTCTGAAGAGGCTGACTCTTCGGCTTCACTCGATTCCGGAAGTTTAACTTCATTAACCTTTTTCGGCTCATCACTATCTTCTTCAACCATCTTCTTTGGCGATTCCTTTTCCTCCTCCACTTCTTTCACCTCCGGTGCTTTCTCAACGTTCCCTGCGTCCTCTTCAACACCATCTTTGTCGCCATTTAGATTTCCCGCCGTTTCAGCTTCGACAGGTTCTTCGATGTTCTTTTGCGGGGCCATTTTCACACGGGTTCCTCGTCTTGTGGAGACCGATGCTTCCATTTGCTTCTAGTTGTTGTAATAACAGTGGATGCTTGCACGAAATGTTTACCTTTAAAGAGCCTCTTTTAACGTCCCACGTGTGTTACGCATTATTTGGGGCTTCTCCGGGATGATGTTGTTGCGTTCCCAGAGGGTTTCTTCTGTTGGGTTGAAATTTATGGGATGTCTCTATTGAGGAAAGCTTGAAAAGCGGGATTTTCCGATTATTTTCGCTTGGAATAACGAAGCACTCCACTTATCAACGATTTATTCGACGTTTAGTTGTTGAGCTATGTAGAGGGCAGCACGTTTGATTATATTAAATCAGGGCTTTTTTAATAAAATAATACCTTGATTTGATGTGGATTTAGCTCGATTCAATGTGGCTACGTCGTAATTACGGTCCGGGATAAAATTGCTAATTAAATCAGTTAATTCTTGATTGTTTAGATTGTTAACCAACGCGTCGATGCTCGAAGCGTCATTGTCGTTACACCAGATTACTGTTATAATTTATAAGCAACCCACTAGATGGCGCGATAATAAAACTGTCAAACCTAAATTCGTTAATAAATTTAAAAATCAATTACATTTTTAGTTATAAATGTTAAATTAAGTTCGGGTTTGCAATTTATATAATAAATAATTAAATATATTTTTTTAATTAAATATATTTTGTTGGTTACTTAATGGATTCTATCATTCGCATATATAGGGGGCGGCACAATCGATTCGACTAGATTTGTTGTAAGAAAGATGATTTTAAGAAATATGGATTTTACTTCTTAAACATTTATATTACGTTAAATGTATCTTTTTTTTATTTTGGGGGCATAAGTAAAATGTTAATTTTTAATTACTTGGAGATCGTTCATTCGGTTGAGGTTGATATACAGAGAGGGCAGCAGAGTCGATTTTTTAAATAAATTTTAGGAAATACGATTTTTGTACTTATTGTAAATTCATTAAAATATATAATAATATTAATGTTTAATTTAAAAATGTGGGATAAATTAATAAATTAATTTTAGTTTATTCTAATTTATATGAAGCGCCGACAAAGTAGATTTCTGCGTATGTGGTACGTCAAGTGTCAAAATTAAAATTTGCAATTAATTTATTAATAATTTGTTTAAAACGTTCAATTTTGGTGCTATAAATGGTATTTAATATAAATTTGGGATAAGTTAAAAGTGCAGGTATGGATTTCTTTGAATATTCTTATATTTTGATAAAGATAAGTAACCTACGTTAATTTCAGATAACATCAATCAATCTGATAAAACCTTAATTTTTTGAAAAATGCTATCATTTGTGGAGGCAAGGTCAAGAAACTTGGATTTTTGTTAATTCCTAACTATTATGGTACAGTCACGTAGACATATCCTTAAAAGCAATCGAGAAAACTCAATTTTTAGCAGTTTTAATAACGTTGTTTGAGTGCGAGGATCAAAACAGCTCCACGTGAATTTCTTTGCAAACTCCCACCTCCTCCCAAAATCAACTCCGGTCGATTCTTAAAGCTCAAAATCGGTTAACTTGGCGCCGACGAAACGAGGCATCGAAACGGCGGCAAGGAGTGCGGCCAATAAACAGGAACAGTGACATAACCTACGGCCAATGGGATTTTGCAATCGTGACATAAACCTCTAAAAATAGTCGAGTATATAACATGGAGAACTGGAGGGAGCAGGTCACGTTTGAGTTTGGCGTTTGATCGGACGGGGCTCTGTTCAGTCGACCGGCGGACGCGAACTGCGATGTTTATTAGATCGAACGAAACGCGCGCCGCCGAACAAATCAGTTGCGACCTGTTGTACGCGAAACTGCTTTGCGACGAGAAACAGCTGCGGAATCGGCGAAAACGTGCCGACGCGTGTTTAATATTAACGAAGATAATCAGTACGCTTATTGTTAAAACACCGGGCGTCGCGACGCTCGAGGATCCCTCTTCTTCATCGCCGAAAAGAACCGTAATCGCTACTACAATTGGCGACAGGTGGTCAAAACTTAGGTAAATAACGAAAACAAACATTTTATTTCAAAGAAAAACCAAAATTTTTCCAAAAATTCCAAAAGTTTTTATTTCAAAATGTTGATAAGACGAGTTTAATCCATTTTAAACGTGTTTTGTTGGGTGGTACTTTTAAGTTAATTAGTATCAATTATAATCATTAAAGTTGTTACTTTTATAGTTTAACTTTAAAGGTTAAAAACGGTTTTAATTCTGCAACAAATGTTACATTCGTTTGGGTTGGGTTGATGCTCAATTAAAAAGTTGAATGTTTTTCAAATTTACACTTTTTGTACTAAGAATAATATAATTATTACAAAAATAAGTACTCTTTTAAACAAAAACATTAGCCATGTTTTTTTAACAACAAATTTACAAACTCGACTAGATCATCTTAAGGACCGATAAGATTCTTAATCTTTGCTTCATTAATAACAAACAATAATCATTTAATCTTTGAAAAAACATTGAATAAGATTTAAATCATTAAACATACAAAGATATAGTATTGTCGTTTCTTTCTTTAACAACCAGGATGTTGTTAAAATATTAGAACACATTTGAAAGTGGGACAGAAACATATACGTGATCGTAAAAAGTTTAGCTTGAGGGTAGATTAGGATTTGGATTTCGCAAATTAGTATTTAAGAAAGCAACCGTTGCGAATTATGGAAATTTTATCGCTTTTCAACGAGCGATTACCGTAGATTTTCTTTCTCAACCATGGAATCGGTCCATATTACTTATTAAGATGACGTTCCGCTCGTATATCATCGTTGTAACTGTCAATTAGCCTACGATATTATTACTAATAGATGTAATCTGTTTAACATTATGTGGGCTTGTAACTTGTACGTGTTCGTAACGGTTCCTGTATTAATCTATTAAGAATTAATATCTGAATTAATATTAAAAAAATAATAGGAATGCTAAAAATATTATTAAATTAACTTAACTCTCCTACACGATTTGTATCCAACATAAAGTTCAAGTCCGCGTCAAGAAACTGTAACTTTTACTGCATCGTGGGAAATGTCGAAAGAAATATAAACGAGAACAAAATACCAACAACAAACCTCCTACAACAACGCATAACAGGAATTGTTAGCCACTGATCATTCATGAATCGACGACAATCACAATAGCCGGGCTCATTAACAACAATTTATTATGTACTTGATTAGCATATATTTCTAATAACGGTTTGAAAATGGGATCGCGTGTTCGTAATCAACGAGGAAAATGAAAAAGTCGACAGTTACAAATCTTTAAATCTTAACGATTATCGAATGATAATTCAGATGAAAGGAACCGAATTTTTTTAAGGAAACTAGGATCATTGTAAATTATTAATTTTTGTAGGGGATTTAATGTGGTATTAAGAAAATATTTCAAGGTGAATTATCTCCACCTTAGTAATAAGTATAAAGTAAATAATTACATTGTAAACATAAAACGTAATCGATATTTTGTAAATATTAATTGTTTAGATAAAGCAGTGGTTTCAAATTGGATGGAGTTTGGGTTTAGAAAATTTTTATTTACAATGGCGGCCTAAATTTAAAAGCTAATAGGGTTACAATCTTGGGGTGGGGCGGTTTTTGCAATGAAATGGATGGTGCCCCTATCATGCACACCTTTTTTTGGCGTTGAATTTTGTATGAAAAGGGGCGTACTGGTTTTGTTCGTCCAACCCAGCCTTGGGACGCCGAATATATAAGGATGGCTCTGATTGAAATATACAGGGTTGAGTTTAGTTATGTATCTGAAAACAATTTTTTAAAGACTTCTTCTACAGTGAATAATTTCTGAAATAAAGTACTATACAAACTAATTTGGCAACCTGGTATATTTGGATCGAAGTAAAACTAGAACTAACACTAGACCTAGATGTGAACAATTTTGGGTTTAGCCGTCCAAATATCTCAGGAAGGTTTTGTTTTAAATATACAGGTTGGGTTGGGTTTAGCCGTGCGTCTGAAGACATTTTTTTTTAACGAACACCTTCACAATCAATATTTTCTGGAATAGTGTACTTTCGCAATTGATTTAGCAACCTTGTATATTTCAATTGAAGTAAAACTAGAGCTAACACTGGACCTAGAAGTAGATAGTTTTGGGTTTAGCTATGCTTTTGAATACATTTTTTTAACGCAGATCTCTATAATGAATATTTTTGGAATAGTATACTTTACAAACTGATTTGGCAACCCTGTATATTTGGATCGAAGTAAAACTAGAGCTAACACTAGACCTAGATGTGAAAAATTTTGGGTTTAGCCGTCCAAATATCTCAGGACGGTTCTGTTTTAAATATATAGGTTGGGTTGGGTTTAGTCGTGCGTCTGAAGACATTTTTTTAACGAAGACCTCCACAAGCAATATTTTCTGGAATAGTGTACTTTCCCAACTGATTTAGCAACCTTGTAAATTTCAATTGAAGTAAAACTACGGCTAAAACCTAAACTTTTCTACTTCTAAGTCTAGTGTTAGTTCTAGTTTTATATCATTAGATCTAACTCCAAATCTATAAACATTCGCGGTTAGCCGTACATCCCTCAAGACGGCTAAACCCAAATGAATCCAGTTCTAGGTCTAGTGTTAGTTCTAGCTTTACTTCAATGCAAATATACAGAGTTTGGTTGGGTTTAGCTCTGCATCCGAACCCATCTGGAGACGCACGGCTAAACCCGAATCTTTCCACTTGTTGGTCTAGTGTTAGTTCTAGTTTTATGTATCATTATATCATTAAATCTAACTCTAGATCTAGAACTAGAAACATTTATAGTACTGAGTCGAGTAGAGAGATTTCAGCGTTTATTTCTTTGTCAGTCTTCAATTTTTGGTTTAAATTAGTTGATTACACTGTCTGTAACCTTATCCTGCCATTTTGTGAATTAGAATCAGTTGTGCTCCTATATGGTATGTGAGTGGATTCAATAAAATTTTGTAGAAAATAGTCGTGTTATGGTTACAACAACAAAAATGGAAATACCAAGCCTTTTATTTGTAAATTCTGTAAATTAATGTTTAAGAAACAGATGTTTGTAAAAGAAAAAACATTTTTTTTGTTAAATCACGTTTGTGTTGGTTAGAATATTCTACTTCAAGGTGTCATTGATCACAAGATAAGAAGTGATCAGGTATAATCGCAACTACAATGATGATACAGTTGAACAGGCATCAACAGTGGTTGTCGAAAATTAAGCATAAAGCTGCGTTTAGTGCATCGGAAATTCTTAAGTTTCGGAGATTGAAAATTCGTTCGGATTGGCTGATGGCGGCCGTACTGGCGTCACGTGATCGTTACCAGCCAATCCAACCGAATCTCCAATCTCCGAAACTTAGGGATATCTGTTGCACTAAAGCTACCTTAAGGGGAGCTTCACGGGAATTTAAAGTATCCTAAACAATAAACTTCACGGAAGACATGTCCAAAAATCTGGAATAAAGACCGTCTTCAATATAGAAGATGAGAAAGCTTTTGTCAAAAGCGTTCTAAAATATTCTGATTAGGGCTCCCCTCTAAGTGAGGGAGATGTGAAGAGTCTTGTTAAAAACTATTTGTATAGCAAAGAAATTCAGAAGTCATGTTTTGCAACAATACACTAAACGACAACTAGGTCAAAAAGTGGTGCTAACATAAAGAAGGCAATAGCTGGGATTAGTAGGGAAATTATTCAGGATTATTTTAATAATATATAAGAAACGCTACTAAAACATATTTAATTATGACAAAATGTGTTTCTGATTACCCCGAAAAAATAAAAGCTTTGTTTAGAAGAGGGTCAAATATCCAGAACGGGCAATCAACCATTCAAAATCATGAACCACAATGATGATGTGTGGTTCAGCAAGTGGTGTACTTTTGTATTACATAGAGTGAATAATGTATAAAGCAGAACATCTCTGGATGTTTGATCACATGGAGAGTTGGTGGACCGAATGATGCATCTGGTGGTTTAGAACCTTGTTGCAATAAGGAACTCGGTTTACTAGAACCAAACATGTTCTATTGGGATCAATATTCGCTTCAGAATCTATCTATTGGATAGATTCAGAAACGTTTGAGAAGTATTTCCTTCCCTATGCACTTAGACTTTTGGGAAAAAAGGTAATGCTGGGAGTTAATTCACACACAAATAATGACGTTATAAACAAATTTGAAGAGAATAATAATTGAATGATAATTTTTTATTATTCTCTAGACTATTGTAGTTCAAAATATTATTCCCCTCTTTATTAAAAGTAACTTAGAAAAAAGGACTTCCAAGCAAAGAAATCAAGAAAATTGTAATGCCACTAAAATAATTTCGATCATTAATTTTAATGCAACTGGTTTATATCCTCTGAATGCTGAAAGGGTTTTGCGGTAATTGCCCATCGAAAATCTTGAAGAAGCGGAATAGTTTGTGAACGACATACTAACAGACCTTTTACTATCATAAAGAGTAACCTGAGATCCAGACAAAAATGTAATTGCAAGTAAACCCAGGAAAAAGCATCATTGCCCTAAGTTCATCTGAAGATAAAACTTTTCTTGAATTGGCAAAGTTAAAAGAAATTGATGCAGAGCAAGAAATTTCCCCATAGGATGATGCGTATGCTCAGCAAGAAATACATTCGAACCGTCTTTCAATATAACATTTTACATTAACAAACTTATTTAAAATATTTATATTTTTATTTTTTATTATATTTATAAATATTTATAAGATCATCTAGGCCCTTACTCTTTAATATTTATGTTAATGACGCATTTGAAGTTGTTCAATATGCCCAATGTTTAATGTACACTGATGATTTAAAACTGTTTCTCTGTATCTCTTCGCCTCTTGATTGTTATAGACTGCAGTCTGACTTGAACAATCTTGAAGCTTTTTGCTTCAATAATCGCATTTCATTGAACTTATCAAAGTGTAAAATTATTTCCTTTTCTAGGAAGGTTAACTCGATCAATTACAATTATAACGTCGTTGGTGAGATGTTGCAAGTTATTGTTTCATATACCTGTTGATTCTGTGGTCACTAAGCCCTGGCGTATGTTAAGTTTTATTATGAGATCAACACAAGGTTTTTCTAATGTTAGTGCAATTAAAACTCCTTATTTTGCTTATGTATATAGCCCACTCAACTTTTTCAGTGTTGTTTAGAATCCTCAGTATCATCTGCATAAATCCAGAATTGAGCGTATTCAAACCAAATTCCTAAAATACCTTTGTCTTAAGTCTTCTATTCAATACATTGATTACGAATCAACTTGCACATCTTTTCGTATGCTAACACTCGGCCAGCGTCGCTTTTGTGCTGATACATTATTTTTTAGATAAACTTATAAAAAATAATCGTGACTCTTTTGAGCTCGTTGGTTGTATAAACATTCATGCTCCACCAAGACTTTTGTGCTTTGACTTCCTATTCATGACACCTACACCCAAAACGAATCCGGTGAACAGGTGCCAGAACTCTCCGTTATTGAGGATGGCAAGATCCGCAAATCGTCTTGATGTAGATTTGTTTCGGCATTCTTTCTATTCGTTTAAAATGTTACTATTCGCTACGGTTACTGCGTTGCCTCGAGCGTTCATTTGATTTGATGTTTAACACGTATTAATAATTATTTAATTTTATTTTCTCTTCTCATACATTTCATTTTTGTGACATTGTTAATAAAATTTTTCCTATTGGTTATTTGAGGTACAGTTTTTTTGGGTTCGACCTGTTATTGTATCCACTTGAGATTAAATAAATAAATAAAAATTTTCTGGTACTAGAGTTTGTAAATACCGCGAATTTTTTTAGAATTTTTTTTACGCAGAGCGATTCGAAAATGTTTCAGTTTCCTCATCAAAAGTGTCGCCCTTTTAAGTCATCTTAAGTCTCATTATACATTATAGGTTTGATTGGGCTGAGCTTGTTGACCTCGAACTTCATGAATGTTGTGGATTTGAGTTGGGTTGAACTCCAACTTTCGTATCATTTAATATGAGTTTTATTATGAAGTTCAACGCAACTCAATCCGTAATATTTCTTGTAATACAGACCAACACAATTTTTAAAAATAAACTGTCGAATTGCCATGTCGTTGTCTTTATCTAACATCTCTGCTCCATCGATGACTTAAAATCGATAGATTAAAAAGTACTAACTTATTTTGATCAGGTATAATCGGATTCGTTGTAACCAAATTTATTTAGTTTATGTTAAACAGACTTAAACATGCTTACAGTATTATTCGTCATGTAAGAATACATAAATATATTTTTTTACTTACTCACATATTTTTTTTTCTGGAATAATAATGAAGCACTTGTCAATTATTTAGACATCTTTTGAATTACACCAAATTAGATATCAGCAATTTTGAACAATTTTTTCATCTTATAAACGAGTTTCAACAAATTTAAATACAGTTTTTAATCGTTTTGAATAACTTGGAATGATAATAAACCATTTTTCAATCATTTAGACAGCTTTTGAATAACACCAAATTATATGTTAATAATTATAAACAATTTGTCAATCTTATAAATGTCTTTTGACAACCTTGGCTGTAAATTTAAATGCAGTTTTGAACAATTTTAAATAGTAATAGAGCAGTTTTCAATCATTTGGACAAACTTTTTCGTTTTAAAGCGCGTTTTGGCAGCTTTGAATGTAGAGTTAATTGCATCAATTTTTCCATCTTATTAATATGGTAATGAACTTGTAATGATAATGAAGAATTTTTCCAATTATTTAAACAAGTTTTGAATAACTTTTCTATCTTATAATGGCGTTTTGACAAGTTTAGTTACAGTTTTTAATCATTTTGAAGAACTTGGAATGTTAATGAAGCGTTTTTGAATCATTTAGACAAGTTTTTTAATAACGCCATTACATATCAATTATTTTGAATAACTTTTCCATCTTATAAACGCCTTTTAACAAGTTCTGATGCAGTTTCCAATTATTTAGAGATGTTTCGAATAAGACCAAATTAAATATCAATAGTTTGTAACAACTTTTCCATCATATACATGTGTTTCGACAATTTTAAATGCTGTTTTTAATCGTTTCGAATAACTTGGAATAATCATAAACCATTTTTAATCATTTATACAAATTTTGAATTACACCAAATTTGTTATTAATAATTTTGAATAACTTTTTTATCTTATAAATGTGATATGACAACTTTACATGTAGTTTGTATTTTTTTGAGCAACTTGGAATGATAATGGAACAGTTTTTAATCATTTAGGCATCTTTTGAATCAGCCAGCTTCAGAGATGTACGGCTAAATTCGAATGTTTATAGTTCTAGATCTAGAGTTAGATCTAGATGTCTAAATGATTAGACATATTTTGTAAGTTATCTAACTTTTGAATATCACCAAATTAGATATTAGTAATTTTGAACGACTTTTCAGTCATCTTGAAAGATGTACGGCTAAATCCGAATATTTCCAGCTTTAGATCTAGAGTTAGATCTAATGATATAAAACTAGCACTAACACTAGACCTAGAAGTGGAAAGATCGGATTTTTCTAGTTTTACTTTACTTCAAATATACAAGGTTGTCAAATCAGATTGTAAAGTATTCTATTTCAAAAGAAACTTTATTGAGGGGCCTTCGTGAAAAAAAGTCTTTACATGTCTTCAGAAGTAAAACTAGAAGTAACACAGATCTTTATTAGACTTTAAGATCTTAAAATTAGTTAAATTCAAAACAAAGAGATAATTACCTTTTACAGAAAACGGCCATTTGTAATGCCATCATTTTATTACCACGCGTGCTGGTTTGCAAAAACAAATACACTGGCGAGATTATTCGCACTTGAAGATGAAGTAATTTCGCTTCTAGCGATTTAAAAATAAACCGAATCTGTGTATATTGCAATCACCTTAAAATTATTGAGCACGATTTATTATTGTGTGTACCAACTTCGGAATTATAAAAATATCACATCCAATTAATAATAATTTTGGTAGATTTCAATAAATTTCTTAATTTCTTTCTTAATTAAAAAAAAATTAGGAATATCTTTTCAACTACGTTCTATTTTATACATTTACGTGGAATATTTACACGGATTTACTTATCATCAAAGATTTCTTTCGTCGTTTAGAATTCTTGTGATGCCACCCATAATTCCAACCTTGTGCTATATAGAACTCGCAACATTTCAATAATACTCAATTAGCGGCTTTATTTAACTCGCATTACGCATTAAATATAATAGAATTTTCATTAAAAATTTGTCAAATTAAAAACGTTTTTTAAAAATTATCTTCGCGTTTTAGTACTAAATAAATAATTACTAAGTAAATATAAAATGTGTACCCACCGATATATGAATACTATTTCAATATTTACTTAAATAATTATTTTTTTAAATAAGTTTTAGTTAAATAAAAATTCGTTATACTAATTAATATAATTTATTAATTCTAAGAACCTTAATTTCATCGAAAACTTAAAGTTCAATCTACTCGATTACTCACCAAGAATAACATTTCCTGTCTTATTCTTCTCGATATAAATTCTAATAAATTAATTATCTAAAGATACGTTTCAAAATGAGTAATGTAACTTTGTTTTAATTTTTTTAATGTTTCATTTCTTTCTTTTTCAGGTAAGTCACACATGATTGTTCATCTTGCGGTTACATTGACTCAACTTTCAAAAACGAAACGGATCCGGTAACGTAACTTTCTATAAATCAAAGATTTTGATTAATACTTTGATTTGCTTTAAGACTTCACATTTTTCTCGTTCTAAAACAGACAGACGAGTTTCTCACGGACATAATGGTGTCGATAAATAAACTTGAAGGCCGCCTTCACCTTTTCTGCCACCATTGTCAAAAATAATCAGCGAACAACGTTCTAATTGTCCGCAAACGGTTCGCCTCTCCACCTCTAAGTAATCGTTTCAGCTAGAAAAGGAGCGAAAGACTTGTTTTGCTTTAAGAAGAAGATCTCTTTTTTTCCTTTTACTTTTTTTTCCTTGACGTTGTTTATTTTCTTTTGTGCAAGCTATAATAAGGTCAAAGATGTTTTCTTTTTTCGTTCCGATGCCGATTTAGGAACCGTAGGTGGTCGATTTTAATTTTTGTAAGTTTCTTTTTAAAACTTGATTTGGTTTCTTTAAATTTTTCTCGATTAAACTGTGCCGATAATGGTTTTAAATTTCCTTTGGTAAAAACTGAAACGATAAAGGAAACGATTTGTCGGTATAAAAAGCAGGAAATATTTTTCGCATTTAGTCAAAAATAGGTTTTATATATAAATATGCCAATTTTCTTTTAATGTTTAACGAAAATTAAATTATTAATTTTCTTTTGTAAGATAATCGAAGATAGATTTATTTATTTATTTATTTCGAAGGTAACTAATTAACGATTTAAATTAATTTGAAAAGAGAAGTGGTTAATAACCTATAATAAACTTAACCACTTAAATTAATAATTTATAGCTTATAGCTCGAGGAGGATTTTTGTTCGAGGCAAAAAGAAGTGTATATTTTATGCCGTTTAATTGCTAAATGCTTATTCGCGGAGCTTATCTCTTGTCGAATTTTTGCCTGTTTAAATGGGACAAGGCAACGCAGCGCCATCCTCGCGCGAGCAATAAAACGCAACGTTTAATTTCAAACCGTTTCTTCGTTGGTTTACATGAATGTATTTTATGTTAAAAATCTTTTTGCTGCAGCAATAACGAGAAACGTGAAACGTATAGGAATATTAAACGCTCCTCAATTGCTAATTGCCTATTGAAGATGTGTTCTTCTTCAAAATCATCAAACAATCATGATTATGAAGGTTGGAGCAATAAACTTTCTTAAAAGCTCTTTATTTTTTAAATTAATACATAAAATTTCTAACAATTAATATTTTTTTCTAATTAACTTAAATCTTGCTTATTTTGAATAACAATTCGTAAAATTATTCATTTATTATATATGAAATGAAAACTGGACAAGTCCAGCGAAGCATCCAGTAATAAAACACAATAAATAACATAAACAAATAATTTCTTTACAAAAATAAAAAATTGCTGAACAAGAAATTAATAATAATCAAAATTAACAAAACAAAATCAAATAATAACGAAAATGATTAGTAAAAAAAATAATTAACAAATAAGAAAACATTTTAAAGGCTCTATTACACAGAGAACAGTTGTAGGTAAATTATATTTATTATTAATTTCCAAAAATCATAAAAAATCAGGTCAAAATCAATAATTTTTATCTCAGAAACGAATAAAGATTTTCTAATTTGGTTCTCAGCATGACAAAATAAACACTTACCTATATAAATTAAATGTATCATTAAAATATCTCAAGAATTCGAAGAAGAAGAAGAAAAACAAATTTTATTCAAAACACATAAATAAATAAAAAAAATTATAACAATAACATATTATTAATGAAAGGGTTGGAATAGGGCTATCGACCGGGGTCTTTCTGCCCGTGATTTTTGTAGATGGCGGCTAGTTTCACTCTTCTCTAATGGTTAGAAGTTTTTCGAAAAGAAAACGTGGATTATTGAGAGGGTTGGGTAATTGAGGTGATATAAACATGTGTTGGAAGGCGTTGATAGGTAGTTTTTGCATGAATTTTGATCGATATAGGAGATATCGGTAAGTTCGTATAGCAATTCATTACTTGGGTTAAAGAGCGGATTCCGGGGGTTCCTAATCCGGGTAATGGATCTCACTGCAGATCTTTCCGCCACTTCCAGGTGGTACTTCGTTCTTCTTGGTGCCTCGTTTAGTAGTATTGATCCATATTCTATGATGGGTCTGCAAATAGTCTTGTAGATGTGCGATGCACATGAGGTAAAGATTCCGCGGCCTCTGAATGAGAGGGATTTAAAGTGTTTGGCACGTGTCTTTACATTCATCTTCACCTTGGTTGCGTGCGTGGAAAACTTTAGCGTTCGGTCGAGTGTTATGCCTAGATACTTGCAGGTTCGTGAAGCGGAGATTACCGTTAACTGGATTGAAATTGTGGCGGCCGGAGCGCTAGGTGATACAAATGGGGTGAAAATTGCGTTTTTGTGGGGTTGAGTAAGATGCGCCATTTTCTGAACCATTTTTCCGTTTCGTCAATGAGCGTCTGTCTGCAGCTTACGGACCGACGAAGCGACGTCCCTCCCGTGCAAAGCTAATGTTGTGTCGTCGGCTTAGAGTAGAGCGTATGCCTTGATGTTAAAGACGTCAGGGTTATCGTTGTAAAGATCGTGACAGAATAGGTTGTATAGACAGGACGAGATGGGTGAACCCTGGGACAGGCCTTGTTGAGCGGAGAAGCTGTGGGAGAAGTGGTTTTTCAGCTTCACGATGGAGTGGCAATTCGACAGGAATTAATTTATAAGGTTTAGAAGGTAGTACGGCGTTTTTAGTATGTTCAACTTAAATAGCAATCCTTTATGCCGCACGGAGTCGTAGGCCTTCCGAACATCCAAAAATACTGCTGCGGATTTTAGCTTTTCAAAACGTGCCGCCTGGAAGTTGGAGACCAGGATAGTTAGTGGCTGGAACGTTGATTTTCCGGTTTGGAAGCCAAATTGGTAAGGCGGAATTTTCTTTGATACAGCAGCCAGGAGCTTGTTCTTCAGGTAGGTTCCGAAGAGTTTTCCAATTACGGGCAGCAATGGGGCGGTAGTTTGCTGGATCAGTAAGAGAAGAATCCTTCTTGGGAATACATGTAATAATTGATGTCTTCGGTCCAGTCACGCGGGAAGTGCTGAGTCGTAAGGCAAAAGTTAATTATTTTCTTAATAAAGTCGTGGATGTTAAGATCAATATTACTCAGCAGTTTTCTTGTAATGTTGTCGTAGCCGGGGGAGGTATCCTTTCCCTGTCAAATTAGAGTAAAATATTCATCTTCTGATATAGGAGCATCCTCGGGAGTCTGGAGCGGTGTTATAAATGCGGAGCTGTACCAGTTGTCTATAATGTTTTTATTGTGTGGACAAAACGAGGTATCCTCGGTAAAGGTAAATACACCTTCCAGATAGTCAGCATGTATGTTGGCGATCTCTTCAGGGTTAGAGTGCAGACCCCCATCGATGGGATCAATGAGCTCTTCTAGTCCAGGTGCTTTTTGGTATCTGGATAGCTTTCCAATTTCATGTCAATAGTTTCTTCCTTTGCACCGTTTTATATTGTTGTAGGATTCCATGTATTTTTCCGTTCTGTACTGCTGAATTAGCTTCTGTATCTTTTTATTTTATTTTTTTTATTTGAAGATTAAACCAGTTCAACAATAACTATGTTTTTCGTGGTTGTGTTGATATAAAAAATAAATAATTACATGTAAATATTATGAATTACAAAAAATGTAAGTTCCGTGCTAGAATTGCGCTATTCCGAATCTGATGAAATTAGGTCTTGGGGAAGTTTCCTCTTTAAACGCGTGTGGATTTGGTGGCGACCTACTTGGTGTTGAACTGCACTAGAGCTCTTACTGAGATTGTTAAAAAAATTTTTAGTTAATTTCCTAATGAATTCCCTGATTGTTGGGACGTTTAAGTCTTTATGGAGCTCCTCATTTTTTACAAACCACGGCGCGTTCACTGAGATCCGGAGAAGTTTATTTTGTAGGGTTTGAATTTTTCTCATATTTGAAGTTGATGAATTGCTCCAAACTGGGCAGGCCTAAGTTACTAGTGGCCTGATGAGAGCTTTGTAAAGAAGTAGGGTGCACTCAGTTCGCAGTGGTGATTTTCGATTGATCAGAGGATACAATTGTCGAAGCCTGGCATAACCTTGGTTGACCTTCGAGTTTATGTGGAGTTTCCAAGTGAGGCGGTGATCAAGGAGGGCTCCGAGGTATTTCATAGCATCATCTTTTGCTTTCCACTGTATTTCTTGATCGTTTATAATAATGTAAGATGCATTTCGATAAGGTCTTAGCGAAAAGATCTTAGACTGGCATTTACTGGCATTGAGCATAATGGCCCATTTTGATAGCCATTTTTGAATTTTGTCCACTGACCTTTGAAATCTTTTTATTGAACTCATTAAACTTTTTTTCAACTCGGGAACCTCATATACTCTGAAGTCTCGATATAACCGTCTTTTCTCCTTGATGAGTCTGATAATAAATGGAGGTGGTGGGAAACTGTGGTATTTGGCGGTTCTGATATGGGCTCGCAGTGTCTATCGACTCCTTGAGACATTTGTTGAACCTTGATATCGTATCAACAGTGATTTCCGGGTGTGCTTGTAGAATTCGATTTTTGGTGATTTTTAATTATCTTGAGATAGCCATAAATGTTCACCTTGAATTTAACGATTTATATCTCAAAAACGAATAAATATTTTCAAGATCCGGTTTCATCACGTGAAAATAGGCACTTTCCTCTATAAATCGTGAATAGTTCATTAAGATATCTTAAGAATTCGATTTTTCGTGATTTTTTAAAACAAGATTATTAATTTCAAAAGATCATACAAAATTAGGTTAACTTAAATAATCTTTATCTCAAAAACGAATAAAGATTTTCTAACTTGGTGCTTACCATGACAAAATAGACATTTGCTTCTATAAATTTTGAATGTAACATTAAAATATTTCAAGAATTCTATTTTTGGTGATATTGAATTAACTTGAGATAGCCATAAATGTTCACGTTGAATTTAATAATTTATATCTCAAAAACGAATAAATATTTTCAAGATCCGGTTTCATCACGTGAAAATAAACACTTTCCTCTATAAATCATGAATAGTTCATTACGATATCTTAAGAATTCGATTTTTCGTGATTTTTTAAAAAAAGATTATTAATTTCAAAAAATCATAAAAAATTAAGTTTGCTTAAATAATCTTTATTTTAAAAACGAATAATCTCAGCATAACAAAATAGACACTTGCTTTTAAATTTTAAATGTATCTTTGAATATTTCTACTTCTAGATCTGCAGTTAGATCTAATGATATAGAACTACAATTTTCGAGACTTCGTTACTTTCGAAACCAACAATCGAAAATCGTTTAAATGATAACAAATATTTTGTATATTAATACACCAAATTGTTAAATATATTTCTGTAGTTGATGTAATAAAATTATGTACTTGGCATACCTCCAAAAACAAAGAAAGAATAATATCAAACATCTGTTAGTATCTCAGATTGATAGAAAAAACTGAATTAATTTTTTTGGTACAAAACCTTTAGTTGTAATCCGCAATAAATTTGAAAATCTCAAGACACGGTCAATTAATTTCTAACGCACAGCTGTGCATACCTCTTCAACTACTCACTTAGAAATAAAATAAATGGTACAAGCAAACTAAAATTATTATAAATTAACCGACATTAAATGACCTGACACTACTTCGTCTTTATAAAACAACATTACATTTGAAGTAACGATAAACATCTCCCGACGTAACATTTAGAAGAAATCATTCAAGATTATTTTGAAACTGGCGCAAACACATGTACTTTGCGAACTCGAATAGATCTTGGTTAAGATGAAAGAGGCCGCACTTGATTGCATAATTTTAAAACGGAATTAAATACGAATAACGTGAAAATGGTGTTTTTTTGTTGGTTTTTTTTTAAATAATAGCCGAGATTTTGTGACTGACCCAGAAATAGTGAGAAGAGATAAACACAATAAACTTTTATCCACTTTTAAAACACCGTTTGAAAGCATCTCGAAATATAAAGAACACCAAAGTGTTAAACGATCTTGTGAATGAAAGATCAAAGGAAGTTATCATAAATTTATTAACGAGATTTTTTTTTGTTAGTTTGAGATGATTCACGTTTAATAAAAAATATTCTTTGTTATTTACATGTTTGTTTTAATTTTGGGTTGATCTTGAAACTAAAAGAAGTCTTCAGATCCTTAGTAATTCTTCGAAATTTCTCATTCTATTCGAGCATCTTATACGATTTGTTGAGCAATTTCGGGTAAATTGAAGTTTAACCTTGAAGGCTTAAATAATAATAAATATGCCCCAGGACTAACCAATGAGTCAGAAATTTTTCTCACCGTCATAGTTTCTAATGGAGATCGGATGTGATGTTATCAAAAAACAAAGAAATAGGGAAATCGATAAATAGTGTTAAGCAGATTTGGAAGATGAATAAAAGCTTCAGGAAGGAAAAACCTGTTATTTAAATAATGACAATAAAACCTCAGAGATGGTTGTGATCAACAATGTGATGATGGTGATGATGGTTCTATAATCAAATTCGTTGTGATTCGTTGTGGGGGTAATTCTATATACCCATATTTTTTAATCAGATATTTGATGACGGTTTCGAGAACCATATAGTTCATGTTAACGCAATCCGTGATGTGATCATTTTTTAATAAAGATGTGGTGATTAACTCGAAAACAGCGCTTTTGTCGAGCTTCCTAATCCAAAGAGATTAACAATTAAGTTGACCACGGAACGTATAAATTCTGAAGATGTATGTTTCAATGGCTGTACTTAACCTTGATAATAGCTTCTAACGAAATTAAGTGAGTCATCATCAACGAAATCAGATGTAGCGCTGTCCTAAGGGTTAATGGGATTATAGCCCTCGGGCGCAAATTCCTGGGGGAATGCCTGTATTTGCAATGAAATGCATGATGGGAACATGCTAGTGTCCCCTTTTTTTATTGAATTTTGTATGAAAATTGGCGCAGTTTTAGTTCAATTGAAATATATAGGGTTGAGTAGGGTTTAGCCGTGCATCTGAAGACATTTTTATTTCTACAGTGAATAGTTTCTGACATAAAGTACTTTACAAACTGACGCCCAGGCCCCAACCCCTGGGACGCCAAATATCTTAGGACTAGATACCTAATAAAACTGTATACAAAATGTGATTAGTGATCTTTTGTGTTTCCTTGTCTATCATGTTAATGATATTTGGCAGAATTCTAAAATCTACCAGATGTTATCAAGGTCGAAATTTCGTAAATGTAAATATAAATTTTTAACTTCATAGACTTCATTCAACGACGTTAGAATCTATCATTATCTTCACTGATTGAGTCTTAGCGTCATGTCTGCATCAAAAGTAGAAAATACAGAATTTGCTGATGTTATAGAATTCATAAAGTTCGTTTATGTTCACTGAGAATGTTACACAGCACTAAATCACATTAACATATTAAATTTTATGAACAATGTTGAAATTTTGGTTGAGACAGCTATTGGTATGTTTCTGCATGTCCAACACATTTTAATTCATTTACTTAAATACGGTTTAATAATATACTTAACCTTTGCTTGAATTTTCTGTATACTTAACAAAAGTTGACGTGATGATTTAGACCAGAGTTCTTCAACGTGTGTTCTGCGGAACCCTAAAGTTCGTACCAAAAGTCACGGTCCCTCACTTTAGAGATCGAAATATGAGATTCGAAATCGCTCGATGAAAAGAATTGCGATAAAGTTTATTGTAAACAGTGAATATTTCTGAACTGGTTGAATTGGTGATAATCCGATGTGCTCTTAATATGGGGCATATTTTATTTGATCGATATTCCACTCAATTTCGCGGAAAATCGCGGTTTTGTACAATGCTGTTATTTTGAAAACGACCGGGCGGATTAAAGAGAAATATTATATAAATTAAAGAGAAACAGAAATGAACGATTTTTAAAATTTTAGATCAAATTAGTTTATTACAAATTCAATAGGTAATAATTGGAAGTAATAAATAGAACTAATTTCCTTAAAATTTTGTTTTTAATTTAACGAATTAACCCTATTGGGGGTTCCCCTGTTGGCATCCCAAATATATAAATAAATAAATATACATTAAGAATAATAATAATGATTATCAGTTTTCTTAGTGTGTCTGCCACAATTTTTCCAGATTTGTGGCGTAACTGAAACAATTGCAATGCGGCACAAGTTAAGAACGTCGTCAATTTTATAGGTATTGTTGTTGTTTGCCACTTTGTTTTTAACATAGGCCCATATTAACTCAATTGCGTTAAATTTACAGTGTGCAACTGGTAACCAAAGTAATTTTACCTCCTCCTCATTTAATGTTAAGTCCGTGACAGTTGTAAAAGCTGTGGTCTGGTCATCGATGAAAATGAAGTATAACCTTCAGGTATAGTCTCTACCACGAGAAGTGAAAGTGACTTATCGCTCTAAGTGTACGGAACGGACGTACGCGTTAAAAATCATTTCGCTCTAACACACGTCAACGCACGAATATAATATTTGTAACATATACGCAAAATTCTTACGGAAATCGATGAGTCACTTAAACTTCTCGTGGTACAGAGTATAGCGACGCATTTCTTTCCTGAAGCCACCTGATGATATTCCCTTCTTTCCATGCTGTTGTTCGATTTACGAAATTAGGATCCAACATAGTATGGTAGGGGACTTGGTCTATCATGATAACCCATCTTGCAGGAATTATAGAGAATACATGTCTGAACCACTCTTCGTAATGTTGTCGATTCATTTCTTTGTGCTAATCGGCATTAGCATTTTTTGTCACCAATGAAAGATTTCTTATGTCTCGGCATTATTTATGTCTTATATACAAAAAATACTTATTGAATTTGTAATAAAATAATTTTATCTAAAATTTTAAATATCGTTTTATCTATATATCGTGCGTAGACGGTAAGACGCCACGTTCCGTTTGAAGTAGATGCCAACACCATCTTTTCAACTCCGCTCGGATTGGCCGGAATCCTCCTCTCCATTAGATCGCTCATAAAGAATTGTTAGACTTAAGTTTGAAAAACCAATGACGGAATCCGACAAGTGATATTATTCAACACATTTTAGTAAAAATCGTATTGAAATCCGCTCGCTCGTTTTCAAAATAATCGCATCTTATGCCAATTCAAATTTGAAATTTTTTCGTCGAATGGTTTTTGAGAAAAAAATCACAAAATAGACAATGTTGCCGGCACCCTCAAAAATCGGGTACTCGTTTTAATATTTTGGAAGCAGTATCAAGTCATCTAGAAGCAGTATCAAGTCATCTAGAAGCAGTATCAGGTCTTTTGTAACCAGATCATATCTTCTAAAAGCAGTATTAAGTCTTCCAAAGGCAATGTCAAGTCTTCTGGAAGCATTTCAAGCTTCTAGAAGCAGTATCAAGTCTTCCAGAGGTAGGTAGTATCAATTCTTCTGGAACCATTTCAAATCTTCTGTAAGCATTTTAAGTCTTTTGGAAGCATTACAAGTTTTTTGGAAGCAATATCAGAGCAGGAGGTGTTGCCAAAGTATAATAACTGGCTTTGATACGAAAAATAATAAAAAAGAAATAATATACAAATAGTTTTCTGTGATCTGAGCAAAACTACAATGAAGATTGAATAAAAAAAATTGTTTTAAATGAAAATTGAAAAAACTTATTGCTTCATATCTTCCTCTATAGACAATAACAGACACACTAGAATGGAACAATTTCTAAATAGAGAAAAGTAAAAATAGGCGTATCACAGGGCTCCGTGCTCGGATCAGTTTTATTCCTATTGTATTTAAACGATTTATCAAAAAATATAAAGGCAAACTCAATGTGTTTGTATGCGCATGACATCTCATTCATAAACAGTTCTAAAGATTTTGAAGATATAGAAGAAGAAAAAACAAATAGAACACTAAATGAAGCTAAAAATTTGTTCGAAGCAAATAATCGGCAATTGAACAGAGAAAAAAACAGGTCCGAAATAATACTGCAAAGATTCAAGGAGTTACACTATCGGAAATTCTATCGTGGAGGGACCACGTAAAACAATTGAAAGCAAAATTGGTAACGGCACTGTATTGTTTAAGAATGTTATGTAAAAGTTTACCGCAGGAAGCAATAAGAAACGAAGAAATATGGTGATATGTTGCATACTTACCTGGGAAGCATCAAGTGAAGCGGGTAACATTTTTAAAATGCAAAAAAGAGCAATTAGGTTATTTAAAAAATTAGGTTGCAAAGAAAGTTGCAGAAAGTTACACGATATGGAAACAATTTACTGGTACCCTTTCATAGAATATAGAAGTCACAAAATACTTTCAATTAAATAATTTAATGTTCTATCATCAAGAACAAAACAATTAGACGAGAAAAAATTTAAAGCAGAAGTGAAGAAACACCTAATAGAGAGCGAAATTTATTCAATTCAAGAATACTATGAAAGTAAAATGTCTGGAATAAGTTAACATAGGGACAGGAAGAGGAACTTGAAGTTAATTTTATGTATTTCTTTTGTGGTTTTGTTTTCTTTTTTCTTTTGTTTTGACGAATTGAATTTACCATGTTTTGTTCATTTGAGAAATTAATTATTATTATTATCAAGTATTGTGGAAGCATTTCAAGTTTTATTTAGGCTTTTCAAGTCTTTGGGAAGCAGTATCAAGTCATCTAAAATCAGTATCAAATCTTCTGGAACCAGATCAAATCTTCTGAGTTTTCTAGGAGCAATATCTAGTCTTCTGTTATTTTTAATTCTTTATGGATGTTTGTAACATCAGATTTCTGCGAAGCTTCTTTATTAGCACATTATGGCATTGGTCCATTTAGGATGAAATTAATAGATGAGTATCCAGAAATACTCAAACGTGACAAATCAAGATGCTGTGTAAGGCTACGTTTATGCTAGAACTAAAAAATGATAATAGCGACAATACTAACATAGGAAGCCAATAATATTGAAGCTAATTGTGGAGCTGCAAATCCATAAAAACCAATTTAGCTGCTTTTATCGTTTAATCTAGAATACTATGAAAGTAAAATGTCTGGAATAAGTTAACATAGGGACAGGAAGAGGAACTTGAATTTAATTTTATGTATTTCTTTTCTGGTTTTGTTTTCTTTTTCTTTTGTTTTGACGAATTGAATTTACCATGTTTTGTTCATTTGAGAAATTAATTATTATTATTATCAAGTATTGTGGAAGCATTTCAAGTTTTATTTAGGCTTTCCAAGTCTTTGGGAAGCAGTATCAAGTCATCTAAAATCAGTATCAAATCTTCTGGAACCAGATCAAATCTTCTGAGTTTTCTAGGAGCAATATCTAGTCTTCTGTTATTTTTAATTCTTTATGGATGTTTGTAACATCAGATTTCTGCGAAGCTTCTTTATTAGCACATTATGGCATTGGTCCATTTAGGATGAAATTAATAGATGAGTATCCAGAAATACTCAAACGTGACAAATCAAGATGCTGTGTAAGGCTACGTTTATGCTAGAACTAAAAAATGATAATAGCGACAATACTAACATAGGAAGCCAATAATATTGAAGCTAATTGTGGAGCTGCAAATCCATAAAAACCAATTTAGCTGCTTTTATCGTTTAATCTAGCTCCAACATAAACGTACCCCCAATCTTTCTTTGTCTGTATTTATCTATTATTATGGTTATGATATTTTAATTATATATTATTTGTTTAAATAAATATAAGTTAGTACTCTTGTTCATATTGAGTTTTTATAATGAAGGGGAGACGTAAAATCAATTCTGGGTTTGCTACTGAATGAAGGATTCTATAAAAATATTACTTCTTACACTGATTTAGATAATATAGGGTACACAATATAGAGATTACCATATTTTTCTCCCGATCTTTAGTAGTTGTATCAACTATATAAAGACAATTTAAAGAAGTTACATTTCTTTCCCAAATTAATACTTATTATTGTAATCTTGTTGGTGTTTCTTTATTTAAGATGTAATATTCTAATCTTGTTTATAAAAAGCAAAAAAAATATACAATTGTGGTAAATTTCGTTTGCTTATACAATAGTAAACTCAACATGCGTTATTTGATTACATAGTCAAGTTTATTTTATGAATATGATGTATCATTATGTTTAAAAGATCTTCTTTAAGAATGATTCATCCGTATGAGTTTTAGGGTTGGTCATATTATTACTAACTCAATTACAAACCAAATTACATACGAAATTGCTCCGAGCTAAAATCGCGATCTTGTAAACAACGCGCCCAAATCCGTGTCCGCATCTCTCGCCAATTATCTCGAAAATGTCAGCTTTTAATATAGACGTTTATTATCATGGCTGTTATGTGCGCCAGGTGTTTTAACGTAACAGCAAAGCGGTCTTGAGGACGGTCATTAACGATGCACTCGCGGTGCGCACACGTGACGTCCTACATGTGTAATTAAAGGGAACGAAGAAGAGGTTAACGGTGAGTAGTGTGGTGGTTGTTGCTGCTGCAATATGGAGTGTTTGTATTTAAATTTTATGCACGATGTCGTTTGTTAAATGCGCGTCAGATCAAATGTCGCTTGGGCGGCTTTTAGATCAAACGTTAAAAGCGAGAATGGGTGTGTCAGATAGGTTGGCAATTTTATTCGTGAACGATGAGCTATAAATCTTGATAGTTTAAAAGTTGTCCTTCACGTTAAATCCACATTTACATTTATCTTGTAAAATCAGGTTGTAACGGAGCTGGGGAAACAAAAAAATATTTTGTATCCGATAAATATTCGCTAGCTTTACTATTTTTTAGGTACAAGATTTGAATGTAAAAAGTTTTGATTGTAAAATGGCAAATACATTTTATAAATTGATGTCGTGGGTTTAACGAAAATAATTTTAAGGTTACGATTGGAAAGAGGTCTTCTTAAATGATAATTTAGAACGTTATTTTAACGAGTTTGAAACGCCCACGAAACGGAGGCATCAAGTTCCTACTCAATTACAACAATTTGCAACTATTTGCTCCACGGTTATTTTCTAGATGTAACTTTGGTTTGAACGTAGGCGATAATATATCGTTTTAAATCTGCAATTTTTTCCCTGTTATACAACTTTTGTTTTGCTTTATGTATAAATTTTCGTTGTAGGTTTAACGGGTCATTAAGCAAAATTATTTAAATTACTACGTTTGTTACGAAGCTATTATGATTGATATTTCTACGATTTTCTGAGTAATCGTTCTTCGTGGCTCTTTCGCGTTCACTTATGTTAATTTTTCTACTTACTATCTCGAGAAAAGTCGATGACTAATCTTTGCACCATTCCCAACCCTCGATCGTGTACCGGCAATTATCCATAGATCACCGGCCCGTCGATTTGAATACAATTTACAACCTGTCTGTCACAATGGTTAATGAAAAAAAAGCTGGACTTGAACTTATGAAATGGTTATTTATAGAAATTATCCGATGAAACTCATTAAAATGGATTCTTGTCACCACATAAACATACATTTAAATATTATTAATATGATTAAGATTGCTTATCTTAAATCTGTTTTGATTGGACGCAAAAATTATCTTATTTTTGAAGTTAATATTCAAATTTGATTTGCAACGAAAAAATTTGACCTCAAAAACCTAATTGTAAACAAGAAATACCAAACAGTGATTTTTTTCTCCTTCACCACGCGCCATTCCAGTTGATATATTACGTCCACCCACACCTACCGTGACGTGTCTACGCCATTCTTCGTGGCGAACAATCGACAATTACCAATGACCTTCCTGTTCTACAAACGCCCTGTCTACTATCTACTCTCGATCAAACAAAAAATTTACAAAAAAAATTGTCAATTGTATTAATCGCTATATTTTTTTAAGGAGGAAAACAATACATCAAGGTCAGAAATGTAACATCTGCATTTCTCTTGGTGTGTTAAATTAAAAATAAGATATTCAATCTGGGAAGGTCGTTTAGTGTTTTTCTTGAATACATTTTTCGTATTAATAAAAAGAATGACGATACATTTATTTTGGAATCGTGGTTTCGTCGTCATAATGGTGACGCATTTGCGGTATTTCGCAAGAATCCGCTGATCAAGCCAGTGCCATGCGGTCTGCGGCGTTGATCTGTTATAAATTATCCAGAGGAAACGTGAGATACCGTCTCCAAAGCAAATAATAGCGAGTAAAATATGTCAGTGTCAGGTTACGTGATATCTACCTAACCTTTTTATTTATTAATATTATTATTATTTTTGCTCTATATAGATAAAAAAATTTCCTTATCTAATCGAATTAACCTCATCGATTATCCCAAGAAAGTATTTAAGAAAGAAAATTTGCACAAAATCAGGTTTTAAAGTGACTTAAGATTTATCGTCAATTAAATTGTCACCCTCATCCGATAGAACCAGACAATTTGACGCCTAATAATTCATAACCGAGAGAGTGTCACGTGTCAAATACACTTCCTTTCTAGACCGCGGTGGTTTTATCGGAGCGAGAGAGAGAGAAGACGAGAAGTCGAAAAAAAACGCAATCAAACAATTATCTCGTATCGGGCGAGAGCTCGCAACAACGTTGTGGCTATCGGCTTCTGGCATGATGTAAACTCTATTTTTAGAAGCGCGAGCTGTATTTACGATTTATTGATACGGGGAGCATGTGCGCGAATAATTGAAAAAAATTGGATGGATTTTTTGGAAATGAAGATCGTTGATTGATTTATATTTGTAAATCTGTTTATTATTCGGTTTTTGGGAAGCTTTATAGTGTGTTTGATCTCGTTTTAAATCAGTTAAGCAGAATTTTTTAAATTAAAATCATTCCAAAACATCGGAAGAGTTAGTGTAAGTTAATAGTTGAGTCATAAGTGATGACTTATTCCATGCATGATGTGTAGTTTCGTCTTATTTTCTTGTATGCAAAAGCTCTATTTCTGATGCTCAAAATCAACAACATTTTGAACTTTGTTGTCAACATCGACAACAAAGATTGATTAGTAAATTACGATAAAGGTTATAATAAATTATTGGAAATAATTCACGAGCACACCCTGTATAATTTTAATGCGTGGGTGTAACGTAATGAAATTTGGTATGGAAGTAGTACTAAACTAGTATAACTTACTCTCACGTGAAGAGCGGCGCAACTCTGCTGGATATGACGTGGCATGGAGTCATGTGGAGTATGATACGGCATCAATCTCTCATAATATTGAAGCTTCCGACTCATCATATCCCTATCATGAGCGATCGGATTTAAATCCAGAGAAGATTTCTAATTCGAATTCTTCAAGATTTCCAATTATTTTCATCCTATTAGCTAAAGCTGTATATGTATGTACACACATATTTATGTATTTATACTATATATCCCCGGATAGACTTACAAAGAGGGAAAAAAGATTTATTACAGATTTTCAAACTTATCTCAGTATAAATAATGCGTCGAATATGTTCAAATACCAAACTTATATACTTCCATACCAAATTTCTTTACGCTAGACACACGCGTTCATACAGGGTGTGATCGTGAATTATTTCCAACAATGTATACATAATGTTTTGGTTCCCACGAGTAAACATAAGATAGTATTTATTAAGTTAGTAGAATATATCCAAGTTAGAGTGAAAGTACTAAGCCAGTGTAATAAAACCTCCAAAGAGTTTGATATTTTCAGTCCAAATTTTCTTTAATGACCTTCTAAATTATGACCTCTTCCTATTTTTTCTATATATATATATATATATATATATATATATATATATAAATATATATATTTGGTTAGTTTCTCAATTATAACTCAAGAACCATTGATGATTACACATTTTACCAGATTTCGTCTTCAGAAACACCAGCGTAAAAGAAATCGTAAAATAAACACAAATATTATGGACTATACATTAGGTTCCACGTCAAAGTTCTAAGAACAATCTACTTAATGCATATCCTATATAAATATAAAATAAATAACAATCTCTTGATAGAAATAATAAATGTCGTTGTTTACAAATTCGTTGGCATTAATTTAAATTCTCATACTTTTGAAAAAAAACATCCAATATCATTTAATAAGTAATCATATCATATTTAACTCATCTGTTATCCTTTCCGAGTTTTTTCCGATGCAGGTAGTATCGTCCGTATCTGATTTTTCTTCTCATCCATGATTTTTCTTCTTCAGGATTTTTTGATTGAGGGCGATCATCTACACTATCAACTTTTCAAAATCTTGATTTGGGAGGGGTGGGTCGTGCCCTTCCAACAGTTTAGTCACATCTTCAATTATTACGTCTTCGAATCCACTTCACGAGTAAAAATCTGATAATGTGTTCTTATCTACATCTTATACACTTACATCTTGTACAAATCCAGGAAAAAGTTTACATCAAACGTCGTTCAATCAGTTGTTTGTCACTTCATCCCAAGTAGACATCAGATTTTATTCCTTCTAAAAGGTACCAATAATCTTTAACGGTCTGATTGGAATTAACCTTAATCGTTGCTTTTAATGTTATGTGACTCATGGCGGCTTTAAATTCAAAAGGACTATAATAACTTCCCGTCAGATAACTCGAGTTTTCACCGCACCAAATTAATCGAGTTGAAAATGTGCACAAATTTGCAGGACCACTCTACGCGAATCATTGAAGAGAGGGGAAGCTTAGTATATTTAGTTGCTACCTTACGTTCCTTCATCATCGAATCATTTATGATCCGCAACGAATCAGTGATTACGATGCAAAGAACTTTTCGAACTCATTTCGTGCTATGTAGACATGATCCGGTTCCAGATCGTAAAATAAAACTGTTGTGGGTTTCAAATTTTAGAGCCGCAGGTATAGCTCTAAAAAGAAAATCTGTTGGTAGATCCAAAAGTGCTCTTACATCTGAAATTGTTGCAGCTCTAAGAGAAGCAATTGAATGATCTCGTACCCGTTTAGCTGCTATACATGACTACTTTACGTTTGCCAGATCGTTCTATCTAAAGAAAATTTTACACGTCGATCTGAAATTTTGACCAAACAAGATAATGGTTATGCAAGAACTTCCTGAAGAGGGCTCTAAAAAGCGCAAAACTTCTTCTAAATATATTATTCAAAATGTCTCACAAAATGCTCTCTTAATAACGAGTGACGTAGCTCATTTTCATTTGTCTGTCTGTGTGAACAAACAGGAAATTTCGCCACTGCTTGGCTATTCAAAATTGAAGACAATATAGAGGCTGCTACATGTTAATAGAAAAAACAACTTTACAAATTTGTCGCTTTGAAAAATTACAACTTTACTCGAGTTTTGCAAATTCTAACTACAGGTTGGGGTAAATGAGAGAAGAAAGACATGAGAGTCCTTTGAAAATAATTTAAGCTTCAACTCTTTTGGAAGCATTTAAAGTCTTCTGGAAGCAATATTAAGTCTTCTGGAAGCAGTTTAAGTCTTCTGAAAGCATTTCACATCTTTTAGAAGCAGTATCAAGTTTTTTAGAAGCAGTATCAAGACTTATGGAAGCAATATCAAGTTTTCTAGAAGCAGTATCAAGTCTTTTGGAGACAATTCAATTCTTCTCAAAGCATTAGTCAGTATCGAGTCTTCCAGAAGCAGTAGTTTAGGTCTTTTGAAAGCATTGCAAGTCTCATAGAAGCAGTATTAAGACTTGTGGAAGCAATGCCTCTGGAAGCAATATCAAGTCTTCTGGAAGCGTTTCAAGTCTTCTGGAAACTGTGTCAAGTCTTCTGGAAGCAGTTTCAAGACTTGTGGAAGCAATATCAAATTTTGTAGAACCAATAGCAAGTCTTCCAGGGACAGTATCAAGTCTTCTGGAGGCAGTTCAATCCTTCTCGAAGCATTTCAAGTCTTCTTAAGACTTGTGCAGTCAATATCAAGTTTTCTAGAAGTAGTATCAAGTCTTTTGGAGGCAATTCAATCCTTCTCGAAGTATTTGCAGTCAGTTAAAAGCATTTCAGGTCTTTTAAAACTCTTCCAGTCTTCTAAAAGCAGTTTAAAACTTCTGAAAGCATTTCAAGTCTTCTGGAAGCAGTATCAAGGCTTCTGGAAGCAATATCAGCTCATTATATTATATTCATTAGTTGGTGATGCGTTTTCTCAGAAACATTAAAGATAATGTCGGGGAAGATGCAAGCCTGGATACTAATGCCAGATAATTAGTTTTTGCTTAAAAAGCTAAATATTAATATGGTATGTATTACTTGCAAAATACTACAAACAAATAATGGAGTCATTTTGTTAATGTTAATAAATATCATTAAAGAGTTGACTCTCCTGTTTGTAAAAGACTAGCTTTTGCTAGTAGATAAGTAAAATTGATAAGTGTTATCTATGTCATTTTTTTGTCGTAAATGATTTCTAGATATTTAGATTGTTGAATTGCCCTAGGATATAAGGTACCAGTTTTATTCATTAACCGCATATAAGTGAGCTTACCATAATCTAAGATTAGATTAGCTACATAGAAAATACTATCATGAATTATGATGAAATTGAAATTATTATCTTTGTAATTATTACTTGGTTTTTGTATTTATAACAAAGGTTTAGATATTGACATTTGATAACGTACAACAAACTTTCCCAAAAAATTTTTTTCATATTTTTCCACTCTAATATACTCACCGTATTTTATTCTTTGTATTTTTGTGACCATTATGTGAAAAATGAAAAATAAAAACCGAGCACATTTAATGCAAAGCCAACAATTAAATTCACATAAAGTTTTAAGGATAACCATCAAGAAATTTTTCATTAAGCATAGCTTGATATGCAATGACAATATAAAAACAAACATACTAGAAGATTATCTTATAAAAAAAAACATAATGATAATATAGTTTATAACCCTTTAAAAGAATGTTTTCTTCTTCACTTTTAACCGCAGTTAGTTGTTATGAAAATACTTCAAGAACTTGAACCAAATGATCATAATTTAAGTAAGGTATGTTTCGATTTTTTGTTTAAAATTTTTCTTTATTAGTTTTGTCTGGACATTGTTGACAAATTTCCTACCAACAAATTCCATTCGAAAACCGATTGTTGTAAAACGTAATAGTTCTTTGGAGATTGTGTACATCTCTTTCGTCACGTATATGCGTGATTTATTTATAACCGCACGATGTTTTTATGGGCATAATAAAAACGGCTATTTGCATCTTTGTCGTACGTACGTTCTCGTCCATAACAATTACGGGGTCATAAAAAAACCTATCGACATCTTTTTTTTATTGCATCGGTTGAGTTTGATCAGATAGGAAAAAATGGGCTAAAAGCAAAAACTATTTTTAAATATTCACCACAAGTTTTTGTGTGGTTTTTTTTTATGTCTTGTAAGAACAATCACGATCGACTTTATGCAAAAAAAAGTGGGTGTGAATTAGCCGTATTTATAGGAATGACTGCACATCGTCATACTTATGACGTTCCTTCGCTTGCTTTAGTCACGGATGCGTGTAATAACATAAATCAAACAAATCGCGTGTTTATGATGAAAGACAGCTAATGCAGATAGGTGTTAAATTGTTGCATTTGCTCCGGTGCGGGCTTGGGTGCTAAGAAGTGGGCGAAAACGACCTTGAAGGCTTCGAGTTTAAAAATTGCTTCCAGATTTACATTCTTTTCCTTCTTTTTTTTAATTCACGAACCGTCGAGAAATGCGTATTTCAGTTGTAAACAAGTTTACAATCCTATATTGTTTCTGATTCGTACGTGGGAATTTTGTAATTAAAGGAAAAGATTTCAGATACAACCTTGATTCTAATTTTCTTAGAATTTAGTACTGAAACGGTGGGAAATTTAATATCTTTTTAAGCGGATGTTGGTTATTAACCAAAATTTGAAGATTATTTTTAAATTTATGTTTATATTAAATTGTTAGAAAGCTCATCATATAAATTGCTTCGTTTTTATATTATAGTCGCATTTAAAAAATCGGTATCATAAATTAGTGCAGCTACAATAAAGTTTTATCAGTTTGCGTTCGTCGTTTCGTAGAACCTCTCTGTATCTCCATCATCTAAAACGGTAGGCGTGCAAATTCAAACAGTGCACCCACCATCAATTTAAAACTGTCAGGCAGAAGAGTAGTTTTGCAAAATGTTTTCTTACGTTTAACTCATTTCCTTCGACGTCCCACCCCAAATTTTCGACGAACTCAATTGCACAACAGGATACGTTTCGACGACGTGTCCTGTTCTCCATATACACTGTTACTGGTTTTAGTTGCCAGTTTCAACCATAAAAACCGCTCGTAAAAGCTCGCAACCCAACGCAACGATCGTTAAATCCGCGAATTGGCAGAGATGGACCGTTTTGATATTATTCTTGCCAAGTTTGTAACACGATATATTGCAACTTTGTATTTTCAAAATCGGTTGGCCCTCTACGATTTGTTATAAATTGTTTATCGATAAATTTAAAGTAATGGTGGTTTTTGGGTTTCGTTCGGCGGGTTGAAGTAACTGAAAAAGAAACGTTGTATTCGTTTTTATTGCCAATAAATCGAATAAATAGTTTAAAAGACATGCGTCGGTACTCGAAATGTATTAGTTATGCAAATTATGTAGCGGTGGAATGTACACTGTAAACACTAGATATTTATAAATTGGTTGACTATAAATTTCATACTTATTAATTTTTTTTCAATTATCGTTTTCGTGGGTCACATTCTACTATTTGTATATTTCCAGAAATCCAGAAGATCAGACAGACCTCATGTGGTTTTTCCTCTTCGATGATTTTTGACAATCTGTGCGTTCTTCCAATTGGTCTTTTTTTTCTCTTCATCTATCATGCACGCATCTGAGTATGTTTTGTATTCCACATTTTGCTCTCATATCTTTAGCGCCATCCTAAACCTAAGGGTTAATGGGGCTTCAATTAGTGATTTAACGGATATTGGCATCCCCTTCCGTAACTGCGGCTAATCCACATTCTTTTGAAAGTCCGCATCCTCATATATTTTAACGGAGCTCCGGTCAGGTCAACGCTCAGCATTAATAAATAAATTTTGTAAATCGTTTGAGAAGCACTACCACTAGAACTAACATTAGACACAGAACTCGAAACATCTGTGTTTTCGGAAAACTGTTTTTGGGGTATTAGATTTTACTTTTATCAGTATATTTCATAATCAAAAATGTTTGTATTTTCAGCAAAACGTTCTATTTAGTATTTATAATTACATTGCGTATATTAAACAACCTAAAGATGTATCTAACCAATTAGTACTACCTATCATTCTTTTTCTAGCTTGTGACATCCTTGACACTCTCTCAAAAACACCAAAATTATTTTCAATTTTACGATGTTGATTAAGGATGTTTTTATTACATTAGAACTAGTTCGAGCCCCATCAATCAGTATATCTCATTAAAATGTTCCATTTATCGTACACCCCCGCGAAATTCAAACACCTAACCAAGTCTTTGAACTCTATGATAATTTGTTGCTAATTAAGTTCGTTTAAACCTTGTTTGCATCTTAACCGAAAGTAACTACTTGGATTTTTGTGGAAACCAACATATAAACATAAAATTGTTGCTTCCTGCTTGAAGTAGAAGAAATATTTAAACGGGTTCATTTTGAAATGTGGAATCATAAAAACGGGTTCGAGTAGGTATCCGAGATTCCTGGTTTAAACTCGGCTCTTAAATCATAATAAAAATTTTTATGGAACTTTGCACTTAAAGTGTTACATCTTGCTTGAAACATAAGGAAAATATAATCTCGGCCGACTTCAAAGACGTCGACCGCCTCCGAGATCTTACTAAATGGTTGGAAATACCAAACCAACATTTTAAACTTTACGAATTTGGTGTTAATTAAGTTCATTTGAATTTTATTTACATCTTAACCCGAACTAAATACTTTGATTTTTGTGGAAACCAACATAAAAATGATGTATCCTGCTTGAAATGGAAAAAGACAGTTAAACTTGATCAACTTGCAATGTTGCAGCATAAAGTCGGAATCTGATTGATATCCGAGATTCTCAGAGGTAGCCGACTTTTTCGAAGCCTACCGTGGTCAGGTTTAAGCTGGTCTTGTATTTTAATACAAACCAAAACTTTAGTATTTTTATGGAACTTTGTACATAAAGCATTGCATCTTGATTGAAACAGAAAAAGACAGTCTTTGAAAACTTAAAATATTATCCACTTAGAAAATGTTGGGAAAAAGGCCATCATGACCAACCGAATCTGCCGTAGGCTCCTCGGACGGAATTGGGGTCTTAAACCAGGAATGACTCGGCTCATTAGATCTACATAGCAATAATCATTGCAAAAACAAATCATAAGACAGTACAACATAACAAATGCGGCGATATTTTGTTCAAGTTGAAAGTATGCTGATGATTTGGTTAAAAGATGAGAACTACAAAAACTTGTCAGAAAGACATAGAGTTGTACAATTTATGAAAAATAGATGCACTAAAATGTTCCTTTGTCCAGGCTATGTTTAGCTGTGATATAAAAGTAGATCTAAGATCTTTAGCAATTTCAAATGAGACAATCTAATATAAGAATACGAGGAAGCCCCGAAACAAATGCATTAGGCATTAGAGGGAGGCGGAAGGGATGTTCAAACTGAGACAATGACAAATATCGGAATGAAGAAGGGTTAACACAACAGATTATGAACGATGTAATTAAAATAGAAATGGAAAATGTGACCTCTGTATAAAACGACATATAATAATACTAATATAATGAGTATATAATGACGATGGGTTGTACACATTGGATAATCAGATTGGCATTATTCCTTAATTTCTAGAAAATTATGAACTATATGTGAGATGAAATTTGCTGATATTGTTTCTCCAGATTCTAAAAGAGAATCTACAAATGAAGGATAAAGATACAATGTATGTCAACAACGAAACATTTTGGCTTAACTAAGTTTTATCAACGGTCAGCGGCTGCATCTAGTTCTAGCCAATATGATGTAGGCTAAACCTAGTTATAACCGATGATAACTTATAAGATAAATATTAGTTTTACTACGTGTGAGCGATTACAATTAGTTTCAGTTGGCTTTTAGCCGTAACATATACAAATGGAGCCAGTTCTTTATCACTGAAAACAAACTCTTCACTCAAGTTGAAGCAGGGTAGCCTCAGAGGACATTTAGAAATCTTCAAAACCTCTCCTCTAAATCTTTTGGTTGAAATTAAGACGATTATTCTCAACTTTGTATTGTTGTAATTAAAAATATTTTTGGTTTTGCGTTTTAAACCAGGATACAAACAAAACTAGTAGAGTAACACCTTATGGTAAAAGTAAAAAGCTGTATCAATTCATATACAAGCCATATTTTTCTCCAGATGAATCAGATTATATTCCTAATTATACGGCAATACAAAGTAGTTCTTTGGAATCTGAACAGTCAACTGCGGAAGGATACATTGCAATTGCAGACAACATGCTCTACTCCCAAGAAATAGATGACGAAATTGTGGACTTGAAAGCAAAGGAAACATTTTAACAAAGGGTGTTTTAGTACCAGCTGCTGAAATGAAATTTGGATGCAAGAAAACTTGTAGGTTAAAGTGCTTTACAGTTGAGGAAAGACCCAAAATTTTCAAACTTTACTATGTTCGTCTGCGTGATATTATTAATGCACAAATAATTAATTAATGAAAATTTTATTGCATTTTCTGAGTAACATCTGATTGAGTATTTTTTTTTAATTGCTTTACATTGATTGAACTACTAAAAGCCTAAATGGCCTTTTCAGACAGGTATGGAGATTAATGAATTGATTCTTGAGGTAAAATCAAGGTGTTAATTATCGTTTAACTAATCAGATATGTTAAATTAATTTTTTTAATAGAAATTAGTATAAATAATAATTCGTTGAATCAATGACCACAAAATTCCAAACAATAACTTGGTGAATACGCCCACAAATATGCAACCGAGAATAAATAAATCCGCGATAAGATGCCCTATAAATTTGACAATATCATTGTTGTGTTTTTTCCTCTAATGAAATTGGTCACGTTTAGTGGTTTTCTCTTTATTATCAATTCAAAACAAACAAATCTATTTAACACATTTTCACTTTACACACAATGTTATACACAGCAGCAATTAATAAACTACTAAAGCAATAACAGCTCTATTTTCCAGAATGATTTATCCCCAACCAAACCGAAATATTTCATATTTAAAACCTTATGGTAAAAGTAAAAAGCTGTATCAATTCATATACAAGCCATATTTTTCTCCAGATGAATCAGATTATGTTCCTAATTATACGGCAATACAAAGTAGTTCTTTGGAATCTGAACAGTCAACTGCGGAAGGATACATTGCAATTGCAGACAACATGCTATACTCCCAAGAAATAGATGACGAAATTGTGGACTTGAAAGCAAAGGAAACATTTTAACAAAGGGTGTTTTAGTACCAGCTGCTGAAATGAAATTTGGATGCAAGAAAACTTGTAGGTTAAAGTGCTTTACAGTTGAGGAAAGACCCAAAATTTTCAAACTTTACTATGTTCGTCTGCGTGATATTATTAATGCACAAATAATTAATTAATGAAAATTTTATTGCATTTTCTGAGTAACATCTGATTGAGTATTTTTTTTTAATAGCTTTACATTGATTGAACTACTAAAAGGTGTATATTACTAATTGCTATCATTTTGACACGCTGTAAGAGGCCTTTTCTAGCTCTTGACATCATAAAAGCTCTTTTATAAACCTCAAAATCAATTATTTTAAGTTATTCAAATTTTATTCTGACACGGTGATATGGATAATGCTGCAAATAACTTTTTTCAATATTGGTTAAATATCTCAGAAGTGCATTGGGAACCATTTTGGTGAAAACCAATCAATATATTTTATGACTAACGAATTTTGTATTTGTATAGAATCGATTGCTACCATATTAACATAGCTTGATACCTTTTCTATCTTTTGACATGTAGTTCTTTATAAAATCGGAAAATTATGAATATTAATTACTTTAACTATTGAGTTTTGTGTTATATGTATATAGATACAAAATAGGAGTAATAAAATAAGAAGATTTTAGTGTGTAACTTTTTTCAATAACTTCGCATCCGCATCTGCATCAATCCGCATCTGTTTACGCATCCACATCCGCGAAATTAGAAATAAAAAATTCGGTTCCGCATCAGCTACAATTCTGGGACGCCAACTCCTAGGGGCTCCTGGGTTTGCAATGAACTGCAAGGTGTTTCCATCATACACGCACCCAGTCTCTCCTTCGAATTAAGGACTTTTTTTAGCATTACATCTTATATGAAAAAAAGCACATTCGTTTCTTTCATCCAACCCGGCCCTAGCACACCGAATATTTCCATATATCTTTCCACTTCGAAGTCTAGAGTGTTAGTTTTTATTTTATATCATTAGATCTAACTCTAGATACAGAACTAGAAACATTTGGGTTTAGCCGTAAATCTGTCAAGACGACTAAACCCGAATGATTCTAGTATCTTGCCGTCCTAAGATACTAGAATCATTTGGGTTTAAGACTGAAGATGAAACTTTCTAGTTACAATAAAACAAATTCAAATGATTCTAGTTCTATGTGCAGTGACCTAGAAGTAGGAAGATTCGTCTTCAGACTCACGGCTAAACCCAAAACTTTCCACATCTATTCTTAGTGTTAGTTCTAGTTCTGTATCATTAGATTTAACTCTAGATCTATAAACATTAGGGTTTAATCGTACATCGCTCAAGACGGCTAAACCCGAATCATTCTAGTTTTAGATCTAGTGTTAGTTTTGCTTCAATTTAAATATACAGAGTTTAGTTGGGTAGCAGTGCAATTGAGGGTATTTTGTAACGAAGGCCACTACACTGAATAGTTTCTGAATTAAAGTACTTTACAAACTGATTTAGCAATCCTCTATATCTGAATTGCAGTAAAACTAGAACTAACACTGCACCTAGAAGTGGAACAGTTTGGGTTTAGTCTGAAGATGCACGGCTATCGAATCTTTCCGCTTCTAGGTTTAGTGTTAGTTCAAGTTTTACTTCAATTCAAATATACACCATTGGGTTGGGTTGGGTTTAACCGTGCATCTGAAGATATTTTTTTAACAAACTGACTTGGCAATGAAAGCCAAGTCTGGTCGTTCAACCCAATCCTTGGACCCTTAAGATAGTTCAAAGATCATTCATCACTGTGATTCAGAGAAGCATTTTTTCATATTCCGTCTTTAGCTAACTCCCAATTTGCATGTAATGAGATTGTGTACAAAAATTTCATCTTTTCTTAGATAAATACGAAGGTTTTCACGACCGGTGTTAGTTTAGAACTAAAATTAGAATTAACACTAACACTAAGGCTAATACTAGATCTAATACTAAAAACTTTCGGGTTTTACCGTGCGTTTTTTGAAAAAATGTATGACGGTTTGGAAGCCATGTTGCAACCTCCTTCAGAAACTATCACTTCTTCTTCACTGGACGATACTTTGAACCAGTTTCTGAAGAAGGTTTCAACATGGCATGCGATACGTCAAACATTTTATCAAAAAACGCAAGGCAAAACTCGAAATTTTCTAGTTTTAGATCTAGGATTAGTCCTAGTGATAGTTCTAGTTTAAGTGCTAGGCTAGCATCATTTCTAATTTTAGTTCAATCTTTTCTTAACTTCGAGAGAATGTGTTGATGAAAAATAAGATTAATATCATGCTTTTTGGTTATTTTTCAACATTATCTATCTTATTATATTTGATGTATTATTTTATTTTCTCTTTAATGAAAAATTTTAAACCTAGCAAAAAATTAATCACAAATGCAATAACTTCGTAAATAAACGATTAGCAGATGTAATTTTAATCAGTCTTGAGAAATTCCTTTTAACCCATTTTGCTCTTCTTGAAATAATTGCTACAGTTTAATAATTATGTCTCCATTGTTCTTGGAACACGTGGCGAAAATTCGAAGAGTTTACTGAACACAACACGAAAAAACCATACCATTGTCACATTGTGGCGATAACGATTCTTCGAAAGTGTGTCGTGATTTGCATAGAAATCTACCATCCGTAAAAAAACTAGCTGTTACAAAGTGACAACATGAACATTCAAGGACATTGCTTAAACAATTAATCAAAAGACACATTTTTTTAAGTCGAATTTCGAAACTTACAGGATTTAGATGTTTAGTTTTACGCGATCATAATCGGTTCATTAACGCGGATAATTTCTTAAGCTTCTTCCTTTTGTAATTTAATGATGATTACATTACCTGTGTAGGTACAACCAACGGATGGTTATCGCATCTAAGTTACCAAAAAAAATATAATCATCCGTTACGACCTCCTCGGGAGATTGAGTTGAAAATGTGCAACGTCGTATGACCACTTTGAACGGCGAGCTTAATTGAATTTGATGACTATGTATTACCTTGATGGCCTTTTCAGACAGGTATGGAGATTAATGAATTGATTCTTGAGGTAAAATCAAGGTGTTAATTATCGTTTAACTAATCAGATATGTTAAATTAATTTTTTTAATAGAAATTAGTATAAATAATAATTCGTTGAATCAATGACCACAAAATTCCAAACAATAACTTGGTGAATACGCCCACAAATATGCAACCGAGAATAAATAAATCCGCGATAAGATGCCCTATAAATTTGACAATATCATTGTTGTGTTTTTTCCTCTAATGAAATTGGTCACGTTTAGTGGTTTTCTCTTTATTATCAATTCAAAACAAACAAATCTATTTAACACATTTTCACTTTACACACAATGTTATACACAGCAGCAATTAATAAACTACTAAAGCAATAACAGCTCTATTTTCCAGAATGATTTATCCCCAACCAAACCGAAATATTTCATATTTAATTAGACCAGTTGAAAGATTGTTCTAACGCTCCTATTCCAAAGATAGATTATAGTGCAACGGCCAACGTAATTGAAGCGAAACGTAAATTTATTACTCCCGGGGCAAATGAAGAAATGATTGTTTTAAAACCATCATTTAGAAAATCGTTTTTTATTGCTTCTTTATTCAGTGTCCTTCAGATTAGAGGAAAAAAACTTAAACACAACAATTTTATTATGGCCGTAAAAATTATACAACAAAAGGCGTTTCGTACAAGGCCGTTTCTCGGTTGTAAACGTATTCTAAGGTTGGTTAACTGTGAAATGGGTTTATTTTTTACGTTTTATTCGTGGTAATTAGAAACCGAACTCATCAATATTAGTAGAAAATAAATTAATGAAATTAAATTAAATTCCTAACACTTTTTCGTTATAACCGTCATCGACGGTGTTGCCGAATAATAACGACCTTGGAATTTAAAATTGATAAAGTTTTTAACATATCCTCCACGCCACATCCGAACAGAGCAAAATCAACAACAACGAACCCGTCTGTGTGGTTCTGTAAACTTTACAGTCACGTTCTTTGTCCTATCGAACGAACGAAACGGTCAATAAGAATTTTAAACAGTTCTTTTAATTCGCCTGGAAGCTAAGTGGGAATAATTAATCTTTCCTTCTTTAAAAAAGATCGAAGAAACGAAGAAGCAAGAGAACCAAGTGTTGAAGATGTCTTTTTAAGAAATAGGAAGAGGGACAACGGTGTTTAGAGGTTAAACAGCGAAAAATCAAATTGTGTTTTGGTAAATTTATTATAGTTAACCTCGAAAAAGAGAATTGGAACGGTTTTACTTGCGAGATCAACATCTGGACGATCATGCTAAAAATAAAGCCTTTAAGTTTGAGTTATGACACTTGAAATCTAAACATTATGAAGAAAATCGTCAACGTTTTTAGATATATTTTAAATAGAATTAATGTAAAATTTACATGTAACGGTTTAATATGAAGAAGGAAGTGTCTGTTATAAAAAAATAATTTGCACACTTTGCTAATTTCTTGTTTTAAGTGTACTCTTCATTCTACTCTTCAATAATTACTCTAAATACGAAGTCACTACACCTAGAACTAGAATCATTCGAATATTTTTTATTATAACTAGAAAGTTTTATCTTCAGTTTTAAACCCAAATGTTCTAGTGCCGTCCTAAGATACTAGAATCATTCGGGTTTAGCCGTCTTTATAGATGTTCGGCTAAACCCGATTGATTTTAGTTCTGCATCTAGATTTAGATTTTAAGATATAAAACTAGAACTAACACTAGACCTAGAAGTGTCTAGGTCTAATGTTAGTTCTAATTTTACTTCAGTTCAGATATACAGGGTTGCCAAATCAGTTTGTAAAGTACTCTAATTCTGTTAAAACTTCGTTAAAAAATGTCTTCAGATACACTGCTGAACCCAACATAACCCAATTCTGTGTATTTGAATAAAAGTAAAAATAGACTAACACTAGATCTAGAACTGGAATCATTCGGGTTTAGCCGTCTTGACAGACGTACGGCTAAATCCGAATATTTCTGAAGAAGCACGGCTAAACCCAAAGCTTTCCACTTCTAGGTCTAGTGTTACTTCTAGTTTTACTTCAATTCAGATGTACAGGGTGGCCAGATCAGTTTGTAAGCTACTCTAATTCAGATACTATTAACCTAACTCTCTGTATTTGAATTGAAGTAAAACTAGACTAAAACTGGAATCATTCAGGTTTAGCCGTCTTGACAGATGATGTAGGGCTAAATCTGAATATTTCAAGTTCTAGATCTAGAATTAGGTCTAATGATATAAGTCATTAGATCTAGAGTATAAAGTAGTGATGACGATATCCGAAATAATTTCTACCCGGGTACTCCAAAATATTACCCGGGTATCACCCGTTACCCGAAAATTACCCGATACTCGAGAATGACTCTGGTATTTGTGAATTCCCTGTTACTTGTACATTACCTATTCTGTTACTCCTCTATCTACTACGCTGACACAGACAGAAATAAACCTATAGGCCTATAGGCAATGTATGTAGGTAATGTGTAGAATACTAAGTAGCAGGTTACATAAATAATATTTCGCTAGTTTGGCTAAATTACGATTCACACTTTTGTTATTTTTCCACCAAACAAATACATTTTCTGTTCCTTCAATTGCCTCTTTCACCTCTGTCATCTCCAAATAATGGGCTATCTAAATTTTTGTATTCATCTTCTTCACTTTCACTTCCGCTGCTATTTGAGCCCTTGTGTTCTTGAATCCCTAACTTGCACTTCAAACGCTTCTTTTTCTATTTCACAATAAACTTGCTCTCTTTCATGTGGTTAAAATAACTTTTTAAATCTTGGATCAAGGACCATTAATTTGACATAAATAGAGTTTTTTACATGTAGGTCATTACTAGTTCCTGTTTTAGTAATTTTACTCCTTGTAATTCGTAGTCGTCTCGATTTGGCTGGAGTTTATTTTTTAATTTATGTCAAACATAAAGTTAAGTAAGGACCACAGACAACTCACAGAAAACTCTGTTGGCAATTTTTAGCAAGTTTAGAATAAGCAAGATGTCGCCGATTAATTTTCACTGCTCATCCTTTAGTTCTAAATGTATTGTGTCACTTCCTTTTGGGTCACTCAAAACAGCACAAACACACCATCGCAAAGTATTTAGTCGATCTAGCATACTGAATAGCTGAGTCCCATTTGGTCTTGCAGTGTTTGTAGTTGAGATGCTTCTTCTTCGTCTGATTCAAATTCTTCGTAAAACTGGCCAGCTGTGTTTTTTTCTTGGACATTCAAGCATTGTTTACTGTCGTTTCAGTAGGTCGTTTGTTACCAAAACACTATGATTGAAATGTCCAACGACTCTACTACGTAGCTGCGTTAGTACACAGTTGCAGGTTATATGCAGCGCAGGATACATCTATCCATTTGTCATTTATCAAAGAGGCAATATGTCGAATATTAGCTTAAAAAAGTAGCTTACATGTCATGCGTTCTGTTTTAAATAAATTCCACTGTCGTCGTAAGAGCTATCTCTTCTCGTCTTTTGTCTTCCCCGTTAAGGCTAGAACTTAAAATATTATAAAGTGCAATTATGTCAGTTATTATTATAGATGAAATATTAGCGCTCAGATATTGTATGGATTTCAAAATTTGATGACGTAGCCAAAAAAAAATGTTTCGGTATTTGAGAGGTTTTTTAGATATTATGACCAATTCTTTTTTAATGGAAACAATAGATGAGGAATTTTTCCATAGACGCCAAATATATGGGTTTCTGCTTGTTCAAACACCCATACAAAATTGATAATGATGTTATCTGGAGTGAAGTTGTTGAAATAAACTTTGGATTAGGCTTATATTCCCAATATGTACATGTTATATAATACTGTTTACAATATGTACATGTTATCTGGAGTGAAGTTGTTGAAATAAACTTTGGATTAGGCTTATATAATACTGTTTACAATATGTACATGTTTTTATTGTATTTTAAGAATCTTTTTTCAGTATTTCATTGATCTTTAGACATGTAAAACCATTTCATAACAGTAACCGACTTATGACGAAGTCACCTGTAATCTATTTCAGAAACTATTCATTAACTTCTGCAATGAATTCATTAAAAATGTCTTCATATGCATGACTAAACCCAACCTAACCCAACAACACCAACCAAGCACTAGGCCTAGAACTTGAATCATTTGGATTTAGCCGTCTTGAAAGATGTACGGCTAAATGTGAATTGTAGAACAACGTTGTTCTATATCTAGAGTTAGATCTAATGATATAGGTCTAGTGTTAGTTCTAGTTTGACTTCAATTCAGATATACAAGGTTACCAAATCAGTTTGTAAAGTACTCTAATTCAAATACTATTCATTAAAAAAAGTCTTTAAATGAACGGCTAAATCCATCCTAAACCAACCCTGTATGTACACTAAACCTAGAACTGGGATCATTCGGGTTTAGCCGTCTTAAGAGATGTACCGCTAAATCCGAATGCTTCTGGTTCTAAATTTAGAGTTAGATCTTATAATATAAAATTAAAACTAACACTAGACCTAGAAATGGATAGATTCGTCTTCAGATACACAGCTAATCCTAAAAATTTCCATTTCTAGGTGTAGTGTTAAGGTGAATTGTTCCAGTTTCAGCAATAATTCATTGTAGAGTTCATTATAGGTATTATATTATTTTAATTGTAGAGAGGTAGGATTTATTGTAGAACCCAACCCAATCCAATCCAATCCAACCCTACATATTTGAACTAGAGCCGTCCTAAGATATTCAGCATTCAGACGCTGGGTTGGATGAACGAAACTTTTTCTCAAGGATGTAACCCTTATTAACCCTTATGTTTATGAAAGCGCTGACGAAACTCTACAAAGAAATTGAAAAATGACGTCAAATATATCTAAAGCTTTTTGTTTCCGCTAAACATTTTCAGATTCAAATTAGAGAAACAAAGATTTATATTAACATAGGTAATAGGGTCAATGCTGTTATAGATCAAGGATGTATTATTGTGCAATAACAACAACAACAAGAAGCAAACACGTGGACAACACATTTATTAATTTTGATATAAATCTTGTGATTCATCAAGATTTATACAGTTGCCCTTGACACATTTAATTTTTTAAATGTAATTAAAAAATAAACAAAAAAGGAGGGATTGTCCCAAAAAAAAATTAGCAATTAATCTCTATATCAAACGAAATTGTCGAGTGTGATAAATTGCCCAACAGGATAAATGGTTCATTGTTTATTAGGACTTTTCAATGGGAGGTGCGTTTCGACCCAGTTTCACGACTTGTAATTTAATTTAATTTCGATGTGGGTTTAAAATACAGTTAACAAAATATTGTAATTTAAAACAACATAAAAAGGCTGGTTAGTAAATCTGAAAATCTCAACTTTAAATGTTTTCTGATAAAGAGGATTCGGTTTTAAAGACTTGACATATTTTCGAAATCTGTCACATGAAAATAAGATTTCCTTTTTATCTTTATAATCGACGATTATAATCAGAGATTTTAATCGGGTGGTTTATCTATTTTTATCTATTAAACCATTATTAGACGTATGGCTTAATAAGAAAACCTTCTAACTCCTCTTTTGGTCACAGTAAAGATTTTGATACCATCTTTTATATTATAATGTATCTCACGTTCAGCATAACTAATAATATTAAATTAGTTTGAATATAAAAGCATAATTATAATATTTTCTGACATTAAAGTAAAAATAAAAATCTGTCCTAGAACTTATCCCAGATCGTATGTATACAAAAATGTCATTTTAATGGATAAGTTAGTTATCGTATGGCCAACAAACGATAGAAGAAGAATATTTGCTTTACTGTTTGTGTTTATTTTATATATTTATTTATAACCTGCACGACAGGTTATTACGGCTAAATGTTAAGGTAAATAAATAAAAAATAAATACAAGGAAATGTTCTTTTTATTCTGCAATTGTAGTTTATCGAATCTTCTAGATGATTCTTGACTGAAATTGCGGAGACGATAATTAAGCTAACAATCCATCGTTATATTTTTTAAGATTCAAAAGTATTCGGTTTTGTACTAAACTGGATAAGTTACACATTAATTTCCCGTTTATGGCTATTTATACATATGTATGTATACGCAATTATCTGTTTATACATACAAAAAACTGCAAACTAACTTGAAAACTAACTTTAATAAATAAAACTATAATTATAATTGTGTAGTTATTACCACAATATTAAACGAAATAATAGCGTAGATAGTCAGTATCAGTAAGTAGCCAATTACATATACAGGGTCCTGCAATAGTGCGTCAGGCATCCATACATAGGAGCTATGAGCTCCTATATCAATTAAGTTAGGAATTTCCTTCAAACGCAGACTTGTACTATATATGAGTGTAAAAAAGTGTGATGACACAAAATGTATTTTTTTTAATGGAACACCATATATTTTTGCATATTCTGATTAACTGCCTTAAATGCTATAACGGTACATCATGTTTTCAAATTTTGTATGTAAAATTACCATGTTATTAACCAATTTGTAAAAATTTTTAAAAATTTATGTAGTTACTTAAAATAGATATCAGAATGCTATTTGTAATAATTATAGACGAAATTCTCAGCATTTCAATTATAGAAGCCGCAATTCAATGTATCCTATAATTGTTGAGATAAAAATTCTTAAACAAAATCGTAGTTTTTAAGAAAAAAAAAAATAATGCGATCCTATTCAAAAAATCGTATCTCAAGAATTAATTGAGATATCACTTTAAAATAAGTAGCAATTTGAAGCAAATTTAGTTAGTATTTAATGAGCCTTAGATCGCTACGTTATATTTTTAAAACTCCGAGTTATGATTTTTTACTAAATCTTTGCAAAAACGTAATTTGTTAAAAATCAAGAAATTTTCATAAATTTGTATCTTAAGAACTAATTGAGATATCGCTTTGAAATAAAGAGTATTAAATTTAAGTAGTATTTAATGTGCTTGAGATCGTTTCTTCAAATCTTTAAATCTCCGAGTTATGATCTTTCTATTAAAACTCTTAAAACATGTTATGAAAAAGACAATTTTAAACAAAAGCAGTGTATCTCAAGAACTAATTGAGATGTCGCATTGAAATAAGAGACAATTTGAATAAATTAAGTTAGTATTTAATGTGTCTAAGATCGTTTCTCCAAACCTTTTAATCTCCGCGTTATGATTTTTTTATTAATACTCTGCAAAATGTAATTTTATGTGTTTGATAAAAATCAAGAAATTTTCAAAAATTCGTATCTCAAGAATTGAGATATCACTCTGAAATAAATAGCGATTTGAAGCAAATTTAATTAGTATTTAATGTGTTTGAGATCCTTTCTTTAAATCTTTAAATTTCCGAGAATCGTATCTCAAGAACTAATTGAGAAATCGTTCTGAAATAAAGAGCAACTTTTGTTGCTACAACAAATTTTGTTGCTATTTAAAGTGCCTAAGATCTTTGCTTTAAATATTTAAAACTTCTAGTTATGATTTTTTGAGTGAAACTCTGTAAAATGTAATTATGTGTGGTTGATAAAAATCAAAGAATTTTCAAGAATCAATTTTTTATTAAAGCTTTGCAAAAACGTAATTATATATATTTGTTAAAAATCAAGAAATTTTTAAAAATTCGTATTTCAAGAACTAATTAAGATATCACTTTGAAATAAATAGCGATTTGAAGCAAATTTAATTAGTATTTAGTGAGTTTGAGATCCTTTCTCTAAATCTTTGAATTTCCGAGAATCGTATCTACAGAACTAATTGAGAAATAGTTCTGAAATAAAGAGCAACTTGAAGCAAATTTTGTTGTTATTTAAAGTGCCTAAGATCTTTGCTTCAAATATTTAAATCTCCGTGTTATGATTTTTTGAGTGAAACTCTGCAAAATGTAATTATATGTGGTTGATAAAAATCAAGGAATTTTCAAAGAATCGTATCTTAAGAACTAATTGAGATATTGTTCTGAAATAAAGAGCAACTTGAAGCAAATTTTGTTGTTATTTAACGTGCTTAAGACCTTTTTTCCAAATCATTAAATCTCTGAGTTATGTTTTTTTTTATTAAAGCTTTGCAAAAACGTAATGATATATATTTGTTAAAAAATCAAGATATTTTTAAAAATTCGTATCTCAAGAACTAATTGAGATATCATTTTGAAATAAAGAGCGATTTGAAGCAAATTTAATTAGTATTTAATGAGTTTGAGATCCTTTCTTTAAATCTTTGAATTTCCGAGAATCGTATTTCAAGAACTAATTGAGATATCACTTTGAAATAAAGAGTATTAAATTTAAAAGAGTAGTATTTAATGTGCTTGAGATCGTTTCTCCAAATCTTTAAATCTCCGCGTTATGATTTTTTATTAAAACTCTGCAAAACGTAATTTTATGTGTTTGATAAAAATCAACAAATTTTCAAATAATCGTATCTCAAGAACTAATTGAAATATCGCTCTGAAATAAAGAGCAACTTGAAGCAAATTTTGTTATTATTTAACGTGCTTAAGATCTCTAATGTGTTTAAGATCCTTTCTTTAAATCTTTGAATTTCCGAGAATCGTATCTCAAGAAATAATTGAGAAATCGTTCTGAAATAAAGAGCAACTTGAAGCAAATTTTGTTGCTATTTAAAGTGCCTAAGATCTTTGCTTCAAATATTTAAAACTCCTAGTTATGATTTTTTGAGTGAAACTCTGCAAAATGTAATTATATGTGGTTGATAAAAATCAAGGAATTTTCAAAGAATCGTATCTCAAGAACTAATTGAGATATTGTTCTGAAATAAAGAGCAACTTGAAGCAAATTTTGTTGTTATTTAACGTGCTTAAGACCTTTTTTCCAAATCATTAAATCTCTGAGTTATGTTTTTTTATTATTAAAGCTTTGCAAAAACGTAATGATATATATTTGTTAAAGAATCAAGATATTTTTAAAAATTCGTATCTCAGGAACTAATTGAGATATCACTTTGAAATAAAGAGCGATTTGAAGCAAATTTAATTAGTATTTAATGAGTTTGAGATCCTTTCTTTATATCTTTGAATTTCCGAGAATCGTATCTCAAGAACTAATTGAGAAATCTTTGCTTCAAATATTTAAATTTCCGAGTTATGATTTTTTGAGTGAAACTCTGCAAAATATAATTATATGTAGTTGATAAAAATCAAGGAATTTTCAAAGAATCGTATTTCAAGAACTAATTGAGATATTGTTCTGAAATAAAGAGCTGTTTGAAGCAAATTTTGTTACTATTTAACGTGCTTAAGACCTTTTTTCCAAATCATTAAATCTCTGAGTTATGATTTTTTTATTAAAGCTTTGCAACAACGTAATTATAAATATATTTGTTAAAAATCAATAAATTTTTAAAAATTCGTATCTCAAGAACTAATTGAGATATCACTTTGAAATAAAGAGCGATTTGAAGCAAATTTAATTATTATTTAATGTGCTTGATTGTTTTACAAGAAGATGGAAAAGTATACATCTGTGCATGTTCAGTTACAAAATCTATAATTTTTGAAATGCGTATTATAAAAAAGTCAACAGCGAATAAGCGATGTATTCCATTAAAAATAACGAATTTATGATCCCACAAACATCGCGTAAATTAACCGGTTCTGGTAACCAGCCTGTATAATATTATCCAATAGTATTAGTGGTGGTCGAAGGACCCAAACTTTGTTTATCGATATGATAAATTGAAATCTTCAATGCTTAATTTAAAATTTTCAAAATTTTCAATACCAAATTTTCAAAAAATGGTTAATAACGTGGTAACTTTGCACGCAAAATTTGAAAACAAGATATGCAGTTACATTTAAGACAGCTAATCAGAATATGCAAAAAAATATATGGTGTTCCATTTATTTAAGAAAATACGCTTTGTGTCGTCACACTTTTTGGACCACGCCGTATATGCGACTATATTTTCCAGAAATACACTCGTATGTATAATACAAGACTGCATTTGAAAGAAATTCCTAATTTAATTGCTATAGGAGCTGTATTTCGTATCAGTATGTCTAAACAGCCGATTGTGTACACATACTGTACGTACATACTGTATGTGTAAATAGCTAATTGCGTATACATACTGTACGTATAAATAGTAAAATTATTAAGAATAAAGTAGAATTATTTTTGCCTTCTAGGAAGGAAGTACCTCAAAATTCTCTTGCTGTGAAATCTTAAATTCTCTGCTGGTATCATTAAATAAAAATGAAAGTCGAAAACTGAATCAACTCATGTCATTTAGAGAGTCATTATCAACAAAAAACTATCCATCCGAATAAAGAAATATGTCAATAAGAAGATATAAGAGTTAAACTATATCAATAAAATACATTGTTTACATGAATCATTTGAACTATAACAAAACGTAATTATGCAATAACCATATTTTATTTTGATCCGGATGACGTCATCTTCAACAATATTGGACAATTATATTTGTTTATTCTCTCATAAATATTGTTTGTTATTAGGTAAGTTTGCCTTTAAAGTTGATAATTTAGTAAAATAAAGAAAGAAAGAAGAAATCAATTAAGAAATGAATAAAAATGTTTTAACCCGCATATTTTGTTTAATTTATCTAAAGACATTAATCTTAATTAGTGTACAAATTTAAGTTGAAAATGATTAAAGCTAATTTCTTCTTTGTTGATCCTTTTTGAAATTGTTGAAAGTATTTTATATAAATGGAAAGAAAAGTGAGTTTTATTAATTTTCGTGGAAAGAATAAAACACGTCGTGTTGGTTTGGAGTTTGGAGAGGAGGGTAATTGTAGATGGAATTGTCGGTGTCGTTAAAACGGAATAGACTCGAAACGTAGTTGGTTGACGAGTAATAAAATATTTTAACGACGTCGAAACCCACTTTGCTAAAACCGTTCGGGTTTCCTCTACCATTTATTATAAGAACCGCGCCGCGGCCTTCATTATCTTTGTGTCGACTAATTAACCAATTATCACTATTGGTTACTTTACTATGTTGAACGTGTCATTTCAAACATAATAAATACCTTAACGAAATTAGTATTGTTAATAAATTTACTGTTATAGATTGTAACAATAAAATTCTTTTCCTTAAATGTAGTTATTAACTTCAATGAAATTGACAGTATTTTTTTAAGATAAAAATAACAAATTATCTACACATTTTTTTTGTTTACTGTCAAGTTATCAAAAAGCTTAATTACAGCCAGAAAAGTTCACAGAAGCCGACACGGTTTGTTTGAAATAAAAACGATAGTAGAGTTTATAACCGAACGATACCATTTCACCCAGAAATTTATTACCGTTTTAATTTGTTTTTATAAATGGAATATTTTAAGACTTTTTGGCGCCATATAATTGTAAAATTATTATGATTTATCTCTTAGATTATCGTAAACTGTTATCATACAAAATGTAGAACTAGAATCATTTCTTTTCACTTCATTCATTTTTTTGCATTGATTTTTGTATGAACAGGGGTATATACTGTTGTTTCTTAGAACTGTAAGAATATCTTAGGACGGCTCTGTTTCAAATATACAGGGTTGGGTGGTTAGTTTGGGATTAGTTGTGCATTTAAAGAAATTTCTTAACGGAGGCCTCTACTACCAATAGTTTCTGAAATCGAGATCTTTACAAACTAATTTGGCAACTCTGTATATTTGAATTAAAATAAAACTAGAACTAACTTTATGTCATTAAATCTAACTATAGATCTAGAATTAGAAATATTTGGCCGTACATCTCTCAAGACGGTAGAAGCCAGATGATTCTAGTTCTGGATCTAATGTTCTAGTTTTATTTCAATTCAAATACAGGATACTACATACTTAAAAGGGTAATTCTATATCTAAAATTATTAACAAATATTTATATAAAGCCCGGTCGGAGAATGTTTCCTAAGGCCAAAGTACTTTTTGAATGCCTTTTAAAGATGGAAAGTACTTTTTTAGTGATATCTCAAAATCGACAAGGTTCAGAATGCTAAAATTTGGTGTGCAATTTATGATGTCCAAGATAACAGGTAGAAGGCGTATTTAATGCATCACGTTTTTTTTATCTTTGGGTTTTCTGCTTTTTTAATTGTATTAATCAATTCTGCGAAAAATAATGCATAAAAAAGGTTATACTTAAAAAAAATTGCCCCAAAGCTGTTTACGCGATTAAAATTTTTGTACCAGAAATTTCATTATTCGTCAATAATTTATAATACTTAAATGAAGATTCATACAAAATTATTGTTATTCTTGGGTTAATAAATCTCTTCTTATTCCAGGGGTATGCTCAATATTCAAACTTAGCGTATAGAAAACTAAAAAGTTATTATTTGAATTCGCATGCATTCGTATTGATTATTTTATTTAACAATTAAAAGATGAAATTTAATTCATCAATTGAAGAATGTGATAAAATTTTAATCCATATTGTTCGTTTAGTGATAGTACCACAAATACTATGCTGGTACTAACTGTAATGTGCGGGAAAAAAAGATTTTGAAACAGCTATCACTGCTATCTAAATTAATCCAAGTTGTTTAAAATCATCAAAAACTATATAAAATATATCTCTAATAGCTAATAATTGTCTAAAGATTTCTAAAATCATCAATAATTATCTGAAACATGTCTCTAGTCATCTATAATTGTCTGTAGTTATTTAAAATCTTTAAAAACCGTCTAAAATCATTCAAAATTAGTTAAAAACTTCAAACGTTATCTAAATTTGTCTAAAGTTGTTTAAAATCATCAAAAACTGTCTAAAATATGTCTCTAATAGCCTATAATTGTCTAAAGTTGTCTAAAATTGTTTAAAGTCATTAATAATCGTCTAAAGTCATTCAATCATAAAAAACTGTATGAAATAGGTCTCCATCACCTATAATTGTCTAAAAATGTACTAATAACTGTCTAAAATCATCCAAAATTGGATTTGAATCATCCATAAATTGTCTTCATATCATCCAACATTATTTAAATTAACCCAATTGTCTAAATTTACATGAAGTTGTTTAAAATCATCAAGAACTGTCTAAAATCATCAGAAACTGTCCAAAATATGTCTGTAATAGTCTATAATATATCTTTAATATTTAATAATTGTGCAGAGATGTCTAAAATCATCAAAAACTATTTAAAATTTGGCTGTAATCGTCTATAATTGTCTAAAATTGTTTAAAATCATTAATAACTGTCTAAAATCATCCAAAATTAGTTTAGGATCTTTCAGAAATTGTCCAAAATTATCCAACATTATCTAAACTTTTCGAAAGTTGTTTAAAAAAAGTATCTAAAACCATCAAAAACTGTCTGAAGTTGTTTAAAATTGTTCAAAATGATTAATGACCGTCTAAAATCATTCAAAATTAGTTTAGAATCTTCCACACGCTGTTTAGAATCATCCAACGTTGTCTAAACTTGTCGAAAGTTGTTTAAATAGTGAAAAAGTGTCTAAAGTCATCAAAAACTGTGTGAAATATGTCTCAATCGTCTAAAATTATCTAAATTAACCCAATGTCTAACCTTGTATGAAGTTGTTTAAAATCATCAAAAACTGTCTGAAAACATCTAAAATTGTTTAGAATCATTAATGACCGTCTAAAATCATTCAAAATTAGTTTAAAATCTTCCACACACTGTTTAGAATCATCCAACGTTATCTAAACTTGTCGAAAGTTGTTTAATTAGTGAGAAAGTGTCTAAAATCATCAAAAACTGTCTGAAATATATCTCAATTGTCTAAAATTGTTTAAAATCATTAATGACCGTCTAAAATCATCCAAAATTAGTTTAGAATCTTCCACACGCTGTCTAAAATCATCCAAAATTAGTTTAGGATCTTCCAGAAATTGTCCAAAATTATCCAACGTTATCTAAACTTGTCGAAAGTTGACAAGTAAAAAAAGTATCTAAAATCATCAAAAACTGTCTGAAATTGTCTAAAATTGTACAAAACGATTAATGACCGTCTAAAATCATTCAAAATTAGTTTAGAATCTTCCACACGCTGTTTAGAATCATCCAACGTTGTCTAACCTTGTCGAAAGTTGTTCATCAAATCTGCCTGAAATCTTCAAAAACTGTCTAAAATATGTCTCTAATAGCCTATAATTGTCTAAAGTTGTGTAACATCATACACAAGTTTTTTAATATCATCCGAAGTGTGTCTAGATTATATTTCTAAATGTGTCTAGATTCTTCTCTAAAGTTGTCTCTAAACTCTCTTGTTATCTAAACTTAGCTGTCTAAAATCATCAAAGACTGTCTGAAAATGTCTCCAACCTGTATAATTGTCTAAGATTGTTTAAAATCACTAACAACCGTCTAAAATCATCCAAAATTGTATTAAAATCATCCACAAATTGTCTTCAAATCATCCAACATTAACTAACAACCTATAATTGCCTAAAGTTGACTAACATCATTCGCAAATTGTCCAAAATCATCCAAAATTGATCTAAAATGTATTTATAATAGCTAAGAATAGTCTAAATATGGCTAGTATTATTTGAAATCTTTGAGAATAAGCTAAATGGAAAATGAAATTGGTGAAATGAAGGAAATTTAACAGTAACAAGAGGAAATAAAGGGGAAACTAAATTTCTTCAATTTCTATCAATAACTAGCTGTTTGTGTTCTAGTTTCACTTGAATTCAAATATACAAAATATAAATAACTTTTTGAAATCTTTTGTTCACCAATTATCAATTAGGGTTTTTTTTTTAATTTACTTCTGGTGATATTCAAATTTATTTATTCTAAACTAGTTTCGAGTCTTGCTTTTCTTCAGTAGATACCTACAAGTTTACAACATATGAAACATAAATGATACATATTAGTACAATAGTGAAATCTTACGTAATTATTAAAGAATTAGAAAAATTACTTGAAATTTTTCAAAATGTATGTCAAACGTTATTATTAATTTGTTTAATTCGGGATGAACGGTCCAAAGAGTATGTTAATTAAAACAACTTTTTTTTAATTGCTAATATTTCGATTGTTTATTCAATCTTCTTCAGAGCATTTAAACGCTAAAATGGAAAATTTCAAGTCAAAAAAACCATGAGGTTAAATGGAGCCAACATGTCAAGTTACAATAAAGAAAAAGCATTTTTTTTATTTTATTAATTCTAGAGAAACTTACTTGTTATACGAAGCTTGAAATCGTGAAAACCGTCACAGCATTACTTAATTGTATCAAACACATAAAAATAGTAAAACATTTGGTTAAAACTTTAAAATTGTAAAAAGGACATCACGAAATGTTGGACAAACAAATGAACAATGTAATTTTATAAACGTGTAAAATTTTTAAGGAAAAACCTGTACGTGACTGCAAACCCAGTTTGAAATAAAACACAATGCGCATGACACAGAATGAGACCAATGAAACGAGCGATATAATAAAAGCGGTAAAGTTTTTAAAATTCAAAGATTACAAAAATTATGACTTTCTAAAAATTTACAAAGGCAAAGCCGAAAATTAACAATAGGAAAATTGAAATTATTACAAGATCTTAATTATTTTTAAACAAGCCAAACCACCAAACTTCAGAATATCATGTCTGTGGAGTAATTAGACACTCCAACTATGAAGTCAGGCATCATAATGTGGGTTTGAATTAAAGTTTTGGTTAGTTTTGTCCTTGTAAATAAGGAAGCATAAACATTGCTCAAATTATGTGTATCCATCTTAAAATTGATCGCATTTTTTGTGTAATTGATATGAATCATTTCGAGAAAACGTGTATTATGATAGTTCATTTCTGTGTCTAAAATCTTGACATCAACGAAATTAAAGGTGTGTTTACAGTCATGAACATGCTGGGATAATGCACAAACTATTTTGTTCAACCGGCAATTACTTTTATGTTTTGATATACGACTTTTTAACCATTGGGACGTTTGGCCAACATATCTACCATCACATATCCAGTCATTAAATGAAATACAATATATTAAATTCGAATTGTGTTTGTCTTCAGTTGTTAAAAAAGTTTTAAAACAACTTAAAAAAGTTGTTTTAATTAACATACTCTTTGGACCGTTCATCCCGAATTAAACAAATTTTACTCGTTGCCCACGTACGGTCGTTGGATACTTCTTGCTGTTCTACTTTCAGAAACGTTATTATGTGACGTTAGTTGGTAATACAGATAGTTAAATTAAAATTTGAAAATTTAACAATGTAAACGATCAAAAACTTGATTATTATTATGTCGCCAAACACCGCCATCAAACAAATAACTCTCTTCCCCTTGTACATGAAATAGTTATTTTTGTTTGTGTTCTTTATTTTTAAATTTTAAGTATGGATCTCTCAGGCAACTATATATTGGTTTTTGGGTCGGGATAATTTGTTCATTAAGGCTTATAATATTACTGTTAGTTTCAGTAAATTTGTTGATTTCGTACATTTCCATTATTTGCATAAGGTTGCTTTTATTAAGTTGGTGTAGTAATTTAATATTTTCATTTTCATCAAATATGTGGTTGTTGAAAATTAGATGTTTTCCGAATGCCGATTTTGAGCTGTTTTTATGTTCTTTAAGCCTTGTTGCTTCTCGCCGTTTCACCTATGTACGTGGCTGAACAGGTCCCACATTATAATTGGTATATGCCACTCTTAGCAAGAGTTGTAGTCTTGCTTTTGTTATTAACTAATAATGCTTCAAGATTATTTTTGTTTTTAAATATCATTGTTATGTTGAACTTATGGAACATTTTCTTGATTTTATGGGATATTTCTCCTGGGTAGGTTATGGATTTGTACGTTGTTGGTGTATTTGGTTTTCGGTCGGATAGAGAAGTTATTTCTTGAAGATTATATTTGCTTTGTATTTTCGAAAACATTCGTTGGAATATGTCGGTGGGAAGCTGTTTTCGTTTGCAATTTGGTGGATAATTTCTATTTCTTTTTCTAGGTCTTGTTGTTCCAATTTTGAATGGAAAGCTCTGTGTATATTAGCCCGGTATGCTGTCATTTTATGAGTTTCATCATGATGAGAATCGAAAGGGATGGTGGTACTAGTTTGTGTAGGTTTCCTGTAGATGTCATATTTAATTTTGTTGTTTAAATGTCGTAGTGTATAGTCTAAGAAATTTAATTTTTGATTGTTTTCAGTCTCGTAGAGAAGTTAATATTGGGGTGTAAACTGTTAATGTATTTATGAAGATTATCAATATGTTGGTCGTCTTTAATCAGCACTAAAATGTCGTCCACGTATCTTATCCATAGGATAATATCGTCTCTATAAGGGTTTTTGTCACTAATAATTTGATTTTTCTCTAGGTTGTCCATGACATATCTGCCATCACACTACTCAATGGTGATCCCATTGGTAATCCATCTAGATATTGATAGTATTTATCATTAAAGATACAGAAATTTTGTTCTAAGCATGGTTTAATAGGGTTAAGATGGAGCGAGTTTTGTCTTTGTTTTTGAAGACAGTCTTTAATATTTTTTCTAATATCGTTATTGTGTCGGTTATGGGTTTTGTTTGTATATAGGTTATTGACATCAAATGAGATCATTTTAAAACCTTCTGGTAGCTGTATTTTGTCAATTAAATCAGGAAGTTGGTATCGATTAATTATGGTACATTTTGGTTTAAAATTGATGACATTTATTATACAGTTTTGTAAAAGTTTTGCGAGTTTGTTTGCGCTGGATTCAATGGAGGTTATAATGGGTCTTATTGGTAATCCATTTTTGTGAACGTTAGGTAGTGCATACAATTTAGGGGTTTGCTGATTCATAGGTAACAGGTTGGTCAAGGTACCTCCAATTTCTGTTATTGTTGTTTTGTTTTCTTTAGTTATTGATTTTACTTTTTTGTGAAAATTGTTTGTGGGGTTTTTATTGATAGTTTTAAAATTATTGTCTTTCATAAAGCCTTCAGTCTTATTTATGTAGAGATCTTTAGTTCAAATTATCATTCCTACGTTTTTGTCTGCAGGAGTAACTATTAATTCGTTGTCTTTAATATTCCGCTTGATATTCTTAATAATTTTTGTTGCTTTTGCTCTTCTCCATTTCTTATTGTTTGTTTGTCTTTTTTCATCGTTAGTTAGGATTTGTTCACATTTGTTCACAATCTCCTTACTCATAATGTTTTCCTTTTCATGTCCTTTGATAACTGCCAGAAGTTCCATTGCCAGTATTGGGAGGTTGATTTTTCTTTTTGGAGCATATTTCAGCCCTTTTTGCATTATTCTTCTTTCTTGTTCTGTAAAAATCACGTTTGAAGTATTCGTTACTTTGGGAAAAAATTTATGAATTCCTCCTGGTTTGTTTGCTTGATGTTTATTCTTTTCTCTTTCTTTTTCTGTTCTCAATTTGTTCAGTTTTTTTAGTATCTTTTTGTGAATTTCATTAAGAATTATTGTATCATGTAAATTAGCTTCTTTGATAATTTCTTCGATTTCAATGTAATGATATTGATTATTTAAATCCTGGTAGCATTTATAAAGTTTAGTGCTAAGTTCGTTAAGATTTGTATAATGGTTGTTTAGGGTTATACGTATATGTTGTATTTTCATTTTATTAACCATATTTTTTTTTATGTGTTGTGGATATTTTTTGTTATAATCTTCATAAATACATTAACAGTTTACACCCCAATATTATCGAGACTGAAAACAATCAAAAATTAAATTTCTTAGATTATACACTACGACATTCAAACAACAAAATTAAATATGACATCTACAGGAAACCTACACAAACTAGTACCACCATCCCATTCGATTCTCATCATGATGAAGCTCATAAAATGGCAGCATACCGGGCTTATCTATACAGAGCTTTCCATTCAAAATTGGAACAACAAGACCTAGAAAAGAAATCGAAATTATCCACCGAATTGCAAACAAAAACAGCTTCCCACCGACATATATCCAACGAATGTTTTCGAAAATACAAAGCAAATATAATCTTCAAGAAATAACTTCTCTATCCGACCGAAGACCAAATACATCAACAACGTACAGATCCATAACCTAGCCAGGAGAAATATCCCATAAAATCAAGAAAATGTTCCATAAGTTCAACATAACAACGACATTTAACAACAAAAATAATCTTAAAGCATTATTAGTTAATAACAAAAACAAAACTACAACTCTTGCTAAAAGTGGCATATACCAATCACAATGTGGGACCTGTTCAGCCACGTACATAGGTGACACGGGGAGAAACATACAAGCAAGGCTTAAAGAACATAAAAACAGCTCAAAATCGGCATTCGGAAAGCATCTAATTTTCAACAACCACATATTTGATGAAAATAAAAATATTAAATTACTACACCAACTTAAGAAAAGCAACCTTATGAAAATAATGGAAATGTACGAAATCAACAAGTTTATTGAAACTAAAGTAATATTATAAGCCTTAATGAATAAATTATCCCGACCTAAAAACCAATCTATAGTTGCCTGAGAGATTCATACCTAAAATTCAAAAATAAAGAACACAAACAAAAATAACTACAGTAGAACCCCTCATATCCGACCTCGGGATATCCGACTCCTCGGGATATCCATCACCCCTCCCTACTCCCAATTTTGTTCAAATGCTCTAATGTACGTTTTTGTGAATCCCAAGAGACCCGACTTTCCGTCGGGGAATTACTTGATTCGCTCAATCTTGATGTTTGCCAAGGGTTGCGCAACTGTGTTCATCATTGTGAATATCAATTGTATGCATATTTACAATTGTTATAGTAAAAGTGATTATGGCTACCCAACAAAAACGAAAACGTATTGTATGTACACTACAGAAGAAATTGGAAGTTATTCAGAGGCTAGACAATGGCGAGTCAGTTCAAAAATTATCTTCTGAATTAGGAATAGGCGTCACAACTATTAAAGACTGGAGGAAAATAGAAAGAATATCGAATCGTACTCTATGACAGTGGAAGGGGAGGAGGGTTTAAAAAATAGAAAGATGCTTAAAAAGCCTAAATTTGATGTTTTAGATGATGCTCTCTGGATATGGTTTTGCCAAGAAAGACGCAAAGGAACTCCTTTGTCAGGTCCTATAATTAAAGAGAAGGCAGCGATTTTACATAAAACAATAGTAGGAGAGGAAGGGGAAAATTTCAGTGCAAGTGAAGGTTGGCTTCACCGATGGGAACATCGCCATGGTATACGTCACGTTGTTATTTCTGGAGAAAGGCTATCAGCTGATGATGACGCAACCAAAGAGTTCGTGAAGAAATTTGAAGTTTTTATTAAAGAAAACAATATGCATCCGGATCAAGTGTATAATATTGACGAGTCAGGGTTAAACTACAAGATGCTCCCACAAAAAACTCTTGCTGCAAAAAATGAAAAAGTAACAGGGACAAAATTATCCAAGGATAGACTAACTTTTGCAACTTGTAGTAATGCAAGTGGAAACCATAAAATGCCATTGTTTGTCATTGGAAAATCTAAAAAGCCCAGAGCGTTCAAACATGTGAACATGGCATCATTGCCTGTTTATTATAAAAATCAAAAATCTGCTTGGATGGACAGTTCTTTGTTTAAACAGTGGTTTTTTGAAGAGTTTGTACCAGATGTAAAAAAACACTTGAAAATGAAAAATCTACCACTCAATACAATCTTGATTCTTGACAATGCTCCCAGTCATCCTTCGGAAAACGAACTAACAATGGGAAACATCAAAGCTATGTTTCTACCTCCTCGTGTGACACCTTTAATCCAACCTATGGATCAAGGGGTTATTGAGTGGTTGAAGAAAAGATACAGGCGAAAATATGTCAGCTTCTTATTAGAGCAAACGGAAGGAGGCAGTAACCTATTTGAGGCAATGAAGACTTTTAATATAAAAGATGCCATTTACATTGCCGCACAAGCCTGGGACGAACTCAATCACACCACTCTACAAAAATCTTGGAGAAAATTATGGCCAAGTATTATTGAAGGTGAGAGCGCAATCTCTAATGAGTCTGAAACTTTAAATACAGATGAAGCAGAAATTCTACAAGATTTACAGACCATCGATGCCCAAATCCAACCAGCGGATATAGAAGAGTGGCTATTGGGAGGGGACATAGTTGAAGTCACTAACGAGGATCTGAACGACAAACAAATCGTATCCGCAGTTTTTAAAGTTGAAACAGAGGAAGATGAAACGGATGATGAAAAAGAAGAACCTGAAAATATCAGTCATACGACAGCTACAGAGGCTTTCGAGATTGCAATGAAATACGTCGAGCAACATCCAGAAGCAACACCGATGGATGTGCTGTGCATTAAAAAGTGGAAAGATATCTCAGCTAAAGCAAGATTTGGTAGATTAAAACAAAAAAATATAACTGATTTTTTTAAATAAATTTACATGTACATACATGGATTTGTATACATAATTAAATATATGTACTCGTTTATGTTTGTCTTGTTCATTTTTGTTGTTCCTCGGATTATCCGACCTTTTTTGGTAGCCGACCATGCTCCGGTCCCATGGGTGACGGATATGAGGGGTTCTACTGTATTTCATGTACAAGGGGAAGAGAGTTATGTGTTTGATGGCGGTGTTTGGGGACATAATAATAATCAAGTTTTGGGTCGTTTACATTGTTAAATTTTCAAATTTTAGTTCAACATTCTGTATTATCAACTAACGTCACATAATAACGTTTGACATACATTTTGAAAAATTTCAATTAATTTTTCTAATTCTTTAATAATTACGTAAGATTTCACTATTGTACTAATATGTATCATTTATGTTTCATATGTTGTAAACTTGTTGTTGGTATCTACCGAAGAAGAGCAAGGCTCGAAACTAGTTTAGAATAAATAAATTTGAATATCACCAGAAGTAAATTTTTTAAAAAACCCCTAACAAATATACAAAGTTGGTTTGGGTTGGGTTGGATTTAGCCGTGCGTCTGAAGACATTTTTCCACAATAAATAGTTTCTAATATAAAGTACATTACAAGCTGATTTCGCAACCCTATATATTTCAATTGAAGTAAATCTGGAATTAACACTATACCTAAAACTAGACTGTTTCTTCATTTCGTCTTATTATATTTAATATCTTAGGACGGCATTAAGTTTGATTTGATAAACAAACTAATTAAGGTTCGTAACGAATTAATTTAAAGATATACTAATCGTTAACTTTATGAGGGCATCCGGTTTTCTTTGTTTTTTGAGAATTAATAAGTCAACGAACCAAAAAATGTTAAAATTGCTAAAAACGTGGAAAACGAAATCTTTTTTTGATTATTGGTTGTCAAGGTTATTAACCTAAATTGAACGTCCTGGAAAAATATTCACCGATTTTCTGGCACGCCCACCAGGTCGATACGAAAGCTAACAAAAGAATTTTTACACCCACCGGGTGTGTTAAATTGGTTGTAATGGCCACAACGCGATAGAAACTAAAACCTTAATTAACAAACAGCAACAGTGTTTTAGTTTGGCCAAAAGTTAAATTGCTCAATTAGATCTGTAAAAGTTTCTAGTTCCGTTTGAAATTTAGGTCAAAATACATAAAAAAGTTGATTAAAAATTTAACTTTTAAATGCGCAAATTGTTGAGTACATAAAAAGGTGTCAGAACTAAATGATCCTAATCGATAACTATTAGGAGTATTAAGAGATAAACATTAACCTTGAAACTTCGCCCGAAATTTTTTTTAAATTCAAAATAAATAAAAACGCTTTTTGGATTCAAGGTTAAACCCGTTCATCAAATAAACATTAAAAACTCAACAACTTTTTTTGTTTATGTTAAAATGTTATTATTTTTTATATCTCTCATAGTTTTTCGAAACGTTTTTTTTTAAACGTTAATTGCTGAAAGTAATTATTTTAAAACCACTCGTTATGACGAAATTGAAAGGAAAAATATGCGAAAAAAATTTTTTAAATGTCAAGTGTGAGTTGATAAATTCAAATTGCGACTTTTTGAACGTACGTTAACATTCAAGTGTAACGTTTAGATTATAAACGTGTTCAACCCAAAAAGGAAAACGAAACGACTCGGATCGAAACGAAACGAAGGAGTTAAGTTGAGAAAAAAAGCTTTCTCTTTATACCAAAACGAGATCCACCCACAACAACAATATGTACTTAGTTTAAAGAAAAAAGGGACTTCAAAAGATACACGAGAAACGTTTTTATTAAAACAGTTCGTTTTGTTTTTGTGAAGCCTAATTTCGTGATGTTTTCTTTTGACGATTTTGAAATTGTTTTGGATTTAGCCTTATTGTCCACGTGCGGTACGGTTTTTTATCATGCAAATAAATTGGGTCATGCACGCACCCAAGCCTTCGCTTGGCAGTTGTCGGCTCCATTTTCCCCATTAAAAAGTTTATGATTCCCTCGCCGACGACGGTTTATTACGGACCATAATCAGTTTTATTTCTTTTTGTAGATCGATATCGTTAAAAATATTCTAAGACACAATTATTTTTTGAATAAAATTCAATGTATGGTTCTAAATGATAATAATTTCACTAATTTTATTTCATTTCTTATTAACTATTTTAGTTTAAAATCATTTCTTTTCGTTTCTTCTTATTGCCTTAATCTTATTTCCCTTTGAAATTCGCAATGCCCTTCAATTCATTGAGCTATGAGACAGAATATATACAGTGCTTTATTTATTTTATTTATTTATTTATTTACTTCAAGAGATGCAAACAGGGTGAACCCCCAGCGAAGCATCCACAGTACAATAACAAAATTATAATAAAGAACAGAACATAAAATAAAAATAGAATACACAATAATCATACAATAGCTCTAACAAAAAAATAATAATAATAGAAAGAATCAAGAATTACATTTTTATAACATTTTTCAATTACATCCCACATTTATAAAGTAGTAGGTATAAATTGCAATGAGGTCATTCCGCTTATGCCCCACAAAAACCGTCTAAACGCAGTATACGAGATATTAAACAAGTCGATACTTCGACAGTGAGAATCAAATGAGTACATAAGTCTTTGAAGAGGCGAGTTAAAATGAGCGTTGGTATTTGATCTATTAAGTCTAAAAACCCGACCACATCTAGTACGATAAGACGGCACCGAAAAGCATAATCCGCCGAGCAATACCGGAGAATTGATAAAATTGTTTGTTAACTTAAAGATGAAAAGCAGATCATATCTCAGCCGCCTAACTTGCAATGACTGTAAGCCTAGCACCCTGCATCGCATCTCGTAATCGCAGTAGGGTAAGTAAACTTTATGGGCCAATACCGCAAAAAACGGCGCTGAACAGACTCAATGCGATTAATGCAAACAGAGTACTGAGGATTCCATATCGCTGACGAATAACCGAGAACACTACTCACATACGTCAAATACAAAACTCTAATGCAACTAATATTCGAAAAAGAACAAGTTCTAATGACAAAACCCAACCTCTTCAAAGCTTTGGATGTGATATAATCTACATGCAAATTATATGAAAGTTTCCCATCTAGTATAATCCCCAGATCGCAGATGTGGTCGACAGATTGAAGATCTGTACCGCCTAGATTGTAAAAAAAATTCAGGGGGTAACGTTTACGCGAAAATGAGATTTTAGAACACTTTTTAAAATTTAGGAAAAGACAGTTATTGAAACAGTAGTTGTAAAACCGGTTCAGATCACTCTGAAGTTTAAGACAGTCAGAGTTACGCTTTATGTTCAGATAGATTTTACAGTCATCTGCGTAAAGTAAAAATCTTGCGTGCTCAAAGCAGGCCATCACATCATTAATATATACCAAGAAGAGGATGGGGCCAAGGTGACTTCCCTGGGGAACACCAGATGTGATTCGGCGAAAAGCGGAGACACAATTGCCAACACGTACGGTTGATTGTATACAATACGGATTAAGCTAATTGGATATATCTACAAACATGGCTCAAGGTGAATAGAAGCAGATGAAAAGCTGTAATGGGAATGTATAACAAAGATAGAAGTAAAATCATACTAAACAGACGCATGGCGCATGCGCATAAAGTTATTTAACCGCAATAAACATAATTCACATTACCTGTAAGTATTTACTGCCAAAATTGTCGCATGCCCATTATATGTCAGTACGCTTCTATATCTATATATTATACAGTCTCAGTGTCTCTGAAATGCATGTACAACAGAGGACCACCGATTCCTTGGCTCAAAATAGGTTTAAGATTAACTAATGAGATAAGTTAACCTATATCCAAAGTTGCTCCATCTCAAAGTTAGCAAAAAATAGCCCATTTAGTTCTTACACTTTTTTGTCCCTTATAAGATTTTGATTACATAAGTAGTTAAGCCAGAAAAAAGGAATTTTTGAGTGTCTGCAAGCCTTATTTACGTCATTTTGACTACAAATCTCAATGTGTTTGGCACTTAAGTAAGGAATTCAATACAGGGAAATTTTTCCTGGTAATTCTTGTTCATAATCAATTGTAGAGGCAAGGACTTTTGACTTCAATGCCCCCAGAGAAATCAGTAGCAATTAAGATAAGATTTTGTAATTGCAATGACGTAAAAAAGGCTTACAGATATTAAAAAATTCCAGTTTTCTGGATTAATCACTAATGTAATCAAAATCTCATAAGGGACAAAAAAGTCTTTGGACTAAATGCTATTAAGAAATTTTACATTTTTTTTGACGTGGCTTTTCCATCATATCTGTGTTTTTAAAATTTTACCTAAAACCATACAAAGACGTTAATTGAACCTAAAATAATTAAGTTAAAATAATTAATTTTATATTAATTACAAGCTAATTACTAAGTAATTACCGCGTCGCGTCCGGTTTGGGAGTCGCACTCGTCCTCACCACCATCTTCCATGTTCTGCTGAGCTCCCAGCCATATTCTCAGTTGACGTTGTTTTTATGTCGGTGGATTTCTATGGCTTCTCTTGCCAGCCGTTGATGGTATTTATTAGTCCTAACCAGAACCTTTGTTTTGTCGAAGTTTATTCGCTGACCTTCTGAGTGGCAATGTTCCGCAACGGCCGACTGTTGAATCCTCCTCAGCCTCATATCCCTGTCGTGTTCCTTGATACGGCATTCGATGTTTTACAGTTTGGCCAACGTAAAACTTCTTACAACTAAATGAATGCACTACGATGTCGTTTTTCTTTAGGTGTCTTGCAATTCGTTCCGTTACACCGGAAACGCAAGGAAGACGGATGAATCCAGCTGGTTCTGTAAATGCTGGAGCTTTTTCTCCCTGTTTCCGCTGCTTGGTGGCTCGGTTCATGTCCTTTAAACTATATCCATTTTTCTGTAGTACGTTCTGTAGAAACCGTTCCTCCTTCTTTATGTTGTCTCCTTTACATATACTTGCTGCTCTCTGGAATAGAGTGCGAATGACGGACCTCTTCTGTTGGGGATGATGGTGTGATGTTGCCTCTAAATACCTATTAGTGTGGGTTTTCTTTCGATACACCCCAAGTTCCATGTCACCATTTCTTGTTCTAGTGACCAATATATCTAAAAAGGCCAACTGCTTAGCGGACAATGTTTCCATGGTAAATTTGATCATGGGATGTTGAGCGTTTAGATGACCTAAAAATTCAAAGAGGCATTCTCTACCATGTTGTCATACAACAAACGTGTCGTCCACATATCGGAGCCATAGCGTCGGTTTCCATTGGCTCTTCTTCAGAGCATTTTCTTCGAATAATTCTATGTAAAAGTTTGCTATCACCGGCGACAAAGCAGATCCCATGGCTGCCCCCTCAAACTGTTCGTAAAACTCTCCTTTCCAACTAAAATACGTCGATGATAAATAATATTCCACTAAATCTGGCACATATTCTGGTAATCCCTCCGGAATGAGTTTTTGCGAAGACCCTCTACCACATCCTTAATTGGTACCTTAGTAAAAAGAGATTCTACATCGAAACTAACCAAAATATCCTCTGCATCTAACTTTAAATTTTTCACTGATTCCATGAAATGTGTCGAGTCCCTAACATATGATTCTGTGTTGCCTATAAAGGGAGAGAGAATTTTCGCGAGATGTTTAGCTTGTAGGTACATTGGGTAATTGATGGCACTGACGATAGGACGAAGGGGGACGTATGGTTTATGGATCTTCGGTAGTCCATAAATTCTTGGTGGTACCGGAGACTGTACAAACAAACCTTTCTGATGTTCTAGTGGAATACCTGTGGATTTTACAAGGCTCTTCATATTCCTTACGATCTTGTCTGTAAGGTCCTTCTTGATCTTCCTGTATGTGGCCGGGTCCAGTAGGTTCATCATTTTGGCGTCATATTCTTCCTTGTCCATCACAACGGTGGCATGCCCCTTGTCTGCTGGCAACACGACGATTTCTTACTTTTCCTTAATAGACCGGAGCGCCTTCTTCTCACTAACTGTCAAGTTAGATTTCGGTGGTTTTGTTGATTTCAATAGCAAAACCACCTTCAACTTCTTGTCGGATCTCTTCGGCTTTCAGTGCGGGCATCCCTCGAACTGGTGCTTCTACTTCGCAGATAATTTCTTCCTTCGGGATTTTCTTTGGGGCGATTGCGTAATTTAGTCCTTTGGCCAATACCATGGTTTCTTCCTTCGTTAGGAGGACTCGATCTGTTGATGACAATTGTTTCTACTGGTAGACTGTTGTTGTTTTTTTTTCTGCTGTACCCGGCGTTCCAATGATTCAAATTTCTTGATATGTGTCGCGGGTCTTCTGAAATTCACGATTAGCTTTTTCAATTGTTAGTCTGTCCACTTTATCCCTGTCTTCTCCGGACATACTATTGGAAAGTGAGAGGTGGAGTCGTAGTAACCTCTCACTTACCTTCTGTAAATCACTGTAGGTCTTATATATCCTTTCTCGTAGTAATGCCTGTTCTGGGATACGGAGGATACGATAACATTTAAAGGTGTCAGCGACGTCATTTCAGCATCTACTGTGATTTTATTTGTCGATTAATAGTAACAAATTTAATTTTAAATTAAATCAGCAATTTACAACCAAAGTTTTAAATGTCAAAAAATTGGTAGTTTAAACGCCTACTGTGAGTGTATGAGGCAACATGCATTTTCTAAGAAAAGGCTGCTTTGAAATAAAAATGATACCATTAGACTTTTCTTAACAATTTTTTTTACATGAATGTCTATACTTTCAATTACTTCTCTACATGATTCCTATCAATATTTGTCAATATTTGAAGATGGCATACTCTTTTGTATGCCATCTTCATAGCAGTTTCATCATTGTCAAACCGTTAGGTATCTGTGTGGTCATCCAAATACGTAGATCAAGACTGTACACTATTTTGAGTTCGATTGATCATGTGTGGGTAGGCATTGTCATGAAGCTTGATCTTTGATCTGATGCTGAATTTCAACTGCTTTCACGCCTTTTTTCAGTCGGCGGGTTTCTTTATTTGTTCCATTTTTGATTTTTAAAACTACAAGGATGATACAGTTAACCATTTACCAGGTGTCTCACTGTTAGTTTATTAGGTTTAACAGATTATATGTTTCATCCAATTTGAAAGATAAGTTAGGCTTACAGACCGGATTTATATGTTTTTTTTAATGAATTTTTTTATTGAAATATAGTTTTGTCCATATTTCAAGCATGCGTGAAACAGATTGGGCTGTATTAGTACGTTTAGAATATTCTATATTTCTCTATTCTATATTTTAAGGCTTTCTTGCGTACATTCCGTTACCGAAAATTATTTCCTGTTCTGTCACTACTGCCTAAGCCAATAATTAACTGATGGTACACATGGATTGATGCTGATATATCATCATTTATATATTATTTTAATTTTGACAAAATTTACAATTATTTGTTCATTTGCGATAACGTTTCAGCAGCAGTAAATGTATAAAAAGTGTGTTTTAGACAATTAGCTTTTATTAAAACACATTTTTCGTTGTTATCATGAAAAATGTCTTTAATTGACAGTTAATATTAAAATATTAGACAAAATGGCAGATTTCAAAACCCTGTATCTTCATGCTATTTTTTATTTTATTACATGATAATGTTGAATTACATGAATCTGAAGTTAACATCATTTTTTTATGATTAATTTTTGTTCGGGGGGCAATGGAAGATCAAGAATGTCTTTGAATTCCCTTCTCGTGTTTGTGCGGAAATTAAAATAAATATGTAATCATAGACACCATAAAATTAAGTTTTCATTAGAACTAATACTAAAACTAGAATTAAAGACTTGGAACTAGAAACATTTGGGTTTAACCGGCCCAAGAGATATGCGGCTAAACCCATATATTTTTTTTTATTCAAGGTCTAGTGACTGCTTTAATGTTGATCTTAGCCTTACTTTTAGCTATTGCTCGGTTTTAAATTGTTGTACACTTGTGTCAAAGTAAAACTAGAACTAACACTAGACTAGTTCTAGTTCTAGGTCTAGTGTTAGTTTCTCTGAAATTGAAAGTATAACTACTACTAGACCTACAGTCTAGCTTCAAAACTAACACTAGACCTAGAACTAGAAAGTAGGAAATTAGGGTTTAGCCGTACGTCTCTTAAGACGGCTAAACCCTAATGTTTCTAGTTGTAGGTCTAGTATTAGTTTTGAAGCTAGGTTAGGTTGAATTCGGTTGTCTATCTATTATAATGCAATATTAAAAGTAGTGTTGTAATACATACTTGGCAATGCAAATACATTTTTTGTCGCATAGTATTGTCCATATTATCGAAATATATCTACATTTTTTGACCAATTTAAGCGCATATAAAAAACTTATATTGCTTATTTTTATTGCATATAAATCCGGACTTTAATTATATTTGCCTCTCGAGATTCATAAACTTTATAGCATATATATTATAAAAAAATTAGATAATGGACACAATTCTTGCTTTTCAATGCTTGCTTTAGTCCCAAAAATATTTAACACCTATCATGTTGGCACACTCCATATAGGATTAATACCACCAAGGTTTTACTAAACGAGCAAATATTCTTAACGAATAATTATAACTAACAAAAAATGAATCAGTTCATCAACTTAATTAATATTGATGCGATAAACAAATATGTGGATAATTAGTCGGTGGAATCCTCGCTTTGAGGCAACTGATTTCTTACGAAAACGGTGTTGTGAATTATTGAAAAAAATCGTTAATATTTCTCAGAGGTGATGAGTAAACCTCATAAGCTTTTACATGTTATTAGACATATTTACATTGTAAACAAGTTTGTACTAATGTCTTGAAGTGAACAATACATTTATCATTACGCATTTAAAGTGAATAACATAGATTTTCCTTGATATTGCATATAATTACCAAAATGAATTTAATTGACAAATCTAAAAAAATTACTAACGAATTATTGTAAAATGCAAATGATTTAATTGAATAGATTAGAAACATGTTCAAGAAAAAAATATATACCGGTGTAACTATAAGTTAAATTGATTTCAATTCATTGAGATGTCAAAATAAATGGGACACATTACCATGAACATTAACACAAATTCGAGCGAGAGAACGGATTTAAAGAAAAAATGCGATTATAGAAGTCGAGTTCAAAGTTTCGATCTACTTAAAAGCGAAAATATTTTTTTTTCTTTTCGAGTTTATAATAAATGCGTCGGTTATCCTATAATCCTTGTGACAGTAAACATAAGTTAAAAGTGTTGCGCAATTCCCTCAACCATCTGGCCGCGTTTCCACGCTTTGCAATTAATTCATAGTCGATCTGTGTTGAATTGTGAAACATTTTTCGCTTCTTTAAAATAAATAAATAAATAAAAAACAATAACCGTAAATTAAATTTCTCATAGCTTTTATGTTTTTGGCTTTTGGTACCTAACCATTAAGAAAATTGTTACCACTTCGTAAATTATCGTTTCCAAAAAGTGGCCCCTTTTGTTCGCGTTTTCTTTTGTTGATATGTTTATGTGAAGTTAGTTCGGACTTCAAACGATTTTTATTCTCGCCAATTATTTTTAACGGTCCACTTTCTAGGCCGCTCCTTTTTGCTACTTCGGCTTCTTCATAATCCTCTTCGAGTAGAAGCAATTCGAAACTGTGTGACTGCAAAATTTTCAACCGCGTTTACGCCCAGCTCGTATAAACACACCTTATCTGGGATCTTTAATTTCGGTTAATGCAACATTCGCGCACGACAACTTGGACTTGTTATAAATGTTCCCTGCCAAAAACCTCTCACTCTATCTTCTCGGGTTTATTATTTTCTTCATGGGTGTGTGTATATGGGATTTTTTTATGAAAGGAAGAAACTCATTTATTATTTAATATAAAAAGTTGGCTGGATTTTTTATGGTTATTTTATTCTTCTTTCTTCTTTATTTGGGTTACTTTGATTTTATTTTATTTTTTGCATGAGTTAAAATTAGCATAGTTTTGCATTAACGTTTAAAGTATTTTATCTACTCTCTTTTGTAAAGTTGTCATTTTCAAGACATTTTCAATTCGTAAAGCATACAATTAAGTGCGTAAAGTAAAGAGTGCGTGAAGTAATAATGTATTTCAAATGGGATTTACTTTAATAGTAGTTAACAACACAACATAGCAAGAAGACAAACAATTATCAAATAATTTCTTGACAGTTTCAAAACTTGTGAATAATTGTTAATATTCATTTCGTAGCTAAAGTATTGTATGAAACTGTACGTGAAGTGCTTTTTGTGCACTCAGATCATATACAGGTTTCCCATGTAAGCGACATAAGGAGCCTGGATGCAGAGTTCTTCTTTAGACAAAAGTTATAGGATGTGTGGTAAATACAATAAACGTAAATTATTTTTTATATATACAGGCTGTTCTATAACGATGTACCGAAATAAAAATATGATATCTTATCTATGATATCTCTTATATTATGTTGATACCTAATGCTTTTGATTTTTTATAAGAAACTTATTTTAGCAATAAACACTGTATCTTTTAAATCTAAATTTCTTAGAGACTGATCGTGCTAGAAAGCTGAAATTTGTGGATTTATAAATCTTGTACGAGATGTTAAAAAATTTAATAACTGTTTTACTATTTCCATTTGCAAAAAAGTCGATAATTTCAAATAGAAATCCCCATATCAAATGATTGGTTTATCAGATAGAAAATTTAATTGTCTACAAACCACAAAACATAAAATAATTTCGACTTATCAAGCTTACTTTTTCTTGCAGCAATCACCTATTAATATTATAATGATTTAGGAAACGAGTATGTGTAAATGCATGATGACACATTGACAGAAAATTGAAATTTTATCATTAAACTTATAAAAAACTGAATTTTTACGGTTTCTTTTTTATAAATGTTTAGGTTACACAACACAATATAATTGACAATGTTCACAATCCAGTCAGATGGTCATTTTGAACATCTCTTGCTTTCTCACACATTTTTTGGCAGAACACAATTTAGTTATGCAGCTCGCTTAAAGCTATTTCAATACGAGCAAAAAAGATTTCTTATTTTTTGAAAAGTGAACTTTTCTTGCATACTTATTAGGTGATGGGAAAGGCACCGCTGTACCTTGGATCTAAGTGCGATAAAGCCAATGGATTTAACTCTATTGCGATGATTCCCAAACTATGTGTCGCAGATCCCCGAGGCGCAAAAATTGGGAATTTTTGGTTTAGATGATAAAAATGCACAATCTAGGAGTTCATATTGATGATTTATGAGTGTTAAAGCTTTTTCAATGTCTATTGAACAGTATAAGTACGTATAATCTATCTTTGGCAATGAGTGAAAAAAGTTACTGGATTTTGAAAATTTCGTTTCAAAATTTCGTTCAACTTTCGAGTTAAATAAAAGTTAAAACTAGAAATAACACTTGACCTAATCAGCCCTTCATCCATCTCCTGCCTTCAGCTCCTTCTCCTGAAATTCGCTTTCCATCTAAATCCCTCACGATCCACTCAACTCACCAATTCAACTCCAACCTTCCTCAACTCACTGCAACCATTCAACATATGTTCCAACGTTTCCCATTCCTCCCTACACCACCTCTCCTCATCGGCCATCCAATATCTATTAGCTCTCTCCTCGTTTTCACAACAGAAGCTAACCATTAACCTCTTTCTTTCTTCATATCCTTCCAGTAACAAGCATTTAGACAGCCCATCCGTAATTATATCCCTGTACCCTTCGTCATTTACACTACCTCTTTTATTTGTGTCGTTATTTTCTGTCTATGCACATCTCGGTCTCTATCTCTCCACTCTTTATCTAGCATTTATCTCAATTAGCGAATAGTCCACCCTTCTGTAATAGTTGTGCCTGTCTCCTTTCCTGTATCTGACCTTTACCTCTCCAATTTCCCTCCAACAATCCCCCAAGAACACGCAATTTGGCCTTCATTCTATTCTACACTCTGTACCGTATTCCCCTTTACCTCTTCCCTCACTATATACCCCAGTGTTTCTCTCGTCACCTCGAGTATCCATCTCCAATATCTAGCTTGTACGTCTTCCAGCATTTTCTGCTCCTTCCATCCCCATATCTCTGCCCCATACATCATTACACTGAAAACCAGTCCTTCAGATATAATTTTCATCATTGCCACATTCCTTCTAAAGACTCTCTCGCCCCAACCCTATACTTCCCCCATCACCTTATTCGTCTTTTTTGCCATTGCTTTCACATGCGACTTCTCCCTAAACGCATAGCCCAAGTAAACATACTCCCCCAATCTCATTTTCCTTTCATCTCCAGTTTTCTGCTCTTTTTCTCTGAAAACGATTTAAACTATAATCCATGTTAACCAATAATTAACAATTAAAGCAAAAAGTATTTTTGATCTGTACTTTTATTGGTTATTTATTTTAAATGACAGCATTACATGTTTCGACTATTAACGGTCATCTTCACCGGCCTATAAAGCTTTTGAAGATGACCGTCTCCTTCCCTTCCAAAAACCTGCCTGTTCATGCGGCAAAATTCCTCCCAACTCCATCTCCTATTCCAGTCTTCCCAACAATGTCTATTGGGAAGATACTGTTGTATACACAAAGATACTGTTAGGAAAATACCTGGTATGCCGAGTTTAATAAGTTAATTCCCCTGTAGCTAGACGTTATCCATGTCCTCTAACAATTTCATTCTCACTACCCTTGATGCTTTCAACCATGCTTCGTTATGGATCCCATTTTCACCTGGCGCCTCTCCCTTCTTCAATCCCCTAAGCAAAGCTTCCATCTCCTCTTCTGCTATCTCGTCTCCTCCTCCATCTCTCACACAGCTTCCCAACCCCGTTAGAATCGTTTCAACCTCTCCCAATAATCCCATAAAGTAACTCTTCCATTCAATTCATGTGCATTTCGCTGGTTATCCTTTTCTCTTGTTATCCCGCTAATTTTGACAATTTTTTCCCGCTAATTCCTTCTCTTTCAGTATTGTTTTCTTTCTGCTGCACAACTCTACCCCCTCGTGGTACCCTATATCTATCCACCTCTATTTCCCCCCGTTTCTACTGCCTCAAACTTCTTTCCGCCACCCTCGTTGCTTTCTTGCACTCGCTATCATACCGGTCGTTTCTCCTACCTACGTATCTACTCGTTTTTTTTAGCTTATTCAGGTAGTCCTCCTGGATTACCTGAATAAGCTCTACCAATCCCTTGATCTCTTGTACCATCTGTTGCCAAATGTCGAGGTTTCTCTTTATTCCCATTCAGTATCTTTCCTGCCTTCTCCTCCATCCATTTCAGTACATTAGCACTAAATCTCGGTTGTAGGTCCAGTATTACTTATACTTTTAATTTCAGAAAAGTTTAAAACAATCAAGAGTTAATTAAGAATTAAAACTAGAACTAACACTAGACCTAGTACTAGAAAGTTTCGAACCTGAATCTTTCTAGTACTAGGTCAGGTGTTAGTTCTAGTTTTAGTTCGATACAAGTGTATAACAATTTAAGACTGAATAATAACTAAAAATAGAGCCAATACTAATGCTACAGCTAGTACTAGATCTAAAACGAAAAACATTTGGGATTAGCAGTACCTCTCTTAGGATGAAACCCAATCCAACCTAACCCAACCTACCTATAGAACTAATACTAGACTTACAATTAGAAACCTTAGGGTTTAGACGTCTTAATACGTTCATGACATAGAGTACTATGCCACGAAAGTATTAAGACGTCTCAAAACTTGTTAAGTATGAGGAAAATGTACGAATGTGTTAAGAAACGTACGGAAAGTTTTCCAATTGTTCCAAAAATGTTTCCAGTGTTCATTTTCAACTTTTCCTTACTTCTGTATTCAAAGTAGTCGAATGTGATTAAAACTATTTCGTTATGGCAGGCCAAAATACAAAGTGCTTCTACGTATTGTATGCTTCATTTGAGCACCTCTCATTGATATTATTAAGATTTACTAAATTAATTCAAAACTAGGAATTAACTAAAAAAAATTGTTTACAACATAGTACAATTTTTAAATTAATCTATTTTTTAATGGTTTTGCGTCAGAATTTTTTTTTTATATTGAAAATAAAATTAATATTTAAAAATATATTTTTTTAAATTTTAAAATATAAAACGCAAAAAATTGACCTTTCAGATATACGACATATTTCCAGGTATTCGTAAATTCAGACGTGTTGTTATCTCACATTAATCGATTTTATTTCATAACATGTTATTCTTTCTTAAACTTTATCATCTTAATTTTGCGGACTCCCAAAAAAAAGCACGTGGAACAATACAAAATTTATTGGTGGGGATCCCCTGATATGAACACTACGAGATTTCAACATTACACTACTTTTCACTCTACATCAGTTGTAGTTAGATTTCCTACCGTGTAAGGTGCATCTTCTCACGTAACCCAACAAATTAAGTAAGAATTTATTTTTTACTTTTAAAATATTTGCTTTAAATAAAACAGATTAATGAGGTTGAAATTATAAAAATATAGGAAACTATTTCGGTGCGAGTTGAATTTCGAATTAACTCGATTATTTATTTTATTTTATTTTTATTGTCATACTAACAACATAAAGATAATATTTTTATTTGATTGTAACAAAAATTAATTGTGATAAATGACGACATTTGAACATGGTGGAAAGTTAGAAAATGTTTTATCGTAGAAATCTTTTGTATAAAATTTCTTTGTGGTCGGACACGTAGAAAATAACAACAAAGAATTTATTCTTTTGCGGTTCCATGGTATTGATGTTTTTATTACCCAGGTTAAGTGAAATCAATTTTATTTATAAGAAGTTATTTAAAAACTATCGCTAATACTTACTTAGTCGTTTGTGTAAAATCTTATCGCAAAAGACCAAAATAATATAAAGAGATAAGAACTGTCGATAAACTAAAATTATTTAATTTTTACCTTGATAAATTAGGTTAAGAATTGAGCAAACTTTACATTTTTCTAATCGTATTTATTCACCAACAATTATCCCCAAGCAATAATTACCTATAATCATCCCATTTAATTAACATATTCAAACGATAAATCACTTTCAACGATCCTATAACTCCGTGTCGAAATAATCGAAGGCGAAGAGAAGACGAAAACGTTTCATTTCATAATTTTTTTTCGGCCCAACAAAATTATATTACAATTTATTCGTATTTATGCGCATTTATGCTTATCGCCGGCAATCCGCTGTTTAAAAGACGCCGAATCGAATTGAAATGCACGAGAGAAAACCGATTCGTACACGTTGCGATCTAGAAACAACGTTAATTTAAAGTCCTTTTGAGGAAGGACAAACCTTGAAACACCGACGTGCAATTTGAAACGGTATTTAAAGAGTAGGACTGTTTGTTTCTTAAATGGGTAGAGAAAAAAATTGCATAACTTGTAATTAAAGACGGATTAAGGAAAATAAATGATTATGGCTTGACTTTTTCTTAAAGGAAAATAAATTGTTTCATCTAATTAGATAACGATCTAATCTTATTTTAACAATTTTATGATGATTCATTATTGTATGTGTATGAGTTGTGTAGTAGTTTTATCTATGATTTTTGGAAATAATCATATAAATAAGCAATCTAATGTTTTTCATGTTATAGTGTTGAGATTGTTATATCATTTTTGGCGATCGTCTCGATATTTTTAGGGAGTGGTTTTTGGAGCTGTAACATAGAATTATTAAAACTTTTATCATTCAATTAAAATTATTGCTCATATTTTTATCATCTCATTATAATTAATTTGCTAATTGAAATCTTGAAACATTGAAAAAGTTAAAAACTTCAATTTTAACTTTTTTTTTGGCATTGAATTTTGCATGAGGGGTGCTGAATATCTTAGGATCGTTCCCGTTCAAATATCCAGGGTTGGATTTAGCCGTGCATTTGAAGAAATAAAGTACTCTACAAACTATTGGCAACTCTATATATTAAAATTGAAGTAAAACTAGAACTAACACTAGACCTAGCAGGGGAAAGATGTGGGTTTGCCATGCGTCTTCAGACGCCGGGCTAAACCCAACATTTTCTACTTCTAGGTCTAGTGTTAGTACTAATTTTATATTATGAGATCTAACTCTAGATCTAGAACTAAAAACATTTGGGTTTAGCCGTGCTTCTCTCAAGACGGCTAAACATTCTATATTTCTATCGAAGTAAAAATAGAATTAATGCTTTCCACTTCTAGGTCTAGTATTAGTTCTAGTTTTATATCATTAGATCTAACACTCATCCTCTTCAGAGATTAGTGTTAGTTCTAATTTTCCTTCAATTCAAATATACTGGACTGGGTTGGGTTCATCATGTACCATTCACATGAGGGAGTTTCTTAGGGAGTTTAACTTATAAACTGATTTGACAAACTCTATATTTCAACCCGCATCTTTCCACTTCTAGGTCTAGTGTTAGTTCTAGTTTTATATCGTTAGATTTAACTCTCATCGTCTTAAGAGATGTACTACTAAACTCGAATGATTCTAGTTCTAGGTCTAGTGTTGGTTCTAGTTTTATTTCAATTCAAATACTACTTGCTTTGTAATACTTACTTTGTAATACTTACTTTGATTCAGATAACATATATGATTTAATGCCGAACCTGGCTCGTTTTAGAGGGATGTATTGAATCCAACCTAACCTACCTTTATACAGCATAAGACTTTCGTCTATTGTCACATCTCTTTCAGGTGTAATCGCAGAAAAAAACTTTTTATGTAGATGCTGAAATTGCGTTCATATACTTAAAAGGGTGATTCTACATTTAAAATCATGACGAAAAGTTTTCCATCAAATGCAAAAGAAATTCAATTTAAAATAAAATAAAATTTGAATATGAGAGAAAGAAAAGTGTAAGAGGAAAAGAAAAATATAACAAACAGTACGATACCAAGTTGAACGAACATAAAAGAAACAAAATAGAGTAAATCTTTGGGTACCTCTTTTTTTCAATTTCAACATTCCAAATTAGTCGGTCTTGTGTCGCAAAAGAATATCTGCAAGTATCGGTGAAGTATAAAAATTGTCTGTAGTAAGACAGTATCCTAAATTCAAAATTGGCTTCATCAAAGCCATAACAAGTTGTACCCTCATTCCATGGTTTTTGTAATTATTATCTACAATTGTTCCTTTTTTTATTATCTTCAATTTTTTCCCTGTGTGTATTATAAAAGACCAAATATACCCAGAATTTGATTCAGATAGCATATATGATTTAATGCCGAACCTGGCTCGTTTTGAGGGATGTATTGAATCCAACCTAATCTACCTTTATACAGCATAAGACTTTCGTCTATTGTCATATCTCTTTCAGGTGCAATCGCAGAAAAAAACTTTTTATGTAGATGCTGAATAATTGGCCATAACTTATTTTGCTTGGGATTTGGGTGCGTTTCGGGATTATAAGTTAAATTATCATTGAAATGTATACATCGCTTGAATACGACAAAAAGTCTGTATGACATAATTTTTGCGAAAAATGTTGTCTCAATCATATCTTTTTTTAGACCAGTACAATTCGATTGTAGGTTTATTTATAATACCTCGCAGGATTTGCAGAACAAGAAACACCATAATTTCAGCATTATCTGTCGGTTTCCACTCTTTCAAACGTGAACATCTTTGTAAAATTGTATTACTGCATATCGATTAGTCTCAATTGTAATCAAGTCTAAGATTTCGGTGTCCCAAAAATATTAAAAATAACGTAATATTGTCCCTTCATCATCATTATCAATTTGTAAATTTACACGAGGTGTATTATCGAAAGGGAATCTTGGGGGAGGAAGTGGTAAATTTTCTATACTTCACAAAATTCTGTAAATGAAGGTACATCTTCATTCTGTAAGTCAGAATCATCTCCCGATAATTCTAATAAATCACTTTCGTTGTCTGATTCACTTGTCAATATTTCCTCATCACTTTCGTAATCAAACACAAACAATTTTGGGAATCTAATGAAGTAAATGTAACGGTACAATTTTTGTTTAAGATTTAATGTTCATTTTTCGTATTTGAATTTATATATTTTCTTTTCCAATTTCGTTGCGAGGGGTTTGTAAACCGGTTTCGGTCGTTTTCGGGAAAAACGATCCGTCGAGTTTTAGAGTAGAGCGTGCGAGCGAGTGGGTGACACCAAGAAAATTGTTTCGGCGAGTTAATTATTTTCCTAAAATTGAGGGATTTTCCCGAAATAATATAAACTGGGACGTTTATTGGGAAGCACAAGGTGCTAAATTGGGAAAACGGACCCATTTTTACCCGATTCCGGGATTTTAAGCTCGTAATAGCTCTAAATTTAGTCTTTTTGGTTTGGTCGTACTTTTCGTTTTTTTGAGAATAAGCCCTGATATCAATCAGGCTTTCTAGTATAGATAATTAAATTTGGTTATTGAATTGGGGGAATAAACGAAATTTTGTTTTATTGGAAAGACGACAATTCTTCGGCGGACCTCGTAAATTGGAAAGGGAAAAATAAAATAAAGCAAACAAAGAATTTGGGAAAATTTTAAAGAGAAAAGAAAGAAATAGTGTAAGTAGTCTTAAGTTTTTTTTGTTGATCGGATTTCTTTTGTTTCCGAACAAGTTTTTGTATTTTTTTTATATTTAAGTTCTAAAGATTAATTTTTTTTGTTGTTTGTATTATATCATAATACCGTTGATTTTTTTTATATTAAATTAATTTTTTTTTTGTAATTTTTTTTTACTATTTTCACCAACCGTCCAACCACGTTAAATACGTATAAAATTATGTAGTATATATTGTTGGTTTTGTGTTTGGAAATCAGGACACGCCCTAAGATCGGCGAAGTATTCTTATTTGTACTTTTTTTTCTCAAATAAGTGGCACCCACCCCTTTCCCGGGAATTATTTTTTTGTGACGTTTCCTTTCCTGATTGCCAGACATAAGACTTTGGTTTTTTTTCTACGTCACATAAAATAAAGCTGACCATACAAATAAATATATACATAACATATATTACCTGTGTCTAAAATATAAAGACTGCACAAATAGTAACCACAATATAACAAGCTATAGTACAAATAAATGTTACACAACACGAATGAAATACATCAACAAGCCAACTGTACCCCTCCCTCGGGCATATCACTATGTATAAGTTAAAACAAGTTACCCGAACGAGACTCGAGATCGTCAGTGTATGGAACAATATCACGCCCGAGTCCAGTTCGGGCAAAACTGTTAAAAGTGTTAGTGGTTAAAAATTGTCGATTTATCGTTAAAATCCTGAGTATAGATAATATCCATCCACGGCAGCATCCCCAGGTCCCTCTCAAGAGAGCAACCCGATCTGCAAAGCTATAATTCCAGGCAGTTTTAAAAAGTGAAGGGGAGTTGGGATTTTCGTGCAAAATGGTAGATTAAATTAGTAATTAGTAATAATTTATGATGTCCAAGATAACAGGCTGATTTTTTAATTGCATAAATCAATTCTACGAAAAAGAAACATAAAAAAGTCTTAAGAGATATACAGCTATACCCCAAAGGATTCTAGTTCTACTTTTACTTCAATTCAAATATGCAAAGTTGGGTTGGGTTGGTTTGAGTTAAGCCGTTCATCTGAAGATATTTTTTAACGAAGGCTTCTACAATGAATAGTTTCTGAAATAAAGTACTTTATAAATTGATTTGACAACCCCCTATATTTCTATCGAAGTAAAACTAGAAGTAACACTAGACCTAGAAGTGCATCTTCAGACGCACGGCTAAACCCAACACTTTCCACTTCTAGGTCTAGTATTAGTTCTAGTTTCATATCATTAGATCTAACAGTCATCGTCTTCAGAGATGTATAACTAAACCCGAATGATTCTGGTTCTAGGTTTAGTGTAAGTTCGAATTTTACTTCAATTCAAATATACTGGATTCGGCTGGGTTCATCATTAGATCATAATCAAACATGGTGTTTTCTTCACATGATGGAGTTTCTTAGGGAGTTCAGCTATAAATTAATTTGACAATCTCTATATTTCAATCGAAGTAATACTAGAACTAACACTAGACGTAGGAGTGGAAAGATTCGGGTTTAGCAACACTTTTCACATCTAGGTCTAGTGTTAGTTCTAGTTTTATATCGTTAGATCTTACTCTCATCGTCTTCAGAGATGCACTACTAAACTCGAATGATTCTAGTTCTAGGTTTAGTGTTAGTTCTAATTTTACTTAAATTCAAATATACTGGGTTAGGTTGGGTTCATCATCGGATCATAATCAAACATGTTGTTTTTCCCAGATGAGGGAGTTTCTTAGCGAGTTCAGCTTCGAATTTATCGTTATCTTTGTACAACTCAACAAATAATATTGTTTATTTCTTCAATCAATTCGAAATAGTAATTCTAATAAACCTATATTTTCAATAAAACTCATTTTGCACGAAAATTAATATCTTTCTAGAAATATCAAACATACATGACGACGGGTGTGGCACGTGCAAAGTTCCCGATGTGAACTTAAAACTATTTAATTCGTATTCAACATTTCATAAGAATCTTTTTTTTTTCGAAATTAAAATTTTATTATTTTTTTTTTCATAAATTGATTTATTTATAACATAATAATTATTTTTAACTTTTCCATTATATTATTTTATGTATGATTTTCAACAAAGTAAATACAAAGATAACGATCTAATCTTATTTTTAATAAAACTTTTTCCGATTTTCCTTTTATTATCTAATCTAATTGTTATCAATTTATTTGTTTCAGATTCGTTTCACCTGAAGAATATAAACGATTTCGGTTCCTTCCCGGTGAAAAACATTTACTTTTACCAGTGAGTTAGCACCTTTAAGTGGACTCGAAAACTATTTAAAAAAAAAACTCACCTCCTTCTCTTCCCCCATATACGAAACAATTGTGATTTATTAATTAACTTTAAGTTTTATAAAAGGGTTCTTTTAAAGGACCTTCCTCCCTCTCATTGTGATATTATTAAAAAGAAAATAAAGCAAGAAAAGAAATTATTAAAATCCCTGAAAATGTACAATTTGGATACAAATTTAGCGGCGTCCAACGCGACCCTTAACACATTGCTGGCCGTTGAAACGGGAACGACGCCGAGAACCCCGGAAATACTCAATTCGTTGATGGCCATGACGAATCCCCTGGACGGTTACAATTTCGGAGACGACGCTCCGAAACCACTGAAACATCATCATCACGGTACCAATACAAACAATAATAATTCGTTTACGTCGGCTTCGAGCGATTCGAATAGTTCAAGTTGTAGTCAGGTTGAATCGCCGACGAACAACGGCCCCAATAGCGTTCAGCAAACGTGCTCGCAGTTAATCAAAGCCGGACTCAAACTGACGATCGAGCAGAAACGAAAACACCAAAACGACAACGACGATATCTTGGACCTCGACCAGCAATGCAAGAGGATCAAGAGGAACGAATGTAGCGAAAGCGAAGAGGATAAAATTAATAATTCGGGGGTAAGATACTGTTTTATTTACATTTTTAATTTAACTAGAAATTAGAAAACGAAAAAAATTATTACTCTGATAATGAAGATTTTTTTTGTAATTGGTGATTTTATAACTTAATAGTCTTAGTAAACAAGAAAAGTTTAACCTCAATATAACGGATTAATACTAAAGCCAATAATTTTCAAATCTACATGCTTATATTTAATAGTTTTAAGAATAATAATAAATATAAGTAGAATAATTTTAACAGCCATAATTTATAAAGAAAATTTATTACGGTATAGTTCAAAAGCGCATTTTGACGGGTAAGAATGGTGTAAAAGATACATAATTGTGCATTTTCTGCATAACTTTGAAAATAGCCAAAAAACGTCTTGTTTTTCTACATAATCTCAGATATTTTAAAATTCTGATGCAATGCACACTGATAGGAAGTTATGAATATTTGGCCAAAAATTTAATAACGGGTGAATTAAATGAAGTTTGGAGCGTTAAGTGCATAATAAATCTCCTTTCCCAAAATAAATCCTAAAATTTAGGATTTTAATTTTGAAATAATAAACGTATATACATACAGGATGTTTCTAAATTGATGCGAATGTTTACAAGGGGTGATTTTTTAGGTACTATTTTACAATTATTTGTTCAAAATTCCCTCTCTTCTAAGTTATATCTCACTAAAGTTAATATATTTTTATGAACAAACTAATGATTTTTTGAGAGAATGTTAAGAGGCAAAAAGTTGAGTTTAGAATAAAAAGTTATATAAAAAAAATTTTATTGGTTTTCGTTCAATAATCACATCTTGAAATTTATCACATCAATGCTTCATATTCAATTTCATATATTTGAAAGTACTGCTTCAACAATTTTTTTAATTCTTCTAAATTCTTCTTCTATTGACGATAAAAACTAATGATTTTCAAGATAGAGTTCATCAGGGAATGCTGCATTAACTGGATTTGAAAATATTAATAACCTGTTATAAATTCTGATCCTTATCAGTAATAAAAATACATATTTTTGAAGTACTATTTTTATAAACTACATTTCTTGAAAACAACTTTTGTAAAGAAGATATTTAGTTTTATATTTGGGTGTCATTAATTTCCTTTTTATTACTGCTTCTTGAATTGGTATTTTTTAACTAAAAAAATACTTGTAACTTGTTTAGGAAGAAGGTTACAACCTGATATCCGTATCGTAACTTTTTTCTTTCAAGGCGCACAAAACTTATAATAATAATAATAGTTTATTGTGTTACAAAGCAACACTCGTTTAAACAATTATACAATTTCTAAATATATAATTCAATACAATTACTTAATAAACAGTCCGATCCCTGCATTTAGGAATTCCTGCACGGAATAAAATATGTTTTGACACAAACATTTTTTTAAGCTACTTTTAAAAATCCTTCTGTTGGACTCATTCGTTAATTCATACGGAAGCTTGTTAAGTACCATTCGAGATAAGTATTCTGGCCCAAGCTGTGTTTTGGATAAACGGCAGTAATTCTTATAAATACTTGTTTCTAGTATCATGCTCATGAATATCTGCATGTATTTCAAAATGTTCCCTGTTATCAAAAGCATACAGAGCGCATTCGAGAATAAAAAGTGAGGGTAGAGTTAAAATCTTTAATCTATTAAAGACATCTCGGCAGTCTTCTGTACTCTCACCGGTCTCCTTTGCAAAGCAAAGATGTATGCACTACTTGGACTGCTTCCCCAAGTTAGTATAGAATATGATAACACGAAATGAATAAGTGCATATACTAATAGATGCCAAATATATAAATTAAATAATAAAGTTATTAAAGTAAGTTAACTTAAAAAATAATAAAGTTAGTACCAATATTAATTAATAAAAATAACCATTCTCAAAAATGGTAAACGATCAACAGTTGCAAACTGCATCTTTCAATATTCACTGTTGAGATAATACTCTGTATATTAGCTATTTTATTGAAAATGCGCAATTTATTTTTTTAGGAAAGGAAAGTGTAGGGTTGAAACTACATGAGAAACAGATTTCAGCTTGGGATCTTGTCTTGTAGCTTTAATTAAAGTTTTATATTACAAATAAAGTGTGTTTATGAATAATGTATTATAAGCATATATCTTTTAACATATTTACAATCGCTTCTCAATATTAATGAAATATTTCTGGAAACTGATATGTAAATCAGTAGCGAGGATTACGATATTAACCCATTTCATAAAAGTAAAAAAATAGATCATTTGTAAAATCATATTTTGTCCGGTAATTTCAAATTTCCTAACACTGTACAATGATTTAATTCTGAGCTCGTATTATGATTCTATACAGAAACAATTTTGCAAATGACTCTTTGTTGATTGACAACAAAATCTTGCAGATCTGTGTAGTCTTAATGCACATTATTTCAACGGCTATTCACTATAGGTATGCGCATGAGTGATTTGATCATTATCTATCCTTAAATCGTGGATCAACCACACCACTCACGTAAATAATATACAGGAATCCACGTGAGTCACGCGTGATTCGCGTGGCTCGGCGTGACTCTCGTAAATTGTACATCTCTAGTATGAACATCACCCTACACCTTGAACTCCCCACCAAGATGAATCTTGTTCTTTCAAATCAGCAATCTTTTTTGTTTCTTCACAAAATTTCGTCAGTTTGGCTAAGAACTTTACATACTTCCCATCGAACTCCGTGCTAAACTCTTTCTTCACGCTTTAATTGGGGTGCAAAGGAAATCTTCACGGTATAATTAATGGTTGTAAACAAAACTGATTTATAGAACAATCTTTTGGCGGATCAAAATAAAAACTTTTCAAATTTTCAAATCAAAAACAAATTTTCAAATTTTCAAGGAGTGTTGTCAATATTTACAAGGAAGAAACTCTTTAGGAGCAAAAATCCAGTCGAGTTAAAGAGTACTCATGATCGTGCACACTCACGTGAGTGGTACAAAAATTGATGCCCGCACAGTGGATCACGATGGGTTATGCGTTCAATATGTTGGCAATATGAGTTTTTATATTTTCAAAGTCCTACTCATCAGTTCGAAATCTGCCAACTTATTGGCAGCGTAAGCTATTACTGTACCACAGATTATTATTTGTTGGCAACATGAATTATTATGCCTCCAAAATCTGGCTCATCAGTTTTAAGTCTGCCAACTTGTTGGCAACATAAGTTATTACCAGTATTGCCACATCGAACGAAATAAATGCACCAAAATTTGTACTGAAAATGAGAAAAAGAAGGTACTGAATTGAGTAAGAAACTTGAACATTTTTTCTGTTCCAACTTTAGTATGCACTGCTTATGATCATTAAATATTTTTGTTACATCTAAAACTTCGGTAGTATTAATTAATTATTTAAGTTAGTTATTTTTTTTGACATTTATATTAACAGTTTCTTCAACTCTACATCTCAAGTACATATCTGTTAATGAACGGAAATGTTTAATATTTCGAGGATTGATGTTGTCATGTATTTCATTTTGGAATACTTCACGTTTCGTGTAAAATTTCAACATTACTTGAAAGTATGTTGTTATGCTTGGTAATATTTCATGAATTATTGGACTTTCACTTTGGAAATCAAGAGAGATTGAAAATTTAACGGGTTCTCATTTTTAATGATTCAGTTAGGTCTTAATGATTGCCAACTTGTTGGCAGCATAAGCTATTACTATTCCAAACACTGTAATTTTTTTAGAGACTGCCAATCTGTTAACAGCATAAATTGTTATGTCTCCAATGTCTTACCCATCAGTTTGAAGTCTACCAACTAGGTGGCAGTATGAGCGATTAATGATTCAAATACTGTACATTATTTTAAAGACTGCCAATTTTTTAGTAGCTTAAGCTGTTATGTCTTTAATATCCTGCTCATTACTTTAAAGTTGTCCAACTTGTTGGCAGCATGAGCTGTTATGTCTCAAAACTCGTGCTTATCATTTTTAAATCTGCCAACTTCTTGGCAGTATGAATTATTATGTCTCCAAAGTCCTGCTCATCAATTTAAAGTCTGCCAACTTGTTGGCGGCATAAGCTATTATTGTTTCAAATACTGTACAGGGTGGCTAAATAAGCAGGCAAAGTGCCATATCTCGTAGACCATTTATTGTAGAAACTTGCATAATAACACAACACGATATCTTGTTTCTAACCTAAAATATTGATGAAAGAAGATTTTATAAGAAAATTCAACGAGTTTCGATCAGTTTTTTCCTTTTTCCTATAGTTTCTATTGCACTTTTTAATTATTCGTAAAAAAATATGTTCACTTTGGTAAATAATGCTGTTGGTATTTTTACGTTTTTTGTTTTCTAGTTATTTTGGAATTAAGTGTTTTGTGACATATTTCACCATGTTCTTTAAAAGTCGATATCTCACCTATCGTTCATTCAAAAAAGCTCTGCATTAACACGATTACTCTTCATATGCTGATAATTGGATTATATGCTATAACTGGTATCATCAGCTGTATTAGACTAGATCTTATACTAACATCTTATACAGGTGGTCAAAAGATGAATTACAGTTTTTCCATATTTGATGGCTAGAAAGTCGAAAATTTTAAGTGGAATGTTCATTCCTATGCCTATTTATGACAGTTTCTCTCATGTTGGGAAATAATTATCAATAAATCAATTCAATTTTCATTTTTAATTGAAATAATATAGCCACTCGTATTCGTATATATTTATTAACAGTTAAACAATAAATTGACATCCATCGAAGAAGTTCATCGAAATCCATCGAATTTTCACATAAAATCTTCTTATATCTATATTTTAGATTAGGAATAAGATATCGTATCGCGATTTTCAACAGTTTGGGATTCGTTTTACCATTTTTTCATAATAAATAAGCAATATCAACCCGTTTAACTTGTCTTAAAAAACACAATTTATGTTGAAAAGCCGGAAAATGCCCTTTGGTGGCTAAATTTCAAATTACATTCAACACAAATATGGTAGGATTTATAGTCAAAGAAAAGCTCTTTTCAACGATACCAAGCTTCTTAAATTCCGTTCAGCTGTTTTGAAAAGAATGACATTTGTTTCGAAACATTTTCAAACACCCCCCACCAGTTCATTTTTAGAGATAGAGCGAAAATGTAATCAAAAAACTAGAATTTATCTAAATTTTAGCATATGCTTTTCTGTTATGTTAATACAGTGGAAATCCGAGATAATTCACATTTTTAAGTGGTCATCTTAGGAACCTGAAAATAATTTCCAGCATTTTCTCTTAACCACTTTAGTCATAAGATTTTATACTGCTTGTTTTTACAATAAGTAGTCTCTGAGATATGGCACATTGCACGCTTATTTGGCGTGTACATCATCTTAAATACTGCCAAATTGTTAGCAGCATGAGCTAGTGCTAACTAATAAACGCCAAGTCTTGAATGTCCTGCTCATGTGTTTGAATGCAGCATGAGCTGTTATGTCTTCAAGCTCCTGCTTAGCATTTGTTAGCAACTTGTTACCAACTTGTTAGCAGCATGAGCAATTAATGATCCAAACACTGTACATTATCTTAAAGACTGCCCATTTATTAGCAGCATAAGCTATTAGGTCTCTAGTATCCTGCTCATCAGGTTGAAGTCGCCAACTTCTTTGCAGCATGAGCTATTATGTCCCCAAACTCCTGCTTATCAGTTTGAAGTCTACTAACTTGCATATATAGAATGTCCTAAAATGACGTGTACAATGGAAAACCACTCAGAATTATGATGATTTAACTGAACTTATCTTTATACAAAGTTGCTTCGTTTCGCCGCTAGAACACGTTAAAATTAGTAATAAATTTTTTTTTTCTTTATTACTCGCAACGGTTTTTTGTGGTTTTGGATAAGCAAGTTCAGCAATTATTACTCCATATTTTTTCTGATCAGACGACAATTACATAATTAAAATTTCTAAATAGCCCTGAATTAAATTTCTTATAAGATTTTGATTACATAAGTGATTAAATAGAAAAACGTTTGTTGGTGAATTCTTGTTCTACCGGTTTCGATTTGGATTAGATCATCTTCAGGAACCGTTTGGAACACGTCTAAATTTGGTTTCAGAGTATTTCATAAGTATCTTTTATATCTCTTCGAAAAAACTGTTTTTTGTTGTTACTTTGTTTAAATATTTTCCGAATTAAATTATGGTGCAACATGTGCTTAGGTGTAAAAAAATATAACCTCAATTTACACCTATGCACATGTTGTACTATTGTATAATTTCATTCGAAAATATTTAATCAAAGTAACAACAAAAAACAGTTCTTTGAAGAGATATAAAAGATACTTATGAAATACTCTGAAACCAAATTTTTCCAAACGATTCCTGAAGATGATCTAATCCAGATCGAAACCGGCAGAACAAGAATTTTTTACCATTCTTTATAAAGTACAAAACCAACAAACGTTTTTCTATTTAATTAGAAGATGGAAAAAAGAAACAAACTCAAACAATAACTGATTAAGCTAGAAAAAAAAAAAGAATTTTTGAGTATCTGCAATTGATCTTGATATGGAAGACTTTTACGTTGTTATCTATACCGTACTTTTTAAAGGTTTCAACTTCTGTACTATACTTCGTTTTCTTTCTATAATATTTGTTGATTCAAGCAAAATTTTTTAGGGTTTGTGTTATCTGTGATCCGAATAAAATTTCTGATGTTTTTTGGATCATTAATAACATTTTCAGTAACTAAATGTTGAGCGAACATTTATGAAACATTTCCTTTTGAATAAAGTGTTTACTTACTACAGATCTAGTAAATTGACCAACAGAAAAATAGTATATATTACAAAAGTAGTAAGTATTAATATAAAACTCACACTCACTACAACAATGTTTTTATTTTGTAATTTTACTGTTGGAGCTGTAACAAAATATGGTACTAGTTTACAATTAATTATCACTTGCGAATGCCCACCCAATAATCCATAATTTTTTACAAACTGATAACAAAATCTTATATAAGATATTTAAATATATTGATGTTCTAAATAGATATAATTAATAATACGACTTAAAACAGGGTCCATTATATTGAGGTTTTACTCTATATTCTTATATACCAGAAATAAAATCACCAGATAAAAAATTTCTTTGAATAAATTATCATACAGATTTCTTTTAATTTGATCTTCGATAAATGAAGTCGGTGTGTTGGTGTTTTTATTTTTTTTTGTGGAAAGATGTGGGTCGTTTATTTCAGTGGTTTTCAAACTATACCATCCCGGATACGTTTACAAGAAAAACCGGAGGGATACCGACAAATTCGGATCATTGGGGGGATGTTGAAAGCAACAGCTATAGCTTCACGAGAAAAGTTAGTGAAAAATCAATCAATTTCTTTAATATATTTTCTTACCAACAAACAGAACGTTAATTATACTTCGATTGAATTCTCATAGTTTGAGAACCACTCGAATAATAATAATAATATTGCAACAATTTACAAATCAAAAATTAACAGCATGCTATTTTGACTAAAAATAAATTTTTGTCAAAAAACTAACTCACATCTGATTCTATATGTAAATATTAATTAAAAATTATTTGCACAATAAGCACGTTTATAAATAAACTAACTTATTACGAAAATATAGTTTCCAAATGAAAGATAAATTCTCGGAATTATTTATTCAACTTTAAGGGATGTTTATTTTTTGTTAAACAATGTGAAAATTGTGTACCAAAATTATCACTGTTTAAACAAAGTTATTGTTTTGTCTGGTTTCTAAGAAGTAAGTTTTCGCAAAAGAGATTAAAAGAAGACAGATAATAGTAAGTTAATAATAATAAAAGGTTATATTTAGTTTTATTTAAACAAGTAATTTCACCCCTTTTCGTAGATTTCAACTTTATTTTGTGTATAAATAAATAAATTACCGTGGGTGTAAATTGTAAACACAAACTGGTTGGTTGGTTCGTGTAACGTTGGAATTTATTAGTTTTACGACCTTTTAAATGTCATTCTATTTAGTTTCAAGTACGAAGAATAAATTATTTTAAATAATTTGCCACGATTTTTACCAACTTTCTTTTTCTGAAATGATTTTCAAGATGGAAAGAAATGAAAAATGAGATGGAAAGATTTGTATAAGGATGAGATTACAGTATATACAAATATTGATATGCTCGGTTGGAAAATTTGCATTAACAACTGGCCAAAAAAATTCCGGAACGTTTAACGGTACAAGAAGAAGTAGCTCTCGCTCGGTTCGCGTAGCTTATGTTCTTGTTGTTGTTGGCGAATCGAAATATAGGCGAGATTGCGTGGGCTGAGAAAACGTCGGATCGCAATTTTTGGAACGGGGCAATTTCTCTTCGACACAAACAATACTACGACCCGAGCCGTTTCTTTTTGTATTTATTTCGACGACCTTCCTTTCTTGAAACCATTCCATATTACGAAATACTTTTTTAAAATTATCTTTATAAAAAAAATTAGATTTACTAAAAACATCTACGTAGTAATTGCATTATAATAAAATAAAAAAATATTAAATGTTGTGTTTTGAGTGGGCTCGATTGATCAATAAAATAAAAGAACTCTTTTTTTTTGAACCGGTGTGGGAGATCGACATTGAGGTTTTATTGTTAAGTTATTTTTAGTGGATTCAATTTTCATTCATTTTCAATGGCTACACGTGCGTGACTTTGTGTTCGTTTAATGGTTAATTAACATGATTTTTTAGTCTAATGTCCATTCATCTGTCCAAAGTATTTAAATGATGTTTTGACCTACAGGGTGTAGTACTAAAGTCGAAAATAAGTCGAAGATCAACATAGGTTCGAAAATTAATTAAAAAAAAAAGATCTAACTTAATTTTGGTGTTGATCACAATTTCAATGCTTTGGAAAAGATGTTTAGTCAGATAAACGATTCTTTAAGGCCAGACCCAAAAATGTTTTTACTAGAGATAATGGTAAATAAATTACTGCACTGGACTGTTACATTCGAATCTTCATTATCAACTCTAGTACTCATTTTCAAAACTTTGTTTGTATATCTGTTGTTTGTCTCAGCAATTAGTAGCTCAACCAGTGCCGCTCTAAGATATTTGTGTCCCAGGGTTGGGTTATTCGAACGAAATGAGGTCTAATGTTTTAGATTTACTTCAATTCAAATATATGGGGGTCGCCAAATCAGTTTGTAAAGTATTGTAAACCCAACCCTTTTTTTTTCTTTTTATCGAGGTTGGGGAAATCTGCCATCAGACATCCGGCCTAAGATCTTGAGCGGCCGGAAGTGTGGGGTTGGAGTTAAATATCTCCGACCCACTAAAACCCCCGTCCTCATCTTCGCCTCTTCCATTGTTTTGGCAGTCCGGACCCGCTCGCCGCATTACTGCAGACTACCTAAGACGGAAAATTGCTGGTTAGTCTAGCTTGTTCTCTCTTCTTCCCTTTACGGTTTCCTCGGTTCGGCAACATAGAAAACATTATAGATTTAATTTTTAATTTCTAATACAACTTACACGGTTGGGGGGCGAGCGACGCCCCCTTATCCTCTTCCCTTCCTAGTCGTTAAAGTTTGTGAAGTCTCAGCACAGTTTGAAATTTTATGAAATGTTTTTTTTATATTTATTTTAAATTAAAACTGGTCTAACTAGACTAACCATTAATATATCTCTATTTACTAGACAACAAAACAAACAGCAATTACAAAACAGACAACAAATATTTACACCAGTCCAGTCCAATGAATTCACTTAGTGGTTTCTTATATTATACACAATGTTACTGGCACAATACTCTGCTATTTCACTTAACTCTACACTAGCTCATATGGTTTAATTCTTCTTAATCTTTGATACAGTTGGTGATTATCTCTCTGTGTATATCGTCGTTCCTTACGTACCATGGAGCGTTTACCATGGCACGTAGTACTTTATTTTGGACTGTTTGTATTATTTTGATATGAGTATCCTTCGCACATCACCAGATTTCTATACGATATAACCACGTGGGTTTTAAGACCTGATTGTACACTACAGTCTTGATATGTAATGACAAGTTCGAGTGTCGTCCTAATAGCCATTTATATGATCGAAACCTTATATTCATTTCTTGCTTCTTCTTTTTAACATGAACCGTCCATCTTAACTTGGCGTCAAGTGTCATGCCTAAGTATTTAGCACTGTTTGCGTAGGGAACTATAGTTCCGTTAATGTTCACCGATGGAGGATTATGTAGTTTTGTTGTTTTCTAATTTTGTTTGTAAAATTGATATGTGTCGATTTTGATTCATTCAACTTTATGTTCCACGTTTTGGTCTATTCGCATATATTATCGCTAGCCGTTTGCAGTGCTTGACTAGAAGTTGTCACGTTTGGTCCCACTACTGAAGCAGTGCTTTGTCATCCACGAACATAGCTAATGTGATCTCGTGTAGGTCTGGTATGTCGCTTGTGTACAAGACATATAGTATTGGCCCAAGAACACTGCCCTGAGGTACTCCTGCTTGGACTTGCTTTAAGTCTGAGTATGCATCCTCTTGTTTAACTCTAAATAGCCTGTTGGTTATATACGATGATAAGATTTCTACATATTTCTTTGGCAAGAATTTGTTCAACTTATAAATTAGTCCTTCGTGCCAAGCTTTATCAAATGCCTGTGCTACGTCTAGGAATAGTGCAGAACAGCCTTGTTTTTCTTCGAGTGCTTTCTCTATGACGTCTGTAATCCGATGTACACTTGATCAATTGTTGAATGCTTCTGTCTGAAGCCAAACTGGTGATTAGGGATTAGGTTATTTGCATGTATAATTGGTTTAATTCGTTTTAACAGCAGCTTTTCAAATAGTTTAGAAACTATTGGTAGAAGCGATATAGGTCTATATGATTTGATGTCATGCAGTGGTTTACCTGGCTTAAGTATCATAATAATTTCTGCATCTTTCCAACTTGCAGGTATGTAATTTAATCTAATAGCTGCATTGAATATGTAGGTTAACATGACTATACCTTTTTTTGGAAGCTGTTTAAGTATTTGCCCAGTAATTAGGTCGAATCCCGGTGTTTTTTTAGGATGTAGATTAGATTGTATCTCTACAGCTACTTCTTTCGGAGTAACTGGAGCAATTTTTGTTGACTTTAAATTTTGTATAACTTGCAGCTTACTATATTGGATTATATTCGGTGTAAAGAGGTCTGCTAGATGTTGTGCAAAGATTTCAGCATTCTGTTTATTATCTCTTGCCCATTTACCTAAATCTTTCCTTATGGGAGGGACTGACGTAATTGGCCTTTTAATGCGTTTAGTGGATTTCCATAACGAATAATCATTCTCTTCCCTACTTGTTAGTTTAGATAAAAACGAATTTATAGGATTTTCTTTTAGTTTGCGAATTTCGCGTTTTAATCTTTGTGTTCTATTATTTACTATAGCTTTGTCTTTTGGGTCTCGACTTTGTTGCCAATGTCTTCTTGCTGCTCTTTTTTATTTGACTAAGACACATATTTCTTTTGGATAATTGTTTCCTTTCGTAATATACTTTATTTCTCTGGTGTTATGATAAGCAGTTGTTTGTAGTAATTTTGTGAAATACTCAGGTTATAGGTCCAATTTCTCAGTAGTTTTTAGACTGACCTTTAAATTTATTTCTGTTTGCAGTTCAATTCTAAAACTTTCCTAGTCCGTAGTTTTATTCACCAGAGTTGGTTTAGCTTCTTTTTTAATGATTCTTTCACTTAGCGTTAAGACAACAGCTGAGTGGTCGGAATCCAAGTCAAAATTTTCTTCAACTTCTATAAAATTTGTTGCAACTTTCTTTGTAACAAAGAAGTCTAGCAGATCCGGAATCTTATGCTTATCAGTAGGCCAATATGTTGGTTTACTTGTAGAATGAAAATTTCTTCCCATTTCTCCTATGGCTTTCCTCAGTTCTTTTCCTTTGGTAGCAGTTAGCCTCCCAACTGTCTTTTTTTAGGTTATATTTTGGAGGGCAATAAATGGCTCCAATTCCTAATTTTTGTTTCATTTAATTGATGACTATTTTAGTAGGTTGAACTTCATTACTTTGCATTGAATGGTCTTCATAATGAGTGATAGTATCCTTAACCATTATTGCAGTTCCTCCCGTCGCTTTATTGTCTGGGTGAGTAGTATGGTACTATTTATAACCTTGCATCTTAAAGGATGTTTGGTTCGTTAGATGTGTTTCGGAAATCAGGCATACATCAACATGTTGTGTAGTTAGGAATGCTTCTAATTCAAATTTTTTATTAGTAATGCCATTGGCACTCCATGTGGCAATCCTAAGATCTTTTTGGGCCATTAAGCTCGTTTTGGAATTGTACCAGTCCACCTTGCTTCTAGGCAGTCTAATCTTTAATTGAATTGATCCATCCTATCCATCATTTGGAGCATCATTTCTTGTATGGTTTTCTCATTATTTGCTTCGCCTTGTTGTAATTTAGTTATTTGTTTATTTGTTTGTAGGAAACCGAATTAAAAGCATGTTTTATGTCCAGGAGTATCATTACCGTGTATCCTCTATTTCCACATGAAATACTTTTTCTTTCTTTTACTTTTCACACAACCGACATAATTGCGTCCACTGTCCCCATTCCCTTTCTATAGCCATACTGAAACTTGCTTATTACGCTTTTCTCTTCTAATTCCTGAACTAGTCTGTTGTTGATTAATCACTCCCACATTTTTCCTATCACACTTAACAAACATATCGGTCTATATGATCTTTTCTGATCCAAATTATCTCTATGCACATTATCTCTTCTCTTGTAAAAGGAGCCTTCCTTTTCTTCACTTTCTTTCTGTATTGGAAACAGTAACTTAAATTGCTCTTCTATTGTTTCTTGATCAATCTCCTCTCTTCTTCTTCCTACTAACCTTTTTGTTACTATCTGGAATGCAGTACCCTAACATCCTGTTCCTGTTCCTCACACAGCATCTTCCATTTTTCTTCTTTACTCTTCTTTATTAATAACGTAAGTTCTTTTCTTTTGTTTTTGTAACCTTCGATACTCTTCCTTATTACTTCTTCGGGTGCTTTTCTTTTCTTATTTCTTTGCAACATTTTTCGTTTTTGTATATTTTCTTTTCTGACTTCTACAATTTTATTCGTCCACCAGTATTTAGGTTCCCGGTTGTGATTGTGATACTTCCTTTTTAAACATTTTCCACATGCCTGCTGTATTTTTTTTTGTAAGTTCAATTGGGGTGATATCCTGATAAACCTTAGTAATTTCTTTACAGTATCTGTTTAATTCTTTCATTCTTTTTTCTGTTAATTTCCATCCAATTGTCTTATTTAATTGTTTTATTTTTTCGGATGTTCTTGCAATTTCAAAGGTAGTCATGTTGTGATCGCTCACCACTTCCTTCTTCTTCTATATTTCATTTCTAGATTTTTTCTACAATTCCTTCACTTACTGTTGTCAGGTCAAACATTGAAGATCCTCTAGAGCAACTATACGTTGGAGTTTTTCCGCTATTTATAAGAATAAGTCTGTTTTTTAACATCCACTCTTCTATTATCTTTCCTCTTTTATTTGTAACCTTATCACCTGCTGCCACTGTCCTTGCGGTAAAATTTCCGCAAATTATTACCGCCTTTTCTTTCTTCCAATCTCTTTTTCTACGGAGTTCAAAAGACATTCTTCCATTTCAACAGCTATTGTTAAGTCCACAAATAAATTGTCCAGCTAGAATCGGGGGTCAGCCCACTGTTCGTTACATTATTAGTTAGCGTTTGTAACACGGAACGTCACGTTTAGAACATGTTAGGGGTGTTGACCAACCTTATACAATGTGGTTTACAAACATTGATAGAACCGAGCAATCATATATAGGTTACAACTAGGCCGTTTTTTTCAAATGCGTGTTTCTCAAAAGGATGTTTTTGACCTTGCGGGAACTTTATCTCAAAAAGTAATAAACCGATCAATTTGAAAATTAGTAGTATAACTCTTCATGAAATTATGAATTATATGAACCAACTTCTGAGGTGATGAAAATGAGAAATGAACATTTTTTGTTTGTTTGAAAAAAAAAATATGTGTGAAATATTAAGTACATTTTTCCAAGACTTTCAAAATTTTTAATTTTCGTTACTTTTATCTGCGTTGAGGTTATATTCTTAGAAAATAAGTAAATAATATGAAATAAAAAGCTTTTTTCGAAAACTGCTATTAAAAGTGAACTAGGTACTTTTGTGTAGTACCTAGTGACTGCCAAAATGATACTTTTTTGTTCATAGGACTTAAAAGTCTTTTATCAGCCAATCTGAACGAAATACCCGATTCACAAAAACCAAATTCTCCCTGGCACTAAAGGCAGCTTAAATGTCATCATATAATTTGTTATTTTATTAATTTGTACTATTTGTATTAAAAAAAAAATCTTGTTTGATACACGATAGCGAAATTCACTATCTAAGTGTCATTTCACTATCTAGAATCAAAAATAACTATTTGCAGTCAGATGCAAATTGGAGATATCAGTGCATAACTTTATTTTTGAATAAAATCATTCAAAAAAAATCACAAAAGATATTCGAAATATGAATAAGATTGTCAAAATTTTATTAAATGCTAAGAAATTCTTCTCACTCAAGAAAGTACGAAAAGATTGGTAAAAATAAGACTTCTAATGTGATTATTATTAAGATATTTTGATAAAATTTTTTGTTATTTATAAAGGAAAGTACGTGTATTTTCGAGAGGAAACCTAATTCCTTTTTGATATACCCAGTTTTTAACTCATCTTAAATGTATAGCATTTCATAAAATTAACAACCTCCTTGATTCTTTTTAAACAAATTGTAAAAAATCGATTGATTAAGATATCTTCATGACTTTTTTTAATTTATAAAGGAACGTATATACTTATTAGTAAATAACACAATTTTTGAATATCTCAATTCGTTTTCAAGATATCATATTTTATATACGTTAACTTTTTTTTTCTTAAAATTTCCAATTATGGGTCGCGATATAGGAAATGTTGGGAAATACTGCACTATAGTCGAACCGTGGATTCTGTGCAGTGATAAATCATCGTGAAAGATACAAAAAAGTGGCTTCGTTATGTAATCGCTTACTTCCACCAGGGTCTATAAGGAGCAATTACAGAATACGATACATTACAGTTAGATAAGAATTCGAAAAATTAATTTATCCTGAATTAATTATTAATTAAGGATAAAACGATGAATAATTTTAATTAGGTTAATGTTAGAGATCCAATTAAGATTGTTAATAATATACAATTGCAGAGCTTTCTTTGTTGATTTTACCTGGAAATTTGTATATTAAACTTAGAGAAACAGTTAAGATAATTCAGTAGTGTTTTGACAAAGCATGTTATCTGGCTTTTTTGTTATTTTACAAGAGACTCGCTAAACCCAACCCAACCCTGTATAATTGAACTGAAGTAAAATTGGAGCTGACACCAGATCTAGAAATAGAATCATTCAGGTTTAGCCATCTGAAAGATGAAATAGACAGCGTTGCCAAATGAGTTTGTAAAGTAGTCTGTTTCAGAAACGATTCATTGTAGGGGCTTTCGTTGAAAAAATATCTTCAGATGCATGGCTAAACCGAAACCCAACCCAACCCTGTCCTAATATATTCAGCGCCTCAGGTTGGACGAATGAAATGACATTTCAAACTGGACATTGGGTACATATATGATACCATACTTGTATGATATATGACACAATACATTTCATTACAAAAACAAGCGCCCCAGAAGATGACTTCCCAGGGCTGTAGCCTTATTAGTCTTTATGTTTAGAATGGCGCTGACCATAATAAAATATAATGATTTAAAAGGATAATTACTTGAACCGTTATTACTCTCTCATAATCAACTAACTTGATTAAAATGAATAATAGTATATGTGTCACAACAATCAAATCTAGTCAGTTTTGACATTACATATTAAAAATCTGTTACACCAGTTCCGTAAAGTAAAGTACTTTAATTACAAGAGACATCGCATGTTTAAAATGGCAACATCAACATTTTGCATATACAGTAAACCCTCGATATAGCGAACACGCAAGAGGGAAAGCAAGCCGTTCGCTATAATGAGATGTTCGCAATTTTGCTGTAACAAATTAGTTCGTTATATATTATGAATAATAGAGGCATTGAGAGCAAAAGTGAACTAATCCATATATATTATACGCTGGGGTTAGTCCACTCAATAATGAATAGGATCTTGGGGTGTTTAGAAACATATTAACATCGACTATGTAATAAGTTTATTTGTATTTTGTTCATATTGTAATTTATATTGTAATTCTTCAGTAATTTTATTCAAAGAATTCGCGAAACCTTCGGAAATATTCTCTTCTGTATCAGCAAACCTTTAAATTGTGATATAAATAATGAATTCGATAACAAATCAGATGTGGGTTACCTTTGTATAGTATAGAGAGCCGCTAAAACTTCAGCTCTTGTACGGGGTGTTACATTTACCTCTTCTTCCTCATCACCTTCATCGCTTTCTTCATTTTCTTTCCATTCTTGGCCTGCATTCACTAATGGTAAATCGATTTCAATTGCATCTGAAGTCACTACCTCACTGTCAATAGTGCAGTATTCATCAAAACTAACTTGTTTAGGTATTGACAAGATGTGTTGATAATTTTCCCATTCTATATCAGTAAATTCAGCCTACAATGCAGATAATAAAAGCATGTAAAGTAAAAAGTTGCTAAGAAAAACTAATTAACTGCAATACGACTTCGAGTCGATAAACAATCGATCTACAGACAAACAAGTTATTCCCCGAATATGACACCTTAGATCTTCGGGGAATACCTCAACTAGTCTTACATTACCTAGAGAACAAAAAAATTCGTATTAAAATCATACTTATGAGATGAAATAATTGTTCGTAGTTCGTTACCATAAATTTTCGTTATAATGAAAAAAAATGGCATATAAAATGTATTGAAGATATTTGTTGCGTAATTTTCATTCGCAATAACGGCCATTTCGTTTAATCGATATTTACTATATATTTTATTTCTTAACACAGTTATGGCAAAGTATTTCATAGATATATAGTTTATTTTGCCATGTTAGTTCCAACGGTCATTTTGTAAATAGTACATAATTGTTGGATTTGGTAAGAATGGATTCGATGTTCATCATGTTTAAGTAATAAATAATGTATATAAAACGATGAATTTATTTATTGTTATTTATTTCGGTGCTACATGTTTCGATCAAAGATCTTCTTCAGGCACGACTGGAATGGGTACTTACGTGTATTGTTAACATTTTTGGAAAATGTGCAATCCAAAGAATTAAAATATAAAAATTCTTTGAATCGCACATTTTCCAAACACTTCATTGTTAACAATACACGTAAGAATCCATTTTGTTTTTAACTTTTCATAAATTTTGCAGAGTATTTCCTTTTATTTTAGTATCATTTGATTTTCTCTGTACCTATTTTGGCTATATGAGTGAACCTTCAAATCATTTTTTATTCATCTAGAATTCCTTACTTGAAGAAAAAATAATTTTTATGTTACTCCGATAAGACAATCCGAATACAATTCATTTTATAAAAATTTACACACACTTCTTTATATGTATTTACATCTTTATATTGACGGTAATTACCCTTATTTTATTGTACTTGTATTATTTCTTTATTTTTTAAGGTATTCAAATGTTAATTTCCTTTTTTTATATTTTATATCAGTCGTGCCTGAAGAAGATCTTTGATCGAAACATGTAGCACTGAAATAAATAACAATAAATAATTTCATCGTTTTATAAACATTATTTATAGATTTAGTGGGTATATTCTAGGTCTTATGTTAGTTCTAGTTTTACTTCAATTGAAATATACAGGGTTGCCAAATCAGTTTGAAGAGTTATTTATTTCAGAAACTATTCATTGTACATGCCTTCGTTAAAGATTGTCAGATACACGGCTAAATCCAACCCTGTATATTTGTAAATAATTCGGGTTTAGCCGTTTTGGGAGATGCACGGTTAAATCCAGATGTTTCTTGTTCTAGATGTGGAATTAGATCTAATGATATAAAATTAGAAAAAAAACTAGAACTAGAACCTTCGTTAAAAAAACTTTTCTAATACACAGCTAAACTCAACCTAACGATTGAAACGAGGGTTGGACGAATGAAACGAGTGCGCCTCTTTTCATACAAAATTCAGTGCCAAAAAGAGTCCGTACCTCAGAAGGAACACTGGGTACATGTATTCTAGGGACACCATGCATTTCATTGCAAAAAACAGGCGTCCCCCAGAAATTGGCGTCCCAGGGCTGTAAGCCCTGTTGCCTTTAGATTTAAAATAGCACTGACCACAACGTACTTTGTAATTTAAGTTATGAACTTCTCCATTATTTCTTCAAAATGATAATAATAAATGAAATATTCAAAATGTTGAAAAAAATTATATTTTATTGTTAAAATAATATTCAAAGTAGATACAAATTAAAATCAATTAAATTAAAAACATTTACCGTAAAAAATCTTTTAAAGCTGTATCAAACATTTATAAGAACAAAGGATAACATCGAAACGTCAACTGTAGAGGTTACCGGTGTTTACATGTGTTGACTCGAAAACCAGATAATTAATTAAACAAATAATTAATTAATAAATTAAAATACCTCAGTGTCGATCGTATATCTGTCGTTAAAATAAAATTTCAGGAGTAAAAGATACAGTTTTTTTTTTACATAAAATGATATTGAATACATAAACAGAACTGGAAATACGTAATTTTAAACGAACAATCATGAAGTTAGAAAACAGAGTTTTTTAAAGTTTTTTGTTTGAGTTAAAAAATTATTATAGTCATAATTATTTTAGGTAATTTAAATGTGTAAAAGTATGAGCAAGATTTACGTCCGTGAGATCATTCATTAAGTTTTCTCCTCTGTTTTTATGTTTATAAATCTCTAACTCTTTATATAGATCCATCTTCTTTGATTTCTTCAGAATATGTAGTAATTATATTGAATCTTCATTTATTGTATGTTTGTTGCTATTGGTACGTTTGTAAGCTGAGTTGTTATTATTTTTGTGCTCCTTTAACCTAGTTCTTATACTTCCTTCTGTCTGTCCAATATATATATGGTCACAATTAACCCTTCGTCGGGCGCATTATTAGCGCAAACAAATTCAAGCGCAATACGCCTGAGAGGCACACTTATAACAATCGCAACACACATTTTTAATTAGCTCTTTAAAAGCATTTATTGATGTTCAATGGTTGTTTTAACCAAGAAAAAAAAGTATATTGAAAAGAAAACGCATTTATTAAAAAAAATAATACATATAAAAAATTATAAAAAAAATTTAACTAAGAAAAAGAATGAATATTAGAAAAAACGAATTTATTTTCAAAATAATATGAAAAAAATATATTAAAAAATTATTGTTGTCTTGTTCATTCAGAGTCAGTTTCTTCGGCAGAAGGCCGTCATTGACATGTAGCACAAGTAGACCGACATTTTTTACATTCATAATTTGTAATCCTTCTGAAATTCCTTACTTCTGTATAGGTTGAACACCTACGCCTTTGTGGAGGTGGAGGAGTTGAATTTTCTAAGTCATCAGCTTCATTGATGGGTTGGAACCGTTTTAGTCATACATATGTACATATATATAACAGTCTTCATACTCCAAGTAGGCTGTCCCATCGTCAGCTAATGGGACAATGTTTTTAGAAAAACTCGTCTTTTTAATGGTTCCAGTCGATTGCCGAGGTAAATTACTTGGGAGTTAATACTACTCACATTCAACATTGTGAAAAATATTACCATGGGCCACCGCTTCACATTTCGGTTCACGCTTTAGGTAGCACACATCTGATCTACAGTATCGACAGCGCCCTTGGTGGAATTATAAAAAGTGATAATCTTTAGCTTTTGTTTCTCTTCAGATTTAGGATCGATGGTGTTGTCGTCATGTAGTGTAGATACGAGAATTACATTCTTCTTTGCTCGTGGTATGTAAGATGCTAAGGTTTTTCCATTATTGAAACCAAACAGGCAACTGTCTTTTATTTTTTCTCAGTTCCAACGTATGATAAGTTTTTCTTTTTTAAAAAATTTGTGAGATCTGTATCGGTAAACCAATTATAGGCTGTAATGTTACGACCGCTTCTAAATATCGGTTTAGCCATTCTTTTTACTACCTCACGCGGCTTATTACTGACAGCGAAAACACCTTCAGGCAGTTTCAAGCAAGGGCAAAACATTTTATGCCGTACTTGTTCGGTTTAGACAAGTAACCTGGTAGCATCTCATTGATTGTCACGTTTTCTCCGACGTTATAACTCTTTTGACAGTTTTATACAAATTTTTCAAACACGTCCCGAATTGGAGCAAGACGATCGATTTCTTTTCGTTCTGCTTTGGTAGTAAAATCGTCAAATCGAAGACAACGCATCAGAGTTTTGAACCGTTTGATATTCATTACCAATCCAAATTTCTCGACACCGTCATCTTCTTTTCCCCAAAGTTCCTCCAAACTTTGACGATTTCCTTTCAGTGCACCTGCTAAGTATAATAAACCAATAAAAGCGTTTAGTTCGATGACGTCTGTGGGCGCAACGTCTCTTTCTCTGAAAAATTTATGCTTTATCCATTCAATATATTGGTTTATATATCTAACTATTGCATCCAAAATGTCGTCTGTGAACAAATTATGCCAACAATCAACCGCAGTTTGAGCATTTTTAGCGTTTCCTTTGACTCCAGAACGTTCAGTAACATTATAACATTGTGACATCGTCTACAAACATTTCTTGGTGGCGGATTTTTATACCATTTGGTTGTTTTATCCTTTCCTAAAATGCAATTGGCTTCAGTACCAGGTTCGCATTCATCTTGAAATTCCTCACCATCCTGCTTCGTTTCTGAACCGTCTTCACGTTTTTCAACGAAATCTTCCGAATCAATATCACTTTCTTTTTCAAAATTCTCGTTCACTGAGGGATCTTCCTTGTCGTTTTCGAGAAGATTTGTTATATCATCAAAATGATTTGAACCATTATGGGACATTTTAGCGAAAATAAAGGACAGTCGGAACCACCAGCTATTTTAGAACTAATTTTACTTCAACATTATGTCCTTCTTTTATACCTTTTACTACTGGGAACAGCAACATTTGCAGTTGTGAGAATTCTTTATTTGGTTTCGAAAATATGAAACTTCGCGACGACTGTTTACTTCTACTTAGGTTTCGAAGATAAGATTTGTTCTGACGAACGGTGGGAACTCTCTCAAAACTCGTAAATTACAATCTCTCATGTCAAATAATGTAGTTATATTTCAACAAATTTATTTGCATTATTTGACATCGGTGATTGAGGGATCACGGACAAGTCTTAGCGTTGAGTGGAAAAAAAATATTTATTTTGGTTCAGTAAATATCCTTACTTTATACCTTTTTGACTGAGAACAACATTTGCAATTGCGGGAATTCTTTTTTATTTGGTTTGAGAAATATAAAACGTCGCGACAACTTTTTACTATTTTACTGTAACTAGGTTTTCAGATAAAATATTTGTTCTCACAAAAACATATCAATAGAAGAAAAAATAATAAAAAGAAGTATCATAGAATATTACGTGATATGTGAAGAAACAACTAAAATAATCACATGATGAAAAAATAGTCGATTAGAGCCCCAAAGATATTTACGACGCATCCGGGCACAATGAGCTTATGAAATCAAGGTAATAATAAATCAAGGTAAAATAAAGCGGACTAGGTATACTGTAATCAGCAGATATAAAGAAGTAAAGACTTCTACACTTTTTAAGACTCAAGATAGGAGCGAAAACTTTCGACTTGTTAATACAACTTATTTTGTAGACGCCGCTGTTTTGTTCCTTTTTTGTCTTCTGTTTGCAGTTGATTAAGCTGTTGTTTAGTTTTAGATTATCTTTGTAAACGATGTTTATATTAAATTCTCTCAGCTTCTTTTGAATAATTTCATAGGATTTATTATAAGTAATTGAGATGAATTTCTGTTTTTCTTTGAAGTGTGGATAAACTATTTGGATTATGTTTTTGTTTTGTACCTTGTTGTATAGGTTTTGGATGAACTCTATACTGTAGCTATTATTCAACGCCAGCTTCAAAATAAATTTTATTTCTTCTGTAAAATAGTGGAATGAGAGAGATAATCTATTAAGTAGAAAACGAAATGCGGCTTCTTTGTGTTTTATGTCGTTGTATGAGTTTTTGGGGATAATCGTGTCTGTTGTAGTTGGTTTATGAAATATTTTCAAGTCGATCTTATTTTCTTTTAAGTTCTTAATTAGAGTGTAGTCCAAAAAATTTAATTTGTCATCTTTATCCTTTTCTATAGTGTATTCTAGATTACCCAAATTATTAAGAATTATTAAAATGTCATCTACGGATCTCAGTATAAGGAAATATTATTGGTGAAAATCTCCTTTTGCCTTTAAAAAAAGTTCTATTTCTAGGGAATCTACGTAGATATCAACCAAAAGACCGGACAATGAGGAACCCAATAAAGAAGTTCTGTTCTTCTCTACTTCGTAATGTTTTATTTAATTTATTAAAAAAGTCTTAAGAAAGCGACAAACATATCTGACATGTTCTACAGATCTAAGATGAACTGTTGACACACTTGTTTGTAAGATCTAAAATAAAAGTGCTTGAACCCGATGATTTTCCAAACGTAAAATTGAGGCCAAAGCATCTTCGGTGGTCCGAAAAATTGGCCCAACATTCGTACGAGAAGTTACTACAATGGTGAGTAATGCACCGCAGCTCGCCAGCGGAGGCTTTACAACAAAACGCCCCGCATACACACACGTGATTTCTCGGAACCGCCGTTAGATTTCTTGGAACCAACCCAAAATCCGTAACACTTCTCTACTATATGAACGATTTAAATTTATCTTTCAACTTTTAGACCCCACGCAATCATCTTAAAACACTTTTTTTCTATTCCGCATAAATGCAATTAAATTAACAAGTTAATTGTATAATAATTCTGGGATTCCCTGTATAAAATAATTTTTTAAATGGTGTTTTTTTTTTTTAATTCTAGTTAACCGCTGAAGATGAAGAACGTAGACGAAGACGACGGGAAAGGAATAAAATCGCCGCAACAAAATGTCGTTTGAAGAAACGTGAAAGAACGGCAAATTTGGTTAACGAATCCGAAGTTTTGGAGAAGCAAAACGTTGAATTGAAAAATCAAATTCAAGCGTTACAAACCGAACGGATGGGTTTAACCGCAATGTTGCAATCGCACCAGTTAACTTGTCGAAAAAACATCGCAAAAGTCACCCGAGATACAATTTATAAACTTTCAACTTCAACCCTCAACAATAATCGTCATCAACAACAACAACAACCACATTCGAATTCGTCGGCCATCAATCACTCAAGCAACAATCATTCCTTTAATAACAACAACAACAACCGTCAAGGAGGGGGGATTGTTGTTGGTGATGCTTATTTGGACGTATTTAATCGTCCAAATTCGGGTGATGTTACTTTTTCGCGACCAATTGGTGGACAATTTATTAATAAAACAACCCCGACTATTATCGTTGAATCACCGACGACGACGGAAAACAATGATTTCCAAACACATCTTACCAATTTGGATAATAACAATCAAAGTAATCAACAACACATTTATCAACACAATTACAATTCCGTTCAGTATTCTGGACAGAATTACGATAATGGTTGTTTGGCGTAATTTTTAATTAAATTAAAACGATAATTTTTTTTCTAATAAGACGATAATGTGAAAATAAGATGTGCATAATTTCTTTTTATTGTTACCAGATCTGAGAAAAAAATACCAATGTGAAATGGGCCTACGATTAATTAATTTGTTGAAAACGCCGGTCGTTTTTTAATGTGATTGTATTATTGTATGTTTTTGAAAGTTTATGGGGTATCACTACAATTTGAAATGATTTAATTTTTTTGAAAAAGTAACTTAGTTAAAGTCATAAACACTTTTAGTTTGTGTCTAATTATAAAATTTAAATTTTTAAATTTTTTTATATCATGAAATATTTTCGGGAAATATTTTTGATTATTTTAAATGTTCCATGACAACAAATTTGGAGAGATAAATTGAGTCATCTTGTTTGATATGTCTCTCTTATTGTTAGAATCTTATCAATATAACAATATATTGAGATATGTCACAATGATCGATCATTTTATTAGATATGAGTCGATTGACACATTTTGGCACATAGAAGTGTAATGGAAGCTTTATTATCTACATGATAACTAATTTGATTAAATTTATCTATCATCTTGACATAGGAAATTTGTTATTTGTTTTGGTATCTTAACTTTTCTATTTTAATCACGCTCTCCGCTTCCCTCAGGTTACAAACTGACTCCATCAGTTTTACAATAATCTTAATATTCTATTTTTTTATTAATATTTAATATAATTATTATAACATTGATGTCTCATTTATAAAAAAATGTTAAAGATGCGGTACTTAATGTAGATTTTATTGTTGGCATCAAACTGTAATGATAATATAATTGCAATAATATTGGAAATAATTCAAGAGCACACCCTGTATAATCTGAACGCGTAAGTCAGATTATACAGGGAATGCTCTTATTATGGGGTAACTTATTATTGTATGGGGAGCGATGCAACCCTTTTAGATGACGAAAGTATTCTTCGTTAGCGGCGGGTACAATCGCTACACGACGTGGTATGAAGGGTAAGAGGAATGGGGAAACTTAACGTTAGGTGGGGAAGGCGGATAATGTTGAAGTCTTCCAACCATCATATCCTAAACATGTTTAATCGGACTACGAGCCGAATATGCCCGAAGTGCGATCGGGCGTTGTCGTGCATGTACAGAAGTCGTGGGTACCCCTGAATTTAGAGAAGCAAAATTTGTTACTACGTATCGTTGATCTGTTGTCGTCTGCTATACACACCATTGTGCCTGATTTATGGTGGTACAGCGTCGTGGAATATAGCTGATTCCACTAATTCCACAGCACCATCGTAAAAGGATCGATATTAAACATTGCGTGGGTTACCGAGTGTAATTACACATGATGGACATACATATCAACTGCGTGTATACCAGATCATGATTGATCAACGATATTTTGATGAGCTGCTATTAGTTGGGTTGAAAAGTTCGTAGGCTAACATAAAAACATAAATAATATAAAAACTTCTTTCTATAAATAACTTAATTCGATGATGTTTTTATTTGTTTATCGTTCCTTACATGTTTCGGCCTCGTTCAGCCATCATCAGAGGGTTATCGTCAAAATTTGAAGATATGTAAAATCAAATTTGAAGTTCAATATCAAAAACTATTCAACCATGTTCTTGAAGAACATGGTTGATCTTTCAGTGTTCTCTTAAATATAAAAAAGTTTTTAACCTAGAATAATTTTTTAAATAATTTTTCAAATTTCGCATCACAAACTCGACCATTTAAATACAGAATTCCTGTGATGATATAGAACTTCAAATTTGATTTTACATATCTCCAAATTTTGATGATAAACCCTCTGATGCTGGCTGAACAAGGCCGAAACATGTACGGAACGATAAACAAACAAAAACATCATCGAATTTAGTTATTTATAGAAAGAAGTTCTTTCATTCGTTTAATTTACCTAATAAACACTTATCGATGAAAAAATGGATTTAATAAAAGACTATAATATTATAACATAAAATTGATTTTTTGTTATCATTTTTATAGTACGATTTGTCTTTAGCCTCAAAATAGGCCTCCGTTTCCGTGATTACCTCTTCATCGGCGCTAAATTTCTTTCCAGCGAGCATTCTCTTAAGGTCTGAAAACAAAAAAAAATCGCTAGGGGCTAGATCTTTGAGAATACCTTGGATGCGGAAGCAAATCAAAGCCCAATTCATGCTATTTTGCGATCGTTTTCTTTGATTTGTGCCACGGTGCATTGTCTTGATGAAACAACACTTCCTTCTTCTTCAAATAGAACCGTTTTCCGCGATTTCGTCTTTCATAACGCTATGTAATAGTAGCTATTGATGGTTTTTCCCTTTTCAAGATGCACATCCCAAAATACTGATGTCATAACCTTACCAGTCGATTTTTGCATCTTTCCACACGTTGAAAGTCGGTTTATCACGTGCAGTCCACTCAGCTGATTGTCGATTGGACTCCGAAGTGAAATGATGGACCCATGATTCATCCTATCGACGCAAAAATTCGGATTTATTACGATAAAACTCAGAATCAGAAATAAAAATTATTTTACTAACTTCTTAACTTGTTTAAAATAAAACAATTAATGACCACAACACCTCCTACAATGTACCATTATTTTAATCTTCGACGTTTCGGAACTTTTTCCCATCATCAGGTTTAAAATTATATAATTTTATTACATAATATATTACATCAATTGTTTAATATATATCAAATAATTGAACTTTCGATTTGTAAATTTGTTTCAGAAAAATTTGTTAACTTGACAATGTGTTTTTTATTTAATAAAAAAAATTTATAAATCGAAAATAGACGTTCAATTGTTTAGTATATATGTTATGTAATAAAATAATATGATGTTAAACCTGACGATGGGAAAAAGTCCCGAAACGTCGGAGATTAAATAAATAATGGTAAATTGTAGGAGATGTTATGTCATTAATTGTTTTATTTTAAATTAATAATATGCCTTCATATACAAGATAAGAAAAATCTTAACTTGTTTTATTTGAAAAATATTTATATCGGTACCGGTTTCGGAAATATCATTCAATCATCAGCCGAAAATGTCATAAAAAAACTAAACAGGCTGATGATGGAACGATATTTCCAAAACCGGTACCGATATAAATATTTTTCAAACTAAGCAAGTTAAGAAGTTAATAAAATAATTTTTATTTCTGGTATGTTTTATTTGCAATATGGATAATTTTCTAAAAACTGTTCAAAATCATCAATTCGTTATTGTTTTCGATCGATTATGAGACACGTGTTGAACACATTTCTTTGATATCTTTAGAGTCTCGGCTATCTCGAACAACTTCACTTTACAGTTATCCAAAATTATTTTGTGGACTTTTTTTATGTTTTCGTCGTTAACAGCCTCTTTGGGGCGTCCACTTCGTGCATCGTCTTCGATGCTCATTTCGCATCGTTTAAACTTAGCAAACCATTTCTCAACGGTTGATTTTCCTCTCACAGAGTAAGAATAATGTTTATCAAGCAAAAAGCCATGGCTTTAACAGTATTTTATTTCACCAAAAATCCATGTTTTATTAACACACGAAATTCCTTTTTATCAATTTTTTTCAAATTATCAAAAGTTGCCTCACTCAAAATGCTATATCTCAGAAACTAACAGTCCGACAGCTGTTAAATTTATCCATGTATCTTTTGAAGGTCAGGGGTGATTAAAAATCATATGAATTTAATACTAGTAGCGCTATTTATATGTCAGCCTACGAACTTTTCAGCCTACCTCTTATAAGCTATTATGCTTCAGTATTTTCAACGGCGCCTAAATCTTCTGTACATGCAAGATAAGGCCCAATTGCACATCAAACGTATTGTACAAACATTTATGGAAGAGTGTTGTATAAGAGTGCTTCCATAACCAACTCATTTTCCGGATCCGGGTCTGATCGAACATGTTTAGGATAAACATGTGGGAAACTTCATTCCATACATTTCGTCATTGCTGTATCTCCTTCTAGCAAAATTGAGCTGTTCTTCTTGTGAAGTTAAATAGTACTACTTCCATATCAAGCTTCATTGTACTAGACTTACATGTTCAGACTATATAGGGTGTGCTCCTGAATTATTTCCAACAGTACATACATTCGTAATACAAGATATTACAACCCAAATCAGTATAAACAAAATTTAAGATTTTTTTTTGTTTGATAGCTTTAAATGAAGCTTCATGTACAATCTACTTAAAATTAATATCTACTAACAGTCTATATATACAAGGTGTCCCAATTTCGATGTCCGCATAAGCTATCTTCAAAATTAAAAGAGATAGAAAAAAACAGCTTATATGTCATGATCCCATTTTTGAGAAACTGCAAGTCCCGAAAAATACAAACAGCCACCGTCTTTTGTTTTATTCTTTTTTATCATCGTCGGCAAAAAGTGAAAAATTTGCGAAAACGATAAACGTGAATATTTTAGCTGTTACCAAAGATGGAGTATTATAACTAAAATATTGTAAGGGTAACTTTTTACGAACAATTCAGTGGCGTAGTTGGAATGTTTTATTTTCGAGATTATGCGAGTAACTTCATTTTCTTCAAATAATTCGTTATTTTGACAAAAATTCTTGTTACTCTACCTTACTGCTACATTACCTTACCTTAATGAAAACCAATCTTCTTAATCTAGAGTATTGAGAATAGATTATCACTTTATATTATTATATATAAAATATCAATAATTGACTTTATACTAAATAAAAGATAACATTTTTTATTCATGTCCTTAATTGATTTCGATTTTATTACAAATCATCTTCAGAAGGCGGCAAGTTAATTCAACCAAAAATAAAACATTTAAAAAAAATTAAAATAAAATAAACTTCGTCACAAGATAAAACATAACCTGATATACTCGACGAGTATCTTCATTCTGAAGATGATTTGTAAAATCGAAATCAATATAAGTAATTTTATCACTTAAATCAATTATTGATATTTTATATGTAACAATCTTCTTAAGTCACTACATTTTTGATAATGGGCTTAGGTCGACATTAAACTGTTGCAAAATACTAAATTTTATGCTTGTATAAGAGTTTAGTAAAACTTTACTTTAAATTTATGCAAAATGTAATGGAATCTTGACAAAATCTCGTCCAAAAGTGTATCAAAATGATTTTTAGAAACATTACATTAATGTCTTGGCTATGGTTGTGATAAATTATCATTCGTATCTCAGTTTATGCAAAATATTTGTTATATGTCTCTAAAGAAGAAATCTAATGACGATAAATCGGGTGATTTTGAGAAGATCTAGATTGGCATTTTTTCGATTCAAGTATTGCCAAAGCTTATATTTAAAATTTCACTAATAATTTTGGCTTTATGTAGCAAATTGTCGACAAAAAGTTCAATGTGCTGTTTTAATATGTTCAAGTATTTTTACATTTAAATTTTTTAGTAGATACTATATGATAAAATTGTGTTATTTGAAAGGACACACCATACATTGAAGCCAAATCTTCCGTAAGAACGTCTGACGGACCAAAAACGTTATTAATCCGATTAAATATTCATTACTACCGTTAATTTTATTGATCCATATCACGTTTTGGGCTAATAGTAATTAACTACTATTAGCTATTGGCAAAATGTTAATTTTATATTGACGTCTTCAGCAGATACGTAAATGATGAGCACTGGTTGTTGAGTACTCGGACCACTGTAGCCAAGACATTGATGTAATCTTCTTGAAACACAGCAGGAGACATTTGTTCTATCCCGTTAAGAACATGTTAATTAATTATTCCATGATAGAATAGTGGTTTATAATTAATTCATCGATCCTAATATTTCGATTATATTTTGAATCTTCCTCAGAGGACAAAGTTATACAATATTCCATGTTAAATTAATTAAATTATTTCTTTAATCAAAATTTAAAAACTTTGTTTTGAAGCTTGAGCTGAAAATTAGCTAACTGTTAAAATTAGTTTCAAAACAATCGTGTTTTTAAATTTTGGGTAAAGAAATAATTTAATTAATTTAACATCGAATTTTGTATAACTTTGTCCTCTGAGGAAGATTCAAAATAGAATCGAAATATTAGGATCGATGAATTAATTATAAACCACTATTCTATCATGGAAAATTTTGTATTTTGAAACGGTTTAACGTCGCTTTTACTGAACTCTAATTACCCAACCTAAAAGTTAGTGACTTAAGAATATTGGGTTGCATTATAGTAACTTTATTACCATGGATCGTTCGTTGTTAAATACATACAAACCATTGTCATAGAAAAAAAACAATTTTTTGCTGATTATGCAATAATTATTTACTATTTATTAATTGTCATCAACTAAGATTTTGCAAAAACGAATTTAGTTCGAGAAACTCGAAAATGAAACAGAAAAAAAATTTCACCTACGCCACTGAATTGCTCGTAAAAAGTTGCCTATATAATGTTTTAGTTATTATCCTTCATCTTTGGCAACAACTAAAATATTGTTAAAGGAATGTTTTTTCGTCTTGAACAAATTAAAGATATTTTTATTTAATTTTGTACTTTTTTCATTAAGACGAATTTTATTTGTTATAGTTCTACCGGTTTCGGCCCTGTTTAGGCCATCATCAGATCTTAGGTTGATCTTCAGATTATTTAAAATCTATTCAAAATTTGTTGTTATAATGGCGTTTTTTTTCATAAAAACACGCCACTATAACAATGAGATAAGACGAGAGAAACAACACGCCATTAAATAAAACATCTTTCATTAAAATATTCACTTTTAAATGATTAAATAAATCGATTTTGTACTATTTTCGATGTTAGGTTTGACAACAAAAGCTGACCTCCATGTACAAGAAACAAGAATCATTTATAAGTAACGACAAATACAAAAATAACACTTAAAGAAGACCTAACAATAAATTACAACAACATAGATAATACTTCCTGCAGATGGGATAATAGGATCCCGAAACATGTAGGAGAGAGACGAAAAATAAAAATAAAATATGAAAAAAATAAAATAACATCGAAAAAGGTACAAAATCAATTTACTTAATCATTTAAAACTTATACTATGTTAAGACGAAAACTAAATAATCATAAAATATTCACGTTTTTCATTTTTTTCGAAAAATTTTTTTTTGCTGATAGGGCGAAAACAAAAGACGATAATGGCTTTTTAAAGATTGGGCATTTGCAGTTTCTCAAAAAATGAGGTATTTTTTTTCCATCTCTGTTGGTTTTGGAGGTAGCCAATGCGGGCATCGAAATTGGGACAACCTGTATAACTTTTTTCTCCTAAATCCTCCGTCCACTTCCTCATTCTTCCTTGAAATTTACAATAAATAAATTTATAATGAATATTGCAAAATATGTAGCAATCCAGCTTCTTAAATTAAAGACTATTATAATCCAAATTTTAATAGAAACAATCAATTTAAATATGTCAAATAATTTTAAAATAATCAAACTAGACGACTCAATTATTTTAGAAATTTATTGACTCCAAAAAATTCATTTTGAAATTAATTAGAATTATGCATTTAATTTTGATAAAACGCAGAAAAATAATTAGATGTAACGTAAGATGTTTTATACAAAAAAAATTTTAATTAAATTAAATGATTTCAAGTTGTGGTGATAACATAAAATTTAATCAAGTTTAAAGGCGTTTTAATGTTCTCCGGATTTTTTTTTAAGAATCGAGAAAGAATTCAACCACCATCTTGGCCAAAAACTTAAAAAATGGGGAACTATTTTAAATAATTCCGGATTTGTTCCATAAATATTTTTGGAATATTTATTCGTAGGGGTGTTTTTTTATTTGAAATTTGGTTTCAATTTACTACAGGTATTACTATAAAGCTATTTAAGAAGTTTTCTTCTTTTAAAAGTTTTTCCATTTCTATATTTTATCTTTATTATAAATCTTTATTATAAACATTTTGCGAGTTCTTTATTAAACAAAAAAATACATTTATAATATTTACTACTAAATAGAGATTTAGTTTGTAATTATTTAAAAAAATAGTTTTTCTTTTTCAATTAAAAAATGAAAATAAATAATAGTGTTTAGGGTATGTTTCATTGTTTTTTTTTCTAATACATAATTTAAAAAAGATAGATTTTTAGATTTATAAAAAAATAAATAATTATAAAAAAAATATGTGTAGGTATATAAGATAATTATAATACTTAAAAAAACATATTTTTTGCTTCTTCGTTCTTTATTAAAGAGGAACTCAGGTGTATTCTTTTTTTATAAATAGTTTTGATTATTTTTTGGTTTAAAGTCAAGATGGTGGTTAAAATTAAAAAAAAAAAACGGGGGATGTTTTTTCTGCTTTAATACTTTTGTTTAACTTATAAATCCTTAAATTGAATATAAAGTGGATTAAAAAAACCTTTAGCGCACATTGTGTTTTTTAGCATTCCAAATATGAATTTTAGGTATATAGGAGACTTTTGTACATTTTTTGTCTTTTTTGTGTATTTACTGCCAAATTTTTACCTATTTTTACTTTTAAATGTCTATTGTCACGTTGAAAAATATTTAATATTGTTTTTTTATTGTAATATTTGCCTATTTTTCTACTTATCATGTATTTTATACATACTTTCGAAACAATTTGTTACCATTTTATTTCCATCGGATAAAATCGTGACAAATTAGAAAAAAAAACGTAAACATACACTTTTCCAGCTTAAAAAAAAAACATCTCAACACTAACCAACACCACAATTAATTTTTAACATTTTCTTTTAAATTAACCTCACGCATAATTTGTTTGTTAAATTCCCCAAATTAATATTATTCTTTATTTTTTTAATTTACTTAAGCAATTTATTTTTTATTATAAATTTGCTTTAAGAATTCGCTTCAAAATAACAAAGACGATTTATTTCAATTTCTCGTAGCTTTTTAGCTTTTTCGTTTCAAAGCTGTGCCTTATTGTTTATTTAAAGCAATAATTTGGCACATGTTTTCTATCCATTTCACTTAAAACAATAAATTTAATCAAAAAAAATCAATAAGCAAACAAATTTGTGGAACTTGTGATATTCTAAAATAAGATTTTAAAAAGGAAAAATTAAATTAAAATACACTCATTATAATTAATAATAAAATACTAATTTTCTATTGAAAATTTCTTTAAAAAATTAATAGAACATGTGCCATGAAAGTATTTCTTTTTTTTTGTAATTTTATTATCTTATTATTATTATTGATGACAAAAATTTATTTTTTTATTAAACGATAATATTCAAATCCCTTTTCGAAGTTTCTTATTAAAATAAAATGCTTAAAAATCGAATAATTAAAATAGAATCTCCCCAAATTAATACACCACCATTAACAAAATTTCATCGTAAAGTTAATAATTATGGTGCTTAAAGAAATAAGAATCATACCAGTGAATTAAATAATGATGTGCTTTAATTGTTGTAAAACCCCCCAAATTTTTTTTGTTAATACTTACACAACAAAAACAACAAAATAAATCCAGCTTTTTGTAATGACCATTTTTTTTATTGTAGCACACATTTAACACGCACGAAGACAACACATTTATTTTACCAATTCCTTTCTATTTACAGTTACCTGTTGTGTTAACTTTTTATTAAACGGGTTTTTCAGATATATACCTGATTGCATTGTGCCTTAAATTGTTTATAAATTGGAGCATATATATCGTTAAAAATAAATATTAAGATCAAATTTTAACAATGTATTTTCATTTGTATCTTTATTTTGGCGATAGCCCATGCGGGCATCGAAATTGGGACATTCTGCATAACCTTTTTTCCTAAATCCATAACTATCGTCAACTTATGGCAGTCAAATTCCACGTGCATCAGCCACAATCCGGTTCTCCGAGCCCTGCAACCCATACCAACAACAAACAAAAACGTATAACATCGTATTTTTCATAAAAATAAGTAGAATTCAATTATCTGAAATTTGGACGAAAAACTGCAAAATACAACATACCGCAAATTTTAAAATTTTGCTATTTTAAAAAACCAAAATATCATTTCGAAGTTATCTGAAACAAAAAACCGTACACCTACTACAAGAAAAATACCTGCTGCATCATATTTGGCTGTTATCATAGCAGTTGATCTCGATATTGGCGACCAAGAAATCAACGATTTACTTAAGTCTCAAAAAATTGCCCACAGATTCTGCACATTTAAGATTATAATAATCACTGGATGCATTGATTTCTACCAAAAGCTGCATTAGCTGAAGCTCCTTTCAAATAGAGACGTTCGATGTTTTGGTGGATATAAAGGATTGCACAATCTCGTAACATATGGATTTGTTGCCGGTCTGAACTTAATACTTTTATACAAGTATTCGGGTTTAGATGAGATTATAATTTTATGAAAGAGACATAAGCTATGAACATCTCTTCTCTGTTTCATTGACAACCATTTTACATCTTTCAGCTTATGAGTAATTCTACCATATTTTCTGATACCATAAATATTTCTCAAACAACTATTTTGCACTCTGTATTCGGTTAGAAGTTACCACATCAACTACCGGGTGGTAGAGTGGCACCATAAAATTAAACTGAGATAAAACAAAAGACTCACATAGTTGCCTTTTTAGATACACCGTTAAATAGGTTCCGGAATTACGGAATTCCGGAAATAATATCCGAAATTACTAAAGAAACACGTATACACAAGCCAGTCACTTTACATGATCACATAATCGATACCTATTTATCAAAAACCTCATAAATGAAATGAGAAGAAAAAGCTCATAGATTCAATCAAGCATAAATTTATAGAACATCATCATGTAGACACTATTGTCTCACTCTGGCAACTACATGTATATCATTATGATTGATCTTGAGGACATATCTAATCCTTTACCAACCGAACCAATCCACCGTATCCAATCCTCGATCTTACAAGACCAACAATGTCTAACACAAAACTATTCCATGCAAATATCAATAGTTACCACCCGAAAAGACAACAAATTGAAAACTACATAATGGCAAATCACATACATTGTTCGATGTTCGTGGAAACAAAAACAAAATCTGACATCAAGTTTAATAATTGGACGACAATCCAAAAACAGGATAATATTATTAATAGGAGCGTCAGAGGCGGAGCAGCGGTTATGGGACACCCCATCCTACAATTAAGAAAGTCAAATCCTCCATGAACTCGCCATTGAATAATGCACTCCACTTCACCATCATGGTTGGAGCAAACAAGTTACACATTCTCCTGATTTACATTCATCCTTTCAGCCAAATTGAAGTCAATTTTTAACATCGCCTCTCTGTTCAATAACTGCTTAATAATTGGAGACTTTAACCCAAATCCAACTAAGAAACGTCACATCAGTCAATTCCTGTCTATGTCAAATTTTGTACAAATCAATACTCCTCCCACGTATGTTATGGAGAACAATCCAAACTCTACACCAGATCTGCTTTTCTGCGCAAGAAGTATGAGACATCTAATCACCTTAGTAGAGATCGTTTCTGACCTGTGCTCCGACCACTTGAGTATTCTTGTTCATATCAACGCAACATCAAAGTTACCTAAACCGGCTCCATCTATAACTAAAAACTATAAAGTTTGGAACATGGAGAGAGTAAGCTTAGAAATGAAAGACTTTATAAGAACAAATATGATAATTTCACCGCAGGTGATAGCAAAGTTTACTACAACTTTCCGTTACCTTCATTCATCATCCGCTTAATCAAAGATAAGAGACCGCTCTACTGCGACATTAGAGCACTCGAGATTCCAGATTTGAAAAAAAATTAACGTGCAATAAACACATACAAAAATTAGTACTGCAATATAGAACGGAGAAATGTATGGAAGCCTGCGACAAAATCAATTCATGTAAGGGGAAAAATTATTGGCAGGCAGTTCGTAAACTGTTTAGATACCAAAGACTCTCTGAAACAAAAGTACTGATCGATCCCACTGATGGAACTATACATTCGAATCCTGAAGAGATTGTTAACATCCATGCAGACTACCTGGAAGGAATATTTTTGTTTGCTGAGAATTCTTCATTCTGTTCCCGGGAAAGAGCATAGTAGACAACTGGTATCAACTTGCTTTCATAAACTCCTCTGCAACTTCTGAGGATGCTATTATATTGGAGGATCAGTATTTCACTCTTCTAGGCCAAGGAAAGAACACGGCTCCTGGTGTTGATAATATCTCAAGGAACATGCTAAGAAGCTTGGACCTTGATACTCACTCCTACATTAGGAAAATAATTAACTTCTGTCTCATGAGTCAACATTTTCCACGAGACTGGCGGACCTCTGTCATAATCTGCATTCCCAAAAAGGAGTCCTCATATTTCGATACAGCAAACTACCGCCCCATATCACTGCTGCCAGTGTTAGGGAAGCTTTTCGAAACACATCTTAGGAACAAGCTCCTGGCTGTCGTCTCTAAGAACATTCCACCCTACCAATTTGGATTTCAACTCGGCAAATCAACATCTCAGCCGCTTATGGTATTGATTTCCAACTTTCAAGCGGCACGCTACAAAAAACTAAATCCGCGGCTGTGTTTCTGGATGTCCAAAAGGCTTTCGACTCAGTCTGGCGCAAGGGCCTGCTGTTCAAACTGGATAAATTAAATGTTCCATATTACCTCCTAAACTTGACAAGGCAATTCCTTTCAGATCGCCCTTGCTTTGTGAAATTGAAAAACCATCACTCCCGCAGTTTCACCATTCAACAAGGCCTCCCGCAGGGATCTCCCATCTCCCCTTCTTTATATAACATCTTCTGCCACGATATCTACAACAACAATCCAGAATTCTTTGATGTGAATAAATATACTCTACCCTATGCAGATGACAAAACATTGGTTGCTCACGACAGGGACCTTGCTTCTTTGGTCCGAAAGCTACTCGATGAAACAGAAAGCTGGTACCGAAAATGGTGCATTCAAATCAATTCTTCAAAATCTCAATTCTTTATCCCTTTCTTACCAGTTCACGCCGCTTCTCCTACAATCACAGTGTAATCAACCCGCCTCTCAGCCTCAGCAACCTGCAAATACCTAGGTACACTCGACAGAACACTAAAATTTTCTGCCCACGCCATCAACGTAAAGATGAAAATGATAACCCGTGGAAAGCATTTCATATCCCTGTCATTTAGAGGTTGCTGAATTTTCACAAAATGTGCCTCACACATTTACAAATCCATATGCAGGCCAGTTATAGAATATGGATCTATACTTCTAAACGATGCGCCTAAAACTTCAAGATACCACTTAGAAGTCGCAGAAAGATCGGCACTGAGGTCCATAACAAGAATAAGGAATCCCCGGAATCCTCTTTTCAAGCCCAGCAATGATCTGCATTATAACGTCATTAATATCGCTCCCATTAACTTACGCCTACAATCTCTACCCCAGAAAACTAACCTAAATTTCCCTACAAAACTCCTGATCGTCAAATCTGATTGTCCACCACTCCTTCAAAAACTATTGATGAACAGACGAAGGACGAATGAAGGACGTTTTTTTTCTAATTTGTTACGATTTTATCCGATGGAAATAAAATGGTAAACATACACTTTTCCAGCTTAAAAAAAATCATCCCAACACTAACCAACACCACAATTAATTTTAAACATTTTCTTTTAAATTAACCTCACGCATAATTTGTTTGTTAAATTCCCGAAATTAATAATATTTTTTATTTTTTTAATTTACTTAAGCAATTTATTTTTTATTATAAATTTGCTTTAAGAATTCGCTTCAAAATAACAAAGACGATTTATTTCAAATTTCTTGTAGCTTTTTAGCTTTTTCGTTTCAAAGCTGTGCCTTATTGTTTATTTAAAGCAATAATTTGGCACATGTTTTCTATCCATTTCACTTAAAACAATAAATTTAATCAAAAAAAAAATCAATAAGCAAACAAATTTGTGGAACTTGTGATATTCTAAAATAAGATTTTAAAAAGGAAAAATTAAATTAAAATACACTCATTATAATTAATAATAAAATACTAATTTTCTATTGAAAATTTCTTTAAAAAAATAATAGAACATGTGCCATGAAAGTATTTCTTTTTTTTTTGTAATTTTATTATCTTATTATTATTATTGATGACAAAAATTTATTTTTTTATTAAACGATAATATTCAAATCCCTTTTCGAAGTTTCTTATTAAAATAAAATGCTTAAAAATCGAATAATTAAAATAGAATCTCCCCCAATTAATACACCACCATTAACAAAATTTCATCGTAAAGTTAATAATTATGGTGCTTAAAGAAATAAGAATCATACCAGTGAATTAAATAATGATGTGCTTTAATTGTTGTAAAACCCCCCAAAATTTTTTTGTTAATACTTACACAACAAAAACAACAAAATAAATCCAGCTTTTTGTAATGACCATTTTTTTATTGTAGCACACATTTAACACGCACGAAGACAACACATTTATTTTACCAATTCCTTTCTATTTACAGTTACCTGTTGTGTTAACTTTTTATTAAACGGGTTTTTCAGATATATACCTGATTGCATTGTGCCTTAAATTGTTTATAAATTGGAGCATATATATCGTTAAAAATAAATATTAAGATCAAATTTTAACAATGTGTTTTTATTTATATCTTTATTTTGGCGATAGCCCATGCGGGCATCGAAATTGGGACATTCTGCATAACCTTTTTTCCTAAATCCATAACTATCGTCAACTTATGGCAGTCAAATTCCACGTGCATCAGCCACAATCCGGTTCTCCGAGCGCTGGCACCCATACCAACAACAAACAAAAACGTATAACATCGTATTTTTCATAAAAATAAGTAGAATTCAATTATCTGATTTTTGGACGAAAAACTGCAAAATACAACATACCGCAAATTTTAAAATTTTGCTATTTTAAAAAACCAAAATATCATCTCTAAGTTATCTGAAACAAAAAATCGTACACCTACTACAAGAAAAATACCTGCTGCATCATATTCGGCTGTTATCATAGCAGTTGATCTCGATATTGGCGACCAAGAAATCAACGATTTACTTAAGTCTCAAAAAATTGACCACAGATTCTGCACATTTAAGATTATAATAATCACTGGATGCATTGACTTCTACCAAAAGCTGCTTCAAGCGGGACTATTTTACAGAAACAGCCATTTGCCAGTGTATCAAAGCCGTCCTCCGCCATAAATTCCGGAACTGTGTATAAGACTTGTAAACATGGTAGCTGAAGCTCCTTTCAAATAGAGACGTTCGATGTTTTGGTGGATATAAAGGATTGCACAATCTCGTAACATATGGATTTGTTGCCGGTCTGAACTTAATACTTTTATACAAGTATTCGGGCTTAGATGAGATTATAATTTTATGAAAGAGACATAAGCTATGAACATCTCTTCTCTGTTTCATTGACAACCATTTTACATCTTTCAGCTTATGAGTAATTCTATCATATTTTCTGATACCATAAATATTTCTCAAACAACTATTTTGCACTCTTTGTATTCGGTTAGAAGTTACCACATCAATTGCCGGGTGGTAGAGTGGCACCATAACATTAAACTGGGATAAAACAAAAGACTCACATAGTTGCCTTTTTAGATCCACCGTTAAATAGGTTCCGGAATTACGGAATTCCTGATATAATATCCGGAATTACTAAAGAAACACGTATACACAAGCCAGTCACTTTACATGATCACATAATCGATACCTATTTAACAAAAATCTCATAAATGAAATGAGAAAAAAGCTCATAGATTCAATCAAGCATACATTTATAGAACATCACCAAGTAGACACTATTGTCTCACTCTGGCAACTACATGTATATCATTATGATTGATCTTGAGGACACATCTAATCCTTCACCAACCGAACCAATCCACGGTACCCAATCCTCAATCTTACAAGGCCAACAATGTCTAACACAAAACTATTCTATGCAAACATCAATGGTTACCACCCGAAAAGACAACAAATTGAAAACTACATAATGGCAAATCACATACATTGTTCGATGTTCGTGGAAACAAAAACAAAATCTGACATCAAGTTTAATGATTGGACGACAATCCAAAAACAGGGTAATATTATTAATAGGAGCGTCAGGGGCGGAGCAGCGGTTATGGGACACCCCATCCTACAATTAAGAAAGTCAAATCCTCCATGAACTCGCCATTGAATAATGCACTCCACTTCATCATCATGGTTGGAGCAAACAGGTTACATATTTTCCTGATTTACATTCATCCTTTTAGTCAAATTGAAGAGTCAATTTTTAACATCGCCTTTCAGTTTAATAACTGCTTAATAATTGGAGACTTTAACCCAAATCCAACTAAGAAACGACACATCAGTCAATTCCTGTCTATGTCAAATTTTATACAAATATATACTCATCCCACGTATGTTATGGAGAACAATCCAAACTCTACTCCAGACCTGCTTTTCTGCGCAAGAAGTATGAGACATCTAATTACCTTAGTAGAGATCGTTTCTGACTTGTGCTCCGACCACTTGAGTATTCTTGTTCATATCAAAGCAACATCAACGTTACCTAAACCGGCTCCATCTATAACTAAAAACTATAAACTTTCCGTTACCTTCATTCATCATCCGCTTAATCAAAGAGAAGAGAGAGCTCTACCGCGACTTTAGAGCACTCGAGATTCCAGATTTGAAAAAAAGTTTAACGAGCTCAATAAACACATACAAAGACTAGTACTGCAATATAGAACGGAGAAATGTATGGAAGCCTGCGACTAAATCAATTCATGTAAGGGGAAAAATTATTGGTAGGAAGTTCGTAAACTGTCTAGATACCAAAGGCTCTCTGAAACAAAAGAACTCATCGATCCCACTGATGGAACTATACATTCGAATCCTGAAGAGATTGTTAACATCTATGCGGACTACCTGGAAGGAATATTTTTGTTTACTGAGAATTCTTCATTTTGTTCCCGGGAAAAAAGCATAGTAGACAACTGGTATCAACTTGCTTTCATAAACTCCTCCGCAACTCCTGATGATGCTATTATGTTGGAGGACGAGTATTTCACTCTTCTAGTCCAAGGAAAGAACACGGCTCCTTGTTATGATAGCATCTTAAGGAAAATGCTAAGAAGCTTGGACCTTGATACTCACTCCTACATTAGGGAAATAATTAACTTCTGCCTCATGAGTCAACATTTTCCACGAGACTGGCGGACCTCTGTCATAATCTGCGTTCCCAAAAAGGAGTCCCCACATTTCGATACAGCAAACTATGACCCATTTCACTGCTGCCAGTGTTAGGGAAGCTTTCCGAAACACATTTTAGGAACAAGCTCCTGGCTGTCGTCTCTAAGAACATTCTACGCTACCAGTTTGGATTTCAACTCGGCAAATCAACATCTCAGCCGCTTATGGTATTGATTTCCAACTTTTAAGCGGCACGCTACAAAAAAACTAAATCCACGGCTGTGTTTCTGGATGTCCAAAAGGCTTTCGACTCAGTCTGGCGCAAGGGCCTGCTGTTCAAACTGGATAAGTTAAATGTTCCATATTACCTCCTAAACTTGATAAGGCAATTCCTTTCAGATCGCTCTTGCTTTGTGAAATTGAAAAACCATCACTCCCGCAGTTTCACCATTCAACAAGGCCTCCCGCAGGGATCTCCCATCTCCCCTTCTTTATATAACATCTTCTGCCACGATATCTACAACAACAATACAGAATTCTTTGATGTGCATAAATATACTCTACCCTATGCAGATGACAAAACATTGGTTGCTCACGACAGGGACGTTGCTTCTTTGGTCCGAAAGCTACTCGATGAAACAGAAAGCTGGTACCGAAAATGGTGCATTCAAATCAATTCTTCAAAATCTCAATTCTTTATCCCTTTCTTACCAGTTCACGCCGCTTCTCTTACAATCACAGTGTAATCAACCCTCCTCTCAGCCTCAGCAACCTGCAAATACCTAAGTACACTCGACAAAACACTAAAGTTTTCTGCCCACGCCATCAAAGTAGAGATGAAAGTGATAACCCGTGCCAGCATTTTATATCCCTGTCATTTAGAGGTCGCGGAACTTCCACAAAATGTGCCTCACACATTTACAAATCCATAATCCATATACAGGTCAGTTATAGAATATGGATCTATACTTCTAAACGATGCGCTTAAAACTTCAGGATACCACTTAGAAGTTGCAGACAGATCGGCACTGAGGTACATAACAAGAATAAGGAATCCACGGAATCCTCTTTTCAACCCCAGCAATGATCTGCTTTATAACGTCATTAATATCGCTCCCATTAACTTACGCCTACAATCCCTATCCCATAAAACTAACCTAAATTTCCCTACAAAACTCCTGATCGTCAAATCAGATCATCCACCACTCCTTCAAAAACTATTGATGAACAGAGAAGGACGTTTTTTTCTAATTTGTTACCATTTTATTTCCATCGGATAAAATCGTAACAAATTAAAAAAAAAGCGTAAACATACACTTTTCCAGCTTAAAAAAATCATCCCAACACTAACCAACACCACAATTAATTTTTAACATTTTCTTTTGAATTAACCTCACCCATAATTTGTTTGTTAAATTCCCTAAATTAATATTATTTTTTTAATTTACTTAAGCAATTTATTTTTTATTATAAATTTGCTTTAAGAATTCGCTTCAAAATAACAAAAACGATTTATTTCAATTTCTCGTAGCTTTTTAGCTTTTTCGTTTCAAAGCTGTGCCTTATTGTTTATTTAAAGCAATAATTTGGCACATGTTTTCTATCCATTTCACTTAAAACAATAAATTTAATCAGAAAATATAATCGATAAGCAAACAAATTTGTGGAACTTGTGATATTCTAAAATAAGATTTTAAAAAGGAAAAATGAAATTATAATACACTCATTAATTAATAATAAAATACTAATTTTCTATTGAAAATTTCTTTAAAAAAATAATAGAACATGTGCCATGAAAGTATTTCTTTTTTTGTAATTTTATTATCTTATTATTATTATACATGACAAAAATTTATTTTTTTATTAAACGATAATATTCAAATCCCTTTTCGAAGTTTCTTATTAAAATAAAATGCTTAAAAATCGAATAATTAAAAAAGAATCTCCCCCAATTAATACACCACCATTAACAAAATTTCATCATAAAGTTAATAATTATGGTGCTTAAAGAAATAAGAATCATACCAGTGAATTAAATAATGATGTGCTTTAATTGTTGTAAAATCCCCCAAAATTTTTTTGTTAATACTTACACAACAAAAACAACAAAATAAATCCAGCTTTTTGTAATGACCATTTTTTTATTGTAGCACACATTTAACACGCACGAAGACAACACATTTATTTTACCAATTCCTTTCTATTTACAGTTACCTGTTGTGTTAACTTTTTATTAAACGGGTTTTTCAGATATATACCTGATTGCATTGTGCCTTAAATTGTTTATAAATTGGAGCATATATATCGTTAAAAATAAATATTAAGATCAAATTTTAACAATGTGTTTTTATTTATATCTTTATTTTGGCGATAGCCCATGCGGGCATCGAAATTGGGACATTCTGCATAACCTTTTTTCCTAAATCCATAACTATCGTCAACTTATGGCAGTCAAATTCCACCTGCATCAGCCACAATCCGGTTCTCCGAGCGCTGGCACCCATACCAACAACAAACAAAAACGTATAACATCGTATTTTTCATAAAAATAAGTAGAATTCAATTATCTGAAATTTGGACGAAAAACTGCAAAATACAACATACCGCAAATTTTAAAATTTTGCTATTTTAAAAAACCAAAATATCATTTCGAAGTTATCTGAAACAAAAAACCGTACACCTACTACAAGAAAAATACCTGCTGCATCATATTCGGCTGTTATCATAGCAGTTGATCTCGATATTGGCGACCAAGAAATCAACGATTTACTTAAGTCTCAAAAAATTGCCCACAGATTCTGCACATTTAAGATTATAATAATCACTGGATGCATTGATTTCTACCAAAAGCTGCTTCAAGCGGGACTATTTTACAGAAACAGCCATTTTCCAGTGTATGAAAGCCGTCCTCCGCCACAAATTCCGGAACCGTATATAAGACTTGTAAACATGGTAGCTGAAGCTCCTTTCAAATAGAGACGTTCGATGTTTTGGTGGATATAAAGGATTGCACAATCTCGTAACATATGGATTTGTTGCCGGTCTGAACTTAATACTTTTATACAAGTATTCGGGCTTAGATGAGATTATAATTTTATGAAAGAGACATAAGCTATGAACATCTCTTCTCTGTTTCATTGACAACCATTTTACATCTTTCAGCTTATGAGTAATTCTATCATATTTTCTGATACCATAAATATTTCTCAAACAACTATTTTGCACTCTGTATTCGGTTAGAAGTTACCACATCAACTGCCGGGTGGTAGAGTGGCACCATAAAATTAAACTGGGATAAAACAAAAGACTCACATAGTTGCCTTTTTAGATACACCGTTAAATAGGTTCCGGAATTACGGAATTCCGGAAATAATATCCGAAATTACTAAAGAAACACGTATACACAAGCCAGTCACTTTACATGATCACATAATCGATACCTATTCATCAAAAATCTCATAAATGAAATGAGAAAAAAAAGCTCATAGATTCAATCAAGCATAAATTTATAGAACATCACCAAGTAGACACTACTGTCTCACTCTCTGGCAACTACATGTATATCATTATGATTGATCTTGAGGACATATCTAATCCTTTACCAACCGAACCAATCCACCGTACCCAATCCTCGATCTTACAAGACCAACAATGTCTAACACAAAACTATTCCATGCAAATATCAATGGTTACCACCCGAAAAGACAACAAATTGAAAACTACATAATGGCAAATCACATACATTGTTCGATGTTCGTGGAAACAAAAACAAAATCTGACATCAAGTTTAATAATTGGACGACAATCCAAAAACAGGGTAATATTATTAATAGGAGCGTTAGAGGCGGAGCAGCGGTTATGGGACACCCCATCCTACAATTAAGAAAGTCAAATCCTCCATGAACTCGCCATTGAATAATGCACTCCACTTCACCATCATGGTTGGAGCAAACAAGTTACACATTCTCCTGATTTACATTCATCCTTTCAGCCAAATTGAAGTCAATTTTTAACATCGCCTCTCTGTTCAATAACTGCTTAATAATTGGAGACTTTAACCCAAATCCAACTAAGAAACGTCACATCAGTCAATTCCTGTCTATGTCAAATTTTGTACAAATCAATACTCCTCCCACGTATGTTATGGAGAACAATCCAAACTCTACACCAGATCTGCTTTTCTGCGCAAGAAGTATGAGACATCTAATCACCTTAGTAGAGATCGTTTCTGACCTGTGCTCCGACCACTTGAGTATTCTTGTTCATATCAACACAACATCAAAGTTACCTAAACCGGCTCCATCTATAACTAAAAACTATAAAGTTTGCAACATGGAGAGAGTAAACTTAGAAATGAAAGACTTTATAAGAACAAATATGATAATTACACCGCAGGTGATAACAAAGTTTAATGAAAACGTGAAGAAATCGGTAGAGTCCATCTAGAATTTGTAAATACTACAACTTTCCGTTACCTTCATTCATCATCCGCTTAATCAAAGAGAAGAGACAGCTCTACCGCGACTTTAGAGCACTCAAGATTCCAGATTTGAAAAAAAAAGTTTAACGAGCTCAATAAACACATACAAAGACTAGTACTGCAGTATAGAACGAAGAAATGTATGGAAGCCTGCGACTAAATCAATTCATGTAAGGGGAAAAATTATTGGCGGGAAGTTCGTAAACTGTCTAGATACCAAAGGCTCTCTGAAACGAAAGAACTCATCGATTCCACTGATGGAACTATATATTCGAATCCTGAAGAGATTGTTAACATCCATGCGGACTACCTGGAAGGAATATTTTTGTTTACTGAGAATTCTTTATTCTGTTCCCGGGAAAAAAAGCATAGTAGACAACTGGTATCAACTTGCTTTCATAAACTCCTCTGCAACTCCTGAGGATGCTATTATGTTGGAGGACGAGTATTTCACTCTTCTAGTCCAAGGAAAGAACACGGCTCCTTGTTATGATAACATCTCAAGGAAAATGCTAAGAAGTTTGGACCTTGATACTCACTCCTACATTAGGAAAATAATTAACTTCTGCCTCATGAGTCAACATTTTCTACGAGACTGGCGGACCTCTGTCATAATCTGCGTTCCCAAAAAGGAGTCCTCATATTTCGATACAGCAAACTATGACCCATTTCACTGCTGCCAGTGTTAGGGAAGCTTTTCGAAACACATCTTAGGAACAAGCTCCTGGCTGTCGTCTCTAAAAACATTGTACCCTACCAGTTTGGATTTCAACTCGGCAAATCAACATCTCAGCCGCTTATGGTATTGATTTCCAACTTTCAAGCGGCACGCTACAAAAAACTAAATCCGCGGCTGTGTTTCTGGATGTCCAAAAGGCTTTCGACTCAGTCTGGCGCAAGGGCCTGCTGTTCAAACTGGATAAGTTAAATGTTCCATATTACCTCCTAAACTTGATAAGGCAATTCCTTTCAGATCGCTCTTGCTTTGTGAAACTGAAAAACCATCACGCAGTTTCACCATTCAACAAGGCCTCCTACAGGGATCTCCTCTTCTTTATATAACATCTTCTGCCACGATATCTACAACAACAATCCAGAATTCTTTGATGTGAATAAATATACTCTACCCTATGCAGATGACAAAACATTGGTTGCTCACGACAGGGACGTTGCTTCTTCGGTCCGAAAGCTACTCGATGAAACAGAGAGCTGGTACCGAAAATGGTGCATTCAAATCAATTCCTCAAAATCTCAATTCTTTATCCCTTTCTTACCAGTTCACACCGCTTCTCCTACAATCACAGTGTAATCAACCCTCAGCCTCAACAACCTGCAAATACCTAGGTACACTCGACAGAACACTAAAATTTTCTGCCCACGCCATCAAAGTAAAGATGAAAATGATAACCCGTGGAAAGCATTTCATATCCCTGTCATTTAGAGGTCGCGGAATTTCCACAAAATGTGCCTCACACATTTTCAAATCCATATGCAGGCCAATCATAGAATATGGATCTATACTTCTAAACGATGCGCTTAAAACTTCAAGATACCACTTAGAAGTCGCAGAAAGATCGGCACTGAGGTCTATAACAAGAATAAGGAATCCACGGAATCCTCTTTTCAACCCCAGCAATGATCTGCTTTATAACGTCATTAATATCGCTCCCATTAACTTACGCCTACAATCCCTATCCCATAAAACTAACCTAAATTTCCCTACAAAACTCCTTCAACATATACTCATTATCCCTAGACTAAACCACCCATCTGATCGTCCACCACTCCTTCAAAAACTATTGATGAACAGAGAAGACTAAAGCTACTACTACTTAATCAGAATTTGATTGAGCAAAAGGACTCCAGTCGATAGCCCTATTTTTGGCAGATTTCATTTTTACTCTATATTTTACTTGTACATTCCTTCTTTTTAATTTATTTGTACTTTTCTTTTTGTTGCCAAAACAAAATTTGTTTTCTCTTCTCTGGAGAACTATTTTAAATAATTCCGGATTTGTTCCATAAATATTTTTGGAATATTTTGGAATATAGGGGTGTTTTTTTATTGGAAATTTGGTTTCAATTTTTTACAGGTATTACTATAAAGTTTTTAAGAAGTTTTCTTCTTTTAAACGTTTTTTCATTTCTATATTTTATCTTTGTTATAAATCTTTATTATAAACATTTTGCGAGTTCTTTATTAAACAAAAAAAATACATTTATAATATTTACTACTAAATGGAGATTTAGTTTGTAATTATTTAAAAAAATGGTTTTTCTTTTTCAAAATTGTAGTTAAAATTAAAGAAAACGGGGCATGTTTTTTCTGCTTTAATACTTTTGTTTATCTTATAAATCCTTAAATTGAATATAAAGTGAATAAAAAAAAACCTTTAGCGCACATTGTGTTTTTTGGCATTCCAAATATGAATTTTAGGTATATAGGTGACTTTTGTACATTTTTGTCTTTTTTGTGTATTTACTGCCAAATTTTTACTTATATTTACTTTTAAATGTCTATTGTCACGTTGAAAAATATTTAATATTGTTTTTTTTATTGTAATATTTGCCTATTTTTCTACTTATCATGTATTTTATACATACTTTCGAAATAATTTGTTACCATTTTATTTTCATCGGTTAAAATCGTAACAAATTAGAATAAAAACGTAAACATACACTTTTCCAGCTTAAAAAAAAACATCTCAACACTAACCAACACCACAATTAATTTTTAACATTTTCTTTTAAATTAACCTCACGCATAATTTGTTTGTTAAATTCCCCAAATTAATATTATTTTTTATTTTTTTAATTTACTTAAGCAATTTATTTTTTATTATAAATTTGCTTTAAGAATTCGCTTCAAAATAACAAAGACGATTTATTTCAATTTCTGGTAGCTTTTTAGCTTTTTCGTTTTAAAGCTGTGCCTTATTGTTTATTTAAACACATGTTTTCTATCCATTTCACTTAAAACAATAAATTTAATCAAAAAAAAAATCAATAAGCAAACAAATTTGTGGAACTTGTGATATTCTAAAATAACATTTTAAAAAGGAAAAATTAAATTAAAATACACTCATTAATTAATAATAAAATACTAATTTTCTATTGGAAATTTCTTTAAAAAAATAATAGAATATGTGCCATGAAAGTATTTCTTTTTTTTGTAATTTTATTATCTTATTATTATTATTGATGACAAAATTTTATTGTTTTATTAAACGATAATAATCAAATTCCTTTTCGAAGTTTCTTATTAAAATAAAATGCTTTTGCAAAAAATGCAAAAAATCGAATAATTAAAAAAGAATCTCCTCCAATTAATACACCGCCATTAACAAAATTTCATCATCAAGTTAATAATTATGGTGCTTAAAAGAATAAAAATCATACCAGTGAATTAAATAATGATGTGCTTTAATTGTTGTAATCCCCCCCAAAATTTTTTATTAATACACAACAACAATAAAATAATAAATCCGGCTTTTTATAATGACCAATTTTTTTTTGTAGCACACATTTAACACGCACAAAGACAACACATTTATTTTACCAATTCCTTTTTATTTACAGTTACCTGTTGTGTTAACTTTTTATTAAACGGGTTTTTCAGATATATACCTGATTGCATTGTGCTTTAAATTGTTTATAAATTGGAGCATATATATCGTTAAAAATAAATATTAAGATCAAATTTTAACAATGTTTTTTATTTATCTCTTTATTCATCAAACGCTTAAAAAATATTAAAAACTTCTTAAACTATTTTTAGCTGCAATGTTGTACCTTATTACTTGATTTTTGATGGAATCATACTGCAAGTTATATCTTCATCGTTTTCATCTTTCAATTCAAATTTAACATCCACGGAAACCTTAAAAATAAAACAGTTTAATTAATTAATAAGTCGTGATGAAGTATTCAAGGAACAAATCATTCTCTTAATATATTGAGTACTAATTTTTATAATAATAAACATTATCTTGCAGTTTAAAGTTTGTCTGAATCCTGAATTCAATCATATCCAATCTACACCCAACCCAACACAAAATAATTTAATACTTTAACTTGCAATATGGTATTAAGCAAAATTCTTCTGGATTATTGCCATGGCCCAAATACTTTTGGACAACTGTAATCAATCGGCTTCCACTCTAACCTCAATGTTGTTATATACTACAATGTATGCTGTAATCCTACCATTAATTTTAATTTCGTGTTGTACATACTCTGCGTAATACTTTCTGTTGACTGATGGATGAAGAACCATTATTATCATTAATTTTCATTATATATTTTGAATTGAGACTTTATACTGCTCCCAGAAAACTTGATCAGCTAAAAGAAGGAAGCATCCAGAAGGCTTGACATCGCTTCTAGAAGACTTGATCTGGTTCCAAATGATTTGATTTTGCTTCCAGAAAATTTAACATGCTACTAGAAAACTTGAAATTGCTTTCAGGGAACAGAAAATGCTCCCAGAGAACTCGGTACTGCCTCTGAAAGTCTTGATACTACTTCTGGAAGCGTTGACATACTTCCAAACGACTTGCAATGCCTCACAAGATTAAAACTGTTTCTAAATCAGTTGATATTACTCATAAACGACCTAATACTACTTCTGGAAGACTTGAAATACTTCCAATAGACTTAACACTGCTCAATACTGCCTTTGGAAGACTTCAAACTTCTTCCGGAAAACTTAAAATGATTCCAGAAAAATTTAAATACTTCTACAAGGCTTGAAATGTTTCTAGAAGATTTGTTACTGCGTTCAGAACACGTGATATTATTTCCAAAAGACCTTAAATACTTCCAGAAGATTCTGTACTGCCTCTGGAAGACTTCATACTACTTTTGAAAGACTTGAAATGCTTTCAAAAGACTTGAAGTATTTCTAGAAGATTCGATGTTGCTTTTGGAAGATTTGATATTTGATCTAGAAGTATTGAAATGTTTCCAGAAGACTTGATAATGCTTCTAGAACACTTGATATTACTTCTAGAACACTTGATATTGCTTCTAGAACACTCGATAGTGCTTCTTAAAGAGTTGATAATGATTTTGGAAGACTTGAAATGCTTCCAGTAAACTTCGTATTGCTTGTAGATGAGTTAATAGTGCTTCCAGATAACTAGATACTGCTTCTGGACGACTTGACATTGCTTCTAAAAGACTTGATATAGCATCCAGAGGACTTAAAATGCTTCCAGTAGATTAATACTGTTTCTAGAAGGCTTGAAATGCTTTCAGAAGACTTGATGTTATCTTTAAAAGATTTGAAATTCTTCCAAAAGCCTTGCAATGCTTCCAGAAGACTTGATACTACCTCTGAAAGGTAAAAAAAGAAAAGGCTCGCAATGCTTCACAAGACTTAAACTGTTTCAAAATCACTTTATATAATTTTTAAACGACTTGACACTGCTTTTAGAAGACTTACAATGATTCCCGAAAGATTTAAATACTTCCACAAGGCTTCAAATGTTTCTAGAAGATTTGTTAATGCTTCCAAAATAGTTGATATTATTTCCAGAAGACTTGAAATGCTTCCAGAAGATTCTGTACTGCCTCTGGAAGAATCATACTACTTCTCAAAGACTTGAAATGCTTTCAAAAGATTTGAACTGTTTCCAGAACATTCGATGCTGTTTCTGGAAGACTTGATACTGATTCTAGAAGTGTTGAAATGCTTCCAAAAAGTTGATATTGCTTCTAGAACACTTGATATTACTTCTAGAAGATTGATACTGATTCTGGAAGACTTAAAATGCTTCCAATAAACTTGATATTGCTTGTAGATGACTTAATAGTGCTTCCAGAAAACTTGATAGTGCTTCTGGACGACTTTTCACTGCTTCTAGAAGACTTGATATTGCTTCTAGAGGACTTAAAATGCTTCTAATAGATTAATACTGCTTCTAGAAAGCTTGAAATGCTTTCAGAAAACTTGATGTTATCTCTGAAAGAGTTGAAATGCTTCCAAAAGCCTTGAAATGCTTTCAGATGTCTTGATACTGCCGGTAAAAAACATTTTTCTTCTAAACTAGCAAATACTGTTTGTAAAATACAAAATCTTCATGTCACAAGTTCAAAAACTGTCAATTAAAGACTAATTATTGCTTGTAAAGCTAAACACTGTTGGAATTATATTCGCCAGATATATGAATGCTTTAGGTTCGCAACTAGGTGCTAAATATTATGGGTGTAAAATAAAAGCTGCATTTTTTTAACTATTGATAATCATGTAATTGGAGTACATAAGTTAATGCACAGAAAAAGAAGCCTCCAAGAATTTTAGCCTCCATTGGAACTCAATAAACTCTTCCTCCTGCCAAAATAAATGTATTTATTGCTCTTCTATATGCATGTAGCAGTAAATGGGGTCCCTTAATGTTTCCTTATATACCAGCAACTTGTTTCTTGCAGATAACGTAGATTTTTTGCCAATAAGCCAATATATAGGTCTAAATTTAATATCAAGTCCTTCACTTCCTTTTTGACGTCAGTTTTCCATTTGATTTAGACATTCAGCGTCATACCAAGATATTTATTTATAGAATTAATTTTATAGAAGTTTTCTGCTCATCGTTTTGAATATTCATTTTATCTGTTGTAGTTTCTTTCAGATGTTCAGAAAACCAATTAATTTCTGATTGACTTTTACAGGAAATAATCAGTACTATACTCTGTTCGCCGAACAGACGCACTAAATCTGAGCGAGCCACCTTGCGAATTTTGTGGCCCACGAGATATATTGCGAAATGATCGTGTTCCATCGTATCCAGAAAGTGCACTTGTTGGGGCTAACAGCTACTGAGCAGTGCATTTTAGGTAAAAAAAGGCGCATGTGATTATTATGGGAATGAAATCAAAAATTTTTTTATGTCAATCAATGTGACCCACAGCATAGATTTGGTTGGCTAGTCCTACTTACCGATTGTTCGGTTATCTGGCCACCATTCTGTCTTTAGCCCTCGTCAATAAGACCAAATGCAACATCCACGACTCCTTCGCTTTTCCTGTAGAGGTGTGAAATGTGACGATTAGCTCCTGATTTTGTTTTCATCTCATTAGATATTGTGTCCCTTTTGACCAATATCTCCTTGTAGTTGGTAATATAAAAGTTGTCAGTAGTTAGTTTGGATTGGTATAGGAAGTCCACATTTTCAAGTGGGCCATCAGATTCACATCAAGGTTAACACCGCCAAGAACAGAAAAAACAGGATCATTCATATTTCCGTTCATGAACTTAGCGAAAAAAATGTTAGGTTTCTAGTCTTCTGATCAGCAAAACTCTCCACTCGCCAAATTCTCAACCACATTATAGCTCCAACCGCACTGCCTTGTTTCAACTTGATTGGTCCTTGACACAGCCACAACATCCTCTAAGTTTGTGAATGTCATCTTCATTCCTGGGTTGACTAACAATCTGGTACCAATTTTTTGCGATTTGTAATGAAACTTTAAAGTTTGCAATGTACACATACAAACTGTTGAACAGTCTTTTCATTGGGTTAAAAGATACTACTCCTTTTCTCCACCAGTTTAACCTAGTATATAAGATATTCTATCTTATATGGATTATGATAGTTGCTATCCACGTCCCATTTCCCAGTACCTTAAATTCGGTATTGATGAAGATTATAGTAAATAATCGAAAGCTTGGTTCTTCATTCTTATGTTGTTGATTCCTACCCCTTCTCGGTTGCATTCCCAAAATCTTTGGGAATTGAAATGTTATAGGAGACTAAACACCTTTATTAAGATGTAGATAGAACGAATCACTTAAATTACCACCCATTCTCATAGATACGGCATCTACTTTAATATTTTAATGCGAAATCATCTATTTTTGAAGATTATAATGCCTCGCCCTCAAGCGACCTCGGCGAAATGAAGATAGCTTTTCTTGTAAGACACTCTATTAACTTGTTGAAGAAGCGAATCCATTCAAATTACCGTGGCATTATTAAATACTTTCTCTGTATTTCGGTTAAGTGTTATCCATTTATCCACGATCACGACATTCATAATTATGACAAAATGTATACAATGATACTGATATGTAGGTAAATATCAAGGAAAATAACAAGAGAGCAGATTTTGGTTGACCTATGTAAACTGAGCTTACCAATAGAAAAATTCTATTCATATTATCACGTATTTGTGGGAAGAGTTCAAATTTGAAATTACTGCATCTATTCGGTGAATAAAGTATAGCATCATCAGTAAGATCTTTTAAATGATTTTATTTGTGAGCACATGTTAATGCTGTTAATTTGAAAACCTCAAGATATGTGTTTTGCAGTAATGTATAAATTTGTTTTTAAGATATAGCAGAATTTTATGATAATTTTCTCTTTTGAGATTAAGTCTTGGCTTAATTACAACGGACCACCATCACTTAACATACCAAGTGATGGTGCTCTGTTCTAATTGTATTGTTCAAATAGTGTTTAATATTTCTTTTAATTTAGTTGCACTTTCACTTCGAGCTACATTACTAGAGTGGATTGTGTGATAAATATTGTAATGGTTAATATTTATATATAAGTCTCGTGTAAAGTGAGTTTCGGAGATAAGATATATATCAAAATTGTTTTGTTTAAGTCTTGTTGAAAACCATTATTTTTTGTTGATACTTTTTGATACTTTTTTTGATACTCACACATGGTTTAAAGGTAATAAAAAGTATTAAAGTTAATATAACATAAAAAATTGTAGTTGTGTATGTTAGAAATGTAGCATTTTAAAAGATTTTCTAATTCTTACAAGATTTAGACCTAGTTCTATAAACATTTGTCAAATTAATGGAAATTTAATTTAGTTTTGTCCTTGTTAATTTTCTGACGCATCACGTTAACATTCAATTAAGTCAATTGACTTCATAAAACCGGGCCTTAATCACGTTTAATTAATACTTACAGGTGGATATTGTTTTAAAACCGGTAAAGTTGTAAAATAAGTATAAGAAGTGCCAGATGTTAATGGACAAACAACCCCGGAATCGACGCATCCATCTCCATTCGGCAAAGGAAAAGGAATCGGGGCGTTCATGATCACGCCATGAACGATGGCTTTTAATTCTTTTATATCTTTTTCTAAACACAAATAAGTTAATCAAAATGAAATTGAAATTATTGTGGTTAATAACTTACGCGGTGTAAATTGAATTTGAATGGTAACGTTCGAATTTCGGCGTAAAACGCATTTATCGTCATCAGCGTCACAGTTTGTGACTGAGATTGAATCGACTTTTCCCATTTTAGAACCTACAAAAAAAATTTTATATACATACAAATTTGGATGAAGATGAATTAAAAAGTCAAAACAATTTAACCTTGTTTTATGTATAACGCGAAAATAATTTCACCCATTTCGCCGAGTTCAGCAAAATTTTATTGTTTCCGGACAATAAAACGCGAAGGACGATGTAATCTTTTATAATTACTCTTTAATTCTCTTTGCGTTAACTAAATTTATTTTTTATTTATTTATTGTAAGATAAATAAATATGTAAACTTACCACAATCAGAATATTCCCCGTTCAATTTCACAAATAAACAAAAAATCGTTAAAATCAAAAAGCAATTTTGAAAACCCATATTTTTTATGTAACACTTTTTAAGGAGAAAATTTAATAATAAAAAAGTACTTAAAAGAGTCGTAACTATAAAAAGGAGTACAATTAAGCCCGATTACAATTAAAGCCGACAAAGAACTGATCTAGAATTAAAATCGTTCAGTTTTATACGGCTTCGTCGCAACAAAGATAATCGTGCCCACTATAATAACCCGAGAAGGACGTATTTATATACAAATGTTAAATTACATAGGATAAAGATATCATTTTCGGTTCATGGGTCAGTGATTTTATCACAAATATTAAATATTTTTGAAAAATAGCGAATTTGAATGAATTATTAAAATAAATTTGTTTATTAAAATAAAATTGTAGTAAATATTTTTTGTTATTTACTTAATTATTAAAATTAATTTTATAAAAAAGATTTAAATTTAGCGCTAATTCTTCCAGGATGCAACTTTCCCGTGAAATTAGCTGCAAACCTTTATCGTGTTATCCTTGTTTATACATAGTTATTCAATCGAGTTGGTCGAGTTGAGTTGCTCTAGCTCGTGCTGCCTCTAACGGCAAACGAAAGCAACTACATTTATGAATGAATTGGAAAAATTCAACTTGTAGTATAAGTTGTATACTCTATCTAGAAAATCAATATGATAGGATATTAAAATTTTTACACAAAAGAGACTTATCATAAATAATATAGAATTGTTTTCTAAGAAAGAATTACAAATATATTTTTTATAAAAATTACATTTTATTTAGACAATATTCATCTTATTGCAGACTTATTTCAGAAGTGGTTGAGTAATCGGTCGACCCAGGTCGACACATCGAATCGAAATGAGTAGGTAGATAAACTAAGTTTTTTGCAACTATTTGAGTTTGGATAAACAACTTTACGTCTACATTTTTTTTTAATTGAAATAAACATCGTTTATAATTGTAAAGTATAAAAATTATAAAAAATTAAAATGTGATTATTGCACCTCACAATCAGTTCACCTTTTTTTTGTAAATAACATACTTCGATATAATCTGAATATATCTCGAGAAATATTCGGTAATACAATCTTCTAAATCTATCGAGTGCACATCTTCATTATCACTTAATAATATAAAATATGATAAAGTGGACAGACTAACAATGGAGAAGGATTAAGAATTTCAGAAGACCCGTGGTACACACATCAAATTTTGAATCATTGGTAAGCCGAATACAGAATCAGTCATCAACAGATATAGTGTCTCACCAACGAAACAAGAAACCATGGAACTGACCAAAGGACTCCACTACACAATCGCTACAAAGGAGGTCCCGAAGGAAGCAATAAGAAGTTTTTACTGTTAAAACCAATAAAGAATGCTGTAAACGGTCTTCGCCAGAAACTCATTGCGGAGGGATTACCAGAATATGTTTACGGATTACTGTTTATCGGCGACGTATTTTTGTTGGAAAGGAGGGTTTTACGTGCAGTTTGACGGGGCAGCCATGAAATCTCCATTGTTGCCGACTATTCATTCGAAGAAGATGCTTTGAAGAAGAGCCTGTAGAAACCAAAACTATGGCTTCGATGCGTTTGTGATATGGCAAGAAGGCAGCGAATGCCTCCAGGAGTTCTTAGATCACTTAAACGACGTCAACAACATCCAACGACAAAGTTTACCATGGAAACGGGAACTACCAAATAGTTGTCTTTCCTAGATGCGGTGGTCACTAGCACGACAAATGGTGACATGGAACTTGGAGTGCATAGGAAGAGGACCCACATCAACGTGTACTGAAAGGCAACATCACATAATCATCCCCTACAGAAGAGATTCGTGAACCACACTTTGTTTCAAAGAACAGCAAGAATTTGTAAAGGAGATAACCTACAGAAGGGGGAACGGTTTCTATTGGACGTACTGCAGAAAATCGGATATACTTTGAGGGACGAAGATGAAGTAAGTACATAACCAGCTGGATTTATCTGTCAGTGAGCAGTCGGCGGTTGCAGAACATTGCCATTCAGAGAGATACCGAATAGACTTCGACAAAGCAAAGGTACTGGCTAGAACTAAGAAACATCACCAAAGGCTGACAAGAGAGGCCATAGAAATCCACCGGCATAAAAACAACGTCAACGGAGAAGATGGCAGGGAACTCAGCAGAACATGGAAGATGGTGGTGAACACGAACAAGACTCTCAAACCAGATGCGATACAGTAATTAGTTAGTAATAAGCTTGTAATTAGTATAAATTGATAATTAATTAGTTTTCGACCGATATATTTGAACCAGTTTCTAAAGACGATTGCAACATGATATTTGAAACGTCAAACACTTATTGAAAAGACGCATGGCAAAACCCGAAAGTTTCTAGTTTTGCTCCAGTTTTTCACAGTCAGTACTTCTCATCAATGGGTGTCGATGTAAAACTTCTATAGTCGGTATTCATTACTATCTCTTCTTCCTCTGAATATGTAACATATATCTCAACTATTTCAGATTATTCATAATAAGGTTTCAATAAATTTACATATACATAGTTAGTATCTGATATCTCAAAATACCGGGATTCTAAACGAAATATGAGCGGTATTGAAAACCGGTATTGCTTCGCCAATGGCCGAATTATTTCTTTTAATACAAACAAAACCTCAATATCCACTGCTTCTAATCATCTTCCATTCATATTTCTGCCGACGTCGTCGAAGTCGACCGCCCAAAGTATCAAGGGTTGGATTGGATTTCGAAATTCCACTTCAACCCAAAGCCTTCGACCACCCAATCTTAGGTGGTCTTCAAATGTTGAGTTGGGTTGGAATTTCGAAATCTAACCCAATCCAATCCAACTTAGTACTTACAACTTAGCAGGGTCACTTCGGGGAATCCATTCATTTCAACCGTTGTTAATCTTTCGTGCATTCTTCCTGAAAAGGCGATTGCCTTTTTCTTTGACTTCGCATGACGCCTCTTCCTTGTGCAACCCACACGGTCCCATAGTTCATGTAGATGGAAAGGAGAAAAGCGCCTCACCATCTTTTCTCCTTTCTTCTGTTTATTCTCCTTATGCTAAGATGGAGTGCGATGTTACTGACCACTACACGGAGGGGTTTCCCCTTGCATCTTGTTATCTTTCAATCTCAATATAAATCAGTGTCGTGAAACAAATTCAAAGTATTCCCATCCCTTTTTGCAGACCTGTGTATTATTTTAGTACCATTTTGTGTCAAAAATTCCGTAGTTAGATTACTAACAACACTCTCCCTCTAGATCTGTGTGTACCTCTGAAGGAAAATCATGTCCAGAAAAAATGTTCAATAATCATTTTACCTATGATTTTGAGTCAGCTACTTTTAACGATATTTTTGTCATACGTCTGGGGAATTGTGGACACCTCTCTAAACGGTAAAAGGTAAACGATAATCACTGTCACCGTTTAAAATAATGGTAACTGAGAAAGCAAGACCCTAATCACTACATTCCTTAAAAATCACGCGATCTCATACGCCCATTTCTAATCTATATACAGAAAAATAGTTTCCAAAAATTTCCTAATTTAACTTTGAGATCAGGATATACTGTTAAGTTTTTCTTCATATAGCTTTTCCTATTATTGTTAAACCCAAATGGTTTAGCTCTAGGCCTAGCGTTAGCTGTAGTGTTGGTATTAGCTCTACTTTTAGCTGTTTTTGATATTTTGCATCAGTCGTTATTTTAGGGCATCAAATTCAAAAAATATTTTATATATTGTATTATTTTACATCTTATAATTTAGTACTTTTTTCAACATCCCTCAGAGCATACTGTGTGCGTCAAAAAAAAGTAAACAGCTGTTGTTTTTCTATTAAAAGGTTAATAAAAATGCAGTTAATAACGAAAATCAAAAAGTTTTATTGCAGTCTTCATAACTCATCTATACTATATTTAAATCAATAGAAACATGAAAAAAAAAACAAATCATTACCCGTAATAATTCAGATTATTGTAAATATCTACCGAATTTACACGTCAAAAGAAAGTAAACAGAATTCGGAACTAATAGGTATTAAGTACAAAAATAAATATAATATTAACTTTTAAAACTTGGTTTAAGCTCCTTTGGCCTTCAACACCTCCCTTAATCTCCTTGGCATGGATTCCACCAAGTTTTTTGTAATATTTTGAGGGATTTTCATCCATTCTTCAGTTAAAGCTTTTTTAAGGTCGTCTTTATTTGAAATTGTCCTTTCTCTGATCTTCCTGTCAAGGTGATCCCACAAATGTTCTATAGGATTAAGGTCTGGGGACTGCGGTGGATGATCAAGGGTTTTAGGGACTCGGTATAGCATCCATTCCTTCACAATTTTGGAAGTGTGCTTTGGATCGTTATCCTGTTGGAAGATCCAGTTCTCTGATAAGCCCAATTCATTAATACTCGGGGAAATATTGTTCTTTAAAATGGTTAAATAGTCCATTTTATTCATTGTTGATTCAATAAAAACTAGATTACCGACCCCTGACGCCGCCATACAGCCCCAGACCATAACCGAGCCTCGACCGCGTTTGATGGTATTGGTAACAAATTTCTCTTTGAAGGCCTCATTTTTTGGCCGCCATATCTTTGGTGGTTTTCTTTTACCAAAAATTTCAAATTTACTTTCATCACTAAATAATATATTTTTCCAAAAATCTGGAGCTTCGTTCTGATATTTTTTTGCGAAATCAAGACGTTTCTGTTTATTTATTTTCGATATGTAAGGCTTTTTACGGGGTGTTCTTCCATGCAGGCCACTTCTATGGAGTGTTCTTCGTATGGTACTGGAACTTATGGTTGTGTTTGCTATCTGCGATATGTCGTTTGCTATTTTAACCGCACTTGAACATGGATTATTCTTCACTTCTCTTACCACTGCTCTAGCCTGTGCTTCTGTAAGGCGCTTTGGTCGTCCAACGCATTGTAAATCGGCTACAGTATGATGTTTTGCGTATTTATCCAAAATTTTTTTTATTGTGCAGTGATTTCGTCCCATTATTTTAGCTATTTCGCGTAAGGATTTACCTTTTTTATTTAAACTTAATATAATTTTTCGCGTTTCTATACTTGTTTGTTTACCCATGATGATTTTTGGTATTTATAATTAATTTCGACGTTCAACCACTTGCTGTTTCTTCTAAAATGTTCTAAAGTTGTCCTGGGAGGGGTTTATAAGTATTTATACGAAAAGTGTGGTACTTCCCCTAAATCTAAAATGAATTTACAACAACCGGACCGGCTGTTTACTTTCTTTTGACGCGTAAAAATCGGGGTATTTTTACTCTAAAGGGGATTTACCATATTTGTGGGGTTTTTTGCTTAACTATTTTTTACGATAGGATTGCTCACAAATAAAGTCGTAAATTTTGGTATATAAATTTTTATTCTAAGTTAACAGAATCGTAGTAAAAAGGGTTTTTAGAAGTAAACAGCTAGTGTTTACTTTCTTTTGATGCTCACAGTATATTGCTCAATCTTAAATGACATGTATTATATATTTAATTTTATTGTTACCAATAAATGTTAAATATAAAATACTGTTAAACTAAAGGTTTTTAAACTGTTTTTAAAAACCTGCATTCACTATTAATTGATTATAAAATATAAAAATTACTACTTATTAAATATTTAATTTGTATTATTATCATGTCACCCAGTATTTTGAATAATACTCCGACAAATTTCTTTAAAAGATTTAAGGCAGTTGGTGTCCTCTCATAAATCTGGCTAAACACATACGTAAAAAATTTGCCGTTTACACATTGATATTTTACCGACGAAAAGTCTGCAACGGTTCGGTATTATTCTGAAGGACACATTATTGATTTTTTTGTATACAAGATATATTGAAATATATGCAACTTATTTTATAATTTCATAGTAAAACGTACAAGGCGCGAATAGTAAAATTTAAATTTTTATGAATGGGCACACATTAGGTACCCTGCCATCTAGGTATCACGAACACAAACTAACTTCAGTTGAATAACTATGTATATCTATAAACAAGAGTTTTATCCTTGTTTATAGATATACAGCTGACCAAATTAATATTGGCCCTTCAAGGTCAGATGCGCCGTAGCAAACGGTAGGAAAAGCTCACTCTTGTCGCATCTTTAACTGAGTAAAGATCGTGTACAGTTGAAAGCAAAAGTGTTTGTACAAGTGAACGAGCTGATTTATTTAGTGAAGATAGAAGGTAAAATTAAAAATAAGGTAAGTAAATATCAATTTTAAATAGTATAAATTAAATAATGAACGAAATTAGCTATATTTAGTTCATTATTTAATTTAAAATGTTTTAATTATTTTAAATTACATCAAATTTCAATTAAATTAATTATTAGTGAAGCTAGTTATTAACAACTTAACTTTTATTAAATTACTATCAACATTTTTATACAAATTCGCAACAAGAGAAAATTATCAACAATTGTTAATTTCGATAAGTCGTTTGATTAGTTTAAGTATTATTTATCATTGTGTGTCTATATATTTCTAGTACATATTGTATTTAATCTTTTTAGACGTTGTCAGCGCAATGTAAAGAGCTTATTGCAAACGTTTTTAAATTTATGTCGGAAAAGTCCAATAATGGCGAATGTATAATTCCACTTCAAAAGGTAAATACTTAATTCCAATTTTAAGTATCATTTAACCCAGTGGTATTCAAACATTTTGGCTGCATGACCCTAAATAGTACACTGAGGTGACATGCCGATCCAAACTTAAAATAATAATTTAATTCTAGTTGTTCCAAAAAATGGGAGAGGTATTATATTAAGATGTTAATTTGTTTTTATTCTTTTTTTGTTTCATACATAGCAAATATATTATGTTAAAATAAGTACTTACAATAAACAGAATATCAACTCTGCAATTAACAAATATTAAGTTCAAAATCAACATTTAACGATTTATAACTATTAAAATTATAATATGGCGTACACGTAGGAACTTAATCAAAAAACAATACAAAAGAAAAATATTTAATGAGATCTGTGAGCCAGTTTCTTATTTACAAGTGCTGATATATCTGGCTCTATTTTGCTCAATTTGAGTCTTAAAAGTGGCTCGATTGCTAATTTGTTCCGGTATTTCGATTTTAGGTAGAGAAATTGGGAAAATCCCAACTCCCACATATAAGATGCAAATGGTAATAATAATATAATATATAATATGGCTTTTTGAGATTATGTCAACTGAGTAAGACGTGCTTGTGCTGTACTCCGCTAAATATAGTCGTTAAAAGGTGTATTAGTTGAGTTTTGTCATATTATGGCTGGTAAAACGCGTTCAGCGACCACGTCTGTATCAGACAAGGATGAATTTGTGAAATCGTGCATAATTGATATTATTAAAGATAAAGATTTTTTAAATATTCTGCGCGATACTATTTCGAAGGAGGTGGAATGTGTTTTTACCGAAAAAATCAAGTTTCTCCACGACCGGATCGAGCAACTGAGCCAGGAAAACATCGCACTGGTCGCGAGGTGTGACGACTTGGAACAATATTCGCGGCGATCTAGCATGCGTGTTCATGGCTTGATCAACTGCCCTCCAAGTAAAGTTGAAAAGTCGATTCTTAAGTTGTTTAATGAAACTATGAACCTTAAAATCGATCAAAGTGCTATCGACCGATGTCACGCTGTTGGTCAGCAGACTAAACATAGGACGCAAGCTGTTCTTGTCAAGTTTGTGAGTTACAGGGATCGGCGGATGGTTATGACTAATAGAAATCGGTTCAAGGGGAAAAAAATATCAATAGCAGAGGATCTAACGAGAGAGCGCTTCCGTTTATATCGCGAGGCAGTTGACCGGTTTTGTTTCAGGGTTGTTTGGACTCTGGATGGCTCAATCTTTGTAAACTACAAAGGAAACAAAACGAGGGTGCGGTCTTTCGGCGATCTGGATCAGTTAGGTGCCTCTCAGAGTCAATTACTAGCAACCTAATTATTTTATCTTATTATTGTAAGTAGCTCCCTTTATATGCTTATTGAGTTACTTAAATTTAATCTCTGTTTCTTCGTTAATCTCCGTTAACTCGTGGCTCATTTTGACAGTCCATCTTTGCTTTCTCTGAAAGTTGGTTCTCGGAAGATATCTCTAGCGACCTGGTTAACATCCCTGGTTATCGTCTCTATAGACGAGATCGTGTTGGTAGAGGGGGAGGAGTTGCAATATACGTGCAGAACGATTTGAAGTCTACTCTGCTGGAGAATAGTGATTCTATTGAGCAATGCTGGATATCCTTTACTATAAATAAAATAAAAATCCGTTTCGGTGTCAGCTATAGGTCAGAATTGGACAAGAAAAGATTTTATATTGATGAGCTGGAAACCTCCCTCTCCTTAATACGTCCCTGCTGTGTCCTGTGTGGTGACTTCAATATTGACTTGGTTTGGCTGACGCTTACTGTGATAAGTTTCTGACGATGCTTGGGAACTTTGATTTATCATTAACCATTGATCAGCCGACTAGGATAACTGCCACTAAAGGTAGCTTAATTGATGCAATTTTTTGCAACTTACATGAATTTATCGTTGAGGCAAAGGTTGTTTCTGTCCACGATGTGAGTGATCATGAACTCGTTCCTTGCAAATTCAATTTATCTTTTGAGGCGTCTGCCTCCTCTAGGTATGTTCGATCTCTAAAATATTTTGACCTGTCCCTTTTTTTGGCCTTCTCGCGGACTCTTCCTTTTGACAATATATTTTACTTACGTGATATCGATGAGAAAGTAAATTTATTTAATTGTTTGTTAACTTTGGCTATTGATAGATTTGCCCCGCTGGTTAAGGTTTCTGGTGACCACGTCCCTTTCCCGTTGCTTACTGATAATGTTCGGCTTATGCAGGACTTAAGAAATAAAGCCTTTTCTAAATATAAAAGAACAAAGAATCTGGCCGATTGGAATTATTATAAGGATTTGAGGAATCTGGTGAATAATTCTATTAAAAATGAGAAGCGTGCCTTTATGACTCACGAAATCCAAAATTCTGCTAATCCGTGGAAAGTGCTACGTCGAAATAATCTACTTAAACTTCAGGATCATTTCTTGCCAAATATCTTAAAAAACTGTTCTGAACTAAACGACTCCCAGTGCTTTAGTGATTGTAAAGTTGATAATCTGATAAACATTTTCAACAACTCAAAATTTGGCCCTAATACCTTTAAATTTAGTCTCATTTCAGAAAGTTCTATCATGAAAGTATTGCAGAGCTTAAGATCGAATGCTATTGGTGCGGATGGTATCGGAATTCATTTTATTAAAATGGCTTGTCCTGTAATCTTATCTCATATAATAAACATAATTAATACTTGTTTGCTAGAAGGTGTTTTTCCTTCAGTATGGAAAAAATCGATTGTCATTCCGATACCTAAAGTGTCTAATCCCACTGATTATTCTTCCTTGAGGCCCATAAGTATATTGTGTTCTTTGTCTAAGGTCTTGGAAAAGATTGTAAACAGCCAGTTGATAGACTTCCTGGACTGCGAGCGCATCATTCCGGTGAACCAATCAGGCTTCAGGGAGGGCCATGAATGTGAGTCTCCTCTGAATAACATAGTTGACGACATTGTCATAGCTACTGACTCCAATAAGTTGACCCTGTTAGGATTGCTGGACTTCTCGAAGACGTTTGATACACTTAACCATAATTTATTACTGTCTATTCTTAAGCATATTGGTGCCGACTCCGTCGTGCTGAATTTTTTCTTCAACTACCTTAAAGGTAGAAGTCAATCGGTCAGTATTGAGGGCAACGTCTGTGGTCCATTGGAGATCAAGTCTAGGATGCCGCAGGGTTCGGTATTGGGGCCCACTTTGTTTAAGATTTATACTATAAATTTTAACAGCTTTGTCGATTTTTGCAAGATTCATTATTATGCTGATAACACTCAGATCTACCTGTCCTTTCCTGAAAGCCACTTTGAAGAAGGGCTTAATGAGTTTAAACGTCATCTTTTTAATATCATCAGAGGGGCTCAGGAATACTGTCTTAGAATATATGAAAGGAAAACTGAAATGATTCTATTTGGTCCTACTAAATTGAAAAAAATCTTTATTGACAGATTCTATTACATTTTGTTGGGAGATGTGCCACTCCCTCTGAGTGGGTCTATTAGAAACCTTGTCCTAGTTATTGATGAATCATTAAAATTTAGGGAACATGTTAATGTGCTGTTAAAGCGAGCTTATGGCTCTCTGAGATTGATTTTCAGTAATCGACATTGCCTTACAAATTCTGTTAAAAAACTCTTGCGTGACTCTCTCGTTTTATCACATTTTAATTATTGTGATAGTATTTACGGTTCATTTATTGACTACCGTCATCAGCAAAAAATTCAAAAGCTCCAGAATTCTTGTGTCCGCCTGATCATTGGCTTGAGAAAGTATGATCATGTCTCGTTTGTTTATAGGAAACTTAAATGGATGAATATGAAGTCGCGTCGGTATGTTCATAAAGCATGCTTTTATTATAAGATTATAACGGAGCGGAGTCTCCCTTATCTATTCGAGCGAATTAACTTCAGAACGGACGTACACAATGTCAATATCCTGTTCAGGAGTAGGTTAACTCCTCCTTCCCATCGTTTGGAATTTTTTAAGAGATGTTTTTCATACCAAATTACATCTGTTTATAATAATCTTCCTAAATATTTAGTGGGTCCACCCTTGAACCGATTTAAGAAATCTATACGGGACTGGGTTTTGGGTGGATGACTGCGGACTCGTGCTTGGTGGCCTCGGAGGTTGAGATGCTAGTATGATGTTTTTTGAGCGCTCTATGGTATAGTATGTGTTTTAAGTATTGTGCATGTTCGACACTAGCCAATGGTGCTCAGTTGTCATTGAGCTTTTTTTTAGTTTATCACTGTATTTGATTGGGTTTGAGTGGTAGAACAGGTATTACCTGAACTCCGCATAAATTCAGGCTTTAATGTATTTTATGTTACCTAGGCATGTACTTGTCATTATCAAATATATATATATATATATGTGTTTTGGTTGATCCGAGGTATCATCCGTTCATCTTCTTGGTTGTTCCCTGTGGACAGGGGCAGACGTTTTTTTCAGAAGTCTCCTGTTGAGACTGACTTTCAACAGTCTGTCAACAGGAGACTACGACAAAGCACTGAAAATGCCAAGTGAGATCTTGGCGAAACGTCTGCCCCTGTCCACAGGGAACAACCAAGAAGATGAACGATGATACCTCGGATCAACCAAAACACATCCTTCTCCATCCACGAAGCATTACGAATTACCATATATATATATATATATATATATATATATATATATATATACTTTTTCTTCTGAAATTCGTTAAGTTCATAACCTTATATATAATGGAATATATTTTTTGTTAGTACTCTTTGTATATGATGAAGCCTGAATAAAGTTATTATTATTATTAATACTTTATTAATAAATTCAGAGCTTCATCAGACAGTTCAGGATATTAATTTCGAACTTTAAGCCAAAAATTGCTCATTCAGTTCTTTGAAAATTAATTTTAATTCGCCATCAGACGATAACTCAATTAGTTTTTCACTAAAATTGTGATGGACATATGTTATATTCAAATTACGTAAATTATTATTGTTACATAAATTGTAAATTAAACAGTTTTTATTAAATAACAAAGGTTAAATAAAGTCCAATGCACCTAGCCAGCGGAAGTGTTAAGTTGCACAGTGGAAATCGGCGCGACGCTACAATAACGCTGAGCAATAGAATTATTGGCGCAAATGAAATACATAAGCAACCAATAATTCTAAGCGAGAGCATTCGTAGCCAGATAGTATTAGTAAAACCATTAACATGTAACAACAATTAGAATAAACTAATATATATATGATAGTAACAAGTGTTTTAATATCAACAACCTGGAAACCCAAATGGGGTCAATACAAAATGAAATGACACATTTTTGGGTAATTTACATTGAAAGGGATTTCGAATCCACTCAAAGTTAGAAAAATCTTCCGGAAAATAAGTACTGAATTGACATTTTAAATCTGTCAAGTGAGATGTTATATCTTTAACAATCGATTGAATAACTTTGAACTTGTTTTCTATAACAAAACATTCTAATGTTGGAAATGCTGCAAAATTATTCTCCTTGCAGCATGAGCACCACAAATCTATTTTTTTGTAAAGGCTTTAATTTTATCATTGGCCACTAATATATTTAATCGTTCACCTTGAAGATTTAAATTCAACTCGTTTAATTTGAGATAAACGTCTCTTAAGTAAGCTAACCTACATAGCCATTCTTCATCGGTTAAAAAGTTTGTAAATTTTTTGTCTTTATCATTATCATTTAAAAACACAAACACCTCTTCTTTAAGTTCAAATAGTCTCGTTAGAACCCTACCCTTCGAAAGCCAACGAACCTCTGTATGTAAAAGAAGATGCTGATGCTCACTACCCATTTCTTTGCAAATGTGCGCAAAAATCCTTGAGTTCAGAGGACGCGCCTTTATAAAATTTATTATTTTAACTTCAGTATCTACGACAGACATTAAGTTTGGTGGCATGTTTTTCGCTACAAGTGCTTCTCTATGAATCATACAGTGAACCTCTGTTACATTGGGTGAAATTTCTTTGATTCGGGCTAGAAGTCCGCTGTGTTTTCCAACCATGGCACGAGCTCCATCACCGCACACACCTACACAATTTTCCCAAGAAATATTGTTTCCCGTGATGTAAGAGTTTACCGATTTAAAAATTTCTTCACCCGTAGTTCTTTGTAGTTCCTTGCAAAAAAGAAAGTCGTCAACTACATCATTTTTGTATTCATATTTTACAAAACAAATTAGTTGTGCAGCATTTTGGCAATCCGTAGATTCATCCAATTGAAGACTAAAAAATTTCCTTTTTGAATTCTCATTATAATTTCGTTTTCCACATTTTCTGTCATTTCAAATATTCTATGGCTAACTGTTGTATCCGAGAGTGGTATTTGAGATATTTGTTGCTTTTCCTTTTCGCCAAATATAATGGCTGTTATATTTTGGGCTGCTGGAGCAATTAACCCTTCAGCAATTGTGTACGGTTTTCCAGATTTTGCTATTTATATATGATACGGAGTATGGAGGCTGTTCAGAAAGTTTGCAAAAAGTGTTACACAGCATCGGATATCGGTGGAGGAAAACAAAAACAAATCGTAAACTATTAATGGAAAAAAATGACATCGCCAACTCAAGATGTACATTTTTAAAAACATAAAACAATACAGAGAGGCAAACCGTCCTGTAATTTATATGGACGCAACATATACAGGGTGTTCATGTTAAAACTTCCCACTTCAATTTATGTAAATCCGGAAGTTTAAAAAGAAAATCGCTGAAATAGGTAAAGAATAAAACCAAGGGGGACAACTTTTTATGCAAAAATTGACTAACTCACTTCCACCCCCCGTCGCCAGAAACCAACCCCTTAAAAATCTTAAATGGAAGGGGGTGTCAAGTGATACCTCATTTTAAAGGTCTTTTAAAGTACTACATATTAGTATCTTTTTTTGAATGATCGATTTGTTTTCGAAATTTTTGAGAAAATCTTGTTTTTTGTATTTTCCACTTATTAAATTATTTTAGAAGCGATGAAGCAAAATTAACAAATAAACCTCAATTATTAACATACTTTTCTAACTTACTAAGTTGCAGGGCGCTTATCCAGGTATTTTGGGTGACGGTCATAATTTTATTGATAAAAATAATGAATTTTTTAGTGAGAATATTGAACAAAAAATATTGTATTCGATAAAGTTTGATAAGTTATGTTTAACCCAAAATATTTGTATAGGCATAAACAAAAAACCAGTCATAGTATAAAAACTGGTTTCTGTCCGGTCCTGTGTAACGAAGAGTACTGGACTCTTCGTTGGAAAGCACATGTGGTGTAGCTTTAGTATAAATTTGGTTATTTAGTGTTATCCACCTAAAAAAGTTATTTAAATAAAGTAGCAATTATGGTTTACAGTTTCCAAGACAGGATTAAAATTGCTGTAATGTATGGAGCCCAAAATGAATGTGCTCGACGAACTGTCGCAGTTTTCAACGAAAGGCATCCAGATGAGAACGTATCTCATATATACGTCCTGAATCTCATGAAGAAATTTACTCAGACTGGGTCCGTTGCTAACATAAACTATAATGAAGCGAGGGTTTTGATTGAAATCGCCCAACTGGAAGTGTTGGGTCATTTCGGTATCAATCCCAATACTTCATTGCGGCAGGTATCTAGAGCAACTGGCATATCCTTGACTTCTATTCATAATGTAGTAAAAGTTCATAAATTCTATCCTTATAAATTGCAAATACATCAAGAGTTAGCTGAAGACGATTTTGACAGAAGAATACAGTTTTGTGAAGAAGTGACCACTATTATTAATAATAATAACGTTTTTGTGAAAAATATCTGCTTTAATGATGAATGTACTTTTTATTTAAAAGGATTTGTAAATAAACATAACTGCAGATATTGGAGTAATGAAAACCCTCATGTGACTGTAGAAGGGCATACACAATATCCTGAAAAACTTGATGTATGGGCAGGCATTTTGGGAGACCAAGTGATTGGGCCACTGTTCGATTAGAAAACTGTCGATAGAAAATCGATAAAAATTTAAAGTATACTTGGATATGTTAGAAAATACTATCAATCCACTAATTACGGAAGCTCTCGAGAATCAATTGGATAGAGAAGGAAATGCCTTACTTGATGAGAATCAATTACATTTTCAACAAGACGGAGCTCCTCCTCACTATGTTTTTCCGGTACGGCAGTGGTTGGATAGTGCGTTTCCAAACAGAAGGATAGGACGCAGAGGTCCTATAGAATGGCCAGCCAGATCACCAGATTTGACGCCATTAGACTTCTTTTTATGGGGTCATTTAAAGTCTTTGATATTTACTCTTCAACCTCAAACTTTAAAAGAACTTCGTCAGAGAATTACTGCAGCTTGCCGCGGAATTCTAATGGAAGTATTTGAAAATGTGCGCCGTAGTTTTGAACAACGGTCATACCATTGTTTAGCCAATAACGGACAACACTCTGAAAAATTATTAAGTTGATTTTCTCTGTAGAAAGTATTTGTACACAATCAAATAACTAAAAATAAAATAAAACGTTTCAAACAGTAAAAGTTACTTAAGTAATAACCAAATAAACCTAAAACAAAAGAAAAATTAAACACAAATCGTTTTTTCTAAATATCTCTACAGACATCAGGCTTGCCAGGCTAGCCAACGTCCTGGTCTATTATAACTTAGTAAAAGGTTATCCATTTCTTTGTTTATTTTGTATTCTTATCTTTGGCAATAACTGGTAAATAATAATAATAATAGTGTACTAGTTGGATTTGTACTAGTTTGGTTTGCTTAGCTGGGTTAAGATTGATGGATCCATCCAACCCAACCCTACTAGTTAATAATATATCAACAATATTTTGTGCTAAACAGGTAGTTAGGATTACATCTTCTATATTATTAATAATTTTAACGAAAATAGTCTCGGTCAACTTCGAAAACGTCGGCCGCCTCAAGTGAATTGAACAATACTTTGATACTTCTCTCTTAAACAATAAGTAATCTCAACTGATTGGTTGGGCTGGGTTGAGTGAATCTGGTTAACATTGATGGCTCAATCCAACCCAACACTGTTTTTGCACTTAGGAGGAGAAAAATACGTTATGCACTAATCCCGGTTGGATGTGTGCATGATAGGAAATTTCATCTCGATTAGGACCCTTCCGTACCTTCTCTTGTTATGTATATTCTATTATTCATTTTTTCCTTCCTCCGGATGAGTTACATCAAATCATAATAAAACATTTCGTCATTTTTTTAACTGTTATTAATTATCTTTGTATGTGGACGAAGGGAGTGACGAATGTTCTGTCACGCTATTTTTCGTTGGTCACAAGAAGGTCGGCTACATTTTCTTCTATAATAGATTGTCCCATTTCCGCGTTCGTTTTTATCCTCTGTTTTTCGAAGCAACAAAATTCTAAAATTGTGTGTCGAGACTCACTTTTCTTTATTTTCGCGAAGTATGATGCGTACTTGCCATGTTCTTTAATTGCCTGGGTGGTTTGAAGGTCTACGCGAGGCCCTTTGCTATGCTATTCTCTTACATCTTTTATACAAGGTTTTGCATATCCTTCATAAAGGTTCTACCTCTCTTGTCAATTCCTATACGTGCCTTCTCTGTTCTGTTCTGCTTTCTCTCCCTTTGTCTCCCAATTTCTACTACTTTCTCAGGGCACCAAATCCATAGGTACGTGTCCAGCCAACGTATCTACAGCTTTCGTTGGTACTATACGATATACATTTTAGGATATTTCTAATACCCAAGTGCGCTTTCCCAAGTCATACGTAAATCGTTGTCTAAATGGATTCCGCGATATCGACTCGAAATTAAAATAGATTCAAGCGCGTGGTCAATATTTCAGAACCGTGGGTTCTTGCAATAAGGCTCTCAGGAAATGTGAAATAAAACGACAACTGTTCTAACCACACTTAATGTATATTTACAAAAATAACGATAAAAAAGTTAAAATACAAAGTTAATCTTAAAACTATCTACGTGATGCCCGACGTTACTTAAGTAGACAAAACAAAATTAAAATGTCCTGTCTGAACCTAACCCTACAGCGAACTCTTGTTGATCGATAAATGATAGGGAGAACTGGCAAACAGACTTACCCCGGACGTGTGTTTCGATCTGGTGGCCTCGGTGATGGGTCGCAACCTGGATCCTGTTGGAATCTTCTAGGGATAATCCGGGAAGACTTCTTCGACACAAACGCACCGAATCCTCAAGTGAACACAATTTTCAACACGATGCGGTTGACTCTTCTATATCCCATCGTCCACACTTCACCCCCATCCTCATCCTCTCCGCCTTCCCTTACTTCCTCTTCCCCGGAACAAACCGCTCCAATATGCACCCAGCTGTCTCCGCCCAATCCCTTGTTTCCTCCCTATCCACCTAGAATGTACCATACATTCCGCCTATCCTATGTTTTTCCATTACCAGCTTATACAATATACCCCACGGATACCCCCAGAATTCCTCTCCACAAAACCTCTCCAGTTTTCTTTTTCGCCCTCAATAACCTATTTTTATACTCATTCCTTTCTCTCCTCAAAGTCGACATCAACCCATTCATTACCCCATCATTCCATCCTTAGCCAGTCTCCTTATTCTAGCCTTATCCCTATCAAACTCCTTTCTCCACCGTCTAATCCCTTTTTTAACCATCACCCTCTTTGGTATTGCCTCCCTCACCACACTCATCACATCCCTCACCACACCACGCACCACATCATCCAAGCCCACACTCCCGTCATTCTTCCATCTCTGAAACTGTCTCTGTAATCGCGTTCCAAAATTACCCCAGTCCACTTTTTTTACATCATACATTACATCTATTTTTCTGTTACAGGTTCGATTTCCCGCCCCGCATAGGACATCGAAGTTCAGCGAACGATGATCCGAAGACGTATCGTCGCCGACCTGCCACCCCACAACGTCGCGGACCAGCCGACCACTCGCCAAGGTAAGGTCAATGTTGGAGCAACCATTCTCCGTCACAAACGTAAACGGCTGCCCCACCTCATTCAAAACGAATACGTCATTATTAAGTACAAACTCCTGGAACAATGCACCATTTTCATTTAATACCACGTCAAACCACATTGGGGACCTCGCGTTGGAGTCAGTTCCCACTATTATCTTTTCACCCCCTAGAGGTTTCAAATATATCCTCCAAGATTCTGATATACAGACAACGGATCCGAATAACGGCAGTACAATGACACCACTACCAGTTTTTCACCATTCCTTTCCAAGATTATACAAACACAATTTTCAGATGTTTTCGATGTTACTACCGTCGCCGTCCAGCCGTCGTCCAACAACGCAATAGCCGCTCCCACCCTACCCGTCCCCGCAGACACAATCCTGCACAGAAGCCCCTAACTCTACCAGCATACGCATAAGCTTCCTGCAGCAACACCACCGAAACACTCTCACGACAAGCACACTCAAACACCTCCGACATCACCACCTTCGCACCCCTACAATTCACCTGCATAAATTTTAATTTTTTATTAACCATTATCAATTCGCGACCTTCCCATCTCCACCGCTCTTTCATACTCCGGGCACTACGTGTCCAGCACCCAGTGACCAAAGTCCCTATTCCTTCCCTTGCAGTTTGGGCACGTTTTAGGCTTGTCGGCGTTTTTACAATCTTTTCCTACATGGCCTTCTTCACCACAATTTCGGCATATAGCCACTCTTTCGCAAAATCTCGCCACGTGACCAAATGACAAACATTTATTGCATCGCAGGACCATCACTATGTCACTTATCCTGTATGAGTAGCTTCGCACGAAAATTCTTCCTCTCCCTATCAACTCCCTCCTAATTTCCGGTGTCCCCTCCAAGATTACGTTACTCCTATCCCTATTACCCTCTCTATGCATATCGCTTGAGCTCACCCTAACTCCCATCTTCACTTCCTCCTCTGTCCTGTTTAAATTCCTCTCCGCCAATTCCCTTATCAACTCCTTAGTGCTAATATCTTTTTCGACATCATAAATAATAACACACGGCCCTGACTTTCTCGTTATTTCCACATTCAATCCCAGTTCGTTCAGTTTCTCGCAGTTTTTAATCACCTCTATATCCTCCTTTGTTTCCGTCTCAATCACTACACCGTTGTCCCTTATTTTTCGAAAATTTCTAACCTTCACCTTCCTTAGGCTCCTTATCATTTCGTCACACACCGCATTTCTTACCAATTTGCTGTTTTTCATTTCCCCATCCTCCTTACATTTAATTATTAAAACATTCTTTTCCTTTGTTTCAGGAACCATAGACACCACCGCCAGCATAGGACATCGGCAATTGACCACTCACAGGTAAGTTCTCCTGCGCTTTTAACTGTTCTACCAAGCGCTTATTAACCTCATTTTCAATAATCAACTCTTGAAATAGCTCTTCAACCCTGTTAAACTTTTCCAATATCGTCAATCTGGTATTTTTAGACAGTTTCGCCGGATCATTTATTAAAAACTGCCGTAAATCCTGCTTCACCGATCGCCCGAACAAGAAGAAAGTTACCCTTGAATCTGAGTCAAAGTTCTCGATTTCGATGGGCCTTAGAATTGGCGTCGAAGCGAATCTAAGTTTCAGGCTAATGGAGCGCTGTTTGAGTTTTGGTTCAAAATCTTTCTAAGAAGATATCTTTCGAAAATGAATTGAACTAAGTTCTGAATTGCTTTTTTATGTGTGGAAGGCCTTAAGTAACTTCGGGTCTTGAAGGGGTGCAAAACCTTCATTAGGCGTTTCCTAACGTCTGGACATCTAATCGTTTCCTAACGTCTGTGAATTTTCTGAGCCAATGAGGGAATTTGTGGAAGGGAAGAATTCCTCGCCGACAAGACCAGAAGATAACATCCGCCACTAAATAATCCCAAAAATCGTCACGTAATTTCCAAACAGTGGAAACCATCAAATCTTTACGTGATCTAACGTTTAAGTTTTTAACGACTTCTCCGTGTCGATTCGCATCTCCCCCATTAAACTGCGGATACATAACTTTTCCCAAAATTTAACACGAGATCTGGTCTCTATACCGGACGTGGTTAACTTGAGACGTGATTTCTAGTTTCTAAAATAACGAAAGGTTGCACTCTAGGAATTTCTAATTCGAATGGTTAATTCTTAAAACCGTTAAATAATTTTCGAATTATTATATAAACTCAATTGTCTGCAGCGTTATTCTTCTTTCTGAAATTGCTAGCTTAGTTTTCTCGTCCGCTAGTTGTATGCCCAGCTTTCTCATATTCTCTGCTACTTCTCCTATACAATATTCAGCTGTATCTCTCATCATCTCTTCAGCCTCTGCTTTCACCGCCACCGTCAAATCATCTGCATACGCCACCAACGAGATTCCTTCTTCCATCTTCTCTTCATTAGTTATGTCATCCTCTCCTGCTGCATTTTTTGTCTTAAACTGACTCAGACTGTATTAGAGCTTAATACAGTCTAGAAGAATTTTCTATGGTAAACATTTCTGATTGTTGATCGTTACCTTTCTCCTTGTAATTCTCTCGCAATACTGGGAATAACTGTTTGAATTAGTTTACCACTGTTTCCTCATCTAACTTCTCTCTCGCTCTCATTCGTATTCGTTTCGTTACAATCTGATACGCCGTTCTCCAGATTTCTAATTCATCACACAATTTTTTCCACTTGCTCTCCTTATTATTCTTTATTACTTTTGTCAATTCCTTTTTTGCGAATCTATACTCCTCCCTTGTTTTCACATCCTCCTCCACACTGATATGTTTTCGTCAGAATCTCTGTATCTTTCTTCTTTTGGCTCTACAGTTCGCTGTTTCTTGGGGTACTATTATTATGATTTATTATACACTTAGCGGCAGAAGTCTGCGTACAAAAAACTTCTAACAATTTAACTGAAAAAATAAGGGTCATGATCTAATGTGATAAACTTCAATTTTTTTTTTATTTTGTGTATTAACTACATATAATTCTATTAACAAAATATGCATCAATAAAACAGAAATATTAGTTAGAAATAAAATTAAAATTAAAAATTCTCCAAATAATGCGTATGCAAAAATCTGCGTACAAATAAAAACGCCTTCTCCAAAATATACTTATTTACTTAAATACGAGTGGTGGCGCCCCTCAGTAGAACACGAGTGGTGGCGTCAAGCCTGACAGACCCAATAAAAAAATGGTATATGTGAAAATCTAGTATCGACTTTTATGTTTTGTAGGGTCTTATTGTTTACTAGGCAACTTGATGATTGTAAATACATGTAAAATTAAAAATGGGTCTCTTTTTTTTAATACAAAAATACCGAAATATAAACCTACCACAATATGCTTCAAATTAAATAAGGTTAAAGACAAATTAAACTTTTTTATTTTAATTAAAACAAAAACAGACAAATACATTTTTTTTCTAAAACTACAGATTATGGACATGATTATTACTGATTTTCGGACAAAAGAACACATGTAGGGCACCGAAATTCAGCATGGGATAAGCAGATAAACTTTCCACAGATTTTGCAAAAAAAACGCGTCTTGCTGTCTTTTTTGCACAAATGGCATCTTTTTTTAGTTGCTGGTGCTTCTGGGTCACCTCTGGGTACATCAGTGGAGGTTCCGGCCACTTCTTGCCGCCTTTTACGGATTGCTAGTGGAATATTTTCCATCATGGAACGACGCTTCAAGTGCTGCTCAACTAGTTCTTGCGATAATTGTTTTATATATAATCTTCGAATGACATTACTATTTTGGTTATTCGCTACGTAAATAATCTGAGAGTTTATGCCTGCAACATTCATTAGTGCATAAAAAAGAGCCATGGGCCACCTTCTGGTGTTCCGGGCCACATTATAAGTTGCACACAGTTCGTCGACGGTATCCACGCCGCCTTGGTGGAATTATAAAACGTAATTATTGTGGGCTTTTTCTGATCTCCGCTTGATAGATCTATTTCATCATCATGATGCATACTTGATGCCAATATAACATTTTTATTCTTTTTAGGAACATAGGATACTATCGTTATCTGTTCCTGGAACCCAAACATACTAGAATTTACAGGACGTTTTTTTGTGTTTATAAACTCGAGAGGAAGTTGTCTTTTATTTTTTCTGACTGTGCCTACGTATGTGATATTATGTTGTTGACGAAGATTCGTGATGAGTTCAAAGCTTGTAAACCAATTATCACATGTGATGTTTCTGCCTGTACCAGATATTGGAGTGATTAATCGTAATACAACATCAGCTGGACTATTTTTTACATGATAAAGCCCCTCAGGCTGTAAACCTACGTAGGGTTCTAAATTTAAAGTGTACCTTGTTTTCGCATCAACAAGTGCAAAAAGTTTTAGGCCGTACTTGTTCGGTTTACTTGGTATATATTGTTTAAATCCACATCTTCCTCGAAACGCCTCGAGTTTTTCATCAATCGTTCCATATTCACTGATAGTATATGCCTTTTTACAATTATTTATAAAAATTGTAAATAGCTCTCTTATGGGGGCTAATTTGTCAGTCAACCTTCTCTCATCTCTAGTTTCCAAGTCATCAAATCGAAGATGCCTGAGTAAAAAGAGGAAACGTTGCTGAGACATGGTTAGCCAACACATTTCAACTCCGCTTCCTTTTCTTTCCCACAATTCATCTGTGCTCAGCCGGTTACTCTTCAAGCACCCCGTTAAATAAAGTAAGCCCAGAAGGGCCTTTATTTCAATTACATCTGTATTTCTTGCAGAACGGTCTCTGGTGTATTTGTCCTTCATTTTATCTATATATTTATTGGTGTTATCAGCAATTATATTCAAAATATCCCCAGAGAAAAATAAATTCCAACAGTCAAGTATTGACTTTGCATTTTTTCCATAAGCTTTCACACCTGGTAGATGAGTAACTAAATTGGATTTACGAGTTCTTACATTCTGCTGAGGGCGGTGCTTCTTCCAGACTGATCCATCTTTACCGATAAAACTAGGAATCCGCGGAATTCTTGCTGCTGGTATCTCGACGTCCTCGGTATCGCTTTCTCCCTCCTGTTCTATGTCAGAATCATGCACACGTTCCTCGACATTATCCTCTTCACCCTCGGACTCTTCGTCATCACAAATTTCCTTATTATATATTTCGTCATCTAGCAAACGTTGTAAATGAGCTTGTTCTTCTTCATAAGTAAGTTTTACAGGATGATAGCTCATTTTCCTAAAATTAATATCTACGTGTTAATTTCATTTCCCACAAAAAAAGTTTAATTACTTACCACAAGAAAAAACTGACACAAATTATCAAAATACTGCACTTAAAAATTTTATACCATAAGCGGTGGCGCCAAGTCCGATGGACCCGAAATGTAGATCAGTGTTCGTTAAAAGCACTACCGACGCATCCACCGTGGAAAACGAAACTATACTAACCTTTAGAAAGGTACTGGAGCGGCCGCGTTCGTAGTCTTAACCCCACCAACTTATTCGTGAAATTATATTGCTCGGGTCTGAGAGACTGGGTGCCACCACTGCAGGGTTAAATAAAAGATAATCGGTGTCAATTATATTAGCAGAGGCTTAGAAGCTAAAAGTTAGAATGGACACGAAAGGAAAGGAAATTGAATTGGGAGAGAGAAAAATTATTGTAAAGTTATGGAAAGAGGGAAAATCTTTTCGAAAAATAGGAGAAACTGTCGGCAGGTCACACTCTTCCATTCAAAGAGTAATTAATAATTATAAAGACACTGAAGATTACCTCTCACGTCCGCGATCTGGTACACCACCCCTTTTAACAAACCAAGAGAAGCGAAAAATTGCACAGCAGGTTAGAAAAGAACCTGACGGCAAAAAAAATAGTAGAAAATGTACAAGAAGAATTTCATAAAACTATCAGCAAAGATACGGTGAGCAGGACGTTAAAAAAAGCTAACTATCACAATCGCGTTGCACGAACAAAGCCATTTGTGTCAGAGGTCAATCGTCAGAAGCGGATCGCCTTTGCAAAAAAACTCTTAGACAAGCCCATTAAATTCTGGGAGAAAGTTCTCTTTACAGATGAGAGCAAATTTTGCATTTTCGGCATTAAGGGTAAACAACTTGTATGGAGAAAACCTAATACTGCCCTTAATCCCGAAAATTGACTGTAAAACACGGAGGTGGTGGAGTTATGGTTTGGGGGTGTATGTGCACCAAAGGGGTGGGAAGGTTGGTTTTCATAACATCGACAATGGACCATAAAATGTATATAGACATTTTAAAAGAAAATTTGAAGCCTAGCATCGAAAACTTGGGCTTGGGCCCGAATACTTTTTTCAACAAGATAATGACCCCAAACATTGCGCCCACAACACTAAGCTTTGGTTACTATACAATACCCCAAAGCAACTTAAAACACCTCCACAATCGCCGGACTTGAATCCCATCGAAGACCTCTGGGATTTACTGGAACGCAGGATTCGGCAACACAATATAACGTCGAAGGAAACGTTAAAAAATGTTATGATTGAGGAATGGGCAAAAACAGTTCGGACGAAACGAAGAAATTAGTGCACTCCATGCCTAAACGTTTAAGGGAGGTCATTAACCGTAAAGGTTATCCGACCTCATATTAATATAGAAACAATGATCTCATTTATGAATTTTTTATAAATACTGTCCTGACTTGTACGCAGATTTTTGCATACCCGTTATTTGTAGAATTTTTAGTTTTGATTTTTTTCTGTAACTACTGTTTCTGTTTTGTTGAAGCATATTTTGTTAATAGAATTATATGTAGTTAATATACAAAATAAAAAAAATCAAGTTTATCACATTAGATTATGACTCTTATTTTTTCAATTAAAGTATAACAAGTTTTTTGTACGCAGACTTCTGCTGCTGAGTGTAATTAACCCTGCCATCTAGGTATCGCGACCACTAACTAAATTCTTTGGATAACTATGTCTGTCTATGAACAAGGGGTTTATTAACAAATAAAATAATAATTACAATTTTTTCGTTTATTAACAAATATATTAACATTTTTAAAATTAATTATAACCAAATTGTATATTAAAATTGTTTCAATAAAACAACAATAATCAGGTTAGTTGCGTGAAGTTAGCAGTTTGGTACACGTCATGTGTTTTCATCTGCCATCGTGGCTGTGACATTATTTTAAGGTTCTGTTTCCAGTGACGTTTACTCAGAAAGACGTAAGAAATCGTAAAGTGCGCACGACGAAGCCACATATTTCGAATTGTAAGTAATTAATTAAACCCAAAATAACTTTATAATTAACTTAACACTTTTCTATTTATTCCTTAATGATTTCTTAACGATTAATTCCTTATTATTTTAGATTTAAAATGGATCAAGTAGCAAAATTCATCGAACCTGGACGCCAATTCACTAAAGATTCCATCCGGTTAGTGAAGAGATGTACAAAACCAGACAGGAAAGGTAAAAATTTAATGAAAGTACTTTTTGTTTTTGAGGTTATTCACATTTCCGTTTGCTTTAGAATTCCAGAAAATTGCAATTGCAACGGCAATCGGATTCTGTATTATGGGATTTATTGGGTTTTTCGTTAAACTGATCCATATACCCATTAACAATATCATTGTTGGATCTTAAAATTTAGTATTTTTGAATCGGGGAGTGTTTGTTATATCATATTTTCTAAGATGGTTTAAAACAATAATAACATGATTATCAATGTAATAATATCTTATTTATCAACATTTTCATTTCATAAATATTACTTTATAGAATTTGTATTTTCATTTACCTATCATTTATGTTATGTATTACTTGGTTAAATCTGTTTGGTTATGATTAGGGTTGTACCGATTAATCGGTGTTTATTATAATGCTGAAAAAAATATACCAATGAAAAATAATATAAGAATTATGTTATGTATTTAGTTATTACATAGTGAAAAATGATTAATTTTTGGAATGTGGGTGTACTTTAAAGTACCCATACACGCAATTTCTTTCTCAGCTTTGCCCAGAAGATTAAAATTTTCTTTATAAAAATAATACTTTACCACAAATATCTGTATTATGAAAGAAAAACCGAATATACCGTGTTATATAATTATCGTGACCCACGTGAGTGCTGTAATTTTAGGTGCGTATCTCAATGTTTAGTGGCAGAATTGGTATTTCTAAATTAGTAACTAGACTGTTACCAGATGTTGATACCTGATCAATCGAATGTTATTGTTGTGATTTTTTAGTGCCTTTATGTTTCGAAATAGTTCTAGGAAACAGAATTATCGTTTATATAATAATATAATACTATTAAATAACAGAAATTTTCGTCGCGTTCAATACCAATCCTGTGAATTTTGGGTACATAATTATTTAACACTCTGTACATCTCGACATCATACTTGTTACAATCAGTGTTGAACAAAGTGTCGATACTTGTCGATGGTATCGATATCTATCTCAGTATCGATATTCGCTACCAGCAAACTATCGGTATTGAAGTATCAAAAGTATCGAAGTATGAAAAGTATTGAAATATCGAAAGTGACGAAGTATTGCAACTTGTTTTATGTATACAGGAAATTGAGATTACAGTATATTTAAGATCGATATACAATCTGTCCTAAAGTACTTCAAGAGAGCTAATATACTTTGAAGATGATAGTCAATGACAAGGTTATTCCTTATTATTTCAATTCCTGTTACAATTAATAACTCAAAATTTTACGTATATTCTTGTTTTTTCTCAATGAGTACAATAATCAAGGGAAATTATTAGGAACATATTGAATCCATATGTTCTTAATAAGAGTTGAAGTGCGGAATTTATTTCTCTTTTATTTTGTCTTTATTATTTCTACCACTTTAACTCCAAAATTACAATCTACGAAGGAAAATACATAAAAAATGTGCTTATTATATACTTTATTTTATTATTATTTCCAATAATTCGATACTTTGAATAGTACCACTACTAGAAGGTACTACTAGAAGCTATTAATACTCTATATCTTATTTATGCTACCGCCCAGCCCTAGTAGTTACTAAAGAGAAATGGAAAATTAATGGAAAAACAGCACATATTAACATGTCTGTGATTAACCAGTCATTGGACAGCTTCTTTCCGAGATGCAGATGATAGGTTTAATATTAGCATAAATTCCCTACAACCTGTAATTCAACGAAAAATTTATTTTATAAGCAACCTATTAGACAAAGTAAAGAGAGACGTACTGAGACAATGAAAGGAGATGCAGAAAGACATTTTCGTACAAATTAATATCCTACAGTGATCAGATGTGATCATCTCTCATCCTTCATTTTGTTTTTTATTTCTACTGTTCGAGCTGTGGCAAAACATGGTGCTAGTTCGCAATTAATTGTCCATAAGAAATTATATTTTTTTTATAAATTGATACGTAATTCTCTGTTCGAATAAACCAACTGTAAACAAGTTAGCAGACTACAAAGTGATGAGTAGGAGCTTTAAGGCATAATAGCTCATGATATATGAAGTCTTTAAGATAATGTACAATATTTGGAATAGTTCATGTTATGAATAAGTTAGCAGACTTCAAACTGATGAGCAAGATTTTGGAGACATAATAGCTCACCCTGTCAACAAGTTGGCAGTCCTTCAAATAATATATAGTCTATGAAATAGAATTGACTTATGCTATCTACAAGTTTGCAGACTAAGCTGATGAGCAGGCCTTTGGAGATATAACAGCTCTCAGCAATCTTTAAGATAGTGTACAATGTTTAGAACAGGAATAACTCATGGTGTCATTAAGTTGGCAGACTTCAAACTGAGAAGCAAGACTTTGGAGACTTTTTAAGATAATTATTTATATTTTATATATATTTAAGATAATGTATAGTGTTTGGAATAATAATAGTTTAAAAATCTAATAAAATTTCTTCACATTGCTTATAACAACCGCACGGGAACTGTTTAACCCTCGCAGTACTGACGTTTCGCCAACCGTTGCGGACGGTGCCTGGGTCAACCGAGACCCGAACAGTTTTTGTTTACGTAGAATATAAAAAATGAAGCTTTTGCCATTATGATTTTGACTTATTTTATTTTAAAGGTGAACTATTAGGGATATATAATAATACATAAAAATAAAATTTTAAAAAAATTACATAAAAAATATTTATTCTAAATCATTACAATTTGTACACAAAATATTTTTTGTACATGTTGAATGTATATTACATACATATTTATGACAAACATCACATTTTGATTTATATTTATTGTCATTTCCAATACACAAGCTACATCTTGAGCGTTTTTCTAATGTTGTACTCATTTGTTTATTTATTTTTCGGCCTGTACTTTCGATGGCGTCCACAATGTGTCTCGAAAATACTACTGCATTGGTTTCAAATGCTCTAGCTCTAGAATCTATGTTTGCAGCAACTAACTGTTCAGACAAATTTTCTATAAATTGTTTTCTTCTTGATTTTATGTTACCAGTTGCCCAATCCGGATTTTTGAGTTGCTATAGTACAAATGCATTATAGGCTGCAATATCTATATAATGTAAAAAAAGCGACAGAGGCCAACGTCGTGTACATCTCCGGCAAGTGTATTCTCTTAGAATTTTATCTAAAACATCCACTCCACTTTTTGTTGAAATGTAATAATTGATAATATTAGGTTTGTAATTATTATTTTCGTCAGAAATAGCATGTTCTCGATGAACGCTCGAAAGTAAAACTACGCATTTTCTTGGTTTTGGGATATACGACACAAGTGTTAGATTTTCAGAAAATATAAAATCGGAAGAGAATTGAGCTCTTCCGGATATTGTTATCAAAGATTTTGGTAAATCCTTTCTATTTTTCCGCATTGTTCCCACTATAAATATGTTATCTTTGAGTAAATCCTCTGCAAGTGAGATATCCGTAAAAAAATTGTCGGTTGTGATAGTTCGATTAGATCCCTTCCAAAACTCTGAAAGAACTCTAACTACTCGTTGTCCTTGTCCTTTCTCCGGTGTGTTTCCGCATTTTCCTAAATACACTTCAAAATTACAACAATAATATGTAGTAGCGTCACATAGGGCCCATAATTTCAGCCCATATTTCCCCGGCTTGCTCGGCATATACACCTTGAATGGACATCTTCTTCGAAATGTTACTAATTGTTCATCAATAGTGCCTACATTAGCCGCTCGGTAATTATCTCTGCAATTTCTTGTTAAAATATTTGTAATGGTTCTCAAAGCTGCCAACTTATCGGTCATTTTTCTTTCTTCTCGTGTCTGAAAGTCGTCAAAACGCAAAAATCGTAAAATGTTTGTAAATCTATCACGAGACATAGATGCTCGATAAATTTGTCGACTATAAGCAATCTTTTTCTTCCATAGATCTTTTTTACTTTCACGTGATTCCCGAAAACGGCCAGTAATTAGTAAAATCCCAAAAAATGCCTTCAATTCAACACGGTCTGCCGGCTTCCATATATTTGAAAACATTTCATAATATTTACCCGCTTTTTCATTTGTATAAGTAATTATAATGTCCATGATTTCATCATTTATAAATAAATCAAAACATTGTTCCATGGTTTCTACACCCTCAGAATTTGCTGTGAGTGTAGCATCATATTTACCAAATTCTGCATCTCTGTTTGTGGGGGAAATATATCTCCATGTTCGTCCACAAACATTTTGGTCTTTACAGTGTGACATATTATTACTATTTTCACCACTAAACTCATCACTTTCATAATCCTCTTCTTCTGGTACTGCATCACTAAAAGTCAATGACGCACATTCATCATCAGAAGACACTTCATTGTTATAATCATCATTATTATTTACAAAATTAGCAAACATTTTATTTTTCGATGTAGATCGTTGCTGTAAAATACACCTTCTGTGAACTAAATCAAGAATTTAATGGCAATTGTATTGTCGCTATAGCCTCTTACACAGACAGACGCCTAGCGCTGTAAACAAACGGTCGAGACATATTTTTTCGTCGTTTTTTCGTCGGGACGTCCGTTTGACGCCGATCTAACTTAACGCACTCCTTGAGTAACGACAAATCTATTTATTACAATTTCTCGCAAAAATTTATTTGGGTCCAAATAGACCCAGGCACCGGAATACGAGGGTTAAAAGACGTCTAATAGTAACTCGGTGGAAGCTCATGTTCAGTCAAGTCGGCAGTCATTAAGATAACATATAGTCTGTGGTACAGTAATAGTTCATGCTGCCAACAAGTCTGATGAGAAAGACTATAGAGACACAAAAGCTCATGCTGCCAAGTTGACTGGTGTTAAAATAATGTATAGTCTGTGGAACAGCAATAGCTCATTCTATCAGCCAGTTGGCAGTCTAAGATAACACATAATCTGTGGAATACTAATAGTTCATACTGCCAATATGTGGGCAGACTTCGAACTGACGAGCAGAACTATGGAAACACAAGCACTTATAGTGTACAGTGTTTGAAACAGTAATAGTTCATACTGCTAATAAGTTGACAAATTTCAAATTGATGAGCATGACTTTGGAGACATAATAGCTCATGCTGCCAATAAGTTAGCAGTTGTTAAGATAATGTGCAGTGTTTGGAAAAGTTCTAACTCATGTTACTAGCAGGTTAACAGACTTCCAAATGATGAGCAATACTTTGGAGGTATAAATACTCACACTGCCAACATGTTGGCCCTCATTAAGATAACAACAGTATCCAAAAGTAAAATCTAGGAAGAAAATACATAATAAATATGCTTATTATGCACTATTATTTCTAATAATTCGATGCTATCGATATTTTCGATACTTTTGATAGTTCGATACCACGAAGGTATCGATACTCAATAACTCATTTAAAGTATTTCCCAGCCCTAGTTACAACAAGCTTATGTAGCATATAAGCGCTTCCAAAAGTATTCGAACACGTCCGAACTTTGGAATGATCGGCAATGGCCGATAAAGCCTTAAAAGGGCCGATTAGTCGAATAGTCGTTAGTCGGCCCAACCTTAGTTATAATGCATACTTTGCAAATCTTAAAATTGAGATAAAGTTGTGAAAAATTCACAACTATCCATTTATTATTTTATTTACTATTTTAATTTTGATTATTGATGATCCCACCGTTGTAATTGATCAAATTAGAACACGTTGTGTTATACTTTGTGAAACACAATTTTAACACACTCGGTATCTACTCTACTCATTACTCACATCTTTTTCTACTCCTTCATCCACTTTCTCCATTTATTGGCTAATTCCTTTACATCTACTAGAATCTTCTCAACTTGTTATTCTTTGCTCCCATTTTACAACAATTTAAACAGTTTTTTTTATTTTAAACTTATTTAACGTTGCTACCAAAAAATTGTATTTTAAACCTGTTTTAAACGGTGCTTTAAACAAGCTGTTGGAAATAAATGAAATATTTAAGAATATTTTTAAACCAAAAATCGAACCCTTACGTCCAAATTATGCCTTATCTCTATTTCAAGTGGCGAGAACTTGAGAACTTTATTCTCACGCCTAATTTTTAGTTTTTAAGAGCTGTAAATAGAAAAAGCCAATAGTCTTAACAGACATCCTTTGAATTTGAATCAATAATATTCGGGGATTCCCGTCGTTTCTTGTGTGAATATAAAGATTATATTCCTATACCATGGTGTGAACCGGGTAGATCTGAAACCATGCATTAGTTTTCGTTGGTGCAAGAATACATGTCTACTACGGGACGTAAGAAGGACCCCGTTTGGTCTTTTTTCGTAGAAATTACAGGACATAAGTACGAAGGCTTTCACGACCGGTGTTAACTGAATTAACACTAGAAACTTTCGGGTTTTGCCGTGCGTTTTTTGAAAAAATATTTGTCGTTTCGGATGCCATGTTGCAACCTTCTTCAGAAACTGGTTCGAAGTGACAAAATCGGGAATTGTAAAACAATATATAGGTCGAAAAACTAATTAATAATTAATTTCATATTAATTACAAGCTAATTACTGCGTCGCGTCCGGTTTGGGAGTCGTATTCGTCTTCACACCCCTCTTCCATGTTCTTCTGAGTTCCCAGCCATCTTCTCTGTTGACGTTGTTTTTATGTCGGTGGATTGCTATGGCTTCTCGTGTCAGCCGTTGATGATATTTATTAGTCCTAGCCAGAACCTTTGTTTTGTCGAAGTTTATTCGGTGACCTTCTGAGTGGCAATGTTCCGCAACCGCCGACTGTTGAATCTTCCTCAGCCTCACATCCCTCTCGTGTTCCTTGATACGGCATTCGATGTTTCGTCCGGTTTGGCTAACGTAAAACTTGCCAGAACTGCATGATAGCCGGTAGACACCCTCTTCTTTTAAAAGAGGTAGCTTGTCCTTGGCTATCGGGAGTGTATTCCGAATTTTGGTGACCGTTCCGTATCGCACCACGATGTCGTTTTTCTTTAGGTGTCTTGCATTCGTTCCGTTACACCGGAAAAGTAAGGAATACAGATGAATCCAGTTGGTTCTGTACTTGCTGGAGGTTTTTATCCTTGCTTCCGCTGCTTGGTGGCTCGGTTGATGTCCTTTAAACTATATCCATTTTTCTGTAGTACGTAGTACAAGTCATTAAGTAATCACAAGTCATTAAGATAACATATAGCAAGTTGGCAGTCTAAGATAATACATAGTCTGTGGAATAGTAATAGCTCATGCTGTCAATAAGTTGGCAGACTTCAAGCTGACGAGCAGAACTATGGAGACACAAGCACTCATAATATACAGTGTTTGAAACAGTAATAATTCATGCTGCCAATAACTTGACAAATTTCAAATTGATGAGCATGACTTTGGAGACATAATAGCTCATGCTGCCATCAAGTTAGCAGTTGTTAAGATAAAGTGCAGTGTTTGGAACAGTTCTAACTCATGTTCCTAGCAGGTTAACAGACTTCCAAATGATGAGCAGGACTTTGGAGATATAAACACTCACACTGCCAACATGTGGGCCGTCATTAAGATAACGTACAGTATCCAAAAGTAAAATGTAGGAAGAAAATTCATAAGAAATATGTTTATTATGCACTATTATTTCTAATAATTCGATGCTTTCGATACTTTTGATACTTTGATTTACTTTCGATACTTTGAATAGTATCGATACCACGAAGGTATCTAGGTACTGTAAGCGTCAAAAGAAAGTAAACACTAGCTGTTTACTTCTAAAAACCCTTTTTACTACGATTCTGTTAACTTACAATAAAAATTTATATACCAAAATTTACGACTTTATTTGTGAGCAATCCTATCGTAAAAAATAGTTAAGCAAAAAACCCCACAAATATGGTAAATCCTCTTTATAGTAAAAATACCCCGATTTTTACGCGTCAAAAGAAAGTAAACAGCCGGTCCGGTTGTTGTAAATTCATTTTAGATTTAGGGGAAGTACCACACTTTTCGTATAAATACTTATAAACCCCTCCCAGGACAACTTTAGAACATTTTAGAAGAAACAGCAAGTGGTTGAACGTCGAAATTAATTATAAATACCAAAAATCATCATGGGAAAACAAACAAGTATAGAAACGCGTACAATTATATTAAGTTTAAATAAAAAAGGTAAATCCTTACGCGAAATAGCTAAAATAATGGGACGAAATCACTGCACAATAAAAAAAATTTTGGATAAATACGCAAAACATCATACTGTAGCCGATTTACAACGCGTTGGACGACCAAAGCGCCTTACAGAAGCACAGGCTAGAGCAGTAGTAAGAGAAGTGAAGAATAATCCATGTTCAAGTGCGGTTAAAATAGCAAACGACATATCGCAGATAGCAAACACAACCATAAGTTTCAGTACCATACGAAGAACACTCCATAGAAGTGGCCTGCATGGAAGAACACCCCGTAAAAAGCCTTACATATCGAAAATAAATAAACAGAAACGTCTTGATTTCGCAAAAAAATATCAGAACGAAGCTCCAGATTTTTGGAAAAATATATTATTTAGTGATGAAAGTAAATTTGAAATTTTTGATAAAAGAAAACCACCAAAGATATAGCGGCCAAAAAATGAGGCCTTCAAAGAGAAATTTGTTACCAATACCATCAAACACGGTGGAGGCTCGGTTATGGTCTGGGGCTGTATGGCGGCGTCAGGGGTCGGTAATCTAGTTTTTATTGAATCAACAATGAATAAAATGGACTATTTAACCATTTTAAAGAACAATATTTCCCCGAGTATTAATGAATTGGGCTTATCAGAGAACTGGATCTTCCAACAGGATAACGATCCAAAGCACACTTCGAAAATTGTGAAGGAATGGATGCTATACCGAGTCCCTAAAACCCTTGATCATCCACCGCAGTCCCCAGACCTTAATCCTATAGAACATTTGTGGGATCACCTTGACAGGAAGATCAGAGAAAGGAAACAGTAATATACGTCCAAACCTTAATCCGCTTAAACTACTAACGTCGCTGGACAAAAGTAAACTGAACATAGTATTAAATTTGTTTAATTTACCAACCATTAAAAACCGGTCCTTATCTGAAAAAGACCGTGGGAATTGCAGATATTTGTTTATCAAGCCCTACGATCGCCGCAATTATAGAGAATGAATGTGGGATTTTGATTTATAGCTTTGTATCGACAAAGCTAGTAATCGACAACGATTTTTTGATTAGTGGGAAACAATATTTAAAAATTAATAAATAATACGACTGTTGTTAATTAGTTGACCGCCACTGTATGTATTGTTTGGAAGAAAGAAATAGAAAAATAAATTAATCGTAAATATTCAAGTGGTTTCTTGACTATAAAATATGATAACATTTATATGCATATTAACACATTGTTGACCGGCAATTTTACTGAAAATTTATCTCATGTCACCGGCTATTATTTCGTAATTGAATGTGGAAGTAAAACAATAAAAATAAACTTTAATAAATTTTATTTATTATTCAACTTTTAATCATTCTTTTTCGTAGGATAGGCAGTATAACAATCACCTACGTGTAATGGTACACAACAGCTTTTACAAATAAATCTAGTTTCGCTTCGTTTTCCCTTTGAAGAGCATACTCTACATGCTCTAGTCGGATTTGCTTTTCTGGCAGTGACTATTTTTTCTAAGACGTGGTCTCTTACTTGTCCGGAAAGCCTGAAGGGTGTGTCTTTATAAGGAGCTGTTTTAGAAATTCGAGGAATGTCAGGTGCAATGCTACATTCTTTGAAATCTACACTTATCCATTCTCTAGCTACTTCCAGTAGAAATCTCTTGTATCTTGTTTTATTTTCTGGCAGATAGGTACAGTACAGTTTATAAGCATTAAACAAGGTGCAGTTTATTAGAAAAAATGCCAATTTTTTGTACCATTTTACAGTTTTTCGTAAAATATTGCTGTTTGCCAAGTACTGATCTGCACGATCTACCCCTTTCATATATTTATTGTATTGCAATATGCAAGTTGGTTTGATTGTATGGTCTATATAATTTTTTTTTCGATTTCCACTTGATTTCATGGAAGCATCATGAATAGTTGATATCATCCGTACTATTCTTTTATCCTTCCAAGCAATAAGGATAACAGGTCCCTTCCGTAAAAAAGTCATTTCTTCTCTTGATATATATGATGCCACTGACCAAGATATGGCTCCAATACAGACAATATTGTTTCTTGCAGCTTTTTGCCTTGCCCCGAATAGATCTCGAAGTTGCATATATACCCACTCTCACTTTCACAAAGCATTCTGATCAAAATTCCATATTTTGTTATCTTCGCTGGGTTGTATGTCTTAAAGCTGATGCGTCCTCTGTATGGTACCATTGCTTCATCTAGAGCTAACTCCTGCTTGGTTGTATATAGGGACTGAAATTTTGGAATAATATAATTCAAAAGTGGTCTAATTTGTAAAGTCTGTCTTTGGGAGATGTATGTTGCGTATTATCATTTAAATGAAAAAATGTAAGAATTTGTTCAAATCGCATTCTGGACATAGTTGCTCGAAATATTGGTGTTTCAACTAAAGGATCCGTTGACCAATAATCTCTCCAATGAGATTTTCTGGTTTGGCCCATCAATATTAGTAATCCAAGAACTTTTTTATTTCATTAGTGGTAACCTCCGTCCATGATACCGTTTTGCAAAAATTGTATGTACCTCTTTCATTTGAAAATGGTACAAATTGGTCTGCGTAACGACTAAATTAAAAAACCACTATCAAAAAATAAAGCCGTTACTTCACTGATAGTCGGCGCGTCACCAAATTCAATAGTTGCACCAGGAATATTTAAATAATTCTGTAATTTTGTGTAATATCATGTTCGTTCCACTCTTCTTCCAAATCGTCGTCACTATCTGATGCTATTATATTTCTTTTTTGATATTTTGGTGGCCTGATATCATAGTCGCTATCTTCTGATACAGTATCATTTTCACAGTTACCACAATTTGATTCACAATCACTCGGACAATCAGAAAAAGCATCCGCTCCGAAAAAGAATCCATTGAAGGATTCTTCATTACGTTGTTAAATATTTTTTACAACAAAAGATTTGGCGGGTCTTATAATCGAGAGAAACAGCTTGTGTTATACTGACTAACAATTGCACTGTATGGTCACCAACAGAAAAAACAACAGCGGTGCGAAAAAAAACGCATCACGAGTTTACTCGTGGCCGGTCAGCAACGTTCGGCCATAAAAACACGAGTTAACTCGTGACCGGTCAACAATGTGTCAATGTGTTATGATATTTGTACTGAATATGTAAGAAACTTGATATTCCATCTACTCTCATTGTAAGAGTATTTTTTGCACGTCTGACCGCATCCTCAATCTACTCCAAGCTGAAGTTTGTCACTGACAAATAAAGATTATAATTGAGGAAAGCAGACCACAAAAATAGCATCAGATATAAACGGACAAAATTAATCAAATGATATATTGATTAAATCATAGAAACATTACCAGGCTACATAAAATTTGCCTAAATTTTTTAATGAACAGCTATATTAATCTTTAATTTTATTGAAACAAGAGAGAATGGACTTAAACCACTTTCAAAATAAACTCACTTCGCTTGTGCTTCAAACATCACGTTCATAACCAAAAAACTTCACTCACTATTTCATAAATAATCATTATACTCTTTCAGAAAAAAAAACTTATATTTACATCTTACACAATTATTTACATACGTTTTGTTTAAATTCTGTGTTAAATAAATTCTACTCCATTAATTAAATTCGTGGGCGAAACCGTTAAACATAGCGGGGACGTGTAACAACTCGTTTAAATAATTAATATATAATACAAAAAAGTTTAACTCTTAAAAATCACTTAAAACTGATAGTAATTAAATTTACACTTGTAAATGACTCCTCCAAGTTAAATTTGCATTTCTCGGATGCACAAAACCACACTCTGATTGGTTCTTACAAAATTTTCCAAACTTACAAGGCCTTGGATGGAAAAACGTACAATGAACATTTGTACAGTTCGGATAAAATTTACATGTTTGTACTTGAATTTGAACTGGTGTTCTTGAAACTGAAAAAAAAAATAAAATTATTGTTATTAAATTTTATTATCTCGTTAATTTTATTGTTAGTACATACCGGTAGATTTGTTTAACGCACTATGATTATATGGGCAATCCCTTCGAGTACAAGAACTCTCAAATTTACAGTTTGGGTGTACATAAAGACATTTATCTCCAAATTTACATTGTGGAAATGCTTTGCAAGCTGAGGATGGATGTACAAACTCGCATTTTTCACCTTGTCGACACCCAGGCCAATATTTACACCTCTCTTTATTTTTAACTAATGGCGAAGTATGAATTTTTGGTAAAACATCTGGCACATTAATAGATTTCTTAACAGGCGATGTAATTTTATCAAAGATAATCGGTGACGGTGTCCTACGTTTTTTCGGAGTTTCGCTTTTCTCAGATTCAATCTGATTTTTATCAACATCGATCCCATCAAAATCAAATTTCGATTTAGTAGGTTCGTACTTGGTTTTATCAATTCCGTCTAATGTAACTATAAAGTTTGGACTTTGAATTTTTTTATCCGACTCTGATTTGGATTCTTTTGGGCTTGGGATGTATTGGAGTTGCGCTGTTAACGATTCGATCCGTTTTAACGGCTTCGGAACGTATTCACCCTCACTTGATTCAACTTGTTTATTCGTGGGTTCAACATTTTTTGAAATATGAGATATTATATCTTGAAGTTTACTTTTTTGTTTAATCGGGGACAATTTCTTTTTTGAATGCTTCTCGGCTAATTTCTCCTTATATTTTTTCGTAAATAATGCATCCGGCTAAAAATTAGATTTTTTTAAATATTTGATATTAAATCGATAATAAAGGAGACATACTTTTGAATTAGTTCCTATTGAAGGTGTTTGAGCGATACTTCTTTGAGCATCGGCCACAGCTTTTAAAAGTAAATTTTTATTGGCTTGTGGCGCATTCGCTGGTATAATCCTGGGCTTGACTTTTACAGCACTAGGAACTTCTTTGTTTGGGGAAACTTCCTCTTCAATGGGTTCGTTTGAAATTGATTTTTTGGGTACAGCCACTTTGGACATTACTCCAAGTCGAGATAGAGCACTCTAAAAGTAAAACGAAATTTAATTTCGAAATCAACTATTTTTTTTATGTTATGGTTGTTATTATGAGCGATATAATCAAATATTAAGGGGGTTCTCTATGGTCATCTGAGTTACTCAGGAGAGTCGCCGTGTGCGGGGAGGAAGCTCGACGGACGGACCTTACACGGGCATGTAAGCAATAGGCGGGTGTAACGAGATAAAATCAAGTATTGTAAATTCATTTTTAAGTCGTCTTAGCTTTGCACGGAGGTTTCGTATCCCATCGTCTTTCTTTATCAAACAACTTATTACGAAAGCGCATATTGTATCAAAATTATTATTACCATTCTAACTGAATTAAAGTTGTAAGAGAAATAATAGTGTTTACTAAAAATAGGATACTTTAAATGTTAGTAAATAATAATTTTGCAATGTATAATAAAGATAAATTCTATTTAATTCAATCTAGAATGATACTATTAGAATTATACTAAATAGTTGCTACATATTTTATTTAAAAACTACTATATATTAAAGACATAAAATATATAGACACGAAACGAGGGATAGAATCTATGGGGAATACCAGATAGCGGCGGAGTTGGTGAAGAGAAGTATTAATTATGAGGACATGAGGAGAGGGCACAAAGGGACTTTATCAAAAACCTAGACGGGGTAGGAGAGAGGCTAGATAAGAGCGAGGGGCTGAAAATAGTGTTCTGCAATGTCACGGGGATCACAAGTAAGGGAGGGCAGTTCTGGGAATATTTGAAAGGATTTGAGGGAGGGTGGGCAAAGATTGAGGGAAAGTTGCCAGAAGGCTATAGATGGGATTGCGTGCTTGCAGAGAGGAGAAGTAAGAGAATGACAGAGGACAGTAGGACGGAGGGGAGATGGAGGCAGAAGGGAATGGTAAAAAGGCAAATCAAGCTAGAGGGAGAGAAGGTGCAAGTAGTCACAGTATATAGCAACGCAATGAAAGAAACTGAGAATGAAAATGAAAGAAAATGAGCCGATGGGAAGATATGACAGAGGAGGAAAGGGAGGGCTACCTGATTATGGGAGGGGACTTTAATGCATGAATAGGGGAAGCAGGAGGAAGAGGGGAATGGGGGACCAGGGAAAGGGGCGACGGTCCAAGGATAAGATTTTGAATGGAGAAGGAAGGGAGATGCTGAGGTGGGTAGAGGAGAGGGGATGGGAGATACTGAATGGGAATATGGAGCAAAGAGATGAAGGGGAATATACCTATACGGGTGTAAGAGGGACGTCCGTGATAGATTATGTAGTAGTGGACCAAGGAATGTGGGAGAGGATAGAATATTTTAGGGTTGAGGTGATGGTAGAGTCGGATCATCAGCCGCTAGAAGTGTGTATAAAGGGAGCGAGGGGAAAAAGGAACAGAAAGATAATGGAGGATGGTGGAAAACGTATTACGGTAGATTGGTCGAAAGAGGGAATAGAACATTATAGGGGAAAGTTGGCAAGTTGGAGTCAGAGGGTGGAGGGGTCGAGGGATTGAATGAGCTAATTGGGGTGGTTAGGGAGGCGACGTTGAAGAAAGAGAGTGGGCGACGTGGGAGTAGACTGGGAAGAAACGAATGGTGAGATAGGGAATGCAGAGGGGCTAAAAGAGAAGCTAAAAGGAAACCGAGACAGTGGCAGAGAGGGGAGGTAGAGATAGGTAGATATATAGAGGCCAGGAGAAACTACAAAGAAGAATGCAAGAACTAAAAAATATTTTTATAGAACAAGTGAAAGAGTACACGTACTTGGGATATGGTTTCACGGAAAATAATAAGATTGGGGCGCATGTGAGGGTGATGGAAAAAAGGGCGAACAAAGTGATGGGACAGGTTTGGAGATGGGGAGAAAGAACTTTTGGAAGGGACGCGGGAAAAAGAAAGGTGATGTTTGATGGCTTGGTAAGGAGTACAATGATGTACGGCTCATAAGTATGGGGACTGAGAGAACAAGGTCTGCTGGAGGATATACAAACACGATATTGGAGATGGGTACTGGGGTTGGCAAGGAAGACTCCAGGGTATATAGTGAGGGAGGAGGTTAAGGTGGATGCAGTAAGGGTTGGAGGCGGGGAGAAGAGCGGTGAAGTATGAGGAAATGATAGAAGCAAGACCGCAGTGCAAGAAGGGAGATACAATAAAAGGTATAGGGAGATAGTAACAGAGGAGCGGCCAAAGTATTTGTTGATGGAGGGGATGATGAAGGGAAGAGATTGGTGGCCAGATTCCGCTGTGGCAATGAGGAGAGGGGAAATAGATACTGGGCGGACGATGTTGAGAGGTGGTGTAGGCTATGTGGTGAAGATTGGAAGACGCTGGAAGGGTGTAATGAGCTGAGGGAGGAGGCAATGGAGAGGAAGCAGGTTTTGGGAGCGAGGGGTGAGGGTAAAAAATGGATGAGAGAGGTGATGGGGGCGAGGAGGCGGAAATGTGGCAAGGGGGAGGAGAGTAGACGACGGGGAGATGTACATGTATTATAGAGCGTAAAAATTGTATATACTAAATAAACAATAAAATGCTTTATATAAGAAACGTACTGGTGAAAGAGATTAAAAATGTAATAGAATGATTTAGAGGAAATGAAGGTGAAAACGCATAAACCAATCTCGAAATCAATTCCGGGATCCCGGCTTTATATAATGTGATCCCAAAATTCCCGAGGTTGTGTATTTGCTCCGGGATTGCAATTCCTAGCTTGAATACAGCTTTATTAATCGTACAAAGATAAACAATAAAGATTAATTTATTTTTATGATCTTTGTGTCCTATATCATAAAGATATTGGTACTGTTGTACAAATTCCATTATTTTCAAATCAGTTTGATCTGGCTTTAATTCTATTGAAAACAAGGTAGGAAAAAACTTGTTTTTTTTTCATTTTAAACAAAATACATGTTTTTTTATTTTAAACGATTTATTTAGAAAAGACGTTAACTCCCGGTCATTACTTGGCCAATATACTAAAACATCGATTTTGAGGAGCAAATATTAATCGGGGACAATTAGAGAGTGCAATGGAATATGTCGAAATGAATTATCTAGAAGTATAGACCGTGTTAGTTCTCTCAGAAGACTTGAAATGCTTCCAAAAGACTTGATACTGTCCATAGACAACTTAATACAGCTTCTAGAGGACCTGATACCACTTCCAAAAGATTTGAAATGTATCCAGAATACTTGTAATGCCTCAAGACTTGAAATGCGTCTAGAAAACTTGGTATTGCCTTTGGAAGACAAGAGTTTCCAGAAAATTTCATACTGCTGTTCAAAGACTTAGTACTACTTTCAGAAGACTAGATATTGCCTCCAAACGACTTAATACTGCCCCTGGATGACTTGAAATACTTCCAGCAGACTTGATACTGCATTTAGAAGACTTGATACTGTTTTTCTTTTACTTCCAAAAGATTTACAATAGTCCCAAAAGACTTGAAATATTCAAAATAATTGTAATGCTTTAAACGACTTAATACTGCTTCTAGAGGACTTGAAATTCTTCTAGAAATCTTAATATTACTTTTGAAAGACTTGAAATGTTTCCATAAGACTTCATACTGCTTTTCGAAGAATTTATATTAATTCAGAAGACTTGACTTTGCTTCCAAAAAACTTGAAATGCTTCTAGAAGACTTGAACTTCTTCCAGAACAGTCTATATAGCGTCTGAAAGAGTTGACACTGGTTTTAGAAAAATTGAAATGCTTCCAAAAGACTTGGTACTGCTTTCAGAAGACTTGATATCGTTTTTAAAACTTATAAAAGCATTTTCATCGCAAAAAACATGATATTGTTGATAAACTATTTGAGTTTGCTTCAAGAATATAAAAATTTTAAAAATCTTGATTGGCAGATTGATCTGGGCAATCTTGGTGGCAATCAACGTGGAATTTTTTCACTCTTTGGATGCTATTACATTATGATGCTAATTTCTAAACAAACCTATCCTTTTAACTACCACTTCATGTTTGAAATCACCTTTTGAACTGTTTAAAACAAAATTAGTTTAAAACATATCATACAGTTTTAAAAAGGTTTGTTTTTTGAAAATGTCACTTTATTTAAAATATAACATATTGTTAAGTTTGTTTCTTTCTTCCATCTTTATTGTAATAAAATGTTTGTTGTCTTTTTTTTGTACTTATTTAAACATTGGAATGTAAAAATTATTTTTGTTCAACCGGTTTCGATTTTAATTAAATCACCTTCAGGAACATTCGGGAACACGTCTATTTATGTAATCTTTCTATTTTATCAGATAAAATCACTTGGACTAATACTAGATCTAAAGATAGAAATTTTCGTGTTTTGCCGTGTGTTCAGAAACTGGTTCGAAATGACGTGAAGGCTTGAAATTCTTCTTGACTTCTGCAAACAACCCAAAATGAATATCCGGTAAGAGTACAAGAAACGTACTGGTGAAAGAGATTAAAAATATTATAGAAAGACTTAGAGGAAATGAAGATGAAGATAATAAAATCGACCATGAAAAAGAAGGCGATATTTCGTTTGTTGACCAGGAGAACCCTAAGTCTTTTAAAGAAACGCTTGAAAATGCATAAACCAATCCCGCAATCCCGGCATTATACAGGTTGTCTCACGTAACTGGTTCATTAGAACATTTTTAGGTTACACTATTCGTAGAGGCTTGAAATTTTGGTAACATGGGTTATTCATTCCGATTTACTAATCTAAAATATTTTTAAGATAACCACCACTTCCGGTCTACCGGAAGTAGACCTCAACTTCGTTATTTTAAATAAAATGCTATAGTTTTTATTTAAACCATCCAATTATACATATTTTCGACTTTCACACAATTGAATACAGAGAAACGGTAACTCAATTTTTCACCAGCCTGTATAAGATATACTGATACAACAAATGACAATCTATTTAACAGCATATGAATCGTTAATGTTATCGTACCAATACAAAACGTTTTTGAATTAACGTTGGCTGAGATATGTGCTTTTAAAGAACATGGTGATATTTGCCAAAAAGCACTTAAAATCAAAATAACTCGAAAACAAAAAACGCTAGGTACCAACAACTGTTATCAAAGTCAACATATTTTCGAAGTTGAGGTCTACTTCCGGTAGACCGGAAGTGGTAGCCATCCTGAAAATATTTTAGATTAATAGATCGGAATGAACAACCCATGTTATCAAAATTTCAAGCCTCTACGAATAGTGGAACCCAAAAAAGTTCTAATGAACCAGTTACGCGAGACAGCCTGTATAATTAAAGTGATTGTGAATGCTCATTCGTGAGAATCATTTCTGTTTCTAATTCGTTGTTTATTTTCGTTCTAATTTTACTCTATAGACATTTTGCATATACATATATTTGTTTTAGCTAACAAAATTAAAGATGTCACAGCTCTCTAACTTAGAGGATTCAAATTTAGTTCTTAGAGGCTCTAAACCTAAGAATCCAATTTGGGATTTTTTTGACAAAAGTATTGATGACTTGTCAAAAGCTATATGTAAACTTTGCAAAAAAAATTATTCTTTGGGCAGTAACGAACCAAAAAAGCAAACTATACACGGATTGAAACAACATTTATCTATTTCGACGTTTCAATTTAGGAGATCCAAATGCCAAATGTAAATACCGTTTTAAATTTGAAAAATATTTCCGGACGACACTTATACCTCAAACATATAACAAAGTGAAGAAGAAGGTAATGGATTTAATCGAGCAATGTGAATGGTTAAGTTGCACTACCGATATATGGACAAATCCGTCGAACTCGTGCTCTCTACTGAGTTTGACAAGTCATTTCGTAATAGGATCCCAAAGATTCAAAGATATATTGGGGCCTGCTGTACTGGAAGAGGATCACACCGGCGTTTACATTTCAGAGAAGCCTACTCAAATTATGAACAAGTGGAACATAAAATTTTTCTATTCGTTAGGAATAATGTAGCAAATATGGGTTGTGCGACGCGTATAGCACAATTTGATTCTATAGGTTGTGTATGTCACACTTTGCAGTTGGTCATTAATGATGCCTTATTCAAACAAGAACGCATAGAAACAATGATAAAAAGGAGTTGAAAAATAGTCGGTCACTTTCAGAGGAGTGGACTTCCTACTCACTCGTTGCTACCGGACATAGAAGTATGGTGGAATAGTACGTACCTAATGTTACAACGATTACATGAAGAAAAACATGTAGTAAATCTGCATAGTGTTGAACACGACGGTATAAATACATTGTCACCAAGTGAATGGGGTCAACAATCTTATAAATAGTATTACAAACGTCTTAAATTTTTTTTATGAAACAATACTGGATATGTCTTTTGACAATGCTTGTATTTCGATAATTATACCACTTATAACAATGCTCAATGGTACATTACAAAATCAGGATAATATGGACACCGAAGAGGTAAAAAACATGACTTAACAATAGCATATATATTTAAGCAAACGATTTGCATATGTAAAAGGCAATCCCATATTTCTTACCTCAACATTACTTGACCCGCAATTTAAAACAAAATATCTTATTCCTGATGAAGTAGATATCGCTGCAAAAGAAATAATTAATTTATTAAACGGGGATCAAGCTATGGAAAACACAGTAAATAGTTCATCACCTCCAGGTTCGATTGACCAGAGAAAAGTGGAAGGAGGATTATGGGATTTTCATGATTTAAACAATTCTCTCAACAAGTCTAGTAAAGATGAATCAGCGTTAGATCAAATTCTTAAATGCTATATAAAAAAAAACATGCTTGCAAAGAAATGCTGATATATATGAGTATTGGAATTCAAACCCATACCCTTCATTACGAAAGGTTGTTCTAAAATATCTTTCAGTACCACCGATGAGTATAGCTAGTGAACAACTCTTTAGTGCTGCTAGATTGGTATTTACTGATCGACGCAACAATTTATTGGGGGAAAATGCAGAAAAACTTTTATTTCTGAATTATAATATACGTCTATTTAATTATAATTATTAAGGTTAGTGCTATCTTTTACATATTATTACATTTGTGATAAATATAGAATTATTAAAATCTTTTCATTTTGTCTTTTATCTAAAGAAATTTTCGGTTTCGGCCGAAACTGTGACAAAAGCCGAATTTCGGTTTCGGCGGTAAATATCGGTTTCGGTCGGATAGTAGTGTGTGGTCTTCGAGAGCGTACAAAGTGTTAAGGTTTAGAAAAAAAGTGTTCGTTCAGTGTTAATTAAAAAAAATGAGTTTGAAAAGGACATCAATTCCTTTAAAAAGGATATTAGAAATACTGGAGGATGTTGAAAAAAAATTATATTACAAAAACTAAAATTGCGGAAAAATTTAGCATATCAAAATCAACGCTATCAACACTTATAAAAAATAAAAACCGTATTGATAGTACCGTAGCATCTGGTAAACATACGTCTCGTAAAAAGTTGAGGAGACATGCATTTCCAGAACTAGAAACAAAATTAATAGAATGGTTTACCGAAATGAGAACAAAAAATGTTTCCTTCACATGGCCATTTTGACTATCAAATGTCATTATAATATCTAACTAATTTGTATAAGTAATAATTTTAGTATTTTTCTTTACAATTGCAATAATAATATCATTGTTACCCTTACCTTACCTGCCTGTTTATAAAATTTTTTCCTGTCATAAATTTGCCTCAAAAAAAATTACCTGCTGTTGTTCGGTCGAAGGACCTTACAAAACAGGTCAATTCCGATCCTTTATATTTATAAACTTTTTATTATATGTACCAAGAATTGTTATTTATTACGTAAATCCCATATATATCTCTAACCACCCCCAACAGCCCACTTTCGCGTCGAATGCTAAGAAGGCGACGGTTATGCTTATGAGTATTGTACTCAGGTCATTATTATTTGTATTCATATAATATAAACAGAGGTTCCTACCTTTTTGCAATTAGTTAAAAATATATAAATTTGGCAGAGATAAATGGTCTTACTTAGTATTGCTCAGAACTTTATCCGCAGAAGACGCTCGAATAATCTTCATAAAACTAGTTATTCAGTGCTTTTTAATTTTTAAAAAGGGAAAATATTGAAAATGTTCAACGCAGGATTTTCGAAGAGGATCAACTTAATGTCGATACTCAGAATGAAGATTTTGATGAAACTGATGAATCGGATTCTGATCATATAGAAACTCGATCGCTGGATTCATACACCGATCATGATTTGAGGGATGAAGAGCAATATAGCGAATCTGAAATCGAATATAACTTTTTTTTTGGGTAAATTCGGTATTTTAATAATGGTCATCCACATTATCTAAACGCTAAATTTAATATACAGGAAAAGACGGCACACAATGGAGAAAAAAAACATCCAAAATTTCGGGAATACGTCCAGACAATTTTGAGAAACAGCCTGGGGTAAAAGGAGAAGAAGCAACCAAGGCAAAAAGTGTTGTGGAGACATGGAATTTATTTTTCACAGAAATTGTTATTAACCTATTAGTAGACCGTACGAATAAGCATATAGCAAAAGTTAAAGAAAGGTTTTAAAGAGAAAGAAATTGCCGACCTACTAATGTAGCAGAAATGACGGCATTTTTAGGCTTACTTTATTTAGCGGGAGTATTTAGAGGTGGACATCAGGGATTGTCCGATTTTTGGATTACTGATGGTTTAGGAATAGATCTTTATTGTATGGCGATGTCAGAAAAACGTTTTAGGTTTTTGTTAATATGCTTACGCCTCCACGATAGAAAAACCAGAGAAACTCGACGAAAAGTTGATAAATTGTCTGCAGTGAGAGAAGTTTTTATACTGTTTATTGAGAACTTTCAAAAGCATTTTGAATTAGTCAAAAATGTCATTGTAGATGAAATGCTACCCGAATTTCGAGGCAGATGTTCGTTTAGACAACATATACCATCGAAACCCGCCAAATATGGTATAAATATATTTTGTCTAAGTGATGCAAAATTATATTATACGAGCAATGTGGAAATATATTATGGACAACAACGGGAAGGTCCTTTTAGAACCCAAATTCTGCAGATTGCATTGTTATGCGATTGTCTACATCAATTCTTGGATCAGTAGAAACATCATTGCAGACAATTGGTTCACCAGTCTTAAATTAGTAAAACAATTAAAACAAAATAACATTTCTTTTGTAGGTACAATTCGAAAAGAACTTCCGCCAAGTTTTGTATCGGCAAAGAAGAGAAATTGCTTTAGCAGTATGTTTGGCTATACAAGTGATGAGACACTTGTATCGTATATTCCAAAAAAAGGCAAATCTGTTCTTCTGCTATCTAGTCTACACGTAGGATCAAATGAAATCTGTGATAAAGAACAAGCGAAACCAGAAATAATTTCATTCTATAATAAAACCAAATCTGGCGTAGATGTGGATAAACTTTGCACCAACTACAACGTTAGTAGGTCAACGAGAAGGTGGCCAATGGTAATATTTTACCACCTGATGAATGTGGCAACGGTAAATGCCAGAATTATATTTCTGTACAATAACAATAATGAATGCATATCAAGAAAAGACTACATGCAAACATTATCAAAAGGTCTTTTAGAAGAACAATTAAAAATTAGGGTACACATTTTAAGTCTCCCATTAGCAATCCAAAATTTGCTAAAAAAATATAAAGATCCTGCCGAGGAAACAGCAGAAGTCCCGGGTACGTCTACAACAGCGAAGAAACAACGCTATCAACCATGTTTCAGTGATAGAAGAACCTCATTAAGCATTTATTGATGCGAAAAATGCGGGATTACCTTGTGTTTAAAAAAACATTCGAAAATTATATGCGAAGATTGTTTCAACGAAGCAGAATCGTAATAAATAATAAAATTTATTATATGTGACATGGACTACGGAAAGGTACCTATGGTCAGAAAAATCAATTTTTGTTTTTTGTTCGAAATTTATAGAAAATTAAACGTATTTTTCAATGGAACAAACCGCAGACTCCTAAGTTTGAAACTTTTGCTGGATATCATCCTTAAAGTTCAACGTGAATTATAAGAATCGCGAAAATATATAAAATTGTAAATAGATAAAAAATTGTTTTTTTTTACCTTTTACACCTGTGGTCGGAAAAATCAATGTTTTTTAATGACAATTTGTAAAAATTGAAAATTTAACACCTTTTTCTATTAAACAAATCATAAATTCCTATTACCTTTGTAACAAATTACACAATTTCAACATTTCTTTTTTCCTTTTGGACTTTTTTCGATGTTTCCTCTTGCTTTTGTTTTTTCAAATCGTCATTTGATTCATTTTAATTTTTTTTTGGGCGCGGATATCGCGTTTGTTCAGTTGTTCTTTTTGTTTTATGGATTTTTCAGCTTTCTTTGTTGACTTTTTTGGATGTTTTCTTTATTGATGTAGATGCTGCATTCCTTTTTTGATATATTTTCTGTGTTGGTAGAGACGCTTTCTGATGATTGAGTCAGCTTTTACTTTGTCGTGAACCAAATCTCTCAAATTATTGTAAATTTACCACTGCCTTTCCAGACTGAGACCTTCATGAATAATAACAGTGGCATTAGATTATCTACTGGACTTAGCCGTAATTCGAATTCAGTAGTATCTTCAGAAGCAATGGCTTATAAAATTGTTTGATATAGTTGCTCCAGTCGTACCAAACAACATCTAGTATTATCGGCAGAAACTGCATTATTATGAGTGGAGTGGAATGAGGCGGTGACACAATTCATTAGATTTTCGTGATTATCAACGTTGCTTAATGTGTATTTTGATTTAAATAATTCAATAAATCTGTCAGGGGAAAACTCCTTATTAATAAACTTATTTTACCCTACATAATTATCATTAAAGAGGACAAGATTAGCCATGTTATAGGTTTGAAGATAATGACGCAGTTCGGATCTTTTACAATATTAACTGCATTGGCCAAGTAATTGTACTAAAAATAAAAAAAATAATTGCAGAAAATTTGCCATGGCAAATTGATAGGATTTATAAAGCAAAGTGGAATTGTAGTACTTGAACTTTTTCTTTTGCTATACCAAATACAGAGCATTTCCTTTTAGCTTTGAAATAAGCACTTCCTGGTTGTTGAGGGCTGACTGGATAATGCACTGTTTGCGCAAAATCGAACAATATAACTTGCACAGAAGCGTCTTTGTTTGAACAATATTCTTGGTAAAACGCTCTCTGGTTTCTGGCTTTGTTCAGCTGGTCTACAAATGAGTTCAGCTTTTCTTCTCGCACTTCATCGGAACAGTTTTTCATTTGAGAAATCACCAACGTATTACCTGAACACACCATCATCAAGAAATTGATTAATTAAAATGTTTTTTAATGAACACCGCTGAAGTAAAAAAGAACTCTTAAAAAGAATACCTCTACAAACGTCACAAAGATCGTGAGCCGGCTTCATTACAGAAATAAAAGGTACATATTTACTCCAAATTCTGCGGAAAGATCTATTGCTTATTTTTCTTTCATCGGAATCTTTGAAGGATTAATTTCATTATTTTGTAGTCCTTGAATTTTGGTAACCTTCCTGAAAGCGGAAGAGCGATACGATCAGCAACAGATTTAATAAATTCTACTATTTTGTGATTTCTTTTGGTTGAATTGATGTTAATTTGGAACAAAGTTTATTTGAACTGCCGTGTCTTCGAACTTCGACACCATGAAGGTTATAGTGATTTAATAAATTTTTAAAACGCTTCAATCTGCACGGGTACAAAAACAAAAACATTTTCGGGAGATTGTGATAAGTGTAAACAATATTGCCCTTATTTCCAGGCAGCAATTTACGCTTTCCATATTTTTTTTTGTTCTAACACAGCTTCGTAAGCGTCATTCAACTTTTCACTTATTCTACCACTTTCAATTTTACTCAAAATAACGATGTCCTGCTGATCTTTTTCCAAGTCCATGAAATTGATTCGTGATTCTATGACATATCCTCGGGTATCAACTTATTACATTCCTTTGTACAGCAAGCATTTTTATGAAAGTCTAATACCGCTTTATTTTCGTCAGTATCCTGAAGAGACATATCGAAAGACGAATCTGGTACAACGTCATCTTCTATGTCACTAACACCTGCACCTCCACCTTGATCTTCGTAATCTTCGTCAAAATCCGCAAAATATTGTTTCTCCACTGCTTTAAATTCTTCTTCTAAATCCATTCTGCACTTTCACAAACAATTATAGATTGGCTGCACAATAACGAAAAACCACGATCTCGAAAATAAAAATAAGAAAAGCAACACGAATTTTTCCAACTTTTTCAACGTTCATAAAATTAGCTATTTAAGGGTAATCACTTGAACAAGGTACAAAAATATGTATTGTAATAGTGGACGTCTAAAGAGAGGTGGAGAGCCAAGGTTAAGACGAAAAAAGAAGAGGTAGAAGCGCAAATAAAAACGCGACGCACGCACACGACTTGTTATCTTTAACAGCCGTTTTCTCGCAAACACGATTTCTAACCATAGGCACCTTTTCGTAGTCCAGGTCACATATATTAATCAAGCAGTTTTTACTTGAACAAAAAACCAATAGAAAGTATAGACTAACAAACAGATTTTAATTGACAAAATAAGTAAAATACTGTATATATGTTTTATATAATATAAAACAAAATTAAAAATGGCTTCTTAGAGACACCGTACACTACAGACTTTTAATCGGCCGATTATTTGGTCGGATTGGTCTTAACGCTAGCACACTATTGAAATTAAACTATCGGGTCAGAAGCCAGTACGCACATTACAACGACAATCGGTCAATTATCATGATATCGCGAAGAGCTGTTATTGCGCTTATAATAAAACAGCGGAAGAAAAGAAATAGTATGCGGAAAAAGCGTGAATATTGGGTGCATCCAATTTACACTGATCGACTATTGCAAGGACAGTTTCACACCCTGCATTATAAATTGTCAGAGTATCCGAAAAAGTTGTTTGCTTTCTATAGAATGAGCATTGCCAGTTTCAATGATCTTGTCCATTTAATTACACCTTCCATTACAAAACGGGATACAATTTTACGACGTGCGATATCTGTCGAAGAGAAATTGAGTGTGACACTACGGTAAGTAAAATAACATAATTTTTCCTAATTTAGGTTTATTTTATTTTATTTTTACAAATTTATTAAATCAGAGTCATCAGTAAAATTTGTATATAGTCTGTACCGCGAGAAGTGGCGGTGACTCATCGATTTCCGTAAGTAGTTTGCGCATACGTTACAAATATTACGCCCGTACGATGACGTGTGTTAGAGTGAAATAGCTTCTAATGAATATATCTGCTGTACAAATTAAATGGACACACCGAAAAAGTATGTCTTTTCTAATATCAATAACTGAACAAGCTTCTATACCGACTGAAAAAAACTAACCTCTAAAAACTAGTTTCTAATTCTTGTTACTATAAAACGAATTATTATTGTTAATTATTATTTATAATAATTAACAATTTAATTATTATAAGTGTTGTAAAATGTTTTCACTGAAAGGAAAAGTGCTTAACAGAAAAGCAATGGTTATGTTGATGAACGTTCACAATTACTTACGGAGAACCAATGAAGGTTTAAGTGAGACTATTCTTAACGAAGTAAGTATTTTCAATTTTATTATCCCAAATTTAAATCATATTTAGTTAGAGAATTGCTGAGGCTTGTGGGGTATCAGTAACAACTGTATACCGTACAAAAATCCGGTTTCAAGAGGCAGAGAACCAAGGCTCTTCTATAACAACACCTCACAGGACAGTAAATCGACAAAAAACTAAATCAGCAGGTGTGGATGATTTTGTGAAGGATGCCGTGCGTCGCAAAATATATGATTGTCATCAGAAATGTAAATAAAATATTTAGAGGATTTAATGTGGTAAAGGTTTATTATATGTTTCTTTTTATAGGTCTGCCTATTAGATTGTGCAGCCTTGTAAAAGATCTCCAAGATGATAGCATATATGAGTTCTCCACAATGAGCTTAAAGAGATTGCTACCAACAATAGGTTTTACCTATCAAATGGATGATCAAAGAAGAGGTTTGCTGGAACAGCCCCATACAGCAACCCTAAGAGCAATATTTTTGCGAAAATTTATAGAAAATAAAGAGAAATTGCTATTCAACCTGTGTATGTCAATGAAACCTGGATTTTTGGAAAAGGCTCTCCACGAAAAAGTTGGCACGATGATGACAGTTTGGAGGAGGAAAAAGGTATGTCTAAGAATAAAATAATGTTTTTTATATATTAACATGAATAATTTATAGGTATATAATTCGTCATGCTGGAAACTCTCAAGGATTTGACTTATAAAGGGTGCAGAGCTATTGTTTTCTTCCACATGTAAAACAGCAGATTATCATGACAATATGAATGCTGACCTTTTTAAAAAGTGGTTTACAGAGCAGTTGCTTCCTAATTTAGCAAGGTCAAGTCTGATAATCCGTGATAATGCATATCATTCCAGATTGAAGGAAGAACTGCACACCTTAACATGGTGCAAAAAAAGAAATAATTGAAAATATAATATAATTATTTTATTAGTTAAAAATATTCCATATCAAGAAACCATGTTAAAAGCAGAATTATATTCACTCGCCAAAACTCACCCAACAACAAAAACATGAAATTGATGAAGTTCCCAATGAATGGGGCCACAAAGTTATACCATTACCCTCATATCATTGTCAATTCAATGCTATTGAATTGGTTTGGGCGAATAGCAAACAACAACAACATTATAACAAACATATTGGCAGAGATGGATATGGGGATGAAAAAGTTTTGTCAATGTGGAATGAAGCTTTTTGTAAAGTTACAGCAGAAGATTGGGCAAACTGTATAAGGCACACAGAAGAAGAAATAGTAAGATGGTGGAATCGAGAACGAAAGAGTGAGGAGGAACCCCTTACGATAAAGTTGGAAGAGCACAGCAGCGATGAGGATGAGGAATCTGACGATTCATAATACGTATATAATATAATATATAATATATAAATAATATTTTTTTTACTTTTAACAGATTATTTTAAATAAATATTTTCAGAAAGCAATACATTGTTTTTTATGTAAGATTTGTTATAATATTTGACGTACAATTAAAATAAAATCATTTTTATTTTTTTATAATTAAATACACATATAAGCTGCGTATAATTGGATGCCTATCTTCAAAAAAAATATGGTTTAAGTTAGGTGCTACGTCCAAATCTTATTTCGTATGCTTTTAAACGATGAGTCACCTCCACTTCTCGTGGTACAGACTATAGTAGGAGTGGACGGTATCATTTGAACACCCTGGGGATACAATGTTTTGTATATCAATTACGTTCGGTACTGGAGTGAAATGTGACTGCCTTGTGCATCGTATCAACGATGCCGAAGTTGTTTGATGATGTCGCTTACTTCTAATTTGCTTAAATATATTTAGTATTTCTACCTTCGCATCTAGTTTCTCTTCTGGGTTAAGAGCGCGGAGAGAAAGTATAATTGAAATTATACATATCGATATATATCATTATATATATCGGAAATTAGGGACATCGTAGATTTAGTAAAATGAATCGCAACAATGTCAAACCAAACACGACGCTTGAAAAGAAACGCACCGACTTAAAGTCGCCGAGTGTGCGCCTACAGGTTTTAACAAGTGCTGTTTAAGCGGTCTGCCGATTGGCAAACTACGAAATTGAAAGGGAATCGGGTTGCCTATTAACCCTCGTATTCCGGTGCCTGGGTCTATTTGGACCCAAATAAATTTTTGCGAGAAATTGTAATAAATAGATTTGTCGTTACTCAAGGAGTGCGTTAAGTTAGATCGGCGTCAAGCGGACGTCCCGACGAAAAAACGACGAAAAAATATGTCTCGACCGTTTCTTTACAGCGCCAGGCGTCTGTCTGTGTAAGAGGCTATAGCGACAATACAATTGCCATTAAATTCTTGATTTAGTTCACAGAAGGTGTATTTTAGAGCAACGATCTACATCGAAAAATAAAATGTTTGCTAATTTTGTAAATAATAATGATGATTATAACAATGAAGTGTCTTCTGATGATGAATGTGCGTCATTGACTTTTAGTGATGCAGTACCAGAAGAAGAGGATTATGAAAGTGATGAGTTTAGTGGTGAAAATAGTAATAATATGTCACACTGTAAAGACCAAAATGTTTGTGGACGAACATGGAGATATATTTCCCCCACAAACAGAGATGCAGAATTTGGTAAATATGATGCTACACTCACAGCAAATTCTGAGGGTGTAGAAACCATGGAACAATGTTTTGATTTATTTATAAATGATGAAATCATGGACATTATAATTACTTATACAAATGAAAAAGCGGTTAAATATTATGAAATGTTTTCAAATAATATATGGAAGCCGGTAGACCGTGTTGAATTGAAGGCATTTTTTGGGATTTTACTAATTACTGGCCGTTTTCGGGAATCACGTGAAAGTAAAAAAGATCTATGGAAGAAAAAGATTGCTTATAGTCGATAAATTTATCGAGCATCTATGTCTCGTGATAGATTTACAAACATTTTACGATTTTTGCGTTTTGACGACTTTCAGACACGAGAAGAAAGAAAAATGACCGATAAGTTGGCAGCTTTGAGAACCATTACAAATATTTTAACAAGAAATTGCAGAGATAATTACCGAGCGTCTAATGTAGGCACTATTGATGAACAATTAGTAACATTTCGAGGAAGATGTCCATTCAAGGTGTATATGCCGAGCAAGCCGGGGAAATATGGGCTGAAATTATGGGCCCTATGTGACGCTACTACATATTATTGTTGTAATTTTGAAGTGTATTTAGGAAAATGCGGAAACACACCGGAGAAAGGACAAGGACAACGAGTAGTTAGAGTACTTTCAGAGTTTTGGAAGGGATCTAATCGAACTATCACAACCGACAATTTTTTTACGGATATCTCACTTGCAGAGGATTTACTCAAAGATAACATATTTATAGTGGGAACAATGCGGAAAAATAGAAAGGATTTACCAAAATCTTTGATAACAATATCCGGAAGAGCTCAATTCTCTTCCGATTTTATATTTTCTGAAAATCTAACACTTGTGTCGTATATCCCAAAACCAAGAAAATGCGTAGTTTTACTTTCGAGCGTTCATCGAGAACATGCTATTTCTGACGAAAATAATAATTACAAACCTAATATTATCAATTATTACAATTCAACAAAAAGTGGAGTGGATGTTTTAGATAAAATTCTAAGAGAATACACTTGCCGGAGATGTACACGACGTTGGCCTCTGTCGCTTTTTTTACATTATATAGATATTGCAGCCTATAATGCATTTGTACTATGGCAACTCAAAAATCCGGATTGGGCAACTGGTAACATAAAATCAAGAAGAAAACAATTTATAGAAAATTTGTCTGAACAGTTAGTTGCTGCAAACATAGATTCTAGAGCTAGAGCATTTGAAACCAATGCAGTAGTATTTTCGAGACACATTGTGGACGCCATCGAAAGTACAGGCCGAAAAATAAATAAACAAATGAGTACAACATTAGAAAAACGCTCAAGATGTAGCTTGTGTATTGGAAATGACAATAAATATAAATCAAAATGTGATGTTTGTCATAAATATGTATGTAATATACATTCAACATGTACAAAAAATATTTTGTGTACAAATTGTAATGATTTAGAATAAATATTTCTTATGTAATTTTTTTAAAATTTTATTTTTATGTATTATTTTATATCCCTAATAATAGTTCACCTTTAAAATAAAATAAGTCAAAATCATAATGGCAAAAGCTTCATTTTTTATATTCTACGTAAACAAAAACTGTTCGGGTCTCGGTTGACCCAGGCACCGTCCGCAACGGTTGGCGAAACGTCAGTACTGCGAGGGTTAAAAGTCTGTAGTGTGCGGTGTCTCTTAGGTCTGAAGCAGACAATCACTCGTCACGAAGATTCTGGTTTCTCGGGTTCTCCCAGGACCCTGCACCGGCGTTGCGTAACTCGGCGTAATTTTATTTTGAAAAAGTATTATCGAAATTCGACATACAGATTTATTACGCACAGTTCAGTGCAAAATACATTGTAATCCGTTCAGCCGTTTTCAAAATAACAGCATCCTTTTCAACCGCGAAACTATGCAGAATATGAAAATATAAAATGTGCCTCATATGCAGAACATCTTAAGCTATCAACTGTTGAAATATCAAATTTTATATATATATACAGGGCGTCTCACGTAACTGGTTCATTAGAACTTTTTTGGGTTACACTATTCGTAGAGGCTTGAAATTTTGGTATCATGGGTTGTTCATTCCGATCTATTTATCTAAAATATTCTCAAGATGGCCACCACTTCCGGTCTACCGGAAGTAGACCTCAACTTCGTTATTTTAAATGGAATGCTATAGTTTTTATTACACCATTCAATTATACGTAAGAAAATATGTTGACTTTGATAACAGTTGTTCGTACCTACCGCTTTTTGTTTTTGAGTTATTTTGATTTTAAGTGTTTTTTGGCAAATATTACCATGGTCTTTACAAGCCCATATCTCAGCCAACGTTAATTCAAAAACGTTTTGCATTGGTACAATAACTCGTCATATGCTGTTAAATAGATTGTCACTTGTTATATCATTGTACCTTATACAGCGTGGTCAAAAATTGAATTACCGTTTCGCTGTATTCAATTGCGAGAAAGTCGAAAATTTTAAATGGAACGCCCCGTATCTTTTTAGCCTATCTAAACTGGAATTTAATTCTCTACAAATTATCTATAAACATTGCTATACCTATTTATTATAGTTTTCTTCATATTGAGTGTTTTATCAAAATCCTAAAGAAAATGCTGGAAGCCGTTCGTGTTTTTATTAGAAGGCTATGATATTTTGACAGTTTATCGTTTAATTTATTTATATTATCATTGGTATTATTTATAGAATGATCTGCAATTGAATAAACTTTAGTTTGTTAGCTTTTATTTGCCAAAAATAACCAGCAGAAGAACGCATAAATGAAACAATGAAAAACAATAATATGGCGTAATATTCGACGTAATGATAGGCGAGATATTTCTAGAGAGTTCAGTTTATTTATTAACGGTGCTTTCTTGTAAAATATTATTCATCTAAATCGACCGAAGCACCTCTTACCGAAGAATTTGGTAAAACAATAAAATATGACAAAACATTTATTCTATTATCTTAAGCTGCTGGTGATAGAAATTTATGGTTTCTTGTTATTTTGATCTTTCCAAAACTAAGAGATACGTCTCTTATATTATCCAAAACATTATTACACCCGCCATGAATATAAGACGAATTTAATGTTGGCGCGGAATAATTCGCCATGATATTTAAAGACATTAACAGCAGTAAGTGATGACACAACTAAGTAATGGCAACAATAACATAAATATGATTGAAAAGCTATCAAAATTCTACGGCTTTTTAACATAAAAACAAGAAGCTTTCCAGCATTGGATGCGTTCATTAATTTCCAATATGCGTTCATTTTTTTAAAATAAAAATATGAGGGCAACTACAACAAATGGGCACAGGAAAGTATCTAAATAGTTTGTAGAGAATTAAATTCCCATCATTTATTTTTGTAATTTTAAGTTTTTCATTCTTTTATGTTATTGATTTTAATTTTTGTCATTAAATTGTTGTTCTTCATTGTTTCATTTATTCGGTTTTCTTTTGGGTATTTTTGGTAAATTATAGCTAACAATCTAAAGTTTATTCAATCACAGTTCATTGTAGAAATAATACTAATAATAATTTAAATAAATTAAACAAAAAACTGTCAAAATGTCATGGCCTTCTAACAAAAAACACAGACGGTTTCTAGCATTTTACCTATGATTTTGATAAATTCCTCAATAGCAAGAAAACTATAATAAATAGGTAGAGGAACATTTATAGATAATTTGTAGAGAATTAAATTGCCTTTCTGATAAGGTATGAAAATGTGGGGCGTTCCATTTAAAATTTTCGACTTTCACGCAATTGAATACAGAGAAAGGGTAACTCAATTTTTGACCAGCCTGTATAAGATATACTGATACAACAAGTAACAATCTATTTAACAGCATATCAAGAGTCATCGTACCAATGCAAAACGTTTTTGAGTTAACGTTGGCTGAGATATGGGCTTGTAAAGAGCATGGTGATATTTGCCAGAAAACACATAAAAACAAAAAACGGTAGGCACCAACAACTGTTATGAAAGTCAACATATTTTCTTATGTATAATTGAATGGTGGAGACTACGAACAAGCACTGAAACACCAAAACACATACTTCTCCATCTGTGAAGCATTACGAATTACCATATATATATATATATCTATAAAAAAATAACTGAGGGGCAAAAATTTTCAAATTTACGGTGGTATAGCACAAATGTCCGATAATTATAACAAAGTTTACTGCAAATTTTTTGTTCATCCGTTCTAAAGATATCGACCTCTAAACAGACAGGAAGGAATTTTATGCATGTATCTGCTGGATACACGCGCGCCTAACGGAGGGTTAAGAGAAGATGGGCATTTATATAGCAGTATTAAGTAATTTATTAATAAAAAATGATTGCTTACTTCTCTCATTCCACGTTCATTTTTTTCCCCTCTCTCCTCCCCTTCATCTTTATCTCCTTTAAACAGTCTTTTTCGGTCAACTTTTTTGACCCCTAATAATTTTTCTTCTTCCCGCCTTATCTCGCTTAAACTAATTTTCGACTTTTTTAACCCACTCCTAAAATCAACGTCATCGCTAATTCGCCGTTTTCCGAGCCGTTGCAGCGCAGACTTTTTCCTAGGAATATTATTGTCCAAGTCGAAAACGATTCTCGAGTGTTCTTTAACTTTATTAGGTGAAACTTGCTCGGAATTTTCAATACTTTTTTGGGGCATTGGAGGAGTAAGAGATTCATCGATAACGTTCACCTTGCGTAATTGTTCCTTAAGTTTTTCTCGTTTATTTGTCGATTCATTGGGGAATAAATCGTCTGGTTCTGCTTTAAGGTTTAAGAAATCGTCCTCGCATTCGCTATGAACGACTACGCCTAAACGACTTTTTGCACTTTTAATTTGTTTTTCTAGTATTCTTAATTCGGTTTCTGTTGAGGAATTTACTTCGGTTATTGTGGGGATATCGAAGCCGTCTCCATCGTTTAATGAAGAATTTGTGTCTTGAATGATTACTTTTCGAATTTCTGGTAATTTTATGTTCATTGGGAGATCATCTGTTAGAGATTTTACCGTTTCTTCTTTAATGTTATTATCGGGTTTTTTCAACTTTTTATTTTTCGAGTCTTTTTTTTCTTTTTTAACGTGTTTTTCTAGCTCGGGATCTTCTATTTTTCGCTTTGTTGATTTTTTAAAAACATCTTTAATTAAGAAGATTATTATTTAAAAAATTTCAATAAAAAAACTTACTTGGATTGGTAACATGAACTTCCTTTAATTTTTTTAGTACTATATGTAACCATTCAACAAACGTACTAGTCTTAGAGCCTAAAAATAACTGTAAATCTTCGTTCATTTGCGATTTAGTTCGTTTATTCGCAACCATAACCATGATATAATCGGGGAGTTCATCATCTAAAGAACCGAACGTAAATTTATAATTTATTCCTTAATGGTAATAAAAATAACTATTCTAAATCGTTCTTACCCACGTAGCACTCCAATTCCATTAGTTTCGCTTTAATTGCGGACTAAAATCAAAAATAACCCCCATAACATAACCTCACTTTTTCATCAACTAACACTGTTAGACGATTCACGATACTCACCCTCATCTTTTGACCAACTTCTACTCCTATGTCCGTCATTTTGTGGTTGTTTGTGGACGTGCGATGATTTAATAAGGATTTATCACGATTTTTTTGGGGTTCAAATCCATTTTTGGACCATTTTCATTTTGACATGTCAAGAAGCGGCACTTTATTTGTATACAGAGTGGTTCAAAACAATTTGTGTCAATATCAACTTACTAACATTGATTAAATTTTATTTATTGATTTTAAGAGAAAATATTTATTGCGATATTTTTTTAATATTTGCATAATATATAAAAAAAGAAAAATAAAAAAAAATAACATTTAATTTAAATGTGTGCTGTTGCCATGCCAACGAGGCTTAAATATTACATACACTCGTGCTCGGCTTCTCCTACGTTATAGCATTGAGTAGATATCGGAGCGACAGTTATTCTATTTCATTAAAATATCTCAAGAATTCAATTTTTGGTCATTTTTAATTAACTCGAGACAGCCATAAATGTTCATGTTGAATTTAATGATTTATATCTCAAAAACGAATAAATATTTTCAAGATCCGGTTTCATCATGAGAAAGTAGATACTTTCCGCTATAGATCATGAATGATTCATAAAGATATCTTAAGAATTCGCTTTTACGTGATTTTTTAAAACAAGATTATTAATTTCAAAAAATCATAAAAAATAGGTTAACTTAAATAATCTTTATCTCAAAAACGAATAAAGATTTTCTAATTTGGTTCTCACCATGACAAAATAGACACTTGCCTCTATAAATTTTGAATGTTTCATTAAAATATCTCAAGAATTCGATTCTTGGTGATTTTTAATTAACTTGAGACAGCCATAAATGTTCACGTTCAATTTAATGATTTACATCTCAAAAACCAATAAATATTTTCAAGATCCGCTATCATCGCAAGAAAATAGACACTTTCTTCTATAAATCATGAATAATTCATTACGATATCTTAAGAATTCGATTTTTTGTGATTTTTTAAAACCAGATCATTAATTTCAAAAAATCATAAAAAATAGGTTAACTTAAATAATCTTTATCTCAAAAACGAATAAAGATTTTCTAATTTGGTTCTCACCATGACAAAATAGACACTTGCCTCTATAAATTTTGAATGTTTCATTAAAATATCTCAAGAATTCGTTTTTGGTCATTTTTAATTAACTTGAGATAGCCATAAATGTTCATGTTGAATTTAATGATTTATATCTCAAAAACGAATAAATATTTTCAAGATCCGCTATCATCGCAAGAAAATAGACACTTTCCTCTATAAATCATGAATAATTCATTACGATATCTTAAGAATTCGATTTTTTGTGATTTTTTAAAACAAGATCATTAATTTCAAAAAATCATAAAAGTTAGGTTTACTTAAATAATCTTTATCTCAAAAACGAATACAGATTTTCTAATTTAGTTCTCACCATGACAAAATAGACACTTGCCTCTATAAATTTTGAATGTTTCATTAAAATATCTCAAGAATTCGTTTTTGGTCATTTTTAATTAACTTGAGATAGCCATAAATGTTCATGTTGAATTTAATGATTTATATCTCAAAAACGAATAAATATTTTCAAGATCCGGTTTCATCATGAGAAAGTAGATACTTTCCGCTATAGATCATGAATAATTCATTAAGATATCTTAAGAATTCGATTTTTTGTGATTTTTTAAAACAAGATCATTAATTTCAAAAAATCATAAAAAATAGGTTAACTTAAATAATCTTTCTCTCAAAAACGAATAAAGATTTTCTAATTTGGTTCTCACCATGACAAAATAGACACTTGCCTCTATAAATTTTGAATGTTTCATTAAAATATCTCAAGAATTCGATTCTTGGTGATTTTTAATTAACTTGAGACAGCCATAAATGTTCACGTTCAATTTAATGATTTACATCTCAAAAACCAATAAATATTTTCAAGATCCGCTATCATCGCAAGAAAATAGACACTTTCTTCTATAAATCATGAATAATTCATTACGATATCTTAAGAATTCGATTTTTTGTGATTTGTTAAAACAAGATCATTAATTTCAAAATATCATAAAAAATAGGTTAACTTAAATAATCTTTATCTCAAAAACGAATAAAGATTTTTTAATTTGGTTCTCACCATGACAAAATAGACATTTGCCTCTATAAATTTTGAATGTTTCATTAAAATATCTCAAGAATTCGTTTTTGGTCATTTTTAATTAACTTGAGATAGCCATAAATGTTCATGTTGAATTTAATGATTTATATCTCAAAAACGAATAAATATTTTCAAGATCCGCTATCATCGCAAGAGAATAGACACTTTCCTCTATAAATCATGAATAATTCATTACGATATCTTAAGAATTCGATTTTTTGTGATTTTTTAAAACAAGATCATTAATTTCAAAAAATCATAAAAGTTAGGTTTACTTAAATAATCTTTATCTCAAAAACGAATACAGATTTTCTAATTTAGTTCTCACCATGACAAAATAGACACTTGCCTCTATAAATTTTGAATGTTTCATTAAAATATCTCAAGAATTCGTTTTTGGTCATTTTTAATTAACTTGAGATAGCCATAAATATTCATGTTGAATTTAATGATTTATATCTCAAAAACGAATAAATATTTTCAAGATCCGGTTTCATCATGAGAAAGTAGATACTTTCCGCTATAGATCATGAATAATTCATTAAGATATCTTAAGAATTCGATTTTACGTGATTTTTTAAAACAAGATTATTAATTTCAAAAAATCATAAAAAATAGGTTAACTTAAATAATCTTTATCTCAAAAACGAACAAAGATTTTCTAATTTGGTTCTCACCATGACAAAATAGACAGTTGCCTCTATAAATTTGGAATGTTTCATTAAAATATCTCAAGAATTCGATTTTTGGTGATTTTTAATTAACTTGAGACAGCCATAAATGTTCACGTTCAATTTAATGATTTACATCTCAAAAACCAATAAATATTTTCAAGATCCGCTATCATCGCAAGAAAATAGACACTTTCTTCTATAAATCATGAATAATTCATTACGATATCTTAAGAATTCGATTTTTTGTGATTTGTTAAAACAAGATCATTAATTTCAAAATATCATAAAAAATAGGTTAACTTAAATAATCTTTATCTCAAAAACGAATAAAGATTTTTTAATTTGGTTCTCACCATGACAAAATAGACACTTGCCTCTATAAATTTTGAATGTTTCGTTAAAATATCTCAAGAATTCGATTTTTGGTGATTTTTAATTAACTTGAGATAGCCATAAATGTTCACGTTGAATTTAATGATTTATATCTCAAACACGAATAAATATTTTCAAGATCCGGTTTCATCATGAGAAAGTAGATACTTTCCTCTATAGATCATGAATAATTCATTAAGATATCTTAAGAATTCGATTTGACGTGATTTTTTTAAAACAAGATTATTAATTTCAAAAAATCATAAAAAAATAGGTTAACTTAAATAATTTTTATCTCAAAAACGAATAAAGATTTTTTAATTTGGTTCTCACCATGACAAAATAGACACATGCCTCTATAAATTTTGAATGTTTCGTTAAAATATCTCAAGAATTCGATTTTTGGTGATTTTTAATTAACTTGAGATAGCCATAAATGTTCACGTTGAATTTAATGATTTACATCTCAAAAACCAATAAATATTTTCAAGATCCGCTATCATCACAAGAAGAGACACTTTCCTCTATAAATCATGAATAATTCATCACGATATCTTAAGAATTCGATTTTTTGTGATTTCTTATAACAAGATCATTAATTTAAAAAAATCATAAAAGTTGGGTTTACTTAAATAATCTTTATCTCAAAAACGAATACAGATTTTCTAATTTAGTTCTCACCATGACAAAATAGACACTTACCTCTATAAATTTTGAATATATCATTAATATAGCACTAGATTCGATTTTTGGTGATTTTTAATTAACTTGAGATAGCCATAAACGTTCACGTTGAATTTATTGATTTATATCTCAAAAACGAATCAATATTTTCAAGATCCGCTTCATCTCCAGAAAATAGACACTTTTCTCTATAAATCATGAATAACTCATTAAGATATCTTAAAAATTCAATTTTTCGTTATTTTTTAAAACAAGATTATTAATTGCAAAAAATCATAAAAAACTAGGTTAACATAAACAATCTAAGGTTTTTTTAATTTAACGGTTCTCAACATGATAAAATGTTATCATTATAATGAATCATCATAGGGGAGTTTCACATCTGTGAGAAGATGTTTGAATTTTACCTAATACATGTAATTATATTTTTGCCAAATTTTATGTTCCTTCCAGGATCTTTTTGTTTCTTTCTGTGTTAGAAAGCAATCAAAACGCAGAAGTCCTAATATGCCCATGAATTTATCAGGAAACATTTCCTCCCACGGATAGTTCTTGTTTTCGAGTAATAATACCCGGAAACGTTCGGTAATTAGTAAAGTCCCAAACAATTCTTTCATTTTAAAAAGATTCAAAGAGATTTAATGTGGGATTCATTAATATTTTCCTCAATTCTTTCTTGAAATATGACAACATTTCCAATGCAGATATTGTATAAAACTGCACATGCAGAAATTGAAGTAATGTCGTCCTACGTTTTAATCGCATTCTCATCGATAGGTAAGGAAATCCTTGTTTTTTTTTAAATTTCAAAATAATGCACAATGTTTAATTACGTAAATATTTATGTAAATATAAATTAGAAAATAGAAACTATCACTTTTGACATACGTCACTGTCGTTAATCACACTTATCGAGTCGGTATAGGTACTTATTGCATGCGATATAGTTATCGGTTCGATATCGTTCCGATATCTCCTATTGCCTCTTTCAGAAACCCAATTGACGAATATCGCTCGAGTTATCGATCAACAGCACAATATCGGTTCGATATCGACATGTGAATACGTACGAGAAACCGGCCATTAGTACGATAAAAAGTTATAATTAACATAAAATCTGTGTGTTTTGTAGCATTTTATTCAATAAATTATGTTAATAAATAATATAATTTTCTAATTTGTAATTATGATATTCTTTTGAAATTTCCACTCATCAAATGTGCCTCTTATTTTTATTCTATACAGAATGATTCAAAACGATTCCTTTTTATTAAGTAAAGAGAAAGTAGAGATAAACAAAAATAACAGAAAAAGTGTACATCTCATTACTACTCTACTAGCGTCAAAAGGAAAGGAAAAAATTTAAACGTTATTATAAAATTCATCAAGCGAATAAGGCTCTAAACTACAAAGTAAATCTCGCATACTTTCCTTAAATGAATTCAATCTACTTATTGATTTAATTGATGTAGGGATGTAATTCCACATTTTCATGCATGAATAAAAGGGACCCCTTTCATATAGGTTTAACCCTCACCGTCCCGAAAGAGGGTCATTCGTGAGCCGAAAACATGTTTTCAGGCTAGCATTTTCTCATAATTATTTTCCTTGCGATTTCCTCTTGTGAATTCTGCTATTTAGTATTCACAAACAGTTTTTCCTATATTTCACATCAAATTAAAAATTAACAAAAGTGCAATTTGCAAATACTTTACATTGGGTCACTGTTGACCCGATTCTGTTTGTTGGTGTTATGGTTATTACCTACAAGATACTGACTAAAAACTTGTACATTTTCGCTGCGCACGCATCTGTATAGAGCAAAGTTGATGCAAAAATATTATTATCTTGTGTGGTCTCGTGTCCTTGTGGACAAGTTCTCATTATGTCTTCTAATAAGGAAACTCACACGGATGTAGAGCTTTTCAACGCTCTTCTGAATGATTCAGATGATGAAAATTATCGCGAGTTACCGCTAGACGAAGCTTTTAGTGACGTGTCGGAAACTGAGGACGCCATTGAAGTGTGTACCGAAAAAACTGACGAAATCGAAGTTGACAACGACTCGCAAAGCACTAGTGAATCTAGCGATGATGAAGTTCAAGATGAGTCCGTATGTAATTGGAGATACATAGCGCCGAAATTGGGAAGAATGAGAGTCACCGAATTCTTTCGTAAAGTTAAATGTCTTACCGAAAGAAGCAAGAATGTTTCTTCTATATTGGATACATTCAGACTTTTTATATCAGACTATTATAGATCTTATTGTGAAACATACAAATAAACGAGCCAGAGAATTTGTGGATGTCTACAATGAAGAATAACAAAATGCAGAAAATCCGAATAGGATGACATGGAATGACGTCGATGTCACTGAAATGTTTGGATTCATAGGTAATCTTGTTCTGGTTGGTAGTTTTAGAGAAAATAAAGAAAATCCTCATAGCTTATGGTCAGTTAGCAACAAAGCATTCAACAGACCTATCTATCAGGCAATAATGAGTAGAAACGGATTTTTATCTATTATGAGACATGTCAGGTGCGACAATCTTAGTACCAGACCTGAAAGAAAGAAAAAAGATAAATTAGCTCCTATTCGTGAGATGTCTGATATTTTTGCTCAAAATTGTAGAGATAGTTACCATCCTTCACCTTGGGGAACCATTGATGAGCAGTTAGTATCCTTTAGAGGGCGATGTTCTTTTCGAGTCTACATACCTAGCAAACCCGGCAAGTACGGGATAAAAATTTGGGCACTTTGCGACGCAAAAACATTTTTTTGTTGCAGCTTCGAAGTGTATTTGGGAAAAGTCGGAGATATAAGTGAAAAAAATCAAGGTTCAAGAGTTGTCAAGACCTTAGCACATCACTGGCATGGAAGTGGGCGTAATATTACGACTGACAACTTCTTTACAAGCATTCCTTTAGCACAAGAATAACTCAGAAAAAAACTCACGTTGGTTGGCACCTTGAGAAAGACTCGTAAAGATATTCCACAGCAATTATTGGACGTGAAAAAACGAGCGCTGTATTCGTCTGATTTTTTGTTTACCAAAGAAATGACTTTAGTATCCTACATTACAAAACCCAGAAAATTTGTCATACTGCTGTCATCTTTACATCATCAGCATGATATATCCACTGCAGAAAATAAATTCAAGCCAGAAATGATTTTGACATACAATAAAACAAAAAGTGGTGTTGACGTTTTAGATAAACTAGTGAGAGAATACTCATGTAAGAGAAGCACGAGGAGGTGGCCCTTACGATTGTTTTTCAATTTTATTGACATTGCGTGTTACAACAGTTTGGTGATATGGCTTTTGAAAAATCCTGAATGGAATTCAAATTCATCAATAAAATTTCGAAGAAAACTTTTTCTAGAAGAACTAGGAATGGAGCTTAGCAAACCCCATATCTCTAAAAGGTTTAATCAAATTATAGACGATGGTCGAGGATTTTCAAATACAGTGTGCGCGGCCTTCGAAGCTTCAGGTGTGGTTGTTCGTAAAAGGCAGGAAAATCCTGTATCGGGTACCAAACGTGGCAGATGTCATGCCTGTCGCGGCAACGACAATAAGTACAGTACCAAATGTAAAGGTTGTGGACGGTTTGTGTGCCCGAAGCATAGCAAAACGACTCAAACTGTCAAAAGAACAAATTGTAATAGTTGTCGACGAAGATCTACAGATATTGACGAAGATGGTGAACCATAAATTTTTTGATGTTGAACGTCAATAGCATATATTAGACCGCTTTCTAAGTTAGGCCACTGTTTACGAGTAAATTTGACCTCCATTGTTACTTTCTGTTTGAGTTTGAATTTAAGATTTTTTATCCTTCGACAATAAGAGGTCAAGTTGATTTTTTTGGAGATCACATTCAAACAGTGGGTTAGCTTCAATACAGGGAACTTGCCACTGCTAAGTATGTTACACTAAGTTTGTAATTTTTTAATAATAAATAGATATAAAATGTATTTAACGTTTCAAAATTTATCTATACTATAATGTAAATATTCAGTAAATATCACAAATTTTGATATCTTATTCTGACATTAACAGTTTTTAAATAAAATTAAAGTTTACTGAATATTTACAAATCATATAACCTTAATTATTAAGTGGGTCAGCATTGACCCGGTTTAGGGATTTCATGTAAGTTTATTATTTTGGGACGGCGAGGGTTAACCTATGATTAGGTAGCATCAAGATATGATTATATCTGGTATCATATTGGTTTGTCTTAACCAGTTGTTGGAAATAGCTCTTATGTTTAAAAACAAATATTGAGCATTCGAAGATGTAAATCGCTGTTAACATTAAGAGATTCTCTTCTCGGAATCGTTGTCTACATGATTCAGTATATTTCAGACTACACAAGACTCTTATTGCTTTTTTCTGAAGTTTAAATACATTATCGAACTAAGCAGATGCTCCCAAAGTAATTATTAAATATCTGAAGTGTGATTCGATGTTACTTGAATAAAATATCTTGGCAATCTTTTTGTTAGTAGTGTTTATAATCACTCTAAGACCAAATAAAGATTTTAATAACTTACAACAGAGTTTTTCGATGTGACTCTTAAATTTCATGGAACCATCGAGATGAGCGCCCAAAATCTTAATCTCCTGTCGTACCTCAATATCACAGATTAGAGAAGGTTTGCTAACCAATTTATTGTCAAATACTAACACACCACTTTTATCTTCGTTCATAATTAGCTTGTTACTGTCAAACCACTTTCCAAGCACATTCAACGTATTTCCAGCTTTATCGATCATTTGGTTTAAAGTTGAACCATTAACTAAAGCGGTAGTGTCGTCTGCAAAACTTGATAGATAACAAGTCATGTCCTGCAATAACAGGTCATTTATAAAAATGACGAAAAGTAGAGGGTCCAGTATACTACCCTGTGGTATACCATGCCTTGTAGACTTCGTAGTTGATATTACTGGAGTACCTTCATAGCTTATTACTTTAGTTGAATGTGATCTATTATTTAAATAAGAAGTAATTATGTTTTTGGCGGGACCCCTAAAACCATACCGCTCAAGTTTGGCTACCAACAATTGTCTATACAATCAAATGCCTTAGAGAGATCCAAGCTTATCACACACACATATTCGTTTTTTTCGTAGGCATTTAGAATATTTGTACAGAGTTCGAAAAGAGCCGTATCAGTACCACGGCCAGATATGTACCCATTCTGCCGTTCACTGAGTAAAGACTTATCTTTTATATAACCCAAGAAACGTACATAAATAACTCTCTCGATAATCTTCGATAAAGAAGAGAGTATGCTAATTGGTCTATAGCTACCAGGTTCCAATAAATCACCTTTTTTGTAAATAGACGTTATAATTGAGTGTTTCAGTGAGTTTGGAAATATTGTGCAAGGCAATTGTTCACAATAGAGCATAAAGGGGTTAAAATATATGAAATACTTTCTTTAATTATTTTTATCGGGACTTCATAATAACCATAGTTTCGATTGCTTTTAAAACTGTGTACAATATTAAAAAGTTCACTCTCTGTTACAGGCGCCATAAAGATTGATTGACTTTGCATAGGTACATTACCCAGATCAGCTAGTGAATTATTATTTATTTTGGATACAAGATTGCTTACAATAGAGGTAAAGAAGTTGTTGAAAGATTCCGCCATTATGTTAGGGTGTTCAAAACGTGAAAGGTTTTTGTGTTTATAGTTAATAGAGTTCTTGATTATGGTCCAAAAAAATTTTGACTTATTAGCAGTTCTCAAAAGTTGTTCTTCCATATGTTTGTTTTTATGATGTATTAGAAGTTTGTTGTATTCTCTCTGTTTTTGTTGATAATCTGGTTTACATTTTTTGTGGATCTGGGAAAGTTCCTGTAGCATACATAAGGAATCTTTATTAACTTTTCAACATTTAATTAACTCCTATTTATAAATTTTATAATTTATTTATTATTAGGGTTGTACCAATTAATCGGCGACTTATCGGAGAAGCCGATTATTCGGCCACTTTTCAAGTCCACGATTAGTCGGCGATTAAACAATAAAAGCACTGATTAGTCGGCATTTAATACAATGCTTCAAACAACATCGTATGCAAAATAACGCAATGAAACTGTAAAAAAATTCTATGCCTTGATAGGTACAGAATATAAAAAAAAATGTTGGTCTACAGTAAAACTAAATGACTTGCATTAATGATGATGACTTGCACTTGAAGAGTATCGCCAAGTGCTCAAAAGGATTGTCAGAAGTAGCATGCTTTCTTAATTAATCAAGTACGTAAAGGTGAACATTCGTTGAACAGTTGGTATGCTGATAGTATACCATATTTTATAAATATTTGCGTCATTAAATACCCAAGTATTTATTTTCCCTTGAAAATTCCCAGGGTATGTACCCAACCGAACCCAAGATAATTATTTCGAGGAATTTATAAAATTTAAAATATGTACAAAGGCAAAGACTATTGGGAATTATTTAAATATACGAAAACCTATAAAAATAATCATCAGGGTTTTTGAAAATACGTATGGGATGAGTTGGGTTGTCTAAATTGGGAAGAAAATGTTTTACAAGCTGTATCTAGTCTAATTGTCAGTTTAAACTTTTGATATTATGAATATCGTATTTTGCCAACAGTATTTGGTATTTTTGGAAGCAAAATTATATGTTATTAACAGTTCATCGCAATAACTTCTACAATAAAAATGTCTTCTGCCTTCAATATTTAACCTTTAATTAACAGTTTATGGACTACTTACGTAAAGATTGTACATTTAGTTAAATAGTATTTAATATTTTTAAATCATATTCAGTTGGTTTATCAACGGTATCCCGATTTTACAAACAGTTTTACAAGGAGTATCAAGTCTTTTGGAACCATATAATAAATTTTTACTGATTTTGAAGTGTGTGACACTCTAAAATGTCTCAGCGTAGAATGATAAGAATGTTTCTAGTGAAAATCGTTGGGAAGAAATACCAATATATTTTTATGCACACCAACTAAGTTATTCCAATTTCACAAGTATAATAAAATATGCTATTATTAAATATGCAAAATGAAAAACACATTTTAATAATTTTAAAATGCATCCGATTATCAACAAAAATACCTAGAGTCCCGTTTTCAATCGAAATAAAAACGGTTCCGTTATGTATGGATATTATTAAGTACCTGTACGCGCGATTTTTTTCTCGACATTGGTCAGCAGTTGAATATTCTCTTTATAAAAATAACACTTTACCATAAATACCTATATTACGAAAGAAAACCGAATACATCTGAACTTGTTACAACAAGAGTATGAGACATAGAAGGGCTTCCAAAAGTATACCAATGAAAGTGTTTAAGCTTTGATCATCGGAATGATCGGCAATGGCCGATTAATCGGTCGACTAATCGTCTCTTTTAGGGCCGAAGAGTCGTTAGTCGGCCAAAATCATTGTCGGTCCAACCTTAATACCTACTCATTTGTTTTTTCTTTCTTCCGTGGAAGCTGATTCTTGTATGAAAAAATTGGTGATCTCCTCCCATGATTGTTTTCTCTTTTGTCTGTCCGCGTATTCTGGGCTTATTCAGCCGTATCAATTGTTCATTATTTATTAAAGCCGTTCTTTCTTGTTGCCGAGTTATGATGGAATCGCAATTAATATTACTGTTGTCGGCACGTTAAATTAAATTTGAATCAGCTTCTGAGCTGAGGAGACTTCTCGAGGAAACTAAGGAGGTTTTGGGATGTCCTATAAAATTTTGGGATAACATTAGTAATTGGCGGCCGTATTCCTGTGAGATCTTTCATTAGACGTTGTATTATATGTACCAGACATCGAGTAATAGCTGGACAACAACTCATTTGACAACTACCTCCTGTGTTGATTACGCAGGACCATTTCAGCTTCGAACATTTCGGATTCGGAATGGTAAAATTAATAAGGGGTATCTCATACTTCTTGCATGTTTAGCATCATCAGCTATTCATCTCGAAATTTCGACGGACTATACAACTTATCTCCATTAGGTGACATTAGTTTGGAAGAGGGTCTTTTCTTTCTCATGACTTATTAGCGACTACCGTGACTTTTGGTTGGAAGGTAGACTCTAGTGAAGCTTTCAGATAGATCTCTTTAATGTCCAGAGCATTTTGAAGAACTCGTTCACATGCCAGATTATTTTTGTTTTTACCTCGCTTAATTGAGAAATGCTTAGGAGTTCATGTTTTAAATCAACAATTGGTTAGAGAATACATACATCAGACAAAAAGACATACAGACATACAGACATCATGACAAAAAGAGCGCTGTCTTTGGATGAGTAATCACTGAGGTACTCATCTTTTATTATAGATATATATAGATAGCCTTCTTAGTTGTTTTCCTATATCTGGCGGTAATATGTTAAAATTCTTGGGGCCCCAGTAGTCGACAAATTTTTGTGTGAAGGCAATATGATGATAAGGAGTTTGAACCTGTCAGTAGTTCCTGGTGTTGTATGAGTGCTCACAGCCATTTATTTTAAATTTGGTCTCATTAAAATATACTTGTATCAAGATCTTATAGATGTATTGTAAGCATGTGCTCTGATTCAAAATGTTTTCTCTACAGCTCTCCCTAAATTTCAGATTACACAAAACACAGAGTACTTTCTTCTCTAGTCGAAATATTTGCAGTGTTCCCGATGAGTGTCCTCAAAACATGATGCCATATGATGTCACGGACTGAAAAACAGATTAATAAGCCAATCTGGCAGCATGATTAGTTGAAAGCCGTTTCAGCCGTTGTATCGCATAGATGTTGCCAGATAGTCTAGACCGAATAGTTTTCTTCAGGCGTTCATTCCACGTTAGCCTGTTAGTCCAAGAATTTTACGGCAAGTGGTTTTTTCGATTGAGTAGATTCAAAGAGATTTGCTCCGTTTTGTTTGTGATAAGTTTAAGCTTGTTATTGGTGACCTATATCTATGCTTGTTCAATTACTTCTTTTGATCCCCTTTCCAAGCTTAACTTGTTGTTACCTCTGATGATGATAGAAGTATCATCCGCGTACAAATACACCACTCGATCAACGCAGCTGGGCATGTGATTTATTTATTTTACTAAGAGCAAAAACCCCAATATTGACCCCTGAGGTACCTCATTGTATGTTGACCTCTCACCCTTCCACTCCACGCGCTGCTTCCTGTCCTACTCCTCTTATCCCATAATGTTTCAACTTTTGGATGAAAATCTCTGTGTTGACAGTGGCAAAAGCCTTACTCAAATCATGTAGTTTTAATAGAATATTATGTCTTTTGTCGTAAGCCTTCGTTATATGGGGTAATACCGCTGTTATGGCGGTTAAAACAGATTTGTTTTTTATGTATTCATGCTGATTGAAGCAAAAAATTTTTGTTTCAAAATATTGTACCAGTCGTGTGGCAATCAGTTTCTCAAATACCTTTAACATCAAATTGATATAGGTCGATAATTGCTATAGATTTCTTTGCTATTTTCATCTCATTCGGGAAAACAGTTTCATCAGCGCACTTCTTGAGTATGACAGCAAGTTTATCTGCACAGGTATCAATGACACTCTTCAACTTTGTATGACTTGCTTATTCAACTTGCTTATTCGTAGTGACTCGGGGATTTCAATAATTTCGGCAGCTGTAATGGGTAAGAAAAAAAATGAGTGCTGGCTAAAGATGCTTTCCCTTTTCAAGTAGTGATCCAACGAGTTGGTCTCTTCGATTTCATTTACAACCTCCGCCACTGTATTGGCATATGTTTGTCAATACAGTGGCGGAGATTGTAAATGTTATTAAATATCATTTAATGGAAATAATTGGTGATGAAAGACGTTAGTGTTTCTATGAGACCTTTTCTGCAATTTTATCCAGATTGAGTCTATCGTAAATTCAAGACCTTTACTTCCTTTATCTTCTGACCCTCTATACTTAGAATTATTGACACCGAGACATTTTTTAATTCCTAGTAATCGATTTAGTAATCGATCATAAACACCGGTGTCGGGAAGTTGTTCTAATTTTTGAAACAAAGTATTAATAATTGTATTAATGATTTCTTGTAATAACAACAAATTATTAATACTTATAGTATTAATACAGTCCACAAAAACAATATTAAAAAAAATAATATTATATGAGGAAATTCAATTCTATACACTTCGTATTATTTAATTCTATAAAAATGGTTTAATTTGTAGTTATCATGCTTGCATTAACATTAAATAAATGAATGTATATGTGACGAAAAACACATAAATTTTATAAACAGGGGGAAATTGTAAAAAATAGAGGCTGATGTGAAGAGTTCTCACGAGTTGAACCTTAAAACCTCTTGGATGTCGTTGAAAACAAGGTGAATACGGTTGAGGAACAGTTACGTTATGCAAGAACACCATCGGTTAGGCATCTAAGGCCAGCATTTCGATATATTGGCCGACAATGAGGATTTATGACCAATTCGATTTTGTGCGTTCCTTGGTATAGTGAAAGGGATATATGTACATATATTGTATACTTATTGTTTATTCATGTCTGGCGGTATTTTAATCTAATTAAAATAAAAGCATTAGATAATTGAGAATTCGAATAATTAGATTATTTCTTTTTTAAATTGATTTGGAATTTCTTTTGTCGGCTTCTGTATTCGACTTTGAAATTTCTTTTTTATTTCTTAATTTGGATTAGTGCGCATTTATTGGGATTGTATAGGGTATTTTATCGTCAAGTTAGGAATAAACAGGATAGATCTGGGGCACCGTTCTTTGCAAAGATTTACGAGAATTAGACCTCGTGACGTGATATAAACGCATTCCATGTGACTGTAAAAAACACATTATTCCTTCACGAAGCGCACCACATCCGTATAAAAGGTCGACACAATCCACCAGAAACTTCAGTTTCTCTTCCAACTTTTCTTCTACTCTTCTACTTTTGAAAATCATCTTTTAATTTTCTTTTAGTTGTTTTCGTTTAGAACATGATCAAATTAGTAAGTTATTTTTGATTTTTTTGAATAGTTAATTTGTTTAGTCTTAAATTTTTTCTTAGATATTTACTTTGATACCACTTTTAGTGGTAGCTCGGGCTGATCCAGGATATTATGGAGCTCACGGTTTCGGCCCGCTTCTTGGTCATGCTCTTCCCGCGCCAGTTTTACCAGCACCTACTATTATTAAAGCGCCAGTTATTGCGCCAGCTCCAGTTATAGCACCTGCTCCAGTATTAGCTTCAGCTCCTATTTATAAAGCTGTGGCACCAGCTAGTAGTTATGCAACAGTTACTCAAGTGCATGTCACGCATCCTGCAGTTGTCAAGGTTCGTAAATTGACATACATTTTATCTGAAATTGTCTACATATTTATTTGTGTTTCGTTAGGCTGTTATAGCTCCTCAACCAATTGTAAAATCGATTGCTTATCCAGCACATTTTCCTGCATTTGGACATGGTTTTCATTAAAATTGTTCTTATTGATAATTGTTGTTATTATGGATTGTATATAAATAATGAATTTATTTTATTTTTTTAGATTAATAAACGTGCAGTGTATTAAAAAGTAAAAAATTGTATTTATTTATAACTTTATACACCACCTTGTATTTTGGTTTTGTTGACCCACGGAATGTGAAGTATTAAGAAATGTGCGAGAGGAAGAAAGATTTTATTATCGACTATGTCAAGGGACAGCTTAACTCAAGACTAGTTCTAAGAACTTAGATCAGATATCTGCTGCTGAATGTCTTTCTGTAATCAAATGTTTTTAATCTCCTGTATAAAAAAGTTGGGTTGACTTCGGTTAGTTTCGGTGGGGTTGATGTTACATCAAACTTTCGTCTTCAATCTATCTCTGATTCGAATTCTTACTTTTCTTTAAGTTCTTGAGTGTCTCGTATGGTAGATTCCAATTTCATTTTATCACTGATTTTACAATAAATTCTTTTTTCGTTAGCGTATTTGCTTCTATATTCAATTCTTAACAGTGCCGTCTTAATGTTAGTTCCTCGATTCAAATATACAGTGTTATCAAATCAGTTTATAAAGTACTTTATCCAGATTCATAGTAGTTTCCTAGTAGTTTGATTCATAGTAGAGGCTTTCGTTAAAAATGAAACCCAACCCAACCTAACCTTGTATGTGTGAACTGAAGTGAAACCAGAACAGATGTACGACAAAACCCGAACGTTAAAATCCAAAACTTTTCACTTCTAGGTCAAGTGTTAGTTCTAGTTTTACTTCAATTCAAATATACAGGATTGACAAATCACTTTGTAAAGTACTTTACTTCAGAAACTAGTCAATGTAGAGGCCTTCGATAAAAAAAATGTTTTTTGATGCACGGCTAAACTCAACCCAACCCTTTTTATTTATTTATTTTTTTTAACGAGGACGTGGAATATTAGCAAACAGATATCTGGCCTGCAAGTCTTAAGTGGCTGGATAGTGTAGGGTTGGCTCAGGACAGCTGAGCCACTATAAATTCCATTCCTCGTCTTTTCTGAAAGCACGCAGGGATTACTTCAGACATCTCGTCCTTCCATCCATTCTTCAGTCTTGGTTTATTTTCTTCATTTTTATTATATTATTATATTGTATATTGTACATGTATTTTATTATATTTTGAAATTCTATTATTCCAATATAAATCGGTGGAGGGGAATGATCCCCTTCCATGCGTTGGTGTTCCTTTTTCAATCTATTGGTTTCCAGTCCTTTCTTCCCCGTCATTTCGTGGTATGTCGGGCGAAAAGGGTTTAAACACTTTTTACTTTTTATATCTACATTATCGTTACCTAAATGAGGAGGACTACTCACCTCTTCTCTTCTCTTCGTTCTCCTTTAACACGTTCATTTATTAACCCCCTGCCTTCCCAGTTCTTTCTCATACTCCTCGTTTCTCCTCATTATGTCTGTCACCATAATGAGGACAGACATAAATGACAGCATGCACTTCACCATTTAGTCGCATAAATCAATTCCTCTCTTATTACCAAATACTTTTCACACTGGAAATGTATGATCCGGAGTGTCTTTCTAACCGCAAAACCAGCACTCGAATGATTTCGCCTTCCCGATCTTATGGAAGTACATTTTGAAGTTTGCATGTCATGTTAGTGCTTGCGTTAGGTAAAAGTCAGTCTCTGTCCATTTTTTTACTAATCCATTGTAAGAAAATGGATCCATGTTTCAGTGTCTTTTTCCAGCCCCTATACTTGTTCCACTTCTCCTGCTAAATCTCCACAGTTAGTGGAGATTTAGGAGATTTCGTAGTACTCCACAAGTAGTGATGCATTATTGATTTTAAAATTTGTATTATTATTGTACGTTATCAGTGTAAATTGTTGCTCTCGGAAAAATTGTTAGCAAATGTTTCAGATGCTGGAAGTTTGGACACATGATTGAAGATTGTAAACGCAAGGTTAATGGAGGGTCATAAGGCGAAAACGGAAATAAAATAGCGACTGCAATAAAACGATGAAAATGTCACGGTTAAATTTTAAAAAGGTTGCTAACGCCGATGACCTTAGAACATGAAAGAAGAAGGCGTAAGATGCTACTTAGTGAAAACAGTTAAGTCTAAGTCTTAGTAAGTCGTACGTTATGAATAACTATATAGATACATAGATATAATTGCGCAAAAGAGAGATAAAGTAGAGGTATCGAATGGGCTTTCACAGGGGTCCATCTTGAGCCCCACCCTGTGGAATCTATTATAATGAGGTTTTTAATGCTGACGTTGACTGGTTCAACTGATAGCGTATACCAATGACCTGGCTGTAGTAGTTAAAGCTAGAGATGGACAACAATTGGAAGATAAGGCGACCTATGCTACAACGATAATAACACGTAAACTGTCAGAAATAGGTTTGAAAGTCGCAGCGACCTACAAGGTAGACAGAAACTTCCATGCTTATTACTGCAAATAGAAGGCCAAAGATACTTACAGATACCTGGAAGTATATATCAGTAAAAACATGACAATGACGAACCATGTCAGAGAAATTACAAATAAAGAGGAGGGCATGTAATGCACTTAGCCTTCAACGGGCTCCTTATACATCTTTCCTTGAAGGCTCGAGGTGTTGTGAGAAGATCTCAATTAGGTGACGATACCGCTTAATCGTTGCTAATGATGTCAAGGGTCAGAGAGCCAGAGAGAAACAGGTCCTCAGATATAAAAGATATGTAGTAATGATACAAGTAGTAAATAGAAAACTGGCACTGGAGATTATATCTGCGTATCATACGGTGTTGGACCGATATCTCTCATCGGTCTTAGGTCACTTATTTAAAAGAATATCAGTAGGTTCTCCAATTGCTTCGTGTAATGGTCTCATAACCTCGTTTTTATCAGTGATCGCATGCATCCTATCACCAACACCGTCTCTGTCTCCTCATCCAGCCTTCTAATTATCATCTTGTTTATCACTTCTCGGTCTTTGTAGTAATAAGGATCTTACCCTCCCTAGTACTTCTTTAACATTTAATTGAGTTCTTCAGATTTTCATTGTTTAATACTTCCTTGATATTCTTTAGGGACTCCTTTTTCTCTCCTTTTTCCACTACTAGGTTATATATGCAAAATCAGTTAATAACATAAAGCTAAATGTCAAATTTGATATTATAAGTGATAAACTTCACACTTTAGTTGGGGAATAAAAGGGAGTTACCTAGTTTAACCCTTTTATTTATTACAATGAAGTAATATAATAATAATTGATTGTTTCCTAAAAAATTACAATACTGCCCTAATTATTATAATAACCATTCTGTTATCTCTCTATCCCTCCTTCTCCTCGCATCCATAACCTCCCGCATCCATCTTCTTCCCTCCACCCTCTCTCCCAATACTCGCCTACAATCCATCTCCGCCAGGACTGTAATATTACAATGAAGTTGTTTTTCACATTGCAATTGAGGTACAAAAGCAATTTTCACGGTATAATTAGTGCTTGTAAATAGAACTGAACTACTCAACATTCCATCGGCGGATGATTAACAGGTCAAAACAAAAATTTCACGCTTTAATTGTGGAACAAAGAAATCTACCTGCCTTAACCGTTTTTTCTATAACAATGAGGGATTCTTCACGCTTTAATTGGGCATAAAAGAATTCGTCACGGTGTAATTAATGTTTGTAAACAAAACTGACCTATTCAACATTCTTTTGGTGGATGATTGACAGGTCAAAACTTCACGCTTTAATACAAAAGTTAGGTAGTAATTAAATGTTATCAATTTTTTTTCTACTTGGCAACACTGAGTACAAGTTAGCTACTTGTGTTGGATTTAGTTGATTCGAAGTCTTGGAAGTACAGTTTTTTTAAATAAATTTTCAAAATCGACAGAGATTGATGTTATTAAGGGTAGGGAAGTTATTGGATTGAAACTAGAAAACAAATTAGTAGAGAACCTAGTACCAATTAACTAGTTGGGTTAGGTTGAGTTGGTTTGAGAGTAATAATCTCGGCTGACTTTGAAGACGTTGGTTGCCCCAAGGTATTATTCGTTTACTTGAGTAATCATATAGTACTAATTGGCCTAATTGGAAGGAGCACGTACAGGCATACGTTGATGACTTGGTGATGAATGCGAGAAACGTGGGTGAAATGAGAGTAATGATACGGTCGCTGGAAGGGTATTTTTGCAGGAAGGTTTATATAATATGATACGTAATCAAGAATAATATGATACGTAATCAAGAAAGTGAGGGAGTACACATACTTGGGGTATAGATTTAAAGAGATCAACAATGAGGGAGGAAATATTAGATGTTGGCAACGTGGGTAAATAGGATTATGAGATAGCTTTGGGGATGGGGTGAAAGGATTTTTGGGAGAGATGTGCGAGGAAGAAATTTAATGTTTGAGAGCTTAGTAAAAAACGGAGTTATGTATAGTGGTGATATGGGGATGGAAAGAGCAAAGGCTCTTAGAGGATGTGCAGACCAGACCAGTTGAGGGTGGAGATGGGTAAGCGAGCCGTACGATTTAAGGAAAGGATGAAAGGTAGAGGACATTGTAAGATTTTTGAGGAGTGCTACAGACAGATTTAAGTAAACAATGGGCGTTATGGGCAGCAAGAAAATGAAGAGTACTATAGAAGGGTGGGATACTCAACGAAATGTGGAAATATTTGAAGGGCACGGACAGGGTATGCAAGAGGGAAGGACTGGGATCAGGGAAAGTAGGTATACTTCGAATTACTATGAGGTGTAATGAATAAAACCTTAATATTTTGGTTTAACGATGTAAAATATATTTATAAATATAGGTGCTACACGTGTCTCGGTTATACAAAAGCCGTCATCAGGCTCGACTATAAACAAGATTGAAAAGTTGACAAAATAAAGTAAAAAAAACAAGTAAAAACATGACACAAAAAAATTCTAAAAATTTACCGCTAATTATAGAAATACAGCATCTTTAAAGTGAAGCGTCAAAAAGTTTTCTACATAAATAAAAGTTTTTCTCATTGTATTATGTATGTTTGCTAAAAAAGTCAATAAACAAACAGATTAAAATTAATTTGAAACAACAGAAACGCAGCCATAAAATTACCTTGAAACTATAATTGTATGAACAATGAAGAAAACGTATTCTTAAAACCTACAAGTAACAAATTAAGAAAACGGGATGGTTTGTTGAAGAAGAACGTAGTCAAACTGTCTCGAAAAACATCGGTGTGTGTATGAAAGAGATGAAGTTACAAAAACTAGTTGCTACGCTTACATAAATTTTAAAAGGTATCTATTTTTATTAAAATCGGTAATGTCGTTTAAGAAAACATTGTTATTAGGTATATTATTTCTGTCAATAAAAAATTCCTCATAAAGATCCATCTCTTTGGATTTTTTCATGTTTCTTACAAGAAATAAGTTATCTGTTAAGATGTCTAAAAGTTGCTGAATTTGGTTTTCTTAGATGTTCCTTAAACCGAGTGTTAATGTTACGACCTGTTTGTCACAATGTAAAATTTATCACAGTCCCCACATTTAATTTTACGTATACCGCGCTTTTGACATTGATAAAATTTGTGTTTATTCTTAATTAACAATTGTCCCAATTTGAAGTTTGAGTTAAAGGCGGGTGTAATATTAAATTTTGATAAATTTTGTTTTAAAACCTTTTCAAGAGTTGGGCTGAAGAGTATAGCAATAAACTTAGATTTAATATTATCATGAGGGTAAATATAGTTAATCATTCTGCGTTTGTGTATATAGCTGTAAATGTTTTGCATTTCTTTTATGTTATAGTCGTTATTTAGACCTTTTTTAAGTAACTGTCTGTAGTTTATTAATGTAGTTATATTCGTTTAGAGCAGTGGTTCCCAAAGTGGTCCATACGGACCCCAAGGGGATTTACTACTTAACACAGAAGTACGATGGTTGTCTAAAGGTGCGTGTTTGAATCGCTTCTATTCGCTTTTTAATTCAGTGTTGGAATTCCTGGAGAGTAAAGACAATGATTTGCGTCATAATTTAATTATCTCGAAAAATGACATCGCTTATATGACTGATTTATTCAGTCATATAAGCCAGATTCAACGAGACTACTTTGAAACTATAAGGTGACACACTAAGGGCCGGTTTTATAAAAGTTGACGTTGACCGGCGGTTGTCAAACCTCTGGTTGAGAAGTCAACCGAAGGTTGAACATCGTTACGTTTTATGTCAGGATTTTAACCTCCGGTTTATTAACTTGTCGTCAACCGGCCCCGGTCAATGTTGGTTGCACTGCAGGCTAATTTTCAACCAATGAATTGCGTCTATTCGATAACATTAACATGGTTAAATGATTATTTTGTGTTATTAATGTAATATTTGTGTTCGTATAAAAACGTTATAACTTTTCTTTTTATATTTTTGGATTGTTATATAACGTTTTTAAACAATATTTTGTTATAATAGTGGTATATTAGATGTCACTACATAAAAACAATTTGGACATTCTAAAAATTTTAGTTTTTATTGAGCTCTTTCTTAAAATTTCAGTTTTCATCTTCATTTTTGAACCTTTGTACTCCAATTCTTATATCATAAAATTTTCTTTCCTTTTCAAAGACGTAATTTTTGGAGTTCTTTCTCTCGTTCGTTTTCTTTATTTAAAAGATCTTTTTAATAAGAGGACATATCTTTTTAATTCAGAAATTAATGTGTTTCCTATAAATTATTTTGTGACGACGATTTCTAAATCATCGCCCTCCTCTAGGAGGGCGATATTTTTATATCCCAAATAAGGTTTTTAGTTATAGATACATCGCTATGTGTTGAAGGTCTTTAACCCTCGTATGACCAAAATGATTTAACGAATATTGACGACCATAACGGTTCAGTTTAGACCCATGCATGATAAACCATCTTAGGTTCTATTCAAAGCATTAAAACTAAATATTGTATTAGAAACATTTATGGGATGGTTTAAATTACTTCCTCGACATTGATAGCATCCCCTTTTTTGGGTTGTTGATGTTTCGAATCTTTAGTAAGTTATTTTTCTTCCCGTACTTTGCAATATTTATACATATTGCTATTCCTTTTTTATCTTTTTGAATATTTGATTTAAATCGAATTGCAAACATTTCCAGTCTAATTAAGCCTTTTTTGTTGCGAATTACGAAGGCAAAATATGCACAAGAGTACATATTTTGAATTGAGACCTGTACTGCTTCCAGAAGACTTGATACTACTGCCAGAAGGCTTTTTTGAATTGAGACTTGATACTGCTACCAGAAGACTTTGGTATTGCTTCTGGAAGACTTAATATTGCTTGCAAAAAACTTGAAATGCTTCCAGAAGACTTGATATTAATTCTGGAAGATTTCGAATCATTCCACAAGACTTGATACCGCTTCTATAAGACATGAAATGCTTCCATAAAAATTGATAATGCCTCTCGTAAGATAGGCACCGGAACAAGAGTACATATTTTGAATTGAGACTTGAACTGCTTCCAGAAGACTTGATACTACTGCTAGAAGGCTTGATATTGCTTCTAGAAGACGTGATCTGCTTTCAGAAGACTTAATACTGCTGCTAAATGCTTTAATACTTCTTCCAAAAAACATTTCGAAAAGACTTGAAATGCTTCCAAAAATTTGATACTTCTTCTAGAAAACTTCAAATCTTTCTACAAGGCTTGATACCGCTTCTAGAAGAGTTGAAATGCTTCCGCTGGAAGCATTTCTTGACTATTACTACTACATACTTGATATTACTTCTAGAAGAGTTCAAATCCTTCCACAAGACTTGATACTGTTTCTATAAAACTTGAAATGCTTCCATAAAAATTGAAAATACCTCTGGAAGACTTGAATTGCATCTAGAAGACTTGATACTTCTAAAAGATTTTATATTGCTTGCAGAAATTTTGAAGTAAACTTCAACAGTAAATTGGTTTGGCAACAGTAGTTGGTTTTATCTGGATTTAAGTTACTATTTTCAATTATTTTTTTAATTTTAATGTATTGAGAGCACGTATTTGAATTTTTTTTTCAGACTTTTCAAACTCAATTCGTTGCCTAAGTTTTTTGCCATTTCAGATTTTTTTCAGCACCCACACATATTTCCTATGTGGTGCCTATGTTCATGAATGAGTTTGTCCAAGATTCCATTCTTTGTTTCGCTATATTCCAAGACAATATTTGGTTTGTAATATACTTCGCAATTGGTTACCTCATGCGTATGCTGCATAGATGATAAAACTATCACACATTTCTTTGATTATAGGTTTATGTCCTTTGCGGAATAAAATCAGGATTAATAACGTGGGCAATATTTTTACCAAATCCTTTATATTTCTTCGAACAATCGCATGTAATGTTATTCCACCATTATTTTAAAAATTATAGAAAAATCTGATAACGATTTTACTATTCGTTGTCCTTCATTTTTCTCAACTTTTATAAGCCCCTCTGCAATTTGTTTGAGGCTTATAGGTCTCCTAGAGACTTGATGCACTATACTGATTCCAAAGCAGTCTGATGATCACAATATTTGTAATATAAATTTGCATATCGCATGAGAATAGTAATACTAGAGAATATGTGGAAGGACAACAACATCCCATTTGTATTTCGAATACTATTTAAACAATTATTGTTTTCGTGTCATTATTGACCCAGTTTTGGTCGTACAAGGGTTAATAGGGCTGTTCTATAAAATCACTATCTCCTGCTGATGGTTCTAAGCCAACCGCTGCTCGCTTATTGTTAGTCAAGCTCTTATTTTTTCGTAAATAATTCGTCGATTCTGCTTTATATTTATTTCAGAGTTTCTCCTTCCTCATTAGCTATATATCTATTCGCCTTTTTTTGAGGTTTTCAAATTTGTTGCAGCGTTATACTAATTCGCAATTTCTTTTCCAAGCGTATTCTAAGTTAAATAGTAAACATTTTTTAAAATAGTCAAGTTTTTATGAATTATGTGTAGCTTTCCCTTCCACGTGATTGACGATTTCACGGTTCGACGATTTTATATTTATCGATAATATCGATAACATGCACTAGTAAAATGAATATTAATCTACTTTTAATTAATTTAATCACTGATGTAAGCAAGAATGACATCAAATGACATATATCATGACAACTGATGACAACTTTGCTTGCTAACCGGTTGAAATAACCTCCGTTTAACCGGCCCTAAATTTAATCAAATCAAAAAGTGTAATATCTGCCTTAGTTGCAAAACATTTGCTATACAAACAAAACTTGGGAGGAGGAGATGAGAGGAGATGTTCTCAGTTTCCAAATCTTTCAAAATTGCAAAATAGAGACGAAGATTTGCTTGCTATTGTCAACACTTAGCGGCACTCCATTCGGACCTTACTCAAAGATTTGAAAACATTCTTCACTTGGATATGGAGTGAAGTCGGAGACTGGGTGTTGGACCCTTTTGTAAGTAGTCAAACTGGGAGCACAAATGTAGATGAGTACATGCCAGTACAGGAGTAACTTATTGAATTATCCACAAATGAGGAGCTGAAACCAATGTTTAAGCAAGGATACGAAAATTTCTGGTTACAAAAACAGATCCCAATTTTATATCCAGCATTATGGATTATTACAGAAGCTGTTGATTGCTTTTCCGTCATCGTATTTGGTAGAACGTGGATTTGGATTTGGAGAACAAACAGACTGGAAATTAGTAATCGGGAGGATTTGCGGTTGCTACTGACAAACATCGAGCCGGACATAAATAAACTCATAACATCCCATCAAGTTCATACAAGCCATTAATATTTTATTGTATTTTAGTACAAAAGTTATAATCAATAAATACTTCTTCAACAAAATGTTTACTTTATATTTTATTTTTACGTCACCATTTACCATTAAGACAACAAAGTGAAAGTCCTCATTTTTCTATTATGTATTTAATGTAGTTTTTCACCCTGGAGGTCCGTCGGCAAGGTTTGACTAAAAAAGGGGTCCGTGGGCCAAAAGACTTTGGGAAGCACTGGTTTAGAGGAATGTTGTTCAGCATATTAATTAAAAATCTAAATTTAGCTTGTTTGTGCTGATTGCAATTGAAAGAGTTTTTTGGTATGATGCAATCAGTAGTGGTGTTCTTTCTGAAAATATCAAAATTAAGTTTCAGTTCGTTGACGTTTTTTCTAATATCCTAAATATTTTGAGGTGATATCGGAGGGACTATTAAAGTACCTGATTATGAAATGGTATGGAGGTAAAGAGGCTAGTTGCCAGGTTGAGGTGTAGGAATGAGGGGAGGGCCAATAGACATTGGTTGGAGAATGCGGAAAGGGGGTGTAGATTGTGTGGAGAAGTCCGTACAGTATCTCCTGGTACAGTGTAATGAATTGAGGGAGGAGGAGATTAATTGGAGGCGGATATTGCGAGAGAGAACGGAAGGAAGAAGACGTATGCGGGAGGTTATGGAAGCGAGGAGAAGGAGAGATGCAGAGAGTTAACAAAACAGTTGTTATAATGATTGGGGCATTATTGTTGTAATCCTTTGGGAAAAAATAAATTATTATTATAAGTACATTAAATTATCTATACTATATTCTTCACTAAATTCGGAAAGTATCTTAAAACGTGAAAGCGTTCAGCAAAGATCGTTGACCCAAAATATTTTTCACTTTATTTTTGATGTTCAAGTTGTGCTAACGTAGCAGGAGCAGAAATCGCTTTACAATAAAAAAACTTTACATAAGTAAATCAATTAAAGTTAAATTTCTTAAGTTTTTTTTTCTTACAAGTATATGCAACTTAATCCACTTATTCTATATTAACCCCACGGTTATTGAAGGGCGTTTGAAATTTCGATCGAACGTAAAACGTTAAATAATTAATTATTTCCTATCGTAAAAACCTTGTAAAACAGCGTTAAAATTAATTCTTGTGTCCTTCTCGCTCTATGAACGATCCTAATCGAAATAATCATCTGCGGTATTGTTCAATAGAAACCGGCGTTTTTCAGTTTTAGTTAGTGTTAAATGCGCGAAGAATAACAAGCTGCAATTAAAAAGTGTTTACGTTTTATTTTTTCATCAATTTAAGTTATTAAATTGATTAAATTTATTTTGTGGTTTTATTTATTAATATTTAATTTTAACGATGAGAGAAATTGAATATGTACCACGAGAAAGGTTTTAAACTTTAGCATAAAATTTTTTAGACATAATTTTTTTAAATTACAGTTCTAAACAAGAAAATCGATCGAAATGGACGTACGCATCTTTATTAGTTGTGATAATCGTTTTAATCGTTGCAATTGGGATTTTATTAATTTACGGTAAGTTTATTTATACCTCATATAATTGATGTTGTAATTTATTTTATCGATTTCAAATAGTAATTCGCACCCAACCGTATTCTTATTGTACCTCTGCAAAATGCATCGAAAGGGCGTTCGCCATAAAAACCACGTTGGACGAAAATTACGATCCTTGTGATAATTTTTATAAATTTGTTTGTAACAATTTTGAATATGCCAATTATGGGCATCAAAACCCAATGGAGGAGTTTTCGAATTTCCGAAAAATGACGTATAGATTGAACGATATCATCGAAAAAATGATTCAGTTGCCTATCAAGAAGAAAGACTCAAATCCAATTCGAATGAGTAAAAAGTTTTATGCGGCGTGTTCTGATAAAGGTTAAATTAAGCTTAATTAAATTCTTTTTTATTAATTTAAATGCTTTTCTTACATTTTTAGATGAAAGAGAAAAATTGGGATTATCCGTGATGGATAAATACCTGACTCAAGCAAATTTACCAAGAATCCCAACGATTTTAACTTTACCGGAAGAAAATTGGGATGATTACACTTTTAATTGGGCTAAAACGTCCGTGATGATGAAAAAAATTTTTGGAATCGATTTATTTTTTAAAACAATTATTTCTAACGACTCGGTTACCTTCTTAATTGTTCCTGATGAATCAAAAATACCAACGTAATTATTATATTAAACTCGATCATATTAGATTAATAACCGAGTGGCATAATAATAACTATACTTTTTTTCTAAATTTAATAATAATAATATACTATTTTTTAGATTAATTTCTAAAAATAATATTAAAACGTACGAAAACTACAACTCATTATTTGCTTCAGACAAATTTAAAAGTGCAATGATCCATTTAATCAGCGAAATGTTTTCTTCTGAAATTAAAGTAAAATATTTTCGAAAAATAATCGAAAAGATTTGGGTACAATTTGTGAATATAACTGAAGAGGCCCAAATTGTATTTTTAATTGAATCTTAATACAATTTGATTTTAATCGATTAATTTTTAGGTAGTTGAAAGAAGCAAAAAATACGGATCTTACTCAAATCGAAACGATGATATGGTAACTTTCACATTCAAAGATCTTCAAAAATTAACGGACAAGAAATTAAAAAAGAACGGGTTAATCCCATCAAAATCAGGGGAAGATTGGAAAAGTTACGCGATGATGTTACATAAAGAATTAAGTGGGAAGTCGAAAAATTTCAGTAATATAAATGTGCGTCTTTTTGAAAATGAATTGGATGACATCGTAAATATACCAAGTATATTAGCTAAAACGCCCGGGGTTATGTTAGAAATGTTTGCTTGGTGGAAAGCTATCGATTTAATGATCCTTCATACAACGGATGAAATGGCAACGACTTTAAATAACTTATTATTTTCTATTTCTGGTGATGAGTTAGTAAATTTTGAAACAATTAATTCTTTAATGCGATTATTCAAGTAATATTATTAAGTTGACTCAGTTGCATCAATGTCGATAATTTTTAAAATTTTATTCTGTGCATATTTTTTCTGGCTAATCTTGATATCGTCTCTCTTTTGGTATACAGAGTGGACCATATTGGACACTTTTAAAGGGAAATCCTTTTTTGTGTAAGAAATTAATAAGAGATTTTTATAAAAAATTTATTTGTGAGAAAATGCATGCTCGAAAAGTCGTCATAACTTTTTTCCTTCAAAGCAATATTTTAGTAGTTATTAACATAAAAATGATTTTTCTAATGAAACATCATATAATATTACTATATTCATTATAAGTCATTCTTTCATTTTAAAAAATAAGACATTTATGATTTTATCTACGATCAATGAATCGCACATCCGTTACTCTAGAACATGATAGATAATAAAAAATTATTTATTTTTATTGCATTATCGGAAAAGTCCCAATAGTACCATAAAACAAAGTCTTTCGAAATTTATGTTCGAATAAAACCAAATATTGAGAATAAAAAAGGTCAAAGAATTACAATTAGGTGAATTGAATTTCTCGGTGGAGTTGGGATATTAGGACTGTTTGGCGCAGATATATAAATCAATTAATTAAAATTAAATTTAGATACACCTAAAACACTTGAATTTCGTGTAACACATCTTAATCGATAAATGATTCGGAGTAAACTTCCGTCTGAGAATTCCATCAAAGATATGCACTGTTCAGGTATAACTAATAATAACAATGATACAAAAACAAATGAAAAACTTGTTCACTTGCTGTAAGAGTTATTCACCATTTTAAGGAAAAAAGTTCAATTTTCAATTTGGTATACAAGTCATTTCTTCATATTCAAGAATAAGACCTCCACAATCTTTCAAACTTAATCATTTCATTCGCCAATCTACTAAAACGTTAAAAACACATAGTCCTTTAACATTTCTTAGACGGAATCGATTTGAATTTGAAAGTAGTAGGTTCAATACAGTGTTGCTAGACCTGGTGAAATTTCACCACATTTGTTGATTTTTTCGCAATCTAGTGAAATGGTGGAAATTTCAGAGAACTTTTCATATTTGGTGATTTTTCAACTTTTCATTTCTTGATTGAAATTTCGAATAAAATATAAGATAAACGAACTGCCAATTTGTTGGCAGCCTGAGCAATTATGTTTCCTAACTGGCGGCATGCGCTGTTTTGTCTCCAAAGTCCTTTTTTTCAATTTGTTGGAAACATGATCTCCAAACTCCCCATTATTATCTTAAAGTCTCTCAACTTGTTGGCCGCATTAGCTATTACTGTTCCACAGACTATATATCAGACTATATAATATATATTATCTCAATAACTGTCAACTTGCTGGCAGCATGAGATATTACAGTTCCAACCACTTTACATTATTTTACGAACTGGCAACTTATTAGCATGAGCTTTTGCCGTTCAAGACACTGTACATTATTTTACAAACTGTCAACTTGTTGGCAGCATGAGCTATTATGTCTCCAAAATCCTGCTCATCAGCTTGAAGTGTGCCTTGTTGATAGCACGAGCTATTATGTCTCCAAAGTCCTGTTCATCACCTTCAAGTCTATCAACTTGTTGACAGCATGAGATATTACTGCTTCAACCACATTAGATTATTTTACAAACTGCCAACTTGTTGGCAGTATGAGCTATTATGTCTCCAAAGTCCTGTTCATCACCTTGAAGTCTATCAACTTGTTGACAGCATGAGATATTGCTGTTCCAACCACTTTGGATTATTTTACAAACTGCAAACTTGTTAGCATGAGCTTTTGCCGTTCCGGACACTGTAATAAACTGCCAACTTGTTGGCAGCATGAGCTATTATGTCTCCAAAGTCCTGCTCATCAGTTTGAAATGAGCCAACTTGTTGATAGCATGAACTATTATGTCTCCAAAGTCTTGTTCATTAGCTTGAAGTCTGCCAACTTGTTGACAGCATGAGATATTACTGTTCCAAATACTATACATTATCTTACAAACTGCCAACTTGTTGGCAGCATGAGCTATTATGTCTCCAAAGTCCTGTTCATCACCTTGAAGTCTATCAACTTGTTGACAGCATGAGATATTACTGTTTCAACCACTTTACATTATTTTACAAACTTCCAACTTGTTAGCATGAGCTTTTGCCGCTCCAGACACTGTACATTATCTTACAAACTGCCAACTTGTTGGCGGCATGAGTTATTATGTCTCCAAAGCCCTGCTCATCAGCTTGAAATGTGCCAACTTGTTGATAGCATGAGCTATTATGTCTCCAAAGTCCTGTTCATCACCTTGAAATCTATCAACTTGTTGACAGCATGAGATATTACTGTTCCAACCACTTTAGATTATCTTACAAACTGCCAACTTGTTAGCATGAGCTTCTGCTGTTCCAGACACTGTATATTATCTTACAAACTGCCAACTTGTGGATAGCATGAGCTATCATGTCTCCAAAGTTCTGTTCATCAGCTTGAAGTCTGTCAAGTTGTTGGCAGCATAAGCTATTACTGTTCCAAACACTGTACGTTATCTTAAAAACTGATAACCTCCAAAATTCTGCTCATCATTTTGCAGTTGCTACCTAGTTGGCAGCATGAGCTACTACATTTCCAAACTCCCCTTTATCATCTTAAAATTTGTTAACTTGTTCACAGCATGAGTTTTTTATCTACAAGATCTTGCTCACCAATTTAAAGCCTGCCAACTTGTTGGCAGCATCGGAAGACTACATGTTGCTACAGATGAGCAGATATTCAACCCAACTCAACTATGAGCAAATGCTACTTCGAAGGAACTAAATATTTCTATTAGAATACTGAATACTGCTGTAAGAAGATTACATCTTATTACAAATGAGCAGATACTGTTTTTAGAAGTCGAGTTATTATTTCCAAAAAGACTAGACTTTACTTCCAAAAGATAATATTTTTACCCGAACGATAATGCTGCTGCCAGAAGATTACATGTTGTTGCAGATAACTAGGTACTGATTCCAAAAAGCTATATATATTATAATTACTAAGCTATGTATAAACTGCTGTAAGTTGACTACATGTTCATGCAGATGGGCAGATACTGCTTCAAGAAGTCGAGATGCTGTTTCCAAAAAGATTAGACTTTGCTTCAAAAATATATAAAATATATTTCTACCTGAAGGGCAAATGCTGCTGCTAGAAGTTTATTTGTTTATTGCAAATGACTAGATACTGTTTCTAAAAAGCTATATATCACTTCTAGAAGACTATATTACCATCAGGACACATATTATATATATAACTAAATATCTATGAAGTCCGCCAACTTGTTAAAGACTGTTTGTTAAGACTGCAAACTGATTGGTAGCGTGAGCTATTATATCTATTATATTCTATTACAGTATATCCTATTATAAGGGTATGTCTCCACGAAAAAGCGAAAAATGTCGAAAATAAAGTCGATATGCAGTACTTTAGTAGAAGAAAACTCCAAGAGATACTTTAACAAAAAGACAGTGAACTGTAGACGATAAACCAAAACTATCCCATGAGAGTTCCATGTAAGCTCAGGATCTACATGGACATTAAGAAATCTGATTCTCTTCCCTGAGTCACCACTCTGTCCAAGTGTAAAAGTCATTGCTTCCATCTTGCCATCATTTAAAGTGAGGTTGTGTTAAGATTGTAATATTTTTGTATTTTTAATTTTATTTTTTACGCATTGTTGCCAGATTTGATGAGATTTCACAACATCTGATGATTTTTTCGCGATCTGGTGAAATGGTGACAACTTTAGAGAAATTTCACATTTGTGGTAATTTTATAACTATACATTTCTTGATTGAAATTTCGAATAAAATATCAGATGCTTAAACAAAAAGAAAAATTGTCAACTTTTTGGCTACATAATGTAATTTTGTTCCTGACACTGAACATTATCTTAAAAACTGCGAACTTATTGGCAGCATGAGTTATTAGGCCTCCAAAGTTCTGCTCATTAGTTTGAAGTCTGTCAACTTGTTGGCAGTATGAGGTATTATGTCCAAAAATACCTGCTTATCAGTTTAAAGTCTGCCTACTTGTTGGCAGCATGAGGTATTACGTCCCCAAAGCTCTACATATCAATTTAAAATCTGCCAACTTGTTGGCAGCATGAGCTGTTATGTCGCCAAAGTCCTGCTCATCAGTTTGAAATCTGTCAACTTGTTAGCAGCATGATTTATTATGTCTCCAAAGTCCTATATATCAATTTAAAGTCTACCAACTTTTTGGCAGCATGAGCTATTACTGTTCTACCGACTATATATTATTTTATAGACTGCCAACTTGTTGGAAGCATAAGTTCCAAACAGTGTATATTATATTAAAATAAAGATATAAAGTAACAAGTTGTTGGCAGTATGAGCTGTTTTGTCTCCAAAGTCCTGTTCTACAATTTTAAGTCTATCAATTTGTTGGCAGCATGAGCTAATACTATTCCAAATACTGTACATTATCTTAAATACTGCAAGCTGATAAATACTGAAACCACGACCTATTATATTTTAAAACTTCCATTCATTCCAAAGTCTATTAATCAGTTGGAAGTCTGCCAATTTTTTGGGAGTACGAGCTATTACTTCGTTCCATAGACTATTTATCTTAAAGACTGCCAACTTGCTTACGCATCAAATATTAAGTCTCCAAAGTAATGCTCATCATTTTAAAGTCTGCTAACTTATTGGCAGTATGAATTACTGTCAACTTCTAAACAGTATACATATATAATAATAGACTGTAGGTTAAGGTTGCTACTACATCAACACTAATGTTGTTTTTCTTGTTTATTGTTGTTCGTATTTTGTTATTATTCTCCTATAATAACGTTTTTTAAATCATTCCAAGAATGAATATCAGCAACAATACTAATAATATTTGTATGTTGTTGAAAATTTGCAACATCACAAAATGCCCAAAATCTATGAGCCTAAAGAGCACTAACAATATCTGATTTATGGATTTTAGATAATCCATAAATTCTTGATGGTATAAAATAACTTTTTCTGTGCTTCTGATAGAATATCTAAAAATTTCATCATTTTGATTATCTCCTAAATGGCTAATTCCTTTCGGCTATTCATTGTGTTAGCATTTTTTCGAAATCTTACAAATGAGTTTAAATGCATTAAAGGATTAAAATAACTCAAACTATTAACTATCTCCCTTAACACTTTCCATTTTTAGTACAGATTGTTTAAAATTAACAACAACCAAATTTAATTATGCTATTTCTCATGGATTAATTACAGAAGATTTTATTTCAACAAAACCTCAAATAATTAAATTTATCGAAAACTTGTTTGATTCGTTTCAAGAAATAATCGGGAACATAAAATGGATTGATGAAGAAAGTAAAGATTTGATTTATAAAAAAATAGCTTCGATTGAGTTATTTGTGGGAGCCCCAGATTGGATTTTGGATGAAAAAAAGGTTATGGAACAATACGAAGGGGTAGATATAATAAAAAGTTGAAATAATTAAAATTTATTTTATTGTTTTAGATTAAAATTAAGAATCACACACATTTAGACAATTTAATGCAAATTATTCAAATGGAAGTCTTAAAAGATTACAATGACCTATCAAATCAAGATTTTTACGATAATTTAATTGAACTGAAACCTACTTATAACTCTTTAAAAAATTCTATTACAATTCCTTGGTCTATTTTAAACATGCCATTTTATAACTTAGGATTACAGTAATTAACACTAGTAATTATTTTTGATAAAGTACTCATTTTCAATTTGAAGATCTCTCGAATATGGTGCTCTTGGATCTTTAATCGCATTCGAATTCTTTAAGATTTTATGGTCACAAGAATCGTTACAAATCACTTTTAAAGAGAAAATGAAATGTTTTATCGATCAATACGGAAATTTTTCGGAAACGATGGAGATTAATGAGATCATCGCCGATAACGAGGGAACTAATATCGCTTTTGCAGCAATGAATAAATATTTTAAAACGAAAACTGCGGAGAATAAACTTCCCGGATTAGAAACATTTTCTAGCGAACAATTATTTTTTATCTCACAAGCACATGTAATTAATTATCTTTTTACTTTTTCACATATTATTTATTTATGTTAAATAAATAATTGCGTTTTAGGTACGATGTTTTGTTAAAGACAAAACAAATATCGATATCGATGATAACGATGAAGTAATTCCGAATGAATTCAATATTAACGGAATTGTTCAAAACGCGCCAAAATTTTCCGAATCTTTTAATTGCCCCCTTGGCAGTAAAATGAATCCGGAAAGAACACGCTGTGAAATTTGGTAATTTAATTTATTTGTAAATTTTGATTAATAAAATTGATCAAATAAATAACTCAAAATTTTGCCAAAAAATGAAACGAAATTGAGAAAAATAATATTGTAAAATCAGGTGAAGATGAATCAAACCTGCGTAATATTTTCGATTTTATTTAAAAATCTGTAAAATATTCTTATATAAATATTTGTGGTATAATACAATTAAAGTTTTTGTAAAAAAACGAGCGTTCATAAAGAATTTTTGTTTGCAACAACTTTTTTTATTTATACATTTTTAATCATTTTTATACAGGTTGACAAAGACGAAGGAAAACTTTTGTAAAACACTTTTGTCTTCAAAAGGGAATATCAAGTCGTCTGGAAGCACTTCAGGTCTTCTAAATGCAGTATCAAGTTTTCTGGAAGTACTTCAGGTCTACCAGAAGTAATATTAAGTCTTCTAGACACATTTCAAGTCTTCCAAAGGTAATATCAAATGTTTGGAAGCATTTCAAGTCTTCTAGATGCAGTATCAAGTCTTCTGGAAGCATTTCAAGTCTTTTAGATGCAATATCAAATCTGCTGTAAGCATTTCAAGTCTATTAGATGCAGTATCAAGTCTTCTGGAAACATTTTAAGTCTTCTAAATGTAGCATCAAGTCTTCTGGAAGCATTTCAGGTCTTTTGGTCACATTTTGTCTTCAAAAGGCAATATCAAGTCGTCTAGAAGCACTTCAGGACTTCTAAATGCAGTATCAAGTTTTCTGGAAGTATTTCAAGTCTACCAGAAGTAATATTTAAGTAATATTTAAGTCTTCTAGACACATTTCAAGTCTTCCAAAGGTAATATCAAGTTTTTGGAAGCATTTCAAGTCTTCTAGATACAATATCAAATCTTCTGTAAGCATTTCAAGTCTATTGGATGCAGTATCAAGTCTTCTGGAAACATTTTAAGTCTTCTAAATGTAGTGTCAAGTCTTCTGGAAGCATTTCAGGTCTACCAGAAGTAATATCAAGTCCTCTGGTCACATTATGTCTTCAAAAGGCAATATGAAGTCGTCTGGAAGCACTTCAGGTCTTCTAAATGCAGTATTAAGTCTTTTGGAAGTATTTCAGGTCTACCGAAAGTAGTATCAAATCTTTTGGTCACATTTTGTCTTCAAAAGGCAATATCAAGTCGTCTGGAAGCACTTCAGGTCTTCTAAATGCAGTATTAAGTTTTCTGGAAGTATTTCAGGTCTACCAGAAGTAATATTAAGTCTTCTAGACACATTTCAAGTCTTCGAAAGGTAATATCAAGTCTTCTGGAAGCATTTCAGATTTACTAGAAGTAATGGCAAGTCATCTGGAAGCATTTCAAATCTTCTAAAAATAGTAACAAGTCTGCTGGAAGCATTTCAAATTTTCCAGATTCAATATCAAGACTTTCGGGCACATCTCAAGTCTTCCAAAGGTAATATGAAGTCTTTGGAAGCGTCTTCTAGATGCAATATCAAATCTTCTGTAAGCATTTCAAGTCTATTAGATGCAGTATCAAGTCTTCTGGAAACATTTTAAGTCTTCTAAATGCAGCATCGAGTCTTCTGGATGCACAGAAGACTTGATATTACCTTCTACCACAGGTAATATCAAGTCTTCTTTTTTGGAAGCATTTCAACTCTTTTCGATGTACTATTAAGCCTCCTAGAAGCATTTCAAGTCTTTTGGAAGCATTTCAAGTATTCTGAAAGCAGTATCAAGTCTCCTAGAAACAATTACAATAAAAAGTGTTTGAGAATTACTATAATGAGTAGAACAGTAAACACCATTGCATAATAAATGATTGCCACGAACAAATGAAGAAATTAAACGAATCAATTCAACAATAATATCCGTCTAGAGTAAGTTTTCAACCGTTGAAACATCGAAATGGTACAAACATATTGATAAATGACAAGGAATCTTAAGCTCAACACAAACTCAAAATATAGGATTTACTCCATTTGAGCTTCTCATTGGAATAAAGATACGAAACAAAGAATATCTGAAAATTATGAAATTTAAGGAATATTTAGAGGCAAAGATAAAAGAAATATCATAAAAATATAGTATGATGATATTATAGCTTGAGACAAAGACAAGGTTTAAAGAATTAAAATCAATCCTAACAATACTTACAAAGTAGTGACGAAATGTGGTCAAAGTCTGAGGCAGACTTTCCGCGGGATGTCCAAATTGTGGAATTTGGAGAATCAGGTTCTGGAAGGTTAGGTACTGGGGTAGAAGTTAGAACGACATGCACTAACAAACACAGAGTAAGACGTTGAGCCATAGACGATAGACGAATTTTTAATTAAAATAGTTATAATAAACTTAGTTAAGGATAAAGTGGGGCTTTTGGTTTGTTTAATTCAAATAAAACTCTACATCATCTTTCTTCAAATAAAACCCTCTCATGGAGTAAACATTTACAGGAAGCATGTGTGGTAAAAATTGAGGTCTTACCCCTGAAAGGTTGTACTGACTTTATGTGACTGTGGTTACAGTCTTCAGTTATCAGCAAACTTTCCAGAATTCAAGGACTAGTCGGATTGGCAATTTCTGGAGCGATAAGCACAACGCTAACTCTAACAATGGATGTTGCCCTAACTCCTTTGTATATGCATATAGAGAATGTGGCCAGAGCTACCATTTACAGATTTAAGCAATATACTCAAATCTGTTCCGACATATCTGGTACGTTATAGCTGTGCGTCTTCTTACTGATAACCTTCTCATTCCTCTTTTTCAGCTCAACCCATCACTGTGTGCTCTGTGTCCCCTTCGAGTTGTTCCTGTTCCTTACCAATTCTTCATTCCTACGTTGATGTAGTTCCTGTCCATTTGTCCCTCTCCTTTTCGGTAATCACCTTCCTGCCAATTCTCTTCGTCTGTCAGCATCCCTCTCATAATACTTGTGGTTATTATTTTCTGTTGTAACTTGGCGACAGCCCGATTTCTATCTTTTCTCCATCTGGGACATCGAAAATACAATATACACAGTTCTTATCTTCTGCTCTTTTATACTTATACAGATACGCTTCAAAGAATTCGCGTCCAGACATAAATTGGTTGATATAATAATTCGCAACTCTCCATTTTCTATATAACACTGTCATATCTGGTAACATGTTCTTCGTCCATTTTCCTCGCCCAGTATCCTTTCTCTCTCTTTTCTTCCACTCCTCCAAGGTTGTTTCTCTTCCCATTTCCTTTTCTTCTTCAGCGATTGATCTGGTATTTATTATCAATTCAATGGGCATTGAGTTTCCCTCTTATCATCTTTCTTTTTTCCATGATTGGACCGTATGTAGAACCCATAACTGCTTTGATTACTACATACTTAACATGTTCGTGCCACCGTAGGTCCTTCCTTATGATTACAACTAAATATTTGACTTCCTGGCCTTGCTTAACCTTTGCTTTTGTTTTGGTTTTTCTGTTTTCTAAGAGGACCTTCTTCGGAGCTAATTTAACTCTTCTAGCTTACTGAAGAAATGGAGGCTTATTATTAGTTTAAAATAAAATACAACGACAAAAATCTTCCCAATATTTTCCTTGTTATTAATACGTTTCGGGATTTCCTCCCATCTTCCGTCGTTGAAAGAAGATACAATGACGTTCAATCTGATTAAACAAGAATTAATAATTTTAATGTAAACCTAAAGATGGGAGGAAATCCCGAAACGTTGTATTAATAACAAGGAAAATATTGGGAGGATCTTTGTAGTTGTGTTTTATTTTAAACTAACAATAAGCCTCCATTTTTAAAATAATAAAAAAAAATTGTACATCATCTTAAATTACTTTATGTTAAAAATCAAAGTTCTGACTGAACAGTAAGGTGATGTGATGTGTTTTGAACAGTAATAGCTCATGCTGCTAAAAAATTGGTAGACTTCAAACTAATGAGTAGGACTTTTGAGGCATAATCGCTCATGCTGCCAACTAGTTGACAGTTTGTAAGATATTGCATAGTGTTTTGAACAGTAATAGTTCATGCTGCCAACAAGTTGATAGACTTCAAACTGATTAGTAGGACTTTTGAGGCATAATCGCTCATGCTGCCAACAAGTTGACAGTTTCTAAGATAATGTAATGATAATGTTTTGAACAGTAATGCTTCCTGCTACCAACAAGTTAGCAGTTATTGTATAGTCTGTGGAATAGTAATAGTTTATGCTACCAACAAGTCGACCTACTTTAAGATAATAATTGGGAGTTTGGAGATGTAGTAGCTCATGTTTCCAATAAGTTGGCAGACTTCAAACTGCTGAACAGTTCAACATTGATTGATGCTTCTGATTCTAATTTATCTTGAAATAACAAGATTATAATTTTATGAAAAATTTTTTATTAGTAAAGATTTTGAAGATAAAACAACGCATGCTGCCAACAAGTTGACAAACTTGAACATGATAAAAGGCACTTTGTACATGTAGAAGCTCATGCTGCCAACTAGATTGCAAACTTCAAAGCGATGAGCAGGACATTGGAGACCCAATAGCTCCTGCTGCCAACAAGTTGGCAGTTATTAAGATAATGTATAGTCCGTATAGTAATAACTTATGCTATTAAGTGAGCAGACTTTAAACCGATTGATTGATGTTTCTAATTCTAGCTTATCTTGAAACAACAAATTTTCCACAATTTTATGGAAAATTTTTTGTTAGTTTTGATATTAAAAACGATGCAGAAAAATTTTATATGCTCATGTTAGTATTTAACACCTTTACATCGGAAATAGAAAAATTAAATAAAATTATTTGGTCGTATCGATGAAAATCTTTATCAAAATACACCGGTTTCGAAGTTGTTAATTAATTCTAATATGATACATGTTAAGTGAGTCAACCCAATCCAACCTCGAAATCAATTAATTCGAAATCTTTGTGATGAATTATAAAATACAATTTTGCTTTTAATCTAATATTTATCATTTTACTAAATCAATTGGTTACTAAAATAACTACATTGACATTGATTTTGTAATTTCAGACACACCTCAAACTATACAATCGCGTGACATCAAAAGGTTTTTCATCAATTGATGTCCACTAAACTTTTTTTATCATTATACAGGAAATGAGTTAAAAAAACAGTTTTGTAACACTGAACGATATTCCTGAAAAATGGGGGAAATTTTTTATTGATAAATTATTTGTAACAATCAAAATTTGTTGAATTATTGAGTTTAAATTGATTTGGGGAAGCAACAAAAAAAAGTCACGTTATAAACAAACCATTAAATTTGCAAGTCACGCGAAACGTCTCCCAACCAGTACATGAAAAATCAATTTCCCATTTTCGCGATTAAAACCATTCCACTCCTTTTCCCGAACGTAACCAAACCTTATTACACTTAATATCTCAAAACCAAACTATACCTAAATAATCATCTTGAAATCATCATCTATCTAAATTAAATCACTCCTAAAACATTTGTAATCGTATAATCGATCCGATATCATTAATACGTCATCGTACCGTAAACGATTTCGAACGGACGTGTTTCGATTCGCGTTTGGCCCCCGCGTGTCTGTATTTGCTCGTACTATATGATAATAATGCGACGAAGGTTTTGTTGTGAGTGTCTCGTCCAGTTTTCGTTTCATTCACCCATATTTCTTTGCGGCGAAGACTCCGTTGACGAAAGGTCATGGTTTTCTCAATTTCGATCAAATGATTTTGTTGTTTTCAAAAATGATTATTTCAAAATATTTTACGTTGATGCAATAATTTGATGAAAAATTGATTCAAATTAAAGAAAATGAAGAGAGAAGAAAGCGAAGAAATTGATGGAAGAGATCGAAATGTTTATGTTAACACAATATCAGGTAATTATTACAAAAAAATTTGGATTAATTTAGTTAATTAATTTATTGTAGGTTCGAATATAATGAATAATGGCGTTAAGGAGAGTCAACAATATTTGGTTGATGTTAATACAAGAAAATCTTTGTAAGTCAATTTATTTTAATTTTGCCTCACTTTATATTCATTTCATTTCTAACTCTGGGAATTCATTGATTTTTAATTTATTTAATTGTAAATTCTTGTAACCTACAATTAGATAACAAACACAATAACAAACACTCATTATTCCTTATTGTAACTGTTACATTTTCATCGATTCGATTAACATCAATACACGCGCAATTCCTTTTAGTATCATGAATACCAAAATGCTTTTTTATTGTATCCACATTTATTAATGGACTCGCATTAAGCCCTCTTAAATTATTCATATAAATAGAAAAATGGGTTGTTAGCCCAAAAAATAATTAAGTTTGCCGTCTAATTTACTTTTATTACCTTTTTGTGTTTGGTTGTCAAAGAAAATCGATTAATTTGAATTTAAAATTGATTTATTTATGCAACACATAAAGCTAATTTGTGAAATAAGTCACGCTCAATTTCAAATTAAAACTTAACTTTAAGTAGTAATTTATCTAAATTAGTTCCATATCATAAAAAAAAAATTATTTGTAACATCTCATTGTTATTTTAGTATGAATAACCACAAAGTATTTATTTCTAAATGTGCGAGTGTAATACTTGACACGTGCATGACCATACTGAAAATTTTATGTGAGAAAAATTACACCTGATGTTTAATAATAATCACTCTACATAATCTAATAAAAGTAGATTTATTTTTGACATTCACGATGAATTAATTAATGATGTACAGGGTGGGACACTTTTAAAGGGAAACACTTTCCCACTTTTAATGAGGAAAGATCATGGAGGTCTTATTGTTAAATAATGAAGAAAGGATTTGTATATCAAATTAAAGGTTGAACCTTCCTCTTTCAAATGATGCATAATTCGTTATTTCGATTTGAAATAGATGCTACCTAAGAAATATTAAAAGGTGATGTGTTTTTGACGTTTTAGTAGAATCACGTAAGAAATGATAAAATTAAGGATCCTTGAGTTCTTATTTCTGAAAATGAAAAAATGACATACATTAAATTAAAGGATGTACCTTTATCTTTAAAATGATGTGTAACTCGTTGTTTCATATTGAAATCAATTTCACTTAAGTAGTGTTAAATCATGCCTTAGAGGAGTTTCCCTTTAAAAGTGTCTAATTTGGCCCACTCTGTACAGTAAAATCTCTATACAGCGGAGAATATGTTTTTAAATCAAATTCTTAATCTTATCCATTAACTTGGGGTATTCCCCAAATTGCTCCGTGCAATGTAAAAGCTTTGTTTATAGATGTACACATAGTTATTCAACTATGTTTAATTTAGTCAAATTCCAAAAAAAGGTTTGAACCTCAGACCCAAGTGAAGTGAACAGTACTTTGAATACTTTTTCCTCAAATAATAACTAGTATTATTATTTTTTTATTAGTGTTATTATTTAATTATCGGATTCAAAAGATTTTACCCCTCACTTTGAACGCGAATAACAGATCGGGACGGGTTTAATTGGAGGCGAAATTTAATTCTTTATGTGGGAGGAAAAATTTAAAATTTCTCCACTTTATAAAGAATTAAATTTCGAGTCTAACGAAACCGGTGTAGATTTTTTCTATGGAGTAGGTTTTCTGTTATTCGCGTTCAAAGTGAGAGGTAAAATCTTTTGAATCCGATAATAGTTGGGTTGGGTTGGCTGAGTTGGGTTAAAATTGACGGTTCGACCCAACCCAACAATATATAATAACAATATTTTATGCTAGATAACTTTGGCATAAACATTTACATCTTCTATATCATTAACAATTTTAACGAAGAAAGCGAAGAAATAATAGGATTTCGAAGACGTCGGCCGACTCAAGTAGAATGAACAATATTTTGAGCGGCCGGCATCCTTCCCATATGATGATAGGAACAACCCAAACCACCTCTAATTAACACAATCCACTCTCTTCCTAGAACTATTCTTCAGAGAATACATGTATCTCGCATCTTTTGAGCTTGGGCATATTGTCTTCAATTATTTCGAGTTTTCGATTGACTCTTCTCAACATATCACGATATCGTTTTGTGGTGAGGCCGTCACTGAACGACTTCAACCTCTGGTAATTATCGCTGCCAGTATTAGAAACAGTATTTCGCGCTACCTAATTCTTAGTCTGAAGGACTCCTACCTGATCCTATCTATTCAAACAAGATTAAATGGCAAGCGCGCGGTCACTATTTCAGAACCGTGGGTTCTTGCACTAAGGCTCTCAGGAAATGTTCCGACACGACGCGGACGCCCGAATCAGAAGAAAGTTGCCCTTGAAGCTGAGTCAAAGTTCTCGATTTCGACGGGACTTAGAATTGGCGTTAAAGCGAATCTAAGTTTCGGTCTAACAGAGCGCTGGTTGAGTATTGGTTCGAAATCTTTCTAAAAAGATATCTTTCGAAGTTGAATTGAAACTAAGTTCAGAATTCCTTTATTATGACGTGTGCAAGGCCTTAAGTAACCTCGGGTCTTGGAGGGGTGCAAAACCTTCATTAGGCGTTCCCTAACGTCTGGACATCCTCGACACCTGGGGCCAATCCAAAATACAGGGCGGATATTTTACAATAATTTTCTGAGCCAATGAGGGAATTTGTGGAAGGGAAGAATTCCTCGCCCACAAGACCAGGAGATAACATCCGCCACTAACTAATCCCAAAAATCGTCACGTAGTTTCCAAACAGTGGAAACCATCAAATTTTTACGTGATCTAACATCTAAGTTTTTAACGACTTCTTCGTTTCGATTCGCATCTCCCCCATCAAACTGCGGATACATAATTTTTAACAAAATTTAACACGAAGTCTGGTTTCTATACCGGACGTCGTTAACTTGAGACGTGATTTTTTGTTTCTAAAATAACGAAAGGCTGCACTCTAGGAATTTCTAATTCGAATGGTTATTTCTTAAAACCGTTAAATTATTTTCGAATTATTACAGTTTATTTAAACGGTTTTAAGGGCTTTTTGCCAAATAGGTGCGGAGTGTAGGATAACCAACTTCACCGTCGATGCAAGAAGTTTCCTACTCTTGAACTTGAACCACCTAAGTTCCGCAACAACCTTAAAACTAAGTTACTCATGAATGTCCTCCTCAATATGTTTCGTCATTTTCATGTCCTTTTATTGATAAACACACCGAGATACTTGAGCCTTTCAGCACTTTGAATTACAGATTCATTTAATTCAAGGTTAAGAGGTCTTATCTTTCTTCTCCCTTAAAATAAAACCATTTTTTTCTTGCAGTTCATATTCATTATGACCTATAACTAACTAACAATGCCAGATCATCAGCATAACCAATGATCTCTATTTCAGTCTCCAATTCCACTCTTTCAAGATTCTATCATAATATAAATTCCATAAAAGTGGACCTAATAGATATCCTCGAGGCACTCCGCAAGTCATGTCGTAAACTTTCCCATTTGGAGCTATGATGTTTCTTTCAAATAAGTAGCTTCTTATCATTTTCACCAGATAGGAGCCTATATTTCTATTAATTAAGCATCCAATTATTTCTTTCCATGGTGCAGAATTAAATGCATTTTTGATGTCCAAAAGAATTAAGGCACAGAATTTCCTATTCTTTAAAGCCTTTTCTTTTATAATATCAATGCTTTTCTGCACTTTTTGAAAACCACCTCTATTTAACACAACCCACTCTCTTCCTAGAACTATTTATCAGACAATACATCTATCTCACGCCTTCTAGGCTTGGACATTTTGTCTTCAACTTTTTCGAACGTTACATCTCTCTTGGTACTGTCGTGGTATCAATACTGTTCAAAGTATCGAAAGTATTGAAGTTCGAAAATATCGAATTATTGAAAATAATATTTTAATAATATAGTAAGTAATTTTTTAATGTATTTTTCCTCGTAGAGTTTAATTTTGTGTTTAAAATGGTGGAAAGAATAAAAGTAAAATGAAAGAGAAGTAAGTTACGCATCCTAACTTGTTGAAATTGTTGATCTTCCAATATTTTCTTTAAATTTTAATGTACCATTGAACTTTTTCTACTAACTTTTTCTGTTGCGAATGTTTTTGTGAGAACACGTACTTCGAATTGAGACTTAATAATGCGTCTAGAAGACTTGGTACTGTTTTTAGAAAGATTGAAATGTTTTCAGAACACTTGCAATACTTCCAGAATATTGGATACTGGTTGTAGAAGATTTGAAATGCTTTCAGAATACTTGATACCTTTGATAGACTTTAAACTGCTTCTAAAAGGCTTTAAATGCTTTTAGAAGACTTAATACTTCCTTTGAAAGACTTGATACTGATTAAAGAAGACTTGAACTACTTCTGGAAGACTTGAAATGCTTCCAAAACAGTTAATATTCTCTTTAGAAGACTTGATACTGCTTCTAGAAGACTTACATCCATTACATTCAGAAGGTTTGATGCTGATTATAGAAGCCTTGAAAAGTTTTCAAAATACTCGGTATTGCTTTTGGAAACTTGAAATGCTGTCAGTAGACTCGATACTGCTTCTGGAAGGCTTGAAAGTACTTCCAAAACTTAAAATGTTTCTAGAAGATTTAATACTACCCCTGGAAGACTTGATACTGTTTGTAGAAGACTGAATATTGCTTCCAGAGTACTTGATACTGGCTGTGGAATACTTAAAATGCTTCCAAAGGACTTGATATTGTCTCTGGAAAACTTGAGCTATTTCTGGAAAACTTGATATTGCTTCTAAATGTCTTGAAATATTTCCGAAAGACTTGATACTGCTTATAAAACTGCTGACAGAAAACATTTTTAACGCAAAAAACAAGATAACCATTTGAGTTTGTTTCGAAAACATTACAAAACTGTTAATTGAATACTAAATACTGTTGGAAGAAAACATTTTTATTACAAAAGGCAAGAAGCTGTTAATAAAGTGTGATTTTGCTTCCAAAACACCAAATGCTGTTGGGAAAATGCAATATCTCAAACGTTCAAAAACTGCCAATTCAAGACTAATAGTGTAATAAACTAATTAGGTAGAAGATATTTGTTTTGCAAGCGAACCATATTCACTAGATATGTCGTTGCTCGCTCATACAGTCTTCTTTCCAAGTTTTCGTCACCCAATATTCATACTTATTTTCAAAAACCGATGCCTGTGATCCTAACCCATATTCCTTCCATATGTTCTTGATAATTCTTCTTGATTATTATACTCGGCGCATAAAACCAAGTATATAATTTCGTGTTTTTGACACTAACGGGTTTTGTATTGCGGCTCCCTTAAAGCAATTTAAGACACATCTCCATATGAAGTTTTCTTATTATTTTTTTATGAAGAATCGTCCTTTTCTATATATAAAAAACAATTTCCGATATTCCGACACATTCGCTACCTCGATACATTCGCTACTCCGATTTTTTCGATACTTCGATATTTTTAGTATTCCGGTAAAGATACTTTGCGGATTGGGTTTAGTTGGGTTGGGTTATTTTGCGGGTATCGATACCTTGCTCAGCACTAGTTTTAAGAATATCCTGATTTAACTTTGTAGGCAGGAAATAATGATAACCTTTTACTTTTTGTTTCTTATACAACCATATTACAGCCTTGTTGGTAACAGGTCATCCAAACATGGTGGCCTTTTAAAAGTGCTCTTCTTTGATCAATTCTTAATAGAACTCTAATTTGGTTTAAACAATGACTTAATATGTATCTATTTTATGTACTACAATTGTTTCAAATGCTTAGCTTTCTTCTTCAGGCACGACGTCATTCAGGAAACCTGAATAGTGATGTAAAATTATCGGTAATTTAAAAATCGGTAATATATTATGTAATATTACGGTAACATTAGTAATTTGTAAAAGACGGCCTTTTAAGTAATATAAGCACGTTTTTTAAACTAATCAGAGTTACAATAGACTATGTAATGGAGTGGATAATGTTAAATCATTATCATCATCCGGATCATACCCAACCTCGTCATCTGAATCTTCTTTCTCTTTCGTTAACTGAGTAAAATCTATAACTTCGAAACCGATATCTTCTTTTTCTATTTCTTCTTCTCTCCACGGTAAGTCTGCTTCTTCTTTGCCGATGAATAAATCCGCAAGTACTAAAGGTTCTTTCAGTTGCGGCTGTTGACGATGGTAAATTTAAAATGTCTACAGCCAACCTACTTATTTTAGAACTGGAGCAAATTCCTGCCCACTAAACAGGTCCAGACATACATTTTTCGCCGGAAATAACGAATTCTTTAGCAAAATTATTACCTCTAATTTTGTACAGTGCGAGTGTTTCCATAATAAGATCTACTTGTGAAGAGTACTTTAGATGACGCCTTGCAGTTTCATACATGAACTCCTTTGCAATTAAATTTTCATCTTCAGTTAAATTGTCACCGAGTTGATTTGGTTCTAATAGGTAAGCAGCAAGATGAACGGGTTTTAAACAGTCATTTTGTCGTTTTTCAAGAATTGTACACATTTTCTGGTATTCCAACATAGTAATAGATAAATTTGATACTTTGTCACATTATATAGATCTTATTTTAAAAAAGCAGATAAACACTTTTTATAACCAAAATTCGTTTTGAAGAAGAAGTCTTACTGTATTTGATGAAAGAACATCAGAAACATCTGGGCTATCATCAACTGCCAAACTTTTTAATGAATGTTTAGTGTCCATAAAGCTTTTTAGACAACAAACAAAGGAACCCCACCTTGTTTTCACCGGCAAATGTCCCGTTTTGTCCAATTGGATTTTATTCAAACGTTGCATGTAAAATTTGCGAATTTTTCAGCTCAGATACAATTGAAATTACGTTTTTTTTTTAAATTGGAAAAATAGTCTAATTTTAAGAAGTCTTGAACTAGAAGGTTGATACCGTGGCAAATACAACCAGAATTAGTAATGTAATCGTACTTGCTGCTAACTATTTCACGAGCCTTTTTTATGTTAGCTCCGTTGTCAGTGACAATAGCTAGAAAATTTGAAGCTTCTAATTTTTTTCAATTTCTGAGGCCAAAAATGTTGCTAAATGTCTGTTATTTTCGGTGTGTATTGATTTGTAAAATACCGGAAAAGGTGTATTAATAACAAAATTAGATATAGCGCCATTTCTGCAATTTAACCATTCATCCATTTGTAGGCTTAAGATAGGTGCTTCACTAATTTTTGAAGAAACTGCAACTTTTACTCTAGTGTACTCGGATTCGAGGAGTGAATTTGTCAACTGATAATAAGAGGGTGGATTATATGCGCGCCTCATTGCTTTGAATACATCTAACCATACTCTTTCGAGTATTTCATCAATCTTATTGTTTTATTGGACATGTTATCAAAATACGAAGAAATTGTACCCTTTGATGCTTTAGAAGTACTTGAAAATGAACTAGCGGATGAAGGCACAGTCTGACTAGTGAAGCAATTTCTGAGACTAAAGATTTTCCCTGCCCCTGCTGAGAGGTAGTATCAGCATCATCACTATCTTCTAATACTTCGGTTGAACTTAGCGTGGTGTTATTGTTACTACTGGAAACATTTATTGTAGGTAATTTCCCTTTTTTTAAGAATTTGTACAACATTTTCAAGTATTTTGACACAGTTTAGCAAATGTTGGAATTGTCTAGTAGCGTTTCTTTTAAAGGAGATTTTACAATATTTACAGAAATAGTTGTCTTTATCTTTAAGATCGTAGTACCTCCAAACATCACTCTTCCCTCATCACGCTTAATCATATTATCGCAACTACAAAATACACGTTATGCATTTCGGGAAGTGCTCAACTTAAAAATATCTAGACTTACCAGTTCAAATATCACATAACAAGGCAAAACAATTATAGTTATTTAATAGGAATCGCATTGATAGTTGTAAACAACACCTTTTATAACAGTAATGTCACTAATTATGATGGAGATTGTTTACAAAATATTACCCTTTGTATCACTAAACCTGAATATAGACTCAATACTCTCAAATACCCTTCTTAGAGACTTTTTTGATGTTGACACTTTACATGGTCTGCCAAAGCTATTTAAAATGTCAAACATATTCTTGATAATATTAGAAAGGCCGTAGTATCAATACTTTAACTCTAAATATATTATAATAACTTCTAAATCTTTCTATCCTTTCAACGAATCCATAACTTCACGAATATGTTCATGCGGCTGTCAACAAATTGTCCAAAATTATGAAATTTTGCGCAGAATATTGTCAATAATTACTTTTAATATTTACGTAATTAATTTGTTACACATATAAATGTAGGGTTTTTCTTTATTTTAATAAAACCACAAAACCCCACTTGTTCTTAACTAGTTTATTCACCTAACAATTTCACCACTTTTAACAACGCACGTCTTAACAGTTTTCTCGTCGTCTTCTCACTTCTCTCCGCCACACTCCACTACTCGCAAAAACTGTTTATCTCTCTCTCTGCTTCTCCTTCTTCTTTCTTCTATTAATCGATTTTAGCCTTTAACCGAGTGTTTTCGAACGGTTTCGAATCTTCCCGAATCTTTCCTACATCTCGGCCATCCTGCTGGGAATTCGTCTCGAATGATTCTTCATATTCTATATCTTCTTGTACCCAGGGTTTGACATTATCGGCACTAGTGATGATTTGTGGTGACCCAAGGTGATCACCTATTCTGTTTACTTTATATCGGTCAGGTTCGTATATTGTCGTCACCTGATAGGGACCAAGAAACTTTGAATCGCTTTGAAATTGAGTTCTTCGGATTGCCACCAAATCTCCTGTTTTGTATACAACAGCCATCTTCCATTCCTTATTGTGGGTTTTTATGTTTTCTATTTGCACTTTTCTCATTTGTTCTTTTGCAAGTTTTCTAATCTCTTCGCTTTCTTCCATAAAAGTATCTGCATATTCTCTTTCTAAAATTTCTTTCAATTTCATCTCTTCTTTTCTTCTCATTTCAACCCCTAAAAGCATTTTAAATGGTGTTCTACCAATAACTCTCTGATAAGAACTGTTTAATGCTTCTTGCAACTTTCTAACGAACCGATACCAATACTCGGGACGTTCAATTCCAAACACACTTCTTTGCATTTCAAGTTTATCGATAACTTCTCTTGTCGCTGTTGTTTTGGTTGGGTATATCCACACAAACTTTGTAAAAGAATCAATGACAACAAACAAGTACTTATATCCCTTTCCCGTCTTCATCATTGGACCCAAATGATCAACATGATATGTTTGCAGAGGAGCATTGCCCTTTTCAATAGGATTTAGATAACCCTCTTGCTTACCCATCTTCCGATCGGAAAGAATACAAGGTACATAAATTCGAATTTTGTCATCCAGCTGCGGTATGTAGAATTCTCGTTCAATCCAATCTTTTGTCTTCTTGATCGCGAAATGACCATTCTCGTGCGCATTCTTAATAATATGATATTGCATATTAGTTGGAACCATTACAAGTTGCAACCCGTTTTCATTTTTATGTAATATGCCTCTTTTGTTGTAATCTTCATAAGGTTGACTTTCAACCTTAAGCTATAGCCTTGGTTTGATCATCTTCTCGTTGTGCAACTCTTAGCCTCTCTAGTGTGGTGTTTTGAATCATCATAGTTACTGGGTTTCTGCTTAATGCATCACAGTGTCTCATTCTTGAACCTGGTCGGTGTTATATTACATAATTAAATTCTTCCAACAATAAAGCCTACCGAGCTACTCTAGTGCACAAATCTTTTTTATTCATCGTGGTTGTAAACGCTGCACAGTCTGTTATAATTTTAAACGGTACTCCAAGCAGGAAAACACGAAACGTTTTTAAAGCCTCTATTCGTAACTGTGATATTTTCTTTGTACGTAATTTGTTTTCTGCTCCAATAATAGACAGGGTGTAATTTACCATTTTCAGCAATTCTTTGTAATAATATCGCTCCAAATCCGTCTTGACTTGCATCAGCGTGTAGCTCTGTTTCATCAGTATAATTAAAAATTCTTAGTACAGGTTCTTCACACAAAAGTGGTTTGAGTCTTTCAAAACATGTACGCTCTGCAATTCCAAAATCAAACTGCCTGTTACCTTTTAAGACATCCGGCAAAGGTTTTGCTATCAACACATAATCTTGGATGTATTTTCTGGAGTAGCCAGTCAGACCCAGAAAGCTTTGAACCCCTTTCACCGTGTTTGGCTCCGGAAACTTCAATACAGCTTTAATTTTGTTTTTTGTAGGCGTTATCACACCCTTCTCAATTTCGTGTCCTAAGTACTCCACCTTGGACTTCATAAATTAGCATTTTTCTCATTTAAATTCCAAACCAAACCCTTCTGCAGTTCTCAAAAACCTTTTCAAGTTTTACATTAGCGTCGTCTATAGTTCTAACCGGTATGATGATATCATCCATATACAATAGTAACGTATCATCTTGGATTAACTCTCTAAATATGTTGTTTAAATAACGTTGGAAAACTGTTGGAGAAATACATAATCCAAATGGTGTCCTCAGAAATTCAAATTGTCCGCTGGGCGTCATGAAAGATACTTGACACTTTCCTCTGCTACAGGTACATGGAAAAATCCATTCCTAAGATCTAGGGTAGTAAATATTTTTTCTCCTATTAGTTGATCAATCTGATCTTCCACCAATGGAAGAGGACAGCGATCCTTAATTACTTTCTTGTTTAATATAATCAACGCATAGTCTAGAAGTTCCATTCTTTTTCTTTACTAACATGATTGAACTGGCACAATTAGAAATACTAGGCCTTATTATTCCTTCTTTTAACCATTCGTCAATTTGTTTGTCAACTTCATACTTTTCGGAATCAAAAAGTCTTCTTGGATGTTGATATATGGGAATATCAACTTTCAAAATTATGTTAGTTTGTATATCACTCTAGTTACCCGACTAAACCCTCTTTTGGGATTGTAGTCTTCAACCATACTGCCAATCCTGAATTTGTAGCTAGGTGTACCAATGTCTAAATCATACCCACTGCTCATCAATAATACGTTGTTTACTTCAAAATGATCGGTTTTCAATTCTTGATTTACTTCAACTTTACCTCAACACTATCGTGATTGATTGTCAACGTAACGCTGTTCAAGATAGGTTTACCAATAATCAATTCCATTGGTATGGAATCATCGCTTACAACATGTACTTCGGTTATAAAATCACAATCGTCAACATGTATTCTTCCCTTAAATTTTACAATAGTTTTAATAGCATTACTTCCTATACCTTTAATTTGTACTGGACACAAGTCCAACGGCGGTGAACCCATTCATTTCGGGTATCGAAACCTTGAATCTCATGATCATTCACAATTAGTCCTTTATATCCAGGCATCTCCGCTTTTGTTTCTTGAACTACGTAACCTCTTTTTGCCCGTCCTTGATCGTCTTCATTTCGTTTATTTTCAGTATTGCATTGAGAAGTAATGTGTCCATATTTGTTACATTTGAAGCTTTTACTGCGTTTTTCTTTGTCGTTACAATTCTTAGATAGATGTCCTTTTCTTCTGCAATTAAAACATCTCACTTCATTTTGATTGTGTTGTCTTGTTTTCGCATTGTTCGTTTTAAACGGTTTATCTTTACTTTCTCGTCTTTCTTTTTGTTGTTTAGTTTTAATTTTTTCATACAGCTTCAATTTTTCTTTAAATTGTTTTAACGTTCTTGCTCCGTATAAGATAGATTTATTTATTTCGTCATCAATTATTCCTTCTATTACATATTTGATTGAAGCATCTTCTTCTAAGTATCCTTGAGCGGCAATTTTCCGCATTTTCAAAAGGTACTGTGTAACAGTTTCGTCTCTTCGTTTTGTTCTTAACGTAAGCATCTTATGAAGTGCAGCACTATTTAAACTTTGCTAGAATCCTTCCTTTAACTTATCCTTAAATGCATTCCATGTTGAAGTCTTCTTTTCTGATTTCGGACAATCGGTTTCCATAGATTAGTTTTTCAACGCCACTCCATCCCATTAACATAGCAGTATCTTCAAATTCTTCAATCCACTTTTCAACCGAACAACCATCACCCTCTTCAAATATACTAACCGTGTCTTCGACGTCTTTAAAAGTCAGTATTAATTTTGGACCCATCTTTGGCTGCTGATTGCACAAGCAACTAGTCGACTTATTTTCATTGTCTGTTCTTAACTAAATTAACAATAAAAGTTTCATTCATCTATCAATTTCACCACTTTTAACAACGCACGTCTTAACAGTTTTCTCGTCGTCTTCTCACTTCTCTCCGGCATACTCAACTACTCGGAACAACTGTCTACCTCTCTCTCTCTCTCTGCTTCTCTTTCTTCTTTCCTCTATAAATCTTAATTAATTTTAGAATCTTCCCGAATCTTTCCTACATAAATATGTTAAGATTGTTAGTCTTTACTTTTGAGAATTTTACATTTTAATTATTGTTCAATTGCACAAATTTTTCAATGCTAAATTTTTGAATTTTTGTAACTAATTGATTACAAAATATAAAAATAGCTACTTATTACACTTAATTTTTAATATTATTCTTAATTTCTATAAGAATTTAACATAACAGTATTTCACATTTAAATTACTTTGATACATTCAATAAAATACGTCTCAACTTTAACACGTCACTTCAGTATTTTAAATATAGTCCGAAACATATTCTTTAAAAAAAGATTTAATGTAGTTGGTTTTCTCTCACAAAATCTGGTCATAAGGTGTATGACCAGATTTACATAAAAAAGTTACGGTCTACAAAATTTTAGCGACGAAAAGTTTCCAACAATTCGATATAATTCCACATTATAGATTTTTTGTATACAAGATATATTGAAATATAAGCTTATTTTATAACTTCGAAGTAACACAGTTGAATAGCTATATATATCTATAAACAAGGGTGATAGTGCAATTTAGAGGATATATTTTAGTAAATCAAATACTTAATCTTATCCATTAACTTAGGGTATTCCCCAAATTACTCTGTGCAATATATTAGTATTGCTTAACATTTTCATAGGACAAATCGACATCTTTGTTCTTGTCATCAATTTTATGTAGCCCTGAGGTTTCATTGAAATGTCAAGTTCTACAAATATATTTCTTGAATAATTTATAGTGCCATCTGCTTACATCCCACGCTTCGCTTCCTAACCTAACCCGATTGCTTAAACGGGGAGTCCCCGTATTAAACCTATATTATTTAAATCTTTTGTTGTAGCTTTAAACGAAAAGGATTTTATAGGAACGTCTCAATAACTTTATTAATTATAATTATTTTACTACTAATTGCTTTAATAGTGATAACAGTTTATTGTAAGTATCACAAAAATACTAAAGAACCCAATTCTATAACTCAATTTCTTTTATTGCCACTAAAAGATGTTAAATCAACGAAACATTACTCGATGTCGATTTGTACGTCGGAAGACTGTTTAAGATCGGCATCAAATTTGCGTCTGTCTATGGATTTATCCGTAGATCCTTGCGAAGATTTTTATAACTACACCTGCGGAAAATGGACCGAGGAACACATAAATCACGGGTGGTACTCAAGATTTTCAACGTTCGAAACGATAAATGAACACGTTATAGTATCAACGTTAAATTTTTTGAACTCAAACGAATCCAAAGCGGAACCCCTCCCAGTCAAACAAAGCAGGGATCTATATAAATCATGTATAAATTTAGATTCAATTAATAAATTAGGATATTCGGTCATTTTTAAATACCTAAAATTGATCGAATTGCCAAGTGTACCAAAAATTTTTAACGCAACCGAAAAAGAAGTCGAATCATATCAATTCGATTGGATTAAAGCCGATGTTAATAGCAAAAAATTTTTTGCTACAGATCTTTTTGTACAATTTTTAGTCGACGCCGATATATTCAATCGAAGCCAAAACGTTATGTTTTTAGGATCATCAAGAGCTACATCACCATTACCAAGGTGATATTAATTAACTTTATTATTTAATTTAAATCAAAATTAATTTTAGTCCATTCAAAAAATCTAATTACAAGAATAATAAATCAAAACAAGACGATAAATCTAAAAAGGAAAATGAAGATGAAACCTATGAAAAAACATATAAAAATGTTGCTAAACTTATAATGAGAGTTATTGTTGGGAATGTTTCGAAAGTGCCCGATGAAAAAAGTTTAGAAAATATCGTTAATCTTTTATGGAATGTAACGGAAACTTTATCAGATGTATTTTTTTTATTAAATCTTAATTGTTATTTTGATTAAAAAATTTTTAGCTCGCAGGTGATGATGAAGATTATGAATCTGACGAAGAAGAAGACTACGATTTCAAAAAGATGAAAATTTCTGAACTCCAAAACCTAACAACGATTTATTTAAAACGAAATGGTTTAGATTTACCACATACCAGGAATATTTGGGAAAATTATGTAAAAATGTTGTACAAAGATCTCCCAGACATTAAATTAGATTTTAATGGAATCGATTTAATACACTTTTTACCATCGGAATTGGATTATTTGATAAACGTCGTGCTTTTTTTAACAAAATCTCCGGGAGTGGCGATAGAATTATATGCGTGGTATCAAGCTGTTTATAGTATGATAATTAACACAACGACAGAAATCGTTAATTTTATTTATAATCAAGTTTATGAAGGAAAAACAAGCTCAGTTTTGAGAACAAGGTAATATTTCTTATTTTAAATTAAATATTATTATGTTAAGTATTAATTCGTTTAAATTAAGAGGTCATGCCTAGATAAAACACTAGAAGAAGTGATTTTTCAATTTTTTTTTGCGTAAGGTATGACTTCTTAATAATCGGGTTTATGTGTGTGAATAAATGTATTTTCGGGAATATAATAGAATTTTTGTGAAGAAAAGTATGAATAAGTATATATGCTGACTAACATAGATCATCTGAAATTAAAATGAAAAAAAAATGTTATGTGTGAATACATCTAATGCATAAACGAAGGGTTTCTCGAAATATTAATTTTTGACGTTGAAATCTTATTATTATTGATATTCGATAAAGTAGCGGTCGTTTTCTATTAATAAAGAAAAGTTAAATAACCCTGCAACATTGGAAATAGATTGATACATTTGTGTTCAAGATATATTGGTCACTGTTTATGAAAATGTAGTTTTGAGATAATTGCGTTTAAAGTTTCAAGAGAGATTTACAGTTAAATAAGATGTTTCTACTATCTTACGTTTTAGTCATCGATGTTTCGATGCGAATTGTATCCTCTGTCGCATATGTAGATGACGATATTGTTTAGTCTATTTTAGATCAAATTAATGGAAGAATATCCAGAAATTTCCAAACACGCCTTATAAGAATTGATGCCATATTTATGTTTTGTTTGATTACTTATTTATTTATTTATTGAAACAATCAAGTTACGTTTAATAATAGTGATTCAGAGTATAACTGTTTCCTCCACTTTTATGCAATGAATCGCCATCACTTCTCGTGGTACAGATTATATATGATACCACTAATATTATCAACATATTTCCAAAATTTACCTTAACTGCATGTATTTCAGACTCAGTTTCCAAGCAAAGCATACATACTGTATACTTAGTTTTAACCCCACCTCCAAGCATACCCATAGTTTCAATTCGATTCACCCTGAACACATTGTATCTCGAATCCATGAACTCCGCGCTAAAATAACTAGCATTCAACTACGTTTCGGTCAGACAGACAATAGCAAAATCCTGATTTAGAACATTCATTAGAAAGTTATTGACTTTGGTTCTCAATCCCCGCACGGTTTGATAATACAATGTAATCAGCCTTGTCATTATGCAAAGGTCGCCGCTGCAATTATTGAGAAAAAAATAAAGAAAAGAAAATAATAAATTCCGCTACAGCTAACAAAGTAAAAGACCATAAAAAACAAAAAAAAAGTGAAGAAGAAAAATATAACAATAATATAATGTTTTCTACAAACTACATACTACACACAAACTACTACTAAATTCTACATACTATATGTTTAACTATACGACCTTCTTCTAGAATATACTTCCATCAGCGGTCCATATATTTTTGAATCAATATTTCCCGGCGTACCTCAGGTAGACCTTTTGTTGCATTCTTGTCAAATCCTTTCCATTAATTTTCCAATCCTTACCCTTAAGCGTCGATTTTGCCTTAAAACCTTATTTCTTGCACCATACCTGTGAACTTGACAATTATGCTCCTAGGTCTAAAATTGTTGTATACCTTATTCAAACTAAAACTAGAACTAACACTACACCTAGTACTACAAAGATGTTTTCAGTTGTTAAACCCTAACGTTTTAAATTCTAAGTGTATTGTTAGTTCTGAAACTAGGTTGGGTTGGGTTGGATTAGGTTCCGTTTTAAAAGAGGTACGGTTAAACCTAGATGTTTTTCGTTCTGGTATTGGCTGTAGCGTAAGTGTTGGCTCTATTTTTAGCTGTTATTCAGTCTTAAATTATTGTATACCTGCATCAAATGACAACTAGAACTAACACTACACAACAAGGTCTAGCGTTAGTTCTAGTTTTATTTGCCATTCAGTGATTGAATTGTAAATAAAATTGTTGTACATTTTTCTGGAACTAAAAGTATATAGAGTATATAAAGCATTTACCTATCGCCCATCACTGGGTGTACCTCTAAATCACTTTCTTATACGTTTACTTTAATCTTCTCATTCATGATTTGCAGTATTTCTTTAGTCGTATTCTCATTCTTCTTTTCCACCACATCAAAGATTTATAAGTTGTTGCGATGACTTATTGTAAGTTGTTCTAGGTCATCGCATCTTTCTTTAAATGTAACAATCTCTGCATCGTTTTTTGAAACTACTTTCCTTAAACTCGCGATCTCCTTAAATTTTTCATTGCTGTGTTCAATAATCTCACATAGTTAGTACTTAATCTTACATAGTTAATACTTTCCATCAGAGCATCCAGGAAATCGGAATTATTGCACATATCCAGTAGAAGCTACTTGAATTCGTTTCTCTTCTTGTAGTGAATGTTGTTTACGCGTTGGTTTACACGAGATTTTTCGTGTAAATCACACGAAACACATTTTGACAAAATGTGCACTAAGAAACTGCCAAAGGGATAGTGTTACAAATGAAATTAACATCAGTCTACACTTTCCAACTGATTAGCGATAGATAATCTTGCAATATATGTACAAATTCTGGAAAAACTACGGTAGTTCACTATAGCGTGACTGCTTGCAATCGGCCACCATTTTCTACTATGTAAGGAATCCCTTTCGACAGATAGTGGTCCTGCGCCTTATCCCATCAGTTCCACATTAATTTGAGTTGATAAGGACGCAGCGATTATCGGCTCAAACGAACAGGTCGCCAGCTTGGAAACTTTTTTGGCTAACCTATTAGCGTGCTTGTTGAAGTAAAACTCAGTTACGTTCTACGTCCTTCTCCAATGTCAGGTGGCAATCCATAACAAGTCCTGAGCTAATTGTTATGTCAAGGCTAAAATAGGTTGTCTACTGTCAATGTAAAGCGTAAGCCTTCCAGGTCTGATCAGACAATAAAGTCAGCGGCAAGTATTACAGCGATTATGACTTCGATATGATATAACGGTGGTAAGCGATTATGATATGACGGTGGTACTTTTACCTAATAGAATATGTGGACTTGGAGGTCGTGCGAGAACATTCTAGCTCCAACTTCTTCTCATCTGTTTGAACCATCAGTGTAGATTTTGGGGCTGTTTTTTACTTCTACTTTTGTGGAACTTTGGGGGTGAGATAACACTTCTTAAAAATGTGTTATAGGGGTGTGAAGGTCGTCTTACATTCCAGAATTAATGAGTGAGTCACCATTTCATTTCAGAGTACGGCATGTTTACTATTTCTCTCACCTATTAGTATTTCTGCTGCACGCTGTTGAAACATGGTCACAAGTGCCACCTCTTGAATGAACAGATGAGGTGGCGTTAGGTTCAACACGTTTTCCATGGCTATAGTGTAACATACGTAGTAACATACAAACATGCAAGTTTCTGTACTTTCTTAAGTGTAGCAGTGAATGTAGATTTTAAGGTCTTTGACCACAGGTTTTCCGACAATGCAGTCCTCCTGCATTGTCGGAAAACGTGTAGGTTGCAACCTACACGTGTTCTACTCTATTATCTAGGTGAGATTTCCATACCATTTCGTTGTCAAATATAATGTAGATATTAGTATTACATTTGACTTCTTTTGACGAAACTAATACGATATTAGTAAAAGTTGGCAATTTGGGCTTCCCAAACTTCCTCAACAATGTGAAAAGAATTAACTCTGCCTTCTTAGGGTTCACAGACAGTGCTTGTCGATCACACCAAGACTCACTCAACTTGAAAGTCAATTGCATCCTATCAAAAAGCACATTTATGTGCCTACCTTTGACAAAGGTGGTTGGATTATTTACATAACCAACTGTTACAAAATTCAGGGAGGCATTTCAAGAGACCATTCAAGGTGGGATTCTACAACAGTGCTGAAAGTACGCACCCTCGTTACTCCTCCTTGAAGACTGATATTGCCACACTTAAGCTTAACTATCATATGTTTAAGAGCGTTCTCAATCCAATCACAAAGAATCGATAGAACTTTATACTCTAACAAGGCATCGTTAATACCAGAGAAAGTGAAAATAATCCATCAACAAAGCTGATCGAGTGGAAAGCCGTTAGCATGGATTTGTGCTGAGTGTAGCCATGTTGATTAGGATTTACTGGTTTATTTGGAAGACGGAAATCCCTAATATAATTAATATGCATTCTCTCTAAGGTTTTTAAAAGAAAGGAGAAGAGACTGATAGGTGTAAACGATTTCGGTGTGACATAATCTAGCTGACCCGGTTCGGCGTCAGGAATGCCAGAAAAATTCCCACTAGGTGAGGAACTATATCCTCCATGCCCGGTTGTAAAAGGGCTGGTATAATACCATGTAGTTCTGGGACTTCCGGAACCTGAAAAATGCACCTTTATCAATAGATGAAGACTCTCAAAAAGGTTTTTGATATAAGAACCATCAGCCTTTTTCAATAATTCGTCGTTCAGGGTCAGAAGCCAGTACCTGATGTAGATGAGAGACTTCGCTGCAGGAGGAATCTTCATCACAAAGTTTCCTTCATGTTTCTCGCTTTTTATGACAAACTCTTTCTTCACCTCCGCTAATTTACCTCTATAAAGTTTTAAGTAGGATTATAATTTTGAGTTTTTAGCTGTATTAAGGCTGTCTTTGCGTCTTGTTTGAGTTTGACGAGTTCAGGGCACCACCAAATGGTAGCATGCCCCGTAACTGTTTTTGATTGAAGGGGGGACTCGTATTCTTCGAAGCTTTCAGTTGGCTTACGCCAACCAATATCACTCATACTTTCAGTTAACATAGATCTAAACTAGAGCTTTAGGTTCTTACCAATCTTTATGGTATCAAGATCAAAAATGATCTATGGTTTCGCATTGATACCTTGTCAGAAATTATCCAATTGGGGATTGAGGACGAGATGCCTATCGAAGAGAGACTGATATCATTCTTTATGACATTTATTTCTAACTAGTTTGGTTCTTTAGTAACATTTTGACATTGACAGTTTGGTACTTCCTGCTATATACATAAGAAACTGTCATAAGTAGACTTTATCTGGTAATAAATTATGTATTTTGGGATAATTATGAACAATTCTTGTTAATGACATTAATTTTTATCTATTTTGGTTCTCGAATTACTATCTATGTTTATACCCAAAATTGTCGATTTTGATATTTTGTTATTTCCTGTTATAAACATAAGGCTGGAACTGTCATCGTTTTACACTTTATTTGGTAACGAATTATGAATTCTGGGATAATTATGAATAATTTTTATTACCTATATTTATTTCTATCTATTTTGGTTCTCGAATTACAACATATGCTTATACTCAAAATGGTCGATTTTGATATTTCCTGCTATAAATATAAGGGATTGTCGTTGTTAGACTTTGTCTGGTAACGAATTATATATTCTGGGTTAATTACGAATAATTTTTGTTAATAATATTTATTTTTATCTATTTTGGTTCTCGAATTACAACCTATGCTTTTACCCAAAATTGTCCTTTTTGGCAATTTGATATTTCCTGCTATAAACATGAGGAACTGTCATTGCTAGACTTCGTCTGGTAACGAATTATATATTTTGGGATAATTATGAATAATTTTTGTTAATGATATTAATTTCTATCTGTTTTGGTTCTCGAATTACAACCTATGCTTATACCCAAAATTAACGATTTTGACAATTTGATATTTTGTTCTACAAACATAAGGAACTGTTATCGTTAGACTTTATCTGGTAACGAATTATGAATTCTGGGATAATTGTGAATAATTTTTGTTTATAACATTTATTGCTATCTTTGGTTCTCGAGTTACAATCTGTGTTTATAACCAAAATTGTCGATTTTGACTTTTACTAAACGAAGGGTTTTAACTTCTTTTGGCATATATAATGGACATAAGTCTAAAAAGCAATAGTGTTCTGTAATTTAAGTGATAAGGGATAAAGTGCGATAGGGCATTTTTTTCTCTAAGCTGATGTGAAAATTTGGATCAAATAAAACACAAATCATAAAAATGGGTTCTTACTTAAGTCTAATTAAACCATCTTATGTTACTCTCGTTTATGTTTTACTCTTACCACTTACACTTAGTTAAAATTTAAAAAGTACATTTTTATTTAGATCAATGAGTTGCGCAGATAACGTCGTTTTAAAATTTATGGGGGTTGCTGTAAGTTATGGAATTGTTGATAAAACATTTCTAACAAACACTAAACCAAAAGTTGAAACAATGCTTAATAATATAAAGGATGCTTTCGTCGAGAGAGTTAAAAAAATGTCATGGATGGATGATGCAACTAAAGAAGCAACATTGGAGAAAAGCTCAGAGATGGTGAGCTTTATAGGATTTCCTGAATGGTTATTAAACAAAACGGCGTTAGAAATTTATTATGACGGGGTAATAATAATGTCTCATATTGCTAAAATTATTAATTTAGAAATTTTTAGATCATAATAAAAAATGACACTTATTTAGAAAATATGATTTCTGTAATACGAGAATATGTTCGTTTTACGTTAGGAGATATAAGAAGAGAAAATCCGAGAACTTGGAGAACTGACCCAATTACAGTTAATGCTTACAATTACTTTGGAGATAACTCAATCAGTAAGAATTTTATTTTACACCAATTATAATTCTTTCAAAACTTGATAAATTCGTTTTAGATGTTCCTATAGCAATATTATCATTTCCCATTTATCATCTTGGATTAGAGTAAGAATATAAATATTACAATTAGTAAATCGCTTTATACTTTTTTTTATTTGGTCAATAGAGTATTAAATTATGGTGCCATGGGGAGCGTTTTAGGTCATGAATTAACCCACGGGTTTGATAACACAGGAAGAAAATTTGATAAATACGGAAACTACATACAATGGTGGAGTAACGAAACAATTGAAACATTCGAAACTAAAACGAAATGTTTCGTGGAACAATACAATAATTACACTTTGCCAAACATCGATGATAACATTAACGGAAAAATGACGCTAGGTGAAAATTTAGCCGATAATGGAGGACTTAACCATGCTTTTCTAGCTTATAAGAATTACTTGAAGAAAAATGGCAGGGAAAAGTTATTACCAGGCTTTGAGAATTATACTCATGAACAATTATTTTTTATAGCATATGCTAATGTGAGTGGTTTAAAATAAATTGGGAGGGTTAAAAATATTTTTTTTAAGGTTTATTGTGAAACACCAACTAGAGAATCTTTGGTGTCGCAATTAAAAACTGACGAACATAGTCCAAATTCCATAAGAGTAATAGGAACTTTGCATAATTCGGATGATTTTGCGAAAGCATTCAAGTGTCCTCGAGGTTCAAAAATGAACCCGAAAAAAGAAAAATGTAGAATATGGTGATTTAAAATGTGAGATAACTATTTAGTGTGATATTAAAGAACACGTGTGATATTCGTTGTTAGAATGTTTTTTCACGTTTGTTAAAATGTAACATAAAAAATGAATAAAAACGATTGGAGGTGTTTTAATTTTTATTTAATTTAGCTTTGGTAAACAAATTTTTATCACACCAAACATTAAATTAGTTTGAAGGAAGAAAATGGAGAAAATGATTTGAGGGTTTAATGTTTTCCAAAGGAAACGGAAGAAAAGCTGGATGCTCCACCTCCATGTCCGATGGAGCCACTTCCGAATCCTCCTCCTAATCCACCGTGTCCTCCCCCGAATCCTCCTCCAAATCCTCCGTGACCACCTCCTAATCCTCCTCCTAAACCACCTCCTAAACCGCCCCCTAATCCTCCTCCGAATCCACCTCCGAAACCACCTCCAAATCCACCTCCGAAACCGCCTCCGGCTCCGCCTCCGAAACCACCTCCAGCTCCGCCTCCGGCTCCACCACCTCCCCCGACGAAGATTGGTTGTGGTACTGGGACAACAACAGTGTTTGGTACTCTAACTGGAACTGGTTGTGGGACGGTGACTGGGTAAGGTTGAGGAACAGGTACTTGAACTGGAACTTGGACTGGTACTCGTACTGCTGTTGGTACTGGAACTTGGACTGTTCTGGTTACGGTAACTGGTACTGGGCGTGGTACAACAACGGGTTGTGGAACTGGAACTGGTACTTGTACCGGTCGTGGTACAGCTACTTGAACTGGAACTTGTACAGGTACTGGTACTGTACGGGTGACAGTGTAAGGCTGGGGAACCGGTACTGGTACATTGACGGTACTGGTAACTGTGCTGACGGTAGCTCCACCTCCAGCGCCACCTCCAGCTCCTCCGCCGAATCCACCACCAGCTCCACCTCCGAATCCACCGCCAGCTCCGCCTCCGAAACCACCACCTGCTCCTCCTCCAAATCCACCACCGAATCCTCCTCCTACACCTCCTCCAAATCCACCTCCAATACCGCCTCCTAATCCACCTCCGTGTCCTCCTCCCAAAGAACCTCCAAATCCACCACTTCCACCACCGAAGTCTCCCCCATGTCCTCCTCCAAATCCACCTCCATATCCACTATCGATGATGCCACGTTTTTCATTTTTCTTTTTAGCATCTTCGCAATGGCCTTTGGATAGGATAGCTAAGACGACGAATGTTATCTATAATAACAACAAAATTATATTAATTCTTTATATTCTTTTATTGTTAGTCGTTGTTCTCCTATCTTACCAGGAAAGACTTCATCTCGACTTCAAGAGGTGGTCAATGCTTGAGTGATGTCCGTGTAGAATGCATCGGGTGTTTTTATACCCACATGGTGGGGGAGAACGTACACTTCTCCATGCTTGCTTTAATTTGATTGGATTAAAGCGGATGTTAAAACGAAAATGTTTTCGCTAGAGATACTTTGGTGGTATGAATATTTAATTTTTGTAATTTGTAGACGATTTGTTAATATGACCGAGAACGAAATATTTTTCGTATCATCAAGAGTTACATCACTGTTTAAATAATTAGGACAATTTCTTTAATTCTCTTTTTTAATAAGTTATTTTTAAGAATGGTATTTGAATACGAATGTGCCAAATATTAAAAACTTTCTCACTTCACACTCTGGCGAATTAATATTTTTTTGCTATGTTGTAATTATTTATATGCTCTCATAATATTAATACTTAATTGATAATAAGATATTCTTTTTATTGAATTAATTGTTACATGTTATTATATCAAGCAATAATATTTTAAATGTAAAGGGCTTTGTATTACTTCTTTATAGCTAATACTTATAATTTTTAACATTTTTACTATGGTTATAAATTTGAAATTATTGTTATAATATTTGTTTATCATTATTCGTCATAATAAGGTAATTTAAATATCAAATAATCAAGACTTGTTGTACTTCTTAACATGTTGAGGTATAAAAGTGCCTATATCTTAAACGCAGGTATCACTGTAGTGTAATAATTCGGGAATTATTTAATGATTTTGTAAGAGATATATATCTAAAGATCGGATTTATAGAAAATGTGCCTATGTGTAAAATTTAAGGCATGGAAAATCTGATTAGACCAGATAACAAGTTTTTTACACCTTATTTAATATTTTAAAAATTTTTAATGTTATTGTCTTTTTATATATTATTATTATTATATATTTCAACTTTTTTTCCAAAATCTGTTTAATTAGGAAGAAAAGTTTTGCTACGCCACTGCGTAAACGATTTCTTGCTATGTAATTTTCCTTGAATGCCATTTAATGTGGGATGTTCCGTATTATTGATCGATTTTTTAATTCTTTTAGTTCTCTTCGTTGTCCTAAGTTGTTTCCATTGGAACAAATCGAATTGAATCGTTTGTTTTGCCAATCGTGATTAAAAAACCGTATGTTATTTACACTAAAAATTATAATAAATATTGACACTACATTTGCTTTAAAGATTCATTAACGTGATAAAAAATACCATACAATTTAGTATGCTAAAACGAAATTGCATTACAGGAAACTAAAACTAATTGAAAACCAAATCAAGAAACACCAAATTATCAGTAACTACAGCTAGGCAATCTATGGCATCAACTTTCGGTTATACTGAACAATCAAAATTTAATTTTGATCTTTGCAAAGAGTGTGTTACAAATTAAAAAACGAATATTTCAAAATATTTTTAGGAACGTATTGCTCAATGCACATTCCTTATGAAAGCCATCCCCATAAAAATTATATTAATTCATTCAGCCATTTTTCTGCTGATATTAAAACATCTAGATATTGCAAGACTATATAGGATGTATGGAAGCGTGTTGCCAATAATTGATTCCTACCCAAAAGATTACAGATCCTGCCTGATATTGTAGCCTTTCAGAAATGTTGCGCTAAGCATAATGCTGAATTTATCTTAGAACAGTAGTTTTTGTCCCTTTGCATTGGTCCACTGAACATGATCTAGTGCAATTGTAATCGAACAAGATAATGTTGTCGAAGAAATTGTGGTCCAGTTGCTGATCTTTGTGATCCCAGTTCAAGCAGCAGAAGCGTTGCACCCATCATTTATCAAAGCCACTGAGTAGCTTCTGCAAAACCTAAAAGTATCTTTCATCTCTAGCATCGACGTTTACGACACTGGATTTCATTGAAATGTTTTTGTCAGTTTCCATGGCGTTGTCTACAAAATTGCGTTATGATATAGAGCTTGTAGTTTTGATGTTCACAATAATAGAAAAATGAACAAAACACGTAAATGATCAGGGCAGACAAGACTAAGAAAGCATACATTTTAGATATTCTTTGTTGTTTTGGCTTTGCAAAAAGCTTCTTGTTCAGAAAAAAATATTTTATGATAATGTAAAGGATAAAAAAAAATTAAATTGTGTTGTTTCTTTTTATTTAATTTTTCATGGTAAACAAAAAGTTATCACAGCAAGGAATTTAATTTAATTTATGGTTTTAAAGGTGGATAAATAAGTTGGTAGTTTAGTGTTTTCCAAAGGAAACACTAGAAAAGCAGGATGCACCACCTCCGAAACCTCCTTCTAATCCACAATGTCACTTACTTAATCTACTTCCAAGTCCACCTCCTAATCCTCCATGACCTACCTCCGAATCCTCCTCCGAATCCACCTCCAAAACCGCTAACTGGGATCGGTTGTGGAACGGTGACTGGATAAGGTTGAGGAACAGGTACTCGAACTGGAATTTGGACTGGATCCCGAAGTGGTGTTAGTACTGGAACGTGGATTGTTCTAGTTACGGTGACTGGTACTGGGCGTGGTACAACAACGGGTTGTGGAACTGGAACTGGTACTTGTACTGGTCGTGGTACAGCTACTTGAACTGGAACTTGCATAGCTACTGGTACGGTACGGGTGACAATGTAAGGTTGAGGAACTGTTACTGGTACATTGACAGTGCAGGTAACTGTGCTAGCTGTAGTTCCTAGATCCTAATACATATTTCGAAGCAGATTCCTACCCAAGCCATTTCAAATCCTACCTGGTATAGTAGTCCTTCAGGAAAGTTGCATTAACCACAACGCTGAACTCGTCTGCGAACAGAAGTTTTTGTCCCTCTGCATTGGTCCACTAATCATGATATTGTGGAAATTGTAATCGAACAAACTAATGTTCTTGAAACAATTGTGGTCCAGCGCTGATCTCTGTGCTCCCAATCCCGCTTCTTCAAATTTCTTCCATACCGTTAATTCAACCACGTTCGTCCGATTCTCTTACTCCATATGATTTCTTACCTTAACAATTGCGGTATGTCGACTTTCTAACGATATATTGATCATTATGCGATTGTGTGAGGTTATCTCAAGTCATTATTTTCCTCTAGCAACGACGTTTACGACACTGAACTTCATTGAAATGTTTTCGTCAATTTTCATGGCGTTGCCCAAGAAATTGCATTATGCTTTAGAGCTATAATACACATAAATAATCGTCTTTTGTTTAAAAGAAAGTGCAAGTACCATCCTAAAAGCCTCTTAGAGCCATGGTTACTTTGTTGCAAAATGATCAAAAAAAAAAGTTGAGTACGGTATCTAGGAACAGACAGCTTCAAAAGTTGTGGAATATTAATATTATGCACATCACAACGGAGACGAATTATAATTGATAAAAAGGGGGATTCCAGATAAAATCAATTTATGAAAGAAACAAGCAGAATGCAATTTTCTACGTTGGGGCATGTTCAACCAAAGAAATGTATGAGAAATTCTGCTTGTTCTCCTTATATATTATATATATATATATATATATTTATATAAATATATAAAAATAATATATTATATAAATATATATATATAAATATATATATATATATATATATATATATATAATATATAAGGAGAACAAGCAGAATTTCTCATACATTTCTTTTGGCTAACTGCCCCAACGTAGAAAATTGCATTCTGCTTGTTTTTTTCATAAATTGATATATATATATATATATATATATATATATATCTGTCTTAAACAAGCTAGTAAACGTTGAATTTGAAGGGAGAAGCCATATCAACACAGGAATCAAAAACGACGTCACAGTAATTGAAGTGGGATAATAAAATTGAAGCACATAAATGAATTCTTAAACGCTTATTCAATAATCTGCGATTACCGTGAAGTCTAAATCTAAGTGATGAATCAATGATAACGCCCAGGTTCTTCATCTCATCACTGAACTGTAAACTAACACCACAAACACGAATATCAAAGGACTCTTGAATGTTAGCTACATCACTCTGGTTCCCAAAAACCATAATTGATGATTTATTCAGATTAATATTTAGGACATACAGTTGGGACACACGATGAATCAATTTGTTTTAATCATCGTTAATATAAGTATGAAGAATTTACATTTGAGTAAGATTAAAGAAATAATAAAGCTGATTGTCATCAGCATATCGCAGTGATGCAACATATCAAAAAAGTTAGGTTTATCCACTTCGACATCTTCTCATGTATTATTAGAGCTAACTCTAAATCTAGAAGTAGAAATATTCGTGTTTAGTCGTACACCGTCCTAAGATGACTAAACCCGAATAATTCTAGTTCTAGGTCTAGTGTTAGTTCTAGTCTTACTTTAATTCAAATATGTGGGGTTGTATTGACTTCTGAAATGGAATACTTTACAAAGTAATTCGGCAACCCTGTAAGTTGATTTGAAGTAAAATTAGAACTAAAACTGCACCTATAACCATAATTTTTTTTTTAATATTCTTTTGTGAATATCCTCACACTTTAATTGAAATACTAAAGAAATCTTACAAAATATTTAATTATTGTTTAAAAAGAATTAGTTGTTCGGGTTCATATTCTTACAGGAGTAAAAGATGAAAAAGAAGACTAAATTATGTTGTTTTCTTTTTATTTAATTTTCAATGGTTAACAAAAAGGTATCACAGCAAGTCATTTCATTTAATTTTTGGTTTTAAAGGTGGCTGAATAATTTAATAGGTTAGTGTTTTTCAAAGGAAATGCTGGAAAAGCTGGATGCTCCACCTCCATGTCCGAAGGAACCACCTCCGAAAGTTCCTCCTAATCCACCATGTCCTCCACTTAATAATCCACTTCCAAGTCCTCCTCCTAATCCTCCATGTCCACCACCTAATCCACCTCCTAATCCTCCATGACCACCTCCGAATCCTCCTCCTAATCCACCTCCATGTCCTCCATCCAATCCACCTCCCAACCCTCCTCCGAATCCACCTCCGAAACCGCCTCCAACACCACCTCCGAAACCACCTCCGAAACCACCTCCAGCTCCGCCTCCGGCTCCACCACCTCCTCCAACGAAGATTGGTTGTGGTACTGGGACAACAACAGTGTTTGGTACTCTGACTGGGACCGGTTGTGGGACGGTGACTGGGTAAGGTTGAGGAACAGATACTTGAACTGGAACTTGGACTGGTACTCGAACTGGTGTTGGTACTGGAACTTGGACTGTTCTGGTTACGGTGACTGGTACTGGGCGTGGCACAACAACGGGTTGTGGAATTGGAACTGGTACTTGTACTGGTCGTGGTACAGCTACTTGAACTGGAACTTGTACAGGCACTTGTACGGTACGGGTGACAGTGTAAGGCTGGGGAACTGGTACCGGTACATTGACGGTGCTAGTAATTGTGCTAACGGTAGCTCCACCTCCAGCGCCACCTCCCGCTCCTCCGCCAAATCCACCACCAGCTCCACCTCCGAATCCCCCGCCTCCGAAACCACCACCTGCTCCTCCTCCAAATCTACCACCGAATCCTCCTCCTACACCTCCTCCAAATCCACCTCCAATTCCACCTCCTAATCCCCCTCCATGTCCACCCCCTAATCCTCCTCCCAAACCACTTCCAAATCCACCACTTCCACCACCAAAGTCTCCCCCGTGTCCTCCTCCAAATCCACCTCCATAACCACTACCGATGATGCCACGTTTTATATTTCGCTTTTTAGCATCGTCGCAATGGCCTTTGGATAGGATAGCTAAGACGACGAATGTTATCTATAATAACAACAAAATTACATTAATTCTTTATATATCCTTATTGTTAGTCATTGTTTTCCTATCTTACCAGGAAAGACTTCATCCCGACTCCAAGAGGTGGTCAATACTTGAGTGATGTCCGTGTAGAGCAGATCAGGTGCTTTTATACCCACATGGTGGGGGAGAACGTACAGTTCTCCATGCTTGATCTAATTTGGTTGGATTAAAGTGGCTGTTAAAATGAAAATGTTTTCGCTAAAAATACCGTGGTGGTATGAATATTTAATTTTTGTAATTTGTTTAATACAACGTAGAACGATATATTTTTGGTATCATTACGAGTTACATCACTGTTTAAGTGATGTTATGATGTCCTCATTGTACATGTACTTAGTGTCCCCTCTGTGGTGTGGACCTTTTTTGGCATTCAATTTTGTATGTGAAGGGTGCGGAATATTTTAAGACGTATTTGGTTGAAATATAGAAGGTTGGGTTGGGTTTAGCCGTGCATCTGAAGACATATTTCTAACGAAGACTATTTACAAAGAATAGATTCTGAAATAGAGTACTTTGTTAACAAATTCGGCAACCCTGTATATTTGAATTGAAGCAAAACTAGAACTAACACTAGACCAAGAAGTCTAAGTGTATTGTTAGTTCTAGTTTTATACCATTAGATCTAACTCTAGAACTAGAACTAGAGACATTCGGGTTTTTAGAGATTCTTAGTCGGTTTTTAAGAGTCGTACATCTCTTAAGACGAATAAACCCGAATGTTTCTAGTTCTAGCTTTAGTGTTAGTTCTAGTTTTACTTCAATTCAAAGAGACAGGGTTGGGTTGGGTTAGTCGTGCTTCTAAACTATTATTTAGCGCAGATTTCTACAATGACTAATATCTGATATGGTGTATAAGTACGAAGGCTTTCACGACCGGTGTTAATTGAACTAAAATTAGAACTACTGAAGTTAGAACCAGTTTCTGAAGAAGGTTGCAACATGGCATCCGAAACGTCAAACATTTTTTTCAAAAAACGCACGGCGAAACCCGAAAGTTTCTAGTTTTAGATCTAGTGTTAGTCCTAGTGATAGTTCTAGTGATAGTTCTAGTGTTAGTGCCAGTGTTAGTTCTAATTTTAGTTCAATGATATGGTGTACTTTACAAACTAATTTGGCAATATTTGAATTGAAGTAAAACTAGAACTAACACTAGACCTAGAACTAGAATCTTCTTTATATTTACTTTTGTGAATTTCTTCATGCTTTAATTGCGATGCAATAGAAATCTGCACGATGTAATTAATGTTTGTAAACAAAAGTAACATATTTAACTCTAAGGGCTTCTTTTTCAAAAGTAACATATTCTCAGGGGTTGATAAACAGAGGAATTGTCGGCGAGTGTTTCCGACATTTGCAAGGAAGAAAGGCTTTGGAGTTTCTTTTTTATTTTTTTGTAAGACAACAGATTATGAAATTGAATAACTTTGGAGTAATACATTTATTAAGACATGTAAAGAGATAAAGCTTATTTACATTTATTTTATTTATAAAATTAATCTTAACTTGATAAATTAAAAAATTACTCCAAAAATTTTGAATTTAATACCAAGAATTTTGATGGTGAAGGAAGAATGCAGTTAATCTGTTTATTGATTAGGTACTCGATTAAGGTAAATATATTTAACATAAAAGTTTATGTTTTAGATATTTTTCAAAGTTTTAGCTTTGCACAAAGCTTCTTTTCTGAAACAAAATATTATTATTTATCATTATATAAAAAGAATAAAATATTATTGGCTTTTATATTCTTAGAGGAGTAAAGGATAAACAAAAGATTAAATTATATTGTTTTCTTTTTATTTAATTTCCCATGGTAAACAAAAAGTTATCACAGCAAGACATTCAATTTAATTTTTGGTTTTAAAGGTGGATAAATAATTTAGTGGTTTAATGTTTTCCAAAGGAAACGCTAGAAAAGCTGGATGATCCACCTCCATGTCCGATGGAACCACCTCCGAAACCTCCTCCTAATCCACCATGTCCTCCACTTAATCCACCTCCAAGTCCTCCTCCTAATCCTCCATGTCCACCTCCGAATCCACCTCCTAATCCGCCTCCATGTCCTCCACCCAATCCACCTCCCAATCCTCCTCCTAATCCACCTCCGAAACCGCCTCCAGCACCACCTCCAAAACCACCTCCGGCACCACCTCCGAAACCACCTCCGGCTCCGCCTCCGAAACCACCTCCAGCTCCGCCTCCGGCTCCACCACCTCCTCCAACGAAGATTGGTTGTGGTACTGGGACAACAACAGTGTTTGGTACTCTAACTGGGACTGGCTGTGGAACGGTGACTGTGTAAGGTTGAGGAACAGGTACTTGAACTGGAACTTGGACTGGTACTCGAACTGGTGTTGGTACTGGAACTTGGACTGTTCTGGTTACGGTGACTGGTACTGGGCGTGGTACAACAACGGGTTGTGGAACTGGAACTGGTACTTGTACTGGTCGTGGTACAGATACTTGAACTGGAACTTGCACAGGTACTGGTACGGTACGGGTGACAGTGTAAGGTTGGGGAACTGGTACTGGTACATTGACGGTGCTGGTAACTGTGCTGACGGTAGCTCCACCTCCAGCGCCACCACCAGCTCCTCCGCCGAATCCACCACCAGCTCCACCTCCGAATCCACCGCCAGCGCCGCCTCCGAAACCACCACCTGCTCCACCTCCAAATCCACCACCGAGTCCTCCTCCTGCACCTCCTCCAAAGCCACCTCCAAGTCCACCTCCTAATCCACCTCCGTGTCCACCTCCCAATCCTCCTCCCAATCCTCCTCCTAAACCACCTCCATGTCCACCTCCAAATCCACCGCTTCCACCTCCAAAGCTTCCTCCATGTCCTCCTCCAAGTCCACCTCCAAATCCTCCACCATATCCACTATCGATGATGCCACGTTTCTCATTTTTCTTTTTGGCATCTTCGCAATGACCTTTGGAAAGGACAGCTAAGACGACGATTGTAGTCTTAACAATAAAAAATAATACAATTAATTACTTTTATTATTCATCTATGATACGGTTAATCCATCTTACCAGGAAAGACTTCATCTTGGTTTCAAGCGGTGGTCGATGCTTGAGTGATGTCTGCGTTGAGGACAACGGCGGTTTTTATACCTCCGCATGGTGGGGGAGAACGTACTGTTCCTCATATTCATTGGATTTTTTAAGTAGACTTTCACTATAACGGCGCAATGGCGCATCTCTCTCGGTCGTGGTCAGTCATTATTAGATTGTGAATTAAACATTCTATATTACCATAATAATAGAAATATATTTCAACACATTTCTTTTTTGAGGATGTGGAAAATATTAATGGACTTTATGATTAAAACTTTAAATGGTTATTTTTACTAGAATAATTTGTTTTATACCGAGATTAATAAACCGAGATTATTACAATCTTAGAAGAATAACTAATTATAATAATTTTATTCCCCATCTGTCTTATATTGTATTATATGCAATCAGTGTAACTTTTACATTATTTTAAATCAATATTTTTTTGGAGTTTTTTATTGATGATATTTTTTTGAACAATAAGGTTTCAAAGAGGTTATATTTAAGATGTACTTTAGCTCTTATTATACATATGTATAAGAAATCTTAATGAGTCTTTTTTGCGTACTTTTAAATAGTGTTAAATTATTAAATTACTTTTTATCTACGAAATATAAAGCCTTTGATTATATATATATCTTTGATTTTTGATCTGCTGTATTTAGCTGGCTAAACTCTAATGTTTCTAGTTTTAGGTCTAGTGTTAGTTTTAGGGTTGGTATTACTTTTTCTTTTAACTGTTATTCGGTTTTAGATTATTGTATCTTTGTATTGAACTAAAACTAGAACTAACACTAGACCTAGAACTAGAGAACTAGGAAGACTTAGGTTTAAACCTGAATCTTTCTAGTTCAAGGTGTAGTGTTAGTTCTAGTTTTGATTTTGATTTAAGCCTAGATTGTTTTAAATTGTACTGCGTCTAAAAGTATAACTACTAGGCCTACAACTCAGGTTCAGACGTAACACTGGACCTAGAACTAGAAACATAGATTAGTAATGTTTAGTTCCAGGTTCATCTTTAATTTTAGAATTAAGGTGGATTGAAAAAATATAATATTTTCTCGTAAAAGATTTTGTTTTTTATGAAAAAACATGAATGGTAAAACATTTTTAAAAAAAGCAGGTAAAACTACGTTGCACACACCAAAGACACAATAAATACAATAAATAGTTAAAAGTTAAGAAAGTATAAAACGAAACACTAAAACAAGAACAATATTACATCAACATTAACGTGAACAAATATAAATCAAGAAACTGCTTTTTTAAAATGTTTTACCATTTATGTTTTTTCATAAAATAAATTTATTGACAATCAGACAATACGATGAACAAATTCGTAGCCCCGATTAATAAATAAAAAACTTAATCTTTTACTAGAAAATGTTATATTTTTCAATTCACTTTAATTAGAAACATTAGGGTTTATAGCAGTACGTCTCTTAACCCATTAACGCCTAAACAAAAATTGGCAAACAAAAATCAACATAGCACATAAGAATCTATTTATAAGTGAACAAAAAAACAAAACATCAATATTACAACAAGACAAATATAATAAATTCTTATAAAACAGCATCCCGACTACATATGAGGTACTATTATCCGTGCCAGAAGTCAAGGTCCCTCATTTTAAAGATCGATATCTTCGAAATTGATTGATGAAAAAAATTGCGGTAAAGTTTATTGTAAACAATGAACATTTCTGTGTTTTCTTCTATCGCGAGTTAATTGAAAAAAGTATTCGATTTTTGAGGGTGGCGACAAATTTGTCTACTTAGCGATTTCTTTTCTCAAAAACTATTCGAATTCAGTTCAAATTCAAATTTGAACTGATAGTAACCCAATGTGTTCTTAATGAGGGGCATCTTTTATTTTATCTTATATTATCATAAATATCTTATAGATGTTCAATATGTTTATAGATATTAAACATCTTATAGTTTTTTCGGAAACGACCAAACGGATTTCAATGCGATTTTGACTAAACTGTGTTTAATAATGTTGTATGTCGGACATCGTTACCAGTTTTTGAAAATAAGGACTTCCTATTTTTTAAGAGCGATTTAAGAGCGAATCCGACAAACGACATTCTTTAACATATTTTGGTAAAAATCGCATTGAAATCCGTTCGGTCGTTTTCATAATAATCGCATCTTACTAAACCGCTATTTTCCACGAAATTGTGTGGAATATTGTTAAAATAAAATATGCCCCACATTAAGAACTTATTGGGTTCCCACTAATTCAAATTAGAAATGTATTCGTCAAATAGTTTTTGAGAAAAAAAATCGGAAAGTAGACATAGTTGTAGCCACTATCAAAAATCGGATACTTTTTCAATTAACTCGCGATAGAAGAAAAACCACTGATCCGAAAATTTCCAAATTAACCTATAATACACAGAAATGTTCATTGGTTACAATAAACTTTACTTCCATTTTTTTTCATTGAGCGATTTCGAAGTTATTGATCTCTAAAGTGAGGGGCCTTGAATTCTGGCACGAATAATAGAATGGTAGGATTCTTTGTCGATGAACTTAGTTTTCTTACAATTTTTACATGACCACCTTTTTTTCATATGACAAACACAGCACTTCAATTGCTTGCTAAGGGTTAAGATAAAAAGGTATAAAAGAGCCCATACGCTCAAAATTTTGCCTCGTCTATCAATAATTTTTGTTATACAAGTGTACCAGTAAAGTTTTCGTTATACAACATTGTTAAATTGTACAAATTAATTTTGCAAGTGTAAATCAAACAAATCAAAATAAAAAATAGTTTACTACAAAAAAAGAAGTGTGGTTATTCAAAGCGCAATCTAGAAAATTTAAGTAACACTAATTGTAAGTTTTGAAGGGAAATATGTCTTCCCAATGTCAATGGTGGATATCGCTTTTCTTTTACCTTGAGTTCTTGATACCGATGCCTCCCTAAAATTTGATGATTCATCTTTAACTCCGGTGAGATTTGATTCACCTTCCAATTATTTGTCATAATCATGTCAATAATAATAATGTCAAATACGTAATCAACACCAACCATAACTTCTTCCCTTTTGCAGTGATCTTATACAATGAAATGCATTGATCATGTACATCACCTTCACCCATTCCTGAATTGTGAGTATAAAATAATTTTGGTTAAGAAATATTTTCTTTCGATTTTGTACTTTTGGACCAAAGTTTTAAGTAATGTAATGGTATAATTGTATTATAATTCGTCAACATGGAACACACGTTGTCTCTTCTAATTCTTCTCTTCTCTTCTTCCAAATCTTTCTATTTCGTTTTCTTCGTCAAACCTAGAATCTGACGAACCTTTGTTCATTTTCTTCATGGTTTTTGAGTTCATCTTTTATATTTTGTTCTTTCAAGTACACCACAAGGGGATACGATGTAAAATAATTGTCGAAAAAAATTCGTGATTTCTTGGGTTAGGAATGTACTTCATAAGGTTTAGAATTACTTTCGTTCCCGGTACTCCTTTGGAATTTTTAGTTTCGTTATGGTTTTTGCCGCAATACACACCGAACCCATAGCAATACCCAGATAAGCTACTTATCATACAATTCTTGTAACCAAACCTTACCTATTTACCTTTTATAAACTGTTTCATGAATTGATATGTGACCCCACTTACAAAAATTTGCAAGAATTTTATCCATAAATGGTTTTTGATTGTCTCTGGACATAGTATTATACACAAAAAAGAGTTCCAAATCCTCATCTGTTGACTAATAAAACCGCTCTTGCGGTCTCACATACATAATAGTATGCATAATAGGTAATAATTTCGTCCGTTAGAAATGTTTCAAAAATCTGTCGAGGTAATAAATTTTTCAAATCGGTTTGTACTTTTTCCAAGTTTTCATTGATGACGTCTTCGATAGTAATATTGCCATTTGCGTAATTTGGGTGGGAGTTTATCCATTTTGGCCTTTCAAATTCAGCATATTTTCATCTTTATGTTCTTCAACATGGTCATCTACATTGAGTTCATTCGTGATTTCAATCATCTATTTGGATAAAATTTGTATTAGCCATAACATCATCATCATAATCTTCGACATCCGTGTGAGTATCCAAATTTGATGGGAGCATAGATAATTCAATTACTTCAGAATCATCTTGTAGCTCGATATCATCTACGGCTTGCTCCAAACGTTCAAAAATTTTACGTCCATAAAAAATTTTTGGATCCATAACTTCACTATTATTATAGTCTTTATAACAAAATTCATATTGATTGTAAAACAAAATTATACGAGCATATCAATTATTTTTATAGCGATTTCGGAGATATCGATCTCTAAAGTACGGGGCCTTGATTTCTCGCACGGATAATAGATTGGGTTGAGTTCGGTTCCGTCTTAAGAGACGGAAAGAGTAATTTCATAATTTAACACTATTTAAAAGTACGCAAAAAAAAGATTCATTCACGATTCCTAAATCTACAAAATTCTTTCTAAAACGCGTGTTAATTTAGGCCACCTGAATGTAATCTTCTCGTTGTGGTTTTATTGAAGATAATAATCGCAATTAGAAAGCACTTTTTTAGGAACTTCCATATGGCTTCCTATTTGAGCAATAACTTCCTGCACTAGTTTCATAATTTTCTCTTCAACTAATCTTGCATAATTTGTTTTGAATGGATTTTAAATCGGGTTTATTGTTAATCTTTATGTAGTAAATTTCCTGTCCTGTCTCTCAGTTCCTAATTGCTACTTCCACTTTCTATAATTATCGAAAAGTTTACGTTTAAGCAAGATTTTTTCAATAAATTTTTATTAAAATTCTATTATGGTGTGAAACTATCGATTAATAATTAATATCGTAAATAACACTTTCTAATATTATTTTTGGTGTGTATCGATAAATGATGTATCGATTTACAAAATTAAATTGTTTGGGTATTCTAAACGTTTATAAATTCTAAACGTAACCGCTTAACTAAATCTTAGTATGACTTTAAGAGCCAATTTTATGAGTTTAAAGATTGATATCTCGAGAAATGTAAAATGAAAAAAATATAATATATGGAAATTTAATAATTTTCAGCTCCGGGGTTTTCAAAGTTATTTAACAATCTGGGTATATTTAAATGTATTTGTTTCATTAACTGTACTTAAGTAAATAAAAACAAAATATTTAAGAAGAGGTTTTTTATTCAATTCTCATAATAGACATACAAAAAAATCGACACGTCCTCTAGTGTACGAAAGAATAAGTTATCACAGCGAGACATTAAGGTTCTTTTTTTTTGGAAAGGTGATTAAATAGATGTTAATTTAGTGTTTTCCAAAGGAAACGCTGGAAAAGCTGGATGCTCCACCTCCATGTCCAATGGAACCTCCTCCGAATCCTCCGCCGGATCCGCCATGGCCTCCTCCAAATCCTCCACCAAGACCTCCATGTCCTCCGCCTAATCCACCCCCTAATCCACCTCCTAATCCGCCTCCATGTCCTCCACCTAATCCTCCTCCTAATCCACCTCCTAATCCTCCTCCGAATCCACCTCCGAATCCGCCTCCAGCTCCACCTCCGAAACCACCTCCAGCTCCGCCTCCGAATCCACCTCCAGCTCCACCTCCAGCTCCGCCACCTCCTCCAACGAAGATGGGTTGTGGTACTGGAATAACTACGGTGTTTGGTACTCTAACTGGGACTGGTTGTGGAACGGTGACTGGGTATGGTTGTGGTACAGGTACCTGAACTGGAACTTGGACTGGTACTTGAATAGGTTGTGGTACTGGAACTTGTACAGTTCTGGTTACGGTAACTGGTACAGGGCGTGGTACAACAACGGGTTGTGGGACTGGCACTGGTACTTGTACTGGTCGTGGTACAGATACTTGAACTGGAACTTGGACTGGGACTGGTACTGTACGGGTGACTGTGTATGGTTGAGGTACTGGGACTGGTACATTAACGGTACTGGTTACAGTGCTAACAGTAGCACCACCACCGCCTCCGCCGCCGCCTCCAGCTCCTCCGCCGAAACCTCCTCCGAAACCACCTCCAGCTCCTCCTCCGAATCCACCTCCGAATCCGCCTCCAGCACCTCCACCAAATCCACCTCCTAATCCACCTCCTAATCCACCTCCAAAACCTCCTCCTAAACCACCTCCATGTCCGCCTCCTAATCCACCGCTTCCACCGCCAAAACCTCCCCCTCCGTGTCCTCCTCCAAGTCCTCCTCCATATCCGCTGTCGATGATACCGCGTTTTTCATTTTTCTTTTCGGCTTCTTCGCAGCGACCTTTGGAAAGGACAGCTAAGACGACTACTGTAATCTGGGGATGAAAAGTTTGAATTTATTAACCATAATGATTAGAAATTTTTGGGATGGGATATTATCTTACCAGGAAAGGCTTCATCTTTGCTTCAAGCGGTGTTCAATGCCTGAGTGATGTCCGTACTGAAGACTCCGGTGGCTTATATACTTGCACACGGTGGGGGAGAGCGAGCTGTTCCCTATGTTCATTGGATTTTTTCAAAGAGACTTTCACTGCGCCGCTATGGCGCATCTCTCCATCGTTCGAAATGGACGCATCGCCAGATCCCGCCAGACCGTGTCCATTTACGTGACGTAATCGCGGGTGCTTTGATTTTTCTTCATTACCGAAATTAGCGAATTCAACTAACAATTTTAAATATGAAAGTCCAATTGTTACCTAAGACGGGCGTTATTATTGCTCCTATTATAATCATGCTGAATATATAAATCATTATTAAAAGAGTTATTTAAATTATAATAAAAAATAATATAAATTGAGCGTATAAGATTTTCATCAATATATTTATTGTAAAAACTTATGCGTTGCGAGGAAAATACTCTCTCTTAAACTAGGAAGAAGAAAAACTTATATAACTTTGCTTTGAATTTGCTTCATACTTATTATATTTCTTAATGGATAGATTACGTGGAAAACTGTGATATATTACTTCATATCAACTTTGTCAACATTATTACTTCAAATCAATTTTGCAAAAAAAAAAATTTATCTGTAAAATAACCATTTTAATTTAAAATTATATCTTTCGATCATCACAATAAAATGAAAAAGGCGATGGGCATGGAAGCATAAACGAACCAACACTTGAGCGCTCATCCGGAAGCTCCGCAATCTTTTTAAATCTTACTTTAACCACATAATCTCGGTAATTCCTGCTCTAGAATATTTCTTAACATCCCGTTCCCGTCCTTCCGTTATACGAGAGAGAACCATAAAATTAAGGGTTTTTTTTAGTTTGTAAATAACACATTAAGAAATAACGATATAGTATAAATTGTAACTAGGACACTAATTTCATGTTCCGTTCCCTTGAGGAATTAGAAATTATTGATGCAGAAACTGTAACTGTTAGAGCGGCTGTCTACTCTAAAGGCGTTAAAAAGACAATTTTCATCTTATTTAACGTTATTTATTAAAATATCGACACAAGCGTTATTAAAAAAAATCTTTCCTTTTTTAATGTGATCCATATCCTGCTCCTACTCCTCCATGTGTAATATGTACAGGTTGGGGTACTGGCACCACGACCGGATGTGGTACTCTAACCGGAACCGGTTGAGGTACACTCACAGGGTAAGGTTGTGGTACTGGTACTTGAACGGGTACTTGAACAGGTACATGAACCGGTTGTGGTACTGGTACTGGTACTGTTCTCGTTACTGGCACAGGAACTGGTCTTGGTACATCTACAGGTTGAGGAACCGGGACGGGTACTTGAACTGGGCGCGGTATTGGGACATGAACAGGGTAAGGTTGAGGAACCGGGTAGGTCCTTGTTACGGTGTAAGGTTGTGGAACTGGAACTGGAACGTGGACTGTTTGAGTAACTGTGTTTAAAGTTGCCCCTAAAAAAATTATAATTAGGTTTTGATTTATATTTTTTAAAAGACATACCATGCCCATATCCTCCTGTGTTTCCCCCACCATATCCTCCTGTACTTCCCCCACCATATCCTCCGGATATAACACCATATCCTCCAGTGTTTCCACCATATCCTCCAGCATAATTTCCACCATATCCTCCAGCATAACTTCCACCATATCCCCCAGAAGATGCTGTTCCATAACCAGAATCGATTACACCACGCTTTACAACATTTTTTTCAGGAATATCTTCAGAAGAAGCATGTCCAGAAACAAGGAAAAGCGCACCAACAACCTTACACAATTAAAAACCTTAATTATTTTTTTTATTTATTAATAAAAACCTTACCACAATTAGATTCATGTTGATTCAAGAAAACACCACCGTGTGATAACAAACTCAAAGGGTTTTCGAGTATATATACTAATTGTAAGAAGCTTTCTCCATTTGTAACTTAATATCTTCATTCACACAATATCATATGACCGTGATGGAAATGAATACGGATGTAAAACTATATCTCTGAGAGAGAGATTGTTGCTTAGCAGGCATTAAAATTTATTTAAAAAATTCTAAACAAAAAGAATTTTCTCATTATGTCGGGATGCAAGAATAAAGAAAATGAATAATACAGGTGAAGAAGATTCCTTCGAGTTACTCAAGCGATTACGTCTTAACGCCACGAGATAACAATGAACTTTCTTTAAACGCTGACGATCGTTTAAAGTATGACCTATTACCATGGAACGACGACGGTCAACATGACCAGACCTTTGTATCTCGACGTTCAAATGTCAAGAAGATCTTCTTATTGAAAAACGACATAAATTCAATTCTTAACCCTGTATTGAAATAAATGGTTTAATTAACATTATTAATCAAATATAATTAATAAAAAAGAATGAAAAGAAGAAAGGTTTTTGTTATAAAGATAAACGAAGATAAAATATCATAAATCGACATTGATTATATAGAGATGACGCAATTGGCATTATTAAGTTTATTGTATTATATCTAGTTCCGGAAATGATCTTCAGATTAAATTCAGGTGAACGTATGGCTGGGGGCGAGGAAGAAGAGGAAAATACAATCTCCGCAGTGGGTAAAAGTAAGAGTTTTAGTTGCAAAAATGAAGAAAATAAAGTGAGCGCTTTCATTTTTGAGCGATTCGTTTAAGTACGGATAGATGTAAACAGTCGAGTAGCTAAATTTATCTAACACTTGATTCTCTCAATAAGATTTTTACAATAAGTCGATAAAATTAATTTATTCAATAATGAATTTCATTATAAATTAATCTAGAATTGGAGTTCGAATAGGAAAATAAAAACGAAAAAGTTGTTTGAGACTTGTTTGAGAATGTTGTACAGGACATAACATTGTTGCTTTTTGCAGGGTGGGCCAAATTGCTTAAGATTAATTGCTTATCAAGTTATACATTATTTGAAGGAAAAAAATTCAACCTTTAATTTAATGTACAAGTCATTTCTTCATTTTCATAAAATTACTTAATATTCTTAATTTTCTTCAAATTTTACTTTTCAATCCCAGTATTCTTCAATTATCTTCTCAGTATGACCTATGGCATTCTTCCATATTGTTGGGGTAATCGTGGCCACATTTCTAAACATTTTTCTTTTCCATATCCATTTCTTCTAATATGCCGATTGTAATAGTTCTTCGCAATACCCAATATATTTTCAATCGGATTAAAAATGTAGCAATGATATAGAGGTAATCTTAAAACTTTATGTACATATTGGGCTGCCATGGTATCTACAATATGTTCTTTAGGCTTGTGCTGAAGTGCAGTTTGTAAAATTTCCTTTTTAAATCCATACTTATTAAACCTTATCTTCCTTTCTCTTAATCAATCTTGAATTCTTCCTTTTGTCCATGAAATATTTGATATTTTATGTTCCAACACTGAATGATACCTTGTATTATCCATAACAATTAATGACGGTTCTTTCAATTTTTTTAACAAATTTTTTTCAAATTTTCCTTCATGGTTCATTTCTTCATGATAGTCGGTATTTTTGTTTTTTGATGAAAAAATCAAATCTGCTCCTTGAATAAAACCATTTTCGATACCTGACACTATCCGGTTTGACATTTTTCACTAATTAGCTTGTTCCATCTTGCCATGATACTACCATTTTGATAAATCCATGTTTCATCTAGAAATACAAACTTCTTACAGTCCTTCATAATGATGTCCTACTACAAACTATGATGTATCTTTCTTTTAAAATTTTCAGCAAATTGTTCAATGATATATGTTCTTTCTTCTTATACATTTCATGGATCTCTCTACGGATGTTATTCTTCATTTCATCAATGTCGGTTATAGGTTTCTGTTTTATAAGTTATTTATTGTTATTGCATTCTTTGTTATTAATCAGGCGTGATATGATTCTCTTTGCAAAATAGATGGAAAGACGTGTTAATTACATCATTTGAAAGATGAATGTTCATCCTTCCATTTGATGTATAAGCCATTTCTTCATTTTCAAAGATAAGAATTCTATGACCTTTCAAATTTTGTCATATTTTTTGTGATTTTACTGAAACGTTAACACATCATTCTTTAAAATTTCTGAAGTGGAATCATCTTCAAATTGAGACAACGAGTTATACATCGTTTGACAGAAAAATGTTTATCCTTGAATTTGATGTATAAACCATTTCTTCATTTTCATTCATTTTCAAAATAAACCCTCCACGATTCTTCAAGTTTTATAATTTTTTTCATGATTCTACTAACATTTCTTAGGTGGAGTCGATTTCAAATTGAAACAGCGAGTTGTATAACATTTTAAAGAGGAATGTTCAACCTTTCATTTGATATACAAGTCATTTCTTCATTTTCAAAAATAAGACCACCACGATCTTTCAAATTCTATCATTTTTTTCGTGATTCTATGAAAACATCAAGAACATATCATCATTTAACATTTCTTAGGTGGAATCGATTTCAAATTGAAACAATGAGTTATACATCATTCAAAAGAGAAAGGTTCAACCTTCAATTTGATATACAATTCATTTCTTCATTTTCAAAAATGAGACATCCACTATCTTTGGCATCTTATCATTGTTATGTTGATTCCACTAAAACCTCAAAAACACATTATTCTTTAACATTTCTGAGGTGTTTACATCTTTCAAGTATAAAAATGTATTTATGTTACCATTTTTACACTTTTATCATTTTTTTAATTCATTTTTATACTTAAACTTTGTAATGTAACGTCCTTAAAAGTTTTAAATCGTGATTTTAACATGTTAAATTTATATTAATATTTATAAAATATATTATATTTTATAATATTTTAATATTTTATATATATTTCAATTCATATTAAATACTGTGATTGTCGTAAAAAAACCTTTACACTGTGATTAAATACAATATAATTTGTGATGGAAAATTTTGAACAACTTTCTTAATTGAACGACGACGCCCCTGAAGATGATTAATAGTCGAAACATGTAATATAAGTTGTTGTTATATAAAATTGAAACTCTTTTAAAATATTAATAAAAAGATTTGTTTTCTCGATGATTGTTTGTATTTGAATAAGTTACATCGATTTGTTTTCATCAAAAATAACACAGAAACTTAGATAATGCAATAATATAATAATATAAATAATAGATAATAATATAGAATCTGATAAAAGTGAAAATTTGTACTTGAAGGTGGGCTGTGTACGCTACATAGCCCTTAGGTGGAATCAATTACAAACTGAAACAACGAATTATATATCATTTGAAAAAGGAAGATTCAAACTTCAATTTGATATGCAAGCCATTTCTTCATTTTTAAAAATAACATATCCACGATCTCTCAAATTCTATCATTTTTTTTCGTGATTACTCTAAAACATTAAAAACACATCATTCTTTAACATTTGTTTAGCTACCATAGGTTTCAATCTGAAACAACGAATTATATATCATTTGAAACAGGTAGGTTCAATCTTCGATTTGATGCATAAGTCATTTCTTCATTTTCAAAAATAAACCCTCTACGATAATTCAAATTTCGTCATTTTTATTTTGATTCCACTAACATTTCATAAACACATCATCCTTTAACAGTCCTTAGGTAAACTGAAACAATGAGTTATGCATCATTTGAAAGAGGAATGTTCAACCTTCAATTTGATGTATAAGCCATTTCTTCATTTCCAAAAATAAACCCCTCACGATAATTCAAATTTCATTATTTTTATTTTGATTCCAGTAACATTTCATAAACACATCATACTTTAACAGTCCTTGGGTGGAATCGAATTCAAATTGAAACAATGAGTTATGCATCATTTGAAAGAGGAATGTTCAACCTTCAATTTGATGTATAAACCATTTCTTCATTTTCAAAAATAAACCCTCCACGATAATTCAAATTTCATCATTTTTATTTTGATTCCACTAACATTTCATAAACACATCATACTTTAACAGTCCTTGGGTGGAATCGAATTCAAATTGAAACAATGAGTTATGCATCGTTTGAAAGAGGAATGTTCAACCTTCAATTTGATGTATAAACCATTTCTTCATTTTCAAAAATAAACCCTCCACGATAATTCAAATTTAATCATTTTTATTTTGATTCCACTAACATTTCATAAACACATCATCCTTTAACAGTCCTTGGGTGGAATCGAATTCAAACTAAAACAGTGAGTTATAAATCATTTGAAAGACGAATGTTTAACCTTCAATTTGATGTATAAGCCATTTCTTCATTTTCAAAAATAAACACTCCAGGATAATTTAAATTTTGTCATTCTTATTTTGATTCCACTAACATTTCATAAACACACCATACTTTAACAGTTCTTGGGTGGAATCGAATTTAAATTGAAACAATGAGTTATGCATCGTTTGAAAAAGGAATGTTCAACATTCAAATTTCATCATTTTTTTATTTTGGTTTTACCAGAGCTTCAAAAACACATCATCCTTAAACATTTCTTAGCTGGGATCGATTTCAAATTGAAACAACGAGTTACACATCATTTATTTCAGTTCATCCCTCAATTTGACATACAAGCCGTTCCTTCATTTTCAAAAATAAGACATCCACGATCTTTCTTACTTTTTTGGTTACTATATATTTGTAATATTATAACTACAAGGCGTATTAAGAAATAGATGCAACATTTTGTTGTAATTTTAAATTAGTAAGCAATAATATTAATAACAAATTAACCTTTAATTTAATAGTCCGTTAAATTAGTTTGCAATTAACAAAATGCAAAGTTTCGAAAACAGTAAAAGTTCGAGACATATTTACAAGCAATTTCCCTACATTAATGATATTGTTATAAAACTTAATGAAAGTAGAATAGATACAAATGAAAATTAAGTTGTATATATCGAATTTTGATTGTGTTGTTAAATATTAATTAATACCATTTAGTGCCTTATTAAAAGTAATTTTACAGAAAGCACACTCCCAAATAGAAAGTGGTATGCAAACAACGAATAACGTCCAATTAATAATTTCGTAGTAAAGCAACAAGAGCGGGTCTTAGAAATGGCTCCGGACTCTCTAACTGTTCAAGGCGAAGGTCAATGGAACTGTTGCACTTGCCAACAAGAATTCTACTTTCCATCTCCGCGCGTTGGACAGTGAAAGTCTTTCACTTCTTGGTGCAGGGCGAGGAACCTATATAACTTAGGAGTATTTTTGTTCTATGGCCAAATCGTTTAGTTTCTGTGCGTCGACAACATGAAAGTGCTGCAAATTACGGTACGTTGTGAGGATTAAAAATAAAGGAATTTAGTGCGTGTGCCATCATTTAAATCATCACTGATTATTTCTTGCAGATTTTCGTGGTGATTTTCGCCCAAGGAATTTTGGGTCAATACGATGATCAAAGAACGACGTTCAACGCCCCAAAATCTATTGAAAGGGGGTTTGCTCCAGTAAATTCTTATTTTGAAAAGGATTCTAGTTCTTCTTCAAGTTATGAAAATCCTAGTTATGGACACCCAAATTCGAATTACCAACAACCTCCTCAAATCCTATTTATGCCACAAGCTCAAGCTTTAACCGCCGAACCACCACAATACGGACAACCCCAAGTACCCGAAGCAATTTCAAATTATTTAGCCACCGTTGCTCAAAAATATGGTGGACAAAATTTCCAAGATCCAACGAAACAGGGCCCACAAGTATTTATACCCCCACAAATGCCGAGACAAAGCCCTTTCCAAGCTCCGGATCAATATCAATTTGTACCCCCCGATCTACAATCTTTCCAACAACCCACTCATCAATACCAACAAGCCCCAGTACAATTTAATCAGCCAGAATTCGCAAATATACAACCTGCAATGCCTCAATTTCCACAAGCTCAGTATCAAAATCATCAATCGCAATACCAAAATCAACAATCCCAAAATCAACAATCACAATCACAAACTCAACAACCTCAATTTCAAAATCATCAACAATCTCAGTATCAAAATTCGCAATCTTTATATTTGAATCAACAACCAAATTTAGCCCAATATCAGAATCAGCAACCCCAATATCCAAATCATCAACCGCAATATTCCCAAGAACAATCACAATCGATTCAAATGCCCTATCAAAGGCCAGAAAATTTAGGCCATCTTCCTCCCATCACCAAAAATCCCAATGATGTAGTAAACTCTGATATGTATTCGGAAAATCGCGCGCCTCCCACAAAATACGTTAAAGGCGCTCATTTCGTTGATGTTGGAAACCTTGGGGAGTACAACGAATTCGGAAATGATTTCGAAGGTGGGTACAATCACTTCGGGGGATTCAATGGATTCGAAAGTGGAAAGTACGGGGGATTCGATGGAGGGAAATTTGGAAGTTTTAGCAGCTTCGACAATTCCTTCGAAGATATTCCAAGCAGCGCTTTGACGTCATTCAAATTAGGAACATCCAAACCAAAGGGTAACTTAAAACTATCAGGATCTGTGGGTTCCTCAAAAAGGAATCGGTACAACAGAGGAGGATCCATCGGAGGAATTAGACGCCCAACACGATTTGTTTTAAGTTGAGGAATTTTTCTTGTGATACAAAAAACCGTTTTCTCTTTGTTACGCTTGTATAAGTTTTGTATTTATTTTTGTTTAATTTTCTAAGTTTTGATGTATTGTTGTTATAATAAAGCAAACTAAATTGGTTGATAATATTTGTTTATCTCTAAAGATTTTCTTCAATTCCAGAAATTTAGTCGAGAACCTTCACGGTTTATTGATTTTCTGTTTCATTATACGTTGCAAGCTTGCAAATAAGTTTGTTTTAATGTCGTGTTTCAATTGCAGAGATTGCTAAAAGTACAAAGATATACAGCTACGACTTAGATAGTGGCGTGATATTTATTATATCATAAAAATGTATTCGGTATTTTTTGAAATTAACCAGAAAGACTAATTATTTCGACAATAATAACATATGGAATCATGCTAATTATGTTAGTTGATGGTTCATTGCAATTTTGGTTGACGATTTGAAGCGAAATTATTCTTTGTATAGCCTAGTAAATATATAAAATCTCCTATAAGATGATTTTATTATCTCTCTGCCGAGGTCGCTCGCAGGCGAGGCGCTATAATCTTCCAAAGTGGACGATTTTATGTTGAGATTTTAAAAGCGTTATATTTAATTTTCGCCCGCGAGAGACCTTAACGATTTGAGGTAAAATCGTTTCTTGTGTATTCTGGTAAATATATAAAGTCTCCTATAAGACGATTTTATTCTCATTACGCCGAGGTCGTTTGCGGGCGAGGCGTTACAATCTAAAATGGATAATTTTCGGTTGATATTTCAAATGTAGCGTCCTATCAGGAAGCGACCTCGGCAATTTGAGGTAAAATTGTTCCTTGGACGAAACACTCACTTAATCCACCCGACATTATAATCAAATCAAAAGAGGGTTTCATTATTAAATCGGAAAATTCCAAGCCACAACAAACCATCAATTTAAATCTACTAAAAAACAAAAACATCATCTCAAAGTTTTCCGAATCAAGAAATCTTGCACCGGCTGTAAAAAGAATACCATCAGTATCATACTCTGCTGTTATTGCTTCCGTCGATCTTGAAATTGAAGATCAAGAAATAAGCGAGCATCTGAACTCGCTTAATATATCACACAGATACTGCAATCGCATTATCTCAAAAGTCACAGATAAGCCCACCTATAAAATTTAGATAATCACCGGGTGTGTCGACTCCTACCAAAAGCTTCTATAAACGGGAGTATTCTTCAAAAACAATCACTTCCCAGTTTTTGAAAGCCGCGCTCCACCCCCAATGCCAATCCCGTGTAGCAGATGCTACGAATTTTCGCATACGTCAGACAAATGCACTGCTGCAATTCAGAGTTCAAAATGTCTTGGCCCACACAGTACTACAAAGTGCACCTCACAGCTACCGGAGAAGTGCAAATCCTGCGGCCTGGAGGGACACAGCGCATGGTCACTAAAATGCAAGAATCGCCCCACAGCTCCCATACGAGGAGTCCCTAATGTTATAATCAAATCGGCCAAAAAATCTGACCAAATCTCTCCAACAACAAAAGAAACACGCATCCATAAACCAATCACCATTCACGATCACATTATTGATACTTATCTCTCAAAAATTAACTCCCCCAAGCCACGCGATCGTCAGAAGCTTATCAATTCCCTCAAACGGAAATTTGTAGAAAATTACCAAATCGACAGGATTGTCGCATTTTATATGTACGTTATTATGATTGATCTACAGGACACCTCTAAGCTATCTCCTGCGGAACCTATCCAATCTAATAGGAAATTTCATCATTGAGAATCACATCCGTTGCGCAATGTTTGTGGAAACGAAGTCGAGATCTTCCATCACATTTAGAAACTGGACGTCCATCCAGAATCCAGAAGGAGCGGTGGCCATTAGCCATCCTATGATACGATTGGGAAAATCTAACGCACCCGCAATCAACTCTCCATTAAATAATGCACTCCATTTTTGTGTCACTATCGGGGCCAACTTAATACATATTTTCATAATTTACATCCATCCGTTCAGTAAAATTGAAGAATCCATATTTAACATGGCCTCACTACACGACAACTGCATAATAATTGGCAACTTCAATCCGAATCCAACTAAAAGAAAGCATATAAGACAATTCCTGAATATGTCCAATTCCGTACAAATTACTGCTACACACTACTCTATGCCGATGACACAACATTAGTCTCGCATGGGAGGGACGTCGCTTCGTCGGTCCGTAAGCTGCAGACACTCAATGACGAAACGGAAAAATGGTTCAGAAAATGGCGCATCTTACTCAACCCCACAAAAACACAATTTTTCATCCCATTTGTATCACCTAGCGCTCCGGCCGCCACAATTTCAATCCAGTCAACGGTAATCTCCGCTTCACCAACGTGCAAGTATCTAGACATAACACTCGACCGAACGCTAAAGTTTTCCACTCACGCAACCAAGGTGAAGATGAAAGTAAAGACACGTGCCAAACACTTTAAATTCCTCTCATCCAGAGGCCGCGGAATTTCTACCTCATGTGCATCGCACATCTACAAGACCATTTGCAGACCCATCATAGAATATGGATCAATACTAGTAAACGAGGCTCCAAGAAGAACGAAGTACCACCTGGTAGTAGCGGAAAGATCTGCACTGAGATCCATTACTCGGATTAGGACTCCCCGGAATCCGCTCTTTAAACCAAGCAATGAATTGCTATACGAACCTACCGATATCCCCTCTATTGATACTCGCCTTCAATCTTTGTCGGAAAAATCCATTCAAAAACTACCTATCAACACCTTCCAACACATGCTAATATCACCTAAATTACACAACCCTCTCAATAATCCACGTTTTCTTTTCCAAAAACTTCTAGCCATCAGAGAAGACTGAAACTAGCCGCCATCTACAAGAATCACGGGCAGAAAGGTACCGTACGGACGTTCACAATGTTAACATTAGAAGGAAATCACTTCTTGTAATACCCAAGCATAGGCTCACCCTATATAAGCGATCTTTTTCATATACTGTCCAGCATGTGTATAACGCTATACCATCATTAATCAAAACACTAAATTTAACATCATTTCGACTACGCTATAAGCAACATCTTTTTGCGACACAGCAGGTTTAATGTTTAATATTTAACTTCTAATATTTGTTTCAACTTATATTAATTCTTCTTTTATTTTGTTTTTCGTTTACTCTCTTACTTCTTACGTCTCGTCTAATTTTTATTATCAACCTACTTCGTTCGTCTCCTTTACTTTTCTTCACCTTTTTCTGTTTCGATATGAAAACCAGGCCTGATAAAACCTGATATCGCACCAATTGGTAACACACTTCTTTATTTTCCGTAGATATATATACTTTCAAATGTAAACAAATTATTGTATTGTATCCAGTGTGTAACCAATAAAGGCATTTATTATTATTATTATATGTAGATGATATCATCGTTTTCATCGACAATGACAGACAAGAAACAATAACCAACTTACACAACTACATTAATAATTTACATAAAGACATCAAATTTACAACCGAAATAGAACATATCAACCGCATGTGTTTTTTGAACATAACAATTTTGAAAACATAAAACGGACTTCAATACAGTATCTTTAGAAGGCCAACACAAATCGATATTATCATCCCAAATGATTCTTTTCATGATTATGTTCATAAAATGGCAGCTTTCAACGCATATATACACCATGCTTTCAACACAAAACTAAATGAAAAAGAACTTAGAACAGAAATATCTATAATCAAACAAATTGGCCAAAATAGCGGATATAAAACACAAATTATCAACAAAATGACTGACAAATACAGAAACAAACAGAATCACATAAAATATACCACACCTATAGATACAACAAATAACGCAAACAATATTTATAAAACAATGTATGTTACCTATACATAATAAAATCAAAAAAAAATTAAGAAACACAATATAAGTATAACATCCGAAAGCAACAATACACTAGGTAAAATTTTAATTAATAACAAAGATAGAATCAAAGAAATGAACGATAATCTAAAGCCACTTATATTGGTGAAACAGGCAGGTGTTTAAAAACTCGCATAAAAGAACTTCTATGTTCACAACAGAGATTAAACTTTGGAAGACATATCATATTTAACAAAGAACACCAATTTCATGAAACAAAATACACAACATTACTTCACAAGAAAAACAAAAGTAACCTTTTGGAAATACTTGAACTATACCGAAAAAGAAAATTTAAACATAATTCCATATATTTATGCTGAAATGACCAGACAAACAACACAGAAAGACCTCTATATATGTATCTGAAGAATCCATATACTCCACCTAAAAATAAAAATAAAAAAACCCAACATATACAAGGATCTCAAGTCACAGTAACAACGTATCCCCATATTCCCTTCCCAAATTCAAATCAACTTTTTTGCCTCCTTTTTCATTTAATTTAATAAAGAAACATTTTAGTATTTAAGAACTTTACAATAGATATGTGTTTTTCAAACATTTGAACTTTTAATAAAATTTTATCTTCAACTTGCTTTATTTATTTAATTTTCAATTTCTCAGAACATGTTTCGGATTTTATAAGTCCATATTCAGCTGAACCTATCGTATGTTTTAATTAATAACTTAATAGATATATAAAATGAAAAAATTACGTCAATGTAGGCTACGGGAAAACACGTGGAATTTTACAAAACATGCCAATGAGAAGATATAACTATAAAAGAGAGTTAAGAGACATAATCGTATAAATATTTAGATTAATAGATTTTAAAAATAATTTTAAAATATAATAAATCTATTAAAAAATATATAATTTTAAAATAGATTTTAAAACACAATTACAAAAAGACACGAGACCATAGCGTTAGAAGAGAAGAGAAGACTGTTCATATTATCAGAGGACAACTTTATAAGTCCAGAACCAGAAAACCAGAAAAGAACGGGTAACAATATGAAAAATGTTGGAGAGAGATGTGAAAAGTAAAAATTAAAAACTAAAAGAATGAAAGAAAACAAGGAGTAAGAAAATCATGCGTCCAAACATTTTTTGACTTATGTTTTAGAATTTCGAAAATTTCAAGTAGATCAAGCTTATAACTCTTATCACATCTGTATAACAAAGATACATCATTATAATTAATATTATGACCGCTCTCAATTGCATGTTTATAAATATTTGAAGTATTTTTAGTGTTATGTTCCTGAATCCTTGATTCAATTTTTCTACCAGTTTGTCCAATATATTTATGGTCACAATTAGAGCAACTAATCGAATACACACCACTATCTTTCATTCTATTGTTATGTTTAAAATAGTAAGTGGAAAAGATATTAAGTATATTATTATTATTGGAAAAGGCCAATGAGATATTATATTTCAAAAAAATTGATCTAGATTGGGTAGTAATCTGGTTGTAATTAATAGTGAAATATAAAATCCGAAGAAAAATTTTTATTTTTCGGATTTTATATTTTTTATATTTAACAAAACTTTCCGAAGTTAACAATGGAGTCCTTCATCAAACAATGTAATTAATAGGTTTATAAATGAAATTTTTTTGCAAGGGCTTAATATAAAGGATCGATTTGAATCTGGAATTTATAGTAAAGATTATTAATAATGTGCATAGGAAATTTGTTATTAATAGCAAGTTTTTGTATGTAATTAAATTCATTTATTCTGTTTTCATAAGAAAGTGGATATTTTAGGGCTCTGTTAATCAAGAATTTCAAATTGGCTAGTTAGTAGTAGGTGGGTATTGTGGATGGTTTTCTGTATATATTATAGGCTAACTTGTTATTATTTAAATGATTGACGGTCATATCAAGAAAAATTTAAAGTTTTATTCTCTTCAATCTCGATAGTAAATTTAAGGTTTTTATGAAGGTTATTCATAGAGAAAAATTTTTTAGAATAAACGGAAGAGAAAAATAGTGAAGAACAAAGGACAGAACAAGTAAGTTAGTTAAGGAGCGAATAGGTTAGGTGTCTCCGAGGAGACGATCAAGACACTTGATGTCACGTAACTCTAACGGGCGCAAGCGCAGACAAAGGAAAAGCAGGACCGTAGCTTGTTAAATCGAAAAAAGAAGCAAACGAGTGCGAGAACAGGAACAGGAAGAGATATCGGCAATTTCAATTTTTGGAAGAAATAAAAAATATTAAGATCTCCAGAGCAGAGAAAAGCTCTGGAAACGAGTCGTAAAGAGGAAACAGACCAAACAAAACCCTTGAATCGACCTCATAAACAAACGAAAGAAAATATGGAAGTATTAAGATTAATAATAAAAGAGATTATGAATGAAATCAAAGATGATATGAGAAGGAATAACGAGGAACTAAAGGAAGAAATTAGGGAACTGAAGAAAGAAATGAACGCGAGGAGTGAGGAATGGAAGAAGGAAAAGGAACAATTAACAATGAAAATTGAAAACTAACTGAAACTAGAAAACAGACAGGAACGAGAAGAGAGAGATAAAAGGAGAAATAATATAGTAATAAAGGGTCTGAAAATGGAGGATGAAAACTTGATAGGTAAAGTAGAATAATTTATACAACAAGAAATGGGAATACAAACTAGAATGGTGAAAGCAACAAGGATAAACAAGGACACAAGAATGGAAATGATTGTAGTTGTAACTGGAAACATGGGACATGAAAAGGAGAATTATGGGAGAAAGAAACAAGTTGAAAGGAACAAAAACATATAAAGATAATGACTTAACAAAGAATGAAAGACAGATACAGAGAGAAATCAGGAGTATTGCAAGAAAAGAGTCACGTACGGGGAACAACAGAAGAGTAGGATACCAAAAACTCAAAATAGGTAACGACGAATATAAATGGAGCAAGTCAGAGAAAGGACTAGTACAAACACCGCTGTTGCCAAAAAACTAATGAAGAAGCTAAGTGAAGCAAAAGATACGAAGACAACAAGAAAAACCAGTACAAAGGATAATTGGAGGATAGGGACATGGAATGTGAGAGGCATACAGGGGAAAGAAGAGGAACTGGAAACGGAATTTGAAAACACAGGACTAGACATATTGTTGATACCAGAAACCAAAAAAAAAGGATAGGGAAGGAAACAGACTGACAATGGACACATATTCATATACAGCGGAGTGAGTATGGAGAAAAGAGCAGCAGCAGGAGTGGCCACAACATGAGCAACAATTGGAGAGAGAAATTGACAGATGGATACAAATAAGTGAAAGAATATTAGTATTCTTAAATGGGTTAAATGGGTTAAAATGGGTAACAAACAGGACAGGAACCAAAGGACAATAATTGCAGTGTATGGACCAAACGAAGATGAGGTTACTGTTAATAAAGAAGCATTCTGGGATAAGTTAGAGGAAACGACAGAGGATGCAGAGGGGGACATATATATCGGAGGTGATTTTAATAGTAGAGTAGGTCGAAGGGACAATATATATATAAACAAATGATTAGAAAATATGAAGAAGATACGAGAAATAACAACGGAAGGAGAATGCTAGATTTCTGTACAGTACATAACTTAATAATAACTAACACATTCTTTACACATAAAGACATACATATATATACCAGAGAAGAAACAGCAAGAGAACGGAAGTCAGTTATCGATTACATACTAGTAGAAGAGGTAAATAAAGAAAAAATTGTGGACTTAAGAGTGAGAAGAGAGCCGGAAATAGGAAGCGATCGCTTTATGGTAGTCGCCAAAATTAGAAACAACAGAGAAAGAAATGTGAAGTCAAGGATAGAAAAAAGGAAGAAACATGAATCAATCAAAACATACAAACTGAGAACAGAAGAGATAAGCACAAAATACGGAGAAAAGGTTAAGAGTATAATAGACGAAGATATAAGGAGGAAATCAAGTAAAATAAGTAGGAAAAAGTAGTAAAAAGGGCATGGAAGAAATATTTGAGTAGGAAAACTGTGCAGTATTATGAACAGTATAAGATTGAAAGACAGAAAGCAAGAGAGATGGTTAGGGTGGCAAAAAGAAGAAATTAGGAAGAATTCGGATTGAAAATGAAGAGTACCAGTATTCCAGAAAGGTGATAGAAGGCAATGCAACAACTACAGAGGTATTACACTAATCAATGCAAACATAAAAATACTAGAACAAATTATAGAACATCGAATAAAACCTATAATAGAGAAAACACTAGATCAAGCCCAGAGTGGATTCAGGAAGGGTAGATGTATACAGGACCACACATTTACACTCAAACAAATTATTGAAAAAAATGTTAGGCAACAAAAAGGAATATACCTAGGATTTATAGACGAAAGATTATGGACAATTTTGAGACGGAGATGAGTTAGCACAAAATTTATACAAAAAATAAGAGCCATATACGAGAACAATACAACAAGAATCATTTATAATAATCAAAAAATCAGAATGCGGTGGATTGAGCCCAACACTGTTCATCACATATATGGACGAAATTATAAAGGAAATGAACAAAACAAGGAAACAAGTAACGATTAGTTATAGGAAGCTAAAAAGGCTACAAATCGACATTGGTGCCTTTGCGGACGATATAATACAAATTTCGAACTCGGCGATAGAACTACAAGAGAGAATGAGCATGAACAAAGAGAAAACAAAAGTAATGATAATAGGAAAGGAAGAAGCAGTTAACATAAAAATTGATAACTTAAAAATAGAGTAAGTATGGGAGTTTAAATATCTCGGAGTCAAAATCACCCAAGATGGAAAAATGTTTAGCGAACTGGAAGAGAGTATAGCAAACTCCAACAAACTGTATTACCAGATTAATAAAGCCCTGATAAATAAAAAGGAAGTAACGAGAAACACAAAACTCAACGTATATAAAACAATATATAGACCAGTGTTAACGTTTGGATGTGAATCTTGGACATTGACATCCAGAGAGAAAAAGAAAATGGGGACAATGGAGATGAAATATCTAAGAAGGGTAAAAGGAGTGGCAAAAAGAGATAGAATAAGGAACATAGATATCAGAAAAAAATTAAATATGGAAGCTCTAGAAGAGTATATAGAGAAGAGATAACTGAGCTGATGGGGACACCTAAATAGAGTTAAAGAGAAGATACCGGTGAAGCAAGTATGGGAAGAAAGGCCGTGTAGTAGAAGAGGAAGGGGGAGACCAAGACAGGAATGGAATGGTGTAATAGCTAAAATATTGGACAGTAGAGGGTTGCAGATAGAACAAGCTAGAACTCTTTCCAAAAACAAAAAGGAATGGCGCAAATTTGTACATAGACAACAATGAATAGTTTTATTTTATTTTGTTTTATACGGAAATGGTATTTTTGTTTTTGTTTTTAATTTCTTTGTATAGCCTACACCCTATGGATAAAGCCGTGTGGATGTTATTTTTAAAGGGATTCACATTATTAACAAGTTTATTTTCTTCTCTGTAATTAAGAAAAATATTGGCAAGAATGCCAGATAAAGGCATTCCCATGAAAAGTTTGCCGTTGTCTTTAAAGTATTCTAGAAATTGTTTATTAGTTAAATCCATAGTAAGGTCAATAGGAATGTTTGGGTACAAATTAGTAATATCAAATGAGACAACAATTTTACCTTCAAAGTCAATGTTTTTTGTGTTCTGTATGAATTGACAAGAATTCAAAATTGAGAATTTAGGCTTAAAATCGATCATTTTGAAAACATTCAACATGAACTTGGAGAGTTTATAGGTCATAGTTATAGGCGATTTAATAAAGGACTTATTGGACGAATGGGAAATCCTTCCTTATGTAATTTGGGAAGTGATTTGGGCAGAGAATTTTAGAATTTGAATTTTTGGTTGGGAAATATTCAATTTGTATTTATTTTATTTTATTTTTATTTTAATCCTAATTTTATTTCACATTACATAAAATATAGCTAACTTCACAATGACACATAACGTCATAAAACAAAACACGCCATTATAACAACAAATTTTGAATAGATTTTAAATAATCTGAAGATGTTGATCTTCAGATTATATCTTTATTAAAATTTTTATTATTCAACAGTGCTCGAAAGTTCCTGTGAATGGCCTAAACAGGGCCGAAACTGGTAAAACTATAACAAACAAAATTCATCTTAATAAAAAGTACAAAATTAAATAAAAATATGTTTAAACAATTTAAGTTATTTTAAAAACAAAAAATATAATAAGTGGAAGCAGAATCTTTTAACTTAGAAAACAATCTTTCATTTATATTATATTTGCTTTAAAAAAAGTTTGTTCAAAAAAAAGTACTTAAAAGGAATGTGGTGTAATAAAAATGGAAGTTTTAACCCGTTTCTTTAAGATGTGGTTAAACGATTTCTATTCCGAGGCTTCAATAGAATTTTTTTAATCAATTTAAAATTTTTTTTTGATTTATAACCGTTGATAAAACGTGTTTAATCGTCTCGATGATTAAATAATAGTCGAAATATCAAGTCGAAGTGAAAGGGTTTGACAAATTTCCATGACTTGTTTTTATCTATGGTTACCCGACTTTTTAGTATTCAATTATTCACCGAGAGTGGGCCGTTCTATATAACTTTGTGGTCTATTGGAATCGTTATCAAATCTTTGTGCGAGTGCTTTTAAACAACATGGTGTTAATGTTTATGGTAATAAAAACTAAAATAAGATGTGATTTCCAAAAATTAAAGTGAAAATGTTTTGTTGTTGTAGATTCTTTTCGTAATATTTTCCAACGAAGCGTTGGGTCAATATAACGATAAAGATGAGAATAAAAACCAAGCTAGTGGCGGATACTTAACGAGTTTACCCCAAGAAATTAATCTTAATAAAGTCTTGTTCATCCCGAATAATGAAGCAAACCCAAACCCGGGCCCTCAAATGTTTACACCCCCCCAAATAGCAAGAATAAGTGAATTTCGCGCCCCGGACCAATTCAAATTCGTTCCTCCTGAAAATCAAGAATATCGACCAAGGGATATCGACCACCAACAACCTCCAGTTCTTTTCGTCCAACCAGAATTTGCAGTTATTGAACCAATCGTGCCGATAAGACCGCAATATCCGCATTATTTACGTGAAATCCTAAAACAACAAGGTTACGTTATCATCGAGCAAGAACAAGTACCTCCATTGCAACTTGAAAAAGAAGAATTAATCGACGATAATAATTTACCACCGATTACAAAAAATAATTTTAATAATTTCGGAAGAAACAGTCGATTCGATAACGGGGATGTCGAACTTATTTATGGTTCGACTAAATTAGCCCCAAAAACGATTTTAAATGATATTAAGATTCGAGGAGTTAGGAGGTTGAAATAAATTTCTGTGATAAATTTAATGTTATATTTATTTTTTTGTGAAACAATAAAATGTTTTAATATAAACCCAATCATCCCAAAATAAAGATTAAATACTAAAAAAACAGCGTTTAATATCGATTTCACGGCACAGATTTCTATTTTACACGCTTAAAATGAATAACTTTTATTTATTTACTTTGGTTCATTAGAAATTATAAAACGAAATCAAATTTATTGCGGATAAGATACTTAAGTAATAATAATTTAATTTTGTTAATTAGATTTTCACCAAATTATATGAATATCCTCGTTAACGCCGTGCTTTCTTTTACGGATCTTCTTAACTTTCCTATTAACGACCATCTTATCTTTTAATTTAATAACAATTGGAACGGAATTTGGTACGGAAAATTTGATCCTGTCGGAATCTGGATGATGAATTTGTTTTTGGCCGGAAAAATTGTCATGGTGTTGCACGGTTGATTTTAATTCTTGAAATTTTTGGGTTGTATTATTATTTTCATCATTTTGCACAATTTGGTTATGATTATTAGGTGACTGGTTTCTATTTATAAACAATTGATTTGCTATAACATTTCCAACAGTTCTTTGTAACGTAGCTTGAGGAATCGCTACTGAAACAACGGCCATATCTTCTTGATTTAAAGGAATCTGAGCTGCAACGGCGTTAGTTATTTCGTTAGTTAATTGGTTAGTTATTTGATTACTAATTTGATTCTGAAGGAGATTTCCGACTTGGTTGTTGACATTTGTTTCTTGCCCAAATGTAACAAGTCTCGTTTGTACGTTATTTCCTGTGTTGTTATTTCTCTTGTCTTCATTAACTTCTTTCAATTTTGATAATAATTTATCTTCGTATATTTGTCGAACCATAGATTCATCTAAATCCAACTCTAAGATGCCGAAAGATTCCGTTTGAAGATGTCTCTTTTTCATTTCATCTATCGGATAAGTGTAAATAACATTGAGTAGGTATATGGCAATGAAACCCGCTGAGTACACCGACTGAAAGTAATAAAAAGAAAACTGGTTGGCAGATGGTTGAGGACCATATAAGATTACTTACCGGAGTTAACTGCATTTTTCCACGAATTCGTAGACACTGTGTTAGCGGAGATGGAATCTCTCGATATATAAGGCCTTTTTAGTTGTACGTTACTTTCGCTAATTTTCTATTTAAAGTATGTATTTAGTGGTAATTAAGAATAATTCTTTCATGCATACAAAAACAGGGCGTTATTAATTGAATAAATTTTTTAAAATCTCATTTTAAGTATAGTAAAGCTTCGTTAATGTGAATCAATTATAACCAGGTTAATTCTAATTACGGAAGCATGCGGATTATTGAAGTCATATTGAGATGTTGTCAAAAAGTCTTATAAACATATATTTATAGATTTATTGTACTAGATAATAACGATATCTACTAAGTTTTAACTAAATAAGCTTTTACTAGCTTCATCACTTATAAACCGTTTGTGCCAGCGTCTTCATGAAGACAATTGCCTGATTAATTTTTATAAACCCAACCCAAGTCAACCCAAGCCTGTATAGTTAAATTGAAGTAAAAATAAAACTAACACTAGATCTAGAACTAGAATCTTTTGGGTTTAGAAGTCTTGAGAGATGAAGGGCTCCGAATGTTTCTAGTTCTAGATCTAGAGTTGGATCTAATGATATAAAACTAGAACTAACACTAGACCTAGAAAAGGAAAGTTTTCGGTTTAGCCGTGCGTCTTCAGACTAAAGTATTAGTAACTAAAGTACTTGTAAAGTATTCTATTCCAGAAACTATTCATGGTAGACGCCTTTGTTAAAAAAAGTCTTCAGATGTTCTGCTAAACCCAACCAAACTCAACCCAACCCAATAAATCATAGTGTGGGGTTGAGCCTAAAAGCCTCCGACCCACTAAAAATCTTTTTCTTCGTTTTCTCCGGAACCGCCAGAAGGCATTTCTTCGAATTTGATGTGCTCCATCCTTGGATATTCTTCACCAGATATTCTTGACCAGACTCGTTTATTAATTCTTGGCAATTTTTTCATTGCGGTGGAAAAAGGAATCCTTTATTAAAAAAAAAATAGTGTATATTGTTTATTCCGTTAGAAAACGTATAACTATTTTAATTTCTAGGATATATTCCAATGTTTCGATTCTGTATTGAATCTTCTTTAGGAAGTAATCTTACTACAAAAAACATTCTTTTACAAATTAAACCCAGTGATACAAATAAAACAAATTTACGATTGCTAAAAAACTGACATTAAATACAAACGTGTTACGTCAAAAAATCTCACATAAAAGTAAAACAACCACGCCATTACAAAACGAAAACATCGAATATGAATTCAAAGCGACAAATTTCTCGTGAAGCAACAAGAGCGCGAAATTTAAAGAAAATAAGATTTCTTTTTACAAAAATCAAAGATATATGAGTAAATACAGCTTAAAGAGTCAGTATCGGTTGTGTAGTTGATAGTGTTTCGATTTACCGCTATGTGAGAATGTTTGTGATGTTCAAATTAACACAATCTTTGAATATTTTTATTAATTTGTCTGTTACATCAGGTATGTAAATCAATTTTTTATATAAAACAGGATCAGTTTTGTGATCCGGCTGATCGACAAAATCACCCTTCATTGCAGTCACATTGAAAGCTTGTTCAGTAGTTTAGAAGGGTACATATTATACACATATTATCACTATACGTACCCAAACAGCGGGGGAATCGCCCCCCCGCCTCATTCTTCCTGTCTCCTTCTTTCCTTCGATCCACCATAATATTATCCAGCTGTTTTGGCTGGGCAGTATGGCCTGCGTCGTTTTCACATATCCGCGTGTTTCCCTATCCTGTTTTTTTTATTTCTCATAAAACTCCTCATCCATTCGCCTTTTCGTTGTTGAAGTCTCATAGTGTTTGTGGAAAAAGGAATAAATTACCATTTGAAGTATATTACATTTTATAGGTACCTGAACGAGGGAGGGAGAAAAATCTACCCCTTTTCATCATAGGTTATTATAAATTTACTCTCTAATCGGCTTTTCCCTCCGTTCCTTAAGGGCCATTATTTTCATCGTTTTTGCCTTCTCGCACTCTCAAAAACAAGCGCAAAAAAGGGTGTGCCCGGGTGTATCCGGGACATTAGAGTCGTACCAACACCTGTCCGGCTCAAGTTTCTTTATTTCGTTGAGATACCTTGCAAAATTAAAACTCCTGCCACGCCGAAACAGCCTTTATGAAGACGCTTGCCCATCTCGGGTATTTCTGCCATCTCGTCTGCCATCGCTCCATCACTCACTTCTTCCACCCTTCTTTTTCCAGTTAGTTGTTCTGTCCCAGGCCAAAAGGTCCAACACTGAGCATCCTGAAATGGCGCCAACCACATCAGTTGCTACTGTGCGGTATGCCAATGTGATGGCCATCACATATCTCCTTTTTATGTTACGGATGATGTTTCTGTATTTCTTATCTTTTAGTACACTTTTTCTCTTCTTTTTTATGTGAGGATCTCCCAACTTTATCGGCATCACTCTCGTCAGTATGCTTTGGATCCTCGCCGCTTTATCCGAAATAATCTTGAGATGAGTGGTCATTCTCAGATCTTTGTCGAGTGTAACACCTAGGTACTTCGCTGACTTCGTACATTTGATAATTGTATCGCCTACTCTGATAGTTATATCATTTAGCTTCTTTTTACCTTCTAGGATTATAATTTTAGTTTTCGACTTCTCGACCTGCAGACCCATGTTTGCCAGGCAGTTCTCTACCTGGATTGAGTATTCAATCTTTGAAATTATTGTCTTCTTTGTCTTGCGTTTGATTACCAGTACAAGGTCGCCTGTGTAACCCACTGCAGTTACCCTTTTTGTTAACTTCATGTAATCTCTCCATTTGGGAGTTGGATCATTCTTTGCGATAGGTAGATATATAGTAGACTTCGTATTGGTATTGACACTTCAGCTGCTTCCAATGCTTTATTCACTTCATTCCAGAGCGCTGAGATAAAGATGTTTCTGATGTATATTAGTATCGTATTGTTTCTAACTTTCTCCATTGTAATCATAATCGCATCTACTGTTCCTTTTTCTTTTCTATACACGAATTGAAGTTCGCTAATCACGCAAATGGATTCCAATTGCTTAATGAGTTTGTCATTTTTTAACTTTTCTAGCAGTTTACCAACAGCAATCAGAAGGCATAATGGGCGGTACGACTGTGATTGGCCCACCTTTAGACATCATGTTGGCTTCTTCCAGATCTGCGGGAAGGTACCGGTCAACAGACAGTTTTTGTATACCTTTGAAAATGTTTCAGATTCAGCTTCAACATATGCCTTAAGGATTTCATTTGTAGTATTGTCGCTTCCCGTAGCTTTTCTAGGTTTTAATTGTCTTAAATATTATTTCCACCTTAGTATACGGGGGATTCGTTTCCGTAATCCAAAGTGGCGGTTCTACTCCGTTTATGTCTTTCATTATTAAGGGGAATAGCTTACAATATTGGATATTAATGGTATCATCAACAAGTTGTCCTATACACCGAACGTCTAGTCTTTTGATGAGTACTTGGAACACTGTGCCCCACATATCCTGTTCTAACTCTAGGCAAAGGTCTTTCCATTTCTGCTCTTTCGATCTTTTAATTAACGTATTCCCATCGGTTCTTCCTCTGTTCAGTGCCTATATGATCCTTACACATGCTGCAATCTCTGTTGTCCACCTGTACAAAGTTAGTTTTCTGTTGGCACTCGTTCTTTTTTCTTAAGTACTCTGTTACATGCATTTGTTATTCTTTCCTTCTGGAGTTAGTTGTTTAGGAAAGTTATTTTTAAAGTTGTCTTTCCGGCGTTGCAATTCATCAACCGTGGTCTTCCACTCCATAACTTTGTGTCTGATTTCATGTTCGTTGGTTGTTGCTACAGAAAAGGATACCAGAAGGTGGTCGCACAGTACCTCAACATCTTCCGAATTTGGTACCGATTCTCTTATCACCGTGAGGTCGATTACTGAGGAACCTCTCGACCCTCTGTATGTTGTTACGCCTGGAGTGTTGCTGCTAGATGATTCTTTGCCATCCATTCCTCTAACAGTTGCCCTCTATGATTCTGCATCGTATTACCTGTCATCGTTGTTCTTGCATTTAAGTCGCTATAGACTGACGGTGGTTTGCTAGCAGCTCTTATTTTGTATTCCAGTCTATTCAATAATTGCTCAAAATTCGCATCAGGGTGAGTTAGGAAAAAATAGATCGACAACAGTGTAATCTCTATTAGGTCCTTTCATTATTTGTACAAAGGCGTCCTCTCTTTTATCTACTTTTAGTCTCTACGTTCTTCGCTATTCGGTTCGTGTTCTTCGATATCAACTCGTAGAACCTGTTTTTTGTGTAATTGCCTTCAAGAAATACAGAGTTGTAAGTTGTTTAACTGAGGGTAAATCCATCCGCCATCTTAATTCTAACCAAACGTCTTAAATCGCGTAGAACGGACACTTAACACACATTTATGTCACTATCCAACTATCACCACTTAAACTGCGGCTACACTTTGCAGTTCACACAAATTAAGGGCTCTAAAAATTTTGTTCACACCGTCCAGTTCCTTCGTCACTTGAGGAGCTGTTACACATGTGTTCACGCGGCCAATGCCTGATGAGATGTACGCCTAAACCCGAATGTTTCCAATTCTAGATCTAGAGTTGGACCTAAAGATATAAAACTAGAACTAACACTAGACCTAAAAGTAGAAGGTTTTGAGTTTAGCCGAGTCTTTCCACTTCTAGGTCTAATGTTCGTTCTAGTTTTACTTCAATTAAAATACACAGGTTTGCCAAATCAGTTTGTAAAATACACTATTCCAAAAACTATTTATGGTAGAGGCCTCATCTTCCTCATCTGACTATTCGAATATATTTCTTTAACATTTTGCTAATAAATTTTAAGGATTGGGAAGTGTGAAGTCAGTAAGTTTAATAGAAGCCCCGACGTTTTCGAAATATTGTCAGGATAGAACAAAGAATTTGTTAATTCTGATTAGCGAACCAATTCGGATTACAAGGGATACAATGTAAATTTTACATTTTCTAATTTTGTTCGGATTACGAGGAAATTCGGATTTGCGAGTGTACGAATTAGCGGAGATTTATTGTAATTAAGAAATCATCATTAGTGCAAAATAATATATTATTATTTGAATATGTAAATCTAGCATTTTTACAACAGCTTCTATCACAGTATTACAAAAATACAATTCGTACTTATAAAAATACGGTTATCATAAAAATTCATTTTCCAGTCTTCTTTTTAATGTTTTGATCCAAATCCACCTCCGAATCCTCCTCCAAAGCCACCATCCCCACCTCCACCTCCATGTCCTCCACCGCCTCCAAAACCGCCATCACCTCCTCCTCCTCCTCCCCCAACATAAACTGGTTGAGGAACTGGTATTATAACAGTATTTGGAACTTTAACAGGGACCGGTTTTGGTACAACAACTTGATAGGGCTGCGGAACGGGGACATGAACCGGAACTTGAACTGGAACTTTTACTTGAGTATGAACAGGAACATGCACTGTTTTTGTTACTGTAACTGGTACAGGTCTCGGAACTACGACATGCTGCGCAACTGGTACATGAACTGGCACAGGTCTTGGTACTGGAATATGGATGTGTTGAGGTACTGGAACCGGAACTGGGCGAGTTATGGTTACCGGATGTGGAATAGGAACAGGGACATGTACAGTTTGGGTTACTTCGCTAATAGTAGCCCCACCGCCGCCTCCACCTCCTCCCCCACCTCCTCCACCACCTCCCCCGAATCCTCCACCAAATCCTCCACCGTGGCCTCCACCTCCAAATCCTCCACCATGGCCTCCACCTCCAAATCCTCCACCGTGGCCCCCACCTCCAAATCCACCCCCAAACCCATGGTCACCACCAAATCCACCCCCACCACTTCCTCCTCCTGATGAAATACCTCGAGGAATCCTTTTATATACATTATCTTTCGAAAAACCAATTTCACTTATCGTTAATATTAAAAATAAAACCTAATAAAAAATAAAACCAAAACAAATTTAATTAACATTTAGAAACTTTAAAATAAAATTAATAGTTTCCTATTTAATTATAAATAAATACCTTTAATTTAATTTGTGGTTGCATCTTGAGGAATCTCACTTTCTTGTAATGACGATTTAGAAATGATAACCACACCAAGAATTTCCGGACCTTATATACCGAAAAGATTTACAATCGTGAATAAATCCCAAATAAGAGGCTTTCACCCGTTTCTTTATTTCGCCGATTTAATCAAACTTTTTGAATAAGCTTAGAACTAAGTGCATAATAAATGCAATTACGACAAACTGCAGTTAAAAGCATTTCGATTTCGTAACATCGTAACGTTGACAAACTAAATCGATTCATTCCTGTTTTAGAAATACTTTATAAAGGGATTCTTTGTTAACGTCGAGTTGTCGAGTTGTTATAAATAACCCAGATCACTCGTTACGATAGTCAGAAAGTTAAATTTAGTCATTTGGTGCAGATCATTAAATACGTTACATTTACATAAATTAGGTGGATTAAGGTTAATTATAATCAGTATGTGTTTTAATACTTTTCATTACTATTAATCCTTAAATCCAAAAATTAAACTTTTATACATCATTGATATATAAAAATTGGTTATATATTACATACAAGGTTAGTCACCAAGCAAAATTTAAGTATAGTTAGGCAACTTGAGTAAATTTAAAGTCATATTTTCTAAATAACACATTTAGACTAAATAAAATTCGTTTAACTAATTATTTCTTTAAATGGCAATAATAAAATTTTTAACAATTATTTTTATTACCGCTCCATTAAATATGCTCCATATGTTTGCGTAAAAGCAAAAAAGAACACTCAAAGAATTTTAGGTTAGTCGAAATTAACCTAGTTTTAGAAAGTAATTAGGAATTCCTCGATTTATATAACGAGAATTAACCGCTTACACATCTTTAGAAATTTCTTAAAATTGTTTTCTAAAGTGGTGAGGATAATAAGTTATGCAATAATTTCGTATATACAGAATGATCTTAATATGAGGCCACTTAATTCATTTTAACCTTTATTAAGCATTAACTATACGGAATTATTAGAGTTTTTGTGATATGAACGATAAAGATGAGCGATCCCTTGACTTGAAATGGTGACCGTAATAATCGTTTATTTTTAACATACAGAGGTGTCCATATCTCCCCAGACGTATAAAGCCGGATTTACACTATGCGCTATTTGACGAGTATTTTGACTTGCAATAAACTTGGGAAGTACTCGTCGGAACCGATTTAAATTATACAAATTACGCACTTATTTGTCAAGTCACAAGTTTATCGGGAAGTGCAAGTCGATCTGTTAAAAAAGGACGAAAGTGATAATAGGAAGTTAGAGTCTTTATTGTGCCATTAAGAAAATTTATTTTATACTCGCCACAGGAAAAAATATAAAAGATAAACAGGCAAAATGATATTGCAGCTCTAGCTATCGTATAACATTAAGTTGTGGTTAATTATTACATAAAAATAAAAAAGTAAGGGAGATTTTTCAAAAAGTTATGATGAGTTTTCGAAAATGCTAAGAGATGTCGATAAGCGATTTTCGCAATTAAGATTCTTATAAAAATCGAGCCTCAGAAAATGTTGTCATTTTTCTCTATCTCTTCTATAGAAAGAGGAGTTTAAAAGTGTCCAATTTGGCCCACCTTGTACATATAGTATAGGGTGGGCCATAGTGTATAATTGTATATTGTAAGTATATGCTGGGGAGATTGTACGAAATAAAAAGGCTTGCTCATTGTTTCTTATAAAAATCGAGCCTCAGAAACTAATATCATCCTTCCTCCATCTCTTCTATAAAAAGAGAAGTTTAAAATTGTCCAATTTGGCCCAACCTGTACATATAGTATGTATATTGTTAGCAATTCTGCGTTTTAATTTAAAGACATTAAATTATTCATTTAGTTTCATATTTTCATGATGTAGACTGTACCTACTCGTTCTGTTTATGTTTAGAGGGGTTAGCGTATACCTGCTATTTGTTGACATAACGCCCCTCGAAGCTCGAACCGCTATCGGTTTCCGAAAAAAAGAGGCATTCTTAGTTCGGACCCCGTGTCAATTGCCGTTCGGTTACTTACGTTTTGCGTAATAAAGCTTTGTAATACGAGTGTCTTTGTTTTTTGAGTGCGTCCTATATTATTAGAAATAAATTTTAAAATTTTATTGCTAACATCAGAAGTGCGATTCGCCCACGAGCTGATTAAAAAAAAAAAAAATGGAGCAGTTTATGAGTGAATTTATTAAAATCTTGAAACAATCCAACGCCGCCACAGAGCCTTTTGACCTGCCTGTTTTTCGCCCGGATAGTATGGACGCTGGTAAATGGATCGAGCAACTGGAATCTATTAAGGGTGAATTTGCATGGACCGACCAGCACATATTTTTGCGAATTGGTCGTTCGTTACAAGGTATTGCGTCTAACTGGTTTAATTCTTGGATGCCAGAGGTACGTACTTGGGAAAGTTTTAAGAGCGATTTTATTTCTGCATTCCCACCGAAACGTAATCTGGGTAAACTATTACTTGACGCCGCAATGTTCACGAGTGATCGTTGCGAAACATTTGATGTTTACGTGCATGAAAAAATTGCGTTATTAAAAAACCTCAGAACTGCATGGAAAGAGGAAGATTTAGTTGAAATCGTAATTCACGGAATCAGAGAGAGCGATATACGCGTCAACGCTTATAACTGTAATTTAAAAACAATTTCAAGCTTAATTTCCTTCCTTGGGCCGGTAATTAAGAATTCAATGCCCGTAAAGCGTTTTGCAAACGAAAATCTACCGCCTACAAAACGTCCACGGTTAAGTATAGCAGATAAAACTTGTTACCGATGTGGCAAAGTAGGTCATATTCAAAAATCTTGCCGCGCTAAGCCTGTGAACGAAAAAAGAGAACTCAATCATAATCCGATCTCAACTACACGATACGAGACCCAGAAATCTACGCTTCTATGTGAATTTTGTGCCAAACCGGGGCACAGCGCTGTTGTTTGTTTTACAAAAAAAGCAATTGAGCACCGGAAGTCCATAAATATCTGTAGCATGGGTACACAATTAAGACCAAACAAAGCCAAAATTAATGGACGACCTTATTTGTGTCTAATTGATACAGGAGCCGATGTATCGCTCATGTCCGATAAGTACTTGCCATTATTTGAGGGACAAATTGAACCTTGTTCCTTAACGTTATCTGGGATTTTGCCGGGAAAAATGCAGGTCGACCGTTGTGTAAAAACTTCCGTGGAAATTTGCGGAGAACATATTCAGCTGACTTTTGTATTTGTATCTGATTGTCTTCTGGAATATGATGCAATAATCGGTCACAATCTTTACGAAAATCCTGATATTGTATCTGTCACCGATGCTACCGGAACGCGAGTAATGCGCAAAAATTGTGGTTTTATTCGAAGGGTTACCTCGATAGAATGTGAAGAAAATCTAATTCACGTCCCGGTGATGTACGAGTCCGCTCTTAAAGATGTACTTGATCGTTTTCCGAATTTGTTTGCTTCCGGAAATAATATACCTGCTGTTAAGGACACCGGTTTGCAGATTCGCTTAACAGATAAAAATGTTGTCGTTAATCGGAACCCGTACCGTCTAGCTCCAGTGGAACGCGAAGCCGTTCGTGAAATTGTCAGCAATCTTTTAGAACATGGTATTATACGGGAGAGCGAATCACCGTTCGCCAGTCCGATTCTGTTAGTACGAAAAAAAGAAGGAGCTTATAGAATGTGTGTGGATTATCGGGAGTTGAATCGTAACACAATCAAGGATCGTTACCCCCTACCGCTAATTGAAGATCAACTCGACCGATTAGGAAAGGGGAAGTTCTTCACTTCTCTCGATATGTCGTCTGGTTTTCATCAAATCCCAATTGAATCAGAATGTGTCCATATGACCGCGTTTGTAACACCTGATGGCCATTATGAATATTTGCGAATGCCCTTCGGGCTAGCTAATGCCCCATCTGTTTTTCAACGCGCTGTTAACAAGGCTTTAGGAAAATTAAAGGACACAATTGCACTTGTTTATCTTGATGACATACTAATACCATCAACAACTATCGCAGAGGGTTTGCACTACTTGGAAGCGGTTCTTACCGCTTTACAAAATGCTGGATTTTCATTAAACGTGCACAAATGCCATTTTCTTCAAAGCGAAATTGAATACCTAGGTCGGGAGATATCAGCTGCTGGTATTCAGCCGAGTCGTCGCAAGGTTGCAGCAATAGTGGCTACCAATCCACCAACAACAGTAAGGCAAGTAAGGCAATTTATGGGTTTGGCTGGTTATTTCAGAAAATTTATTCCTAACTTTGCAACACGTACTGCTGCCATATCTAAGCTGACGAAAAAAGACGAACCATTTAATTGGAATGAAGAACAAGAGGCGGGGAGACAATACGTTATAGATTGTTTGACTTCGAAACCGTTGCTATCTGTGTTTGACGCCAAATTAAAAACAGAACTTCACACAGATGCCAGTTCCACGGGACTCGGAGCTATGCTAATTCAAAAAGATGAAAGAAATATACATGTAATTGGATATTTCAGTAAAAGGACAACTCCAACCGAATCAAGGTACCACTCCTATGAATTGGAAACACTAGCGGTAGTACATGCTTTGAAAAATTTTCGTGTATATTTATTGGGGATAACATTTAACCTCGTCACCGATTGCAATGCAATTAAGTCGACCGCCACCAAGAAAGATTTATTGCCTCGTGTAGCTCGATGGTGGACGTATATGCAAGACTTTAATTTTGAAATAATTTATCGAAAAGGAAGTTCGTTACCACACGTCGACTATCTAAGTCGAAATTCTATAACTGTACGTCGCGTTGTCAAAGGAAACTGGATTTACATCGAACAACGAGGTGATGCTGAACTGAGACAGATGATCGAAGACGCTCAAAATGGAAAGTTGGACAAATCACGGTATGCCGTACGAGACGGTATCCTTCATTATTTGATTGAGACGCCACAAGGTCGTATTCCCAAACCTTTTGTGCCCAGACACAGTAGATTAGGGCTACTGCGTATTTTTCATGACGAACAATGTCATATTGGGATTGACAAGACTGTCGCCGCAATCCAGAAACATTTTTGGTTTCCTAGATTAAGAAATTTTGTTAAGAATTACATACGGCACTGTTTGATATGTGCAGTGAAAAAGACACGAACAGGACCCTTACAAGGAATTGTGAAAAATATTGAAAAGCCAACACAACCTATGTCTGTACTGCATGTCGATTGCTTAGGACCGCTTGCCGAAACTGATCGCGGATACAAACATATTTTAGTAATGATCGACGCATTTACTAAGTATTGTGTGCTGTTGCCATTGAAAACTGTGACGGCAGATGAAACCAAAGATGCTTTCCAATTGTTCATATCTCTATTTGGAACACCGGGTCAAATTATTATGGACGCTGGAAAGAATTTCAAAAACTTGAAGATTCCCCAGTATTTGGATGACCTTGGTGTATCTTATCACTATACTACACCAGATGTTCATCGTTCAAATGGCCAGGTAGAACGCTATATGAGAACAATTATGAACCTGATAAGAATTGAGACAATGACTACGTTAGAATGGTCTAGCAATTTATGGAAGATACAATTGGTCCTAAATTCTACTATTCACAAGACTACCGGTATGTCTCCGCTACAGTTGTTAATCGGAATAGAAGGAGCTACCCCTCTCATTCAAAGCTTGTTGAAAAACGTAACGACAGATCTGCAGCCTATCAGAAACCGTACGCTCGATAGGGACCGAGTTAGAGAACGACTTAATGCCGTTCGCATCAAACCTTTAGACGCTAATCGGAAACGTCGGGACACCTTGAAAATTAATGTTGGCGAGTTTGTTCTTATGCATCGGGACGAAATGATGCATCGTAGCAAACTAAAGTACGAATTCCAAGGACCTTTCGAGGTAATGGCTGTTACTCCTGAAGGCCGCTACGAGTTGAAAAGAATTGGGAAAAACCTTATTACAAAAGCTTCCAAGGAACAATTACGGAAATGGCCTTCCGATTGGTCTTTGTCCTTGGATATGACTGAGTTGCTTGATCAGTTGGAGAATAATGATGAGTAAGTGTATTTCTGTTGTGTTGAAAGGTTAGCCCTTTACAGATACTAATTTGTTGAATTGATTTATGCTGAAATGGTTAGCCCTTTGCATATACGTGTTGATTTATGCTGAAATGGTTAGCCCTTTGCATATGCGTGTTGATAATGATAATGTTGATTTATGTTGAAATGGTTAGCCCTTTGCATATGCGTGTTGATAATGATAATGTTGATTTATGTTGAAATGGTTAGCCCTTTGCATATGCGTGTTGATAATGATAATGTTGATTTATGTTGAAATGGTTAGTCCTTTGCATATGCGTGTTGATAATGATAATGTTGATTTATGCTGAAATGGTTAGCCCTTTGCATATACGTGATGATAACGATAATGTTGATTTATGCTGAAATGGTTAACGTTTTGCACATACGTGTTGAATCATGTTGAAATGGCTAGCCCTTTACATGTTCAAGTATATTTGTGTCTTGTATGTTTTAGAATGAGCCAAGAAGCTGTTTCAAACATTAACAATCCGCAGGACTCGCAGGATCCGGAGAACGTTGTTTTCACGAAGTAGCTTCGAGAGCGAAGCTAAAGTCAGGATTGGCCGTGTTAGCAATTCTGCGTTTTAATTTAAAGACATTAAATTATTCATTTAGTTTCATATTTTCATGATGTAGACTGTACCTACTCGTTCTGTTTATGTTTAGAGGGGTTAGCGTATACCTGCTATTTGTTGACATAACGCCCCTCGAAGCTCGAACCGCTATCGGTTTCCGAAAAAAGAGGCATTCTTAGTTCGGACCCCGTGTCAATTGCCGTTCGGTTACTTACGTTTTGCGTAATAAAGCTTTGTAATACGAGTGTCTTTGTTTTTTGAGTGCGTCCTATATTATTAGAAATAAATTTTAAAATTTTATTGCTAACAATATATATATATATATATATATATATATATACACACCGTGTACATAAAGTATGGAATCAATTCGATATAAATGCTGGAGAGATTCTAAGAAATAAAAAGGCTTGCTCATCAATGGTATTTTTCTAACGTGCAATTTTTAAGGTAAAACTAAAATGTACAGGTACCCCAAAATTGAAATGCCGCGCCTAAATTGATGTTCTTAATGTATGCCAATTATTAGAACATCTGTATAATTCAGTTTTATCTGAAAAAATGCGGGTTAATATATTTAAATAACACAGTCATTTTATTTTCTAAAAATGTTTCGGAATTCATATCGAATTGATTTCATATTTCATGCACTCACTGTATAGCGTTATAAATAGGGCGTCCATTACTGACATTTTATCCCAAGCCCGTCCCGGGATTTCATAAAAGAAATGGTAGGTTCGAGTCTATATAAAAGTCTGCAAATTAAGAAAGAAATTAAGACATCCGGAACGATATTCGGTTCACTATAACGCTCGGTGTTCGGAGTTAAATCTTTAAGAGCAACTTGGAGCATCTTTAAATCCACTTATTTTTATTTTTTTGGAGTTCCTATTTCCTCCAAAATCTAAAATTGTCTGTTATAACAAAATAGGCAATTTTGTAATTTTGTTATGTTTTTGGAAGCATTTGAAGGCTTTTGGAACAGTTTGAAGATCTGGTAGCATTGCAAACTTTCTGAAAGTATTTTAAGTCTTTTGCAAACAATATCAAATTTTCTAGAAACAGTACCAAGTCTTTTGGAAACAGTATTAAGTGCTGCAGAGGCAGTATCGAGTCTTCTGGAAGTATTTCAGGTCTGCCAGAGGCAATATTAAGTGTTATCAGAGCATTTCAAATCTTCTAGAAGCAGTATCAAATCTTCTGGATACATTTCAGGTGTTCTGGAAACATTTTAAGTCTTTTAAAAGCAGTGTTAAATCTTCTGGAAGCATTTCAAGTATTCCAGAGGCAATATCAAGTTTTCTGTAAGCATTTTAAGTCTTCTAGATATAATAAAATCTTCTACCAAATCTTCTAGAAGTATTACAAGTCTTCTGAAAGAGTTTTAAGTTCTCCGAACGCAATATCAAGTCTTCTGGAAGCAGACCAAGTCTTCTAGAAGCAGTATCATATCTTCTAAAAATATTTCAAGTATTCTGGAAATATTCCAAGTTCTGAAGGTATTTATAGTCTCCCAGAGACAAAATCATGTCTTCTGAAAACAGATCAAGCCTTCTGGAAGCAAACTAAGTCTTCTAGATATAGCATCTTTTATTACAAGCCTTCTGGAAGCATTCTAAGTTCTCTGCAAACAATATTAAGTCTTCTGGAAGTTGATCAAATCTTCTGGAAGTAGATCAAGTCTTTTAGATATAGTATCACATCTTCTGGAAGCGGATCAAGTCTTCTGGGTATGGTATCAGGTCATTATCTACAACATACTAACCAACATGCCTCCATTTCTCTTCAATATTAAAAAGCCTTTTTGACGATAAATACGTTTAATAATTTGTAATGCCTTTTGTAATGATTTTTCAATCTATGTTTTTAATTCATAGCGAATAACCTGATGACAATTTAAAAAATCGAAACCGATCATTGAGTGCATAATTTGTTAACAAATCTTATCCAAATACAATGGAGAAATTCATTAAGTTATTCTAGAAGCAGTATCATGTCTTCCGGATGCACTTTAAGTCTTCCAGAAGCAGTATTAAATCTTCTGGAGCATCTCAAGTATTTCAGAGATAATATCAAGTCTTCTAGAAGCAATGTCATATGTTCTGCAAATATTAAGTCTTCTGGAAGTGTTTCAAGTCTTCTGGATGTTTTTAAAATCTTGCAGAGAGAGGTAATATCAAGTTTTCCGGTAGCGCTTCAAGTCTTCTAGATATAGTATCAAGTCTTCTGGACGCGTTTTAATTTCTCTGAAAGCAATATTAAGTTTTTTGGAAGCAGACCAAGCCTTCTGAAAGCATTTCAAATCTTCTAAATACAATATCAAGACTTCTCGAAGCATTTCAAGTCTTCTGGAAGCATTTCAAGTTCTCTGCAAGCAAAATGAAGTCTTCTGGAAGCAGATCCAGTTTTCTGGAAGCAGATCAAGTTATCTAGAAGCAGTATCATGTCTTCTTGAAATATTTCAAGTCTTCTGGAAGTATTTCAAGTGTCGCAGAGACAACATCAAGTCTTCTGAGAGTATTTCAAATCTTCTAGAAGCAGTATCAAGTCTTCTGGAACCATTTCAAGTTCTATGCAAGCAAATCAAGTCTTCTGGAAGCAGATCAAGTCTTTTGGAAGCAGACAAAGTGTTTTGGAAGCAGATGAAATCTTCTAGATGCAGTATCATGTCTTTTGGAAATATTTCAAGTCTTCTGGAAGTATTTTAAGTGTCGCAGAGATAACATCAAGTCTTCTGAGAGCATTTCAAATCTTCTAGAAGCAGTATCAAGTCTTCTGGAACCATTTCAAGTTCTATGCAAGCAAATCAAGTCTTCTGGAAGCAGATCAAGTCTTTTGGAAGCAGATCAAGTCTTCTGGAAGCAGACAAAGTCTGAACTAAAATTAGAACTAACACTAGCACTAACACTAGAACTATTACTGGAACTATCACTAGGACTAACACTAGATCTAAAACTAGAAACTTTCGGGTTTCGCCGTGCGTTTTTTGAAAAAGTATCATATCTTCTGGAAATATTTCAAGTCTTCTGGAAGTATTTCAAGTCTTGCAGAGACAACATCAAGTCTTCTGAGAGCATTTCAAATCTTCTAGAAGCATTATCAAATCTTCTGGATGCATTTCAAATATTCTAGAAACAGTATCAAGTTTTCTGGATGCATTTGAAGTCTTCTGGAAACATTTCAAGCCTTCTAGAAGCAGTATCTAATCTTCTGGAAGTATTTCAAGTATACTAGATACAGTATCAGGTCTTCTAGGTGTGGATTCGGCTTGATAAGAACAATAAGAACAATAAGAACAACATTACATGTAGCTGACTCAGAGTCAGTTGTAAAATGATGATTAAACATTTTTTCTAGAGAGTATTTGTTAGTGACCTAAATCCCTAACAGACGAAATTTTTGAAACAAAGTTTTATTAAAATATTCTAAAAATCTGCATACCATCTTCAGTCAAATGCAGTACAAAAATATTTCATGGAGTAGATTTCTGGAATCGCTGAGGTACTAATGAAGCAGTAATGTTTTGAAATTATTAAAACGATTGAAAAACATGCAAGAAATTATGGAAGTTATTATGTAAAGAGCATATAAGATATCAAAGAAATATTAGGATAAGAGAAGAAAAGAAGTTGTTTACAAGAAGAGGATAAATAAAGTGATGATATGTCAACCTATCCCAACCCAACCCAATTTTATTTTAAGATATTAAGATATTAATCTCAAAGGATATCAAAGAAGAAGGTAGGTTCTGATTGTAACAAATGGAACCTGTAGTAAAAAGCAAATTTAGAAAATTCTGGAAATTTGATTAATGCGCACAACGTCGGCTTCAATTGATATGATTTGGAAATTCTTTTGATATTAGATATTAATCAACAAAATACCTTTGTATATACTATTAAGATATGGAATATAAAGAATTCATTTTTATCAATTTCAAATTCAACAACACCAAGAGGTATTCAATGGCCGTACGAGGGCAATAAGAATAAAATTATTAATCAGAAACGTAACGGTAGAATGCATCAACTACTGTATTGTTATGTTGTGTTTGTGAGGCATAATTTAGTTGGATTTATCTTTTGTGAGTAAATATGCATAGATTATACTCAATTTTTGTGTAAACATCTTAAAATTGATTGCATTCCTGATGTAGCTGTTGAAATGATTGCTGCTATCATTTCAAGGAAAAGTCAAGGTCAAGGTTACAGCCTTGCCGAGGATTACATCCTAATTTCATTTGACAATGTGGGTTTATCAACGATAACTGGAAATTAATTGCTGAATATTATTCTTGGAATAAAGAAACTTTTTTCTTGGATTGAAAATAATTTCTGATACTTAAATTTTTACTTTTAATGGTGTTATTTACGACTAAATTAAAGATACAACAATGGGATCCAAGATGTTTCTTAATCTAGCTTTGATTGTGATGGATTATGCGATGGATGAGATTTTGGTGAATAATGGTTTAGATTTTCATGTTAATTTCATTAAAAAATATGTAGATGGTATAATATTAGCAATTCACAGAGATAATAACAATTTCATTTGGAATTTTTACAATAGTTTTGAGTAATTCGAGACTCTTAATATAATCCAATTTAATTGGTACGTAAAACCAACTTACTCACGACGCTATTAGAATTGATTCCTACCATAGTTTCAAGCATAACATTTCTGTGATCCTTTGCATGAAACACAGCTTAGATTTTACAACAAGTTATGAAATATAAAGGATTCGAGTCGATTTTTTCAAGTCAAAAAAATTTAAGACGTAATGAAGTTTATTTTAGACAGAGACTCTATATTTTCAAAACTACAATAATTCGCTTTTAAATTGTGACATTTAACTAAATTTTCATTTAAGTTTTCGTTTACCAAAGTGTTGTTGAAATCAAAAACTTGTTCTTATAGCTTTCGTGCAACTCGAAGTTTTATTTTTAGAGTCAGAACGTTCTTGCCTTTTAAATGTTAAAGTCGTTTTAACCCATATTTGTTATTTTAAAACGTAATTTGTATTTTACAAAAATGTTTTTATTATTTATTAACAACAATTATAAATGTTTAATTGATGTATGATTTTAGACGTTTAAAATTTCCTTGCGAAAATAAATGAAGTTTTGATATAGCAAATGTTTTGATTGATTATTTTAATGGAAATTGTTCAATTAGCACTGATTAAGTCATTATCTTAAAACATTACACAATTACTTTTCAGTTTACCATTTCATACTTATGATTCATTCTGCGTAAAGAAATATCAGGATTTTCAAATATAAAAAACAAATTATTGTTTAACTTTGTAGTCTTTAACTTTACCGTTATTTATATCCTTCAACAACTATTTCAATAATTATCGTAGTGAGTAATAATAGTTATAAAACGTGATGCACAAATTAAAGGATTAAAACAATGGCTATTAATGAAACGTTTATATTTCGTTTTTGCATAATATTATTTAATTATAGCATAACGATATTTTTCTACATCCTTGGATAAAGTCGTGATGAAGTGTTATTATCTATGATACATTTCTTAAGTAAATAATTGTTAATTATAAGCCACGGATCGATGCTTATTCTCTAATTCTAATCTGCGAATGATAAATCAATGAGAACAATCGCCGATCCAAATCCGCTGCTTTCGCGTAAAAATATGTGAAAATGCAACAGTGCAACACTTTTGTTCTCGCACCATTAATTATGTAAATAGGAAAGAGGTGTTTTTTGCAATAAATGTTACGTTCAATCTCACGTACTTGATCATGTAATTTTGAAAAGGTTAAAAAACTGAAACAATTGTAAACTTATAATAGCTTTTTATTTTTAAATTATGTACAGGGAAATTAAATAATACGTTTTTTTCTGATCAATCGTTATTATAATACTTTCTTGGTATTACTGGATTGTTTTCTGTTTCGATTTCGACGACTAAAAACGTATCACATTGGTGTTTTAGATGGAATGTTGGGCGTGATCATGGCTTAATTTTTTTTTGGTATATAACTTTTGGAGTCTTATTAAGTTAATGTTTTCCAAAGGAGACTGAGGCGTAGCTGCTGGCTCCACCTCCATGTCCACCTCCTAGTCCACCGCCGAAGCCTCCGTGTCCACCTCCTAATCCACCTCCGAAACCACTATGTCCTCCACCTAATCCGCCTCCGAGTCCTCCTAAGCCTCCATGACCACCTCCTAATCCACCTCCTAATCCGCCTCCATATCCACCTCCATATCCACCTCCTAATCCGCCTCCTAATCCTCCTCCCAATCCTCCTCCAAGACCACCTCCGAATCCACCACCAAATCCAGCTCCTCCTCCAAATCCACCAGCACCACCTCCACCACCTCCTCCAACAAAGACGGGTTGTGGTACTGGCACGACGACGGTGTTTGGTACTCTAACTGGAACTGGTTGTGGTACGGTTACTGGATAAGGCTGAGGAACTGGAACTTGCACAGGTACTTGAACTGGTACTTGAACCGGTTGCGGTACTGGAACTGCGACGGTTCTTGTGACAGTGACTGGAACTGGTCGTGGCACAACAACCGGTTGGGGTACTGGAACTGGTACTGCGACTGGGCGCGGTACAGCTACCGGAACCGGTTGTGGGACTGGTACTGCCACTGGGCGGGTTACTGTAACCGGTTGGGGAACCGGAACTGGCACATTAACGGCTGTGGTAACGGTACTGACAGTGGCACCACCTCCAGCACCACCACCGCCAGCTCCACCGCCAAAGCCTCCAGCTCCTCCACCGAATCCTCCTCCGAAACCTCCCCCAAATCCTCCTCCTAAACCTCCTCCTAATCCTCCACCCAACCCTCCTCCTAATCCTCCTCCGTATCCACCCCCATATCCTCCTCCAATTCCGCCAGCCCCGAAACCATGACCTCCTCCAATTCCTCCTCCTAGACCTCCATGGCCTCCATCTAAACCGCCAACGCCGTATCCGCTACTGATGATACCACGCTTTTCGGTTTTCTTTGCCTCTTCGGCGAAGGTCGCGCCGAATACAGCAAAGGCCAACATGGAAATCTTAAAAAATAGAACAGAAACATAAAGGTCAATATCATCTCATTTTTCTTTCGTATTAATCGCCTTACCAGAAACGGCCTCATCTCTTGTGTTTGAATGAGGTGGTTTACTATTCGATGACAAAAGGTGTGTGATACCTTACCCCCAATGTCCAGCCGCTTTTATACACGTCCAACGGTTGGGTGTTGTAGATACAGGGATTTACTTTCACTAGGTTTGTGATCTTCACCGTGCTACCACCTCCAGTATCTCGTGTGCGTTCGCATGTTTGTTCGTACGTTTGGTATACATGTAAATGTAAAATTATATTTTTTGATACCACGCCATAACACAATTTAGTGAAAATAAGTCGTAAATAAGAATCTATAAAGAAATAAAATTAATCACTTAGAATTAGGTGTTAAGGGATTTTAGGTTTTGATATCAATAAGAGAGATGTCAATAATTTAATGTAGAATTTTTTGAATATAATCAAAAAAATGGGAATTAACTGAATGAATGAAAATTATGATGAAGATGAAAAGTAATGGTGAAATTTTAACATACAATTTTTTGTGTGTACTTACATATTTCGTAGTCTTGATGACCTTTTAACTTTAAGCACTGCATTTTAGATGGCGCTTAATGTATCGAATCTTATGCTGAAATTACTATGAAATACTTTGAAAAAATGAACGAATTTATCATCATTTTAGCTTCATTCTATATTCTTTGATCACTTATCTCAAAATAAAAATTGAGAATTTGTCTCAAAAAATTCTTCTCTCATTGCATACTGTAGCAATGTTTTTTTTCTCTGAATTTATATAAAAGTATTCATTAACTCCTAGAGGTTCCCAATCTTTAATTTAAAAAGAGTTTAGAAAATTTAGAAAGTTTAACGAGATATTTTAGGAAAAATTTGTTATATAACGAATTGATATTGACCATAGGTGACGGTTTTGAAAACACGTATGAGTGCTGAGTGCTGAAAAAACAGGATTGCGAAAAGACTCTAACGACTAATGAAGGTTCTAAAAAAGAAGAGTGAAACGAATGGTCATTTATCTTCTGAAAAAATCTTCAGTGTTACAAGCAGTTTTTATTTAAGTCTTTAATTGGCAGTTTTTAAATTTCTAACATGGAGATTTTGTATCTTTTCAACAGTATTTTTTCACATTTTGAAGAATCGCAAAGGTTTCATGGTTTCTATCGTTTGCTAAATTCAATTATAGGTAAAAGTAAATATATCACACTATAATAACTTATTAAAAGTATGTTTTACACGTGGTCTTCTCACTTTATAAGCAAAATCAAATTTTGTTATCAGTCTGGTGCCTTTTGCAATAAAACTGCCTTCTGACAGCAATATTTAGTCTTTAATTAATAGATTGTGGACTACTTATGGCAAGATTTTGTATTTTGTTTAATTGTATTGAATATTTTAATATTTCGAGTTTTGCCGTGAACTTCCATGTTCTGCTGAGTTTCCAACAATCTCTTCTATTGACGTTTTTATGCCGGTGGTTTTCTATGGGTCTTCTTCGTGATATTTCTTAGTCCTAGCTAGTTATTTTGTTTTATTGAACTTCGGTGTTCCTCTAAATGGAAATATTGTTGAATCTTCTTCATCCCCTCATGCCCCTTGATATGGAATTCGATGTTACGTCTGGTATGGCCAACGTAAAGGACTCAATTACGCAATCGCAAAGAAAAAATCCAACCTGACAAACTATGGCTTCGATATGTGGATGGTTTATGGTATGGCAACATGGCAGATAATGCCTCTAAAAGGTCTTAGATCACTTAAACGTTCAACATCCCATGATTAAGTTCATCATGGAACCGAAAATTGACAAATAGTTGCCTTTCCTGGATGTATTGGTCACTAGGACGATAAATGGTAATATGGAGCTTTGAGTATATCGGAAGAAAACTCACACCTACTAGGTACTTGGAGGCAACATCACATCATCTCCGAATTGCTAGACACCTCAAGAAAAACGGCATCGTGGTGCAGTATTAAGTCCTCTAGAAGCTATATCAAGTCATCTAGAATTAGTATTAAGTTTTATCAAGGCATTATCAAGTCCACTAGAACCTTTCAAGGTTCTATTTTGTCAAGGTTCTTTCAGTTTCAAGTTTTGACAGTTTTTGACATCAAGATGTTGCATTTTCGCCAATAATATTTAACCCTTTTGTTACGGGTAATTTTTAAGATCTTAGTGTTTTGCATATAACCAAAAAGTATGCGTACAACCTCAAATGATTTATGAACATGATGATCTTGTTTTTTACAATAAAAGTCGGCTTGAATGCATTTCAACTCCCCTAGAAGCAGTTTAAAGCTTTCTGGAAGCATTATAAGTTGTCTGGAAACATTTCATAGTTTATGGAGCAATATCAACTCTTAGGGAGGCAGTATTAAGTCTTTTGGAAGTATTTGTATGTGTGATAAATAGAAACTCTACATTGCTTTCAATTCTTCTGGAACTAAAATTATAACTAATACTAGAACTGATAGCAACGACGAGAAATAAAGCGGTATGAGATCGTATGAAGAGGTAAAAGAGATGTATAAAAGAGCAATTAAAAATGCAAAGAAAGATGCCTGGAGGTGGCTTTGCAATGAATTGCAGGAAAATACAAGGAGGAAGCCATATAAACTGGTATTGGAGGAACGATAAAAACATAGCAAGAGTTACGCTGATGCAGGATGTGACTAGGAAAATAATAAAGGAGTTCTTCCTAGATAGAAACTGGGAGAAATATAACAGGGATAATATTGAAAACGAAGAAGAAAAGTGCGAACCAAAAAGCACCGGGACCTAATAAGGTAACGGCAAAAATAATTAAGGATACCATAGGCATACAGGAAGTAAATAAAATAGGCATGATGTAAAATGACCTTATAAGAAATAACACATTCCTCAACCTATGGAAACAGGATAGACTGGTGCTAATGGAAAAGCAATCTAACGCAAACAAAGACTTCTATGTATATTAAATACCTACGGCAAGTTATACGGGGCTATATAATAAAACAGACTCGAGGAAGAGTTACAAGAAAGGGGGGCTGTTAAGGTTCCAATACAGCTTTACAAAGGGCAAATCAACACTAATTGGAATTGAACAAGTGCTTGGAGAGGCCAGAAACTTGCAAATATAAATCGCTGTTCAGAAAGGGAAAGCGAAGAAAGTGCTTATTAGTTTCAGTAGACGTTAAAAGCGCCTTCGGATCAGTCCACTGGAATAAAAAAAAAATAGTCGAAGCTTTGCAAAAGAAAGGAATCTTGAGGAATCTATTGAACATTATTAAAGACTACCTAAACGAACGAGCGATTGAATATGATGGACACACATATAATATCAGTAGAGGAGTGTCTCAGGAATCCATACTGATACCAATACTATAGAGTGTTTTCTTTAATCAACTACTGGTAGAAGACTTACGACTTGGCCATAGTGATCACTCCATTGGAGGTTAAGGAAATACGCCAAAACGCACAAACTACAATGCAAAGAGTGATTACCAAGATGGAAGAAATGGTGTTTAGATTGCGCCTGATAAAATAGAAACCGTGCTGCTCAACAGCAGAAGATGCAAAGTGAAACTTGAGCTAAACATAAAGGGACACATCGTTAAGTCAAAGAACGCGGTGAAATAATTCGGGATCGTGATAGGAAAATACTTAAAGTGGCATGAACAAGTTAGTTACATTACAAGTAAAACACAAAAATAGCGAATGCGTTAAGCAGAGTGATGGAATTAACCTAAGTACCGAGAGAAGAAAGAAGGAATTAATCGGCACTGTTATTTAGTCGTAAATCTTATATAGATGCAAAACATGGTGTGAAGCGTTTGAAAAATAAAACATCTACAAAAGATTAATAAGATCCAAAGACGATAAGATTAACAAGCTCATACAAAACAACATCAACCGAAGCTCTGCAGGTGATAAGAATCACAATACTCATAGTCTTAATGAGTATTGTGAGGCTAATTCCATGAATAAGGTTAACTGCTTCTTAAGCCTATTACTCAAAGATCATGGGTGTTTCAGAGCTTACCTCCACACCCATAAGAGAAGCGTTGATGAAACGTACATATACTGCAATAATAAGGTGGACAATTTGAAGCACACGTTCTTCGAATGTATGAGATGGCAGGAGAATGCTGAAGAATTCTGCGAGAAACTGGGAATCGTTCCAACACCAGAATATTGTATTGACACTATGGTGGAATGTGAAGAAAAGTAAAAATCTTTGAGGAATTCATACAAGAGATCATCGTAAAGAAAATAGAGGAGAGAATAATACAGAACGGCTAAAGGGGTAGGTGGACAACTTCGAAGATGAGGTTACCGAGGTATGGTATGAGTTCTTGAATAATTGTAAATGTTAATGGAGTTTTCATTTTGTTACTGTCTCCCAAAATTCGACGAAATTAAACCAAGGCAGAAACAACGATCTGGGGTGAAGGGAAGGTATCATATGGTTCTTGCTGTAGAAGTCAAACCACGGAAAGGGGACTGACACGTAAGCCTTTTCTGCAGACGTACGGCTAAACCTGAATCATTGTAATACTAGATCTAGTGTTGATTCTAGTTTTAATTCTTATTTAGCTCTAGATTGTTAGTAATTAACATACAGCCTAGCTTTAGTACTAACACTAGACCTAGAACTAGAATCATTGCGTCTAGAAGACTTGTTGTTGTTTATAAAACTACTGTGAGATGCTTTTATCGCAAGAAATAAATTATTGTTAATAGACTATTTGAGTTTGTTTCGAAAATATTCAATACAATTGGATAAAATGTGAATATTACCGATTATACATGCAAGCTCCACAAGTACTGCTGGAAAGATATAAAACCTCCATGTTAGAAGTTCAAAAACTGCCAATAAAAGACTAAATATTGTGGAAAGAATTGTAAACACTGCTAGCAGAATATTTTTTCCATACATTTCAGATACATGGGCGTTTTTTCACACTTTTTTGAGAACCAGCATTTGTCGTTTGAGTCCCATATCAATATTGGTTATATAAAAAAATTTTCGTAAAAAATCTTGTTAAACTTTCTGAATTTTCCATTCGTTTTAGATAGCTAACTGGTAGTAGCCGTGCTTAACAATGTAAACTAATTGTTTTGCATGAAGTTATGCCTTGGTTAAGAATGGCGAACAAAATTTGAAACCTACACAAGAAAGTTACAAAAAGAGACTAATTCTATTATAACTTCCGTTACTTTACGGACACGCTGTATATTTTTATGTATATTTACATGTTAGTTCTGGTTTTAATTCTTATTTAGTCCTAGATTGTTGTACATTTTTCTGGAACTAAAAGTATAACTGATACTAGATCTTAAAACCCAGCTTTAGTACTAACACTAGCCCTAGAACTAGAATCATTGGGGTTTAGCCGTACATCACTTAAGACAACTAAATCCTAATATTTTTAGTTCTTAGTCTAGTATTAGTTTTAAAGCTAGGTTGAGTTGAGTTAGGTTTTGTTTTAAGAAACGTACGGCTAAACCAGAATGATTCTAGATTTAGTATTAATTCTTGTTTCGATAACAATATCAGAACTAGAAAGTTCCGGATTAGTCATATGTCTTCAGATAGAGAGTTTTCAGTAAACCAAAATCACCATTTATTAACAAAAAAAGGCGATCTCTCCTTATATAATAATTTCATAAAAAACATAAACAAAAAAAACAACTTTCTTTTATTTCACATTCATATAACAACAAAATAACCCGCTCTATAAAATTCGTCGTGAAAATGAAAATTAGAGTTCGACACTTTAAATACAGACATCGCAATAATTACATCCTTGCACATTCAAGATCTTAACTATACCCATTTTGCATTATATGTATGTGTGACAAGAGAGCTTGTGGCATTTTGTAATTTGTTGTTGATCGCCTGTGGATATTCGTGACAATCTCACCATTGCCCACGTTCGTTTCGCAACCGGTCGTTTCGATTTGGATAATTGGAGCGAATTACCTTTAACGACCAAGCTAAATCTATTGTATCGATACAAAATCATTTAAATCAATAGGTGATAATTTAATTTTGATAATCGCATTTTATTATTAAGTTTAATGTTACGTTGCGGTTGTTATTGTGGTTATGATATCGAAAACCAATGGGAATTAACTCACGTTTTAATGGTGTTATTTGGTACTCGTAATATTTTGCAATCACTTCTTACTGTAGTTATTTTAATAAGTATTGAGTATACACTAAGTATTAGTAATAAACTTTTAAGTACTTTCTAAAGTAGGTCAACGTAATTAGAGATGTCTTTGTTTTTTTTTTCTTTGAATTACTTCTTTACCTGAAAATAATTTATTTCAAACGAAACATCAGAAATTCTTTGTCTCAACATTTTTTTCAATTCCGCAAATTTCTTGTGAATAACGCGCGTATAAAGTCATTGCGTAGAATTCATCAGTTTCGTAATTGATCGTTCTCACCGCAAAATGTCTTTGATGGTTTCAAAATGCAGTTAATTGCGGAAATTTCATCCGCGTACGAGATCGGCATCTAACTACTCTCTTAAAGGGGCAGAACCCGACCAACACAACTAGAGCATATAATAGACGTTGGGTTTGCGTAAACATTTAATAATCGGCCTGCATCAAGTAGAAACGTTAACGGTTCCTGTAGCTCGATCTTAAGAATTTTTAAGACGTCTAAAAGAACAACATATGGCTTACGAGGCGAACCGCGAACGACGACATTAAAATAATTATCAACACAGTTTTCTCTACCAACTACTAAGACTTATTTGTCACGTGCAATTATTTACGGTATTGTTGTTGTCTTTGGGTTATGTAATTACAAGTTGGAACATTCAGGAACTAACAAGAAAGACGATTCTGATAATCCGGAAAATAAGAAATATTTTATAAAGAAAAATTTTTATTAGAACGGCTCAATTTTACGGTCGCGCCATTATAGGGAAACAAAGCAAATGTTAATGCTTTCAAAATCTATTTTTCGGTGACTTTAAAATTATGTATGTCAGAGGTGATGATTGTTACTTTCCTTTTTGTTTATTGATGAAAAAATTTATTGTATAAGATTTATGCGTTAGGTTGGGTTCGGTTTCGTAATTTTTAGTGAAAGTATTGATTATCCCGGCGACTCCGCCAAAAATAAGAATAAACATAAATTAAAAATAATTTTTACAAAGATTATTAAATATAATTCGAAAAAATATTCTATATTTAGGATTGTATCCATATTATCGACAGAATCACGTTTCTATATTGCTGTTGATATGTTCATATTATCTCAACTTTTTTCGAGATATTAACCGTTAAAGTTCGTTTAATTGTATTTAGAATTTTGAGCTGGAAAGTTTTAATGCATAATCTTAATTTTCTTAAAAAGTTATTCATTGTCATGATTACCTCGTTTAAGGTTATTTTCAAAATCTCTTTTCTAGGTTATATGTGTGATTGAAAAAACTAAACTTGAAAAAATTTCCTAAAACTCCTTAATAATTTAATGCTAAAAACCGCATTTCAATCTCTTGATTCGTTTTTGTGAAATCAATTTCTAAATTTAACCTAAAGAATTACTGATATCTGTTGATACTGCTTTTATAGTTGTTTTCATTATTCTTTTCAAGGTTATGTATGAAATTGGAACAACCAAAATTGGTATATTTTTGAGATATCAGTTTTTAAAGTTAACTCAGAAAATTATTCATTTACATTAATACTTCGTTTAGGGTTGTTTTTAAAATTTATTTTCTATATTGTTTTAGGAATTTTTTTTGTGTATTTGATAAAACTACGTTTAGAGAATTTACTTCCATTATTGTCCAAATGGAGAACAATTAATGAACATCTGAGATTTTGACGAACAATATGTGGAATGAAACAACCAAGATTGTTCCTGCAGATAGGCTGAATCTAGGGAGCCATAACTCTCAAGTTTTTAATTAATTCAGTAAATTGTATGATATCACTATCATGATGATGATATTACTATCAAGATGAACATCATTGATGGAGTAAAATGTTTTTAGCAAAGGTTTTGACCAAAGCAAGATATATTCAAACTGAAGCCATGGCATCAAGTCATAGAACAATCGAGAACATTAGCAAAATCTGTATTGAGCCGCATGACCGTTGCTGGAAGTTCAGATATTAGAATTCATCTGCATATAGGTGAGAGTTGTACTTAAATATAGAAAAAATATAGAAATAAGGAGTTCACCCAGGGTACCATCCTAATGCACACCACAAAAGCTTGTAAACACTGTGGATGAAGATGAGGAGTCATCAAGGAGAGGTGTCAGGGAACGATCAACAAGATATGATTGAAACCAAGCGACCCACCGCATGGCGAAAAATCTCAATGATCAACAAAATCAAATGCCTTGCTAAAGTCAAGCAAAACCAATAAGGTCATACGCCGGTCATCACAGCCACGTCTAATTTCTTCTCGATTAGCATTAGAAGGATGTCTCCGAAGAAAAGTGTTTGCAGTATTGAGATGAGAGACAAGTGCTTTGTTTTGCCTGAAAGTAAAGGGACTTGACAATCATACAGTACACTGATTTCTGTATTGAAGTAGTTAAGAGTATGCTTTTCTAGTACATTACTTTGATCAGTTGGATTATCAAAGTAATGTAAGTTTGGTGGACAATAAAAAGTGCCCAACAGCATACGACTGCCTACCATTGTCACCTCAGTGAGCAAATTCTCGGCATTTTACTGCAATCCAATCCAACCCAACTCAACCCAACCCAACCGAAAAATCGACTATCTGATACAATGAATAGCAGGGCAGTGTCAATATCAACAAATAACTTCGCATATCTCATTTCAGGAGAACTGGTCCACAGTAGGTGAGTTAGTATCTTTCCTCAGCCCACAGCCTAATCTTGTGGTAGGCCATCGCAAATGACACACCAGCTGCTAGCTTATGGTGGGTTAATGCAACGTGTTTTAGTTTTAGTGGTAGTTTTAGTCTTAAACGTTTGCGTTAGCTTTAGTTGTAAGGAAAGATATTGATTCATGCAATATTTAAGCACAACATATTAAGGCAAAATTTTGACATATAAACAGTCGTGCAAAATAAAAAATAAAAAAGAAATCTGCGGAATAAGGAGTGAAACCGTTTTGCTTTTTAGAAATATTTTGTTTCTAATATTATTGTGATTATATGATTAGTAATCATAGCAATTTAATATGAATAAAAAGAAAATTGTTGTCGCTGCTAGTGCAATGTGTTTGAATGCAGCATAATTAATCGCACAAAGATTGAAGAATAAAAGACGATGGCGTTTTGGTAGAAGGCCCATCAATAAGAATCGAGAATTAGAGGGGAATTATGCCACTCTTATCAGAAATATGTTAGAAAAGGAAGAGGACGATCTACAATTTTTTAAATATGTCCGCATGTCATTCGAAGAGTTTAAACAATTGTTAAAACTGGTTACACCTTTTTTATCAAAAACATATTGGACATATAAAGTCGTGCTAAATTAGAAATACAAAAAAAAACTGAGTGAAAAACGGAAGAAGAGAAAACGGAGTGAAACCGTTTTGTTTATTAAAAACGTTTTGTTTTTAACACATTCTAACATTATTTAATATGAATAAAAATAAAATTGTTGTCGCTGCTAGCGTAATGCGTTTAAATTAGGGATTACAATCTCGGAATATCGGGATCCCTGCATTCTGGGATTGTTCCTATAATAACCAATTTTTCCGAATCTGGGATTTAAATGTCGTTGATCAATGATGGTCAAAAAGTAACAAAAATCACCGACAAGATACCAAGTTCATTAATGTCATCATTAATCACAATGAGTTTCAAATTATGAGATGTTAGTTTGACTTTTAGATCGGGTCTTATTTGTCATCGAGACATAAATCTTAATAAAGCAGATATTGCTTCCAAAAGACTTGATACTGTCCATAGAAAACTTAATACTGCTTATAGAGGACCTGATACTGCTTAAAAAGGATTTGAAATGTGTCCATAATACTTCAAAGAAATGCTTCCAGAAAACTGGACATTGCCTTTAGAAGACTAAAAATGCTTCCAGAAAATTTCATACTACTTTTCGAAAACTTTCAAAAGGCTTGATATTGCCTCGAAACGACTTAATACTGCTCCTGGACGACTCGAAATGCTACCAGAAGACTTGATACTGCATTCAGGAGATTTGATGTTGCTTCCAGTAGACATGGATTGCTTCTAGAAGGCTTGATACTGCTATTTGAAGACTTAATACTGTTTTTCTTTACAAAAGACTTACACTGCTTCCAAAAGATTTGATAGGCCCATAGCAGACGTAATACTGTTTCTAAAGATTGCTTCCAAAAGACTTGCCAAAATAGAATGGAGAAATGTTCAAAATACTTGTAATGCTTTAAAAGATTTAATACTGCTTCTAGAAGACTTGAAGTTCTTCCAGAAAACTTGATATTGCTTTTGGAAGACTTGAAATGCTTGATGAAGAAACTTGATATGTTTCTAGAATGCTTGAACTTCTTCCAGAAAAGTCTATATAGCTTCTGAAAGCCTTGTTGCTGCTTTTAGAATTGAAATGCTTTCAAAAGACTTGATATTGGTTCCAGAAGACTTGATATTGCTTTTAAAACTTCTGGCAAAAAAACTATTTGAGTTATCTTGACTGGCAGATTGATCTAGGCAATTTTGAACTGTAGATTTTTTTTTAACTCTTTGGATACTATTAAAATTAATTTATAATTTTTTTTTGTATAAAAATTATTTTAATAGCTACATCCGATGTGGTAGCTACCAATACTAAGCGACTTTTTCTTCCTAAGATTTAATACGATTTACTTTAAGTAATAGATTAGGAATTGATGAAGCAGCAAAAACAGTCTACATATTTCAAGAGTAAAATGGAGTAAATAGTGCATCTAGCAGAAACGAGTAATGAGTTTTTATTACTCGTTTTATTATTTTCTATTTTTTAGTTGTAATGTAAGTTTGGTGATAAACATACGTAAAAGGAAACTAAAACATTCTAATTTTTAAACAAAACTGTTCTTTCAAAAAAACACCCCATGTTTTAAATCACCTTTTGAACTGTTTGAACATTTTAAAACATATCATACAGTTTTAGAAATGTTTGTTTTAAACACTTTATTTAAAATATAACAACCCTGATTGAAATTATTATTATAATTGAGGCGCTGATGCGTTTTTCATTAATTAGAATGTTTACGATTTGTTCTATCTAGCAATTATATTAAGTTTGCCCTTCTTTCCGTTCAAAAATTGAATATCACTCAAAACCGATGTTTGATTTTAAGCAATACGGCTAAAAGTACAAACGGCAAACACAACACATCTAACTACCGGTTTCATTTTGGATTATGAATAATAAATAAATTTGTTTATTGTATTGAATCAAATAGAATAATCTTTTTTTTAAGTAATTAAAGTCTGTCTTTGGTGAAAAGTAATGTCTCTTGAAAGGTAATGATACAAAATATCAAAGTATTAAAAACTATTAAATAACATTAGGTAGTTTCTTTAGAAAAAACTGAAAACTGCCGGATTTGAGTTAGATTTGAGCTAAAAACAGGGATTTCTCAAAATCATACTTTGTTGAATTCGCCCTTTCTATTCTCAACTCCTCAATTGCAATATAATAAAATAAAAAGTTAACCAACTTAATTTTTATTTATAAAATAAAACGAAACACTGCCATTAACGGCACGAATGAGAAAAGTACGCATGCGTTAAGTTGCAAGCAGGGGTTTTAGCTTTAAGAAGTTAAAGGTTGGGAACTCTTGTGACTAGGACAAAATCCGTTTTAGTCGTAAGATGTTGCATGAACAGTACTACTATAACACAATACCTTAACATTTCACTCTTATGACTATAACTACGACTAATGTTAAAACAAGTTGCATGAACCCACCATTATTTGCCACTTCATTACCAGCAATAAAAACTTGCTGAGGTCCAGGTCCAGGACGACCTGGGACCCAGATCAGAGAAACTCTGTTATCATCACTGAGTCTGAGAAGAATCTTATTGTCAGGCAAATATCTGCCTGAATCAGAGAATCTTTATTTTTAATCTAGGACTATTGTTCAGGAAAGTTAATCTGGTATCAAGCATTAAGCACTGACAATTGCATCATTGAATCTGATGACAATGATAGTACAGTATTAGTAGCTATTGTATCCTCCGCAACCCATTGATAAATCATGTCCGAGCAGGTTTGAGCATATTGCTTAAATCTGTAAATGGTAGTCTTGCTACCTTCTTTATATACACATGTAAACGAGTTAGGCGAAGTGGCACATCCATTTCTAGACTGAGGATGATATGTAGATCAAAAATGTAGTTATTTTAATACTACTTTGTTCCAAAAATCTATTTGTACCTGCAGGAAAACCGTCTCTAGAAAATATATTCAATCATCCTTTTATCACTAATTCCGAGTCAGCTACTTGTAGTGGTGTTTTTATCATACCTCTGGGAAAATGTTAGTGTTTAAAATCACGGTGATTAATTAATAAGAATATGGAGGAATATCCAGTTATCTAACGAAAGGGGTAACTGGAAATTTTTTTTATATTTTCCACATAAATCAATGTACTGGGTACTAAAAAAAACTACATATGTTTTTTTTTTCTTTATTTAACGATCTATTCAACGATTTTAAAGAAATTAATTAATTAAGAAAGAAATAAATTAATCGCTTAAAGAAATGAATATTACTAGTTTAGAAACTCTCTAAAAGCCTCCAAGTTTTAGTATATCATTGATATCAGCATCTTCCGGAAATCTCTTGATCCTTACTATCATGAAGATATATCTTATAATAATGCTTTACCCTGGGCCGCCTGGGACTTCTGGAGCGGCGCATGTTTTTGCAATGAAATACATGGTGTCCCCATATTTTATGCACCGAGTGTCCTCTCTGAGGTGTGGACTCGTTTCGTTCATCCAACCCAACCGTGGGGCGCCGAATATCTTAGGATCGCTTTTGAAATAATTACCATATAAATAACCATTTTTATTTACGACCTTTATTGCTATCCATTTTGGCTCTCGAGTTACAACCTGTATTTATAACCAAAGTAGTCGATTTTGACATTTTGGTATTTCTTGCTACATACATAAGGAACTGTCATCGTTAGACTACCTGGTAATAAATTATATATTTTGGGATAACTATGAACCATTTTTATTCACGACCTTTATTGCCATCCATTTTGGCTTTCGAGTCACAACCTATGTTCATAACCAAAGTAGTCGATTTTGACATTTTGGTATTTCTTTTTATATACATAAAGAATTGTCATCGTTAGACTTTATCTAGTAATGAATTACGTATTTTGGGTAAATTATGAACAATTTTTATTCATGACATTTATTTGTATCAATGTTGGTTCTCGAATTACATCCTATGTTTAGACCAAAATTGTCGATTATAAGATTATAAGGTAGTTAATTAAATTACATCTTTTGAGGTATTTGATTATGAAGAATTTTTGTTAATGACATTTATTTGTATCTATTTTGGTTCTCGAGTCACAACGTATGGTTATAGTCAAAGTGTCGATCTTGATATTTTGATATTTCCTGCTATATACATAAAGAACTGTCATTGTTAGACTTTATCTGGTAATGGACTACGTATTTTCGGATAATTATGAACAATGTTTGTTAATGACATTTGTTTCTATCTATTTTGGTATTAGAGGTACGTCCTAAGTCTATAACCAAAATATTGATATTGACATTTTGATATTTCCTGCTACATACATAAGGAACTGTAATCGTTAGACTTTATCTGGCAATGAATTATGTATTTTGAGATAATTATGAATAATTTTTATTCATGACATTTATTTGTATCAGTGTTGGTTCTCGAGTTACATCCTATGTTTATAGCCGAAATTCATCAATGGAATAAATTCATCGTCTTCACTAATAAATCAAGTTTTTGTTTATGGGTGAATGATGGTCATAGAAAAATATGGTGACATGGAGGAGAAAAAAGGAATTTGGGGTTCGTTCAAAAACGACTTTAACCTCTTACACTTGAAGTTATGGATTTCGGGCGATATGTGTTAGATGAAGATCACCCCTTAGGTTCACTTCAACAACGTTCTAGAACCGGACTTTGCAGAATACCACATTCCAATAGTAATGCAATATTACACTGCTGCTTTGATAATGAAGGTAGAGACACATCATAACATGTTATATGTAACTGTCATGCTACATATCCATATAAAATCGAATACGAGTGTGCTGCAGAACGAAGGGTTCCATACAAAAATTATTTTAAAAAAGAGTTTCACGTGATGACAAAGGTTGAAGAATACTGGTATAGTGAAACAAAACTGTACGGAAAAACAAAACTATCACTATAATAATTGTAGACACAAGTCAAATTCTGCCATTAGAAGTAAACATATTTATATCTTTACATCCTTATGGAAAGATGTCATTTTAATTTATGGTGTATGTTAAAATTACAACCCGTAATAGGCAATTAATTATATTTACGTCGGTTTATCAATTTATTTAAGCATGCATGGTTTGTAAATGTATGGCGCATTTCCGGTGAAATTTTAATTCATAAGATACGCAAAGTCTTTATAAATTATTATTAATAAAATAAATTATTCCTTATTATTTAAATTTTATATAAACTATGAATTCTAAAGGTGTTTGTATAAAAAGAAAGGTTTCAAAAAGTATTAAACATCACTAAATTGGTTATAAAAAAGCTTTTAAGGTAAAAGTTGTTGATCCAATTTAAATTGGATCGGATGGTGAAGGCGATTTCTAATTTTGGCAATAAATTACTACATCTCCATTTAGATCTTTTCATTTTGTTTATAATAGTAACCTTCGATCATTTTATTAAGAACCGAAGCGTTTAAAATTTTGAAATACACTGAGCAATTTATCATCGTTAACAAAGAAGAGAATGAGTTGTTCCAGAAAATTAGAGCGTCAAGAGTTTCATCTGCGAATTTCTCAACCATTTCAACTATTCTCATTTTTTTTCTTTTTCTAAAGGAATTACTTGAAAGAAATCTTTTGGAATGTTATACAATAACTTTACAAACAATTGGAGGAAAAAATCGTTTTCTCACTATTGAAAATTAAAATTGAAACAACAATGACTCATAAGCAAGTACTACACCGTTAGTGATAAATCTGGCGATTAAATTTTATAACTTAAATCGTCGAACCGTGAAACCGTTTCATCTTTCGAAATCGCATTTATGGAGTTTAAGTGCCTACATTCGCACCGATACTATCAAAAGGAACTTGGCGGTTTTCTTGTTTCTTTGCCAATTCTTAACGTAAAACATAAAATTTTCAATCTCAATAAATTAGGTCATTCGATTACGAGCGAAATTTCGATCACCGATCCGTGAAATTATAACATAATGCAATTATAATTTCCTCTAAAAGGTTTTAGCCCACACATATCAACGCTTTGTTTTTCAAAAAAGGTCCATATTTCGATTGATATCCAGCTGAGACCATTAATTTTAAACATTTTTGTTTTTTGTAAATTACATAATCCACGGCTTCAAGCTCGTATTTAATACCTTTATTGTTTAAACATCGTGTCTCGTTGTATGGCCCGATGAATATCGAGATAAAATTGTTCATGATCGTGCTTTTGTGGTGGTATACAAGGAAATAGCGTGCGGAGACTGGGTCGTATCTGGTTTCACATGCTGATTGGCAAATATACCCAGGTTTTCTTTATGGACTCAATTTTATCAAGATCAATCTTGCAAATGATGTCTTTTTTCTGTTAACCCGGAAGAATCTCTAAATGGAACTTCCTAATGACTTTTCGGTTTCATCCAAAGAGAATGTTTATAATGAACCAGAAAATCTACCACACCTCAAAATACTTTCACGGATGGCGCTTCTTTTATCCACATAGAGTTCGACTGACCATCTGCACGCCCATATTATGTAACATGTTTCGAGTAAGAAATGGCTTAGACCTTAGATATTTTGCCTGTCGAATACGTAACACGACCGTGTTACGGTTTAACTGCTTCCTGGAGTTACTTTAACGATTTCATTTATTCAAAATCCTTTCAATTATCGGATATTTTGATAAAACTGTTTAGATTTATTGGCAAATTAATGGAACTATTAAAATCCGTTTGTGTCCGTATTGCAGAAATAAAAAAATCGAAAGCGGATTTGGATGATTAAACCTATTAACGAAAGCGTGTCGCATTTCTGCAAATGTATGTGGTGTTAAACACGAGGTAGAAAAAAAATAAGCGTAACGAATGAATAGGAATTGGAAAGACAGTGGCCGCCCGTTTCGAGAGGCTGGATGTAGTATATTACAACGGTAACATACATCCATGTGCTTAATTATTAATGGGTTACATAAACGGCCCGTTGGCGTTACCAACCTTCCTAATTGAGCTTCTCGCTTCTAGAAAAGGATGTTGCAAAACTCGACCGTTTCCGTGTATATTTAAGTCATGATTTTTAACGATAGAGGACTGTTGATTTCTATATAGGTATTTAATTGAAAATTATGAAATAAAATTACTAATAAATGGTGCTTTAAAAATGCCAATCATTATATACTTGAGTAATCAATTAATTTTTTTAATGAAATTGTTTAGAAAGATATTATCGAATTAAAAAAGCAATTTTACACATCTTATTTATGTTGGTTATGTAACAGTATATATTAATATTAAGAGTTTTTGTTAATGTCATGAAATATAATGGGATTAACAAAAATTGTTCATTTGACAATTCTTTTCGTAGGTAGCAGGAAATATCATAATGTAAAAATTGCCAATTTTTTTATAAACATAGGTGGCAACATGTAAGCAGAGATAAGGAAGGATAGTTTTTGTTATTCCCCCATTTTATTGCCTTGCCAGATATCGTAATACCTTGTTTAATTAATATTAATGTCTGTACAAAGATCTGCAATTTCACATCATCCTAACGAGATATACTTCATGCTCTTGTTAGTTTACTTTCATGTGAGGGATAGGTCTCTCTTCATTCTTTGACATATTCTAATAATTCATGATTTCATAATTTTTTTAAACATGTCAATAATCGCTTTAAAAGTGGACCCAGATTTGAGCATCAACTTTGGGCAGTTCACAGCTTAACTTACTAAAAAACACTTTTTGAAAACGAAATTCCTTCTTGAACTCCATCAACTGTAGCTTCATCCATTTCCCTCTTAAAGGATCCTAACATTTTAGAAGCTTTCCGGCTTCTCCAGGCGCTTAAAAAAAATATATTTGACGTTAATATATATTTGACGTCTTAACTTAGAACCAGTTTCTGAAGAATGTTGCAACATAACATCCTAACCGTCCAACATTTTTTCAAAAGATTCTAGTATAAGTTCTAGTGTGTAAGTCTTGTCTCTCATGTAATTTTTGAGAAAAGGTGACAAAATCAGTGTGATTATTTCCAATCCATTCTTCGCTCCTCTACTAAACCACTCTTTTGTCTCCCATAATTTTTAAAGAAAGATGGCAAAATCAGTGTGATGATTCCTAACCATTTCTTCACTCCTCACTAGGCTACTCCTGTTTTCACTAGAAAACTCATGTCTTCGAAAATGTTTGAAGAAAGAAGACGTGATAGTTGTGATGATTCCCAACTTCTTCTTCACTGCTTTACTAGGTCACTTTCCAGTCTTCGCTGCAAAGCTCCTGTCTCCCATATAAATATTGAAGAAAGACGACCTGTTCTTCACTACTCCACGAAGACAATTCTTCCTGTCTTCTCTTAAAAACCCCCGTTTTTATAGGTTTTGAAGAAATACGAAATATAATGATTACCAACCCCTTCTTCCCCCCATTATCACTCTCTTATCTTCACTTCAAACCTCCTATTTCTCATATAACACTGGTCTACAAATTAAAAAAAAAATTGACTGGAAAAGAGGAGGACGTTTTTTAAGTAATTTGGGTGCGTAAAATTCAAATTTACTACCAGAAACCCACATTTCTTCTCTATCTTCATAATAATAGTGCTTAAATATGTCAAAGTAAATCATGTGTTACTAATTCAAGCTATTTTTGCTTTGTCTGTGGTAAATATATGGTTGGAAGAAAAGGATATGCAATAACAGAACCATTAAAATATGCATATTTACATTACTTTGGTTTTGCTGTCAGAAATTTAGACAAAACAACTGGTGAGAAGAAATATTTCGACTTTTCAGTTCCAGTAATGTGAAGAGAGCAAAGTAATCACCAAACCGATTGTAATTTTTGTTTGTCAAAAGTTGTTGGGATCAATATGAAAAATCGAAAAAGTGTGCAATACGCAAATGTTCCATCTGTTTCAAAACCAGTTCAACGTTTACCAAATGATCCATTGCCAGTCGTTCCTAGTACTAAAAGCAGTGATTCGGAATCATCTTTCAATGACGTTGTTCTCAGCAGTGGTAGTTCGTATGAGCCTGATGATGAATGCCATTTAGTGACTCAATCTGAACTAAATGGTCTAGTTCGTGATTTACATTTATCATAGCAAGACGCAGAATTGTTGGCTTCACGTATGCAACAATGGAAACATGTTGCAGTTGGAAAAAAAGTAATAGTTTATAGAGAAAGAAGCTTGGGATTGGCTGCATATTTTGAGAAGAAAAACACTATTCTGCAACGACATTCAAGGTTTATTTAAAACAATGAACCAACCATATGAAAAAAATGAATGGAGATTATTCATTGACGGCTGTAAGTTTAAAAGTTCAGTTTAGTAAAAGTACAGTTTAAAACCTCTTCTTTTACACAATGGAAATAAAAAACCATCCGTACTCAGTATTCCTCAATATTACTCATTTTAACAGTATTGCTCATACTGTTAATACTAAGGAAAATTACGAATCAATGTCTGAAATTTTAACTTTACTCAAATTCGAAGATCATAAATGGAAGATATGTGGTGATTTAAAGGTATCCGATTGAATGTTGTATGTATATTGTAAATTCCAAGTTTTAATTAAATCAAATTTATTTAGGTCATTGGTTTGTTAACTGGCATGCAAGGAGGTTTCACAAAATTTTGTTTTTTCTAAAATTTTGAATATTCTCCTGGAAAACAAAACATTTCAAATAAACCATCAATTAATTCAAATGACGTTCTACTTCCACCACTGCATATAAAACTAGGTCTTTTCAAATTCTTTGATAAGGCTCTGAATAAAGATGGTGCTACTTTTAAACATTTGTTTGCAGTTTTTCTTAAAATTTCATATGCTAAAATTAAAGAAGGCATATTTGTTGGTCCTCAGATCAGGAAGTTATTGAATGATGATTATTTTTCACAATGTTTATTGGAGAAAGAATTTGCAGTCAGACAATCTATCAAAAGTATCGTAGATGGTTTCCTTGGAAACAAGAAAAGTGATAACTACAAAAAAATCGTTACTGAATTATAGAATAATTATTGTGAATTAGGTGCACGGATGTCGCTCAAAATGCATTTTTTGCATTCATATTTGAACTTTATCCCACAAAACCTGGGTGCGGTGAGTGATGAACAAGGAGAACGTGCTCATCAAGATTTAATGAAAATTGAAAGAAATTATCAAGGATTTTGGGACAAAACTATGCTGGAAGATTATTGCTGGACTCTAATACGTGAAACTGACCCAGAGAAATACAAACGACGTTCAAACACTGCCATTCACTTTTGAAATCTCTTTTATTTTTTATAAATTAACGATTTTTTATTAAAAACATACGAAAACAATAATATTTTATATCTCACAAACCTGACCTGATAGAGAAAAACCAGTTACAAATTGGAATTCAGCGCACCAAATTACCTACGAAACACTATTTGGTTGCTCCACTCCAAAACCTTGTATACCAGTGTAATTTTTGCTGAAAGATGATAAAATCAGTGTGGAGATTCCCAACCCTCTCTTCACTCCTCTATCAGTTATAAATTAGTCTAATTATTTTTATTACTGAATGTTTGATTAGATGACTTGATTATATTCGTCATATAGATGCAAGATTTGTACAGCATTTTTATTGTATCACTCACACCGAGCTTTTTTCTTCATTATTAGGCTCTCATTTGAAAGAGAATTTCTTATTTGAAAAGTTCTCCCTCTATCTTTATCTATTTCTCGATAAAATAATGCCTCCTGAATTTGTAACTCAAACAAATAATAATTCCCAATGTTAGGACATCGCTTTTTTTGACTATCTGATCACTTTTTAAGTGTCACTTTAGTGCTTAGAACTGCAGTGTTTAGAAAGTTACTCTCCTGATCAATAATTGTTAATATGGTGTGATATATATGTATTACAATTTTTAATTAAAATGTTATTTATTTGCGATCTTTATTATTTATATCCGATGTCACCGCAGAGTAATAACCATAGATTAAATCACCTTCGTCTAGGACAATGGTGTGAAACTAAGCTAATTTTAACCGCGAAATTTAAAAATGTCTATTAATATTGCTTTGAAAAAAGAAATAATTAGATTTAATTAAATGTTGTGGACTTGTACCAAATATAAATATATGGATGATAATTAGATATCGACTATGATTTGAAATATTGTATATTGTTGATTTGAAACCAAGTGACATAGCTCGACGAGAAACCCACAGAAGATAGAAGAAAGCCACCAACAAACTATGATCAATAGAGTCAAATGCCTTGCTGAAATCGAGCAAGACCAATAAGGACAAACGCCGATCATCAGAACCACGTCTAATATCATCGGTAATTTTGATGAGCGCCGATGTCGTGCTATGACCTGGCTGGAAACCTGATTGGAAATCAGTGATAATTTTATACTGATCAAAGTACCGCTGCACCTGCATATATATCAAGGGCTCTACTACATTGGAAATTATGGAAATAATAGGTGTAGGACGAAAATCACTTAATTTTAGGTATGGGTACAATGTAGACTAGTTTCTAAATAGAAGGGAAGGGCGATGTCTCAATGAAGGAGTTAAATATATGGAGTAGTGAAGGAATGATTACATCCAAAGTAGGAACTAGCTACCTTAGAGTGTTTGAGAGGCGAACTGAAACTCGTCAAACAGCTCCAAGGTAACTCTGGAATTGATATTAGCAGAGGTATTAACAGCGAAAATAGTTGATGCCTTAAATGAATCATCGAGACCAATCTTTAGAGAATCTTTAGAGTTATTGGTTTTGGAAAATGTGTTATTGTTATTATTTAGGATTGAGATGGCCGAATGCCATCGGTTGAAATAAGATGACTAAGAAAGTCAAATGATGTAACACCGGAAACACATTTTTAGGTTGAATATTATAAGAACTTAATCTGTGAAATAATAATTTTAAATGATGTATATGTTATTCTTCATCTTGACTTGCTACTAGGATATCATCTAAACATACAAAATGAAAGTTAGACTTTAAAACCTTTGAAACGCGTGTGCTGCACTTCGAAGACCAAAAGGCTTGCGAACAAATTCGAAAAGACCGAAAGGGGTTGTTATAGCTGTTTTAAGAATGTTCTCTTCATCTACAGGTATTCGTTGATATGCTTGAACCAAATCGATTTTCGAAAAGATTTTGCATCTGTATAAATGTATATTCAAGTCATGTATATGAGGTTGCGTTGTTCAATTGTCGGTAATCTCCGCATGGTCTCCAATCACTAGAATATTTTTGGGCACCATATGGAGATCACTTCTTCATAGCTGTAAGTAAGGACCAAAAGAGACTCAAAATCTTGCTAATATTTTTCTTTTAATAACCATGCTGGACCATTACAGCAAATTTGATGCAGAATCAACTTTCAAGACCATGCAAGGAGTGGAGTTTCTTGCCCTAATTTTAGGGTTGGTATGGTTCTCTCACATAATCTTGCAAGTAGAACAGCTCCGCAAAGCTTTAATCTTGGTGACGTAGATTTTGTTCTTGCAGCTTTTAGCTATTAATGAATCTATGATGAATCTATGTCTATAGACATCTTGCAAAGATCCATATGCTTCCGTGTAATTCAACTTCGATGCCTTCCTCAAGGTTGATTTCTTCTCCAGTTTTTAATTCTCCTTGAAATTGTGATCATTGATACTTGACCGGGTCTGGTACAGTTTCATCCCATACCAATTTTTTGAGCTACAACTCCTGAATATTTGCTTTTATAACCAATGGTGTTAGCCAACTGAAAAGGTGAAATAATTTGGCTACTTCTGATAGAATATGACGTTTTGTATTTATATTATACGTTTAGGGATAAGGTTTGCCAGCCTTCAGGGTAATGCTCTGAGTGAGATTGGTATGTAGACAAGTAATTCTGAATTATTGCAGGTCTATTACTGTAATAAGATTCCATATTTGTGTGTGTGAATTTGTGCTTGTGTTATGGAGTCTCCACATCATTATGACGGACGAATGACTGCTTGATGAGGAATGTAATACTTAGCATGTTGATCTTCGGGTTGTATTTTTGCAATATGACTAAGTTTTAAGTATTCTTCCATGAATTCATGTTAATTCATGTGTTAACCTCAACGTTTGATTTAACAAGTGCTTATTTTTCTTTTATTGGACCCAATTAAATCCATCCAAATTCCCTCTTCTGTTTCAATAACCCATTATTAGCTTTTTTGAATATCGCTTTGAATTATTATTATTATATTATATTCTTCTGCTCCAATGATAGATTGCATCAATGAGACTAAGAGAAATTAGATTTTGTTGTTTTAATATACTTCTGAGGAATTTGGTAGATTCTTATTAGGTAGTGATTGTGTTAAATTAGATAGAATTAGGAATGTGGTGTTAAGGTTCAAATTACTTGCAAAACGTTTAGATCTATGTTCTGTTCGATAATATCTCGCAGTTTTTCGGTAATGCCGGAAACTGTCTCTACTTTTATCAGTGTTGTTGTTAAGAGAACTCACTTGATGTAATTTATTTCTTTTCTTCATTTTTAACACAAACTAGGACTACATTTTTTGTAGACTTTTTGTTTTGAGATGATTGCTTATTCTCATCTCTTTGAGTGATACAAACTATTTTTGAACATTAACGAACTCAGTTTAGATTATCGTTATAGAGCTGCTATAATTACTGGTAATAGTTTGCGATGTAATACGAATGACTGGGTATTCTAATGACTACCATTTTATCATCATTTTCTTCAATCTACTTCCATAACGATTCAAGGCTGTGTAAAGATTTTCCTGTAACTTCTTGATGTTTAACCGATTGATTCTTTATTTTGGGCATATTGGGTTTGATTTGGGCATCTTGGGTATTTTAAATTATTAAAAAAATGTGAATTGCAAATTTTTTAAAAATTAATTGAAGAGCTAAATATAATACAAAATATTTCTGCCGATTAAAAAAACTATAACACTCGTGTTGCTATTTTGCAAAATCACGCCGATAATTACGCTTCTTGCGCTTGTATTTCTAAATCATTACACGGTACGGATTAATTAGGCCGTATTAGACGTTGCGAGAAAATGGGATAATAAACACCAGGTGCTAGTTGCAACACATCTTTTAAAAAAAGTAAAATAAATTACTTGTCGTTAAATTATTTTCGCACACTGGAGATTTCTTTTCTTCGCGCGGATTTCTAACGTTTTTGTTGCCGACTCCCTTTTAATACCAATTTAACGATAATCGCAAATCTTTTGAAGCCGCTGACAGACTTCTTGTCTATAAAAGAAAGTCGTTTTCGAATCAAGTTCAATGGCAATTAAGGTCATTGGCGTTAGCTGACGTATCATCATCATTTAAATGCATTTAGTTTTATTTAATGATTAATAATTATGAGATTAGTAATGCATTTTTGTTCTCCTTCCACATGAAGTGTTAAACACAAAAGAATGAACGAAAGAAAAGAAAGATGGAAGGAGTTAAATCAGGTGAATGGCCGCAAAAATCTTTCTCCACGCTGTCGGTGTTGGAGAATGTACTATCTCCCAGAGTCCGTTTCCTTCCGGTTTTTATACCAGCTATCTTTATCAGACTAAAGAAAAATGTATTTATGACAAACAAGAAGCACAGAATCAACCAGGCGTTCAACCACGTCCAGATCAACCCGAAGAAAGTGAAATGTTTTATCTGGAAGTTTAGCTTCCCGTCTATATAAAGTCATGTAGCCGAAGTAGATAATCAGTGTAACAAAGCTTCAATCCTTCTAGTGTTCTTTACTTTAAGAAAACACTCAGGAAAACCATGAATCTTTATGTGAGTTGAAAAAAAAATTTATTAAAAATATTTGTTTATTAAAATTTTTTTTAGGTTTGCGTTTTTGCAATTTGCTACGTTGCAGTAGCACAGGCAAAACCAGGACAGTTCGATTTCGTCTCTTCCGGCGGCGGAGGTGATGGTTCTTCCGGAAGTGGTGGCGATTACGGCGCCTCATCCGGTTCCCAGCAGCCGCAAAACTTTCAATTAGTTGGAGTGCCGGAAGACTTCTCGTTGAACCTTCCATCGTTTGATATTCAAGAGTTGGGATCGTCGCAACATGGAAATGTTGGAGGTGAATCAGTTAAAGTCACCAAAGTCATCACCGTCAAAGAACCGCAACCTTATCCCGTTCACATCCCACAACCAATTCCCGTTCCCGTTCATGTACCAAAACCAGTTCCAGTTCCTGTAACGAAAATTGTTCAAGTACCTAAACCATACCCAGTTGAAATTGAAAAGAAAGTTCCAGTACCAATTGAGGTACCAAAACCCTACCCAGTTTCTAGCAGCGGAGGAGGTAATAATTATTGTTTAGAAATATTGTTTTGGTTGTTTCTAATTGTCGAAATTATTTTGATGAATTAAAATGATTTTTTTGGTTGTAGGTGGTGGTGGATACAGTGTCCATGACCAAAGCGGCGGCTATTCCAACAATGAACCTTCGTACCAACAAAGCTCGAGTGACGAGAGGAAGTGATAACAACGCCATCTCTTGTTGTAAATAGTTTAGAAAATTTTGTTGAATCTTGTTAATTTTTTGTTGTTACCTTGACTGCTGTTCTGTCTGTTGTTGTGTTATCGTCTTTTTTATATTTTTTAATACTGTGTTACTACATGAGTAAATATACATAAGAAAAAAGATATTTTCTGTTTTACTTTAACCCTTTAACAAACTAAATTTTAAATAAATATGTTAATTCAATTCTTATTAAGTTTCTTATGATTAACTTTTGACAAACACGGACATTTTGTGGAGTTTAAAATGTTCCTGTTGGAGCTATAAAATGCAAAAAAGTATAACTATACACGTTATCTTTTGAAAGATTTGGTTTCTTAATTAAGACATGTAACACGAAATCGACAATTTAAAGTTTGTAGCGCCTCGCCCGCAAGCGACCTCGGCGATGTAAGTATAAATGTAATTCTGTGAAAGATTTGGTACCTTAACCAAGACATGTAATGAACGATTTCGTCTCAAATCGCCGAGATCGCTTGCGGCTGAGGCGCTAGAGTTGATGTATCAATACGAAATCGACAATTCAAAGGTTGTAGTGCCTCACACGCAAGTGACCTTGGCGATGTGAGTCTAAACGTAATCTTATAAAAAATTTGGTATTTTAACCAAAACATGTAATGAACGATTTCGCCTCAAATCGATGAGGTCGCTTGCGGACGAGGCGCTAGAGTTAATGTATTAACACGAAATCGACAATTCAAAAGATGTAGCGCCTCGCCCGCAAGTGACCTTGGTGATTTAAGTATAAACGTAATTTTATAAAAACATTGATACCTTTACCAAGACATGTAATGAACGATTTCGCCTCACCTCACTGAGGTTGCTTGTAATCGAGTTGATGTAGCAACACGAAACTGTTAACGCAAAGATTGTACATACGTTTAAGATACCAAATCTTTTATAAAATGACATTTACACTCTAATTGCTGATGTTACCTATGGTAGATTCATGCAACGTGTTTTAGTTTTGGTCGTAGTCATAGTCTTAACCGTTAGCATTAGCTTTAGTTGTAAGAAAAGATGTTGGTTTATGCAATATTTAAGCAAAGGACATTAAAGCGAAATTCGATTTCGAAATCGTTCGAAATCGTTCGTTTTTACGTCCTGTGAACAAAAAAGTATCGTTTTGACCGTCGCTGAATACTACGCAAAAGTGAATTTTTAATAGTAGTTTTCGAAAAAGAAAATTATTGTCGCTGATAGAGTAATGTGCTTGAATTAGGTGTTACATTCTTGATATTCCTGGATCCCCAGGATTGTTCATATAATAATCAATTTTTCCGAATCCGGGATTAATATGTCGTTGATCAATGATGGTCAGAAAGTTCAGAAAATCTTCAACAAAAAACAAAGTTGTCAAAGATATGTGAGAGAACACGGAAAAGATCTGAAACTTCAACTTAACTGCAAAAATCTAACAAAAGATGAAAACAAAAGATGGAATAGTATAACTACGAAGGCTTTCACGACCGGTGTTTATTGCACTAAAATTAGAACTAAGCACTCACACTGGAACTATCACTTGGACTAATACTAGATCTAAAATTAGAAAATTTCGGGTTTTGCCGTGCGTTGTTTAAAAAAATGTTTGATGTTTCAGATGTCATGTTGTAACCTTCTTCAGAAACTGGTTCGAAGTGACTTGAAGACTTGAAATAGGTACATTTTGACTTCTGCAAACAACCCAAAATGAATTTATATTAAATATTTTATAAATCTTATCCTTTAAGTCTTAAATTAGTTCAATGTAGTAAGAAGTTAAATATTCGGAATTAATTATCCATATGTTTTTGAACGATCACATAAAATATAGAAAATAACTTGACTTTTGTAACGTTCACACGTAGCCTCTGAAGATTCACTGTAAAAAGTGAAACTAGTCTTAATTTAAACAACAAAACCAGTTAAAAGTACTGAACAGGATCGAAGCCACTTCGAACCAATTTCGACTTGTTTTAGATCTAGTATTAGTCCTAGTGTTAGTGCCAGTGTTGGTTCTAATTTTGGTTCAATTAATACCAAAAAAAAAGCCTTCGTACTTACATTACTAAAACTATTAAAATTATTTAAAGCAGAACATATTAATGATGATTAATATGTTCTGATGATGTCTTGATATGTAGAAATATCAAGACCAGTTACAATTGACGTTAATACTGGATCATTACTTGGCCAATATACATCGATTTTGAGAAGCAAATATTAATCGTAGACAATTAGATATTGCAATGGAGTATGTCGAAATGAATTATCCAGAAGTATAAACTGTGTGGATGAGCACCTGATACTGCTTCCAAAAGATTTGAAATGCTTCCAGAAAACTTGGTATTGACTTTGAAAGACTAGAAATACTTTCAGAAGATTTTATATTGCTTTTTGAAAACTTAGTACTGCTTTCAGAAGACCTGATATTGCATCCAAACGACTTAACGTCTGCCCCTGGATGATTTGAAATGCTTCCAGAAGGCTTGATACTACATTTGACGATTTGAAATGCTTTTGGAAGATTTGATGTCGCTGCCAGAAGACATAAAATGCTTCTAGAAGGCTTTACCCTACCCTTAGAAGAGTAGATACTGTTTTAGAACACTTTATATTGCTTCCAGAAGATTATATTGGTTTTTTAAACTGCTTCCAGAAGATTTGATATTGCCCATAGGCTTAATATTGCTTCAAAAGAACCCGATATAACTTCTAAAATGTTCAGAATAATTGTAATTCCTCAAAAGACTTAATACTGCTTCAAAAGGATCTGATATTGCTTCTAAAAGGCTTAAAATGTTCAGAACAATTGTAATTCTTCAAAAGACTTTTAAAACTATTACTCTATTACTTTAAATAATAGATTAGTAATTAATAAAGCAGCAAATTCTTCAAATTGGAAGAGTTAAATGGAGTATGTAGTGCATCTAGCGGAAACGAGTAACGATTTTTGTTTAAGATTTGCTTTAGTTTTTAATCACATATTAAGTTTTAGTTGTAATATAGGTTTGGCGGTAAACATATATAAAGGAAAATAGAATATGCTAATTTTTAAACAAAACTATTCTTTTAAACAACACCCCATGTTTTAAAACACCTTGAACTGTTTAAAACAAATTTAGTTTAAAATATATCATACAGTCTTAAAAATGTCTAAAACAGTTTGTTTTAAACACTTCATTAAACAATCCTGATTGAAATTATTGTTATAATTGTAATATAATAAAATACAATGGTTAACCAATTTAACCTTAATTTATAAAATAAAATAAAAAACTGCCATTACGGAAGAGTACGAAAGAGAAAAGTGCGCATGCAAGTTGCGACCGAGGGTTTTAGCTTTAAGAAGTTAAAAGTTGGACAACTCTTGTGACTAGGACAAAAACCGTTTTAGCCGTACTACTACAACACAATACGTTAACATTTCACTCTTAAGACTATCACTACGACTAAAACTAAAACACGTTGCATGAACCCACCATTACAATTTAGATGAAGAGCTATAGTCTTAAATAACGATTACGTCAATTTTTATTGTTTGAATTAGGTTGGTATTGAAAAAATAATAGATCTGGTAAATTATTTAAAAAAGTAACTAAAAATTTTAGAAAACTGCACGACTTTGCGGTAGGCAATGAAATGAATCCACCAAATTGTAGTCCCTTTTTAATGACAACCTATTTTTTCCTCAGAATTAGGTTGATCTCTCACTATACTCATAACATAGGAGGTTGGAGGCTAACATTACAGGGGGACCTCTTTTCTTTATTACTCAAATAACACAGTGCAACAGCCATTCTGGGGGGTGAGATATTCCAAGTCAGGGTGAAAGTACTAGGTCAATATAGAAGAACCTCCAAAGGGTTTGAAGTTTTCAGGTTAAAGCTAGTTTGCTTAACTTTTCAGTTATAACTCAAGAACCAGTAATGATTTCTCATTTCATCCTTCAGAAAAATTGTAGCTAAGGCTTAAATAAAAATTTTTCGTTAATATATCTATTAATTTTCAGTAGTAGAGTCAGTAGTTAAGTCGCCCATACAAAATTTGTAATAGGTGCAGAGTACGTACCTAATACGTAAGGCTATCTAGGTGCTTAACCACCCATAGGAAATTGTTAATGGTTGTATCTAGATCGAAGTTATCATCTTCAATTAATGTTTTAATTTTAACGTAGTACTAAGCTTTTTCTTCCCAATTCAGTCCCAATGTCTGCTACAAATAGTTTTTTTTTTGCAGAGAACGTATTTTGAATTGAGACATAACAGTGGTTGTAGGATTCCTAAACTGATTCTTGTAGAAAATATGAAACTTTTCCAGAAATCTTGATATTGCTTTCACAAATCTTGATACTGCTTTTAGGATACTTGATACTGCTTCGAGAACACCTGAAATGTTCCCAGAAGATACGATGCTGTCTCTGGAAGGACTTGATACTGCTTCCAAATAACTGGAAATTCTCAGAAAGCTTTTATGACTCAAATGCTTTTAAAAGAATTAAACTGCTTCCAGAGATTCTATACTGCATCTGGAAGACTTGCATCTTGTTTGCTTCAAAAAGGCTTGAACTGCTTCCAGAATACCTGATGCTACCCCTCGACGATTTGATGCTGCTTCTAGAAAACTTGATATTATTTCCACAAATCTTGATACTGTTTTTAAGAGACTTGATACTGCTTCAAAAGACTTGACATATCTTCAGAAGGCTTGAACTGTTTCCAGAAGACTTAACACTTGATAATGCTTTTGCATTCAGAAGACTTAATACTCCTACTAAATGACGATATAAAGGTCTTAAGGTTTATTTTCGGTATTAGAAAATATGATCACGTATCACATAAACTGGCTGAACTACGTTGGTTAAATATCGACAAAAAACGGCAGTTGCATTGAGCATGTTTCTATCATAATATCTTAATTTTGAAAATGTCCAAATATCTGTCAGACAGAGAATGCTATCGAACTGACGTTCACCATTTAAATTTAATTTAAGGGTTGGGTTGGGTTGGTCGTCACTCCTCCGACACATAAAACGGAAATATTCAAAAGATCATTTAGTTACAAGATTGCCAAAGTATACAATAGCATCGATGATGATATAAAGATGTTTTCGCTTTCTCGATTTAGGAGGTAGATGTATCTTTCGCTGAATTCACAACAGAATCACCAGTGATCCAAATCATTTTCCTTCGCTTTATGAGCATCTCAATGTCATTTAATTTAGCTAATATGAATGTTTTATTCCTCCAAAATAATCGTATACTTGCTGTACCAATAGTCACAGTAGGCACTAGGAGATATTTCCATATTTCTGTGTTTGTTTATTATCGTTCCCTCTCTCTGTCTCTTCTTACTTGTTATTAAGAGTACTTTTACCATATTCACGTTTTAATATTAAATCTTACGTACTTATTTGATACCGTCCAAAAACCATGTTAAATGGTTTTATCAATTTTTTTTCTTTACTCCGTTGGTTTATATTCACTGAAATGCAATTTTTTATTGTTAAGCAGGTTAAGTAAGCAGAACCTTTAATTTCCGAACATCGTCTTTTTCACCATCTACAAACTATATATCCTTTGTTTTTCTTCACAATTCTAGACGTTGTACTGAAGTCTATTAGTTTGGAGCTTTATTTTAAGATATCAATCATGAAAATATTTTTATTAGCTCAAAAATGCCAAAGAGAAAGTTAGGTTTTGATTGTATCAAATGTAACCTGTACTAAGAAGCAAATTTGAGAAATTCTAGAAATTTAACTAATGCGTGCAATATCTGCTTTAAATTGGTATGGGTTGGCAATTATCTTGAGACATTAATCACTAAAATATCTTTATTTACTTAAAAGTTATGGAATATAAAGTATTCAAGAATTCTAGAAGTTATTGATGAACTTTATAAGTAGTGAACATCTTGGATAGATCATAAAATTGGCATCTTGTTTGCATAACATTTTAATTGAATGATCGAGTATGCAAAATGAAACAATATTTGCATTCAATATATGTTTTTCTTTTTTTGTAGTTTTAATTTTACTTCATTAGGTTTTTGTAAATGTTTTTATTGTTTCTATTGTGAAATAAAGTCATTATTATTATTATTATTATTATTATTATATTTCTTCCAGACGACTTCCAAAGAACTTGATGCTGCTTGTAGAAGATTTAAAATGCTTCTAGAACACTTGATATCGGCTCTGAAAGACTTAAAATGCTTCCAGCAGACTTGATTCTGCTTCTAGAAGATTTCCAATCTGCCCCACCATGTAGTTATAAATTGTAAAACTCGAGTACAGATGTAATTTTTCAAAACGACAAATTTGTCTAAATAATTTAAGAATTTTTTGAAGACTTCATTAGATACAATTTGTCCAACTTTACTATTTATATGGATATATTGATAAAAATTATATATTTAAGAATAAGCTACAATTTTGCTGAAGAGTGAAATGTGAAATCATAATTGAAATACCAAGCAAAACAAATAGTAAGATAAGGTCAAAATTTGAAAGATCATTGAAAAAATGTTTGGCCTGAGAATACCTTTCACCTTAATTTGGAATTTCTCAACTTGGAAAATGTTCTATAATGTAATTAATTAACCCATTAGTGCATAATGTACCTTAAAAGTAACGTCAAAATTAATGTTAATTCGCATTTAACATTAAATGTTAAAATTAATTTTGCTTGCAAAGAGATCAAATAAAGTTAATCATATGTATACTTTTTTGTAGAGTACACCCAGTGACTCTTCTGAGGATTCTTCAGCAGTATTTTCACAAAGCAGCGTTTATATGTCTGAGAATGGGGTTGGGGTTAGCATACAAGAAATTGTAGAAATTAGTGTGCAAGAAGCACAGAACACATCAAAGAAAGTACGAGATAAAGTGATCTGTCAACCCAACTTAACAAAAGTTTACTTCAAGATATCAATCATGGAAATATTTTTATTCATTCAAAATATATCAAAGAGAAAGATAGGTTTTGATTGTAATAAATGGAACCTAATTTTTAGGTTTTAAATTGATATAGATTTGAGATAATTTTGGGATATTAATCAACAAAGTATCATTGTTTACTCAAAAATTTTGGAATGTATCGAAGTTGATTTTGTCAATTTTAAGTTAATCCAAACACCCGTATTAATTCAAGACGTCATTAAGTTTACTAGTTTAAAGTACAATTTTTCTTAATTAAGCTTTATTTTAAGATATCAATCACGAAAATATCGTTATTGGCTAAAAGATATTAAAGAAAATGTAGGTTTTCATTGCAACAGCTAGAACCCTACACTAAGAAGCAGATTTGAGAGATTCTAAATACTTGATTAATGTGCGTAATATTGGCTTTAAATTGATATGAATTAGGGATTCTTTTGAGGTATTAATAATGACAATATCTGTATTTATTCAAAAGTTATGGAATACAAAGTATATAAGTCTTCATATTCCAAAAATTCTAGATGTTGTACTGAAGTCTACTAGTTTGGAGTGAAATTTTTCTTAATCAAGCTTTATTTTAATATAATATAATAATATAATGTATTTAATATAATAAATATAAATATATCAAGCATGAAAATATCTTTATTAGCTCAAAAGATGTCAAAGAGAAAGTTAGGTTTTGATTGTAAGAAATGAAGCCTGTACTAAGAAGCAGATATGAGAGATTCCAAAAGTTTGATTAATGGGGGCAATTTTGGATTTAAATTAATGTGAATTGGGGATTATTTTGAGACACTAGTGACCAAAGTATCTTTATTTACTCAAAAGTTTTGGAATATAAAGGATTCAAATCGATTTTGTTAATTTGATGTTTATCCAAACACCCATATTCCAAAAATTCGAAATGATATAATGAAGTTTACTAGATTAAAGTGAAATTCTTCTTAATCAAGCTTTATTTTAAGATATGAATCATGAATATATCTCTACTCGCTCAAAAGATATCAAAGAGAAAGTTAGGTTTTGATTGTAAGAAATAGTACCTATATTAAGAAGCAGATTTGAGAGATTCCAAAAACTTGATTAATGAGGGCAATATTGGATTTAAATTGACGTGAATTGGGGATTGTTTGAGATATTAATCACCAATATATTCGTTTACTCAAAAGTTTTGGAATATGAAGCATTCAAGTCGATTTTGTCAATTACAAGTTCATCCAAACCCACATATTCCAAAAATTCTAAACGTTGTAATGAAGTTTTGAGTGAAATTCTTCTTAATCAAGGTTTATTTTAAGGTATCAATCATGAAAATATCTTAATTCGCTAAAAGATGTCAAAGTGAAAGGTAGGTTTTGATTGTAACAAATGTAACCTGTACTAAGAAGCAAATTTGAGAAATTCTGGTAATTTAGCTAATGAGTACAATATCTGCTTTAAATTGGTATGGGTTGGGAATTTTTTTGAGGCGTTAATCACTAAAATATCTTTATTTACTTAAAAGTTATGGAATATAAAGTATTCAAGAATTCTAGAAGTTATTGATGAACTTTCTAAGTAGTGAACATCTTGGATAGATCATAAAATTGGCATCTTGCTTGCACAACATTTTAATTGAATGATCGAGTATGCAAAATGAAACAATATCTGCATTCAATATATAATTAATTCCTCAGGAATTTTATTTGCTTCATATCCTAGGATCATTAATGACTTAAATGCATAAACAAAAAACTCATTTGAAATGATTTGCTTTCCTTTACGATATAATTTTGAATTATCTACGCTTCTTTTTATATGAAAAAGCAAACCTTGACTTCTGTTATTACCCAGTGAGTGTCATTATCACCAATAATTAATAATCAGACTTTTATATACTTAATTAACTGTTATTTAAACGGTAATAAAAAATGTAAATTATGGAAGGATTTATTGCGACATTTTCTTATTTAGTGACCCAATACAGATTAAAACATATTCTAAATACAAATCGTTTCAAAAGCTTGCTTAGAATAAGATGTTTGCATTGTAAATTAAAGTTATAAGCTTAAACTCAATTTATATCTTTCAAAGTAATATGACGTTAAATAAAATGTATATTCTTTTAAGTAATTCACAAGTTTGAACGGTTACATGAATATCTACTTAAAGGTTGAACCGTAAACCGCTTTATGTTCTTCGTTGGTAGTTTTATTTTATCTTGCAACGACTCGGTTTTGTAAATGTTTCTTATACAGGTCGGAGTTTTTTTAATTGGGGATAAAAAGTTAAAGTGAGGGGATTGTTGCATAAGAATCCCACGAGTTATTTTTTCTTTTCTATTCCTCGTCCGCTTTTCCAGGTTATTCGGTTATGTAAGAGATAATCTCCCAGTTCCTCTCGCACTTTACCTTTTAACAATCAATCAATTTTATACTGCGTGGGATTTCAATGGAATATAAATTTGTTTTCAAAAAGATGTTAGGTTTTAACTTAATTTATTTATAAATACATTTTACACAAAAAATATTTACAAAAGAAATCATTATTGAGTACAGCGAGATACTAAAATACTGATGACAAGCTCGAGATAATCATTTATTTTTGTTAATGATGGTATCCTCCGAAATCACCTCCAAAACCATGACCACCATCGAAACCACCCCCATATCCACTTAATTCAAGACCTCCTCCGTAATGGCCACCGAATCCTCCTCCAAAACCACCTCCTAAGTCATCACCATGTCCGTGGGCTTTGATGTAAACTGGGACTGGTTTTTTAACAATGATGGTTTCTTTGATTGGGACTGGAATTGGTTTATGAACCGGGTAGGGTACTGGGTGAGGAACATGAACTGGCACCTTTACTGGAACAGGTACTTTAACTGGCACACTTACAGGTACTTTAACAGTTTTTTCAACTGGTACTGGATAAGGCTTATCAATATGAACTGGGTATGGTTTAGGTACATGAACTGGGTATGGTTTATCAACTGGTACTTTAACGGTGTAGGGCACAGCAACGGGAACTTTTTTGATTACTGGAACCGGAACTGGATGCGGTACTGGTACATGAATCGTTTTATGGAGGGTTATATGTTTGATGTGGCCGTGTCCATCTCCGCCGTATCCTCCACCAAATCCTCCTCCAAATCCTCCACCATGTCCTCCTAAAGCCAAACCACCTCCGTGACCACCAAGATCTAATCCTCCCAAATCTAAACCGTGTCCTCCTAACTCTAATCCACCTCCAAAATCATGTCCAACCCCATATCCCAAATCAAGAAGACCTCTTTTATCTTGTTTCTTATCTTCCACCTTTTTCGCTTCTTCTTTTTTAGCCAAACCAACCCCAAAAAGAGCCACTAACAGTACAATCTATAAAAATAAAAAAAATATTAAAATTCCAAATAAAATTATAAATAATTAATTAAATTACTTTAATTTTCATTGTTAATATTAGACCCAGACCGCAATTGACCAAACTGTTGTCAAATTGCAGTTGGAATTTCTGTATTTATATGAGTCGGCCAGCTAGTGTCAAAATGGCTTTCTAACCCTTCCACTTCTTACGTGGACTATAGTAGTTGGGAAGGTGCGTGAGACCTCATGTGGACGGTTTCGTAAAAACACGGTTCGGGGCGCGTGCAAATATCCACTCACCTAATAATAACACAATAATTATTCCCATATGCATCGTTATTACAACAAAAAAATTGAAAAATCTGCAAACGAAACCAAAATTAAAACGTGACCTTGAACATATCTTTTTTGTTTGTAAGAACGTGGTTTATACAAAGCGTCAGGAAGCCTGTGAAAATGTTAATATATACGACACAATTCTCAGCGGAAGGACATTAAAAGTAACGTAACAATACGGGGTTACGTAAATTAAGTGAAATAACTCAAAAAAATAATAATAAAAAGAAAAAAAATCAAGTATAAATTTTAATGTTGCCATTAACAGACATTCTTGTTTATCAAAATTAAATAATTAAGAACGTGGTGAAACAGTGTTTTGTAACTTACAATTAGTTGAGTTTTTGTTGCGACAAACTTAATTATGCGTTTTATTTTGAAGAATTCCACTAAATAGTTTAATATAAAGTTGTTAAATTATATAAACATTAAAAGAATTCCAGTCGAAATTTGAAATATTTAAAATTACTCCATATCTGATTAACAGGTCTAATTAGTGGTTTCAATCAACACATGAAGTAATAATAAGAAATTGGAAGTTTATTATCATTTGAAAGCAAATATTCGAGTTAAAACTTAATTTCGACTTAATAACTTCTTTAATAATAATAATAATAAATCCTTTATTTACAACCATACAATACATTATCAACAAGAAAAAAATGATATATTCAAATATATTTATATCAATAAAAAGCAGAACTAAAATAAAATATTTGTTTGCCACTAAAGTGGTATTTGTTCTACCACCCAACCCTATTATAAAAAAATAAAAACTGAAACAAAAAACGACAATAACTTAAACAACTAAACTAAATTAAATTACCCTGAAACAAAACTGCTAAATTAATACCACAGCTAGCAGTCATCAAATTTATCATAAGCCACTCAACTGATCCGCCATGATAGAAACCTTCAATCTTCGCCTAAATGTCTGGTCTTGAGTGCATACAATGATCTTAAGTTCAATATATGCATATCAGACCTTTTTCTATGAGGTCTGGGAAAATTTGGTTTAAGATAATGGACCAGATAGTGTGGGGTTATAAAATATCTCGACCCATGAAAAACCCCTACCCTCGTCTACTCCGGAAACTACCCTTAAGGTTTTACTTCGGAGAAATAAGAGTTTTTCAAATCCACATTTGCTGTTTTTAAAAAAGGCTTTTTGCTTCAAGTTCTTTAATTTTTATTACGTTCCTCACATAGTTAACCACTACATTTCACTTTTCCTGGCTGTCTAATACAATATTTATTAAATTTTCTACTCCAGAAGTGAAAAAATGATGGGTGAGAAGAAAACGACAGAGATGAGATATGATGATGGAGATGAAATGCGATAACTTTCATTACTGTTTACAAAGAACAGGAAATCAAACTGAAAACATCGAAAATTGCATTCTTAGTCTTAAACGAGCTGCTGCCAGAGTTAATAAATTTATTAAACATCATTTATAATCTAGTAGTATCTTTAAGTCCTCATTTTGCACTTTTTACATTGAGTACCATTACTAGGTACGGTATCTCAAGAATACTCAAAAAAGCAGCACATGACATCTATGTAACGCTCTCAGATAAAGGGTTAAACTCATCCACAAATTGTCTGAAATCATCCAACATTGTTTAATTTGCCAGAGCTGTTTAAGCTTATATAAAGTTGTTTAACATCACCAAATCTGCCTAAAATCATAAAAAGCTATCGAAAATATGTCGCTAATAATATATATTTATCTAAAGTTGTTCCTAACTTGTTTAAAATTATCCAAAATTTGTCTAAAATATATCTCAAATAGCTAATAATCGTCTAAAGATTAGATATTAATGATCATGATCATGAAAGTTTTGAGAGTAAGCTAATTGTACATAATTTAAAAGACGAAGTTTCAACCTTCAATTTGATATAAAGTTATTTCTTCACTTTCAAAAGTAAGACCTCCACGATTTTTGAAATTTAATCACGTTTTTCGTCATTCTATTAAAACATCAACGACAGATCATCCTTCAACATTTTTTAGGTGGAATCGGTTTCAAATTGAAACGAGTTATACATCATTTGAAAGAAGAAGGTTCAGCCTTCAATTTGATATATCAGTCTGGGAAAATTTGCTAACAGACATCTGGTCTAAGATAATGGACCAGATAGTGTGGGGTGATAAAATATCCTGAAAAACCCCTATCCTCGTCTACTCCGGAAACTACCCTTAAGGCTTTACTTCGGAGAAATAAGAATTTTTCAAATCCAGATTTGCTATTTTTTAAAAGGGGTTTTTGCTTCAAATTCTTTAATTTTTGTTACGTACCTCATATAGTTAACCACTGCATTCCACTTTTCCTGGCTGTCTAATATGATATTTATTAAACTTTCTGGTGTTAATCCATGTTTATACAAATGAGCTCTTTAGCAGCCATGTTCACTTAATAATTGGGTACAAAAATAATTTATCTCTCCCCATTTTCTACAACAGAGATGGTGTAATGTTTAGCAGAATACGTTTTGTTCATCTAACCTTGCCAGTATCTATTGTCCATCTATTATTTCATTCATTTATCAACTTATTAGGATTTTCTGATCTTTGCATCTTTTTTGAACTGATAAGTCAATTGACAACCATTTTCCTGTAATTAATAGAGCCTCGTTAGATATGGTCGTATATGAACTAATAATTATGATAGTTGATAGCCTTTGTAGTTTTATAAGTATTTTAACATACATTTTAATTTTCATAGCGTCTCTCTAGCTTCTACAAGTGTAAAGAACTTGATAATCCAGATCCTATAATTTCGATTTTTAAGATCTAAATTTTATTTTATGATAAAGATAATAAGGCTTCCCACCAACAACAACAGTGACGTGGGATGCGCTAACCGGCAATAACAACTCTCAACCTAACTCTGAATAAAGTGTCACTTCTAGTTTTTTTAGAACCAAACAAAATAAACTCGGGTTTTACAGCATTCAAACGTAAAGAATGTTTACGTATAAAATTTTTAACTGTTCAGGTCATCATTCAATCTATTACAGGCAGTGTCTACCTCGTGGGGAAAAACCAGACATAACTGCGTGTCATCAGCATAAAAGTGACAATTAATATGAGACAAAAAATTATGAAAATATAGAGTATAGAAGGGGTCCCAGAAGCAATCCCTGTGGTACCTGAGAAGCAACTGCGAAAAAAGTAGATCTAACTCCATCCACCTCAACACATTGTACCCGACTACTAAGATAGCTAAGCATGAAAGTCGAAGCTGAAGGACCTAAACCAATGTGTTGCAAAATTGCAAACATTACTGAATGATTCAGAGTATTGAAGACCTTACTATAATCAAGCAAGCAAAGTAGTCATTTTACTTTGTCATTTTAATGCAAATATTTACATATCCCTTCAGCTGCGCTTCAATAATTCTTTCTGCTAACATTCCCAAAACAAACAGAATACTTAGTGATCTTACATATTATTATACAGAGTGACCAAACTCTGTAACATTTACTTTTTTGGTAATGGCTTAACCACAGATCATTTCCAACGTGCAGAGAAGATACTTTCTGCAAGACAAGCATTTATTAAATGAGTATGGGATGGTACTATATGCGGGGAACACAATAGAATAAATGAAGTATTTAGACCATCAACGCCCACACAGTTCTTTCGAAGAGATGAAATAATTTGGAAAACGTAGTCTTCACTAACCTGACGGAATTTGAATGAATTGTTATTAACTGGATTGGAAATGTAGAAATCATAGAACTCTCAACTCATTGGCAAAGCAGGAATTGAGTCTATAAAAAATATTAATTTGTTGCGGATCTTTTAATCTTTTAAACAAACATTTACAGGCCTAAAAAAGTTCCACATCTCTTGACCATGATAAACATATATAGATCATATATAAAAGACCTATATCTCTGAGATGCTGCAATTTTCGAATTGTGTACTCACACAATCATGTGATTGGAGGTTTAGTGATACGGATGGTAATCATAAGCACACGCCAATCCATCAAATCAATTAAAAGAGTATTAAGATAATCGTCATAATATTTATGTTCACTATATTATATTTGACAAATATTTTTCGCAAATAGGAACAAGACTCTTTGCGTTTTACATTTTGTAAAGAATAGATCAAGTCATGGTCAAAAGCATTAAAGTTGCTAATACCACTATCACGAACCAAATTAAGACCAAATATAAAAATTAAATCAATTATCACTGAAGAAGAAGCTGTAACGCGGGGGTCGTTTGAATTATTTGAGTTAGCCCAAAAGAATTCATTAAATCACTCTATTAAACCAGTTCTTCTTTTTTAAATGCTCTAAATAATCTGATTTTGCCTTGCTATTGCTAATATCTCCAGCATAACATAGGTCAATCTTTAACTTCTATAAACGACATTTTATTATTGGTTTTTTAAAGAAGGTATGGAGTAAGTCGCGTAATCATTCTAACCTTGTCACATTCTACTACACATTCTGACATCTTTTAATCGTCCCCAATGGAAATAATTTATAAATGCTACCTCCGGTGACTGACAAATAGAACCTTAATTCCTAATCCACAATTATAGAAACACATCATCCTTTAACATTTCTTAGGTGGAGTCATTTATTCATTTTCAACAATAAGACCTCAACAAAACTCATGCTATGAATGGCCTTAAAATCATGAAATAATGTAATAACTCTAATAGTCTATAATTGTCTAAAGTTGTCTAAAATCGGCCATAAGTTCTCAAAAATCATCCAATATTATGTAAATTAACCCAGTTGTCTAAACTTATCTAAAGTTATTGAAATCATCAAGAAAAATCTAAAGTATGTTTCTAATAGCATATTATTGCCTAAAGTTGTCTAAAATCATCCACAAGTTTTGATTATGGGTGCCTAAAATCATTAAAAATGTCTGAAATATGTCTCTAATCGTCTTTAATTGTCTAAAATCATGTTTAAAGTCATTAATAATCGTTTAAAATCAATCAAGATTAGTTTAACCCTTTCCCTACCAGCAGTCACCATTTTACTCCTGATGCCACACTACCAATCATTTGAAGGTCATGCAGAAAGCACAAGAAAGAGCTACATATGTAATGGATGACCATCCATTTGTTAGATAGACAAAACAGTCCTATACGAACACACCACCAAGAAGATGGATAAACGACATAAAGAAAAATATGAAAAGCAGTAAGAGGCCTTTGTCCAAAAGTGAACAAATGATGACTTTAAAGAGAACGTTATTGATGAGATATGAAGATGGAGATGAGATGCGAAATCTTTCAGTGTTACTTACAAAGATGAGGAAACTTCGGTCTTGGTACCTAAAACGAAAGTGGTTGACGAACTATTTAAACAAAGAAAACTGCCCCAGCAATATTTTTTTAAAGCAATCCAATTCAACCCAACCTATATTCATATAAGTTATTAGTTGTGATGAGGAAAAAAGACACAAACCAATTGAAGGTAGTACAGAAAGTGCCAGAAACAGCAAAATTTGTAATGGATGACAATCCATTACTTAACCAGACAACACTACGTTAGATGTGACGTGCTGGCTGCCAAGAATAACAAAGCATAGCGCAGACAGTCTTTCAAGAAGATGGATTGAGGACGTAAAGGGAATTCCGAAGAGCAGATAGTTTGAAGTGCCCAGAAAAGAAGCACATGGAAGCATATTAGTCTTCCTCCAGAAGTGGAAAAATGATGGTTGAGAAGAGAACAGAGTTAATAAATTTATTAAATATCATTTGTAACCTTGTGGTATTCTTTAGTCCTCATTTTGCATCTTTTACATTGAGTACCTTTACTAAGTACGTTATCCAAAGAACACTCAAAAAAAGTGCTATATGACTATTATGTATCGCTGGCAGAAACAGGGTTAAAATCATCTACAAATTGTCTGAAATTATCCAACATTGTTTAATTTACCAGAGCTGTTTAAACTTTTCTAAAGTTGTTTAACATCACCAAATCTATCTAAATTCGTAAGAAGCTGTCGAAAATATATCTGTAATAACCTATAATTATTTAAAGTTTTCCATAAATTGTTTGAAATTATCCAAAATTTGTCTAAAATATATCTCAAATAGCTGATAATAGTCTAAAGATTAGATATTAATGATCAAAAACCGTCTATAAATAATATGTTTCTAACAGTCTATATATTGTTAGCATTATATGAAATTTTTGAGAGTAGGCTAATTGTGCATAATTTGAAAGAAGAGTTCATATTCAAATTGACATACAAGTTATTTCTTCTTGTTCAAAAGTAAGACCTCCACGATTTTTCAAATTTAATTACGTTTTTCATCATTCTACCAAAACGTCAACAACACATCATCTTTCAACATTTTTTTGGTGGAATCGGTTTCAAATTGAAACAACGACTTATACATCGTCTGAAAGAGGAAGGCTCAGCCTTCAATTTCATATACGAGTCATTTCTTCATTTTCAAAAATGCAACCTCCACGATCCTTCGAAATTATCATTTTTTCGTGGTTTAACTACAACGTCAATAACAGATCAGACATTTCTTAGGTAGAATCGATTTCAAATTGAGACAACGAGTTATACATCACTAGAAAGAAGAAGGTTCAACTTTCAATTTAAAAACATTATGTATCTCAGGAACCGCAAGACATATGGAAATGCAGTTTCCACCATTAAGTTTCTTATAAAAGAGCCACTATATCGTCTTTTCCTCTATATCATATAGTAAGGGATATCCTTTTAAAAGTTTCAAATTTAGTCCGCCTTGTACAAGATAAGATTTAATCGTTTTGTCGTAATATAACACGGAAAATAATTTCTTAATATTATATAGGAAAAGATAAAGGATTATTTATTAAAATTGTTGATTATTTATTTTCTCTCTGTTGTATAACGTCAAGGAAGAAAACCAACGGGTTTACGTGATTTTATGAACCGATGATAAAATTAATTATTATGCCCATCCCCGTTTACGATCCGCTTTCATGCAACAACCACACCAAAGGAAGATCCGCAAGCACCAATTTCTTATTATGTAACTCAAATGATTTATAACTAAACTTAAATTGATAAAACATTTTGAATAATTTAAATTTTAATACTTCTTTAGAGGTCAGTGTAAAGAATTGCAATGTCAAGGTAAGATCATCATCTCGTTACACAACGACGAAGAAGAGAACGTGCTCAATGAAATTGCATAGTAACAGTCGAGTATTGTACGGTTCGAGTTAACGAACGATCGTTTCATTCATTAAGTATTAAACTCAACTTTTTTTGTAGTAATTAACTTATTTTAAATTAAACCGCATCGGAATTTATTACAAAGTAAAATATGAGTATTTAAGTATTCGTTATTTATTAAGGGAAAGAAGTTCGGATGGTACAATTAACATAATCACCAGACTGAAAAATTAATAAAAAACGATTTTAAAAAGGTTTTTATATTTTTTATTCCTCTAATCAATAAGATTAAAAATCAACAAATAAAAAAATAACAAAAATATATAAGTAACAACAAGAAGTGAAGAACCAAACCTATAATTTTTTTTTTGCTTAAATAAACTGTTTTAAATGTGAATGTGATGCATTATACAACGAGATCCTTCTGGCTAACAAATAACGTAGGGTCCCAATGCAAAGAGCAATAAAACACCACCTGAAACACGAAAAAGAATCGACCACTATATAGGAAGTTCAATTGATCGGATTACTTAACCGTTTCGGTCGCTTAAAGATTAAGATCGAGCAGAAACCGAGTCACGGTTGACTAAATTACAAAGTCCACATTACCTCCGATAATTAAAGCTACCGTGATCGAAGGAAGGAGGCGCGGTCTTAGGATTTTTTTTGGATTGTGCTTGTTCGAAACCGACCACCGCTTACTTTCGACTTATAGGAGTGAGCGGTCGATGATTCAAAAGAAAACGTAAATTCTCGAGAGTGCGGAAGCAATTATTATTTTCCTGTTCACATTGAAGATTATTCGGTATCCCAGTTTATATGGGCAAATCGATTTTTTCAAAAAAATTAAAAATGTTAGAGAAAATTTGATGTTTTTTGAAAGTAAAAGTGATTTGCATAGAAAGTTAAAACAACTTGCAATTAAACCCTTTACAAGGACATCATCTTTTACACGAAAATTGTTGCTTAACACGCACTCTAAACTTTCACGTAATTTTCTTAGTTGCTTACCTTTTAGAATTTGTGTGACCCAAAGTCATCATCAAATCCACCTCCGTGTCCGCCAATAAAAACTGGTACTTTTGTAATGATTGGTACTGTATTTTCAACGTAAACTGGGTAAGGTTGTGGGATTGAGATGGTTTTTTCCAATTCAATTGGGTACGGTTTTGGTACACTAACTGGGTAGGGATGGGGTACTGGGATGTGCACTGGTACCTTAACTGGTACTGGAACTGGTCGATCAACTGGAACGTTAACTCTGACCTGTTTTGTTACTTGAACTGGGTACGGTTGAGGTATTGGAACAGTTACGGTTTTTGTAACTGGATACGGAACTGGAACCTTCACTGGGAATGGTACTTTGCTGACTACAGGATAAGGGACTTTCTTGTAAACCGGATAAGGGATCTTTTGTGTGATTACTTGTACACCATGAACTCCACGTTTTTCCCTCTGCAACTCTTGAGCTAGGGTTAAACCCAACACAAAGAATAAAGGTACCTTAAACAAAAACAAAAAAAATTAAAACAAATTAAATTAATCAAATAAAATCTTACTAAGAATTTCATGGTGATTTGTGTGTGAATGTTAATACTTAATCGGGATTCTGCTCCTAGAGGAATAATGCCAACCATTTATTAAAGGATTGCTTATATACCTCAGGAATCTAACGTATACTTTCGCTTTCCTTTTTTTTTCCGAAATAAGGCCACTTTTTTCTTTCCCCGTGATCACGGTGATAGGAAGAAAGGCCCCAGAAATATAATAGTTTGCTTTCGTTTCCGGACCGCTGGGTGCAAACATTCAAAACGAAGAACCAACCGCAATGTAGGCGAGAAAAAGAAATGCTGGGAACAATTTGAGCACATTACCGCAATTCTTAAGTACCATCATTAACAGAACCATGTTTAACGAGATGACGAGAAGACTGTCTAAGAATCGACTCGAAAGGTCTATGACATTTCGATTCAGTGTTAAGGTGACCAGAATCTCGGAACATTCACTTTTAGAACACATATGTAAAGATTCAATCTTTATATTTTTAGGTTAAGAAATGATTGATTCGAAAATGTAGGAAATTGCATGAGAAACTCATTTGCATATTGATTCTTTATAAAAAAGTGGTTTGAAAATCGTTAAAGAATTTAAAAAGTAACTTTATTTTAGTAGTTTTGTTTCCAACTTTTTGTTTATTAATGTGGTAAGAGTAAAATGTATTTGAAATCGAGTAAGTATTTTTAATATTCCAAACGTTTATTAAGCTCTATTTGTTAGGCTTTTAGAAATCATATCAAAAATGATATGATTTCTAAAATAATAATAAATACCCATTACATACCCATCCCTTTAATCCATGAGCACACGCGACAACAAGAAATAATATGACATTTATGTAACAAAAAGACACAAAAGTGGTATTGACTTCATTGAAGTGTAAGTGCTAGCTTACCAAAAATTTTTATCTCTCTGCACATGTAGTTTTGTCGTCAAACCTTATATATACTACTATCTAATTGTAAGTAGGAATCAAATCTCTTGATGGATATGGTGTGACGAAAAATCTCCACTCCACCTTAAACTAACACTAAAGCTATCAGTGGAAACAGAAGCTTTTAAGTTTTGCCATGCTTCTTCTGAAAAGGTGTCGATTTCATATTGCATTTCTTCTTCAAGAATTGATTCGAAGTAGCCACTTTGAACCAGACCTTCTCGATCTTCTTCAGAGTAGTTTTTGTAGAAGGTTGCAATATAGTATCTGAAACGACAAATACCTTTTCAAAAACGTACGACAAAATCCGAAAACTTGTAGTAATAGTTCTAGTTCTAATACTCGTGCTGATGTTAGTATCATAAATCATAATATATGCGTAAGTTACTATATCTTACACTTTATCTTTAACCCAGATGTTGTTAATGACTTTAATTCATTCGAAAGATGATTATATATTCTAGCTGATTGGTACATGAAATTTTTTTAAATTTGAGTGAACTTTGTGATTAGCGGATTTAGTAAATTCTTATTTCTTGTGGAGTATAGATGAGTTCTTTACATTTCCTGATAATGCTGTGGATACCGTCTAACACACAAAACGCTTTCCAAAATGCAAATATTTGTCAGAGTAAGTATTCGATTTGTTTTAAAACATTCTTTGCAAGAATCTGATCTTTTTAATTCATAGATAGATCTAATACATATCTTTTGTAATATTAAAACTCTACTCATTGCTGAGGAAAATCCCCAGAAAATCACACCATATCTTAATAGCGGGTATACTGTTCCATAATAAGTAATTAAGGCTGCATCAGTGGATGCCCTTGCTTTGACTTGCCGGATCAAGTGAACATATTTGCCCATCTTAGAAGCTAGATATTCAATATGTTTCTTCTATTGAAGATTACTATCCATTATCATACCAAGGAATACAGTATGGGTAGACACCAATTCTTCGCCCAGATAATTTCGGTTTTGCTCATATTCATTTTTAAATTATTTGCAATAAACCATTTCTTGGCACACTCTATGGTATTAAGAATTCTGTCCTCAAGATTTGTATTTCCTGAACATATTACTGAGGTATCCGCATATAGAACTACCGATTGATCAATCACTTCAGGCAAGGCATTCATGTACATTACAAAAAGTATTAGACCCAAAATTGATCCCTGTGGCACACCACGTTTGGTTAAAATGTGATCAGAAACACAGATCATACCATCACTTCCTCTCATTTTAACACATTGTTTTCTATCAACCAGATAAGAATTAATTAGACATTGAGCTTTTCCTCTTATACCCATATTCCATAATGTATACATCAATATATCTGCTTCCAGAGAATCAAAAGCCTTTGATAAATCCAAAAATAATGCAGCCACTCTCTTTCCTTCCTCATTTAGATACTTTAATATTTCTATTTCAGATGTCATTTGATAGATGGCACGTTCTGTATTGCGTCCTTTTAGATATGCATTTTGTTTTTTTGTGAGAATATTGTTTACTTTCAGAAAGGTAACAATTCTGCCGGAAATGACCTTCTCAAAAACTTTAGAAACATTGAATATTAATGTGATAGGTTTGTAATTCTCAAATTGGATGTGATTCCCTTTTTTGAAAACAGGCATGACTATAGATTTTTTCCATTGATCTGAATACTTGCCAAGTTCCATGCTTACATTACATATGTGCATTAAAGGTCCGCTAATAATATCTGCAAGTAATTTTAACAGTTTGACAGGAATATCATTTTTGCCCACTGCTTTTGTATTATTCAATGACATTATAGTGTTAAAAATTTCAGTCTGTGTAACCGGATGTAAATATAATGTCTTTGAGCACCACTATTTGTTGTGTTTTCTTAATTGTGTTATTTTAATCTCCTAATACAAAATTTGAGTAGAATCGATTGAACTACAAGTGTAATATTAAAAAAAACTCAATTTAATTTGAACACCCTTTATCTCCAAAGCAAAGCCTTAGTCGACCGTTGCTTTGTTTATATGCAGTTTTGAAGAATGTTAAAGTCCTACAAAAACTTGAAACACTTTGTATACCATTAATTACAGATGTTACAATGCAATATTAAAAGTAGTATTTTTGTAATACTTGCATATACAAGTATTAGGATGTTCAGTTACCAGGACCGGATTTCATAAAAGTAATGGTAGGTCCGGTACTTGGGGAAAGTTTAAAGGCACTTAATCTTTTTTAAATTTCTTATTTAAAAAATCTAAATAAATTTAAAAGTGCTGGATATTAAAAGAAGAACTGAATTCGAAATAGACTAAAACGACAAATGATGACTATCATAACTTCAATCTAGATGTAACCATTGATAATTTTGTATAAGTGGTCTTGAAAGCAGTATTAACTCTTTTGGAAGAAATACCAAGTCTTCTTGAAGGAGTATCAGGTTGTTTTTAAAGCATTAGAAGTTTATGAAGAAAACATGGTGTGATCCGAATTATTGATACTGATAAAGGCATATAAGCTAAATATGGTCTATGAATGGGTTAGCAAAAAAAAGAAAAATAAAGTTGTGTTGCGGTTACTACCATACCATGCAGAGTTTAATCACATCCAATTAATAATCTTCTAAAAATACCACATTTGGGTAGATTAATATTATTTTTTGTTATTTATGATGACAAGAAACAATACTAAAATAACTAATAATTGTTAATTTCAATTTCCCGCCAAGAATATCTGGTGGTTTAAAAACAGAATGTAGGTGTCGACCGCTTTTTTAACTACGTAAAATTTACTGAAAATCAAAGGTAATCAAAATCTACTTTAAATCGCTTTAAGAAGACTGCCCTTAACACTATTAATAGAGGATTATGGATGACACCATTATGGTGTCAGTAATATCCAAATTCCCAAACTACTAGTCCGATGGACTGGCCTAAAAGTAGACAAAACTGAAATCTTTGATTATGGGAGTTTATCTACCATTCTTATTGTCAGTCAAGAAGCAGAAAAAAATTATATTTGTGGCTAAAGCATCTATCCACAACAAGATTTCCTTTAAGAAAGAGCTGTCGATGTCTGTTCGTCTTCATGAAGCAATATCAAGTTTTCGTGAAGCAATATCAGTCTTCATGAAGCAATATCAAGTCTTCTTGAAGCGGTGTTAAGACTTTTGGAAGCATTGCACGTCTTCTAGAAAGAATTTAAGTTTTCTGCAAGCAATATCAAGTCTTTTAGAGGCAATATCAAGTCTTCTTGATGCAGTATCAAGTGTTCTGGAAGAATTGCAAGTCTTCTAGAAGCGATTTAAGTCTTCTGCAAACAATATTGAGTCTTCTAGAAGCAGTATCAAGTTTTCTAGAAGCAGTATCAAGTCTTCTAGAAGCATGTCTAGTCTTCGTCATCTTGAAGCAGCATCGAACTCTCCATGAAGCAATCTTCTAGAACTATTGCAAGTATTCTAGAAGCAATTTAAGTCTTCTGCAAACAATATCAAGTCTTCCACCTGCAGTATCAAGCTTTCTAGAAGCATTTCATGATTTATGGAACCAGTATTAAGTATTTTAGAAGCAGCATCGAGTTTTTGGAAGCATATCGAATCTCCTAGATAGTATCAACTCTTCCGAAAGTATTTGAAATCTTTCAGTATTTGAGTCTTTGAGTATTTGAGTATTATTATTATTATTATATCTTCTGTAAGCAATATCGAGTTATCTAGAAGCAGTATTATGACTTCTAGAAGCATTTCATGACTTCTACATGCAGTATCAAGTGATTCAGAAGCAGTATCAAGTTTTTGAAAACATTTCAAATCTTCTAGAAGCAGTTTCAAGTTTTCTGATACTATTTGAAATCTTTTAGAGGCAATCTCAATTCTTTTGGGAGCATTTGAAGTATTCTAGAGTCAGTGTCACGTCTTCTGGAAGTATTTAAAGTTTTCTAGATGCAATACCAAATTTATGGTAGCATTTCAAGTATCAAAAACTTAATTAAAAATGGCAACTAACCCAACTTATTTATTTTGGTCGCGATTATCTTTAGAAAATTTGGGACCCTTTTTTTGAATTTGAGAATCCCTAAAACATTGTTGGTCCCCGAAATTGGACATCCTGGCTAGTTAGGTGTCAGTTTATTGTTTTGCACTCTTGCATGAATTAAAACATTAAAAACTGGAGAAATTTGTTGCTTTTTCAAGATATTAATGCTAAAAGTCGGGAAAGGGCAATATATATTACAAAAAAAATCAGAAAAATAATTGTAGAAAATATTATTGTTGCTCCCTTTTATTCTCTCAAGAACGTCAATATCGACAGAAATTAATTGACACCACCAAAGAAAGTTTATCCAATCATTTTCCAAGGCAATATCAAACTTATCTTAATGTAAATAAGAAAATTAATCTAGGGCATTTTGTATCTCAAGTAATTAGTTTTAATAATTTTGGGGATTTTAATATTTCAAAATATTGGGTGTTAATGAAATTAAATACTTATTTGAAATAAATCAATCTTTATTCAAAAACAAAATCCATTTAGCTATGTAATACTGTATCATAAAGAAAATCTAAGTAACAACAAAAAACTAGTAAAATACAATTATACAGTGGTAACAGAGTTCAGTCGAGTGGAAATTCTTTCACTTATAATTAGAATGAAAGCTATCCACAATTTGAGATTCCTATTAGGATTATATCACAAGTGTCATGGTCGATTTCTTCTTAGTGGTATCCGCCTCCGCTGCTGCTGAATCCACCAGAGCTACCGCCGTACGAGGAAGAACCCCCAAATCCTCCTCCATGACCACCGCCGAAGCTTCCTCCGCTAGATCCTCCGATAGAACCTCCAAAGCTTCCTCCATGGCCACCTCCAATAGATCCCCCGTAACCGCCTCCAATACTTCCACCATGGCCTCCTCCAATCGATCCGCCAAAACCTCCTCCATGGCCACCTCCAAAGCTTCCTCCACTAGATCCTCCAAAACCCCCTCCATGGCCACCTCCAAAGCTTCCTCCACTAGATCCTCCAAAGCCTCCTCCATGGCCGCCACCAATCGATCCCCCAATGCCCCCTCCGTGTCCTCCGCCGAAACCGCCCCCAAATCCACCTCCAAAACCACCTCCGAATCCTCCGGATCCTCCACCACCTCCATGTCCTACCTGAACGATTACTGGTACTGGCTTTTTAACGTAGATGGTTTCGTGGATTGGAACAGCAACAGGTTTCGAGATCTTTACAGGGAATGGTTTTGGAACTGGGATGGCGACCTTAACAGGAACGGGAATTTTGACTGGTACATTGACTGGTACTTTGATTGTTTTTTCAACTGGGAAAGGTACTGGTTTCTCGACGAGAACTTTGTATGGTTTAGCGACATGAACTGGAATTGGTTTGTCTACTTTAATAGGTACTGGAACTTTCACGATGTAAGGTACTTTCTTTTCAATTGGAATTGGAATCGGGACAGCTGTGTGAACTGGAACTTCTCTATGAAGGGTGACATGGTTAACTCTTCCATTATCTTCAACAGAAATAATTTGGCCATCTCCTCCACCACCTCCTCCACCTCCAGCTCCAAATCCTCCTCCAAAACCTCCTCCAAATCCGCCACCGTATCCTCCTCCAGATCCTCCCCCATGTCCTCCTCCAAATCCTCCTCCGGATCCTCCTCCGTATCCTCCACCGGATCCTCCTCCGTATCCTCCATTGGATCCTCCTCCGTATCCTCCTCCAATATCTCCACCTCCATGACCACCGCTTCCAATATCAATAGAACCACCATCAAAACCACCGCCAGACGATCCATATGAACTTCCTCCACCCGACGATCCATAAGATCCACCACCCCCACTTGATCCATAACCAGAATCAATGCCTCGTTTTTTTGGTTGCGTAGCTGTTGCCACAAAGGCAAGAGACATCATTAAAATCTAATTATAAAAAAAAATTATTATTGTATATCCACAAGAACACCTACGAAAACAAAAAAAAACAAGTCCTTACCAGAACCTTCATCTTCTCTACACTTGCGATAGATGTCAAGATTGAACTCTGTATGATTCATCCATCGTTCACGGTCTCGTATATATACCTGAAGATGGTACAGTGATTACCGTGTTAGGAGAGAGTGCTACTTTCTAACGGAATTATGATAAAGGCATTATAATTAAAGCATACGGACCTGAGGATGTGTAACGAGAGCGAAACATCGAGATCGTAAAAGATTAGCAAAGGATCGAAAACTCTCGGAAGCCGGAACTTTAATGATGCTTTAATGATGGTGGTTAACACACCGTGAACTACATGTGAAATTGCATAGGAAGCTGCATAATTAAGATTTTATAAACGGAATTTGGATCAAAGCGAAAAATTCTAACACGTAAAATTACAGCTAATAAAATTAGGTAGATCTTGATAACCATAATTAACAAGAAGCAATTTGAAGGATCGAAAAAAAGAATGTTATAACCATAAAAATTCTTTATCCATTTTACGTTCACATAGATCGACAAATCTATTTCCTCTAAAATTTTCACTTTCATTCCGCGCATTCGCCAAATTAATGCCACATCGCTACCACTCCGTAACGTAATCGTAATCGTAGGTGTGTTACAGCTGAGTTCGAACAACAACAAAACAGAGACGACGACGACGGTAAAAGTCGTCTTTCCTTTGGGTACGTGCTCTCCAAAGCTCTCGAGTGGGTTGACTGCAAATAATTTTCAATTCGTTACTATTGTTCTGGCGATGCAATACGTAACCGCAAAACCGTCAACCGTTACCCATTAAAGTTCAGAGAGGTATCTCTTTATTCGAGAGACTTACAACTACGGTGTCTTTATGTAATAATTTTCTTTATAGGTGATTGTCAGATGAATGTTGTAGATATGGAGTTATTTTCAGAAAAAAATGTTGAGATTAATGAATGCTTTTATTGGCAAATATATTCTGGTAATGGTCTTTTTAGAAAATAAGGTCAGAGAAAATTCTAAAGACTACTTAAGCTCCATCTAAGAAATGTTAAGGGATGATGTGTTTTTGATGTTTTAGTTGAATCACGAAATAAATGATAAAATGAAAGATCGTGGTGGTCTTATTTTTGAAAATGAAGCAATTGTTTTAATTTTAAATCGATTCCACCTAAGAAATGTTAAATAATGATGCATTCTTGGTGTTTTCGTAGAATTACGAAAAGAATGATAGAATTTGAAAGATCGCGGAGGTCTTGTTTTTTGAAAATGAAGAAGTAATATGGATACCAAATTGAAGGTTGAATCTTCTTCCTTCAAATGATGCATAATTCGTTGTTTCGAATCGATTCCACTTAAGAAATGTTAGAGGACAATGTGTTTTTGGCGTTTTATCAGAATCACGAAAATATGACAAAATTTAAAACATTGAGGAGGTCTCATTTTTGAAAATGAAAAAATGACTTGTACATTATACTAATAATTGAAACTACCTCTTTCAAATGATATATAACTCGTTGTTTCAACTTAAAATCGATTCCACCTAAAGCATGGTAAAAGATGTGTTTTTGACGTCTTAGTAGAATTATGAAAGAAATGATAAAATTTGAACGATCGTTGTGGTCTTATTTTTAAAAATGAAGAAATAGTTGGTATACCAAATTAAAGGTTGAACCTTCTTTCTTCAAATGATGAATAACTCATTGTTTCAAGTTGAAATTCCTTCCACTTAAAAAATGTTAAAGGATGATGTGTTCTTGACGTTTTAGTAGAATCACGAAAGAAATGGTAAAATTTAAAATATCAGTGGAGGTCTTATTTTTGAAAATGAAGAAATGACTTCTATATCAAGTTAACATCCCTAACTGAATTGATCTGAATCCTTTTGTAATTGATCTGAATATGTTTCTAAATATGTATTCTAAACGACAGTATACAGAATTAAATTGGTTCGAATCTTTGAAGTCAATATCAAGAATTATTAACTCGCATATCAAGATATGGATTTTATTTTAAAGTGCTAAGTAAAAAGGATAGCTACGTTGAATCAATCATAATGTGTTAGTATCTCAATGTGTATTTTTAACGTGAGAATGAAACATAAATTCAACAGAATCTTCGAAAAATCTTTAAAAAATTGAATTCCTCTCGTTGTTATCCTTGTTTTCAAAAATATTTCAAACATTTGTCTAGCTGAATTTAGTTGAAACTATCAGTTCGTTACGTCATATTTTTTTGAACCTACTTGTAACATTGAATAAAATTGGTCACGTCATTTAGCGTTTAAAAATCTTATGAGTAGATCTTCGTTTGGGATAAAATATAGCAGTATCCTGTATATTTTACCTTTCCACTAGAGATACGTTCTTGATAAGCTGCACGTTCTTCTCCAAGATTTTAATTTTTCAATTCTCGAGATAAGATGTTTTCAATGCCATTTCTAGTGGAGTATCATAAAATTTGCGATTATGATTCGTAGATTTTGTCAAGCTAATTGCTTGATTGTAACTAATAAAAAAGTGTCACAAAAGCGTATTCGTTCTCTCTGATTTTTATCACTTGGATCCCATATTTTTCCGGTTTAGATGGGATACACTGCGTAAAGCGAGTACACCACGATAGGGATATAACAGTTGTTCATCCATTATAATATTTTCTCCAAGTATATAGCAACCTTGGAGATTCCGATTGAGTCTAAAAGTATACCTATCATATGCGTGTTCGAAATTTGAACGGCTAACACCAACCAACAAACATAAACACTCCAAGATAAGCATCTAACTTGGAAGCATTTATTGGTGTACACATATACTGTCACCTATCTGTGTATAAAAGTCTTGGTTTATTAGTAATATGAACGTATTTAGTATACTTAGCCCACGTATTTTATTGGTAGAATCAGTTCGTCTCAAATTATAAACATTGTGAATCAGAATTTTTCTACTACTACTTGATGATTACGTTACTGGAAGGAAACAGGAAGTGAGTATGTTTTCACCACTTTTGTTTTCTATTTATTTCAGCGGTATACCGTTTTGTTTGAAACAATCCAAATACCATTGTTATGCAGATGACATTAATATATATATATATCTGATAAGGAAAGATTCAACATGATCTATCGTCGATTGTGAGATATTCCATGCAGAATGGTTTGCGGATTAATAGTAGTAAAACCGAACTTATTGTCTTTGGTACTCAGAAATAAAATTAAAGATAAGGTAAACATAAGTATAAATGACACTTGCTTAGAAGTAAAAAATTTAGGAGATATATTGCTTGGTTGAGGAAGACTTATATAAATCTAAAAAAAAATTCTTACCTACCACTCGCGAGCAAGAGTACAACGGGTGCAGAACTCTTGTATCCGCTTGATATTTGGGTTGAGGAAACGTGATCATGTGAGGTTCCCTGACTATCATTTTTGTTAGTTGGTCGTTGTATTTTCGTTTTATTCGTTACGCAAGGAGCATATGGTAGATTTTAAAATATTTTGTTTGTTGGTATATTTTTGGTAAATTTTATCTTTTGTCTAGCATAGATTAAATATGTTGTTTTGTTTACTACTCCTTTCAAACACATCTTTTATTGTCTTCTCTTTCCTTTTTCTATGATAGACGTTTTTGCAAATGTCGATTTTAATATTGCTAATTTAAGATGTGTTATTTTGGTTTTTATACATCGTTGTTATTTCAAGATCAAGTGAAGAACAAAAAGACTTGTGGTTGTACTAATTAACGATGTATATTTTATTATTTTCTGGATAGAAAGTACAACCACATGTCTTTTTGTTCTTCATTTGATCTTGAAATTGCTAATTTAGTTCTTGGTAATTATTTAAACATAGTTTAGTTCTAGTTTTGATTCTTGTTTAGCTTTAATGGTTGATGATCATTGTAGTAATTATGATGGATATTCTTCTGTCCAAAGTGTCTCATCTGTCGTTTTATACTCATTTGATTTTCCTACGGACATACTTTTTTGTGTCTCATCACATTCATTGTCAGATTCGCTATCTTCTAGATTATCCTTTGGTGCGTGTGGTTCTTCAACATCTAAATCGTCTCCAATAAGCAACGGCTTGAATTCGGTAAGCTCCTCGCCCAAATTTTGGGCGAGAAAACGTGGTTACCCATAGTCGGTATATTCATCCTAAACTTAGTCATAATAATAATACTAATTATAGACATTCAGTAAATATATTGGATATAATTTAGTATTAACACAGAACTAAGTGCTTATTTATAATTAAAAATTTATTTTTTAGGAATTTATTTTTATAATTAAAAGCGAATTAGTAACACAGCACTAAATTAGCAAAGGAAAAGTTCTTTATTCAAAGCGCGAACTTCTTACATTAAATCACAATATTTTACTCTTTGGCATTATATTATTTCATTACATTATTTATTTTGGCACGACCTCGTCACTTAAAATAAAGCAAATACTTGTAAAATAATAAAATGCTAACTACTTCTTTCATAGGATAAATATGTCCATATAAATGAAAGATAACGATTTTGAAGCATACATTTTACGAACCAATATATATGTGTGTTGGTTCGGCATTTGAATTAATAAAGTTAACTCAAGATAAGATAAACCTTCCTCTTAATGTATAACTCGTTGTTTCAATTTTAAATCTATTTCACTTAAGAAATATTAAATGATAACGTGTTTTTGACGTTTAAGTTAATCCAAATTACAAGATTTGGAAGATCGTGGAGGTTTTATTTTCGGAAATGAAGCATTGACTAGTATATCAAATTAAACGATAAACTTTTCTGTATCAAAAGATGTATATCTCGTTGTTCCAATTTGAAATCGATTCCACATAAGCAATGTTAAAAGGTAATGTGTTTTTTACGTTTACACAAAAGTAGAATGACGAATAAAAGATGAAATTTGAAAGATCGTGGAAGTCTTATTTTTGAAAATGGAGAAATGACTGGTATGCCAACTTGAAGGCTTAACCTTCGTCCTTCAAATGATGTATAACTTGTTGTTTCAATTTGAAATCGATTCCACTTAACAAATGTTAAAATATAACGTATTTTTAACGTTTTGTTAGAATCACGAAAAAAATGATAAAATCTAAAAGATCGTTGAGGTTTTATTTTTGAAAATGAAGAAATGACTTTTATATCAAATTAAGTGATATTGATTGCTCTTTCAAATGATGATTAGCTGATTGTTTAAATTTGAAATCTGTTCCACCTAAGAAATGTTAAATGATAATGTGTTTTTGACGTTGTAGTAAAATTACGAAAAAAATGACAAAATTTTGAGCATCGTCGAGGCCTTATATTTGAAAATGAAGCAATGACTATTATATCAAATTAAACGTTAAACTTTCCACTTTCAAATTATGTATATCTCATTGTTCCAATTTGAAACCCATTCCCCTTAAGAAATGTAAAAGTTCGGTTAAATAAAAAAAATGATAACCAAATGAAATTCGGAAAATAAGTGTCGATCATCTTTATTCCGAATAGTATCATTAACAACATAAAAAAGCAGAAATTCATCAAAATTCACGCTTTCGTGTTTTTCTCAATACCTACACATCTAATTGTGATAGTAAAAGTACAAAAGCGTAATATTATTAAGATTAAAATTTGTTACAACTTTAATTGTAAACATTTTTTATAGCATGCTCCGACTGGTGCAATTAAAAGCTTGCAATGTGATGAAGTTCATCAAATTTCCATATTTTTATAGTCACTTCCAAGTGCAAGTATGAAAGAAAGTAATTTTGTTAAGTAAAGTTAGGTACAGTAAAGCTTCGCTAATCCGAACCAATATAAACCAGCTTAATTTAAATTATGGGAGCATGCAAATAATTGAAGTCGTATTTAGAATGTTATCAAAAAGTTTAGTTAATACACATTTATACATTGATTTATTATACTGGATTATAATAATAGTACACTGTCTTTTTTAAGTTTTAGTACTATTTACTATTTTCTGCAGCATAACACCGATTTTTTTTAATTGCTGAATGGACACTGAAATGGCGTCATCAAGTTCCTCTTCCCTGTTGTTATAAGATATTTGGCGCCCCAGAGTTGGGTTGAACGAATGTGTTCCTTTTCATACAAAATTCAAAAAAGAAGATTCTAGTTTTAGGTCTAGTGTTAGTTCTATTTTTCTTGAATTCAAATATACAGGGTTGCCAAATCAGTTTGTAATGTACTTTATTTCACGGCTAAACCCAACCCAATCTAACCCTGCATATTTGAATGGAAGTAAAACTAGAACTAACACTAGACCTAGAACTAGAATCATTCGGGTTTAGCCGTCTTGAAAGATGTTTGGCTAAATCCGAATGATTCTAGTTCTAGATCTAATGATATAAAACTAGAACTAACACTAGACCTAGAAGTGAAAAGATTTGGGTTTAGCCCTGCATCTTCAGGTCTAGTGTCAGCTCTAGTTCTACTTCAATTGAAATATAAAATAAGGTTGTGAAATCAGTTTGTAAAATACTCTATTCCAAAAACCAATTTTCCAAAATCCAATTTTTACCAATTCGATTCAAATTTTACATTTTCTAAATTTATTCGGATTACAAATTGAATTCGGATTTGGGAGTGTACGAATTAGCAGAGCCTTACTATATAATTATTTTTTTAAAAGTAGTTTTGTAATATGCGCCGATTCCTTTTTAAATTTATTAAATTTCTAAATAATAAATAGTTTTCCTTAAAAATTAGAAATATCAAAAGTTATCGTTTTCGTGAAATTGATTAATTATGAAAGATGTAAGATAAATAACATTTTCAAACCCACACTTTCACTCCGTTTTTCAATTTAATGTCACTTATGCATCTACAAAGATTTCAAATCAGCATAATTATAAAGTTTCACTTTGCACTACAAATACGTTTATGAGATTAATTTGAATTTTAATAAATACTCTTTGATTTAAATCAAATACCCAGAAATAATATTGTAATTGGTTATTTATAGAAATCTCCCAAATTTAATAACACAGAATTACTTCAACAAAGGATTGTAAATTTATTGTTGTGTCAGTTGGGTAATATGATTTATTTCATTACTCATTTTATTGTTTGTAGGAAGTAATGTTGCAAATCTTAAGTAATCGTAAACTTTTACTTTTAACGTATCTTATGGGTTTTAGGTTAGAAGATTGTTTAACGCAAAACGCAATATTTTGGTATTTTTCATTTATATTTTATTGTATAAAAGAGTTGTTCACAACAAAAAAATTGAGCCTAGAGACGGTAACGAGGAAATCGCGAATACCATACAAAAAAACGAAAAAAAAATTGTCGGAAAGATTTTAAGAATTCGCGCTACCTCCACCGCAAAAGTTAAAATAAATTAGAGTGCACAGTCGCCGCGTTTGGTTTCTGGCAGGACAATCTCAAATGGAAATTTGAGCTATCCGTGCCCAGCATCCTTAGTATTTTCCGCCGAAGGAGCTGCCGCCGAAAGAGCTACCGCCGAAGGAGCTGCCTCCGAAATCGTGTCCGCCGCTGGATCCACCTCCAAATCCGCCGTGTCCACCTCCGAATCCTCCTCCGAGTCCACCGCCGAATCCACCATGTCCTCCACCGAATCCTCCTCCAAGTCCACCTCCAAGACCACCATCATCGCCATGTCCCCCAGTGTGGATGATGACTGGTACTGGTTTTTTGACGTAGACGGTTTCATGAACTGGAACTGGGACTGGTTTGTGTACTTTAACTGGGTAAGGTTGTGGAACATGAACTGGTACTTTCACTGGGACTGGGATTTTAACTGGTACACTAACTGGTACTTTGACGGTTTTTTCAACTGGGTAGGGTACTGGTTTATCAATGTGGACTGGGTATGGTTTGGGTACATGAACTGGGTATGGTTTATCAACATGTACTGGTACTGGAACTTTAACTGGGACTTTGATGGTTTTTTCAACTGGAACAGGCACTGGTACTGGGGTGTGAATTGGAATTTGTTTGTGAAGGGTGATGTGGGTGATTTTTCCATGTCCATCATCTCCACCACCGATTCCTCCTCCGATTCCTCCACCATAACCTCCTCCAAATCCTCCTCCCAATCCACCTCCAAAATCGTGTCCTCCTCCAAATCCTCCACCTAAATCACCACCTCCAAATCCACCACCATGTCCTCCAAAATCACCACCTCCAAGGGAAAGATCCAACCCTCTTTTATCGTTCTTCTTCTCCTCTTTAGCATCTTTAGCATACGCCGAAGAAGCGGCCACTAAGAATACAGCGCAAACCTAAAAAATGGAACAAAAAAGGGATAATCCATCTTTTTTTTTCTTTTTCTTTCATTCGCCTATCTTACCAGAAACTTCATGTTGCTGCTTTTGATAGAACCAAGCAACTGTGCTTGCCTTCCATCTTCTACGGCGCCTTTATATACCCAACTCTTGCGCCCCCATGTATGAAGACCATCTACTTTCTATTCAATTATGATAAAAGATGCGCGCGCTGATTTTTTCGACCACAACGGCGGGCCAAGCTTGTTCTTCAACGTTGCACACGAAAAGTTACGCACCATTCATCAATATAGTTGATACACAATCCAAAATCTGGGACGAATATTATTTCGGGCACTCCAACTCACTCTCTCACCAACACGAACAACTCTTTCTCGCACCATCATTATTACTCATATTTTTTTTTCTTTTGAAAAGGAAGAAATCGAAAATAAAAACGAGAACGGACGCTTTTACGTCTATCGCTTTTACGTCTATCGTTTTACGTAACTATAACATCGAATGTATTTTAGAAAAAAAAAAAAAAATGAAGAAAGAAATTAGGTAGGTAACGCTTTATTTAGATTGCTACTGAGATGTAGACACATTATCTTCAGAGCGACAGATGGTAGTCAGTGCTTATGAATAATCGCTTCAACTAGGTATAGCAAATTTAAGTACGTAATACTACGAGATTGTCTTACTTAATTTCCTCTTAACATTTTCTCTTTAACAATTATTCTAAAAAATTCAAATTAACGCATATAATTAAAATTAATTAATCAAATTTGGTTGTTTCTTCATTAGAATTAATCATAATGTTTAAGTGGTTTCAATTCGTTGTGGTATTCTATGTTTGATAAGTTCGAAGAGTGAATGTACATTAATTAGATTTATTTTTACAACCGATTGAAATCCTAATTATTATTGACCTTATGAGGGGAAAGCTTTCACGTAATTTTTTAATTGAATTCCACAAGTCGAAAGACTTCATTAATTCGATGAATCATTTAATTTTGCAATTCGGTAGCACGAGTTATGGATAATCTTAAACATACAGACAAAATGGTAGATTATTAAGCACGATTACGTTTTCGAATACCGTAATTGACGACCTATCGAAAGCGATGACACGATCTTCGTGTAATCTTTAAGTCTACTTAAACTGCCAATACTTTCATTTCCTGGAAATTGTACACAAGCAAGAGATTGTTTTAATTTAGTGTTTTAGGAGGTAAATCAATTTTTTAGAAGGTCAAACAGTTACATGAATGTAAAATGAGAACTATCAAGAAGGGTTTCGTTTTTAAATCCGGCTTTATCTTCTGTTCATTGCTCCCAATACCTGAAAATGTATCACTAATATTAGTTGGTTGAAAAAAGCGGCTGATTAGCTTCCCACGTATGAGGGCAGAATGAATTTTAGCTTAGTACTGTCTTCATTTGGGTGTCGCCTAATGGAATGATGAGGATGAAGAAATAAGACCGGGACCATCGGGGCTAAGCAATCCAGCTCAATTTTTCCCTTGGTTAGAATGGAGGCAGCTACTACATCCATAACCACAGAGTGGGCTGCTGAAATCAGTTTGGAGAGGAACTTACAATTTTAAGAATAGTACAGTGCAACTTGCACCATAAGAGGGTGTTTGTACAAGCACCTTGGTGTGGTTCTCTTAGCAATATTGTTTTCTTGTTTCTTCATTCATCGATCAAGGGCCGCAATCTACGTTCCGAGACATATGTCCGAGTATATTCTTCCAGAAGAATCAATTCGAGCCTGAGCTGTAGTCATTCTCTTACATCTGTCTACCTGAATATAGAAGAGATGGATCCTATTGTGGCCTTTGATAACATTAGTCAACACTAGTAAGGTAAATAAATGTCTACTCATTGTAGGCTGCAACTTCAATGGTTACTGTGTTACTCGGGGATGTGACGAGGGAAACTGTAGAGGTAAGATCTTGTTGATTTTTTGCGAGTAATGGCTTCGAGATAATTAATCAAGACTGTGAACCCAAATTTGTCAATGATGGATGTCAAATGACTAAAAAGGTTAACAACTGGTGTGGCTGCCAGGTGTCTTTGTCTGACCGTAGATGGATCGCTTTTCAATTAGAACCAAGTAGGCTTCTGGAAAAGAAGATCCATAGCGGACTGACTTGAGCATCTTTGCAACTCATTGACCAAATGCGAGGTTTTCCTGGAAACACAATTGAATTGAAGATTTTATTCAAATCTCGTGGATGACACACTGAGTCAGGTCATCCACGCGGTTTGTCCTGAGACAAGTAGTAGAGGAGAAAGAAAGGGTTACACCTTGGTCTCACTGAGGGTCATCTGCAGAATAGCTTCCAATAAAGTAAAACAAACCAGACTGAATTCTGACAAGACTTTTTTTAAAACTGAGGAAATGTACCTGCTTATAAACACCAACAATATTTCGACGCACCACGGCCAAATTAGTATTCTCTTTAACGTTTTGTTCAAAAGAATTATCTCGTTCCATGTATTAAATATTAATAAATATTAAATACTAATATATTAAAGTGATAACTTCTAGCATTTTTGCTACTAAACAGCAAACATCTACGACCTAAGCGCTCTTAGGGCTACAGCCCTGGCGCGCCAACTCCTGAGGGGTGCCCGTTTTTGCAATCAAATGAATAATATCCCTATCTACATGTATCCAGTATACTGTATAAGGTGCGGGCTCTATTTTACATCAAATTTTGTATGAAAAGGGGCGCACTTAAAACTAATTCAAATAGTTGGATAGGGTTGGGTTGGGTTGAGTTTAGCTGTGTCTTTAAGTAAAGGGACGGCTTTCACAAAAGACTTTGCAATGATTTGTGTACCAGTACTTTACAAACTACTAAAATTTGGCAATCCTGTCTATTTGAATTGAAGTAAAACTAGAACTAACACTAGAGCTTCAAGTAGAAAGTCTTGGGTTTAGCAGTGCATCTGAAGACGCACGGCTAAACGCGAATCTTGATACTGCATTTCATTTGCTATTGCTTCCAGAATACTTGCAGTGGTTCCAGAAGGCTTGAACTGCTTTCAAAAGATTTGATACTACCAATAAAAGACTTAATACAGCATCTAGAGGAAATGATATTGCTGCCAAAAACCTTGAAATATTTTCAGACTACTTGTAATGCATCAAAACACTTGGTATTGCTTCTAGAGGACTTGAAATGCTTCCAGAAAACTTATTATTGCTTTTGGAAGACTTGAATCACTTCCAGAAGAATTTATACTGCTTTTCGCACACTTGATATTGTTACCAGAATACTAAATACTGCTTCCAGAAGACTTGAAACTGTATCTAGAAGACACCAAATTGCTCCCAGAAGATTTGAAATGTTTTTAGAAGACACTCCTCTAATACTGCTACAAGCAAGTCCTATGGTACTTCTGTATTTAATAGTGTCGATTTTAATAAATAACTTCGCGTGTCTCATTCCAGGAGAAGTGGTCTACAGTAGGCAAAGTCTTTCTTTAGCCCACAGCCCAATGTTGTGCTTGGCCATCGAAAATGATACATCTCTCCGACATATTATTACTGGCTCTGGCGTCACAAACGCATTAGTGCTGCCCTCTCGTAACCTCGAGTAACTCCAGGGTCCCAGGTTATTCCTTACTCCAGTAACCTGGGACCTAGATTAGAAAAACTCCGTTATCATCATTGAGTGTGTTTAAACTTCTTTTACACTGCGTTTTTGAAATGTCTTGGCAGTATTGATCCGGCGTTTTTGATCCATCTGTGAACATGTAAATATCTGTCTGAACCAGAGACTCCTTATTTTCAATCCAAAACTATCGTTCAAGCAATTTATTCTGGTATTGATCATTAATGAGTGACGGTGGCCTCGTCAAATCAAGCACAGTATCAGTACCTCGCGTATAGCTTATATCTGTAAGTGGTAGTTCTGGTCACTTTCTCTATACGCACGTGCAAAGGAGTTAGTCCAAGTAGAGCATCCATTTCCAGAATTGGTGTTGTGCTTATCGCATCAGAAATTGTCAATACAGCTATTAGTTGAATTCTTGAAAGTTTGCTGATAACTTTGGATATCCTCAAGAAACAAGTTCCATTGATCATAACAACAATGTCGTCAAAATACACTTGCATCTCCGCAAAAAGGGCTTGGACTATCGCTATCAGGTGCAATTGGAAATACTTGGGGATTAAATCTGAAGGTCACAATGTGGATTTACACTTATCCTTCTTGAAATTCTTCTAAATGCTTCTAGATAAGGAAGAGAGGCTAGAAAGGCTTGATACTGCCCTTAGAGGATCTGATACCGCTTCTCACTTAATATTACTTCTAGAAATATCAATGGTTCCCGAAGACTTGACTACATCTACTTCTCTCTATCCTTCCAAATGACTTGAAATGATTTCAGAATACTTGTAATGCCTCAAAAGACTTGATACTGCTTCTAAAATATTGCTTTTAGAAGACTTACATTGATTCCATAAAATTTCAACTGCTTCCAAGAGACTTCATTCTGCTTCTAGAGAACCTAATATAATTGAAATGAAGTACTTTCAGAAAACTTGATATTATCTTTTGAAGAGTTGATATGTTTCCAGAAGGCATTTCAACAGGATAAAGTCTGTAATAAGAGAATTCGTTGGAAAAACCGGTTTAACTTTTTCAAATCTTTTCAAATTGCTACTTGAAATGCTTTCAGAAGACTTTGGAATTTTAAACTCTTTGGATGCTATTACATTAAAATTATTTTAGTAGCTACATACAGCGTAATAAAATCATTTGCAAATGTTAATCGATTTTTTCTTCCTAAGACTAATATAATCTACATTAAGTAATAGGTTAGCAAATGATAATGCACCAAAAATAGACTGAATATTTTAAAAATTAAATAGGATAAATAGTGCATCTAGCGGAACTGAGTAACGATTTGTATTTAAGTTTCGCTTTAGTTTTAGCAATAAATATGCACAAAAGAAAATAGTACATGCTAATTTTTAAACAAAACTATTTTTTTACTAACACCCTATGTTTTAAAATACATTTTGAACTGTTTAAATCAAATTTGGTTTAAAATATATCATACAGTTTTAAACATGATTAAAACAGTTTGTTTTAGAAATTTTGTTTAAAATATAACAACCTTGGTTGTGACATTCTGAAATAGATTAATGACAGTTTTTCCAAAGATTCAGAAGAAACGTTGCACTTACTAATGAATGTTCTGTTTCCAGATTTTTTGCAAAATTTTTCAATGATTCTACACCAAGTGGAATTTAACAACTCTCGTAGCAAACAAGACTGCCAACGAGTTAGTACAGAACTAGTAGGATAAGTGGGCCGATGGCAGTTTTGAACCCTTTAAAACACCTGGACCACACTGTATCTTTCCTGATCTTCTTCAATGAAGCTTAAAACACTTGATGAGAGTTTCAAAGCTTGCTTAGTGTTTAACTATGTTCCCATCAGATGGAGGAAGGTCACAGTAACATTTATATCAAAGAATGGCAAAAAGGATCCAAAAGCCTTTCGACCAATTAAACTCCCATAATTTGTTTTATAGACTCTTAAAAACCATATGATCATTATATTCGACAAAATGTACTTAAAGCGTTCATTCTGATTACCTTTGATTTATGCAGCAACATGCTTCATATGAATATTGTCCTAAACATGGTAGGTGGGTTTTGGGAGCTTGGCGTAGAGGGATCGTTTGATAAAACCAACTTTGATAGTATTAATATGGCATTGGAATCTCGAAGGGTATCGTTGGTCATCGCGGGCTGGATTAAAACAATCATAACAAGCAGAGTTGTTTAGGGTAAAGTGAAAGGTCACACACTGAAACACTTAACAGAATCCAATTTTTGCTATAATCCATTAACCTTTCCTCTAGAAGTGAAATAAGTTGGTGTTAGGTTTGACTGGGACATCGCACATCAGTTGCACAACCAAAAACGTAAAGATTCTGGTAGATCAGTGTGGAAGGGCAATTAGAAATACTTGGGGATTAAATCACAATGTAGATTGACACTTTTGTGATAATACCCACGATAGCTCACCTCGACCTATAGTTTGCAGCTAAGCGTTGAAACGTGTATAATAATCTAAATTGCTAGATCATTTGCAATAATTGGCTTGCCTGTTAATCACGAGTACCATGACATATACACGTATGATCGCGATGGAGACTATGCTAAATATGGTGCTCCTAGGTATTTTTATGAGGGAGGTTGGTTGATAAGCTGTTAAAATGGGAGCGAGCTCTAAAGTGAGGATGTCAAAAACGGTCCAATGTGGATGTACATAGGGCTCCTTTAGCCTAAATACTGTGAAAGTATTTACATTCAATTGAAACTAACTCCAATTCTTCCTTACTGATTTTTCAATATGCAGATTGCGTTGTATGAATGTTTTATAAATTCAAATTAAAGAATCAGACTAAGGAGCCAAAAATGGAGACGAGAGCAAAGTCCCGCCGACATTCAATAAAAGTTTTCTCTTTTATTGATTGCTCTCACCTAATAGATCTTCTTGTGATTCTTATTGTTAGATTTTACTTTCTACTGCGATATAGTATACTTTTTAGATAAAAGAAGAGATAAGAAAAAAAGATTTTAAAAATCTTTCTTTACTTAAATCTCTTCTTGAGTTGTTTTTGCTCTTAAGCGATCATTATTTAGAACACACTGAATGAAACAATCTATGACGTGCAATTTCTATTTTTTGGCATGAACATAAACTATGAGCTTGCTATAAATTTTGTATCTTTCAAAATCATCTTCACAAATTAGCCACATTTCGGATTAAATCGTGAATAAGATTTTTTGATCGATATTTCTAATCATGAATAAGATAGAAATTGGGATGTACAGGAAGAGTACATAATTGCATTTTGCTATGTTACCAGAAGAGTGTTTGAGCGGGATTTAAGCTTTGTTATTAATTATTATTATTACTGTGATAAAGACTCATGTGTACCTAAAGATTGTTGATGAAAATTTTCATAATTCAGCATTATACATTATAATCAAAATTTAATCAATTAATTATACGAAATAAAATAAAAAACAACGCGTTTATTTTTATTACCACATCAACAAATCGTTTTTGTGATATATTTAATTTTAACGTATTAATTCGATTTCCATTCCAACTTCGCAATTTCTTCAGTTGCCTATAACCAATTTATTATATTTTTGTATCAAAAAGTTTATTTAGTATATTATAACTCCTAAGAGAAATGCTATAAGAAATACACATCTGTATTTCGTGTAATCTAAGCTGTATTAAACTCTTAAATCTATGAATAATATAAGAATTAAAAAGAATTATTTTTAAATTTAAAAACCCCAATTAAAAAAGAGAACGTACTTTTTATACTTAACTTTCTAAGTAGTATCATTTAAATTGGTTCAATAAAACTTGTTTTTATAAAATCTAACAATTACCGACCTTAATTTGAGAATTAGATAACACCACTTAAGCTTCCCAACTATCTCCAGCACTTTGATTATTACCCACGTTAAACTCTCACATAGGAAATAGGCTACACCGGCGATTTAGTTAAATGATTGCTGAAGTTACCTTAACCTTTCGTTTTCTTCGAATCGAAGAATCGTGAAGAACTTCACCGTTTCTTTTATTTTCACTTCGAGGTAATGTATTGAAAGGTTGTGGGGTGATAAGGTCAAGGGTTATTGTGTGAATCATAAAATATATAACAAAGTAATAAAAAATTATACTTACTTAAAGGGTACAAAAAAGCACTATTATATCACCTTTTTAATGTACGTTTCAACACAGAAAACTTTTAAATAAATGTGATGAATTTGTTTAAGGATTTGTTGGATGATAAGTTGAGTTTACGTAGTTTAAATTTTTTTTGGTTTGGGTTATTTTTTTTGTTAAATATTTTATTTAAAAGAAAAAATTGGTTTTTCATTTGAAAAATATTTATTCTTTTCTATTCATACAAGTTATAAAAAAATTTTGTTGAAGGTTGTTTTTTTTTTACTATTAAACAAGTTCACGTTCAACTCGGCCTCTAAAAACTAAAATACGACAAAGCTTTATTTGGTTGTATCCGGTTGATGAATGAAGTTATCCAACAGCGAGTAATAGCGTCTTCGTGCGGAAGTTGGCAATCTGCGATTTACGCAGCTACCTTCTTCCTTTGTCCGCGATGCATGACTTAAATTGGTAACTTATAAAGGAAATATATCACAATTTTAATGGTGGCTGATGTGGACTCCATAGCTAGATCCGGATCCATGTCCACCTCCAGCTCCGAAACTTCCATGACCTCCTCCTAATCCACCGCCTAATCCGCCGCCTAAACCGCCATGTCCACCTCCCAATCCACCTCCTAATCCTCCTCCTAATCCACCATGACCTCCTCCTAATCCACCTCCTAATCCACCACCTAATCCTCCTCCTAATCCGCCTCCTAATCCTCCTCCAAAACCACCTCCAGCTCCTCCTCCAAATCCACCTCCAGCTCCACCTCCAAAACCACCACCAGCTCCAGCACCACCTCCTCCAACGATAACTGGAACTGGTTGTCTAACAATAACAGTTTCTGGGACTGGAACTGGTACGGGACGAGGTACTTGAACAGGGTAAGGTTGTGGGACATGAACTGGGACTTGTACTGGGACTGGGACTTGAACTGGATGTGGTACTGGTACTTGTACGGTTCTGTGTACTGGGACTGGTACTGGACGATCAACATGAACTGGGTATGGTTGAGGTACTTGAACTGGGTACGGTCTGTCTACTGGAACTTGAACTGGAACTTGAACGGGTACTGGGATACGACGTTCAACTGGAACTGGGACTGGGACAGGTTGAGGAATTTCAATTTGTCTAGTTAAAGTGATGTGAGTGATTCTTCCACCGCCAGCTCCTCCTCCAGCTCCTCCTGCTCCTCCTCCAAATCCTCCTGCTCCTCCTCCTAATCCACCAGCTCCTCCCCCAAATCCTCCCCCAAGTCCTCCTCCAATTCCTCCACCAAGTCCACCTCCGAAACCACCCCCTAATCCTCCACCAGCTCCTCCAAATCCACCTCCGAGCCCTCCATGTCCTCCACCAATTCCTCCTCCAAGTCCACCGCCAAATCCTCCTCCAAAACCGCCTCCATGAGTCACCCCACGTTTTTGTTTTGGGGCTGCTTCCTCAGCGAGGACGGATGTTACCAACAAAAGACACGCCTAATCATAAAAAGATTTTTTATTATTAGTGAATGTTGATTAGAGAACCTTTTCGTTTTGATTTAATGATACTCGCCAGATACTTCATGTTGCTGCTCTTTGGTGGAAACCGAACGATGCAGTGTGGATGGTCAACTCCACCCGTTGTCTTATATACAGATGGTACGCCCCACGTCGGTCTCTGTTGGCAATAGGAGACGGTACTTTCATCGTTTTGTGACGTTATTTTGTGTATACTGTACTTTGTAGTACAAACGATGTGAAGAGTGAGATGAGATTATCTGACAATGAGTATGTGTGATGTGAATAGAATAATTTTATTTTAATATTAACTTACACATAACAGTTTAGGAATTATTACTTTTTATTATCATTCATATTAACCCCTATTATTAAATAAGACAATAATCTTACTATTAATATAATTGAGTCTAACGGATCTTTTAATTTCTATAGAAATCCTTTATTCATCATATTACCGTTTCTATTTGAACAATTACTTCCTGCCAAAATTTGGAGAATTACTTTTTTTATAACAAAGAACTTAATCTTATTCGACCATCGAACCTAACCACCCGTGAAGAATTATACCGCTCAAGAAAAGATGTTGCAAGTCGGTTACGTCGTTATAACTTATAATTTATAAATATGCACGGAAATCACTTTTTTTGATTTCGGTAGAGATGTAGAAGAGAAAAGAAGCAACACGGTTTTTTAATTCCGCAACGTTCTATTTACCGGGTGTAATCGGAGATGAACCCATAAGAAAGAAGCAAACATTGAAATATTAAATTTCGCAAACTTGCTGTAAATTCGTGTATATTAGATATCCGATTTGCGTGTTGAGTTTCAAAGAAAATTTAATCCCCCTGCAAAGATATGATTAGAAAGGAAGTGATATTTTTCATCTGAGTTAATGTGGTTAATAATTACGGTTTTATTTATTCGTTTCGAAAATTCCGAGATTTAGATGATTTCAATGAAGATTTTGTAATGATCATACAATTTTCTAAATTGCGCAACTTTTTCTGAAACAACTTTATAAAACGTCAATTATCGATGTGTATAAGAAACTAACCAATGACAAACTAGCCGCTTTCTGGTCGATTATCGAAGAAATAAAATCTCTAGAATGAAGAAAACAATCCACCATCACAGCTTCTAGCGGCATATTTGAGCTAACTGTCCATATAGCGAATGTTGCAATATTTCCTCGATGTTACTAACTACGCCACGCCTTAATATCACTTTACCGGTCTACCAACGAATCTTGGGCTACATTATGTAATATTTTAGTTGAACTTTACTTGTGAACCATATCGGTTTAGAAAACGGTTATTAAATCGTAAAATACTTACGTTATGTTTTCAGGTACTTATCTTTTCCTAAAACCACTAATTAGAATTATTTGTAACAAAAAAAAACACAAAATAATTCAAATTGAATGTTTATGTTTTCTTCTTTGATTACTCAATAAAATGGCACTTGTTCTTTGATTACTCAATAAATAGTGTTACCACAATTAAAAAAATCGAGTTTGTTAATCAAGTTTACGGTTTTTATCACCATAAACATGGTTTTGACTTAACACACCGTGATTTCTTTATACATTTTTTGAGGAATCAATACCATTCATGCGAATAATAGGAAGTTACCACTTGTCAAGCCAAAGTAATATTTAAATAATCGCCAAAAATTGAATCCTTGATATATCTTAACAAAGTTTACGCCATATATAGAAAAAAGACAAATTATTTGAAAATTTCCATTTATTTTTGAGATAATAACTTTTAAAGTTAACCTCAACTTATATGTGTATACGAAATCGACAGTTATGTTTAAAAAGTCGATATCTTAATATATCGGAATGATTTTTTTTGGCATATAGAAGAAAATATGTACTCTTTCATGAATCAAACCGTATTTGAATATCTCCATTTGGTTTGAGATAATAACTTGTAAGTTCAGCCCGCTTTTTCATGAGTATACGAAATCAAAGCAATATTTAAAAATTTGCTAAAAATTGAATTCTTGAAATATCCTAATGAATCTTTTTTTATCTATAGAAGAAAGTGTGTATTTTTTCGTGAAACAAACTGTATTTGAAAATTTCCATTCTTCTTTGAGACAATAACCTTTAAAGTCAACTCGCATTTTTTATAAGTATACGAAATCAAAGTGATGTTTAAAAAATCGCAAAGATTGTATTCTTGAGATAGCTTAATGAAATTTTTTTAACATATAAAAGAAAGTGTGCACTTCTTCGTGAAACAATCTATATTTGAAAATTTTTATTCGTCTTTGAGATAATAACTATTAAAGTTAACCCGAACTTTTATGTGTATAAGAAGTCAACAGTGATGTTTAAAAAATCGCAAAAAATCAATATCTTAAGATATCGGATTGATTTTATGTGATTGCAATATGTAGAACAAAATATGTGCTCTTTCATGAATCAGACCTTATTAGAATACCTTCATTTGCTGTGAGATAATAACTTTTTAAGTCAACTTTTAACTGTAATTGATTATTTTCCTAGATGACCTAGTTATTTTAAGGATATTTCAACTACTAATATTGTAAAAAGTTTTCTGAAAAACTACTTCTCATGCTTTGAAATTCATAGCATTGGTACCCATGATTGAGGAAGGCAGAATCACAAATCTCTTCCCAATCAAATAAATTGCTTGGATCACAAGGCAATGATGTCTTAGAACGATTCTACAGAACTTTGAAAACTGCTATTTTATCAAGATGTAACAGCAAAAGTTGGGAAACAACCATCTTTGATTGTTGTTTTGATCGCTCTTAGGTCTTCGTTAAAAGAAAACATAGGCTGTTCCTAAATCCAATTTGTGTTTGGCAAATCATTGCATCTGCTGGAAAACTTACAATACTTCCAAAAGACATGATATTGCTTTTAAAACACTTGATGATATTGGCTCTGAAAGACTTGAAATGTATCGAAAAGACTTGATTTGCTTCCAGAAGACTTGAAATGCTTCTAGACAACTTGATATTTTATCTAGAAGACTTGATCTGTATCCGGAAGAATTGAAATACATCCAGAAGACTTGGAACCGCTTCTAGAAGACTTGATACTGCTTCTAAATGACTTGATACTGCTTCCAAAAGAGTTAAAATGCTTCCAGAACAGCTAAAATATTCCAAAGGACTTAACCTGCTATCATAAAACTTAATACTACTCTTGGGACTTTAGGTTTTGCTTCCAGAAGGCTTGATATTGTTTCCAGAAAACTTGCAATTCTTCCAGAAGACTCACTATTGCTTTTAAAAAAGTTGACATACATTCAAAAGACTTGACGCCGACTTTCATTGCAAAAAACCAGATCGTGTTTGATAATCCATTTGAGGTAGTACGCATACTGTTTGTATTTATGCAAAACACTAAGACTTGATAATGAAAACTTAAAAAGCTTCCAGAAGACTTGATACTATTTCTAAACGACTTGATACTCCTTCCAAAAGACTTAAAATGCTTCCAAAGCAGTTGAAATGACATCAAAAGACTTGACCTGTTATTAGAAGACTTGATACTGTCCTTGGAAGAGCAGATCTTGCTTCTAGAAGGTGCATTCAAAAAACTTGATGCTGACTTGTAACAAGTCAGTTCATAGTAACAACAAAGAAAAAATATTATAACAACAATTAAACAAAATTCTGTTGATAGACCATTTAAGTTGACGTCTATTTGCAAAACATATGACTCATACGAAAATGACATGCTTTTTTTGGTTTTCTTGCACTTGCAAATGATAGGTTTGGACATATATTTCTTGCAATTATACTGAAAATACAGTGACTTTTTTAATTGGTTTTGATGAAGACAATTATAATATGCAATGACATCTATCATGTGTGATCTCCCATATGATTTCACAACAAACAATTATGTTGGTAGCATGGTTTGCTCCTGAAATATTGCAGTTAAAAGTTACCAAATGTAAAACCAAACACTTTAGTTATTGTCGCAATAACTTTGTGCAAGATACATTGCTTGCAAGAAAAATTAATTATTGTAAAACGCAACATTTTGACGTAAATAATCCGATAGTTAATTATTCAATATTGCTGGCAGAAGAAAATTTGAGTCTGCTTCTAATCTTAACAAAAAAACAAAAGACTTAATAATACCCCTAGAAGATTTGATATCGCTTCGATATTGCCTCCAGAAACTTGATATTGATTATAGAAGACTTAAAATGCTTTTAAAAGATATGATATTGCATCTGGAAAACTTGATAATGCTTCCAGAAACTTGATAATGCTTCTAAAAGACATGATATAGCTTCTTGCAGACTTGAAATGCTTCCAGACTTTCCAAAAACTTGAATTTCGTCAAGAAGGCTTGATCCTGCTTCTAGAAATCTTGATATTGCTTCCAGAAGACATAATCCTGTTTATAGAAAACCTGAAATGCTTCCAAATGACTTGATATTGCTTCCAGAAGACTTGATACTGTTTATAGGAGACATGAAATTCTTCCAGAAGACTTTATCGGCTTCCAAAAGATTTAAAATGCTTCCAAAATACTTGAAATGATTCCAGAAGAACAGATGCAGTGTTTAGAAGACTTCATATTGCCATTGGAAGAGTTGATCTACTTCCAGAAAACTTGAAATGTTTCCAGAAGACTTGATACTGCTTCTATATGACTTAATTTGCTTCCAGAAGACTCAATCTGCTATCACAAGACCTGATACTACCCCTGGAACACTTAATTTTACTTCTAGAAGACTTAATATTGCTTTCAGGCAGCCTATTGCCACTGCAAGTGTTGATCAGCTTCCAGAAGATTTAAAATGCTTCCAGAACACTTGAAATTATTCCAGAAGTATAGATGCAGTGTCTAGAAGACTTGATTTGCCTCTAGAAGACTTCATATTGCCATTAGAAGTCTTGATATTGTCTTTGAAAGAGTTGATCTGCCTCCAGAAGACTTGAAATGCTTTCAGATACCGACCATACTCTGCTTCCAGAAGATTTAAATTGCTTCCAGAACACTTGAAATGATTCCGGAAGAATCGATACAGTGTCTAGAAAACTTGATTTTGCTTCCAGAAGATATAATATTGCTACTGGAAGACTTAATTTTGCTTCTAGAAAACATAATATTGCTTCCAGGCAGCCCATTGCCACTGCAAGAGTTGATCTGCTTCCAGCAGAGGTGATATGCTATCAGAAGACTTGATCCGCTTCCAGAAGGATTGATACTGTCTCTGGAAGAGTTGATTTTCCTTCAGAGAACATGAAATGCTTCCAGAAGACTTCATCTGCTTCCAGAAGATTTAAAATGCTTCCAGAACACTTGAAATTATGCCAGAAGAATAGATGCAGTGTCTAGAAAACTTGATTTGCTTCTAGAAGATTTCATATTACTTATAAAAGGCTTAATTTTGCTTCCAGAAGATATAATATATATTGCTACTGGAAGACTTGATCTTCTTTCAGAAGACTTGAAATGTTTGTAGAAGACTTGATCTTCTCCCAAAAGTCTTAAAATGCTTCCAAACGACTAAAAATGCTTCCAAAATAATTGAAATGTTTCCAGAAGACTTGACCTGCTATCAGAAGACTTGATATTGCCCCTAGAAGACTAGATTTTGCGTCTAGCAGGCTTAATAAGACTTGAAATGCTTCCAGAAGAATTAATATTACCTTTGGAAGACTTAAAATGCTTCTAGAAGACTTGATATTGCATCCGGAATATTTAACGTTAGTTATAAAGTAGCTATCAGTTTTTATCGTAAAAAATAAGATACTGTTGATAAACCTTTTGAGTTTGTTTCGAAAATATTAAATACTGTTAGATAAAAAGTAAAATCCTGACATAAGCTGTTAACAAATTGTTAATTAAAGACTAAATACTCCTGCATAAGACAGTTTTATTGGAAAAGGCAAGAAACTGTTAATGCAATTTTATTTGAAAATTTATTTCTGTTTCCAATATTAAGATTAACTGTATTAGATTCAGATGCTCTATCATATTCCATAATATAAATGGGGACTACCATTTGAAAAAAATGTGCATGATGTCATAACTTTGTTAAGAATGTCGGAAAAAATTTAAAACCTACACTGAAATGTTGCAAAAAGAGACTTCCACAGATTTTTCCAAAAATCGAAAGAGAATTCGAAATTTTTGATAGTAATACACCTAATTCTGTTGTTACGCAAAGTTTGTGTAAAAACTTTTCATGAGTTAAAAAGAAAATAAATATCTTTTTACAAGAATTGTCAATTTTATAAAGTCATAAATTTAGGATGAGTTTATAATTTGGTATTTCAAAAACGAATTGAGATACTCGTTGATGGATTTATTCTCGAAAAATACATGCGTACATGCATACTTTCCTTTATAAACCACAAAAATCATCAAGCTATCTTTAGTTGAGAAAAGAAATTGAGACACTATGGTTTTGGCTCTGAAAACTCTGTATAAATCTTTCCTTTATAAATCACAAAAAAATCCCATATAAGCACAAAATAAATTCTTAAACTCTAAAAGATTTTTTTTATATTATACCTAGTTTTCTTTTTACATGAATTTGTTGAAACATATCGCTCGTAAAAAAGAGAATTAGGTGTTTTAGTTTTACGAGGAAATTTGCGACCTACTTTATTTGTTATGCTACTTTATTTGCGACCCAATTTTGGGAAATTTATATTTGATACCCATGTTCTGGAAATTGATGTTTGTTAGTTTGCAATTTGTAACTTATTCAATAAATAATATGGATTTATTAGTGCATTTTTGAAAGAAGCCCTTTTATAAATATTTCTTCTATTTCTCCTACGGTTTAGTTCCGAGATTCGTCATTATCTATTCAATCATTTACTTGGTAAATTTATAAATGGGAAAATACAAGAAATATAAAAAAACAAGTGAGAGATAAATGTCGACTCCTTAAAAAAGTTTACCTTGAAAAATTTACCTTTCCAGATTGAAATAAACCTTTAGAGAATTCCACACCCATAAATTGGACAAAAAATGTTATATTTTTACCGCTATGATTATTAACGCAATTTCATGAATAATTATTTAAACAGGAAATCGTAAAAAAAGTGAAATTTCTTTCGAAAAAAATTTATTGTTAAATTATAATATTAATAAACAAAAAAACACCTTATTTATTTAATGATGAACTACGTGTCCGTATTGGTGAACAGCTCCAAATCCATGGTTATTAAATCCGTGGTGATCAATACCATGAAATCCTTTAAATCCAAATCCATCAAAACCTGAATCTCCATTAATTAAAATGGGAACAGGCTTTTTTACAATAATTGGTTCCTGAATATGAACAGGAACTGGATGTGGCACATGCACGGGATAAGGAGTTTGAATTGGAATGGGCACTTTAATCGGAACTGGTACTTTATATGGTACATTAACATGAATCGGAACGGCTTTTTCAACTTTATACGGAATTGGTTTATCAATATGAACAGGGTAAGGTTGCGGTATATGAACCGGATATGGTTGATCAACTTTTATCGGTACCGGAACCTGAATCGGAACAGGAACGGGATGATCTATAGGTACAGGAACTGAATAAGGAGTTGGAATACGTATGGTATTGTGAGAACCGAAATTTGTGTGAACATCAATGTTTTGATTAAGTTTGTGATTCAAAATTGAGTTAAAATGATCATCAAAGCTATTATGATGAGTGTTGAAGTGATGGTTATTAAAATGATTTAAATTGTTAAGGTGATGATTCAAATTGGTGAGGTGATCATTGAAATTGTTCGTGTGATGGTTAAAATTGTTGGTGTGATGATTAAAATGGTTGAATTGGGACGTTCCAAAATGATCCATAAAATTATGACCATAACGATGGTCTTTAGCGTAATGAAGATGGTTTCCGTGTAAATTTCCAAAATGTTGCACTGAATGACCTTGTAAACCATATCCATATCTTTGATGTTGGTTAAAATTAGATAAATGCCCAGTTCCATAAGTGGGGTAAGAAGTTACATAATTGTTGCTGTTATGGTGATTTACAATAATTCCATGAGTAATTGGAAGTAATAGTACTAATAAAACCTGAACCAATTAAATTTTATTATCTAAATCGAAATGGTAATAATATCAACTTACGAAGTTTTTGGATGAATTCATTTCGTTCTCTTTTAACAACATTTAACTTAAAACTGAATCAAACCGATACACGAGTCTCGTTTTATATAAACTTACATATACATTTCATAACAAAACACAAAGATTCTTGCACCAAGCGAGTAAACAGAAAAAAAATAATAATGCATCTCATCTCATCTAAAGTAATCCATTGTGTGCAAAATGTTCTTGTATCGAACGAAATCGCATACGTGTGTGGGAAGTATCGACTTTGAAGTTCACACTGCCATTTCAACCGCAAGAACAAAAGCTTCAATCGATGCGCACTTTTTTTCAATAACTAAACCATGTGATATTTTTGTTTTGTTTTAACAGAATTGGTGTAACTTAGATAATTTATTATGTGATGGGCATTGTTCTTCATTGCTTTAATTTTTTTGTTTTGGTTTTAAGTTGCATTCTTAGGTTCTAACTCGAGAACCAAAATAAATAGAAGTAAATGTCATTAATAAAAATTGTTCATAATTATCCCAAATTATGTAATTCATTAAATTATAACGATGACAGTTCTTTATGTATATAGTACGAAATATCAAAATGTTAAATAACAAAGGCTGGAATTTGTCGTGGTTGTGGTGCCCTGATTCCTCTCATGCCAATCTGGATGTCTCCAAAAATGGAAGACATTAATTATAATTGACCATTTTACTAGAAGTCCTAGATGTCTTAAGAAAATTTCGACTACTAACATTGCAAAAACACTTCCAGAAGCTTTGAAATGATTCCAGAAAACTTACAGTATTCGTAGAAAACTTGCAATGTTTCCAGACGACTCGATACTGTTTCTAAAAGTTTTGATATAGACCTCAAATATATCCAAAAGACTTAAAATGCTTCAAGAACAGTTAAAATGATTAAAGAAGATTTGAGTCTGCTATATTACTTTCCTGCTATCCTAAAACCTAATACTGCCCCTGAAAGACAATTTTGCTTAAATTAAAATGAACATCAAAGTCATTATGATGAGTATTGAAGTGAGGGTTATTAAAATGATTTAAATTGTTAAGGTGGTGATTCAAATTGATGAGGGGATGATTGAAATTGTTCTTGTGATGATTAAAATTGTTCGTGTGATGATTAAAATAGTTGAATTGGGACGTTCCAAAATAATCCATAAAATTATCACCATAACGATGGCCTTTAGCGTAATGAAGATGGTTTCTGTGTAAATTTCGAAAATGTTGAACTGAATGACCTTGTAAGCCATATCCATATCTTTGATGTTAGTTAAAATTAGATTCTTCTTCCTCACTTCTGTAGGTGCTTGTGTAGATACCAGAGAGTGTACAGTGATTATACCTATGATCAAACGTAGGTTCTTTCTGGACAGCTTCATAAATAAATCAGTTCGCTTGGAGTCAGGGTACGTCAGAGCTTCCTTAACTTGGCGACATCCTGGTGTAGTGCCACAGTAATTTAAAAAAATCTTAAGTATTTCCTCTTTTTGAAGCTCTATTAAAGACTTTATTGTTGGGGCGATGAATGGTTGTAGTGATCCTACTTCACTCATCGATACTTCATTTCATTGGCAAAGCGCAAAGGAACTTTGCAAAGTCAGGGCGCTCTAAGGGTACCCAGCCTTCTTTTCTTGTGAAGAACACCATCACTGTCTTATTCGGGTTAACGGATAGAGAATTTTCTTGACACCAACGTTCAATTATTCTCAATCTAGCCTGCATTCGGTCACAGAACGTTTCCGCACTTAACGTGGACAAGAACAGCTAGGTCGTCAGCATAAGCGCAGACGTTGAATTTTTCAGCTGAAAACTCTCTTACAAAGCTGTCCAGGGTCTCACCACAGCAGGGGTGTCAGCACCCCACCCTGCGGACATCCTTGTTCAATGATCACTCTTATTTTATTGTTCTTATTATTATTAGCATCAATTACACTATGTACGGCCTTTTTTGAGAGCTTATTTAGAATTCAGCCCGGTAGTGCAGGTTGGACTCCTTTGTCGAGAGTGGAGTTTTTATGGTCAAAAAATTTATCGATAGCTCCTACAATTTCTTGTAGGAGCTACCGATTTCCTTCTGTTTCTGTCCTGATCTTCCTGGAGTGTCGTTTCTCTTATATGTCTTTCGCATAGGCTTTCAAGTGCCCTCCCGATAAACGAAGAAAGTCTATATGATTTTGGATCAGTGTAATCTCTCCTTCCAGGTTTGGGGATGAAGACTACCATTATTTCTCTCCTGGATAAGGACTGTATATAATATGGATATTTTTAACCGGCGTGGTAATAAATCTGCCATATACCACTGTAGTAGCGTAGAAGAATATCACCAGGACCAGCAGATTTAAATGGTAAGAAGTACTATACTTTGGTTTCAGAAGGAACCAAGGAAAGGGTGTAATTGCTGTCGAAGTCTTTTAGGATTCCTATAGTATCCTATGAGTTCTTGAAGAACACTTTCGCTAGCCTCGCAGCAGACGGTGTGTCCTCCATATCTTCTCAGAATTTTCGACAATCTCATCTCTTCCTCTATCTTAATGTTTTTTTTTTATAACTGGATCGGTGTTGTTTATAAACTTCCCAGTCTTTTTCTTTTCTCGATTATTTTACTTTATTAAATGTTTTTACTACTCGCATTTTAAGGTGGACATAATTTCTTATATCAAATCATGATGTGGCGATTGATCAAGGATATATGAGTATCCAAACCTTGGATCCCATCGAAACTATCTATGTTAATGGTATAGTGGTGTTAATGGTATATTGCCTCCGAGATATGAGCAGTATCTAACCTTATCCCTATATCTATTGATTTTTACTTTAATTCACCAATGTCATAAGTTTCCTATCTATGATCTGAAAGGGACGGTTCATTGGACATGGACCACCTATTAATATTTTTTGGGATGTTCCCCATTGCCAGTGTAATATTTATTATACTTTGGCCGCGTGATGTAACAAAACTCGGTTCATCACCATGTTTTTTATCTCTAAATTATTACTTACTGTAATTTCTAATAATCTTTTACCTTTCAGGTTATTCTCCGTACTGCCCCAGGAGGGGGAATGGGTATTGGAGTCGCATCCAATTCTGAGACTCTTTCGTTTCTTCCCATTAGACACTGTAAGTCCTCCGTTAAAGTGCCTACATCTTGAGGAAGGTAGACAGACGCTATAGTTATTGTTTTTGCAATTCCTTAGATAGTACACTCCAGTTGTACAGTGGTTACATCATAGGTTGACAGTTGAGATAATTTAATTACCTTGGATCTTACATTCAGTATAGTGTTTCAAGCATCAAGGCAGTTTGAAACATGTTGCAAGTTTTTTGTATTACCTTTAGTTTAGCCATGATTTGTTTAATTGACTAAGGGTTCTTGATGGTTCCTCGTTGGAACTTAATTCTGATGAGGTTCTGCTCTGTTTGATCATCGCAGACGACTCCTGTGAGCGAGTCAGATACCGAAGACACATTTCAGTTCCAACCCAGCTATGTCCACATCAGTTCCTATCGATAACAATAGATTTTCCTGCTCTTTTCCAGGTGAATCCACAACCGCTTGCGCCTTCATTTTCCCTTCTTCTTGTTTTTTACTCTTCCTCTTTACTTTCATAAACTATCGCCCTTAATGAGTGATAATAGTAGCCCAACCGACATGATTTGGTCGAAAGATTATCAATATCTTTTTGGGGAGTCCGGAGAAGTACCTGCTCTTGACACCATTGGTCAATCCCTAGATGTTTTTGTGGTTTTTATCTTTCAGACCCTAATCTGGATCCGCTCTTATCCATATCCTTAGCTTGGTTAACATCGGCAGCTGGTCAGCTCATACCACACTAAGATTACCAGTTCAGGTCTTCTTTGGATTCACAAGCAATTCACAGCCTATTCACTAATAAAAAATTAATGAATATCTAGCAATGTAGCTAGATAGCCTAGCAATGACAGTTCCTTATGTATGTACATATATAACAGGAAATGTCACAATCGACAATTTTGGTTATAAACAAAGGACGCATCTCGAGAATCAAAACAGATAGAAACAAATAACATTAACAAAAATTGTTCGTAAATATCCCAAAACACGAAATCCATAACCAGGTAAAGTCTAATGATGACAGTTGTTTATGTATGTAGCAGGAAATATCAAACTGTCAAAATCGACGATTTTGGTTGGAACCATAGGTTGTAACTCGAGAACCAACATAGATACAAACAAATATAATAAAGAAAAATTCTTCATAATTACCCCAAAATATGCAATTCATTACCAGATAACGTCTAATGATAGCAGGTCTTTATATATGCAGCAGGAAATATCAAAATGTTAAAATCCACAATTTTGGTTCTAAATGTAGGTTGCAACTTCAGAACGAGATGGAAATAAATGTCATTAATAAAAATTGTTCATAATTATGCCCAAATGCATAATTTATTACCAGATAAAGTCTAACGATACCAGCTCTTCATGTATGTAGCAGGAAATATTAAAATATCAAAATCGATTATTTTGATTATAACCATAGGTTGTCACTCGAGAGCCAACATAGATACAAATAAATATCAAGAAGAAAAGTACTTCATAATTTTCCCGAAATATGTAATTCATTATTAGATTAAGTCTAACAATGACAGTTCCTTATGGAAAATATCAAAATGTCAAAATCGACAATTTTGGTTATAAACTTAGGTTGCAATTCGGGAACTAAAACAAATAGAAATAAATATCATGAATAGAAATTGTTCATAATTATCTCAGAATTCATTGAAGTTCATTCAAGATAAACTTTAACGAGGACAGTTCCTTATGTATGTAGCAGAAAACATCAAAATCGAAACAATTTAATTAAACAGAAAATAATTTTTTAATTTAAATTATTTTAAACCCAACTTATCGTATGAAATTAAAACGTAAGTAGTAATTAAAGGATTTATAAGAAATCTTTTTTTAGACTAGATTAACTATTGAAATCGAGGCCAAGGAAGTGACGGTTACAGTCAAAGCGTGAACGTAACGAAAATTACGTTTTAGATCGGTGTGGACGCATTTTTTAATGCAAGTTATGTTTGTACTGCAATTTTCCTCACCCGATAATTATAACCTGGCACGATTTTGAATATGTAATGAAATGTGTTTATCTGTTGCATTACTCTGAAGAAATTCATAAATAAAAAGATTTATATAAATATATAAATGAAGTAATGTATTTTTATTATATACACTTTTCGTAATAACCAAATATCACAATTCAATTTAATTCAAGTGATCTTAATCTACAAACAAAGAAAAGAAGATGAAGATGAAGATAAAGATAAAGGGGAATAATTTTGAAGAAACAGTCTTCTTGTAATTTTTTAGTGACCTCCATATCCGCCTCCTCCACCGCTAAATCCACCATCTCCTCCACTACTGAATCCACCACCACCTCCGCTGCTGAATCCACCACCTCCTCCGCTACTAAATCCACCCCCTCCTCCGCTACTGAATCCACCGCCTCCGCCACTTCCCCCATATCCACCATGTCCACCACCACCTCCACCTCCACCTCCTCCTTTAATAAAAACTGGAACCGGCTTTTTCACATAAATATTTTCGGGAATTTTAACAGGAACAGGTTTTGTAACATGAACAGGATAAGGTTTTGGAACAGGAATTGGAACTTGCACTGGAATTGGTACTTTAACAGGAACTGTAACATGAACTGGAATGGTTTTTTCAACTTTGTAAGGAACGGGTTTGTCGATTTTTACCGTATACGGTTTGGGAATCGGAACTGGATAAGGCTTATCCACTTTTATGGTCACCGGAACTTTAACTGGATAAGGAACTTTTTGTTCAACCGGAACTGGTACTTTATAAGGCTGAGGAATTTGAATTTGACGGGTTAAAGTGATGTGGGTGATGTCGCCACCTCCTCCACCTCCTCCTCCTCCGCCTCCGCCTCCTCCTCCTCCTCCGCCACCACCAAAACCACCTCCACCTCCAAATCCATGTCCATCTCCTCCAAATCCACCTCCTCCACCACCATGACCTCCAAATCCTCCACCTCCGCTTAAATCTCCTCCTCCATAATCGCCTCCTCCACCACCCCCACTAGACTCAAATCCACGTTTGATTCTAGTAATGTTCTTGGAATGCGTTAAATTAGTGTAGACAGCAATGAAAAAAATGGATACCTTAAAAAAATTTTTTTGTAATTTTTAAACATTACTTATACTATATTTGATTTACCCAAAGATACATCTTGAACAATATTTAAGATGAAACTGTATCGATCTCCGAAAACATTTCGTATTTATACATTCGTCTTAAATCGACTTTCTATCGTTGAAGAATACAAGAATTACAATTGTTACGCAAACCCAAAGAGGTGACAAATGTTGACAAAAGCCAATAAGATATAAGTTAAATCGGCGTGCCGATTTTAGTTCAAAAAATGCAGACGAATAACTGTTGCCTGTCATCTATTTAGCTTTCTTGAAACGTGTTTGAATGGGAATTGAATTAAAGAGAAATGTAAGTTGTAAATCAACATAAAGGAGTTACTAAAGACGATCAAATTATTTTAAGCTTGAGGCGTATTCTGACATTATTCATTCGTAAATATTTTAACAAAACAATTCACCATAAAGATGAATTTTGTTTGATATGCTTCTAGCGTTGTTACAACATGGGATTGATCGTATGTTTTGATAGTGAGTTTCTTTGCCAATTAGACCACATTTCCTTCTTATTGTTAAACAATCTCTTATATGAAATTTAAATTAATACCAGAATATATATTAATAACCAGGATGAGCGATTTCTTAATTCTTAATACGGTTATGCTCCAAAGGAGTATATATGATTAAGTTGTCGATAAAAGAGTAATTTCCATATTTTAATTTATTAAGAAAACAGTGAAGTGTTAAAAATTACTTTAATAATGATTAGAACGTGTAGTTCCATCTAACAGAAATCTCTTAAGGAAAGTTGCTGAGTTTTAAGTTGGCGAAAGTGACCTGGATTTGAAGGTAGAACTCTTCGCGGTTTGAGTGAAGATAAAGTTGGGTTAATGCTAAAAAGATGGCGTAGAATTAAAATTAATCGAAATAGATTTCTTTAAGAGATAAATGAAAGAGAAAAGAAGAGGAAAAATGATATTGTCTTGGGTCCGATTTTTATAAGAAACTTGGTGGGAAAAACCACAATTCTATACCTAAATTTGAAAAAGATTGTGGGGGTCTTATTTTTGAAATTGAAGAATGGCTTATATATCAAATTGAAGGTTGAGGCTTTCTCTTTTAAATGGTGTATATCTCGTTATTTCAGTTTGAAATCGAATCCACCTAAGAAATGAAAAGGATCGTGTATTTTTGATGTTTTAATAGAATCACAAAAAAATGATAAAATTTGAAAGATCGTGAAGGTCTTAGTTTTGAAAATGAACAATGACTTTTATATTAAATGACTTTATATAATAAAATGACTTTTATGTTTTAATTGAACTTCTTGCACCCTTTAAAAAATAGCCGAAGAAGATTCCAGAGCCTACAGGAATAGCCTAAGAATAAATAGTACAAATTTTAATAATTTTATTCAAATGGTAGAAGTATCAATCCAAAAAAGGAATACCATGATAAGAATGGCTATTCCTTCAAATGTTAAACTTGAAACAACGCTACGCTATTTAGCGATAGCTTTAAATCCTTAGAATATCTATTTTGAGGAATGCACAATTTCAAAATTTTTATCAGAAGTCCTGACTACAATATCAGAAGTTCTCAAACCCTACCTAAAAGTTAGTAGTTAGTTAATATAATAAAGTTATAACCTAGAGAAATAGCAGATAAATAAAACTAGATATGAGCATTAAATAAATTTATTTTTCTCTTCCTTCTTAAAGACATATAAATTTCGTTGTCGGTATTGTTATGGAAAGTATTCTGCATGGCTTCCTGTAGAACATCAGAACTCTTATTATTCCAAACAGTATTTGGAAGAACACTGGCGTAAACAGTATTTGCCTTGATATTTGCAGTAGATGAGTGATTTTCAGTAATAACACTCTCAGGGTCGGGTGATGGTTGCGGAGTGGAGCAAAGTATAGATTTTTATTTGGGATTCGTGCTATAACAAAAAATTCGTGTAAAAAAATTTATTGGTGAACCGTGTTATTTCAAAAAGAATGAGTTGGGTGTATATGGAAGGTGAACATGATGGCATAGATGACGAGGACAGCAGACATGAAAGTTTTGCATTAACTATGAGATTTTGAATTTGTTGTTGCAGTATTATTACCTCTCTACTGGGCAATTCTCGGAGCTCTATGGCAATATACTGCCCAAAAACATCAAATGAATCTTGTTTGTTCACTTTAGAAACAATTTGATTGAATTCTTCAGGAGCCTAGTTTTTAAAGGATGAATAGGACACTTCGCCTGATGTTTTACTATTAGTATTTAATTCTGGCTATATATCCTAAAAATTATGGATAATGCTTTGAGATAAAGAACAAGTACAAGCCTGTTTATTATATTTTCAGGTGCCTTCAGCAACTAATGAATGGAAAGAAATAGGAAATAAATTCATGGCATGTTGGATAAATTCATTCTAGATGTTGCTGTGTAATTGATGGTAAGCACGTTCGGATTAAATGTCCAACAAACAGCGGTTCATCATTTTATAATCATAAAGGCACATACAGCATAATTTTATTCGCTATTGTTGATGCAACATAGTGCTTCAGATACATAGATGTGGGAGGCAAAGGGCGACAATTGGTTACGAATAACTTCCAATGCTTATCTTACTATCGGAACTTGTGCAAAGTTCGTATGCTCAACATTTTATGACAGAAGATTCTGTTCCTTGGCAATGGAGAAAAGTTGGTATTAAAATTTAACAGACTTAACAATAATAAATAATAATTATTGTGTTTTTTAATTGAATAAATATTAATGATACTTACTAGATTTGATTTTGATTTTCTTGTTGATGTAACTTCTCGTAGAAACTCAGCTTTATGAAACCAAAATGAAACCGGTTCCCATACCACTTTTTTTCGATTTTTCAATTTTGGCCAATTCTTGCAGTAGGCATCTGTAAGACTTTTCACTTATTCAAACCTTTTCGAAAGCAGAGTCCCTTAATTTTATATCGTGAGCTTTTTAAATTTACGATCCAAAATATTGGAAAATTTTCAAAAATTTGACGATGTTATAAAATTCCACTTCATGTTGTACGGATAAACACTTGTAACCCAACAATCAGGTGTGTTAATAGCTCCGTGTAATCCACCCTTAAGGAATCTTAGAAGATAATGTGTTTTTGACGTTTTAGTAAAAGCAGGAAAAAAGTAATAAAATATGAGGGATCGTTAAGGTCTTATTTTTGCACATGAAGAAATGACTTGTATACCAAATTGAAGGTTGAACCTTTTTCTTTCAAATGATGTATAAGTTGTTGTTTCAGTTTGAAATCGATTTCACCTAAGAAATATTAATGGATGATGTGTTTTTGACGGTTTAGCAGAACCATAAAAAAATTATAAAATTTTAAAAAGATCGTGGAGGTCTTATTTTTAAAAATGAAGAAATGACTTGTATGCCAAATTGAAGGCTTAACCTTCCTCTTTCAAACAGTATATAACTCATTGTTTCAATTTGAAATCGATTCCACCTAAGAAATGATAAGTATGATGTCTGTTTGACGTTTTGATAAAATCATGCAAAAATTGATAAAGTTTTAAAAATCGTGAAGGTATTAATTTTGAAAATGAAGCAATGATGTATACATATACCAAATTTTTTGTTTGATATATGTATACGAAATTTTCATTGTTTCAATTTGATATCGATTCCACCTAAGAAATATTAAATGACGACGTATTTTTGAAGTTTTTATATAATAACGAAAAGAAAAATAAAATTTGAAAAATTGTGGAGGTCTTATTTTTGAAAACTAAGAAATGACTTGCATACCAAATTGAAGGATGAACCTTCCGCTTTAAAGTGATGAATAACTCGTTTTTTTTTAAATTTGAAATTGATTTCACCTAAGAAATGTTAAATGATAATGTGTTATAGAGATACTAGTAGAATTATGAAGAAAAACTGATAAAATGTGAAAAATCGTGGAGATCTTGTTCTTGAAAATGAAGAAATGACTTGTACATCAAATTGAAGGTTGAACCTTCCTCTTTTAAGTGATCTATAAATCATTCTTTCAATTTGAAATAGACTCCACCTAAAGAATATTAAATAATGATGTCTTTCTGACGTTTTGATAAAATCTTGCAAAAATTGATGAAATTTTAAAGTTCGTGGAGGTATTATTTTAGAAAATGAAGAAATGACATATATAACAAATTGAAGGTTGAACCTTCATCTTTTGAATAATGTACATCTCATTGTTTCAGTTTGAAATTTATTCCACCTAAGAAATGTTAAATGATGATGTTTTTTTGAAGTTTTAGAATAACAAAAAGGATGATAAAATTTGAAACAGCGTGGAGGTTTTATTTTTGAAAATGAGGAAATGACGTGTATATCAAATTGAAAATTAAACCTGTCCCTTTCAAATGATGTATAACTTATTATTCCAGTTTGAAATGAATTTCATCTAAGAATTGTTAAAAGATTATGTGATTTTTGATGTTTTAGTATAATCACAAGAAGAAGTGATAGCTTTGAAAGATCATGAAGGTTCTACTTTTCATAATGAAGAAATGACTTTTATACCAAATTGAAGGTTAAACCTCTTCCCTCTTTAAAATGATGTATAACTTGTTGTTTCAGTTTGGAATTCAAACAAGAAATATTAAATAATAATGTTTTTTGTTAAACCAGTAGGTATTAGAGATGTGCTAATTACGTGAGTTCCATCAGGTCACGATGCGTGACCTACATATTTGAGTAATAACTTTGATATCTTTATTAAGCTTATCATGATCATGTTGCGAATTATAAGCTCTATGTGTGTATGAATGTAGTGACGCCATTTTTTGGGAATAATCATGAAAATGACTCAAATGGAACGATGTTATCTGTTTGGGTAGGCTTACGGAATATTTCAAACGTAATTTTGTGTTTGTGTCTTTGTAGGGTAAAATCCAAGAAGTTCATAATATTATCATTCTCCATCTCCAAAGTAAATTTCATTTTTTTGTCGTGGATTGTACGTGGATTGTATTAATGTATAGCAAATATAGCATAGGAAGCATAGAATAGGCTGTTAGTTTTATATGGATTCTTGTTATTAATGATAAATTCGTTTTCTAATTTATTTAGAGTAAGTTTTGGGTAATCTTAATCACACCTCAAACAATTTAGAGAAATTGTTGGAATCTACATCACCTTTAAGATTTTCTCTTGAATTGGAACATTTATATAGAGGTTAGTCATATTAAATGGAACATTTGTGAAGTTTTCAAGTAGCTCTAATGCTTTTTGCTTATTTGATCTTGTCTTTTTAAAATGTGGTGTGTTCAGGATGATAATTTATAACATTCTTAAAGAAATTAGGATCTTTGATAATTTATATGTACTGGAAATATATGCTAAATATAATAGGGCGCATTGAATTGTTTGGTTTATGAATCTTTGGCAGAAAGTAGGTATTTTGTAATCTTTGATGATCTTCTTTGTTTTTGGGTGGACTTGGGTAGTAGTTATATTTTTAAAGATGTTTATGTTCCTGTTGTAAGTTTTTATAAAAATGATTTTCACATATCGAGAACAAAGTCGAAATGTATAAAAACGCTTTAAAGGTAAGCGATAATAAACCTAAGCAAGAAATCGCCTCAACCAGTAATCTTAAAAGACCGGGAACTGCAACAATTCGAAAACATGAAATTCAAGAAATCCAAGATAACCAAAAAGAAGAAACTTACGAAAGCGATTTTGATTCATACGAATCAGATTTTGACGAATATTTATCCTCGACCAGTTCAAAATCGTCGATTTCCTCGGATGATTCAACCGAAAAGGAATCAAATTTAAAGTTGATCAATTCGGGCGAAGAAGAAAAAAAATTAGATTCGGGAAATTACGAAATTTCCGAAATCAAGCACAAACAAGTTTTGACCAACATCAAAGAATCAAACGAACATAACTTAATAAATAAGTCGATTTTAAATAATCCACCTTCTTTATCATCGTCCGATGAAGGATTCGAAGAAATTAAATCCGAAACAACAAAAATAAAAACCCAAGAAATTCATTTCGTAAATTTCGTCGAAGCGAAACGAAAAAATAGCTTGATTAAATCGGCGGAATTAAAAAAACGTCGTGGTAAAGACCTTTTAGGGATGATCCATTTAGATATTCAAAATTTCACAATTTTCGAGTTAGAACCGATTCGTTACGATGATTTTATGAAATCGTTTGGAAATCGGAATTATCTCCAAATTTCCACCCAAACCGGGGATGATAACGTCGATGAAGAAGTTTTAATGGTGGAATCCCGCACAATTTGGACTCAAAATCCGATTAAATTGTGTCAATACAATTTTAATGATTATAAATTGTATCATCAAGATTATTTAGGATTCGGATTCGATGATATTAACAACAGAAATTTAAATAAAAATATTTCGGGGTTTAACGAAAATAATTTAAAAGAATTTCTTGGAAATGTTTCCGAAGTTATTTTAAATTTGTTGGAGGAAAAATCGCAGTTAAATAATTGCAAGGAAATCGAGAATAACCAGTTGAGTTTGCCGTTTAGTGATGGCCATATAACGTTTAACACCGAATTGGATTTTTTGAAAAATACCGATGTTGTTTTGGCTACGTTTTCGGGGAATGTTACTAAAATGTTAACTGCGCATGTTTCGATTGAGGAAGAACGATCTTTGTTGTGTTTGTGGAAGATCTCGCAGCAAAATGATATGTGCATTTTGATCATATATATTTTACATAATATTTGTGTAGTCCCTTATACATAAGTGTTGTTTTAAGTATTTACATTTTTTATCAAATATTCTTACAGGTATACAATATGTTTACACAATTTGATGAAAAAGATTGATGAAATTTGATGAATGATGAATAGATAACATTAATTCACTCTGTTAATTCTGCCATTCTGTCAAACACGATTGATTAATAATCAAATTAACAGGTAATTAAAAATGACTCGTACATTTGATCATCTGATCGAGCGTGAGTCACATGAATTGACGTGACCCACGCGTGAATAACGTGATTCATATATGATATTCAGGTGAGTGGCGTGCGTAACCCGCGTGGCATATCAGATCATGATCACAGATCATGAGCGGGCATAAAATTTAACATATAAACATTTAATTACAACAAAATAAAGATATGCAAAGTCAGAACATACAAACGAATCAAAAGTCCGCTAGTCCAACTGTTCCCGGCGGACTGGCCAACACATCATTAATTGGAAACATTTTTAGCAGACTTAGAAGACTTTCCAGAGATAGCTCCCTGTCTTGACAGTATAAAACATTAAACAACCGCATACAATAATAGTTTACCCCATTTTTTGATCGATCCAATCGGATTCTGCTATGCCGTATGTAGTCGTGTTGCCGGGTATAGTAGTTAAGGAATTGACTATTTTTCGTTTGCAAATCCATATTGCCTATAACATATATAATGCATTCCATAATATACAAACATGGAAGTGTCATACACCTAAGCTGTCTGAAAGTTTCAGTGCAATCGTCCCGAAACCCAAGACCTCCAATTATTCTTATTTCTCTCCTTTGTATAGCGAAGATTTGCTTAGTCATGCTACAATGTCCCCAGGCTATGAGTCCATAAGTCATATGAGATAGAAGCAATGAGAAGTATATCGTTCGTAGCGCATAAGTGAAGAAAGTAAGAGATAATTGTCTCAATAAAAACCAGCAGAGTTCAGTGTACCGGCTAGCATAACCCCATGTTAACCCATGTAAGGCCTAAGTTCAAATACAAACCTAGAAATTTGCAATCATAAGCAGGTTCCACCCACTCAACTGTGCGTAAAGTAAAGGCCATGTTAAGTGTCTTATTTGTATTTAGGGTTAGATTATTAAACCAAACCTAAGCTAATTCCAATGTATTGCTTTGTACCCCAGTAGCTGCATTCATTTCGTCAGGAACCGGAACTAAGACCTATGGATTGTTTCCATTGGGGAAGATTGAATGATGCTATTTTTAGCAGTTAATGAATTGTTAACTTATCAACTTTGCAAAAAGTGTTTAAAAAGTTCTTAATTGTGTATGACACAAACCGGAACAATTTGAGCATTTACTAACATACAGTTAGACGTCATCATGATCAGTCATAAGAATGGAATGAGGACAGGAAAGAAGAGAGAAGACGAACAAATTGAAGATATAAAAATAACAAGGCTAGCTCATTAAGTAAGAACAAAAGCTTTTCTTTCTTAAATAAATTCAGTTAATAATTAAAACACAAACATTCTTATAAAAATACGTCTTTATTTGAATAATAAGATATGTTACAAATATTATCTATTAAAAAAACAATACAAAAAACACTCCATTTCAGACTAGTTCTTTTTTGCTATTTTTGAATCATTCAAAATCAATCCAATAATCGTTCCAAATTCATCGTGTCAATCACAGTTTGTACTTTTTACCATCCCTTTCCATAGCCACCATACGAACCACCATATGACCCACCATAACTTCCATAAGAACCGTGACTTTCAAGTCCTCCGAAAGAGGCTCCATGTCCCAAAGACGATCCGATTGATCCAAGAGACAATCCATGACCGCCTCCTAAGAAACCACCAGCGCTGAGTCCACCCGAAAATCCGCCGTAATGTCCTCCACCGACTATGACTGGTACTGGTTTCTTGATAACAACTGGTTCATGGACTGGAACTGGGATTGGTTTGTGTACTGGAACTGGTACTGGATGTGGCACAGCTACTGGGTAGGGTTGTGGTACTGGCACCTTTACTGGTACACTAACTGGAACTGGTACTGGTTTTTCAACAGGTACTGGAATGTTTTTAACTACTGGAACTGGGTATGGCTTGGGAACATGAACTGGATAAGGGCGATCTACTGGTACTGGCACTGCGTGAGGTACTGGTACTGGAACGTTTCTTGTAACTGTAACTGGGTAAGGTTGAGGAATTGGGATTCCAACTCTATTGGTGACTGTATGATGGGTATGAACAGATGTTCCTAAATGGACTGCTTGGCCAACAGCTCCTCCTCCAAGCCCACCTCCTCCAATTCCACCTCCTCCGATTCCAAAACCACCAAATCCTCCTCCAATTCCTCCTCCATATCCTCCTCCATATCCTCCCAATCCTCCAGAAGAGATAACATCGGCACCTCCTAACCCAACGCCACCATGACCAAGCCCTAACGATGAACTTCCTAAACTAACAGCTCCACCATGTCCTCCCCCATAACTGCCATAACTTCCATAACCACCGCCTCCAAGAGCAATACCTTCTCCAAAGACACCACGTTTCACAGTTTTCTTCTCGGTATTCTCAGCAAGGACTGCTGTGGCTAAAAGTAATATGGCAATCTGAAAACACGAAAAAATGAATATTAATTAGTTGTTTCCATATTTTAGAAAATATTTATCAAGGACGAAATTTTCTTACCGTCGACTTCATACTGCTTTAAGAGTAGGTCGTTGTAAAACACGAAGCAGATGAACTGTGATACCCGAAGTATTCGAAATCGGCTTTTATACGTCGTCCGAAACCCCATATCGCCCTCTGTCCGACACAAAAAGAGGGGACACTCAACGGATCTCTGGATCTCCGAACGACAGAGAAACTCCTTTCTACGAGACATCGTCGGCTCCACCTGGTCAAGCTCCTCGCCTGAAAGATGATCCACTTTCGGACGAAGCCGCTTCAATTGCGCAATACAAGAACCGAAAATTCAAGTGAAAAAGAAATATAAGCGGTGCCCATGTAATAATTAATCGGATACAACCAGACAGAAGAGGGAAGATATATAAGAAAGAAAGGAAAGAAGAAGAAAGTGGTTTTTTATTATTTATGTTATTTTTTTTTGTAAGCGGAATTTTAAAAGGAGCGATTTTATAACAAACCAGACAATGGCGAAATCTTCACGACATTTGGCACGTGTTTGTTTCTACATTTCTTGTCTTTTCAGATTATTGTTTAAATATTTTATGTCTCTTTTCGTGTTACCGAATATATGTACAATGAGGGCTCATTGTATTAAAACATTTTAAGCGAACCGTTTTCTAAAGTGAAAATGTACTATGAAAAACTATAAAGTAGTCTTTGTAGTTTTTCGACTCCTTGAGTATTTCTATCTTTTTTTTGAATATCTAATTTAGAAAAGATCGAGAGTGTTACACATCATTCCGTTGTGCAATAGACGAGGTTGGGCCTTAAAATAGGAAACTTAACAGGTTATATAACATTATAGTTCAGGTTAAGGCGTAGTACGCGGTAATAGTCGCGTAAACTGTCCGTGGAACGCAACCGCTGAAAACTGAAATGGAATATATCTTGTTGCATTGCAAATCGGTTGCAACCGATCGTCTAAAGTTGGTTTCGCATACCAAATTTAACTTTACACGCAAAAAAAGGAAAACAAGAACACAAAAAAAAAACGTTTTTAACTAGCCTCGTTTATTGTATAATTTTTGTAATCTGCTCTGTATAAGTTAACCCGGAGATTTAATTTTCTTTTTTTTTTGCTTCGTCAACACTCATTGCGTAAGGAAATATATAGGTAGGGAGCTTTTGCGATCTAAATCAATGTGTCGCAATGATAACGTTTTAACGTCCGATTTGTTCTCTTGCACAATAAGAGCGTGTGAGAGGGGAATTAAAAAATAAAGAAAAGAAAGTTTTCTTTTGGGAGACGAATTTGTATAGGTAAGGTCGTGATATATCAACCGTTATGGACTCGTCATTTACATGCAAAATCCATTTCGTTGTAAATCAAGGAAAAGCTCGATTTTTATAATATTTAAATTTCGGGTGTTGTATAAGGTTTATTTTTTGGTATTCCCGTTATTAGCAGCCATAAAAAAAGGTAGATAAAGATTTATGCAAAAGACTCGGAAAATTTTAAAACCAGGTGTTTTTATGATGACAGAAGTATAACTTAGGAATAAGGCATATCGCTAGAACGTAGTTCGGATTTAACGATATAATATAATTTCGTTTCTAACTCTAGGTCAGAAAGAGGTGTAATATGTTATTGTTCCTAAAAAATAATAGTTCCAAAGATGTGTTGTCCTGTTTTTGACGTTCTAGTAGAATCGTGAATGAAATAATAAAATTTAAAAGATCGTGGACGTCTTATTTTTGAAAATGAAGAAATGACTTGTGAACCTTCCTATTTCAAATGATGTACAACACGTTGTTTCAATTTGAAATCGATTCTACTTAAGAAACGTTAAAGAATTATGTGTTTTTGATTTTTAATGGAACAAAATTATAAAATTTGAGAGATCGTGAAGGTCTTATTTTTGAAAATGAAAAAATGACTTGTATATCAAATTGAAGGTTGAACTTTCCTCTTTCAATTGACCTATAACTAGTTGTTTCAATTTGAAATCGTTTCCACTTAAGAAGTGCCAGAGGATGATATGATTTTGATGCTTTAATAGAGTCACGAAATAAATTATAAAATTTGAAAGATCGTGGACGTCTTAATTTTTAAAAATGAAGAAATGATTTGTACATCAAATTGAAGGTTGAACCTTCCTCTTTCAATTGACGTATAACTGGTTGTTTCAATTTGAAGTCGTTTCCACTTAAGATGTGCTAAAGGATGATGTGATTTTGATGTTTTAGTAGAGTCATGAAAAAAATGATAAAATTAGAAAGATCGTGGAGGTCTAATTTTTGAAAATGAAGGAATGATTTGTACATCAAATTCAAGGCTGAACCTTCCTCTTTCAAATGTTGTGAAAAATGAAATCGATTCCACCTAAGAAATGTTAAGATATGATGTGATTTTGGTGTTTTAGTAGTCGTGAAAAAAAAATGATAAACTGACAATATTTTAAAGATCTTGGAAGTCTTATTTTTGAAAATGAAGAAATGACTTGTATATTAATTTGAAGGTTGAACTTTTATCTTTAAAATGATGTGTAAAATTGTTGTTTCAATTTGAAACCAATTCCACCTTAGAATTATTAAAGGATGTTATTTTGTTATTAAGGATGTTATTTTTGACGTTATAGTAAAATCAGGAAAGAACTGACAAAATTGGAAAGATCATGTAGGTCTTATTTTTGAAAATGACGAATTGACTTGTATATAAAATTGAAGGATGAACATTTCCCTTTAACTTGATGTATAACTCATCAATAATTTTAAACTGATTCTACTTAAGAAATGTTAAGGATGATGCGTTTTTGAAATTTTACTAGAATCGCGAGAAAATTATAGAATTTGAATGATCATACAAGTCTAATTTTTGAAAATGAAGAAATGACTTGTATATTAATTTGAAGGTTGAACTTTTATCTTTAAAATGATGTGTAAAATTGTTGTTTCAATTTGAAACCAATTCCACCTTAGAATTATTAAAGGATGTTATGTTTTTGACGTTATAGTAAAATCAGCAAAGAACTGACAAAATTGGAAAGATCATGTAGGTCTTATTTTTGAAAATGACGAATTGACTTGTATATAAAATTGAAGGATGAATATTTCCCTTTAACTTGATGTATAACTCATCAATAGTTTTAAACTGATTCTACTTAAGAAATGTTAAGGATGATACGTTTTTGAAGTGTTACTAGAATCGCGAGAAAATTATAGAATTTGAATGATCATACAAGTCTAATTTTTGAAAATGAAGAAATGACTTATGCATCAAGTTGAAGGTTGAACCTATTTCATTCAAATAATATAGAACTCGTTGTTTCAATACAAAATCTTAAAGGATGATGTGTTTCTGTTACTTTAATTGATTCATGAAAAAAAATGATTAAAGTGACGATAAAAGGTTTAGTAGAATCACGAAAATGTTGATAAAATTGAAAGATCATGCAAGTCCGATTTTTCAAAATCAACTATATAAGTAACTATATCAGAGAAGACTTGAACGAAATACCAGGTGTGTTATATTTCTGGAAAGGAATTTTCTCTTCTTTTCTTCAAAAATATTTATTATGTTTCATTAAAAAAATCATTTTCGTGTCGACAACTACTAAAATATTACTTTGAGGAAAAGCTGATTTATTGTATTAAGTTTTACATAAACAGATTTTTCCATAAAAAAGAAAATTTCGAAATTGCATCTTTGCAAAAACACTCTGTATCTCTGAAACCGTAAAATATATCTATATACAGTTTTCACTATTAAGTTTTTAATAAAAAGCAAGTCTCAAACAATGATATCATTTTTCTCAATTTCTTATAAGAAGAGGTTTTCCTTTAAAAGTGTCCAATATGGACCATACTGTACATAGCAAAAATTGGTAAAATTGGATGATTTTTTTTAATAAAATTAAATAGCACTTGAAGTTAGCTCAAAAACTGGTGGACTAAGATGTTAATAAAAAATATTTCTAATGTCACCTAGAGCGATAATATCTTTATTTCAGCAATTGACCCTATAATGGGTTTTTCCGAACACAACACCCGAATGGTGATATAAAGTATAACTCGAATGTGTATTGTTATTACATAAATCATTAATAAGACCAATAATAATTTATGCATGCCCAGTTTGGAGTCTATCAGCTGAATCCAATATTAAAAAAATCCAAGTACTACAAAATAAAATATTACGAATAGCTATAGATGTATCATGGTTTGTGAGAAACTCGCAAATAATTGAAGAAGTAGGAATCGAGACAATAAAAGAATACATCAAGAAAACAACTAAAAAATATTTTCAAGACCTTCAAAAGTGTCTAAGTGCACAAGAACACCAACTACGATTTACTGATATCCATCACCGATTAACACATGAACTTCCAAGATCAATTTACAGAAGACTTAATAGAAAATAGTAGAGAATAATTTTAAAAAGATAATAATAATAATCAGGGTGACATTATGATCCCAATTTATAATTATAAATTAAATTAGTTAATATTAAAGCCATGAAATAAGATTTATTGTTGAACTGGTTGACGCTGTTAATAATAAGAAATAATAAATAAAGTATAATTCAAAAATAACATGTTTAAGATTCACGTTTTAAAATTTGGTACACTGACATTGGCGTATGCTCATATCTATCTATATTTTCATGAGTTTAACATAACAGGTGTAGAACAGCGAACATAGTTTAGTTGCTAATTTAGTTGTTAATCTTTTATGACTCTCAAAGATTGGTTGAACTTCTCGGTACGGATATTGTGAAGAAGATTGTTTGGGTATCTAATTATGGTAAGTACTGTTGTGGATTAGATATGTGGATAATGTGTTTTTCTCTGGGAGGGTACTAAAGAAGATTTATTCGCAATGCTTAATTATATAAATAGCGTTCATGAAAAATTGAATGTTACCTTAGAAATTGAAAGTGATAATAAAATCAATTTTCTAAATTTAACCATAATAAGAAATGATTTCGATTTGAATTTTGACATCTACTAATCTAAATACCATATGACTCTTACCATCCTATAACAATTATAAACTTTCCGTCTTTCCGCAATCATACATTCATAGAATGATAAGATATTAATACAACTTCCATCCAAAAAGAATTTGATTTTTTAAAAACACATGTCACTAATAGCTATTATCAAAATACGATTCGTATATACAATACGAATCGTATTGTATATACAATACGTTTGTGTAATCGTTTGTACGATTCGTATTGTATATACAATACGTTTGTGTAATCGTTTGTACGATTCGTATTGTATATACAATACGAATCGTATTGTATATACGAATCGAATATATCGATATCTCGTCGCATATCGTTCATTACCTTATATCAAAACTAATTACAAAATAAAACATATTCTAAAACAAAATAACATCATTATCTGATATAAAAATAACTAAGATTATAGATTTATTGTCTAATTATAAAAGTAAAGAACCTAAGTAAAGTACCTTGAATAGAAATGGTGTTTAACCATGGTGTCAAACAGGAAGAAAACTAGAACTAAAAAGAACAAAATAAACACAAAAATACAACTTCATCAAACGTATACTAACATAAAAATGAATACAAGCATAACATCGACTATGATAATATATCTTTAATAGATCACAGCAAAAATGGTAAAAAGCAAGATCTACTCGAATCTCTACTCGAATGATCACCTTTCTACAATATATAGATCACTATATTCATATTTAAAATTTTAGTATGTTTTTTAACATCCATTGAAATTCGGTTTATTGTACGTTCTCGCTCAATTTTAACTTGTGATGTAGTTTTATGTCGTCCGATTTACAATTTTTACGTTATTTTAATTCGTTTTAAAACATTCTTAACAACTGTAAACTTTTTATTATTTGACTGTAAGTTTATTTTAATTTATTTTCATGTATTGTACAATATTAATTTTTTATCGCTTGTAGATTTAGCTGATGATGATAATTAATTATCGAAACCGGTACTAAGTATATTTATTTTAAAAACTGAAGAAGAGGTCTTTTAATTTTACACCAGAATATATTAAGTATTTTTAGCCCGCTTCTTTCAAATTTTTGTATTATTATTTTAGTTGAGTTTGGTGAAACAATGTGTTGGAATGTGTCCATAATCGAAATGCCCTTAGTTTTGTTTGTGAGTGATCGAAAGTGTTTTTTTTTACTCATTTTGTAACTTCCGTTTTAACTGCTTTATAATGTGTTTTAAATTTGAATTTGTCATCTATAGTAATGCCCCGATATTTGATGATTTTAGTGGGATCAACAACGTATATGTCCGCCATGCTGTGTCGTAGAGATTCGGTTATTCTAGAATAATGAAATTTGTCTGGATTGGGCAAAACTCTCCATTATTTATATTTTTGTCATGTGTTATTAACGTCATATCATCTGCTTATTGGAGTATGTGCTGTTTGGGTTTATTGTATAGGTGTTAGGTATAGTGTTAGTGATAGAGCAGATCCTTAGGGAACTCCTTAGACCAGTGGTATTCAAACATTTTGGCTGCATGACCCCAAATAGTACACTGATGCCGACCCAAACTTAAAATAATAATTTAATTGTGGTTGTTCCAAAAATTGGGAGAGATATTATATCAAGAAGTTGTTAATTTGTTTTTATTTTTGTTTGTTTCATACATAGCAAATATATTATGTTAAAACAAGTACATACAATAAACAAAATATCAACTCTGCAATTAACAAACATTAGGTTCAAAATCAACATTTAACGATTTAGAACTATTAAAATTATAATATGGCGTACACGTAGGGACTTAATCAAAAATCAATACAAAAGAAAGATATTTTTTTTATCTGTGAGCCTGTTTCTTATTTACAAGTTCTGATATATCTGGCTCTATTTTGCTCAATTTGAGTCTTAAAGGTGGCTCTATTGCTAATTTGTTTCGGTATTTTGATTTTAGGTAGAGAAATTGGGAAAATCCCAACTCACACGTATGAGATGACGCAAATGGTAATAATACCTTCAGAGCTTCATCAGACAGTTCTGGATATTCATTTCGAACTTTAAGCCAAAAATTGCTCAATTCAAGTTCTTTGAAAATTAATTTTAATTCGCCATCAGACGATAACTCAATTAGTTTTTCACTAAAATGAAACGACACATTTTTGGGTAATTTACATTGAAAGGGATTTCGAATCCACTCAAAGTTAGAAGAATTCTCCGGAAAATAAGTACTAAATTGACATGTTAAATCTGTCAAGTGAGATGTTATATCTTTAACAATCGATTGAATAACTTTGAACTTGTTTTCTATAACAAAACATTCTAATATTGGAAATGCTGCAAAATTATTCTCCTTGCAGTATGAGCACCACAAATCTATTTTTTTTTTTGTAAAGGCTTTAATTTTATCATTGGCCAATAATATATTTAATTGTTCACCTTGAAGACTTAAATTCAACTCGTTTAATTTGAGAAAAATGTCACTTAAGTAAGCTAACCTACATAGCCATTCTTCATCGGTTAAAAAGTTTGTACATTTTTTGTCTTTATCATTATTAATTAAAAACACAAACACCTCTTCTTTAAGTTCAAATAGTGCCGTTAGAACCCTACCCCTCGAAAGCCAACGAACCTCTGTATGTAAAAGAAGATGATGATGCTCACTACCCATTTCTTTGCAAATGTGCGCAAGAATCCTTGAGTTCAGAGGACGCGCCTTTATAAAATTTATTATTTTAACTCCAGTATCTAAGACAGACATTAAGTTGGGTGGCATGTTCTTCGATACAAGTGCTTCTCTATGAACCATACAGTGAATCCATGTTACATTGGGTGAAATTTCTTTGATTCGGGCTAGAAGTCCGCTGTGTTTTCCAACCATGGCACAAGCTTCATCACAATTTTCCCAAGAAATATTGTTTCCTGTAAAGTAAGAGTTTACCAATTTAATTTTTTTTTTACCCGTAGTTCTTTGTAGTTCCTTGCAAAAAAGAAAATCGTCAACTACTTCATTTTTATATTCATATTTTGCAAAACAAATTAGTTGTGCAGCATTTTGGCAATCCGTAGATTCATTCAATTGAAGACTAAAAAATTTACTTTTCTGAATTCTCATTATAATTTCGTTTTCCACATTTTCTGCCATTTCAAATATTCTGCGGCTAACTGTTATATCCGAGAGTGGTATTTGAGATATTTGTTGCTTTTCTTTTTCGCCAAATATAATTTCTGCTATATCTTGGGCTGCTGGAGCAATTAACTCTTCAGCAATTGTGTACAGTTTGCCAGATTTTGCTATACGATGGCTCACTCTATATGAAGCCTCCAATGTTTTTTTGTTAACGTTGGTAAAAGTAGTCATAAAATTTTGTTTACATTTCAAATGACCGACTTTTTTTCTGAAAGAATTCAATGGGTTTACTTATGAATTCTGGGTGTTTCGAGATGTCTCTGCAGTTTATTTGGTTTCAGTGACTCGTTTGACAGCACTGCCAGACACATTACACATCTAGCCCCTAGTTCATCATCTTCAGTACATACGAAACCATATTTTATAAACTCATCATCGAACTTATGAACCCGTTTGTTTGCTTTTACTTCATTATTTGTCGACGCTGAGGAAACAGAAGCTTCAGCACGTATTTGGTCCGTGTCGGAAGATAAATCAATCGAAATCGAAGCACTCTCCTCGATATTTGTTTCTCCATTGTCTGTTTTATCCTGTTATCTACCCCATTTTGGGTCGCGACCCATAGTTTGAATACCAGTGCCTTAGACTATAGAAAAAGATGAAATTTTTTATTTTGATTTGCAATTTTCAATTGTGAAGAATTTCATTAATAAATTTTATTTACAGCACGCGAATGTCTATCTGCACTATTTTAAATAGTAAACTTTGATGCCAAACTGTATCGAATACCTTATTTATATCCAGTAATAGGGTCGCAGTTTTCCTGTGTTAAATTTAAGCGATTTGGATGTTATTTATGAGAACAATTGGAGGATAGATGATGGATTGTTTGTGTCTTAAGCCAAACTGACGTAACGGTATTTTATTATTTATAAGATTAACGATCCTAATTTTAATGATACTCTAAAATATTTTACCGATCACAAGTAATAAGGTATTAGGATGATAGGGTTTGGGAATTGTTATAATTGTGCCCTTCTTCCATATTGATGGAAATGTGCATTGTATGCATGTACGTTGTATTCACATTTGTATGCAGAATTTTTTCCATTTGCTAGGTGCTCGTTGTATTCTTCTTGGCTTATTACCAGAATTTGATCATTGTTATGTTTAAATGTATTGAGTACCATTCTCTTATGGAGTGTTGATGTTCAACATCGCCCTCGCTATTTGAAACGAGAGAGGAGGACTTTTGGAAGCGTTCTGATATGGTATGTTCTGTATTATACATTGTTGTGGTGTCATATTGGAATGGCGCAGGTCTTCTTGTATTTTGTAACATTTTTTATTTTTTGCCAATACATTTTCCCAGGGTTTATTTTGATTTTTTTACATATCTTTACCCATTAATCCATTTAATATTTCTTGATAAGATTTTGTATTTGTCTATTTGTTGACTTCTTAATTCGTTTTCTCTTACTTTGTATTCTTTATATTTCCATCTTTTGTTGTAAATTATTTCGAGTATAAAATTTGGAAGTGAGTACATACATGAGCAATGTATTAATTTTTAGATAGTGCCGTTCTATGGAGAGAATGAAGAAGTTCTGGAAATCTTGTATATATTCTGTGTTGATTGTCATTGAATTGGATTTTTGTATGAAAGCTTTCTTGTCTACATTTACTTTATCTACGTTAGCTTTAAGTAGATTATACTTTGATATTTCCGTTTGTATGGAAGGCGTTTTGTTGATGGCTATTTTAAAGCTAATTGCTAGAATGTCTGAGTATAAATTCCCCGTGAGGAGGATATCATTCACAATTTCGGTGATATTATCGGTATTGTAACGGAAACGACATTTTATTATATCTTTACCATTGATATAAAACCACAACTGCTCTCGCTTACTGCTTTATTAATACTGCCTCAATTTCTCTCGTCAAGATGACTGTATCATCCCCTTACATAAAGCACTCAGGTAGATCCGAAATAAGATATCAAAAGAATAAAGAAATATTTTAGCTGAGTCACGACATTGCTCACCACATACCTTGATCTTAACACAAAATTATTCCAATTTAAATAACTTTTAAACAACTATGCTAACCAACATCATTACCCACCCTTGTATTTTAACTAATTATTTAATTAACTATATCATAATATTCTTTTTAAACAACAAATAATAAATGACGTTGATAATCATAATAATAAACTGTACTAAGGCTTATACTAAACTCTCCGTACTGAACTGTAATTTACAATATGCATTAGAAATGTGGGATCTGCATGTCTGTTAACAAGATTCGAAGTGCAAAATGCAATAATAATAATTATACAATACAATAATAATAATTGCATTTGTTTACGCTTCGTTGAGTTAAAGTTGAAATTAAATGGGATAGTGCATTGAAGACATTCATTGAGAGGTCTATTAATGGATGGAGGATTTGCTCTGCCTATAGAGGTTGTTGAGTTCACTAATATTATGTTTCAGCAACATATTTATGGTTCAGCAATAAATACATCAACACTAAAAGCTGTAGACAAGCTTGCTCATCTACATAATAGTCGTCTGAATGTTGAAACAACAGAAACAGGGGTTATCAGTTACTTGTGCACTAATAACGTAAAAAATGTAAAATGCGAAAAATTGCAAGCAAAAAGACCAGATGATTATGCGTCCTTTAAGTTGAGCTTTAATCTTTCTGATTTGGATAAAGTCAAATCATCAAACTTGTGGCCTTTGGGAACAAGAATAAATCGTTTTTTTTTTCAAGACTCATCAGAAGAGGAATGTAGGATAGTCAATGATTCTGTTATATCAGAAAAGAATTTAAACTTAATAAATAAATAACCAATATTTACAATGAAAAATGACGTACATAAATTTCAAGTACAACAGTTCACCATCTACCATCAAAACATACATAGTATGGGAAACTGTTATAAGGAACTCCAGGAAATATTGAAAAGATATGAACATCCTCTAGTATGCGGTTTTATTGAACATTAGCAAACAATTTAACAGCTCGATATTTTCAAGATTAAAGATCTAAAACTAGTGTCATCATCATGCAGAGATTCCCAGGAACATGATGGAGTTGTTTTATACGCTAGTGCTGAACTCCTTACGTATCCAGTTATGGAAGTTAATAACTTGAGTGAAAATTATGTTTTCGAGATTACCGCTTTTAAAACTGAAATTATGAATGTGTCTTACTTTCTTGTTGCTTTATACAGACCTCCTTTAGGTGATGTAGATGTGCTTTTTGGCAAGTTATTTTTACTACTTGAACTTCTTTTTATGTATAAGGGTATATTTTTCATATTGGGTAATTTTAATATAGATATTTTAGATGATAATGATAAAAAATCCATAGATTTTAAACATGCGTTAAATGAATTCGGTGTATCATATTTGATCTCTGTTCCCACAAGAATAACAAATGAGACTAGTAAATGCATTGATAACATTTTAAGTAACATAAGTTCTAATAAGCATACTACAAATGTTTTTAATACCGGTTTTTCATATCACAAAGCTCAAACAATGTGTAGGAATGTTAGCCCTATCAGCCAACAATATTATTACGTTTTCAAACGTGATTTTTGTGATGGCAAATTCAAATGTTTTAGTCAGTCCCTATCAATTGAGACTTTTCAAACTGTGTTGGAAACAAATGATGCTAAGGATCAGTACAAAAACTTTGCAAATATTTTTCTGAGCTATTTTAATCAGCATTTTCCTAGGAAAACGATCCGAAAGTCTACAAAAAAGAGTAGCCAAAATATGGAATGTAGTGAACTCAAGGATTGCAGAGATACCTTGTGTATGCTACAGGAGCTTTCCCAGATCGATAAAAAAATTTAAACCAGATTATCAACAAAAACAGAGAGAATACAACAAACTTCTAATACATTATGAAAACAAACATATGGAAGAGCAACTTATGAAAACTGCTAATAAGTCAACATTTTGTTGGACCATAATCAGGAACTCTATTAACTATAAACATAAAAACCTTTCACGTTTTGAACACCCTAACATAATTGCGGAACGACTTCTTTGCCTCTATTGCAAGCAATCTTTTATCCAAAATAAATAATAATTCACTACCTGATCTGGGTAATGTACCTATGCAAGGTCAGTCAATCTTTATGGCGCCTGTAACAGAGAGTAAACTTTTTAATATTATATATTTTAATATTTAACTCACTGAAACACTCAATTATAACGCCTATTTACAAAAAAGGTGATATATTGGAACCGGGTAGCTATAGACCAATTAGGATACTCTCTTCTTTTTCGAAGATTATCGAGAGAGTTATTTATGTACGTTTCTTGGGTTATATAAAAGATCAGTCTTTACTTAGTTCTGCCGTTCGAATTGGTACATACCTAGCCGTGGTACTGATATGGCTCTTTTCGAACTCTGTACGAACATGTGTGTGTGATAAGCTTGGATCTCTCCAAGGCATTTGATTATATAGATAGACAATTGTTGGTAGCCAAACTTGAGCGGTACGGTTTTAGGGGTCCTGCCAAAAACATAATTACTTCGTATTTAAATAATAGACCACATACGACTAAAGTAATAAGCTATGAAGGTACTCCAGTAATATCAACTACGAAGTATACAAAGCATGGTGTACCACAGGGTAGTATACTGGGCCCTCTACTTTTCGTCATTTATATAAAGGACCTGTTATTGCAGAACATGACTTGTTATCTATCAAGTTTTGCAGATGACACTACCGCTTTAATTACCGGTTCCACTTTAAACGGAATGATGGCTATAGCTGGTAATACGCTGAATGTGATTGGAAAGTGGTTTGACAGTAACAAGCTAATTATCAACGAAGATAAAAGTGGTGTAGTAGTATTTGACAATAAACTGGTTAGCAAACCTTCTATAATCTGCGATTATGAGGTACGACAGGACATCAAGATTTTGGGCGTTCATCTCGATAGTTCCATGAAATTTAAGAGTCACATCGAAAAACTCTGTTGTAAGTTATCAAAATCCATATTCGGTCTTAGAAACGCTATTAACAAACAGATTGCCAAGATATTTTATTCAAGTAACATCGAATCGCACTTAAGATATTTAATAATTACTTGGGGAGCATCTGTTCGGTTCGATAATGTCTTTAAACTTCAAAAAAAAGCAATAAGAGTCTTGCGTAGTCTAAAATATAATGAATCATGTAGACAACGATTCCAACAAGAGAATTTCGTAACGTTATCAGCGATTTACATCTTCGAATGCTTAATATTTGTTTTTAAACATAAGAACTATTTCCAACAACTGGTTAAGACAAACCAATATGGTACCAGATATAATCGTATCTTGATGCTGCCCAAACATAGGTTAAGCCTATATGAAAGGGGTCCCTTGTATTGTATTATCAATAAGTAGATTAAACTCAGTTAAGAAGACTATGCGACATTTACTTTGTAATTTAGAACCTTATTCGCTTGATGAATTTTATAGTAACGTTTAAATTCTTTGCTTCTCCTTTGACGCTAGTAGAGTAGTAATGAGATGTGCACTTTTTTCTGTTATTTTTGTTTATTTCTTTACTTTCTCAATAAAAAATATTATTATTACTATTATTATTATTATTGATCCTTCTTCTTGTTCTATCCGTTTTGTATCCATTTTGTTGAATTATCTACAGTTGTTATACCAAGTTACCAGTTGTTAAACATTTGTTGGCCCGTTCATGTTTTAGTCACCACAAACATTAAATGATCCGTTTCGTGTTGTTGAAGGATGTTACATATTAAAACTTTTTTGTTGTTGAAGCTGTTAATATTGGTGTAGGTCACATTTATAAACAGTTTAGTCTGCTTTGGTTCTGCATCGTGGTTGGTGGCTAAAGTATTCCAGTTGAATGTTCCTTGTGTGCAGGCTATAGCAGGAGTAGAATGGGTCTTTAGGCGGTCCAACATAGCGATGTATGCTCGATTACCTGATGTATTTACAAAAGTATCAATGTTAAATTGTTCTGCAAAATGTTTTTAGTCTTTTAATTAACTCTTGTCTGTTAGAATTTTTAGATTTGTTGAGTTCGTATATAGAAATAGGCTTGACTATTCTAGAATTCCTCGCAATTGAGTTTCCAATATCTTCAGTTTTTTATTTACTGATTTAATTTTATTGAAGGGATTCCTTCGATTAAATTAAAAGTATTAAGTAAGTATTGATTATTGGTTAACATGGATTATAGTTTAAATCATTCCTTCGATTGGTTTGAGGGGTCATTTCCTCTGCATTTCCGGTTGTGGCGAATTACATTTTGCACATTTTAGATCGTTATTACAATTTTCATTAGCATGTGTTATACATTCCAGTTATATGTAAAGATTGAATGATATTTCTCAACAACATCATAATTATAATCCATAATTATTTCTTATTTATCTATCATCACTCATACTCATACTTTAGTAGTGTAGCATAAATCACGAAACTGGCAAAATTGGCCGAATTTTTTAACTGAATGAGTGTTAGAAAACAAACATTTCAAAATTAGACATTGAAATTATTAAATAGTTTGATGAAAAGAATTTAAATGTTAATTATCACATTTAAATGTGTCAAGTTAAATTCGTTTAAGATCAATTAGCACTGAAAATTATGACTGCAACATGCTTTATGATCACTAAATCAATACAGATGTTATAACAAGATAAACTGCCTCTTAAAACGATTAAAAAGCACGGTTAAATGATTTTCAACGCGTTTCCAGCTTTACGCTCTATTGATTTTAATATTCAAACCACCTGTCGTTTATTTTTTTTTTATTTTCAATCAACACGTTTTTCAATGCCAATACCATAATAAATTTATAGTACGATCACAATACTCTTACTTATTATTAATATTACAACGAGTTTTTTCTTAAAATAATTTACATTTAACGTTAAATAAATCACTTTTATTTTGGACTTTGTACCGGACTCGCTCCGTAACCCAAAGAGCCGGATCCCAAAGCAAATTGTCCATTACTTAGCTTAGTTATTCCTAAGCTTCCAGATCCTGGAGTAACAATTCCTCGACTGAATCCGTTGATGTCGTTTGAAGTCATCGAAACTGCTCTTGTTTGAACCGTTGGGTTAACTTGGTTTTGAGGTTGATAAAAAACTTGAGGTTGAATTTGATTTAAATTTGGATCTTGGTTAAGTTGTTGTCTTTGGGGTTGATAGAAAACTTGAGGTTGAATTTGATTTAAATTTGAATCTTGGTTAAGTTGTTGTCTTTGGGGTTGATAAAAAACTTGAGGTTGAATTTGATTTAAATTTGAAACTTGGTTCAGTTGTTGTCTTTGGGGTTGATAAAAAATTTGAGGTTGAATTTGATTTGAATTAAGATTCGATTTTTTACCGGGATAATACTGAAATTGATTTGAAGAAAAATCAATTTGAGTATGTTTCTTTCCTCCGTAATCAAGATTATAATTATTAATAGCGCGAACTTTAAATCTTTGCGAAGGTTCGTAAAAATCGAAAAAATAATTTGGGTCATAATTATTAGTTCTCCACAAATTTCGATAATGTTCATTTAACCATGATAAATCGGGGATGTGTTGTAAATAACCCGAAATTAATTGAGGTAAAACGAAAAAAATTAAGGCAAGTACCTAAAATAAAATTAAAAAAGTATTCCTAACAATTTTAATATTAAATAAATCTTAAATTACCGTTTTCATTTTGTTGATTCAAAAACTGTCTCACTACTTGTACGTAATTTGTACAGACGCTGATACAAAATAGACGAAAAAACCGGATGGTCGTATTTATAAAGCCCCTTCACCTCAAAAACTCAAGACCCAATTATAAACGTGGACCACACCACGAGACATTACATATAAGTATTGCGATTGTCGTCTAAAATCTCTCTGTTCAAATCGTCGTTGGTCTCTTTCGCGAAAGAAAGTGGGATAGATTCGGGCTTTTTTCACTTTCGCCACGGCTCCGCCTTCATTTAAAATTTAAATGCAAAAATCCCCGCCGACCAAATAAGTGGAATCGCAAAAATAACCAAATTTAGAGTTTATTATTAATTCACTTCCTACCTGATATGTTACCTAACTTTGTTATTTATTTTTTCCTCATTAAAATCGGTAATATATTATTCAAAGTCAAGGAAATGTGTTTCTAAGATTTCGATTAAGGTGTGGTTCTAAGTTTCTCTTATTCTATAAGATCGAAGAAATCTTTTAATAGTTATTTTTTAAATTATCTTAGTTGGATTAAAATGGGCTATGTATAACATTTCAGTAGCCCATTCTTGAAAACTGTTGTTAACAAATGTTTATTTTGAGATGTAAGCTTCTATCTACATGGTTCAAAAATGAATAATCAATTGGGTTTTTATGATTCATTTGGAATATTTTTTGTTAACAACTCCAACTTCCTTTGTATTTCATTTTTGAGTTAACACGCTATGTTAAAAACAAATGTAGTAAAGCTTCGCTAATCCAAATCAACTAAAATCAGCTTAATTCAAATTATAGAAGCGTGCGAAATATTGAAGTTATATTTAGATGTTGCCAAAAAATCTTATAAGCACATATTTATAAATTTATTGTACTAGATAATAATAATATCTGCTAAGCTTTAACTATATAAGCTTTTATTATCTTCCTCACTTTTAAAATCGTTTATCCTAGCATCTTCATATAAAAGACTGCTTAATTTGCTGCAGCATAATACAGATTTCTTTTAATTGTTGAATTGATAATGGAATAGCGTTATCAGGTTCTTCTTCACTGTAGTCCTAAGATGCTTGGAGCCCCAGGACTGGGTTGGACGAACAAAACGCGTGCGCCCCAATTCATACAAATTAAGAAAAAAGAATTCTAATTCTAGATCTAGTGTTGGATCAAGTTTTACTTCAATTCAAATATACAGGGTTGCCAAATCAGTTTATAAAGTACTCTATTCATTGCAGAGGTCTTTGCTAAAAAAGTGTTCAGATGTACTGCTAAACTCAACACAACCCAACCCTGTAAACTGAACTAAAACTAGAACTAACATTAGACTTAGAACTAGAATCGTTCAGGTTTAGCGTTATAAAACTAGAACTAACACTCCTAGAAGTGAAAAGTTTTGAAGACGCACGGCTAAACCTCGAATCTTTTCACTTCTAGGTCTAGTGTTACTTCTAGCTTTACTTCAATCGAAAGATATAGGGTTGCTAAATTAGTTTGTACTCTATTCCGGAAACTATTCATTGTAGAGCTCTTTATCAAAAAAATGTCTTCAGATGCACGGCTAAACCCAATCCAACCCAATCCTACATATTTGAATTGAAATAAAACTAGAATCGTTCAGGTTTAGCCGTCTTGAGATATGTATGGCTACACCAGGATGTTTCTAGTTCTAGATCTATTATTAAAATCAGAATGAGGACTTCCCATTTCTTAGGGCTAAGAATATTTGAACCAGAACCGTCCTAAGTTATTCGGCGTCCTAGGGCTGCGTTGGACGAATGAAATATAAGAAAAATATTCAATACCAAAGAAAAAATGGTTCCTGCTTCAAAGCTGATACGGGGTACATGTATAATGGTGACGCCATGCATTTTATTGCGTGCTCTATTAGGTGTGGGATGCTGTTTCTTCCTCATCTGACTATTCAAACACATTTCTCTAACATTTTGCTAATAAATTGCAAGAATTGGCAAACATTGTTAAGTATGAACTCAGCAATTCTAATAGAAGCCCTTCAGTGTTTTCGAAATATCGTCTTGCTTTGATAGAATGAAGGATTTGTTAATTCCGATTAACGAACCCTTTACCAATTTCCACCACAAGGGACATAATGCATATTTTAAAATTTCTAATTTTGTTTGGATTGCAAGGAACTTCGGATATGCGAGTGTACAAATTAGTGGAGCTTTAACGTCTACACATTAGTGGTATATCAGTTTCGTACCATATCCGTATATCGTCGCCGTTATTTTAAATGAACACATTCACACACGTCCGGCATAGTGTCGATTTTTGCCGCCAGGATTGCATCAGTATCAGTGCACAGTTCCACTTACACATATGAGCGCCGTATCAGTTCCGTATTAGACCAGTTATATGTTACGTTTTTTTGGATGCTATTGGTCAATGTATTTCCAAAAACAATTAGCAATGATGGCTATAATTTTGAATGGAGAACAGCAAGATTTGCAACGGGTGAAGAAGCGAAAATGGGTGCATAATGCATGGAAGTTAAAAGGCACTGGGGGAAAATATTCAGCTTTGTATAATGTGAACTGGTCCACGAATAGAGAGCTCATGTGTGAAAAAGAATGTTTCCACTTTTTTATCGATTCAATTTGACTTTGAGAGACCGTCTCAAAGTTTTCGCATGGTGAAAACTATGAACTCATAGCTTATTTAAAGGTTCCCTAAAAAGTTAAGAGAAAGAAGAGTACGTACAAATACGAAACAAACTGAAATTCAGAAAGCTCTTTACGTGTATGTTGTTAACAACATAAATTTTCCTCCATTCCTGGCTCGAGAACATTACTAAATTTTACCTGCCGTTTCTTTGATGGCAAGTATTTCTTCGATAATCTGATTTCGTGGGTGTTCTGGGTGTCCAAACATACAAAGCTTACCAATACATAGAAATGCTTCCAGGAGACTTAACACTGCCTCTATTAGATTTGATCTACTTCCTGAAGACTTGATACTTCTTCAAAATGATTAATACTGCTTCTAACAGCCTTATTATTATCCAGAAAACTTGAAAACTTCCACAAGACAAGATACTGTCTGGAAGGAACTGATGGAAATATGTGGAAATATGGAAATATTTTCAGATGAATTAATATTGCTTCCAAAGGACTTTAACTGCTTACAGAAGACTCGATGCTGCCTCTGGAAGACTTGGTACTGCTTCTAGAAGCCTTGATGTTGCTTCCAGAAGACTTGAAATGCGTTTAGATTATTGATAGTGCTTCCAACAGACTCATTCCTCCAGAAAACTTGAAATGCTTCCACAAGATATGATACTGCGTACAGAAGTCCTGAAATGTTTTCAAAAGACTTGATATTGCATCCAGAAGATTTAAACTATTTCCAGAAGACTCGATGCTGCCTCTGAAAGACTTGATACTGCTTTTAAAAGATTTGAAATGCTTTCAGAAGACCTGACACTGCTTCTAGAAGACTTGATACTGCTTCTAGAAGCCTTAATATTGCTTCCAGAAAACTTGACATGTTTCCAGTAGAATTGAACTGTGTAGCGTTACCATCACAGAACCCACCTGTTTTGAAATTAAATATTTGTATATAATTATTTTAACATGGCGTTGTCATGAAAATTTATTATTTTTTATTTTACGGATAAAACTTCATTCAATTTCCTCAGTTAATAACGAGAACACGTGTTTCTATTTTTATCTTCCTATGAGGTAGTCCTCAATTGGTGACCCCCATGTGATTAAATAAATTAAATTTAAAACGTTAATAATTTAATTTAATTTGGAAAAGTATTTTTATGAAGTGAGTTTTACAAGGTTGAAGAATTTTGAATTCTTAAATTTTCGCCTATTAACATTTTAAATTTAATTTTTGAATGGACTGGATTTTTCTTTTTTACCCTTTGGTCAAAAATTTAGGTTGAATGAATAAGAATTTAGAAGATTTTTAATTTTGGTTTTATTGTTTTGAAGATTATTCAATATTTTGTTAGTTTTGAAGATTACTGCTTTTAAAAGATTTGAAATGTGTTCAGAAAACTTGACATGTTTCCAGTAGGCTTAAAATGGTTGCAAAAGACTTGATAATATTTCTAAAAGACGATATTGCTTGTAAAAGTGTTGACAGAAAATGTTGTTTATTGGACAAAATGCAAAGTTTTGACGTAAGTAGTGCACAAACTGTTAATTAAACACTAAATACTGCCGACGGAAGACGTTTTTATTGCTAGTGGTAACAAGCTGTTAATATGATTTGATTACATTACATGAAGGGTTTATTGTACCCCAATGTCCAATCCTCTATTTGGCCATCAAACGCATTAGTGCTGCTTTCTCGTACTATCTCATTTGTCGTTTCATTGGCGGCAGCTCCAGAGTAACCTGACACCTAGATCAAAACAATCGTTTTATCACCAATTAGTGTGGTTAAAGCGACGAACCGTTTGAGTCTTCAGTATTTCCAAACAAATTTTGATAATCCGCTACTTGATTTCGAGCTTTATGGAGATACTTTAATCAGCTTTTGTGTTCATTTAATCTCAAGATCGTTCTTCACTTACGCAATCAATACTAAAAAACGGCCAACATGATAATATTCACAAACTCACCTCTCCAGCATTATTTATTTAGAAATCCTAAATTAGCAACTGACTCCATTAACTCCGATAACATTCTGATCTGAAACAATACTTTGACGTCCATCAATACCGGCCAATACAGAAAAAAAAAGAATGACTAATTAGAAACTAACATATACGACACGTATAGGAATTATTGGATGAAGCAACAAAGTTTTTTGAATAAGTTGACAATACAAGAGATGCCTTTTGAAGTTGATATCACTGTCTTCATCTACAGTTTTCTACATTTTGCTAAGTTTTTTAATATTTCCTTTAGTTCTTCTTCCATGGATAAAAAAATTAATAAATCCCATTTCAGACACATGTTTATTTGGTTCAATTCCTCTTGTACTAGCTTAAATAGTTACTCTTACATTACACGTCAAAACGCGTACAAAATGCGTCTGTGAAATTTGAAAAATATCGTTGCCATATATCTTTATTTTCACGGATTTCACTGACACTCAAAAAATACGAAACTGATGCGGAACTGACTCGTCACTGATGTGAGTAAATGGACCTTCACTGTACCTCTATTTTGAGATTTTAGCTTTAGTTTTAGCTGGCACCGTAGCCCAAAAATTGATACAGTTTGATTAAGATTAAGAAGATTAAGAACCCATTATGAACGTTTTCTATTTATACTATAATTACTTCACTGAAAGATGTGATCTTACTAAAACATCAAAAACTTTGATTTGAAATTGAAACAACGAGTTATAGATCATTTGAAAGGCGATAGAGGAGAAAATGATGTCGGTGTCTGACGCTCGAGTTTTAGAAGAAACTTAATGGCGAAAACCACTTATCGATATCGGTTACGGTTTCAGAGATAAAGACTGTTTTTCAAAAAAGTGCAATTTAAAAAAGCATCTCTTGTTGTGTAGCCACCTTATTGTAAAATTTGTGCATTATGTACTAATTCTTTATACAAAGTTGCAAAATTTCTAATTTCAAAGTAAATATAAAAATATGCGTGGAATAGAACATAAGAAGATGCTTGAAACATGAGAAAGCATGGTGCATGCTCCACTTTCGCTTCTTTGCTTGGTGCAACTTTTGCTCTACCTCATCCAAAATTTTGGCCAACCCAACACAACCCATAGCATCAAAAAGAAGCTAAAAAAATACTGATGGACCTCATGGATATCACTCACAGTGAACTAATAAGGAACTGATGCGGAACTGACATGTCACTGATACGCGAAAATGGAACTTTGCACTGACACTGATGCAATACTGACGGCAAAAAATGCCACTGTGCTGGACGAATGTGAATATGTTCATATAATGAGAAAGGTTCAATCTTCAATTTGATATATGTCATTTCTTCATTTTCAAAAATTAGACTTTCATGATCTTTCAAACTTGAACAGGTTTTCCTGATTCTACCAAAACGTCAAAAATACATCATTCTTTAACATTTCTTAGGTGTAATTGATTTTAAACTGAAACAATGAGTTATACATCATTTTAAAGAGAAAAGTTCAACCTTCAAACTAATATACAAGTCATTTTTTCACTTTTAAAGATAAAACCTCAACGATCTTTCAAATTTTAGCATTTTTTCGTGATTCTACTAAAACATCAAAATCACATCATCCCTTAACATTTCTTAGGTAGAATCGGTTTCAAATTGAAACAACAAACTATACATCATCTTAAAGAGGAAGGTCCAACCTTCAATTTGGTATGCAAGTCATTTCTTCATTTTCAAAAATATGGCTCCCACGATCTTTTAAATTTTATCATTGTTTTCGTGATTTTACTAAAATGTCACAAACACATCATCCTTTAATATTTCTTGAGTTAAATTAATTTCAAATTGAAAAAAAAAAACGAGTTATACATCATCTGAAAGGGGAAGGTTCATCCATCAATTTTGTATACAAATCATTTCTTCATTTTCAAAAATAAGACCTCCACAATCTTTCAAATTTTATCTTTTGTGATTCCATTAAAAGATTAAAAACAAATCATCCTTTAACATTTCTTAGGTGGAATAAATTTCAAATTGAAACAACATATAATACATCATTTGAAAGAGAAAGGTTCAACCTTCAATTTGATACACAAGTCATTTCTTCATTTTCAAAAATAGGACCCCCACGATCTTTTTAATTTTACAACATTATTGAATTATGAAAGTTAATTACAACTAATATTTTTCTATTTCTACTTGTCAAGTTTTTGTTGTATTTAAATCGTTTTATATAACATACAAAAAAAATTTACCTTTGTAATTAAGTTTCTCTTAATCAAGAAATTATAAAGGTTCTCGTAACTCTCTTTTAAATAATAATCGTTTTTTAAGGGTACCATTAATGATGTTGATTGGTAAAAATTGCTCTCGATGAACGGTTACTTTTACCAGACGGCGACGTTTCGAATGTCGAAGGTCGCTCTCATCCACATAAAGCGAAAAAAAGTTTAAAATGAAAGTCGTTCACGACCGGACATGGTTCTCCTGGTTTCTCATTGGAATTTCCTGCAAAAATGCGTCCCAAAGCGATCGTATTGCATAATCTAACGTGAAAAGAATCCATAATTAATTAGTTTTTTTAATCGGTTCGGTTTACTTCTTAGGCATTCGATGAACTACATCACTACAATTTTTCTTGTATTAATTAATCCTAAAAAAGATTACACAAATTTGGTGTGGCGAAAATTTCTTAAATTTAATTCGAAATTATTGCTGACAAGTAAAAATATCATCATACAATGAAGCACTTTATCACCGTCTTCTCCTTCGACCCACTTTTGCATTACTAAATACTTAATCTTTTAAAATTGAATTCGAAGACGAGAAAAAATGACTCTTAATTTCATCGGTGCAAATCGATTTTTTAAACGCGTCGTTTAGTTCTTGGTGTAATGAAGAAACGGGTTCTTGGTGTAATAACGATTACCATTGTTTTGAGCCGAGAAAAAACTTTTCCTTTTTGAAAAACGGGATATATTGGTTGTTCCTTAAACGGGAGCGGCTTAATAGTATTATTCAGTTACGTTGACCCGAATGAAATGAAAATACGTGGCATTGCAATTTCGTTTCCTTATCGATACTTGTCTTTTAAGTTAGAAGAGAACTGGATGAAAAAAGTAGTCTTGGTTTACTACGTAATTCCGTAATTTCTAGATAGCCTTATATAGCCGGAAGTTGGGTTGTTATGAGTTTTAAGAAATCGCTCACTTTTGAATAAAGTTAGATTTATTAAAGTTAATTAATTATATACAATGTTTTGTTTATACATTAAAAACAATAAAGGTAATAAATAAAAGTTAAATATTTCTTTAGTAATTTTATGCAACATTATTATGCATCGGAATTTCTTCCACATCAGTATTAGGAGTCGTGCTAATTTCTTCGGTTACCTCTATTTTTTGTGTTGTTGAAGTAACTTTCTTTTCTTCACAATTTTTTCCCGATGTTCCGACCGGGCAAACGCACTCGTATTTATTTTTACCTAAAGAGAGGCATTTTCCATCGTTCTCGCAAATTTTGGGGTTATCTTCGCAGAAATTCAACTCTACAAAAATAATTTCGTTCAAAAAGTGTATTATTGAATTAAATTGAGATGATTTTACCTTCATCACAAAGCATTCCACCCCACCCTGGTAAACAATTACATTCCCATGGTCTTGTACAATTTCCATTTACACATCCTGGATATGGGTAACAGGTATTGCAATCTTTTCCCCACCAACCAACTCGACATCTACGATTAAAGTATTAAATAAATACTTAATAATATAGATAAATTATAAGAAATCAATATGTAAATGATGTTTTAAAACTTACCTACATTCACCCGGTTTTTTGCAATATCCTCGCTCTTTGTGACAAGATTTTGAACAAATCGCTAATAAAAAATAAGTCAAGTTAAAATTGTGTCAACTATACAAGGTAATACCCAACTAGCAATTTCTTATTTTATTAAAGCTGTGTAAACGTTTCCGTGAGAAATTTATTTGGTCTCAGAAAAGTAATAAAATTGTTTATTGAATATCTATAGCGGAAGCTTCCTATATTGTTCGAAGACCGCGGAATTATTTTTATTTTGATTTGTTATTGTAAACTTTCTTGAAAAATTGGAACACTCTCCATACATATAAGACGGTTAAACCCTAATATTTCTACTTCCAAGTCTAGTGTTAGTTCTGAAGGCCTATAGGTTGGGTTTCGTGTTCTGCATGTTCCCTGAAAGCCCATCGAAATATAAGAAGGTAAAGTGATGCAGTACAGTAGAGGAATAGAAGAGAAGAGCAAAGGCAGATTTGAAATATTGGGTCAAGCGTCCAATGTAAAAAGAGTAAAGAATATCCAGATAGATCTGAATGATGACTGTTTTATAAAAATAGACAAAAAAGTTGGCAGACCAACTAGATGGTATACTGATATATAACAGTGTTGGTGTAATTTTCAGCAAACAAACATTTCGAATCTTTCGAAGAACAGTTCGAGAGTCTACTGGACGACCTTGAAAAATCTTAATTGAAACAAAGAAGAAAATTCTATACCTAACCTTCAAGAGCTACATAGGAATGTCAGAAATAGACATTACACTGGTTAACAGAGGGATACTCTCCAAGATAAAGAATTAGGTTTAAAGAGATAGACATTACACTGGTTAACAGAGGGATACTCTCCAAGATAAAGAATTAGGTGTTGAACGATATGGAAGTACTCAGTGACTATAGCTTATTAACATATGACCTATTTCTCGAAACAGAAGAAAATCCTACGGAGGAGTTAGCCAGGGGATACAATTCCTAAAAAACAACAAAAATTTAAGAAGAAAATGCGCAAAGTCTAATGAAAGCAATTACGAAGGCATCCAATAAAATGCTGAAGATAAGATGTTCTAAAGTCCGTGCAAAAAGCACCCCTCAAGTCAAGGCCCCTCACCTTAGAGATCGATATCTTCGAAACCCCTCGATCAAAAAAATAATACGGTAAAGTTTATTGTAATCTGTGAACTTTGTCTACTTTACATTTTTTTCCCAAAAGCAAAACGAAAAAATTTCAAATTCGATGCAATTCGAATATGAATAACTAAATTTATATGCCGCAAAAATGCAAAATATAAAGTTACATACAAAATATTCAACCGCATATATTAAATCTCGACTCTACTTTTGAATGTGTAAGTAAGGGCACCGTAGAAAATCCCCTTCTAAAGTCGGGTTGAAAGAAAATAGAATGCAACAAGGAGTTGTTAAAAGGTTGATATTTGATTAGTACCTCGATAAGAAATTTCCAACAGTACGAGAAATGTATGTGGACATTAGAAACGAAGTACCAAATCTTCCTCAGCTTTCTTTGAGAACCTTATATGATTGATTAAAAAAATTAAATTTTGTTTATAAAAAAATGAACAATAAACCAATATTAATGCCTATATAAAATACAATAAACCTCTTTGCTAACTTATCATAACACAGGATTTACAATTTTTTATACTGACGAAACTTAGTATGGAGTAAAACACGCAAGAAGTTTTGGATGGATGGAAAAAGTAACTCCTGAAAATATAAACAGTTTTGAAGAGTATCACGGTGAGTTAATGGTTATAGAGAAGGAATAAAAAGCCATTAAATGCCGGCCAAAGAATCATTATTTTACACATTGGCAGTGAAGATGGGTTTCTACTGGGTGCATACAAATGTTTCATTGGTGAGAAAAAAGTTCTAATTACGATTACCACAAAGAAATGAATCGATAACATTACGAAGAATGGTTCAGACGTATTTTGTCCATAATTCCTGCATTGCCCCGTACCATGCTATGTGAGATCCTAATCAGAAATCCAACAATAACATGGAAAAAAGGGAATATCATCAAGTGGGTTCAGGAATGAAATATGTCGCTACTTGAAGGTTACACTTCATATTCAGCGATGACCAGACCATAGCTTTTACATCTGTCACGTCCTTATCATTATTAGAGACGTTTTCTGTTAGATTTTGTGGTTGATACAAGGAGCCATTGGGAGCTACCTAAAGAAGGTCGGAAAAATGCAAACGGATGAATACACCGATGCACACAATTTTTGAGTGTGAAAATCTTTCCTCACTCCGCAGAAACGTATATAATATGATAAGTAAACAAGTAAATCGTGTGTTCGTGTTCACCACCATCTTCCATATTCTGCTATCTTCGTGTCGGAATACTCTTCTTTCGAGTTCGCAGCAATCTTTTCTGTTGACGTTGTTTTTATGTCCTTGGATGGTAATAGATGATAGCTGACTGGCATTATGCAGTTGTGGGAAGTTTTATGTTGGCCAAATCGGACATAACATCGAATGCCGTATCAAAGAGCATGAGAGGGATGTGAGGCTGAAGAAGATTTAGCAGTCGGCGATTGCGGAACGTTGCCATTCATAGGAACATCGAATAGACTTCGACAAAACGAAGGTACTGTCTGGGACTAATAAATCTTATCAAAGGCTGACAAAAGGAGCCATAGAAATTCACCGATATAAATACAACGACAAGAGAGAAGATGCTTGGAAACTCAGCAGAACAAGGAACATGGTGGTGAAAACGAACACGACTCCCAAACCGGATACGACCCAGTAATTAGCAGTAATTAGTAATTGTAATTAATACAAAATAATTAATAATTAGTTAAAGTTTATATATTTGATAATGTAAACTGAGTTCAGAACGATAGCAGGTTTCATAAAAATTACAATTTTATCCGTGTCTTTTTCACTTGCGCTAAGCTTGATATCGCTAAGTAAGTCCTGAGTTGTAGGAGATAAGGTGGAATACTGCGTGACAATAATAGAAAGAGAACTAAAAGATATGGGACTGACACTGGCTTTCCAAAAGACCGAGATAGAGTAATATTGAAGGGAAGAAGGAAGACGGTCAATTTGAGGTGTTTACCTCAACAGAGATTTAGAAATGACCAAACATATAAAGATGACATATGAATCAGGATAATGAGCGCTCTCTTTAGAATCATACCGAAAATAGGAAGATCCAACAAGAGGAAAAGGTAACTCTATTATAGTCAGAGTATGGAGAAGAGAGCAGCGATCTGCGTAACTTCAGCGTACAGAACAACATCTACGACAGAGAAGGGATAGGGAAGAGTTACTCTTGAACTATTGATGAAAATAATGATAATGAAGGTCGAGGTTGAGAAGATAATAAAGTAGGAAGAAATAATCTCTCTCCATCCAGGTATGAACATCGAATAGTCGAATTTTAATCCTATGTACCCTTAATGCGTCGGCTATATTCTATCAATACCGAGAGTTGGTAACTGGCAGTTCAATCCAAGAGAGGAGTAGAGAAGAAGGTGAAAGAGGGAAGAGCATTCTCCCCTGTTCCAGGTATGAATATTAAATGATAATAATGCAAAAAATAACCCTTGCATATGTTAAATGATAAATTGTACCAAGGCCTGATGGTCAGGGACGACATCACAGAAGAAGACGAAAGAGGGAGGAGGATTCTCCAATCTTTCAGCGAAATAACCGAGGAGTAAAGAATACAATCAAGTACTCAAGAAGAAACTTATCGCGAAGAATACTTATTTGATCGCGGAGAAAACGAGGAAAAGGAAAAGGGGTTCCAACTCCACATTGTATATATTATGTAGTATGCAGATTTTTCCCGACCTCCTTAGAGAAAAGGGTGAGGTACGGTTAAAGCCGTATTATTCTAGATCGTCCAGGTATAGATCTAGTCTTAGTATCAGCTCTACTGCTCTTCATCATTCAATCTTAGATTGTTGTATAGAACTAGTTCCAACTAGTCCAAAGACTCACGGTTAAATGGAATACCGTAATTGAAACTGAATTAATTCCGAAATTTGTGGTAGTAGGTGTAGTGTTAGTTCTAGTTTTAAATGGTTAATTAGCTCTAAATTGTTGCAAATCCTTCTGGAGCTAATTATAAGAGTATAACCTAAACTACTTCAGAAATCAGTATTAGCACAAAAAAAGCTCCAACACTTTAAAATTTTCAAAATCTAGTAACTTTTTTCTTTTATTGCCAAATATGGATTATGTGTACTTATCGTGTTCAATAGACATTGGAAAAACTTTAACACACAATTATCAATCTGAATTTTTTGATTGTGCATTTTTATCATGTAAACCAGAGGTTCCCAAAATGCTTTACAAATTATTATGGAATATTTATAAAATAATTAAAATAGCTGTTTTAAAATAAGTCTATAAATATTTTATGGTAATATAGTATGATTGTCTATAAAATGGTTATAAAATTTTTAAATAATTGTTCATAATAACTACATAATAACATACAGGGTGTCTCACGTAACTGGTTCATTAGAACTTTTTTAGGTTCCACTACTGGTAGAGGCTTGAAATTTTGGTATCATGGGTTGTTCATTCTGATCTTTTAACCTAAAATATTTTCAAAATGACCACCACTTTCTGTCTACCGGAAGTAGACCTCAACTTCGTTATTTTACATGGAATGCTATAGCTTTTATTACACCATTCAATTATACGTAAAAAAAATATGCTGACTTTGATAACAATAGTTGGTACCTACCGTGTCTTGTTTTCGAGTTATTTTGAGTTATTTTGGTGGTATTTGAAACAACTTTAAGTGTTTTTTGTCAAGCCAACGTTAATTCAAAAACATTTTGCATTGGTACGATAACTCTACATATGCTGCTAAATAGATTGTCACTTGTTGTATCAGTATGTCTTACAGAGGCAAAGATATGGGGCGTTCCATTTAAAATTTTCGACTCTCACGCAATTGAATACAAAGAAACGAAAACTCAATTTTTGACTAGCTTGTATAAGATATACTGATACAACAAGTGACAGTCTATTTAACAGCATATGAAGAGTTATCGTGCCCATATAAAACGTTTTTGAATTAACGTTGACTGAGATATGTGCTTTTAAAGAGCATTGTGATATTTGCCAAAAAACACTTAAAATGAAATTAACTCGAAAACAAAAAAGGTACCAACAACTGTTATTAAGGTCAACATATTTTCTTACGTATAATTGAATGGTGTAATAAAAACCATAGCATTCCATTTAAAATAACGAAGTTGAAGTCTACTTCCGGTAGACCGGAAGTGGTGGCCATCTTGAAAATATTCTAGATTAATAGATCGGAACGAACAACCCATGTTACCAAAATTTCAAACCTCTACGAATAGTGGAACTTACAAAAGTTCTAATGAACCAGTTACGAGAGACACCCTGTATAACAATAAATAGACTTAATTCCTTGTTTTCATTTTGGAATCTTGAATTAATTGAAAATTACACCTTCTAAGTTCTGAGCGAATGGTTTTTATAAATCACAAAAGCTGAGAGTGTTTAATTGTTGCAGAAACCAATTTAAAAAAGATTTGTCGTATTATATTCTATTACTAATCTTGCTTTATAAAAAATATTAGGAAACCAATTCTAAAGGTACTAAAATTTAAAAGTACTACATTTATTTACTGATCGAACCGAAATAAGAAACTAATACTTTGTATTATTGAACATAAAAAGAACAAGGACATACAATCTTATTTATTTCAATTAAAAACTTTACAACTTCAGATTTTGATAGTGTTGTGGTAACTTCAAAATCTGCAAAATAGAATGCAGAGCTGGCCACAATACCCTTTTTTTAGTTGGTAAATCGTCAAGTATCTGGATTTTAAATTTTTACATAATATCGTCCATTTTGGAAGATTATCGCGCCTCGCTAGCAAGCGACTTTGGCGGAGTGAAAATAAATTCGTCTTGTAGGAGACTATATATTTACTAGGAACTAAAAGGAACGATTTCCTCTCAAATCGCCGAGGTTGCTTGCGGACATGATGATGGATTTGAAATGTATACAAATCGTCCACTTTGGAAGATTGTAAGGCCTCGCCTGCAAGCGACCTCGGCGGAGTGGGAATAAAATCATCTTATACGAGATTTCATATATTTACTAAGATATACAAGGAACTATTTCATCTCAAATCGCTGAGGTCGCTTGCTGGCGAGGCGCTGGATTTAAAATATCAGCAGGAAAGTGTCCATTTTCGAAGATTTTTGCGCCTCGCCCGATATACTAGAAACGATTTTGCCACAAATCGCCGAGGTCAACCAAAATTGCAGTGTACCATCAGTAAATTAGTTTAATTTTAAATTATCACAAACAACATGATTCCATTTATATTACTCGTTAGTACATATTTGCAATTTTCTGTTATTAAAGTCGAATAATTGGCTTTCCTGTTAATTTCGAAAAAGTGTTAGATACAAATCAGTCCGTGTCAAAGCACTAAATAGCATCAAATAGTATTGAATGGGGTACAATTGTATTAACTGTGGCAACCTTGAATGTGTTCAGAAGTATTAACCTTTATTACAAGTTATATATAACAAACAGAAACATTTTGCAGCGCCATTTATGAGCTAATAGTATAAGCATTACTTCTGAATTGCCATCTATGAACCAAATATATATATATATATATATATATATATATATATATATCTTTTATATACTACAGTTTGATAAGCTTTTAATAAAGTTCTGGGATCTTGAAGAAATATGATTGGACATTTCTAATTTACAATTTGAAAAAGATCAAGCACTAATAGTACTGAGTGAAATATACGATGTGGAACTACCTATTTTTTAATAACACGTTTAAATATTACCTTCTTATTGAGCTCTAATGTTTTTAAATCAGTGTTTTTGTTAAATTGTATCTCAACTAACCAACATTCGGTTGTTTTTTCGTAGTTATAACACCCTTTTAAATTTGATAAAACTGTTTGCAAGTTTACTGGATCTTCAATTGTGTTAATAGTATCATACTTTTTTTTTAATTTTCCATTGACATATTCAATTAGACATAATTTTAATCATTCATAACCTATCATCGGTGCAGCTTTAATAAAGTAAGTTATTTCTTCAAATGCAACAATAAATTAACAATAAAATAGAAAAATTTTAAAATCATAAAGTATTTTGCCAGTAGAGTATATAATCAAAATTTTAATAGTAGGGATTAATCATCGTAAGATAGAATTTTTCTTACGTGTTTGACATAAAATTCCAGTATATCCCTCATGACATTTACATTCCAAAGGTTTCTCACAATACCCATTTAAACACCCTGGCAAAATCTGACACTCTCTGCAAGTTTTCCCAGCCCAACCCAACCTACATTTACACTCCCCAGGATTATCGCAATAACCTCGAGTTTGATGACAATCTGATCTACATGTAGCTACAAAAAAATTAATCTTTATCTTAATTCGTTTTAAATGTATAGTTAAATTTACGTTCTGAACAAAATAACCCATCCCATCCTTCCTGGCAAATACACTCAAAACTAACATTACAATAACCGTGTTGGCATCCGGGCAAAGGAATGCACTTGTTACATTTTTCGCCGTAATAGCCGAGTTTGCAAAGACACTCCCCGGGTCGATTACAATATCCTTGAAGGGGGTCACATCCTGGGCGACATTTGGGGACGTCGCATAAGTCGCCGTTCCAACCGGGAAGACATTTTACTTCGCCGTCGTCGTCACAAATGTAATGGGAATGAGGATTTCTCGAAGCAGGGATTTCACAAGCCTAGAATAATTAATTATCTTCGTTTCAATTTAAAGTTAAGCAACTTGTAATTTTTCCCGTCAAATATTTTAATTAACCTGTTTTTTCCATTTTGGCACGTACTTAGCTGAATCAACCATTAGGATTGGAACGATAACCAAAACGCACAGTATCACTTGAATTTTCATTTTTAACACAAAGAAAGTTTTCTAATTCAAACAAGTTTAAATCATTCTAACACCAAATCGAACGATAATTTCTAAACGTTCTCGGTTCTTCTTCAACGTCCTGACCATGAACTTGGTCAATGTAGCACTGAATAGCATCTTCACGACGAACGAGCGAGTCAATGCCCCTAACCTACTTGCTTCTTTGCACATAACTGTGATACACAGTTCGTTATAGAACAAAATGAGGACATCGTTAAGTTGCAATTAGAATTGGGTTGTTAATTTGAAATTTAAAGTACGCATAAAGAGTTTTTTGTTTATTTTTATTTGCTTATTTTAGTTTCTATTATTATTAGGAAACGTTTTAAATAATTGTATAATACGATCGTAAGCGTACTCTTTAACGTGTCTGCCGTACACGAAATCTAAATGGTTAAAATCGCCGTCGTTGATTTCTCTAATTCCATATCGGGCGATTGGTGATAAGTTGTTAAAGAAATTTAGTGAATCCTATTAAAAAAATGGTAAAAAATAAATAAATAAGATATTTGAACGTACTTTTCGACCAACAACCCAATCATTTTGGCCATACATGACGTATGTGGGTACCAATATCTTTTTGATGTCATATTCGGGTGGTTGAAGGGTTCCATAAACCTCGGGATTCTTCTTAATGCCATAATCGAATCTTCTAAACTCGCCTTTTACTAAGGCTGAAGCTTGGGTTAGAGCTTTTAAAGATGTCCCACCGGGAACTACGTTGTAATAAACTGGAACTTTTTCCTGATACAAAAGAAATTTTGATCTAGCGATTAATAGTATATTATTATATTAATTGAGTACATGTAAATACAATACCACACTTTGTCCACGACTACTATTGAATTTGATAATTTAAAAAAAAAAAATCTTTATGTAATCTTTGACATTTATATATCTGCTGCGTCATATTCGGCTGTTATTGCCATTGATCTTGAAAATGGCGATCTAGAAATCAGCGATTTACTTAATTATCAAAAAATTGAGTACAGATTCTGCAAAAGAATAATTTCAAAAGCCCTAAATAAGCCGACATTTAAGATTAGGATAACTACAAAGTGCATTAACTCCTACCAAAAGCTTCTTCATGCGGGACTATTCTTCGAAAACAGCCACTTCCAAGTGTATGAAAGCCGTCCTTCGCCACCAATTTTGGTACCATGTAGCGAATGTTATGAATTTTCCCACACCTCCGACAAATACATTGCTAGAGTGCAACCCACAAAACTCTCTGGGTCCACATAGATCGATACCTATCTATCAAAAATCAATTTTCCTAAACCTCGAGATCGCCAAGAGCGCATAAATTCTCTCACGAGTAAACATCATCAAGTACACACGACTGTTTATTCTTTCCCTGATCATCATGATTGATCATCAAAATTAATCTTGAAGACAATTCTAAGTCTAGCAAAAAAGTATTATTAATACTATTATTATTAATTGAAAACTACATAATTTCAAATCATATATTGTTCAAAAATCAAAATCTAATATCAACTTTAAAGATTGGACGACATATGGTGATATTGTTAATAAGGTATAGACGGTTATGGACCATCTTACAATTAGGAAAGTCAAATCCTCCTTGTATCAACTCGCCATTGAATAATGCTCATTCCTGATTTACATCTTCAAATTCTTTGATTCATATCAAGCTCAATAACCGCTCAATAATCGGAGACTCCTGTCAACACCAGTCTTTCTCAAATTTTGTACAAATCAATAAACTTCCCACGTGCGTTATGGAGAACAATCCGAACTCTACTCCAGACTTGCTATTTTGCACAAGAAATATGAGACATCTAATCACACTAGTAGAGGTCGTTCCTGTCCTGTGCCCCCATCATATGGGTATATTTGTTTACATCAACACAAAATCAAGGTTATTTAAACCGGCTCTATCTATAACTAAAAACTGCAAACTTTGCAACATGGAGAGAGTTAACTCAGCAATGAAAGACTTTATAAGAGCAGATCCGGAAAAGTGCAGCCACAGCGGAGGTGATATCAAAGTTTAATGAAAAACTTAAGAAATCGGCAGATGAAGCGAAAAAAACTACAACTATCCATTACCACCATTCATCGTCCACCTAATCAAAGAGAAGAAACGGCTTTACCGAGACTTTGTTTAACGAGCTCAACAAAACCTAGTATAGCAGCTGGAAATCTACAACAAAATCAATTTATGTAAGAGGAAAGATTATTGACAGGAAGTTTGTAAACTGTCTAAATACCAAAAGTTTCTCTGAAACAAAAAAGTTTATCAATCCCACTGATGGAACTGCACATTTAAATTTCAAAGAGATTATTAACATTTATACCAACTACCTGAAGGAATATTTTCGTTTGCTGAGGATGCCTCATTTTGTTCCCGGGGAAAAATACAATACGCAATCTTTGAAAATTGAGAAGACTAGATATTTGTGGTCTGTATAAAAAACAAATTTATTTCCATGCAAGAAATGTTTGAAAAATTTAATAACGGTATAAATCGCTAGTAATTCTTTGTCAAAGATGAAGTAATTTACTTAAGTTGAAGACAATTTTTAAGAAAAGAATCTTAGTTAATGATCTTTATGATTAAGATTTTGCGATCAGACGACGTAAGAGAGACGTTCCATAAAAAACTAGTTTCTCAAGCGCTTATTACCAATACTTACGTCACTAGCTTCTACAGCTTCACCTCTATTGGTTTAAATAGTTATGGGAGGGAACTTCTAGTTTAGTAAACATAACCTTAAAAATTCACACACATAAGGGTACTTTTGTGTTGGAGCTACGATATATGATAACTGCGACGATACTCACATAGGAAGCCAATAATTAATATTAAATAAACAGACAATAAATTCAAAAAAATATATGGAAATACCGCTCATCAAAAGCAAGAACACAATTCTGAAGTAAGCTGATCGAAATAAATATCATCTCGTCAACCTATAAGAGCGTTTAAAGAAGTAGGGGTGGAGCTGGTGGAACGGGGGACGTAAGTGTTTTGGTATCAAGCGCTTGGGAAAGTAGTTTTTATGGATTCTCTTTGATCACTCGTTAGAAACGTCGTAATACAGTTTGTTACAACGTTCTTTGCAGTCGAGAAAAGAACATCATATTCTTTTGACCAAGAAATGACTGATTTTTTTGTAAATTTGTTTTGAAAGATTATATAAAGGAGCAAGAACAGGTATTATAAAAATAATGTATTAGCCTATTGAGTACATCGTACAAGATATAAGGGAAGGTGCTGCTTGCAAGGCTGGAGAAAGAGATGGAGAAAAGGGAGCTCCTACTAAATGGTCAGTCAGGAGTTAGAAAGAGAAGGGGAGTGATAGACAACGTATACAAACTAATCACTTGGTAGATAGTGAGCTGGATTAAAATGGAGGGAAGCTTTATGCTCTTTTTATCGATTTAAAGTCGACATTCGACAAGATAAACAGAGAGAAACTATGGGGGAGGTGGAGAGAAGGGGGATATCGGGAAGAATGATAAATGCGCTAAGGGAAATATACGCGAAGACGGTAGCAAGAATAAAAGTTTGAGATGATTTAAGCGAGCAGTTCTGGACGATGAGGAGTTTGAGGCAGAGATCTTTGAGGCCCATCCCTTTCTGCTATGTATACTGCGGACATAAAAGACAGATTGGCAGCTGGGAGGAGTGGTGATCGGAAGGAGGAAGATGCAGGTACTGGCATACGTTGATATATTTTGGCATGAAGGTGAAACCTGGATAAGGCGAAAATGATGAAGTTATGTGGGGAGTTGAAGAAAAACTGAAAATTTGAGTTGGAATGGCAACGTAATCGAGGAAGTGAGGGAGTACACATACATGGGGTATAGATTTAAGGAAAACAACAAGAAGGAAGGACATATTAGAATGTTGGTAACGAGGGCAAATAGGATTATGGGACCGGTTGGAGATGAGGTGAGAAGATTTTTGGAAGAGGTGTACGAGGATGGAATTTAATGTTTGAGAGCTTAGTAAAAAGAGTAATTATGTATGAGGTGGGGATATGGGGATAGAAAGAGCAAGGTCTGTTAGAGGATGTGCAGACCAGATACTGGAGGTGGGTGTTCGGATTAGTTAGGGAGGGTTCGGGATATATAGTCTGGGAAGAAATGAAGATACGTTGAGGGTGGAGGTGGATAAGCGAGCAGTGCGTTTTGAGGAAAATGTGGAAGATAGAGGCTATTGTAAGATCTTGGAGGAGTGCTGCAGACAGATTGATGCAAGCAATGGGCGTTATCGGCAGCAAGTACTATAGAACGGTGGGATACTCTACGAAAAGGGCGATCAGAAAGAGAAGAGACGGGATTGAAATGTGGAAACAGTTGGAGAAGGACGGCGATAAGGGGAAGTAGGTGTAATTCGAATTATTACGTAGTGACATCGGAGGGGCTACAAAAGTACCTGATGATTGAAGGGGATGGAGGAAAAGAGGCTGGTTGCCAGGTTCAGGTGTGGGAATGAAGCAAGGGCCAATAGATATTGGATGGAAGATGCGGTAAGGGGGTGTAGATTGTATGGGGAAGGGTGGGAGTCCTGGCGGAGTGTAATGAATGAGGATGTGGATTGAAAGTGAATATTGGGAGAGACGGCAGAGGGAAGAAGATGGATGCGGGAGGTTATGGAAATGAGGAGTAGGAGGAATAGGGAGAGTTAACAGAATGGTTATTATAATGAATGAGACATTATTGTCTTGGTGTTGTGAAATTATAATCCTTTGGGAAACAATAAATTATTATTATTATCTCTAGAAATGTTAGCTAGGAATGTAATACCTTCAAAATAAACGTGATGGCCTATAAAGTGAGTACACCAAAAACGCATTTTGTAGTTTGAATATAAATGCTGCAGGAATGAATGCTTTTCTTCACTAAGACTTGCAATTTATTAAATAGCATCGAGATACATAAAAATGAAACTAAGACCAGTAAATACTCCGTTTATGAATCTTGGAAATGTAATGACATCCTAGTAAATTCAAACACACCAAACGTAGTTGTTATGGCAGTTTTGTGAACATCTTACTCTTCTACTGGTGTCTAGTGATATGCCCTTACTGGATGTACTATAGAAAAACTTAGCAATGTAAATGTAAATTGAAATCATGTATATGAGAAAGATATTATTTAATTGTTTGTAATCTTCATATGTCCGTCAATCCGCAAATCTAATGTTACTTCTAGTTTTACTTCAATTCAAATATACAGGGTTGCCAAATTAGTTTAGTAAAGCACTGTATTTTAGAATCTATTAATTGTAGAGGTCTTCGCTAAAAGAATGTCTTGAGATGTACGGCTAAACCCAACCCAACCCAATCCTGTGTATTTGACTTGAAGTAGAATTTTTCATTTTTTGTAAGATCTTCTAATTCTTGTACAATTCTTTTCTGGTTTTGTGTTAGTTGATGCGGTGTCACCAATATGGCTACATATTAGAGCCATATATAAAATATTGATGATGTAGTTTATTATGGAAGAGAACAGGAGATAAATCAAACGACCTTGGGAGGACGGTAATGTTACCTATTTCCAAAACACGTCTTATAATCCTTGCCGTACAAGGACGTCCATTATCCAGTTGAAAAATTATTGATTTTGCAACCTCTGAAGATATAAAAGCTGAGCAAAGTTGCCATCAATGAAGATTAAGCAGACAACTATCATTAGTCCTTATGTGAGGGCGATGATACGTTCTATAAAAAATGTTGGATTTTTACTATCTGACTCTCCGATGGTGGGCCCACAAGCAAAATCGGGACATGTCCCTAAGCAGGATTGGATGCCATTCCAGCGTCCAATTCAATGTTTCGTTGCTCCATTCTAGCCTACGTAAATGTTGAAGTTGTATACGAGGAAGGCATAAAAATAGACTATGTGAATGCATCCAATAAGAGATTATCAGGAGATAAAGAAATTACATTGACATTTTGGGTCATTTGCAATGGAACGAGCTGTTTAAAGTCTGTTTCATGTGGTGTCCAGGCGAATTGATGCCATATATGTAAATATTGTGTGATGTTAACTTCTTCTAAAACATGTCATGTAATCCTTGCTGTACAAGGACGTTCCTTTTCCTGTTGAAAAATGGTTGATATCTCAACAAGTGAAAATATAAAAGCGCGATGGTTTCTAGCACATTCGCAATATTATAAGCACCATATAAGTTGTCCTTAATGAAGATTAAGAAGACAACTATCGCCAGAGTTTGTGTGAGGGCGGTGATATGGTCTATAAAAAATATTACATTTTTAAGCGCTTGGGAAAGTAGTTTTTATGGATTCTCTTCTTTGATCACTCGTTAGAAGCGTCGCACTAGAGTTTGTTACAATGTTCTTTGCAGTCGTAAAAGAAACATCATATTCTTTTGACCAAGAAATGACAAATTTTTTTGTAAAGTTGTTTTGAAAGATTATATAAAGGAGCAAAAACAGGTATTATAAGAATAAGGTATCAGCTTATTTTCAGTCCTTGTGTGAGGGCGATGTTACGTTCAATAAAAAAATGTTGGATTTTTACTATCTATGGTGGGCCCACAAGCAATATCGGGACTTGTCACTAAGCAGGATTTGATGCTATTCCTGCATCCAATTCAATGTTTCGTTGCTCTATTCTAGCCTACGTAAATGTTGAAGTTGTATAAGAGGAAGGCATAAAAATAAACTATGTGAATGCATCCAATAAGAGATTATCAGGAGATATAGAGATGACATTGACATTTTGGGTCATTTGCAATGGCTCGAGTTGTTTAAGGTCTGTTTCTTGTGGTGTCCAGGCGAATTGATGCCATATATGTAAATATTGTGTGATGTTAACTTCTTCTAAAACACGTCTTGTAATCCTTGCTGTATAAGGACTTTCCTTTTCCTGTTGAAAAATGGTTGATTTTTAACATGTCAAGATATAAAAGCGCAATTGGTTCTAGCACATTCGCAATATTATAAGCACCATTTAAGTTGTCCTTAATGAAGATTAAGAAGACAACTATCGCCAGAGTTTGTGTGAGGAAGGTGATATGTTCTTTCATCTGATTCTTCTACGACCATGGTGGGTTCAGAAGCAAAATCAGGACTTGTCACTAAGCTGATTTTGATACCATCCTTACGTCCAATTCACTTTTTCGCTGCTCCATTCCAGTCTACGTAAATGGTCAAGTAATCTAAGAAGAAGACATAAAAACAGACGATATGAACACATCCCATGAGCAATTATCAAGAGATAAAGAAATTACATTAACATTTTGGGTCATTTGCAATGAATCGAGTTGTTCTTTGCGAATTAATGACATACTTTATGTAAATATTGTATGATGTTAACGTTATGCCTACTTGTTTGATGTTTTACTTTTGGTTTCATATTTTTTATAATTCTATCCATTATCAAATCAAGTTACTTTTAACTGCTCTGCCAGTTTCTTCGCTCCCTCAAAATATTCCTTAGCATCTCCATAATTGCGAATCCTTCTAAACACGATAGTGGTCATTCCCTCCTTGTCAATGAAGCATATCATAGCATTTCATTCAGAAAAATTTTCCTCTTCTTAGATGTTCTTTCTATGTTCTTTGCTGTAATTTCATCGCTTACTTGAGTATTTCTAATGTTATGCCTTCAATTTTTAAATCTCATTTCCAAATCAGTTTTTATAAATGCTAGGTTTTGGAAGCAATTTTCTTCTTTTATCACCGTGATGATGACATTTCAATAGTCTGGTCTATCTTTATTACCACTATAACGTTCCTTTATCTTTATACGTTGTGAATGTAGTGTTTTCAGGTTTTAGTATTCAGTTTTCTGCCCTCTTGAAAAAGAAATGCCCTCTTCTTCTTTTCTTTTGGATCTATGTGTATTCCGGCGAGGGTAACATATTGAACTTATAACCATGTTTCGTTTTGCTATAAATCTATTCCATAATTTTAGCGTTTTTTATGGTCGCATCATATAGTATTATTATATAAGCATATAATGAGGGCAATTATTCACAAATGTTAAGTTTAAACCAAATATATGTGCTTACATGTATTGAAGAATTTGGTATGAAAAAAAAATAAGATGTAAACGTAACCTCAAAGTGGATTATTACTCATCATGTTAACAGAAGTATATTTTGAACAATTAAAAATAGTTAAATAAGTGCATTTAAGTTACGTTTACTTACAACTTTATTTAAATGTTATTATTTTTAGTAAATAAATAACGTTTAAATAATCTTTGAAATGTGTTAACTTTGAATCTTTTTTCTGGCAACCTCGAAAAATTTTAAATTAGTACGTAATTAAATTGAAGAAATTAATCGAATTATAATTAACTATAATTATAAGATACACATTATTTGGTAATCGTGGACGAAAAATTTTAACTTACCGATCCAACTCCTGTAATAGGCCCGTAAAACAAGTTATGCAATTGAGCACACAACTGTATTAAAACTGGCGATTCCAAACACACAATTTCGCTCATCCATCTCAACGGTTGCGATTGCGATATTAATCTGATTAAATCGAAATCATTGGCGAGTTTCTAAAACTTTCAAAAGTCTCAATATATTGAATTTTATTTTATGACTCATGTTATAATTACCAAGAAAAACGGTAAAGTGTACGCTATTTGTTTATATGGCGAAATCATATTTGTTAATGTATAAGCCGGTGCCATAAAAACAAATAGCTTAATGTATCTCGCCGCTTCTTCGGGAAATTCCGATGCGTACATCATCCCTATGGTAGTCCCCAAAGAATGTCCGATATAAAATAAAGATTTTCCAGTTATCGATGTCATGTAAGACATTGCTTCGGGTGTATCATAAAGCGCCATTTCGTCTATACTAAAAAAAACGTTTATTTATAAAAAATTATCGAGAGGTAAATATTTTCGATTACTAAATAATAGAAAGTTCAGAATTTGCATTAACATTCAAAAGCACTAATTCATAGTTGAAAGAGAGCTATAAACTATAAAAGTGACATATCTCGGTTAAAACCTAATTACACCAAGGTCTCTACTGTTACTTTCTTAGAAGGTGGTGGGTTTTACCGTGTTTTCATGATGTCAAAGTTAAAATTTTTTATTTTCAATTTTTTCCGTGTTTATAACTTTACATAAAATGTAATAACCCGTTTCGTTTTCTTTCCCAACTTGCACCGAGTAGAAATTAACACGCCAACATTACCACGCGTAATTAATGGCAACTTATGAAATTAATTATATATTCGAGAACGTAATTAATTTAAGAATTTTATTTAATATTAGCATAAACGGCCCAGGATTAGACTTAAACGAGAATAAAATGTCATATTATAATAGTTTTAATATGCAATAAAATAAATTATAATGCGTTCACATTCAATTAATTACAACCAGATTTTTTTTCAAAATGATCAAGGAAATCGTTAATTTTATAAAATGCTAAAAATTTATCTCAAAAGATATCTCAACAACACAATGAGATATTCAAATATGGTTTTATTCTCGAAAAAGTACATACATTTCTTTATACGATAAAAAATCTCATCAAGATATCTTAAGAATTCGATTTTTCACAAGATATTAAAAATGATTAAGGAAATCGATAACTTTGTTTAATGCTACAAATTTATCTCAAAAGATATCAACAACGAAATGAGATTTTCAAATATAGCTTTGTTCTCAAAAAAGTACATATTTTTCTTTATAACTGATAGAAAATTTCATCAATACATCTTAACAATTCGATTTTTTATGATTTCATAAATGAAGTCATTAATCTTATGAAACGTTACAAATTTAGGATGGGTTCAAAACTTGATATCTCCAAAACGGATTGAGATATTCAAGCGTTGTTTTATTCTCGAAAAACTACATGTTTCTCTTTATTAATCACCAAAAATGCGTGAAGATATCTTATGACTTCGATTTTTTACGGTTTTCTTCAACATGATTAAGAAATCCGTAATTTTATGAAATGCTCTAAATTTGGGTTGAGTTCAAAATTCTCAAAATCTCAAAAATGGATTGAAATATTCTAACATTGTTTTATTCTCGAAAAACTACATACTATTCTTTGTTAATGACAAAAAATGTATTAAGATATCTTAAGATTTCGATTTTTTACGATTTTTTTAACATAATTAAGAAAACCGTAATTTGATGAAAAGCTTTAAATTTAGGTTGAATTTAAAACTTGATATCTCAAAAATGGATTGAGATATTTAAATATGATTTTGTTCTCAAAAAAGTACATACTTTCCTTTATAAATTACCAAAAAAAATATCAAAATCTCTTAAGAATTCGATTTTTACACAATTGTTAAAAACATCATTAATTTTATGAAATGTAAAAAATTTGAGTTCAAAACTTGATATCTCAAAAATGGATTGAGATATTCTAACATTGTTTTATTTTCGAAAAACTACATACTTTTCCATATTATTGGCAAAAAATGCATGAAGATAGTTTAAGATTTCGATTTTTTACAATTTTTTCAACATGATTAAGAAAACCATAATTTTATGAAATGTTACAAATTTAGGTTGAGTTCAAAACTTGATATCTCAAAAATGGATTGAAATATTCCAACATTGTTTTATTTTCGAAAAACTACACACTTTTCTTTATTAATGACAAAAAATGCATGAAGATATCTTAATATTTCGACTTCTTACGATTTTTTCAACATGATTAAGAAAATCGTAATTTTTTAAATGCTTTAAATTTAGGTTGTGTTTAAAACTTGATTTTTCAAAAATGCATTGAGATATTCAAAGATTGTTTTATTCTCGAAAAACTACATACTTTTCTTTATTAACGACAAAAAATGCATAAAGATATCTTAAGATTTAATTTTTTTTAACATGATTACGAAAACCGTAATTTTATGAAATGTTACAAATTTAGGTCGAGTTCAAAACTTGATATCTCAAAAACAAATTGAGACATTCAGATATGGTTTTGTTTTCAAAAAAGTAGATAGTTTCCTTTACAAATGACAAAAAAATTAGTCAAGATATCTTGAGAATACGATTATTTCCGATTTTTCAAAATTGTTAAGGAAGTCATTAATTTTATGAAATCTTACAAATTTAGGTTGAGTTTTAAACTTGATATCTCAAAAATGGATTGAGATATTCAAACATTGCTTTATTCTCGAAAAACTGCACACTTTATTTTGTAATGACACAAAATGCATGAAGATATCTTAAGGTTTCGATATTTTATGATTTTTTCAACATGATTAAGAAAACCGTAATTTTATGAAATGTTACAATTTTATGTTGAGTTTTGAACTTGACATCTCAATAATGGAGTGAGATGTTCAGACATTGTTTTATTCTCGAAGAACTACATACTTTTCTTTATTAACTACAAAAAAATGTATGAAGATATCTTAAGATTTCAATTTTATCAACATGATTAAGGAAGCCGTAATTTTATGAAATGCTCTAAATTTAGGTTGAGTTTAAAATTTGAAATCTGAAAAATGGATTGAGATATTCAAACATTGTTTTTTTCTCGAAAAACTGCATACTTTTCTTTATTAATGACAAAAATGCATTGAGATATATATCTTAAGATTTCGATTTCTTACGATTTTTTCAACATGATTAAGAAAACCGTAATTTTATGAAATGTTACAAATTTAGGTCGAGTTCAAAACTTGATATCTCAAAAACCAATTGAGACATTCAGATATGGTTTTGTTTTCAAAAAAGTACATAGTTTCCTTTACAAATGACAAAAAAATTAGTCAAGATATCTTGAGAATACGATTATTTCCGATTTTTCAAAATTGTTAAGGAAGTCATTAATTTTATGAAATCTTACAAATTTAGGTTGAGTTTTAAACTTGATATCTCAAAAATGGATTGAGATATTCAAACATTGCTTTATTCTCGAAAAACTGCACACTTTATTTTGTAATGACACAAAATGCATGAAGATATCTTAAGGTTTCGATATTTTATGATTTTTTCAACATGATTAAGAAAACCGTAATTTTATGAAATGTTACAATTTTATGTTGAGTTTTGAACTTGACATCTCAAAAATGGAGTGAGATGTTCAGACATTGTTTTATTCTCGAAGAACTACATACTTTTCTTTATTAACTACAAAAAAATGTATGAAAATATCTTAAGATTTCAATTTTATCAACATGATTAAGGAAGCCGTAATTTTATGAAATGCTCTAAATTTAGGTTGAGTTTAAAATTTGAAATCTGAAAAATGGATTGAGATATTCAAACATTGTTTTTTTCTCGAAAAACTGCATACTTTTCTTTATTAATGACAAAAATGCATTGAGATATATATCTTAAGATTTCGATTTCTTACGATTTTTTCAACATGATTAAGAAAACCGTAATTTTATGAAATGGTCTTAATTTAGGTTGAGTTCAAACTTTGATATCTCAAAAATGGATTGAGATATTTAAATATGGTTTTGTTCTCAAAAAAGTACATACTTTTCTTTATAAATTACAAAAAAAAATATCAAAATCTCTTAAGAATTCGATTTTTACACAATTGTTAAAAACATCATTAATTTTATGAAGTGTTATAAATTTGAGTTTAAAACTTGATATCTCAAAAATGCATTGAGATATTCTAACATTGTTTTATTCTCGAAAAACTACATACTTTTCCTTATTAATGACAAAAAATGCATGAAGATATCTAAAGATTTCGATCTTTTACGATTTTTTCCAAATGATTGAGAAAACCGTAATTTTATGAAATGCTCTAAATTTAGGTTGAGTTTAAATCTTGATATCTCAAAAATGGATTGAGATAGTCAAACATTGTTTTATTTTCGAAAAACTACATACTTTTCCATATTATTGGCAAAAAATGCATGAAGATAGCTTAAGATTTCGATTTTTTACAATTTTTTCAACATGATTAAGTAAACCATAATTTTATGAAATGTTACAAATTTAGGTTGAGTTCAAAACTTGATATCTCAAAAATTGATTGAGATATTCCAACATTGTTTTATTTTCGAAAAACTACACACTTTTCTTTATTAATGACAAAAAATGCATGAAGATATCTTAAGATTTCGACTTCTTACGATTTTTTCAACATGATTAAGAAAATCGTAATTTTTTAAATGCTCTAAATTTAGGTTGTGTTTAAAACTTGATTTTTCAAAAATGCATTGAGATATTCAAAGATTGTTTTATTCTCGAAAAACTACATACTTTTCTTTATTAACGACAAAAAATGCATAAAGATATCTTAAGATTTAAATTTTTTTAACATGATTACGAAAACCGAAATTTTATGAAATGTTACAAATTTAGGTCGAGTTCAAAACTTGATATCTCAAAAACAAATTGAGACATTCAGATATGGTTTTGTTTTCAAAAAAGTACATAGTTTCCTTTACAAATGACAAAAAAATTAGTCAAGATATCTTGAGAATACGATTATTACAGATTTTTCAAAATTGTTAATGAAGTCATTAATTTTATGCAATCTTACAAATTTAGGTTGAGTTTTAAACTTGATATCTCAAAAATGGATTGAGATATTCTAACATTGTGTTATTCTTGAAAAACTACATTCTTTTCCTTATTAATGACAAAAGATGCATGAAGATATCTTAAGATTTCGATTTTTTACGATTTTTTCAAAATGATTGAGAAAACCGTAATTTTATGAAATGCTCTAAATTTAGGTTGAGTTTAAAACTTGATACCTCAAAAATGGATTGAGATATTCAGACATTGTTTTATTCACGAAGAACTACATACTGTTCTTTATTAATGAAAAAAAATACATGAAGATATCTTAAGATTTCGATTTTTTACGCTTTTCCAAAGTTGTTAAAGAAGCCATTAATTTTATGAAATGCTACAAATTTAGGTTGAGTTCAATACTTGATATTTCAAAAACAGATTAAAAAATTCAAATATAGTTTTATTCTCGACTTTTCGTACTTTTCTTTATTAACGATAATAAAGTTCATCAAGATATCTTAAGAGTTTGATTTATTACAATTTTTTCAATATGATGATGGTAATCGTTAACTTTGTGAAATACTCAAATTTATCTCAAAAGATATCTCAATAACGAAATGAAATATTCACATATGTTTTTTTTTCTCGAAAAAGTACATACTGTCTTTTATAAATGCCAAAAAGTCATCAAAATATTTTAAGAATTCGTTCTTTTTAAGATTTTTCAAAATGATTAAAACTATATGACAATTTATTTATTTGTTCAATACAACTTACCTATGATCCCAATATTCTTTATCATAAGTTGTTAAATTGACATGTCCTTCTGAATAATAGCTACCCCTAAAATTACCGATCCAAACATCGTATCCGGCATTCCAAAGAACATAAGCTACAAACAGATTTTTTACTGTTTTCTTAATTAAAATAAATGTTTTAAACGACCCTGTTCCGATCGAATGGCAAAGATATAAAATCAGTATAGGCACGCGATTAATAGTGATTAAAAGCACGCATATAAATGAGAAAGTGTGTGTGTGCGTTAAGTGTCATGAAATACCTTTGCAAATTATGCCAGGCGAAATGTTAAAGTACTAAACGAACAATACCGGGATTTTATTAAGAAAAAATAAATAACTTATTAGTCCTTGATAATTTATAGAGTTATGTTTAAAATTATAGGCTAAGAAAAGCACGCGAGATTATAATAAGAAACGTTATATGGTAATAAATTTGTTATTAATGGTTATTAGTAGTTAGCAACTAATTGATTGACAAGACATTTTTATTCTTACCCAACGAAACATTTCCGTGCGTAATAAAATTAGCACTATTTGATAAAATTCCGTGTTGAATAAAAACGGGTTGGCCATTTGAGTGATGGTAATTAATGTTGGGCAGCCGAAAAATTGTTGTAATGTAACCATCGCTTGATGTTAATGTGTGTCTTTCTAAAGGATATCCAGCCCTGGTTACCAATTCAGGCTAAAAACATTAAGAAAAAATAACTTGGTCAACATCAACAAACGTATTATGTTTTGATTTTAATGAAGATTAGAAAAGCCAGAGTTGAAATTTAATTCGTAGCGAATTAGAGCACGAATAAATAAGTAAAAATAAATATATAAATAAAAGTGTTTTTGCGTAAACCTTTCGAAAACGATTGGAAATTTATTCGTTTCGATACCGATGTAATTGGCTGTCTGAAATATTGTTTTTCTATTTTATTTAGTATTTGGTCATATTGTAAATGGAAATTTTTTTATTTTGTTGATATATACTTGTAAATGAAATTAAAAAAATAAGATGAGAACTTAACCCATTAACTAGCAACTTTTTTTTAATAATACTATGTTCTCAAATCAAGATAATATGGTATTTTTCTTAAGTGAGATTTCAAATTGAAATAACGAGTTAAACATTATTTGAAAGAGGAAGGTTCAACGTTCCTTTGGATATGTAAGACATTTCTTCATTTGCAAAAATAACATGAATCACATTTTTCGTGATTCTAGTAAAATCTCAATATAACATATCCTTTAATATTTTTTAAGGGGAATCGGTTTCAAACTGAAATAAAGAGATATACATCAGTTAAATGAGGAAGATTTAGTCTTCAATTTGATGTACAAGTCATTTCTTCATTTTCAAAAATTGTACATCTACGATCTTTCAAATTTTATCATTTTTTTCGTGTTTTTATAGAACGTCGAAAAACACATCATCGTTTAACATTTCTTGGGTGGAATCGATTTCAAATTGAAACAACAACTTATGCATCATTTTAAAAAGGATGGTACAACCTTCTATTTTATATACAAGTCATTTCTTCATTTTCAAAAATAAGACCGTCACGATCTTCCAAATTTTAGCATTCTTGTCGTTATCCTACTACAACGTCAAAAACACATCATCTTCTAATATTTCTTAAGTGGAATCGATTTCAATTTGAAACAACGAATTATACATCATTTGAAAGAAGAAAGTTCAAGCATCAATTTGATATACAAGTCATTTTCAAAAATAAGTCCTTCAGGATCTTTCAAATTTTATCATTTTTTCTTTATTCTACTAAAACGTAAAAACATTTCTTAAATTGAGTCGATTTCAAATTGAAACAACGAATTATGCATCATTTGAAAGAGTTATACATCACTTTTTTTTCTCGAGTGAGGATCGTTAAAGTAACTTTTTACCATACCGTGTTAAAACATAAAGTAGATGTGAAAAACATTAACGAGACATTAACCAGATTGTTAGAATTCCTCATCAAAGTAGAACATACCAATTCAAATTCCCCCGCTGGATCATAAAAACAATTCCTACTAGTTTGAATTCTATAATAATCCTTAAATTCTCTACACACGTTATTTCTACGTCCACCGTTCGGAGTCTTACGACGTTGCTGTTGAGCGATGGTAATTTCAAAGAACGTAGTTAACAGAAACGCGAACGTTAGGAATAAACCACAAAACTTCACGCCACCCATACCGCCGGGTTAATAATTATTAAACCGGGCCGCAATTTCTCTTTCGATTTATATATAATGCCGAAATGGCCTTGGTCCGATGCATTTCTGTGCGTAACCAGAGTACAATTTTTTTTCTTCCTGGTCACTTTATTCTATTCCTTTTCAAAACGGCTAACGGCCACGTGAAATTCGCGCCACTCTACGTTTAGATTTTGAGGGGATAAGTTTTTCGACCCCGATTTCTAAACGCCAATCAATTTTCCGTTTTGGGGTACGTGTTAGGCGTTCACCGTTTTAGTAATTTCTGCTAAAACGGGTTTCATGCCGGACTTTTTACTGAATTCATAATTGAAAACTTAATTTAAGGAAATTTAGTGAATGTAAACATCAAGTCAGTGCCCGAATGAAATATAATTATTAAAGATATCAATCTAATAATACTTATAATAATTACGATGTATTTGTGTTGCATTTGAAAAGTCACTTCAATATTTTTTGATTTAATAATACCTAAATAGAAAGTGTTCTTTTAAAAATTCTTTACTTTAGGTCGTCAAAGCGCAATCTTCTCTAATCTATATCTTCCAACCTGGAATATAGAGAACGACATATCACTTTAAAATCTATGATTGATAAGTACCAGACCTGCTTGTCATTGAATATGTATTTACAGATGTAGGTACCAAAACAGTGCTTTTAGATCATAAATGAATATTAGCTCTCTATTGGCAGAACATACTTAGTTCCTCCCTTTCCAGATGGAATCATTCAATACATCACTTTTCAAAGCAAGGAAGAAATGATGCCCCATCTAAGGAACATCTTCCAGAGTTGCCTGGCGATTCGTAAACATTCCTAGTTACTGGCTTGAGGCTTTGGTAAACTTCGTACCTAAACCTTGTAAGCAAAACCACTTCCATCAAAAGTCTTTCAGATCAATCAGCCTCACCATATTCTTATTAAAAATTTAAGAGGGGTAGTGCGATTGTTACATTAGGGATATCTGTCTTGTGGATAGATAGATATCCACTAGATTCTCTCTAAAGTGTCTTGTTTAGTCATGCTTTGACTATACACAATGTTCTTGGTACCTTACGTGGCTGGATAAAGAGCTGTCTCAGACATAGAACTGTTAAACTAAGGGCTGGTAATGCCACTCTTACAATTGAAGTAACTAGAGGATGTCCTCAAGGAGGTGTTCTCTGTGTTGTTGATTTTACTTTCCTTGTCAGGGGGACACATGTAGGGGTGATGTGTGACAGGATACAAGAAATTTACTTCTCTTCACAAGGTAGCGAAAAATTAGTAATCTTCTACTAGCCTTGTTCGCCAAATATCCAGCCGAACCCAACTCTAGATAGTTTGGTAAGTATCGTGGAAATCAAATCTCGATCGAATAGGCGAATTGGGACATATGGGGTTTGTCACTCAAATCTGTCCTCTGCATTTACACAGTGAATACCTATACTACGCTAAATTAACTATAGAAAGTTGCGTGTATCCATGATAATCCATGGACAACATGCTATACCTGCCACCCCTACATTTACACATTCAGGAGGTGGCGTTGATTACCATGTTACCACTACGAGAAGTAGAACTTTTCAATAGAAAAGAATTCGGGGGAAGTGACTAACTTCATATTTGCCAAGAAATATCTCATCCATTGCAGTTTCATAGATATAGATGTAAATAACACTATTAAAATCTACAATAATGGATGTCGTCGACAGACTCGTGCGAGAACGGAAATCTTTTCCAATGATTTACAGCTCCATCTCCGAGAATTGCCAAAGAGTTGTTAAATTTGCAAGGAAGAAACTCTTTTAGAGAAAAAATCTAAAGGCTTAAGCGTTCGTATATCTGTATAAACTATAAATACAAAATAATACTCTTCTATTCTAGCCAGGTTTTAAAACATTTTGTAATTAGTGTGTACATCTCCCTTGGTTGACCGAAATTGAATTATTGGCCCATATCAGACGCTTTAAAAAAGAGTTTCTTGCAACTAAGCAAACCATCAGATCCACATTCTAGTGAATGGAGAAAGTAATAGGAGGAAAATACACATATTGATCTTCAGGAATTGTCAAAAAGTGTTGTCAACATTTCCAAAGACCATAATCCAGCGTTTCTCACGTAAATCACATATCTCTACTCCTAAAATTCCAAAGGCTTAAGTATTCATCATAATCTTCAAGCTCAAATCAGGTTTTGCTACATTTTGTGATTAGTGTATACATCTGTTTTAGTTGACTGGAATTTAAATATTGTCCCATCTCAGAAGCTTTAAAAAGCTTTAAAATCTATATTCTATACTCTGTTTTTTAATCAAAAATAATTAAAATTTCTCACCAGATTGATCTTGAACGTGATTGGTTGAATGCGACGAAGGTTTACAACAGACATCTTTAAATTTTTCTTAAAACCTTTTGCGTGTAATACTTCAATATAATTAAGTGAAATTTGTACTTTTTGGAACAAATTATGGATAGTGAGTAGTTCCAATTAGTCCAGAACAAGTTTCGCCGGCGAAACTTGTTCTGTACTTTGTTGTTTGAAAAGCAAAGTATTATAAATCTCTACAAGCAACATATTAATGATGAAAACCCATGGAAAATGACTGTTATTGTTAATGGACTTGTCAAGGCTGCTGGTAAGAAAAACATTTAAAAAATCATATCAAGCTTAATAATGTTTTATTTATAGGAGTAGCAAAATCAACAGTATACGGTGTGGTGAAGGAATATATAAGTTCCAAACAATTAGGTGGGATACCCGGAATTATTTTGAAGTTTAATTATTATACTAAGATTTCCATACTTGAACCAGTTTATTATTTAGATGAGACATGGGTTATACAAAGTCATCTTCAGGTCATACAAAAGAGAAAGTGTGGGTAGATGAATCAATTCAGACAGAAAGGAGGTATTTATCGAAGAGTTAACTATGGGGCTTAAAAATCCATCAACAAAAGGAAAACAATTAATAATACTACTTGTTTCTTCTGAATCAATCTGACTTGTTTTGTTAATGAAGGACTGTTAGTGTTCGAAGGTAAAAAGACTTCAGATCACCATGAAGAAATGAATTCAAAAGTACTTGAAGAATGGTTTTAAAATCTATTAGAAAAATTACCTGAGAATGCAGTTATTGTAATGGACAACGCTTCATTCTATAGTTGTGATGTCGAGAAAATACTAATAAAAAAACCAAATGCAAAGTTGGTTTACTTTAAAAAATGTTGTATATGAAGAAAGCATGATGCAATCCGAATTATTGACATTGATTAAGCACCTAAATATGATCTGGCTTCTGAAAATACCACATTTAAATTGGTAGATGTTAAAAAACTTTTATTGGAATACATCAAAAATGTCAAAGAAGAGGTAAAAATGAATGAATTGGACAGAATTATAGTGTTGCAAAAGCGTTCACAACAGCACAATCTGATCCATATATCATAATACTTTAAATAATATCCTAATCAACAATTACAAAAACACATCATCCTTTAATATTTCTTAGGTGGAATTGCAATCAAATTTAAGAAACAAGTGATATCATTTTAAAGAGGAAGGTTCAATCTGTAAGTTGGCATGCAAGTAATTTCATAAAATTTCTTCGATCTTTCAAATCTTATAAATTTTTCGCAATTCTACTGATATGTCAAAAACACAAACCTTTAACATTTCTTAGTCTTAGGTGGAATCAATTTCAAATTGAACCAACGAGTTATACATTACTTTGAGGGTGGGGGTGCGGGGAATCCTAGGTAGATCTTCGGCATGAATCAAGACCGATACTGTAGTTTCTACTGCTCTTTCACAAGATGCTTCTATACCATACCAAAAGTATCGGATCTAGACTTTCCAGTCGATAAGCAGGCCTCCCGAAGGGCTGTCGTCGCGTGGCTTAGTGCTTGCATGGAGTAAACGTGGCCGAGGACGATCGATATGGTCAAAATGTACCATGCAAGCCTATTGTTCGTGGATCTGTTCTATGGGCAGGGCATGCAGGGGATCTTGGCTTAATTGCCTGGGCCGAGAGGAAACAACCTTATTAAAAACCTCAAAGTCAAGACGGAACGGCTTATGACGAAGACTTTTATCGCTTTGCTGCGTTGACCAAGTGAGAAATTAGAGAGGACTCTGGAGACCGGCCGATCTTCGATTTTAATAGGCTTATCGGAATATGGGAGCACTGCTTCGATGGAACTTTCTACCCTACTTATGGAACATGTAAGGAGACCTTAAAAAGCCCTGTAAGAAAACCTTAGACGATGAGGAATAAACATCGATGCTGAAAGGCAAACAATAGAGATGGAAATAGTCCTCCATTACAGTCAACATTTGTAGCAGCTGGACCGTCTACGGCTAAGTCAATTTCTCCCTCCCTTGAAGAGGGGCAGGTTTTTCTGCACTCTGAAGGGGAGGAAAAAGAAGAGGACGCTGTCAAGGCACTAGACAGTCCGACCTTAAAAAGAAGAACGCCAGTGGCTGCCAGGATCTGCTAAAAGAAACCTGCGCAAGCTTATGGAGCTTTATGAAACCGCCCTCAAGGTTGTTGAAAAACTGAATACTCCATCGGACAAAAGTGCAGCGATCCCTAGGCCTCTGGCTAAGATGAGTCCACGCTGTAGAAAGTGACTAGGAAGCTCAACTTACTTAACCCAATTAAACTTCAACTTATTTCTTGCAGTAATTTTTAGTTATTGACAATTTCAACCTTTTTAAAGATTCTGTGATTGCTATTCAAAAATTGTGGTCTTAAAGAGCTCTCGATATGTTGTTCTCTTTTAATTCATTACAACCTCTGATGTCATTGTCTGTAAACATTAGTTAATTTTTCCAACTCTGAATATAATTTTAACATCTTGTTTAATTGCTTTAGTTGTACCTGATGACGCCTTTTTGATAAAAGCGAAACACGTGTCGTAGAGAGAGAAAAATAATATAAAATAAACATCATTGTGGAGCAAGAGATTATATCTTTTCGTCTTTTCTAACTTTACCCCTGAAAGGCTGTACTGGTATATGAACGTACGACAGGCTTCAGTTATCAGCAAACTTCAAGAATTCAACGAGTAGCTGGATTGGCAATATCTGACGCAATAAGTACAAAGCCAGCTCTAGCAATGGAAGTTGTACTTGGCCTAACTTCTTTGCATAAGCATATAGAGAGCATATAGATAAGCATATACAGATTATCAATGCCGTCAGATTTAACGAGGCCACGATCAGTACCTAATCCCCAATAGATTAAATTGCCTGAACGACAGTCCTAGATTGAAAATAAAGATTCTCTGGTTCAGGCAGATATTTTTATGTTCACATGGATCAAAAACGTTGGAAAGAATCGGAGCAGGAGTATACTGCCTGACACATCAGATCAAACAACCTTACTGCCTGGGTACTTATTGCACGGTATTCCAGGCAGAAGAATATGCTATTGATATGGTAGCTAATTTTTTTTAAACTCTGGTTAATAATGGTAAGAGAACTTTAACATAAACACACTTAGTGATGATAATAGAGTTTCTCTGATCAAGATCTCAGGTCACTCTGGAGTTGCTGATAATGAGCTAGCAGATGAGCTAGCATGAATCGATTTCAACTTCAATCAGCGAGTGATACATCATTTTAATGAAGAAGGTTCAGCTTTGCGTTTGATATACAAGTCATTTGATTATTTTCAAGAATAAGACCTTCAGGATCTTTAAATTTTATCATTTTTTTATGATTCCCCTAAATCGCCAAAAACACATCATGCTTTAACAATTCTTAGGTGGCATCAGTCCCAAATAGAAATAACGAGTTATACATCATTTGAAACAGTAAGGCTGAACCTTCAATTTTATGTATAAGTCATTCTATAATTTTCAAAAATAAAACCTCTCCGATCTTTTTCATAATTTATCATTTTTTCGTGAATCTACTTAAACATCATCCTTTAATATTTCTTAAGTGGAATCAATTTTATACTAAAGTAACGAGTTCTACATCGTTTGAAAGAGGAAGGTTTTAGTCTCAATTTGATATACAAGTCATTTCTTCATTTTTAAAAATTAGACTTCCACGATCACTTAAAATTTTAACCTTTTTTGCGTGATTGTACTATAACGTCAAAAACACACCATCCTTTAACAATTCTTATATGCAATCAATCTATATCTCAAAATAGAAACAACGAGTTGTATATCATTTATACAACTTATATCAAAGAATAAAGTTGACCCTTGAATTTGATATACAAGTGATTTCTTCATTTTCAAAAAAAAGACCTCCACGGTCTTTCAGATTTTCTCAATTTTTTCCGAATCTTTTAGTATGTCAAAAACACGTTATCCTTTAACATTTTTGAAATGGAGTCGATTTCAAATTGAAACAAGTTATACATCGTTTGAGAGGGGAACCTTCAATAAGTTAATACAGGTGAAATCTACTTCAAAGCAGCAAGTCCTTCCTTCATTTTCAAAAATGAAACCTCCACGATATTTCATATTTTTTCTTGTACATTATTCAAAATATTGTGTAAAGAAAATGTAGTTTAATTTAAATAAAATTTATTCAAGATGATAAATAAATTAGGATGTACCAATATTCCAATAAACTTCCAAAGGATTCTTGAACTTTCTATTTCGCTTTTTACGAGTGATGGAAAATTATTCCCAAAATTAATTAGTATATTAAGTTAATAAATTCAGATAAAGTACTCGCTTATGTAACAGAAATACGCATTAAATTACGCATTTCTCCCCAGGTATCTACGTAAAAACGTTTTCGGAACCAATTGAGTTTAGATTAAATTGCTTTTAATTCGAACCTTTCCATTTAACAACAATTAAAGTTGTCTATTTCTACATCACACATGAATTTCATTTTAAAATTTAACACCTTGTTATAAAGTTACAAAATTTCCTTTTTGACACGACAACTATTATATTTTTGCTTAAACAAAAGATTTGATTTCCAATTAAAGTTAATCAAAATAATTTTTCTTATGCATAATAATTTTAGAAAATATGCTTCAAATAAAATGTTTAATAAATATAAAAATCGAAAATAAAGTTATTTGACATCGTTAATTATAAACTTTATTAAACTTAATCTACGTCGTTTAAATTAAAAAAAAATACAATTGCTCCATTTAGTCCAAGCCCAGTAACTTTAAACGTTCTAATGATACGAATCAAAGCTTTTACATATTTTTTATAATAATAAACCACCGCCTTTCGTTGAACGTAATACAATTAATCATGTTCTCGGCTTATGTACCAACTAATATGGTAATGATTATGAATAACTGATAAGAAAATCGACTTATAAATTAATATAATCGGTTTTATCGAGTGAATGTTAGTTAAATTAAAAGGTCTAAGCTTTTAATTGACAAATAAATTAATAGGGTTTTAAAAAGTAACTAACATTATTAAATTATTTCTCTTACTTTAATAGGGAATTCCTCAAATTCCAATGCAGGCATAAATTAACTTCAAACTGTAATTTTGCAATTTACTGATTTATTTCAAGAACACATAATAATGAAGACATTTACATACTCAAATTAGAACAAACCGGTTTTTTTTTAAATAAATCAAATTAGATTAATTAAAGCTGAATCGGTATCTTTCGCACATCACACTTCAAATCAAACTGAATTAATAAACGTCTTAAATGAACACATAAAGATTATTATTAAAATTAATTAAATAATTTATTTCGATACTCATTCATTATATCTGAGTGAATTGTTCAAAAAATAAACTAAGTACTAAACTTAATATTCAGTAGAAAGACTTGAAACTTGTTTCGAATTGGTAAAAGTTGTTTCAAAGGCTATGGTTAAAAAGGAAAAAGGAGAAATAAAAAGAAAAAAGGAAAAGTACTGTTACGTACACTTTCTGGTCGGGGTAATAAAACGATAAACGTACAATTTTATGTTATAAGCTGTAATTTTGTTTTAGTCTCGTGAACTTGAGTTGTTTTGATTTGGTAAATAAAAAAGTCGTTTCGATTAAAATAAAGTGCCATTTCAAAATAATTTTAATTAACACTTAAGTTAAAAGGATAGCTATTTAAAGATGAATAACAAAACAAAATGTTTGTGCATCAACGGAATTTTACTTGAACGTAGAGAGGAATTCCAAGATGTGTTTGTAAACAAGATAATAAGCATCTTTTCCCCATAAGAAATCGATGTGAGAGAACGTTGGATGGTCAACGACGTAAATGCCTTTTCGAGTATCCTCGGGAAGGTAATGGTATAACTCTTCAACTGCCTAAAAACGATAATTGATTAAATTGATTAATTAATTAATTACAATTTTAATTTGTTTAAAAGAATACCTTTTTAGTTCCTACTAAATCTCCTTTTGCCCTTATAAAATGATTAGGGACTTTAATATCGTTTAAATGATATAACGGAGGAACATCTTGATGATATTCTTTCAAATTACCGCTATGCCCATAATCGAATTGGCGAAATTTTCTTGAATAAACAATTTGGCGTTGATGTAAAACGACTTTCATTGAAATGCTATCACGGTCTTGGGCTAAAATGATAGGGAGTGTTTCCTGAAAATTTAAATTTTAATTTTAAAAATCAATTTTAGGTGATTGTTTGTGATTACCGGATTAATTTGATCTTCACTAAAACCAAATCCGGATTGAATAATCGCTAAGCACGATCTCATCTGGTGGGGATAAGGTAAACAAATACTGTTTATGATGTTTTTTATTACACCATTTCGAGGGAGAAGTTCTCCATGGGAATAGGCATTTACGGTTGTCTGAAAAATACATTTTGAAACGAATATATTGATTTCAACTCTGACGTATTTATCTCAATAATTGACCCATATTTGTTGAATTCACCAAAGCTCGTCAACACATCAAGTTGTATTTATAAAAAAATTCGTATGTTATACATACAATTAATTCTTTTTACACGGGTAGTGTTGATGACGCTCAGTACCTTCCAATGTCTCATCTTTCCCAGATGTGTATTAAACGGGCATAAATATATGGCCGTGTACTGGGGCATAATAATGTTATACCCCAGTACATTAAATTTAGTATTAGTTAGTATTTTGTAAATTTTGTTATAAATTTGCGGAATTAATTTTGAAGGTAATACGTGACCATTACTACGTTTCACAATTGTTAATAAAATAAGACGACTTTGGAGCGAAATCTGTTGTTGAAGACGAAGGTAATGATGGTTCAGATAGAGAAGAAGAAATTGAGATGTTTCAAATAACAAACAATGAAACTCAGATTCGAGAAGAAGAAGAGCAGGAACCAATTAGTTTAGAACCTATAGAAAACCAAGATTATTTTGTTGACGCAAATAACGTCAGATGGGCTAAAAAGGCACGTTCAAAAAATGTGAGAAGACGAGCAGAAAATACAATTACCCAACACCTCGGGGTGAAAAGTGTTGCAAAGAATATTATTGCAGAATACACAAATTTAAAAATAGCAACTAAACCACAGATATAAGATGGTACACACCAATATTTGGTGAAACCAACTAATACATAACAGAGTTGAAAGCAGTAGTAGAGCTGTTGTATTTAGCCGGACTGTATAAAGATAACAGACAAAATCTGGACGATTTTTGGTGTATGGATGGCAGTGGAATAGAGTTATTTAAAATCACCATATCAAAACAACGATTATACATATTATTACAGACCATGCGATTTGATGATATTGAAAATAGGCCTGAACGACGTGATTTGTTGAAAATTGTCAGAAATGAGAACCTTTTCGGTGTCGGATTTTATTTCCGTCAGTATATCCCTAATAAATCGTAAACATGAATCTTTATGTGATTCTGCAACCGGAAAAGCCATAGCAATTCTCCTTATGACGTGGTAAAACGACTTGTTGAACCTGTCAAAGGTACCAAATAGAACATCACGTTTGACAACTGGTTTACCAGCTATCCACTTATGATGGAATTATTATACAATTGCTATCTTACTTCTATAGAAACGGTAAAAAACCAAAGACACATTCCTCGAAAATTGTTAGGAACAAAGGATAGAGCAGTGTATGGTTCTCTGTTTGCATTTCAACCAAAAATAGCGGCTCTAATCTAATTTTGTTTTTACACTGCATCACACTGAGGAGTATATTCCAGAATCCGACTATAAGCAACTTGCAGAAATAATTGAATTCTATAATACGACAAAGGGAGGGGTGGAGACCCTCGATGAACTATGTGCAATTTATAATGTAGCAAGGAATGTCGACGATGTACGATGACACTTGTTTACTCTTTACCCAACACTGCTGATGTGATTGCCCAGATAATATTTAAAACCAGCAATAAATATTATAGTATGAAAAACATTTATTTCTGAAACAGTTAGGTATATCGTTGATAGAGGACTATCATAATATAAGGCAGAGCAACGCTCGAGTTCGCAGTGAGTTACGCCAGGATGTATCAAAGACACCTGAGGAACCTCAGGCCAAAAGGTAAAAAAAAAGTTCTGGATGTGTGAAGTGCCCTCGTGCAAAAGACCGAAAAAGCTTTTATATATGTAAAACATGCCATATACATGCAATATATGTTTACACCATTCAAATTATTACTGTGGAAATTGTACAAAGTTTGAAGAGTCATATGTTTAATAGATAATGAAAGGTCATAGATAATAAAATAAAAAAGAAAAGATATGTAAAAAGTATGTTATGATGATTTTTTAAAATAAATGGATCTTATTACTACTAAAAATTATGTCATTTGAAAGAAAGTCGATATATAACGTATTTGACCTTTACAGTACTGTGACTGTTTTCGGAATATACGAAGATATAACAATTGCCTTTTTTGCCATGTATTTTTTAATTGATGTAAAATGTGCTAAGAAACAAATATTTATTGTTGGGTTGTCATATACCCCATAACAGTGTTAGTGCAATTTTTTCCCAACACACTAAGGGTTAAGGACAAAATCCTGCTCATCAATGAAAGTTTAAAAATTTTAAAAAATCGTGGAGAATTTTTTTACGAAAACGAAGAAATGACTTGTACAGGGTGAGTCAATAGTGCGGGGACGGAAGATTGTGGCTTAACGTTGAAAATAAAAATAATGTTCTTATGTCATCATACATTATTATCAAAGCTGCATCGATTAAAATTATTTTCAGCTATACAGGGTGTTTCACTATTCCAGGCCCGTATTCAACTTCATTTTTTTAAATGGAACCCTTTGTATCTTTTCACATATGCAGATTAATTGTCTTAAATGCTATAACTGCATATCTTGTTTTCAAATTTTGAATGCAAGGTTGCAAGTTATTAATCATTTTGTGAAAATTTTTGAAGAATCATGTGGTCACTTAAAATTCGGTATCAGCATTATTATTAAATATTGAAGATAGTAATTTGGCATATCGATAAACATAGCTTGGGTCTTTCGAACGCCACTAATACTACGCATTTCGCTACTTGCGAAATGTTTGGTTTACTATAACTTTGTTATTTTAAACGGAACACCTTATATTTTTTCAATGCTTCAAAACGTTTTAGTAATTAGCTTTTATTTTGTTAAGCACATGGTATATCTAACACAAGTACTTTTTGAGATAGTTAGACTGATTCAAAAATGTTGGTATAAACCTTACTTTTCCACAAGATATAAGGTATAAAGAAGACAATTTTTAACAAATGCAAGTGTGTGTAGTTCGTAAAAGGTGAAAAAGTATACATATGTGCCTATTCAGTTCAACAAGAATATAATTTTTTGAATATTTTCTATACAACGAATAAGCTATAATGATTTGTCAAAATAACTATGTTAACCGCCTTATTCTTCATTACTACGATATTGTCAATATGAGAAGTAATTCACTAACATCGATAGTCCCAAAATATCTAGGCAGGATTGTAGGGTCTTATTTGAACAGATTGTATTTCTCAATATGTCGGTATTTCTTCGTGGCAACCGTCAACGGACATTGTTTCTTAAAATCAATTGCCAGCTCTTTTAGAAGATGTTTCACTAGATGCTTGACAAAGAATGTAGTCTCAGCACGCTGATACACCTCCTCACTATAATAGTATTTTTGCAACATATTTAAATAGAATTTTTGAACAGTTGTTTTCTTAATGCTAGTGTCTGTGCACAGATCCACACTTTTCAATCTTTTACGAAATAAACATACTCACATTGGTTTAAAAATGTTTCCATGAAGGAGATATTTTTAAACTATGAAAGTTTACTTGTGCAAAAATCAGATTTATGCCGATATTTTTGAAATAGTCTAATTATCTCAAATAGTACACAGGTTAGATATACTATATACGTAATAAAAATGAAAGGTAATTTACAAAACCTTCTGAGGTATTGAAAAAATATAGTCTGTTCCATTTAAAATAACAAAGTTATGGTCCCCCAAGCATTTTATAAATTAACGGTTTCTGGTAACCATCCTGTATAGTATTTTCCTATAGAGTTAGTGGGGTTTAAAAGACCAAAGTTTTATTTATCGATATGCCAAATTACAATCTTCAATAATTAATAATAATGGAGATAAAGAATTTTAAGTCACCACATGATTTTTCAAAAATTTTCACAAAATGATTAATAACTTGGTAATCTTGCATTCAAAATTTGAAAACAATATACGCATTTATAGCATTTAAGACAGGTAATCAACATATGTAACAAGATGCATAGGGTTCCACTATTCCACTAAAAAAAATGAAGTTGAGTAGGGGCCTAGAATTGTAAAACAGCAAATATATGAGACATAAAAACATTTTTTTTAATTTTCAACAGTAAGACTACCTTCCTCTTTCAAATGATTTATAACTCATTATTTCAATTTGAAATCGGTTTCACTTAAGAAATGTCAAAGGATTATGTGTTTTTTGTGTTTTTGTAGAATCACGGAAAAATATATAAAATCTCTTATGTTTGAGAGGTCTTATGTTTGAATCTGAAAGAATGACTTGTATAACAAATTGAAGATTCGACCATCGTCTTTAAAGTTGTTTCAATTTGAAATCGGTTTCAGTTAAGAACTGTTAAATAATGAAGTGTTTTTGCCGTTTTAGTAGACTCCAGAAAAAATATTAAAATATTTGAAAGATCCTGGAGGTCTTATTTTTAAAAATGAAGACATGATTTGCATATCACATTGAAGGTTGAAGATTGCTCTTTCCAATGATGTATAAATGCTTGTTTCAGTTTCATACCGATTCCAACTAAGATATGTTAAAGAATGATGTGTTTTTGACGTTTTGGTAGAATCAAAAAAAAATGATAAAATTTGAAATATCGTGGAGGTCTCACTTATGAAAATGAAGGAATGGCTTTTACATCAAATTGAAGGTTAAACGTTCTTCTTTCAAATGTGTAACTCCTTGTTTCACTTTAAAATCGGTTTTAGTTAAGAAATGTTAAAGAATGATGAGTTTTTGACATTTTAGTAGAATCCAGAAAAATGGTACAATTTTAAAGATTATAAAAGTGTTATTTATGAAAATGAAGGAATGACATATATCATATTGAAGAATGAACCTTCCTCTTTCAAATGATGTATAACTCGTTGTTTCAATTTGAAATCGGTTCCAGTTAAGAAATGTTTAAAATGTTTAAGAAAGGATGATGTGTTTTTGATGTTATAGTAGAATTACGAGAAAAATAATAAAATTTTGAAGATAATGGAAGTCGTATTTTCTAAGATGAAGAAATGTCTTGCATTTCAAATTGTAGGCTGAAGCTTCCTCTTTAAAATAATATATAAACCGTTGCTTAAATTTGAAATCGGTTCTACCTAAGAAATGTTAAAGATGATGTGTTTTTGACGTTATAGTAGAATGACGAAAAAAATGATAAAATTTCAAAAACCGTGGACGTGTTATTTCAGAAAATGAAAAAATGACTTGCATATCAAATTGCAGATTGAAGAAGAATTGCATATTCCTTTTTAAAGTAATATCAGGCATTGAGAATACAAAGGACGAATTTAACAAAGTATGATTTTGAGAATTGTTTCATCTGTTTCATCGTTTTTTTAGTTATGACTCGTTATGTGGTAAATACTCAAATCTGACAGTTTTCTTTCTTCTTTTTTATGAGTTGTATATATGAAAAGCTCGTGTATAAATTTGAAAAATTTTCCTTATCTCAATTTCGCTCCTGTCAAGGGAAGCTTGGTTATATGTTTTTGATGCACACTGAAGTGTTTCACCAAGTCGTGTGTGAGACAAACCACTTAAAAAGGTGTTTCTCTTCGACATTTTTGCATGAAATCACGTAATGGTCATGTAATGAAATCACATTGAGTAAACACATGCGTGCCATACTTCTTTTTCAATGTATTCAAAATTCCGGTCACAAGGCAAAAAGAAATGAGCAGGAACCATAAAATAATGTTGGAAATCTATTCGTGTGAATGATAGCTAAATTTGCGAGAATCATGTTGATGTTTTTATTCTGTCTTCTGTAAGATCGTGGATCTTAGCGGTACTCGCATTCCACAAATACATTATTGATAGTCCCATCTTAATATTGTGGACACAAAACTTGTAGGTCCAAAACTTCCAGGTCCAAAATGCATGTTGAGGATAAAAAGCTGTTGCCAAAAAGCTCTCATCAGCATTATTTTTATGGATGTTCCTTGCTCGAAGGCCACGAAATACGACGCTCCTAGCGAATTCGCTTTAAGTAGCTGTAAGTAGCAACGAAATTCACTCAAGAGCGACTTAATGTTTGTGGCGATTCTTTCGTGGCCAATTCATTAGGGTATAAGGAAATGTTGCCTGAGTTGTATATAAGTAGGAAAGAAGAGGGTATGCTAAAGCATACAGCACCTAGGCCACAACGGGCCCCACCGGATACATCAACTAGCCTAAGGAATTTTCGTAGGTTAGGATACAACTCAGAGGTGTGTTCCTGATGCCATCCGTGCTCGGCCATTCCTCTCCAAAGCCTCTCATTCTGAGATCTTGTAGAATGGGGCAGTCACACAAGATGTGTCGAACTTGAGTTAAATGCACGTTCTTTTTCCATTCATGTCTTGCTATTTCTTAAATATTTTGCCGTTCGTTCAGCTTCAATTTCGTGAACATAACATCTTTTTGTCACAAATATTGCTGGTGTCGCTTTCTGTATGTTGATATCCGATATTAATGTCGTGGTTAAAAATAATAGGGAATGTGTATTGAGTTCCACAGGGAGGTACGTTCGCTGAGGATTTTTTGCTCGGCTGTAATGGCTAGAGACTGTCGGAAAGGAGGAAATGTAATCCAACACTTCAGATTGACTATAGGAACTTATTTTCGTCGCTGGTTCCTTCTTTCCACCCGAACACGTTTCCCAGTAATACCAAAGATTAAACAGTAAAGTTTACTATTTAATGTTTGGTAATACTGTGAATGCTGTATAATGCTCTACGGCAAATATGGTGTTTGATTGTTACAAATAACAGGGTAAGAAATAAGTTTTAATGTTGAATCTGAATCCGAGAAACATAATGTGACACCGGTGGTTAGAATTTGCTGTTCGCACATTCACCCGTATTGCTTAAAATCGAACATTAGTTTTGCTTGATATTCGATTTTCGAATGGAAAGAAGAGCAAACCAAACATAATTGTTACATAGAAAGAAATTTTAGAATTTTTGGTCCAATGTCAAGTTCATTCTTTTTATTCTTAGCACCTCATATATAAATCGCTGATTTGAAATCGATTTCAGCTAAAACTAAGAAATAAGTTCGATATTGATTAGAGTATCAATTTTACCAGTATATATACATATATATTGAAATTTAAATTAAAAATTGGTGAAAATCTGTACTTTTTTACTGTTTATTATACAATAATTTGCCTTACATGTTTCGACTATTAGTCATCTTCAGAAGCGTCGTCGTTCAATGAAGAAAGTTGTTCAAAACTTTCCATCACAAATTATGTTATAGTTTAATCACAACGTACAGGTTTTGTACGACAATCACAGTATTTAATTTGAATTAAAAATGAAATTAATACAAATTTAACACGTTAAAATCACGGTTTAAAACTTTTGAGGACGTTACATTACAAAGTTAAAGTATAAAATCTTTAAAATCTATTCGCTCGTGGAGGTCGTATTTTTGAAAATGGAGAAATTACTTGTACAACTTTAAAGGTTGTACCTTCCTCTTTTAAATGATGTATAACTCGTTGTTTCAATTTGAAATCGGTTTCATTTAAGAAATATTAAAACAAAGTGCTTTTCATATTTTAGTAGAATCACAAAAAAAATGATAAAATCTGAAACATTGTAGAGGTGTTATATTTAATAATAAAGAAATGGAAAAGGAAACTTGTATATCAAAATGAAGGCTGAATCTTCCTCTTTCAAATGATCTATAACTTGTTGTTTCAGTTTGAAATCGTTTCTACCTAAGAAATGTTAAAGGATGATGCGTTTTTAACGTTATAGTAGAATCACGAAAATCTTATAAAATTTGTAAAAGATCGTGGAGGTCTTATTTTTGAAAATTAAGAAATAACTTGTATATCTAATTGAAGGTTGAACCTTCCTCTTTCAAATGATCTGTAACTCGTTGTTTCAATTAAAAATTCCGCCTAAAATATGTTAAAGTATGATGTGCTTTTGACATTATAGTAGAATCATGAAAAATATTATAAAATTTGCAAAGGAATGTGGAGGTCTTATTTTTGAAAATGAAGAAATGATTTGTATATCAAACTGAACGTTACATCATCGTCTTTCAAATGATGCATAACTTGTTTCAATTTGAAGTCGATTTCACTTAAGAAATGTTAAAGGATGATGTGTTTGACGTTTTAGTAGAATTACGAAAAAAATATAAAAGTTGTAAAAGATCTTGGAGGTCTTCTTTTTAAAAGTGACGATATGACTTATATACGAAATTGAACGTTGAATGAAAGGTTTTAATTTGAAGTCGATTCCATCTAAGAGATGTTGAAGGATGATGTGTTTTTAACGTTTTAGTAGAATCCCGAATATAATGATAAAATTTGAAAAAGATCGCGGAGGTCTTATTTTTGAAACTGAAGAAAAGACTTATATATTCAATTGAAGGATGAACCTTCATCTTTCGAATGATATATACATTTGAATAATATATAGTCAATAATTTCAACTCATTTTGAAAATCCCTTTTTGAAAACCATTAATTATAACAAACGTGAGTAATGAAAATGAAAAACCAATTCATCTTAACTAAATAATTTGATATGATGGAGATCTTACAGCTATTGATGGAAATAAAGGTCCAATAGTTCTCAAACCCGATTTTGAAGTTTCCAATAACGCCGTAGGTGCCATTGAAATCATCACTTTTATTATCTGTTTAGCCCTACTTGGATAAACAGCAGAATAAATATGCCCTGCAATAGTTCCCAAAGAAAATCCAATATAATTAATAGGTTTTTCAGTAATTTTGTTGATTAACTCCAATTGAGTTGAAATATCATAAACTCCCAATTCATGTAAACTACAAAAAGAATATTAACCCATAATTACAATAATATTTATCTAATTTACCTGAAATCCCAATATTTGAAGCTATCATCACGCAAAAATTTATGACCTCGACAATATCTGCTTCCTCTAAAATTTCCCAACCACACATCATACCCGGCTTCGGCCAGTACAAATGCTTAAACAAAGAAACAACATTTATGAATATTTAATTTAAGTAAAACAAATTAAAAATGGTTTGAGTTGCGTTTACTTTACCTTTACCTCGATTTAAAGGCAATTTAAGATTGATTTAAGATTAATTATGCGTGTGCCAGGCGAAGTGAACGATAAATGTAATAATTAGAGTGGAAAATAAGATTGTGTCTACAGGAATTTAGTACAATGTCATAATAATAATAAAAATTAAATATTTAAAATACGTTACCTAAAGAATGATTCCCCGCTAACACGAAACTAATTGATGAAGAATATAAACCGTGTATTAAAAAAACCGGGGTTTTTCCAGGTTTTGGTATACGAAATACTTTTAAATAATAATGATCCTCGGTTTCGACTTGGTATTCTTCGATGGTGTAACCGCGTCTTTGAATAATTTCAGCCTAAAATTAATCAAAATTATTTAATAAATAAAGATAAATTATAAATATTACTTACTAATTCGGAGTGTTGATCCGGATTGTAATAACAATCTTTGTCCGTGTAATAACCATCCCAAGAATGACAAACATTATGTTTGTGCGAAAGACTAACAGCGAATTTAAGAGTAATGGCACTTAATATGACTATTAACACACTCCTTTCGATCATTTTGCTGTGAGAGTTCGATTAAAACTCAGCAAGTATACCAACCACCATGGTTGTTTGTGGTCTTATTGCAAAATAAGCTATTAGCATTGACCCGAAAGAAAAATGATTCAAGGATATTAGGAAGGAGTTAAATTAAATCTAGATTCATTAAAATTAATCAAATTAACCGGTTAAAAAATATTTATTTATTTAATATGTACAAACTACTAAAATGAACTTAAAAATAATTAAATCACCAAAGATGTTGATGATTATAATGAACATATTTGGTGATCACAACTTGTTTATTACTACCGGAACCAAGCAGAAACTGGTACCCCAATGTGTTTATCAACTGGGTATGGCAACGAATGTGGTACTGGACGATCAACATTTTTTTTAATATGTATATGATATAGTTTTGGTACAGGAACCGGATATGGTCTATCAATGGGACTTTCACCGGAATCAGTATTGGTACTGGTTTACCAAGAGGAACCGCAACTGGATGTGGAACTGGCACAGGAACATTTCTAATAACTTCCGTATGAGCGCGAATATGCGCATGGGAATGAAAGGAATAAAATCGTGGCCATGAACCCCGTGATGAAAACTATGAGCGTGAATCCCATCAAGATGATCTTCATATCCAATCCCAAAAGTCTACATTTTTTATGTTTTTTTTCAGACAGCTTAAAATACCAAATACCAAACAGATTTGTATCTTAGAACAAACGAAAAAAAGAATTTTTTATTTTAACCAAAAAACAATCTGTTTAATTCATAAACGTAAACCGTATCGACCAGAAGCGGCACTTTTTTTCAAAAGGATCTCGAACGGTGCCATAAAATACTTTCACCACCTGCCTCCGTTTTACAATGTCACAGTTTGCATCCATAATCAGACGGTCGGCATTGCAAAACGGAAGTTTTATTAACGCAATGGCTCCGTGCTATGAACACTCGTGAGGTTGATAAAACTATTTTACCAATTTCAATTGAAAACAAGATTCTATCAAAGAAGTGTTAGAAGGATTTTGCAATATTAGCGATTAAGAGAAGGAAATTTAATACTGTTAAAACTCGATATAACCAACTTTGTTAGAATGGACAATAGTGTACTTAGCTATCCACTGATATATCTAAATAATTTATGTAGTATAAAATAATTTAATGATTGCAGGAACAAGATATTTAATTAGGTATGTTTCGTCTTTTTAAAAACAATGACAATTTGTGTATTATTATTAAAAAATAAAAACATAAAAACTTTATGCTTTATGTTCTCTCAACGATATGCATTGAAGAACCATTGCATTACAATCAATGCTAAGATTATCATTTGCAATAAATGTTGTAGGTTAATACTAATAATTCTTTGTCATTTTCAAAAATTACAAAATTCCTTTTAAAATGTTTTAAAACTTTAACGGTCCTTCAAACCTTGGAGAAAGGAAAGCTGTCCTACAATCTTTCTACAATAGATCTTTCTACAATAGATCTACAATAGATCTAAGAAGATCTTTCTACAATAGATCTTCTTTAAAAGAAGATCTAAGGCCCAGAAGATCTAAGCAGTAATGGATGATTTAAGAGTTGTATGCAACCTCTTTAACAAACCATTACTCTGAGGATGAAAATTGGAGGTGTGAATCTGGTTACAACCTAAAAATTTATTGAAATGGGAGAAGAGAGTGCCAAATCTAGTAAAGTATTGATTAAATAATGTGGAAGCAATAGTGGAGGAAGAGGTATCTGATTTTTAAAAAAATGGGCTTCAGACATCTGGTGATACGCTCAATTATAGTCAAAATATAAAAGCAACCTAATGAAGGCATCAAGGGATTAATCAAATCAATCCGAATATGCTTGAATCTACCTTTAGGAATTTTTATTTTTAACCCTAGTCCTACCAATGTTTTATCGTAACGTATCCATTTGTAACACATCCATTTGTACACATTGTTGATGTAAATAATAGCAAAATATGCATTATTTATTTCATGTAGTAAGTATACAGTAACATTAAAACATATAGAAAGAATATTGTGTGTCAGAAGATATAATTTAAAAATAGTGCAAGGTAGTAAAATATTTGTAAGTTATTTATATAATTTGCAATTTGTGCACGTGAGTATTTTCTCTGAATGTTCACCACAAACCGTTTGCTTACACTTATCACATAACTATGTTGACATTCTGCTTTTCTTTGATGGGCAAATATAGCAACGTTTTCGTGTTCTTACTTCTCGAGCCGAAGACTCCCCTGTGGTTGGTACTCGATTCAACGTAGTTTGTATCAATGAAGTATAGTATATGCCCCAGTACTAATTCTGTTGTAATTTCTCGTAAGAAAATTTTGCAGTCTTCGTTTTTTTGGAAATATGCCAGTCAGGATGGATATTTCTTTAAATGACAAATGAAGCTACTCCACACACATCAATTATATTGAAAAAATAGGCCAAAGGCCACCTATTAGTTTTGCGTTTCACTGAATATGTATGTACCATCTGATCAAGTGTATCCACCCCTCCTTTCGTGGAACCCAATTTTCAACCGTACTTATTTGGCTTGCTTGGCAGGTACTGTCGGAAAGATACACGACCTCTAAAAGGCACCAGTTGTTCATCGATGGTTATATTACTGCCAGGAAGATAATATTTCAGAAAGTTTGTATTAACACGGTCCCACAGGTCTCTAATTGGTGCCAACTTGTCCTTTTGCTTTCGGAGGGTTCTGGTCGCTTTATCGTCAAAACCGATAAATTTTAGTAATTGAGTAAATCTATTTCGTGTCACACATGCTCGATACACAGGATTTCCATATAAAGGATTCCATAACTCATTATAGTCCACCATTCCTTGTTTATTTCTTCCAGCTGCAATCAAAAAGCCCAAGAAAGCACGGATTTCAACGTCGTCAACTGATTTCCACAAATCGCCAAGAATACGAACAGCCTCCTTATTAGTGCAAGTAACCACAATACCAATAACCGTATCATCAAAAAACAAATTGAATGCGTCACAAGGAGTATCATCATGCACTCCAAGTGGAAGATTCATTTTGTTCAAAGCTGTTGTAATTATGTTGTGTGCACGTGTTTTTCCCTTGGCAATCGGCGTGGTATTCCACTCGGTACCATCTTTTCCAATAAAAGTTTGCGAATGGCCGGGCGGTTCACCATTAGCATCACTATCGTCACTTCCTTCTTGTTCATCGCTTTCTTCATCGCCAGTTTCTTGATAATTCACTTCACTAGAAGAGATTTCGTCATTTGGCTCTTCTTCATCTTCCCCATCATTTACATTCCTTCCCAAATCCTCATCACTTTCGTACAATATATCGAGCAACTCCTTTTCAGTTAGTGGCCGGCGTCGGTCCGTCATACTGTCTGCATAAATTTCAAAACCAAATAAGCATAAGAAACAAATCTATTTTTATACTGGGGTCAATCAAAACTTTATTTTGCTTACCTGGTCTATATACTCTCCACTAGGTAAAAGAAATAAATTTAACTAATAGACACCTAAAACGGCCAATGCGTTCATTTGGAAAGTCACAAATACACGAATAGCAATGCAGTTTGTAAGCTGACTGTTTAGCAAAACGCATTTAGGGAATTCCCCTTCATATGCAACTGGAAGTTCTTACATACAAGGGGAAAGTCCCAAAATATAAAGCATATCTTATTACGAGGGTTTACGCACATACCTAGCTAAATAACGTAGCAATGCATTTTATAGTATAATAACAGTATGTGCCTCAAAGACACACCTTGGTAGGACGTGTCGGTAAATTAAGTTCAATTTTTTTAGTAAAAATAGGAAAAGTATTAAAAAAAAATTTTATGTCATTCTGTGTTAAATAGTTTATTTTGCGAATACAAAAGTCCTCCAGTCTGTGGGCAGTTAACTTACGAAGTTCCAGCAATTTCAAAATCAATTGTGCCTCAAAAGCACACCTTGGTAGGTTTAGGGTTAAAGAGGTGATTAAGTGATGAAATTAAGTTTTTTAACAAGATATACACGTTTTACACCACCATTTAATTTGTTTAATCATATGAGGCCTTTTAATAGTATGTAAAGTAGTATGACTTTTTCAAAAAACGAAGAAGAATGAAATTTGTAGTGTAAAGGATGACTTAAAATAGTACAATTTGCGAATCAATTAGTAATTGTTTTTATGCAAAATCATTAAAGATGCTTTGGAATTTAGCGGTGAAAGAGTCAAATGCTTTAATAACATCGTTTAAGGAAGCAGATTGAATAGAAAAAGAAGATGAAGGAGCAGGTGATAAGAAAGAATTTGAATTAGGAGTTAAATTTTGAAAATTTCGGAATGTATTTTCGGAAATAATCGATTCTCAAATTATGTCTTCCATTGTTAATAATTCTGTAATTATATCTTCCTTGCCCGAAGCAAGTAAAGCACCGTTAATCGTATTTGGTAGCCTAGTCCGCCAAAGTCGTAATAATAATTCAAGGGTACAAGGGTGCTTTCTAATACATACATATGTGTATTAGAAAGCAGCTCATTAAGCATTTTTTCTTTAGTTAATGACAGATGGCTGATGATATTCTTCTCTAAAACTCATATATGTGTCTCGGTCAGGTGGATCATTAATTATGTAGTCATTGGCAATTTCAGTGGGACGATGTGTAAATACCAAATTGTACTTGGTTTTATCACTTGATATTCGTGTAAGCTTCAATTGGGCTTCAATTTGACGAAACCAAGTTTGAATTCGTCAAATTGATACTTAATTACGTCAATAACATTCGTGAATTTTGGTTTAGATGCTCAAAAAGGATTTAAACGTATATTGCATTTCAGTAATAAATTTTATTCAAAACTTTCAAATGTAAATTAAAAAGAAATTTGTAAAAAAGTACAAGAAAATTGAAGAATTCTTCAAATTTTTCCGGTAACATCGTATTTTAAAAAGGGGAAAAGAAAAACTTGTCTCAATTATGAGAAGATCTATCCATAAGAGTAATAAAATGGTCATCAAAAAACTACTTCTACTTTAGAGGATACTATGATAAATTTGTAAATATATTTAAAGATAGATATATATTTTCTTGTATGTAAGGACACGGGAGAGTGTGCGAATGAACGCACACCACACCTAGGCCCTAATGGGCCCCTTGTGCAATTCCTCACTCTACCTCTGTTCACATCAACAAGCCTAAGGTTTTTCCGAAGGCCAGGACGTCACTTAGAGGGAGGTTCCTAATATCATTTGTGGACGGCCACTTCTCCCCGAGTAATCTCTTTCTGAGGTCGGTTAAGGAGGGGCAGTCACACAAAATGTGCATTACAGTCTCGTCGTCCTGTTCACAGGCCCGACAGAGAGGAGAATTAGTAATCCTCAAGTTATGAAGATGCTTGTTTACCTTATAGTGTCTCGTGAGGAGACCTGTAGCTAATGTGAGGATGGTTTTGCCCAACCCAATGAAATACTGAGCAGTTTACTTTGAAGGATATTTTAGCAATTCCTTGGCTTGAAGACAGCCCGGATTATTGTCCCACGCTTTTAAAAATTTCTTGTGGGTAATGTACTTAATCATATCAATATGAGCAGTAAAGGCTGGGATGACAATCGGCTCGGGGCCCCAAAAATGTCTTCCAGCTGCCCTTTTGGCTAACCTGTCTGCATTCTTGTTGCCCGCTGAGCCATTGTGACCCTTTATCCATTGAATGGAGACTCGATTGTGGATCGAGGCCTCCTCCAGTGCTAGGTGACAATCCATTACTAAGGCAGACGTTATCCTAACGTTGCTTAGAGCTAAAATAGATTGTTTACTGTCTGTAAATATAGTAAAGTACTTACCCCGACTCTTGGTGTTAACAATGTAGTCAGCGGCGAGTTTAATAGCAGTCATGTCTGCTTGAACGACGGTGATGAAATTACCTAAGGGTTTTGAGAGGCGGATCCTAAGGTTGTGGGAAAACACCCCCCGCCAGAGCCATACCGTCTTTATGAACCATCAGTGTAGATTTTCAAGTTGTTATGTGTATCTGTTACTGTGAAACTGATTTTGGTGAAGTACTTTCTAGAGAAGATGAATTTGGCCGGTATATCATCCGCTTTACACTCCAGAAGGGATGAGTCCTCGACTGCTTCCCTCCAGAAAGACGTTCGACCACCAGTGACCTCCACCTTTTTGGTAGCTACTGATTGTAGTCTTTCCATGGTTACCAGTACCACCTCTTGTATGTAGAGATGTAGAGGTGGCAGGTTTAACATGACTTCCATGGCTGCGGTGGGAGTAGAGCACATCGCACCTGTAACAAACAGACACGCAAGTCTCTGTATACTTTTGAGTGATGCGATGGTGGTGATTTTTGTAGTTTTATTCTACCACACCACAGCACCATAAGTTAGCATGGGTCGAATATCGGCAGTGCAGATCCAAAGGGCTACTCGGGGGGACAACCCCCATGTCCTCCCAACAGCCCTTCGGCATTGGCCAAGAGCAACGCATGCTTTTTTTACTCTATAATCTAGGTGGGCTTTCCACGTTAACTTGCTATCCATAACTAAGCCCAAGTAATTGACCTCATTGGAAAGTTTAAGTCGAGTGTTCGCAAGCGTTGATAGATTAAATCTGCCTGTAAGTGTGTAAAAATTACCATCTCGGTCTTCTTGGGATTGACTGAGAGAGCTTGTTTGTTACACCAGGTCTCAATTATGTTGAGTGCTACCTACATCCTTTCAGAGAGTACATTTATGTGTTTCCCCCTGACGAGGATGGTCAGGTCATCAGAGTAGCCAACGGTTTTAAAGCGGGCTAGTTTTAATCGTGTTAAGAGGCTGTCGAGTGTAAGGTTTTACAATAGAGGTGAGAGAACACCCCCTTGTGGGCAACCTAGTAACGGTACCTTGTAAGGTGGTATTGAAAATCCTTAGTTTCACGAGTCTTTGTCTGAGAGTGTTCTCTATCTAACCACAAAGGGTCAGAGGAACATTGTGCTCAACCAAGGCCTCATATATTCCTGAGAAGGTCGTTCGATCGAAAGCTCCTTCAACGTCGATGAAGACACCCAGGGCGGTCTCTTTGCGGTCCACAGCGTCGTTGATGAAGTCAACCACAGTGCTGAGAGCCGTCAACGTTGACTTGCCCTGTGTGTAGGCATGTTAATCAGAGTCCAGTGGTCTGGTGATCAGACGGTGGTCTCTGATGTATCTGTCACACAGTCTCTCTAAAGTTTTCAGAAGAAAAGAGGAGAGGCTGATAGGTCTGTAATACTTCGGGAGGAAGTAGTCCTGCTTGCCCGGTTTCGGTATGAAGTTAACTGTAACATCACGCCAAATCCTCGGCAAGTAGCGTGTTGCCAGGCAGCCCTGGAATATTCTCTTTAGGTGCGGTAGGATCCATTCCAGACCCCATTGTAAGAGGGCCGGTGCGATCCCATCCGGTCCTGGAATTTTGAACGGTGCGAAGGAATTTACGGCCCACCTTATTTTTTCTTCCTCGCAGACGAGTCTGGCCAGACTCCAATCATCCGCTGCCGGTAGATGGTTTGACTCTGGTTGGACAGTGATGGGGTTGTCAGAACCTGAGAAATGAACAGACATTAAGAGCTATAAACATTCTAGAAGGTTGTCGGTATAAGACAAGGAGGCAAGGGTTAAATCGATAATCGATTGTCCTCTGGCAGTTACAAAGGTGGGTTCAGTACCTCTGTTTAGTATATCTAAATTACTGCTGTAAACAAATCCTAAAAGGGTCTTACCTATAGCATTATCATTGTCATTGTTTTTTTGTGTACTTTGTGATTGAATTGTATGTTGTTTATAAGCGTAATTAATGGATGTAATGTGGAGTTTTTGGGTTTGAAACCAAATTAATAAAAAGGGATCTTTGCGTATTTCAGGATTCGTTTGTTTATGATATTTTCAAGGATTTTACCTAATACTGGAAGGAGTGTTATGGGTCTATAGCTTTTAGTTTGATGATGGTCAGAGTTAGGCTTAGAAATCGGAATAACTGTACCACTTTTTGATATGTTTGGAAATTGTCGTCATTTTAAGCAGTAATTCATGGATTTTTGTATGAATTGGTGAATCGTGTGATTGAGGTTTCTTAACAGATGTTTTGTGACTGGATATTTTCCCGGGGCTGAGTTTTTTCCTTTGCTGATGTGTTCCATGTATTCGTCTTCGTCTATATCGGTAATTGTTTCTGAGTCATTATTTTAATTTGTGAAATTCTCGTATTATTTCTTCACCATTAATTCGTTGTTTTGCTAATGCTTTGCAGTTTTCACTATTTGTTTTGTGTTCTCTGTCTTCGAATATTAACGTAGGAATCATCATAACTTTATTATATTTGATATTTTTTTTGATTTTCTGCCAAAAGGTGCGTCCTTGGTCTTGGTTTATTTCTGCGCATACCTTCAACTATTGATCCTGTTGGAATGTTTTGATCGCTTTACGAATTTCTTTATTAACTCTGTTATATTCCGTTTTTTTTGTTTGGGTCTTTTGATCTTATGCATTCCCTATATATTTTTCGTTTATTTTTGAGCTTGTTGATGATTTCTGCAGGCAGGTAGTACTGGAAGTGTGTATTTATTATTTTTGGTGTGTGTTTGATAATAGTGTTTGTGACTTTTAATTGGAAGTCGGAGATGAGTTTCATGTTTATGAATTTGTTATGTGTTGTATTTAAATAATTTTCCATGTCTTTGTTTACCCCTTCAATGTTAGTTCGTCTTAGGTCGTATGTAGTGGTCGTGTGTACTGGTAAGTTGATTTCGATGTTAAAAGATATACCCAGATGATCCGAACATAAAACCCGTTGTTTCAATGTTGGTAATGATATTATTTAGATTGCTGGTATGGGTAATAACGTCCGGCGTGGTGTCGTTGTTTCCTGCCATAATGAACGTTGGGTTTGTGTGTCTTTTTACAAAATTGGAGTTGTCCAGGAATGTTTGGAGTTGTGTTCTTTTAGTCTGGTTTAGGTTGAAGTCACCGATAACTATTGCAAAAGTGAATTGGGATGCCTTTCTTAAGATATTTCTTTCTAGTAGGGAATGAGGGTGACAATATACAAGAAAGATATGAAGTTGTTCATCGTGGAATCCGTTAATATAATTTTATTAATAATTTTAATTTTATTATATTTTCAGATATAATGCAGCTGACGACATTAAACTTTTGATTTGTGATTTATTTAAATACTTCACGTTCATAATAACAATAACAACGTTAGTATAGGCCATATTGTATGTAGTTATACACTACATACTGACACTACTACAAATATATAGCCATATTGTAGTAGTATCATCCGTTTATCTTCTTGGTTGTTTCCTGTGGGCAGGAGTTGACGTTTCGCCAAGATCTCACTTGGCATCTTCAGTGCGTTGTCGTAGTCTCCTGTTGGCAGACAACGCAATATCAAGTGATATTTTGACGAAACATCTGCCCTTGCCCACAGGGAACAACCAAGAAGATGAACGGATGATACCTCGCATCAACCAGAACATATATTATATGTGTTTCTCTATAAATCAACTTTTACCACGCACTATACTTTTGCTACACCCACTCTGTACTTACTTTGTATAAGTACAGAGTGACTGTAGTTGTCGACTCTGTGGTGTCGTTGTTTCCTGCCATAATGAACGTTGGGTTTGTGTGTCTTTTTACAAAATTGGAGTTGTCCAGGAATGTTTGGAGTTGTTTTCTTTTGGTCTGGTTTAGGTTGAAGTCACCGATAACTATTGCAAAAGTGAATTGGGATGCCTTTCTAAAGATATTTCTTTCTAGTAGGGAATGAGGGTGACAATACACAAGAAAGATATGAAGTTGTTGATCGTGAAATGGGATAAAAGCGGGTATTTGCTTCGTTTAAGTGGTATGTTGGATTTGATAGTATAATAGAACTTCCTCTGGCTGTTGTGTTTTGGTAGCCTTGCCTTTGGATGATATCCCAATTTCTGTACTGAATGTTTTGGTCTGTCTTCATTTTGGTTTCGGTGAACAGAGCTAAGTCAGTGTCATTTTGTTGGATGTAATTAAGTACTAGGTGCTTTTTGTTGTTGAAGCTGTTGATATTTGCATATATAACTTTCATGTGGTCACGTGAGATGTTGTTTACATATGCTTGTTCGTCGGTTGATGACTCTGATGATTGCTATATGTAGCCAGGTTCAGTGGGTAATGTTTCACATATTTCCATCGTCATTTGATTATCGTTAATCGGGGCGGTTGCTGGGAGTGCATTTAAGTCCAACCGATCAAGCATCACAATGTAGGCTCGGTTTCCTGATAAGTTTACAAAGGTGTCAATGTTAAATTGTTCTGCAAATCTTATTTTTAGTTTTTCAATTAACTCTTGTCTGTTAGAATTTTTAGGTTTGTTTAGTTCGTAGATACATGTATCGATGATGATATCATGGATAGAAATAGGCTTGTGTATTCTGGAATTATTCATTATTGAGTATTCGATCTCTTCGTTTTTTTTTTGTTAGCTGATTTTATTTTTATCGAGGGGATTCCTTCTAATGGTTTGAGGGGTCTTTTCTTGCATTTAAAAAACCATGCCTGATGTCCGTCGTCACCGCATGCTTGGCAGGTTTCGGGTCGTGTTGAATTGCATTTTGCTGTGTTGGGGTTGCCTTGGCTTTTTCCGCATGTTAAATCATTATGGCAGTTTTCTGTAGTATATTTTCTGTAGCTGAACATTTTAAACATGGCATAGGTGTAGGTGGATGTATTGAATTATTTATATAAGAATAAATATATTTTTAAAGTTTATAACTCAGTTTATGAGGATTACAAATATTTATTGTAAAGGAGTCATTTATTAATAGAAATATTAATTAATTTTCGTGAACTAAGCCACATACAAATTAAATTACATTATTTATTTAATTTTTCATTTTCAATTTATTTTTGCACGCGCCATCTCAAATTAAAGTGTTGAACTATACATATAGTTCCATATTTCATTTCAAAACATTTACTTACTTTTTTGGAAATTTCTCAATCAATAATTAATGATTAATCTAATAAGATTATACGGCAATAAATATCAAAATCGATATTTATTATTTTTGTGGAATCATAGGAATTGCTAACTACGTTTTCAAATTCATAACGTAGATGGCACTCCTTAGCGCAAAGTTTCGATTTTTTAAAGATACGTTAAGATAAATCTTTGCGCGAATGTCTTCAAATATGATTTTAGTTCGAATTGTATTAAATTATTTGTTTTAAAACTTTCATAACTCAATTCGTGGGATTCTATTACAAACATTTATTGTAAGTGTATTTATTCAACGAAATATTAATTAAGTTTCGTCAATCAAGCAAAATACAAATTTAATTACATTATTTGATTAATTTTTGATTTTCAATTTATGTTTCAGTTTAAATAGAAAAATTCAATTGCAAATTGCGCCTACATGCTTAAAATTGAAAGTACTTACTGTGCTTTGCCTCATTTGGCCCCATTAAAGTTATTTAAATGAAAATGATGTTAATTTTAGTTAGTGATTGGGAAGATTAATAAAACGACTGCTGTGATAACAACTAAAAGTATTAAAAATAATTAATTTATTTTAATTTTAATCTCTTCTAAAACACAATTTTTGTTTAATTTAGATTCCAATTCTTCAAGTGTCTTTATTTTTTCGCCGATTTCTTTTAACCTCTTCGAATCATCTTTCGTTATCTTAAACGGATTACTTTCTTCTAGATCTAAAATAACCTCAACAACATTAACCTCACCTTCACTCATTTTGAGGTACAAATATCGATCAAACAATTTAATTACTTTATTTATTTGACGTATTCTGTAGGTAATTCTGAAGTTATACAACGTATAAATGGAAGAAATAAGATAAGAATGATACGAAGTATTTATTTTTAGGTGATTATTTCAGCTCGAACATTAAGAAAATTTTGTACTTTTTTGGGAATTTTAGTACTTTTAAAATAGGTTTTTTCGGGACACATCAATTTCCGATAATTTTTCTTGGTGATTTCTTTTAGAAATGAAAGAAATTACAAAGGATGTTTAGATCATTTAATACAAGGGATAGTATAAAGTTGGACCTCAACGTAACCAAACCCAATCCAAAATAACAAATCTTCTAAGATCAATTCAATTTGAGAGACGGTATTAAGTTGGGTTGGATTGGGTTGGGTTTGGTTAGGTTGGCTTGAGATTCATCCCAATTTAAGTTGAAGATTAAATCAATCCAACCCAATCCAAAATTTCTCAAAAATAACTGCCCAGTACAACTATTAGAAATAAATTGTATAAAGAATGAGTAAAGTGCTTGGGAGTATACCTGAATAAAGACAAGTCGATGATAAGGCCTCGAAGATGTCCAATTTGCTTTTGAAGCTGAAGCCAACATAAGAGGCCCAAGGGTATGCTACTTCCACATGAAGCAGGGCCTTACATTATAAGAAGATGCTAGAATCGGTACATAGACGAATCTGTATTGGTAGTGTGTCAGTGTATCGAATGGTTTCAATGGTTGAAGTGGAGATGATAGCTACGATGCCTCGATTGATTTACTAATAGAACAGCGAGATGTATTTCATGAAAGAGGAAAAGAAGCGAGGAACGAGGGATGGACGAAAATCATAATCCCAGACTTGATAGAGTGGATAAACAGGAAGTGGGGAGAGGTGGAATACTATATAGTTTACAGTTTATAATAGACAAAATCAAGGTAAAATTCCTGATAAATAGAGAATATTGTGCCCTACTTTTGCTCGATATTCAAAATATCTTCAACTCAGCACCTTGGCTTAAGATAATAAAGGCAATGGATTAGCGCCTACCGGTACCATTTGGATCGAATAAACATAACGTCTTACTAAATTTAATTAAAATAATTTTTAAAGTAATTTAAAATAACTTTTGCATCAAAGAAATTCTTCCCGGCGTTAATGGGTTAAAATGGTAAAGTCCTACCTCAGCAATCGAACGCTGACGGCAACAATTGACCAAACATACGATTTGACATGCGGTGTGGTATAGAGTTCGTTACTTGGACCCTTATTATGGAATATTTTCTACGATGATGTGCTAAGGACGAGACAGGAAGAGGAACGCCAACTCATAACTTACGCAGACGATCTAGCGCTGGTGGTACAAGAAAAGACTGCCACTCATCTGGATGACAGAACAGCGTATGCGGTGAAAAGGAAAAATATGAAATTGAGGGTTGCAAGTCACAAAAGTGAGATAGTACTGCTACAGGGAAGACGGAAGGTGAAAAGTATTGGGATAGCCGTATATGGGACTGAAATAAAAAGTAACTCTTCGGCGAAATACCTTGGAGTGTACTTAGTTAGACATGAGAGAGGCCACGCATGTCAAAGAAACGGTGAAGAAGGTGACACAAATGACCAACGTGTTAATGTGAGTAGTCACTTGTTTGGGACATAGCCCTAAAGATCCGTTGGACCGTTTCTGCAACAGCGATAGAAGTTGTAGCAGGAATGCCATCTTTTGATCTGCTGGTGAAATAATGGGAAATATTTGAAATAAAGGATATACCAGATCATAGAAACAAAGAAGAACACGAGAGGTTCCTGGAGAGGCAATTAGTTGGCTGAAGCGGCGTGTGGTAACGTGTGTATAGCGTGAGTGATGCGCGTTCAGAGGAATTCATAAAAAGTTAATGTAAATGTTATTATTAGACGTCAATATGGAAAAAACAAGAGAAACGAGCACGGGGATAAGACATTTCTCTCCTCCGATCCAGTGAGCTTGGGAGGTAAGACGGAAAAATAGTTAAAAATTAATGGAGTGCTTTTATTTGATCAGCCGAAACATGACGAGCAATCCATCCAGGAGTAGATGAAGAGCCAGGAGTCAAGAGGCAGAAAGTAGCCGCGATTACCATTTAGAGACGTAAGCAATATGCTTTATCAATGGGCTGCAGAAGATACTACAGGTATTAATATTGCCCTATCAATACCGTCAGATATGATGGCAGTTCTGGTTTGAAAGCGAAAATTGACTGGTTTATCTGTAGTCATGTTCACAAATGAATCAAATACACAAGATCAGTGTTTCCTAAAGTCTTTTGGCCCACGGACCCCTCTTCTTAGTCAAACCATGCCTACGGACCCCCAGGGTGAAAAACTACATTATATACATAATAGAAAAATGAAGACTTTAACTTTGTTGTCTTAATGGTAAATGGTGACGTAAACATAAAATATAAAGTAAACATTTTGTTGAAGAAGTATTTATTGATTATAACTTTTGTACTACAATACAATAAAAATGAATGGCTTATATGAACCTGATGGGATGTTATGAGTTTATTTATGTCCGGCTCGATGTTTGTTTGTAGCAACCGCAAATCTCGCTGATTACTAACTTCCAGTCTGTTTCTTTTCATTGTGAGGAGGCTCATAATGGCACTAAATCCACGTTCTACCAAATACGAAGACGGAAAAGCAATCAACAGCTTCTGTACAATAACCCATAATGCTGAATATAAAATTGGGATTTGTTTTTGTAACCAGAAATTTTCGTATCCTTGCTTAAACATTGGTTTCAGCTCCTCATTTGTGGATAGTTCAATAAGTTGCTCCTGTACTGGCATGTACTCATCTGCATTCATGCTCTGAGTTTGACTACTTACAGAAGAGTTCAATACCCAGTCGGGAATATCGAAGTGAAGAATGTCTTCAAATCTTTGAGTAAGGTCCGAATGGAGTGCCGTTAAGTGTTGACAATAAGCAAGCAAATCTTCGTCTCTACTTTGCAATTTTGAAAGATTTGGAAACTGAGCACATTCTCCTCTTCCCAAGCTTCATATAAGCGATGTCATTTTTCGAGGTTATTAAATTATGACGCAAATCATTGTCTTTACTCTCCAGGAATTCCAACACTGAATCAAGAAGCGAATAGAAGCGATTCAAACACGCACCTTTAGACAACCATCTACTTCTGTGTTAAGTAGTAAACGATTATAACTGCTCTAATGACATAAAGTAGTGATTCATGCAAACGTCCACTAAGGGTTTTTGCCACCAAATTATGTCGATGAATAACACAATGTATCGATAGTACATTCAGTATGACTTGTTCTAGGTACGCCAGAAAGCCTCGGTGTCGTCCTACCATTACCGGAACACCATCAGTAGCAACGGAGATGATATTAGTCAAGGGTATAGCTTTTACACCAAGAAATCTTTTTAATTCAGTAAATAATGTTTCACCTTTCGTATCAGTTTCCAAACATTTCGCAAATAACAATTCTTGGGAAATTTTTTCTTCTTTCACAAATCTCACATAAGCTAAAAGTAAAGCCTCATTTCCAGGTAATGTTGACTGGTCAAGCTATATAGAGAATTGAGATGTTTTTAAGTAGTCACATAAAGAATTTTCCACACTCTGAGCCATTTCGTCGATCATTCTTCGTACTGCATTATTACTCAATGGAATTCTTTTTATAATATCGTAAGCTGGTTTGTGCATCAGGGTGCGTATTACCTCACATATAGCTGGTAGAATAAGTTGTTCGCCAATAGTATGCGGCTTTCCGGACTTCGCAATCATTAAAGATATATTATAAGAAGCACGCAGTCCATCGTCATCTCTCTGAGATGTTGTCCCTTATGAGTTCTTGCAATTTCGGTGTTTTCAAATATTTTTCTTTGACTGAAAAAACGTTAAATCCTTATCTTCTTTATCACTATGGATTTTTATTAAATGTTCCTTAAGCTTAGAAGGTCTCATTGAATCGTTTAACATCATTTTATTACATAGAAGACAGTAAAGTAAAGTATTATTCCCTAGTGACGGAATAAAGCCAAATTTAATATATTCAACACTGTATTGTCTGCATTTTTTCTTCAGTTCACTCATACTGTTATCTGAAAAAAAGGGCACAAAACGATACAAGAAAGAAATTATATAAAATTATAATAAATAATTCAAAATTAATTAACAACGGAATACACTAAAACACAGTAATTCGAAACATTAACTGAAGAAGCTTAAAATTCCTTCAAAAATTTTAATAAAAAAGAAATCCTTAGTGAGTGTTACTGTCATACATAATTTTTTTAATCAACTTAAATAAGAGAAGTCAGGTTTATACAAAAAGATTAACTGTAAATTTAGTCGTAAATTTAAGAACTCGACAGTTGGGTAAACACATTGTTTATCTTTTGTCCAATCACGAATCGAATTCTTAAATTTAAAACTAAATTTACAGCGGAATTTTTTTGTAATAAATTTAAATTTAAGACATATCAGTTTTATTCAAACACAATTACGCAAAGAAAGTACACTATTTGTGTAACAAAGCAAAAAATTATACTTCTTTTTGTCCAACACTCAGAAAATTTGTTATACGCATTTCACATCACGTACAAAACATAACTAAATTGTTGTATACACTCACTAGTTGGTGCAGGAATCGACGCTATTCCTGTTTATACAAGATCGAGCAGGCATAAGCCTGCATCGCGATGCCTGTTATTACTTGCATAAAATACAATTACGTACAATTTAGTACGATAAAGTACAATAAAGTACACTTTTATGCCCCTGTCTATATTTATATTTTACTTGGGATGTAAAAATTGCTAATAATTTATTAATAAATAATTTACTAATAATTTATTGGCGATTTTTTATTATTATTTTAAATTCCGTATTTAAAAAAATGTGTCTTATTTATTTTTTATTAAACCTTGCGCGGATCCCCTGACGTTGTTCAGGAACCCCCAAATCGATTTTAATTTTCCGAGGACCCCCTGAATGACCCTAGGGACCCCTTGGGGTCCGTATGGACCACTTTGGGAACCACTGCACTAGATGAAGTCAGTGACGGCTCTAGCTAATGAATATAAGAGTGAGAACAGAGTCTCTCTGATCTGGGTTCCAGGTCATTCTAAAGTACCGGTAATCAAGCGGCAGATGAACTAGCACAAGAAGGCAACGTTAATGCGTTTGTCGAACCAGAACCAGCAGTTGATGTATCATTTCGCACGAAGCTCCAAACACAAAATTGGACCATGGACGGAAGACATTATGAACCAGTTCTCCTGGAATGAGACATGCAAAATTATTTATAATCGTAGCTGTCAAGCCCGGGAACATTTTAGAACTTGTGCGTGGTAGTATTATAGTTCTAATGGGTGTCTTTATTGGGCACTGTCGATCAAAGACACACATCAACTTGTTAGGTCTAGCCGATGATGTTGAATACCGAATATGTACGAAGAACGAGGAAATAGTTGAGCAATGCCCTAACTGGCAATAACTTTTGAACAGACACTTCCATTTTGTCTAATAGATTGTTTGGACAGCAACTTTTTGGATTTTGGAAAATTACCATCATAATTTGGATACAGATTTGAATAGTGACTTTTTGCACCACTTTTCATGACATTGTGCTGAAATTTTCGTTAACTCTAGTTTCTATAAAAAACAATAATATTCGTCTCTGGAAATTGGACATACCTTTGTGTTAGCCAAAAATTTCTTTCACTGACACAAAACCTGTCCTTGAACTTTGACGCGAGAATGAAAGTAGAAAAAACCAGGGACGCCGCCTATGGGTATGCAGAATGTTCACTGCATAGGGGCGGCTCATTAAAGGGGCGGCATTTTGAATAAAAATAAGAAAATCCAACCAAATAGAAAAAGTAGAGAAGAAAGTAGATACGCAAGAAACAGAAGTTGAAACATGAACAGTTGATGATGAAAGAGATGTAGCTTCCTGTTCTTATATAACCATGCCATCAATGTCCACTTTAAGTTTTGATGAAAACGATCCAGGGTCTTGACCAAAAATTCTATCTATTAAACCAAGAGATATATTAGTAGAAAATTCTCCTTGTCAAATAGTTAAATATAATTTTCCGAAAGATGCTTCGGGTCGTACATTTTCTGAAATCTATTATATTAGAACACTTCCAAATGGAGAAAAAATTACAAGAAATTATTTGCTATACTCAATATCAAACAATTCTGTTTTTTGCTATTATTGTAAATTATTTGATAATTCGTCAAATTCAAAACTTAATAGAGAAGTAGGTTGTAACGATTGGCAACACTTATCACAAATACTAAAAAAGCACTAAACAAGTGCAATACATTTAAAAACAGTACAAAATACAATGAACTTAAAAAATCTTTAACAAATAAAACCACGATTGATGCAATATAGCAAAGCTTATATACTACTGAAAAAAATATTGGCAATCCGTTATAAAACGTTTAATATATATAATTCAGTATTTATCGCGACAATGGGATAATCTCTTAGAGGTTCATCAAAAAATTTCTATGATTACAACAATGGAAACTTTTTAAAATTAGTAGAGACTATTGCCAAATTTGATAACGTGATGGCTGAACATTCACGTCATTTAGGGTATTGCGCATTATTTAGGGAATGGTATACAAAATGAAATAATTCATTTAATGGCCGAAGGTATAAAAAAAAGATTTTGGAAATGGTATAAAGTGCAAAATATTATTCGATAATTCTCGATACTACTCTTGATATAAGCCATGTGGATCAATTGAGCATTATTATTAGATTTGTGAATCACAATAAAAATAAAAATGCAGGAGAAATTCATGAACATTTCTCAGGGTTTTGTGCAGTTGAAGGTACTACTGGTCAAGAACTTTATGAATTTATTTTACAACAATTACAGTATTTGAATCTCAATATTTGCGATTTACGAGGTCAGGTATATGACAATGGAGCAAACATGCGTGCAAACACAATGGGGCAAACACAATGGGGTTAAGCAAGAAAGAAGAATATAATAGAAGCAAATATATATAATAGATATATTTATATATTATATTTATATATAATATATAATAGAAGCAAATTCAAGAGAATTTTTTGTTCCATGTTCTAACCACTCACTAAACCTGGTAGTGAACAATGCGGCAAAGATATCCTTTGAAACAGTTAATTTTTTTGGTGTCTCAAGAAATATACAACTTTTTTTCAAGTCCCTCTAAGAGATCTAAAGGGCAATACTAAAGTCTCATGTCCAAATTTTACTTTACGTTGTCAACGACTAGATGGGAAAGCCTATAGGCTCTTCATGCGAATATACGTGAAACTTATCAAGCTCTCTTGGAAATCACTAACGATGCAACTTAAGATATGGAATTAAAAACGCAAGCAGATAACCTTTCTTCAAAAATTGTACCCTCTAAGTTTTTATGTAGCATTATTATATGGTATGATATTTTAACTAAAATAAATGTTGTCAATAAAATGATGCAAGATCCGTCATATAACATAAAAACCGTTCTAGAATTCATAGAGCAAATAATACTATATCTAAAGGACTAACGGATAGACGACAAGTTTGAGGCAATTGTGAATTCAGCAAAGAACATAGCTGAAAGTTTAGATGTGGAACCTACATTTCTAGATGTTCTGAAAAGATAAAACAATTTGAATATGAGTCAGATGATGAACCGACCCTTACTAACAAAGACAAATTCAAAATTAATTTCTTTTTTGCCATATTAGATACCATCTTGCCCTCTATTTCTGAACGATTTGCATTATTAAAACAAAACAATGAAATATTTAGAATTATTCACAACATTAATGAACTCAGACATTTTTTAAAAGAAGATATTTTGGCAGAGTACAAAAATTTACAGTTAAAATTGATAAATGCCAATAATCAAGAGGATCACGATAGTGACGGTAATGTGCTTTTCGAAGAATAACAAGCAATACAACCATTTATTAAAACAGATATGTCACCTCATGATTTATTAAAGTATATCTATGAAACTAATTTAAGTGATATTTTTCCCAATATTACGATTACATTACGCATCTATTTAACATTGCCAGTGTCAGTTGCTTCAGGAGAGAGAAGTTTTTCAAACTTAAAAATTATTAAAAACTATTTACGCTCTATGAGTCAAGAGCGTTTAACAGATTTATCGATAATATCCATAGAAAATGATATAGATAATATAGATATAGGTGAATTAGTTAAAAATTTTGCAAGCATAAAAGCAAGACGAGTAAATGTTTTATAATAACTTGTCTTAATTTATGTTAACATATTTTTTATAATTTACTTAATAAAGTATATTTTTTAAATATTTTAATTATTTAGTTTTGTGGGAGGGGCGGCATTTTTAAGTTTGCACACAGGCGGCTCAAGAGCACGCGGGGGCACTGGAAAAAACTATTTGTTTTATTACATCTGCTGCATCTAATTTACCTTCCGACGTAAGTTCCATTTGTACAGCGTATCTAAGTTCTTCAAGAGAAATCAAAAATAAGTTCTTCTTTTTTTTTGGTTCGTTAGCTACGACGTGGAAGGAAACGTGTAGTCTTCCGCCAACTTTTCCCTCTGCTGAAACTGATTTTTGTATAATTAATATTCCATAAATATTACTGTAATTTCGGTTAAAAACTTTTTTGTTTATTAGGCACTCTGTATTACAGAGTACCATGTAATATCAATTTTTGTGATGAAAAGGCTCATGATATTTATTTTCGACGTTTTATTTCCGTAAGAACTGTTTATTAAATAATCAATTAACAACTAAAATATATCTGCGATGATAGTTGCAATTATTATAAAGAAGGTGTTTATCTTAATGTTTACTTGATCGAATAGAAATAATTGTGTTGACAATGTTAATTTATTTCTTTATTTATTTAATTTTATTTGTTCCATTTTCAAGCTATAATTTAAATTCATTAACTATAATTTATTTAATTTCATATTATATAGGTATTTGTTTTCTCATTTCCTTGAAAAAGGAAGATGCTCGTTTAAAAAAAACTCATTTTTGTACAAAATGTAATCTCTCGAAAATTCTCGATCAATAAAGTTCGTTTGTTTGCCCAAAATTCAAGTTCCATTTTTCTTTAATCAGTTTTTCGAATACTATAAAATAGTAAGTGCTTTCATCAATGTTTTGTTCAACAAAAAAAGGAAAAAGTAAGACAATCTTCTAATTTAAACTCTTTATTTCTTAAACAAATTGCATTTTGTATCTCACTCCTTAATTTTTCAATTTTGACCGAGATTTCTAAAAAATTCGCGGGTGTACGGCCTCTTAATTAAGTTTTGAAAATGGTTTTAATTCGCGCCATCTCCAAATTAAAGTGTTGTACTATATAAGCAGTACGATATTTAATTTCAAAACACTTTTTACATACTCTTTTGGAAATTTCTCAATTATTTATTAATGAATTAAATTATATCTTGCAATAATAAACATAAAAATGGATATTTATTAATTTTATTGAATTACAGCAACTTCCAATAACGTTTACTCTCCAATTCATAGATGGAGCTCGCTGTACCAAAATTGAATGTTTCAAAGTACTAAAATTCGAGCTTTTTAAATTTGCGCAACTTTTTAAAGTTATATTAACATAATTCCTTGCGTGATATATTGAAGTATCATTTTGGTTTAAATTGAAGTTATTTATTTTTTTGCGAATGAATAATGCATTTGTTTAAAAACGTTCTTAAGCATACAAAAAGGGGTATAATTCAGGTTGTCGTGCGGTGTAATACCGGCGGACAGAAATTATATGCTGGCAAACGTGGACCGGATCGGTCTCGTCTATCAAATTATCATATCGGGGCCATAAATAATTTCGATAGCATCGGCGTAGGCCGGCGGATGTCTGCTTTCATGACAAATGATGGTGGTCCGGCTGATGATATGGAAAATAAAAGCCTCTGTTTTGTCCGAATAAATCCTCTCCACTCTATACACCCATGGACATCACAAATCATTTATTAGATATAGATTTATTATGATATTTTGAAATTTATGTTTGTTTTAAAAGAGAAGTTAAAAAGCAATTTTGTTGGAGGAGGAGGTGGAGGTTGGATTAGAAATAAAAAAAGAGAGATTATTTTAAAAGTTTTATTAAAATTGTTTGAAAACTTATTAAATATTCATTAAAATTTGTATCATGTGTAGTTTTTCTTCGTAAATTTTCGGGCGAGCGTCGTCGGTTCTCGGGAAAATAGCGCGCCCTTCAAATCGAGGCAATGCACAACGCTTGCTCAGTTTTCAACCACCCCCAGGAGTCGCGACATCACCATCGTCCCTAAAACCGACAAAACGGCACCCCATACGCGTGTCCCACCACGCGAACGAACCGTTATCTACCTTGTTTCTGATACTTTTTGTTCGGACGCAGTGACACGCGAGTGAACAATACAATTTTTCATCCTAGAAAACAAAAACAAAAAAAATGAGAAACACGTAAGTAAAAAAAAAACAACAACGATAAACAAACATAAATTAAAAAGTGACTTTTTAACGATTATTTATGTGTTCGGTGTTAAACAAGTAGGAAAGATTTATTATTTTTGATGGGGGTAAAATATTAACCGAATTTGTATAATGTTTACGTTATGTGTCTATTAATTTGATTATTTATACATTTACGGTACCGGATTTATTTACGTACAAAATGAATTAATTGCACGAGTTTGGATATAATGCTGTGGTTTAATTTATCAATTAAAGTAGAAACACAAATTTATATATCACAATGAATTTCGCTGATTAAAAAAAAATTAATCCAATAATATATATATATATATATATATATATATTATTAAGGCTTCTTTATAAGCGCATTTAGTGTACCCTTAATACGAGTTAATACTAACGAGATCCGAAACAAAGTGAATTTGACGGTCGAAAGAGTAGTCCCCTAGAGGGGAGGTAACAGTATCTGCACCGTGGGTGTACTTCCCCCAGAATTGGCTGACGGCAAATTGAATAACAATCGGCGAAATCGTTGAACGTCGATCTCGTTGATTGCGATCCGCCGACTCGGATACAAACAGACGTGATTGCTGCCGCTTCTACTGAATGGGGTGCCCTTCTCTTTCACTCGCTCTCTCTCCGCCCGCGCCACCGTTTAAAGTTTCCTTTTAATCGGTGCTGCTCTTCACGAAACCGCCAGTATCCCGCTAAAAACGAATGCTAAGACTTTAATGTCCGAGGCCATACCAACACTTTAAGGGTTCTTTTTTTTACGAACGCTTCTTTTTGCTTTTTCTTATTTATCTTTTTTTTGGAAAAGAAAAAGAGGAAAGATGAGGTTATTCTTTAAAGTGGGTGAGTTTCTTTAGCAGGATTTTACGGGTTTCTTTTTGCTTCCGAGATCGCTTCGACGTGGAATAAAACATTTATGTTTTATTTTTCAACTTGTTTAAATTACAATATTTCATTTCAATTTCTCATTTTAATGGAGAATGGTGAACTCGATGAATCGATTTGATGTTATTTTAAACATTTGAGATTTTTTATTCAAAATGATTCAAATTTTGGATTTAGATTTAGACTACACTAACGCTAGAACTATAAATATTCGAGTTGGGTTGGATTTAGGTGGGGTTTGGTCGCATTGGGTTGACCTGAGCTGGGGTGGGTTTAGGTGAGATTGAGTGGGCTTTGTTTGTATTTTATGGAGACCTGACTTGGTTTGAGTGGGATTTGGTTAGGTTGAGTTGAACTGCGTTGGGTTGGAGTTTGGTTGCGATTGAGTTAAAGAAAATGAATACGAAAGAACGATGAAAACCATTAGTTAATGTAAATTCGGAGCTATTGACAATTTCGAACATCTAGTGTTCCTCATCAAGAACAACTACGAGAGACAACAAAAAAAAACAAGGAACAAAAACTATATATGTCTTAAAATAAATTTAAAGAGTTTATATAAAGGATATTTACCGTCAAACAAGGAGATCCAAGTTGATGTGGCTGAAGTTAGATTCACTCGCCAGACACAGATTCGATTATTTGTAGTCGACCAAACAAGTAGTGATCCTAAAATTTTATCGTAAATAGAAACAACTATTCTCACCCCTTCCATATTAAAATCACGCCATATGATTAAATCAAACCCTCTAGAATCCCCATGCACAATCAAAACCCCCGAATATAGACATGGGGTTGCAGGGTGAGGGTTTAATTTGTGTTAATTTTATAGAGTTGATTTATAGAGTTGATTATGAAATTTTTCTCGTCCCCCAAGGAGTGCTTCACTCTGCAACCACGCAAAATAATTCAGTCACACCCCTAGAATCCCCGTTCACCAACAAAACCCGTGAATCTAGAGATGGGGATGCTGGGTGAGGGTTAAATTTTTGTTAATTTTATAGAGTAAGTTTATAAATTTTTTTCTCATCCCCCGATGAGTGCTTCACTCTGCAACCATGCAAAATAATTCAGTCACACCCCTACAATCCCCGTTCACCAACAAAACCTCCGAATCTAGAGATGGGGATGCAGGGTGAGGGTTAAATTTTTGTTAATTTTATAGAGTAAGTTTATGAATTGTTTTCTCGTCCCCCGAGGAGTGCTTCACTCTGCAACCACGCAAAATAATTCAGTCACACCCCTAGAATCCCTGTTCATCAACAAAACCACCGAATCTAGAGATCGGGATGCAGGGCGAGGGTTTAATTTGTGTTAATTTTGTAAAGCAATATAATATATAAAATTATTAATTTAGTTTATAAAATTAACACAAATTAAACCTTCACCCTGCATCCCTATCTCTAAATTCGGGAGTTTTGTTCGTGCACGGGGATTCTAGAGGGTGTGACTAAATTATTTTGCATGGTTGCAGAGTGAAGCACTCCCCAAGAGATGAGAAAAATATTCATAAAATTACTCTATAAAATTAACACAAATTAAACCCTCACCCTGCATCCCCATCTCTAGACTCGGAGGTTTTACTCGTGCACGGGGATTCTAGAGGGTGTGACTAAATTATTTTGCATGGTTGCAGAGTGAAGCACTCCCCAAGAAATGAGAAAAATATTCATAAAATTACTCTATAAAATTAACACAAATTAAACCCTCACCTTGCATCCCCATCTCTAGACTCGGAGGTTTTACTCGTGCACGGGGATTCTAGAGGGTGTGACTGAATTATTTTGCGTGGTTTCGGAGTGAAGCACTCCCCAAGGGATGAGAAGAAAATTTGTAAAATTGCTTTACAAAATTAACACAAATTAAACCCTCACTCTGCATCCCCATCTCTAGATTCGAGGGTTTTATTGGTGCACGGGGATTTTAGAGGGTGTGACTGAATTATTTAGCGTTATTTTAGAGTGGAAGGGGTGAGAAAAGTTGTTTCTATTTACTATACAATTATATGATCACTACTTGTTTCGACTACAAATAATCAAATCTGTGAAAAACATGAAAAACATCAATATTGTTTGTGTATAGTATCTATTTGTATAAAATTAATAAATTTAAGATTTCCGGTATAATGTCTGCTTTTCTTATAAAAAAGGCAAAAGATAATGAAAAATGGATAGAAATAAAAATTTTACTTACATTAAAAAGCACAATATCAAAATAAAGATATTGTTGCTTTGTCTTGTTATGCTAGATAAAATTCCTACATCAATAAAACTTTGACTTTTTTTAAAGGGAACAAAATTGTTGAGAAAGAATAATCCTATCATTAAATTCAACGACAGTCAATAAAAACTAATCAATTTTATTAAAAAAAAAATTAATATCACTCCATATAGCTGCATAGAAATGAACCCTTAATTCCCACTCTAAAAAGCTTCATTAAACTCCATAAAAAAGAGAAAAGTATTCCTCCAATTATTAATAATAATAACACTCCTACCAATAAAATTTCGAAAATCATTCAGTCATTCCTTCTTAACATGTTTCATAGTTCATTCTTAAATATATCATAAAAACTTATTTAAAAATCTTAAATTCTCTCAAAAATATAAACTTATTTCTTTCGATATAAAGAATTTATACACTAACGTGTCCAATGTCGCTTCCATTTCAATCATTAAAGAATTCCTCATTTCTGTTTTCTCGATATCCTTGTAATAGTTCTAATAGTTTGTAGTCAAAATGTCTTTGTGTTCAACAACGAATTTTACCAAATGAAAAATGATTTGCCTATTATGGTAGGCTCTCTTATGTTTGGAATTATTGTCAACAACTTCGAGAATTAATTGCTTTCTGGAAAGAATAAAATATTTACCTATAATATTTTATTTTACGGCCACTATATAGACATCATTATATAACGATAATAATAATAAGTTTTAACTACTTGTATAATCTCGAATTTGCCACTGAAATAGAAATCGATAATAAACTTTACATTTTAGATCTTGTTATTTCTCGAAATTCAACAAAGAGCAACAAAAAGAAGCAAGTTTTAGATCCTTCTTTAACCGTCTCATCTCCATACATCTCACTGAAGATAATTATATTAATGAACTTAGAAAGATACTGAAGGTTGGCTTAAATAACAATTTTAAAATGAGGGATTTTCAGCAAATTTACAACAAAGTACATGCATCACGTTTGAACAACATTATCAACCCTCCTATTTAGAAAAATTACAAATATATTTCCCTTCCTTACCCCTGCTTTTATCACAAACAATAAACTTGGTCAAACCCTAATTAATAATAGAAACATGTTTGAAAAATGTGAACAAAGTGGCGTTTATAAGTTGGGTTGGGTTTGGATGAGATTGGGTTGGGTTAGGAGGGGATTGTTATATATTTGGACGGGATGTGATTGGTTTTGGTCGAGCTGAGTTGGGTTTGGTTGAGATTGGGTGGAGTTTAGTTGGATTAAGTTCATTTAAGTTTGTTTAGGTGCGATTTGTTTGGATTGAGTTGAGCTGAGTTGAGTTGGGTTTGGGTATGATTAGGTGGAGTTTGGTTAGATTGAGTTGCTTTGGATAGTATTAGGTTGGATTGAGTTGAGTTAGATTGGATTGAGAGGAGATTGGTTGAATTACTGAACCAAACCCCACGCTTGAATTACTGAACCACTACCAGCTGAATTGTCGTAATAGGAAGGAAAGCCTTAGCGTAATGGAATAGCAAAGGAAAGTATAAGGAATTGCCATGAATAAAGTTCAAGAATCTGGGAATTAAAGTGTTTCACCTTAGCATCTATACCAGGGGTTTAGCAGGGGAATGTTATGTTTTTAGTCGGGATGTCGTTGATTTGGGTTGGGCCGAGATGAGTTGGCTTTGGTTGAGTTTAGTTGGATTGGGTTGACATTTTCCTGGGTTACTTTTGATGGGATTTGGTTGGATCGTGTTGAGTTGAGTTGGATTGGGGTTGAATGATAATAGGTTGGTTTTGGTTGGAACTCAGTCGAGATAGTTTAAATAGGATTTGGTTGAATTGAGGATTAGCTTGAATTACGGAAGACCAGCTGAATTACTGTAATAGGAAAGATAGGATAAAAGAATCAATGACAATCAATTGAACAGTCCTATATTTCGATTCCAATTGAATCTTCTTCAGGGAGTGAAATTTTTTACAAAATTACAAGTTAATAAAAATTGGTGGTTGATTGGTACGCAAAACCAACGTTTTCTGGAAGATATATCCATTTTACATCTAAACATAAAATTAGCACAGTGTTAGCTATGAAATATAGAATAGAAAAAATTTCGGAACCTAATTTAATTAATATAAATTTAAATAAATTAAAAACTATTTTTATAAACAACATGTACCCTCCCAAGTTATTAAACAGATTACTTTTCAGCACTGCTGTGTTTGACCCTGGTGCGGATGTTGACTCAGCCATTGATAACAGTATTGAACCCACTCTATATAAAAAACTCATTTACATCCCTGAGTTAACTGACAAACTAACCAAAATGTTTAAACATTGCTGTAATCTTAACAACTTAAAGATCGTAGAACATTATCCTTTAAAATCTCAATCAATTTTCACAAACCTTAAAGACCCCACGCCCTTACTATACAGATCTGGGGTCATCTATAACATCTCATGTGGTGGTTGTGAAGGTTGCTATGTGGGACAAACTTCCCAATGGCTTAAAAGAAGATTATACCAACATAAAAGTGATATACGTTGTAACAAAAGATCTTGTGCTCTGGCCCAACATAGTTTGGACAGTGGTCATATCTTTGATTTTGAAAATACTAAAATTATAGATTCAACCAACAACTATCATAACAGATTATTTTTGGAGATGTTCCACATAGCAACCACAGATAATACTATCAATTACAGAACTGATATCAGCTCCTTAAGTTCTATATAAGCCTTAATTTTTGATTTTTGTAGAAATGAATTTAAAAATTTAAATAATTCAAACATTTGAATTTAAATTTCTGGCGCTTCCCGCTTCACGTGAAGTTGCCGTATTACTTTTACAAGGTGGTTGCACTGTCATTCATATTATAAAAAGCGCTATGGTGTGTAACAACGTGTTTCTTGTTTTTCCCAATAATTTTAAGAATAATTTTGGACGAAATACTTTGGTATTTAATGTTTTATTTTAGCCAGTTTCATTACAATCGTAAGTGTTAATTGTAATTACTTACTTTCTTTTGGGAGTGAAATTTTGTAGAAAATTTCACTCCCTGAAGAAGATTCAATTGGAATCGAAATATAGGACTGTTCAATTGATTGTCATTGATTCTTTTATCCTATCCTGAACCAATATTTACGAGTTGCTAACTGGGATAAAAAATTTATCTCATAAAGTTATTTAATAGGAAAGAGAGAGTGTGAGTACTGGAATAGCAAAGGAAAATATAACGATTTGCCATGCAGAAGAAGGCAAAGTAAGAGGAAAGATTTAGTATAAAAAGGAACTGAGTTTTGTTGGGCTGAGTTTGAATGAAGCTGGGTAGTGTTTGGTTGTTTTGGGTTGAGACGAATTGATTTGAATGGCGCTTGCTTGCATTTTGCTAGATTAAGCTAAATTGAATTGGGTTGGGATTGTAATATCCCATTATTATTGATATATGGTTATTTTAATAAATAAGCAAATATGCGTATTTTACCTAATATATGTACAGGGCATATCAACTTTGCGTAGAACATGTTTAAGGGGTATAGAGACAAGAGATATAAATACAATGTTCTATTATTTGACCTATTTAAGCTATAATAGGATAAAGTTGGGTGTTCGCAAGTTTGAATACTACTGAATAATGAATTATACTAAGCAGACTTTGCTTGTGTATTGCTTTAATTTGACACAGAGACATGTTATTAAAGTTTTCCGAACATAACCTCTCAATAAAGTTGTATACTAGCTATGAAATAAATTTATAAATTTTTGTAGATTTTCACACTAAAGAATGATCAAATTTTTTATCTGTATACAATAAAAAGTATCTCTAAAGAGTATCTTAAAAATAACTTTGATGTGTCAAGATACAACATAACATAATATAGCAGTGAACCTTTAATTTTATCATAAAACAATTTTTATTCCAAAAAAAGATTAAATGTATCTTTTTTAGAAGCAACATTGTCATATTGTCAATTAAAATTGTTTTACTGTTGACCACACTTTATTAATAACTTATTTCTAATACAATAAAAGGATGAGTTAAGTTGGGTTGACTTTGGTTAGAATTGTGTTCAGTTGATTAATTCTTGTCCTATGCATAAAATCGTGAGTGTCTCGTTTTTTATCTTCCTTATTTTTATATCATTGTATTTAATTTCTTTAACTATTTCATGTAATGTATTCATCCCTCATATGATCCTGTTTTCAAAATACCACATGAAAATGGTTACAGGAATAAGATCTGGATACACTGGTAGTGTGACTGACGATTTTTTTTATCTTATTACACCTATATCTACAATCATTCAACCCAAGCTAAACCAAACCCAACTTATTCCAGATCCAACACATCCAAACTCAACCCCCATAGTCGTCTATGTACCAACTGTAGTATTTTTTATAGTGTTGGTGCTTTAAGGGTATCTTCCACATTGGCGCATGACTTCCGTCTAATTTTCTTTTGCAGATCTTTGGGGCTTCCACATTCGACATCAGTCTCACAAACAAATTTGTCATTTTTGTAGTTTTACTTATCTCAACCAAATACATGCTGGTCATTGACATATCACTGTTCAAATATACTCCCAAGCACTTTACACATTCTACATTGCATACATCCACATCCTCTATGTTAAATCAGATTTTATTATTTTTCTCCTACCTTGTAAAAACACCATATCCGGTTTATACGATGGTATCTTCAGTTTTATGTCACGTAGCCTGTAGATAAGTGGTTGTACTACCCACGAGGCCATATCATTCGCACATGCTATAGGATTCTTAGTATCTGCTTTTTATTTTTATAAAGGAGATTGGAAATCTGCTATCAGACTTAACCTAAGCTATCATGCGATCGAATAATGACGGGGAAGACATTCCTTCAAGGAAAAAGTTTCACATTAAATCCTTTTCTTGATCTCAGTTCATCCCCCTCTAAGATTATTTCATGTTTTCTCTAAATCATCATCATGATATCCATTAGGATATATTTCATTACATTCCACTTATCTTCAGAATCCAACATTACCCTGATGATGTTCTCCTTTTTTATCATCTGCCCACATTTTCATTCACAAATTATTCTTTATTTGGTAAATGTTTTATATACGCCTATATGCGAAACAATGTATGTTTCATTGTATCTGCATTTTCACGGAACCAACAATCCTCAATTTTTGCTTTTTTTAAATTTTGTGTAAATACTGCTTGAAACCTCTATACTCAGTCAACCCTCTGGTCTGTGACGTCTTTATCATATTATCCCTTCCTTTACTTTTCGTTTCTCTACCTTTGCTATACAACTCCGTTCCTTCTTGAACTAGTATGTGTTAGCATGTCGCGGTAACGTTTTTATTTAACGATCTTTTTGCCAAATAGCACATGCAATTACTGACGTTACTGCCAATGCCAAACATCTTCTTCGCTTTGATTTTGCAACGTACTTTGTGTAACTCAACCCAACCTAACCCCACCCTTGTTTGTTGGGCGTTAAAGAGGAGAAAATGTTTTATGCACTAAATCTCGGTCGGATATTTATTTAGATTATTGACCTGGATGGTGTCGGTCAAGTTTATACCACTAAAAACTCCCCCTTATTGTTCCGCTTATTGTATTTAAGTTGCCTAAGATTGTCTAGCATAATCCATATATCCAACGGCTTCCATAGGTACTGCTCTGTACGCTGAGATGATCTAGATAACTGCTCTTCTTCCTATTGATTTCAATATTTTGTTATATTCTTGGTATCTGAGAGCTACTTCCCATGCTGGTGCTGCATAGAGAAGTACCGGTTGTACCACTGTTGCTATTAATTTTCTTTTGGTCTGGCTGGCTCTTCCTACCTTTGGCATGATTCCAAATAAGGTATTCATTATTTTCATCGCTTTTTCAAATATCATCTTCTAATGTATGATCATTCTTATGTCTTTGTTGGTGTCAACCCCAGGTACTTTACTGAGCTTTCATTTTATTGGAATGTCACGCACTGTTATTTCAATGTCTTAGAGATATCTTCTACCCGCCAATATCACCACTTCTGTTTCTTCCGGAGCTAGTTCCAGACCCATACCATATAACTCATGCTCTATCTACTCTACCCAACACTCCTTGGATTCTGCGCGTGTTTCTGCCTGTACTACGACCTCCAAATCATCAGCATAAGTGACTATCTCAACGTTTAGTTCTTCAGTCTCTATCCAAAGCATTCTATCAGAATCCATACACTCCACCTGCTAGCACTGATCCCTGTGGGACACTGCACGTTATCTGTCTACTCTGTTCTTTAGGTAGAATTGCCGTTCTTTCGGAGAGGTGTGATAGAAGTGTCGTTGGCGATGTTGCAGCTATGATACTGAATGGAATGCGTTCTGGATATCCAGCAACGCCATTAGTCTATATCCTCAGTGGGTCAGTGAAATCTGCTTTCTTTCCACTGTACTGTTAATAAAATGCATAATGGCGTCTACCGTACTCCTTCTCTTAACTCAACCCAACCCAACTCAATCCCACACAACCCAACCGGAATCGTTCTACCTTTAGTTTTGGGAACAATGAATGTGATGGAATTTTTTATTTCCACGCCTAACTGATTAAAATTTAGTCGATAGCGCTTATTGTTCTCCTGAAGTAGCAATGATAAACTTTTTCATAACTTCTATGCCAAAATAGGAAACGTAGTATAAACCATAATCCTTATAAGGTAAACTTTTATTTGAGATACCCTGCAATGAGTCATTCCATATATTTTTTTTTGGGGGATTATTCGTGCACGAGCAGGAGTGAACATCAAAAATAATGAGTAATGAGTAATATATCAACTCGTTTCTCTTTTATAATATAAATACACTAACAATTTGCAATTACATTTTGGTTTCTGAAATATCTCATCCGTTAACTTTAAATACCAATAATTTACTTCTTCATTAATCAATTGAATGGCTTTAACATGTTGCAAAATTCCTCATTAAACTCGTACTGCTGTGACATAATTTAGTTACAAGTAAGAATTAATTACTCGTAAGAAATACGCAGTCATAAATAACTCTGTCGCATACTAAATATAGATTTAATTGAAGTTTCCTTGAACGTACCAAGTAATATTTGGGCACAAGGCGTTTACACGAAACGTGCGGTACACGTTACCAATGCACGGAACCTCGTTTGCATATTAATGTATCAGCTAAATACTGTACTAAATGCGGTAATTTCCGATTTCAATTTGTTGTATACACAACTATCGCATTTGGGATGGTAATTAGGAGCTTTCTCCGGCGATGCATATCGTTATGGGCCGCTCTACGGCAAATGAATATTTAAAAAGGTACAGGTGTCCCGAAAGTTCGCGTCGACCTATTAAAAATAACTCCCCTCCGGGAAAAAAGGGAAAACAAGTTTATTAAAGTCAGCGCGCTACAACATTTACTAAATACACTCAAAACTAACCATATTCAATTTTAATTTAAACTTTACCTTATATGGTATTCATGTATGTATTTATGCAACGCGCTGTATGCAGACGTTTCCCCCTCGCACAATAATTTCGAAACGAAAATTACAACTTGGCTCATATTCGAAACGTAATCGTCATGCAGATAGATGCAAAGTGTATGCTTAGGACCCCCAGTTTGATTTTCGCCCCCTCCCCCGTCGTCGTTTATTTCTTTTCCCTTTTGATTCTTTTCTTTCAAAACGATATATCACCGGGTGCTTTTCGCGTCTACGTTCGTAAATTTCGGACCGATATGGCGCTATCGTGGGGCCGAGGTGGTAAAGCTCGCGATTTAAGGCGGGGGGCTTCGGTCAATACCGAAGGCCTTAAGGGTCGCATTAAACTATAAACCTTTTAGGCGAATTTGCCAGACGCACATTTACCTCACCCCGATAGCGCTTCGACTACTTGCAGTGAATTTACGCCCTCGACTCTGTAGAACTTTAAAAGTCAACTCTTTCGTTGAGTATCGACGTCCGACGTTTTAATCTGACATTTTCCGATCGAAAATTAAACGATCCTCAAAGAAAACACATTGAGATATAATTTCATTGAGGTTTAGTTAAAACGGCTTGTTGAGGTAAACTTAAGTTATGTATATATTTAAGGGTGAGGCATTTAAATTGAGGCAATGATATTACTCTTGCATTGTTGTTCTTAGGTGCATAGATATTAAGGGAAATACGATGATGTGTAAATTTGATAAATTTAGTTTCTTTCATGCTATAAGGGCCCTATCGTATGATGATTGACAAGTGTAAACGAAAGGCTCTTCACGCTTTAATTGGAGTACAAAAGAAGACGGCCGTCCTTCACGGTAAAATCGGGGTACAAAAAGAAGCTACCTGTCTTAACATTCCTTGGTATTACAATAGGGGTTTCTTCACGCTTTAATATGATGATTGACAGGTATAAAAAGCCTTTCACGCTTTAATCGGATTACAAAAGAAGGTGGCCGTCCTTCATGATATAAAATCTACTTGATATAAAGTCTATTTAAGTCTACTTAAAAAGAAGCTACTTGTCTTGACATTCCTTCGTATGACCATAGGGTTGTGTTATTCAACCCTAGCATTCCACTCAAACCCTTTCTGGGTTCCACGAGTCAATGTTACAATTCGCAAAATGACGCGATGTTGATTTCACGACAAATTAGAAACATGTCAGAACTAGTTGATCGTTTGCAAAACCACACAAAAATCTATATATGTAGATGTCATTAAATGCCATTTTGGATCAAATTAATATATGAACATTCAAAAACATATCATAAAAGAATTGATGCTTTTTATAACAACCTATCTTTGTAAGAAATCCTTTTCGAGATACGTGCCGAGATTACGGAGCTGACTGCGAAAAACTATACTTTTATAACTATGTTATCTAAGTGAAGTAGAACTGATACTACTTTGCATTAAACAAGAAAAGAAGTTCCAAGAGTTTGATGTAAAAATGAATTGTGAAAAGGGAATTGGCAAAGAAGTTTGCAAAATTTCTGGGAGTCTTAAAAAATTCTCAACATTTACATTCAAGCAATATTTGTAAATTCATCGTTTTGTTTATGGTATTAACGCTGAGATAAAAATATTCGATGATAATTAAGTACCTAAGAGTGAAAAATTGTCTCCAGTTATGTTAGTTTTTGAAAATGTGAAGGTTTGGAAGGAAGCAACAGGAAGCGCTGGTAAAGAAACTGCGTCTCTTTATCCAAAATACTTCAACATAAATGAAACTGGTTGTTCTGGAAAAAATACCTAAACGAACGTTCATTCGCGAGTGAAGAGAAGCTTTTCCAAGTTTCCACAAAATCCACTATTTCATACTTGTGGCCGAACGTAATTGCCAATTAAAGCAAATTCCATTCAAAGTGATGTTAATAATCACCAACGCACCAGGCATCTCTGCTTAATATCGACCAACCTGTCAAGGGTTTTTGGACCAATTTGCTTCAATCAATGGAGCCGGGAGTCATTAGACCATTTAAGCTTACTATGAGAGATGATCGTATTGAATGTATATTTGCCATTGTATATTTGCCATTGTATATCGTATATTTGCCATTGTAAGACTTTATCTGATAATATGATAATAATAAATACTTAATATGTATTTAGAAATAATTATGAATAATTTTTGTTAATGACATTTATTCCTATCTGTTTTGTTTCTTGAGTTACAACCTATGTTTATAACCAAAATTGTCGATTTGAACATTTTGATGCTTCCTGCTGCATACATCACGAACAGTCATCGTTAGACTTTATTTGGTAATGGATTATATATTCAAAAATAATTGTAAACAACTTTTATGAATGACATTTATTTCTATCTATTTTGGATCTCGAGTTACAACCTATATTCGTATTTGTCGATTTTGACATTTTGATACTTCCTAATACATACGTAAAGAACTGTCATCATTAGACTTTATCTGCTAATGAATTACCTATTTTGGGATAATTATGAACAATTTTTGTTAATGACTTTTATTTCTATCTTTTTGGTTCTCGAGTTACAACCTATGCCTATAACCAAAATTGTCAATTTGGACATTTTGATGCTTCCTGCTACATGCATAACGAATTGTCATAGTGAGACTTTATCGGGTAACGGATTATGTATTTCGAGGTAGCTATGATTAATTTTTCTTAATGACATATTTTTCTATTCATGTTGGTTCCCGAGCTACAACCTGTGCTTCTAACCAAAATTCTCGATTTTGATATTTCGATACATTTTGCAATATACATAAAGAACTGTTATCGTTAAACTGTATCTGGTAATGGATTGTACATTTTGGCATAATTATGAACAATTCTTGTTAACGGCATTTATTTCTATCTATTATGTTTCTCGAGCTACAACCTATGCTTATAACCAAAATTCTCGATTTTGATATTTCGATACATTCTGCAACATACATAAAGAACTGTCATTGTTAAACTTTATCTGATAATTGATTATACATTTTGGAATAATTATAAATAATTTCTGTTAACGACATTTATTTCTATCTATTTAGTTTTTCGAGGTATAACCTATGATTATAACCAAAATTGTCGATTTCGACATTTCGATACTTTCTGCTACATACATAAGGACCTGTCATCATTAGACATTGTCGGGTGATGGCGATCTGAATGAAGAATTTATCACTGAAGACGATCAATCAGTCTTCAGTGATAAATAAGGAATTGTTTTCGGGCAAAAAATAGTCTATAGAATGATGTGGTAACATAGAGGAAAATCATGGAATTTAGATTTCGTTTAGAAAAAACACACAGTCTTAACACCTGAGTTTAAGGTTTTAGGGAGCGATATGTGCTAGATGAAGGTCACCCCTTACGTTCCTTTCAGGCACATTAAACGCAGACAGACATTGCCGAATGCCACTTTCCAACAGAATAGTTTAAGACTCCATGTTACTGCTTTTGCAACGAAACTAGAGACACATCATAACACGTAATATGTAATTATAACGCAACACCACATTCATCCTTAAAATCAAATCTGGATGTGTTACTGAACCTTGGTTTGTACAAAAATTATTTGAAAGAAGGGTGACAAAGGTTGACGAATACTGCTAAAGGGATTTCGTTATGCTTTAATGTGTTGATAAATAAAAGGCTGTTCACGCTTTAATTGGGGTACAGAAGTACCTTTCTTCAAACTACATTCTTTCGTATTACAAAACTACAAAAAAGATGTAGTTTTATTAGAAGCTTTTCTCCAAAAAGTTGATAGTTTGTGAGTTATATGATGTGTTATGCTTCACCCAGTATATAGAGGGAATTTCTCTTATATTCTCAAGTTGTGTTCGCGTGATGTAAAACTCGGTTGGGTAGACGTCGGGGGTTTTCACAGGAAAACGCCACACAGCATGGTGGTAATACACTCGCGCCTGAAAGATCAAAGATATTGTACCTGCGGGTAAATCGGCGCAAACATAGCGAAAGGGGGGTGAAAGCGGTTGTGCTATGGGAACGCTCGAAATCGACATCGACTAGGTGTGCAGTTTAGTTGATGGACAATCCGGCAGGGTTCCCGATCGATCTCCTATTTTTCGCGATTTCCTGCGATATATCCTGCAGCGAACCGAGCTTACGTCATAACAATCTGAAATGTTCTCTCAGCGTTCCATCTACAACGTTCCTAATCGATAACAATTTATGTTAATGGCAACGTTGTCTGCTGCGCCATTCTGTCGGATAGTGTCGATGCGATGTAGTTTGGTATCTCGACGCCGGCTGACGCTTAATAATTCTTCATTACTGTCAACGGACGCCCAAACCAAGATCTATTAAACGCTCGATTCCAATTAAGCAAATACGACCGGCTTTGATTCGATAATGTATCTGAATTAGTAATCGAGTTATTTTTACTAAAAATGAACGGGGGAGGCTCATTCAATCTTGTTCAGGAAGCGCTCTTAACTTAATAGATCCCGATGCAAAGGACATCGCTCGGTATGCAAGCAGCGTTGCGACGCTTACTGCGATAAGGGATTTAACCCCAACCTCGCGTGATTACTTCGCCCTCTGCCCACTTTTATTTTTTAACGATAAAAAAGCTCGGATCCGGCCGCGCGTGCTTTGAATTTCAAACAACCCCGCGGCTTTTCTTCGATCTCGCAAAGAACTAAGGAAACCATTTGAAATTCACCGCCAAAGGTATACACAATTCGCGTTCGGATTAATAATGTGCTCCAAAGGGTGCGGGGGCGGATTTTAAGAGAGCGAGAGTGTGTTTCAAATTAAACCGCAAGTCGTGCGACCGCTACATCGGCCAATAACTCTGTCCAATTACGGTGAAATACCTTCCTTTTCGACCTCGGTGTTAATTGGAAGTAGCTGCTGGGGCCGGTCTCTATCCCGAATTAATTCTAACCGGGCCGCCTACGGGAATTAGCTGCAAACGTTAATGGAGACGAACGGTACCTTTACTAGAAACCCCTTTCGTGCTCTTTCAACTTTCTTATTCAAAACTGAACAGGATTTGGCAAAATATATTCCGGCTCCTCCACCTTTTTTCGTTATGATAATTTCATAATCATAATACAACCATTATTGATCCATAAACAGGTGTTTAAATAATTTGCTTACTATTATTAATATGACATGAAATGAGCGATTCCCGGTCACCAAAACCACCAAAACCTATCTCCGATTTACACACGAGTGCTAGGGTATGCATGTGTTCTCTAAAGAAACGTATAAGTATGGAGAACTTGCTTAGACGAGAAAAGAATGATAATACACATAAGGAAAGCCAAGATCATTCATATCAAAAGAAGACAAAAACTAAAGTTAGTAGAAAGTATAGCTAAGTTGGGTCAAGAGGTGGGCAAATTCTGGTTTATAAGAAAGAACTTAGCGGTTATTCTCACCTATTGGTCGAAAACATGGCCAATAATGGGCAGATCAGAAGAGACAGAGTGTTGGAGAAAAACTGAACGTTGAAGAAACAGCTGAAGCGATATGGACATCTATTTTATTGATGAGGACAGAATAGCGAAGATGATATTTAATATGATACTTCTTATTTCATTGCGATATCTCAATTAGTTATTGAGATACGATTCATTAAAGATTGGTTGCTTTTAACACACATATATGTATATGCTTTTGCTGAGTCATAATCAAAAACAAATTATAACTCGGAGATTTACAGCTTTGAGGAAATAATCTTTGGTATATTAAATACCAAATAAATTTTCTTTAAATTGCATCTGATTTCGTTATAATATCTCAATTAATTCTTGAGATATCGTTCTTTGAAGATTTTTTGATTTTTATCTAACACATATAATTACGGTTTTAAAGAGTTTTTATCAAAAGATCATCAGTCATAGATTTAAACATTTGAAGAAACAATATTTGGTACATTAAATACTAAATAAATTTATTTAAACTAATTATTGAGATGGAACCAAAGGGAAGACTTGCAGACTAAAAATTTAATGGAGTAAAAAAAATGGGAAAAGTATCGTCAAGCTGAAAAGAATGCGTAGACAAAGAAACATCTACAAGAAGAGGATAATGATAACTGTCTAATCTATTTTCTCTACTATCTCTGAAATAACATTTTTTCTAATAATTTTTGGAAAATCTTTTTCTTTTCTGATTTATAAAGAAACGCTTGTAGTTTTTAGAAAACAAAACGACCCTAAATCTCGACCTAAATCTGTGACATTTCACAAAATTAATGATTTCTTTAATCATTTTGAAAACTCTTAAATAATCGAATACTTAAGATATCTTGATGAAACTTACTGTTGTTTATAAAGAAACATCATTAAAGATCGAATTCTTAAGATATCTTGATGAAATTTGTTGATCTGTCGTTTATAAAGGATAGTATGCACTTTCTTGAGAATAAAACCGTATTTGAATATCTCAACCCGTTCTTGAGATATCAAGCTTTGAACTTAACCTAAATATGTAGTATTTCATAAAATTGACAATTTCTTTAAACATTACAAAAAATCGTAAAAAAATCGAAATCCTAAGATATCTTGATGAAATTCTATGTTATCTATAAAGGGAAGTATACACTAATTCCTAATTCCACGACTTCCTTAATCATTTTGTGAAAATTTTAACAACTCGAATTCTTAAGATATATTGATGAAATTTTCTGTCGTTTATAAAGAAATGTATCTACTTCGAGAATAAAACGATATTTGAATATCTCAAACCGTTTTTGAGATATCAAGCTTTGAACTTAACCTATATGAGTAGCATATCATAAAATTAACAATTTTTTTAAACATTTTGAAAAAATCGTGAAAAATCGAAATCTTTAGATATCTTGACGAAATTCAGTGTCATTTATAAAGGAAAGTACACACTTTTTCGAAAACAAACCCTTGTTTGAATATCTCAATCCGTTTTTGAGATATCAAATATTGAGCTCAACCTAAATTTGTAGTATTTCATAAAGTTAACGATTTTCTTAATCATTTTCAGAAAATTGTAAAATACCGAATTCTTAAAATATCTTGGTGAAATTCTGTGTCATTTATAAAGGAAAATATACACTTTTTTCGAGAACAAAACTATATTTGAATATCTCAATCCGGTTTTGAGATATCAAGTATTAAGATCAACCTAAATTTGTAGTTTTTCGTAAAGTTGACGATTTCCTTAATCATTTTGAGTAAATCGTAAAATATCGAATTCTTAAGATATCTAGATGATATTTCCTGTAGTTTATAAAGGAAAGTATGCACTTTTTTTGAGAATAAGACCATATTGGAATATCTCAACCCTTTTTTGGGATATCAAGCTTTGATCTTAACCTAAATATATAGCATTACATAACATTAACAATTTCTTTAAACGTTTTGAAAAAATCGAAATCTTAAGATATCTTGATGACATTCTATCATTTATGAAGGAAAGTGTATACTTTTTCGAGAACAAAACTATATTTGAATATCTCAATTCGGTATTGAGATATTAGCTTTTGAACCCAACCTAATTTTTTACCGTTTCATAAAATTATCATTTTTCTCAAAGATCTTAAAAAAATCATGGAAAATCAAATTATTAATATACCATGATGAATTTTATTTGCATTTATAAAGAATAGTACGTATTTTTCCGAGAATAAAACCGTATTTGAATATCTCAATTCGATGTTAAGATATCAACTCTTGAATGCAACTTACATTTGTAGCATTTGTTCCTAAAATTGATAATTTACTGAATTATTAAAAAAAATCGTAGAAAGTAGAATTCTTAATATATCTTGATAAATTTTATTGTCATTTATAAAGTATAGTTTGTACTTTTGCGAGAATAAAAGTAAATTTGAGAATGGGTTTTGAGATATTTAACTTTTGAATTTAATCTGTACTTAATAAATCATAAGAAATCAAATTCTTAAGATCCAAGAACTAAACCATATTTCAATAATAATCATTTTTCTTCTGTTATTTGTAATCATTGTCATACTACGAGTTACAGAAACATCCTTTATAAATAAGCCCATATCTAATGGGAGATAATCGCATCTGAATTATGTCAGACAAAATTAATATTATAATGTGTCTTATTAATTATTAAGGAATAGAGAAATTCATTCTAATTGGTCGTGATGGATGTTGGTTTCGATTACACTTTTCTGATTTATAAAGAAACGCTTGTACTTTTTAGAAAACAAAACGACCCTAAATCTCAACCTTATCATTTGAAAAATCTTAAATAATCGAATACTTAAGACATCTTGATAAAATTTACTGTTATTTATAAAGGAAAGTATGCATATTTTCGGGAACAAATCCTTATTTGAATATCTCAATCTGTTTTTGAGATATCAAGTATTGAGCTCAATTTAAATTTGTAATTTTTCATAAAGCTAACGATTTCCTTAATCATTTTGAAAAAATCATTAAAGATCGAATTCTTAATATATCTTGATGAAATTTTATGTCATTTATAAAGGATAGCATGCACTTTTTTGGGAATAAAACCCTATTTGAATATCTCAACCCGTTCTTGAGATATCAAGCTTTGAACTTAACCTAAATATGTAGTATTTCATAAAATTGACAATTTCTTTAAACATTTAAAAAAATCGTAAAAAATCGAAATCCTAAGATATCTTGATGAAATTCTGTGTTATCTATAAAGGGAAGTACACACTAATTCGAGAACAAAGCCATATTTGAATATCTCAATCCGGATTTGAGATATCAAATATTGAGATCAACCTAAATTTGTAGTTTTTCATAAAGTTGACGACTTCCTTAATCATTTTGTGAAAATTTTAAAAACTCGATTTCTTAAGACATATTGATGAAATTTTCTGTCGTTTATAAAGAAATGTATCTACTTCGAGAATAAAACGATATTTGAATATCTCAAACCGTTTTTAAGATATCAAGCTTTGAACTTAACCTATATGTGTAGCATATCATAAAATTAACAATTTTTTTAAACATTTTGAAAAAATCGTGAAAAATCGATATCTTTAGATATCTTGACGAAATTCAGTGTCATTTATAAAGGAAAGTACATACTTTTTCGAGAACAAACCCATGTTTCAATATCTCAATCCGTTTTTGAGATATCAAGTGTTGAGTTAAGCCTAAATTTGTAGTATTTCGTAAAGTTAACGATTTTCTTAATCATTTTCAGAAAATCGTAAAATACCGAATTCTTAAAATATCTTGGTGAAATTCTATGTCATTTATAAAGGAAAATTTACACTTTTTTCGAGAACAAAACTATATTTGAATATCTCAATCCGGTTTTGAGATATCTAGTATTAAGATCAACCTAAATGTGTAGTTTTTCATAAAGTTGACGATTTCCTTAATCATTTTGAAAAAATCATGAAAAGTCGAAATCTTACGATATCTTGACGAAATTCAGTGTCATTTATAAAGGAAAGTACACACTTTTTTGAAAACAAACCCTTGTTTGAATATCTCAATCCGTTTTTGAGATATCAAATATTGAGCTTAACCTAAATTTGTAGTATTTCATAAAGTTAACGATTTTCTTAATCATTTTCAGAAAAATCGTAAAGTATGAAATTCTTAAGATATCTTGATGAAATTCTGTGTCATTTATAAAGGAAAGTATACACTTTTTCGAGAACAAAACTATATCTGAATATCTCAATCCGGTTTTAAGATATCAAGTATTAAGATCAACCTAAATTTGTAGTTTTTCGTAAAGTTGACGATTTCCTTAATCATTTTGAGTAAATCGTAAAATATCGAATTCTTAAGATATCTAGATGTTATTTCCTGTAGTTTATAAAGGAAAGTATGCACTTTTTTGAAAATAAGACCATATTTGAATATCTCAACCCTTTTTTGGGATATCAAGCTTTGAATTTAACCTAAATATATAGCATTACATAACATTAACAATTTCTTTAAACGTTTAGAAAAAATCGAAATCTTAAGATATCTTAATGACATTCTGTCATTTATAAAGGAAAGTGTATACTTTTTCGAGAACAAAACTACATTTGAATATCTCAATTCGGTATTGAGATATTAACTTTTGAACCCAACCTAATTTTTTACCGTTTCATAAAATTATCATTTTTCTCAAAGATCTTAAAAAAATCATGGAAAATCAAATTATTAATATACCATGATGAACTTTATTGTCGTTTATAAAGATTAGTGCGGATTTTTCCGAGAATAAAACCGTATTTGAATATCTCAATTCGATGTTGAGATATCAACTCTTGAATGCAACTTACATTTGTAGCATTTGTTCCTAAAATTGATAATTTACTGAATTATTTAAAAAAAAATCGTAGAAAGTAGAATTCTTTCTTTCATTTATAAAGTATAGTTTGTACTTTTGCGAAAATAAAAGTATATTTGAGAATGGGTTTTGAGATATTTAACTTTTGAATTTAATCTGTACTTAATAAATCATAAGAAATCAAATTCTTAAGATCCAAGAACTAAACCATATTTGAATAATAATCATTTTTCTTCTATTATTTGTAATCATTGTGATACTACGAGTTACAGAAACATACTCTATAAATAAGCCCATATCTAATTGGAGATAATCGCATGTGAGTTATGTCAGACAAAATTAATATTATAACGTATCTTATTAATTATTAAGGAATGGAGAATTTCATTCTAATTGGTCGTGATGGAGGTTGGTTTCGATTACACCACAAACTTTCAATTGTTTCACTATTAATAAATGATTTTCGTTAATAATAGCTGTTTTGTACTAAATAATAAACAGGAATTTGAAACAATTCCACGAATATTGTACAATCGGAGTTGAAATTAATATTATGGTAATGCATGTGCAGTAATCAGCATAATGTTAATATCAATTATTATAATAATAGTAACGGGTGGGTTGTACGTAAAAGTTGGTTCGGCAATTAAAGCAATTAAGCGTTTAAATTTGTATCGAACGGTCGTAATTTAAAAGCCCAGGTGGGAATTCAATAAATTTATGATTGCGAGGAACGACTTTTAAATGATATTTCTGCGGGATTCGAATCGAACCGAACTGAATTGAATCGAATCCATTTTCAATTGGTTGGTAACAAATTTGCAAACAACTTTAGTACAATGTATTTAATTAAAACTTCGTCTCGACTCCTTTATTGCACACTTTCTAATCGCAAAACTTGCCGCACTCCTTTTATTAAAACTTGTTCCCCGTTGTTTCCGTCCAGATATGGACGTCTAAAGGACACTCTCCCAAGGGGAGCACTCACTACGGGTATTTACCCGCCTTTTTCTTTGTCTCCATTACCCCAATTTTACCCCCGAGGTCTCAAACGTTTCTCTCTCACATCGGTACCAAGAATCATTTACTTTTAACCCCCTCCCCAACCCCCCAAAGCCCAGCGGCAACTCTGAACCTCCCATGCACAGTTCCTTTTTCTCTTCTTATGAACAGCAGCGTTTAACCTTCAACTACGATCGAGTTGAGTCGAGTCGAGTTGTGTTGAGTCGAGTTGAGTTGAGTTTGAGTTGAGATGAGTTGAGCTTCGGAGTCGTATTTCCCTAGATTATTCTCCCGTCGCGTTGCGTCTACGACGTTTTGCCTCTAGGTAAAGAGGTGCAGGAAGCCGGGACAATTCAACAGGCGCACCAACGGGACACAATGGCTCGGAAGGATGGCGTAAACAAAAGCCCGAGACGCGCACGTGAGACGCAATTGTAATTTCAACGTGATAGGAGCGTCGCGACGCCACCATCCACACAACGCTTCTTGTTCTACTCCCTCACGATCGTAAATTACGCCAAGGATAATTATCCTGGAACGTTGGGATTTCGATGTAAAAGTATTTGAGCTTTAGTAAAATTAAATAGGTGTATAATCGAATATTTGTGGTGGAACGGATAATGATTTTATCCGACATACCTATCCGGTCATTATAGTTTTGTATCATATAATCAATTTAGAGTTATTTCAATCATAATATAAACACTTTCCACTGCAAACGGAACGAGTGCTAGTCTTTTTATACATAATTAAAAAATCAAAAATAGTCTGAAGAAGCACGGCTAAACCCAAAACTTTCCACTTCTAGGTCTAGTGTTAGTTCTAGTTTTACTTCGATTAAAATATACAGGCTTGCTAAATCAGTTTGTAAAGTACTCTGTTTCAGAAATTATTCATTATAGAAACCTCCGTTAAAATGTCTTCAGATGCACGGCTAAACCCAACCCAACCTAATCATGTATATTGAAATTGAAGTAAGACTAGAACCAATACTAGACATAGAAGTTTAAAGTATTGTATCATTAGATTTAACTCCACATCTATTTAAAAGAATATCTTCGGATGCACGACCAAACCCAACTCCCTCATATCAGACACAGCTAAACTCAACCCAACCCCCTTTGTTTTTCGTTGTAAGGTTGTTTTTTCTTGGATTCTTTCGAGATAAAAGAGATGAGATCATTTTTGATGGCATTGGGTTCTGGATGATTTTTGATTGCAACATCGAAGTCTATGGCAATGTGGGGTAGAATAACTTTAGGCTGTAGAGCGTAGTTATGTCCCCTATTCAGTAATGTAGTTTCTCGTTCATCGAATGAAATATTAGTAAGGTTCGTGAATTGTACTGGTTTTTCGGAGATGACGACCTTATTGACTCTGTGTGATCCAACACTGTTTCTCTTAAGGTTGTTTATCTTTTTACGCTTCTTCTTAAGATCTTCTTGTTTGATGATCAGGGCTTGTAGATAGCGTAAAAGTTCTCTTAATAGTCCATGATATTTTGCTAATTTCTCATATGCATAGTTAAGCGCCTTAAAATATCGCCGCTTTTCTGTTCACATTATCTTTTTTTATATAGAAACGTTAGGGTTTCGCCGTCTAAAGAGACGTACAGCTAAATCCTAGTTCTAGTTTCTAGTTATAGGTCTAGTGTCAATACTATAGAAAGGTTGTAGGTCTAGTATCAATTATTCTTTTAGTTTCAGAAGTATTTACAACAATCAAGTACTAAGTGGCAATTAAAACTTGCTAAAACTCTTAAGACGCACGGCTAAACCAAAAACTTTTCACTTCTAGGTCTAGCGTTAGTTCTAGTTTTATTTCGATTAAAATATACAGGGTTGCTAAATCAGTTTGTAAAGTACTCTGTTTCAGAAATTATCCATTATAGAGACCTCCATTAAAAAAATGTCTTCAAATGCACGGCTAAACTCAACCCAATCTAATCATGTATACTGAAATTGAAGTAAGACTAGAACCAATACTAGACATAGAAGTTGAAAGTATTGTATCACTAGATCTAATTCCACATCTATTTAAAAGAATATCTTTGGATGCACGGCAAAACCCAACTCCCTTATATCAGACACAGCTACACTCAACCCAACCCAACCTTGCATATTTGAGTTAATGTAAAACTAAAGCTGACACTATACCTAGAACTAGAATCATTCAGTTTTAGCCGTCTTGAGAGGTATACGGCTAAACCCGAATGTTTCTTGATCTAGAGTTAAATATAACGATATCAAACTAGAACTAACACTAGACTTAGAAGTGGGAAGATTTGGTCACATTAAACACTTCTAGGTCTAGTGTTAGTTCCAGTTTTGCTTCAATTGAAATATACAATGTATATATACGATGTATGTAATATAAAGTCTCAAGATATCTGTAACTATTAGTTATTTAATTTGGATTTATTTCTTACTTTATTATTATTTTTATGAAACAATTGACATTTTATAATGTATTTTATTCTTATGACAGGTGTAGCTAACTTATCTACTATTGTCTTCTTTTCTCACTTCCTCTTCATATCTATAGAGAGTATATATTTCAGAAAATATTCATTGGCCTCTAGAATGAATAAATTCCTTCAAAAATAGATTCAGATGCACTAAACTCAACTCAACCATGTATACTTGAATGGAAGTGAATGCAAAACTAAAACTAACCATCTTGAGAGAAGACGCGCTAAACCCCCATATTTCTAGTTCTAGATCTAGAGTTAGATCTAATGATGTAAAGCTAGAACTAACACTAGATCTAGAACTAGAATCATTAGGGTTTAACCGTCTTGAGAGATATACGGCTAAACGGGAATATTTCTAGTTCTAGATTTAGAGTTAGATCTAATGATATAACACTAGAACCAACACTAGATATAGAAGTGGAAAGTTTTGGGTTTAGCCATGAGCCTGAAGACAATTGAAGAATTTACTTCAATTGACATATACAGTGTTACCAAATCAGTTTGTAAAGTACTCTGTCTTCTACTTACACGGCTACACCCAATCTAACCCAACAAGTTTGGATTTGATTGTTTTATATTTTAAATTTTATTTATTTTATTGTTATAATTAATAATAATAATATAAATCATTTTGTTTCCAAGAACAAATAATTCTCTTACATATGTCAAGTTCTTTCTCCAATATCATCATATAATATAAAGAAATTCAGGAAAGAACTCAATTGTTTCACATAATGATATATATATTTAAATAATTTATGTGTACACACGTTTCGACCTTAGGTTCATCTTCAGCCACAACTATAGGATTTAAATTAGCATTAGTACATATGAAAACACTTTAAAATGTTATTAATCGTCATAAATTACGCAAATCACATGGTGTAAAGGCGAGACAAATTGAAATTATTATAAGATATTCTGGAAAATCATTAAATCTGTGTTGTATACAGGAATTTTTGGAGCAATATTATTAAATATGTTAAGAAAGAAAGCCTGAATTACATGAATTTTTCATTACACTTGGAACACATTAATTAAAAACTAACAAATACAATTATCTAAGTTTTATAAAAGGTAAAACTATTGGAAAATGGGTAATAAAAACTTCTTAACTTGCTAATAAATCTACTTAATTGGTACCGGTTTCAAATGACATAAGCACGCTTCATGAGCCGAATCTGTATAAAATTGAAATCATATTATGTTAACAAAGTAAAAAGCATAAAATATATTTAAACTTACTGTCAAAGTTAAAATATTAAGTTATATGATAAAACACACATAGAACTGTGAATAAAATTAAAATATCATAATAAAACTATTTATACACAATAACAAAACTGTTTTTTAAAATATTTAACGAGAATTATTCTAATATTTGTAGAGGACGACATTACAACACAGATTGAAAATAACAAACTTGAAATTGAGCGTAAAAACAAGAAAAGAGACACGGTTACAAGAACAAGTTAATACTTCTCACTTCTTTATATGTTTTTAGAATGTAAATATGTAAATAAAGGTTTGTAATCAACATCAATCTGATCATTGAGAAGTGTGTATTTACCATTTCTGTTGTATTTATTAATTTCTAATTGTTCAAGTAAATCAAGTTTATAACTTTTTATACATTCATGAATAAGTTTCGTGTTTTTGAAATGTATGACATGTCCAGTTTCTATATGATGTTTATGGACATTTGAAATGGCTCTATTTTTATGTTCATTTATTCTCGTACTTAACTTCCTCCCAGTCTGGCCGATGTAAATAAAGTTATCACAGTTAAAACATTCAATAGAATATACTCCAGATTTTTCGAGAATGTCTCTATGTTCAATGTGATAGAAAATATTCTCAATATGGTGTTATGATTAGAGAAACCTAAGGTAACATTGTATTTTGATAAAATCTTAGTAGCTTGAGCGGAAATTATGTTATAAGGCAGAGATTTATAGGTAGCTGCGATTTCTTCTTTAGAATAAAGAGGATCTTTACTAAGAGTGATTTTATGAAGAAGTTTATCTATGATTTTAGATGGAAATTTGTCATCTGGGCCAGATTATATATATATATATATATATATATATATATATATATATATTAATCTCTTAAAATTTATTAATAATTAAAATTAAAAAAATTTATTAATATATATTTTTAAACTCTGTTGATTAAAAATCGAAAATTTGCTAATTTTTGTATCAGACGGTGAGCAGAATCATATGGTATGGTGGTGGGAACATTAGTGTCTTTTCTAAAAATATCAAAAACCATTTTGTTGTTTAAGTTTGTTAAATGCATATCGAGAAAATTTAAAGATTTTTGTTTTTCTATCTCAATTGTGAAGTTTAAGTTGGAATGAAATTGATTAATATAGTTATGAAACATTTCCATTGACAAAGCATTTCCTTCCCACATGCAAAATATATCATCAACGTACCTAATCCAAGTGATTATGTGTTTTTTAAAGGGATTATTATCATTGATTATAAAAATGTGTTCAATATGATCATGTGTTTAGGTAAAAGTTACAAAATGTTTAGAAATTATGAACAAACACAAATGAAAAACGAAATTTGATAAAACGGTATTAAACGAACTAAAATAATACAAACAGAAAACTAAGAATCTTGAAACATAAAGAACGACAAATTTTTACCGTGGGTTTTGAAAAAACAGGTTCTGTGCGCAAGTGCAGCATTATGGAAAGTTTAAATCAAGAAATTATTATAAAAAAATGGAAAATAAAGTTTTAGAGTATTTTACAAATAATCTATTACTATTACTATCAGTAATTTCATTAATGACGAGTAGCAGGTGATCCCTTTTAGCCTTCCAAATGTGAAATTCGTCGTATCAATCTGTTTGGATTTGTTAATTTGTTGTCACACTCTTACACTCTCAGTCAAAAACGGTACTATAAAAGATACTGGAGAAATTAAGTAACACATTCCACATATACATATTCTTGAACACTGTAGGATGGATTGCTAAATTGGATAAAAATCGTCTTTTTGTCCGAAATTATTATTATTATTTCATTTTTTTATTCGTTCACCAAAATATAGTACATTCAAACATAAAATACTAATTAAAAAAGTAAATAACCAGAAACAAATTGAAATATTCAATAATACAGAGAATCCATAGCAAATATTATACATACGGTAAACAAAAAAAAACAAAATACCCCAAGAAATTAAAATAAAACAAAATAATATAAAATAAGTCCGTAATACATACTTTCAAATGATATTCAGTACAAAGCAGCTGGCGCTTGGGGGTAACCGCAAAAACTGATTAGGCAGTTTGCGTGCGGTTTTCAAAAAAAAGTAATAATAAAAACTCTAACAGAAACAGTATTCTCATAGCGAACAAAGTAAACAATTTAGTACTATACTCAATACAACTTTGAAACAAACTAAACCATAATTGCAACGATACTATTTATTATATCATCATTAAGTGATTTCACCCATCTTTTCGAAAAGTATTTCCACCTAGACTTTACTAACGTTAGGTTCTGTGCTATCAAGTATTCCCTAAATTTATTATACATCTTAATGGAGAGATAAGTGTAATGTCTTTGACCTACAGTTTTATTTGTGGACGGTATAACAGCACGATTCTGGGATGCAATCCTAGTAGAGTAATTATGCGCAATAAACGCCAAGTGGTCCGGTGATTTTGGAATGTTATTCACAATTATATTTAATTGCAAAAGTGTATAACTGTTTAATAGTAAATAAGTCACACTCAGCAAACAATAACGCTGATGGGTAAGTACGGGGCTTACGCATCATTATTTTTATAACAAACTTCTGAGAGGTAATCAACTTCTGAAGGTAAGAGTTAGCCGCAGAGCCCCATGCCAAAATGCCATACTGGAGCATTGATTGTATAACTCCAAATTAAAATATCTTAATAGTTTTTAAATCGCATACATGACGTAATCTTTTAAACATGTAGGTACTACGGCGAATCTTGTCAACAATCCTCGCAATATGAGCATTCCATCTCAAATGATTATCAATCAACACACCTAAATAAGTAGCAACTTGCACAGATGTAATCCTTTTACAATTGCAATCGTCCACACAACAATCCTTTTCATGAATTGGAAGACTTGAAAAGCTGCCAGTGGTGTCCTTCCTGATAGTAAACTTTATAAAATTTGACTTGGTATCATTTAAAATAAGCTTGCTGCTACTCAGCCAGTTATTTATCGATTTCAAATCTGCTATAGTTCTATTTTCAACATCCGCCCAAAACGGTATCATGCGCATAAGAGATTAAGTCTCCATTGATTGATAATGAAAGCAAGTCATTAATATAAATTAAAAACAAAAGCGGACCCAGAACCGTTCCCTGTGGAACTCCGACATTCATCGATACCGAACAGCTATGACTTTGACCAATCCTCACACCCTGAGACCTGTCATGCAGATAGTCCCACATTAATTTCCAAGGTACACCTCTCACCCCATCAATATCAAGTTTACGCAACAAGAGTCCGTGGTCGACCGTGTCAAAGGCTTTAGCTAAATCTAAAAAAACAGCCAGGCAAGGCCTTGATTTCTCAAAACTATTTTTCACTTTTGTTGCAAGTTCAGCAATAGCATCACTTGTTGATTTACCCTCAGTAAAACCATATTGATTTTTAGAAAGAATACTATTTTCATCAAGGAAACTTATCAAACGTACTTTTATAGTTATTGACACATTGAGGATCACCACCCTTAAACACAGGCACGACCACTGCTTTTTTAAAAGTACTTGGAAAATAACCTAATACAAAACATCTATTAAATAAATTGGCTAACGGAGATGCAATCAAATGTATAACTTTTTTAATAAGAATCATCGAAATATTAGCACACCCGACCGAGTTTTTGTTCTACTGAGTAGTAGGCGTTATAAAAAATGAATTATTACAACGTTGTATTCGTTTGAGATCAAGATCATCAGATACACAACAGTTTTTCTTTAATAAATTATCGGCAACGTCTCTAAAGTACACATTAAACTCACTCGCAATACCCAAGTCGTCATATATTTTAGTATTGTTATCAATCTTAATGCATGATATACCGTCTCGCAATTTATTTTTTCCAGTTAATTCCTTCCCACATTTCCACAGGTTTCTAGTATCATTTTTCAGGTTACAAATTTTTCTAGTATAATAATCATACTTTAAGCTGTTAATGATTTTTTTTAACATTTATATTGCTTATTTGCCGTTTTAATCTGATCGTTGTCAGCATCTAATCTATACTGTTTATACAAGGTGTCTCTAACATTTATAGATTTTATCACTCCGTCTGTAATCCAAGGCTTACGCTTCCTATTTTTGGCAGAAATTCTCTTTCTGAAAGAAGCATCATCCCTGTGTTTAGTTATTTTATCACATATAAATTGAATTGCATCATCAATATTTAAAGGAAGATTCGTAAAATCTTGTGTACCCATAGTGCTAATAAATTTGTCATAATTAATTATGTTTCTATAACAATCAGTTTCAATATTTTTATTTGTTAAAAGATGTCTTCAGATGGGCGGCTAAAACCCAATCCAATCCAACCCTGTATATTTGAAGCAGAGACATCTTAAGATATTCGGCGTCCCAAGTCTAGATTGGACAGACAAAACTAGTGTGCGCGCTTTTCATACAAAATTTTAATGGCAAAAAAGGATTGCAATTGAAACATTGAGTACATGTATAATGGAGACAGCATGTATTTCATTGCAAAATCAGGCACCTCCAGTAATTGGCGCTCCAGGGCTGTAGCCTGATTTGTTTATCATTTTTATAATATTATACCGGGTTGGCATTTAAATTGAGATGATCTTATAACCAGAGCGCGGCGTTTTTAGCTTACACGTCCCATTCTACAAGAAGCAACTTATACCGCAGAAAGAGTAACTCGTATTTAGTTAACATTGCAGTTCAGGGGAGCAATCTATATCTGTTGAATCAATTTTTTCATGAATACTTGGTAATACCATTTTACCACTATGCTATTCTCCATAGTAGTATAAGAATGAGAGTTCTAGAGAGGATCGGCCGACGGTAAGTCCTCTCGATCCTCAAGCATTACTTCCGCTTTAGAATTCTCATTTTTGTACTACTCTCAATGACTACATAACATTTGTTTGAAAAATTTTTTGAATATTACTCAGGTAATGAAAGTGCTGTCAGATCAATTTTTCATATTTTTGTCTTTTATTTTCAAACTGTTGAGAATGAAATTTGCTACAAATTAGACGCGGAAACTAAATGTCATCCTGATTCTCTATTTTATTCAATTATCTACTAAGTCTCACCTATAAATTCATCTTGACCTGTAGCTCCTAGTTGATGTTCTCGTGTACTTAGACACTTTTGGAGATCTTGTACCTATTTTCTGGTTGTTTTCTTAATGTGGTATTGTGTTGTCTCAATTTCTAGCTCTTCATGTATTTGTGAGTTTTTCACAACTGTTAAGTTCCAAACTGGGCAGTATCATTTCACAGTCGATCTTTAGTTTTGATTTTCTGTTGATGATGGGATAAAGTTCTTTTAGTCTTGCGCATGCGTTTAATGTTTTATAAATATGATATTTCCACGTAAGCCTTTGGTTCAGGAAACCTGTGTATTCAAACTATTAGAGCCAAAATGGCTTCTTGATAGATTGTCAGTGAATGTCACTGCTTACCAGCATATGTTAATGCTTTTTATAGTTTTTTTTCTATAGTTCCTGTCAAATTGTTGTAAAGTTGGTAGAGTTAACAGGGAATTCTGTTTTTTATGTGATATTGCTTCAAATACTACTTCACCAAGTAGTATTTAGTGTTTAATTCACAATTTTTGGACTACTTAAATCAAGATTTTACATTTTGTCTAATAATATATAATATTTTTGAAGCAGGCCCAAATAATTTATCAATAGTATTTTCTTTTTTTGAGATAAAAATGTTTTCTTACAAGCAGTATCAAGTCTTCAGGAAGAATTTCAAGTCTTCTAGAAGCAAAATCCAGTCTTTTTGAAGTATTTCAAGTTGTTTAGTAGCAGTATCAAATCTGTTAGAAATAGTATCAAGTTATGTGGTAGCAGATCAAGTCTTCCAGAGGCAAGATGATATATTCAAGAACCTTTTCAAGTCTTCCAGAAGCAGTATCAAATCTTTTGGAGGCATATCAAGTCTTTGGTTCTTTTCTTCGGGAAGTATTTTACTTCATGTCTTCTAGAATCAGTACCAAATCTTCTGAAAGTATTGTAATTCTTCTGGAAACCTTTTAAATATTGTAGGAGCAGTATCAAGTCTTCTGGAACTATTTTAAGTTCTCTGGAAACCTTTTAAGTGTTTTAGGAGCAGTATTGAGTTTTCCGGAAGAAGTTCAAATCTTCCAGCTAAAATATTATGTATTCCGAAAGCATTTCGAGTCTTCTATGAGCAGTTCAAATTTACCAGAGGCACTATCAAGTCTTTTGAAAGCAATATCAAGTTTTCCCGGGAAAATGTCCAGTCTTCTGGAAGCATGTCAATTTTATTAATAGCAGTTTCAAGTCTTCCAGATGTAGTATCGAGTTTTCTGGAAGCATTTCCAGTCTTCCAAAGGCAATCTCCAGTCTTTTGAAACCATATTAAGTCATATTAAGTTCTATAAGTAGTATCAGATATGCTGGAAGCAGTTTAACTCCTATGGAAACATTTTAAGTATTCTGGAAACGTTATCAAGCTTTTTGGACGCATTGCAGGTTTTCTGGAAGCAGCATCAAGTCTCCTAGGAACAATATTAAATCTCATTCTAGGGTTCCTAGAAAGATTAATTTTGACAGATATTACAGAAAAAATGGACAATACATAAAATTATGCTTGTTATAATGCCGTTTTGTTGCCTTCGGGGATACAAGAAGTCTTTTTGAAGTTAGTTCATTGTTAATAATCTCATGATGTACAATTTAAAATTAGTTAATGTGATTAAAATTAAACTGAAAAAATTACTGTTGGAGGATTTTTAATTTGCTTAATAGCAGATATGTTGGCCTCACATTTATTTGGGTTTTAATGGAAGCATAAGAAATAATCATTTATAAATTTCTTTTACCGAGTTTTGGATTTCTTGAATGGCTTTATCTAGACTTTCGTATGGACTACTTATAATCATGTTATTCACGAATAAGGATTGTATTCTTTTTATTAATGGGAATGCAACGTAAACAATTATTGAACAGTAGAGATTGAAGGATGTTGTATTAAGGAACTCCAGCCTTGATGGGTTTTGATTTTGATTCTCACGTAAAATTGTCTATCTTTCAAAAATCAGAAAATTAGGGTTTTGCGGTACTGTGGTATATTTTAAGGATCTTATATTTTAAACCGTATAATCATACTGAGTCATAATATAATCAGAAATAATCCGATATCCGACCGGATTTTAGTTGATTTTACCGGATATCCGTTCAACCCCTAACAAATATGACATGACAGAGTATAACAAGCGCCAAAATTTTTTTTCGAGTCAAATATTAATTTGATTTCTCCGATGCGCAATTACACCGGGTTTGATTGAATTTGATGGCTGTTGCCGCTTTGACTTGTATCGAGTCGGGAGCAATTTTTGATGTGGGAAAATTCGTTCGGAGGCGCGCCTGGATCAATAAATATTTAGCGGTGGTCACCTGCGCCCGACCGTGCGGTCCGCCACAGGCCGCACAACCCGCTTCCGGAATAAAAGCTCACGCGAGCTCTAAAAGCGCGAGCTTCCGATTTACGCGTACTTAAACAAACGCTGTTTGCACAATAGAGTGCCGCGGGTTTTCGATTAACCGATTTAACGCCATTAAATAACTAAAATTGCATTGAGAAAACGTTGATAATTAGAAAACATAATTGGCAAAGAAAGTCTTGGAGAAATTAAAAGGGCACCGAGCCGGAGGCAAGCACAATTAGCAGTAGTAGAACTTTGTTCCGCTTGGCTCGTTTACAAATTATATCAGAAACGCGTCCAGACATTACCCCTTTTTCTCGGATGTTCTAATTACTGCAGGGTGTAAATTTCTCGCTCCGACTATTTACGTAAAAGTTTGCGTTTATGTTTAAATTGTATTCTTAAACATTGAGTTGTCCTTTTTTGTATTCGGGTGTTTTTTAAAGGGAACCGCCTTAATTAACCCATTAATTAAGGGCGAATTAACGCAGAAAAACTGGTTGAAGGGGGAAGAAAGGCGAGTCGATAACTCATTCGCGACGAGCCTTTGGGCGGTTCCATTGTGGGATGGAAAAACAAAAGAACAATGGGGGGGCCTTGTTGGGCGGCGGACCGCCGGATTACGAACTATTGGCTGCCTGTTGAATCGATCCCGAAATCCGGGCCACTTTACGAGGCTTCCGAGACCAGACGACACAATTAATAATCTAAACCTAAGATATTACGATATTCTAGTAATTATTTTCTGATGATATCTTTTTAAACTACATCACAATATTAATCCTATATTTTTACATAGTTTATATTTCAACAGTGCTAAGCTTTAGCATGAAGTTGTTGGTTCTAAACATATTGAGACATTTTTATGACATCAATTCCAAATAATCAGATGATCTTCTAACAGAAACATTTGATGGCAATGTATGCCGTTAGTACATAGAACTCTACCGAGTTGCCGATAGAGCACTTTGTATACCACTTTGTATAATTACCCCTTGTTATGCGGGTTGGACAGAATTCCGGGCTGCTAGCTTTCTAAGGAATCTTCTAGGGAATTTCATTAGTCACTCACGGGACACTATAAAGTAAATAAGCACTTTCACAATTTGAAGCTCGTTGACTCTACTTTCTGTAGAGCTTCTAAATAGGATGACGAGACATAAACACATCCTGTGTAATTGCCCCTAGTTAACCGACCTCAAATTGAAGACCCCCGGGGATGTATAGCCAACCTTTGTTCATTAATGAATGAACATCCAACAATTTTCAAACACGCCATAAAATAACTGATGCCTTGCGTAACAATCTATCTCTATTCTTCAACCTATCTATTTTTACAAGAAATGTAAAACAAATTGGGGCACCTTCATACAGGTATGGGGCAGACTTATACATACGAAAAAATATACAAGTTATACATAAAATGTTTTCTTTTACTCATCAAAATAAAGGTATGAAAGCAAATTGGTATAGTTATGCGGCCAGATGAGAACTAAAACTAGAACTAATACTAGAACTATTACTAGGGCTAATACTAGAACTAAAACTAAAAGCTATCGTGTTTTGCCATGCGCCCTTTGATAAAATGTTTGACGTTTAAGATGTCATGTTACAATCTTTTTGAGAAACTGGTTCAAGTGATTCAAATGGTAAATTTGAACTAGCAAAATGTCTCAAAGCGATGATATTGATAATGATGTTGATGTCTTAGGACAAGCTTTAATCATCCTTGATGATTAAATTTTAATCATTTGCCACTACGCAAACCAGTTAACGACGTCCTTAGACAACTGTTTCAGATCGTTACCTTGTTTAACACTTAATCTCGTTCCAAACCATTTTTGTACGGTTTGTAGGTGATTTATGAATAATATCTTTTTATGATAAATTGTTGTTGAAGTCTTTTCCAAACCATATAAAACGCGATTTAGGTAAAAGTATTTGAAAGCATGTTGATCAATCTTGATGATGTTGAAACAACTCACACTATGATGGCTATATCGACGTGCTTTACTGTAAGCACTTGGTACTTGGTATCAAAGCGACTACCAGATTGATAAATAAGTCCATAACATACCATCATTTCAAAAATATCAAATTTGCTCATGTCGCACCACATAATTTGTTCCCACAGCGATTTGGTCTAATTGGGAGAAGTTTTGGTTTCTCTTGAACCAGTTTCTGAAGAAGATTGAACATGGCATTCAAAACATCAATCATTTTTACATAAGGCACTCGGTTATACTCAAAAGTTACTAGTTTTTGTTTTAGTATTGGTGCAGCTCTAATTTTAATGTAATCAATATCGTGAAAGCCTTCGTACTTAAATCATTCATTGCTGTTTTGTTAAAGCGTAATTACGCTTAATATATCAAAATCTTAACAATATCTAGCAACATTTCTTTTTAAAATTTCCTGATCATAATCGTTCAGCGAAAAATAATCATGGCATCACAAAGATGAGTGTCAGAATATAAGAAACTAGAATATAGAAAAATGGGGTACATTATATATATCCTCACATTAGGATGACATTGGAATTGCCTATGATAAAATACATAACGTTTGTTTGAAAAGTCTTTTTTTATTTAACTCTAACAAATCAAATTTTCATATTATCGTATTTCTCTCAATATCTCTCATCTAGAAACAGAAGTGCAACAGAACAATATTGTTAATTTACAGATTTATTATAGTTGAAAAAGATCAAGTCTAACAACTAGTAAAATAATAACAGAAAAATTTAACATTACTCAGGAACAGTCCCAATTCCTAAAAATAGAAAGGATTTACTAAAAATATTATAGTACTTGTAATAAAAAAAACCGAACTCGTTATTCATCTTGATTCTAATCAACACAGAACTTATGCTGCAGTTAAAGAAATGTGTGATAGTTTTATCATCTATACAGCAAACACTTGAAATAAGCAACTGAGCACCAAATAAGGATAACGAAACAAAGAGTGGAATCTTGGACAAACTCATTCGAGAGCATTAGCGCCGATTTTTTAAAATATGTAGGGTGGGTGCTGAAGAAATCTAAAGACCAATTGAGTCTGAAAAGGTGTGAAAAAATTGTGAAAAACCCAAATAAAACAATTAACAATTTTGTATGGACGTCCTTTTGGAAGCATTTCAAGTCTTCTGAAAGCATTTCAAGTCATCTAGAAGCAGTATCAAGTATTGTTGAAGCTTATAGAAGCGGTAGCAAGTCTTGTGAAAGGATTCGAAATACTGAATATATTTAAATTATTTTAGAGGTAGTATCGAGACATATGGAAGCAGTTCGTCTACTGGAAGCAAAATCATGTCTTGTGAAAACACTATCAAGTCTTCTGGAAGTAGTTAGAGTCTTTTAGATATGGTATCAAATCTTGCAGAGGCAGTATCGAGACTTCTAGAAGCAGTTCGTCTATTGGAAGCAAAATCATGTCTTCTGGAAACATTATCAAGTATTCTGGAAGTATTTCAAGTCTTCTGGTAGCCTTCTAAGCGCAGTGAAAGTATTTCAAGATTTTTGGAAACAACACCAAATCTCCTAGAAAGAGTTTCTAAACACATAATGATATGCTTTCCTCTAAATGCATTTGATGTCTTTCAGATGCAATATCAACTTCTCTGAAAGCATATAAAGTCTTATAGAGGCGATATCACGTCTTGTGGAAGGATTTGAAGTCTTCCAAGAGCAATAGCAAGTCTTTTGGAAGCATTACAAGTCTTCTGGAAGCATTTCAAGTCAGTATATAGCAGTAATCTAGCAGTATCAAGTTTTCCAGATGCAGCATCGAATCTTTTGGAAACAGTTCGTTTTCTGGAAGCATATGATATTTGTGGAAGCAATATCAAGTCGCTTGGAAGCGTTTAAAGTTTTCTGGAAGCAGTATCAAGTCTTGTGGGAGCATTTCAAGTCTTCGACATGCGGTATTAAGTCTTGTGGAAGTATTTGAAGTCTTCCAGAAGCAAAATCAAATCTCCTAGAAGCATTTCAAGTCTTCAGAAAGCAGTATCAAGCCCGTGGAAGCATTTCAAGTTTCGTGGAAATATTTTAAGTCTTCCCGAAGTACTTCAAATCTTCTGGAAGCAGTGACAAGTCTTGTGGAAATATTTCAATAAATCAAATAGAAAAAGCTTTATTTTATACTTTATCTGGTCCTTTATTTTAAAAATATTAAAATGCCTCCAGAAAAGTGCATGAATTCTCATTATTTCATCAATTCTGTTGCCATCATAGATTTTATGCCTTATGGGGTTCTATAAGTCTTTCAGAAGCAAATTCAAGCCTTTTGGAAACATTATAAGTCTTGTGGAAGCATTTCAAGTCGTTTGGAAGCCGTATTAAGTCGTCCAGATGCAGTATCAAGTCCACTGGAAGCGGTTCGTTTTCTGGAAACATTTGTTGTCTTTTGGTAACAACATCAAATATTCTGGAAACAATATCAAGTCTTCTGGAAGCAGCATCAAAATTTTGTGGAAGCGTTTTAAGTCTTCTAGAAGCGGTATCAAGTTTTCTAGGAACGGTATCAAGTCCTCTGTAAGCAGTGTCAAGTCTTGTGAAAGTATTTTAACTTTTCTGGAAGTATCTTAAGACTTCCAGAAGAAATATCAAATCTCTTAGACGTATTATAAGTTCTCTGGCAGCATTTGAAGTCTTTTGGAAGCAGTATCAAGTCTTATCAAAGCATTTTAAGTCTTCTAGAAGTGGTATCAAGTCTTGTAGAAGGATTTGAAGTGTTCTAGAAGCGATATCAAGTTTTCTGGAAGCATTTCAAGTCTTCTAGAAGTATTTCAAGTCTTTTGTAAATATTTTAAGTCTTCTCGAAACATTTCAAATCAAGTTTTCTAGAAGTAATATCAAGTCCTCTGTAAGTAATATCAAACCTTATAGAAACATTTCAACTTTTCCTCCTAAAAGCAATACCAAGTCTTAGCTAAGCATTTTTCAGCATTTTAAGTGTTCTCCAAGCATTTCAACTCTTTTGGAAGCATTTAAATTCTTTTGGAAGCAGTATCAATTCTTTTAGAAGCGACATCAAGTCTTCTGGAAGCTGATGAAGTCTTGAAGTATTCACTCACAACACCCAGAAATGTTTGCCATCCCATTTAAATCGATAAGCAAAAATCAAATATTAAAAAAGATTAAAAAGTATTAGTATATAGTTCAAATATTGCAATTAAAAGTCCGGGAACAAAAATAACTTTTGGTTTTTTAATAATCAATCTTGCGGAAGTAACTTAAATCATTCCATAAAGCTTTTTATACATCTTATGTATGTTTGTCTTCAATATAAAGCTTTTAAGAATAAAAGTACAAGAGAGTAATGTTGTTTGGAATTAAATTTGTCACATCTTTTGTTCTAAAAGCTTCCGATTCAAAAGCGTTACCATTCAGATCTTATAAAGCAACAGAATTTATAAAATTTTCGTATTTCTCTGCATCTCAAAAGATAGGTGTATGGGAGTACAGTATTATTGAGAATAAAATTTTATTCCAGTTTACATTAATAAAAATTTTTGGCTATCATACATAAAAAGTCGAATTTTTAAATATTCGAATATTTTTTTGTCGAATAATGTGAATCTCATTATTATTTATAGTCCTATTTTTAAACTGAAATTAAAAGGATTTCCATACATTTTGTGTTGAGAATCTAGTAATATCTAGTAATAAAAAAATGATATTTAAGTTATTGTTTCAAATTATTTGTTTGTGGTTAACCGAAGAAATCTTTAAAATTTTGATCCAATTTTTTATATAAACTATAAACTGGTATGTATCGGTACAAATAACGTGTTGATAAGGAATTAACGGCCCCATAAATAAGCTATAAAACTTTACTTATATGTATATTTTATCTTTTTCGTAGATATCGGCCAGATTACGACGCATTGAAACCCGATCGGGTGAGGTGCGAGGTCACGGCAAAAGTGGGCGAGAAGAGGTCGTAAGAACCTGATGGAACGTGTACGCCATGAACGTTTATTAGCCCCCCATTCTGAAACACGGTATTGGTTTACGATTTCGGCAGCAATTTCCATCGTTAATGCGCCGGCTTAGCTTCAGTTTATTGCTACGCGAAACGTATTGGTTCTTTTTTTTGGGCTGAGTAAACGGAAAAAAACGTTTCATTATTTCAATTTTGCGATCCCCCGATTCCCCCGAGTTGTTTTAATACTTTGTACCGAGTTTGGAATAAAGTAATTTCAATGAAATTAAAGTTTAAGCCCGGACACGAAACGGTAATTTCAACGGAATTCGGGAGGAACGTAATCCTTCGAAATTTAATAACGCATATTAGGGAAATGCATTAAATCCGTGCGATAATCCAATAGCTACCCCTCAGTTAATCCTCGAGGCTCGTGCGATTGCCGAAAGTGTGGAGTGGAGTCCGTCCGACAATTGGATAACAAACTTAAAGTCGACGACGGGCCGCGTCGGTGGAAGGGACGTGAGGGGGCGCGATGGCGTCGCATCCGGATAAATATAATCCCATTAGGGGCTCTCGGGGTGAAAGACCGAAATGCGCTCGCACAGTTAAGCCGTCAAAACTGGTAACGTTCACTCGCGCGTCCTCTACTGTCCGCTTAGTTTCGGTTTAGTTTCGGGCGAAGGACCCGTCGTTTCGTGCCGGAAGTAAGCTGAACTGGTAGCGAGAGGAATGACGACATCACCGGGGTAATAAAGAACTTTCAAGTTACACTATTTCCCACTATTTCATTACCCCTTTGTATAATTTTCCAGAGTATATTTGATTCAACGAAATTATCTCTAGATTAGAAGAAAAATTAATTCACTTTGTACACTGCGTTTTATTCCGGTAGAATGAGTAATTAGAATTTTTAGTATGAATAGAGGTCTTTTGGGTGAAATGGGAAGTATTCGTTGACATTCACGACGACAGTTTCGCATTAAGTGGCCCCTTCACGCGCTTGGCGTCAAAGGGACACGCACAAAAACCTCATTTGTACTTGAACGGGCCAAAGACGGTACGAATCATGACACTCCCTTTTACGTGCCCTTTCCGTTATTTCTTCTTTTTCCCCTTTTCCCCGTGATATCTGTGTTTGCGCGTGCTGAATAATTTAGTTTGAGCACCCGCACCCGAACAAACATTACGGGGAAACTAATAATTCATAATATTACTTCTGCGCACCGTCGCAATGGCGGTAGAAGGCATTTTGGGAATTTTGGGGGAGCGCAGGTGGTTCGTGGGATTGCGAAAATGCTTTGAAAAGTTTCGCTTGTAAAACGCGGGTGGTCGGTGGGATTGAGGGGATGAGGTGACGGTTTCCTTAAATTATAATCAATTGTTGAAAGCGAGAAGGGGTTGTAGATGGACGCGATGGGCCGTTGTATTCGCAGGATCGGGTCGGTAATGTCTAAAACGACGTCGTTACGGGTAAAGCTGGCGTATAATGTCGGTATTAAGCCGAGAGGCGAGGACAGGCGACGTGCCCGATCGGTCCCATTCAAATTGGGGAGAGGAATTTAAATTCAACCGGCGTGTATCGAACGAGAGCGCGTCCGTTCCCGAGATCCGTTGTTGTTAAAACAAGCACATATGTGTCGATTACCATATAAATTGTATCGGTCGTCGACGGACGGCTTTGTAAACGCCGATTTTGGACTATCGCCGCATTTTTCGCAATGCAGTTAGAAAATATCAATCATTTTTTTTATTACTCTTATCTTTATAGACTTTATCCGTTACATTATATAACGGTATTCGCCGAATACATACGACAATATACAGGGTGATTTACAACATATCCTGGCACACTGAAAGGGTTGGTATTAAGGACTAAATTGAAGCTCGTAATAATATTTTGACTGCATTTTTTGCCATATACGCCAATACACATTTATTCCTTGATGTGCACTCGTAGCAAGTTTATATAGTAAAGGTTGTCTAGGTTTGTACGCAACCATACTGCGCAATACGTCATGAGAGGAAAGTAGCGGGAACCAACTCAAATTTTTAAAATGAAATAAATCAATTTCCCAATATACAGGGTGAGTCAATATTGCGGGGACGGAAAATTGTGGCTTTACCGTTTAAAATAAAAATAATGTTTTTATGGCATCATACATTATTATCAAAGCTGCATCGATTAAAATTATTTTCAGCAATACAGGGTGTTTCACTATTCCAGGCCCGTATTCAACTTCATTTTTTTAAATGGAACCCTATGTATCTTTTCACATATGCAGATTATTTGTCTTAAATGCTATAAGTACACATCTTGTTTTCAAATTTTGAATGCAAGGTAGTCAAGTTATTAATCATTTTGTGAAAATTTTTGAAGATTACTTAAAATTCGTTATCAGCATTATTATTAAATATTAAAGATTGTAATTTGGCATATCGATAAAGAAAACTTGGGTCTTTCGAACGCCACTAATCTTATTGGGTAATATTATACAGGGTGGTTATATTTTTTCAATGCCTGAGAAAGCTTTATTAATTACTTTTCATTTTTATTATGCATATGGTATATTTAATATGTGTACTTTTTGAGATAATTACATTATTTCAAAAATGTCGGCATAAACTTGATTCTTTCACAAGAAATAAACTATGAAGAAGACATTTTTAAACAAATGCAAGTGCGTCTATTTTGTAAAAGATGAAGAATTTTCGAAATGGGTATTAGAAAAAGATCAACAACAATGTAATTTTTACGATAATTTTCTGTACAGCAAATAAGAGATGTTTTGTAAAAATAACTATGTTAACCGCCTTAATCTTCATTACTACGATATGGTCAACAGTAAATTTATATGAGAAGTAGCCCACTAACAACGATGGTGCTAAACTATCTGGACAGGGATTCTAGAATCTTATTTGATCAGATCGTATTTCTTGGAGACAATCGTCAATGGATAATCTTTTTGAATTTCTTAGAAAATCAATTGCCAAAACTTTTAGAAGATGTTTTACGAGACGTTTGACAAAGAATGTGGTCTCAGCACGATAGTACGCCTCTCCACTATGATAAGATTTTTCCAACATAGTTATATAGAATTTTTGAAAAGTTGTTTTCTTAATACTATTGTCTGTGCACAGATCCATACTTTTCCATTTTTACAAAATAAGCTTACTTGCATTTGTTTAAAAATGTCTTCATAGTTTATTTCTTGTGAAAAATCAAGTTTATACCGACATTTTTGAAATAGTGTAATTATCTCAAAAAGTATACATGTTAGATATATCATATGCTTAACAAAAATGAAAGATAATGAATAAGGCCTTTTGAGGCATTAAAAAAATATAGGGTGTTCCATTTAAAATAACAAAGTTATGGTCCGTCAAACATTTCATAAATTAACCGGTTCTGGTAACCATCCTGTATAATATTATCAAATTGTATTAGTAGGGTTTCAAAGACCAAAGCTTTGTTTATCGATATTCCAAATTGCAATGTTCAATATTTAATAGTAATGGTGATAATGAATTTTAAGTCACCACAATATTTTTCAAAAATTTTCACAAAATGATTAATAACGTGGCAACCTTGCATTCAAAACTTGAAAACAAGATACGTATTTATAGCATTTAAGACAGGTAATCAACATATGTAAAAAGATGTATAGGGTTCCATTTAAAAAAATGAAGTTGACTAGGGTTCTGGAACTGTGAAACACCCTGTATAGTTGAAAATAATTTTAGTCGATGCAGCTTTGATTATAATCTATGATGACACAAAAACATTTTCTTTATTTTCAACAGTAAGGCCACAATCTTCCGTCCTCGCACTATTGACTCACCTGTATATGGGTCCACAATATTTAAATCTTTTTTAGCAAATTGTGGTAGTAATCGTTATGTAAGTGAGCTTAAATTTTCATATAAATTCGTTATTGATTTATATTAATACAAAATAGTGATAGGTAGTGATACTATATGGGAATAGAAAACAATGTTCTTTAAAAATACTATAATAAAAATAAAAAACAATATTTTATACATTGATAAATATGTATATAGATTAAAAACAAAAAAGAATAGGGTTGCATTTATGTGCTTATTTTTTTAATTTTTTTTTTTGCTTTTATAGATGTTCTGATTGCTGCAACTCTTCTTTTTAAAGCTGTATTGCGTTTTAAGTTTTCATATTTGTAATTCAAATAATTTATACGAATTATAATTCGTTGCTTTAAAAAGAGATCAATGATAATATTAGTAACCTCTGGAATTTTTATTATAAATTGTTGTTTCAATTTCTTTTTAAGATTTTTTCTATTGTGCAACCCTTGCCCCAGTTTTAAATTAAAATAATCATTTAGGGAAGCTATTACATTGTGTGTGTAATCTCCCAATTCGGAAAACACGTCTTTTAGTTTCTTTGCCATCCAACCCGTAAGGTATTCCAGTCCATCCCCTTCTTTTATGTTGCAATGTTCTTGATGCGTGTTTGACTCACATGTAGTAGAAGACGTGTCCCATGAGTCAATGCAATGAGACAATGCAATTTGTTTGCAGTAAAATCTTTCCACCTAAAAAGTCGTCGTTTCCAGGGTCGGTAGTATTGGTACCACATTTTAGCTGGGATGATTTTCCCAGAGCAATCATCCTAAGCCTACAAATTGCGTTTAATGGCGTAGGATGATCATTTAGCCCTCCTCTCGGTCTAAGTTGACTAAATAGGTTTTGCTAATGTATCTCTAACTCTAACTCTTCATGGCATTCGACCATCTCTTTGGTCGACCAACTCTACTTGTCATGGCATTCAACCATCTCTTTGTAGAAAGCTTTATAGAAACTATTGACATCAATCCTGTTTGAAATGTTTGCATTGAACTTTTTCCAATGCACTTCATAATTTTGTATTGTATAATGCATTTCGTCCAATATTTTATTTTGTTCTGCTAATGCTAGCCCATACGAAAATTTAGTCGGCAGTTTATTATATGGCGTACGGGAGTTCATTATGTCGAACCAACTATTTACTAAATCAACAAAATCCGCTTCGTTTTTGTTTGCACAGTATTTTCTTAACGCAATTGCAGTAGTACGTGACAATGGTTGAGCTGTTAACGTAACATTCTGTCGTTCATATCATTGACACTGCACATGTTTTTTGGTTAACTTGTAACAACTGCTGACCTCCAAATCATTGAAATAAATTAATTGTTAAAATGGTTGTCTATTAATAATTTTTCCATTTATTTCACACCCTGTATCTAAAAGCCAATTTCTAATTATCTTAATTTTATTGCATTTATTTCAATAATCCGATGTTTTATATATGTATGTTGATACGTCACACCAAGATCTCTCACAATCCAACATTACTGCCACCACAATCACTTACACAAGCTTTTACTGTGTATCCAACTTGATACAACTTGTTAATAATTGTATGTAGTAACGTTGGCGTGATTTTTACATCAAATCCTACATAAACAGGCTGTTTCCAACTACTAAAAAGTCCTCTAACATTGACAGCTTGCATTTGCGAATAAGGTCCCATGACACGATCGTGTTTTACGTCGTATTCATGCCTTTCGTTTACTTTTACTTCATCATACATTAAAATAGCAATTTTTTCGGTTGGGTTCATTGTATCAGCAGCAATCTCCAAAAATTTAAATAATGACGTCGGAAGTCCAGGTTTTATGTCCAGTTTCGAAGCCTAATTCTGAAGAGTAGAAATGTCTGTAAGTAATGATTTTAAAATTTACAACATAATTAATGAAGATTAATTTGAATGTGAATGTGAAAACTGTTATTTACCAGGAAGAGGATAATGCAATTTATCTCTCAAATAATTGTAGCAATGTTTGCTAAAGTATCTAATCGTCAAAGCTCTTGTAATGTCTTCTTCTTGCCAGTGAATAATCTTTTTATTTTTTAATATTATTTGCAGTTCTATTTGGGATAAAAATATTTTTAAATTGATGTCGTGCTTTTTCCTCGTCTCACTCGCTTTTTACTAAGGAGATTGCTTTATGTGTCAACTGTTGCTGCAGAATTGTTTTCTTTAGGCTATCATTTTCTGAATTTAACAATATGATTTGTTCGTCTTTGTCTTCAACATTGGTAAAAGTTGTATTGCTAGACATATTTATTTCTTTAGATGAATCTTGTAACATTAATTTGTGCGGAGGCGCGCCTGTTGTACTTGCATAAAATAATCATTTTCTGGTCTATTAGGCTCAACCGCAGTTTCTTCTAAATTATATTTGCCCAAATTTAATGAAGGTAAGGCTCTTTTCTTCAATATTAATTTTTGTGATAAATTCAGTAATTCAGATTGTAAGTCTCTTTCAAAATCTTCTGAACGAAAATGTAACGAACAAACGCGCAGTTCTTTCGATGTCACGGAATCGTTTCTATTGCATCTTTTAAACCATATAGTTTTTAAATTCGTTTGCTTTGGAAAGGTAAAGAAACTGACTTTCATTTTCATTTTCCGTGCACGTTCAAGATTCATTTTGCAGCTTGAAACGGAACAGCATAGAGGCATCTAAGAAACTAGAAGATATTCATATTTTTTTCAAAATACATTTTAATATTAATATAAGGTGAATCAATTTAATAATAATAATCACTTAACTAAGGTACAAGTTTTAACATTTTACATAAAAAGTTTAATAAAGCTGATATTAAGACGATTTTTTTATGATTTATTTTACTATTTTGATATTTATTTATCTCATGTAATAATCTCCTATTTTTTAATATGCATTTTTATATTCAATGAGATAAAAACGTTTAGATTATTACCTTTATTTAAGAATATTGTATACAAATTATATTTAGAATTACCTAAATTAACATGTAAACTAGTGCTAACTCCCCAAATGTGGAGTTTGGGAAAGGGGTTGATGACAAAACAGCAGGTAAATGACAAATAAAGACGTTTTAATCGTTATGCGTCGAAAACAAAGAAACAAAACTTTGAATTTTTACAAGGTTTCGTAGTTTTCTTAACTTTTTTGTTGTTAACGTTTTTGAAGTCATTTCTGTTACGGTTCAAATTTTTTTGTGTTTTATGTGAATCGAGTTTTGTCTTAAATTTATGTTATTTGTTTTCTTTTCTTTATGTGGGTGGGAAGTTTGTGTTGCATACAACCGGGTAATAAAATATTTGTATTTATTTAGAATTAATTTTATTAATTTGTTGTTTTTTTTATTTGATTTCAGCAACGATCTCGATCCCGAAACTCCTCAATCATTTCGATCCATTTTGATAATTCTATTTCCCTTTTCTTGATTTCTTTCTTCTTGTTTGATTCTATTGCTCGTATTTATCAAGAGCGCAGGTGTAATTTTTTGCGCCTCTTTGATTTTATTTTAAGAGGCTCTGTGGCGTGTGCCTCGGGTCCCTCTCTTCTGAGCAACCAGTTAGTACACTGTGGTGCAGGGTGATTTAGGCAATTTTTGGGTTTCGCCATTTTTGAGTTTTGGAAATTTTGCCGTTTCGTGAATTTGCGGATTCATCACCATCGCATTTATTTTGAAATCGTGTTCTCACGTTTCAAGTCATCGGATTATTCCGGATTTTTGGTGTATTTTCAAACCAAATTAATTTTCTGGTTACAAAACCTCGAACATCAGAGGTAAGCTTACATTTTTCTAACGATTTCACTTTTTATGCTCGCTCACGCCAGCTCACGATTTAGACCCACGCTTGTTACGCACGCTACTCACGTGAATATCATTTATGAATCACGTGAGTCACGCTTGGGTCACGTCAATTCACGTGACTTTCGTTCGATCAGGGGATCAAATAAATGAATCACATTAGATTATTTGTTAATTTGATTATTAATTAATCGTGCTTGATAATATGGCAGAATTAACAGAGTGTTTAGGGTTTATTTATCATGTTCTCAAATAAATGAAACTGTTATGAAACTAAAATAAATAATAAAAGCTCACATATTCTTATAGGTAATATTAATATCCTTAATACATTCTTTAACGTTTTAAAGTTCTTCCTCCCATTCATCATAAATTTAAATTAAATTTTAATCTATTTCATTAGTTTACAGAATGTTTGTACAACTAATATTAACTTTGCTAACTTAAGAATTGATTAGAATTTTGACTTCAACATTGAGACTGAATGTAATAACGTAATATCTAGCATTATTTTCTATAAACATATCAGAACAACAAAGAATTGAGAGTCTATTTTTGAGTCTAGATAGTGAAACATTTTTATTTTCGAGAATGGATGTAGAAAGAGAACAATAACTATTTTTAGTTATTCTCCAGTCTTAAATTGTTGTATACTTGTATAAAAGTAAAACTAGAACTAACACTAGACCTAGTACTAGAAAGATTCAGGTTTAACAGTGCGTCTGAAGATGAAAAGTTAGTTCTAGTTTTAATTGCCACTTAGTACTTGATTGTTGTTAATACTTCTAAAATTAAAAGTATTATTGATAGAACTAGAACTAAGATTTAGCCGTACGTCTTTTTAGACGGCTAAACCCTAATGTTTCTATATAAAAAAAGATAATGCGAACAGAAAAGCGGCGAAATTTTAAGGCGCTTAACTATGCATATGAGAAATTAGCAAAATATCATAGACTATTAAGAGAACTTTCACACTATCTATAAATTGAAGAATTGATACAAGCGGCAAAGTCACAAGCCCTGATCATCAAACAAGAAGATCTTAAGAAAAAAGGTAAACAACCTTAAGAAAAACAGTGTTGGATCACACAGTGTCAATAAGGTCGTCATCCCCGAAAAACCAGTACAATTCACGAACCTTACTAATATTTCATTCGATGAACGAGAAACTACATTACTGAATAGGGGACATAACTACGCTCTACAGCCTAGAATTATTCTACCCCACATTGCCATAGACTTCGATGTTGCAATCAAAAATCATCCAAAACACAATGATACCAAAAATGATCTCATCTCTTTTATCTCGAAAGAATCTAAGAAAAAACAACCTTACAACGAAAAGCAAAAAGAAGAATGACATATTATCAAGTCCATCCTTAATAAACACAATGTAGGGCATGGTATATTTGTAAAAGCTGACAAAGGTGCAGGAGTAGTTATCATGGATAAAGACACATACCATAAGATGTCTTCTTATGGTCATATGAGAGTCATATGAGTTTATGACATTGAATAATTACCATCAACTTACTAACAACCCCCTAACAAATATCATTAAGAAAACTAATGACATCAAAAACAATTGTAAGGAAACTTTGATTGAATACACTCCTAAACTAAAAAAAATCCAACAAAAAACTTTTCTGCACCAGCTTTTTCATTCAACTCCTCGTATTCCTGTCTTATATTCACTACCAAAATTACATAAAAAAGACATCCCAATTAGATCTATCACATCATTCATCGACTTCCCCAGTGAAAAATTGACAAATTTTATGCAAAACATTAAAAAAATGATATGTTTTAAACCAACATTCGGCATTACCAACTCGCAGAAATTCATCAGAGACAGAACATTTAAACCTTAAAAACAAAATTCTTATTTCATTGATAAAAAAAATCTATATCCTAATATCCCTATCGATCTCACATTAAAACTATGTTCTAACATGTTTTCTAAACAGTTTAATAACAGCATTACTGTTAACCACTTCAACAACATACTAGAACACATAATAAAACAAAACTATTGTAATTTTAATAATGAATATTATAAAATTTCTGAAGGCCTACCGACGAGAATGCCCCTTTCAAGTATACTATCAGAAATATTTCTAAACCACATAGAAAATGAATTCATTATTAACAATAAAAATCCATATGGAACATATATCCATAAATGGCTAAGATATGTGGATGACGCTTAGGGGAGGGAAAAGAGATTGATATTCAATTGTTTTTACAATTCCTAAACTCAATAGATAAAAAGCTTCAATTTACTGTTGAAATGGAAAAAGATAGAAAATTAAACTTTTTAGATCTATCCCTAGAAAACATAAATGATAGGATAATATATAATATATTCAGAAAACCTACAACCTTAGCTTATTAAGCTTACAAGTTAGGTAATTTTAGATTCTTATTACGTAAAACTATAAAATATCCTCTTACAAATAAAAACGGTACTTTAGAATTTAACTACAAATACGAATTAGCTCAACAAAATAACTTTCCTTTAAAACTCATAAACAAATTTTACATTTATATACAAATGAAAAAGGATCCCCTTTATACCAATGAAGTCAATAATACCAACTTTAGATCAGTACCTTACAATCACATGACACATAAGGCCAAATACATTTTTTTCTAAATATAACATAACATTAGCATATTCCAATTCCAACACCATTTTGAACCTTCTTTCTAACCATGGTAAAAATAAAGATAATAATATTTGTGATAAGTCCGGAGTTTTAATAAGTTATTCTATAAAGTGTGGCATTTGTGATAGTATATATATATATATATATATATATATAAAATTATGTACACGAATACAAGAACATAAATCAAAACCACAATCAAATGTTTACAAACATAGAATTGACACAGGTCACAACATTAATTATAAAGAAACTACCTTAATACACAAATGCGATGAGTTACAAGATGGATTTACTAGAAATCTACGAAATCGATAAATGTAAAAAAGAGGGGAAGCTTAACTTGTTAAACGATCAATTGGATATGGTTTATAAACCTTTGTTTACCTTTATTAAGGCATAAATATGTATTTTAGATGTTTCAGTTTGTTTCTTGTTTTTGTATAACCGTCTTTTCGTATTATGGACCTCTTACAAAATATTTCCGTACATACGTTTTGTCTGTGTTCAGTTCACGTACTCGTCAGTTTGTCGGTCGTTTTTATTGTCATTTTAACCAATTTTTCTCTGTTTGGTTTTATTTTGTTGTGATTGTTTTTTTAGTCGTTTGATTGTATCATTTTTTAATTATAAATAATTATTTTATTTCTATTATATTTAATACAGACTCGGCCGAGGATGGTGTATATACACCGAAACTAGTCCCGAATAAATATAATTTATAAGCAAGTAAGAAGTTGCGTTATATTCATTGTTTTTACATTTACATAACTTGCAACATGGATTCACAACATTAAACACTTTTATATTCGAGAATGCATTTTAAAAGAGAACAAAAACTCTATTATTAGTTATTCTCCAGTCTCAAATTTTTGTATACTTGTATCAAAGTAAAACTAGAACTAACACTAAACCTATTACTAGAAAGATTCAGGTTTAGCCGTGCGTCTTAAGAGTTTTAGCAAGTTTTAATTGCCACTTAGTACTTGCTTGTTGTAAATACTTCTGAAACTAAAAGTATAATTGATACTAGACCTACAACCTTTCTATAGTATTGCCACTAGACCTAGAACTAGAAACTAGAAATTAAAACTAGGATTTAGCCGTACGTCTTTTTAGACGGCTAAACCCTAATGTTTCTAGTTCTAAGTTTAGTGTTAGTTCTGATGCTACGTTGGGTTGGGTTGAATTGGGTTCTGTTTGAAGAAAGGTACTAAAAGAGAGGTACGAAATCCTAAATGTTTTTCATTCTAGGTCTAGTATTAGCTCTAGCATTAGAGTTGGCTCTATTTTTAGTTGCTATTCAGTCTTAAATTGTGATATACTTATATGATAGTAAAATTAGAACTAACACAAGACCTAGTACCAGAAAGTTTCGGTTGAAACCTGAATCTTACTAGTAGTGCTTGTTAGTTCTAGTAGTGCTCTTAGTTCTAATTGCCGGTTAATGCTTGATTGTTGTAAATTCGTCTGAAACTAAATTAGAACTAATACTAGACTTAGAAACTTCTGGTATATCTATCCTTTTCTTTACTAACTACTGAAATTGTTCCAACCGAGTCACGCCGGGTCTCGTTGAAACCAAAGATGCTCACGATCATGCACGTTCTTGCGAATGGTACAATTGATGCCCGCTCACGGTGGGTCACGCATGACCCATCGTGACCCAGCGGGACTCACATAAGTTGCACATCTCTAACAATAAGATGTGTGCCTGAGTGAGTTGTTATGTCCGCTAACACCCACTCACGATCTAGACCCACGCGGGTCATGCACGCCACTCACATGAATATCATAAATCACGCGACTCACGCATGAGTCACGTCAATTCACGTAACTCACGCCTGATCAGTGATCAAATATATGAATCATATTATATATAGATTATTAATTTGATTATTAATTAATCGCGTTTGACAGAATGGCAAAATTAGCACAGTGTTTAGTTTTATTTATCATGTTCTGAAATAAATGAGACTGATTTAAATTAAATTTTGCACTTCACAACAATCATATTTACTTAAAATTTTATTAGAATTTTGACCTAAACATTTAGTTACTGAAAATGTTATTCATAACCTGGAAAACATCAGATTTTCCATAAAAACTACGATATGCGTTTTTTTATTTGTGGACTTATAGAATTTTTGCAAAAATTGCGTGGACCGGTTAATTACTTTGAACAATATCCAGTTAATTACAAATTATGTAAAATGATAATACTCGTCTGGTCAATTTTTAATTTTGATGGCTTAACTCAACCCAATTAATATCTAGTGCTAAATAGCCCTAAATTAGGATCAAGTTGATGGCTCAATCCAACTAATATTTAGTATATTTACTTTAACTAACTACTTAGGTTGGGTCATGTTCAAGTCAGGATGATGGTTCAAGCTGGAATTACCAACGGAATTAATATTTAACGCTAAGTGGCTAGTTGGGTTAGGCTAAAATTAATGGCTCATCTCAACCTAATTAATATCTAGCACTAAATAGTTAGGTGGGTTGGGTTGGAAACCGATAATGTTGATGCATCTAATATTTAGTTTACCACTAACAAGCTAGTTAGATTGGGTTAGGTTCAGACAAGGTTGATGGTTCCACACAACCCAATTACAGGCATACCTCAGTTTACATAATTGGGACCAACACATGTAAGTAAAGTGAAAAATGTTTTGAAATCTTACCACAGGTATATGTAAGATATGGAAACTAAAACAAGAATTCAAGAGTATAAACATAAAATAAATTTTTATATTAGAATATAGAAATAATAATAATAAATATTTAATAACAATTTAAATCTTAATTTAATTTAATACGCTTTTCTTGGTGGGGAGGTTAATTCCACTTTAAAGGCTGATGGGGAAGATTCCTTAGACTTAGGGTTTTTTGAGTTGCGGTTCTTTTCTTCTTTTTATAGATTTCTTTATAACAATTATAAGCATTTGAGGGATTTGCATTAACTTTTGAACTTCTTTCAAAGTTGGTGTCATGCTTTTCAAAAAGGGCCATTGCTTTGTCAAGGTGCTCAAATGCTTGTGAAAGTATTTTCTTCGTTAATCCTTCAAGTGGTTCAGTATCATTATCTTCATTTTGTACTTATTCTTGTATTTCAAGTTTTAACAGATCTTCGTTAGTCAGGGACCTATCATGAAAGGCAAGGAGTTTATTTACATCTTCTGATTCTACTTTCAGATCTAACTCTTGGCAGTTACCCATGCTATTTTATTAGATCTGCAGTAAACAGGAAAACTACGCTTATCATAATATTTCAGGGCCCTAAGGTTTTCATTTTGGTAAATTAGCATTGGTTTTAGTTTCATACTACCTGAGGCGCTGCTGCCCAATAAAAGAGTTATTCGGTCTTCTGCTACTTTATAACCTGGCATAGACTTTTCTCCTTTAGCTGTAAAAATTCGTGCAGGCATTTTTTTCAAAACAATCCTGTCTCATCAACATTAAATATTTGATCGGAAGTGTTGTAGCCTTCTTCTGTTATAACTTTTTCTAGATCATCAACAAATTACGCTGCACTTTCAGTTTCACTTTCAGACTTTGATGTTGTGTAAAATTGGCCATTTTTAAAATTTTTCAAACCTTCCATGGCTAGCAACAAACGCAACATTTTCCGTTGATTCTCCTTTTTTGTCTTTTAAATCGTTAAATAAGCTCAAAGCTTTATTTATTATATTTGACTGACTTAGTGGAATATGCCGACTTGTCTTATTTTCTATCCATACTAATAATAATCTTTCTACCTCTCCAATAATCCCATCTCTTTTTTTAATTACCGTTGATTTTATGAATTAGAACGGATAAAAATTGTCACGTGAATACACGTCTTTTATATCACCTTGGTTTTTAGAACTCCTTCTCAAAATCAATTCAATAGGGTCACGCCAGGTCCCGTTGAAACCAATGTCGTTCACGATCACGCATGTTCACGTGAGTGATACAAAAATTGATGCCTGCTCGTAAAATTTGTTTTTATGTCGTCGAGAAAACGTTCAACCATCGATGAAGATACCCTGGTGTTCAGAATTATAGAAAATTATGCATAATGAAAGTAAATAGGCATTTGCTGAGGAGTTCGCCAGTCATCCCTGAATTCGAGAAACACACTGTGACATCGATGGTTGTTGGATATTGAGTTTACCGTTTGTACTCTCAGCTATATAGCTTAAAATTAATCATCGATTTTACATAATGTTCGGGTTTCGCAGGGAAAAAAAGGCAAACTTAACATAATTGTTAGATAGAACGATTTCTTATCATTCAAATGAATGATAAATTTTAAAAAAATTATTGGTCCGATGTTGAGTTCACCCTTTCTATTCTCAGCGCCTCATATACAATAGTTATCCGCACATCATAATGCATTAGACTTTTTATAAGGAGTTATAAAAAAAGGTACCGAGGTTAGCACAATCGGCCAGCTACGAGATCGCATCAATGCCGCTACAGAGTGCATAGGTCCACAATTTCCAAGATTATTGGTGAGTTGGATTTCTCGTGCGCAATTGTACAGCGAAATGCAAAGACAGCACTTTCAAAATAGATTATAAATGTACTTGATTCAAACCTTTTGTAATTTTGCAAATAAAACATTATTATTAGACGTTTCATAAAGTATATACTTCTTTTAACAAAATAATACCGAAATAATAAATTATTTAAATTTACAAATCAATACCTATTCTCTTAGTCTCCTCCGTATGTTATAAATCACCGTGTATTGATTAATGTGTCAAAAATTCGTTATCTCGATAGTATTAGCTCCTGATTTAATTTTAATCATCCAATACCACTTTATCCTCATAAGCGGTCGTCCTCGTTTATCCTCGACTTAACTAATACAGCACCAAGAGAATACGTTTTCACTTCCGCTCATATCTCATCAAACTCACACCACATCTCAACCACAACTTCAATAATCGCAATTTCAAGTTTATTGCCCCACTACCCTCATATACCGGGACGAAAACACTGCGGGTTAACAAGTTAATGTTAGCCTACAAAGTTTATGGCTTGGGTAGCTTTTAATGTTCGTTGCCTTAACTGGTTCATCTTTTTAAGTAAAAACTGTCTTGAGAACGTTCCTATCAAATATTTTTATATTTATGTTTAATTTTATAAGAAACTTTACCTTTAAGGGACGATAAAAGCCTGTGTGTGAACAGTAAAGTTTGTGAAAAGCTTGATCATTAAGGGCTCACCTTGAGAGAATAAAAGCCCTCTCCGGCTCCTCAGAGTTTAAGCTTCGTTCGAGGCACAATCCAATTCCTTTTAGCTGAAAATCAACTTTTTCGATTAACACGAACGAATTATTTAATAATTTTATAAAAATGATAATTATTTTTAATAAATAGGCAAGTAATTAACATGTCCAAAACAAATAGATTTTCGTGTTAAATGAATTTATTTACGTTCCGGTAGTTTTTTTAATAAATAATAGAGTGCGGCGTGTCCAGACGCGATATTGAATAGAACCACAAATCAATTGGTCCCCGATTTTTTGCGCAGCCCTTTGCCGCATCGCGGCCGAATAAAAACCCCTTCAAATGATGTATTTGCCCCATCGGGCGCACAAATTACCACTATCGTTCCGGGGCGCGTTTTTATCGGAAATAAATTTCCTCATCCGTCCGGGTGGCGGGTTTTCGCTAATACGAAAATAGATTATTTTTACTGAGAATCTTCATTTTTTCCGCATCAAATAATTATATATATACAATACTACTATATATATTTATACTACCTTTTAACTACCTTATAGCATATCAAGTGTTTTAATCCCTAAGGGTAACACTTTGGAATCGAAGCCTGTAACAAGAAAATGTTTACAACAAAAATTGTATTTTTTTTTTCTCAACAATACTGCTCTTTTACATTTTTGTTCTTAGATGCATAGATATTGAGAGATATACTAATATATGGAAATTTGATAAATTTCGTTGCTTTACACTTTTTAAGGTGGTGTAACAAATTTTATTCTCAACAATATCGCTCTCTTATATTTCTGTTTTTGGTTGCGTAGATATTGAGAAAAATATGAAAACATGAAAATTTGATTTTGACGTCACTAATGCACGCATCCTGTTTGTGACGTCAAAGCTCCTCCCTACCTGGGTGAGCATGGTGGGGGAAGCTCGTTCTTATTGGTAGAGAGGGAGCTAGTGGGCGGGGCTTGCGGTTGAAGTCTGCGTGGTAGGGACGACGAACGCGAGTCGTCCTCTACTGGCTGTGCCGGTGGCGGTAGTTTCGAAATTGACAGTTTTAGAATGGAGTGTTACATACAAATGTTTATTCGCGTTAAAGATGACATAATCAATGTGGTATGTTCACCTTGAAAACAATAAGCCGATAATTAGAAATATACTGATTCATGTTTGCTGCTGTGCATTAATTAGAAAATCTGCTGCTTAGTCAGCGACCTCATGTGTTCATCTTGGACTTAATAAGCTTAGTGTGAGATGAAGGCGGAACAACTACATACCAGCGAGTTAATTTTTTAATATTAAGATTTTAAAAAAGATCATCTCTTGGTATTATATACAACATATTATACAACTCTATCTCAAAGCCAAAGCTTTAATGGGGGCTGAAAACACTTAGACTTCAGATGAACAAATATATATTGCGTAGCAAAGGATAAGAGGAAGGTAATACTGTCTTTTTCTGACCTGGAAGGATGTCCTCTTCCTCAGCCCTGTCGCGGTGTGTATATAAAAAAAATAAAATAAAAATAAATAATAAAAAAAGAATATATAATAAAAATAAATATAATAAAAAAGAATATATATATACAGGGTGTCTCATGTAACTGGTTCATTAGAACTGTTTTAGGTTCCACTATTCGTAGAGGCTTGAAATTTTGGCAATATGGGTTGTTCATTCCGATCTATTAATCTAAAATATTTTCAAGATGGCCATCACTTCCGGTCTACCGGAAGTAGACCTCAATTTCGTTATTTTAAATGGAATGCTATAGTTTTTATTACACCATTCAATTATACGTAAGAAAATATGTTGACTTTGATAACAGTTGTTAGTACCTACCGTTTTTTGTTTTCCAGTTATTTTGATTCTGTGTTTTTTGTCAAATATCACCATGCTCTTTACAAGCCCATATCTTAGACAACGTTAATTCAAAAACGTTTTGCATTGATACGATAACTCTTCATATGCTGCTAAATTGATTGTCATTTGTTGCATCAGTATATCTTATACAGGCTGGTCAAAAATTGAGTTACCGTTTCTTTGTATTCAATTAACTGAAAGTCGAAAATTTTAAATGGAACGACCCATATTTTCATAGCCTATCAGAAAGGGAATTTAATTTTCTACAAATTATCTATAAATATTCCTATACCTGTTTATTATAGTTTTCTTGCTATTGAGGAATTTATCAAAATCATAGGTAAAATGTTAGAAACCGTTTGTGTTTTTGTTAGAAGGCCATGACATTTTGACAGTTTTTTGTTTAATTTATTTAAATTATTATTAGTATTATTTCTACCATGAACTGTGATTGAATAAACTTTTTTGATTGCTAGCTGTAATTTACCAAAAATAACCAAAAGAAAACCAAATAAATGAAACAATGAAAGACAACAATTTAATGACAAAAATTAAAATCAATAACATAAAAGAATGAAAAACTTTAAATTATAAAAATAAATTATGGGAATTTAATTCTCTACAAACTATTTAGATACTTTCCTGTGCCTATTTGTTGTAGTTGCCCTCATATTTGGAAATTAATGGACGCATGCAATGCTGGAAAGCTTCTTGTTTTTATGTTAGAAAGCAATGGAGTTTTGATAGCTTTTCAACCATATTTATGTTATTGTTATCGTTACTTAGTTGTGTCATCACTTACTGCTGTTAATGTCATTGAATATCATTTCGATTTATTCCCACGCCAATATTTTAAATTCATCTTATATTCATGGCGGGTGTAATAAAGTTTTGGATAGGATAAGAGACGTATCTCTTAGTTTTGGAAAGATCAAAATAACAAGAAACCATAAATTTCTATCACCAGCAGCTTAAGATAATAGAATAAATGTTTTGTCATATTTTATTGCTTTACCAAATTCTTCGGTAAGAGGTGCTTCTGTCGATTTAGATGAATAATATTTTACAAGAAAGCACCGTAAATAAATAAACTGAACTCTTTAGGAATATCTCGCCCTTCATTACGTCGAATATTACGCCATATTATTGTTTTTCATTGTTTCAGTTAAGCGTTCTTCTGCTGGTTATTTTTGGCAAATAAAAGCTAACAAACTAAAGTTTATTCAATCGCAGATCATTCTAGAAATAATACCAATGATAATTTAAATAAATTAAACGATAAACTGTCAAAATATCATAGCCTTCTAATAAAAACAAGAACGGCTTCCAGCATTTTGTGTAGGATTTTGATAAAATACTCAATATGAAGAAAATTATAATAAATAGGTATAGCAATGTTTATAGATAATTTGTAGAGAATTAAATTCCCGTTTGGATAGGCTAAAAAGATATGGGGCGTTCCATTTAAAATTTTCGACATTCTCGCAATTGAATACAACGAAACGGTAATTCAATTATTGACCACGCTGTATAAGGTATACTGAAATAACAAGTGACAATCTATTTAATAGCATATGACGAGTTATTGTACCAATGCAAAACGTATTTGAAATGACGTTGGCTGAGATATGGGCATGTAAAAACCATGGTGATATTTGCCAAAAAACACTTAAAATCAAAATAACTCGAAAACAAAAAACGGTAGGTACCAACAACTGTTATCAAAATGAACATATTTTCTTAGGTATAATTGAATGGTGTAATAAAAACTATAACATTCCATTTAAAATAACGAAGTGGAGGTCTACTTCCGGTAGACCGGAAGTGGTGGCCATCTTGAAAATATTTTAGATTAATAGATCGGAATGAAGAACCCACGTTACCAAAGTTTCAAGCTTTTACGAACAGTGGAACCTAATAAAGTTCTAATGAACCAGTTACGTGAGACACCCTGTATATATACATATATTTTTTTTCTTTGTTAATAAACTACAAGAAAATTGTTAATCTTGTTTTTTTTTCTTTTCTCCATAATATTACATTAATTATCCAGTTTATCGTTGCAAGACTGGTACTCTGATGTTATTTTGGCTGACTGAATTTATTCGATGTTTATTTTTCTTTTATTTTTTTGCATCTGTAGTTCAATTCAAATAAAAATGGTTGCTGATGTTGGTTGCTCATCTGATTCTACTTCTCACTCTTTCTACTCTGGTAATTCTTCTGCTGATTCTTCTTTTCTGTCCACTTCTGTTTTTATTCTCGATCGTTCTTGTGAGGTTGTGAACGACATTAGTACTCATGCTGGGATATCTTCAGCTGATTTGTTTGATTGCGATAAACAAACTCTATCTCCGTGTGTCATATTAATGTGCAAAGTACTCCTACTCACATTGATGATATCTTAATCACATTCCAATCTAACATTTTTGATATTATTATGGTCAGTGAAACATGGCTTAAACCCTCTCTCCCCTCAGCGATTGTTTCATTTCCCAAATACAACCTTTTGCGAAATGATCGTCTGTTTTCGCGGAGTAAGTGAGTGGCCTTATTTATCACGGACACTCTGCGTGCTACTAAAATGACTTACACTGTGAAAAATTTCGCTCCCTCATTAAATTTGTATATCCTACCTTCGCAACAAACTCATCATCTTCCTACATCGTATTTGCTTCTGGATCTCACTATTACGACTTGCCCGAGTGGCATATTTATGCATGGTCAGCTCCCTGCTCCTCAATTCCTATCATGATCTGATCTACTATGCGGTGCAGCTGTAACATAATATTTTCTCGCAACGCACTATTTTTGCTCATGACCTGAGTCGTTTTTATCGTAAGATCGATTGGTTTTCGCTTTATCGAAAAGCCGATATTGATGGAAAGGTTGACTACCTCAATTCTAAAGTTATCTAGTGAAACCTAAGCCTCACCTAAGTCCTCCGCTTTCTACTTTATTCTGGTCACCGCATTAGAAGTCCACGATGAAGTCCGCCATGGACTACGTCAGGTCTACTGCTGTGAAAACTAATGGAAATGCTCGCAAACGTCTTTTTCCTATATTGGATATTGTTCTTACTCTTAAATCTCACATTTTTAACTTTTCTCTTGAACGATCCTCATCGTCATTCAATCTGGAATGTTGCTCCTGTTGTCCCAATACCTAAATTAAGAGTTCCTTAAATGATTTTCGTCCTATTTCAACTTTATCTGTTCTATCAAAAGCTTTCGAGCGTCTTATTTAGCGTCTTAAGTCTGCATGTGACAAACGTTGTGTTACCATTCTTGTGTTACTTGATTTCCGCAAGGCATTTGATTTGGTTGATCACAATCTCTTATTAGCGTCAATGGCTGCCCTTACTTTTTCATGTTTACTTTAGTTTCGATCTTATTTGTTTTTATATTTTATCTTTCCTGTCGTTCTTTGTGTGTTCGCGCTGATTCTGAACTCTCGTCTACTTATGATATCAGACGTGATGTACCCCAGGATAATATATTGAGTTCGCTTCTGTTTTAAATTTTTACATTATGACGGTAACATTATTCAGCTGTCAGATATGGTTAAAAACCTTGGGGTGGTTATGGACCTTACAATGTCCTAGAAATCTCCAGAAATTCTATTTATTTGCAAAAAGGTCTTACAATTGTTTCCACTCGTTTGTTATTCTGTTATATTACATCATAAAGATTAGGATATGCCGACACGGCATATCATGATCTTTTGGTAACACTCCAAAATAAACTGCAAAGACTTCAGAACAAGCATACAGCATACGGTATATCTTTCATCTCCGGAAATCTCAACACACAACTCCATACCGTAATTACTTACAAATATTAAGCTGTCAGAACCGTATATCATTTCGTATTAGACTATGTTATATAATAAGCTTCGTAATCAAACACAAAGGTACCTGTATTGTATATTTCAGCGCTTGTTATCGCATGGTCTACTTACTAGATCCGGGTTGTTTCTCTGCTTATGCACAATTCGTTCACTATGTAGGCGATGACCCTTTGGTTTTTTTTTTCTAGCAACTAATATAATGCACCAGTTTAGTTACCATAGGTTTAACGTAGACGCTTACCATTCAATTTATGTTCTTTTATAACTCAGTATATGGCTGATTGATTGGGTCTTTTGGAAGATATCGTTGTTACGATAAATCGATCCTTTCGCCTTATTTATATACAGGGTATACGAAAAGTATGAAATAATAATTCTACAGCCTTAACTTCAGCTTATTTTAAAAACTTTGGAATGAAAATTACTTGAAACAATTTTCCATATTATCTTGGTGTAGAAATAAAATAAAAATGATGATAGCGGTTAATGTTTCAGCATGGTGAATATATTTTTTAAATGGAATACCCTGTATATCTTAAGGTTTTAGAATTTCTTTTAACAAGGTGTTGCAAAATGCCTTGTTAAAATGCAAGTAAATGTTCGCAGACTTTTAAATGATATGATTTTTGAACTGTTGAATAAGCCGGAGGAGTCATGTAGTGTTGTCCTTATGGGGGTTATGGGGTCACCTAAATATCATTTAGGCTACTGCCAATAGACAATATATTAAACAACAATATATATATATAAAAAATATATATATTAAATTTAATATTGTAACCGTTTTTATTTCCTGTTGTTGTTTGTTATAAATTTTTATTGGTATTTTTTATATTGTTAAGTATTATTTGTCACAAATAAATGTAGTAACCACCGATTTTTAGTTTTATTTATTTAATATCTTCAATTAAGGCCTTTTCCAAATTCGAGAACTTAAAATTGGAGTGAAAACTGTCTTCGTTACCATAATAGCACACTTAACACTTACATTTTGTTGTCACTATGTTACATCTTATTAAACAAAAATTTCAATATCTCGAAAACAATGCAGTTTAAAACATTAAAACTATAGCATTTTGCAACATCTTGCCAATAGGAATCCAAAAACCTTAAAATATACAGGGGACCCATTTAAAAAAAACACTCTCACCATATCGTAATTCCCGTCATGATTTTTATTTTATTTCTATACCAAGATATGCGTTAAGTTGAAGGTAAGAATGTAGAACCATTACTCCATACTATTTGTGCACAATGTATATTAAGTTGCTAAATGCGTACGTATTTTTAGTTATATTTTTATAATGGCAAAGACATAAATGATATTCACTGAATCATATAAAATATTTACCCCTTCATATGTTTTAGATAGTTTATCAATCTCAATTTAAATGCCTGACCCGGTATATAGTATTTATATTACACGAATTGGGAGTGAAATATTCTCTTAATATTTATGTAAATACAATAAAGGTAGGCATCGTAAACAACGTGTCATTATTATCCGGTAGGTTGGGTGAAGTGTGTGGTCGCACACATTGTTTCCATTTAATTACAGAATAATTAAATAGCATTTGACCGAACAATATTGCACCAACTAGTCCCGAAATGCGCGAGAGTGCATTTTATTCCCTCACGCCAATAATGAAGCTTTATGTGAAAGCTTTATATGTAACGGGTCCAATTTAATAATAACATTTAAAAAATTGATGTTGTTTCGAATCGATTTTGTCTCCGGTTTCGGAATAAACGGTGCGTTTTCTTGGCAAGTTGGTTACGATTAATAGTCTAACGGGGTTAGTTTTTATCTGGAACCATTAAAGACGTTTTTTTGCGAACGGGGAAAAAAGAAAACTTGAAAAGTCGATGATTAGCGTTTTTTTAAAACCCCACCCGTAATTTCTCACAAAGTTTTGAAAGTTGTAAAGACCGTTTTTCGAACTTTAATCTAAATTTATAATCCGAGCTCTGGGTAGATCATAAAACTTAAATGTGTACACGATTTTCTCAACGCAACCCCTAATCGTTTCGCCATGATTTTCTCAACAGTGAAGGTTTTCTCGGGGATGAAACTTCGTGCGGCTGTAAGCAGCCCCTGCTAATTATTTTCCTCTAATCTGCTTAATATGCCAGGGAGTCACAAAAGGTCGAGTGGCGGTTCCGAGCCGGGGGGAGGAACCTCGGGAGGTGTACATTAGCGGTATTATAACGCTTGATTTATTCCGGAAGTTGCCGTCTGCAGCCGCAAAGTTTTAACGAGCCGCATTCGCGCTGAAATTAGCTCCAACCCATAAACAACAATCGATATGACATCCAATAACTAACATTTCGCTTCAAAATGGAATGCTAAATTGAGCTAAGTAAGCGACGTGCTTAACGTAACTGATGGCAATGCCCGGCAAGAATAAAAAAAGGGAACTTGAAATAATAAAGCACCCTCTCCATTCGGAGCCACACGCCCCATTACTCTTTCCTCTCTCCCACCGCGAGAGTACCGGGGGGAAGCAGCAAAGGGCGACACCATCGCATCCCTTATAAATAACTCCAAGACTAATTGTTAAACGAATAACAACCCCGCGCAGCTGAGGTAAACGGAACAAGATGTAGCTATCCGCGTTGAAAGTATGAAACAAAGTTGAATTTTTCATAAGCAATTTTCTTTTCCATCCAACTTCATTACGAGGCAACAAAATCTCTTTACGGAAAATACCTACATTGGATTGTGTGTTTTGGCACAAGTAAAACTATTTTCACTGTTATTTCCTGCAAAACTCAATTTCTAATCAATCAACTGGGCGATAAATGCGTTTCTCGCGTCGCCTTCTCCCGTTCACGTTTGACTGCGCGCACACGGCCCCCGTTCAAACTTTTAAATTCAATTTGCACGACTTTTAGGGATTTTCATCTAAAGAGATTTCTCCCAACTTTCAAACAGTTTCCCTCCGACGCCCTCATTCCACCAAATCATATTTTAAAACGGCAATGAACAGTACTCGGAAGTTTCTTTTAAAAATTATAACACAATTTTTAAGGGAAAATTTAAAAAAAATTGAAATACACTACCCATTAAGAATTACTCTTCTATCCATGCTCTCTATTAAATTGTTGATAGCGTTATTCATGCAGATTAGGAGACTTGTCTTAGTCGCCGACCCACCACATCTCAGAAATGTTTAATCGGCGACGAATCCCAAAAGTTGCAACATTTGCAATCCAACCTGTATTATCAAAGAAGAGTCTTGTATTATCAAATATGAAAGGTACTAGCGCCGGTTCCAGAACGTTGTTTTTTTATCACCGTATCTTCCTACGACGATCATTTACCTATAAACTAAACCTTGATTCATCAGTGATGGTGATGTCATTCCAATGATGAACCCACCGTTGCTGTTCTTGACAACATACATGTCTGGCTGTTTTATGAGTAGGTGTTAATTGAAGCCGAAGATATATGAATGAAGCTAAAATAACAAATTCTTCTCTAAACAGTTGCCATCAACAAGTCTCCATTCAAAGTTCTCGTACAAATCGAACTTATTGTTCTTCACGTTCATTGCTTCTTTGTTCCGCTTTCTTTGTTCATTCCACTTCGGACCATAAAGACAATATCTGAACAATTGTAGGTGTTTCCGATCAGCCTTCTTCCTATCTCTCAGAATGAGAGGCCCACCAATCTTTCATATTGATAATTCGACCCCTATAAAAGTGATAGATATGGGCAGAATTTCGAAGATGATGTCGCACTGGGAGCATTACAAGACGTCTTCTTGATAATTTGACAATCAAATAAGCTGACATTGCAATCATCTACCCGGAACAAATGCGACAATACTCTAAAACTTCTTAACAGATCTTTACTTCTTACTATTCTTATTACTATTTTAACTATTTAACAGAGTCTTAAGTTTCCGACATATATTTTGTTGAAGGAAATTTATTCATTACTAGGAAGAAAATATCAAAAGTTGGAGATAACAATGGTAAAGAAAACATAACAGTTGTAATTCAGGATTTTATGTGAACCTGAGCATACTTCAATACGAGTAATGCAAAGAGATATTATGTAGTTCTTTTATCTACAAGTACAAAGGGATACATGACATACGGAAATACATTTATTCAAGAAAAACCGTCACGTTTGCGACGGCAAATCTGGCACCCGTCCGAAGGAACCAAAACCAGCCGTCGCGAAAAAGCCCGCCTCTTTATTATTCCCCTTTTGGAAGCTCGCTCCGTTTCGTTATACTCTGGAAACACGTTTTCCCGACTGCGGAAACCACCTTTTCTTAATATTCCCGACTACACTAGCAAACCCAGAGCGCGTCCGAAATTCTTTTACCCCCGTTAAATGATTACCCCCAACCACCCCACGTTGCTATTTCAAATTCCTCATAAATGTTAACCCCAAAATTACCACGAGCAGAATCTAAAATTCCCCCTCTTCAAATGCCTTACACACAATATCGTTCGCGTTTCGTTTTTATGCGATGTGTCGAAAAAGGGGCACGTAACGAGACGGTTTCGGCTGTCTCGTCAAATAAAGCCACTCCAAGAGTGGGATAGTTGGAGAATGGCGGTACGTCAGTCACGTGCCGACGACTCCATCGCGTCTCGAAAGAGGAAAACAACCGTCCGGCACGCGATGGGAATTCCTTTAGAGCTACTTCGGATAACGTGTTACGTGTGGACCGCAGCATCGACAATCTCTCAATGCAATCGGAATTGTGGTATGTTGTTTTGACATCATTTCGAAAATAATTGACAGATTGTATGAGATTCAAAGGAATTATCAGTCAAAGCTATCAATTTAGTAGCATAAAACCAACATTTAGAATAAATCGTAAGACAACCAGAATGTTTTTCATCGTTTACTGCAGGGGTGGGCAAAGTTGAATGTTCAATGATCGACGTAAATGTTAGCTGGTTAATGGCTATCGACACTTTCAGAAATAGGAAAAAAATAACGCATTGAATGGTAATTAAATTATTTATTCATATGCATGGCATTCCATTTTATCACTGTTGTGAGTTATTAAAATTCGGTTTATATTCACTAAGACATAATCGCATAGATGCCATCAAGTTGTTGTCAGTTAGATTGCTTCTAAATTTTGATTTAATGAATTTCATTTGTGAAAATACTGCTTCGCATAAATATGTCGAACCAAAAAATGCAAATATCCTCAATGCCACAGATTTTAATAACGGAATTTTTCTTCGGATACTAAATTCCAAAACGAATTTTCATGTGTTCGCCATTTAAGACGATATCCGATTTTATTGTTAAAACTTCTGATTCTATGTCTGTTGAATTTAGTTGGAAGTTATCAGCTAAATTTGAAGAAATATCTTCGATGTCATATTCTCCAAACGGAAATGAAATAAATTCAAAAATAACTTGAAAGCGAGTGAGATTAGAAAAACTTCTTTCAGATTCTTGATTAATATTTTCTATTTCACAACAAAACTGTTGAATGTTGCATTAGCCACGAATTTTAATCTTAAGTTATTTTGTTTTAATTATGAAATGTATAATTTCAATTTTACTTTAAAAGCATATATTGAACTCACTAATTGAATAATGCTTCTTCCTTTTCCTTGTAATTCTAAATTTAGTGAGTTATAATGACCCATAAAATCTTCCAGTATCTTCAAAGTGGATCTTCCAGCTGTCTATGTTTTTCTCCCAACGAATTTAAAAATTCTACTATTTCGGGCAATAGCTCTAAAAATCTTTCCAAAAAACATCCTTGACTAAGCCATCTAACATTGGAAAAAAGCACTAAATCTTCATATTCCAAATCATTTTCCTCTAACTGATTACGGAACAATCGCCTTCTTAAACTCCGTGCTCTTATAGAATTTCCATAACATCCATAACATCGTAAACATACAACAGTTTTGCTCATAAAGCGTATTATGAATGATGCAGTGGAACGATATAAAATCGGGAAATTGTTCGTTTTGTCGACAAAGGGCTAAAAATCCATTGTTTCGGCCAACCATACAGGGTGCTTCATCGGTTAATACAGAAACCAACTTATGCAGAGGCAATTTTGTTTCCTCAGTAAATGTAACAAACGTTGTAAATATGTTCTCACCTCGTGTTGTTCCATTCATGGGAAGTATTGTTAAAAATTCCTCTTTTATCGAAATATCGGAAAATATTATTCTTATAAAGACAATTAATTTTGCAGTATCAACGGCATCAGTAGATTCGTCAATCTGTAATGAGAAGAAACTGCAGCTATATATGTCCGCTTCCAATTGTTGAATTACATTCTCATTCATATCTTCAATTCGTCGCGTTACAGTTCGATGAGAAAGTTGTAAATATTTAATTGCAGTAAGAATTTCGTTTTTATTTTTAAAGTTAAAAAATAATTTTTCACTCGCCTCAAGGAAAGCTTCTTTAAAAATTTCACCATCTTGATAAGGTTTTTTATGTTTTGCTAAAACGTAGGAGATGGCATACGATGCTTCAGTTGCAAACTTAGATTGTTGCGTAGTAGAATGAAATAAAAGTTGCTATGCTGCTAATTGACCTTTTAATTCTTTTACTTTTCGTTTTCTTAACACGTTATTTACAGGGTATTCATTTTCATAATTTTTATGTAAACTCGAAAGATGTCTTTCGAGGTTCCCTAAAGCAACTGTGGCACGATCTCCTGCCGATCTCCTCTAGATCGACTATTTGCCCACCTCTGGTTTACTGCATAGCAACAAAAAGTTAATAATTAATGATATGACCCTTCCTCGAGAGTATATCAAAGATGCAAGTATATATATGAAGTTTAGAGTCTTCCAAAATCGACGATTTCATGTAAACATTTCAAATCCAGCTCCTCGAAATCATTCATTAACAATTTCGTTGTTCGTGTCCTATAAGACGATTTTATTCTCACTCCGCCGAGAGGAGAATAAGAGCGGGCGAGGCGATACAATCTTCCAAAAGACCTCAAGCGACTTCGGCGATTTGAGACGAAATCGTTCCTTATATATCTCAGTAAATATATGAAATCTCCTTTAAGATGATTGTATTCTCCATCCGCCGATGTCGATTGCGGGCGAGGCGCTACAATTATCCAGAGTAGACGATTTTATGGAAACATATCAAATGTCAGGTCTCAGCCGCAATCGACCTCAGCGTTTTGACGCGAATTCGTCCCTTGCATATCTCAGTAAACATATAAAGTCGACGATCTCAAATGATTTTATTTTCACTCTGCCGATGTCGTTTGCGGGCGAGGTGCTACAATTTTCCACAATAGACGATTTTATGTAAACATGTCACACCCCAGGCCTCGCCAGCCAGCGACCTCGTCGTTTCGAGGCGCAATCGTCCCTTGCATATCTCAGTAAACATATGAAATCTCTTATAAGACGATTTAATTCTCACTCCGCCGAGGTCGCTTGCGAGCTAGGCGCTACAATTTTTCAAAATGGACAATTTTATGCACACATTTCAAATCTGGCGCCTTGTACACCAGCGACCTCGGCAATTTAAGGTGAAATCGTTCCTTATATATCTCAGTAAATATATAAAGTCTCCTATATGATGATTTTATTCTCACTCCGCCAAGGTCGCTTGCTAGCGCGGTGCTACATTTTTCCAAAATAGACGATTTTATGTAAATATTTCAAAACCTAGGCCTCGCCCGCAAGCGACCTCGGCGTTTTGAGGTGAAATCGACCCTTGTATATCTCAGTAAACATTTTTATAAAATCGTCCATTTGGAAGATTGTAGCGCCTCGCCCGCAAACAACCTTGGTGGAATGAGAATTAGATCGTCTTATAGAAGACTTGATATGTTTACTGAGATATACAGAGTGAGTCGTGAGGATCGCACCAAACTGAAGGGTGGATCAAGAAGATAGTAGAGGACGTGGAGAACACGGCTAGCATTTTTTGTGTGCGAAAAAACAGTCCTAAGTGCGTATATTTTCATTTATAAAGACATATATCTATCCAATCCTCCATCGCCGACCGGCTAGAAACCAGTTTTTGTTCGCCTACGTTTTTCACTTGATAAATGGTATTCTGTTAATTCCACCACGAGCGCTTTCTCCCGACCAGCTGCTGACTCCATCAACGTTTTATAAAAACCTAAAATATGGACGCACAAAGTGCTTTCAATAAACTACTGGCATTGGAGGAAAGCTTTAGTAAGAAGTTTGAAGATTTTAATAAGCGACTTCAAATGGCGAATGAGGAGAAGCAGGAATCAGCTCCGGATAATCTCGTAAAATTGAGGACAGATTTCTTAGCTTTCGCTGAGATATTTAGAACGACCATTGAGGGCATTAAATCTACCTTCAGAGAAGTCAATACACGTTTAGATGGATTAGAGGCATACTCGCGGCGCAATTGTCTATTATTTCACGGCATCGCCGAGAATGACAACGAAGATACAATGGGTTTAGTCGAGGATGCAATAAATAAGTTGAACATCAATAATTTTAAGTACAGTTCGTCAATGATTGATCGCTGCCATAGATTGGGTAGAAGGAAGAAGGTAAAGGATAGATCAACTGAATTATCGAACCGTCCTATTATTGTTAAATTTACGGCATATAACTATAGAGCCGAAGTATGGAAAAACAAGCGGAACTTTAAGGGTACGGGGATTTCATTAACAGAATCACTTACGAAGGCGCGGCTCGAAGTTTACAACTGTGCAAAGGATTATTTCGGGGTCGAAAACTGCTGGACCGAGGATTTACGCATCAGGATTCTTCTTCCAAATGGAACAAAGCTGACTGTTGTCCATCAAGAAGAGCTACTGGAGGCGAAGAAAAAGTACCAACCACAAACCAAGAAGGTGCCCCGAACTAAAAAGCGGGTGCGCCAAATATAAGACCTGGAAATCGCCACCCACTTTCATACCTGTTGTCGTTCGACATCCTACCTGTTAACCCATGTGGAGGGCATTGGTTGGGGGGCGCTCGGCGCTGGATGTATGTATATATATATCCTTTGTGTTATTTTTTTTTTTTTGTTTTCTTTTATTATTATTACTTTTTCTCTCTATTACTTTGTGTTTCTCTCTTTTTTTTTCTTTTTTTTTTTTTCCTTCTCTTTCTTCGTTTCTTTTTGCAGGAACTTTAGCGTGAGTGTTGCGGACTGAGCAGATGTTTGATATCGGTCATCTAAATGTTAGATCTTTGCTTAAATCTCTTAATGACTTTAAAATTGTATTGGCTGACGGTGGCTATCATGTGTTTGCATTGAGCGAGACTTGGCTGTCTGCTGAAACCGTTGATAATGCAATATCTATAAACGGGTATAGAGTGCTTCGGAAGGACAGAGAGACTAGAGCGGGGGGGGTTGCGTTGTATATAAGGGAAGGAATAACAGCTACCACAATCGAAGTGAGTGATGCAATAGAGCAGCTATGGGTCAGGATACGACTGAACAGGTTGTGTCTTGCCTTGGCAGTAGTATACAGACCCCCATCGGTCAATTACAGTTTGTTCCTCGGTGAACTGGAGGATGTGCTTTCGAGTGTATTGCCTACGGTGGACGGGGTGGTGATCCTTGGAGATTTCAATATCGACATGCTGAACCCACGTACCCGAATGGCCCGAGCGTTACAAGATTTACTCGATTCTACGGGTTTATATCAAGTCATTGAGGGACCAACACGAGTGACCCAATCATCGTCTACTTTGCTTGACCTGATACTGGTGTCAGACCGCGGTTTGGTCAGTGAGGTGGGTGTTACAGATGGGGGAGCCATGTCAGATCATGATATAATATATTGCAATCTAAAATTTAAAACTCCTCCACATCAGCCTCCGATTAAAACCTTTCGCTGTTTTAAATTTTTTCAATATAACCAATTCACGAGTGATCTGTATAGAATACCATTTTTTCATATTTTTGATTTGCCCGATGGGGACTCTAAGGTAAATTTTTTCAATAGCGCCCTTTCTAGTGTTTTGGAGGTTCATTGTCCACTGAGGACCTGCAGTTTTGTAAAGCCTCAGTCGCCTTGGATTACTGATACTGTTAGGTCTATGCAGAGAATTCGGGACAGGGCGTATCGGGAGTTTAAGGCGACAAAGCTTCCGCAGAAGTGGACCTTTTATAAATCGATGAGACGACTTGTTACGGAAGCTATCCGTACAGAGCGCAGAGTATATCTGGAACTTCAAATTAAAAACTCAAATAATAAATGGGTAGCTTTGAGAAAAGTGGGTCTCTTTAATAAAAAGCAAATTTTAATACCGCAGCACCTTAAAAATCTAAACCAGTTAAATGCGCACTTTATTAGTGTGGGTACATTGGAGTATGATGCGGAGCTTTATAGTTATTATCTTAGTAATACACTGTATGACCAGGTTTTTGAATTTGCTGAAATTAGTGAAGCCATTGTCGAGGAAACTATTAACGCAATAAACAGTAACGCAATGGGCTATGACAGCCTAAATAAAAAAATTATTCAATTATGTTGCCCCCATGTTACACCATATGTTAGGCATATTGTAAATCACGTCATAGAAACTAGTTCATTTCCGGCTGCGTGGAAGATATCGTTGCTGAATCCTCTCCCAAAAATTAATAATCCTCAAAGGCTGTCTGACTTAAGACCTATAAGCATATTGCCGATTCTTTCAAAGGTCATGGAGAAGATTCTGTTTGAACAACTTAATAAATATATTGCAATCAAAAACATTCTGCCGGACCGGCAATCTGGATTTCGTCCTGGTTTCAGTTGCACGACGGCGCTGGTTGACGTTGTAGATGACATTGTGAGAGCGATGGATAGTGATAAAATTACCGTTCTCTGCCTGCTTGATTACTCGAAAGCCTTTGACACTTTGAACCATAAAATCCTCCTGTCCAAGCTACATCATATAGGGTTGAAGCGCAATGCAGTTAATTTGTTGGAGAGTTTTTTGGAAAATAGGGTCCAGCGTGTGAGTGTGGATGGTCGAATGTCGGACGCCATGACGGTATCGGTGGGTGTGCCTCAGGGATCGGTTCTCTCTCCGCTCCTTTTCTCAATATACACTAGCGATTTTCACAAGCATGTATCGTTTTGTAATATGCACCAATATGCGGATGACACTCAGCTTTATGGGTCTTTTGGCGAGGTTGGGGTTGATGAGGCCTGTAAGCGGATAAGTGCTGACCTTGATAGTCTTGTGGATGTGTCTCGTCGTCATAATTTATTAATTAACTCAGCAAAAACTGATGTTATAGTTTTTGGTCCCAAGAAACTTAAGGAAAGAATTAAATCTCAACTTAATATACGCATAGAAAACCAACAATTAAATTGCAAAAATTCAGTTAAAAGTCTAGGAATAATTATTGATGAGAATCTAACATTCAACGAATACATTAATAAAAAGATCCGGACGGCATACGGTCAATTAAAATCCATTTATAACGCGCGTCATTTTCTCACCGGTAGCAGTAAACGTTTACTTTGCGAGAGCCTAGTGTTATCCAGTTTTAACTATGGGGACATGCTGTACTCCTCTTTTATTTCCAAACGTATAACCCAAAAGATTCAAAAAGTACAAAATTCATGTCTGCGACTAATTTTTGGGATAAGGCGACGAGAACACATTAGTCACAAGTTGGTTGAAGTAAACTGGTTAAATATGATCAACCGCAGAAAATTGCACTGCGCAACAGCTTACTACAATATTATAACGACAGACCGACCACCCTATCTTCGCCGGAAGATACAGTACAGGACGGACGTGCACAACCTCAATATTAGATTTAAGGGAACTCTCACACCACCAGTCCACAAACGGCAATTTTTTAAACACTGTTATACTTACCAAATTTCCCAAATGTGTAACGATATTTTTCGATCTATAGGACTGTGCACGTCCGTCGCAGCTCTTAAACGACGATATGGGGCAGCCCTGTTTTCGGCTCAATGCACCTTCTAAAACTTACCGATGATGTTCATGTTTCAGCTCTGCCGTATTTACGCATAGGTTTCTCTTTTGTTTTATGTTTTCTTATATCTTATATCTTTTTTTTTGTTTTTCTCTCCCTCTTTTCATATCATTTTCTGTTACATCTATTTTTTTTATGTATTATTTTCAACGGAGTGATTGTGGAAGAACGATAGGAGGCTATCGAACGTCACCCTTTGTTCATGAATATATTTTTTGAATATATTTTGTATATTTTGAATATTTAGGAACATATAATTTTTGAGTTAGCACGATATGTATATGAAACACGATATATGTATGATGATTTGTTTTTGTGAACAATAAACAATATTATTATTATTATTATTATATTATTATTATGTGAAAATAATGTAAAAAAATCATATGTTCTTATCCGATTCTCATTTGTTCTCAGGTTATAGCATAGTAACAAATAAACAAATTTCACACCTTAACAGTTTATTAATCATAGCGTTCTTTTAATAAATGTTCAAAAATACTGCTATTTTTGTCGTAATTAAAGTATGCCATGTTCGAGGCTCATAGACATTTGATAACTCTAATGTTTTGATGAGGTGTTAGTGTACTTTGAGAGTAATTGAAGGTTTACTTTCGAATTTATGTGATTATTAGCGTTGCAATATGCCAGACACTTACTCAAATTTAGAATATGCCAATATGGTGTTCATTTATGATTTCTGTAATGGAGATGCTACAGCTGCTGTTGAAGAATATCGTCAACGTTTCCCACATCAAAGACATCCTGATAAAAACATTTTTATCAGAGTTTTCAACAAATTGTGCGAGACTGGTAAACTTCGCAGTACTAACATAACATCTGAACGCGCAACTCGACAAGGTTTAGAAGAAGTACAAAATATTCTGCATCTAGTAGAAGAAGATGTAACTACCAGTTCCCGAAGAATTGCTACTCAATTGAATTCCACAAAAGAGAGTTATAAAAACACTCCACGAGCAAGGCTTATATCCGTATCACATACAAACAGTGAAGTACCTACAACCCGAAGATTTTGCTAACCGTATAGTGTTTTGCCGGTGGATAAATAATAATCATCGTGTTGTATCGCGTATACTTTTTACGGAGGCTACATTTACCCGTGATGGTATTAATAATATTCATAACAGTCATATATGATGCGATGAAAATCAAGTTTTCTGTAAATGTGTGGTGTGGTGTGGTATGGTCAAAATGAAAGGGCCAATTAAATAAGAGTCGACCTCTTATTTAATTGGCCCTTTCATTTTGAAGAAGCGCCTCACAGGAGAGAACTACTTCAATTTTTTATAAAATGAATTAAATGGCCTGCTAGAGGATGTTCCTTTGGAAATTAGAATGCAGATGTACTATCAGCACGATGGAACTCCTGCTCATTTCGCTCGCCAGGTCAGGCAACATTTGATGAACGCTTTCCAGGGCATTGGATTAGTCGTGAAGATCCTATTAATTGGCCTGCAAGATCCCCAGACCTCACAACATTAGATTATTGTTTATGGGGCTGGATCAAAAATGAAGTGTACAAAATAAAACTGAACACACGGGATGCATTAATTCAACGAATTAGGAATACTGCAGTCCATATTAAAGAAGAAGGAAATGAATCAATTTGGAGAGCAACAAGCGCTCTTCGTAGACGAAGTAGAAAATGTTTAGAGGTCAATGGCGGTATTTTTGAACATTTATTAAAAGAACGCTATGATTAATAAAATGCTAATGTGTAAAATTTGTTTATTTGTTACTATGCTATAATAACTTGAAAACAAATGAGAATCGCATAAGAACATATGATTTGTTTTACATTATTTTCACGTGTATAATACACTCATAGAGTTTGGTGCGATCCTCACGACTCACTCTGTATATCTCAGTAAACATATCAAGTCTTCTATAAGACGATGTAATTCTCATTCCACCAAGGTCTTCTTGTATATCTTAGTAAATATATAAGGTCTTCTATAAAATGATTTTATACTGACTTCGCCGAGGTCGTTTACTGGCAAGGCGCTACAATTTTTCAAAATTGATGATTTTATGTAAATATTTCAATTCCGTCTCCTCGTCCGCAAGCGATCTCGGCGATTTGAGGCGAAATCGTTCCTTATATATCTTAGTAAATATATAAAGTCTCCTATAAGATGATTTTATTTTCACTCCGCCGAGATCGCTTGCTAGTGAGGCGCTACATTTTTCCAGAATAGCCGATTTTATGTAAATATCTAAATACCGCCTCACCCGCAAGCGTCCTAGACGATTTGAGGTAAAATCATTCCCTGTATATTCTAAGCTTTTATATATACCGCCCCATTCTTTGTTTTGATGGCAGCCTTTAACTCGACTCAGAATGCATATTGCTTGTTGTTCTTCTAAATACAAACCAGGATGCCTCATTAGTTCGCCTGGGGTTTGCACCTGTGCCCCGGTGTCGGCACATGAGAAGGAGGTATTGGCATGAATTGAGGCGTTGTCTTGCTGGTAAATTATTTAGCAGAGTTGGTTCCTCTTCATAATCCAAACAAGAATGGTTAGAGCACGATTCGCCTGTTACTTGTCCAATTTCATCTTGCAGGAAGAGAAGGAGGTGAGCAACTTTAAAAGAAAGTTGCTTAGAAACATGAAATTAAATTTTCTCATACGTTGGCTATTGTAATTATCCAAAGTATGAATAAGAATGGTATAGATCTCTTTTGATTTCCATTCACCATTTGGTGTCTTATCATTATGTCCTGTAATTATATTTAATATTGAATTTATATTTCACCTTCAATTCATTTCAATTCGCGTAAATTCAATTAAATAAGTAAGTATATCATTAAATTACGCCAACACGTAGTTGTCGAAACTATTTCAAACAATGTTTGTCTTAAAATATAGTAGCACATCTATCTTTCATCATCTAAATAAAAATTTGCAAATCTCCGGTTAAAACATCATTAGCTATTTTTAAACCTTTTGTGTGGCGTAAACTTTAGGATTTCTTCGCTAGATGACATTACACGAGATATGCAACCGACAACTCACGATTGCATATTGTAATCTTTCGGATTTCAGCGTCATCTAATATTCATCAGGTAAATATAAATTGTTATACATCAGAGTACAGAAATCTTTCTTCGAGTTAGTTCCACAATTCCCCGCTAAATAGTGGGCATGTTTAAACTTCCCGCGCTTGACCGTTTCCGTTGTGACGTCACAAGGAATAGGGATTAACTTCCGCTGTATAACTCGCATTAATATACTACATACTGTATATAGTATAACACTAAACTTCAAAGGATTAAGCAGAAATTCCTTTTGAGAATGCTATTTCAACCCTATCAGAATTGAATATAATATAATGTGTTTAGAATTTTTGTTTACATTTTTTTATCTTAAATGAATAGAAAATTTAAAAACTGTGACACAAAAGGTTGTTTAAGGTAACCCTTATAACGTATACTTAAAGCCTTTGTATGCACAAACGCGAAGCTCTCGTAGTTTCACAGTTATCTTGTGCAATTCTAGATTATCACATCTAAATGATAATCAGTTTTTCTGCATACTTGATTAAACAGGTCTGGTCGCTTAATTATTATAAAAAAAATAAAAAATGTTTGTTTATTAATTTGGTGTGGTTTCATAGATAATTATTTTTTCAGTATTATAGGGCGGTTGATTCCTAGTAAAAGTTATGGAAGCATAGAATTTCGTGGAACGGTTGTTTGCGCGATAGACCGAACCGGTCAGAACAGGAACGGCGATACCATTGTTCGGGCACGTTAGTTTCTGCCAGGCGAGGCATTTACAACAACGGCAGCAAACCGGCTTCGAATCCCGCACGTCCCAACCTCGGCATCCATTACGATCCTGTCTCTCTAACGCCGTATCCCCTTGTATTTCGTACGCGTGATTTATCTCGATCCAGACGCGTCCCAAACGAAACTAGAGAACACTACGGCTCCATCTTCTCCTCTCAAGAACGAAAATATCATGCATAGCAACCGAGGCGGGAGATACTCGCAAGAAACTTTCGGTTGCTTATACTATTCGTATACGTATACAAATAATAACTTTGGCTTCTTGCAGCTCGTAGGTAGTACGGAAGGCTGTATAATTTTATAGCGTCCTCGGCGGGGGTTCCGCTAAAAACGTAAACCCAGGCCGTAGAAGAGCACTGGATGCGGCTGCAATTAAGTTTTACAACTGTATCGGGCCGTGCGAGTGTTCATTACTCGGCAAAAACGTACCACCCCGAGGCTCTCCATTTACGTAGTAGCGCCATTTTAACGACGCCCATAGTTTGTTTTCGGACCTCTAGTGTAAAGCAAACTCGCGATATAAACGAGAAACGAATGTTCATATTTTCAATAACAAACTACAAAAAAACGCCTATGTGTTAACTGAACAAAATATTTTCAATAAATACAAGATTTTTAAGTATTTCGAGATTAATTCGAATTGGCTGATTGCGAACACCTGATCTAATGTTGTCTTTTATAGAAAGGAAGTTTATAGAAAGGGGACTATAGGTGCTGGATGCGTAGATGCTCTGAGTACGCAAGCACATACTAACATTTGCAGAAGACTTGATTTGCTTGCGAAAGATATGCTCTAAGATGATTTGATCTGTTTCTAAAAGACTACTGCTTCATGATGACTTGATACTACCTCTGGAAGATTTGAAATGTTTCCAGGAAAAGTTATTCCATAAAACTTAATACTACTTCTAAAAGACTTGATATTGTTATCAACGTTCACTTTTAATACTTTAGTAAAAGACAACTCTTGATGGTTTACCGACCTCTCATCAGAGAACATATCTAACAATGTCCAATGTTGTTTTCTTTAGACCCTAACTTCAGTCTCTCAGGACATAACTTAAATAACTTGCATTAATACAAAAGAAAGTAATAACAAACAGAACCAAAAAACCTAAATTGTTGCATATCATTATCAATGTGCAAATTGATTGATCGTCATCATTGAGCCACTACTATCTGGTCTGATAATAACATATATATGTAATATATATGGAAAAGTGAGAAGAGGGGATAGGATAAAAGATGTGAGAACTCCAAACCTCAGTATATCTATAGGATACGAATTGATTTATGCTAGAGACCATTTTGTTCTTGCAACAAGCTCGCCCATAACCTTCTTTTAAATTGATAATGATTTCAATGAGTTTGAGATATCGTTATATACTTTAACATATTTTTGATAGAAAAATGATCTTTTGACCATTTTCGTCTGATGCAGGAGCAGTGTAATAAGACCTTTGTATTTGAGATTAGGACATCTGGAGAGGAGATCTTTGAGATTAGGATTGATGTTATGGACATCGGTTTTGAAGGTCACCTTGTTGAGAAGCTATTCGGGAGTATGGGTACGGAGAATCTTGTATCCATTCATATTTAACCAATTCAGGTCTACTACGTCTACTAGGTCTACTTGTACGAAATTTTTATATTCATATTTCTTATAGTCATATTTCCTGATACAAAAAATGAATCTTAAATATGTATTTTGAATAAGTTAGATGCGTATTTCATCGCGTTTAGTTAGACAAGGACCTTATGTAATGTCAGCATAATTAAATTTTGAGAGAATAAGTGTATCTCACAGCATCGTCTAAATGTTAGCAGGAAGCATATGTCTCATAGGGTACAACGTTTTCAGTTTTGCATATCCAGATTGTAAGGTCAACGATACATATCTTGTAAATCTTAATTCTGAATCAAAAGTAAGACCAAGATTCCTAGCATCATCTACCAAAAGGAATATTAATACCACCTATATTTATATTAATCTGGTTTTTGTATAATTGAACATCATTATTTCTATCAAATAAAAATTAAAATTTAATTTTTGCGGATTAAGAACTAAGTTGTATTGCTGTGACAACAGAAATAGTTCTGATAATTCCTCTCGTCGTTAATTATCTTTAAAGTTAAAAAAAAATCGTTTGGAAAAAAGGAAATATAAACTTTACTAAAATCCAGCAATACAAGCAGAGTGAGTTAGCCGCTGTTTGTAGCACGAAATATATCATCTGAAACAGCTGCTAACGTGATGAGTTTCTTCAATTTATAACTCCTCTTCTTTTGCCGTTATTTTATCAAATTCAGCTTGACCGAAAAGTTAACGGTTTCTTTCTCGCGTCCCTAGGTGTTGCATCTCTCTTCACAAGTACCCCCTGGGTATTATCCTCGAGAGGATGAGAGATGATTGACATCTTGTCAGCCCTCACACTGAGTTAGGTGTTGATTTGTTTTTGGAGTTGGTCTCCTTTTTGATTAATTTCTTGGTCTTTTTTTAAGGAATTTCTTATAAGCAGAAGTTTGGTATTCCTAAAAGCAGTCCACTCAACTCCATTTTACGACCATGGTGATGGACTTTGTTATTGATTGTAGCATCCCTGTAAGCCCCTTTGAACTACGCTTCTTGTTCAAATATGTGGATGTCATCATTTGTGCTTTACCATCAGATAACCTGAACCATACATTACATGTTTTTATTAATGTACATGATCCCCATACACAATTCACTTTGGAAAGAGAAAATAACAACTTCGTCCCTTTTTGGACTTATACGAAATTCTGGCCATTCCGTTTCTCTGGATTTGTATTGAAAATCTACGTATTCAGGTAGGTTCGTTAACTTCTTTTCGTGTCTTCCTACCAAGATGAAACTTAATGCCCAATGTGGAATGAAGAATAGTTTATGGATCAATGATAACTCTAAACAAAAAATCCTCCCTTTTTATTAGCAATGGTTTCCCTCCCGCCTTGGTGTATAGGCTGTTGTTCTCTTCACACCCCACATATTCTTTTACTTCTACATAGTGCTTGAATAAAGCCCTCATAGATATAACATGCCTCAAAGAGGTGAAGATATCAGCCGATACGCACATCAATGTAATATAGATACACTGATATCGATAAAAAGAAAACAATTATAATCTTGTCCAAGCAGTATGCAGAGTTCTTTCAGAAATATTTAGACAATTCGTCAATATTTAAGCCCTTAATAGCAATAATTTCTGTAAACAGAATACAGCCTTCAGTTATTAGAATCTATTTTTCTGCCAACAGTATCCAGATTTCTGTTAACAGTTTTTAGACATTTGCCAGCAGTTATAATCTTCTTCAAACAACATTTAGGTTTCTTTCAAAAATATTTAGCTTTTGTTAGTAATATTTAGGCTCGTTACTACCATCTTCTAGTTAAACTATCTAAGAGATTGTTACTATGGTTACGGCTATTTTACGCGCTCTGATTGGCTAGTAGATGGGTTTATCTACAAGATAACTTTAACTAAAAGATGGTAGTAATGGGCCTAAGTCTGTAGGAGTTACTTTGTAAAGAGAATACAGTCTTCAATTGCCGAGATGTAGTGTTCCGTCAACAGTATCTAGACTTCTGCCAACAGTTATAATCTTCTGCAAGCAGTATCCCGACCTTTTTATCCTCCAGATGATTTTAAGTCCAACCTTATTTATAATATCGATTGTCAGGGTTGTAATGCATGTTATATGGGTATAACAGAGCAATATTTGAGAAATAGACTTAAATAACATCAGAGAGATTGTGGTCTGAAGGAATCTAATTGTACACCACTTGCCTACAGGATATACCTTTGATTTTGAGTTAACAACCATTGTTTGCTTGGAATCGTCACATACAAAGCGTATATTTCTGGAAATATTTCATATTATGCCCAATTCTGTCAATTTCTATCCTGATGTTCAAAGTATCAGCGACATATTTGAGAACCGTCATTTGTTGCTTAAGTCCTTTCTCAATTTGGTGCTTTCAGCATCCAGCACCCATACGTATTTTCAAAAACCAGAACTTATGCAGAAGGCGATGTACTGCTAGCAGAATACTCAATATTGCCTACAGAGGACATATTGCTGCGGACGAAAGAGTAAATGCAAATACTCTTTAATTCTTTAATAGTGTTTGCAGAAGATTCAGTACTGCTTTCACCAGACTCAATACAGATTGTCGAAAGTTAAATCTATTTCCAAGAGATTTATTACAGATTACACAAGACCTTAAACTAAGGGCAGAAAGAAGAATACTGAAAACAGTGTTTTCCGAAAGCTTTCAAAGGTGTGGGCATGTTTGTTTTTTTGTTTATTATTATCGTATCTGTCATCGAATAGCGTGTACAACAACAAATAGTAAAGGCAAAAATAAACGTGTTAAATAAGAATTTGGTGTTAATTTTCGTGAACCAATTACACCCCAATAACAAACACAATTTTCTACATGGTGGATTCTGCAAAATTTAACATTACTTACAGAAGACTAATTATATCTTTCAAAAGACTGAATAGGTCAATTTATGTTCTGAAGTTCAGAGTATCAATGACATTTTTGAGAACCATCATTCGTTGTTTGAATCCTTTCCCAATTCAGTGTTTACAGCATTCAGCACCAGCACGCACACGTATTTTTAAGAAGCAGCGTCTATGCGGAAGGCGATGTTCTGCTCGCAGAATACTGAATATTGCTCGCAGAGGACTTATTACTTAAGACGAAAGAGAATAATGCACATATCGAGAGAATCATTGTCTTCAGCAAGAATTTCGGATGAATGTTGGCAGCAAATTATTACGATTTCCTTCAAAATGAAGTACTCGCCTTGATGGAATATCTACCTGTTCTCCTTAGCCGAGACATGTGTGACTTTTTGAACATCACATTTCTACATGGCTAGATTAAGAGACGAGGAAGCAGATATTTAGCCAGCTTTTTATGAGAAACATTGAAATTAAAGATTAATGCTAAACTTGTAGACTCCGAGGAGGAATTAACGTCAACGCGTTTAGCCAATTTTCAGAATCTCCAAATTCTCAAATCACCAAATCACCTTCGCACAAAAATCTGAATTTTCACCCGAATACAATCGCCCATGTCAAGTAATGCAACAAAATCCAAAGAATAGTATCGTAACTACTTGATATCTATGTGCGATTGTATTTGACGAATGCATGACGAGTCGGGCCAAATTGTTGAAACAAACCTTATATTTCAACGTTCTTTTTTCTTAATTTTTTTGTACTGTCGTTTCCTGTTAATCTTCCGTCTACGAAGACGACCAACGTCTTCCGGAGAACTTTTAAAAATGCGAATAATTACGAGAGTCGCATTTTGAACGCTGAGGTTGAAGGAAAACTTATTAAAAAGTGCGGTGAATCTCCTTGACAGCAAAGATATGGTGAGCGTTTCTTTTTCCGTTTCGCGGTTTAATTTGATTTAAGATGGAAAACTTGAAACCGACCCGCAAAGGAACCCATAAAATGTCATTTTTTCTTTGTTTTTATTCGGTGACGTGTTTATCTTTAAATATGTTTCAAAAAAAAAATCGTTGGGTTTCGTGGTCGATGTGAGGAGGTCGTGCATGGCTTTATCCAATAAAATTTTATGGGGTCAGAGTACGTGTAGAGGGCGACTGCTAACTGCCCACCAGAACGGGATGAAAGGCTCTCGGAGATTCATGTATATTCAAATAGCGTTTCGCGTGTCCCATTTTATTTATAAGAATGGTTGGGATAACGTTTATACCTTATACTGACGAGGTTGATTTCGATTCAACGGTCGAGTTACAACTTCCGCTCTTTCGAGTACCGACGATATTGGAGATTCTCTTCTTTAAGATTAAATATTCGCGCATCGTAAACCAACAGGGGTTCGGTAGGGCGCAGGCTAGTTGATAAAAATTTTAAACTAGAACACTTGATTAAAAGTTCGCCCGCCTGCAAAGTAGATGCAAGAGGGGGCAAAATCATAAATCACCGAGTGTGTAATACAAAAAAGAATTTTTTTCGCGCAGCTATTTATAGGTATCGATTAACCTCTCCTATTGATAACGTACATCCGCCGATATGTTTGCGTAGGGCCCCTCGTTTCGTTTTAATGAGGTAGTGTGTAAGGCGGAATCTTTTTGCGCCGCTTTGACGGTGATTAAAAATGCTTTTAAGCCCGCCCGACGTTTTGACCGGTAACGATCGTGCAACAATGAGCCGAGCTTTCAGCCTTCCGTGCACCACGTACCAATATGAGAGCTTTAAAAATACTCTATCTCTTTCGGACAACGGAATAAACAATCTAAAATTCCTCTTTACTCCGTTTTTACCTCGCGGCGATAATTTGTCGAGCAGCTAATTAACGGGTCAATTATCCTGTCCTTTCCATTAACGGAGATGACGCCGCAAGACCTTTAGGCGTCGTCATTAGTGTGATGCACCCTTGATGGCGGTTTATTTACAGCCTAATTGAATGTTATGTTTGAAATGGTTTCTATCAAGGGAAATGTAATGGGGATCTATACATTGTAGGGTAGGATCAACATCCCGATGTAAATGTAATACGAAACTGTGACTTTTTGTTATAAAAAGTCATTTATTAAGTACTCTGCTCCGGTTTGATTATTCTTAAAACAATATCAAATATATCTTCTATTGCAATATCGTATACATTCAAATCACACGTTCGTATTGCTCTCAATATCTATGCATCTAAGAACAAAAGCGTAAAAAAGTTTTTTTGCAATTCGTTTTAATATTCTTTGTTTCCCAAGTCATGCCATTGAGCAATTATCCGGTATTCGACCGGATTTTAATCCATGATTAAACCAGATACTGGATAGTTACCGAATATTCGTTTCACCCCTAGTTACATACACCATTCGATAGGACAGAATTTTTTCGAATATGTGTTTTCGATGTTTTAATAAAATTACGACAAAAAAAAATGATAAAATTTGAAAGATCATGTGGGTTATTTTTGAAAATGAAGAAATGACTTGCATGCCAAATTGAAGTTTAAACCTTCTTCTATCAAATGATGTATAACTCACTATTTCAATTCAAATACGATTTCGCTTAAACATTGTTAAGGGATGATGTGTTTTTGGAATTGTTGATAAAAGTCAAGCTTCAGGCAGATGTCATATTTCCTCTATTTCTTATAGAAAGACGACTTTCCCTTTGAAAGTGTTCCATTTAATCCACTCTGTACATTAACAATGCTTTACGCATAACGTCGATGGATTGTTCGGATAGATAAGGTTTGTTCGAGCGGAGAATTATATGACCTAAGCTAATTTTGAGCAGTGAGTGCCATTTGTGTGTTAATATGGGATTATACAAAATAGATGCACCGATCACATTTGATCAGATATCCATTTGTTCGAAAATGTCTTCACACAGTTCGCTGAATTACAGATTGTAGGGAACTTATGCTAATATTAAATCTATTAGCTACATTTCGGAAAGAAGTTGTTTAATGACTCATAGTTAATCATAGATGTGTTATACAAAATAGCTGTTCTATGCATAGCTGTTATTTTTTATTTAATTTTCCATTTCTCTAAATTTCGAGTCCCTATTCCTTCAGGGGTATCAAGTAATTCACTTTCTAGATCATCAGTACTTAACTAAAAGTTAAGAATGACGCATCTTTATTTGACGACCAAATATTCAACATAGGGCCTATTTTGAACGTTTCTTTGCATACATTTAATATACAATATGTATGCGCAAAAAGGTTCAGAACGATTCGAAACCACAGAACTTTTAAACCAAAACAAGCCTATTATTGTGTGTACTAGATACTTAAGAGTACCCTCTGAACGTAGCACATTCATTATCATAAATTCGGAAAGCGTTCACTTCGCATGATAGTACACGATCGATCAACAATTTTTCGAAAGTCAGCAAATTGTGAAAACTACTTAACCAGTACCCAACTAATACTCAATTCTGTTCGAATACACGACTGGTAGTCTAAAAAGACAGAATTCGGAATTTATTTATTGCTCGAACACCGCTATCATACTGCGCATGCATCTGCTAATTTGCAAATTTTTCGAACAAACCTAATAACCTATAGATTGACGAAACTCTGGATTAAATCAGTACAAAATTCGTTATAATACAAATTACACAAGGACTTAAAGTTTGGTAATTTTGACTTATTTATAAATACAAAGTGCTGTTGGGTTGTGTCATAGACATAAAGTATGAACTATCAAGTAAAGCTAAATCTTCGCCATATCAGAAATACTCTTACGCACATGAGATTTGAAATAAATCCGAAAATAATTACAAGAATACAATTTTAATTTTTTCTGAAAATTTGAAGGAAGACACAGCAACTTGCATAATATGTATATAGAATTTTTAAAAAATTTATTTAAATAAACATTTTCATACTATAATGTTAATTACTAATTAACAATCAATAAATAAATCATTAATAATTTGTTGTTAGACAATTCTGTGAATGTCTGAAAGAATCTGAAAGAATATACACGATAAGTATACATAATCTATCTTTGACAATGAAAGAAAAAAGTTACTCGAATTTGAAAATTTCATCCTAGTGTTGGGGCCTTTTTTGGGCCAATACTGATTTCTGAAGTGGTTTAGGTTATACATTTCGTTCCATAAGAATTTACAACAATCTAAACTTAAATAAGAATTAAAACTATACCTAGAATTAGAAAGATTCAGGTTAAAAAGATTCAGGCAACCAAAGTATACAACAATCTAAGACTGAATAACAACGATGTCTCTTAAGGTTGGTTAAAAATCTGCTAGCAGATATCCAGCACATAAAACCCTTTAACTAAAAAACCCAAAAGGGTTTGGGAAATGAGGAAAACCTCATTTCTTTGGAACAACCAATTAGCATTTCTTCAGAGTAACCTATTGCAACCTATTCTTTTCTTCTAACAGGTTCCTTTACCTCTCCTGTTTTATTTTAGTTTCCTCGTCGGAATAGAAATTCCACGATACAGCAGAAAGAGAATTCTCTGACTCTTTGAAACACTTTTTATGATTCACGTACTCAGGTTTGGGGACACCTAGGTAGTCCCTCCCTATTCGCAGTTACAGTCCTTTAATTCACTAATCTAGGGTAACTCCTGCTCATCCACATTTCCTTCCATCACTGTGTTAAACTTCGGACTTTCTTGACCCATCTCGGGTTCCACGTGATTCGAAAAGAGTCAACAAATAAAAAGAAAAGATAAAGTTACTTCTTCCAACAGAATTCTTATATAGCGTACCCGACTAGAAGGCGCAGACCCATGCACCGCCTCTTCTTCCCCTTGCGTGAAGAAATGAGAAAAGGAGCATGCTTTTCTCTCTTCGATTTCATTTCCTGAATTTGGCCCCATGCATTTAGCCCCCAACAAAGAGAGTCTCTCTTTGTTCATCTCATAGAACCTTGGCTCGGAAAACCACCAACAAAAGAACGGGATTACTTTTTGCAAGAAACTTTATAAACAACATACCCGTCTAGGAAGGGCGGGCTCCTGCCCCTTACTTTCAAGTACGTTATAAAGATCCCGTTACCTGTCAGGAACTGCATTAAGAAATGATCTGGTCTTCCCCGTTTCCTATCCAGCCATTTCGCCATATCCGGAATCAGTTCCCTCGACCGTCTTTCGGTTCCATCTTTCTTTCTAAGAATACATGAAAACTTCCCTATTCGCACTTTTGATTTCCCTTCTATTCCTGTACGTCTTGCTCCTCTCCTTTGTATGTATGTATGTATGTAGTTGCATGTAGGGGTGAAAACTATCACAGCACTAAGGCCCCAGAGGCCTTTTGTACATCCCCACATTTAATCGTTCATTCAAGGGTCAGAAAACCAGCCCAATGTTTTTATGAACGTTAATATAGAACAGAGGGACATGTTCCTTATATCCGAGATTCGGGGCCATGGTATTCCGAAAATGGATTCCCTTAGGTACGTGAGTTTGGGACAGTCACAAACAATATGACTTACCGTCTCGTCTTCCATTTCACACCCTCTGCGGAGAGATGTATTTGCCATCTTCATGTACAACATGTGCTTATGTAACCTGCAGTGTCCGGTGAAAAAGTGTGTGAGAAGCCTCAAATCACATTTTGATTTTTCAAGAAACTGGGTGGATCCCGTTAGGATAGAATAGAGTTTTCTTAGCAAAAGCACCTACTGGCGTCTCATCCCATCTATTGAACAAAGCCTGGTGGGAGATGGAGTTTATCAGCCTTGATACTGTATTGATAACTAGTGGTACACACGGTTTAGGGGAGATCGGTGACTTGTAAGCCGCCCATTTCACCAACTTGTCCGCGTGCTCATGTCCCTTAATGCGAATATGTCCTTTACGCCACATCAACGTGAACTTGTTGTTTACGTTTGTCTCCTCAAGTGATTGCCTACAGGATCTCAGCAGCGACGATGTGGCTCAGTGTCTATCCATATCACAACGTTTCGGACGATATTTTAGAGTCTAAAATCGCATTGGCTGCTATGTTCATAGCAGTTAATTCTGCTTGGGTAGTCGTGCAATACGACCCCAGCTAAGTAGAAAGGTGTACCTGAAGATCGTGCGAGAAAATTGCTACTCCGGAACCTACAGGTTTCTTGGTTAGTGTTTTGCCCGAGCTTATTTTGCTCTGAGATATTGTCTCAATGCCAAAGTGTGGCTTGGTTAAGAAAGTAGGTGTTATGTAGTCTAAGTGAGCTTCAAGGAGAGTTTGTTTACAAACAGCCTCACTCCAAATCTCGCTGCGGACTATTCCCATCTTAGCAGCCTGCCTGATGTGTGATGTCCAAGTCAAACCTTTGTCTAAGATGACATCAAGATATTTCACTCCTGCAGCAAAGGTTAGCTCCTCTCCTTTATCAGAAGATCAATAGGTGCTGTTCGATAGGCAAATGTTATTCTTATATTTAGCTTACTGTTCACGCTAGTTAACATATCTTTGTATTTTTTATACCACGTACAAGATGAGTGATGTTCCCGCCATGGCGATTGTCCGCCCTTTGCTAGCTTCCGCTCCCCCTACATTCGGCATAAGTCGCATTAGTCTGTTTGTCATTTGTGTTGCTTTATTAGCTATTTCCACTACATGTCTAGTCATTTTAGTGCCTTTATCGACTACCACACCTAGATCACCTTATCGTGGTGTTTTTATCCAGATCAATGTTTAAGTTTTCCACTTTGCGAAGTCCTTGTGAGAGTACCATTTCTATCTTTTGCTTTCAAAACTAATTTGTTCTTTTAACGAATTTATAACATATTTTCCCTTACAGCTCGGACCACCACCACTACACCGTCAGTCAAAGCAATCAGCGTTCAAAGCAAAAAGGTTCCATAAGAGAGGTCACAGGAGAGACCTTTGTGGAATCCTGCACGTGACCTTGTATGTCTTATCATTTTGTGTCTTTATGCTTCTATTTGGGCTGACAACACTCTTCGGCCAGGCAGTTGTTGTATACACTTAATAAGTAAGCTTGGGGTTTTCTTTTCTTTATTTTGCTTTCTTCTGACACCAATTCCTCTCTTGTAAAGAATGCAATTTCCTGATCTGGATCCATCGCTGTTTCATCATGGCTGATTTCTTCCATCTTTCATCTTCATTTGGTTATGCATATCTGCGTTCTTTCTCATCTTTAACTTCTTTGCGAAAATTTGGTAGACTTTTCCCCAAACATCGTCGTTAAGCTTTTCACATAGTTCTTTTCATTTCTCTTTATTACTTTTTTCTATCAATCTTCCTAGTTCTTTTTTGGCGTCCTTATCTCCTTACTATATTTTTGTAGTACCCATACTATTAAAATACACATACACGCAATCTTTCTTTATTCGATATCGCTCAAGAAGTCTAATACAAACACCTGTATAACGAGAGAAAATTACATTCGACTAATCATCCCTTTTTAGGGCCGAATAGTCGAATAGTCGTTAGTTGGCCAAAATCATAGTGAGCCCAACCTTAGAGATAACCTATCTGATTATTTTAGAGATGAAATATTTTTATTTTTGGAAAGAATCAAGCTTTAAAATGGATTTCCTATTTCTAATAATAAGGATGACGTTGTCTAAGAAAGCACGTATGTTTATTTAGTTGGTTTTTGACGTTAAAAAAGAAGAATTGACAGGTTCTCGGAACCAATCACTCTAACCAGTCCCGTGTGCGCCGTTTTGATTTATTACGCCTTGCCGTATATGAAATCTCTGGGGAGAACGACGACGTCGGAAGTTTAATACCGGCGCATCAGCCGAAATTCGCCGTCGAGCTTACAGTCAAATCTGCACGTCTCGACCGACGTAATAAAGCGCCAACTCTCTACGTTTCGCTGTTAACGCGATCCTTTTACAGGGTGCTACCAGGTGGAATGGGGCCGGATGCAAATTTGATTTCTTTCACCGCGGAACTCTAACGTAATTAGGGGAAGGTTGATACGAAAGGGCAACACCAGACAAACGCGAAATGGGCGTCTTGCGACGGTATATTTCCAAGTCCATTAGCGCGGAACGCCACAAAGGTTCCAATTACGCGGCGTGGCGACTGATGTAGGGAAAGGGGATGAAAATATATCGCGTTCATTAAGGAGAAGACTGCCCTCCCTGATCCCGCCACGGTCCGGAATAAATACCGGCTCGGAATAATTACTACACGCTAGTTAACCACCATATTTTACAACCGCCGCGCCGCGCCGGGGAAGTACGCACCACCGAAAAGTAATTAGTTTCTGTTTCTATTTTAAACCCTATTATAATTTTAAACGAATTTACCAAGTTTTAGTGGCTCTACTGATTGGTAATCGGTTCGATGTGTGGCAGGCACTCCATTTCTGTAGAGATCGTAATTACCGACAAGAATCCGAACGTAATTGATCAATAAATTTCGTTCGGACAGTTATAATTTTAATAATGCCTCGATTTACCGGCCATGGTGCCGTCCGTCCGAGTACGCTACTACCAGTTCAGGTCGATGGACCGTAATGAAGCTCTCCGCGTTTACTTTGCGGTCGACAATGGAAGCCAATGCCGCAGTGCTGCATAACTTGTTCGGTTCTGCACACATACACATATCCCTCCCATACTATTTGGTCAAATACGTTACTGCGTCAAAATCAAATACCATCACTCGTTTCAATTACAACTATTAACTTTTTAATATTAACATGTGTGCTTCATTCGGCGATTCATGCGAAATATATGTTTTGGTAATCATATTTATAGATAATTTGTAGAGTATTAAATATTCTAGCCAGTGAATATGGAGAAATGGTGCAACATTATATTGCTGAATACTAACATGATGAAGTTTGGCTTGGCTTGGATTGAGTGTTTCTAGTTAAAACTTATTTTATTTCTCATCAAAACTTTACGTCTGAATCAAGTAAATCTTTGACTTGATTTAGATATCGATTTTCAATCTGTATCATCTTTGCACCATGTTAAATGCTGATTGGGGAGTATCAAAAATCTCGTTGAAGTTCACAATCATGCCAAAATCCATTTGAAATATTGTTAATTTCTATCACCATTTTAGCATCATTTAATCATTTAGCGTCAAACGACAAATCCTCTTTAAACATACACTAATATCATATCTAGACTACATCGAGACTTTTTTAAGATCGCATAATACCTCCATACAGTTTTTATTAAATCAACATTAAGCCTTTGTAGATTAAATCAACTTTTTCACAATTGTATTAAATTTATAATATGCTTTTAGAGTTGATTAAATCTGCATCACATCGATTTTCAATCCATCCCTACATCATGTTAAATGCAGGTTCCAGTGGGTGAAATTTCTGGTAAATCTGCATAAATATTGTATTCAGATGTGCGTCCAACCTATGCAATAACAATATACAAGGAACGATTTACCCACAAATCGCCGAGGTCGCTTGCGGGCGATGCACAATATTTGAAATGTTTACATAAAATCGTCTATTTTTTAAAATTGTTTTAAAATTGTAGCGCCTCACCTGCAAGCGACCTTCGAGAAGTAAGAATAAAATCGTCTTATAAAAAACTTTACATATTTACTAACAAGGAAAGTATCACAAGTGTCCCTTACCGATTTTGACGCAATTTGGTATAGTGGTAAAATGGACCAAAATAAGGTTTCCTTAATTTTTTATACGTGCGGTAAAAGCCTCTGGGGCGAGTTTTAGGGGTTGACAGTTTGGGGAGAATGAGCATTTATCGGCTTTATTTGGAAACGAAACGGCTAATCAAAATTTGGGGTGATCAAACTGATATTCTTTTTTAGAGAGTTTTCTCTTGATGCATCATACATATACAAGAGGGTGAAATGTGGTAAACTACCCCTACTTTTTTGGAATAACTTAAAAACTACCGTATCGATCTTTTTGGCTTTAAGTATGCTTATAATACGTTTAAAAATATTAGTGATGTATTTTTTCCCATTCGCCCTAGACCAACCCCGACGAAGTTACGGGGATTAATACATAATCACTTTTCATAATAATAACGTGGTAAATCAAATTTGGAATGAGGAAAAGAATTTAAACAAAACCGTGAATTAAATGTTATTGCAACGCATTAAAATGTTTATTACTAGAAAATAAATTATTCGACATTTTCGGGTTATTACTAATTTAACGCGGTGTTTTCTTTATAAATAAAGTACAATTTTTAGGATTATTTTGTAAGGAATAGAAGTTAGAGGAGGAAACTGTATTTTCGGTTAAATCTCAAAAATGAAAACTTATCAAAAAAATTTTAAACAGTAATTAATCATTTTCTAGTAATAAGAAAACAAATAGAAGTTATCTGTATGAAAAATGGTAATCGTGAAAGAAATGTTTTACATAGCGACTGTTTGCACCAAGCACAACTTATTACGGCTATATCTCCACAAACATCGCACGTTGGCTTGTCAGTTGAAAAACAAACTTCTACTGGATTTTCAAACTGCTCTGGTCTTTCTTCAATGTATCCACTTGCAAGCAATGCGTATTTAAAAAGATTGATAAATCGGGGGGAAGATAACTGGTTGTGCGTTAGGGATTGGAGTTTCAAAATGTTGTCGCGTTGATATGAATTTACATCGTGTTGATGTAGTATAATCTGATCAGAAAATCTTCTGATAAAACTTTTCAATATTCTAAATCCAAATACATCAAGGGGCCGTATTTGTCCCGTTGTCCCTGCAGGAATAGACAAGTGTTTAAAATCGGTATTTAATGGTGTTATTTCATTAATAATTTCAGGACAGTGACCACTCCAAGAGTCCAATAATAATAACGATTTGGATCCCGTATTTGGAAAATAAACATTTTGTAGAAAATTCTTCATATGTCCTGACGTTAGCTTTCCACATTTGGATGATAATACGTATATACTGTCTGCTTTAAACATTGTGATTGCTATCCTTGGTCCAAAGGTTCCGGATGATTCTTTTAGAACAATTAAAAGGGGTGAAAGAAGTTTCCCATCCGCAGATATAATAGGCTGAATTGTGTAACTATGCGTCGTCGAAGATACTGAATGAACTTGAACTACACATTCCATTCCAAGTTAAAACCGCTCTGATCTGAATTGTAGGTTTTTTCAGGGCCATATATTTCGTTATGTTTCTTCGCATCTTTTACAAATTGTTTAGCTAGGATTTTTACTCGCTCAACATTTGCTAATTGTTTTTGTGACACAAATTTTGTGATTTTTCTACTCACCAACCTATTTGCTTTTTTAAAGCGCTGAACCCATGTATGAGATGCTTTAAACTGTTGCGGTGATAAGTTCTTCTCGTTTCTGGCATGTATAGCTCATCTGCGGATGTTGATGTCATGTAGAGGCAATCTGTTATCTATGGTAGTTCTAGCTTGATAACGAATTCCGCAATATCTCTTACTTTTTCTCGGTAAGTACCTCTCTCTTCAATATGTTTCACCCACTTTTGTAATTGTTTCTTTGATGTGACCTTTCTGTATTTACTTTGGACAGTTTCTAGTTTTAGATACCCTTTCTTCCAACTTGTCCAATAATTAACAGCTTCCAATTTGTAACCGTAGTCAATATCATCGTTTAATGGGCAGTAAACTTCTCTTCCTGCTAGTACACTTTCGCTCGTCCCTTCGCCTTCACTGTCTTCAATAACTTGACCATCTTGACCATTATTAATGGTAGTGGATTAATGGTAGTTAATATGTGTTGAATTCTTTCCTTTAATTTGACTTCGCCTTCATTCATAGGACTCTTTGGGATGTTCATAACAGTAAAAACTGTTAGCAGTAAATTTAAAACGTTAATTGGATTGATGAGAACCATTGCTTCTGTCAGTTGCTTTACAACTGAAATCTTCCAAAACAATACTCATCTATTTATACTAAGCAAACGCTTTGAATAGAGTACATGTTCTAAGATTTGATATTGAACCCATGCCAAACTTTTTTGGGAGACGATTAACGATCTCATACTTTATAAGAATTCGGCCATCGATATGTATGTACATATAGGATTTCAATTCGCACAGAAAGTTATTTAAACAAGAGAATAAATTAATGTTTAAAATTTTTTTGATAACAGTTTTCATTTTTGAGATTTAACCGAAAATACAGTTTCCTCCCCTAACTTCTAATCCTTACAAAATAATCCTAAAAATTTGACTTTATTTATAAAGAAAACACCGCATTAAATTATTAATGGGGTAGTTAACCCCCACCCACCCCAAAATGTGGAATAAGGTATTTTTAAATTATTCCAAAAAAGTAGGGGTAGTTTACCCCTTTTCACCCTCTTGTATATGTATGATACATCAAAAGATAGCTCTCTAAAAAAGAATATCAGTTTGATCACCCCAAATTTTGATTAGCCGTTTCGTTTCCAAATACAGCCGAAAAATGCTCATTTTCCCCAAACTGTCAACCCCTAAACTCGCCTCAGGGGCTTTTACCGCACGCATAAAAAATTAAGGAAACCTTATTTTGGTCCATTTTACCACTATACCAAATTGCATCAAAATCGGTGAGGGACACTTGTGATACTTCCCTTGTTGGTAGAAATTCTGTATTAGAAGCAACAAAAAACACAGATGAACAACTCAAAATTGTAAATTTTATAAAAGTAGAAGATATTATAACAGATCAGTATAAAAACGAAGAAATACAAAAAGATTAAAACAAATTCATTAAAAAAGACAAAATCAACTTCAAGAAGGTTAAGGAGAAAGAAAAAATAATCATATCAGAAGAATTTAGTATAAAACTTATAAAAGTGGTACATAAAAACCTATGTCACATGGAAATTGGACAAATGCACAAAACTATGAGCCCCCTTTTTATAACAAAAAATATAAGACAAGTTTGTAGGAGCTGTGATATACATATGTATAAAAAATAAATCAAGAGAACAGAACAAATTCGGATATATGTCACACCTAGGTCCTGCAGCAAAGCCGTTTGAAATAATGTCTATAGATACTATTGGAAGTTTCGGAGGTTCATGATCTACGAAAAAGTATCTCCATCTCTTAGTCGATCACTTTACTCGATATGCATTCAATTCAACATCAAAAACTCAAAATGCAAATGATTTTATCAAACTTGTCAAAAGTATAACACATTTACAGCAGTCAATGCTCCATTCTCGAACGGTTTAAATGGACGTTTAAAGCAGACATTGGTGAATAAAATGAGATGTAAAATGAATGAAGAAAACAATAGAAAGTCCTGGACAACCATAGCTCATGATTGCGTTAAGAAATATAATGAAACGTATCATTCGGTTACCGGCTTTTCACCTACCTACCTCTTATATGGAACAGATGTCACAATTTTACCAACAGAGTTAAAGCATAAAAAGACCCATTGTGACTGGATCAGGAACAAGAAAATTTCCCTACAAAATACAATAAAATCGCATCATTACAACAAAATACAGTTTGATAAAAACCGGAAGTGTAACGAATTTAATGTAGGAGACATGGTACTTGGAAAACGGCAATAAATTAAACAGGAAGAAATTAGACGAATTAAAAATAGGACCACATAGAATTATCGAGAAAATTTCAAATTCGATATACAGTATAGATACAGGTCATAAAGAATTGGAATTAAACCTTTTCCACGTCACGAAATTGATACCAGTCTATACAATAGAGTATAAAGAAGATGAAGGATGTTAATTAACAAGTTTTCAAAAAAAATTAATTAGACGAAAAAATTTTTTTTCTTCCTTAGTAGGGGAGATATAAAGAAATTAAATTAATTCCTTTAAATAATGTTATGGGTCACTAACTGCCGTCGTAAGGTGACGCCACTGTGAATAATAAACGTTAAATGTCGTTTCTTTGTTTACGGAGCAACACATAGTTTGATTCACCACAAATACACGTACAATACGATGCCTCTACAATACAAAGAACGATTTGGCCACAAATCGCCGAGGTCACTTGCAGGCAAAACGGTGGATTTGAAATGTTGACATAAAATCGTCCATTTTGAAAAATAGTAGCTCCTCGTCCGCAAGCGACCTCGGCGAAGTGAGAATAACATCGTCTTATAGGAGACTTTATATATTTACTAAGATATACATGGAACGATTTCTCTTCAAATCGCCGAGGTGCCGGATTTGAGATGTTTACCTTTGAGACCTCGGCGAAGTGAAAATAAAACCGTCTTATAGGATAGGAACAACGAAATCGTTAATGAACGATTTCGCTTCAAATCTTTAAACAGGCTGGATTTCAAATATTTACATAAAATCGTTGATTTGGGAAGATTGTGGACATCATAAATATTCCATTTAGATGTGCCTCCAATCTTGTTGTAGGTCGTTATCACGCCTACATCACCAATTCTGCATCATATTGTAATCATTTTTCCATGAATCCAAACTTTCAAAGCTTAAATCTTTTTTGCATCGAAGTTTCTTTACAAGTGATACACGTATCTGTAAGTGCTCAATGTTATTTTGTTTTTGCGAGAAAGTTTTTGATATTATTAGTTGAATTTGTGACTCAATCTCTTCGAAGAAGATTATATTATTGTATTTTACAGTGTTTTTATTTAGTGTTTAACTTACATCTAATTAAACGCATTGGAACGTTTAACCTTTATGTGACGGTAACTTAAGTAACAAAATCGTATACACATCGAGGTTGATATCTCTCGCAAGAAATCCAGTTCTCGTTAAAATCTGATTTTTCAATAAACATAAATATGAGTGAAATTCTCCTAAAAATAGACTCTTTAAGACTTATTCAAATTAAACAAGAATTACAGAAACTCGGACTTAATGACGAGGAATCTAAATGCTATCTAAAGCAAAAAATTAGAAATGCGTTATTTTCCAACCAATGTAACTTAAACGAATCATTAAATATATCTGACGAATTGAATGAAACAATGGAAAGTGTAGTAACCGTAGTTAATAAAGCGAAACTTAAAAAACGAAATAGACTCTTTTATAATCTTTTAAACAAAATAAAGTCTCTGGAAGATAAGGTCAACTTGTTGTCTACACAGCTTACAAAATATATAAAGACTCAAAACAGAGACAAGAAATTATTGACTACATCATCAGACAAGCTGAATATGGATGATGTCAATAACAAGAAATCACTCCCGAAACGATTAAAACGGCTAAATGCAATTATGATGCCCCTACTAAGAAACCCATTCTAATGAAGAAAAACGCAGTGGTGAAATCAACCGAACCATCCACACCATCTGTTCCTGTTATTCATGCGGAGGGATTGGATTCACGGAATTCACCGAATCTTGTGGGTCGTACCCCTAAAGCGAAGATGTTAATACTGGGTAACAGTCACGCGCGTAACGGTAGTGATTACCTACGTAATTATCTTCCTGACACGTTTGAGATTCTTACTATATGTAAACCGAATGCCTGTCTTGGCGAAGTTGTTAAAGATATAAAATTTGTTATGTGCTAATTTTACTAAACCTGATTTTGTGATCTTTTTTGGTGGTTGTAGTAACGCGTTGAGTAATTATAAGATTACATGTGATGTACTAAGAAAAGTTACATCTGTCAGTAGTATAACTAATGTTATTTTCATGTCTGTTCCTTTCTGGAACCAGAAACCTCAAGATGATAGTTGTATTTACAAAATTAATCGAGATATATATATCAATTCCTCAGTGTAAATGTTAATATAAGAAGCCGTTGTTATTTTCTGGAGACACATTCACTTTTAGGACCACGTGATAGTATATATATATATATATATATACTTTTCAATACATTCGAGGGCAGTCGTAGAAAAATATTGTTTACATACTCTTACATCACTTCCTGTCCATGTAGCTTTTAGTCATGGGTGACTATGAAAGGGAGCAAGCACGCCTTGAAAAACTCATGCAAGAAGCTCTATCTGAGTTTGATAATGATAACAATGAACCGTAATTTGACGACTCTCCCTCGAATTTGGAGGAAGATAACTTAGAAGCAGAAGAAAACGATTCAGAGAGTGAGCAAGATGTATCTGATCAAGAAAATGATAATACCAACTACTACACTGGTAAGGATAATATTACTAAGTGGGTGAAGATGGTGCCGGAAAAAAATGTGAGGATGCGACCGGAAAACAAACTGGTACGACTTCCTATTTCAAAACAACCTACAATATCACTAAGAGATCCATTAGAAATATGAAAGCATTTCATTAATGATCATATGCTAGATTTTATTGCGGATAAAACAAACAAGTTTATAGTAACTTAGTAGATAAAGCAGAAATTCAAGCTCCGTTGGGACTGTTGTATTATGCCGGGGTTTTGAAGAGTAACCATCTTAATACTAAGGAATTGTGGTCTCCCGATGGTTCGGGTGTCGAAATCTTTCGCCTGACAATCTCAATGAATCGGTTTAGATTTCTTCTCAGTACGTTAAGATTTGATGACAAATCCACCCGTCTTCAAAGAAAAGATATAGATAAGTTAGCTCCTATTAGAGAATATTTTAAAATATTTCTTGATAATTGCAAGAATGGCTGTAGTATGTCTGGATTTGTCACCGTAGACGAAAAGCTAGAAGCATTTCGCGGTCGTTGCGGTTTTCTCCAATACATTCCGTCGAAGCCGAATAAGTACGGTGTAAAAATTTTTGCTTTATCAAACGCAAAAACGTTCTATACTGCAAATCTCGAAATGTATGTAGGAAAACAATAAAATGGGCCATTTAATATAAGCAATGCTCCAGCAAATATAGTAATGAGACTTTGCGAATCTATATACAATTCAGGTCATAACGTAACCATAGATAACTGGTTTACTAGTTTAAGTCGGTACCATCAGAAAGAATAAAAAGGAATTTCCAAAGGAGTTTTCAAATCCTGTAAGACGTCCTCCTAAAACAAGTATGTTTGCTTTCACGAAATATTGGAGTGGACATGGTTGACCAGCTATGTTCCACATACAATTGTGCTGGAAGTACTCAAAGATGGCCAATGATGGTTTTCTATTCAAGTTTAAATGTTGCGGCAATTAATTCCTTCGTAGTATATGTGTCTAATAATTTACAAAATTCAACAGTACGTAGACAGTTTTTGAAACAACTATCGATGGAAATGTTGCCTCCTTATTTACTTCAACGTTCAAATTTGCGAAGAGTTCCGCGGCTAATGAAACTGCGCATCCGGGAAATATGTAATATACAAGATACAATGAATAATGAGAATAGAGAACCCATGCCCGAAGATGGCAGATGTAGCGACTGTGGTACCAGAAAAGATCGAAAAATACATTATTATCATAAATGCAAAAAATTTTTGTGCTTGGAACATATTTCTGTCGTATGTGATTTGTGCTATGAAGATGCTATGTAACATTATATATGCCTTGGATATAGATCTACTTCGGAATACTTTGTAGTTATTTATTATTATTACAGTGTTTTTCTAGTTTAAAAAATGCGCTTTTCTATTTGTTGTATTTTTGTACATACAAATATAATACACGTTATTGTAACAATTTATCACATTTTTTTAAATTCTATTAATTATTTATCAAAACTTAATGTTTATTACGATTACCACCACTTATGTACTACCAATTTACTATGTCGGTCTGTGAGACCGAAACAGGTACCCGGTCACAAATATTTTAAACGGGTACTGGAGGGTTAAATATATTCGGCGCTTCTCAAAATCTCCACCCTAATTTAATTACTATCAATTGTTTTAATCCAAATTTTTGCAATCTAAATCCGATTGTAACAGTAAACTAGCCAATGGCATATATGATAATGAGATTAGTGTTAAGTTTGCCGATCTAGTCGATGATGATGTGTTAAAGACAATTAAAATTTTACATTATAACATACAGGGACCTAACGGCAAAAGTTCGCAGCTTGAAGATAATAATTTTGATATTCTGTGTTGAATGAACATTGGTTGTCAGAAGATGAAATAAATTATTTGAAAATAGATGAGTTTGCTAATATGTATATCTAATTTTTGTCGCCATGTTCATAAAAATGGGGGTGTGGCCATCTACAGTGATTATAAAACTATATCCACTAATCAACTTTCTTTTAATTTGACGTATTTTTCCAAGGAAATTGACTTTGAACCTGCGGGCTTGGTTTTTAACGGTGTTCAGCTCGTGACGGTCTATCGCTCTCCTAACGGAGATTTTCATCGTTATTTATCAAAATTATCTGAACTTTTAGAGAGGTTATCATTTGATAAAGGTGTGGTAACTGGACGCTTTAATGTTCACTTTGAATCAAATTCTAAAGTGTCTTGGCTGTTGCGGGACCTATTTTCATCATTTGGATTAAGCATAGCTACTAAAGAAGCTACTAGATTGAACGCTTGCCTTGATAATGTATTCACCAACCTTAAAATCAATCTTTGAAATGTAAAAGTAGTGAACCCATGTTTGTCAGATCACTCGGCTCTTTTGAGTGTAACATTGCTAATTGCTACACTAAGCTTAAATCTAAAATTAGTTATCGTCCAATTACTCGTGGTCTTCTAAAATTTTATAATTTTGTTGAGAAAATTGATTTTTCTTTTATTAATCAATCGAATATTGACGTAAATACTAAATTCAGAGTATTTGTTGAATTATTAATTGATGCTTTGAACTATTGCTTTCAATTAAAAACTAAAACTGTCGATAATAATGACATCGACACTAATCATGTATCCTGGTTTAATAATGAAGTTAAACTAGCTACAAATTTGCTTAATTTGGTTTCGGATCTTAACAAATCCTTTCCGAAGTTTATTCCATGAGATTGTGTGAAAGATTGTAGAAGGCACTATCGAAAAATTATACTTAAAAATAAAAAGCAGCGAATAGCAGATACATTTCTAATTCTAAAAATACCCAGAGGGCTGTGTGAAATGTTATCAAAAACAACAAAACTAGACGTGCTATTAGCGGCGTAAATGAGTGTAATGCGGATGACTTTCACAGTTACTTCTCCAATATTGCGGAAGAACTACTTTCTAATATTCCACTTCATCAAAATGAATATTCTGATAATGTTAATTTTTCGTATAATAATCATTTAACGACTTGAGAAATGTCATTTCTACTCTTAAGAATACTTCCAGGAAAGACATTTATGGTTTGAATTCGAGGATCATAAAAGTTGTTCAAAACTTAATTATTATTCCCTTAGCTAAACTAATTAATCAATGTATTGCTGCTCATATTTTCCCAGATTGCTTAAAAATAAGTAAAGTGGTACCAGTTTGCAAAAGGGTTCAATTAACGAGGTCTCAAATTACAGACCTATTTCAATTACTCCTGTTTTGGGTAAGATTTTTGAAATAGTTTTATATAACCAGTTAATAGTGTATCTTGAATCCAATAGCCTCCAAAATGAGTCACAGTTTGGTTTCAGGAAATATAAATCAATTACGTCAGCAATTTGCGAACTAGTTTCACACGTTAATAAATGTTTTGATAATAAACATGTGTATCTTTTTATGATCTTACGAAAGCATTTGACTGTGTATCTCACAACCAATTATTAATTAAATTGTTTAAATTTAAATCGATTCCATCGAGTAATTTATAAAACTCGACTCTCTTCAAAATTATCTATTAAATATGGAGTACCGCAAGGGTCTGTGCTGGGCCACATATTCTTTTTATTATTTATTAATGACTTGCCGGATAGCGTTCCTACGTCAAGTAACATTATATTATTTGCTGATGATACAACCACTGTGAATATAAGTGAAAATTTTCCAGACCTTTGCAGTGAGGTGGTTGGACTTCAGGGTTGCATTTTTGGCTGGTTATCAGCAAATCAGCTGAGTATAAATGAATCTAAGACTCAACGTTTAATCTTCTCTTTACGTGCAATAAATGATAATGTTCATCATTCTATTGCTGTTAAATACCTAGGAGTTCATTTGGATTGTAAGCTTACATGGGAAGAGCATGCAATACGAACTACTAGTAAACTTAACAAAGTTATTTACTGCATTAGAAATTTAATTGATATTGTTCCGGCAGCATACTATGGATATTTTTATCCTCACTTATCCTATGCCATTCTTGCTTGGGGTCATTCTGCACATGCTGCTCGGGTATTTTCCGCTCAGAGACGATGTATCCGAGTGATCTCGAATTTAAAATTTTCTGATTGTTGTAGATCCAAATTTTGTTGATTTGAAAATTTTGACTCTACCTTGTATTTATATATTTAGCTGTCTTCTATACATTAAAAAAAATCCTCAAAATTTTAAAAGACATGATGAAGTCCATCAATACGAAACCAGACATTACGATAACCTCGTAATTGATTATACTCGTACTGAAAGAGCTAGGCACTAATTATTATGGAATTAAATTCTTTAATTTGTTGCCTAATCCCATCAAGTTACTTGATATTAATAATTTCAAATCAAAGATCAAGGATTGTTTGTTGGCAAGAGCATTCTACAGTGTGGATGAGTACTGTCTGCGCACCTTTGATGACCTAATATAGACCTTATCTAGCATGCTTTACTCGCTCGGATTTGTGTCGTTTTTTATTATGGACGTAATTTAAAGTTGTCCTTAATGTTTGTTTGTAGACTCACTCTCAAGTAGGAGAGCATCAAGTCTTTGGAATCTTTAAATTCATACTAACAGAACTATCAAATCAAATACAAGTCTGCATCATATCCGATCTATTAGATTTTGATAATATCCATTATGTTCTATTAAAATTGAGTATAGTGTGAAAGTTTATTGAATACCCGATACATTTATAATTCCTTCACAGTTCAACCCAGGGGAATGCGAACCCGCGCCCAGTACATTCGACCGTACTAAAAGTGAAGCCGGTAATGGGACTTTCCACTTCGTAATGCCCGTCTTAACTTTGACAAAACACTGCTTTAACATAATGAAGCCCAGAGCCGGATAGCACGTTTCATTACAGTTGAATGTTCGCCGTTAAAGTAATTAACTGCCGAGGTCGCTGCCAAATCCTCGTCGTTTCAGTTTCAACACATTGAAATCGAACCGACTGAAAAATGGTTAAAAAAAATCTTTTTTTTCTAAATCGGAGTATTTATTTTGAGATTAATTAGAAAACTTTAATGGATGTTTTGAAACGGGTGATTGATACATTGTTTGGGGAAGGTTGGGTAGGGTTTGGAATTTTGGCGTTCGATGTGCGATTTTATCGGTGGTCGGTTTTGAATTGGGCGGGGGTGGAATGAAAAACAATGCGGCCCCCTGTCGCGGCAATTCATAACTCAACATTATGCGTATGTCATTAAGCCGTCAACTGGACCAATTGTAACACGTTTCGCCGCATTGTTTGCGGATAAAACAGATGAACGAAAATTTCCAAAAACGGAAACGGGACGTTTCGACGACTCACTTTACGAGGGACACCAGAAACTGTAGCGAAAGCCGCAGAGAACCTCTCCCGGCGAACTGTTTTCAATAGATTTACGTATCAAAAGCGCGCAAATCGAGTGATAAATTTGACACACACGGTCCCATTTTTCTACAACGTCTCTTTTCCCCTCTTTTATTTCGCATTCGATCGAAAAATACAAATATACCCCACTGCACCCAACAATTTCAAGTGTTTGTGCCAATTTTTAAAAGTTGAATCGATTCGGTGCCGTTCATATTTAAACGAACAGAAATTCGAGGGGATCGCTAAATTAAGATTGACACAACGCTTTTTGCGCTAACTGTTAAATATGAATTCGAACGCAACGAAAAATTGAACTTGCGTGAATTCGCGAATATTTTTAATGCTTTATGAAAGGGCATTTTAAATTTTTCACTTTTTTTCAACGCGTTCCAACAAAATTTGAAATGGCAAGTTAATGGTATTTTATAGATGTCCACTTTGAATACGATAAATATAAATGCGATTTGCTTATTAACAGTTATGTTGGATTATTTGAAACGGCGAGTACCCGTCCACCTGAACAAATAACGGTCATATTTCGCGTGGTAAAATGACCAAATCAACGGGACAACGATGATTTATAAAACAACCAACATCATTGTTCTAACCTAATCTGATTAATACTAAAGTAGTTCACATGTATGTTGTTTAAATTACATTGAAATTTAATTTCGAAAATATTAACAATTTGAAACGGAATTTTAATCAGCGTTAAAAGTACTTTAATTTGAGCCCAAACTCGACTATGTTATCTTAAGTAGTTTCTGATTTATTTCAGTTTTTCTATTAATGATAGAGTGAGATAGAAAACAAAATGGCCGCCTGTCATTATTGACATTCCAGCAAGTTCGACATCCTCAATCCAAATTTAGCACTAAATATTATAATTAATTACAAAGAAAGAATCAAAATGACTATTAAGATGATTTGTGTTTGAAAATATGACATATATATCAGATTGATATGGTACCATTTCGAAAAATTTGGGGGTGATCGTTTCGAATTTCACTTATTTTTAATGGATTATAAATCCAAGAAGGTTACGATGCGCTAATTTTTAATTCTAACCTTACGATTCTGATAAAAAATTACAAATGCTTTAATTTAAGCCCAAACACGACTATATTATCTTAAATAGTTTCTGATTTATTTCAGTTTTTCTGTTAATGACAGAGTGAGACAGAAGAGAAAATGGCCGCTTGTCATTTTTGACATTTCAACGTAACTTTTTCAGTTTTTCCCCCAAATTATTCATCATGGTTAACGCCCATGAGCTCAAATGAATGAGGATTGAGCCCATGAACCCATTCGAGCTCAATCCAAATTTAGCATTAAAAATTATAACTAATTACAAAGAAAAAACCAAAATGGCTATTAAGATGGTTTGTGTTTGAAAATATGGTAGATTGGGTAATATTTCTAAAAATTTGCGGGTGATTTGAGGCCAAACACGACTATATCATCTTAAATAGTTTCCGCGTTATTTCAGTTTTTCTGTTAATGATAGAGTGAGATAGAAAAAAATGGCCGCCTATCATTATTGACATTTCAACGCAACTTTTTCAGTTTTTCGCCAAAATTACTCATCATGGGTATCAATTCGAGCAAGTTCGACCTCCTCAATCCAAATTTAGCACTAAAAATTATAATTAATTACAAAGAAAGAATCAAAAGGGCTATTAAGATGATTTGTGTTTGAAAAACATTGTATATTGGGTATTATTTCGAAACAATTGGGGAAATCGTTTCGAATTTCACTTATTTTTGCTAGATTATAAATCCAAGACGGTTGTAATGCTGTAATTTTTAATTCTAACCTTACTATTTTGATTACAAATTACAAATGCTTTAATTTGAGCCTAAACACGACTATGTTGTCTTAAATAGTTTCCGAGTTATTTCAGGTTTTCTGCCAATGACAGATTGAGATAGAATATAAAATGGCCGCTTGTCATTTTTGACATTTCAACGCAACTTTTTCACTTTTTCACCAAAATTACTCATCATGGGTATCAAATCGAGCAAATTTAACCTCCTCAATCCAAATTTAGCACTAAAAATTATAACTAATTGATTATAATGCTTTAATTTGAGCCCAAACACGGCTATATTATCTTAAATAGTTTCGGAGTTTTTTCAGTAAGAGAAAACAAAAGGGCAGAGATAGAAAACAAAATGGCCGCCTCTCATTTCTAACATTTCAACGCAACTTTTTCATATTTTTACTGAAATTACTCTTCATGGGTATCAAATCGAGCAAATTTAACCTCCTCAATCCAAATTTAGCACTAAAAATTATAATTAATTGATTATAATGCTTTAATTTGAGCCCAAACACGGCTATATTATCTTAAATAGTTTCGGAGTTATTTCAGTAAGAAAAAACAAAAGGGCAGAGATAGAAAACAAAATGGCCGCCTGTCATTGTTGACATTTCAACGCAACTTTTTCATATTTTTACTAAAATTACTCATCATGGGTATCAAATCGAGCAAATTTAACCTCCTCAATCCAAATTTAGCACTAAAAATTATAATTAATTGATTATAATGCTTTAATTTGAGCCCAAACACGGCTATATTATCTTAAATAGTTTCGGAGTTATTTCAGTAAGAAAAAACAAAAGGGCAGAGATAGAAAACAAAATGGCCGCCTGTCATTTTTGACATTTCAACGCAACTTTTTCACTTTTTCACCAAAATTACTCATCATGGGTATCAAATCGAGCAAGTTTAACCTTCTCAATCCAAATTTTGTATTAAAATTATAATTAATTACTAATAAAAATCAAGATATGTACCAACATACCTGTTGTTTGAAAATGTGGTGTGTTGGGATATGGTTTTTATCAAAATTACTCATTATAGGTATCAATTCGAGCAAATTCGACCTTTTCAATCCAAATTTAATACTAAAAATTATAATTAATTGCTAAAAAAAATAATATTGGTACCAATTTTGTTTATAATTAAAAATATGTCGTGTTGGGTATCATTTCGAAAAATTTGAGGATGATTTTTTCGAATTTCACTTATTTTTAATCATAATCATAGTCAATGTAAAAAAGTCGATGTAAATTTTTTATTTTTCCTCTAATACCCACAATTTGTATCAATTCGACGAAATTTGACCTTCCCTTTCCAAATTCGCCACAAAAACTTTAATACATCTTTTAAGGAATGAGAGCACCAAATTTCACGAAATTAAATAAGATCATAAAATAATTTAATTCGGAGGAAGTTGTAGTGGGCCGGATTAAGCAACATCTTATAATTAAGTAAACTATATTGGAACAAGTTAGTTTAGTAAATACCATTAAAGCTCCTCTATAAAGCCAGTTGTCTTCCGAGTTAAATTATACAAAGTCGAAATTAAGTTTGTTAGGGGTCCAGTAAGAGAAGTTTGACGGATTATTGAAAATGATGATAGGGTTATCCTTCGTGGGCGATGGTCGCAGTACTACACAGAGAATTTAATTTCCTGAGGCAATTTATTTTTTTTTATCTGGATTCGTCGAAGTCTGTATCGTAAAATAAAATCGAGCTTTCCCGGCTCGGAAGGAGGGTTAAAATTGTTGAAGATCCCCCGTGGAGATATGTCAAGGGGGGTCGATCGATGAAATATTTTCTTTATTACTATAGCCACGGTGCGTGTAATAAAACGTGTAATTAAAAGAAGAAATTTAACATCGAAAAAGGTTGTACGGATTTTCCGAGGAGCTCAAAATGAAAGAACGAGAAAAACCGGCGTATTTTATCAACTTCCACTCGACTATCGGCAATAAATTCGCAGAATAGCGGTCGGAGGCCCTTTTCCATTCGGCGTGAAACTAATGCGCGGAAACCGGTGCCTCGAAAACCACTCGAAACTTTAATGTTTCGTTGGCCGAGAGCGTCAAGCCGCCAGATAACTTTATATTAATGACCGAAACGATCGCGATTTTCGAATAAATAGTTACGAAAAAGATGATTACACCTTAATTGAACTTTACTTTAAATAAAAAAAGCCAAACTTTACGATAAGGAAGCACAAAATCGGGTATTCTCTGCTCTTAGTTCACAAAGAAAGAAAGCTGTCGGAATTTAATTTTGGCGGGTGGGAAAGCGTTTTCCACCGGAGCGGCAAATATCCGGACGGGGTTTGCGGTTTCATAAGCGTCCCGTTTCGGCCGTGTTACACGTAGAAGTTTGTGCTGAGCGTAGAGAACCCCGTTTGCCTTAATGCAAATTAGAGGAACGCTACCACGTTTGGACGAAGACAAACTGTCGCGTAAAGCAGCAAAATTGTTGTACGCTCGCGCAATTTTCCACCGAAACTTCGCTCTGCCATGAATTGCAGACATTCTTTTAAGGCACCCAACGGGAATCGTTACGTTTCATAAACGACCTAAATTATTTAACTCAAGTCTTATTTCATTCGATTCAATGTTGAAATAGAGAAAATGCGCAATCCTAGTTGATCCTATTAAAAACGTTAGAAACCGCGGCTTTTCCTTCCGCGCAAAACAATAAACATGCAAAACGCAGGCGATAAATTGGAGCAAATTTCAACCCTTGAGTGGGGCATCTAGAGAATTTCCATTTAAATGCCCAGAGGGGAATTGTGCAGTTGCATTTCGCGCGGAAACACCGTTTCGCCCGTTTAATTATTCGCGGCCACGGCGGAATACTGAAAAAAAAAACGCAATCCTTTGATCTCCCCGTCAACATCGGCCCAAAGAAGTTTAAAAAAAGTCGTAGTTTGCCAAAGTTCGTCCTCCTTAATCGGATCTGCAAGTTGTAAATTCCCGGCAAGCTGCTTAACGTCATCAATCACATTCCCGGTAATCCTTCCGTACAGAGGAAAAGTCCGACTACCTGAATCCCTTTTATTATGTTAGAAAACCGGAAACGGAATCTTGTTTGATTTTAGAATTTATCGGGATCGCGAAATTTCGAAACAAAACCCTTATTTGGATCGCTGAATCGAGAGGGTATTTATCGATGAAACCGCAAACACAGGACCGATTCGAGCACAATACCGGAGATTTATCTAGCGTGGCCCGCGGCTGCTTGATAACTTCATCTTAAGGGGTTCAGTTTGCTGTACGTGAGCCGAAAACCAGATAAGCCCAAGACGCAACGTTATAATAATACGGTTTAAAACAACACCCTAATAGACGCGACGACGACCCTTAATGGGTTTTGAACTTGCGAGATACTGTGTCCTGGCAATACGTCAACCCAAACCCTTCTACACCAACTATACTACTCATCCTAACACCAAGAGATATTCATTTATAGAAGATTTCAAGTCAATTTTAGAAATAACTAAATCAACAAAGTTAACATATTTATTATGTGAGATAGCAAAAAAGTAAATTTAGATGATTTTTTTGATCTAAAACGGGGATGGGTTGATTTGGGTTGAGTTGGGTTGATACTAAGATCAATAAAAATGAAGAACTACTAAAATGAAGCTACCTCATGCAATTAGTGTTTTTGATCATTCGTAAATTTTACGATCGCTCTGCTATAACTTTTCGATTTCTTTACATACCCGTTTAATTTATAGTGGATTAGTACCGATTGAAAATTGTTAATATTCTGTTCTCGTGCGAAGTTTAGTACTCAATGTGTCTACGTAAATTTAGCAAGTTCAAAAAAATGTATCGGAGATTTAAATTGAGAGAAAAATTGAATATTACTTATGTCTTCTCATTACTCTCAATAAATGATTATTACTAAGAATCTCATGTAGACCTTTAACCTTTCTGGTACGGAGTGTCTAAAATTTCACTAAGTCCCAGTGGGATACAATTGTATCCCAAGAAATTTATTTGATTTATTACAAAATTAATTAGAAAAATTGTGAAATATTAACAACATTTATTTAAAATTATAAATCAAAAAGCATTTTAAGTAAAACTAGAAAATTAAAATGAATTAATGACCGTTTTCCTTTTCTTGACAAATAGTACGAATTATTCTTTTTGACACCAGGTAATGTGTGGAACAAACATATTTGTTGCATTTGTGACAAGCATTTCTTGTCCTTTTGGAACAAGCTTTTCTTGTGAAACTGCAATTTGTTGATTTTGAGCTTCTTCCACGGGAATTAAGATACGGATCGCATCTACAATTCTTTTAGAAAAGCGTTTGTCCAGTAGTCTTTTAGCGGCATCAGGCTTTATGAGTTTTTGTCCAAGTTCTAATAAAAATGTTCTTCTGTACTCATTCCTTTTTAGCTCTGGATTTTTAATTGTCCAAATTATATAGGCATTTACAGCTGCAACGTCTAAGATATTTTGGAATAATACAAAGGGCCATCTTTTCGTTCCTCTTTTCACTGAATACTCATTTACCACCTTATCCATTATATCTACTGCACAGCTGTTGTAATGCTCTATAATGTCCGGTTTAAAATTATTATCTTCATTTCCTATTTTATTGGCATGATGTTCAGTATTGAGTACTATTACTGATTTACCTTTCTTCGGTACGTA